>JARPTA010000008.1:2726600-5453201 GCA_029582065.1 Strongyloides stercoralis | reverse complement strand
CAGAAAACGCGGTGCGTTTCACGATAAATGCGAAACGGTTAAACACCTAAACATATAAATGAACCGGCGCGCGCGCGTGTGAACGAAGTACAGATTTTCCCGCAGTAAATGCACTGGCAACCTTCGAATGGCGGCGCACGAACAAAACAGAAATGGATGTTGGAGAAATTTATAACAACAATGATGGAATTCAAGGAGCAGTTAATTTATGCAGCATTTAACCATACCTCAGAAAGGGGGTCAAAATTAAATAGAATGTTGGAATTTTAGAAACATTTTGAAATTTTTATGAAATAATATATAACTGTTAATTATTTCAGTTAATGATGCAGCAAAGGATTTCATCTCAAAAATCTTGTATAAAAATAAGATGGTTCCGAAATAAATCGAAATAAATTTCAGTACGTTTGTAAAAAATGTTTGATAAATGTAAAATCTTTAAATATTTTAGAGAATGATGTAGGATAATAAAAGGAAGGATTCAACACAATGCAGTATTCTGAGAATGTGTTTCTATATTTAATTATTGATTTATATTTTATTTTTTTATTATTTTGGGTTTTGCTATTTCTTTTCCATGTTTCATTTTCAGTTTTGGTGGTTTATTTTTCGTTTCTCTGTTTTTTTATAATATCTTGGATTTTTCAGTCAAATTTTCTGTTGTAAGTGTCAGTTTCTGTCTGGTATTAAATGGTTTTTTTTTTTCTTTCATGAATTCACTTTTAAAAATTAGTGGTATGATGTAGATAATTGTAGAAACATATATGTAATTATGCAGAACAGCTCACAGTTAGAGAATATAAAAGTCAAGATTCAATATAGAAGATTATAAAAACTAACCAAACGATAAAATAACAAAGTATATGCCTTAGGAATTAAGTGGAAAAGTCTGAAAATTGAAACGTAAACGTGTTATAAAGGTTGCAGAGTGCATATGTCTTACTAGGAATTTTGTAGTTCAATCTCTTAATCAATATTCAAAAAGTTTTTTGGTTTTTATGAAATTTAGTTTGCTTATTCCAAACCTCTGATATATTGATTGCTACCCTTATAAGGTTTTTAATTATTTTCTATGGCTATATATGTTTGTATGATTATTTACATTGAATCTCTAATTTTTAAAGCTAAAATTATGGAAAAATGGAAAATCGTAAGACAACAGACGAAAACTTATATTTACAACAGAAAATCTAGCCGAAGCTTCCAAGATGTAATAATAAATAAAGAAATAGAAAATAAAACTACTTAAACTGAAAAATAAAAACAGGAAAGAGAATGAGTACACAAACCAAAATTTGGAAAAACAATTAAAAATAAAACGATTAAAAAAAAAAGCTTACAATATATGCCTCCACGTTTTAGATTCAGTAAAACCACAGCTTCCAGTTTGCTTCATAAAAACTTTCGTATTCTAGAGTGGTCTTCAGTAGAACAACAGCCTTTAATTTCTCCCAGAAGAGTTTCCATGCCTCAAATTCAACTTGCGTAAAGTAACAGAGCCCAGTTTGCTCCAGAAAAGTCTCCGTGCATCAGATAAGACTCTAGTAAAGACCACAGCTTTCAGTTTGTTCCAGAAGAACTGCCATGTTCAGATTCGGTCTCAGTAGAACCACAGCACCTAGTCTATTCTGAGAAAACATTCTTGTTTCAAATACGGTTTTAATTAGTCTGCACTGCATTACAGGAGAGTTTCCATCCTTCAGACCTAGCTTCAGTAAAACAACAGCTTCTTGTTCACTCCAGAAGTGATCATCCCATGCTCCTGATCCTGCTCCAGCAGAGCAACAGTTCCTAATCCCTCTGAGATGAATCCCCATTCTCCAGATTCAGTTCTAGTAGAACCACAGCTTTTTTTTTTTGCTCTAGAAGAGCCTCCATGCTTAGATTCAGCTCCAGTAAAGCAACAGCCTCCAAATTCTTTCAGAAAAGCTTCCGTGCTCATGATTCAGTTCTAGTTGAATAACAGCCTTCAGTATGTTTCATAAGAGCTTACACGCTCCAGATTCAATCCTAATTAAACAATAGCCTTCAATTTCTCCTATAAAAACCCCCTCGGTTTAGATGCAATTCCAATTAAAAATATTTTCCAGTTTATTCCAGAAGAGCCTTACTGCTTTTCATTTTATTTGATCCAAATTACAGCCTCCAATTCCTTTCAGAAAAGCTTTCATGCTCCTGATTCCGTTCCAGTTAAACAATTGCCTCCAAAACAACAATAATAATGTCTAAATTATAACGCAGTAAATCAAGACAGAAAAAACATACCTGGATTATTTATCGTAATTAGCACTGTTACTAAATGAATCCTTTCTACAAGAAAAAAGCTTTCATGTCTTAGATTCGACTTCTGTAGAACCACATCTGCCAGTTTTCTTTAAAACAGTCTCCAGCTCTAAATTCAGTTTCAATTAAAAAACAGCCTCCAAAAAAACAATAATATTATCTAAACTGTTACGCAGCAAATCAAAACAGAAAAAACAAAGCTAGATTCTTTAACGTAATTAGCATTTATACTAAATAAATTCTTTCCATAAAAAAACTTTTTTTTTTTTAGATTCAGCTCCAGTAGAACCACGTCCTCCAGTTTTCTCCAGAAAAGTAGCTATACTTCTAATTTGGCTTCAGTAGAGCGACAGTTTCCAATATCACTCAAGAGTTCTCACGTTTCAGACTCAGACCTAGTTGAACAACAGCTTCTGATTTGCTCCAAAAGAACTCCTTATCTTAATTTTCAGAACCCAGTAAAGCAACACCTTCCAACTTTACTCAGAAGAGTTTCTGTGGTTCAGATTCAGTTGAAAAACAGCTTCCATAACAACATTTACAATATCTTTACTTGAAGCATGGTAAATAAGAACAAAAAAACACTTAGGTCCTTTACCCTAATTAGCGTTGTTATTCAATGAATCCTTACAAAAAACTTCCATGCTTCAGATTCAGCTGCAATAAAGATACATCTCCAAGTTTGCTCCAGAAAAGCTTCAATGCTCTAGATTCAGTTCCAGTTGAATAACAGCCACCAAAACAATAATAATAATGTCTAAATTTTAACGCAGCAAATCAAGACAGAAAAAACATACCTGGATTCTATTGTAATTAGCATTATTACTTAACGAATTCCTTTCAAAAGAAAAAAGCTCCCGTTCTATGTTTTAGACTCAGCTCCAGTAGAACCACATTTTTCAGTTCACTTCAAAATAGCATCCATACTTCTGATTAGGCTCCAGCAGAGCAACAACCTCTAATTCTTCTCACAACAACTTTCATGCTCCAGAATTAGTTCCAGTTGAATAACAGTCTCCAGTTCACTCCAGAAGAGTTTCCATGCTCCTGACTCAGCTCCAGTAAAGCAACAGCTTCCAACTCCTCACAAAAAAGCTTCTATGCTTTCGACTCAGCTGCAGTATAAGTACATCCTCAAGTTCCTTTTAGAAAAACCTTAATGCTTCAGAATCAGTTCCAGTTGAACAAAAGCCTCCAAAACAGCAATACTAATGGCTAAATTCTAACGCAGTAGATCAAAACAAAAAATATACCTGGTTTCACGATCGTAACTAGCATTAATTCTAAATGAATTCCTCCCAAAAAAAAAGTTTACACGTTTTTGGTTCAGCTCCAATAGAGCAACAGCCTTCAATTCCTTCTACAACAGCTTCCAATTCCTTCAACAACAGCCTCCAATTCCTTCAACAACAGCTTCCACGCTCTATATTTAGTTCTAGTTGAATAACAGTCTTCACTTCACTCTAGAAAAGTTTACATGCTCCTGATTTTGCTCCAATAGAGCAACAGCTTCCACCCATGACAGAAGAGCTTCTATGTTTCAGATTCAGTTGCAGTATGGGTACATCCTCAAGTTTCTTCCAGAAAAGTCTCCATTCTCCAGATTCAGTTTCAGTTGAATAACAGCCTTCAAAACAACGGTAACAATGTCTAAATTCTAACGCAGTAGATTAAAAAAAAAAAACATACCTGGATTCTTTATCGTAACCAGCACTAATTCTAAATAAATTCCTTCCAAAAGAAAAAAGTTTACACGTTTCAGATTTAGCTCCAGTGATCCACATTCTCTAATTCATTCCAGAGCAGCATTCACACTCCTGATTCGGCTCTAATAGAGCAACAGCCTCTAATTTCTACCACAACTGTTTCCATGCTCCAGACTCAGTTCCAGTTGAATAACAGTCTCCAGTTTACTCCAGAAGAGTTTCCATGCTCCTCATTTTACTTCAGTATAACAACAGCCTCCAAAACAATAATAATAATGTCTAAACTGTAACGCAGTAGATCAAAACAAAAAAACATACCTGGATTCTTCATCGTAATTAGCATTATTGCTAAATGAAATCCTTCCAAAGAAAAAAGTTTACATGTTTCAGATTCAGCTCCAGTTGAATAACATTCTCTAATTTACTCCAGAGAAACATCCATACTCCTGATTCCGTTCCAGTTAAACGATTGCCTCCAAAACAACAATAATAATTGTCTAAATTGTAACACAGTAAATTAGGACAGAAAAAACATGCCTTGATTATTTATCGTAATTAGCACTGTTACTAAATGAATCTTTCTTACAAAAAAAAAAGTTTCCATGTTTTAGATTCGGCTCCAGTAGAACCACATATTTCAGTTCACATCAGGTAAGCATCTATACTCCTGATTATGCTCCAGTAGAGCAACAGCCTCTAACTTATCCCAGAAGAGCTTCTATCCTTCAGATTCAGTTCCAGTTGAATAACAGTCTCCAGTTCACTCCAGAAGAGTTTTCATGCCCCCGATTCTGCTCCAGTAGAGCAAAAGCCTCCAAAACAACAATAATAATGTCTAAATTTTAACGCAGTAGATCAAAACAAAAATAACATACCTGGATCATTTTCGCAATTGGCATTATTTTACCAAATAAATCTCTCCCATAAGAAAAAAGGCTCCATGTTTAAGATTCAGCTCCAGTAAATCCACATTCTCTAGTTTCCCCCAGAAAAATCTCCATGCTTCAACTTCAGTTCCAGTTGAACAACACCCTCCAATACAACAATAGTAATGACTAAATTGCAGAGCAGTAATGCAAAATAAAAAAAAAAACATACATGAATTCTTTATAGTAGTCAGCATTATTACTAAATGAGTTCCTTCCAAAAAAAAATTCCACCATCTAGATTCAGTTCCAGCAGAACCACATCTTCCAGTTTTCTCCAGAAGGGTAGCCATACTCCTAATTCGGCTCTAGCAGAACAACAGCTCCCAATTTTGCTCAAAAGAGTTTCCGTTGTCGTGATTTAGTCCTAGTCAAACAACTGCTTCTGGTTCGCTCCAGAATAACTCCTTTCCTTCATTATCAGAACCCAGTAAAACAACAGCCTCCAACTTCTCTCAGAAAAGTTCCTTTGGTTCAGATCCAGCTCCAATTGAACAACAGCCTCCATTTTGCTCCAGAAGAGCCTTAATGTTTCTGATTCAGCCCCAATTAAACAACAGCTTCCAAAACAACAATAATAATGTCTAAACTATGACGCAGTAAATCAAAACAGAAAAAAACATACCTGGATTTTTAACCATAATTAGCATTATTGCTAAATGAATCCCTCCCAAAAAAAAAAAAGCTTTCATGATTTAGATACGACTCCAATAGAGCAACATCCTCCAATTTCTCCCAGAAGAGCTTTCATCTTCATGATTCAGTTCCAGGTGAATAAAAGCCTCTGGTGTGCTCCAAAAAACCTTTCCCCTCCAAATTTAATTCTAGTTTAGCAAAAGCTTCCAGTTTTCTTTAGAAAAATTCCCTTGCTCCAAATCCAGCTCCAGTAGAGCACCATAATAAATCCACTATTGGAGAAACCACAAATGTCCCAATGAGTTGTGGCTCAAAAGTGATTCTTATCTGAAATTTAATCAAACACAAATAAAAGTTATAGGAAACTTACCAAAAGTAAAAATGTAGTACAGCCTAAAAAAATATTTCTAAAAAAATCTTAAATTTACCTGGTTTGATTCAGCGACAATAACAAAAGTTCAGAAATAAATTTGAACTTGCGGCAAACCTAAAAAAATACATTAAAAGAAAAAACAAACAAACATACCGGTATTGAAAAAAGATGCGAACTTTTTACCGCGTAAACACGAAAGTTTCAGGAGTAGCTTCTGGAGTAATGTTTTTCTTGGTATTCCGTTTCTACGTGATTCATATAGGTAGTTTTTAAAATAGTTTATTGACACATTATTACAATTAAAAATTAATAAAAAATTCAAAAATTATAATCAATCGAAGTTAAAGTCAGAAATATAGAAAATTTTTTGAAAAAAGACAACTTTTGTATCCTTATGGAAATGGATAAATTTGAATTAATGAATCTAAGTAAGATTTTTGCAAGAAATTTATTAAATCTAGATTCATCTTTTTAGAATATTTTCAATATGATATATAGTAAGAAATATGTTTTCAAAAATGTTTCAAGAACATATTTATAATTTATGTTGATTAAAACATAGAAATTTAAAATTTGTTTTGTAGTTTTTTATTGAATTCTTAAATATAGTGTATGTTGAAAAATTTTTTCAATTTCCAACTGTTCTTGAAATATTAAAGGTAATACTTTTACCACACACCATTTCCTATATCCTAAGAATAGTTATTGGTATAAAAATATTTTAAAGGTAGACCCTAAATGAAAAGTAAGTAATTTAAAACTGATTTCAATGAACTAGATGCCTTAATCATTATTTTTAAAGAAGATATAATACAAGTAGGAGATGTCAAAAAAATATTTATTGTTTCTTACTACTTTTATAATTTAATGGAAACATATTATATCAAGATGAAATTAGCTTTATTTAACTTTAACTTCATACAAAAAATTACTTAAGAATGGAAAGTTTTATTAAAATATATTTATCATTTTAAGGATTCAGAAATTATAAGAAACAATTTCTTATCTTTGTATTGATTATTAAAGATTTAAAAGTATTTTAAAAATAAATTAGCATTCTCCGAACTTTTTCTATTGATCATTGTTAAATAAGAACTGTAAGATTAGTTATACTTAAATTAAGATTTTATTGAAGCTAGTTTACATATTGCTTTCCACGTTGAATTAATATTTCAATAATAAAGATTTTTGTTTTTTAAAGTTTCAAGCAAATATATATTTATATCAAAAACCTTAAAAAATAACAAAGTTTGAATACAATTATAAAATCAGAAATTTTAAAATTAAAAAGTTACAAACAATTAAATTTTAAATCAGCATTAGATAATATTTAATAAGAGAACATAAATTCGGTACTGCATAATTAATTCTTTAATTTCATAAATGATTCCTAATGATACTTGTTATAGGCAAATTGATAAACTTAGTTCTATCTTCATATAAAGCCTTCAATATGGTATATGATAAAAAAAAACTGAAAAAAACTTTTAAAAACATACATATAACCTAAGTTAATAATGCTGTAAAAACATGAAGTTTATTGCGCTAGATTTCCTTTGACTCTCGAAATATGCATTGTACTTAAAAAGTTTCCAAATCTTGAAATATGATCTTTAATTTTCTTCGTCCGGATTAAATCGTCGAGATTTCTAATATCTTAAAAATAGTTGAAAATATAAAAAAACTTTAAAGGTAGACCCTATATGAAAACAAATTTAAAGTTGATTCCAGAAAACAGCATTCCTTTATCATAACTTTCCATAAATTTATAATCAGCTTTATAATTGTATAAAAATATACAACTCCTCAAATTTTTATTATAACTCAGCTGAAACTTGTCGTATTAAGCTGAAATTAGTTTTCCTTTGACTCCATAAAAAACGTCAGTTTAGAATTAAAATGTTTCATAATTATTTCTTCATGATTTCTAAAAAATTTAAAGTTTATCTAAAACAATTTATCATTATTAACCTACATTAAAAACTTCTAAAACCTTAAAATATATATCACACAAAAAAGTTACTGAAAAAGTTTGTTATCAATTATCATTCGTGATAATGTATTGTTTATTATCAGATGTAAATAGAAGTAAAATTCATAACGTAAAACAGAACATTATTCCCAGATATACAAGTCGAGAACATCGCTTTAATCTTTATATTCCCGTTATTTCAAAATTAATATTTGTTATATCTGAAGTCAATGTCAAACTTTCTACCATGGAAATATATTAATCCATTATTGTAAATAATTTTATTGACATTATTAAACATTTTTCCCTTATATTTACTAACATTTTATCATTTCATATAATATTTCTAAAAATTATTAAGAAGTTCTTAAACTCAGAATCAATATAAGATTTACATGTTTTTCACTTTTACATGTAGCTGCATCTCCAATCCTTTTTTTTTTAAGTACTTTCAACATCGATTAATTTCAAGTTCCCAACTTTTTATTCTTCTAGACCAGTTTTTATATCATTTATTAATATCTTTCTTCAGTTTTACTCCAAATGCATTTCTTATTACAGTTAAGCTGATTCTTGTTATTTGAACATAAATAGTTTTTGTTTGACTTCTAAACGTTAATTAAGAATTAAAATATTTCATAAATATAAAAAATAATTTCTAAAACATACCATTAAACTAATTATTGAAAATGTTTCCTACTTGTTGTCATTTGTGATAAAATTTTCCCTACCATTAATTGTAAGTAAAAATATACTTATCACTAATAAACATTATACCAAATTGACCTTATATTGTTTGACCTTTTTTCAATAGGACGATATTCCAAAAGGTACTTTTGACGTAGAGTACTGTTTACCCGGTAAAATTTATTCGCATCTTTTATTACTTTTTGTTACGACGTGTTCTTATTTTCTACTAATATTTTTTTTATTTTCAGATTCAAAAAGCTCCAGATTTATTTATTTTTGCTTCTATTATGGTCACCTTCATGGAGGATGCTGCTGATTACCAGGTACGTTTAAATAATATAAAAATTTTTGTTCCCCTTTTAGACCATAAAATATTTTACTCTAGTTAGGTTTTCAATATTTTTTTATGGTCTATTATTGTTTAGGATTATTATATTTTTTAATTAGTCAATTTCACTTTAAGTTTTTTAAGCAATACATTTTTTCTATGTATATAATTTCTGTTAAGCTTCATACCTTTAAATATTCTCTTCTTAAAAATTATTCATTTAGAAATATTGTTGATACAGTTTAAAATACATTATACTGTTTATGTATAAGTATTTTACATTTACTTCCTCTATATCATTACAACAGTAGTATATTATATATGCTCTTATTTAATTTATACAATGTTAGCAGAAATTTATTTTATATATCCAGGATAAACTATATTATTATTGTATATTAATTTAACCAAAACTTAATTATTACTACTAAGAAAAGTTTTATTATTATTCTCATTATTCGTCACTCTAATACTTTACTTACTTCTTTGTAATTTTTGTTATTTAACTATTACTTTAGTATATTTCTTTACTATTACCTTTAGTTATTTTTTTATCACTTTAATATTAACATATTACTTTGGCATGTATCTATATAATTTTTGTTTTTTCTCAATAACTATAGTTATGTTTACATTGTCTATGAGTAATTTCTTTGTTATATTTGTGTTATTTATATATTACTTTACCTATTTATATACTACTTTAGTATATATTAATATTGTTTTAACTACCTTTTAGTACATTTAGTTGTTTTTTATGTTGCTTTTATCTATTTATAAATTACTTTTGTACATATTAATATTATTTTGGTTATTTCCGAATAACTTTAACTGTGTTTTTATTATCTATAGTAATTTTATGTTACCTTTATATAATTCTTGGTTAGCTTAGATTATTTTTACTATTACTTTATCCATTTATATACTACTTTTGTGCATATTAATATTATTTTAGTTATTTCTTAAAAGCTTTAATTATATTTTTATTACCTATAGTAGTTTTTGTGTTACCTTTTTTATAATTCATGTTACCTTAGATTATTTTTATTATTACTTTGCATATTTATAAATTACTTTAGTACGTATTAATATTATTTTAGTTATTTCTTAATAACTTTAATTATATTTATTGTTACCTTAGATTGTTTTTATTGTTACTTTACGTGTTTATTTATTACTTTTGTACATATTAATATTATTTTAGTTATTTCTTAATAACTTTAATTATATTTTTATTAACTATAGTAATTTTTCTATTACTTTCATGTATTTCTTTCTTAGTTACCTTAAATTATATTTCTAGTTACTTTAAGTTATTTTTATCATTACTTTATCTATTTATATATTGTTTTTGTGATTTCTCTAAAACTTTGGTACATATTAATATAATTTTGGTTATTTCTAAATAATTTTAATTATATTTTTGTTACTTCTAGTTATTTTTATTATTGTTTATCCATTTGTATGTTATTTTTGTATTACTTTGGTACAAATTTATATAGTTTTAGTCACATTTTTATAACCTGTAGTAATTTCTCTATTAATTTTTGATATTTATTTACTACTTTTTGTTATTTATTTTGTTGCTTTACATATTTTTCCATTATTATAGTAGTTTCTTTTGTCACTTTGGTATATATCTTTGTGAATTTGATTGTTTTTTATCATCTTTAATAGTTTATCTACTATTTTTAGTATATTTTTTTATTGCTTCTAATTATTTCTTTATACTTTGCTTTTCTATAATTTTTTATTATTTTTAGTCGTTTCTGGAGTAAACTCGGGACTGTAGCTCTACTGGAGCTGGATCTAAAGTACGGAAGCTCTTCTGGAGCGAACTGGGATGCTGGGACTTTGCAAATTTTGGATCTGGAGCATGGGGACTCTTCTCGGACTATTACTTTGTACACAAAGATGATTCTGTGGATGCAGAGGTCTAAGGGAATACAAGGATTCAATTTTATAGTTAATTATTATTTATTTGTTGTATGTTGTATTGATGTCTTCATTTTTTTGTTTTGTTTTTCTTTCTCAATTTGGGTTGTTTGTCTTCTATTTCTTCTTCTGTTGTTGAGTTTCGGATTCTTTTGTCAGTTTTTCTATTGGAATTGTTGGTTTTTGTCTAATATTCGGTAGTTTTCTTTATTCTTCTATGAAGTTATTGTTATGAATTGGTAACTATGGAAATATGTCTGGTGATAAAAGACATCTAAAGTTAAGAATTGTGCAATACTATGAAAGGATCCGTACTACTGGGATTCGGCTTGTTGCTTGGTGGAAACTTGCGTTTCCCGGTAATTTTTAGGATCTTTGTGTTATGTAGTTTGATCGTTTAGCCAAGAACTGCAAATCTTCGTGTTTTGTAGTCTGATCATTTGGCCTAGGTTGTAAACTTTTAGAATTTCTATGTTTTGTAGTTTGATCATTCGACCAGAAATTGTAAATCTTCAAAGTTTTTGCGTTTTGTAGTTCGATCATTTGACCAAAAATTGTGAGTTCTCAAAACTTTCGTGTTCTGTAGTTTGATTATCTGACCGGAAATTGTAAATTCTCAAAATTCTTGCGTTTTGTAGTTTGATCACCCGAACAGAGGTTGCAAATTTTAAGAATTTTTGTGTTTTGATCACTCGACCAAGAATTGCAGATTTTCGAAATTTTTGTGTTTTGTAGTTTGATCACCTGACCAAAAATCGTAAGTCCCAGAAATCTCTGTGCTCTGTAGTTCGGTCTCCTGATCAAAAATTATATATTCCTGAAGTTTTTATAAACCACTTCCTGACTTTCCAGTACTTTTGTATAATTGCTATAGTTTCACTATGCTTGCTACTTCCTGAAGCCTTGAAATACCCTTTTCTATCACAGTACGCAATGAATCTTTCATTATTTAAATAAAAACCATTGGAAAAACAGAAAAACTACCAAACAGCAGACAGAAACCAAGAATCCAAAACGTAATAACAGACGAAGAAATAGAAAATAAACTACCGAAAAAGAAAAACAAATCACTGAGAAGGAAAAACAAACACAAAAACCAAAAAATAAACACAAAATACAACAAATAATTAATAATTAGTTATAAAAATTAAATCCTAAATTCTTCCAGACTTCTGCATCCATAGAATCCTTTTTCCACACAAAGAAACAGTCTCCAGATTTCCAGCCAGTAAAGTCCCAGGCTCTAGTTCGCTCCAGAAGAGCCTCCGTGTTCTAGATCCAGCTCCAGTAGAGTTACAGCCTCCAGTTTACTCAATAAATGACTAAAAACAATAAAAAATAAGTATAAATAATAGAAAAACAATTAAAGTTATAAAGATGTAAACTGAAATAACAAAGAAATTACAAAATTAATATATAAATAAATAAAGGTAACAAAGAAATATACAAAAACAATAGAAAAACTTCTATGAGTAATAGAAATATTATTAAAATTTTTAAAAAAATTATTAAAATAATATTAATATGTACCAAAGTAACAAGGATCTAACGAAAATAATATATATTTGGATAAAGTAATAATACAAATAATTGAAGGTAAAGAAATATAACTAAAGTTACTAAGAAATAATTAAAACTATATAAAAATATATCAAAGTATCAAAGATACTACAAAAAATAATACAGGGTCACAATTAATTAGCATCCCACTTCTTAAAACTTTTTTTCTACTTGATATTTTTTTATGATATTTTTTTAAATGATAGAGAAAAATCTGAATGTTGATATATTACAAGATCGTTCTTGAGAAACAACTTTCACTTAAACTAAAAATATAACTATATTATGATATTAATATGAATAAATATACTATAGAAGCCTCTATTTTTAAAATTATGTTATATTAAGGGTAGAATATAACATCATTAAGATGTTTTACATGTATTTGAAAACATTTTTATGTTTTTTAATAAACACATTTAACCATTTTTATTAATAAAAAATTAAAAAGGTTTTAAACGTCTTATTTTTTCTCACTTTTTAATATTAAAAAGATCTTTTATAATTGTTTATATAATTCTTTAAATGATTCTCTATCAGATTAAAAAAATACCATAAAAAAATATCAAGTAAAAAAAAAGTTATTGAAGTTTTAAAAAGTGGGGTGTTAATTAATTGTGACCCTGTATATAAGTAGGTAAAATAATAGTAAAAATAAATAAAGGCAACAAATAAATTTACAAAGGTAATTAAAAAAAAAACCAAAACTACACAGACATATACTAAAGCAATATATAAATAGATAATGTAACAGTAAATATAACCTAAATTATATAAATGTATACCAAAGTAAATTACAAATAAGGAAGGTAGTAATAAAAATAAGTAAAAGTGATAAACAAATATATAACACTAATAGGAAATTACTATAGGTAACAAAAATATAATTAAAGCTATTAAGAAATATCTAAAACTATATAATTATATGCTAAAGTAATATATAAATACACAATGAAACAATAAAAATAACTAATGGTAATAAAAATATATACCAAAGTAACAAACATACTAGAAAAATAATAATATAAATAGGTAAAATAATAATAAAAATAAGTAAAAAAAACAATAAACATGCTAAGGTAACATAAAAATTACTATAGGTAATAAAAATATAACTAAAGCTATTAAGAAATAACCAAAATAATGTTAATATGTACAAAAGTAATATATAAATTGATAAAATAGTAATAAAAATAAAATTAAAGCTATTAAGAAATAACTAAAATAATATTAATATGTACAAAAGTAATATATAAATTGATAAAGTAGTAATAAAAATAATCTAAGCTAACTAAGGATTATATAAAGGTAACATAAAAACTACTATAGGTAATAAAAATATAATTAAAGTTATTAAGAAATAACTAAAATAATATTAATATGTACAAAAGTAACATATAAATGGATAAAGTAATAGTAAAAATAATTTAAGGTAACTAAGAATCATATAAAGGTAACACAAAAATCACTATAGGTAATAAAAATATAATTAAAGCTATTCAGAAATAACTAAAATAATATTAATATGTACTAAAGTAATTTATAAATATGTAAAGTAATAACAAAAACAACTAAAGGTACTAAAAGGTAGTTAAAATTATATTAATATATACTAAAGTAGGTATATAAATAGGTAAAATATATATAAATAACACTAATTAACAAAGAAATTACCATAGGCAATATAAATATAACTAAAGTTACTGGGAAAGTAGCTAAAATTATATAGACATATACCAAAATAGTAAATAAATGGGTAAAGTAATATATAAATATATAAAGAAACAAAGAAAAAACTAAAGTAACAAAGAAATTACCTTAAATAATAAAAATATAACTAAAGCTATTGAGAAAATAACTAAGATTATACAGATATACATTAAAGTAATAAAGGAATAAACAAAAGTAATAAAGAAATTACTCATAGACAATGTAAATATAAATATAGCTATTGAGAAATAACAAAAATTATATAGATACATGCCAAAGTAATATGTTAATATTAAAGTTATAAAAAATAAGTAAAGGTTATAGTAAAGAAATATACTAAAGTAATAAGTTAAATAACAAAAATTACAAAGAAGTAAGTAAAGTACTAGAGTGACGAATGATGAGAATAATAACAAAACTTTTCTTAGTAGTAATAATTAAGTTTTGATTAAATTAATATACAATAATAATATAGTTTATCCTGGATACATAAAATAAATTTCTGCTAACATTGTATAAACTAAATAAGAGTATATAAAATATACTACTGTTGTAATGATATAGAGGAAGTAAATGTAAGATACTTATACATAAACAGTATAACGTATTTTAAACTGTATCAACAATATTTCTAAATGAATAATTTTTAAGAAGGGAATATTTAAAGGTATGAAGCTTAACAGAAATTATACACATGGAAAAAATCTTAATACTATATAGGCAAGAAATAAAGCTGGGAAAATTTTTTTCGATTTTTAAAATTTTAAAAATCTTAATACTATATAGGCAAGAAATAAAGCTGGGAAAATTTTTTTCGATTTTTAAAATTTTAAAAATGTATTCTAGACCAAAATTCTTCGCTGATTACGAAAACAATAATTATTTTCCAAAAAAACTTCAGCAACAATGAGATTCTGCTTCAAACTGGGATTTATAAACCAGGAGCAAAAATGCAGCAAATAAAACATTTTTCAATGAAATTTAATATAAAGATAAAACATGCTATAAAATAAAGAATCCATTAAAAAAATTCATAAAAAAACTTTTTTTTTATCTAAATATGGCCATTCTAAGTCTAAAAAAAATTTGACTTTGATAAAAAAATTTTAATAAAGCATAACTTTTTTAAAAAACAACTTTTTTGAAGTTTTAAAAAAACGCCCGGGGGCATTTATGAGTTCTACAAATTAAGATATAAATCAAGTTTGAACTCTTTTCCGTTCTTAAGAAAAGTTGGAAAATACAAAAAAAAAAAAATTTTTTTTTTCCTGTAATCATACTTTGATAACATTTTTTTATATGTGATAAAACAAATTTTGAAGTTTTTTTTATAAATAAATAAAAATACATTTCTTATCTATCTTTAAGTGAAAAAATTAAAAATTAAAATTTATTTTTGATTTAGATATGATTATTTAATCAGAAACAATTTTGAGATGTTATTTTGATAAAAAAATTTTAATAAAGCATAACTTTTTTAAAAAACAATTTTTTTAAAATTTTAAAAAAACGCCTGGGGGCATTCAAGAGTTCTACAAATTAAAATATAAATCAAGCTTGAACACTTTTCCGTTCTTAAGAAAAGTAGAAAAATACAACAAAAAAAAATTTTTTTTTACCTGTAATCATACTTTGATAAAATTTTTTTTTATGTGATAAAACAAATTTTGAAGTTTTTTTCATAAATAAATAAAAATACACTTCTTATATATATTTTAGTAAAAAAATTAAAAATTAAAATTTATTTTTGATTTAGATATGGTTAATTAAAGAGAAATAATTTTGAAAATGTTATTTTGAAAAAAAATTTTTAATGAAGCATAACTTTTTTAAAAAACAACTTTTATGAATTTTTAAAAAAACCTCTGGGGGCATTCATGAGTTCTACAAATTAAGATATAAATTAAGTTTGAACTCTTTTCCGTTCTTAAGAAAAGTTGGAAAATACAACAAAAAAAAATTTTTTTTTACCTGTAATCATACTTTGAAAACATTTTATTTTGAATTAATTTTATATATTATGAAATGTAAATCAAATAAAAGCAGCTTTCAGTTTCAAGCCAGATCAACTAGATCAAAAAATTAACAATACATAAATATATATAAAAATTGCCATTTGAACGAATACAAATATAAATTAATAATTTGTATTGTATATATTTTTCAGTTTTCTCAAAATATTGTTATTTCAACAATTTTTAAATAAAATTTTTTATAACATAAATAAAATTTAAATATTATTTTGTTAAATTATATATTTATTTGTTTTTTTTTTTTCTTACTATATATTAATAAATAAAATATAATAATAATAAATAAAATATTCTACATTTAATAATTATTTGATCTTTTATAACATAAATACCATTAAACTTTACACTGTATTTCAACAAAGTTACAATAGAATTTTTTTTTTTAAGAAAGCTAATAAAATACCATTTTGTTTTATTTTATTTTATATTTATTTTAGTTTTTTTTTTTACTAGACAATGATCAATCATAATACAATTACATTTATTAAACTTTACATTATATTTACTAAAAGGTTTCAAAATATAATATATACTATTTTGTTTTATTTTACATTTATTTTGTTTTTTTTTTTTTTGTACTAAATAATGATCAATCATAACACAATTACTTTTATTAAACTTTACATTATATTTACTAAAAGGTTTCAAAATAAAATATATACAATTTTGTTTTAATTTACATTAATTTTGTTTTTTTTTTTTTGTACTAGATAATGATCAATTATAAAACAAATAGCATTTATATTAAACTTTACACTATATTTAAAAAAAAAGGTTTTAAAATTTTATTACTTTTGTAAAAAATTGTGTTTTGTTAACTTACTTATATTTATTTACTACTATCTCTAAAAAATGTCCGAATCAAAAAGTTTTCCAAAAATAAGAAATTCTGATTTGATTGTGCTATTCGAAAAATTAGATGACATCATTTATGTTATCAATTTTCTTTCAAATAAATTAGAATTACAAAACAATTCTATTGAAAAGTTCACAGAGCAAAATTTATTTGATAAAAAAGCTAGAAATGTTATTTTGAATCATGAAAATTCAATAAAAAATGCTGTTTATAATACAGTAAAAAAAATGATTTTAATTCAAAATGAGTCTTTAAAAAAGACAAATTTTATTAAATATAAAACTATGATAAAAGACTTAGATTCAAATAATAAAGATGTTTTTCAAAAGTGGATAAGAGAAGAAGGAGGTTTATCTCTTTACTTAAATACAGATAATGAAAAATTATCAAAGTTTTTAAATGAAAAAAATTCACTAATTTCAAGAATAATAAAAATGATAAACATGGGTATGCATACTTTTTTTTTTATATCATAAAAAAATTTTTTTTAGAGTTTAATATTATAAATAAAATAAATAAAGTACAAAAATTTTTTAAAAGTCCAAAAAAAATAAATAAAATCAGTAGAAAAAGAAGTAGATTAGATTTAAATAGTTCTACATCTTCTTTACCTGATATAGGTACATCAAAAAAAATTCTAATTGGTATGTTTTTTTTTTTTTATTTTATATATATATATAATAAATAATAATAAAATATTTTTTAGAATATTCAGATGATTCATGTGTTAGTTATAAAGAAAATAATTTAACAAATGAAGATGTATTAAATTTAATTAATGATGAATCAATTAGTATCATAACCAAAATTATAAAAATTGAAGAAAAATTACAATATTTACAATTCAATAATTTTAAAGAAATGATTACTAATAATCAAGAAGATATCATAGAAATTTTTAAAGAAAAAATTTTAAATATTTTTGAAAATTTAAATGAAAAATATGAATTGTTTAAATTAAAATCAAAAAAAAATAAAAAATATTTACAAAATTTTTTAAACCAGAAAAATAATGATTTTAATGATTTAATAAATGAAATTTATACATGTAAGTTAAAAAATATATTTAATTAAAATAATAATAATGTTATTTACAGTTTGTGAAAAAAATACTAATATTATTTCACCTTTCATATCAAATAATACAACTGATTTTTGCTCTATCAGCAATATCAACACTATTAATAGTACAAATGGTAAGTAATTTTATTAAATTTTTTTATAATTATTATTATTACTATTTAGATAATTTAGATAATATATCAGTTGATGAAATATCAATATCCAATATAATTATTGAAAAAAAATATCTTACAAATGAAGATGTTTTATATTTAATTAATATTAAATCAATAAACAATCTAAATAAAATTTTAATTATCGGAGAAAAATTAGGATATGATAAATTGAATGATGTTATATTTAATAATCAAAATGATATCATAGAAATTTTTGAAGAAAAAATTTTACATATTTATGAAAAAGTAAATAAAAAATATGAATTGGCTAAATTAAAATCAAAAAAAAATAAAAATAGAGAAATTTTACAAAGTTTTTTAAACCAAAAAAATTATGATTTTAATGATTTAATAAATGAGATTAATAATACATGTAAGTTTAAAGTTATTTTTAATTAAAATAATAAGAATATTTTTTATTTACAGTTACTGAACAAAATACCAGTAATATTTTATCTTTATCTACTAACATTACTATTGATGCAAATGATACAAATGGTAAGTAATTTTATTTAAATAAATTAAAATTATTTTCTTTAAATTTTTAGATAATAATGAATCAGTAAATAAAAATGAAAATTTAATTTTTCATAATATTAATAATTATTTTTTTGGGCATTCATTCAATAAAATATTTTATGAAAAAAATATAATTTATCCATCTGTTATTGATTTGAATTTAGAAATAACAAAATTTAATTTTTCAAAATATGGTCAAATAAAAAATGATGGCCATTGTGCTTTTCATTGTATGAACATTATCACAATTAATAATGAAAATGGACATTTGGCTATAAGAAAAACATTAGTTGAATTTTTTAAAAATTTTGTTAATAGTTCTAATTTTGAAGAAATGAACAAATGGATCTTAAGAAGCCATGACAAAAACTTATTTACTGATCATATAAATCGTTTGAATTATTACAATGATTGTGCAGATGTAGATAATTGGGGTGAAGAAATTGATTTTTCAATCTATGGATTTATAAATTTTATAAGATTTTTAATAATTGTTGACCACCCTGAATTTAAAACTTTTAATAAATGTTGGAGGGATTACGAAATGTTATTTGATAATATAAATAATTGGCCATTAGTTATTATACACTATAATGGATTTCATTATGAAATAGTAACTAAAATTTCTTTGAATGAATCTATTATTATTAATAATATAAGTGATATTATTAATGAAAATGATAATAATAATAATAGTAATGATGACAATAGTGATGATAATAATGAAGCTAATTTTGATTTTAATATTTTATGTGAAAATGAAAATAATAAAATTATTGACGTTTTAAATAATATAATAATTGAAAATGAAAATATTGAAGAAGTACAACCTGATGATGAATGTTTAGATAAACATCGTTATAATCTTCGAAGAAGAAATAAAAAAATTAATTATAGATTATTAGCAGGTTATGATATTAATGATGATGACAACATAAATATTGATAATCAAATTAGTAAAAAAAACAGAGAATTTCATAAAGATAGGCTATATATTCCTTCAAAACATGAATTAAAAAAGTTAAAAGATAAAAATATTTTAATTGATAAAAATAATAAATATAAAGAATATATATATGCTAATGAAATGTTACCAAATAATTTAAGAAATAATAACTACGAAAGTAATGAAATAGAATGTAGAATTGTTTTAAATATAAATCATCCTAAAACATTTAAAAACTTGGGATATGTAAAGCATTTAATGTTATCACCTAGAAATTTTGGAACAATTTTTAATGGAGAAAAATGTAACTTTTGTATTGCATTATATTTTTTTAATGAAAAAATAGGGGTAAAATGTTGTGGAAAAGGGAAATTTAATGAATCAATTAAAATGACAACTGATTATCCAAATGAATTAATTCAATACTTTGATAATAATAATGAATTTGGTAAAATTTTTTTACGTAATATAAGAAGTATAAATTATGATGTTTCCTATGGGCAATTTAATTTTACTCCAAGAAAGTTAGGAGGAGCTTTTGAAAAAGGGATTCAACCTGTTGTTTTACAAGGAAACTCATATAGCCGGTTAAATATTAATATAAATAATTTAGAAAATATATCAATTGAAAATATTAAAAATGCTCAATATTTTATGATTGGAACAGAAGAATATAATGCAATGAATGTAGAATATTCTAATAATAATGCTCCAGCTGCAAATATTAGAAGGGGCCAAACAAATTTAAATGAAATTGATGCAATTAAGAAACATTTTCGTCATTTTTTGTTAAGTCAATCGATAGCAAAAAACTACAGAACATTTGTAGATTTTTTAAAAAAAAATGAAGGAAATGATGAATTTCAAAAAAAATTTTTCCAATTAAGAATTGTCAGACCTGGACCTAGAGATGATAGAAATGAAGAAGTACCTATGAATCCAGATGAAATTGCATTTATTTATGATTCTGAAGATGGAAAAATACCAAGAATGGACATACTATTAGCTTATCAAAATAATAATGAAAATGTCCCAAAGTTAATTTCATTAGATAGAAATCATCCTTTGATTGATGCATTAACCTATTCTGTATTATTTCCAAAAGGTGAAAAAACTTACGATGCTGATAAAAGAAAAAACAATTTAGATACATATCCAAGTAGAAGAGAATTTATTAGATATAATTTATATCAAAGAAATGATAAAGCAATTTTACTGAAATCATCAAGATTATTACAACAATTTATTATTGATTACTATGTAAGAATAGAAAATGATATTACCGAATTTGCTTATAAATTAAACAAGGAAAGATATAAGATACAAAAAATGTTTGGTAATGTAAGAGATAATGTTGTTGATGTTGGTATAGATGAAAATGATGATGTAGAAGAAATTTTTAATCCAGATACAGAAGAAGAAACATCATCAAGAATATTAAAATCCTTGACAGGTGGACCAAAGTGGTATAAATTTAAAGAACAAAATGCTCTTGCAGTTCAAAGATTTTATGGTAAACCCCATTTATTTATTACATTTACATGTAATCCAAATTGGCCAGAAATTACTAATTCATTACCTGATGGTTTTAAACCAATAGATAGACCTGATATTGTTGTTAGAGTTTTTGCTTTGAAATTTATTGAATTAATAACAATGTTAAGAAAAGGTCTATTTGGTATAGAAGAATATCTATTTTATTCTGTAGAAGTTCAAAAAAGAGGATTACCACATGCTCATATACTTCTACGAATAAAAGATTTTAACAAAACCACTTCAGTAATTGATGATATTATTTCTGCAGAATTACCTAATGCTGAAGAAGATAATGAACTATTTAATTTGGTTGTTGGTCATATGATTCATAAAAATTGTAATGATATAAGAAACAAAGCACCATGTTGGAATGTAGTAAAAAATGAGTGTTCGAAAGGATTTCCAAAAGCATTTATAAAGAAAACATTCATAGATAGACTATCTGGTAAAGTTTACTATAAAAGAGTAGATAATACAAATGAAAATATTGTATTAAGATCCGGAAGAAAAATTAATAATGGTTATGTAGTACCATATAACCCATTTTTATTGAAATATTTTAATGCTCACATTAATGTTGAAATAGTAAATCAAGTGCTTGCAGTCAGTTATTTGTTTAAATATTTTGTTAAAGATGGAGAAACAAACAAAGTTAATGTTGAAATGTACTTTAATGATAAGAATAAAGACGAAATTTCAGCATTTCAAAAGGTCTGATGTGTTGGACCAACTGATGCTATTTGGAAAATATATGAATATCCAATTGTTAAAAATACAGTAACAGTTGAGGTCTTATACGTTCATAATGAACCGAAAGATAATAATACTGTGTTTCTTCCATATTTAAATGAAGAAAATGATTTTATAAATGCTTCCGAATTGAATAATGATATGGATGCATTAAAACATCTAATGACTGCTAACACAATAGGTAAATCTAAACTTATGGCATATTTTGATCTTATGAAAGAAGAAAAAGAAAAATTAAATCCTGATATGGAGGTCCTTAATTTAACATATGAATATATACCAACAATGTTTAAATGGGATCCTTTATATTGTAAGGATAATGATATTAATGTTCCACGTTATAAGAAAGGAGCGTGGATTAAAAGAGTACAAAAAAGAAAAGCCATAGGCAGAATTGTACCTATTTCAAGGCACAATAAAGAATTATTTGCCATGAGGCAATTACTTATTCACAAAAGAGGAGTTACATCATTTAAAGATTTAAGAACAATAGATGATGTAGTATTTCCAACATATAATGATGCAGCAGTATATTTGAATTTAATAAAAGGTGGTATTTTAGACATTAACCATTTTAATGAATTAAAAAAATTATCAACACCAGAGGAATTTATAAATGCTTTTGTTATTTATATATGTCATGATAGTGATTTTAAAAATCACAAAGAAATATTTGATAAATATAAAAATTTTATGAATCAAATATATATACCTCGATATAGAAGAAATTATAATGAATCAGATATTATTGAATCATTAATTATAGAAAAAGCTACAAATCACCTACTTTATGATATAAGTCTTAAATTATCTGCTAATGGATTTAATTTAAATAATACTGATCTACCATTAAAAACAATAAATTATGATATGATTATTGATAATGATGGAATAAACAAAGAGGAAGAATTAAAATTATTAGAAAAATATATATCTAATGCAAATAAAGATCAGTTAGAAGCATTTGAATTTTTTAAAAAAATTATAAATACAAATAGGCAATGTAAATTAATGATGATTGAAGGTCCTGCAGGTACAGGAAAGACTTATGTTTATCAAATGATATCAATATACCTTAAAATCGAGGGTAAAACATATATAAACTTAGCAAGTACAGGTATTGCTGCTTCACTATTACCAGAAGGGCAAACCATACACTCATTTATAAAAATGCCATTAAATGTAAATAAAAAAGAATTTGTTGTTGATAAAACAACAATACGCAGAATGAATAGTTCTGATCAATTTCGTTTAAGAAATTCGTCTGTCATTTTTATTGATGAAATATCAATGTTAAGTTCAAAACAATTACGTTATATTGACTTGGCATTTAGATATAATTTGAAAAATTTTAATGATCCATTTGGTGGCAAATTAATCGTTCTTGGTGGTGACTTTAGACAGTGTTTACCAATAATAGAAGAAGAAACCACAGGTCAGTTAATAGCTGCAACAATATTATCATCTTATTATTTCACACATGGTAATCAAGTGAAAAGGATATATTTAAAAGAGAATATGAGAACTAAAAGTGGCGAAAAAGAATTTGCTCAATTTTTGTTGCAAGTGGGAAATGGTGAAAAGTATGATCCATCAATATCATATCCATTAGATGGAAGAATGGATAATTATAGATTTATTACACTTCCTGAAAAAATGATTTTTGAAGGTGATAATGCTCAATTTATTGAAGAAATATTTGGTAAAAATTTAGAAAATATTTCAAAAAATAAAAATGCTGCGATATTGGCTTCAAGTAACAATGTAGTTAATTTTATCAATAAAATGGTTCTTGATAAATATTATAAAGAACAAATAGCATATTATTCAGAAGACAATTTATATTTTGAAAAAGATTTCAAAAAAAATGCTGAGGATTTAGAAATAACAACAGATTTATTAAATACTTTTACTCCATCTGGATATCCAGAACATAATTTAACCATTGCTAAAGGATGTATTTTAATATGTCTTAGAAATTTAAATATTAAAGAAGGACTCTGCAATGGAACAAGAATGATTTACATTGAAACAATTGAATCATTAGATAAAATGAAGAAGTTATTAAAATGTAAATCACTAGATGGAACAAAAACATTTTTAATTCCTCAAATTCTACATACTCCTGTTGATTTAAAGGTACCAATACCTTTTACAAGATATCAATATCCTGTAAGACTTGGATATTGTATAACTATAAATAAATCACAGGGACAAACACTGGATAATATTGGATTATTTATTGATGATGTTGGAATATTTTCACATGGACAATTATATGTAGCAATGAGTCGTGGTAAGTCATCTTCATCAATAAAAGTTAAATGGAATTATACTCAATCACCAGAGAAAAAAGGAAAAATAAAAAATGTTATTATAAGAGATATAATAAATTTAGTTCTAAAACCAAATGAGCAATTACCACTTTTACAAGATTATCCTGATATTGAAAGCCATGTTTTAAATGATACTTTATGATATTTGATGATACGTATTTTGGTAATGAACGTTAATAGCATATATATGGGTATTTTCTTTTTGTAAATATGGTTTAAAAAATTTCTGTAAATATAGCTTAAATATTTTTGTATATATGAATTTTTGTAAATATTATTTTAAAAATATGTTTGTAAATATTGTAATAATTTTTAATGTAAAAATATTATAAATGTATATATTTTAATTAATTAATAAATTAATAAAAATATTTTTTTATTTAATATAAAAAATAATTATATTTAAAAGTTTTTTTTCAGAAATATTTATTTTATATTAAATTATATTAAATACAGAAAAGATATGTTCTTTAATTTTTAAAAAAATTTTTATTTTTTTTTTCTTAGAAATGGATAGAAAGATTTTAATTTAAAATAAAGATAAAAATATATATTAAACATAAATAAAGTTTATTTTTATCCAATGTTTTTGTTACATGTTTATATCAATTATTTTTATTAAATATTTTTATTTTTATTAAATTGTAAATATTGTAATAATTTTTAATGTAAAAATATTATAGTTTGTATATACTTTAATTAATTAATAAATTAATAAAATATTTTTTTATTTAATATAAAAAATAATTATATTTAAAAGTTTTTTTTCAGAAATATTTATTTTATATTAAATTATATTAAATACAGAAAAGATATGTTCTTTAATTTTTAAAAAAATTTTTATTTTTTTTTTCTTAGAAATGGATAGAAAGATTTTAATTTAAAATAAAGATAAAAATATATATTAAACATAAATAAAGTTTATTTTTATTCAATGTTTTTGTTATATGTTTATATCAATTATTTTTATTAAATATTTTTATTAAATATTTTTATTAAATATTTTTATTAAATATTTTTATTAAATATTTTTATAAAATATTTTTGATTTTTATCAAAAAGGAATTGAGTAGATACTTTTATTTTTTTATTTCGTTTATAAAAGAATCATATATAAGAAACTAAAAAGTGAAATATAGCACAAATTTATATTTTATATTATTATCACTATTTTTTTTAAATGAATATTAATTAAGATAATTTTATTAATGATAATCAATATAATTTGATAATTATGTTTATAGAAGTAAAAAAATGCTATTATTTACTTAAGTTTCATAATATGGTTTTCAAAACTTTTTTAAATATTATTTTAAAAATATGTTTTGTAAATATTGTAGTATTATTTAATTTTTATGTAAATAATATTAAAAATTTTTTATTAATTTTATTTATTATTTTAGTTAATTAAATAAATTTTAGAAAAATTAAAAAAATGACTATTCTTACTAATAACAATACATTATTATTATTATTCTTTTTTTTAATTATTAAAACAATTTATTCTAATGATAATAATAATTTTATAAACTGTAATGATGAAAACATGGAACATTTTTTATTAACATTAATGATAAATTAAATTGTAATGAAAATTTAACATGGCATCATGAAGTTAAGTTTGTAATTTATCATAATAAAACTTCAAATAAGTGTTTAAGAATGATTAGAAATTTATTTGTTAATAGGAAATATGTTATTATTTACAATAAAAAAGGTCTTAATGATTCACATGAATTACTAACATATTCTAATAATAGATTTTTTGAATACCCAGATTGTTTACAAAGGAATAAGATATATTATAGATTTCAAAATGATTTGTATATAGATGTCAGCAAAGAAGAATATTGGGCATATAATGAATTAAATGATAGAATTTATGATCATCATATTTTGAATATTTTTGAGAGAAGAAATTTGTCTAATAATGCCTTTCTTTTAGGTGTTCAAAGTTATTTATCTACGTATCCTCAAACAATTAACTATATATTTTCTAATAATACTATAAGTTATGATAAGATGTCAGATACTTTTGAAGGTATAACAAGTATACCTTTAGATAATAATGAAGTAAATATTGAATGGGGATTTCAAAATATAAAAAAATTTATTAATATAAAAGGCAGAAATTATTTTAAATCTTTATGTAATGATAGAAATAAACGTTTAAATGACTTAACTCATAGTCATACCCCTGAGGAAAAAATTCGTGCTTATTTAAGTAGGAAAGACGTTACTACTTTAGGGAAAAATAGATTTGGAGAATATATAGTTGAAATATGTAAAAAAATTGAAGTTGATGTTATATACAGTGACCATCAAATTAATAATGTATGTTATAGTTATTTGCCAGTTAAAACAAAAAGTGGGGAACTTTTGTTTATTGACAATGATAATTATGCTCACCACTATTCTGAGTCAAGAATATGTTCTGGAATTATTACTGATGAAGTAATCGAGAAAAATTTTTTTAATTATGATGAAGAAGATGAATCATTTTATGAATTATTTGTAAATTGGGTCATGAAAAAACTTCATTTGTATAATAAAAGAATAAAAATTGGTTGGTGGACTTTTCAATTACTAAATTATAAGGATTTTATTGTATGGACTGTAACAGCCGTGTGCATAATATTATTAATTCCTATAATATAAATTTGTAAAAAATTGAATGTTTTAAATGGAATAATAGATATCTTAAAGTCAATATTTGAAATTATTGGATCATTTTGTATTATGTTAGTAGACATAGTTACATGTTTTAATTTTAAACATCATTCAAAACAAAAAAAATTGCCTGAAAATAAAGCAAAAAATACGAAATAAAAAGGAAAATTAATGTCGGAATAAAAAATTAAATAATTAATTATTGCTAATATGAAATACTATCATAGAATGCTGGCATAGAATATGACACGTATATTAATGGTATCCATTAAGTAGTCTGCCGTTTTTTAAAACTTAAATAACTTCTTTTTTATTTAATTTTTTAATTTAATATATTTTATGATTTTTTTTTATCTAATAAAAAATTGTTAAAAGTTTAGTATATTAAAATATTGTTCTCAAGAAACAACTTTAAACTCAACTAGAGATATAACTATATTACGATATTGATATTAAACTTTATAGTATGAAAACATTTATTTTTAAATTTTATTATATCAGATGCAGAATATAATGTCATCCCAATAAATTTCACATATTTGAAGACATTTTTTTGCTTTTTAATAACACTTTTTACAACCTTTTTTTAAGTATCTTGCTTTATGTATGCAATTATCTTTTTTATGTTCTTCTTAACATTATCTAAAATTTTTGACTAATTGCTGTAATGTTTAAAAATTTTTAAAATAAAATATTATATTAAAAAAATTTTTTTAAAAACAGTTATTTTTTATAAAAAAAAAATACTGTTATTTATTAGAAGGTAATTATAAAAAACATTTTAATTGTTTTTATATAAGCTTTTAATTTTAATTTTTTTAAAGTAGACTTTAAACAAAATTTTTTATTATTGCTTTATTTTGTTATTACAATAATTAATAATAAAATTATAGAACCAATTATAATTAAAAAAATTTAAAAAAAAAACTGGGGCCTTCTTCTTCTCTTTATTCCATTTTTTCATTTTGTAATAATTTTATAAATTTTTATATAGACACAAACAACAAAAAATTTCTTTTTCTATATTATTAGAATAAATAATGTTATTAAAAATAAAATTATAGAACCAATCATAATTAAAAAAATTTAAAAAAAACAATGGCCTTCTTCCTCTTTTTATTCTATTGTTTCATTTTGTATTAATTTTATAAATTTTTATATGAACACAAACAACAAAAAAATTCTTCTTCTACATTTGATTAGAATAAATAATGTTATTAAAAATAAAATTATAAAACCAATTATAATTAAAAAAATTAAAAAAAAAACTGGAGCCTTTTTCCTCTCTTTATTCCATTGTTTCATTTTGTATTAATTTTATAAATTTTCTTGATCACTTTTAAGAAAAAAATATTATATAAAAAAAATTTTTTTAAAACAGTCATTTTTTATAAAAAAAAAAACTGTTATTTATTAGAAGGTAATTATTAAAAATATTTTAATCGTTTTTAAATAGACTTTTAATTTTAATTGTTTTAAAGTAGACTTTAACAAAAATTTAAAAAAAATTGGAAACTTTTTTATTATTGCTTTATTTTGTTATTACAATAATTAATAATAAAATTATAAAACAAATTATAATTAAAGAAATTAAAAAAAAAAAAACTGGAGCCTTCTTCCTCTCTTTATTCCATTGTTTCATTTTGTAATAATTTTATAAATTTTTATATGAACACAAACAACAAAAAAATTCTTCTTCTACATTTGACTAGAATAAATAATGTTATTAAAAATAAAATTATAAAACCAATTATAATTAAAAAAATTTAAAAAAAACTGGAGCCTTCTTCCTCTTTTTATTCCATTGTTCTACTTTGTGATAATTTTATAAATTTTCTTGATCACTTTTAAAAAAAAATATTATATTAAAAAAATTTTTTTTAAAACAGTCATTTTTTATAAAAAAAAAAAACTGTTATTTATTAGAAGGTAATTATTAAAAATATTTTAATTGTTTTTAAATAGACTTTTAATTTTAATTGTTTTAAAGTAGACTTTAACAAAAATTTAAAAAAAATTGGAAACTTTTTTATTATTGCTTTATTTTGTTATTACAATAATTAATAATAAAATTATAAAACAAATTATAATAAAAAAATTTTAAAAAAACTGGAGCTTTCTTCTTCTTTTTATTTCATTGTTTCATTTTGTAATAATTTTATAAATTTTTATATGAATAAAAAAACCAAAAAATTTTTCTCTTATATTTGAATAAAATAAATATTGTTATTAATAATAAAATTATAAAACCAATTAAAATTAAAAAAATTTTAAAAAAATTGGAGCTTTCTTCCTCTCTTTATTCCATTGTTTCATTTTGTAATAATTTTATAAATTTTCTTGATCACTTTTATAATAAAATATTATATTAAAAAAATTTTTTAAAAACAGTCATTTTTTGTAAAAAAAAATACTTTTATTTATTGAAAGGTAATTTTTAAAAAATGTTAATTGTTTTTAAATAGGCTTTTAATTTTTATTGTTTTAAAGTAGACTTTAAGAAAAATAAAAAAAATGGAAACTTTTTTTATTGCTTTATTTTATTATTAATTATAAAAATTATATAAAAAATTATAATTTCTTTAAAAAATTAAAAAAATTAAATATTTTTTAAAAATTAAATATTTTAAAAATTAAAAAGAAACCGCGGCTATCTCCTCCTTCATTCTATTCTCCATTTTGTAAAAAACTTTATAAATTTTCATAAGAGTAACAACAACAATTAAAGTAGACTTTAAGAAAAATTTTAAAAGAAAATGGAAACTTTTTTTTATTGCTTTTATTTAATTATTAATAATAAAAATTATAAAAAAGAAATTATTATTTATTTAAAAAATTGAATATTTTTAAAATTAAAAAAAAGAAATTAATATTTATTTAAAAAATTGAATATTTTTAAAATTAAAAAAAAAATTGCGGTCTTTTTTTTTTCCTCCTTCATCCCAGCTCCATTTTGTAAAAAACTCTATATATTTTTATAAGAGTTACAATAAGAGTTACAGCAACAAAAAAATTCTTTATATATTTTCATAAGAGTTACAATAAAAGTTACAGCAACAAAAAACTTTCTTTATGTGTTTTCATAAGAGTTATAATCAAAGTTACAGCAACAAAAAACTTTCTTTATATTTTTCCATAAAGCCCACAAAATCCACAGAAACATTAAAACTAAACAAAAAATAATAAATATTTTCATAAAAACTAAAAAAAAACTGGGGTCCTGCTCCACTTTTTTATGTAGTAACTTTATATATGTTTCATTATAGTCTGAAAAAAAAAATTTTTTTCTATAGTTGGGAAAAAGTCTATAATAATATTGGAGCAACTGTACATTAGTGGACGCGCTTTTTTATCGTTGTGAAAATGTGTTTTTGTAAACCTAATAAATTAAATATTGTAAACAACGGCTAAATAATACCTTCTGGAGATTTTTGTATTGTTTTGAAACTTTTTGGAGTTCCAGGAACGTTGTTTTTCTTTAGTTTTTTAACGTTAAAAAGCGATCAAAAATGACTAAAAATTTAATGGTAAGACGTTTAACCTCTTCAGGGACAACTTTTTCTAACATTTTTAGGGATACTGCCATATATTTAGCCATTTACAGCATGTTAAGTATATTGGAAAAAATAAAGTCCTGTACAGGAAGAATTTAATCAACAACACAAAGAATATGGAGTAAAAATTAGTCCAAAATTTAAATTCTTTCTGTTGCATTGCTTCATTTTCTTCCATATATTAAACATGCTGTAAATGTCCACATATGTGGCAGTATTCTTGAAGAAGTTAAGTGACATTATATTGCTTTTGCTGCACTAAAAATTAATAAAAATAATTTAGAATCCTTAAAATTTAACCCAATATCTTGATATTTTAAGCGTAGAAAAAAACGATAACATCTGAGTAGTAAAATTTTCGGTATTAAGCAAAAATATTTTTACTCTTGATCTAGAATGGTATTGTAAAAGTTTTTACTCAGGTGTATTGTTTGTTATTTACTATCTTTTAGAAAAATATTTGGAAATTAAAGATAACATTTAAATTTTAAAAAAGTTCATTTTTTATAAAAACATTAAAAAAACTAGAGAAAAATGCGCATTTCATAGTGTTAAGTTTAGCCAAATGACTAATAAATTGCTATCCTTAATAAAAAAATATTTGTAATTTTTGAAGCAAAAAAAAAATATGAAGCAAAAAAAAAATTTTTTTTTTTGTTTTTTAAATATGTTAAATAATGTCTTCTTAACAGTTATAAAGTTTAAAATTAGTTAAAAGTATTAAAATATATCAAAAACACGAGATAGAAAATGCGTCCACTAATGTACAGATTAGCCACATATTTTTAAGTTTTCTCAAAAAAAAAAAAAAAAAACCAAACTTACATACAGAATCAGGATCCCCAATACCAAAAAGTTTTTCCAACTCCTCTTCTGTTTTTTCAACATACATTTCTGAAAAAAAAAATTAAAATAAAAAAAAAAAAAAAATTAAAAAAAAAAAAAAATTTTCTTCATTTTAAAAGAATGAATTATTATTAATATTAATAATTTTAAATTAATTAAAATAAAAAACATTATACCAAAAAAAAAAAATTGGACTAAAGTATACACTAAAAATTTTTTTTTAATTTAAAAAAAAACAAATTTTTATAATAATAATTTTTATTTTAATAATTAAAATGAAAAACAATGTACCAAGAAAAAAAATTTGGAATAAAGTGTAAGTTAAAAATTTTTTTTTACAAAAATGGCAATTATATTTATGTTTCAGGGATAGTAAATGGGGGGTTGAGCCGCCGAAGGCGGCTAGGGGGGCGAAGCCACCCTAGTGTATTGCTTAAAAAACTTAAAGTGAAATTGACTAATTAAAAAATATAATAATCCTAAACAATAATAGACCATAAAAAAATATTGAAAACCTAACTAGAGTAAAATATTTTATGGTCTAAAAGGGGAACAAAAATTTTTATATTATTTAAACGTACCTGGTAATCAGCAGCATCCTCCATGAAGGTGACCATAATAGAAGCAAAAATAAATAAATCTGGAGCTTTTTGAATCTGAAAATAAAAAAAATATTAGTAGAAAATAAGAACACGTCGTAACAAAAAGTAATAAAAGATGCGAATAAATTTTACCGGGTAAACAGTACTCTACGTCAAAAGTACCTTTTGGAATATCGTCCTATTGAAAAAAGGTCAAACAATATAAGGTCAATTTGGTATAATGTTTATTAGTGATAAGTATATTTTTACTTACAATTAATGGTAGGGAAAATTTTATCACAAATGACAACAAGTAGGAAACATTTTCAATAATTAGTTTAATGGTATGTTTTAGAAATTATTTTTTATATTTATGAAATATTTTAATTCTTAATTAACGTTTAGAAGTCAAACAAAAACTATTTATGTTCAAATAACAAGAATCAGCTTAACTGTAATAAGAAATGCATTTGGAGTAAAACTGAAGAAAGATATTAATAAATGATATAAAAACTGGTCTAGAAGAATAAAAAGTTGGGAACTTGAAATTAATCGATGTTGAAAGTACTTAAAAAAAAAGGATTGGAGATGCAGCTACATGTAAAAGTGAAAAACATGTAAATCTTATATTGATTCTGAGTTTAAGAACTTCTTAATAATTTTTAGAAATATTATATGAAATGATAAAATGTTAGTAAATATAAGGGAAAAATGTTTAATAATGTCAATAAAATTATTTACAATAATGGATTAATATATTTCCATGGTAGAAAGTTTGACATTGACTTCAGATATAACAAATATTAATTTTGAAATAACGGGAATATAAAGATTAAAGCGATGTTCTCGACTTGTATATCTGGGAATAATGTTCTGTTTTACGTTATGAATTTTACTTCTATTTACATCTGATAATAAACAATACATTATCACGAATGATAATTGATAACAAACTTTTTCAGTAACTTTTTTGTGTGATATATATTTTAAGGTTTTAGAAGTTTTTAATGTAGGTTAATAATGATAAATTGTTTTAGATAAACTTTAAATTTTTTAGAAATCATGAAGAAATAATTATGAAACATTTTAATTCTAAACTGACGTTTTTTATGGAGTCAAAGGAAAACTAATTTCAGCTTAATACGACAAGTTTCAGCTGAGTTATAATAAAAATTTGAGGAGTTGTATATTTTTATACAATTATAAAGCTGATTATAAATTTATGGAAAGTTATGATAAAGGAATGCTGTTTTCTGGAATCAACTTTAAATTTGTTTTCATATAGGGTCTACCTTTAAAGTTTTTTTATATTTTCAACTATTTTTAAGATATTAGAAATCTCGACGATTTAATCCGGACGAAGAAAATTAAAGATCATATTTCAAGATTTGGAAACTTTTTAAGTACAATGCATATTTCGAGAGTCAAAGGAAATCTAGCGCAATAAACTTCATGTTTTTACAGCATTATTAACTTAGGTTATATGTATGTTTTTAAAAGTTTTTTTCAGTTTTTTTTATCATATACCATATTGAAGGCTTTATATGAAGATAGAACTAAGTTTATCAATTTGCCTATAACAAGTATCATTAGGAATCATTTATGAAATTAAAGAATTAATTATGCAGTACCGAATTTATGTTCTCTTATTAAATATTATCTAATGCTGATTTAAAATTTAATTGTTTGTAACTTTTTAATTTTAAAATTTCTGATTTTATAATTGTATTCAAACTTTGTTATTTTTTAAGGTTTTTGATATAAATATATATTTGCTTGAAACTTTAAAAAACAAAAATCTTTATTATTGAAATATTAATTCAACGTGGAAAGCAATATGTAAACTAGCTTCAATAAAATCTTAATTTAAGTATAACTAATCTTACAGTTCTTATTTAACAATGATCAATAGAAAAAGTTCGGAGAATGCTAATTTATTTTTAAAATACTTTTAAATCTTTAATAATCAATACAAAGATAAGAAATTGTTTCTTATAATTTCTGAATCCTTAAAATGATAAATATATTTTAATAAAACTTTCCATTCTTAAGTAATTTTTTGTATGAAGTTAAAGTTAAATAAAGCTAATTTCATCTTGATATAATATGTTTCCATTAAATTATAAAAGTAGTAAGAAACAATAAATATTTTTTTGACATCTCCTACTTGTATTATATCTTCTTTAAAAATAATGATTAAGGCATCTAGTTCATTGAAATCAGTTTTAAATTACTTACTTTTCATTTAGGGTCTACCTTTAAAATATTTTTATACCAATAACTATTCTTAGGATATAGGAAATGGTGTGTGGTAAAAGTATTACCTTTAATATTTCAAGAACAGTTGGAAATTGAAAAAATTTTTCAACATACACTATATTTAAGAATTCAATAAAAAACTACAAAACAAATTTTAAATTTCTATGTTTTAATCAACATAAATTATAAATATGTTCTTGAAACATTTTTGAAAACATATTTCTTACTATATATCATATTGAAAATATTCTAAAAAGATGAATCTAGATTTAATAAATTTCTTGCAAAAATCTTACTTAGATTCATTAATTCAAATTTATCCATTTCCATAAGGATACAAAAGTTGTCTTTTTTCAAAAAATTTTCTATATTTCTGACTTTAACTTCGATTGATTATAATTTTTGAATTTTTTATTAATTTTTAATTGTAATAATGTGTCAATAAACTATTTTAAAAACTACCTATATGAATCACGTAGAAACGGAATACCAAGAAAAACATTACTCCAGAAGCTACTCCTGAAACTTTCGTGTTTACGCGGTAAAAAGTTCGCATCTTTTTTCAATACCGGTATGTTTGTTTGTTTTTTCTTTTAATGTATTTTTTTTTAGGTTTGCCGCAAGTTCAAATTTATTTCTGAACTTTTGTTATTGTCGCTGAATCAAACCAGGTAAATTTAAGATTTTTTTAGAAATATTTTTTTAGGCTGTACTACATTTTTACTTTTGGTAAGTTTCCTATAACTTTTATTTGTGTTTGATTAAATTTCAGATAAGAATCACTTTTGAGCCACAACTCATTGGGACATTTGTGGTTTCTCCAATAGTGGATTTATTATGGTGCTCTACTGGAGCTGGATTTGGAGCAAGGGAATTTTTCTAAAGAAAACTGGAAGCTTTTGCTAAACTAGAATTAAATTTGGAGGGGAAAGGTTTTTTGGAGCACACCAGAGGCTTTTATTCACCTGGAACTGAATCATGAAGATGAAAGCTCTTCTGGGAGAAATTGGAGGATGTTGCTCTATTGGAGTCGTATCTAAATCATGAAAGCTTTTTTTTTTTTTTGGGAGGGATTCATTTAGCAATAATGCTAATTATGGTTAAAAATCCAGGTATGTTTTTTTCTGTTTTGATTTACTGCGTCATAGTTTAGACATTATTATTGTTGTTTTGGAAGCTGTTGTTTAATTGGGGCTGAATCAGAAACATTAAGGCTCTTCTGGAGCAAAATGGAGGCTGTTGTTCAATTGGAGCTGGATCTGAACCAAAGGAACTTTTCTGAGAGAAGTTGGAGGCTGTTGTTTTACTGGGTTCTGATAATGAAGGAAAGGAGTTATTCTGGAGCGAACCAGAAGCAGTTGTTTGACTAGGACTAAATCACGACAACGGAAACTCTTTTGAGCAAAATTGGGAGCTGTTGTTCTGCTAGAGCCGAATTAGGAGTATGGCTACCCTTCTGGAGAAAACTGGAAGATGTGGTTCTGCTGGAACTGAATCTAGATGGTGGAATTTTTTTTTGGAAGGAACTCATTTAGTAATAATGCTGACTACTATAAAGAATTCATGTATGTTTTTTTTTTTATTTTGCATTACTGCTCTGCAATTTAGTCATTACTATTGTTGTATTGGAGGGTGTTGTTCAACTGGAACTGAAGTTGAAGCATGGAGATTTTTCTGGGGGAAACTAGAGAATGTGGATTTACTGGAGCTGAATCTTAAACATGGAGCCTTTTTTCTTATGGGAGAGATTTATTTGGTAAAATAATGCCAATTGCGAAAATGATCCAGGTATGTTATTTTTGTTTTGATCTACTGCGTTAAAATTTAGACATTATTATTGTTGTTTTGGAGGCTTTTGCTCTACTGGAGCAGAATCGGGGGCATGAAAACTCTTCTGGAGTGAACTGGAGACTGTTATTCAACTGGAACTGAATCTGAAGGATAGAAGCTCTTCTGGGATAAGTTAGAGGCTGTTGCTCTACTGGAGCATAATCAGGAGTATAGATGCTTACCTGATGTGAACTGAAATATGTGGTTCTACTGGAGCCGAATCTAAAACATGGAAACTTTTTTTTTGTAAGAAAGATTCATTTAGTAACAGTGCTAATTACGATAAATAATCAAGGCATGTTTTTTCTGTCCTAATTTACTGTGTTACAATTTAGACAATTATTATTGTTGTTTTGGAGGCAATCGTTTAACTGGAACGGAATCAGGAGTATGGATGTTTCTCTGGAGTAAATTAGAGAATGTTATTCAACTGGAGCTGAATCTGAAACATGTAAACTTTTTTCTTTGGAAGGATTTCATTTAGCAATAATGCTAATTACGATGAAGAATCCAGGTATGTTTTTTTGTTTTGATCTACTGCGTTACAGTTTAGACATTATTATTATTGTTTTGGAGGCTGTTGTTATACTGAAGTAAAATGAGGAGCATGGAAACTCTTCTGGAGTAAACTGGAGACTGTTATTCAACTGGAACTGAGTCTGGAGCATGGAAACAGTTGTGGTAGAAATTAGAGGCTGTTGCTCTATTAGAGCCGAATCAGGAGTGTGAATGCTGCTCTGGAATGAATTAGAGAATGTGGATCACTGGAGCTAAATCTGAAACGTGTAAACTTTTTTCTTTTGGAAGGAATTTATTTAGAATTAGTGCTGGTTACGATAAAGAATCCAGGTATGTTTTTTTTTTTTAATCTACTGCGTTAGAATTTAGACATTGTTACCGTTGTTTTGAAGGCTGTTATTCAACTGAAACTGAATCTGGAGAATGGAGACTTTTCTGGAAGAAACTTGAGGATGTACCCATACTGCAACTGAATCTGAAACATAGAAGCTCTTCTGTCATGGGTGGAAGCTGTTGCTCTATTGGAGCAAAATCAGGAGCATGTAAACTTTTCTAGAGTGAAGTGAAGACTGTTATTCAACTAGAACTAAATATAGAGCGTGGAAGCTGTTGTTGAAGGAATTGGAGGCTGTTGTTGAAGGAATTGGAAGCTGTTGTAGAAGGAATTGAAGGCTGTTGCTCTATTGGAGCTGAACCAAAAACGTGTAAACTTTTTTTTTGGGAGGAATTCATTTAGAATTAATGCTAGTTACGATCGTGAAACCAGGTATATTTTTTTGTTTTGATCTACTGCGTTAGAATTTAGCCATTAGTATTGCTGTTTTGGAGGCTTTTGTTCAACTGGAACTGATTCTGAAGCATTAAGGTTTTTCTAAAAGGAACTTGAGGATGTACTTATACTGCAGCTGAGTCGAAAGCATAGAAGCTTTTTTGTGAGGAGTTGGAAGCTGTTGCTTTACTGGAGCTGAGTCAGGAGCATGGAAACTCTTCTGGAGTGAACTGGAGACTGTTATTCAACTGGAACTAATTCTGGAGCATGAAAGTTGTTGTGAGAAGAATTAGAGGTTGTTGCTCTGCTGGAGCCTAATCAGAAGTATGGATGCTATTTTGAAGTGAACTGAAAAATGTGGTTCTACTGGAGCTGAGTCTAAAACATAGAACGGGAGCTTTTTTCTTTTGAAAGGAATTCGTTAAGTAATAATGCTAATTACAATAGAATCCAGGTATGTTTTTTCTGTCTTGATTTGCTGCGTTAAAATTTAGACATTATTATTATTGTTTTGGTGGCTGTTATTCAACTGGAACTGAATCTAGAGCATTGAAGCTTTTCTGGAGCAAACTTGGAGATGTATCTTTATTGCAGCTGAATCTGAAGCATGGAAGTTTTTTTGTAAGGATTCATTGAATAACAACGCTAATTAGGGTAAAGGACCTAAGTGTTTTTTTTGTTCTTATTTACCATGCTTCAAGTAAAGATATTGTAAATGTTGTTATGGAAGCTGTTTTTCAACTGAATCTGAACCACAGAAACTCTTCTGAGTAAAGTTGGAAGGTGTTGCTTTACTGGGTTCTGAAAATTAAGATAAGGAGTTCTTTTGGAGCAAATCAGAAGCTGTTGTTCAACTAGGTCTGAGTCTGAAACGTGAGAACTCTTGAGTGATATTGGAAACTGTCGCTCTACTGAAGCCAAATTAGAAGTATAGCTACTTTTCTGGAGAAAACTGGAGGACGTGGTTCTACTGGAGCTGAATCTAAAAAAAAAAAGTTTTTTTATGGAAAGAATTTATTTAGTATAAATGCTAATTACGTTAAAGAATCTAGCTTTGTTTTTTCTGTTTTGATTTGCTGCGTAACAGTTTAGATAATATTATTGTTTTTTTGGAGGCTGTTTTTTAATTGAAACTGAATTTAGAGCTGGAGACTGTTTTAAAGAAAACTGGCAGATGTGGTTCTACAGAAGTCGAATCTAAGACATGAAAGCTTTTTTCTTGTAGAAAGGATTCATTTAGTAACAGTGCTAATTACGATAAATAATCCAGGTATGTTTTTTCTGTCTTGATTTACTGCGTTATAATTTAGACATTATTATTGTTGTTTTGGAGGCAATTGTTTAACTGGAACGGAATCAGGAGCATGAAAGCTTTTCTGAAAGGAATTGGAGGCTGTAATTTGGATCAAATAAAATGAAAAGCAGTAAGGCTCTTCTGGAATAAACTGGAAAATATTTTTAATTGGAATTGCATCTAAACCGAGGGGGTTTTTATAGGAGAAATTGAAGGCTATTGTTTAATTAGGATTGAATCTGGAGCGTGTAAGCTCTTATGAAACATACTGAAGGCTGTTATTCAACTAGAACTGAATCATGAGCACGGAAGCTTTTCTGAAAGAATTTGGAGGCTGTTGCTTTACTGGAGCTGAATCTAAGCATGGAGGCTCTTCTAGAGCAAAAAAAAAAGCTGTGGTTCTACTAGAACTGAATCTGGAGAATGGGGATTCATCTCAGAGGGATTAGGAACTGTTGCTCTGCTGGAGCAGGATCAGGAGCATGGGATGATCACTTCTGGAGTGAACAAGAAGCTGTTGTTTTACTGAAGCTAGGTCTGAAGGATGGAAACTCTCCTGTAATGCAGTGCAGACTAATTAAAACCGTATTTGAAACAAGAATGTTTTCTCAGAATAGACTAGGTGCTGTGGTTCTACTGAGACCGAATCTGAACATGGCAGTTCTTCTGGAACAAACTGAAAGCTGTGGTCTTTACTAGAGTCTTATCTGATGCACGGAGACTTTTCTGGAGCAAACTGGGCTCTGTTACTTTACGCAAGTTGAATTTGAGGCATGGAAACTCTTCTGGGAGAAATTAAAGGCTGTTGTTCTACTGAAGACCACTCTAGAATACGAAAGTTTTTATGAAGCAAACTGGAAGCTGTGGTTTTACTGAATCTAAAACGTGGAGGCATATATTGTAAGCTTTTTTTTTAATCGTTTTATTTTTAATTGTTTTTCCAAATTTTTGGTTTGTGTACTCATTCTCTTTCCTGTTTTTATTTTTCAGTTTAAGTAGTTTATTTTCTATTTCTTTATTTATTATTACATCTTGGAAGCTTCGGCTAGATTTTCTGTTGTAAATATAAGTTTTCGTCTGTTGTCTTACGATTTTCCATTTTTTTCCATAATTTTAGCTTTAAAAATTAGAGATTCAATGTAAATAATCATACAAACATATATAGCCATAGAAAATAATTAAAAACCTTATAAGGGTAGCAATCAATATATCCAGAGGTTTGGAATAAGCAAACTAAATTTCATAAAAACCAAAAAACTTTTGAATATTGATTAAGAGATTGAACTACAAAATTCCTAGTAAGACATATGCACTCTGCAACCTTTATAGTTTACGTTTCAATTTTCAGACTTTTCCACTTAATTCCTAAGGCATATACTTTGTTATTTTATCGTTTGGTTAGTTTTTATAATCTTCTATATTGAATCTTGACTTTTATATTCTCTAACTGTGAGCTGTTCTGCATAATTACATATATGTTTCTACAATTATCTACATCATACCACTAATTTTTAAAAGTGAATTCATGAAAGAAAAAAAAAAACCATTTAATACCAGACAGAAACTGACACTTACAACAGAAAATTTGACTGAAAAATCCAAGATATTATAAAAAAACAGAGAAACGAAAAATAAACCACCAAAACTGAAAATGAAACATGGAAAAGAAATAGCAAAACCCAAAATAATAAAAAAAATAAAATATAAATCAATAATTAAATATAGAAACACATTCTCCAGAATACTGCATTGTGTTGAATCCTTCCTTTTATTATCCTACATCATTCTCTAAAATATTTAAAGATTTTACATTTATCAAACATTTTTTACAAACGTACTGAAGTTATTTCGATTTATTTCCGGAACCAGCATCTTATTTTATACAGATTTACTTTTTGAGATGAAATCCTTTGCTGCATCATTAACTGAAATAGACAACAGTTATATATTATTTCATAAAAATTTCAAAATGAACTTACAAATTCCAACATTCTATTTAATTTTGACCCCCTTTCTGAGGTATGGTTAAATGCTGCATAAATTAACTGCTCCTTGAATTCCATCATTGTTGTTATAAATTTCTCCAACATCCATTTCTGTTTTGTTCATTGTGTAAAGTAGAATTTCTGCAAACGGAAAAGAAACTTTATCGAAAAGGTTAGAACTTACATAAATCTGTAATAGAGAAATTGAAAATCCTAGTTCCGATGAAGCTCCAGTATTCATATATTATATCAAAGAAAGTTCTTGACTTGAAACAAAGCATCAGTACTTGACATCTATAAAAAGGAAAGTGTTAGAATAAAGTAATAAAAACTTATATAAAGTAGTAATAAAGAAATTTAAAATTCTAGCTTCAACCATGTCCCAACATCTATTTGATTGCTTATAGATATCTAAAATTAATTATTGTTAATAGAGTGATTTCAGGAACAAGAAGCTTCGATAAAGAAAAAAAATGGAAGCCTTTGAAAGTTTCAAATTTAATAAAAAAGCGGTAAAGTTTCTCATGAATAAACGATTGTTTGTCGTTGGGTGACGTTTTACCAATAGAAGCATATACTTGATGTAATGGGACCAAATAAAGAAGAATATTTGAGAGCGGGATTAAAGTGATGGTCTCAACTTGTAGATCTTGAAATATTGTTCTGTTCTTATGATAAATATTACTACTATTTACATCTGATAGTAAATACTACATTATCACAAATGATAACTAATGATAATAATTTAAAGAAATTTATTAAATGGCAAGTACTTTAAGATTTTAACAATTTATAATGTAATCGAAGATTTAAAATTATTTTAGAAATATTGAAATTATAGTTATAAAACATTTTAATTCTTAACTAGCGATTTACAAAAAATCAAGCAAATCTAATCTCAGTTCAAGGTTCTAAGTTTAGCTGAGTTATAATAAAAGTTTGAGAAATTGAATACTCTTTGAACAGCTATGAATTTGACTATAACCCTATGAAAAATGGTGATAAAAGAATGTAGTTTTGTGGAATCGACTTCAAATCAGTTTTCATTTATGGTCTAGGTTGAAAATATATTTATATTTCCAGCTGTTTTCAAGGTATAAGAAATCTTGGCAATATATTGCACGCAGAAAAAATTCAATATTACATCTTAAGAATGGTTCAAGATCGAAAGAAGTTTAAGACATAAAATATGCTTCAAAGGTCAATAGAAGTTTAGCGCAACAAGTTCATATTTCTACAGTATTTTAAACGTAAGTTATAAATATGTTTTCAAAGCTTTTTTTTTAACTTTATTTTTAACATATACCATGTTGAAAGCATTTTATAAAGATAGAAGTAAGTTTGTCAATTTTTCATAACGAGTATCATCAAGAATCGTTTATTTAATTTTAAAAATTATTAATTAAGTACTGAATTCATGTTCTCTTATTAAATATAATCTGGTGCTGATTTAAAATTTAATAGTTTGTAACTTTTTAATTTTTAAATTTTTGATTTTATAATTGTATTCAAATTTTGTTATTTTTTAAGGTTTTTGATATAAAAATATATTTGCTTGAAACTTTAGAAAACAAGAATCTTTATTATTGAAATATTAATTCAACGTGGAAAGCAATATGTAAACTAGCTTCAATAAAATCTTAATTTTAGTAAAACTAATCTTACAGTTCTTATTTAATAATGATCAATAGAAAAAGTTCGAAGAATGCTAATTTATTTTTAAAATACTTTTAAATATTTAATAATCAATACAAAGATAAGAAATTGTTTCTTATAATTTCTGAATCTTTAAAATAATAAATATATTTTAATAAAACTTTCTATTCTTGAGTAATTTTTATATGAAGTTAAAATTAAATAAAGCTAATTTCATCTTGATATAATATGTTTCCATTGAATTATAGAAGTAGTTAGAAACAATAAATATTTTTTTGACATCTCCTACTTGAATTATATCTTCTTTAAAAATAATAATTAAGGCATCTATTTCATTGAAATCAGTTTCAAATAACTTTTCATTTAGGGTCTACCTTTAAAATATTTTTATGCCAATAACTATTCTTAGGATATAGGAAATTCTTAGGATATAGGAAATGGTGTACGGTAAAAGTATTACCTTTAATATTTCAAGAACAGTTGAAGATTGAAAAAATTTTTCAACATACACTATATCTAAGAATTCAATGAAAAACTACACAACAAATTTTAAATTTCTATGTTTTAATCAACATAAATTATAAATATGTTCTTGAAACATTTTTGAAAACATATTTCTTACTATATATCATATTGAAAATATTCTAAAAAGATGAATCTAGATTTAATAAATTTCTTGCAAAAATCTTACTTAGATTCATTAATTCAAATTTATCAATTTCCATAAGAATACCAAAGTTATGTTTTTTTAAAAAAGTTTCTATATTTCTGGCTTTAACTTCGATTGATCATAACTTTTGAATTTCTTATTGATTTTTAATCACAACAATATGTCAATAAACTACTTTTATAACTATTTATATGAATCACGTAGAAACGGAATACCAAGAAAAACATTACTCCAGAAGCTACTCCTGAAACTTTCGTGTTTACGCGGTAAAAAGTTTGTATCTTTTTTCAATACCGGTATGTTTGTTTGTTTGTTTTTTAATGTATTTTTTTTTTAGGTTTGCTGCAAGTTCAGATTTATTTCTGAACTTTTGTTATTGTCGCTGAATCAAACCAGGTAAATTTAAGATTTTTTTAGAAATATTCTTTTAGGCTGTACTACATTTTTACTTTTGGTAAGTTTTCTATAATTTTGATATGTGTTTGATTAAATTTCAGAAAAGAATCACTTTTAAACCACAATTCATTGGAACATTTGTGGTTTTTTCAATAGTGGATTTATTATGGCGCTTTACTGAAGCTGGATTTGAAGCAAGAGAATTTTTCTAAAGAAAACTGGAAGCTGTTGCTCAACTAGAATTAAATCTGTAGCGTAGAAGGCTTTTTGAAGCACACCCGAGGCTGTTATTTACTTGGAACTGAATCATGAGCATGAAAGCTCTTTTTTTTGGGAGAAATTCATTTAGCAATAATCCTAATTATAGTCAAAAATCTAGGTATGTTTTTTCTGTTTTGATTTACTGCGTCATAGTTTAGAAATTATTGTTGTTGTTTTGGAGGCTGTTGTTCAATCGTTGCTGAATCTGGAGCACGGAAACTCTACTGAGAGAAATTGGAGGCTGTTGTTTAATTGGAACTGTATCTGGATCAAGAGAGTTTTATGAGAGAAGCAGGAGGCTGTTGTTCTACTGGAGCCGAATCAGGAAGTATGGATGCTCTTCTGGAGTGAAATAGAGAATGTAGATCACTGGAGCTGAATCTTAAACGTGTAAACTTTTTTCTTTTGGGAAGAATTTATTTAGTAATAATGCTAATTACGATTGAAAAACCGGGTATTTTTTTTTGTTTTGATCTACTGCGTTACAATCTAGACATTTATTATTGTTGTTTTGGAGGCTGTCGCTTTACTAGAGCGGAATCAGGAGCATGGAAACTCTCCTGAAGTGAACTGAAGACTGTTATTCAACTGGAACTGAGTCTGGAGCATGGAAGCTGTTGTGAGAGAAATTGGAGGCTGTTGCTCTGCTGGAGCCGAATCAGGAGAATGGATGCTTCTCTGGAGTGTATAACAAAATGTGAATCACTGGAGCTGAATCTAAAACGTGTAAACTCTTTTCTTTTGAGAAGAATTCATTTAGAATTAATACTATTTACGATAAAGAATCCAGGTATGTTTTTGTTTTGATTAGTATTGTTGTTTTGGAGGCTGTTGTTCAACTGGAACTGAATCTGAAGCATTGAAGCTTCGTTGGAGGTAACTTGAGGATGTAGCTATACTGCAGTTAAGTCTGAAGGATGGAAGCTCTTCTGTAAGGATTGGAGGCTGTTGCTCTACTGGAGCAGAATCAGAAGCATAGGAATTCTTCTGGAGCGGACTAAGGCTGAAACTGACGGGTGAAGAATCTTCTGGAGCAAATTGGAGGCTGTCGTTCTACTGAAGCATAATCAGGAGTATAGATGCTTTTCTGAAATGAATTGGAGGATGTGGCTCTACTGGAAGTAAGTCTGAACTGTGTCAACTTTTATCTTTTGGGAGGATTTCATTTAGCAATAATGCTAATTACGATAAAGAATCTAGGTATGTTTTTTCTTTTTGATTTACTGCTTTACAATTTAGGCATTATTACCGTTGTTTTGGAGGCTGTTATTCAACTAGAGCTGAATCTGGAGAATGGAGACTTTTCTGGAGGGAACTTGTAGATGTACCTATACTGCAGCTGAATCCGAAGCATAGAAGACTTTTTGTGAGGGGATAGAAGCTGTTACTCTACTGAAGCATAATCGGAAGCATGGAAACTCTTCTGGAGTGAACTGAAGACTGTTATTCAACTGGAACTGAGTTTGGAGCATAGAAGCTGTTGTGGGAAAAATTGAAGGCTGTTGCTCTACCGGAGCATAATCAGTAGAATAGATACTTTCTTGAATTGAACTAGAGTATGTGGCTTTACTGTAGCCAAATCTAAAACGATGGAATCTTTTTACTTTTGGGAAAAATTCATTTAGTAATAATGGTAAGTACAATAAAGAATCCGGATATGTTTTTTCTGTCTTGATTTACTGCGTTACAAATTAGACATTATTATTGTTATTTTGGAGACTGTTAATCAATCGTTACTAAATCTAGAGCACAAAAGCTCTTCTCGGAAGAATTGGAAGCTGTTGTTTAATAAGAACTTTATCTGAATCAAGAGAGTTTTCTTGGGAAAAACTAGTGGCTGTTGCTCTACTATAGCTGAATCAGGAGTATGAATGCTCCTTTGGAGTGAATTAGAGAATGTGGATCACTGGAGTCGGATTTTAAACATGCAAGCTTTTTTCTTTTGGGAGAAATTCATTTAGAATTAATGTTAATTACGATTAAAAATATAAGTATGTTTTTTTGTTTTGATCTACTACGTTACAATTTAGACATTATTATTTTTGTTTTGGAGGCTGTTATTCAACTGGAATTGAGTCTAAAGCATAGAAGCTTTTTTGTGAGGGATTGGAAACTGTTGCTCTTCTGGAGCAATATCAGGAGCATGAGAACTCTTCTGTAGTGTAGCAGAGGCTGTTGTTCAACTGATTCTGGAGCATGGAAGCTGTTGTTGGAAGAATAGGAGGCTGTGGCTTTACTGGAGCTGAATCTAAAACGTGTAAACTCTTTTTTTTTGGGGGAAATTCATTTAGAATTAATGCTAGTTACGATAATGAATCACGGTATGTTTTTTTATTTTTGATCTACTGCGTTAAAAATTTAGTCATTATTACCGTTGTTTTGGAGGCTGTTATTCAACTGGAACTGAATTTTGAAAATAGAGATTTTTCTGGAGGAAACGTGAGAATGTAGCTATACTACAGCTGAGTCTGAAGGATAGAAGCTCTTCCGTAAGGGTTTAGAAGCTGTTGCTTTACTTTGGCAGAATCAGGAGCATAGGAACTCTTCTGAAGTGAACCGGAGGCTGTTATTCAACTGGAACTGAATCTAAAGGATAGAAGCTCTTTTGGGGTGAGTTGGAGGCTGTTGTTCTACTAGAGATGAATCTGGAACATGGAAGCTCTTCTGTAAGGATTGGAGGCTGTTGCTTTAATGGATCAGAATCAGGAGCTAAGGAACTCTTCTGGTGCGGACTAAAGCTAAAACTGAAAGTTGGAGACTCTTCTGGAGCAAACTAGAGGCTGTTGTTCAACTGAATTTGAAGCATGGAAGCTGTTGTAGGGGGAATTGGAGGCTGTTGCTCTACTAGAGCCGAGCCTAAAACATGGAATGGGAGCTTTTTTCTTTTAGGAGGAATTCATTTAGTAATAATGCTAATTACAGTAGAGTCCAGGTATGTTTTTTCTGTCTTAATTTGCTGCGTTAAAATTTAGACATTATTATTATTGTTTTGGTGGCTGTTATTCAACTGGATTTGAATCTAAAGCATTGAGGCTTTTCTGGAGCAATGTTGGAGATGTATCTTTACTACAGCTGAACCTAAAGCATGGAAGTTCTTTTGTAAAGGATTCATTTAATAATAATGCTAATTTTGATAAAAAAAAACCTAGATATGTTTTTGATTTTTTTTGCCATGCTACAAATAGAGATATTGTAATGTTGTTTTGGAAGCTGTTGTTCAATTGAAACTGAATCAAAAGCATTGAGACTCTTCTGGAGAAAAATGGAGACTGTTGTTCAATTGGAGCTAAATCTGAACCAAGAGAACTTTTCTGAGAAAAGTTGGAGGCTGTTGCTTTACTGGTTTTGATAATAAAGAATAGGAGTTGTTCTGGAGCAAATCAGAAGCTGTTGTTCAACTAAATCTGAGTTTGGAGCACGAAAACTCTTGAGTGAAGCTGGAGACTGTTGTTCTACTGGAGCTGAGATAGGAGTATAGTTACTTTTTTGGAAAAAACTGGAGGACGTAGTTCTACTAGAGCTGAATCTAAAGAATGAAGTTTTTTTTTTGGAAGGAATTCATTTAGTAATAATGCAATTACAATTAGAAATCTAGGTATGTTTTTTCTGTCTTGACTTACTGCGTTTCAATTTAGACATTATTATTGTTGTTTTAGAGGCTGTTGTTCAATTGGAACTGAATCTGGAGCACAAAAGTTTTTCTGAGAGGAATTGTAGGCTGTTGTTTTACTGGAGTAGAATCAGGAACAGTGAAACTCTTTTGAAGCGAACTGGGAACTGTTGTTTAATTGGAATTGTTTCTAGAGCATGAAAGTTCTTTTATGGGAAATTGGAGGTTATTGCTCTACTAGAGTTGAATCAAAAATGTGGATGTTCTTCTAGAGTAAACTTGAGAATATGACTTTACTGGAGCTGATTCTGAAACGTGTAAACTTTTTTCTTTTGGGAGGAATTTATTTAGTAGTAATGCTAATTACGATTAAAAATCCATGTATGTTTTTTCTTTTTGATTTACTGCTTTACAATTTAGACATTATTATTGTTGTTTTGGAGGCTGTTATTCAACCTGGAACTGAATCAAAAGCATTGATGCTTTTTTGGAAAAAAGTGGAGGCTGTTGTCCAATTGTAACTAAAACTGGAGAGCATGGAGACTCTTTTGGAATGAAATAGAGATTATGGCTCTACTGGAACTGAATGTGAGTGATGAAAATTCTTCTGTAATGAGTTAGAAGCTATTGTTTTACTGGAGCTGAATTTGGAGCATGGAAACTTTTATAGAGGAAACTGGAGGCTGTTGCTCTATTGTAGCATAATTAGGATCATGGAAACTCTTCTGGAATGAATTGGATCTGATTCTGAAGGAAACTATAGACTGTTATTCAACTGAATATGGAGCATGAAAGCTCATCTAGAAGGAATTGGAGGCTGTTACTCTACTGGAGCTTAATCAGAAGTATGAAGGCTGTGGTTCAACTAGGATCGAATCTGGAGCATGGACGCTCTTCTGGTAGAAATTAAAGGATGTTGCTCTACTGGAGCTGAATCTAAAGCGTGGAGGCTCTATTTATATTTTAATTTTTATTATTGTATTAATATTTTTGGATTGTGTGTTTATTATCTCTTCCGTTTTTCTTTTTCAGTTTGAGTTTTTTTTCTTTCTGTTTCTTCTTTTATTATTTCATTATGTAATCTTCGGTTAAATTTTTTGTTGTGAATGTAAATTTCTTTTAGACATCTAATGATTCTTCTCTTTTTTCTTTTAAGTTTATGAATTAAAAATCCAATGTAGATAATTATACAAATATATATGGCCATGGAAAACAATTTAGAACTTCAGAAGGTAGCAATCAAATATTAAAGGCTACATCAAATAACTGAAAGGCTGAAACATTACCTTTAGTTTTAAATAATTAGGTATAATAACTGAAATAAACAGACGTACTTTCAAAAAACCTAGAAATTTATGAATATTGATGAAGAATCAAACTACAAAATACTGTTAAAGTGTATGAACTCTGTGTAAAACATTAATAAATATAAGCAAAAATAGATTGGACAATATCAATAAAATCATTTACAATAATGAAAAATATATTTCTATAGTAAAAAGCATAGAATTAGTTTCAGATACAACAAGTATAGTTTTTAAAATAATGAAATTACGAAGAATAAAGGGATGTTATTGAATTGTATTCTTGGAATAATATTTTTTAATGGTCAATTCAGATGGATATGAGTATTCTAGAATTTATGAACGAACATGAAGAAGTAATAGAAATACAGAACAATCTATATGTGATGTTGATTTTAATAGAAGTTATCCATATAAATGGAATAAGAAATATAGTATTTGTATAAGATTTCCAGGAATATCTAAAGAATGTGAACTTGAATTAAAAAGTTATACAGATTATTTGGTAAAAAATAAAATTCAAGGATTTGTAACTTTACATAGTTATGAAGGATTTATTTTATATCCATGGGGATATCAAAAGAAGCTTTATACTGATGACAGGGAAAACCTTTATAAATTAGGTGAAGAAATGAGAAATGCAATTGAAAACATTTCCGGAGCTGATTACGATGTTGGGCAAAGCGCTGATATTTTGTATAGAGCAAATGGATATTCTAATGACTATGCTAGAAGTTTAGGAATTAAATATGTTTTTACAATTGAAATAGGAAGTAGAAAAATGTATAATTTTGGTTTTATAATACCAAAAAGTTATATTTCAAAATTAGCTGAAGAAGTTTTTGCTGAAATTTTAGTAGTTAGTCAAAAAATATCAAAAGAAAATATTGTTGAAAATAACATTAAATAAAAAATTGAACTTTTTTAATTAAACAATAATTAATCTTAATTAATTATGCTGTTTTACATGTTTTTTACATCTTATGATAAACAATGCATTATCACAAATGATAATTAATAACAAACGTTTTCAATAACTTTTTGTGTGATATATATTTTAATGTTAAAGAAATTTATATTGTAAATTAATAGTGTAAAATTATTTTGGACAAACTTTGAATTTTTAGAAATCTTGAAGGAATAACCATGAAACTTTTTTATTTTAACCTGATGTTATACGTGGAGTCAAAGGAAACTAATGTCAGCTCATGATGACGAGTTTCAGCTGAGTTATAATAAAAGTTTGGGAGATTGAATATTACCATCCAAATATGAATTTGGTTATAACCCTGTGGAAAGTGATGATATAGAAATGCTGTTTTCTGGAATTAACTTCAATTTAGTTTCCATGTAGGGCCTATCTCCAAAGTTTTTTTTTATTTCCAACCTCCTTTATGATATAAGAAATTTAAAGTTTAATATGTGCAAAGAACGTTAAAGATCGAATTTCAAGATTTGTTTAAGATTGGAAAATGTTTACAGCACAAGGCATGTTTCAAAAGTCTGTAGAAGTCTAGCACAATAGATTCTATGTTTCTACAGCATTGTTAGCGTAAGTTGTGAATATGTTTTTAAAGTTTTTTTTTTTCAGTTATATTTTTTTTACAATATCTTATGTTGGAGACATGCTATAAAGATTAGGGTAAGTTAATCTAATTCCTTATAAAAATTTTATTAAGAATCATTTATTTATCTTAACAAACTTTTACAAAACTACCGAAAGCATGTTCTTCAAAAAAATATTCTTTAAGACTGACTTCAACTTTTATTGATCAATATTTTGTATGTTTTAATTTTTTTTATTAATGATTATATTCAAGTTTAATTTCTTTTCAAGAACTCTCATTTGAATGTACTTTTACTCAAAAGTTTGGAACGATTGTCTTAATATTATTAATATTAACTCAAAGTAGAACAAGGCATGCGGATTAATCTCAATGGAAATAAACTTTAAGTAGTAATTATTTTATAGTTTTAACATAGCAAAATTTATCAGAAGAAGTTTGAGAAATAATAATTTATTCTGAAAGTAGTTTAAGCACAATAAGAATACACAAAAATTTTTAATGCTCAAGCTATAAAGGAGAAAACTTTTATTCTTATATAATTTTTTCTTTGAAGTCGAATAAAATTAATTTTATTTTAATATAATAAGTTTCAGATGAGTAACAAAAGAAATTGGAGACAATAAGTTTATCTTTAACATCTTCAACTTTGATGATAACTTGCTTAGATATTGTGATAAAAGAATTCAACTTTTTATAACCGACGTAGAATCAATTTTCTATAGGATACTTTCAAAATACTTTTATATCTTCAACTGTCCTTAAGATATAAAGATTGATGACTGTTGGTTAAGCACGATGAAATATTGATTATCATATATGAAGAATGATTGGAGATTAGAATAAATTTTCAGCATGAGTTATACTTAAGAACTTAACAGGAGTTGACCGGAATACATTTTATACTTGAGTTACAACCTTATTCTTGATACATTTTTTTACTGTGTTCTTTATTATATCTGAAGAACAAGATGTCATATGAAAATGAGATTATGATTAATGAATTACCCACAGAAATCTGCTTTAAAGTTGACAAATTTATTTTTCTAATCTTTGACTACAACATGAAAACCGTCTTTTTTCCAGGAAATATTCCCCATCATCGACGCTAACTTTTATACCATATAACTTTGTAAGTTTTAATTTCCTTTTGTTTATTTATAATTACATTAGAAATGAATTATTTTCAAAAAATTTCAGATGACTAAATGTATGTTTTAAAATCTTCAAAAAAATGTCTTTATTTGGCTTTGTAGATCAATGCTAAAATTAACAACTTAAAGATAAATTTAAGTGTATATTTACTGTTATCTAAATATTTTGAACAACTATCACTAGAGAAAGAGAATTATTTGAATTAATAAACACTACAAAACTTAATTTTTTTAAGATTCCGAATAACAAGTATGTTAAAATAAATGTAATGATGTCAATTTCAGGAATACTTTTTATAAATACATCGTATAAAATTAACCATTATGGATTATCAGGTATTATCACATAAGAAAATAATGTTACTTTTCATTATCTTTAATATAAAAGAATCTCAAGTTACTTTTTAATATTTATAAATGTGGAAGAAATAGTAAAGAAATTATACAATCATAAAAATATGTGTTTATTTAATTAACCTTCAATTACTTTTTTGGAAAGTTAAACTTCATATCATTTATGTGTAGGTAAATTTAAAGTATGTGTATTACAAAATATTATTATCAATAAATGTAGCAAGTTTAATATCATTGTTTGATAAGCCACCAACATCATGTGTACTTAATGTAATATCAACTTTATTGTATACATTAAACCATTCTGGATGATGATTCATTTTTTCAGCCATCAATGCAACTATTGTCATGAAACCAAACGCCTAAAAATAATAGTTAAAATAATTGATTTCTATTATTCTTTTACTACCTTGTTGAAGTCTTTGAAAGTTATTACTTTATTTATGGCATCACGAATATTGACCATCTTCCAACCGTTCTCCAATAATGGCATTAATAATGTGTTCCTTTCATCAGCTGTTAAAGCCTAAAAAAAGTATTGAAATTAAAGAAAAATTTGAAAGAAAACATACCATTGTTGTCGTTTTATTTTTTACCCCTACCTTGTTAGAATAAAATAAGGAAGAATGAATCAAGAAAGCCTTTATTAATATAGACCAAAATATTTACAAGCTGTTAACATGAAATCGATGGTAAGAATAATGAAGACGCTCTTTGACAGTACCCTTTAACAAAAATAAATCACAAATAGGGTATCATTATGCTTTCTGCATTAGACGATTTCATTAGTAATAAATACAAAAATCACTAATATATCTTTAACACACATACATATGGATAAATAAATTAATAAAAATGATAATCTGATGGATATATTAAAAATATTTACACCAATTCTAGCAAAATAAAAATAAATAATTTCAATAAAAGGGGCAAGATGAATGATTTCACATAATTACCTAAAAATAATATTATATAAGAGATTATATATCTAATTGGTTTGGTATTTTTGTAACATTATTATATTTATCTCTACTAGTAAGCACAATGAATAATGCAGCAAGTATTATTTTCATCATTTTCCTTGGATCTGTAATATTTTTTTCCCATGGATGTAATGTTAAGTTAAATATTACCAATGGTAGTGAAAAAAAGTTTCAATTACAAGTTACTGTACTTTCTATTAAATATAAGAGTGAACATTTAAGATTTAAGAGAAAAAAGCCACCCAACTATTGAATGTATGTTCCATTTAACAATTTATTATTTAATAATGAGAGTAAAATTTAAATTAAAGGAAAAAATTGTGACCAAAAGAAGTGGGAAATTCAGACGTGGAAAAAAAATGAAAAAGGTGACACTTTTGTTACAGCTAGAAGTTTGGAGGCCTAATTTAATGGTAATGGTTATATGAGAATAATGGTTGATGATGATTTTAGACCATGGGTTAATGATAGAAGAGGAATACATTGTTCAGAGGGACCATGTATGTAATATTTAAACAAAAATATACCCTTTTATTTCTTAATAATATTATAATATTAAAAAGTATGTAAACCACTTTATCATTTATACTTTTGACCAATTTTTCTATTTTCATAATTGAATTAATAATTTTCTTTTTACAAACATTTGAAGCATAATCAAAGATGTTAGCATTGCCATCATACTCAACAGTTCCTTCAATTTCTATAAAATCTTTTAAACCATTTGTAGAAAGGTAAAAATTCTTTGATTGATTTCTTATCCATAATTTGATCATTACCATTTGATTTAAAAAGTTCTGCAATACAATTTATATTAGACCATAAATACAAAACACATTGTAAAAAAATAAGATAATTATCTTGAATGTTTTAATTAATAAATAAAGTTTTTTTACAAGTCTATAAATTTAAACAAACGACAGACAGGGCTTTAATATATCATAAAGAATAGAATAAATGACTTTTTAATGAATGTATTTTTTAATAAAAAAAAACTTACTGGATATCCATAGTAATTGATAAATATTAAAATCAAAAAAACATCCTTTTTCTATTAACTAAATCGGGTATCATTGAATAAATATTAAAATAAAATTGTCCAATTTTTGACAATAATAGTTAGTAGTTGTAATTTGATCTAATTTCAGAATACCATAGTAAACCATACTATCACTGGAAAAAAAAAGATTCAATTTAGCGGACATAATGGTAAAATAATATAAGAAACAATATCCAAACAGCATTTTACTTATCTGAAATCTTTTGAAAATAATTTATTTTTAATATAATTATAAATAAACAAAAGAAAGTAAAACTTACAAAGTTATATGGTAAAGAAGTTAGCGTCGATGATGGAGAATATTTCTTGAAAAAACACGGTTTTCACGTCGTAGTCAAAGATTATAAGACTAATTTGTCAGCTCTAAAGCAGATTTCTGTGGGTAATTCATTAATCATAATATCATTTTCATATGATATCCTGTTCTTCAGATATGATAAGAAACACAATTATAAAAATGTATTAAGAATATGCTTGTAACTCAAGTATAAAAGTTTTTCAAAGCATAAAATGTATTGAGCTAAACTTCTGTTGAGTTCTTAGATGTAGTTCATGTTGGAAATTCATTCTAACCTTCAACCACTTTTCAGATACGACAATCAATATTTCATCGTGCTTAACCAATAGTCATTAATCTTAATATTTTAAGAACGGTTGAAAATATAAAAGTATTTTGAAGATAAACCTTGTAAAAAAATTGATTCTAAGTCGTTTATAAAAAGTCTCATCCTTTTATCATCACTTCTAAGCAAAATTATGATGGAAGTCAGTGGTGATAAAAAAAAAAACATTTAGCATGTTTGATTTTTCAAGTCTCATAACGAAATCACATATACACTTATAAATTGACGGCCACTGTTTTACTTCTTCAGAAGTTAATGTAAAATGAAGAATTTTGGCTTTGAAATCCTTGTAGTCTTTAAAGTTCTAGAAATTAATTTATAATCTTGAAAAGTTCACGTTATCATTATTACTATAAACCATGAAAATAAATTGTATTTGATTTTTTTACACATAATTTGACGCAAAACTAAATTGTAGTTTATTTGCATTTGAAATAATGTCTTATTGTTTACAAATATTGTAAAAAAATTAACTTTGAATGTAAATATTGATAAAATGAAAATAAAATTCATAACGTTGTCTCTAATTAAAGTTGAAGTCGATGCTAAAAAATATTTTTGAAAAAAAGTTAACCCTCATGTTGTAATCCAAAATGATAAAATTAATTAACTTGTTTCAGAACAGAATTTTGTGATCACTTTATTGAACTTAGTTTTAATTTCACTAGACATTACATTCTTGAGACATGATAAAAATATAACCAATAAAACTTTTAAAAATGTATTCATAATTTAAGTTTTTAATCTCACAAAAATATAAAATTTAAAACGTTGGCCTTATCTTAAGCTTTCAAATGTAATGCACAATGACAATTTCTTTAATCTTCAGAGGTTCTTGAGATGTAATAAACACTATTTTTTTGCACACAGTATATTGCTCCAACATCTTATACCTTTATAAACAATTTGTGATAAAAAAATATTTCAAAGATAAACCTTATTTGAAAACTGACTCAATGTTGATTCCAAAAGCCTACATTCTTTTATCATTATTTTAATCCATGTTATGATAAAAGTTGAAGATGTTAAAGATAAACTTATTGTCTCCAATTTCTCTTGTTATTCATCTGAAACTTATTATATTAAAATAAAATTAATTTTATTCGACTTCAAAGAAAAAATTATATAAGAATAAAAGTTTTCTTCTTTATAGCTTGAGCATTAAAAATTTTTGTGTATTCTTATTGTGCTTAAACTACTTTCAGAATAAATTATTATTTCTCAAACTTCTTCTGATAAATTTTGCTATGTTAAAACTAAAGAATAATTACTACTTAAAGTTTATTTCCATTGAGATTAATCCGCATGTCTCGTTCTACTTTGAATTAATATTAATAATATTAAAACAATCGTTCCAAACTTTTGAGTAAAAGTACATTCAAATAAGAGTCCTTGAAAAGAAATTAAACTTGAATATAATCATTAGTAAAAAAATTAAAACATACAAAATATTGATCAATAAAAGTTCGAGTTGGTCGTGGAAAATATAGTTTAAAAAAACATTCTTCTGGTAGTTCCATATAAAGTTGTAAAGTTTAATAAATGATTCTAAACGAAATTTTTATAAGGAATTTGATAACCTTACTTTCATCTTCATAGCATGTCTCCAACATAAGATCTGGTAAAAAAAATATAACTAAAACAAAAACTTTAAAAAAATATTCACAACTTACGCTAACAATGCTGTAGAAACATAGAATACATTGCATTAGCTGTGTATTTTACAAATTTTGTGTTTTGTAGTTTGACCTCTTGACCAAGATTTGTATATTCTTACAATTTTTGTGTTTTGCAGTTTGATCCCTTGGCCAAAATTTGTATATTCCCATAATTTTTGTGTTTTGTAGTTTGATCTCCTGACCAAAATCCCCAATTTCCAGTAATTCTACATGAATTTTATATTTTTCGATGCTCCAGAACACTTTTTTATGGTTAATACACAGTGAATTGTTAATTTTTAAGCATAAACCAATAAAAAACCAGGAAAATCATTAAATACCAAAGAGAAACCAAGAATTCACAAAATAAATAGAAGAGAAAACAACTGAAAAAGAGAAACATAACTAAAAACAAGCAAAAAACCAAAAAAAATCAACAAAGCAATACAAAATACAATAAATAAATAATAAATAGTTATAAAAATAGAATACTGCATTCATCTAAGTTCCTGAATCCATTGAATCCCCTTTCTGTACGAAGTAATAGTCCTAGAATAAGCTCCATTCTCCAGATTTGTACTCAATTAAGCCCCAGCCTCCAGTTTCCTCCAGTTATAACTAAAAGTAATAAAAAATATATAAAAATAACAGAAAAACAAATAATTAAATAGGTAAACTAACAGTAAATATAAGTAAAAGTAATAAATAAATATAAATAAGATATTAAAAAATAACTATAACTATGTAAATAAATATAAAGTAATATATAAACATATATAGTAACAATAAAAATAACTAATGGTAACAAATAAACAAATTAAAATAGTAGAAATAATACAATATGTAAAATAAATATAACTAAAGTTATAAAATATATACTTAAGTAACATATAAATATATATAAAGTAACAATAAAAATAACTAATAGTAATAAATAGACATGTTAAAATAATAGAAACAATACTATATGTAAAATAAATATAACTAAAGTTATAAAATATATACTTAAGTAACATATAAATATACATAAAGTAACAATAAAACAACTAATAGTAATATAAATATTATTTTAAAAGTATTTAAAATGTTACTAAATAATATATAAGTATATACTTAAAAAATATATTAATATATAAGGAAACAAAGAAAATAAGTAAAGGTAATAAATAGACATGTTAAAATAATAGGAAAACTACTTTAGGCAATATAAATATAACTAAAGTTACTGAGAAAGTATCTAACATTATATAATATATACCAGTGTAATAAATAAACTAAGTAAAGTAATATGTAAATTAAGTTAAGAAAGAAAGAAATAACTTAAGTTAAATGTGTAAATACTAAAGAAATAAAAAAATAAAAGTAAAAGTAGTAAAGATACGTATCCAATATATTAAAATAATAAAAAATAACTTAGACTATAAGATATACACGAAATCATCTAAAAATTACATAAATAATACAATAACAAGAGAACAACTAAAGGTGGTAAAAAAATAATGCTAAATATAGAAATATATAAAGTAACAAACAAAACATACTAAAAACATAGGAAATATTTAAAGTAGCAAAGATAGAAATAACAACTAAGACTTAATAATTGGGTGTGAAGCTTAAAACAAATTTTTTTTTATAGGTTGAGTGCTACTTTAAAAGGGAAATACTTTTTCTTAAACGTACCTGTTTTTTCATGTTGTTCCTTTGAATCCAATTCTTTTTCCTGACAGTGTTCCACAGTAGCATATTAGAGAGAGCCTGAAATTTAAATGAATATTTAAAATAAAAAAAATATAAAACATACCTTGATTTGTTAAACATTTTTTCTGATCCTAGTTTATTCTCCAAGTTGCAGCCATAGGTTGTAGAAGTTGGTGAAATTAGTTTGAATTGAATTGAAATTAATCTAAAAAAAAAAATTTTTTAAATTCAAAAATTAAACTTATCTGAAGTAATCTTGATCCTCTGTGGGGTAATCCATATTAGAAATAATAATAAACAGCTGCAACTGGATTCTTAAAAAAAATAATAAATAATAGATAAAAAATATTAAAAACACGCGTACGCGGGTATTAAAAAAAGATGCAAATGATTGTCTTATGCAACTGTTTTTGCCGGGTAAACAGTGAGAACTTCAGGAGTATGCATTGGTATAGTGTTTTGGTAAACATTGGTATAATGTTTATACGTGATAATTAATTATCTTAATTAATCCTAATTAATTATATTTTTTACATGTTTTTTACATTTTTTGAAAAACAAGACATTATCACGAATGATAATTAATAACAAGCGTTTTTATTAACTAATTAAGTAGTACATATTTCAAGGTTTTAGAAGTTTTTAATGTAAATTAATAATGATAAATTATTTTAGATAAACTTTAAATTTTTTTAGAAATCTTGAAGAAATAGTTATGAAACATTTTAATTCTAAGCTGATGTTTTTTATGGAGTCAAAGGGAAACTAATTTCAGCTGAGTTATAATAAAAGTTTTGGAGATTAAATGTTTTTATACAATTATGAATTTGACTATAACTCAATGGGAAGTAGTGATAAAAGAATGTGTTTTTTGGGAATCAATTTCAAATTTGTTTTCATATAGGATCTACCTTCAAAATTTTTTTATATTTTCAACCATTTTTAAGATATTAGAAATCTTGACAACTTGATGCGGACGAAGAAAATTAAAGATCATATTTCAAGATTGGGAAACTTTTTAAGTACAATGCATATTTCAAGAGTCAAAGGAAATCTAGCGCAATGAATTTCATGTTTTTACGGCATTATTAACGTAGGTTATATGTATGTTTTTTAAATCTTTTTTTCAGATTTTTTATCATATATTATATTGAAGGTTTCATATAAAGATAGAACTAAGTTTATCAATTTGCTCATAATAAGTATCATCAAGAATCATTTATGAAATTAAAAAATAATTATGGAGTACCATATTTATGTTCTTTTATTAAATATTATCTAATGCTGATTTAAAATTTAATAGTTTGTAACTTTTTAATTTTTAAATTTCTGATTTTATAATTGTATTCAAACTTTGTTATTTTTTAAGTTTTTTGATATAAATATATATTTGCTTGAAACTTTAGAAAACAAGAATCTTAATATTGAAATATTAATTCAACGTAGAAAGCAACATGTAAACTAGCTTCAATAAAGGCTTAATTTCGATAAAACTAATCTTACAGTTCTTAGTTAACAATGATCAATAGAAAAACTTTGAAGAATACTAGTAATTTTTAACTGTATAAAGTTAAGTAAAAATTTATAAATTTTAAATATGTTAGAATTTATTTAATTACATTATTATTTTTTTACATTTTTTTTAAAAAAAATTTTTCTTAGCTGTATACAGTTAACATACTACTAGTATACAGATCTGTAAAGCTATATTGGTATGGTCAATACACGAATACACGTACTGTATGTTAACTGTATATTATTAATATATCTCATATGACTTAAAACCGGGTAATAAAATTAAGTAACATTTTTTAATTTCGTTAAAAATTTATTTAAATCGTTCTTTATGTTCATAAAAAACTTTGTTAACATTAATATAAGTCACAAAAGTAGATCTTTTTGAACTTAGAAAATTTATAAACTTTTTTCCTTCCTTAACAACTATTGATAAAACAGTTTTTGTACAAAATTTTGAAATATTTATATAAGAAATCATTTTATTTAAATTAAAAATTGCAAAATACCATAAATCCAAATTTTTTTTGTACACAGTCATTAGATATGTTTTCATTTTATGTTAAAAATTCTTGTGCTAATGTAGCAACAGTTATAGAACAAACATCATAAATGTAGCTAAATGATTTTTTGTGTAATAGCGTTAAAACTACAAGAATTATTTGAATTAGTTACAGCTGACTTTTCATAGTTTAATTTATAAGAAAAAGTTGTTTCCTTTACATTATTTTATTCATTGACAGGAACTAAGAAAATTAATTTCTTAGTTATTATATATATAACAGCAAGAATTTGATATTTTAGTAAAATCAAGTTAAAATATACTTCTAAAATTCTTGCAATGTCTTTTAAATATGAAACTAATAAACTAATGGCATTCTTACTTTTTGGTCATAGACAATCAAGTAAATTAAAATATTTTGTTGCAAGTCTTAAACACGATAATTCATTTTTATTAACGAAATCATATAACATATTAATCAATATATACACACATTATACTGAAAGAAATTATAAAACTTTTAGTTTCAAAAAAATAATTTAGTGCTCCCATATTAGTATCGTCATCATTTTATTAATTAGATAAGGAATATTATCAATAATAAATTAAAAATATCTCTTTTCTATATTTTTTATTCTTTACAATATTGTGGATTCTCTATGCTTAAATTTTTTTTATAAGTAATCAAAAAATTTCATCATTGGAATTATGCACTCTGAAAGAAATCTTTTCTAATACTTTCTTATTTTGTTTATCCACAAAAAGAAAGATTGTTTTGATCGTCTTAAAATTCTTTGATGTTCCAAAAGAAGACATTTTTTTATTTACAAAAGTATTTTCTATCCTACTAATTGTATAATTCATACTATTCAATACTATACTAAGCAATTATGAAAATTCCAAAAATGCATCAGAACATTTTATTAAAACACTAATGTTGAATAAAGTTATATAATCATTTTTTTTAGCAAAAGGAATACTTTCATAATAAGACTTTGTTAAATTCTTTTTTTTATTTGGTGCTTGAGCATTTCCTAAAGTACATTTATCAACATTTATCTCCATATCATAATTTTTCTTTCTATTCTGAATACTACGCTTTTTCATTCCAAATAATAGAGCTGAATTTTTTGACGCACTATAACTATTGCATAATAAAGATGGAAACGTCATAAATACTTTATATTTACTGTCAATAACATTTGATAATATATATTGGAATTTAACATTCAATCAATACTTCTTTTGAAGTATTTATTATGTTTAGAAGAAGAATGGCAGTCAGTAAAAGTGTTTAAAAGATTAGAAATACAATATAATAAGAATATAATAGTTTTTCTGAGATCAAATATTTCTTTATTGTTCAAATTTTATTTTTCAAATATTAAACTTATTCCATGAAAATCAATATTTGCTTCTAAAAAAACAATGTCATATAATATAATTTAGAAACATAACTTACCTGATATAAAATATAAATTTTCAAAAGAAGATTTATCAATTTGCATTTTCTAATTATTTACTAATCTTAAAAATTTTTAGATAAATTGAATTATAGGAGTTACAGAATTCAACATACTAACATTTTAATTGCAAGAATTTTTTAAATCACGTTTTAAAAAAGATGTATGTCTCATAAAATATTGTGCATTTACATAATTGTAGCCTTCAAATAATGGAGAAAGATTACTATCTTCTGTAGTAATGTATTCAAGTAACCTTTCTGAATATTCAAAATATGTATCTTTAAAGGTATGTAAAATTTATTTATTCATTAATTTAATTAATTCTTTCTGATTCCTTTCAGAACTTCTTATGGCCATCTTTTAAATTTACACTAAACTCTAAGAAATAATAAATTATATATTCTGGTTTATAATTTGAGTAATTGTCTTATTTTTCCAAAATTTTAGATATCTCAGTAGAATACTTTTCTGGATTTATACAAATTAATTCACATACATAAACTATATTTGCCAACATTGCTACACAAAATAAGTTTTCACCAAATGATTCAAAAAAAAATAATTAAATAAGTCGTAAATAGAAAATTTTTTGATTCTGTTTCTTCATCAGAACATGAAATAGAAAGAAATGATAATATTTCAAAATATACTCTTAGAAGTTTTGGTTTAAATTAAATACAATAATCAGTTATTCTATCAAAGTAATAGTCTATATGAAAAACAAAATCAAATGAGTAATATTTAACTATCGTGTAAATTGTATTTAAAGCATGATAACTGACATTATTTTTTGAATACATGCTATCAATTAATAAAGTCACAATTTTTTCTTTATTATAACATAAATTTTTAAACATTTTCAAAAACATGTATTTACCTATTTCACTTACAATTGAAACATTTTTGTTAAACAAAATTCTTTACACTTTAACAATGTATCTATAATGTTAAAAATCTCATCAAATAAATTAGAATGTTGTTCAAATTATAAAAACATTTATTTAACAAATTATTTCTTTTTATCAAAAAAGTATTGATGTATTCAGAAATGATAGTAATTGATAAAATATAATTAAATTCAGTAAAACAATGCTCCCAAACTGACACTTTAAAATAATCTTTTTTATTACTATTGCTATCACTTCCATGCTCATCATTATTATTCATCGATTAATTTTTAATAACATTACTAACAGATCCAAAATCCAAAGAGGTTATCTTATTATTACTTGAGTTATTTGAAACGCTTAAAACAATATTAATTCCAATTCCTCAATAAATAGTTATTAACATCATAATTTTATGTAACATATATTACTTGCAATTCCATCATATTCAGTTGATGACTTGAATTTGTTTAAATTTAAATTTTGTTTTAGAGTCAACAAAAATGATAAAATTTGATTTTTATTTTTATCAGTTGTTAGTGATAAAGATTTGTAACTTATAATTAAACTTGCAGTGTTAAAGTTAAATTAATTGATGTTCTTAATAAGAGCAAAACTTTCATTTTTTTATAACTGTTGAATCTACCTAAACATTTTTTGTGAATTCCAGTAGTGCTAATCAAAAACTATTCAACTCTTCTAAATCATTTCATAAAATTTTAATATAGTCCATTTTCTAACACACAATTATGAACATATTCATATAAAAAAGTCATAAGTTCATCTCTATAAAAAATTCCAAATGTTTCATACTTAAGATTATAAATAATAGGGTAAATCTGTTTTTTTTCATATACTTCATCAAAATCCTTAAGTAAATCAAGATAAATTTCACAGATCTTTTTTAATACCATAACATTAGAAGCGCTTCTGTTGAAAAATTTAACTTCTTGAATTATTCTTGTTTTGTAACTGTTTTTATTAAAATTAAAACTTGTAGAAAACTGTTAAAGAAGTTCTCATTAACTTTAATAGGTTTTGATATTATTCTAAGAACATTAAAAGAATCCAACCCATTTTTTTGTTTATCAATTGATGAAATAGTATTTTTACATAGCTATCTTCGTCTTCGATTGATTCATCAAGACAATTATCAAAAGGTACATCTACAAAATATAAAAATTTTTTAAATATTTTCTGATGATTTACCTATTGCTACAGAAAAATTTTGTTATGCAAGTATACAAATATTTTCTTTTTCAAAATTATTTCCATTAGTATTATTGTCCTCCTCTGAAATAGAAAAAAATCTCATATTAAAGATTATTAATGTGCTAAAAAATTATATTCAATTACTATAATTTAAAAGATAAAACAAAATAAATTTTTAATTAAAAAACATAAAAAAAATATTACAATATACAAAAAATAATTTTAAAAAAATAATATATAATATGCTATAAAAAAAATTGTGTGATAAAAAAAAATGATTCTTCTTTAAAGAATGATAAACAAAATTCCAAAAACGTCTAAATTTAAAAAAAATTCAATGATATTTTTTATCCAATTCAAATAAATTAATAATTATTGATCCCAGTATTTAAATCAAAATCAAACTTAATTTATTTCTAATGTGACCATGATTAATAATAATAAGAATCTTTAAAGTCACATTAAGTTATAGTCAATAGAGAAGAATATTTTTTAAGAAAAATTGTTTTTTATTTTACAACCAAAATCATGAAATTATTTTACCGATTCTAATTTAGATTTTTGTAATTAATTCATTAAACATAATATAATTTTAATAGAACAACTCTTTCTTGAGATATGATAAGAAATATAAATTTAAAAAATTCTCAAGGACGTACTAATAACTCAAGTCAATGAAATCATAGAAGAATAGAACTTGTTGTGCTGAACTTTTACAAAGTTTCTAGGTATAGTCTAGGTTGACAAGTTTTTCCAATCTCAAACCATTCTCAAGATATAACAAAAAACATTTTTTGGCGCCCGATCTTCAAATCATCGTTTATATATCTTAATAAATGGTATAGATATAAAAATATTTTAAAGGTAGACCCTAATTTAAAATTAATTTTAAGTCATTCTAAAAAATAGTATCTTCTTATTATTATTTTAAGTCAAGTTATGAACAATTTCAAACACGATGAAAAAATATTCATTATCTATGACTTTTTTGGACCAGTAACGAAATTGTTTGGTATAACGTTAATATTATAAGTAGACACCATTTGAATACTTAATTCATAGTAACAAACTTCATACTTTAAAATCTTGAAAACTTATAGAGATTCAGTGGATGATTAATGAGATGTATAAATAATTAATAAAATGAATTGTCTAAATGATAAAAATAAGTTTTATTTGATAATTCTATACAATAAAAATGGTTGTGTTCATTTAAATTTTACATTGGCGCTGGGGAATATTTTTCAATATCTAACTTTTTTGTTTTATTCCAAAATTATGAAATTATTTTAACTGTTATAAAGTAGATTTTTATTAAAAATTTACTGAGTCCAATATCAGTTTTGTAAAATTTCTTATTTTTGAGATATCATAAGAAATATTATCTAAAAAACTTATTAACAATATACTCCCAACTTAAGTCAATGAGCTTATATTTAAATGAATTATGCTGCGCTGAACTTGTATTGAATTTTTAAATGTAGTCCTTGTTAAAATTTTTTTTTAATATTGAACCATTCTTGAGATATGATAACAACAATTTTTGTATGTATCTCTTGTATGTCATTATTTTATATATCTTAATAAGTAAGTAATGGAGATATTAAAATATTTTGAATGTAACCTTAATCGAAAACTGATTTAAAGTTTTTTAAAAAAATAACATCTTTTTATCATTATTTCTAATTAAGTTATGATCAATTTTAAATATGATGAAAAAAATATTCGGCATCTATGACTTTTTTGTACCAGTAACGAAATTATTTGGTATGATGCCAATACCAAAAATCACTATTTTTAAGAAGTTAATTTCAGGAACAAACTTTATATTTTTAAAGCCTTGAAAAATAATAGAAATTCAAAGAATTGACTAACAAAACTATAACTTAATAATCAAGTTATTTGTCTAAGTGATAAAAGTAGGTTTTATTTGATATCCTTATACAGTACAATAAAATTGTTGTGTTCAATTAAATTTTATGTTGATGATGGAGAATATCTTTTAATAGACCTGATTTCCTTAATGATTTTGAAAATTATGAAAATATTTTAACTGTTCTGGAAAAGATTTTTGTAAAAAATTCGTTGAGCTCAATTTTATTTTCATAAGATCTCTAATTCTTGAGATAGGATAGAAAATATATTTTAAAGAAATTCTTAAGAATACACTTACAATTCAAGTCAATAAGCATCTTAAAAAAATGGATTGTGTTGCTCTGGGTTTCTACAAAATTTATTTTCTTAAAGCTAATTAAATTATAAAATTTTATTCAAAAAGATATTAAGTACCAATTTTTTTTTACCTTTGAAAAGAAATAAACAGAAAGATATCTTAGTTTTTTTTTATAATTTATATCTTTTTCAATATAAATTCTACAATTTTTATAATTCATTTGTTTTTATAAATACTGTTTAATTAAAGAGAGACTCATTTTCCCAATTTTTTTTTCAGAAAAACATTTTGATTTTCTTAAAAATGGCATTATCTAAAGTTTATAAAACTTCTCCTAACTTTGTTAAAAAGATAAAAGAATTATTTTTGTTAGAAAAAGAAAGACAATCATTAATTAATGAACTTGATATTTATTTAATAGGCTTAAAAGGTAGGTAAAAAAAGAATTTTTAGGAATATTTTAAGATTCAATGAGATATGTTGTTGAATTAGAAGCAGAAAAAATGGGAGTATGTTGGCCTCCTTTATTAGAAGAACGTGGTTATAAGGATATAAATATAACATTTACTCTTTCTGTAAGATTATATTAAATATATTTTTAATTTATTGAATAATTATTATTTTTTAGGGTTTTACAAAATGTGAAGAATTAATCAATCGTCTAAAAAAAATTATAATATGTCTAAAAAACTTAAAGAATTATTAAAAAAATGTTAGAAATTTTGAAGGTTTTTTTTAATATTTTTATTTTATAATAATTTTAATTTTTTGTATATAAACAAATTAAAAGTATATAAATAATTAGTAAATATTTTTTCAATTTTCAAAAATTCAATTTTTTTTTTTATAAATGATATTTGAAAACAACAATATTATTGAAATGATTGCTGCTTTTATTTTTAAAACAAAGTTTAATGTTATCTGTTTTATAAGTAAATTGAAGTATTATCCTCGTAACAATCTTATACTAAAATACATAATAATTATCAATAATTAATAATTAACAAAATAAAGTTATATTTAAATTATTAAGAAAGCAATTAAACAAGAATAACCATTTTAAATATAAATATTTTTATAGTTTTTTTATCATTTAAAATAAAATCTACTGTACATTTATCTACTATATATACTATATTATATATATAGATTGTTATCCGGAAAACACAAAAAATAAGTAGGACTTTTAAAAGGTCCCAAGAAAGTATAATATAAGTTTTATATGTAGCTTTTATTAAGATGTTATAATATTACAAATGTTACAACTTATAAATATGTTTCCTCTAAACTGATTAGATTGACTAAAGTGACTAAATATCATACGAGATGTTTCCTTTTATAATTGCGTTCTACGTCTATAATATTCTGTAGTTTCTCCCTGACATAGCGTATATTATATCTTTATTACAAATTGTTAGAAAAAATCCGTTTTATTTAAAAAAAAAATTAATAATCAAATTTTTGACTAATTTTAAAAATTATTTCTAAAATATAGAATTTTTATAATTAATAAATGAATACTTAAAATACTAGAATTGTTTATTTATTTAAAAAACGTAAAATAATTTTTTTTTCCTATAATTATTTTTTTTTTTTCTAAATTTTGCATTATTTATTTTCAGGAAAACGACTGGTAAAAAATTATATTTTAAAATATAATCAATTTCAAAAAAAATTTTATGATTAAAATACTATTTGAAAAAGACTATTAATATTTGATAGGTTTTAGAAGTATGTCAAATATTTTATTAATATAAACATTTTTTTTTAAATGGGATCACATATATTTTTACAACTAATTTAGTCTAATACTTGGTAAATGCTTTAATTAAAAATATTTTTAATTTAATAGAAAAAATGAACAATTACGTTAACTATATTATACTATCAATGTTTTGTTTAAGTTATTAATTATTTTTTTATACTAAAAATTTTACAATATAATTAATTAATGTTTATTATGGAAAAAAAAATTAGACTTGGGTTTATATAGATAAAATAATTCTATTACATATTATAATATGTTCAAAATGCCATCGTTTTATAGTAAATAAATAAAAATATATAATTAAATTAAACTTATAAAGAATAATTCTTTTGAGAAAATTTATGAAAACAATCTTTAATTACAGTTTACAAGATTAAAAATATTTATCACTTCAACATTTACAAAATACACTTTCTCAGTAACGTTTTATTTTATAATTTCTCGAAAATTTTAAGCAATTTTAAAAAGATATATTATTCCAATAAAAATTAATAAATCCTTTAATATTTATTTTTATTTGTTATAAGTTATAAAATATTCTTTTTTTTTTATTTACAATATTTGTTAACTTATAAGTGCTTAAAAAATCACAAGTTGAAACAAAATTTATAAACAACCAGCTGTAAGTCTTTGTGGTAAAATTTTCTAATCTCTTCGATTATTTGTTCAAATCGTACTCTGAGTTTAAAGTAAAATTTCTAATCAATAATTGAGATTTGTAATATTTATAAACTTCTTTCCTTGTTTAACAATTCTCGTTTAACTTATTTAACAAAAAAAAATCTAACGTTCTTTAAATTATCCCATTCTTTTAATAGAAATAAAAAAAAAACTAACTTCTTACTTATTATATAGGCAAACACCAAATATTTTTTATCTTCATGTTATTAAATAATAAAATACTTTTGAAATATTAGCAGCTTTTAAAATATTCAACTGTTGAACTCCTAAGATTGTTGTTTATTGACAATAATAAACTAGCTCCAAATATTTTCATTTTAATTTAAAACACAGTAACTTATTTTATTAAAAGTAGGTCAATACATTCACATCAGTATCATCCATTACAATCAGAGATACTATCAATAACAAATCAATATATTCCTTTTTTTATTTTCCTAAATTCACAACAATCATACATAAAATTGTTAAATTCTATACTTGAATATATAATTTTAAAACATTGTCCATCAAAATTCTAAGAATGTAATGTTTCCGATTTACTACCTAAAAACTTTTTTCTTTTTTTTTTTTTTTAAATAACTAAAGGTTTTAACCATTAAAATAACAATAAAAAAAATAACATATTTTGAGAGAGGTCCTCTCAAACAATTTATATTTTATTTATTCACATAAACAAAGAATATTTAGAATTATTCTCAAATTAAAAATATATCAATTATTTAAACTTCTTTTTCTAAGCATTAAAACCGACTCCATAGAAATTAATATTAGCTTTCCTAAAAATTATTATTAAAAATAAAACTAAAAATGTTCACTTACCAAATAAAAATTTTCCAATTGTTTACAAGTCCCATTTAATTACAAAGATTAAAAAACTTTTTAATTTTTTTTTACTATTAAAATTATCTTAAAGTTCTAAAAAAAAAAAAATCATTATTTATTAACGATTAATTTAATTCCTACTTACCTTGAGATATTCAGCACTATTCCATTTATACCAAAATTTCTTCTACATTAATAGATATCTACAAAAAGTTTCTTACAACATTTCTTTTTATTATTTCGTCAAAAAGAGACCTATTTATCTAGTTTGTCTAATAGTCCAAAAACAAATAATGTAGTAGTAAGAATACTTTGTTTGACATTGTATTAGTAATTCTTACACGTTTTTAATAATCTTTTTATTACCAGCTTCTAATTCGAACTGTGACTTTTCATTGTAAGTTTGGTTATTAAAAAAGTAACCAAACATTGTATCTAAAAAGTATATTTTAAACACTTTTTATAAATTACCTTTAATTCATTAACAATCTTAGACTTTTTAGAAAATCAATAAAACCTCATTTCAATTTTCTTCAGACACTTTTAAAATAAATTAAAAATCCTACACATTCCTTTAATAATAGTTAAAACTCAGCTATTTATCAGCTAATTTTTTTTCCAGACTTCATTAAAACCAATCAATACACAGTTTATATTTGTCTGCGACTATTTTTATACATAATAAGAGTCCCTCTAATCCTATATTAAATTTATTTACAGCAATCAACAGTAAAACATAAAGCTATGATTCTAAAAAAAAACAATAATTAATTATAATAAATTAAACCCTTACTATTGAGATATTCAATACCATCCTTTCATATCACAGTTATTACCCAAATTCCTTTATTATCTCATTATTAACAAATATAAAAAGATTTTCTTTAGATACATTACTTATTAATAGTAATCTGAAACAAATTTTTTTTAAATAAAAGAAAAATAAAATCAACAAATAAATAAAAAAAAAAGAAAAAACTCGTAAAAGTAGACAAAAAAATTAACAAAATTTTTAAAAAACTATAAAAAAAATAACAAAATACGTAATATAAAAAAATGGTAGTAGAAAAAGGATGATTTTTACTTAAACAATATAAATACAAAACTCCAAAACCGCGTAAAATAAAAACAATGTTTCAAGAACAATATTGGTAAATTGTTAATTTATATATATTTTGTATAATTATTATATAAAAAGGTTAAATAAAATTTATTTATATTTTTAATGCTAATAATGATATTATTAATTTAGAACTTTTTTGAGCAAAATATGATTTTTTAAATACTATAAAGATTTTAAAGTACAAAAATGTCAGCATATGATAATTTAAAAAAAATTACTTACAATGTTAACTATATACAAAAAACTTTGTTGTGAAGCAAAAGAAAGTCAAAGATAATTCATATTTTTTTTTAAAATTATTTCTTAATTTGACTTTAGTTTGATTAAAATTGTGATAAAAGAATATATTTTTTTAAAATTAACTTTAAATCAATTTTCACATAGAAAACTGTGTTCTAAATAATTTTATATTTAAGTCATTTTAATGATATAAAAATGATATTAAATTATTTAGTGGGAAAAAATTAATCATTATATCTCAAGAACTGTTGAAGACAAGAAAAAATTTTTAACGTAGGCTATATCTAATAATTAAAAGAAGTCAAGCGCAACAACTTTTATGTTTTCTAATGTCTCGTTAACTTGAGTTATGAGTGTAATTTTATAACTTTTTTAATTACAATTTTTGTCATATTTTATAAGTAAGATATTTTGTGAAAATAAGACCAAAATTGATAAATTTGGTTGTAAAAATCTGTATTAGAATTGGTAAATTAATTTTCAAGTTTTCCCTTATAACGTAAAAGTCAAGTATCTTCAAAATCTTTGTAATACTTTTTTTTTTTAAAAATAACCTATACATATATTTATTTGTAAAAATTTATTAATTATCAATTACTTATAATCGATTTAATTTTTTAAAGAACAAAACAAAAAAGTATTTAAACATTTTTATTATAAAGTATTAATCATATATATAAATTTTTAAAGAATCTTTAAAATATAAATTGTTTTTTAATTAATTTTTTCAACATATCAATATAAAATTCTAATTTTTTTGTAGCATTAAAATTGTAAAAAAAAAAATTAAATCTTTCAAAAAAGTATATGATAATAAAAAAAAATGATTATTTCTTTTTGGTTCTTTTAAAGACATACAAAAAATCTAATAATTAGTAATATTATTCCAACTTAAAATTTAAGACTTTTAAACAACTAAACTGAATTTTTTTGACTTCTATCTAAATAAATATTCTTATATTTAATATTTAATTATTCTTTTTTTTTTCTTTATTTGATGAAACATTTTCGCAATACTATTTTTTTTATTTTAGGGGTTAATATTGGATAAGCTAAAACAAATTTTATTTTTAAATCATTTTTAAAAAGTTTTGTAAAAATTAAAACCTAAGGTAAGTTACACTTATTACTATAAATTTATGTCTATTTTTTCTTTTTTTTTTCTTAATTTTTATTATATAATTTGATTGTTAATACATTTATTCTAGTAGATAAATTTTGAAAAAAAATTATTATATATTTTGTAAAGTAAAGAACATTATTCCAAGTCGGTCAATACATTAAAAAACAGTTGTTAAAAGTTTAACACTATTTTCAACTTTTTCGAAAAGAATATGATAAACAACAACAACGTATTTTCTATTGATTTAATGAAAAAAAAGAATAAAAAAATAAAAAATTCAAAAATGTCAGAACTGTCTGATGTTGAAGATGAAAAATTAAAAATACCAAAAAATTTTTATAATACCAAAGAAAAATATTTTTCCATTGAAGAAGTTTCAAAAAAACCTTTAAATAATATTTTGAAAAATAAAAAAAAAATTGTTTCTGGGTTATCCAATAATAAAAATAAAGAAGCAAAAATATTAAAAAGTGTTATTAATATCAAAAAAGAATTTATTCCTGTTGAAGATAATCCATCAACTTCTTTAATTAATATTTTAAACAATAAAAAAAGAAATATTTTAAGATTGTCTTATTTTGAAAATAAAAAAGAATCAAAAAATGATTTTATTATTAAGGAGGAATATATTAGTGATAATGAAAAAGAAAAAACATTAAAAGATGTTTTAAATTTTCAAGAAGAATATATTTCAATTGAAAAAAATTCAACAACACTTTTAAACAATACTTCTAATGATAAAGAAGGCAATATTCAAAGATTATCTAGTGTAATAGATGTAAAAAAAAGAACTTCAAGAGTTGTTGTTAATGTTAAAGAAGGGTATGTTCCTGTTGAAGAGGATTTAACAACATATTTAAATAATAATTCAGTTAACAAAGAAAAAAATAAATCAGAATTGTATAATGTTAAAAGTAGAAAAAAAAGAACATTAAAGAGTGTTATTAATATTAAAAAAGAATATACTCCAGTTGAAGAAAATCAAACAATATCTTTAAATAATAATTTAATCAATAAACAAATCAATATTTCTGGATTATCTACTAATATTAAAGATGAAAAAAAAAGAACTTCAAAAAGTATTGGTAATGTCAAAGAAAGATATATTTCTGTTGAAGAAAATCAAAAAAAATCTTTAAATAAAACTTCAAATAATAAAAAAACAAGGTTAAATTCATTTGAAAAATGTGTTACTCAGAATGAAACATCTTTGTCTAAAGATATTATGGTTGAAAAAGAATATTTTAAAATGTTAGAAGATTTGAAAAAAGATGAACGAAGTATTGAAGATTTTGCAAAAGAATATCTTAAATTTGATAATTTTTAAATTAGGGAAACTGCAATTTCAAAAATTTTTTAATTTCATTTATAATTATTTTTTCATAATAGGTATATTTTTTTGTATTATTGTATATTAAAATTAATAACATTATTTAATATTAAATTAATATTTTTTCATAAATTAAACTTTTTGTATATTTTATATTAATAAGTTTTTATTAACTTTAAAAATATTAATTTTATATTATGGTTGATTAAAATATTTCATATATATAAAAAAAAATACCCATTATTTTGATTGTAATTTTAATCAAATTTTAAATATATTGTTTATAGTATTATAAAAAAACATAATAACAATAAATATTATAACTATTAACAATTTTAAAATAATAAAAAAAATATTTAAATGTTATTGATATAATAAAATAAAATAAGAATTTATTTATTTGTGTATATATTTGGTAATCAATATAATAAAATAATAAAAATAATAGTTATAAAATCCATATATAATAGTTGATAAAGTATTATATAATAATTATATAATTAAAATAATATTATGTTTAAAAAAATTTTTTAAATATGATAAAACAAAAGTTGTTTATTTGTATATATTATAAAATAATAAAAATATATAAAAAAAAAATTTTATTTAAAATATAAAAATAACAATGTAAAAAAATATATTTTATTTAATAAACTAAATTGATTAGAATATTTAATAATAAATGATTAAATGCTTTCACCTCCGTTCTTAGATGTTGTTTTAAAAAGCGTATTAGATACAGTTGTCTGATAAAAATTTTTTTTATCATAAAAAAAAATTAATATAAAATATTAATTATTTTTTATTTATTTAGTTGCTACTTTATTTCATTACAAAAAAGAAAATAAAAAAAAACTTTTTAATTCAACCACATTGTTATTGATAAATTAATTCAATAAAATTTAAAACAAAAATGTTTTATTTATAAGTTTCTTTTTAAATGTAAATTAGTTTGAAAAATTTTTGTTTCAATTACAAAAAGCTATAAATTTTTATTACAGTTTATTAAACTTTAAAAATATACAACGTATTAATTTTTTTTTAATATTTATGAAGATTTTTTTCTATAAAAAAGAAATTATTTAGTAATTTTAATATAGTCTTTTTTTTATCAACTAAAAATGAAATACATTTGTCTTATTTTTATATTAACATTAACTATGAAAAATATTTTGTGTGATGTGAAACCTTTGGAAGTTAAGGAAAAAGTTGCTAGATGTACTTATGACAATTGTCATAAACGTTGTCTTGAGAAAAATTTTATAAACAGTACATGTATATCTACAGAAATTAAATCAATTGATAATGTAAGCCAATCTATTTGTAATTGTTTTAATAAAAAAAAAGAAGAAAAAATTTGAATATTATTTAACAATATATGAATTAAATATTTAAATTTTAAATAAATTTTATTTTATTATTTGTTAGATATGTTTTAAATATTTTTTTATATACATATTTTATTTTTATAAATAAAATATTCTAAATTTAATGTTTTATAAAATTTATTTTTATATTTTTATTATTAAAAATTTTACTCATATCACAGATATTTACATAAAAAAATTTAATAAAATGCAACAATAAAATATTTAAAAAAAATTAAAAAATATGTAAATAAATTAATATGAAAAAATAATGCTTTTTAAGGAAAAAAAAATCTTTCTAAAAAAATATATATATTTTCTTTAAAACAAACTTTTTTAAACAAATTTAGTTGTATTAAAGTAACTGATTAGAAATTTAATATATTGAGTTAGAAAACATTTTAATTTTGATTATCTAATTATCAGATGTGTTTTTGAATAAACAATTTTATATAATTATCTATTATATTTTCATATCAATAATATATAAAAATTATATATATACTAAATTTTCTAACCTATTATTTCTATAAATCAATAAAATTACCTTTTATTTTGATAACAAATTACAAATACAAATGCTTAAGTGATAACTAACTAAATTTAATTTAAAATTTAATTTAAAATGTAAACACGCCCACATCTATGTTAGAAATGGAACATGAAGTCATATAAAAGCCAAACTCCCTCAAGGACAAACACACTCTTATCAACTACATACTTTTTAACTCAATTATTGTATTATTATTATTTTTATATTGTAACTCTTACTCTAAATAAAAACTTTAAATAAACGCTACACTTATTTTATAAACTCAATAAAAGGAGTCCTAAAGAACTCCAAAAGGATCCTCACGGATTACAAAAACAATAATAATTAATATAAGAAAATTTTAAAAAGAAATTTTTTTTTTTATTTTAATAAGAAAATCAATTTAAAATACATTAATATTATTTTAATTTAAACACATTGTTATTGATTTTTAAAACATAAAATTGATAACAATAAAAAAAAGTAATTTGTTTATAAACAAAACTACAAAATTGTGCTACTATAGAAAACAAAGTTTTAAGAATCACATTGGCATTATCATTTATTAATTAAGTTATTTATTTTTAATAAAAAATACAATTATAAAAGATAATATAAATATGCATATAAATTTAATGATATAAAATTTAAATTTTTTTATGACAGATTGTGAATATTTTCTTTGAACTAGTCAATTAAAAGGAATTAATAAGCTGCGCTTCTCAAATTTTTAAGAGAAATTTTTTTTCTTAAATAAGTATTTATCGTTTTTAATTAGTTAACTATTAACATTTTTAAAATAAATTACAATTAACAACTTATTTGTACATTATAAAAAAAATAATACTGTGATCAACATAACATTGAAAGTTAGCAAAGAAAATATTTCAATTTTAAAAAAATACCAAAAATTGATAAATTGCTTTTAAAATAGTAATTTTAATAGAAAAAAATTTTAGTTATTGATTAAAAATTAAAGAATAAATAAAAGAACATCAACCCTAAATTTAAACCAATATTAATCCTTAAACGATAATCATGGATGAAATTTTACCTCATTATAATGTAATTCACTTGAATAATAGCTTTTCAGGATTAAAATTAATAACTATGTATTAAAGTTGTTCAGTTCAAAATTCAGACTTTTTTTCCAATATTTGCTCTTTTTAGTAAATACAAATATTTTCTTTTTGAAATTTCTATTTGAAAATTTTTTATATAATATTCACTACTAAGTATGTAAATGATTATATTTATAAATTTTAAAAAAAATTTTTGTTTTTGATTTTTTTATTTCTAAAAGTCATTTTTTTGTATCAAGTTGGAAGATTCATAAGTTTAAATATTGTATAATTTATATCTATTACGTCTAAAAGTTATTAATGTTTTATTGTATTTTTAATTTTTTTAGAGTTTCTACACCAATAAAGGTCAATTAATTACAAATATCTTACGACTTAATAATACATTCATTAAATAAACCTTTTATCGTTAAAATTGTACACAAATTCAAATTATTTATTATAATTATCTTTTTTACTAACACTTACTAATACTTTGTTGATTAGCATTTTTTTCCAAAGACTATCGCGTATTACTAGCTATTATTTTGTAGTTGAATATAGAAATAATCAATTTAACACAAGCTAACTTGTGACTTGTCAACAAGATGTTGAAAATTAGAACAATAGATTAATAATATACCAATATGGTTTTTCAAACTATGTTTCTCTGTTTGCGCGGTTTTGTGATTCTTTTTATAGATTGTTTACATTGTTTAAAAGAAATCATGCTTTTTTTGTTGTCACATTTTTTTCTTTATATTCCATTATTTTTCTAATTTTATTTTACCATTTTTTGGACACTTTTTTTATTATTTCTTTTAGTGGTTAAGGTAGATTGCTTGTAGATTTTTTTTAAAAGAAATGATACTATTCTCGGAATTCAGTCTTTTATTTATTTCTAAGTCTTTTTTTGAAGGTTATTTAGACAAGATGTGTAAGTTATTATCTGATGCTGTATTAGACAATCACCTTGCCAGAATCTTAATTTCAAACTTGCGTGTAATAGGTATTTTTAATAATTAATTTTGTTTTGTTAAATTTCATTTTTAGAGGTTGTTACAAAAAACGGCATAGTTTTATCGGCAGTAAAAAAAATGTTTAATACCAATTGTTGATTGCCAAACGATCGTTTGTGATGTTATTAAGGAAATGGGGTTTGATGGATTACCTAAAACTTGACTGTTAGATACTGATTTAGCTGTTAGATTAGAATGACAACATCAAGAATTGTTCATGATATTTATGTGGACCATTTCGATGGAATTGTTAATGCTGGTAACTATGAATTAGCGTCTGGATTTTTAATTGATGATACAGAAAAAGCTATACCATTTCAATGTTCTTAGTTCGAAGATTATTAACATGCCTTAGTAAACTTAGATATGAGATTTGCAACCCTGGACACATTCGGATTTAAGATTGTAAGCAACTATCGGGTGTAAGTTTAATAATGATATGTGTGTTTTTGTTTGTGTCTTTGCTATCGTTGTATCATACCGAGATGAACCAGATCTTGATTTGAACATTTAAAGGTTTACAATTATTGAAGAAGCAGTTAACTATGTTATTTCGAAAAAATTGATAAATTGTCAGGCTATTCTCTACCTTTATTAAACTTTAATCTAATGAAGGACTAACAGGGAAGAAGTTTACAATCGATAATTATGGTGGACGGTAAACTCATGGGATTTATGCTTTTTCTGGAAAAGATTTAGTATAGTTTGGTTGTTGAGCAGCATATGGTGCTTGTTGAGTAGTTAAATCTCTTGTTAGAACAAATAAATGTTGTTGTTGCTTTATCCAAGTCTCTCATACTATTGGGATTTCTTAACCATTGTTTTCTACTGTTATAAATTATAGAACTATTCCATCAATTGAAGCGAAGTTCTTAGCAATTGTCAGTCATAAACTTCATATTAGACTGGTAGTTATTGTTAAAACACATGGATTTTAAAACCTAGTTTACCAAACAATTTCCGCTAATGAACATTTTGGTCGTGCTTTATTTCCATGGGAAGGAGTCAGAGAATTGTCAATTTGTGGTAAATTTCTAGAAAAACTCAATACTGTGAAAAGTTTTAAAAATGTCGAATATCTAAGTTTTTTTTACTACCATAATACTATTGATTTTCTTTCAAAGTTCTATTTTATATTTTGTAATTTTTAAAATTTTTTTTGTGCACACTTGTAAAAAGTTTTTTTTAATATCATATTCAAAATACTTTTGTTTTTAATGTTGCTAAAAGCAGTGCTTCACTGATGTACATTATCATAATTATTATATTGTAATTGATATGGTTGTTTACCATGATGTATATTTGTGTAATTTCTAAACATTAATTAAAAAAACTAATATTTAGATTCATGGAAAGAAATTCTAGTGAAAAAGAAAATATACCACCTAGTGAAGAAACTTCTCCTGGTGGAGATGGAAAATATTATAAAAGAAAATTTCACTCTGACCCATCCCGTTGTAGGCCAAATATGCGTTCAGAAAGAATTAAAGAAGAGAACAGAGATCGTAAGGAAGATAATTCTGGTAGAAAGAGACGTTCTGATCGTATTGATTCTGGAAATCTTGTTGGTAAAAAAATTACCAGAGACGACAATTACTATGGGGAGAGATCATTCCGTTCCAAACCATCGTGTCACAACTCAGATGAGTGTTTAGGAAAGAATGAGAAAAAGAAATGGGATTATAATGAAAATAAAAATAGTAGAAGAAGAAGGGAAAGTTCTAGTACTGTTTATTCTGAAAGTCCGGTTAGGGAAAGACTTTTTCCCAGAATTGACAGTTATTATCAAGAAATACTATTTTGTTCCAAATCGTCTCGTCACAGCTCAGATAAGTGTTTAAGAGAAAATGAGAAAAAAACAGGGATTATAATGAAAATAAAACTAGTAGAAGAAGGAGGGGTTTTGGTGCTATTGATTATGAAAGTCCAGTTAGAAAAGGATCTTCTACTAGAGATGACAACTATTATGGAAAAAGATCATTTTACTCCAAATCATCGCATCGCAAGTCAGATAAGTGTTTAGGAAAAAATGAGAAAAAGAACAGGGACTATGATGAAAATAAAACTAGTAGAGGGAATGGTTTTGGTACTATTGATTTTGAGAATCCAGTTAAGAAAGGATCTTCTACTAAAAAAAACAATTACTATGGAAAAAAACTACCTCGTTCTGACTCATCTTTTCATAAATCAGACAAATGTTTAAAGAGGGATGAAGAAAAAAATGAAAATCACAAGGAAGATACCAGGGATGATTGTGGTCAATCGTATAAGGATATAACTGGTGAAGAAAGACCTTTTGGCAATAATGATTTTGATAGCTCAGTCAAAGAAAAGGGAATATCTGAACATGACGAATTACACAGAAATAATAAAGATACTAAGAATGATGGTAATTGTCAGTATAAAGATGAGAGTCCAGTTGAAAGAAGATCTTTTACTCAAGATGAAAATTATGATAAAGAAAGACCACCTCACTCCCATCAATTGCCTAGTAACTCGGATAAGCACAAGAATTATGAGGAAAAAGACACAAGAAACGATTGCTGCCAGCAGTCTGGAGATGAATTTGGCAAAGAAAAACACTCTGATGATAACAATTCTAATAGTCCAGTCGGGAAAATAATATCACTTCAATCCATTGAAACTTCTATAGAAAAAGCAAGTGAAGAGTCACGAGATGAAGATCATTCTATATCTATTTTACCAAAGCCGGCTACCTCTTCACCACAAAAAGAAAAGACAATTGTTCTTAGCCCAAAAGGTATTGAATATAGCACTTCAAATGGCTCCAAAAATAAAAAGACAACTATACAATAATACTTTTTATTCTATTATTTTCTTCAATTGTGTTGACGGTTATCAAAAAACTATAAGTATTATTCTTTTGTAAACTTTTTGATTTGTTGCTTACTAAAAATTTTATTTTAATTTTACATCCAATTTAATGAGCAAAAAAATTAAGTCTAATAAAACAACATTATAGTAATATTTCAATTAATTTTGTAAAACATGAATAGATTTATTCTCTAAAAAGTGTAATTATAATGTTGATTTTACAAATTCAATTGATCAACTATTTAATCCAGATATATCAGGTTTTTTCATAATTTTGTCTTGTTAATATATAAATATGACAACATCACATCCAATTGAAATAGCCATTTGCCAATTTCATAAATATTTTCCTAAATCAATATGGAAGACACAACCATATTTTGTAATCATAACATTATTATTGTGACAATCATTAATTTCAAGTATATGTGTTGTAAAATATTACCCTGCATACTTTTTCTAAAATTTTATAATATAATTTTAAATGAAAAATAATTAAGATTATGTTTTTAAAACCAATTAATAAATATTTTATTCTCAACTATACCTGATGTTCCATGAAGTGTTCTAAATTTAAAATAATGAATAACAATTAGATACTATTTTAAAATATTCCTTATTTACAAAGAATAGTAAAACTTTATAAAGTATCGTTCTTAAATCTAATCTATTCATAAGCCAAATATAATTTATAAAATGTATCCATTAAACAACAATATCCTGTCTTAAATTATCAAGATTTTTATAAATAATAGAATATTTCTAAATCGTTAAATTTTAATGATAATTTTATTTATATACTATTTAATTGGAAAACTGTACAATCATTACAACTAAATTATTACTGAAAAATGAAAAATTGAAATGGCATTTTATTAAATGATTTTTTAAATTATTATCTAAAATATCCATAATTGTGGTAAATTTCATATATTTACATCCTGATTTGATATTATTTATATATTCATTTAAACTTTCATTCATTTTTTGTTGTTTTAATACATCTTTTGAAAACTTTGTAATATCTTATACATTTTTTCTTATTATATATTATTGTTTCTAATCCTAATCTAAATTTAAAGAGTCCACAATGACAAAATGTACAAATAGTAGCCAATATAATTTATACACTGATTTTTTAATTTCCATACATTTATAAATCTAAAATTGAGTTAATTTACAACTATTATATAATTCATAACATACACATTGTATTAATAATAGTATCATTCTAAAAATAATTTCATTAGACGTTTTTCTAAGTATGCTTATAGCAAATTTTTTTACTTTATTATTTGGATAGTATGGTATTGATAATTCTAAAGCAATTTATGGTAATATTAGTTTCCATGATTGTAATAAAGATACAATTTGTGAAATATATGCAGGGATTCCAACTAACATTTAATCTTAATACAATTGATAATTCTTTTGGTTTTTCCATTAAATAATATCTTTTATACCATATTACTTCTTCCTCATTTAATGATAATTCATATGAATATTTATATTTTAAATAAATTTCTCTTAGTATTCCTTTATCATCAGATGAAAGCGTATTAAAATTCCTTGAAATAATATTATAATCAAATGTTTGGTTTTTCATATAAAATATTACTTCAAATTTAAAAATAAGATAATTACGTAATTTCCTTGATTCAGTAATACCTTGTCTTGATGAGCACTGTTCAAAAAAACCTTTAAAATATAGTATCTTGTTAAAAATAACTATTTTTTTTTAAAAATACCATAAACACATGTTCCTATAAGTTTATAATTCATATATTTATAGTAATTTCCAAATTTAGATTCAGTAATATTTCCACTATAAGCATTTGTTATCATTCCTGATATAAATAAATTACTTAACTTATACAAATTATAATCATTAAATGACCATTAATAAAAATATAAAAAAGAATAATGAATCTTTTAATATATATAAAATATTTAAACTAAAAATTCTATAACATTATTTTTATTAGCATAAAACACAAAAAACAAAGAAATAAAACATAACAACATAACAAAATAAAGTATAAAACATAAGTTAAAAAGTAAAATTTGATCCTGCCATGAAGCGTTATGTTGAATTTTTTTTGATTTATCTTAAAGAATTTTTTCAAATATAAAAAGATTAAACATTTATAAAACTGTTTATAAAAATGTACTGAAAATATATTAAATAGTTTCAGAAACAATCATTATTATTTATACAAATTCTTTTTTTAAAATGAAATCCTATGTTACACTGTTCTTTAAAAAAGATAACAAATATATTTCTTTATAATATTAATTTTGAAACCTTTCTCTAAATCAGCTCCAATATTGCTAAAAGATATTCAACCTGAATTCCACAAGTGTTTTTTTAAGCTTCTTGAGCATCCACATCTACATTGTTTATTGTGTGAAATATGACTTCTACAAAAAGAAAAGAAATTAGAATAAAGAAATTAAAACTTACAAGAATAAATATAAAAGAAACTTTAAATTCTAATTCAACCATAATCCAATATCCAAAAGATTGGTTGTCAGAAATAGAAATTTATTGTTATTATTAAAAACTATTAGACTAAAAAATTTCAAGAATAAAATAAAATAGAAGATTATGAAATATTTTAGGTTCAACAAAAAATGTGGTAAAAATTTTGATGAAAAAATGATGATTTGCTACATTGGTGACGTTTTACTAATAGATACATATTATCTGATGTAACAAAAGAAAGATGTTAATGTAGAATATTCTTAAGATTTACTATATTGATAGGAAATATTTAGTTAAACTATACAATTATCTATTAAGTCTAATAAATAATTTTAAATGTTAAAGTTAAATTTGTTGCTTTACCTACAAAAACATTAATGATTTGGAAAAGTAAATGTTAGATTTTCTAAAAATTTAAAGTCATAAACTTTTTATTGTAATTATAAATTTCACTATGATTTTAGAAAATAGTAATCTAAAAGCATCAATACATTTTTATATAGGTAAGCAAGAAAAATATTTTTTTCTGTACTTGTACTATCAACTTATAAATTACAAAAAGAAATTTAATAATATACAGAAATAGTAAAAGTTTTTGTTCTTAAACTCTGTTTATATTTCTAAAATTATGAATGAGAATGATATCACTAATTGCAGCGTTTAAAATAAATTATATATGAAATTTGTATAAATAACAGAAGCTTTGTTAGTTATTTTTTCAAATATCAAATATTTTTGATTTAGCAAATTATTTTACAACATTCTACAAAGATTATAACAATTTTATGTTTGTTTTTTATTATTGTGAATTTCATAAATATTCTACTACATAAAAAGACTCAAAATAAGGTTAAAGTATTAAGATGCATGTTTCTAGGAGGTTAATGACTTAAATTAATAATCATATTTTTTTTATTATATCTCAAAAATGGAATGTTTTATGGAGATAAAAATAGATTCAATAAATTATTTTAAAAATTTGTTGTATAGTAATTAAATTAATCTTATGATGATTTATATAAATTAATACAAAATTATTAATCTTTCAGAATGAATATTTTTAAGACATTAAAAAAAACCATTTTAGTTAAAATTTTATTCATAAAATATAGAAATTTTTATGACAAAATATATTTATAGTATGAATAAAATTTATATTTATATTAGTATTAGTTAGATTAAATTTATTTTTCTGGGATTATCAATAAGCACCAGTATCATCATCATCAGCACTATCAGAGTCACTAGATTCTCCGAATAGTTCTTCCCAGAATTCCTTCACAAGTCGTCTGGCCCACTCTCCATGTGTTACACGTGGTTCCCTTTTTTTTCTAGCAACCATGTCATCATAATGTTTGACAAAATTTATGTCCTTAAAAAATAAAATATTATTAATTATGTATAGATTAAAACTTACATCAAAAGTGTCAATGGTTTGCCAGGTATCATCATCGCTAGTTAAACCATTCCAACGGATACGATATTGTCTAATATCGCGAACCGTTCGATGGTCAACAATTTTTTCAACAACATAATCGTCGTCTTCATATACTTCACTTTCGACAATTGGTTCACAATTTTTAGTGTGTGGTTGATTCTTAGATGAAGATTTTTTTTTAGTTCTTGAACTAATAGTCATGTCAACCACCCTCTTTTTCTTAATAAAATAATTCCTAAGCATAAATAAATCTGGAATATCATCTGGACGTACCCATCCGGTACTTCCATCAGAATATTCCACTTTACATATCTAATTGCGGAATTCTTTACAAACATCATCCACTACTTCTATTGTTAAACCTTCTGGGACTTGTTCATTTTCCTCTATATTAGCATTTCTATCACGAACCCTTTGAATGGATGGTACTCCAACTGAAATCTTGTCTTCATACTTTTTAATTAATATTTCATTCTAAAACCAAAAAAAAACAATATTTAAAATAAAAAAATACAACATACAAGATTTTCAGCCGGCTCCCATGAATATTTTTTAGAAGAAGGTTTATGCCATTTAACTTTATATAGAATACCATTTACTCCATCTTTTCTAGCGATGACTTCTCCATTAACAGACTTTTTCTTTTTAGTAATACCAGAGTTCTTAGAAGCTCTTTTCATTGCAAGTAATTTTAGTGGATTAGTGTATAATCTAAAAAATATAAAAATTTAAGTAAATGTTACAAATGTACAAAATTATGTTTTAAATTTTTATAAATAGATAATAAACGTTAACTTAAAAAAAAAAGTATGAAAATAAAAGAATGATTTGATTACATTGTATAATATAATAATTGAAAACGTATAGAAATTCTTTTTTTTTTTTTGACTTAGAAAGCAGTATGAAACACGACTCTCAAAGGAAAAGAATTTTAACAATGGTATTGATCAGTCAATTTTACTTCTTTTTATAGATTATAACGGCTCAAAAAATTGTATTTTTTGACTGATATGCTTTCAACAAATCATTTAAAACAGTTATACATATACTAGAACTCATGTTAATTGTTAAAGAATAACTGACAATAATTGAGAGAAGATATTCGATAAAACATTACAGAAAAAAATTATCTATCACTACAAAGAGAAAACTGAAGGCATAACTTGTATTCTATTTATTAAGAAAAAAATTTTAATAACAATATAAATATTATTACAATTAAAAATCTTTAAACAATAAAAAAAATATAATTGTTTTTTGATAAAGCATAATTTTTTTTTTTGCAATAAAAAATCAAAGAATTAATTTAATTATTATATAACAAATTTTTTAAGTAATTTATTAAAATTATTTTTATCTTCAATAGACATTCCATTTTTAAGATATAATAAAAAAATATGATTATTAATCTAAGTTATTGACCTCTTAGAAACATGCATCTTAATACTCTAACCCTTATTTTGAGTCTTTTTATGTAGTAGAATATTTATTAGATTTACAATAATGAAAATTAAACATAAAATTGTTATAATCCTTGTAGAATGTTGTGCAATAATTTTCTATATCAAAAACATTTTATATTTAAAAAAAGAACTAACAAAGCTTCTGTTATTTATACAAATTTTATAAATAATTTATTTCAAATGCTGCAATTAGTGATATTTTTTGTAATATATTATATGATAGTACAAGTACAGAAAATAATAATCTTTCTGCTTACTTATATAAAAATGTATTGATATTTTTAGATTACCATTTTCTAAAATCATAGTAAAATTTATAATTACAATAAAAAGTTTATGACTTTAAATTTTTAGAAAATCTAACATTTACTTTTCTAAATCATTAATGTTTTTGTAGGTAAAGCAACAAATTTAACTTTAACATTTAAAATTATTTATTAGACTTAATAGATAATTGTATAGTTTAACTAAATATTTCCTATCAATATAGTAAATCTTAAGAATATTCTACATTAACATCTTTCTTTTGTTACATCAGATAATATGTATCTATTAGTAAAACGTCACCAATGTAGCAAATCATCATTTTTTCATCAAAATTTTTACCACATTTTTTGTTGAACTAAAATATTTCATAATCTTCTATTTTATTTTATTTTTGAAATTTTTAGTCTTTTAATTTTTAATAACAACAATAAATTTCTATTTCTAACAACCAATCTTTTGAATATTGGAATATGGTTAAATTAGAATTTTAAGTTTTTTTTATATTTATTCTTGTAAGTTTTAATTTCTTTACTCTTAATTTTTTTCTTTTTGTAGAAATCATCTTTCACACAATAGACAATATAGACGTGGATGCTGAAGAAGCTTAAAATAATACTTATGGAATTCAGGTTAAATATCTTTTAGCAATATTGAAGCTAATTTAGAAAAAGGTTTAAAAATAAATAAGCCACAGAAATATATTTGTTATCTCTTTTAAAAAACATTGGAATGTGGGAATTCAATTCAAAAAAAGAATTTGTATAAATATTAGTTATTGTTTCTGAAACTATTTAATATATTTTCAGTACATTTGTATAAACAGTTTAATAAATGTTTAATCTTTTTATATTTGAAACAATTCTTTAAGATAAATTAAAAAGAATTCAAAACAACGCTTCATGGCAAGTTAAATTTTACTTTTTAACTTATGTTTTATACTTTATTTTGTTATGTTGTTGTGTTTTATTTTTATTTTTGTGTTTTATTTTTGTGTTTTTTTTATTTATGCTAAAATAAATAATGTAATAGAATTTTTAGTTTAAACATTTTATATATATCAAAAGATTCACTATTTTGTTTTATATTTTTAATGAGTGATCATTTAATGATTATAGTTTGTATGAGTTAAGTTATTTTTTTATACCAGGAATGATAACAAATGCTTGTAGTGGAAATATTCTTGGCTTTAAATTTTGAAATAAGTATAGATTTGTGAATGATAAACTTATAGGTATATGTGTTTATGATATTTTTGATAAAAGTAGTTATTTTAAACTAGATATTTTATTTTAAAGGTTTTTTTGAACAATGCTCATCAAGACAAAGTTTTACTGAATCAAGGAAATTACATAGTTATCTTATTTTTGAATCTGAAGCAATATTTTGTATGAAAAACCAAACGTTTGATCGTAATATTATTTTAAGAAATTTTAATATATTATTATCTGATGACAAAGAAATACTAACAGAAATTATTTTAAAATATTAACATTTATATGAATTACTAATAAATGAGAAAGAAATAATATGGTATAAAAGATATTATTTAATGGAAAAACCAAAAGCATTATCAATTGTATTAAGATTAAATGTTAGTTGGAATCTCTGCAAATATTTCACAAATTGTATCTTTATTACAATTATGGAAATCAATATCATCGTCAGTTACTTTAGAATTGTCAATACCATACTATCCAAATAAAAAGTAAAAAAATTTGCTATAAGCATACTAAGAAAAACGTCTAATGAAATTATTTCTAGAATGATGCTATTATTAATACAATGTGTATGTTATGAATCATATAATAGTTGTAAATTAACTCAATTTTAGATTTATAAATGTATTGAAATTAAAAAATCAGTGTATGAAATATATTAGACTACTATTTGTACATTTTGTCATTGTGGATTCTTTAAATTAAAATTAAGATTAGAAACAATAATATATAATAAGAAAAAATGTATAAGATATTACAAAGTTTTCAAAAGATGTATTAAAATAACAAAAAATGAATGAAGGTTTTAATGAATATAAAAATGATATCAAATCAGGATGTAAATATATGAAATTTACCACAATTATGAATATTTTATATAATAATTTAAAAAATCATTTAATAAAATGCCATTTAAATTTTTCATTTTTCAGTAATAGTTTAGTTGTAATGATTGTACAGTTTTCCAAATAAATAGTATATAAATAAAATTATTATTTAAATGTAACAATCTAGAATATTCTATTATTTAAAAAGCTGGGGATGATTTAAAATAAGATGCTGTTCTTTTTCAATAAATGCATTTCCTGAATGATATTTGGTTTATGAATAAATTAGATTTAAGAATAATATTTTATGAAATTTTACTATATGATGTATAAAATGAATATTTTAAAATAGTATCTAATTGTCATTTATTATTTCAAATCCAAAACATTTCATAGGATATCAGGTATAGTTGAGAATAAAACACTATTTTAATAATTACAAAAACACATTCCTGAATATTTTCCATTTAAAATTACATTAGAAAATTTTAGAAAAAGTTTTGCAGAGTGATGTTAGAAGATGTATAAATTGGGATTTTATATAAAAGATTACATAAAGTAGACAAACGATAAAAAACAAAGTATATCCCTTAGAAATTAAGCGAACAAGTTTAAATATTGAAACGTAAATCAAAAAAGACACAAAGTTCAAATGTTTTATCAGAATTTTTGTAGTTTGATTCATTGACCAATATTTGTAAATTTCTAGGTTTTTTGAAAATTACGTTTGTTTATCTCAATTATTTGACCTAATTAATTAAGAACTAAACCAATGCCTTAGTTTCTTAGTTATTTTATGTAATCTTTGATATATTGATTGCTATCTTTTAATGTTTTTAACTGCTTTCCTTGCCCATATATGTCTTTATGATTATCTACATTGAATCTTTAAAGTCTAAACCTAAAATTATAAAAAAAAAAACAGAAAAACCGTTAAATAACAAACAGAAATTAGTATTTCTGATAAAAAATATAACCGAAGATTCCATAATGTAATTATAAATAAATAAATAGAAAATAAACACACAAACCAAAAATTAAACACAATAATAAAAAAAACAAAAAAATAAAGCTTTCATACTTTATATTCAGCTTAACTAAAGCCAAAGCTTCAATTTCACCCCAAAAAAGTCTTTATGCTCCAGATTTGGCTTTAGTAGAATCACAGCATCTAGTTTATTCTAAAAGAGTCTCCATGCTCCAGATATAGTTCCAGTTAGCCTCCAGTTTACTCAAAGAAAAGTTCCCATGCTTCAAACTTAGCTTCAGTAAAGCAACAGCCTTTAGTTAACTTCTCAAGAACTTCTACGTTCTAGATTTGATTCCAGTAGAACAACTGTTTCCAGTTTGTTCTAGAAAAGCCTCCGCGCTCAAGATTAAACCCCAGTAGAGTTACAACTTCTAGTTTGCTCCAGAAAAACCTCCATTTTCTTGATTCAGCTTTAGTAGAACTACAGCTTTTAATTTATTCCAGAAGAGTTTCCATACCTCTGATTCTGCTCTATTAGAGCAATAGCCTTTAGTCTACTTCAGAAGAATTTCATTGTTCCTGGTTTTGCTCCAGTAGAACCACAGCTTTCAGTTGGCTCCAAAAGAACTCCTATGCTTCAGATTCAGCTCCAGTAGAGCAACAGTCTCTAATTCCTCCAAGAAAAACTTTCATTCTCCAGATTTAGTTCCAGTTAAACAACAGCCTCTAATTTGATCTAGAAGAGCTTCCATGTTTCAGATTTAGTTCCACTAGAACCACAGCTTCCAATTTGCTCTAGAAAAACCTCAACACTTTTGATTTTTTTTTCAATAGAGCAACAGCCTCCAAAACACCAATAATAATATCGTTATTTATAAAACAGCAAAACAAAACAAAACAAAACAAAAAACATACCTAAGTTTTTTATCATAATTAATGTTATTGTAAAAAAAATTTTTCTCAAAAAAAGTTTCCATGTTCAAGATTCAGTTCCAAATGAATCACAGCCTTAAGTTTGCTTCAGAAAAGCCTCAATGCTTCCGATTCTATTCCAGCAGAGCAACAACAGTCTCTAAAACAACAAGAATAATATTATTATTTGTAACAAAGTAAAAAAAAAACGAAAAAAACAAAAAAAAATGTACCTAGGTTTTTTATCATGATTAGTGTTACTATTTAATAAATTCTCCCAGAAGAGCCTCTATGCTCCAGATTCAGCTGCAGCAAAGCCACATCTTCTAGTATCCTTCAAAAGAGTCTCCATGCACCAGATTCGATTTCAGTAAAACCACAGCATTGATTTTGCTCCAGAAGAGCTTCCATCATTCAGATTCGGCTCCAGTAGAGCAACAACCTTTAATTCCCTCCAGAAGAGGTTTCATCCTTCAGATTCAATTACAGTAAAGCCATAACCTCTAATTCGCTCCAAAAGAGTATCCATGCTCCTGGTTCGACTGCAGTAGAGCAACAACTTCTAATTCCTCTAAGAATGTCTTTAATGCTCCAGATGCAGTTTCAGTTGAACAATAGCTTTCAAAATAACAATAATAGTATTAATATCTGCAACAAAATAAAACAAAACAAAAAAACATACCTAGGTTTTTTATCATAATAAATTTTACTATTTAATAAATTCTCCCCAAAAAGAGTTTTCATCCTTCAAATTCAGTTCCAATTTTATTACAGTTTTCAGTTCGTTCCAGATCTAGTTCCAGTGAATCAACACTCTCCAAAACGACAATAAAAATATTATTATCTGTAACAAAAATAAAATATAACAAAAAAAACATACCTAGGTTCTTTATCATAGTTAATGCTATCATTAATTAAATGAATTCTTCCCAAAAAAACTTTTCATAGTCCAAACTCAGTTCCAATTTAATCACAGCCTCTGTCCTCCAAATCCAGCCACTGTAGAACAACAGCTTCCAAAACAAAACACAATTGCCGGGTAAACATTGGCAACTTCAGGAGTACTTTTTAAAATAGTGTTTTGTTTTTGGTATTATGTTTCTAATCAATAATTAATTATCTTAATTAGTCTTAATTAAGTACAATGTTATATGTATTTTTTACATTTCATGATAAACAATACATTTTCACAAATGATAATTAATAAAAAACGTTGTCAATAAATTATTTATTGATGCAAATTTTAAGGTTATATACAAATTTACAATGTAAGTTAGTGTTAATTAAAATTACTTTAGACAAACTTTGAATTTTTAGAAATCTTGAAAAAATAGCTTTGAAATCTTTTTATTTTAATCTAATGTTTTTTATGAAGTCAAAGAAAACTAATCTCGGCTTATTATGACGAGTTTCAGCTAAGTTATAATGAAAATTTGAGAGATTAATTATTTTTTTACAATTCTGAAGTTGATTATAAATCTATGGTAAGTGATGATAAAGGAATGGAGTTTTATGAAATTGACATCAAATTAGTTTTCATATAAAGTTTACCTTTAAAGTTTTTTTTATATTTTTAATCATTATTAAGGATATAAGAAATATATGACAATCTGATGCGCGCAAAGAAAACTAAAGATCATATTTCAAGATTAGTTCAAGATTGGAAAACGTTTTTAGCACAAAGCATGTTTTAAAAGTCAATAAAAGTCTAGCGCAATGAATTTAATGTTTCTGCAACATTATTGATGTAAGTTATATGTATGTTTTTTAAATTTTTTTTTAGCTTTATTTTTTTTTATTATATACTATATTGAAAGCATCATATGAGATTAAAGTAAATTTATCAACTTACTTGTAACAAATTTTATCAGTAATTGTTTATTTAATTTGAAAAATTATCAATAGAGTACAGAATTCATATTCTTTTAATAAATTTTTCTACTGTTTACTTAAACTTAATAGTTAGTAACTTTTAAATTTTTATTTTTCTATTTTTACAAGTGTGTTTTAATTTCGTTATTTTTCAAAGACTTTAATATGAATATACCTCTACTTGGAAATTCGGAAGACATTACTCTTTGCAATCAGAATATTAATTCAACATGGAAAACAACATATAAGTTAGCTTTAATAAAATCTAAATTTGGGTAAAACTTATGTTACAGTTCTTAATTATTAATAATCACTAGAAAAAATTTGAAGAATACTAATTTATTTTGAAAATATTTATATACTTTTAATTGTCAAGACAAGAATAAAGAATTGCTCATAACAATTTCTGAACTTTAAAAAAATAAGTTTATTTGAAAAAAATTTTTTGTTTGTGTGAACCTTTATGTATAAAGTTTAATAAAACTTATTTTATCTTAGTATAATAAGTTTCAGCTCAATTATAAAAATAGTCAGAAACAATGAATGTTTCTTTTGCATCATCATCTTGAATTATAATTCTGCTAAAAATAATGATAAGGACGTGTAGTTTTTTTGAATCAGCTTAAAATCAATTTTTATATAATTTACCTTTAGGGTAATTTTGTATCTTCAACCATTCTTAAGATATAAGAAATGATGCGTTGTAAAAAAAGTGGTTATCATATATTCTATGAACAGTTAAAGATTGGAATAATTTTTCAACATAAATTATATCTAAAAATTAAAAATATATGAAAAGCAACAAGTTTCATGCTTCTATAATTTTATCAGCATGAGTTATGAATACGTTCTTGAAACTTTTTTTAAAATATATTTTTTATCATATCTCACGTTGGAGATATTTTAGAAAAATAAAATTATGTTCAATAAATTTCTCGAAAAAATTATATTTAGATTCATAAATTTAAGATTATTAATTGTCATGATTAAATTCCAATTTAATTATTTTTTTAAAACTTTTATATGAATACACTTTTTATCAAAAATTTAAAACAAATTAATTTTATAATGTTACACTAACTCCATAATTGTGAAAAAACTCGGTTAGTTAAATTTTTAAAATTAGTAACAATTTATTTTTTCTTGAAAATTAATACGTACAATAAACTTTTTTTTAAAACCTGAATATTTTAAAAGATTCAAAAGCTAATTGATACTTAATTTAAAAAAAAAAAACTTTTTATTTGATCAAAAATGTTTTGTTTTGTTTAGTTTTTTGTGTACATGTACATACATAAAATCAATAATTATGTTTGTACTTGAGACATAAGTATGTACTAACATTTTTGGCATATTGAGCATAAAAAAGTGAATGAGTAATAATAATATTGTATGATATGCCGAAAAATATTTGTAGTCGGTTTATAATCTTTAGTTAAAAAAAAAAAATCAAAATTTATATATCCTTTTGAATTCCTTTTCTTTGTAGTTGATTCCGCTCTTCTTTTCCCTCTTCTTCTTCGTGCTCCTATTTTTCTTCCTTCCTTTCTTCTTGTTTCTCTTTTTCTTCGTGCTTCTCTTCTTCCTTTTCTTTTCTTGCTTCTCTTCTTCCTTTTTTTTCTTCGTTTTCTAGTCACTTTCCAAAATGGCTTCTTTGTGGAATTAAAGAATAAAAACGACTGAAAAAATAAGAACAACAGGAAAAACAAAAACAACTGAAGAAACAGGAATTGCTGAAAGAATGTGCACACCACAATTTAGGTAGGTCTTTCAAATCTAGGGGTTTAACTTTTGGCTTGAAATAAGTTTACTTTTAGTTTGAATTGGGTTTATTTTTAGCTTGAATTAGGTTTATTTTTAGCATAAGTTAGGTCTAACTTTAAGCTTAAATAAGGTTTAATTTTAGCTTGAGTTAGATTAACTTTGAGTTTGATTTAGTTTTACTTTTACCTTGACTTGACCAAAATTCCTTGAGAATTCCAATTGGGATTTTAATTTTTCAATTAATCTCTGTCAACTAGAAAACAAATGAATAATTAGGAGGACTTAGCCAAGTTCAACCTTAAAAAGACAGCCAACTTTAATTTTGAATAAAGTTATCTATTTCAAGAGGAAAAACTTGTACATTTCCACCTCATAGGAAATGTGTCAACACTAGTTAGGTAAAAAATATTAATTTCAAATTTAAATTAGCATTCTTTTTCAATTAATGTTGACTTTTTTTCGGATAAAATTTCTTTTATTTTTATACTTATTATTAAAAAAATTATTAGGGGAAAAGAAATTTTTATTATAATAAACATAATTTTTCAAATTTTAATTCAGAAAATGTATTTGTAGGATTAACTTCAATATATTAAAATTTATTTTTTAAGTTAATTTGTTCATCGTCAGGAACTAAGGAAATTAACTTTTTAGTTATTATATATATAACAGCAAGAATTTGATATTTTAGTAAAATCAAACTAAAATATACTTCTAAAATCTTTGCAATGTTTTTACAATATGAAACTAATGAACTGATGGCATTCTTACTTTTTAGTCATGGACAATCAAGTAAATTAAAATATTTTGTTGCAAGTCTTCAACGCGATAATTCATTTTTATTAACGAAATCATATAACATATTAATCAATAATACACACATTATACTGGAAGAAATTATAAAATTTTTATTTTCAAAGAAATAGTTTAATATTGTCATACCAGTATCATCATCATTTTTTTAGTTAGACAAGGAATATTATTAGTAATAAATTAAAAAATTTTTTTTTTTATATTTTTTATTCTTAACAATATTGTGGATCCTCTATGTTTTAATTTTTTTTATGAGTAATCAAAAAATTTCATCATTGGAATTATGCACTCTGAAAAAAGTCTTTTCAAATACTTTCTTATTTTGTTTATTCACATAAAGAAAAAATGTTTTGATTGTCTTAGAAATCTTTGATGTTCCAAAAGGAAGATATTTTTTTATTTACAAAAGTATTTTCTATCATATTAATTGTATAATTCATACTATTCAATACTATACTAAGCAATTATGAAAATTCCAAAAATGTATGAAAACATTTTATTAAAACATTAATGTTAAATGTAGTTATATAATCATTTATTTTACCAAAAGGAATACTTTCACAATAACATTTTGTTAAATTCTTTTTTTTATTTGGTACTTGAGTATTTCCTAAAGTATATTTATCAACATCTATCTTAATATCATGATTTATCTTTCTATTTTAAATACTACGCTTTTTTATTCCAAATAGTACAGCTGAGTTCTTTGACACACTATTACTATTGCATAATAAAGATGGAAACGTCATAAATACTTTATATTTACTGTTAATGACATTTGATAATATATACTGGAATATAACATTCAATTTATACTTCTTTTGAAGTATTTTATTATGTTTAAAAGAAGAATAGCAGTCAGTAAAAGTATTTAAAAGATTAGAAATATAATTTAATAAGAATATAATAGTTTTTCTAAGATCAAATAATTCTTTATTGTTCAAATTTTATTTTTCAAACATTAAACTTATTCCATGAAAATCAATATTTGCTTCTAAAAAAACATTGTTATATAATATAATTTAAAAGCATAACTTACCAGATATAAAATATAAATTTTCAAGAGAAGATTTATTAATTTGTATTTTCTAATTATTTACTAATCTTAAAAATTTTTAGATAAATTGAATTATAGGAGTTACAGAATTCAACATACCAACAATTTTAATTGCAAAAACTTTTAAAATCACGTTTTTAAAAATATGTATGTCTCATTAAATATTGTGCATCAATATAATTGTAACTTTCAAATAATGGAGAAAAATCACTATTTTCTGTAGTAATGTATTCAAGTAGCCTTTCTAAATATTTTAAATATGTATCTTAAAAGATATGTAAAATTTTTTATTCACATATTCAATTAATTCTCTCTGATTCTTTTCAAAACTTCTTATGGTCACTTTTTAAATTTATACTAAACTTTATAAAATAATAACTTTTATATTCTAAGTTATCATTTGAGTAATTGGTTAAGTTTTCTAAACTTTTAAACATCTCAGTAGAATACTTTTCTGGATTTCTACAAATTAATTCACATAAATAAACAATATCTGTCAACATTGCTGCACAAAATATATTTTCATCAAATGATTTGGAAAAATAATTAAATCTGTCGTAGATAGAAAAAACTTTTAATTCTGTTTCTTCTTCAGAACATGAAATAGTAATAGTAGACAATAATATGAAATATACTCTTAGAAATTTTGCTTCGAATTTAATACAATATTCAGTTGTTCTATCAAAATAATAGTCTATATAAAAAACAAAATCAAATAGGTAATTTTTAATTATCATGTAAATTGTATTGAAAACACAATAACTAACATTATTTTTTTAATACATGCTATCAATTAACAAAACTACAATTTTTCCTTTATCATAACATAAATTTAAAAACATTTTTATAAATATTTATTTGTCTATTTTATTTACAATTTAAATATTTTTTGTTCAAAAAACATTTCTTACATTTTAATGATACATCTATAATGTTATAAGTTTTATCAAATAAGTTAGAATGCTGTTCAAGTTATGTAGCAATTAATTTAACAATTAATCCCTTTTTATCACAAAAGTATTAATATGTTCAGAAATGGTAGTAATTGATAAAATATAATTAAATTCAGTAAAACAATGCTTTCAAGCTGACACTTTTTAAATCATATTCTTTATCATTATCACTTTCATGTTTACCATTATTATTCATCAATTCATTTTTAATAACAATACTAACAGATCCAAAATCCATAGAAGTTATTATTACTTGAGTTATTTGAAATACTTAAAACAATATTTATTCTAATTCCATTATATTCAGTTGATTACCTGAATTTGATTTTTATTTTTATCAATTGCTAGTGATAAAGATGTTTAACTTATAATTTTAACTGCAGTACTTTTTCATGTACTTCATCGACATCCTTAAGTAAATCAAGATAAATTTCACAGGTCTTTTTTACTACCATGCTATTAGAAAGGCTCCTGTAGAAAAATAAAGAAAACTTTTTGAATTATCCTTGTTTTATAACTGTTTTATTATAATAAAAACTTGTTGAAAACTGTTAGAAAAGTTATCATTAACTTTAAAATGTTTTTTATTACTTCAAGAACATTAAAAAAATCTAATCCGATTGTTAGTCTAACAATTAACGAAATAGTATTTTTACATAGCTATCTTCGTCTTCAATTGATTCATCAAGACAATTATTAAAAGGTGCATCTACGAAATATAAAAATTTTTAAAATATTTTTTAATGACTTACCTATTGCTACAGAAAAATTCTGTTATGCAAGTATACAAATATTTTCTTTTTCAAAATTATTTCCATTAGTATCATTATCCTTTTCTGAATTAAAAAGAAATCCCATATTAAAGACTTTTAATGTGCTAAAAAAATATATAATTACTATAACTTAAAAGATAAAATAAAACAAATTTTTAATAAAAAGACAAAAAAATTACTACAATACCCAGACAACAATTTAAAAAAATTATATATAATGTATTATATAAAAATTGTGTGATAAAAAAATGATTCTTCTTCAAAGAATGATAAACAAAATTTCAAAAATGCTTAAATTTAGAAAAGATTCAATGACATTTTTTATTTAGTTTAAATGAATTGATAATTATTGATACTAGTACTTAAATCAAAATAAAGCTTAATTTATTTCTAATGTGATCATGATTAAAAATAATAAAAACCTTTTAAGTCACATCAAATCATAGTCAATAGAGAAGAATATTTTTTTAAGAAAAATTATTTTTCATTTTACAACCAAAATCATGAAAGTATTTCCCTGATTCTATTGCAGATTTATGCAAATAATTCATTTAACATAGTATAATTTTAATATAACAACTTTTCCTTGAGATATGATAAGAAATAGAAAATTTAAGAAATTCTCAAGAACGTACTCATAACTCAGGTCAATAAAATTATAAAAAAATAAAACTTGTTACGGTAAACTTTTACAAAGTTTCTAGATATAGTCTAGGTTGACAAGTTTTTCCAATCTTCAATCGTTCTCAAGATATAACAAAAAACATTTTTTGGCGCTCGATCTTCAAATCATCGTTTATATATCTTAATAAGTAGTATAGATATAAAAATATTTTAAAGGTAGACCCTGATTTAAAATTAATTTAAAATCATTCTAAAAAAATAGTATCTTCCTATCATTATTTTAAGTTAAGTTATGAACAATTTTAAACACGATGAAAAAATATTCATCATCTATGACTTTTTTGCAGTAACGAAATTGTTTGGTATAATGTTAATATTAAAAGTAGACACCGTTTAAATAGTCTAATTCAAAGTAACAAACTTTATACTTTAAAATCTTGAAAATTCGAAAAGATTCAGTAGTTATTTAATGAAAGTTACAAATAGTTAGTAAAATGAATTGTCTAAATAACAAAAATAAGTTTTATTTGATAATTCTATACAATAAAAATAATTGTTTTCATTTAAATTTTACATTGGCGCTGGGGAATATTTTTCAATATCTGACTTTTTTGTTGTATTCCAAAATTATGAAATTATTTTAACTGTTCTAAAATAGATTTGTATTAAGAATTTACTGAGCTTAATATCAATATTGTAAAATTTCTTATTCTTGAGATATCATGAGAAATATAATTTTAGAAATTTATTAAGAATGTACTCACAACTCAAATCAATGAGCTCATATATGAATGAATTATGTTGCGCTGAACTTGTATTGAGTTTTTAAATGTAGTCTTTGTTAAAATTTTTTTCTAATATTGAACCATTCTTGAGATATGATAACAACAATTTTTGTGTCCATCTCTTGCATGTCATCATTTTATATATCTTAATAAGTAATGGAGATATAAAAATATTTTGAAGATAGACCCTAGTCAAAAACTGATTTGAAGTTATTTAAAAAAAAAAAAAAAAACATCTTCTTATCACTATTTCTAACCGAGTTATGATCAATTTCAAATATGGTGAAAAAATATTCGGCATCTATGACTTTTTTGTACCAGTAACGAAATTATTTGGTATGATGCCAATACCAAAAATAACTATTTTTTAATAGTTAATTTCAGGAACAAACTTCTTATTTTAAAATTTTGAAAGCAATGAAGATTAAGAAAGTCGATGAACAAAGTTATGGTTTAATAACCAAGTTATTTGTCTAAGTAATAAAAGTAGGTTTTATTTGATATCTTTCTACAATAAAATTGTTGTGTTTAATAAAAATTTACGTCGGTGATGAATAATATCTTTCAATAAATCTGATTTCTTCGTTGTTTTAAACAATGAAAATATTTTAACTGTTCTGGAAAAGATTTTTGTAAAGAATTTGTTGAGCTCAATTTTATTTGCGTAAAATTTTTAATTCTTGAGATATTATAGAAAGTTTATTTCTAAAAATTTGTTAAGAATACATTCACAACTCAAGTCAATAAGCATCTTAGAAAGATAAATTGTGTTGCTCTAGGTTTTTACAAAGTTTTTATAATCTTGAACCAATCTTAAGATATAAAAAATGATGATTATTCATGTTTCAAAAACTGTCATCGTTTTTTATATCTCGAAAATAATTAAGAATACAAAAATGTTTTGAAGGTAGACTTTGTGCGGAAACTGATTTGAAATTATTTTAAATTAACAACAATTTTCATCTCTATTTCACCAAAGTTATAGCCAATTCAAATATGATAAAAAAATATTCTGTATGTTTGACTTTTTTGGTTTGCAACAAAATCTGTTATATAGTACCAATATTGATAGCAATTATTTTTCATTGAAAGTTAATATGTATAGAAAAAAACTTTACATTAGATTGTTCAAAAGTTTTTGAAATTCATATATTATTTCAAAATATTTTAGATTTGAATCGAGTGAACTACTTTCAAAAATAACTTTTGTAGAGTGTTATTTCACTAAAAAGTTTGTTGAGTTATCACAGTTACTGTGACGCTTTTGCATCTTTTTGGTACTGTCAGATAATAACATAACAAATATATTTTTTATTCTCACTATAAATTTATTTAACCTAATTTTTATAAATATTTTTTATTTAAAACAATGTACAATATAATAAGTTTTATAACTTAAAAAAAATAAATAAAAACATTGAGTAATTTTGTATTAATCTAATATCTTTTAATTAATTGTAAAAAAATACGTTTATTTAACTTTTTTCATTTTTTACTGTTTGATTCAATTAAATGTATATTTTTTTACACAAATATGTGAGTTCACGCTCTAATTGTGCTTTTTTTTTAATTAATTTTTCTTAAAATATTATTGTAAAAAAGTAAATATTAATATATTATAAAAAAAAATTTTTAAGTAAAAGCAAATATAAAAAAAATTTTTTTTCTTATTGCTTTAGAATTATTTAATTTTTGATTTTTAAAAAGTTATTATTTTACATTATTAAATTATACGATAATATGTATATAATGATTGTGTTTGATCATTTAGATAAAAATAATAATAGCAATAATATATAAGGCGTTATAATTTATAAAAAAAATATTATTTGATGAAGCTATAAGTAATTATAAAATATTTTTTTTTCTTTTAATTATGCTTAATTATAGGATTATTATTTTTATATTATTTTTCTTATTTCTTAATTTTAATACTTATAAATTAAGTACGTAATATTATGGTGTCATAGTACATTAAAAAAATTATTGGTTTATATTTTTTTGTAGATAAGTTTGCTAAAACAGTCATTATAAATAATTTAACATACAGTTAAAAAAACAATTAATTTATTAAAATTAATTTTTAGTAATAAAATAATATTAAAAAGAGTGCGTATGAAAAAGCTAAAAAAAGTCGTGAAATACGTGGAAAACATCTAAATGATGTTATTTTTCTAGCATAATACATTATATTAAAAAAGAACTTTCTAATTAATATATATAAAGTTATATAAAAAATACAAGGTAGAAAAAAAATTATAAAAGTTAAAAATTTGATTGCTTGTTTTTGTACACATTTTATATATTGATATATTTTTATTTTCTCTTTCAATTTTAATTTTAAACATATTTAAAAAATTTAAAAAGAAAAAAAATAAATAATAATATTTTAAACAAGAATTAGCTTTTTTTGTTAGTGATTTTTTCCATTATTCTAGTCCTAATATAATAATATTTTCTATCTTACAATTTTCTCCATTTGTATTGACGTCTGCCAAAAAACTATAAGTATCATTCTTTTGTAAACTTTTTGATTTATTGCTTATTAAAAATATTGTTTTAATTTTACATGTAATTGAATGAGAAAAATAATTAAGTATGGAAAAACAATTTTATAATGATATATCAATTAATTTTGTAAAATATGAAATAGCTTCCTTCTCTGAAAAGTGTAATTGTATAGTTGATTTAACAAATTCCATTGATTAATCATTTAATTTATATTTACTAGCCATTTTTATAATTTTGTTATATTAATATGTAAGCACGACAGTGTTTATTTTTAAAGTGTTGATAACTTGATGAATTATTACCACTAGGTAACTTTTCAAATAACATATTTCATATCTTTTGTAAAAAATTGATACTCTATTACGTTTAATTTAAACAGCCATTGCCAATTTCATAAATATTTTCCAAAATTAAAATGAAAGATGTAACTCATATTTCGTAGTCATGACGTTATTATTGTGACAATCATCAATTTCAAGTATATGTGTTTGTAAAATATCACCCTTCACAACTTTTTCTAGAATTTTCTAATGTAATTTTAAATAACAAATATCTCAAAATATTGTTTTGTAACTAATTAATAAGTATTTTATTTTCAAATATACCTGATGTTCATGAGGTACTTCAATTTGAAATAATAAATGATAACTAGATACCATTTCAATATATTTTTTATTTACATCATATAGTAAAACTCCATAAAGTATTCTTCTTAAATCTAATTTATTCATAAGTCAAATATGATTCATAAAATGTATACATTGAAAAACAAGAGCGTCTTGCTGGATGATTTCTTAAATAATTATCTAAAATATTCATAATTGTGGCAAATTTAATATATTCATATTCTGATATGATATCATTTATATACCCATTTAAACCTTCATTCATTTTTTGTTGTTTTAATACATATTGCAAAAAATTTGTAATATCCATATATTTTATCCCATTATAAATTATTGTTTCTAATATTGATTTAAATTTAAAGACTTCACAATGGCACAATGTACAAATAATAGTTCAATATATTTCATACACTAATTTTTTAATTTTCATACATTTATCAATTTAAAATTGAGTTAATTTACAATCATTATATGATTCATGATGTACACATTGTATTAACAATAGTATCATTATAGAAATAATTTCACTAAATGTTTTCCAAGTACATTAATAGCAAATTTTTTTATTTTATTAGTTGGATAGTATTAACATTAATGATTCTAAAGCAATTTATGGTAATATTAGTTTCCATGATTGTAATAAAAATAAAATTTGTGACATATGTGCAGCATCCTAACAAACATTTGATCTTAAGACAATTGATAATGCTCTTAGTTTTCCCATTTAATATCTTTCACACCGTATCATTTTTTTTCCTTTTTCTCGATAATTCATGTGAATGTTAATATATTAAAATGAATTTTGTTAATATTTCCTTCATTGCCAGTTGATAGTATATAAAAATTTTTTGAAATAATATCATAATTAAATGTCTTCTTTTTCATATAAACTATTATTTCAGATTTAGGTATAAGATAATTACGAAATCCCTATGGTTAAGTAATACCTTGTCTTGATGAGAATTGTCCAAAAAAACATAAAAATATAGCATCTTGTTTAAAATAATTTTTTTTATCAAAAGTACTATAAACACATGTTTCTAGAAGTTTGTCATCCATAGATTGATAGTCATTTCCAAATTTAGAATTAACAATATTTCCATTGGAAGCAGTTAATAACCTTACTGATATAAATGGATTACTTGATTCATCAAAACTCTGATCATTCAATTTTCCAACACCAAAAAGTACAAAAAGAAGTAATGAATCTCCTAATATACATGAAATATTTAGATTAAATTCTACTTATATTACTTACATCAGCAGAAGACGAAAATTAAAATGTTGCTAATTGTTTTCCTCCACTAATCTATTTTTCTATACGATTAGTACCATGTACAACTATTGGTCAAGAATCTATAATACAAAATATGTAGAACCGGAAATTAATAAAAAGTAATTGAAGTATATAAACACGAATTACAAAAAAAACTTGAAATATACAAAAAATAATCAAAAGATTAAAATGTAGTAACAAAAAAACTTAAAATTAACAAAATATAATAAAAAAATCAAAATACAAGTCACAGAAAAACTTGAAGTTTATGAAAAATGACCGGAGATCCAGACCACAAACTACAAGAAAAGCCAATAGAAACCAAAAAATAAACAAAAAACAAACAAAGAAGCGAAACACAAAAAAAGTAAATAAGACAATAGAATAAAATATAAATTAAAATTAAAAATTAAAAGTAAAATTCGATTCTCCTATACAGTGTTTTATTGAATCCTCTCTTTTTTTGTCCTATGGAATTCCCTGAAATATTTAAAAATTAAACATGCATAAAACACTTTACACAAACGTACTGAAATAAAACTATGTTGATCAATCTCAGGAACCATCATTCTACTTTATACAACTTCTTTTTTCAAGTTGAAATTCTTTGTTATATCATTCCCTATAGTATACAAAAAATATATATTTCTTAAATATTTCAAACTATACTTACATATTTTAGAATCCTATTATATTTCTAATTCTCATCTAAACCGGCTTCAATACTGTACAAAATCTTTATAATTTGAATATTACCACTACTATAGTAAATTTTTTTAACATTCATTGCTAATATGTTTATTGTCTGGAATATGATATTTAAAAAAAGAGAAAATAATAAAATAAAAAAGTTAAAACTTACAAAAACAAGAATAAAAGAAATTTAGACTCATAATCCAACAAAACTTTGCTTCTAAAAGAAAGCATTAGTATCTGATTTCTACAAAGGAAAGGAAGCTAAAATGAAAATATTTAAGCTTACAAGAAGAAATATAAAAAAAATTTAAGATCTTAATTTAACCAAATTCCATTATTTATAAGGTTGATTTTTGATAAAAGAATAAAATTATTGTTGATGGAATAACCAAGGAAACAAGAAATTCCAAGAACAGTAAAAAATAAAAGATTATTAAATATTTTAGTTCAATAAAAAATGTGGTAAAAAGTTTGATGAAAAAATGATGATTTGCTACATTGGTAATGTTTTACCAATAAGGACATATATACCTGATGTAGCAGGACGTAATAAGAGAAAAAAGAATATTTCTAAGAGTTACTCCATTAATAGAAAATATTGAAGTAAACGTTTGAATTATTTATTAAAATTAAAGAAATTGAAAAATAAATGTTTGGTTTTTTAGAAATTTAAAAACAATGTATTTTTTGTTACAAACATAAAATTCAATATGATTATAAAATTAAAATTTTAAAAAATTAAAATTACAAGATATCTTATAAGTAACATTTATCGTATTTTTGTAAATAACGTTTTTATTCTTTGTGAATTAAAACGAAATTAACCTCATTTTAAAGACAATAATACTGAATTGATGAAAGTATTTTTTACAATTTGAAAATTCTTATGTTTACTGGATTTATTAACTTCTGAAAAAATATCAGTTTTTTTATTATATATGTAAATATAACTTTTTTAAATAAAAAATTTTAATTATGATTATTGCTAATATATGATTATCTAGTAAATGGGTATGTGTGAAAATAATATTATTTGAATTTTATTATATTAATTATTTTTAAAATTAAAAAATTATTATTTTTTTTATTGTTTTTTGATTATTATTAATTAATTAGTAGTTTTTTAACATGAATTATAATAAGTATATTTGATAAAGTAAATGATTCTCTATCCAATTATTAAGGTGATATTAATTTCTATTAATAGTAAAAAAAAACTAAGGTAATTTAAAACTTTTTCAATTTAATTAAACTTGTTCTTATTTTAACAATAATACAATTATTTTATCTAAAATTTAATTAATAATAACTTTTTGCAATGTTTTTAAAAATTAATGTGATTATAGTTATTCGATAGAGAATTATTTATTTTAAAAGAATACATATTAATCCATGTTTAGAAATTATTAATTTATTAATAAAAATAATCTAAAAATGATGAAAATCAATAAAAAAAAATTAATAATTCTTTAGTTTAAAAATTAATTAATAAAGTCAAATTTAAATAATAATTTTATCAAAAATAGATATTTACTAAATGTAAACCCAGACAGCTATGTCAGAGATAATGACCTCAAAGAGAACTAACCAGAAGAGAGAACACAAACACAAAGAATATAAAAAGGAGAGAACGATTTAATATAATTACATATATACATATTTTTTAGTTGTTAATTTTACATTCTTTATAAATAAACTTTTATATTTTATCTGTAACTTTAAGTAAATCTAGGCTTATTAAGGAGCCCTGTAAAGGCTCCTAAACCAACCCTGGATTACATAAATAATTATTTATTGCAAATAATCAAAATTTTAGTTTTTATTAAAAAAACTATTTAGATACATGGTGAAAACTAACGTTTTTATTAAAAGTCTAATAAAACTTAGAATTTTTAAAATGTATAAATATTTTCTAAAATTAATACTTGTTGTCTACAAAATAAATCTAATATCATTTAAACCAATTAATAAATAAAAAAATTATTAATAAAAAAAAAACTGATTAAACTTTTGAGACACTATGTATGAAACTAATTAAAAAGATAAAAAGACAAAAAGACTTACACATCTAACGGTTTCCAGGAGGTCTCCCATCCAAGTACTAAGATAGCTCGCAGCTGATTAACTTCAGAGATCGGACGGGATCTGGTTCATTCAGCAGGATATGAGCGTAAGACATCTATTCTTCTTATCATAGTATAATTTTAAAATTATTCTTAACAATTTTCACTAGAATAGATAGGTTGTATGCATAAGCGCATTCTCTAACCATATTTAATATTAAAAACGTTATATATACATAAGTTTATCAAAAATTATTTCATTTAACATATTAATAAAAAAATTTTATTTTTAATTTATTGATAAAAAAAAATCTAAATAATTAGAAAATGTTAATTTAAATAGTTTACTAGTAAAACTTTTGTTGTATAACAAAAAAAATTAATATTAAACGATAGTTTTTCTTCAAACCTAAAATTAATAAAAATAAATTTAAAAGTTTTTAAAACTTATTTAACTTAGAGGAAACTCAAAAAAAACCCAAAAAGAACTCTCTGGCGGGGAATCGAACCCCGGTCTCGCACGTGACAGGCGCGGATACTCACCACTATACTACCAGAGATGCTTCAGAACGTTCTTGAATCACCCAAAATTTAAAATAAAAAAAAATTTTTTTTAAGTATTTAAAAAAATTTTTAAAGTAGTTTTATACAAATAAAAAGAAATTATAGTTTATTTTTTTGGATAAAATCATAAAAAAATGTAAAACGATTTAAAATAACATTAAATAAAATTTTAATAAATGTTATATTCTTCAAAAATTAAAAAATAAAACAAACATAACTTTTTTTTAATTTTATACTTGCAATTATTTTTCAAAATGTGTCAAACATATGTAAACAACAATAATACTTTAAAATAAAAAAATTACTTTACAAAATACGAAGAAAAAAAACCCATGGATGCGTTTATCGGGAATCGAACCCGAATCGGCCGCTTGGAAGGCGGCCATGCTGACCATTACACCATAAACGCTCCTGGAACGTCAATTTTAAAAAAAAAAATTTTTGAAAAATTCTTTTGTTTTTTTTTAAATATTTTTAATTAAAATATAATAATTAAATGTAAAAGTATTTTATATAATAAACTTAATTTTAATAAAAAATAAATTTATTATTATTGAATGCTATTTAGTTATCAAAATTAAATTAAAATTTTTAACTAATTAGTTAAAAAAAAAGACCAAATATTAAAAGTTATTATTAACTATATCTCAAAATTTTGAAAATTAATTAATTTACTTCAGAATTAAATAATGACCTCAAATAGATAATTTTAAATCATTTTTATTGTAAAATTTGCTTTTTGTATAATTTCTTTTGTGTTTCTATATAATATTATATATGTCAAACCAAATATATTAAATGCCTACAAGTATTGTGTATTAATGTGTAATAAGTCTTATAATATATAACACAAATAAAATGCCAAATGTTGCGAATAATAAATAAATATAATATTTAGATCAACAAAATTAAACTTTTTTAAAATACAGTGATGAAAATTACTAAAATCATCATTGAAATTGAACAAAAAATTAAAATATTTTATTTAACAATGAAACTTTATTAATAAGTTATAAATCATAAAGATTATTTTAAATTTGTATCATATAAAAAAATTTTATTAACCTCCTTTACTTTTAAAATGTTTTATACAATTAACAATAATTTAATATTTATGTAGTTTTAACTACAGATTTTTGTAATAAATATTAGAAATCATTTTTGATTTCATTCCAAAATTTTGAAAACTAAAGAATATACTTTAGAATTCAATAATTACCTCAAACTGGGTTTTTTAAACCGAAGAGTTATTAAAATGTGCTGCCTGTATTATTTTTGCTTCATTCTTTATACTTCTACGTGCTATGCACTGCGTTGCTGATAACTCATATTAATAATATCTGTATGTACACTTAAATATTATTACATAAAACTAAAATCATTTTATAGATGTAGGTAAAAATATTTTTAATTAAAAATATAAAACTTTTATAAGATTTAAGTAAATACTAACTTTTTAAATTTATTATGTGAATTTTTTTAAAGTTGAAATTATTATTAATGATTATTAAATTAGGAAAAAAAAATATATTAAAGAATTTGAAAAAAAAAAGACTTTATATAAATTATTTTTTAAATTCAACTTAATTATAATTTATATTTAACAAAAAAATTTAACATCTGTAGATAAAATTAAACAAAAAATTATTTTTTGATCCATAATATTAGAAGCTATTTCTAGATTCATTCCAAAATTTTGAATGGTGAAAATTATACTTCAGAATTCAATAATTACCTCAAACTGGGTTTTATAAACCGAAGATTTTATAATTCTTGCTGCCTGTATCATTTTTGCTTCATTCTTATATTTTCTATATGCCATTCTATGTGGTGGTAGATGCGCATATAAATTGTGTCTGTATGTATGCACAATTTTACTGCATATAACAAAACTTATTAATTAAATGTTGATCAAATGCTCGTTATTGCTTAGATCAAAATTATATAAACCTTTAGAATATTCGAATAAACAAAGAAACTCTTTAAAATTATTTTACTGAACATTCATTTTTTAAATAATTATAAAAATTTTCAAAACGAATTGTTTTTCTACACAGCTAATAAACTCTTAAAAATGTTGTATAAATTGTTTTTTAGTTATTTTAAAAGTTAAACTAATAAATATTTTTATTTATAACAAATTAAAGCATGTTTTCAAGTAAAATCTTTTATTTAATTGAATTTTCTAACAGAAAATTATTTTTTGATTCCTAATATTAGAAGCTATTTCTAGCTTCATTCCAAAATTTTGAATAGTGAAGATTATACTTCAGAATTCAATAATTACCTCAAACTGGGTTTTATAAACCGAAGATTTTATAATTCTTGCTGCCTGTATCATTTTTGCTTCATTCTTACATTTTCTGTATGCCAATTTATGTGGTGGTAGATGCGCATATAAATTGTGTCTGTTTGTATGCACAACTTTATTGCATATAACAAAAATTATTAAAAAAGTGTTAATTCAAGGTTTATAATTGTTTAAATCATAATTATTGAAACCTTTAAATTATTCAAATAAACAAAAAATTATCAAAAAGAATTATTTGTATAAACAGTCAACAAAATTTAATAATATTGTGTAAATCATTTTAAAAAATCATTTTTTAGTTATTTTAAAAGTTAAAATAATAGTTACTTTTATTTTAAGCAAATTAAAATGTTATCCAGAGATGGCTATTTCATACTTGACATACCAAAAATACCAGAAGTATAAAAAAAAACTCAACATAAGTATAAACAATCATTTATTCATTCATTTATTCAGTCAGTTTTATCAGTTTTAATCAAGATATAAGAATTTGCATTTAACTATATAACTTTTACTATTAATATTTATCATTGTTTATAATTACCTTTTTATTAAATAGAACCTTAAGTTAACTTAAATTGTGTATATTAAATAACCTGAAGCCTTAACCGGCCTCCAAACTTTCCACAAGGATTAAAAGAGCCATTGAATTTACATTAACATATAGTCATAATTATAACACAAAAAAAATTGTTAAATGAGAAAAAATTATGCAATTTAAATTATTAATATTAGAAAAGATAGGGCAAAAGATAATATGATTTTTTAATAACGATTCGTGTTTTCAAAAAACGGAAAATAATTGTTTTTTTTTTGTTTGTGTGTAAACTAGTTTTATTGTTTTTATACATAAAATGTTATAACAGTTGAACAAAACAAAAAAATTTAAATCTTTATATATCATAGATAAGAAATGAGTTTCGAAAATTATTTTATATTTTTAAGTTTTAAAAAAGATATTCTATATCAAATTTTTTTTCTGACTACGAAAACACTAATCATTTTTCAAAAAAAAAAAAACCAAATAGGAGCGTCTGCTCCAAACTGGCAAAAATAAACCAGCATTGTAAAATGCAGCAAATAAAACATTTTTTAAAAAAATTAAGTACAAAAGTAAAATTAATCCTTAGAGTAAAAATACACAAATAATATTTCATAAATTAATTTTTCAACTGAGATATGGCTATTTAAAAATTACAAATATTTTATAAAATTTTTAATGAAACAACTTTTTCAAAAATCAACTTTTAGAAGATTTTTAAAAAAGCTCCCGGGGGATTCGGTAGTTTTACATTTTGGTTATTAAAATGATATTATACACCTTTTCGTTCATAAGATAAATTAAAAACAAATTTTTTTTTTTTTTAGGTTTAATAAAAAATTTTAGATGTGATAATACAAAATTATATAAATGTTTTATCACTAAACTATTGATTGATACCTTAATTAAAATATAGATTTAATATCAAAAAATAATTTTTATTTTTTGACTCAAATATGATTCATTTAAGTAGAACACTTTTAAAATTTTTCAAGTTTTAAAGTACTAAAAAAAAATTTTAATGAAGCATAACTTTTTCAAAAATCAACTTTTAGAAGATTTTCAAAATAGCTTCCGGTAGATTTGGTAGCTCTACATTTTGGTTATTAAAATGAATTCATACACCTTTCTGTTCATGTGATAAATTGAAAACAAATTTTTTTAAGTAAAAATTTATACAATTAAAAACTAAATCTATTATATGTTTAAAAACTATGAAAAATATTGTTAAAAAACAGTTTTTTTATTCATGTTGTAATATAGTTTTTTTTTTTTATTAATTTATACATTTTAAATTTTAATAATATAAAATAAAATAAATAATTTAAAAAAAAAAGTTTTATTTAAAAAATTAATTATTTAAAAAGTAAAGATTTTTAATTTAAGCGGTACAAATATTTTATTCTTTACTTAAATATTGTAATCTTAGTTATATATAATAAATTTATCTATACATACAGACACTAATTTATATAAGCATTCAGTAGAACATTCATAGAATATAGAAAATGAAATAATGAAGTACAAATAGTATAGACGGTACTGTTTAACATCCATTTGGTTTACATAACCCAGTTTTTTACTAAAAGTTATAAAATTAAACTATAGATAGTAAATAACATAAAATATAGTAAATGAACATTATATAGTTATATAATTCAGATCCAATAAGTTATTAATTGGTTTAACCAAAATAATTGGCAATTATTCGATGAGTACCCATAGCTGCTGCATTTTTGCAATAAAATTACATTGTTGTCCAACATTTTGATGATATGCAGTTTTTCTTATTATAAGTATTTCATTGACATAATTGTCATCCAATTTCATTAGTACCATTTTGTTTTCTCAAGAATGTTAATTTTTACCTTTTTTAAAAGTTTTTAGATTATTCTTGGATTTGATTCATTTTACTAGTTTACTCTTCCTCAATTTATTAAATTTTATCTATTTTAAGTCCAATTATACCACTGTTTTAGTTTGAATTTGATGACTATAGACAATAATAGAGAGAGAAATTAAAAAGCGTCAACTTTTTTAAACAAAAAGAAAGGAATTAACCCAGTTTGAGGTAATTACTGAATTCTGAAGTATATTCTTCACTATTCAAAATTTTGGAATGAAACTGGAAACGGTTTCTAATATTAAAAAAAAAGGCTTTATTTTTGTGATACTTATTAACTTATCATTTTAAAGTTTAAACAAGAAAATATGTATGAAAATTTTATATTTTTTATATTTTACAACATATTTTTAATCATTTTTAAATTTAAAAAAAAATTGTACAATAAATTTTATTTATTTAAAAAGTTTATAGAAATAAGTTTTTATAAAAAAAATGATATAAATAAAAAAACAATGTTTAATGAAAAATTCTTTATAATCTTGTATTAATTCGAATTTGTTTTTTAAATTCTTAGTATCAGTAATCTTAAAATTAAAAGTGAAAACTTTTGTTATATGTAATAAATAAAAATTGTCTATACATACAGACAATATTTACATCCAATTTATATTTACAATCAATATAATATTACATGGATATATAAAATGAAGTAATGAAATAAAAATAAGACAGACAGCAATATTTATAAAGTTTTTGGTTTAAAAAACCCAGTTTAAGGTAGTTATTGAATTCTAAAGTATTTCCTTTAGTTTTCAAAATTTTGGAATGAAACTTAAAGTAGTTTCTAATATTAATAATCAAAAAAATTACTTAAACTATATTAATAGATTTTTTAGTTTAATTAAGAATATGATTACTGTTATTTAAAATAATAGTTATAATTAAATTAAGTTGACAAAATAATTATAAAAAATTATTTTTTTTTTGAATTGTCCAAAATATCTTTTTATTATTTTTACGTAATATAGTATTTTTCAAAACTTTTGTATCAATTTAAATAATTTAAAAATTTAACATTCTTTATTTAAATGCTAACAACGTTTAAGTATACTTATAAATAATTTTTATATGTAATTAAGTTGAATATACATAGAGATAACATTTATATGTACAATTAGCAGCATAAATTGGCATATATAAATAATAGAAGAATGAAGCAAAAATGAGACAGGCAACAAAATGTAGAAAAATGTTGATTTAAAAAACCCGTTTTGAGGTAATTATTGAATTCTAAAGTATTTAGTTTTAGTTTTCAAAATTTTGGAATGAAATCAAAAATTATTTCTAATATTAATTTAAAAAAATTATATTTTTTTCAATCTAATTGCATTGATTATTAGATTTTATTTATAAAAAATATCTTTTATTATAAATATTAATTGTTATTTATGTTATGTTAACAAATAAGTAAAATAAAAAATTTTTTTTTATTTTATAATATGTATTTTAAATTATTTTTTATTTTACCAAATATTGAAACTTATTTTAAATAAAAAACATTTATAAAACAAATTTTATATTCTTAAAATATGTATAAGATGAAATTATTAAAAAAAATTTATTTTATTAAAAAAATTTTATACAATAAAAACTTTTAAAAAATTTTTATAATTATTAAAATATTCTAAAAATGTAATATTTTTGGTCTAAACAGTAACAACGTTTTAATCTACATTCATAGAATAAATCTTGATGTATGGTAATAAATAAAATTGTCTATACATACAGACAATATTAATATACACAATCAACAACACGTTACATAAGATTTAAAAAACGAATAGGCAAAGTATAAATAGTATAGACGGCAATATTTAGAATCCATTTGGTTTTTTGTTTATTATTGTCTTAATTAAATTTTTACAATTAAATAAATTTAAAATTTGACAGATTTCTAATCGGGAAATCAACCGTTTAGATATCTAATACAATGTTAATATTTGTTAATAGTATTAATAAAATAAATTAAAATGATGATAGTAATTTAAAATTTAATGAATTAATTATAAATTGTTTGTTTTACATGCTTGGTATTTTCTAACCAAATATTCAGTTTGTGATACTGCGGCTACAGATACATTATATTTCAATTTTTCAATTTTTCTCTTATTGTTGAATATTTCAGGAATAGTTATTTCAGATTCAAAATCATTGTCAAGTTCTCCTGTTGGTCCAACTATAATACTTTTATATATTATTTTTTTATTTGGATATTTTTTCTTAATTTCTTGTAATAAATTTTTTCCCACATTTACTTTATCATAATTGAGTTCATCAACATTAATAGATGAATTAATACAATATTTTGTATATTTAGTTTTTTTAACTCTATCACGATTTCTATTTCCTGTTATACCAAGTTCCCAAATATACATATATTCTTTATTATATATTATTAAATCGGGTTTACGATGAGTCAAGTCAAACGGCAACATTTTATCAAAATGAATTTTCCATCCTTTTACATCTTCATCAAATGATTTTCTTAAATCTTCTAAATTTAATGGTCTAGCACCTAGACATAACCTTATGTTATTAGCTATTGTTTTAAGAACTTCATCATGCCTTTCTCTATAACAATTTAATGCCATTTGTGATTTACATTGACTAGTTACATGTAATGCTGTATCAAAACTTTGTTCCTTGCACCATACACATGGACTATTAGGATTATTCTTACAATGAGTTAATAATGGTACATTTTCTTGTTGTATTTCCAATATTTTCCTTGTTCTACCTTGTGAAAAAGGTACTTTATCCATCCATGGTAGTTGTAGTTTAAATTCAGTCATTGATTTTGCATAACTCATGTATAATTTCCATTTATTCAATAATTCATCATTTATGTTTCTTTCAATTTTTTCATTAAACCACTTTCTAGCCATTAACTCATTATCTAATGTTTTTCCATCAACTATTATTTTATTTTCTTCAACATTACATTTTTTGATTTTTAATAATTCACATAATTTTAGAAAGTTCCCAACCAAGTTATCATTCCCCTTTTTATACATTTCATAAAAACCTTGAAAACAATCTTTTAAGCTTTCTGTAAATGTTAAGTGTACAAACTTTTTCATTATTTCTTTCCATACTTGTACCTTAACTTGCATTAAGTTTAAACCATATGTATTCTTTTTCATATATAGTCTTGCTAAAGATGAATTTTTATTTCTTAATCTATTTTCACTATCTTTATTGTATGAAACTGTCATATGAGTTCTTATTATTTGATCCATTCTCTCTGCTATTTCTAATAATTGTTTTAAGTTTTTATTATTGTTTTGAATTAATATATATCCATATGCAGGTATAATAATAGTATTAATGGCTTTAATAATTTGGCTCGTATTTAAACTTGATGCTAATATCATAACCAATTTTTCTTCTATTTTATTTTCAACTTTTTTCATTGTATATTGATTATTTATACCATTATAGTCTTCTTCTATTCCTAAATATTTATAGTAATTTCTAATTAATGGATATTCTATTTCCTCTATTTTAGATTCTTCAGTTTTAGTTAGAGTTTTTCTACCAATTTTATTCCATCCACATTTTTGTATACTTAATTCTAGATTCATTTCTTTGCACACTGTTTTGGTAACTTCTATTTGTTTATTCATTTCATCAATTGTTGGTGCAAATCCTTTTAAATCATCCATAAATGCTAATACTGGTGTATCACATGTACTTATTTTTTTTATATGATACATAGTACTACACATTAACAATTCAAAAATTAATGGTGATAATGAATCACCTTGTTGAATTCCTGTATGTAGTTTATATGTGTTCTTTATTTTACCTTTATTATTTGGTTTCATACAATTTACTAATTGAACACTTTGATATTCTAAACATTTTAGTAGTACCTTCTTATAAGTATTACTTATGGATAAGTGATTTATTAATAGTTTGATTGCATTTCCAGAACATGTATCAAAAGCTTTTTTTATATCATAATACCACTGATATTTTGGTCCATTTTCTTTTATTGCAAGATTTTGCTGTATATGTTGATTTCTGATCATACAATCAGTTGTACCCCAAATATTTTTTATACCAGCATATTGATGTTTATCTAATATATTTTTACTTTTTTCCATAACATATCTGTATAAATATGCTCTCAATAATTTATAATCACCATTTGCAGCAACTATTACTCTATAATTGTTACAATCTTTATCATTAGGTTTTTTCTTTGGTATCATAAAACCACATCCTGTTACATCTGTTTTTAAAATTGGTAAATTAGATGATAATACTTTTTGGATCCATAATTTTATATAATTTTTTCCACTATTAGTGATTTTATATATAATTGCTTGTACATTATCTGGTCCAACAGATTTCCATCCTTTACTCCATTTAATACATTCATTTAATAAATCTAAATTAAATTTATCTTCTTTTACCTCATCTTTAGGTATAAATTTTAACCATTCTTTAAACATTGGCATTTTTTTATTTACATCTTGTTCATGTAATTTACTAAAAAATTGTACTGCTTCATTTACTGGAATTGGTACTTTCTTTTTCTTTGTTTTACATAATACTTTTAGGGAAGGACGTTTATTAAACAAATATCTTGTTTTGGCACTTTCTTCCTTTATTTGATGCTCATGTAATTTTTGTTCAAGTGATGTGCAAACATTACTCTGAAAATCACGTAATTCTTTCATACTTTTAATATGATGTTTTTTCATTATATTTCTTATTTTAGCACATTCATCATTATTCTTATTTTCATTGCCTAGTCTTATTAATAATTTCTTTTGTCTTTTTAATAATTTCCCAAGTTTAATACTTTTTTTGATTTTAAAACCATCCATATCTTCCAATGTATGATCATATGTTTTCATAGTTAATAAAGCTGCTTTAAAATATAGCTTTGCTTTTTTTTGTGTATTTTTCCATCCTTTTTCACTCAAATTACTATTCATTGAGATCATTAATGGTTCTAACTTAGTACTAAGATACATGTCTATTTCTTTTATTGGAATCCATGGTCTTTTAGGATCAAATCTTCTTACTTTAGGTAAAAGTTTGAGATTACAAAAATACATGAATCTTTCTTCTATATTCATGTTGTCAAATTTACGTCTCATTCTTGTCTTTTTAAAGATGATATATTGTTTTTCATTGTTTTCTTTATCATTATTATAATTCTCAACAGTTTCATTCATTTCGATATTATTACCTTCTTTAGCATTATTTTTTGAATCATTATATGTTTGACTATTATCAATTACTTTTTCTAATAATTCTTCTCTTCTTTCTAATACATAATTAGGTATTTTTCTATCTTTATTTGTAAACCTTGATCTGATTTCAGATTGTACTCTCGCAGCCGTTCTATTTTTCATGTGTTTCATTAATTCATTAAATTCATCTTTCACTTCTTTATATTGTAGCTTTCCATTTTTAACTGGGCATATTTGTAGAAATTTATCTATCAATTTATATTCTTCATTTGTCCATATTTTATAAGAATGCTCATTACTATTTTTAAAGTTACTTAATGTTGTTTTTATTTTTTATTTTCTATCATCATTGCATTTATCATCATTATTTTTTTGATTACTATTACTAATTTTAATAGTATTATTTATCAGCTCTAGTTTCTTTAAATCACATTTTCTGTTAGTATTTTCACTAGGTTTCGCTCTTTCCACTTTATTTTCTAATTTTCTATCTACCACGTTTATTGAATCCCTTATTTGTCCTTTTGGTAGGACCATTTTCAATGGAAATGGTAGATAATTTTAGTTAAATAAAATTTATTCAGAGAAAATTACAAAGCAACCTCTCGTCACCGATTAAAAAGAGAGAATCCCATTTGGTTTATAAAACCCAGTTTGAGGTAATTATTGAATTCTGAAGTGCATTCTTTAGATTTCAAAATTTTGGAATGAAACTAGAAACAGTTTCTAATGTTAATAGTTAAGAAAATTTTTTAATTAAAGTTTATAAATAAATTCAATTTACTTTGAGTTTATTATTATTTTATTTTTAAATTGAAGTAAAATAAAAATATTTTATTTTAATATAATTTTTAAAACATTTTTTTAATTATATTGTACAATGTTATAGTTAAAAAAGACAATTTATTTTAATTACAATATAAGAATTTTTAATAACTTTTTAAAATTGAAAAAAAAATTGACAATAAAAGTTTCAACAATAAAAATAATAAGAATTAAAATATTTTGATAAAAACATTAAAAATATAAACATTTTCATGGTTTAACATATTTATTTTAATTTCCAAAAATTTTATTTTTTTGTTAATTTTGACATTTTAGTTTCAAGTAAAACAACTGAGTACACTTACAAACACTATTAACATGTGTAATTAGAAGCATTTTTAATAGCATTTTATAAAATAGAGAATGAAACAAAAATTATACAGGCAATATATTTTAACAACCTGTTGGTTTAAAAAACACATTTTGAGGTAATTATTGAATTCTAAAGTATTTCCTTTAGTTTTCAAAATTTTGGACTGAAACTAGAAATAGTTTCTAATATTTTTTGTTAGGAGGTATTTTTTATAGTTGAAATGGTTTTGTTTTTAAATTTTGTTAGAAAAAAAGATGGTTTAATTTGTCAAAAATGATTAATACAACTAAATTTAATCTAATAAAATAATAATAAAGAGATTTATTTTACTTTTTACAGTTTATACTTTTAATTTTTCTTTTAAATTTAATACACACAGAGAAAAAACAATCATTTTCCATTTTCTCAAAAAAGGGAATCGTCCTAAAAAGATCATTTTCTGTTTTTTCATTTTTAATATTCAAAATTGAATATATAGAGTTACCATTAAGTATTACTTCATTTTTTTAAATTTCATAACTTTTTTCTACTCAATATTTTTTATGATTTTATTTATCCGATAGCGAATCGCCTTAAGAATTATATTAATATCAAAAAAAATTGTTTTTGATTTAAACAAGTGAAAAAAATGAAACATTTAAAATGTTTCCAATTCTTTATATTTACGTCTCAATCCAACAACAAAAAGATAATTTTTTTAATTAAGAAAAATATTGTTTTTTAATTTTTTCATTGGACGGAAAATGATCATCGGACAAAAAATGTGATTGTAGGATGGAAAATGATTGTTTTCCTTTTGTGTGTGTTTTAAAAAATAAATTTTTTTTATTTATTTTGGTAAAAAGAATTTTAGACATCGTATAGATGAATTTAATAAAAAAACAATAAGATTATTACTTTACACTTCTTTTTTAATTTAGAGAATGGGATAAAACCAAAAAATATTTATAAAAGTTTAAAATTTAAATAAGACAAAATTAAACTTTTAATTTATTTAAAATTTAAAACCTTAGATTAAGAAACATAGATATAAAAAGAAATATTTTATTTTTAAATACAGGATTAAATATGGATTATCTGGGATTATCTAGGATTATCCAGGATTATCCAAGATAATCCGGATAAAGTAAGATATCGATAAAAATTGCTTTATATTGTAGATAAAAATGGTGTATTAAAGGATATAAGTACAGGGTGTTCAAAAAGTAACCCGTCAATTTTTTAAACTTTAATAACTTTTTTTCTACCCAATATTTTTAGATGATTTTTTTTTATCTTATAGAGAATTATCTATAGAATTATATAAACAATTTTTAAGATTTTTTTTAACATAAACAATCGATGAAAAATGAAACATTTAAAATTTTTTCAATTTTTTTTAAAAGTATTTTTAAAAATACATTTTTTAAACTATTGAAATGTTTCTAATTCCTATCTCTTAATAGTTTAAAAACGTTTTTTTATGTAAAAATTGACTGTATTTAAAAATTTTTTAAGAGAATATTTTAACATAAAAATGATTAAATTTACTAATTTAAAAACTATAATTTTATATATTGTTTCATCTATCTATTAATTTTAATACTTATAAATTAGTTGTGTAACTGTATGGTGTAGTACTACATCAAAATGAATTACTGGTCAATATTTTTGAAGATTAAAATGGTAAAACAGTTACAGTAAATAGTTTTAAATATAGCTAAAGGAACTTTTTTTTATAAAAATTAATTTTTGATAACAAACTAATATCTAAAAAAAGAGATATTAATTGATTATTGTGATTGTTAGATATCTGCGTTTGATTTTTTATAAATTAGTCAAAAACATTAGATAATGTTAAAAATAATATTAAAAAAAAAATTGCATACATAAAATAAGATACTCCAAAAAAAAGTTGTAAAAAGTGTTTCTTAAAGGAACAAAAATGTTTTCCAATTACCTGGAAAACATAAAGATGACGTTATTGTTCATACCTAATATAATAAAATTTAAAAATAAATATGTTTATATTATAAAAATAAGTAAAAATATCATAATATAGCTGTAATTTTACTTCAGTTTAAAGTTGTTTCTTAACAACGTTTTTTTAATATATTATACTTTATACAATTCTACACAAGATACAAAAAAAATTATAAAAAAATATCCAGTAGAAAAAAGTTTAAAAAATTGACGGGTTACTTTTTGAACACCCTGTATATAAGTTTCATATTAAAATATATTATTTAAATAAAATTAAAAAAACGTCATTTTTTTGTATTCTTAAGATAAAAGTACATAAAAATAATTTGGAAGAATATAAGTAACCGAATTATTTATTTAATTATGTAAATCAACATTTTTAATGTTAAAAAAGATAAAAATTTAACAGTCAAAATGTTGCTGTTATAGATTTTTTGAAAATCAATTAAGAATTTGTAATTTAAAAACGACTTGTTTCAGCTCACAGTAAACTTTGTTAATTCAAATAAATTGTTTACAAAAAACAAGTTTATTTATTCTAGTTGAATAAATTTTCTTGAGTTTTAGAAAAAATTGAAGTGTTAAACACAGTTTTTACTTTAAATTAATTTTTAAAAAATTTATCGCTAGAATATTATCAAAATGCTTAAAAAAATGGTAGCTGAAAAGTAATCTCTCTAGCAATTACAGTAAATAAAGCAAAGTTTCATGGCTTAGTTTGTTTAACTTTTATAGTATTAAGTATTATAGAAAATCTTTTGTTTATCGCATAAAACAATACTATCCAGAAAAAAATTTTTGCTCTTTCTTAAGAATAAACGTTGACAATACCTTAAAACGACAGTTTTTTAATCTTCACTTTTGTTTGTGTAATATCCATTTGTTAGCTTTTTAACATTTTAGTTTTTTAATTATTTTAAACACTTGAGATGTTTGCATATTTTTTTTGAAAATTATTAAATGAAGGTAATTGTAGTTTGTTTTTACTAAACTTTGAATCCATTGTCGTACAAAGCCAAAAAACGTTCACGATTTTTTTTTATTTTTGCAGTCAAATTTGTAAAAAAGAAATTTTTGAAACCAAACCTTTAATTGTGCAATTAAATATTCTTTTTGGTTTCATACATTATTTTTATTTCAGACCGTTTTTACCAAACGACAACAAAGTTTGAATTTGCAAAAATAAATTTGTCAAAAATAAAATTAATATTAAAAATTAGTTTTACAGAAAAAGTACATATAATTGGCTTTGGCTTAGCGTTATATAGTACAGCATTTAAAAAAATAATATTGTCAAAATATATACAAAAAAAATTAAAAAATCTGCATTTTTTTTTAACAAATTACTATCAAAAATTTCGTTTTTTTTTTTTAATTTTTTTTAACTTCACATAATATGCAAAATTATTTTACAATTTATAAAAAAAATGTGTCTACTCTTTAAAAAATTAAATGTCTTTAATTAATTCTTTAAAATGAAAAATTTTTTTATTTTAATACACACAGAAAAAAAAACAATCATTTTCCGTTCTCTCAAGAACGGGAATCGTCTTAAAAAGATCATTTTCTGTTTTGTCATTTTTAATATTCAAAATTGAATAAAAAAGACTACCCTAAAGTATTAATGAAATTTTTAAAACTTTAATAACTTTTTTCTACTTGATATTTTTTATGATTTTTTTTATCTAATAGCGAATCACCTTAAAAATTATATTAATATCATTAAAAAATTAGTTTTCATAAAAAACAAGTCAAAAAAATGAAACATTTAAAATATTTCCAATTCTATTATATTTACATCTCAATCTAACAACAAAAAGATTTTTTTAATTAAGAAAAAATTTGTTTTTTTAATTTATTCCTTGAACAAAAAATGCTCCTTGGGTGAAAAATGCGCTCGTAAGACGGAAAATGTTCGTTTTTCTTCTGTGTGTAACATTATTATTTATGTTTTTTATACGCAAAACTTTGTAGAAATTTTTTTGACCCTCTTTTAATTATATCCGCTAATTAATCCAGATTATATCCAGATTATCCCAGGATTATCCCAAGATTATATCCAGATCATCCAAGGATTATCTGGGATTACACAAGATTGTCCGGCTGTATCCAGATTTATCTCGGATTATATCCAGATTATCCCTGGATTATCTCAGATTATCCCACACTTTATACTAATGTTTTATGCATAACTATAAATCTTCATACCTTATTTTTAGTTTAATATATCTAATTTTTTTATATATGTACTTTTATCTCAATTTAAATGCATTTTTATTTATTTTTTTACATACATAATTTATATTAAAAAAATAAATTTTTAAAAGTTCTTTTTTTTATTTTTTTAAAACAAACTTTAAAGTTAAAAATGAAATTTATTGCAAAATTTATTATTTTTTTTTGGCTTTTTTATTATTATTGTTTTTTTTCAAAAATAAGTATTTATATTTAACTAAGAACAGAGAATGACCTTGAGTTTTATATCTTAAAAAATAATAATTTAGCATGAAAGATTTTAATAAATATTGTTAGAAAAAAATTTGTTATGTTATAATCCTCATAAGAGTTCTATTTTTTTAAAAACGTTTTGTAATACGTCAAACACTTTTACATATCTGTATTATTAAAATTTTTTTTTTAAAATGTACATTAAATAAGCAAAAAAAAAATCTCATAGTTTTTTTTATAACTGACTTTAGGATGACAAAAATTACTTTGAAAAATAGTGTTTTTAAAAAAAAAATTTTTAATTGGAAAAACAAAGTTTTGTTTATTTATTGTTTTCAGTTTTAAAAAAAAAAATAGTAATCAAAGAGTCAAATGAAATATATTTAAATTATAACTTATAGCAAATTTCATTTAAAATCTTAAAGTTTGTTTTAAAAAAAATAAAAAAAAATTTTTTTAACACATTTTTTCCAAATAAAAAATAAATATATAAATATAAAGTAAAACAAGTTTATTTTAAAAATGAAATCGTTGGAAAAATTTAAGAAATTGATGAATTTTCTAGAAAAATATTTTTAATATGTATAAATCGATGAAATAAATATAGCTTTTTTATATTCTTCCAGTGCCACAAATTTTACTTTAGTTATTGTATTTCCTCTAATCCTATAATTTTATATATTGTTAATTAATTTAATTATTCAGGGTTGTCCTATGTTTTACTAAAAATTTGTTACTTAGGTTACTTAAGTTATTTACTTTCTATTTACTTGAATTTTTGTGTGCTTAAATTGTTGAATATTCACTTAAATTTGAATTGTAATAATTTTTATATTGTAATTGTGTGGAGATGGTTAAATCTATAATTTTTGTGAAATTGTAATAATTTGTCAAAGTGTTGAATAGATTTTGTAAAACTTAATTATTGGCTTTGACAACAAGTAGGATTTATAAAGCTAATTAAAACAAATTAAAAATCTCGTTAGCTAGATTTTATTTGAATATTATATAAATTTGTATAAAGAATAATGTGTTATATTATTTAGAAAAGGCTTATTTATACTTTCTTTATGTTTATAATTTCTTCTTTTTCCCATAATATCATTAGATGACACATGTTTCAAGTATGTTAACAAAATCTTTAAATTTTTTTTATTATATTTGGAGATAAAAATTGCATAAATACACAAAAAATAGATGTATACACACAAAAAAAATTCCATCATTTTGTTCCCCATAATTTACTAATATTTAAATTTAATCATTTTGTTTCCTATCTCATCATTTTGTTCCCTAATTAATCATTTTGTTCTCCAATTTAAAAAAATTTGTAAAAACAAAATTATTAGTTTTTTATAAGCTTTTTGTTAATGTTAAAAAATGTTTAAAAAATGAATTACTTAAGCGACAGAAACAATGACTGATCAAAATATAAAAATAAAAAATTACTATCATTAACTTCTTGTAAAAAGTTTGAACTGCAAGATGACATATTTATCATACTCATAAGTTAGTTATATACAATAAAAAATTAAATTTTTATGATTTCAATAGAAACAAAAAAAATATAAAAAAAAATTATTTAAAAAAACATTTTTAAAGAAAACTTTAGTAAATTTTGAAATTGTCTTCTGGTTTCTTAACTAAGGTTTTTTTCTTTTATTTAGTCTTTTTTTATTTCTTTTTATAAGTTTTTATATTTGTTTTTTGATCTCCCAAGTTGATAGCTAGCCTATGAATATGATTATTATGTCATCTTGTGGTTTAAACTTTTCACAAGAACTTAATAATAATAATTTTATAATTTTATATTTTGATCAGTCATTGTTTTTGTCGCTTAAGTAGTTCATTTTTTAAACATTAGTAAAAAAATTTCAAAATTTTAGAAATTTTAGTTTTTTACATATTTTTTTAAAATAGGTAACAAAATGATTAAAAAGGAAACAAAATGATAAAAATTTAATATTTACATATTATTTTGGGGAACAAAGTGATGGAATTTTTTTTGTGTGTGAAATTAAAAATAAAATATAAAAAAAATAGTTAATCCTTAAAAGAATTTACATAAAAATAGGGATAATCCTAGATAATCCCGGATAATCTGGATATCAATGGATATATAAATAAATATTTCTATAAATCAACATTTATAAAAATTTGTAAAATTTTTTGCATAAAAAAACTGATATGGAGAAAGATATTAATTTTAAAAAAATAAATAAAAAAATAAAATCTTTTTCTTAAAAAAAAACCAATCTAAGAAATTAAATACTTTTAAAGTTAAATACATTTTTTTTAAACGTATTTTACAAGTCGATCGTATTTTTTATGCTTATAAAAATTTTTAATTTTTATTTTTTCAATATATAAACCTATAAAAGTTATATACGTACTATTAAGATTTTTCCGCCTAAACGTTTCATATAAAACCGCAACAACCGTTCAAACTTAGAAAAAAATTTTAACTTATATAAAAATGAAAATTTTCAAAATAAATATTGTATCGAGGAGTAATCAACTATGTTTAAACAAAAAAAACAATAAAAAGTTTGTAAAATAATGTCTTTATTGTTTTTAAGCAAATTTTCTTTGTTTTTTTTTTGCTAATTTGAGTTTAAACATTAATAATGCAAATTGTCTCGCTATTCATATTGATTTTATCTAATTTTACTCTAATTTTATATAAAACTAGAAATTTAAATTAAAAAGGTAAATATGTTTTGATGTAAAATATGGATCATATTCCAAAAAAAAATGCCGTTTTACCTTTTTTTTTTATTTTAAATTTTTTTAAAAGTATAAAAGACATCGGTAAATCTAATGTATAGTCTAACATATTATTATTTTTATAATTTAAAAAAATAGTATATTGATTTTTTTTAAGAAATATATTTTTATTAAAAAATAAGGCTTAACAATATTTTTAATTGAATGATAACTTATATTTACACCAGAATTTATTTAATATCTTGATTTAAATTTTAAATCTTATTCAATATATTTGTAAAATAAAATAAGAATCAAATGAGCATAGTATAAACATGAGCTTTTTTGATTTTTTTTTCAAATCGAAAAAAAAATAGTAAAAGTGTAATTTAACAAACTTATAAAAGTTTTCATTCTTTTTTTGATGATTAATACTTTTAGAACAATATTTAATTTTCAAAATTTAAGTCACTTTTGTAGCTTTTAATAATTCTTTTAAGCTAAAATATTTTATTAATATGTAGAACTTTAACATGTTTATTTATTTATATTAATATTAGTGATAAAAAGAACTTTAATTCATAACGCGTTTCGCGAGTCGATCGAACATTTAAGGTACAACTCAAAATCTTAACACCTCATTTTTTGTTCATAAATATATATACCTATTAAAGTTATGTATACTGATAAAATATTTCCGTCTAAAAGTTTTTTTGAAAGCTACAACAGTGTTTCAAAGTTCAAATAATTGAATTTTTTTACTTTTTGAGAAATGAATATTTTTTTAAATAAATATTGTGCCTAGAAGTGATCGGCCATGAAAAAACAAATGAGAATAAAAAAAAGTTTACAAAGCTGCTTCCTCATTGTTTTTTGACAAAATTGTTTTGTTGTTTGCCAATTTGAGGTCGAAAATCAAAAAAACGCATGTTCTCACTATATTCATTGGATTTCTTATCTTATTTTACATTTATTTTTGGTAAAATTAAAAATTTTAATTGGGAAGATAAATGAGTTATTATGTAAAATATGTACCATATTCCAATAAAAACGTGCGTTTGCAAACTTTCATTATTCTTTTTTGTTTTTCATAGCAAATAATTCCTAGATACTATATTTTTTTTTAAAAAATATTCATTTTCTAGAGAGTTAAAAATTTAACTTTTTAAACTTTGAATCGCTATTGTAGCTTTCTACGAAATTTTTAAGCGGAGATATTTTACCATTATACATAACTTTAAAAGGTTTACATATTTATGAACAAAAAATAAGGTGTTAGGATTTTGAGTCGTACCAAATTTTAAAAAGATGTTTGATCAAGTGGTGAAACGTCTTTAAAAAAAAAACGACAAAAAGAAGAACAATTTAACTTTTGTATATATTTGTAATCATCATTTTTTTTAACAGTTTATAAAATTAAAATAAAACGTAAAAATTTCTTATGTACATTAAATGTCCATACAACTTGAAAAATGCGTTTGAAGATTAAATAAATATGTTAAAAAATACATACATATTGAATTCCAAAAGTTTTAAATTATTTTGAGTTTTCCAGTAAGAAACACTGCTGAATGCTAATTATAAATTTTTTTTTGTTTGTATAGTTATATGTTCAAAAAAATAACATGTCATCTTACGTTTTAATGGCATAACAATTCTTTTATGTATGCGTTTGCTTCTAAAGAAATCAAAGAAACTAACAAAAAATATATTATTTATTTATAAAAAACAAAGCAGTTTAAAATTTTATATGTTTTAAAATCATTGATATAAAAATTAACAATATTTGATATGAAATGTCATTAATTTTTAATGATGTTTGGAAAATTATTTATTATACAAAAACTTTTATCAATACCGTTTAGTACTTTTATTTTATCAATTGTCAAATTTTTTTATTAAACAAATACGTAATGAACACGCTCAAAAAGAAATAATATACAGGGTGTCTCATGAGTAACACTCCATCTTTATTTGTTAATAATTTTTTTAATTCTTAATGAATTTTATTAATATTAGATTCATTTTGAAGACGAGAAAGCCGCATTTATGAAAATATATATATTATGTAAAATTTTAAAGATTTATTGGATTTATAAGCTTTCAAAAAAAGGTTGATTTTTACCATATTTGTTAATGTAACTTTTTTAAATGAAAAATAATAATTATGATTTTTAGTATAAAATAAATACCTAGTGAATGTCTATATATGGTTATAATATCATTTAAATTATACTTTATTAACTACTATTAAAATTTAAAAATTACCATTTTTTAATGATTTTTTACCTTTTTTGGTTTATAACCAATAAATTAATAATTTTTTTAAATAAATTAATAAATATTCTGATAGAGTTAATAATTCTCTATCAAATGACAATAAAATTATTTATTTACATTATCATTGAAAAAAGTTATGAAAAATTAACATTGCTAATTTGATATTTTTAGAAATAATATAAAAAAATTTTAAGATTAAAAAAATTCTTATAATCATTTTAACATATCAAAATGTATTATTATCAAAAAATATTAATGTTTTTAATAATTTATTATTAGTTGTTTACAATGTTTAAAACATTATAAAAATTGTAAGTTATGTAGGCCAATTTTATTACCGATAAAAGGTAGTAAACCTTTTATCAAAATACTTCGTTTTTACAAATGATTAAAAAGGTATTTTTTTACAATTATAAAGATTGTTATTCTTTAATAAAAGCAATTTAAATACCCAGTCTTTAAAAGGATTTTTTATTTACTTGAAAAATTTCATCTATTATCTTTCTAAAAATTTTAAATTAAATCTATGAATTACTTTTACTTGAAATTATTCATTTTTTTTGTTTGTGCTGTTGGTTGGATTTTTGGACATTCTAACGATTTTATGTTAAAAGCTGTTTGTTTAGCAAAAGAATTAAACAGTGATATTGCTGCAGAAATAAAAATAAATAGAGAAAATTATAAGATAAATCATAGTAATCCAAAAGTTTATTATTCAACTATAAAACAATGAAGACAAAATATTCTTTCAATGGGCTGTTTTATAGGAAGACCAAAATCTGGTGGTCAATGCACTATTGATAAAATTGATATTATGGAACAAGTTATGAGCATTTTGGTAGATGATTCAGCGACATCTATTAGAAAATTAAGTAGAGCAACTGGTGTTAGTAAATCAACGATACAACGGTTGCTACATAAAAATAGCTATAAAACATACAAGCCTGTTTACATTAGTAAACTTTGCTTTAATGATAAACGTAAAAGAAAACAATTCTGTACATGGTTATTAGATAAGAATGATAAAAATAATAATTTTCATTGTAAAATTTACTTTAGCGATGAAGCAACCTTTCACTTAAATGGCTGTGTAAATAAACATAATGTTTTCCATTGGGCTACTCAAAATCCTAACATTAATTAAGAAATACCAAATACTCCAAAAATATTATAAGTGTGGGTTTTAATGGGCTATGAAGGTTTAGTGACATATGAAATATTTGAAGAAAGTGTAAATTCAGTGTTTTATAAAGGAATTCTTGAAAATGATGTTATTCCTTTTTTTATGAAAAGAAAAAATATTGATTTTATTTTTCAACATGACGGAGCTCCAGCTCATTCTTCTCATATCAATATAGGATTATTAAACAAATTTTTAAATAATAGATGGATTGGAAAAGATTCTAGTTTAACAGAATGGCCACCAAAAAGTCCAGACCTTACAGTTTGTGATTATTTTCTTTGGGGTTATTTAAAGGATAAGGTTTATTCACACATTTTAGCAAATTTAAATGATTTGAGATTTGCTATAAATGAGGAAATTACTAAAATCCCATTAGAAATGATTAGAAAATCTGTAGATAATATAGAAAAAAGATGCAAAAAATGTTTAAAATATAATGGCGACCACTTTGAAATGTTTCTAGATAGGGAATGTGATTAACTGCTTACTATTAAAATATTAAAATTTTAAAAGTTAAGTGATATTATAAAATAAAAATAAAAAAAAATTTTCACATTATTTAATAATATTTTATCAAATTAGCAATGTTTAATTTATCATAACTTTTTTCAATGATAATGTAAATAAATAATTTTATTGTCATTTGATAGAGAATCATTAACTCTAGCACAATATTTATTAATTTTATTTAAAACATTTCTAATTAATCAGTTATAATCCAAAAATGGTAAAAAAAACGATAAAAAATGGTATTTTTTAAATTTTAATAGTAATTAATAAAGTACAATTTTAATGATATTATTACCATATATAGATATTCACTAGGTATTTATTTTATACTAAAAATCATAATTATTATTTTTCATTTAAAAAAGTTACATTAACAAATATGGTAAAAATCAACCTTTTTTTGAAAGCTTATAAATCCAATAAATCTTTAAAATTTTACATAATATATATATTTTCATAAATGCGGCTTTCTCGTCTTCAAAATGAATCTAATATTAATAAAATTCATTAAGAATTAAAAAAATTATTAACAATTAAAGATGGAGTGTTACTCATGAGATACCCTGTATAAGCAGCTTCAATTAAAAAATTATACACAAAGCAAAAAGGTGGAGAAGAGTGCGCATTGATCCCGTATCCTTTCTTATGAAACTATACTTATGCCATTGTATCTTTTCCTTTTTTTATATTATTGTATCCTTTTCCCTTTTATGTAATAAATGTATTTTAATAGAAGTTGTTATAATTTATATTCTTTAAAAATTATTGACTGTATTTGTCAGTATTTAATAAAAACTTAATACCCCTACAATGATAAAATGAGCCCAATAACAAGGTTCCACCGAGATACATCTTTTATAAAACTTCTCACGCATAATAACTTACCCATTCCCCAAGCGCGATTATATATTAACACTTTAAAACTTGACGGTATATTAGAAGACTTATGTAAGAAAATCAAGGCAACGGAGACTTGTAAATCAAGCATGCTTAGATGAGAAATAGATGCCTAGAAACCTAAGATATGCTCTGGGTATCCTAGAAGGAAGGTGAAGCAAGTAAGGGACCTGATGTCGGAATAGGGTTGCCTGAGATACTAAGATCCTTTGTACGTACTAACATTCCGGTTAAAATTTTAGTTTCATGATATGACCGACGGCCGCGGATCGTACCCCAGAAGCGTAGAAGGCAGTAGTTATTCTTTTGAGAGACAAAGCTCTTACTACTGTGTACAATTAAAATTCAAATAATCTATTTCATATATAATTAGTAAGAAGGCAGTAGTTATTCTTTTGAAAGATAAAGCTCTTGCTGCTGTGTACAATAAAAATTCAAATAACCTATTTCATATATAATTAGTAAGAAGGCATAATATATTTATTTCATTTTTATATTAATATTGTTATGGTTGCATAATAATAAAATTTAAATTTAAAAATCAAATTACAAAAGGTCAAGTAGGAAATAATTATTTTAAATAGTAATAAAAATAGAATAATGTTATAACATTATTAATTTAGTATAAACATTCAAATTCATTAATTTTAACAATAGCGATAAGATCAAAAAGACGAAAGTGTTATATAACAAAAATATTTAAATTACAAAGCAATAAAATTTAAAAAAAAGAGAAGTTCACAAATTTAAATTACCACAGCTCCATTTAAATACTAAAAACATTCCCAATTCATAATAATGATAAAATCAAAATAATAAATGATGAGTAATAAATTTCACAGGTGCACAAAATAAAAATTATAATAAGTCTAGACTAAAATCTAAAAATTTACATAACACCGCCCCAAATAGCGAAATAGTAAGAAAATAAATCATTATAAAATTTTTACCCTCAAATTTAGCATAGAGCCACCAGACTTGAATCGAGAATTCATTATTCATACGGACACTTCCGATACAGCAATCAGTGGAGTGTTACTTCAAGAAAACATCAACGATAAACGATTAAGGTTAATCGCATGCGTCAGTAGAACATTAAATGAAACAGAAGAAATAGCAAATAGTCGAAAAAGAAGCACTAGCACTTGTTTACGCCATAAAGTGTTTTAAATATTACAATACTGGAAAAACAACCGACATTTATACAGATCAACGTGCATTAATAGCAATCAAATCAGCAAAGGAAAATCAAACAAAATTACGTCGCTACCAGCTTACCTTACTCGCTTACAACTTTAACATTTACTACAAAAAAGGCAAAGCAAATGTCCTAGCAGATCTATTTTCTAGAAATCCTGGATGCATCCAAACTCCTAACGTATTAGCAATATCTCTACAAGATGAACTTCATAAAACAACATTATTAGAACCTCCTCGAATAAACAAAAACCTCTTCAAACTGTCAAAGAAAGAAGTAGATCATCTCTTTGATAAGTATAAGGACCAAGTCTCACATCGAGACGATGCTTATATAATATCTATAGGAGGGAGAGAGAGGATCTACGTATCGGAATCAAATAGAAATCAACTAATTCAACTCTACCATACAAGTCCACACATTGGTGGACACTTCGGAAGCAAAAGATTACAGTAACTAATCAAACATACTGGTGGGAAAATATGAAGATCAAAGTAAAGTGTGACAAGTGTAACAAAATTAAATTCGCTCTAAATAAAACATCAAACTGGCAAGGAACATGAGACACTCCAAATGCTCCATGGACAAGAATAAACATAGATATCAGAGGAAAATTACCAAAAACAAAACGGCATAACGAATACTTATGGTCATGGATGACTTTTCAAAATACGCTTTATCTATACCTATAAACAATACCGAAACTGATACAATAATTAACGCTACCACAACAAATGTCTTTTCCATCTTCGGGCCAACCGAAATCATCCGATTAGATAACGCGCCTTTTTTCAACAACGGTAAATTCCTCAACGTTATGGAAAATTGAAATATCAAAACCAGATTCTCAAACCTTACAACCACAACTCAAACGGAGAAATAAAACGATTCAATAGAACAATCAACGAAGCCTTGTTATGCTATGATGCCACCACAAACTGGGACATTATAGCACCAATAATCACACAAACGTACAACCAACAAATTCATATGATTACAGAAACGTTGCCTTACAAAATCATATTTGGAAAAACAAAAAAAGTTAATAGACAAAAACCTCCAACTACTCAACCATTTAAATGACCCGGAACTTTAAATTAATTACGAAAAACTTATTGCAAGTGTTTAAAACAATCTCAACAATCTCAATAAAGAAAAACAGAAAACACAAACAAACAAACGAATATGTTTCCATGAAGGAGAACAAGTACTCAGAAAAGTTATAAATAAAGTCAGCAACAAACAGAATTTATCCGACAGGTATGATGGAATATTTATCATTATATCAATTAACACAATCACTGGAAACTACGACCTGGCACCAATCCTACAAAGCGGAAGAATCAATCATAGGATATATCGGGGAGAAAGCCGATACATTCAATGCCACGTTAAATTCCTAAAGAAATTGTAACATTCCCTTATATATTGTAACACCACACGCAATTTACTTTCCCCGATTCAATATATTTAAAATAAATAAATTTTCTAAATTTTATTTTTTTTATCAATTAAACAATTTAATAATTAAAAGTTTAAAATTTTAAAAAATTAAAAAAATAATTTAATTTTTTACATTAAAAAGTAAATTTAATTAAAAAACTAAAAAACTATATATTTTATTGGGAATAAAATTTCAATAAATTTAGAATATTACTTTTACTGAAATTTTCAAAGTATAATATTATTTATTTTTTATCACACTTTGTATATTGTATTTATATTCTATTGTCGTTTTATAATATTATTTTCTTAAAAGTTCAATCGTTCAATTTGATTAATTTGACTAAAATTTCATGCAACGAATGTATGTAGGTGTTTAAATGATCAGTTGATCAAAATCTTCTAAATATTAGTACATAAATTTTTCAATAGATTTAAAAATTAAATTTATAGTAATATAAAATATTAATATTTTACAAATAAAACTATGGATGTATTAAATAAAATAATAAAAAATACATTTTAAACAATTTATAAAATAAATAAAAAAAAGTTTTAGTTTATTAATGAAATAAAAACAAATTATAAATTTTTTTAAATTTCTGATTTTATCAAAACAAATTTAATAAAAAAACAGTACAAGTAAATTTAAATATATTTTTTTTTAAATCTTAGTCTTTTTTTACAAAGTAAAATTTATTTTATTGAATAAGGCTCTAAAACAATAATATGAATAATAATAATAAAATAATATATTAAGTTTAAGCCTAACGCAATAATGAGAATAATAAAAATAATGACATTATTCTAGCTTATATATTGCTTGATTCTTTCCTCTTGAAACGATTGTTTTACTACAAAAAAAAGTCAAATTTTTATTTTATTAATCAATTAGAACTTTATTTATTATTAATCAACTAGTATTTTATTTATTATATAAACTATTTATAATGTATTTTTGAAAATTTTATTTAATACATTTATAATTTAATTTGTAAAATATTAATATTTTATATTACTACAAGTTTAAGCTTTAAATCTATTGAAAAATTTATTAACTAATATTTAAAAGATTTTGATCAGCTGATCATTTAAACACTTACATACATTCGTTGCATAAAATTTCAGTCAAATTAATCAAATTGAACGATTGAACTTTTAAGAAAATAACATTATAATACGACAATAGGATATAAATAAAATGTACAAATTGTGATAAAAAATAAATAATAATTAACTTTGAAAAACAAAAGTGTCAATATAAATAGTAATTTAAATCCATTAGTATTTTATTCTTTAAATACAAATAGTTATGCTAGTTTTTAAATTTAATTTATTTTTTAATGAAATTAATTAATTAATTTTTTAATTTTTAAAAATAAATTTTTAATCATTTATATGTTTGATTGATAAAAAAATTAAAATTAAAAAAATTTTTTTATTTTAAATTTATTAAATCGGGAAAAGTAAATTGCGTGCACCTGGTAAAATTCCCTTTCATTTATAACATTATTTCAGAAACCTTCTAACATTATGTAAACAAATGTTATTAAGAAACAAAAAGGCATCGATCACACAAGAACATGAAAAAAAAATTTATTAAGAAAAACAATTAAATTTAAGTGAAAAAAAGTCTCCAAATTTAAAAAAGTAACAATTGACATATATTAAAACCCATAACTATGCACCGACTTTGGAATGGAAAAAGAAAAATTTAGACCAAGAGATGAAGGAGTTTGCTGAACTCATAAAGAAAAACTTAATCTGAAAGCGGTGATGGTGGTTGAAAATTCTGAAACATCTTTCGGAGTAAGATTATCTAAATATTCGCAAAAATTACACTTAGACAAACTAAAAATTAGAGAAAAAAAAATAATACAATAAAACATACCCAAAATTTGAAGTAAGACAAGTAGATATATCTTCGTAGTAAGTGATTAAATAGTATTCAGCTAACATCTAAAATTAGAAACATATGACAAACAAACAAAATAAGAGTGATTAAGACAATAATTAAATTATTAATTAATTTAATTTAAAAAGAAAAACTTTGAAAAATCAAAATTCCAAACGCAATTTAAAAAGTAGCGTCAGGCTAACTTAACAATTCTTGGAACACCACATCTTTGAAAATACTATCTTTTTAAACTTCTTGTTTATTCTCTAGATTAATTAGAAGGAAATGTTCGGGACAACATAAAATCAACTCAACCCGGGAGGCGTAATAGACACGCCCAAATAAAAACCTAAAAAAAAATCTTGTATCAAACACAATCAGTGTGCTCGATGCCGTGTTTACTTTAACAATTATATTATTTTCCTTGTTCCCTTTTTCTATTGTTTTTCCTTTTATGATTATCAATAAACTATCAATGTAAATAAATGCGTATAGCTTTCTTTAAAATAAATTGACTATACTTGTCAATGCCCCCAAACTCAGCTGCTACACGCTGTGAGTCTCCGCCACGAAGAGACATCTTAGGACCTTTGGAGAAAGAAGAAAACATGCTAACAGGAATCAATGAATATTTCAGAACTAAACTATTCCACATTTACCGTTTTAGATTAAAGGAAAGAATAAAAACGAAATTCCCAGTAATGCAAATCAATAGTCAATGTCTTGAAAACGCAATGAAATTTGCTTTAGTTGCATATGCAAAGAAATTAAAAATTTAAGACTGTGAGAAAAAATCTTTTGTCAAACCAAAAGCTTACGTTCATCAAGTAACATTTTGAGAAGGCGTAAATGCAGCAAATCAAAGAAAAATTTGTTTTAATTTCAACGGTGAAGGACACTTTGCAAGAAATTGTAAAATGCCTCCAACAAAATGCAGTTATTGTAGAAGGTTTAGACATTCATACAATCACTGCCGAAACAATCCTAATGAAGTTCCCTCAAATCAACAAAAATCTTTTTAAAAGGCGTTTCACCACTCGATCGGACATTTTTTTAAAATTTTGTACAACTCAAAATCCTAACTCCTTATTTTTTATTCATAAATATGTAAACCTATTAAAGTTATGTATACTGGTCAAATATTTACGCTTGAGAGCTTCATAGAAAGCTACAACAGCAATTCAAAGTTTGAAAAATTGGATTTTTTAACTTTCTGGAAAATGAATATTTTTTTAAAAAAATATTGTATCTAGGGGTAATCGGCCATGGAAAAACAAATAAGACTATTTAAAAGTTTGTAAAATTATGTCTTCATTGTTTTTTGACAATTTTTTTTCGTTTTTTGCCAATTTTAGGTCAAAAATCAAAAAAGCGCATGTTCTCACTAGATTCATTAGATTTCTCATCCAATTTTACATCTATTTTTGATAAAATTAAAAATTTTAATTGGGAGGATAAATGAGTTTTAATGTAAAATATGTACCACATTCCAATAAAAATGTCGTACTTTATTTTTCAACTTTAAATTATCTCAAAAAAAAGCATTGGTAAAACTAACCTTTAGTTTATTATAGTATTATTATTACGATAATTTTTGAAGCAAAAATAATAATTATTTAAAGATCTTATTTTTTTTATAGTAAAAAAAATTATATTTTTTGAAAGAATTTTTTAAATCGAAAATAAAGCGTAACAACATTTTTTCTTGGAATATGGTACATATTTTACATAAAAACTCATTTATCTTCCCAATTAAAATTTTTAATTATACTAAAAATAGATGTAAAATTAGATGAGAAATCTAAAAAATCTAGAAAGAACATTCGTTTTTTTGATTTTTAGCTTTAAATTGACAAAAAACAAAAAAGATGTAATTTTACAAATTTTTAAATATTCTTTTTTGTTTTTTCATGGCAGATTACCCCTAGCTACAATATTTATTTTAAAAAATATTCATTTTTCAAAAAGTTAAAAATTTCAATTTTTTTAACTTTGAATCGATGTTGTGGCTTTTTATGAAACTTTTAAACGGGAAAATTCGACCAGTATACATAACTGTAATAGGTCTACATATTTATGAACAAAACATAAAGGGTTAGGATTTTGAGATATACAAAATTTTAAAAAAATGTCCGATCGAGTGATGAAACGTCTTTTAGTAAATATTAAATAGTTTTTGTTTCAAAACACCTCTTTTTTTTAAAAAATGACTGTTTTTAAAGAAATATATCTAAGAAATTTGGTATTTACTGTGCATCGCAATCATCAGATTTATCCGCACTAAATTATTTTTCTAACGATATTATTTAAAAAATCGCGTTTATAGAAATCGGCGAAAACTTTTAAACGATTTTAAAGATAATGTTGAAGAAAAAATTACATACGTAGGAAAAGACACTTTTAAAAAAGTAATAAAAAGTGTATACAAAAGAACAAAAAAGTGTCTTTAACTACGTGGAAAACGTCAAGGTGATGTTATATTCCATATTTAATATAATATAATCAAAAAATAGGTGTTTTTGCATTTAAAAATTGGTAAAAAATACCATAATATACCCCTGTTTTTTATTATAATTTAAAGTTGTTTCTTAGGAATGATATTACGATATATAATTCTTTAGACAATTCTCTACTAGATAAAAAAAATCATAAAAAATATAAAAGTTAAAAAAAAGGTTTAAAAACTCAAATTTTTCAGGTTACTTTTTGGGCACATTGTACTTATAATGAAATCAACAAGCTATCAATAATGTTTATTTACTAGCCAAAAAATATAAATTGTTTGCATCTTGTTATGCTTTTTAGATTAATACAAAAAAGAACAGTATTAAATATCATTTGTCATTTAATTTTAAATGACGTTTGGATTAAATCATTATTATTTATATGGAAAAGTAACACAAGTCAAGAAAATTTGTTTTAATTAAAATTTTTTTTTTTTAAAAAGTTCAAAAAGCCATACTTAGGTATTATTTAATAAACAAAATAAAATCTTTTGTAAGTTGTGCTTCTTAACATATATTAAAAAAATATCTGTTGTCTGCCGGTTGATAGACATGCTCACGGACAAACTACGTAACTGAGGAAATATTCTCTGTATGAAATAGAAAAACAAAAAAGCATATTATTCTTTATTATTTGTTGTTCAATTATTATCCTTTGTTATTTTACTAAATGTTTTATCTAAAAGCTCTTCAGTTAAAAAATCCACAGGATTGCACTTTTTAGGGCATCTCAGGTGAATACATATTAACTTTGGTATCTTATTTGATATTTTTAATATTATTATGTTGTCAGATCTGATCTAACAATGTAAACAAAATAGAATTAGTTTAAATATTTTATTACATAAACATGATTATAATATAAATAAATCTTAAAGTTAAGTGAAAATATAGACTGTTTAAATATAAAAATTAGTTCTTATTTATATGTTTTCTTGGAGGCGTTACATGCTCCCGTGATTTTTATATTTATTTCAGTATTTATAGTGATGCCAATTATATTTTTCAATTTCGGGTTATTTATTGTTTTAATGTTTCTGTTCTTTTTTTTTTGATTTAGATAAGTGTATTTTGTATAGTTTAAAATTTTTTTGAATTTTTATTTAATTTTAAGACTTTTTGAATTTTGCAGTTACTAGCGGAAATATTAGTGGAAATATCGGCGGAAATGATATAATTAATTTTTTTTTTGTATTTTTATTGTAATATTCTTTCTTTTGTGTAATAAATTTGTTGAATTTTGAATATTTGTTTTTCTTGTAAATAGTGGTGATTTAGTATTTTCTTTTCATTGTAAATTTTTTTTTTTTAAATTTTTTTATTTTTAGTGGACGATTATGAAATGAGTGTTTTTATTAGCGAGATTCGCCTATCTTTACTGGAGGAGAAAAGCTGCTAAAAGCCGGGAGGGAGCAGCCTTCCTTATTGAATTTCCACCCCCATATTCACCAAATTATCTGGCCTGAGGAGGAGGACAAAGGGCTGAGGCCCCTTTTTTTTAATTTTTGTTATATAGTTGTTACTTTTTTTAATATTTATAATTAAATTCTCTTCTTTAATGTAACTGTTTTATTTTTTTTTTTATTTCTTTTAATTTTCTTTACTATGGTTTTTTTTTTTTGAAAGAAAATAAAGAAAAAAATTTTTTTTGAAAGTATATATATCCTTAAGTGTATCCCCCCAGGAAAAATATCTAAGAGTATAAAAGAAGATAATATAGATATTAATTTATTCGTAAATAATTCATAGAATTATATTTAATTAGTCTAATATGGAGAAATATGGTAGTGAAGAAGCTCTTCTTCTTGATGGAGAAGTTGAAACAGTACAACAAGAAGTAGTGGAGAAGGAGGATTCGTCCTTCCATATACATTTGAAATATCTGAGAGAAAGGATGAATACTGTCGAAGCAGTAATGTCCTTGAAATTGATGAAGGAGCAAGTTTCAACTTACGCAAAAAGAATGTTGTGGGTTTCTGAGAAACACATACATTTGATGTTGTGTTTATAAGAGTGTATCCCAATTGCAGAAGCAAGGGAACAATTCTTGGATAAACTTATGGTAGAAAAGAAGGAGTACAAGGGTGAGGTAACCGAAGAAGTTATCGCATCATTAAAAGTAAAAGTCAAGAAATCTATCAAGAAAGAGACAGATTATGGAATTGTGGATACTACTGAAGGCATGAAAGAAATGATGCAATCCATAGGGAAAATAAGAGTACTAGGATGCGTGGTATGCGTCAATGGGGATGGGGTGATCAATTTCCCATCGTTGATGATTGTTCCAACGTTAAGACGAATGAAAGTGGTTTATCTATCTGGCGAAATAAAAGGAAAAATTCCGGAAAATATTGCAATGCTGTGGATTAAAGGAAACGGAATCAAGTAGAGTGGTGTATTGCCACCAAGATTGAATACGTTAATATTAGAATGTTGTGGGGCTGCTGAGCAGTTTTGTGATGATATTGGGAATATGCACGCCATGAAAGTAATAATGATCTTATGCAGATCATTTAAATGTAATTGTTATGAAAGAATATCAAGAAAGGTAAGCGAGTGGTTTCCACATCGCTTAGTTATCGTAGGTGATACTCAATATGATGGAAAAGCATTAACTCATCAAATATCTTTTCAAAAACGAATGATGGAAAGAAAGAAAGGAATAGTATTTCTTAAGGGGATGCAATACATCGAAATGGCAGCAAAAATTGAATTGCCAGATGACGTATATGAAGTTGTTAAAAGAACAGCAGAAAGAGAAAAATATGTTAAGGAGTCGGTAGACTTTTAAATAGAATAAATATTGTTCAATTTAATTATGTTGTTAAAATAAAATAGTGTTATAAAAATAATGTGTATTTTATTCTTGTTTTATATGTTTTTTCAACATACTAGCATGTATCTTTTCGAATTTCTGTCTTGTATTTTTGAGTTTATTATGATTAATAATTTCATAAGTATCGCCATATAAATGTTTATGAACCGTGTAAGGACCTTCCCAGGTCGGTTGGTTTTTATTAGAGGTCGAGGCATCTTTCCTGTTGTGTATTTTCTTCATAACTAGATCGTCTATGTTTAATGTTAGGCCATGTCGAGAGACAAGATCTTTATCAGTAATAAGTTTAGCAGTTTTGTATAACTTGTGTATACCGCTGTATTTATTATTGAATGGTATGTTATCAGCAAATAGGTCTGCCGTATTAAGTAATAATTGTGCTGGTGATATACCAGTTGTTGTATGTTTTGCATGATTGTTTGTATATACAAAATGATAAATGATGTCATGTAAAGCAAGTGGCTTTACACGTTGTAGTTTTTCTCTACTTCGTTCTATACGTATAATTTCACGTAGTGTTCTGTTGAAACGTTCGACAATCGCATTGCTTTTGTGATTATAGGGTGAACTAAACTGTTGTTCGATGCCAACAGAAGATGTGTAGTCGGTTACGACTTTAGAAATAAAAGCAGGACCATTGTCTGTTCGTAGTATTCTAGGAAAACCTAATGTGGTAAAACAACGTGTAAGTTGTAATCGTGTTGTAGGACCGTTTTGGTTTTTAGTGACTACTGCATAAGCAATTTTGCTATATTCATCTATAAGGACCAGTATATATTGGTTATCAACTTGCATGTAATCTGCATTTATTACAGTCCAGTTATTTAGAGCAGGTGAAATGTGTCTATGTGTAGTTTTAACTAGACGACTGGGTTGATTCTTATTTATGTTACAAAGATCACAAGATGACCAGATTTTTATCATATGTTTTGTCATATTGGGCCAAAAGAATATTTCTTTAAATTTATGTTCTATTTTGTCATAGTTTAAATGATTACCTAGTAAAATAGAATTGTGAAAGCGATGTAAGAGTTTAGTACGTAATACTAAGGTAACGTAAATACGTTCTCCATTGGGAGTTTTAATTTTTCCATGTTGAGAATATTGTTGTTCTTTATCGTTACAATAAAGTTTCATGTTTTGGACAATATAAGGTTTATCATAAGGATGTTTTAATGGTAGAAAAACCTCGTGATATTGTTCTTCTGTAAGTTCTACGGATAAGAATTCGTCCCGACTTAGATAATCAGCGACGTGGTTATCGGATCTTTTAACATATTGGATGGTTATGTCATATTCCATGATAGCCATTTGTTATCGTTGAAGTAAATCTTCAAGCTCTTCATTCTTTAATAGTGCAACTAAAGGTTTATGGTCGGTAACAACGACTGTGTGTTTAACATAAATGTATGGTCAAAATTGTTTTAAAGCATGGACAAGGCTTAATGATTCTAATTTAATTATTGGGTAATTTTTCTCTGCTGGTTTTAATAAGCAAGATTACGAAAGCAACGGGTTTACCGTTTTGTGTTAATGTAGCTCCCAAACCTTGAAAGCTAGCATCCGTAAAGATTGTATAATTCTTTGTATTATCCGGTGGGGATAGTGTAGCTGCATTAATTAAAGCAGTTTTTAGTAGTTCAAAAGCATCAGTGTGCTTTTGTTCCCATTTAAAGTTTTTATCGAGTGAGTATAATGGACTCGCAATAGCTGCGTAGTTTTTTATATGTTTACGAAAGTATGAAGCCGCGCCTAAGAAACTCTTAAGTTTTTTAGATGTACGTAGTACTGGTTTGTTGCTTAAAGCGGCAACTTTTTCGTTGTTAGTATGTATCTCATCTTTGTCTAGAGTAAAACCTAGATATTTAACATGATTTTGTCCAAATTAACATTTAGCAAGAGAGATTTTCATGTCGTAGTGAGCAATGCGGGATAATATTATATCTATTGTTTTTAGGTGGTCACGTTTGTCGTTACCACAAATAAGAATATTATCAAGGTAAACATAACAATCGGGTATATCTTGTAATACTTCATTCATTATTTCTTGGAACTTATCGGGACTACCGGTAAGACTCATAGGCATGACATTATATTAAAAGATACCTTCGTGAGTGACAAATGCTGCGATTTGTCTACTATGTTTATCCAGAGGAATTTGGTGAAATCCAGTTTTAAGATCAAATGAAGAATAGAATGTTTTTCTTACTGCTTCAGATGTAATTTTGTCGATGCAAGATATAACGTGTGATTGTTGTTTAACTAAAGAATTAGTATGTCGAAAGTCAACAACGAAACGCCATTTTTGGTTCTTTTTACAGACTAACTAATACTACACAGAAAAAAACTCCCCGTCACTGCAAAAGGCAACTGGAAGCGTGACTTATATTGTATTCATTCAAAAAAAATCCTTAAAAATAATATAAATTCCACTACAATCAAAAATTTTTAAGTAATAAAAAAAAGGTAAAAAATATATTAGAATGAAAAAATGAAATAAGAATTTTTATTTTTTTGTATTTATTTTAAAATAAAAAAAAAAACGTTTTTTACAAAAATTAAACCATTAATTTTTTTTTATAATTTAACAATAAAAAAAAGTACAAAAAAATTGTTTTTTAAAGCAATGTGTAATGATTGTTATAATTTTTCCTAATGATTAATTTTTAGAAATAATATTATATTTAAAAAATAATGTACAATTAAATTATTATAAAATTAAATATAATAAAGTTATATAGATAGTATGATTTAAATAATTTTTTAGATATAATAAAAAAAAATGATACGACGTTTATTATAAAAATGTCTATCCTTTATGACATGGTTTATATACATACTTTTTTTATATTATCACTAGAAATTTTTCTTTTTTAACATTTCATTATCCTTATTTATCTATATATAATTAATATATAATGAGTATCAATTTATGATTTTTATACATTTTAATAATTGAAAATAAATGTTAATTTTTTTAAAAAAGTTATGTTATTTTCATAAAATATTATCAAATTTTTGTTAAAAATAACACAGTTAATGTATGGTTTATGCAAAAAATTACTGTACCCTTAAAAAAATTAAGATTTACCGTAAAAATGTAAAATGCTTTTTTAAGTAAAAAATTACTTGTTTGATAATTTTAAAAATTATAATCAAGAAAAAAAAAGTTAAATTAATTTTAATTTCATTAAAAAATATAATTACTATCAATATTTAAAAAATTAATTATTTTTTAAGGGTACAGTGATTTTTTGCAAAAACCATACATTAACTGTGTTATTTTTAATAAAAATTCAATAATATTTTATGAAAATAACAAAACCTTTTTAAAAAATTTTAAGGCTTATTTTCAATTATTAAAATGTATAAAAATCATAAATTGATACTCATTATATATTAATTATATATAGATAAATAAGGATAATGAAATGTTAAAAAAGAAAAATTTCTAGTGATAATATAAAAAAAGTATGTATATAAACCATGTCAAAAAGGATAGACATTTTTATAATAAACGTCGTATCATTTTTTTTTATTATATCTAAAAAATTATTTAAATCATACTATCTATATAACTTTATTATATTTAATTTTATAATAATTTAATTGTACATTATTTTTTAAATATAATATTATTTCTAAAAATTAATCATTAGGAAAAATTATAACAATCATTACACATTGCTTTAAAAAACAATTTTTTTGTACTTTTTTTTATTGTTAAATTATAAAAAAAAATTAATGGTTTAATTTTTGTAAAAAACAATTTTTTTATTTAAAAATAAATATAAAAAATTAAAAAATTCTTATTTTATTTCATTTTTTTATTTTAACACATTTTTAACTTTTTTTTTTATTGCTTAAAAATTTTTAATTTTAACAAAAGTTATTGTTTATAAATACATCATTATATTGTAAACAACGTAACATAAAATTTGTCTGAAACCCCCGTCGAAATGACGGGCATTTTTTTTCTGTGTACGTGAGATAAATACGGTGAACGACTAGGTTCAATCATACCCTCCTAAAGCATATCTTATACCTGATTGCTAACTTCTTGTTCTATCTCATTACTTATACGAGCTGGTTTGATTTTACGTGGTGTCTTGTGTGAATCTTTTAATTGGATCTTCAAACGTTGATTGCCGTTTTAGAGACCTTTTTTACCATCATATTCATGAAAAGCGTGTTTCTTTTTCCATAATATGTAACGTAAGAAAATTTCATTTTCTTTACTGAGGTTTGTAGAATAAATAAGTTTATCAAAGTCATCTCTAGAAAGTGGAGTATCTCTACTCGGATTGTGTGGTAGAGAATCTTCCCATTCAGCATTTTCTGGAATGACTTCTTCGCTATGAAAACGTATTTTGTTGTCATCAATTTCATCAATAGCGTGGACATTGCCTAATATAGTATGTTTGTTAATATCAATAGGATTGTTTCCTATGTTGAAAAAAAGGAATAACTACAAGGCAATTATGTACCTTACAAAGTTCTGTCATAGTGAGTACACTCAAATCTTTTATTGTGCAGTAGATGGGAACCGCATAAAAAAAACGCATAAAAAAGTCTTACTTAGAAAATAACTAGGAATTTCTTTTTTAACAAAATCAAGCCAAAAAGCTTGGTGGTTACTTGAAATCTCGCCAAACTTTTAAAAATCTGGTTTAGAAAATACACTCAAACTTTTTTTTGTGCGATATTTTTTTGTACATTTTTGTTGTGTCGTATATGAAAATTCCAATCAAATAAGAACATAGTTGACAAAATAATTGATAAAAAAATTAATAGGTTTGGTTGAAATTTTCATATACCGCATAAAAAAAAAATCTCACAAAAAAAACGCACAAAAAAAGGCTTCACAAAAAGAGGTTTGAGTGTATGCTTTGATCCTGATTCTTCCCTTATGCACTTTTCTTCATTTTATATATTATTATAATTTTTTCTCCATTTATATTATTGTAATCCTTTCTTTTTATTTAATAAATACTTTTTTAAATAAATAGTTGTTAGTTATTTTCCTAAAAGATAATTGACTATACTTGTCAATATATAATAAAACTTAATGCCGCTAAATCAATGATGGAGCTCAGAAACGATATAAAAAAAATTTATAATAAACAATTAGATGATTTAACAAAAGTAATACATACTGGGATCAATTATAAAATTCGATCTTTTTAAAGCTTTAATAATTCTTTTTCTTTTTTGTTTTTTTTTTATAATTTTGATTATTTTTTTTCGCTCAGCTGTTTTTTTTTAAAAACAGGATTTTGTTATTATTAATGTCAGTTTCTAATGATTTTCTATCAAAAAAAAAATATAAAAGTCGAAATAATTTATTTAAATATCTAAAAAATATACATGAAAATTGAGAAACAAAAAAAATCTGATATTTTTCTTATCTAATTAGAAGGTTGCTCATTTCCGAAAGTAATTCTTATTGGAATAAGATTCCAACTATAAAATTAAAATTAAATGTAAACTGACATTTTAATTCGCATCTTTGTAACATGAAAATTTTATTATCTGTGCATATACTTTAAATGAAATCAACAAGCTATATATAAATAGTTTACCTACTAGCTAAAAAAAATAAATTGTTTGCATCTTGTTATGCTTTCTAAATTATTAATACAAAAAAGAACAGTATTAAATATCATTTGTCATTTAATTTTAAATGACGTTTGGATTTAATCATTATTATTTATATAGAAAAGTAACAAAAGTCAAAAAAATTTGTTTTAATTAAAAATTTTTTTTTAAAAAGTTCAAAAAGCCATATTTAGGTATTATTTAATAAAAAAAATAAGAACTTTTGTAAGTTATGCTTTTTAACATATATTAAAAAAATATCTGTTGTCTGCCGGCTGATGGACATGCTCACAGACAAACTATATAACTGAGGAAATATTCTCTGTACAAGATAAAAAAACAAAAAAGCATATTATTCTTTATTATTTGTTGTCCAATTATTATCCTTTGTTATTTTACTAAATGTTTTATCTAAAAGCTCTTCAGTTAAAAAATCCACAGGATTGCACTTTTTAGGGGCATTTCAGGTGAATACATATTACTTTTGGTATCTTATTTGATATTTTTAATATTATTATGTTGTCAGATATAATGTAACAATTGTAAATTCTTACAGATATGTTAGAAAACAATGCTTTAAAAAAAATCAGAGAGAAAACACAACTGAAATAATATGAAAAACATAAAATACACATAAACTATTTTTAAATTGTTAATTGTTCTTCTTTTAATAATAAAAACTTTTCATATAAATTATATAATTTTATTAAATTATTTTAAGTTTACCAAAAAGCCTCTCTGAAGCTCCTACATCAATCTTGGATTACATAGAGGTTTGTAAACCCAGACAGCTATGTCAGTGATAATGACCTCAAAGAGAACTAACCAGAAGAGAGAACATAAACACAAAGAATATAAAAAGGAGAGAACGATTTAATATAATTACATATATACATATTTTTTAGTTGTTAATTTTACTTTCTTAATAAATAAACTTTTATATTTTATCGGCAACTTTAAGTAAATCTAGGCTTATTAAGGAGCCTTGTAGCAGCTCCTTAGCCAACCCTGGATTACATGGAGGTTCCAATTTGTGTAATTCAGCAACGATTCATCGTCTTGAGATATTTAGATATCTACCTGCTACACCTTATTTTTTTCTAGCATCATTTTTTCCAGCGTAGTTCCTTTGTGAATATTACTTGTTATCAACGACAATCCATTCTTCATTACCTTTTACCCGATTGATCCTTCTAGTTATCTATTTCTGGACATCTTTTTATTAACTTTTCTTGACTAATTTGCCTTCTTATATTTTTGGTACCATTTAACAACATTGTACTTTCGCTCGCATTATATTAGTCACTTTCATTTCATCTTAATTTTTAATGAGCGTTGTCCAGACATACCAAAAAGACAATGTTGTAACTTAACTACTAAGTGTTGATATAGTTGAAGTCGACGCATCTGTATCTCTTACGCACTACATGATGTTGGTGGATAGCTCGCCATTGTGCAATCATGTCCACTAGGAATGTAGTTTAGTTTAATGTTTCAGTCTAGCTAGCACATTATGCGGACATTACATCTTACTCTTTGCCATTTTTTTACTTATAATAGTCTACGCTATCAAAAACTAGTACTCCTCGTAGACAAGAAGGCACCGCATCAGACAAAAACATACAAACAATAGTTTATCTTTATTGTTTCTTCCATAAGTCGTATATAATTATTTAAACGACCACTTATACTATTAAATGTTTCTTTAATTTTATTTTATAATTCTTTTCTTTATCAGAAGCTGATCATATTTTTTTATATATATTTTTACCCCATATAGCCGCCGCTTTTGTCGTTGATCATTAAGTTTTACTCAAACATTTCCACTTTTATATACATCTATTTTTTTCCCTTAGCCTCTGGACTAATCATGTTGAAACGATTATTCAAACGTAATTCATCTAAAATGGAAACTACTATTAATGCTTTTGCAGCTGCCTATGGTGTACTGAAATCGAAATGGCTTAAAGAGCAAGCAGATGCTCAAGGTCTCACAAAAGAAGAACAAAATCAGGTAAGTCAGCGCCAACATAAAGAACTGCGTCAACTTATCACTCAATTCGGTCTAGACGAAGAACAAACTATTCGTCGCTTTCCCGTTCCTACATTAACCGACAACGATCTTAACTTAGAATTGCGCTCTTACGAAAAAGAACTCGATGAAGCTTTTCGTAAGGAAATCGGCCGCGTAGTACCCTACCTCACCAGTCCTTCAATTACAGGCCTGGAGCATTATATACGTCGGATCGACGTTGCCATGCTATCAATTGCTAAAAACGAAGCGCGTAAAGACATTCTCAATATACTCGCTGCTCCATATCTTCCTACATTAATTAGCACTGACAATTACTTAATTCGCTCATATTACGATAGATGTATGATGGAACTTTCATCTGAAGAACGCCCATCACTAACTAATATTTTACACCAAATTGTAAACGTTATGACTTTAGATGATCATAGAGCACGTTGAGGAGCTTCCATACGCCTTCCCAAACAAGGTACCTTACCCATAGGAAACTACATAAAAAAATTTGAAGACTATATTCTTGTGTTGATGGAATTCGCATAGATTCCGTAGAAATGTTAGAAAATGAGCCCTAAATAACGAACGCCGTAGAGCTTTTGTTAGCGGTCTTAGTAATACATTGCGTACTATTGTTACGCAACCTGAATACCACGCAACGTGGCATTCTTTCACTAACGCATACACTGCTGGTTTCAGTAGATTACACCCTACTCGTCCACTTTTTATCAAATCAATTACCTCTAAACAACACGCTAGAACTAATAACCCACGTACTACAAACACCTTAAACCAAAACAATTTTATTAACACAAACGATACCCTAGTAATACTCATAATACACGTTCATTCAACAATGCTCATAATAAAACACCTAACAATTTCACTCCCAAGTTCTTAGCTAACAAGCCTAATAAGAACTACACAAAACCAATTTATTGTCCCCCACCAATACCTCCACAATTACAAGCGAAACGTTTTCCTACTAGTAAACCACCTGCAAAGTCTTTTAACTTAGCAAAGAAGATTAACAACGTTAAATCTCAACTAGATAAACATTCTAGCTTGCTTAGCGATTTAGCTTTTAAACTATCTCTTTTTGATGTTCCTAAGGCCACATTAACATTAGTTGCGATTCTTGCATTCATCTCACCTACTTTTAGTTGGCAATGCACTGAAACACCACCTTTTTGCCCCTCGATCTACCAACAATCCCGATACTTCTTAACTGCTTTTGATGTTGTTACCATATCACCAAGGGCTAAGCTATGCAAAGACGTCAAATTTCGCCCTGCGTATCTCTTGGGAGATATATTAATCGACAACACCTTCCTGTTACCGATAGAAACACGTGTGACACCATATGATACGTCTACTTGCGATCCTGCCTTCGTTTACCAGAATGAAACCACAACTACCTTATTTTTACTCAGACGAGGACCAATAACATTAAATGATCTAGATTTTGACTTCCTTTTAAACGTTTACGCATACCACTACTCATTTAACTTTTTGTGCCCTACTAGCTTTGAAGTAGAAACAACACTCCCTATAGGTAAATTTGTGCCTTCTTCACCTGTAAACAAAAAGCATAAACTAGCATCTCTACACCATGATACTACCATCGACTTAGAATCCGATTCTGATGATAGCACCAAAACGCACAAACTACCTTCACAGTGTACTACTAGACTTAAACAACTTGAGGAAACCATCAAACTAAATACCATAGATGAACAATCCGTGGAAAATGGACATAACAACATATGCGAACAATATAAAACATCATTATTATCCATATCTTCTTTAAATGATAAAATAAATACTCTCGAAAGTGACTTAACTAATATTAAGACAGAAAAATCTGCATTAGAGACTCGTTTAAAAATTAAAAATAGAGACATAGACGATCTTACCACCAGGTACAATGACATTAAAGATCAAAAAAGTGCATTATAATTACAAACCACTGGTGCTCAAAACACCGTTTTTGACTTACAACAACTTCATCAAACTGAACTAGAAAACTTGCGTAAAACACATTTACTTGATATTGAAAAATTAAAAAATGATTACAAACAAGAATTTGACCCTGCTTTAGCATCTGAAGAATTAAAACATGATGCCCAGCGCAACAGTGATTTTTAAACATGGCAAGCAAAAAAAGAAAAATTTTCAGCTTCCTGCTTTGCAGAAAAAGACAACGCTATAGCTACTATGAGAACAATATTTGTCGAACAATTACAAAAGTATTAAGATACATTAGTTGCAAAAGATAGTGTTAAATCAGAAGCGATGGAGGTTGACAACCCCGACAACTTGGCCTCAAAATTAGAGGACCAAACACGCGAAATTATCAGCCTTTGACAACTTCTGGAAGTTAAACAAACACCTACTACCATTCATAATGATACCATTAGTAACCCTGATTTTTGTACAGCTTATAATAACTTCGTCACTTTCATTGATCATATAAAACATTTGGATATATACAATGCACTACTCACGGTCCCCAATAGTGTAGCATCACTATTAACTTTTCTTACTACCCTAGTCGGTTCACGACTTGTCGCTAAGATATGCACCTTACCTAAAAACTCGATCAACTCACATGCACGCTTCCATAATAGTAAACTTGTAAATCCTTCATCCACCAGTCTGCCTAGTAAGTGGAAATTTGGCGATAGCTCACTTCTTGAGAGTATAAATAGTATACTTCATGAAGCATTACCTAAAATAATCATATCTCTTGACAACATACCAATCTTAACATTATTAGACACTGGCGCTTCTATAAATGTCCTAAATGATAAATTGTTACAACAACTTCCCCCACATACCATTAAACATATTGATAAGTCAGACGCTACTGCCACTTCAGCAAATGGTAGTAGTATTCTATTGACCGGAAAAATAACCCTCCAAATTAAAATAGACACGCATACTTACTTCATCAAATGCTACACTAGTCCAAAAATTAGTCACGATCTTATACTAGGCAAACCAGGACTTTCGGCATTTGGTTATTTTTACGATATCTTGGACTAACAATACAGTCGTTCTTAGAGAACACTGTTTAAAGCTACATAACACTTTCCCGTTTGTAGTTGACAACACGATTACACTAAATCCTTTGTCCCATAATATACTTAATCTACTTGTTCGAATAGCTCCCCATCTAAACAATTCTAACGTTTTCACAATTGTTGATCCACGTTTTAAAGGCATCAATTTGTTATGCATCTATTCCCAAATTACGCCTGTACAAGAAAATAGAATTAATTTAATGATTAATAATTATGGCCGCAACTCCGTTACATTATTAGGATACGTGACCCTAGTAGAACATATAAGCGATAATGCAATGAGAATAACAAATAACGGCTACGAAAGTGATGAAGCAGACATCATTGACCGTTTACCCCCATACCCAAATTCATCTACAAAAACAAACCTGACCAAACGCGATCTCCTCATGTTAGCACAAATAGATAATTCCAAACTTACTAACGACGAGATACGTCGTCTTCATGAGATAATCTGGACTTATAAATCCTGTTTTTACAAATACAGTGGTACCTCAGGACTATATAAAAACCCTGAAAAATTAGAACTCATTACAATCCCCCATAATATACCTAAACCCATGCGCACACCTAGATACACACCTGAAAAAGAGCGCGAGATTGAAGTACAAATAAATAACATGCTCAAAAATAATATGATCGAACCCTCGCGCACGCCATATTTATCAAGAATCAACCTAGTTAAGAAAAAAGATAACAACTGGCGTTTTGTAGTTGACTTCCGCGCTATTAATAAGTTAATCCAACCCCAAAGCCATCACATACTCCGTATAGATAGTATATTAGATAAAGCGTCTGGAAAACAATTCTACACGTCCCTTGACCTGAAGAATGGTTTCCACCAGTTACTTTTAGACAAATCTTCTAGATACCTTACAGATTTTCCAACACACATGGGTATTTTTCAGTACAAAAAAATACCTATGGGTTTAGTCGGTAGCCCCGACTTCTTTAACTATGTAATGGAAACAGTTTTTGGTAATAATAATAATTTTGCCTACTTTGACGACATACTACTTACTGACAATACAATTCATGATCATATGAGTAACATTCCCCCTCAAATCCTAGTCTATGGTTCACAGTACCGTGGGGGTGAAACTTGCTGAACAAGCGTTCAGTAAGGCTAAATAGACGGGTGGCCTCTCTGAGAAGGTTAGCAACCAGAAGGCCCAATTTGCCAAAAACAAATATGAAAAAGTCTAATAAAAACCGACCCCAAGTCCCGTGCGCTGAAAGACAGGGGTGCGACAGGAATCTCACGGCAAACCTATTTATAATACCGAAAAACAGCTCTAGCTTTTTTTAAAATGTATTAACCGTTAATGCACGAACGCTAAGTCGTGACTGCGACATAGATTTGATGATAAAACAGATCGTTAGCATAAACGCAGGTATTGTAGCTATTCAAGAGACTAGATAAAAAGTTGAAAGAATGCTTGATTGGTATACTGGTTATCGAGTTGTTATAATTGTTGGTTTAAAAGGAGTTGCAGGTGTAGGCTTTATTATACCACCTTTACCAAAAGAGATAATGATTGAAGAATGTTGAATAATAAGTCTAAAACTGGCAATCGTAAGATTGGCAATAAAGTAAAAATAATGGATAATAATTATTGCATATTTCCCTACAAACGAATCTTCTGGCAAAGAAGTTTTTGAGCTATACGATCAAATTGACAGAGAAACATTGAAATCAAACAGCTACATAAAAATCATTGCTGATAATTTTAATGCAAATGTAGGTAAAAAATGTCCGGGATAAGATTATATCGGTAGCTTTTCTGCTGACGAAAAGAATGAAAGAGAACAATTATTAAATGACTTTATCAAAAGCAGAAAATTCTACATTGCAAATACGTTATATAAGCAACGAAAAAGACAGCTATAGAGATGGGTAAGTCCAAAAGACTACAAAAAAAAACTGGACCACGTGTTTTGTAGTCACTTTACACCTCTCACACAATGTAAAGCTATAGACCTTTTTAGATGCGACACGAGGTCGGATTACATATTGGTGAGAGCCACCTTTAGGTTGAACATAAAATTTAAATAACGAAGAATCTTCAAAAGGAGTGAAGTAGATATCGACAGAGCCGCAGTAGAGATAGTGAAGCTCAATTGGAATAGCATTGGCAAAACTCCCCACGATTATTACAAACTGTCAAATTTTCTGAAATTAGTAACTATGGCTTCTAAAACAATCGTTGCCAAAAAACCAAGGAAAAGACTGACCCAGACAACCATTGACCTCTTAAAACTCAGAAGAAAGAAAATAAACTGTGATGAAAATATGCAAGATATGGCCAAAGCCCTAAAAGAACGTATCACTGCTGACTATCGTGCTTTCGCAGAACAAAAGGCTAAAGAAGCAGCTGAAAAGAAGATGTCATTTAAAGAATGCAGACAAACCTATTCCTTAAGAAAAGAAGCAACAGTATCAATAAAAAATAAAAATGGCAAGATTTGTTATAGCATAAAAGAAATAGCAAAAATCATTGAAGAATTTTATTCTAGCTTATTTGCCAAAAATGTGCAGATCTCATCTTCAGTTCTGAAATTAGACAACAATGTTCCAGAAATTACTTAAAATGAGGTTAAATTAGCACTCAAGCGTATGCTTAACGGCAATGCACCTGGTCGAGACAAAATTGCAACAGACATTCTTAAGGAAGCAAACCATAAAGTTCTAAAAGCCATAACAAGGCAATTAAACGCAATACTATAATATAAAGTCATACCAAAAAACTAGAGATCCACCTTGACAATTTTACTCTTTAAAAAAAGAGAAAAATGTGATATCTCCAACTACCGACCGATTGCTTTAATGTCTCAAATTTCAAAACTGTTTTCACAAGTCCTAATAAAAAGAATCAATAGAAATCTAATAGAGGGTGGTAGAAGAGAATAATTTGGGTTTTAACAGGGTTTCTTTACAATAAATCACATTCATACAATTATTCAGATCATGAAAAGATCGCGGGAATATCACATTCCCCCATGCCTTTTCTTCGTAGATTTTCATGAAGGCTTTCGACTCAATAGAGAAACAAGCAGTATTGAATGCTCTTAAACTCCACTTTGTCTCTGAACCATATGTAGAAATCATTGAGCAGCTTTATTCAGAGTGTTCAACAAACATTTCACTAATTCGTCACACTGTGAAAGTACCAGTGAAAAAAGAGGTAAAAGAAGGGGATGTATTGTCACCTTCGTTATTTTCAGCATGCCTAAAAATTGTTCTCCGAGATCTCGAAACATCAGGAGGAATAAGAATAAACAGCAAAATTCTTTAATATCTTCTGTTTGCTGATGACATCGTGCTGATCTCTCACACTCCAAACGAATTGCAAGAAATGGTATCCAAATTAAATGAGTTAACATCAAAAATCGGGCATAAAATACATCCCGACAAAACTCAATGAATAAGCAATTGTCACTGCTTGTCAAACGAAAATATAATACTCAATGAAAGAATTCTAGAAAAATTTAATCATTACAAATATCTAGGTAGACTAATAACCTCAGATAATAACTTATCTCCATAGCTAACGAGAAGAAAACAAGCTGAATGGAAAGTCTTTTGAAAGCTAAAAGACGTCCTCACAAACCGTTTTATTTCAATAGAAACTCGGGCCTCCATATTCAACACTCATGTGCTATCAGCTATGACCTACGTTTTGGAAACAAAGTGCACCATACAAAGCGATGAGGAATCTTTAAGAATCTCTCAACGTGCGATGAAGAGGAAAATGGTGGACATCAGGTTAAGAGACCGAATATCAAACAAAGAGCTAAGAAAACGCTCCAAGATTACTGACGTTGTTGATAGAATATACAAATCTAAAAGAAGGTGAGCTGGGCATATAATGCGTAGAAATGATAACAAATGGACGACTAGAGTAATGAAATGACGACCCTACGTTTATAAAAGACCCTAGGGCAGACCCCCTACGCGCTGGGTTGACCCAGTTCTAAAATTGTACGGTAGAACCTGGAACAGGTTTGCCAAGTCCAGATCAGATTGGAATAGTTGCGACTTGTGCCTTTGACGTGCCAAAAGCTAATATAAACAGTCTTCAAGTATTCAAGTATTCATGTATGAGTAACATTAAGAAAACTTTGTAAAAGCTGAACAATTTGGATTATGTTTTTCCCTAGCAAAATGCTTTTTTTCGACATACTCTAGAATACCTTGGCTTTCTTATTAGCAGCAAAGGTGTTCCTACTAACCCCCTTAAGAGTCAAGCGCTTACCGAAAAAAACGTACTTATCATTTTAAAGCAATAATAATAATTATAACTTTTTTTTAAAAAGGTTACATTTACATATATGGTAAAAAACCAACCTTTTTTTTAAAAGTCCATAAGTCCAGTAAAACATCAAATTTTTAAATAATACATATATTCACTAAATTTTAAATTCGTTGTATATTATATGAATCTATTTTTATTAAAATCTATTATAAAATAAAAAAGTTATTACAAAAACAATTTATAGTACTTACTTATGGGACACCCTGTATACTATAATTGTATAACCAAAACACAATAAGTTGCAATGGATACACAATTATCCACATCATCTTTTAATTTCTACCACAAGACAAATTTATAACTGTGTACTACCTCTATTCAACAACTCTGTTTCTTTTCAACAGATATTTAGATTATGTCTATACAATAATTTTACCTCTACACAAAATATACCCTGATCACGTATCTTATGTAACCTTACGTATTATCAATTTTATTTTTTTAACTTTCCTTGTTAAATTGTTATGTATACCTTATTATTTTTGTAATTTTCTGAAGTTTTTTTACTATAACTCTTTGTAATATTAATTTTTTTTCTCTTCATCATTTCCCTTTATTATAATTCACATTATTTTACAATATTCAATGTCTAATACATACGATATCACTACTATATCTCAAATTTTTTTTTCCTTAACAACAACAACTGTTAATGTTACATATTGTATTTTTGTTCTTCTCTTAAACAGCTGAAACTACTACAATGTTTGCTTCTATTTTTGTGCTTAGTCATACTAGCATTATTATTCTTTTATCTACCTTATTTTTATTGTAACCTTTTATATATTATTGAATTAAAAATTTTATTAAAGGTAAAGAGACAATAATTTATTGTATTGAATTTAATTTTATATTTAATAAATATTAATTGGAACAGTTATTCTTCCTGGGATATAAGCTTTATGTAAATGACTATTTTTATTATTTTAGTACCCCTAATCACTGTAATTTTTTACTTTTATACTATGTTTTTGTCTCTATTTTTGCCAGCAATACACCCTTATCGATACCATGATGAAAACAATTTAATTAAACTTTTTTTTATATTTCTTTATTTAAAAAACAAAAATATTGTTTAAAAAAAATAACAAAAAAAAGATGGGCTATCAACAGATGGCTCTCTACAACTCCAGGAGATTTTCTTCCTCCTTCTTTTCTCCTTTCTTATTCTCCTCCTTCTCCTTATTTAACTATTCCAGCTCCAACAACAAGAGAATCAACTCCCTCTCCAGCTTCTCCTTCTTCTCTTTCACATCTCTCAGCTTATTTTTATAACTGGCCTCCAAGCTCAGCTGCTAATTATGGTGCCGGCAATCCATAAACTTCACCAAGCTATAACAACAAATTTCCACCACCACCATGGGTATAAGAGTCCTTATACCACCCCATTTCCATCAATTTACGGTATTTCTTGCTGCATTAACAGTACGGGCAGCCAAAAATTCAGTTACTTCCAATTTAAATATTACGTCTACCGGAAGCACTAAGAAACCTACTTTTTAATTTTTTTCCAAGTTCAGTAAAAAAAATTAGTAATAAATCAAAATTTTTAACAAGAATTATTACTTATTAATAATAAATTATTAAAAATGATAAATTCATCAGTTAAAAACAAAATTCAGAAGTTCCACTTAATTTCATGAATTTTCAATTTTCTCAAGGTATTAGTAAGTACAAAATTAGAAGAAGCGTGCCAAAGTCAAAATTTAATCCGCTGTCTCTCTCCCGAATTAATTCACTCTAACTAAAAAAATTTGATACCTTTGTACCTTAAACAATACATTTATTTTATAATTTTTATCAATTTTCAACTACTATTATTTTTCTAACTTTTGAAAGATTCAATAGTTTCATAAAGGGATGTAAACCCAGACAGCTATGTCAGAGAAAAAAACATCAAAAAGAAGTGACCAGAAAAGAAGATATAATTTTAATAGAATATAAAAAGAAAGAACGATACAACATAAATATACATATACACATTTTTTTAATGTTAGTTGTTCTCCTTAATAATAAAATTTTTATATTTAAATCAGTAACTTTATAAGTAAATTCAAGATTATTAAGGAGCCCTTCAGGGATTCATAAACCAGTCCTGAATTACAATTTTTACCTACAATTTCTATTTTATAAATAAGTACACCTATTAAAATTATACATAATAATAAAATATTTCCGTTTAAAAGTTTCATATAAAGCTACAATAGCGACTCAAACATTGAAAAATTAATTTTTATGACTCTGGAAAATAAATATTTTTTAAAATAAATTTTGTGTCTAGAGATAATTAGGTATGAAAAAACGTATGAGAATATTTAAAAGTTTGTTAAATTACGTTTTATTATTTTTTTTCAATTATTTTGTTTTCTGTCAATTTGAGAACAAAAATCAAAAAAGCACATGTTTGTACTATGCTCATTGAATTTCTCATCCATTTTTACGCCTCTATTAAGCAATATTAAAATATTAAAATATTAAAATTGGGGAAGTAAAAAAGTTTTGATGTAAAATATGGATTATATTTCAATAAAAAATGTTGTTATATCTTGTTCTTCAAATTTAAATTTTTTTTAAAACAGTATAAAACAATAATAAATCTAAAATATGGTCAATTATATTATTATTTTTATGAAAAAACTTATTATTTTTTAATAATTTTTTGATCTAAAATAATTATTTTTAGAGATGCTTAGTTTTTTTTTATAATAAAAATAATATTATATTAATATTTCTTCAAAGAAATTTTTTTAATTGAAAAAAAAGCATAACGACATTTTTGATTTGAATATGATTCATATTTTACATCAAAACTCATTTATCTTATCAATTTTTAATTTTAATATTACTTTATATAAACGTACAATTAGTTGAAAAATCTAATAAGCATAGTGCTAGCATGCGTTTTTTGATTTTTGTCTTCCAATCCAAAAAAACAAAAAAAATGCGAAGAAAATAGTAAAAACGTAATTTTAAATACTTGCAAAAATTTTTATTTTTTATTCATAACCTATTATCCATATATACAAAATTTATTTTAAAAGGTAATTATTTTCTAAACAGTTAAAAAATTAATTTTTTAACGTTTAAAACATTGTTATAGTTTTATATAAAACTTTCTTAAATAATTGATAAATTTGCAAAATGCGTTTTAAATAAATTATTATTTAATTTAATGTAAAAGTTTTTTTTTCATTTATAGTTTAAAATAAAAAAGTAATATAGTAGATAAGTTTAAATTATAATTTACTACAAAAGTACAAAAACAATGCAAAATATAAAAAATTAAATTTATAAATATTTTCTAATTACTACTTTGATTATTCCATAGCTAATCAAGTAAGTTCTGATGATACTAAAAAGCCTTCTTATTTACATTAAATTTTGACTACGCTTAACAAATATAATTTTAATTTTTATAATTTATCTGCAATTAAAAATGATAAAAATACATTGTGTTGGCTGTATTGTTTATATTTAGAGTTAAATTGTTTAATTAAAGTAAAAATAATAAATATATATCTAGTATTTTTAATTAGTACGTCATCTATAAATAAATTATCACAATAATTACACAGAAAAAAAATCACATCATTTTCCGTCGTGTTTTTTTTATAATATGCAAAATTAAATATATCAAAAAAAAAAAAAATTTTATATTTAGATTTTTGTCTAATTAAAAAAATTATCTCATTCAAAGTTTGTCATAAAAAAATAGTAATTAAAAGTTTATAAAAAGTATTGTTAATTTGAATATGGAAAAAAATTATTTTTTTTGAATACATGCACACACACTCATACAATATCCTTATTTTTATAAGTTAAATTTTCATGTAGTTTTTTTTCATCTACTATTATTTAAATTTATGTAGATGAGTTATACTTGGTTTATGTTTAAACTTTAATATTCATGAAAAAAAAATGAATATTAGCAATGAAATGATAAAAAAAGCAAATTAATTATAAAAATTATTTTTTTTACGACGGAAAATGATGTGATTTTTTTTCTGTGTAAATATAAATTTTATTCAATACAAATAAGCAAAACAAAAATATTCATAATAAACTAAAACATAAATTAATAAAAAATAATAACTATTTTTAAGAAAATGATAATATTAAAGTGATAATAAAATTTAAAAGTAAACTTATTTAACATAAATTAACCATATAAAATTTTATAATATATATATAACTAATATTTTTTTATAGATAATAAATTTATCTTAACAGTTTAATTATAGTTTAAGTATATAAAAAGCTAAATATTTTAGATTAATAACTTTAAGTTAATTGTTGCCAAAGTTATAGTAAAAATTTTTTGTTTTAGCCTGCGATCAGCCGTTAAATTGTTAATAAAATTTTTATTTAAATATATAGCAAAAAAACTTAAAGAACATAAAAAAATGAAATGTTCATTCAATTAATTATTTCTTACCCTAAATTTGATTTTAGTTTCTTCAGCTTTTTCTAATCTTAGAAGACTTTAATAATGAACAAAATAATTAAAAGTCAAGTAAAAAAAATGTAGTAGTCTTTTCTTTCAAATCTTATTTTTATATATTTTTTTGTATCCTTTTATACACTTTTTGTAACTTTTTTTTTAAAATTTGTTTTATCAATCAATTTATTAAAATTACCTAATTCTACTTTATTAAAACAATTTTATAAAATGCCCACAATTATAAAATAAAATTAAAAATTTCATTTTATCTTTTTTATTCATTTAAGTTAAGAATCTTGTACAATATTGTAAAAACTTTTATTAAATAAAAAAATATAACATGAAATTTTAGATTTTAGCATAGCTAATTTTTACGTGCTTAATTTTATTATCAATCAATTAATAGTTCTCTAAACCCTTATTATTAAATAGAATTAAAAAATGATCTAAAATTTTAAAATTATAATAATGACAAAAAGTATTATTAAATTTCTTTATATATGTGATTTTTAACACATTATACTAAAGCTCTCGATTGGTAAATGCTAAAAGTCAAATGTTTAATTATCATGTTTTACTATATTTAAATAAAATATATCAGTAAAAAAATATTTAAAAAAATTTTTAATATTAAAAGTTTATTTCAACTTATAAAAAAAATTATCAAACATTAATTGATGTATTAATTATTTGTTTTAAATAATGAAATCAACTTTGAAAATACTATATAATAGCATAATTTATTAACGTTATCACAATCACATTTTGTGTTTTATTATATTTGAATATCTAATATAACTAAATTTTTAATTAGACTATTAAAATATGCTGCATTATTTGTTTCTACTTTGTTTCCTCAAAATTTTTGTACTTTTACCGTCTTTATATTGTCATGAAATTGTAAATGAAGAAGTAGAAACAGATGCAGATACAAAATTAAAAAAAGCTTTAAAATTTTCATACGAAGAGAAACACTATTTTTACAGTGTTGGAGAATATAGTGATTTTATGAAAAATAATAATAACACATGGCTTGAAAAACCAAAACATAAAGGAATTAAGCATTATCACGTTTACCATTATCACTTTTATTGGCTTTCAAATTGTGAAATTCCAGAGGGTTGCAAACCACCATATTGTAAACCTCCTCCATGCAAACCTATTCCTCCTCCAACATGTGAACCTGTTCCTCCACCAACATGTGAAACTGTTCCTCCTATAACATGTGAACCAATAGAATCAACTACAACACTAAAACCATCAAAACCATCAAAACCACCAAAACCATCAACACCACAAAAACCATCAACACCACAAAAACCAAAAACAACACCAAAGGGAACAACAACAACGACAACAGAATTAATTAGAACCTCAACAACAACAAAATATGAGAATTGTGAATCTATGAAAGAGTTTTACTTTGGTAGATATGAAAGTACAATTAAAATTAACGTTACAAAATATCCTAAACTTGAGAAATGTGAAACATGTTATAACACAATCTTTGGCAAAACAATTTATAACAGATATGAATATCTTGAAAATTTAAGTAGTAAAAAAACTCAAAAGTTTATAAGTGAAGTTAATAGTATGTCAAAAAGTTATTTAAAAAAAAGTACAATTAGAAAATATCTTGATAAAAAAATTACTAGTTATGCAACCTTTGGTAAATATGAATCATTTAGAAAATATGGTGAATACTATTATTATACATATAAATACGGATTAAAAAATCAATCGTAAGTTTATTTAATAACTATTTTAATACAATAATTTATAGTGTTATAATGAGAACTTCCGAGTATGATAGTAAAGGAAAAGTATTCTTCGATTTAAATAAATACGATTCTACTAAAAAAACAAAATTAGAAGGATATACTTTCTCATTAAATAGTAAATACATGGCTTATTTACTTTCGGTTGGTAACAAAAAATTGATGACAATCAAATTTAAAAATTCTGACGGTGAAGATATGGATGATGTTTTGGAAAATGTTGCAGTATCAAATATGAATTTTGCTTTAAATGGCCGTGGATTCTTTTATTCAGCTTTTACAGATGAAGATGGAAAAATTGTTTCTGATTTATATACTGCTAAAACTTTATATCATTCATTATTATATCATAAAATGGGCACAAAACAAGAATATGATATAATAATAGTTCGTAGTAACGATGATAAGATGTATGTTAAAGGAAGTGTATCAGACGATGGTAATTATTTGTTTGTTTACTTCTTTAAAGAATTAAATATGAATATCAATACAATATCTTATTATCCATTATACAAAATTGATGAAAGTAAAATTAGTGAAGGACTTACTTTGGAAAAACTATTCTCCAATTTTGATGCAAAATATGAAATTATTACTTCTGATCAAAAGTATGTTTATGTTTTAACAACAAAAGATGCTTCAACAGGACGCGTTATAAGAGTCAAATTTTCTGAAGCAAACAATGGATCCAAAAAATGGAAAACTTTAGTTAATTCAAATCCAAAAATGGAACTTCAAAGAGTTGTAGCAGCAGGTAAAAATTATTTACTTCTTCAATATTTAGATCATTTTACTAACGTTATTTATATTCATGATATTATTACTGGTAAACGAATTACTGAACTTGATTTAATGAGAGGTGATGTACAATTTATCTCAGGCTCAAAACACCACAGTAGATTCTTTATTAAAATGTCTAATCAAGTTGTACCACAAAAAATCTATTCTGGTAATTTAGTTGAGTTGACAAATAAAAATAAAAAAATTAAATTAAATGCTTTTATTCACACACAAATTAAGGATATTTATGAAAATAAGTTTGTTATAAAAACAGTATATTTCGAAAGTACATCTAATGTTAAAGTTCCAATGCTTATTTTCCATAGAACAGATCTTGAATATAATGCTAAAAACCCATTAATTCTCGAAGCATATGGTAGTTATGGTATACCTAGTTTACCAAGTTATGATTCCCCAGCATTAATGTTTGTAAATCATTTCCATGGTGTTTATGCTGTTGCTGGTGTTAGAGGTGGAGGTGAATATGGAAGTGAATGGCATGATCATGGAAAACTTCATATGAAACAAAATAGTTTTGATGATTTTATTGCTGCTACTGAATACTTAATTAATAATAATTACACTCGCCCATCTAAATTAGCTATTCATGGTGTAACTGATGGTGGACTTTTAGCAGCTGTTGTATCACGAAAAAGACCAGAATTATATGGTTCAGTTATTTCACAAATTGGTTTATTTGATATGTTAACTAAAAATGAACTCACTACGACAGAAACATGGAAAGAAGAGTATGGTGACTTAGATAATAAAGAAGACTTTAAATATTTATTGAGCTATTCACCTATACATAATTTAGAAATGCCTCATAGACCTGTTCAATTCCCATGTACTTTCTTAATAGGAGAAACACAACCAAATAAATTATATGCAACTAACACATTAAAATATGCTGCTGAAATATATGATACAATTCAAAAAGGTATTAAACATCAAAGAAATCCTGTTTTTGTTAAAATCAATGAGCAAGTAGGATATCGTAGAGGTGAAGATATTACTGAGAAAGTTGAAGAAATTGTCGATATATTTGCTTTTATTAAAGAAACATTAAATATAAAATGGAAATATTAATTTTAAAGTAAATTTTATGCCATAAGAATAATTTATATTTTGCGATTGTTTTTTTTTAATAAATTATCAATTTTTTTTGATTATTTTAATGTTTTTTATAATCTACTATGCTCATATCTTTTAAAAATTTATTCAAAATACAAAAAATATTTAAAAATTTAATAAAAATATTGTAAATAAAAAAAATATAAAAATATTTATTCATCTTAAAATTAATTTAATTATTTCTGTTTTTATTTTTGTTATCCTAACAATAATTTCAATAATTAACATAATTTTTTAAAATAATCAAAAATATTTTTGACTTAAAAAATATTCAAATACATTATTTTTTAATATTTATGTGAAATTGTTTCATTACAATATATTTATTACTTTTCGATTAATTTTAAGTCAAATTCAAAAATAAACTGTTCTCATACAAAATTATGGCAGGTCAAAAATCTTATGAATCTTAATATAAAAAAATACAGTTTCTTTTTAATTGTATAAATATCTTACTTAATATTGTTTTCATATATTATATAGTAAACGTTTATAGTTAAATACATGTACAAAGTGTATCAAATAAAGCCAAATTATTTTTAAAACTTTTTTTCTGGTTTATATTTTTTTTTATAATTTTTTTTAATTGATAAAAAATTGTTAAACGTACAACATATTACATGATCGTTTTTAAAAAACAACTTTAATATAAACTAAAGATAAAATTATTTTATGATATTTATATAAATTTTAATAATATAAAAACTTTTATTTTTAAACATATTATATTAGAAGTATGTTAAAACATCATTCAGGTGTTTTTTCACGTATTTGAAAACATTTTTTACTATTTTTTTTAAAGTATCTTGTTTTATGTATGCAATTTTTTTTCAGTATTATTTTTAACTTAACATTATCTAAAGTTTTTGATAAATTACTATAAAATCAAATGCAGGTATCTGCCAATCGCAATGGTCGATTAAGTTAATATTTCTTTTTTTAGATATTAGTTAGTTACCGAAAATTGATTTAATAAATTAATTGTTTTTTTAGCTGTATATTAAAATATTTACAATAACTGTTTTAGCAATTTTATTTTTAAAAAAATATAAACAAATATTTTTTTTTGATGTAATACTAAGCAATACTATTACTTACTTAATTTATAAATATTAAAATTAAGAAATAAGAAATAAGAAAGAAAAAATAATAATAATTTTAAAACTAACAAATATAATAATTTTCTAGATAAAATATTTTTGTAAAAATTTTTTTGATTACAATCATTTTTTACAAAAAAAATACTTTTAAACTAGTATAAGATAAAAATTAGAAACATATTAAACCATTTACTGTAACTGTTTTACCATTTTTATCTTCAAAAAATATAAATCAACAATTTTTTTTGATGTAATACCATACTATGCAGTTACTTATTTAATTCACGGATATTAAAATTAAGAGATAGGAGAAGCAATGTAAAATAATAATTTTAAGACTAACAAATTTAATCATTTTTAAAATAAAATATTTGCTTAAAAAATTTCTTAAATACAATCATTTTTTTTATAAAAAGATACTTTTAAACTAGTAAAAGATAAAAATTAGAAATATTCAAAATGTTTTATTTTTCTTTATTTTTTTATATAGAAAATAATTTTTTAATAATAATTATTTAATTTTTCAGTGATTTTTATAAGATAAAAAAATTGTAAAAAAGTAATAAATGTGAAAAAAGTTATTAAAGTTTTAAAAAATGCAATATTACTTAATTGTGACCTTTTACACTTATGAAAACCAAAAAATATTCTATTTAAAAGCACTTATTTAATGTTTTGTAAAATGAATTAAGGCTAGAAAATAAAAAAAAAAATAATGTAATAAATATGAAACTTGTAGCAAATAAATTATATAAAAAAGTATAAAGCAAAAATTTATTACTGTTATTTTCATGTATTACAAGCCTGGAAAAAAAAGTTAGTTAAAGTCATAACAACTTTACTTCAAAAAGCAATAAAATTACTACTAGAGATACTTATGACTGTAAAAAAAAAAAAACCTTCTTAAACTTCTAGAAAAAATATTTCATTTGCCACAAAATTATATAAAAAGTGATTATCACCTAGTTAAAGAGGAAATTACAAAGATATGTAAAAATGCTTTTTAAAGTATTTTTTATATATAGAAAATATTTAATTTAGAAAAACTTTGGATTATATGCATTGTATAAAAAATACAATAGAACAAATAATGCTAGTAAAACATATAATAGTGTAGTAATTGAGGATCTAATGTGTATCAAAAATGGAGATCTTAGCAAAATGTGAAGGAATCAAAATACAGGAATTTAAACTTGCGATGCAAATTATAACTGGATTTTTTTCATCATCAAAATCAAAAGCTACAGTCTTAAAAAACCAAATATATAAAAATGTATGAAGGCTTTAAAAAAAGAATATTTTAAAATATTTTTTATAGTTTTAATTGTTTTTTATAATCTTAATTTTTACTATTTTATTAATTATCTCCATGTTAAAACTTGTAAATATATTAAAAATGCCATTTACGCGCACATTTATCTAATTGCGTATATACACAGTAGTTGAGTTCTTCCTCTCTCAAAACGTGACTTGAAATAGAAAAACGCATGAATAAAACTTTATATAAATGTTTTTACAATTTTATTTATAAAAAATCGCTTGTTATTATTTTACGATAAATTAAGATATAGTTAAATTTTTAAATTAAAAATATTAGAAATTATTTTACAATTTGAATATATAATTCTAAAGTTTTTTTAAGTTATTAAACTTTTTTTATTATTATATTATGAACAACAAAATTTGTTATCATAATAAAAAATTTAAAATTTTTTATACTACTATTTAAAAAAAAATCAATTTTTTATTTTGTTATCATAGAGAAAAATTCTTTTGTACAGCATTGTATTTTCTAATTTATATGTTTATCATTTAAAATCACTTATCATTTTTGATAAAAGTAAATTTCTGATAATAAATGTCAAATATTTAACTTTTTATAATACAAATAATTACAAATTTATAGTATTAATAAGATAAAATAGAATTAATTTAATTTTAATCACATCATTCTTTATTTAGAAATAAATGTGAAAATAATACTTTAAATAATGTATTAAAAGTACTTTTTTAATAGTTTGTTTTTCAGAGATCTAGATAATCTGAATTAATTTGGTCTATATAAGTTTTGTCTTCATTCATTTCAATAGATTTTTTTGTTGATGATGAATTTTTTATTTCATTTTGTACTTGTATTACTTCAAAATTGTTATTTTTTCTATTTAAAATAAAAATTACAGCAACAATAAATATTGGAAGTGTAACAAAAATAATACCTAGTATTAATATTATTAATGGTGCAATTTTTGATGCTAATCTTATAAAATTTATAGCATAATCTTTTAATGAAACTCTTACTGTTAAAGAAAAACATGGAAACATAACTGAACGATGCTGAAAAAGTTGAGATATAGAATTTGTTTTCCATATTGGAATATTAAGTTGAATCCTAAAAACTGCTTTTATAGTTGAACCTAAAGTACTTTGAATATCAAAATATCCTAAATTATCATTTTGTATATTAGCATTAACACCAATTATTGAATTTTGAACTTCTTTTGGGGAATAAGCAAAATTTGGTGGTGATAATGTTGCAGAAAAAATTAAATCTTTATTTAATCCTGGAAAACATTTTAATGGTATAATTCCAGGTGGCATTTTGACTTTATTATTTATAATATTTTTATTTTTACAACATGAATAGCAAAAATTTTGTGGTTGATTACAATCTATTTTATCACATTCACCGATTTGTTTTATACCAGATATACCACAAGGCCAATCAGGAAAATATGTAGCATTTTCATAGTTATCATATTCATATCCTTTATATTTTTCAAGATACGTATTCAAATTATCATCATTTATTTTCCATCTAATCGTAGGAATATCATTTACACTTTTAGTTCCATTATTTTTCATTTGAAAATGTCTACAAGTAAATGATTGAAATATTTTAACATCATCTGTATCTTTAATAAAAGCACCATTAAAAGTACCATCTGTAACATCTCTTAAATCATTAGCATATTTTGATTTCCACCATTTCAAATGAGTACTATTGGACCAATTAACTATTTTCCCAACTTTTTTAGCATCGTTTTTACCTGTATATGTTAAATAATCTTCATCATTAGTATTATTATAAAGAGGAAAATATCCAATATGTTTAATATCAGGTATTGGAAATCCAAGAACATTAGGACCACCTATAGATACAAGTAATTTCATTAAATCTGAATTCATAAAACTAATTAATGGATCATAATAACTTAAAAATAGAACTCCTTTTTGTGAAACTTCTTTTACTGGATATTCTCCAAGTAAATATAATGAAGCTTCTAAAAGTATTCTTTGGATTCCTTTAATTTTATATTTTTCAATCATCCTTACTACTGTCATAAAACTTGGATTTGGTAAAAAAAATTTATCTTCCCAATTACAGTATTTACATGATGTTTCTTTATTATAAATCCAAGTTTTTATATTTTTAAAAAATACTTTATTATCATTATCTTTTAATATTATATTGTCTTTAATTTCTGATTCACTAAGAATAATTTTATTATTTTTGTTTATATATTTTTAAAACATACAGATATGAATATGGACCAATAGGTATAGTTGCTGCTTTTTCTCCAAAAAAATTAACTTCATCGGGATTAGTAATATTCCATAATATAAAATCATAATAACTTATTGTTGGTAACTTCCACCAATAATTTGTTAACTGTCCCCATGTTGAATTAGGTGTAGGATTTATTATTAGTTGACTTGAAATTATTGATGGAAATATAGCTAATGGCATTGGAATTAATAAAATTAATCCAATTATAAATACAATTAATAGTAAACCATAAAATATAACTTTTCCCAAAACAGTTTTAGGCCACATATTTTTTTAAACAAAGTTAAAATAGTTTTTCTAAAATTAAAAACGAGAAATAAATTTTGTAATTTTATGATAATTTAAGAATATAAAAAAATTTTCAATCTTAAAAAAATTATAATCCGTAAAATGAGTTTTGGTGCACTTATAATGTGAAAGTTTTTACTGTCATTGCTTTTAAAAGATATTTTATCATATTAATATCGTGCTTATACTGCTACATATAAAATTTTTATCAAAAAATACAATTACTGTCTAGTTTGAGAATGTTTGTAAAATTAATCAAGATATAGATACAAAAATAATTTGTAACTATATTAAAAAAGGTGCCTCATCTAATCAGGAAATTTTATCTTTTTAAATTATATTATAATGATAAAATTCTATTCAAATATTTAATTACATTTCGTATTAACGTTTAATTGTTTATCGTTTTTAATTTTTATGAAAAATCACAGTTTTCAAAGTGTATTATAGTTATAGATTACACAAAATGAATATTTCTATCACAACAATATTATAAAATAAAATATTTTTCTTTATTTATTTAACAATTAATTAATAAAAAGTTTTATTTTATTTTATCTTTTTTTAAAGTAATAATTTGGTTATTTACTTATTGGTGGTATATTTGTTGATAAGAAAAATACTGAAAATCATATATAAAAATGATATAATGCTTATGAAAATAAATAAATTGAAGAATAATTAGAAAAAAAATTTATTTTATACTATTAGATAATTATGTCAAAGTAATGTAATATGAGAAAGAGACGTATAGTATTTATTAAAAAAATTTTTTAATGGAAAAAGCTTCTTTTTTAAGAGTCAGTTTTTTTTTAATAAACTTATTATATTTAATATAGATAGTCATAAATTACTCAAATAATTTGTTTATGATAACGTTCATCCTCTTAAATTATTATTAATAACATATATTGAAACATTTTTTGGAAGTGTTTTATTACTTATCAGTAAAACAAATAAGATTTTGGCGTCAATGTATTGTTAAGTAATATTTTGTATAAATTTTTTTGTAATTGTTAATAAAGAAATTAAAAACTATTTTTATCATACTCTTTGTTGAATGTTACATATATTTTTTTTATTATCTTAAAATATTAAAAAATTTTTTTTGATTTTTAAGCCTGATTTGTAACTTTAAAAAATTCAGGTTTTCTATAAAAACAATCCCCAATAATTTTTACTTCATAGTCAATATCTTCATCAATAATACTTAAACCAGCATTTAAATTTCTTCCTAAAACAAAATCAACAGGGCCATCATCATCGTCTTCTCCAAATGGATTAACAAGCGCTTCTCCAACTTTAAGCCATCCAACAAAGAAAATAAACTGAATAACTGAAAATATAGGAAAATAATAATCTACTTTGTTTGAAACTAAATTTTGATAAGTTTCTGAATGTAAGTATTGTCTTCCAAGACATGCAATAACAAAATATATTCTTACTGTTAATGAAACTATTTGTGTATATGCTAAAGGAATTGGAAACCAATCCAAAAGAAGTAAATTATGAAGCATATTTCTATTTGCAATTAGTACTTTTATACAATCCTGTACTCCAAAATATCCATTTGATAATTTGTTTTCTTTTTCAGCGCTGACAATTAAATTAATTGCCCATTGCATTGTTATCCACCATGGAGCTATTGTATTTTCAGATGCAATCATTAATTTTTGATATTCTTCTTGAGTAAGATAACCTTTAGGTATCATTGAATCAATTGTTGGAAACATTTTTCTTGCTTTTGTTGAAATATCTCTGTATACTAAAATTTGTGATGTAGTCATATATCTAACAATTGATCTTCTTATAAATTTTGATCTTTCATCTGATCCACTAATATATTCAGCTAAATAAATACATGATGTATCTGGAAAAGCAAGATTATCTCCAACTGTATGCCATCTAGAAAGTGTTAATGTTACATAAAAACCAAGCATAAATGAAAGTGGTATAAATGAATTAAAATTATAACAAGTATAACAAATTTTATCAAAGATTCTAAAAAAAATTATAAAATTAATTTAAATAAAAAATAAATTTACAATAATTGTTCCTTATTTAAAGCAAATCTTGAAATGATACTAATAATACCATAAATTAATAACCAAGCAATTAATTCTTTATAAATGGATTTCCATAAGCTACCTTTCCAGTAAAAAAGTGTTTTAAAAAAACATTTTAATGATGTTTCTGTAATACTAGATGAATAATGTATTGTCATTGTAAATTTATAAAAAAAAGTACTTTCAATTGAAATTTCAAACATATTTATAGTTTAATTTCTTGAGTATATAAAGTCGCTTTTGTTATTAAAAATATTTAATTTTTTTTTTCAATAACTTTTTTTGTTTACTCTTAAAAATAAAATATAATAAAAAATATACATTTATTTACGAGATAATACATAATCTTTCATTAAATTCATTTTTTTAAATTTAATTTTATTATTATTAACTTTTGAATTAATCATATTAATAGATCATCATTTAATCACTACTATTGTAAAATATAATCTCCTTTTAATTGTATATACATATTTATATATTTATTAATATAATATTATAAAAAATGTTTTAAAAAAATATATTAAATAATATGTTTTTTAACATAATTAACATATAACTATATATTAATTAGTACTAAATTACTCTTTTGATTTCTTTTTAATTTTTTAATATTTATGTGATTTTATAAAAATTTGAATTAAAATATTAACTAATATAAAAAATATTTGTTTTATAAAGTTATATATTATTAATATACAATCAATTTGAATTATTATTATATTTTTATTAAATTCGAAACATTATCAAATTTTTTATTATTTTTTTGTTAGCTTTTTTATCATTAAGATAAAACTAATGTTATTGTTTATATTTTTAAATATTCCTTTTTTATAAAGTTACATTAATTTTTTTGTACTTTTATTTTTATAAGTTTATTTTAAAAAAAAAATTTTTATGTTTATAAACTTTATATATTTTCTATTTGTTAAATATAAAAATAGTATAAAAATAAGAATATTTTTTTTTTCATGTTAATTTATTTATTAATTGTGTATTCTAAATATTTTCTTTCATTTGTTTTAAAATAGTTTTTTTAAGATCAAAAAAAGTTGTTTTATTTTTTTAATAAATGCTAATAAAATATACTTTTTATATTATATGAATTATTAAATTTAAAAAAAAAATTTTTTTTTTATTAAACTAAATATTATCTTTTTAATTTTTTTACAATACAATTTAGTTTATTATATGTTTTTTAAATATACTTTAATTTACATAAAAAAATAATTATTACAATAATCTATTATTTTTTTTTGGTAAAATTAAATTAAGTAAAAATAAATGCTTTGATTTTATTGTGCTTTTATTAAATTCAAATAAATAAATACATTTTTTTAATTTATTCAAACATTAATATGTAATATTTTAAAGAAATATATTTTTTGTAATTTCATAAAAAAAACTAGAAATACAAAATATTATGCTACTAAATAATTTGTCAACGTGTTTCTTTTTTCTATTCTAATAATTAAATTTTATTACAAAAAAATTTATTTTAAATCTTTTTTTACTTTTTAAAATTGAAATTATTTAGGTGTATAATTTGCAAAATGTGTGTAAAAAATGAAATATAGCAAAAAAGTTGAATTCTTTCTGAATTAAGTAAAAAATTGCTTTTTTTGTAATTAGTATTTTTATTAAAAAAATAAAAAAAACAATATATGCAATATATACACTAATTACAATTTTTATAAAATAAATTAGATGTTTACGAAATAATATTATTTTTTATGCATATTATTAAAAATTTTTAAGTTATTAATTTATATTACCTTTGATATAAAATAACAATAAAGTGCACAGAGCAATGATATGATAAAGTGCATTCATTATCATTTTTATTACTTTTTATTCTATCTTAATGTAACTATTTTTATTTTTTTTCAATGTTTTGTCTTTTTTGAGATAGTCATTTTAAAAATAACTTCATTTATATACATTTTTTTAATAAAAAATTTAAAAAATTTTTTAACTTTTTTTAAAAAAAATACAATTTTTTAAAATATTTCATCTTAATATTTGACTGAAATTTTATATATTAATTTATAATTGTTCTTTTTTACAATTTTTTTGTTAATAATTTTTTTAATCTTATTAAATGTATTTGTATTTGCTACATTTTAATATTTTACAAAGTACTTTTTTAATGTTTATAAACATAAATAACAATTTTTTCCTTAATTTTGTATAACTACAAACATTTTATCTTTTAATTTCTTTGAATTTTTACCAATTGAAAAAATTTCGTGTTAGATAAAATTTAGTTTTATAAGATTTGTTGTTAATGCTTTAAACAAATAGAATGTGTTATTATTAAAAAAATTTTTGTAATCTAAAATTTTTCACTATTTTTGTTTTTAAATTTTATTTATTATTTAAATGTTTTATATAACAAAAAAATCTATTATAATAAAAAGGTATATTTGTAAAATTTTATTAAATAAACAAATTTTTGTTTTAAATAATTAAAAAAAAATATAGTAAATAAAATACATTGTTATTACATTTAAGTATAAAAATTTTGCTGAATAAAGTAAATTTTTTTAAAATTTACAATTATGAAAATAGTTAACTTTTTAGAAAATCTGGCTTATATTTTTGTACAAACGAGATTTTAATTAATTATTTAGTTTGAAACCAAAAATAAGTCAATACTTAAAAACTATAAAACAACAATACGATGAAAATAATAAAAAATAATGACAATAAAATCTAATAATAATAATTAACGCTAAAATTATATAAATAAAAAATTTTATACTTAAATAAAAAAACTATTATACATTGAAAAAAAATTAAAAGTACATTAAAATAATACGAATAATAATAAATAATGCTTATCTTAATAATAAGTTTTTGATAATTATTGCATCAAAAATTATATTGATAATATAATATAAAATTATACAATAGTAATAAAATTTTAATTGAATATTGATTATTTAAAATTAAGGCAACTATTGCATTAATCAAAAAAATTTTTTCTATAAAAAAAATTAAAAATAAATAAAAAAAAATACAATTAAATAAGTGTCTATAAAAGTTAAATTTTAATTACACTTATACAAGGAAATCACATTTAATATTATTTTTTATAATCTCAAAATATTTATCATTACTTTTACTTTTTTTTTTTAATAAAATGCAAACTTTTTTTAATTAAATATATTTTTTGTTACACATTTAAACCAATTTTTTTTAAATAACTATATAGTAAAATTTTAATTTTGACGTTAAAAAGAATAAAATTTGATAATTTCATTGAAAAAATTATGGCTAAAAACTATATATAAAGAAAGAAAATTTTGTGAAAACGCATTCTATTTTTTGATCTTGTAAGAAATTTTGTTGTTCAACCGGATTTATGGAAAACCTAAAAGAAGATATAGGGTAAGGCTTTAATCAAATAAAATTTTTGACATATAACGGTGGTCGCCAGCCAAATTATATAAATTTTTTTTTAATGGAATTGAAAAAAAAAACTGTAAAGTGTGCAAGAAAAATATATGATGTGATAAAAAAACAAATCAACAAATTAATAAAAAAAATATTATTTGTAAAAAGATTACAACAATAACAAATACAAAAAAAATTTTTTTAATATTAAAAAAAACTAGGCTATAATACACTTAAGTTTTGTATCCAGGAGGATTGAATATAACTTCAAGAAAGATTTAAAAGTATAAAAAACTTTATAAATGTTTAAGTTTAACATTTATAAAGATTCATATTGAATGGAAAATAACAAATATAAATAGTTTAATAATAATTATAATTTTGATTTTTTTTAAGTTTTTTCTTTAAACTTATATTGTATTATTCATTATTATATAGTGTTTTTTTTTCTTTCTAGCTTGTTATTTCAAACACAGATGAACGTTCTAAAGATTTGTTAAATAAAAAAACCAAGAACAAAATTTCAAAGTTATAAAAATAACTGGAGTAATAAAAGTAGTATTTTTATTATTTTTATTGATGTGAAAAATATTTAAAAGGTGTTAAAATAACTACAGTTACTCTAAAATTCAATCATTTTCCACCGCATTATTATTTTTTAATTTCACAATTTATTTTTTTTCTAATTTTATTTTAACATTTGAAATGTGTTAAATCTTAAAAATAAAAAAGTACTTTGTAATTTTCATACTATACTTTATTTATTTTAAAATTTTTAAAAAATTCTTACCAAAGTTAACGTGTAATTCTAATATAACTTATAAAAACTACTACTTTGTGCTTTTAAAAGTAGATATAAAAAAATAAAATGTATTTTAAAATAATTATTAAGTCTCCTTTTTTAAATTATCCAAAATCTTTTTATTCTACTTTAGTTTTACCAATAATAATATTTTTACCTTGATAATGTTATATGTTTCAACCTTTAATTTTTAATTATAGAAATAACAGTTAAAAAATCTAAATATATAAAACAATTATTTTTCTAAAATTCCTATTATAAATTAAGTTTTTTTTAATCTTAATACTTAAAATATTTTAATAAAGTTATAGAAATACATATATTATTATTAAATATAAAATATTTAATTTTTTTAATTATTAATTTTAGTAGTCAATACTTCTATCTGTTCATTTTGATTATTTCTAATTTTTTTATCGTTAATATACACCATTTTCATTTTATGCAAACTTTTGAATTTTTTTTACCTTTAGAACTGTCTTTCAAAAAACAGTTTTGTGAAACAATGATCAAGTCGAAAACTCGTATTTTTTTTTAATATGATTTATTTCGTTAAACCAATGAAGTGGAGACAACTTGAAATATTAACGAAGTAATTAGAGAGGATATGACAAATACAAGCACTATACGTTAACGGTTTAAGCACTTTGCTTATTACGATTTGAATTATAAAAATGAGGTATGTATAATATTTAAACATAAAGTAAGCAAGAGTAAACTGAAAACTGTAGTGGAAACAAAAATGTCTCAAACTATGTGTAAACCGGAAGTAAGTTTTAAAATTTATATTCTAACAATAATAAATTTTTTAAAAAATTAGCATGGTAAAGAAACTGGAGAAATATTTTTAGCATAGTGCAAAATAAATTCTTTTTAACACTGGTAAGCGTTTGATGCAATAGTTGGATAAGGATGAAGTGATGAAAAACAATCTGAAAACAAAAAGTAATCAAAAAAACTAATAGTATCATGAAACAAAGTCAGTCAATTATATTGAATGTTTATTGCAACTAATTTAACAGAAAATCAAGAAAATTAGTCACAATAGACAACCAAATTTTCATGCAAGTCAACACTTGATTACACTACTTATTACTTACTGTATTCATCAAATTATACACAAACTGATTTCTGGGAGTTACAGAAATTAGACTAGTTTATAAAAGGAAAAAAATTCAATTCTTAATAAAATATTGTAAAATGTCTTTTGTAAATTCATTGTTATCGTTAAGATATCAAAAAAGTGTCAGTAATTTAGAAGCCCACTTTTAATAATGATAAAGTTTTTTGCTATAAATATAATAATAAATTTTTTTAATTGAAATTAAACATTTCATTTATAATTACCTATATATTTTAAAAAATATATGTAGTAAAGTTAATATTAATAATAATATATGTGCAAAATATTGTTATTAATTTTAAATTAGAATATTAAATCTAAAAGTTATAAAATAAACAAATAGTATTTTACGTCATATAATTTAATATAACACATTAACAATCAAAAAAATAATTTTAGTTAAATACAAATTTTACAGTATAATTTAATACTGTAATAAACAATAAAGTTTATAATAATTATAGAAAAATTAAAAAAATTATAAAAACAATATTTAAATTGCTTTTATTGTATCATAAAATATGGACAATTTAAATCAAACTTTTATTAAATGAATAATAATTTCAAAATAATTTATAACACAAAATTAATTTTTTAAAATTGAAAAAAAAGGGTAAAAACACATCATATTTTTATTCATATTTCAAAATGCATATTTTATTAAATTTTTATAATAATTTTAATTGTACTTGTATTTAAATTATGTTAATTGTTCAAAAATTTCATATAATAATTGTATTCTAACATAAAATCAAAATGATTATTTTCTAATAATATAAATTAAAAGCATATAATAAATTTTATATAATTTTAAAAATAAACCAATTGTTTGTAAAAATTAGAAAGATCAATGTTAGTAAACAATTTTAATATATTCTATAATATTAATGTTATTGTTTTAAAAACACTTATAATATTTTTAATTTAAAAAAACAATGTATTATATAATAATAACTAATAATAAAAATTGTTTTCTTCAATAAATTTATATTAAACAATTCTTTTAATAAATTTAAATTTGATATAAAAAAATAGATAAAGTAAATTTTAATACTAATTAAACAAAAATGATAAAATAAATAACAATTATGTATATTAAAGTTATATTTAAAAATAACAAAACAAAATTTTTTTAAAAACATTTTTGTTTATATTTTTGTATGCTAATCAAACATATTCGAATATATAAGAGTACCATTTATTACAAAAATCACAATCAAAACAATTTATTAATTTCATAAAATGATTTATATAAATTTAAAATCTATTCTATTTTTTTTAATTTTTATAAATGTTATTATTAACTATGTTTCAAGTAATAATGAAAATAATCAACTTGTTCAAGATGATTTAGAAAAACAATTAAAATCATATAACTCTAAAAATGCTTTATTTGATAATCCTTCACTAAATGATATTATCTTAAATGATATAGCACATGCACCTGTAAGAAAACCACGTTTAGGAAAAAGACCAGGACAAAAAGGACCAATTAGAAAACCAGGACCAAAAAGACCAATTAGAAAACCAGGACCAAAAAGACCAATTAGAAAACCAGGACCAAAAAGACCAATTAAAAAACCAGGACCAAGAAGACCAGGACCAAAAAAACCAATCAGAAAACCAGGACCAAAAAAACCAATTAAAAAACCAATTAAAAAACCAGGACCAAAAAGACCAATAAAAATTAAACCAGGACCAAAACCAATAAAACCAATAGTTAAACCTAAACCAAAAACAACTACACAAGCACCAGAAGAACCAGAAGAACCAGAAGAACCAGAAGGACCAGAAGAGCCAGAAGGACCAGAAGGACCAGAAGAACCAGAAGGACCAGAAGAACCAGAAGGACCAGAAGAACCAGAAGGACCAGAAGAGCCAGAAGGACCAGAAGGACCAAGAGATAATGACGATGATGTCGACGAAGAAGATGAAAGAGACTAAGATAACATAAATTAAAATCAAGATAATTAAAACAATATTTTAAATAAGAATGTTTTAATTTTATGACAAAAATATGTTAAAATTAAAAATCCGATTACTTTTTTACATTTATAATATAATAAAAGTATTTTATAATTTTAATATATTTTCTATAAGATAAAACTTTTAAATGATGAATAATATTATTAATTATAATTAAAATATTGTTATTATTAAAATTAATGATTAAAACATAATCAAACATTTGGTAAAAAAAATTAAGTGAACTGTTTTTGTTTTAATAGAAATATTTCTTTTTATATAATTTATTAATATCTTTATTTATCAATATAAATACTAAATAAATTATTTTACTTTAATAACAAAAAATATAATTTTAACCTAAATATTATTTAAAAAATTTAATAATTTTATTTCATTGTATTTTTAATAGCAAATTATATTAATACTATTTTTCTGTCAAATTCAATTTATTTTCATTAAATGTTTATAATATACCAAAATTAACGTTGTTTTATTTTAATTAAAACACGTTTCCCGTAAAGTCGAGTAAGCTAGGATAAGCAAAATTTTAAATTCAAAATTTAATAAACTTAATACATTAACCTAGGGGACATATACCGAATGCAAAATATTAGCTTCATTTATCTTCACCGCGCTTCTGTAAAGCTTTAAAAAAGTTTTGATTTACTTTTTATATCTCAAAAATTAGTGTGTAAAATTATATCAATAGACAAGGTGTTCACAAACTAACTTCAAAAATTTTAAACTCTTATAACTTTTGTTTTACTTTATACTTTTCTATGAATTTTTTTTTAAAATGATAGAGAATAATGTAGGCAATAATATAAAATATATAAAAAGATCTTTTTTAATATTAAAAACTAAGAAAAAATAAAACGTTTTAAACTTTTTTAATTTTGTTTTAATAAAAGTGGTAAATGTGTTCTTTTAAAAGTAAAAAAATGTTTTCACCTACGTGTAAAACATCTTAGCTTGTTAACCGGAAAAATAGTATAAATATATCAAACGTAAACAATATTGAGTACGGGTAGGACTATGAATGCGTTATTAAATTCATGTCGAGGTATGTATGGATGACTTGTCTTGTTCGTTCCATGGCGCAACATATATTTCAAGAATGTATTCAGATGTTTTATTCGTACCTGATGTTGTTTACGTTTTATGTATTTTTACGTTCTGCTCTGTTAACATCTTAATGATGTTATATTTTATACCTAATATAACAATTTTAAAAATAGAGGTTTACTATAGTATATCAATTTATATTAATATCATAATATAGTTGTATCTTTAGTTTTATTAAAAGTTATTTCTCAAAAACGATCTTGTAATATATCACAATTTAAGCACTTTTCTATTATTTAAAAAAAATCATCAAAAATTATCAAGTAGAAAAAGAGTTTTAAAGAAATTTTGAGTTACTTATTGAACGTCCTGTATATATTAATTTTTATCATTTTTAAATCCTTTTCAAATATGTAAACAAAAATTAAAATTTTAATTTTTAAAAGTAGTTTATGTCAGAAAATCATTAAAAATCGAATTCCTCAATTAAGCGACTAGTCTCAGTAGATACAGCATGCTAGAAAATCTATAGTTACATATTCAGTTTAGCTTCAAACGTGTGGGAAAAAATGTTATTGATAAATATTTTTATGATATATTTTATTATAAGGATTTTCAAAATCCGTTGAAAATGAATTTCTCCAATTATGCGAATGGACTTAATATATTTATCTTGTCTGAAAACTTGTTTCCATACTTAAATAACATTGTGTTTTGATAAGAAAAAAGTCATTAATACATATATTTTGAACATTGTTAAAATATACATCCTCTGTCTAAAAAATAACCGAAATCCCTTTATTTTACAAAAACTAATTGCGTTATCGATAGGTTATCAATCGTTTTGTAGAGTATTAACCTTCATTTATCAGATGCTAGTTTCACTTATTTATTCGTCTACGTGGAGCAAATATATTTTACATTAAACTACAGTTGTCTTAAGTTGATCAAAGAATAAATCAAAAACAAAGAATTATTATTAAACTCTGTGTTAAATATGTAAAACTGCTACAGAAACATTCTAAATTTTTTAATTAGCTTATAGGAATAATTTTTTTATCAAAAAAAGTTGTTTGGAAAAGTCAAAAATCAAAACAATTCTCATTTGTTTTTACGATTCAAAGAAAATCATTCATAAAGAATTTGTTCCAAGTAGTATAAAGATTAATGCTGAATACTATCTAGATGTATTAAGACGTTTAATAATCCGTATTTATTTTGAATATTAAAAACAAGGTAATTGGAAATTATTCACAATAATGCAACATCTCATCGGACATTAATTATTACTGATTATTTGACCAAAAATCAAATTTTTTTAATTAACTATTCGTATTCACTTGATTTGGTTTCCTGTGACTATTTCCTATTTCTCAAAATACATTTCAAGTTAAAAAAAACGTTTTAACTTGACTGAAGACATTCAATCTTCAACGACAGCCATTTTTAAGATCATCACAAAAAACAATATAAAAAAGTCATTTGATAGACTTTATAAACGTGCTTATCGTTGTATTTTTGTTAAAGGGAAATACTTTAAAAAATAAAATGTTTTTTTTTAAAATTTTATTTGCTACATTTTTTTTATAAAATTATTCTGATTATTTTTAAGACAGATGCTGTACACATTTAAACTTTTTTAAATAAAAATGTAATTGAAAACCTCAATTATAAAATAAATTTTGTTAAATTTAGCATAATTGAAAACGTTAGTTTACATTTTTTATTATTAAACTTGATTTCCAGAATAGGCAATCTATGAAAACTATTACTATATCACTAATATGTCTATATGCAAAGATTTCTTTGTGATAAATCTACATAACTTTATTTTAATGTAATTTTACTAATAAAATATTTTTTATAATCTTATAAATATTACAAATTAAACGCTTTGTTTTTTTTGAAGGTTTTTTTTTAATATATTTTTAATTGGTTTTAACTAATATTTTATAGTTTGAAATATATTGATAACATTAAATATAGTTTTATCAATGACTTTTTTTATCAATTGAAATATAATGATGTTTAAATGTAAAAAAAAGTTTTGAAACACGCTAAATTTACTGAGACTAGTTACTTTATTGGAAAATTTGGTTTTTGATGACTTTCTAGAATCAACATAATAAAGTATGTTAAAAAAATTTTGTCAATAACTTTTTCTTTCATATGATTTACAACAAACTGAATATATAACTATAGGTTTTTAAATACGTTTTATTTATTAACACTAATCGGTTTAATTGAGAGATTCGATTTATGTTGATTTTCCAACATCAGCTACTTTAAAAAACAATGATTTTTAATTTTAGTTTACATATTTGAAAAGATTTCAAAAAATAGTAGAAACTGATATATATATTGATATAGTTTCATATACTAGTTTATAAGATACACAAATGGTGTCAAAAAGTTTATGAAGCTTTACAAAAGCGCAATGAAGAAATATAAAACTAATATTTTGTATTTGGTAATAAATCAACTAGATAAATATAATAAGCATATTAAATTGAGAAATTAAAATTGCTCGACCTTCTTGGGAAACGTGTTATAAATTAACTTAATTTTATTTAACATTTATTAATTTTTTGTGTAAATTTTTTTTAGATTAAAAAAGTATAATCTATAAATAAGTTAATTTTACAAAAATTATTTGCATTAAAGTTAATATTAATAATAATATATATGTAAGTTATTATTATTATTAAATTAGAATATTAAATCTACAAGTTATAAAATAAATAAATAGCATATTACGTCATAAATTTAATATGACACATTAACACTCAGAATAATAATTAAAGTTAAATACAAATTTTACAGTATAATTTAATACTGTAGTAAAAAATAAAGTTTTTAGTATTTATAGAAAAATTTAAATAATTTTTGAAAAAAAATATTTATTTTACTTTTGTTGTATTATAAAAGTTGTATAATTAAATATTTTTTATTAAACAAAAATTAGCAACTTTATTAACATAAAGATTATAATTATTAAAAAATACTTTTAATTTAAAAAATAATGTAACTTATTATTAATGAAAAAATAATGTCTAATCTTTAAAAGTTTTTTCAATTTCTTTTATAATTTTTTAAAATATAAAATATAAAAAAAATATTTTACTACCTAAAAACCTATGTAAATAAAATTAAAAATAAATTTATAACATATAATAAACTCTTAAAAATCTAAAGAAAAAAATGTATAAAAAAACATTATATTTTTATTTTTATTTAAAAATATTTATTTTAAAAAATTTTTATAATAATTTTAATTGTATTTGTATTTAAAAATAATGTTAATTCTTCAAAAGTTTTATAAAAAAAAATTTTAGAAAATTTTAAAAATAAACAAATTGTTTGTAAAAATTAGAAAGAATAATGTTAGTAAACAATTTTAATATATTTTATAATATTAATGTTATTGTTATAAAACACTTATAATATTTTTAATTTAAAAAAACAATTTATTTATAATAATAACTAATAATAGAAATTGTTTTCTTCAATAAATTTATATTAAACAATTCTTTTAATAAATTTAATTTGATATAAAAAATAGATAAAGTAAATTTAAATACTAATTAAACAAAAATGATAAAATAAATAACATTTATGTATATTAAAGTTATATTTAAAAATAACAAAAAAAATTTTTTCAATATCTTTGTTTATATTTTTATATGCTAATCAAACATATTCAAATATATAAGAGTACTATTTATTACAAAAATCACAATCAAAATAATTTATTAATTTCAAAAAATGATTTATATAAATTTAAAATCTATTCTATTTTTTTTAATTTTTATAAATGTTATTATTAACTATGTTTCAAGTAATAATAACAATAATCAACTTGTTCAAGATGATTTAGAAAAACAATTAAAATCATATAACTCTAAAAATGCTTTATTTGATAATCTTTCATTAAATGATATTATCTTAAATGATATAGCACATGCACCTGTAAGAAAACCAGGACCAAAAGGACCAATTAGAAAACCAGGACCAAAGAGACCAATTAGAAAACCAGGACCAAAAGGACCAATTAGAAAACCAGGACCAAAAAAACCAATTAGAAAACCAGGACCAAAAAAACCAATTAAAAAACCAATCAGAAAACCAGGACCAAAAAAACCAATTAAAAAACCAATCAGAAAACCAGGACCAAAAAAACCAATTAAAAAACCAATTAAAAAACCAGGACCAAAACCAATAAGACCAATAGTTAAACCTAAACCAAAAACAACTACACAAGCACCAGAAGAACCAGAAGGACCAGAAGAACCAGAAGGACCAGAAGGACCAGAAGAACCAGAAGGACCAGCAGGGCCAGAAGAACCAGAAGGACCAGCAGGACCAGAAGAACCAGAAGGACCAGCAGGACCAGAAGAACCAGAAGGACCAGAAGAACCAGAAGGACCAGCAGGACCAGAAGAACCAAGAGATGATGACGATGGTGTCGACGAAGAAGATGAAAGAGACTAAGATAACATAAATTAAAATCAAAATAATTAAAACGATATTCTGATTAAAAATGTTTTAATTTTTTGACAAAAATATGTTTACAATTAAAAATCTGATTACTTTTTTTACATTTATAATATAATAAAAGTATTTTATAATTTTAATATATATTTCCATAAGATAGAACTTTTAAATGATGAATAATATTTATAATTATAATTAAAATATTGTTATTATTAAAAATAAAGATTAAAACATAATCGAACATTTGGTAAAAAAAATTAAGTGAACTGTTTTTGTTTTAATAGAAATATGTTTTTTTATATAATTCACTAATATCTTTATTTATCAATATAAATACTAAATAAATTATTTTACTTTAATAACAAAAAATAAAATTTTAACCTAAATATTATTTAAAAAATTTAATAATTTATTTAATTGTATTTTTAGTAACAAATTATATTAATACTATTTTTTGTTAAATTCAATTTTGTTTATTAAATGCTTATAATATATTAAGATTAACATTGTTTTATTTTAATTAAACATGATTCCCGAAAAGTCGAGTAAGCTAAAATAAGAAAAATTTTAAATTCCAAATTTAATAAACTTAATATATTAACTTATGAGACATATCACCGAATGCAAAATATTAGCTTCATTTATCTTCACCGCGTTTGTGTAGAGCTTTAAAAAAATTTTGATTTACTTTTTATATCTCAAAAATTAGTGTATAAAACTATATCAATAGACAGGGTGTTCACAAAGTAACTTTAGAAATTTTAAACTATTATTACTTTTGTTTTACTTTATTTTTTTTTATGAAATCTATTTTAAATGATAGAGAATAATGTAAGACATAATATAAAATAAATAAAAAAATCTTCTTTAATATTGAAAACTAAGAAAAAATAAAACGTTTAAAACCTTTTTAATTTTGTTTTAATAAAAGTGGTAAAAGTGTTCTTTTAAAAGTAAAAAAATGTTTTCACTTACGTATTAAACATCTTAGCCTGTTAACCGGGGAAGGGTTATAAATATATCAAACGTAAACAATATTGAGTACAAGTAGGACTATGAATACGTTCTTAAATTCATGTCGAGGTATGTATGGATGACTTGTCTTGTTCTTTCCATGGTGCAACATATATTTCAAGAATGTATTCAGATGTTTTATTCGTACCTGATGTTGTTTACGTTTTATGTATTTTTACGTTCTGCTCTGTTAACATCTTAATAATGTTATATTTTATACCTAATATAACAATTTTAAAAATAGAGGTTTCTATAGTATATCAATTCATATTAATATCATAATATAGTTATATCTTTAGTTTAATTAAAAGTTATTTCTCAAAAACGATCTTGTAATATATCACAATTTAAGCACTTTTCTATTATTTTAAAAAAATCATCAAAAATTATCAAGTAGAAAAAGATTTTTAAGAAATTTTGAGTTACTTATTAAACATCCTGTATATATTAATTTTTATCATTCTTAAATCCTTTTCAAATATGCAAACGGAAATAAAAAATTTAATTTTTAAAAGTAGTTTATGTTAGAAAATTATTAAAAATTGAATTCCTATATCAAGCAACTAGTCTCAGTAGATCAACATGCTAGAAAATCTATAGTTACATAATCAGTTTAGCTTCAAACGTGTGGAAAAAATGTTATTGATAAAAATTTTTATGATATATTTTATTATAAGGATTTTCAAAATCCGTTGAAAATGAATTTCTCCAATTATGCGATTAAACTTAATATATTTATCTTGTCTAAAAACTTGTTTCCATACTTAAGCAACATTGTGTTTTGTTAAGAAAAAAGTCATTAATAAATATATTTTGAACATTGTTAAAATATACAGGGTGTCCACGATAAGTCTTCCTGATGAACTGTATTTGTAAACCTATTTTCATTGTAGGACCTTTAATATGTACTAGTAATTAAATTTAGTATATAACTAAATTTTTATATGTGTTAGAATAGTGTGTACGAAATTTAATTCATCAGGAAGACTTATCGTGGACACCCTGTACATTCTCTGTCTAAAAAATAACCAAAATCCCTTTATTTTACAAAAACTAATTGCGTTATTGATAAGTCATTAATCGTTTTATAGAGTATCAATCTTCATTTATCACATGCTAGTTTTACTTATTTATTCATCTACGTGGAGCAGATATATTTTACATTAAACTACAGTTGTTTTAAGTCGATCAAAGAATAAATCAAAAACAAAGAATTATTATTAAATTCTGTGTTAAATCTGTAAAACTGCTACAGAAACATTCTAAATTTTTTAATTAGTTTATAAAAATAATTTTTTTTATCAAAAAAAAGTCGTTTGGAAAAGTCAAAAATCAAAACAATTTTCATTTGTTTTTACGATTCAAAGGAAATCATTCACAAAGAATTTGTTCCAAGTAGTATAAAGGTTAATGCTGAATACTATCTAGATGTATTAAGACGTTTAATAATCCGTATTTATTTTGAATATTAAAAACAAGGTAATTGGAAATTATTCACAATAATGCAACATCTCATCGGAGATTAATCATTACTGATTATTTGACCAAAAATCAAATTTTTTTAATTAACTATTCGTATTCACTTGATTTGGTTTCCTATTACTATTTCCTATTTCTCAAATTACATTTCAAGTTAAAAAAAAACGTTTCAACTCGACTGAAGACATTCAATCTTCAACAACAGCCATTTTTAAGATCATCACAAAAACGACATAAAAAAGTCATTTGATAGACCACAGAAAAATTTCTCCCGTCGTTTTGACAGGGGTTTTTATCAAATTTTTTTATATAAATTTTATAAAAAAAAAATAGAAAATAAATAAATTAATTAACAGTCATTTTATAAATTTTTACTAATAAATTAAGACAAATTGGATGAATATTAACAAATAACTTTTGTATTTTTTATAAATAAGCAACAAGTTGTAAAATAAAATTTAATATATTGGAAAATATATACATCTGAAAAAATAATTTTTTTTAATAATAAATAAAAAAAACGAACTTTTAATTATTTATCTATATTTTTTATATTATTCATTTAAAAGTATAGTGATTATGTTAAATATTATTTATAATTGTAATCATAAAAACAATATAATATTTTTTATGATAAATGATAATAGAAAAATATTACCATTAAAAGTTTTAAAATAAGTCATTGTGTTCAACTATATAAACGATATATCTTTTTTAAAAAAAAGGCTATATGTTTTACACGGTAGTTTACATACTTTTATATATTTTCCAATATATTAAATTTTATTTTACAACTTGTTGCTTATTTATAAAAAATACAAAAGTTATTTGTTAATATTCATCCAATTTGTCTTAATTTATTAGTAAAAATTTATAAAATGACTGTTAATTAATTAATTTATTTGTGTTAAATATTTTAAAATCAATAAAATGTTCATAGTTTACACCCTCCGTTGATATGACGGGGAAACTTTTTCTGTGACTTTATAAACGTGCTTATCGTTGTATTTTTGTTAAAGGGAAATACTTTAAAAAATAAAATGTTTTTTTTTAAATTTTATTTGCTACATTTTTTTTTATAAAATTATTCTGGTTATTTTTGGGACAGATGCTGTATACATAAAATTTTGTTTATAATAGTTATCTGGTGGAAAATTTCAAAACAATACAAAAAAAATTAATACTCTAACAATATAAAGTATTTTTTTACTTGTGCTACAAAAAATATTTATTTTTATTTTGATAAGTTATGTTAATGATGTTTTTTTCAATAGTTAAATTATTAAAAAAAAAAATTAGTGTTTTAATCAATAAAAAAAATAATAACTTATCAATATCATTAACTGCAAACTTTTTTTTTATTAGTAAAAAAGTTTTTTTTTATGTTAGTTTTATTTTATTTTAAAATTTGTTATTTACATAATTTCAAATAAGAAAAATATGTTAAATGTACTTACAAATATGAATTATAGCGTTTATATTTCACCTTATTAATTACATATCAAAACTACAAAATATTTTTATTTTTAATTTTAAATGCAAAAAAACAATTATATTTAAAATATAAAATATTTTTTTGCTAACAAACTAAAAAAAATTTTTTTATTGTTGTTTTGATTATCTTGATCTTAATTTATATCATTTTATTTCTTTATCTATCTTTATGCTTCACACCATCTTTTCCGACCTTTTATTTATTATTTTCACTTAAAACTATGTTTCATTGTTGATTATATATTTTTTTAATGAGAATTTAGCTCTTATTCGTTTTTTTTCCACGTTTTTAATTAGACTTGATTTTTTTGATTCAGGAATATTTGATCCTAGTTTACTTTTTTCGATTGATTTTTTTAAATATAGTTACTAAATTAGTAAAAATAAAACTATATAATTCATGATATTTAAATAAACTACTACCAATATTAAGAAATTATTATTTATTTTCTAAATCTTTTTTAACAAGTTAATTGCTTTTATTAATAATCAAAACATAATTAGTTAAAACATTAAAAACAATTAAAAACAAAAAAAAATTTTAAGAATCAAATAAATTATTTTCGTAATAGTTATAATTTATTAGGGGTACCCAAAAGTAATATTGTTGTTTTGCATAGCAATTTTTCCTTAAACTTCCCTAATCTCAATGGTGAAGTCTCGAAGTACTGTCCTGAGTAGCGGTTTACAAGACTCTGCTACTAACTACTCCAAATGGCCCGCTAACTTTACCAAGAGGAACAATTAGCTAGCTGGTTCCGTACTTCGTTTATAAACACCGAGCTAAACTCCTAAAATAATTAAATAAACAACACGTTGTATTAATATTAAATTTTATTTAATAAATAAAACATAACATAAATAACAAAATATCATAATATTTAATTATCAATTTTATTATTATTCTCAGTAATAGTTCTTCCATCATAAATCCAATATAAATCCTTATAAGTACGTTGTAATTCCATATAAATACATTATGAATCCTGCTGCATACTTTCTGATAACGTCTAACTTCATACAAATGTCGTACATACAGAGAGTTTCTCTTCAAGTCCTTCATGAGATACGGACTCATAGCTTACACTAGACCTTATGTGGAAATGGTCTGTGTTGTACATATTCACACATGTACTGTATCAAGTATCAATATGTATTGATACCAAGTTTCCGTCAGGAAACTTATGTTAGGCGTTAGGAGATACCTAACATGATCTCCCTCATGAACTTATGTTCATGATAATCATATAGTTCCGTTATGGAACCTAAAGTAGACCCCTAAAAGTAGAGAGTCTACGTTGATAACTCGCGTCATCAACAGGTTTCATACTTCTTTATATGGAAGTAAACATATAGTTCAAACCATATAATGGTGAACTTAGAATACTCAATGGTATTCTTTATTTTCAGAATATAATTATTCTGATATCTCAAGCCTATATGGAGAGGCTTGGATTAGTACCATATATAAGGTACTATTGTTCTTAAAATACACAAGACTAGCAATGAGAAAATATAAACTTCTTTCTTTTCATTTTCTGAAGAATATATTGAAATATTCTTGTTTATATAATATTAAACTCCTCCTATGACCTATTAAAACATCTGCTTGTCAATCACTTTTTATGATAGGTCACCAGATCCATTTTAAAGCATATAATATATTTTGATCTTCTGTTTTAAAGTTTTAATACTATTAATAATGCCATAAATTAATTTAAGTTTTAACATCTGTTTCCGGTATATTGATTTTTATAAAAATAATAAAAATATAAAATATACTTTTTATGGCAGCATTACGTTTTGATGACTTTTATCAGCTGATATCTTATGCTGAATTTGTAAAAAATATTTCAGAAAGTGAAACTGACTTCTTAACTTTAATTCTGTATAATAATTTTATTTTTCTAATAATTATGGATGAAATGGCAAACATAAAACCATAAGAGATGCATTCACGTCATTGCATGCTGTATGAATTTCATAAAGGTAACAACGCTACAACAGCTACAAAAAATATTTGTAGTGTTTACCCGGGATTCTTAGATGTTCGCAAATGCCAAAGATGGTTTTTGAAGTTTAAATCAGGTGATTTTGACCTTTCTGACGCAAATCGTTCAGGAAGAACATCGGCGCTAAATAATGATATTTTGCTAGAAGCCGATCTCTGTCAGACAATTGAAGAACTGTCAAATAAGCTTAATTCAACCTGTTCAACAGTTCAAAAACATTTAAAACAGATTGGTAAGGTCTATAGTGAGGGTGTTTGGGTACCACACAATTTATCGGAGGAAAATAAAGCAAAGCGTTTGATGTTGTGCAGTTTATTGCTACAAAAACATAATGTGGAATCATTTGTTGATTGTTTAATGACTGGAGATGAAAAATGGGTCTTTTTCGATAATCCTAAACAATGAAAATAATGGTTATCTCCAAATAAAACTCTAGCAGCTACACCAAAAGTAAGCATACACTCATTGAAGGCTTTACTTTGTGTTTGGTGGAATATCCGGAGAGTAGTTTACTTTAAAGTTCTGGAACCAAGTCAAACTGTAACTTCAGACCTTTAATGTCAACAATTGAAACGGCTTCATCAGGCATTAGTATGAAAGTATCCAGTTTTGATCAATAGAAAAAGTGTGATACTTCAACAGACAATGCAAGACCACACTCTTTAAAAAGAATCAGGATAAAGTCAGGGAACTAGGTTGGGAGATTTTACCTTATCCACCTTATTCTCCTGACCTTGCTCCTTTGGATTATCACCTGTTTAGATCGTTGCAACATTTTTAAAAAAAGAAAAATTTCTAAAATGTCGACAAAGTCAGAAATGCAATTCCAAACTTCTTTGATGAAAAACAAGCTTCATTTTACAAATCAGAAGTTGAAAATTTACTCACTAGATAGCAAAAGGTCATAGATAACGAGGGTAATTATATTGTTGATAAAAAATTAAAAAAACATCAAAAATTACTTCGTCAAAAGTTGCAAAAAAAAATGACATTACTTTTGGGTACCCCTAGTATTTAAGAATGGTTAAAATTTTTAAAATAAATTATATATGTCAAACATACGTTAAAATAAATAAATGTTAAAATTAATAAAAGTTTGTTTTTTTTTTAAATATTATTTAAATAGCAACATTAACAATTTTATATTAAAAGTTATATATATTTTGAAATTATATAAATAAAAAACATAATATCTTTGATTTAAATATATTTATTTTTATTTACAAAGCTTCAAAAATTATTTTGATTATTTATAACAACAAAAGTATAATATTAACTTTTAATAACTACTTGTTTTAACAATAGTATTTCTTATGCATTGTTTTTTATTGTAATGTTAAAGTCTTAAATATTACAATCATTTTTAAAAAAATATAAAACAAACGTTTATAACAAATTTATTAATTTTTACTTTTATGTAAAATATTTTATTACTGTTTTGTGACAATATATAAAAATTTTATAATAATATTTTATTTTATAAAAAAAATTTTTTTTTCTCATTAAAATATACAATTTAGTATAATTCCCTTTTAGTTTCTTTCAATTAAATTAATAAAATGCAATTAACGATTAATAAATTTTCACATAAAAAGCAATGGATTGTCAAAGTATAATCAAAAATTTATTAAGTAAAGAAAAAATATGATTTTTTATTATTGCTAAGTGTGTAAGCGTTACCTTGAAACAGGAATATAAATTAAGTTTAGAATTAAAATAAAATAGACATTTTTATATTATGGTCTCTTGTTATGGCTTGTTTTAATGTTTGTTTTTTTTTTTGTTAATATAACAAAATCATATAAGTATATTTGGCGTTATTTTGTCTAAAAGTGGCTATCGTGCTTACAAGTGAGAAAAAAATTGTTTTTCCAATGCATTTAAATTAAAAAAAAAAAGTAATGCAAATTAAGAAGGCAATTAAAATTTGATATCATAATTAATATTCTATTGAGAAAATTTTCAATTATATTACTAAAATAAACTTTTTAAAATTTATTGCGACTACTACCAATAAAAAAAAGTAATTAAATTTCTTTAAAACTATAAACTGTTATCTTTAGGTAAAAGATATTCAAATGAACATGAAATAAAATTGAAAATTAGAAAGCAAAACAGGTGAAAATATTATACTAACAAGTGTCTAAAGAAAAAAAACACCAGAGTAGGAATATGATTTGATAATACCAAAATACCTTTCAAAAAAACATTTTTTTTTTCTTTATGGTTAATCCTATGAGATTTTTTTATTAGTTTTTTGTGGAAAAACGTTGAATGTGAACATTTGAAAAAGAATTATAAATATAATTTTTTGAATACACAGAGAAATATTCATATTCATAACGTTAAGGGAATTTTGAAATTAGTAAAATTAAGAAGCAGACAGCAAAATAAAGCATGTAAATTTTATATTGGAAAACTACATGTACTAGTTTAGGTGACAAAAAAAAGGACAAATTAAGTTTTTAAATTTAATTTAAAAAGTACCAAAAAATTTTACTGTTTTTAAAAAAAAAATAAAATTTTTGTTTTGTATTTTGTCAAAAACACTTTTAACTATGATATGAAATAATTTATAAATATAGAAAAATAACACTATTACTTTACACTGTTACATTTTATTGAGAGAAAAATAAAAGGTAAAAGTGCCAACAATTTTTTTAAAATAATTTTTAAAAACTTTACAAATAAGTTTTAAATAGAAGTTTAGTTAATTTTTCTTACATTTTGTTTATTATAAATGTTTAACAATGCTTCAATACTATAAAATGTTATTTTAAACAAAATTTAGCTTTTTTAATTATTATGAATAAATAATTATATAAATAAAATGTATTTTAAAAAATTATTTAAAAAAAATGTTATTAACTTAATATAAATTATTACAAAATTTTCTAATTAATTTAATAATATGTTTGATAACTATTATATAAAAGTTTTTAATTTGTAGAAATTAGTAAAAAATAATTAAAATTACATTGAAAGTGTTTAATATTAATATGTTAATTGATTAATTAAAATAAAACAATGTTAATCTTAATATATTATACGCATTTAATAAACAAAATTGAATTTAACAAAAAATAGTATTAATATAATTTGTTACTAAAAATACAATTAAATAAATTATTAAATTTTTTAAATAATATTTAGGTTTAAATTTTATTTTTTGTTATTAAAGTAAAATAATTTATTTAGTATTTATATCGATGAATAAAGATTTTAGTGAATTATTATAAAAAATACAAATTTCTATTTAAAAAAACAGTTTACTTAATTTTTTTACCAAATCTTTAATTATGTTTCTTCATTATTTTAAATAAAAAAAATATGTTAATTAGAGTTAAAAAATTATTTTTAATTTTAAAGTTCTATTTTATAAAATACATATAAGAATTAAAAAATACTTTTATTGTATTATAAATGCAAAAAAAAGTAATCGGATTTTTAATTTTAAACATATTTTTGTCAAAAAATTAAAACATTCTTATTTAAAATATTGTTTTAATTATCTTGATTTTAATTTATGTTATCTTAGTCTCTTTCATCTTCTTCGTCGACACCATCGTCATCATCTCTTGGTTCTTCTGGTCCTTCTGGTTCTTCTGGTCCTGCTGGTCCTTCTGGTTCTTCTGGTCCTTCTGGTTCTTCTGGTCCTGCTGGTCCTTCTGGTTCTTCTGGTCCTTCTGGTCCTTCTGGTCCTTCTGGTTCTTCTGGTCCTTCTGGCTCTTCTGGTGCTTGTGTAGTTGTTTTTGGTTTAGGTTTGACTATTGGTTTTATTGGTTTTGGTCCTGGTTTAATTTTTATTGGTCTTTTTGGTCCTGGTTTTTTAATTGGTTTTTTAATTGGTTTTTTTGGTCCTGGTTTTCTGATTGGTTTTTTTGGTCCTGGTCTTCTTGGTCCTGGTTTTTTAATTGGTCTTTTTGGTCCTGGTTTTCTAATTGGTCTTTTTGGTCCTGGTTTTCTAATTGGTCTTTTTGGTCCTGGTTTTCTAATTGGTCCTTTTTGTCCTGGTCTTTTTCCTAAACGTGGTTTTCTTACAGGTGCATGTGCTATATCATTTAAGATAATATCATTTAATGAAAGATTATCAAATAAAGCATTCTTAGAGTTATATGATTTTAATTGTTTTTCTAAATCATCTTGAACAAGTTGATTATTGTCATTATTACTTGAAACATAGTTAATAATAACATTTATAAAAATTAAAAAAAATAGAATAGATTTTAAATTTATATAAATCATTTTATGAAATTAATAAATTGTTTTGATTGTGATTTTTGTAATAAATGGTACTCTTATATATTCGAATATGTTTGATTAGCATACAAAAATATAAACAAAAATGTTTTTAAAAAAATTTTGTTTTGTTATTTTTAAATATAACTTTAATATACATAAATGTTATTTATTTTATCATTTTTGTTTAATTAGTATTTAAATTTACTTTATCTATTTTTTATATCAAATTAAATTTATTAAAAGAATTGTTTAATATAAATTTATTGAAGAAAACAATTTCTATTATTAGTTATTATTATAAATAAATTGTTTTTTTAAATTAAAAATATTATAAGTGTTTTATAACAATAACATTAATATTATAAAATATATTAAAATTGGTTACTAACATTATTTTTAAATACAAATACAATTAAAATTATTATAGAAATTTTTTAAAATAAATATTTTAAAATAAAATTAAAAATATAATGTTTTTTTATACATTTTTTTCTTTAGATTTTTAAGAGTTTATTATGTGTTATAAAATAATTTGTTTTTATTTATATAGTTTTTAAGGTAGTAAAATATTTTTTTGAACTCTTATATTTTAAAAAATTATAAAAGAAATTAAAAAAAAAATTTTTTTAATTAGACATTATTTTTTCATTAATAATAAGTTACATTATTTTTAAATTAAAATTATTTTTTAATAATAATAATCCTTATGTTAATAAAGTTACTAATTTGTGTTTGACAAAAAATATTTAATTATACGCAATTTCGTAATCCAAAAATAATTCCATTTTTATTTTGAAATTATTATTGATAAAACAAAAATTTGATTTTATTTGTCCATATTTAATGATACAATAAAAGCAAAGTAAATGTTTTTATTATAACTATTTAAATTTTTTTAATATTATAAATTTTATTCTTTACTACAGTATTAAATTATACTGTAAAATTTGTATTTAACTAAAATTATTATTTTGAGTGTTAATGTGTCATATTGAATTTATGACGTAATATGCTATTTGTTTATTTTATAATTTGTAGATTTAGTATTTTAATTAAATAATAATAATAACTTACATATATATTATTATTAATATTAACTTTACAGCAAATAATTTTTGTAAAATTAACTTATTTATGAATTATACTTTTTTAATCTAAAAAAAATTTACACAAAAAATTAATAAATGTTAAATAAAATAAATTAAAAAAACGTTTTCTGAGAATGTCGAGCAATTTTAATAACCCAAAACAAGCAAAATTTTTATTTCTCAATTTAATATGCTTAATATATTTGTCTAGTTGATTTATTATTTAATACAAAATATTAGCTTTATATTTCTTCATTGCGCTTTTGTGGAACTTCATAAAATTTTTGACACTATTTGTGTATCTTAAAAACTAGTATATGAAACTATATCAATATATATATCAGTCTCTACTATTTTTTGAAATCTTTTCAAATATGTAAACTAAAATTAAAAATCATTGTTTTTTAAAGTAGTTGATGTTGAAAAATCATTAAAAATTGAATTTCTCAATTAAACGATTAGTGTCAATAAATAAAACGTATTTAAAAACATATAGTTATATATTCAGTTTGTTGTAAATCATATAAGAAAAAAAGTTATTGATAAAATTTTTTAACATATTTTACTATGTTGATTCTAGAAAGTCATTAAAAACAAAATTTTTCAATAAAGCAACTAGTTTCAATAAATTTAGCGTGTTTTAAAACCTATTTTTACATTTAAACACAATTATATTTCAATTAATAAAAAAATTCATTGATAAAATATATTTAATATTGCCAATATATTTCAAACTATATAATATTAGTTAAAACCAATTAAAAATATATAAAAAAAAACCTTCAAAAAAAAACGTTTGATTCATAATATTTATAAGATCCTAACACATTTTATTAGTAAAATTACATTAAAATAAAGTTATGTAGATTTATCATAAATAAATCTTTGCATATAGACATATTAGTGATATAGTAATAGTTTTCATAAATTGCCTATTCTGGAAATCAAGTTTAATAATAAAAAATGTAAACTAACGTTTTCAATTATGCTAAATTTAACTTAATTTATTTTATAATTGAGGTTTTCAATTATATTTGTATTTAAAAAAATTTAAATGTATACAGCGTCTGTCCTAAAAATAACCAGAATAATTTTATAAAAAAATGTAGCAAATAAAATTTAAAAAAAAAACATTTTATTTATTCGAAGTACAGGGTCACAATTAAGTCATTGTACATTTTTTAAAAATCGAATAACTTTTTTTTTACTCAATATTTTTTTGTGACCTTTTTTTAGCTGACAGAGAATCATTCAGAAAATTATATTGTTAACATTAAGAATTGTTTTCTATTTAAGCAAGTGAAGAAAAATGAAACATTTAAAACGGTCCTAATTTTTTTATGAAATTATTTTTAAAAATATATTTTTTAAACTATTAAAGTGCTTCTAATTTTTATCTCCCACTAGTTTAAAAGTATTTTTTTTATAAAAAAAATAACCGTATTTAAAAAAATTTCAAAGACGATTTTTTATTAACAAAATGATAAAATTTGTAACTGTTTTTAAAAAAGCAAAAAAAAGTTTTAAAAACGTAAAAAACATTTTATTATATTACTATCTACACCTAATAAATATAATTAAAAAAAAAGTCTTTATATTATTAAAATTTATAAAAATACCATAATATAGTTATATCTTTAATTTAATTTAAAATTGTTCTTTAAGTAAGATATTGTAATATTTTATACTTTTATCAATTTTCTATCAGATAAAAAAAAATCATAAAAATATTTAAAATAAAAAAAAAGTTATTCGATTTTTAAAAAATGTACAATGACTTAATTGTGACCCTGTATTTCACTTTATAAAAAATACAAGGATAAGCACGTTTATAAAATCTATCAAATGACTTTTTTGTGTCGTTTTTGTGATGATCTTAAAAATGGCTGTTGTTGAAAATTGAATGTCTTAAGTTGAGTAGAAACATTTTTTTTATCTTAAAATGTAACTTGGGAAATAGAAAATAGTCACAGGAAACCAAATCATGTGAATACGGATAGTTAATTAAAAAAATTTGATTTTTGGTAAAATAATCAGTAATGATTAATGTTCGATGAGATGTTGCATAATCGTGAATGATTTCCAATTACATTTTTTTTAATATTCAAAACAAATACGGACTATTAAACGTCTTAATACATCTAGATAGTATTCAGCATTAACCTTTATACTACTTGGAACAAATTCTTTGTGAATGATTTTCTTTGAATCGTAAAAACAAATGAGAATTGTTTTGATTTTTGACTTTTCCAAACAACTTTTTTTGATAAAAAAATTATTCCTATAAGCTAATTAAAAAATTTAGAATGTTTCTGTAGCAGTTTTACATATTTAACACAGAGTTTAATAATAATTCTTTGTTTTTGATTTATTCTTTGATCGACTTAAGACAACTGTAGTTTAATGTAAAATATATTTGCTCCACGTAGACGAATAAATAAGTGAAACTAGCATCTGATAAATAAAAGTTGATACTCTATAAAACGATTGATGACCTATCAATAACGCAATTAGTTTTTGTAAAATAAAGGGATTTCGGTTATTTTTGAGACAGAGAATGTATATTTTAACAATGTTCAAAATATATATATTAATGACTTTTTTATTATCAAAACACAATGTTATTTAAGTATGGAAACAAGTTTTCAGACAAGATAAATATATTAAGTCTAATCGCATAATTAGAGAATATCATTTTCAACGGTTTTTGAAAATCCTTATAATAAAATATATCATAAAAATTTTTATCAATAACATTTTTTCCCACACATTTGAAGCTAAACTGAATATGTAACTATAGATTTTCTAGCATGCTGTATCTACTGAGACTAGTTGCTTGATTTAGGAATTCGATTTTTAATAATTTTCTGACATAAACTACTTTTTAAAATTAAAATTTTTAATTTTCGTTTACATATTAAAAAAAAACTTAAAAATGATAAAAATTAATATATACAGGATGTTCAATAAGTAACTCAAAATTTTTTAAAACTCTTTTTCTACTTGATAATTTTTGATGATTTTTTTTAAATAATAGAAAAGTGCTTAAATTGTGATAATATTACAAGATCGTTTTTGAGAAATAACTTTTAATAAAACTAAAGATACAACTATATTATGATATTAATATGAATTGATATACTATAGAAACCTCTATTTTTAAAATTGTTATATTAGGTATAAAATATAACATCATTAAGATGTTAGCAGAGCAGAGCGTAAAAATACATCAAGCGTAAACAACATCAGTTACAAATAAAACATATGAATACATTCTTGAAATATACGTTGCGCTATGGAACGAACAAGACAAGTCATCCATACATACCTCGACATGAATTTAAGAACGTATTCATAGTCCTACCCGTACTCAATATTGTTTACATTTGATATATTTATACTACTTTTCCGGTTAACAAGCTAAGATGTTTTACACGTAGGTGAAAACATTTTTTTACTTTTAAAAGAACACATTTACCACTTTTATTAAAACAAAATTAAAAAGGTTTAAAACGTTTTATTTTTTCTTAGTTTTTAATATTAAAAAAGATCTTTTTATATATTTTATATTATTGCCTACATTATTCTCTATCATTTTAAAAAAAAATTCATAGAAAAGTATATAAAGTAAAACAAAAGTTATAAGAGTTTAAAATTTTTGAAGTTAGTTTGTGAACACCTTGTCTATTGATATAATTTTACACACTAATTTTTGAGATATAAAAAGTAAATCAAAACTTTTTTAAAGCTTTACAGAAGCGCGGTGAAGATAAATGAAGCTAATATTTTGCATTCGGTATATGTCCCCTAGGTTAATATATTAAGTTTATTAAATTTGGAATTTAAAATTTTTCTTATCCTAGCTTACTCGACTTTTCGGGAAACGTGTTTTAATTAAAATAAAACAACGTTAATTTTGGTATATTATAAACATTTAATGAAAATAAATTGAATTTGACAGAAAAATAGTATTAATATAATTTGCTATTAAAAATACAATGAAATAAAATTATTAAATTTTTTAAATAATATTTAGGTTAAAATTATATTTTTTGTTATTAAAGTAAAATAATTTATTTAGTATTTATATTGATAAATAAAGATATTAATAAATTATATAAAAAAAAATATTTCTATTAAAACAAAAACAGTTCACTTAATTTTTTTTACCAAATGTTTGATTATGTTTTAATCATTAATTTTAATAATAACAATATTTTAATTATAATTAATAATATTATTCATCATTTAAAAGTTTTATCTTATAGAAAATATATTAAAATTATAAAATACTTTTATTATATTATAAATGTAAAAAAAGTAATCAGATTTTTAATTGTAAACATATTTTTGTCAAAAAATTAAAACATTTTTAATCAGAATATCGTTTTAATTATTTTGATTTTAATTTATGTTATCTTAGTCTCTTTCATCTTCTTCGTCGACACCATCGTCATCATCTCTTGGTTCTTCTGGTCCTGCTGGTCCTTCTGGTTCTTCTGGTCCTTCTGGTTCTTCTGGTCCTGCTGGTCCTTCTGGTTCTTCTGGTCCTGCTGGTCCTTCTGGTTCTTCTGGCCCTGCTGGTCCTTCTGGTTCTTCTGGTCCTTCTGGTCCTTCTGGTTCTTCTGGTCCTTCTGGTTCTTCTGGTGCTTGTGTAGTTGTTTTTGGTTTAGGTTTAACTATTGGTCTTATTGGTTTTGGTCCTGGTTTTTTAATTGGTTTTTTAATTGGTTTTTTTGGTCCTGGTTTTCTGATTGGTTTTTTAATTGGTTTTTTTGGTCCTGGTTTTCTGATTGGTTTTTTAATTGGTTTTTTTGGTCCTGGTTTTCTAATTGGTTTTTTTGGTCCTGGTTTTCTAATTGGTCCTTTTGGTCCTGGTTTTCTAATTGGTCTCTTTGGTCCTGGTTTTCTAATTGGTCCTTTTGGTCCTGGTTTTCTTACAGGTGCATGTGCTATATCATTTAAGATAATATCATTTAATGAAAGATTATCAAATAAAGCATTTTTAGAGTTATATGATTTTAATTGTTTTTCTAAATCATCTTGAACAAGTTGATTATTGTTATTATTACTTGAAACATAGTTAATAATAACATTTATAAAAATTAAAAAAATAGAATAGATTTTAAATTTATATAAATCATTTTTTGAAATTAATAAATTATTTTGATTGTGATTTTTGTAATAAATAGTACTCTTATATATTTGAATATGTTTGATTAGCATATAAAAATATAAACAAAGATATTGAAAAAATTTTTTTGTTATTTTTAAATATAACTTTAATATACATAAATGTTATTTATTTTATCATTTTTGTTTAATTAGTATTTAAATTTACTTTATCTATTTTTTATATCAAATTAAATTTATTAAAAGAATTGTTTAATATAAATTTATTGAAGAAAACAATTTCTATTATTAGTTATTATTATAAATAAATTGTTTTTTTAAATTAAAAATATTATAAGTGTTTTATAACAATAACATTAATATTATAAAATATATTAAAATTGTTTACTAACATTATTCTTTCTAATTTTTACAAACAATTTGTTTATTTTTAAAATTTTCTAAAATTTTTTTTTATAAAACTTTTGAAGAATTAACATTATTTTTAAATACAAATACAATTAAAATTATTATAAAAATTTTTTAAAATAAATATTTTTAAATAAAAATAAAAATATAATGTTTTTTTATACATTTTTTTCTTTAGATTTTTAAGAGTTTATTATATGTTATAAATTTATTTTTAATTTTATTTACATAGGTTTTTAGGTAGTAAAATATTTTTTTTATATTTTATATTTTAAAAAATTATAAAAGAAATTGAAAAAACTTTTAAAGATTAGACATTATTTTTTCATTAATAATAAGTTACATTATTTTTTAAATTAAAAGTATTTTTTAATAATTATAATCTTTATGTTAATAAAGTTGCTAATTTTTGTTTAATAAAAAATATTTAATTATACAACTTTTATAATACAACAAAAGTAAAATAAATATTTTTTTTCAAAAATTATTTAAATTTTTCTATAAATACTAAAAACTTTATTTTTTACTACAGTATTAAATTATACTGTAAAATTTGTATTTAACTTTAATTATTATTCTGAGTGTTAATGTGTCATATTAAATTTATGACGTAATATGCTATTTATTTATTTTATAACTTGTAGATTTAATATTCTAATTTAATAATAATAATAACTTACATAAATATTATTATTAATATTAACTTTAATGCAAATAATTTTTGTAAAATTAACTTATTTATAGATTATACTTTTTTAATCTAAAAAAAAATTTACACAAAAAATTAATAAATGTTAAATAAAATTAAGTTAATTTATAACACGTTTCCCAAGAAGGTCGAGCAATTTTAATTTCTCAATTTAATATGCTTATTATATTTATCTAGTTGATTTATTACCAAATACAAAATATTAGTTTTATATTTCTTCATTGCGCTTTTGTAAAGCTTCATAAACTTTTTGACACCATTTGTGTATCTTATAAACTAGTATATGAAACTATATCAATATATATATCAGTTTCTACTATTTTTTGAAATCTTTTCAAATATGTAAACTAAAATTAAAAATCATTGTTTTTTAAAGTAGCTGATGTTGGAAAATCAACATAAATCGAATCTCTCAATTAAACCGACTAGTGTTAATAAATAAAACGTATTTAAAAACCTATAGTTATATATTCAGTTTGTTGTAAATCATATGAAAGAAAAAGTTATTGACAAAATTTTTTTAACATACTTTATTATGTTAATTCTAGAAAGTCATCAAAAACCAAATTTCCTAATAAAGTAACTAGTCTCAGTAAATTAAGCGTGTTTCAAAACTTTTTTTTTACATTTAAACATCATTATATTTCAATTGATAAAAAAAGTCATTGATAAAACTATATTTAATATTATCAATATATTTCAAACTATATAATATTAGTTAAAACCAATTAAAAATATATTAAAAAAAAACCTTCAAAAAAAACAAAGCGTTTGATTCATAATATTTATAAAATTATAACAAATATTTTATTAGTAAAATTACATTAAAATAAAGTTATGTAGATTTATCATAAAGAAATCTTTGCATATAGACATATTATTGATATAGTAATAGTTTTTATAGATTGCCTATTCTGGAAATCAAGTTTATTAATAAAAAATGTAAACTAACGTTTTCAATTATGCTAAATTTAACAAAATTTATTTTATAATTGAGGTTTTCAATTATATTTGTATTTAAGAAAATTTAAATGTATACAGCATCTGTCCTAAAAATAACCAGAATAATTTTAAAAAAAAATGTAGCAAATAAAATTAAAAAAAATAACATTTTATTTATTTGAAGTATTTCTCTTTAACAAAAATACAAGGATTAGCATGTTTATAAAGTCTATCAAATGACTTTTATATGTCCTTTTTGTGATGATCTTAAAAATGGCTGTTGTTGAAAATTGAATGTCTTAAGTTGAGTAGAAACATTTTTTTTATCTTAAAATGTAACTTGGGAAATAGAAAATAGTCACAGGAAACCAAATCATGTGAATACGGATAGTTAATTAAAAAAATTTGATTTTTGGTAAAATAATCAGTAATGATTAATGTTCGATGAGATGTTGCATAATCGTGAATGATTTCCAATTACATTTTTTTTAATATTCAAAACAAATACGGACTATTAAACGTCTTAATACATCTAGATAGTATTCAGCATTAACCTTTATACTACTTGGAACAAATTCTTTGTGAATGATTTCCTTTGAATCGTAAAAACAAATGAGAATTGTTTTGATTTTTGACTTTTCCAAACGACTTTTTTTTTAATAAAAAAATTATTCCTATAAGCTAATTAAAAAATTTAGAATGTTTCTGTAGCAGTTTTACATATTTAACACAGAATTTAATAATAATTCTGTGATCTTGATTCATTCTTCGATCGACTTAAAACAACTGTAGTTTAATGTAAAATATATCTGCTCCATGTAGACGAATAAATAAGTGAAACTAGCATCTGATAAATAAAAGTTGATACTCTATAAAACGATTGATGACCTATCAATAACGCAATTAGTTTTTGTAAAATAAAGGGATTTCGGTTATTTTTGAGACAGAGAATGTATATTTTAACAATGTTCAAAATATATATATTAATGACTTTTTTATTATCAAAACACAATGTTGTTTAAGTATGGAAACAAGTTTTCAGACAAGATAAATATATTAAGTCTAATCGCATAATTGGAGAAATTCATTTTCAATGGATTTTGAAAATCCTTATAATAAAATCTATCTCTATATATATAAAATGATTAGCAAAAAATGAAAAACATCCTCAAATTAAAAAAATTTAAATTTTTAAAGTGTTTTTATATAGAACTTTTTATGAGGTAAACAATGAGGTAAAAAATAAATTGATCTGATTTCACGTTCTCAAGATATACTTAAAGAAAGTTGAAAATTTTTCAACTTTGAAGCTCTTTTTAACATACTCAAAAATAGTATTTTTTTGTAAAAATTAATATTTTAGGGTAATTAGGCATGAAGAATGTATTTAATTAATTTGTTCTTAATTTTTAAGTTTTCGTCCTGAGATACAAAATACCAAAAAAAAAAAACATTCTTGAACCAAAATTTTTTGCTTTAAATTAACATATTTCCCTTAAAAATAAGAAATTGAAAAAAAAAAAAAAATCCCCTCTAGATATAATGTTTCTGCATATTTTGACTATATTTTTAAAAAAATTTAATAAGTTTAAGTTCTTGAGATTTGGATTTGCAAATTGACATTTTTTTGGAAAAATGTAATTTTTTTTTGTTTTTTCTTAAATAAAGTATACAAAAATTATAAAGTTTTCAAATATTGTTTCAATAAAATTATAGAATAAATAATTCTCTATCAAATGACATATATATCATTTTATCATTGTGAAATGTTCTAGAGATATGATGCACCAAACATGGTAAAAAAAAATTTTTTTTTCAAATTTTAGCTGAATTATTTTTAAATTATTCTTTAAAAAATTATAAAAATAAAAGAATTTTTAAAAAAATAAAGAAACATCTGTGGGTATCTTTATTATGCATCTTTTAAAATATTAATCATATTTATATCTTTATCCGTTTTTTTTTATACTTGACACATGGTACTTAAAAAAAAATTTAAATAAACAAAAAGTCAATAGAAGCGAAAAACATTAATAAATTAATAAAATTAAAATTTTTAAAGCGTTTTTATATAGAATTTTTGATGAGGTGAATAAATTAGTTGAAAAAAAATTTATTTGATCTCATGTTCTCAAGATACACTTGAAGAAAGTTGAAAATTTTCCAACTTTGAAGCTCTTTTTGACATACTTAAAATTGATATATTTTTGTAAAAAATTATTAATAGAAATAAATTGGCATAAAAAATGTGTCTAATTTATTTGTTTTGATTTTTAAGTTTTTGCCCCGAGATATAAAATGCCATAAATATGACCTATTTAATTAAAGAGTGTTTATTGTATCAAAAGGTTTACTAATTGTACTAATTAATTAAATTCAATTTTGTAACTATAAATAATAAATTTTTTTTTAATTTTTATACATGTATTATATATAAAGCGTCTCCTAGAACCAACTTGAAAACTTTGACTTTAATAACTTTTTTTAAACATTAAATTTTTTTAAAATTTTTTTTTATTTGATAGAATTTCACGCACAGAATTATATAACAACACTAAAAGATCCTTTTTAATTTACAAAATGTATCTAAGAAACATTAGATTTATCCACGCTAACTTATTTTTTTAACAATATTATCAAAAAAATGGAGTTTATAATAATTGATGAAAAATTTTAGACAATTTTTTAGAGATAATATTGAAGAAGAAATTACATACGTAGGACAAAACACTTTTAAATGGTAATGGAAAGTGTATAAGAAAGAACAAAAAAATATCCTCTACTACGCGGAAAACATCTGAATGATGTTATATATCATATTTAATATAATATAATCAAAAAGTAGAAGTTTTTGATTTAGAAATTTTTAAAATTGTTATAATATACCCCTATTTTTAAGTTTAATTTAAAATTGTTTTCTAAGAACAATCTTATAACATATAATTCTCTAGATAATTTTCTATCAGACGAAAAAAAAACATAAAAAAAGTACAAAGTTAAAAAAAAGTTATTAAAGTCTAAAGTTTTCAGGTAAGTTCTGGAGAACGCTTTATATGTTTCAGGGATGATAAATGGGGGGTTGAGACGCCGAAGGCGGATAGGGGGGCGAAGCCCCACTAGTATATCATAAAAATTTTTATCAATAACATTTTTTCCCACACATTTGAAGCTAAACTGAATATGTAACTATAGATTTTCTAGCATGCTGTATCTACTGAGACTAGTTGCTTGATTTAGGAATTCGATTTTTAATAATTTTCTGACATAAACTACTTTTAAAAATTAAAATTTTTAATTTTTGTTTACATATTCGAAAAGAACTTAAAAATGATAAAAATTAATATATCCAGAGTGTTCAATAAGTAACTCAAAATTTTCTAAAACTCTTTTTCTACATGATACTTTTTGATGATTTTTTTTAAATAATAGAAAAGTGCTTAAATTGTGATATATTACAAGATCGTTTTTGAGAAATAACTTTTAATTAAACTAAAGATATAACTATATTATGATATTAATATGAATTGATATACTATAGAAACCTCTATTTTTAAAATTGTTATATTAGGTATAAAATATAACATCATTAAGATGTTAACAGAGCAGAGTGTATAAATACATCAAGCGTAAACAACATCAGTTACAAATAAAACATATGAATACATTCTTGAATATATATGTTGCGCCATGAAACGGGCAGGACAAGTCATCTATACATGCCTCGACATGAATTTAAGAACGTATTCATAGTCCTACCTGTACTCAATATTGTTTACGTTTGATATATTTATACCCTCTCCCTGGTTAACAGGCTAAGATGTTTTACACGTAGGTGAAAACATTTTTTTACTTTTAAAAGAACACTTTTACCACTTTTATTAAAACAAAATTAAAAAGGTTTTAAACGTTTTATTTTTTCTTAGTTTTTAATATTAAAGAAGATTTTTTTATTTATTTTATATTATTCCTTACATTATTCTCTATCTTTTAAAATAAAATTCATAAAAAAATATAAAGTAAATCAAAACTTTTTTAAAGCTTTACAGAAGCGCGGTGAAGATAAATGAAGCTAATATTTTGCATTCGGTATATGTCCCCTAGGTTAATGTATTAAGTTTATTAAATTTGGAATTTAAAATTTTTCTTATCCTAGCTTACTCGACTTTTCGGGAAACGTGTTTTAATTAAAATAAAACAACGTTAATTTTGGTATATTATAAACATTTAGTGAAAATAAATTGAATTTGACAGAAAAATAGTATTAATATAATTTGCTATTAAAAATACAATGAAATAAAATTATTAAATTTTTTAAATAATATTTAGGTTAAAATTTTATTTTTTGTTATTAAAGTAAAATAATTTATTTAGTATTTATATTGATAAATAAAGATATTAGTGAATTATATAAAAAAACATATTTCTATTAAAACAAAAACAGTTCACTTAATTTTTTTTACCAAATGTTCGATTATGTTTTAATCTTTATTTTTAATAATAACAATATTTTAATTATAATTATAAATATTATTCATCATTTAAAAGTTCTATCTTATGGAAATATATATTAAAATTATAAAATACTTTTATTATATTATAAATGTAAAAAAAGTAATCAGATTTTTAATTGTAAACATATTTTTGTCAAAAAATTAAAACATTTTTAATCAGAATATCGTTTTAATTATTTTGATTTTAATTTATGTTATCTTAGTCTCTTTCATCTTCTTCGTCGACACCATCGTCATCATCTCTTGGTTCTTCTGGTCCTGCTGGTCCTTCTGGTTCTTCTGGTCCTTCTGGTTCTTCTGGTCCTGCTGGTCCTTCTGGTTCTTCTGGCCCTGCTGGTCCTTCTGGTTCTTCTGGTCCTTCTGGTCCTTCTGGTTCTTCTGGTCCTTCTGGTTCTTCTGGTCCTTCTGGTTCTTCTGGTGCTTGTGTAGTTGTTTTTGGTTTAGGTTTAACTATTGGTCTTATTGGTTTTGGTCCTGGTTTTTTAATTGGTTTTTTAATTGGTTTTTTTGGTCCTGGTTTTCTGATTGGTTTTTTAATTGGTTTTTTTGGTCCTGGTTTTCTGATTGGTTTTTTAATTGGTTTTTTTGGTCCTGGTTTTCTAATTGGTTTTTTTGGTCCTGGTTTTCTAATTGGTCCTTTTGGTCCTGGTTTTCTAATTGGTCTCTTTGGTCCTGGTTTTCTAATTGGTCCTTTTGGTCCTGGTTTTCTTACAGGTGCATGTGCTATATCATTTAAGATAATATCATTTAATGAAAGATTATCAAATAAAGCATTTTTAGAGTTATATGATTTTAATTGTTTTTCTAAATCATCTTGAACAAGTTGATTATTGTTATTATTACTTGAAACATAGTTAATAATAACATTTATAAAAATTAAAAAAAATAGAATAGATTTTAAATTTATATAAATCATTTTTTGAAATTAATAAATTATTTTGATTGTGATTTTTGTAATAAATAGTACTCTTATATATTTGAATATGTTTGATTAGCATATAAAAATATAAACAAAGATATTGAAAAAATTTTTTTTGTTATTTTTAAATATAACTTTAATATACATAAATGTTATTTATTTTATCATTTTTGTTTAATTAGTATTTAAATTTACTTTATCTATTTTTTATATCAAATTAAATTTATTAAAAGAATTGTTTAATATAAATTTATTGAAGAAAACAATTTCTATTATTAGTTATTATTATAAATAAATTGTTTTTTTAAATTAAAAATATTATAAGTGTTTTATAACAATAACATTAATATTATAAAATATATTAAAATTGTTTACTAACATTATTCTTTCTAATTTTTACAAACAATTTGTTTATTTTTAAAATTTTCTAAAATTTTTTTTTATAAAACTTTTGAAGAATTAACATTATTTTTAAATACAAATACAATTAAAATTATTATAAAAATTTTTTAAAATAAATATTTTTAAATAAAAATAAAAATATAATGTTTTTTTATACATTTTTTTCTTTAGATTTTTAAGAGTTTATTATATGTTATAAATTTATTTTTAATTTTATTTACATAGGTTTTTAGGTAGTAAAATATTTTTTTTATATTTTATATTTTAAAAAATTATAAAAGAAATTGAAAAAACTTTTAAAGATTAGACATTATTTTTTCATTAATAATAAGTTACATTATTTTTTAAATTAAAAGTATTTTTTAATAATTATAATCTTTATGTTAATAAAGTTGCTAATTTTTGTTTAATAAAAAATATTTAATTATACAACTTTTATAATACAACAAAAGTAAAATAAATATTTTTTTTCAAAAATTATTTAAATTTTTCTATAAATACTAAAAACTTTATTTTTTACTACAGTATTAAATTATACTGTAAAATTTGTATTTAACTTTAATTATTATTCTGAGTGTTAATGTGTCATATTAAATTTATGACGTAATATGCTATTTATTTATTTTATAACTTGTAGATTTAATATTCTAATTTAATAATAATAATAACTTACATATATATTATTATTAATATTAACTTTAATGCAAATAATTTTTGTAAAATTAACTTATTTATAGATTATACTTTTTTAATCTAAAAAAAAATTTACACAAAAAATTAATAAATGTTAAATAAAATTAAGTTAATTTATAACACGTTTCCCAAGAAGGTCGAGCAATTTTAATTTCTCAATTTAATATGCTTATTATATTTATCTAGTTGATTTATTACCAAATACAAAATATTAGTTTTATATTTCTTCATTGCGCTTTTGTAAAGCTTCATAAACTTTTTGACACCATTTGTGTATCTTATAAACTAGTATATGAAACTATATCAATATATATATCAGTTTCTACTATTTTTTGAAATCTTTTCAAATATGTAAACTAAAATTAAAAATCATTGTTTTTTAAAGTAGCTGATGTTGGAAAATCAACATAAATCGAATCTCTCAATTAAACCGATTAGTGTTAATAAATAAAACGTATTTAAAAACCTATAGTTATATATTCAGTTTGTTGTAAATCATATGAAAGAAAAAGTTATTGACAAAATTTTTTTAACATACTTTATTATGTTGATTCTAGAAAGTCATCAAAAACCAAATTTTCCAATAAAGTAACTAGTCTCAGTAAATTTAGCGTGTTTCAAAACTTTTTTTTTACATTTAAACATCATTATATTTCAATTGATAAAAAAAGTCATTGATAAAACTATATTTAATGTTATCAATATATTTCAAACTATAAAATATTAGTTAAAACCAATTAAAAATATATTAAAAAAAAACCTTCAAAAAAAACAAAGCGTTTAATTTGTAATATTTATAAGATTATAAAAAATATTTTATTAGTAAAATTACATTAAAATAAAGTTATGTAGATTTATCACAAAGAAATCTTTGCATATAGACATATTAGTGATATAGTAATAGTTTTCATAGATTGCCTATTCTGGAAATCAAGTTTAATAATAAAAAATGTAAACTAACGTTTTCAATTATGCTAAATTTAACAAAATTTATTTTATAATTGAGGTTTTCAATTACATTTTTATTTAAAAAAGTTTAAATGTGTACAGCATCTGTCTTAAAAATAATCAGAATAATTTTATAAAAAAAATGTAGCAAATAAAATTTTAAAAAAAAACATTTTATTTTTTAAAGTATTTCCCTTTAACAAAAATACAACGATAAGCACGTTTATAAAGTCTATCAAATGACTTTTTTATATTGTTTTTTGTGATGATCTTAAAAATGGCTGTCGTTGAAGATTGAATGTCTTCAGTCAAGTTAAAACGTTTTTTTTAACTTGAAATGTATTTTGAGAAATAGGAAATAGTCACAGGAAACCAAATCAAGTGAATACGAATAGTTAATTAAAAAAATTTGATTTTTGGTCAAATAATCAGTAATAATTAATGTCCGATGAGATGTTGCATTATTGTGAATAATTTCCAATTACCTTGTTTTTAATATTCAAAATAAATACGGATTATTAAACGTCTTAATACATCTAGATAGTATTCAGCATTAATCTTTATACTACTTGGAACAAATTCTTTATGAATGATTTTCTTTGAATCGTAAAAACAAATGAGAATTGTTTTGATTTTTGACTTTTCCAAACAACTTTTTTTGATAAAAAAATTATTCCTATAAGCTAATTAAAAAATTTAGAATGTTTCTGTAGCAGTTTTACATATTTAACACAGAGTTTAATAATAATTCTTTGTTTTTGATTTATTCTTTGATCAACTTAAGACAACTGTAGTTTAATGTAAAATATATTTGCTCCACGTAGACAAATAAATAAGTGAAACTAGCATCTGATAAATGAAGGTTAATACTCTACAAAACGATTGATAACCTATCGATAACGCAATTAGTTTTTGTAAAATAAAGGGATTTCGGTTATTTTTTAGACAGAGGATGTATATTTTAACAATGTTCAAAATATATGTATTAATGACTTTTTTCTTATCAAAACACAATGTTATTTAAGTATGGAAACAAGTTTTCAGACAAGATAAATATATTAAGTCCATTCGCATAATTGGAGAAATTCATTTTCAACGGATTTTGAAAATCCTTATAATAAAATATATCATAAAAATATTTATCAATAACATTTTTTCCCACACGTTTGAAGCTAAACTGAATATGTAACTATAGATTTTCTAGCATGCTGTATCTACTGAGACTAGTCGCTTAATTGAGGAATTCGATTTTTAATGATTTTCTGACATAAACTACTTTTAAAAATTAAAATTTTAATTTTTGTTTACATATTTGAAAAGGATTTAAAAATGATAAAAATTAATATATACAGGACGTTCAATAAGTAACTCAAAATTTCTTTAAAACTCTTTTTCTACTTGATAATTTTTGATGATTTTTTTTAAATAATAGAAAAGTGCTTAAATTGTGATATATTACAAGATCGTTTTTGAGAAATAACTTTTAATAAAACTAAAGATACAACTATATTATGATATTAATATAAATTGATATACTATAGTAAACCTCTATTTTTAAAATTGTTATATTAGGTATAAAATATAACATCATTAAGATGTTAACAGAGCAGAACGTAAAAATACATAAAACGTAAACAACATCAGGTACGAATAAAACATCTGAATACATTCTTGAAATATATGTTGCGCCATGGAACGAACAAGACAAGTCATCCATACATACCTCGACATGAATTTAATAACGCATTCATAGTCCTACCCGTACTCAATATTGTTTACGTTTGATATATTTATACTATTTTTCCGGTTAACAAGCTAAGATGTTTTACACGTAGGTGAAAACATTTTTTTACTTTTAAAAGAACACATTTACCACTTTTATTAAAACAAAATTAAAAAAGTTTAAAACGTTTTATTTTTTCTTAGTTTTTAATATTAAAAAAGATCTTTTTATATATTTTATATTATTGCCTACATTATTCTCTATCATTTTAAAAAAAAATTCATAGAAAAGTATAAAGTAAAACAAAAGTTATAAGAGTTTAAAATTTTTGAAGTTAGTTTGTGAACACCTTGTCTATTGATATAATTTTACACACTAATTTTTGAGATATAAAAAGTAAATCAAAACTTTTTTAAAGCTTTACAGAAGCGCGGTGAAGATAAATGAAGCTAATATTTTGCATTCGGTATATGTCCCCTAGGTTAATGTATTAAGTTTATTAAATTTTGAATTTAAAATTTTGCTTATCCTAGCTTACTCGACTTTACGGGAAACGTGTTTTAATTAAAATAAAACAACGTTAATTTTGGTATATTATAAACATTTAATGAAAATAAATTGAATTTGACAGAAAAATAGTATTAATATAATTTGCTATTAAAAATACAATGAAATAAAATTATTAAATTTTTTAAATAATATTTAGGTTAAAATTATATTTTTTGTTATTAAAGTAAAATAATTTATTTAGTATTTATATTGATAAATAAAGATATTAATAAATTATATAAAAAGAAATATTTCTATTAAAACAAAAACAGTTCACTTAATTTTTTTTACCAAATGTTTGATTATGTTTTAATCATTAATTTTAATAATAACAATATTTTAATTATAATTAATAATATTATTCATCATTTAAAAGTTTTATCTTATAGAAAATATATTAAAATTATAAAATACTTTTATTATATTATAAATGTAAAAAAGTAATCGGATTTTTAATTTTAACATATTTTTGTCATAAAATTAAAACATTCTTATTTAAAATATTGTTTTAATTATCTTGATTTTAATTTATGTTATCTTAGTCTCTTTCATCTTCTTCGTCGACATCATCGTCATTATCTCTTGGTCCTTCTGGTCCTTCTGGCTCTTCTGGTCCTTCTGGTTCTTCTGGTCCTTCTGGTTCTTCTGGTCCTTCTGGTTCTTCTGGTCCTTCTGGTCCTTCTGGCTCTTCTGGTCCTTCTGGTTCTTCTGGTTCTTCTGGTTCTTCTGGTGCTTGTGTAGTTGTTTTTGGTTTAGGTTTAACTATTGGTTTTATTGGTTTTGGTCCTGGTTTAATTTTTATTGGTCTTTTTGGTCCTGGTTTTTTAATTGGTTTTTTAATTGGTTTTTTTGGTCCTGGTTTTCTGATTGGTTTTTTTGGTCCTGGTCTTCTTGGTCCTGGTTTTTTAATTGGTCTTTTTGGTCCTGGTTTTCTAATTGGTCTTTTTGGTCCTGGTTTTCTAATTGGTCTTTTTGGTCCTGGTTTTCTAATTGGTCCTTTTTGTCCTGGTCTTTTTCCTAAACGTGGTTTTCTTACAGGTGCATGTGCTATATCATTTAAGATAATATCATTTAGTGAAGGATTATCAAATAAAGCATTTTTAGAGTTATATGATTTTAATTGTTTTTCTAAATCATCTTGAACAAGTTGATTATTTTCATTATTACTTGAAACATAGTTAATAATAACATTTATAAAAATTAAAAAAAATAGAATAGATTTTAAATTTATATAAATCATTTTATGAAATTAATAAATTGTTTTGATTGTGATTTTTGTAATAAATGGTACTCTTATATATTCGAATATGTTTGATTAGCATACAAAAATATAAACAAAAATGTTTTTAAAAAAATTTTGTTTTGTTATTTTTAAATATAACTTTAATATACATAATTGTTATTTATTTTATCATTTTTGTTTAATTAGTATTAAAATTTACTTTATCTATTTTTTATATCAAATTTAAATTTATTAAAAGAATTGTTTAATATAAATTTATTGAAGAAAACAATTTTTATTATTAGTTATTATTATATAATACATTGTTTTTTTAAATTAAAAATATTGTAAGTGTTTTTAAAACAATAACATTAATATTATAGAATATATTAAAATTGTTTACTAACATTGATCTTTCTAATTTTTACAAACAATTGGTTTATTTTTAAAATTATATAAAAAATTTTTTTTATAAAACTTTTGAAGAATTAACGTGATTTTAAATACAAATAAGTAAAAATAAATTTATTGGTGCTCATATAAAGAAATTATAAAAAGACAAATATATATAGTTATAAAATTAATCCCATTGATTGATTGTTTGTCACTCACTCTCCCTTGAAAAATGGCTTCACCTGGGACACATGTACCTTCCTTGGTCTTCCCTTAACATTTTCTTGTGGCTTTAAAAACAAATGTTGATCCATCTGACAAGTAATTCTAAAAGGACCAACAAATGGTGTATCCAACTTAGAAGTTGTACTTGGATTTTTCAACAAAACTAAATCTCCAATAGAATAGCTTGGGCAATCAACCTTGGCATTTGCTAACATACCATTTTTCTCCTTTCTATTTTCCATTGAATCAGTAGAAATTCTCTTCCAAGTAGATAATGCAGATGTAGTTGAATAGAAACTGGTATGGTTATCACAATCCATAACTGGTTTGAATGAAGCAAGACGACTGTCTCTCATAAAAAAAACTGAAAATGGAGAAACTCCAGTAGTAGTATTGATAGTAGAATTATACTTCAATCCAATTTGACTTATATTATTTATAATATATTCCATCTCTGAAATTGGCGATTTCTGTGAAGTGACATATTCATTATACGTAGATTTGAGAAGTTGTTTAAGCGTTCTAAATGCTCTTTCGATAATACTATTACCAGTATGATGTTGTGTTGAAGAATACTCAACACTAATACCAAAAGAAGATAACAATGATTTTAGCGCAGTACTTCTTAATGAAGTTTGTCTATCGAAACGAATTGTATGTGGAAATCCAAACTTTGCAAATAGTTCACGTATCATTGTTTCACCTATAGCCTGAGACGATTCATTTGGAATACAAAATGGAAACCACATGCGAGATGTCAAATCCACAAAATTAAGAACACTAAGAATTTCATTTTTATAACGATATTGCCATATATCTCCAGCTAAAGCAGTAAAAGGACGAGAAGGAATGTCAACTGCTTCAAATTTTGGGTGATCTATTTTACTAGGCTTAGATATTTGACAAACACTACATTGCAATATCACTTCTCGAACTGTATTCAAGATAGCTTCAGTATCAAATCTATCCAACAATGATAAGTAAGTACGCTGCACACCTGGATGTCCAAGCTCAACATGTACCAATTGAACAGCTTCCTTATGTAAACTCTTTGGTAAAACTGGACACAATTTTTCCCCTAAATTGTTCTTAACTTTACCTAAAACAAGACCATTTAACATTACTCGATTCTCACTAATAACAATCTTTTCCAAAGATTGAGCTTCTTTAAGTTTTCTTAACCACATATCATACTTTTCTTCCACCTCCTCTTTTGAAATTGTACAAACGGCAGATACCTCATCAACATCAGAAGTTGATTCCTCCTCACCATCTGATTCTACACAAGTTCTTGATAAACTATCAGCAAGAATATTACTTGGGCCTGGAATGTATTTCCATTCTATATCTAGAATAGCCAATTCAGTAGCCCATGCGGACAACTGTGGATGGTGGTCAAGTTTTTTACTAAAATATTTCATCAATGGCAGGTTGTCTAAATGCCAAATAATACGTGTTCCCATCAGCAAATTAAGATGCCTTCTTGAAAATAAGATAACCGCCATACCTTCTAGGTACATTGCATCTCTTTTACGTTTGATATGAGTTCTTTTCTTAGACCAATAACGCAACACTCTTTTCTTACCATCCACTGTTTGTGCCAGATATCCCCCATACCCTGTAAGACATGCATCAGTATACACCTCTAATGGAAAATTCTTATCCTCAGCATATAGTAATTCTCTAGAACATAACCCTTTCTTTAACTTGTCAAAAGCATATTGGCATTTATTGCACCATGAAAAAGGAACATCCTTTTTCAACAGCCTAGTTATTGGACTTAGAAGCTTTGCAAATTCTGGTACAAATTGACAATAAAATGATACGGCACCTAACATAGCCCTTACCTCATTAACATTTGAAGGAGGCTTCAAACGTTCTATAGCTCTACTACCAGATTCTGATAAACTAAAACCCTGTTTAGATATTGTATGGCCGAGATAATTAATAGTATCACTACATAAAGTACTTTTAGTCCAACTTACTTTTAATTGGGCCTTCTTTAACATTAACAAAACTTTACGAACATTTTCTATATGGGTATTTAAAAAACCAACTGTCTTTAATATTCCATCATCATAGTACCATCTTAACCCTTCAGGAGCAAGAGAATCCAAAATCTCTTGCATCAGTTGTGGAGAAAGACGAAATCCCTGTGGTAACGTTAAGTATCTGTAAGTTTTTGAATTAAAATAGATTCCAATATCACCAACATTGTCTTTGTGAAGTCTAAATTGGTGATAAGATGATACTAGATCACAAAGCATATAAAAATCCCCCCCTACAGCATCATGAATAGCTTCATCTACTCTATGTACTGGATAATCTATATATGGCGCAGCATCATTACTTCTTCTCATATCAGTGGTTGGTCTAATTGTTCCATCTTTCTTTCTTACCGGAATGAGATTGTGTAACATTTTTGCAGACCCTTCTTCAATAGTACCTGAATCTAACATTTCTTGAATAACTGTTTCAGCTTGTTCCATCATACGTCCTGGAAAGCAAAAAGGTCTGAACGGTTTTAACTTACTATAATCAAATTTAATATACGGAATTGTTATAGTACAGTGACCTAAATCTGTTTTGTCTTTGGAAAACACACTAACCAAATCCTCATTGCCAAAACGATCTTCAATCATCTTTAAAATAGTTTCATTAGATAACTTCTTTTCAGCACTTGGTGGAATTTCAACACTGTTAATATTTATAGTATCTCTGAGATAGCGTACAGGCTGTCTCTCTAATGCAATATCAATTGACGCCGATAAAGTTTCACTAACTGGTTCCAAAAAAGGGAAAAAATGATCATTTAACACTACACCATTCTTCATAATCATAGTTGACTTTAGTTGTGAAATGAAATCCATTCCTAGTATAGTTTTATCTCTAACTACACGAGATTTTGATAAACAAAGAGGAACCCCAACACTTATATCTCCAACCATAATTGAAGAATTGCAAAAAGATTTTACCACTTCTTCTGTCCCTGTAGCTCCAAGTATCTTAAACTCACAGGATTCTTTATCAATATCTTTCATATTTTCATAATGTGCAAGCGAGATTGCAGACCCTGAATCAATTAAGCATTTAGATGTGATTCCATTGATTTTCAAGTTAACAATGGCAGGTAAAAGACTAGAAGATTTAGGAGATACAATTGAACACGTAGACTTTGGAACATCTAATTTGTTAAATGAATTCTGAGAATTACTTGAATTTTGGATAGTATAGTCTTTCTTTGGTAAACCTGATAAGAAACGACGACACTGTGCCTTCTTATGACCCGGAAAGTTGCAATGGTGACACCTCAAAGGTTCTCCTTTACTACCATTAAAAGAATCTACCCGATTGATTGACTTTTTCTGAAATTGTTGTCTTCTATCACCCTGAGATTCAACAAATAATTGATTATGAAATTCTAAATCGACATAAAGATCTTTAAGTGACTTATAAAACCCAAGACGATCCATAAGACGACGTTGAACATGCCCTGAAAGTTTAGTTACTAAACCTTGACTCACAACATTAAGACGTGACGATGAAGTACGATTAAGAGTAGTTTCCCATATCAAATCCCCCATCATTTTTAGTGAATTACCAAAATTAGCAATTGAGTAGTCTATGCGAGCCATAGACAATTTCATAACAGCCGTTTCAATTGACACTTTCCCATCAAATCGTTCAAGCAAGGCTTCCTTGGCTGTTGCATAAGTCTTAGCACCAGCCTCATTGATAACATTTCGACCCTCAGTCCCAACCTTTAATTGTAAGATAATTAACCTCCCTTGATCATGTTCTTCTTTAGTAAGATTATCTAACCTAAAACGAAGTTCAAGTGACTCAATCCACGCAGCTATACTGCCAGATCCTTCCTCATTGAACGTCTCTTGATTCTCCCAATTAGCTGGCATTGTACTTTTCAAGTAAGTATCCTTGATAATTGATTCAATAATTTTGATACTTTTAGTATCACTCAAAGTTGAAGCAGTTCCTTGAGGTAATTTTAGAAATATTTCCTCAACAGCTGTTGGATCAGTAGGCAAACAATTCACCTCCAATAAAGTAACAATTCTAGTTCTAATAATTCCTCTCTGAATTATATCCTCCACGGTGACTATTTAAAACCACGAAAATTGATGACAATGTAAGAAAAATTTGATGACTATTTGTAACCACAGATGAAAAGTGATTACCCCAAGAAAAAATTGAAATGCAAGAATAACAAGTGGATTCTCCGGCAGAGTTTCCACGAAGCACCAGTCCCCTAAGTAGCGTAAACCAAGACAAAAGAAAGTAGCTCCCCAAGCTAAAGATTCAAGACTATTCCAGTAAAAATAGTTCTTGCGAATATTAGCTTCGTTAGTAATGCGTTGTTAGTCGTAGCAAAAGAAAGAAAAAAAACACCTATAGTCACCGAGTAAAAATAAATTTATTGGTGCTCATATAAAGAAATTATAAAAAGACAAATATATATAGTTATAAAATTAATCCCATTGATTGATTGTTTGTCACTAATACAATTAAAATTATTATAAAAATTTTTTAATGTAAATATTTTATAATAAAAATAAAAATATAATGTTTTTTTATACATTTTTTTCTTTAGATTTTTAAGAGTTTATTATGTGTTATAAATTATTCTGTCTTTATTTATATAGGTTTTTAGGTAGTAAAATATTTTTTTGACTTTTTATATTTTAAAAAATTATAAAAGAAATTTAAAAAAACTTTTTAAAATTAGACATTATTTTTTTATTAATAAAAAGTTACATTATTTCTAAATTAAAATTATTTTTTAATAATTATAATCTTTATATTAATAAAGTTGCTAATTTTTGTTTAACAAAAAATATTTAATTATACGCAATTTTATAATTCAAAAATAATTCACTTTTTATTTTGAAATTATTATTCATATAACAAAAATTTGATTTAATTATACAACTTTTATAATACAACAAAAGTAAAATAAATATTTTTTTTCAAAAATTATTTAAATTTTTCTATAAATACTAAAAACTTTATTTTTTACTACAGTATTAAATTATACTGTAAAATTTGTATTTAACTAAAATCATTATTTTGAGTGTTAATGTGTCATATTGAATTTATGACGTAATATGCTATTTGTTTATTTTATAATTTGTAGATTTAGTATTTTAATTTAATAATAATATTCTGCATAGTTATTAATATTAATATTCACTTTACTACAAAAATGGTTTGTAAAATTAATCTATTTATAGATTATAATTTTTTTAACTAAAAAAAATATTTCAAAAAAAAAAAAACAATTGCTAAAACTAAATTAATTTAATTAACATTCTTCAATATAAAAAATAATTATTATTGAATTAACAACTTTTAGAACCAGATATTTACAGCTCGCGATTTCTTTAGGACATTACTTTGTTCCTCGTTTTGTTCCTCGTTTTTTTGTGTTTTTATAGGATTATTAGATACATTGACTTTTATAATTTTTTTTTAAATTTTATCATCAGCTATATAATACATGTAAATGTATATCAACAAAAATTTTTACTAGCATCATTTTTCTCAAAATTTTTGTTTTAAAGAATATTAAATATATATCTGTTGAAAGCTTACATTTCCTTATATAAGTGTATTAATTTTAGTTAACTTTTGTTTTTTACTTTTTGAAACATGTCATTTTTAGTAATGACAGATCTACATTGACACAAATATTACAGATTATAGTTATTTAAAAATGTTTTTTTATTTATTTAAAACATTATTTTGTATTTTTTATAATGCATAATTATTTTAGATAAATTTTTAAATTATAAAAATATTAGATTTATAATTAATTGGTTTAATTGTTACCATAAAATATTAGGTTATTATGTAATCTTTTTGGATCGTATGAGAGCCTGTTAAGACTCCCGTTTGTTAATAATTAATAATAAACAGTAAACAATAAAGTAACTTTAAGAGTTTATTAAAATAAAAGGTAAAATAATGTTAACAATTATAAAAGATATATTATAAATATGTTTAAGAGAATTATTATATTTTCTGTCTTGTAGAAATATAAAGAGTGAGAGTTTGTTAAAAGTGTATTTTAGTTTTTCTAATGTTCCTTATATAGTTCTTTCTTGAGGCGTGTCTATACAGACATAGCCTTTCAGGATAACAATTAAGCATATTGTTTATACAAGCAAATTTGTATTTTTTAGCATAATAATATATTTTTTAGAAGCTTATTTAAAAAACTATTTAATATTATGTGCAACAATACTTTATGTTTTATTAATATGTTTTATTTTTTAATTAATATATTTATATATATGTTTTAACAAAACTTAATTACTTAAAGTTTTACATTTAGATTATATTACATAGTTTACATACATATTGAATGTTTGATAAATAAAATGTTTAAAAATTAAAAATGTTTTACCTTAAATAATATTAATGTAAATGATAATGTAAATTAGTTTATAATTTAACATTTTTTGATATTATTTTATTAATACAAAAATTAACACAATTAATAAATAATCAAATATAAAAAATTTAATTATTTTGTTGTTTTTTTATTTATAAAATATATAGCACGAATAAAATAATTTACTTTATTTGTAAATTTACAAGTTCTGTTTGCAACTAAAACCAGAATAATGAATTTTTTCTGTATTGTCATTTATAACTTCACTATTTTGTATATCAATATTATTTTTGGACATTGGTAATTCTGGAATAGTAAAATTATGTTTGCTTAACTCTTTTGCCGCATTATTTTTTAATAATTTATTTTGTTGTAATTGAGGTAGTATTTTTACATTAGATATAGATAAATCATTGTTTTTAATTTTATTGTAAATAGGAGAATTATCTGAATAATCATGTATCATTGAAAACATTTTGTCATTATAAGATGATGAATTTTCAATTATTTTTCTTTTTCTATTAACATTATCTACTATATTGGAAGGATTAGAATTTACTTTATAAAGTTGTATTTTCGAACTTTTTAAGCATAAATCATTTGTTAAAGTTGTTTGATGTTCTAAATTTATTAATTCATTGTATCTATTTTGAACTAACTTTTCGCTGTTATGTTCATTATTTAATACTTTCAAATCATCATTTATAATATCATTATAAAAATCTCCATTAACAAAATTTTGTTGTTCAAGAATTGTTTCCACATCTGGAAACGAAATATTTGTTTGATATTTCATTAATAAATTTATATCATTACATTCATTTGTTTTATATCCTAATGTTGATATTCGTTCAACTATATTTTTTACACAATATCTATTAAAATCTAAATAACTCAACATATGTGGTTTTTCACAAACACTAATTAATAATTCATCCACACAAGGTCTTATAGCTAAAATTAATTGTGCAAATTTTGGATCCATTCTTATTTTTATATGATTATCTAAAAGAATTTCATTTTCTCCACAAATTAAGACATCTTTACAGCCAAAAAGAAGAAGTTGAAGAGGTGATATAACAGAAATTTCTTTACATTGTGGAAATATTGACATAACTTTTTCTGAATAAACGCAAAATGGACTACTTGAAAATGATAAGTAAGATTTATTAAATATTGAAGAATATTTGTGTGGAATAATAGAAGAACGATCAATACTAATAAATTTCTTTTTTTTCTTCATAAATGCAATGTTTGGATAGTATGCTCCAACCAAAAGTGATAATATAACATGAGACCTAACATTTTTCTTAGAATTGTCCATATTAATAATTTCATTAAGGCAAGGAATTTTACATTTTGATTGTAAAATTTTTGTTAATTGAGTATACAAACTAAGCATCATTTTATATGTAGAATGATTTATATTTATATATTGACATAACACTTGCATAGAAAATGCTTGTTTAGTATTTTTTTTAATATAATTGTGTATAAATAGTGGTAATAAATGATCAGATTGCCAATCACCTAACAATTTATCATAACTGTTTTTTAACATTATATTATTTGATGCTAAATGAAAAATATCTTTTTGAAGTTCAGCATGTGATACTATCATAGTCATTGGATCAACAAGATCAAAAATTGCGGACATTAAAATTGTTTTACCCATTATTGGTGATATTGGAAGTTGAGCTAATTTTCTTCCTAAACTTGTTAATTCTTTAAATTCATCTAAAGCACAAATTGTTTGTAAATAAATTTCATCATTTATAATACTATCTTTGTTTGGTGGTTCTAATGCTTTCATAATAAAATCAACAGAATTACCAAGACCTAAAACTTTAACTGCTAGTATAGTTGAATGAAGTGGACTAATTAAAATTTCAGGCATTGAATATTCTGGTAATTGATCAAATTGTTCTTGTGAACACAAATGAAAACAAAAACCATCTCTTACTCTTCCAACTCTTCCACGTCTTTGATAAATACAAGCTTTTGATGTCCACATTTGAACAAATTCAGACATATTATAACGTTTTGTATACATTTTTTTTCTTACTCTACACGTATCAATAACATACAAAACATCATTAACAGTTATTGAAGATTCAGCAATATTTGTTGAAACAATAATTTTTATATATCCATCTGGAGGTGTTTCAAAAACTAAACGTTGCTCTTCAATAGGTAAAAGTGAATGAAGTGGTAAAATATGATATTTCAAACCATTCGTATTTTGTTTAGATTCTTTTAAATATTTAATTAAATGTTGAATTTCATTCCATCCAGGCATAAACACTAGTACTGATCCTCGTTCTTCTTTTTTTGCACAAGTTTCTATTAGTTTTTTAATTATTTCATAAGGAATTTCTTCATTTTCTAAAACATGTTCTGTTATAATTTTAGATATTGGTGATAATCCTGTTGTGGGATTAATATTATTCCAATTCCAAAACGTATTATCTTGCTTTATATTATGTGGAAATTCAAATTTTTCAGGCATATATTTTAATGCTTGTACAATATCTTGTAAAAAATAATGTTCAACATTATATCCTTTATCATCAATAGAAACAATTTCTAAATTATAAAAATAATTTGAAAATAAAGTAGTATCAACTGTTGCTGACATTAGAATTATTTTAAGATTAGGAAATTTGTAAGATAATTCTCTTAAAATAATTAACAAAAAATCTGTATTTAACTCTCTTTCATGAACTTCATCTATAATAATGTGACTAACACCAAATAAACCACCTTCCATTCTTTTTAATAATGTTCCAACTGTACAAAAACAAATTGCACCAAAAGGTCTAGGTAAACGGCTATCAAATCTAACAGAATATCCTACTGACAATCCAATATCTTCATACCTTTCTTTAGATACACGTTCTGCTAATGAAATAGCAGAAAATCTTCTTGGTTGAGTAATATAACAATTAAATTCTGCACCTCGACCTTCATTAATATAATATGATAACAAATATTGAGCAACTTGCGTAGATTTTCCTGACCCAGTTGAACTTTTAATTAAAACAACTTGATATTTCAAACACTTTTCAATTATTTTATCTTTATGTTTATAAATTGGTAAACTTTTACGAGCATTTTCAATAATTGGCAATGGAATTTTTAAACTTTCTTCTCTTCCAATATAGGTACTTAATTCATCTAATGTTTTATTAGCATAAATAGAATTTATATTTATTACAGATGAATTCCAACAGTTAAAACCAGCAAAAGGTAGGGACCATTGATCAACAATACAATTTTTAACAGAGTCCTGTTTATGCTTATTTAATATAATATGAGATGTAAGAGAAATCTTTATTTTAGGATTATATTTTGGTAATTCTGGTAATATAATCTGCTTGATTCTTAAATAAGTTTCAATATCTTTTATTAATTTTTCATCTTTTTCAATACTAACTACTTCTCCAATATCAATAATACCTTGTTCATTAACTTCTCTAAAAGATTTTGACAAATTTTCAGATGATAATATTTTATGAAGTAATTTAAAAGAACAATCATTTGTAGCTTCTTTTTTTGAATTTCCCATACCATTAGCTTCAAAGATTTGATTTGAATTTAAAAATTTTATTTTTCCAGTTGCAAAAAAACGTCTATATTTATTAAATTTATAAAATATATTTAATAAACTTACATATTGTATTTATTTGTCTTTGTTGAAACATCATAATCTACAGCTGACATTCCTCGTTTTTGAAGAATTTCATTTAGATATCGTTTACTATTTTCACGAGTTATTGTAATATTATTAAAAATAATTTCTTTTATTTCGTTTTCATCTTTTAAATACTTATCATCCTCAGTTAAGTCTGTTAACGTTTTTCCTTCATTTGGAATAGTATCTGGTGTATTATTAGAATTGTTTGAAATTGTATGCCAAAATGAAGATAACATAAGAAAGTTATAAAGAATTTAGTATATTTAAACATATAATGTTTAAAAATCAAAGATTAGCACTAACTTATGTAAACTCATAAAGATTTTTAACGTTGTTTTCTATACATTGGTAAAATGCATCTTTGAAAAAATATAAGGAATATATTAACTTTCTATATTGCACTAAATTTCTTATATTAACTAAAAATGAACATAATATTTAATATTTTTATTTAATTTAAAAAAATTAATAAATTATGCATTTTTTAATTAATAATTTTTTTTCAGTTAAAACTTACACTAAAAAATTAATTCAATGTTTGAGTTTATAAAAATATTACAAATTTATCTATTTTTTTTTTTATAAAAATAATACAAATATTTTTAAACAAGTTATAAAATAAAAGACAAAAAAACTTATATTATTTTTAATAAATTATTTATTCTTTAAATATTTACGATTTTTAACTTCATTATTATTTGATATCTATTTTAATTTTAAATTACATTAAAATGACATAAAATAATATGATTTCTATATCAAAAGTTTTAACAATCATTTTTGTGTCAACATTTTGAATAGACATTTTAATAAGTTTTGGAATATTTTTTTTTTTAATTTTTATATTTCGACAATAAAATTTTGACATAATTAAAATTCAACAAAAGTTTTGTTTAACAACTTGTTTTTATTTTAAATTTTATAAGTTGAGTATTTTTAAAATTTTTCTGCATACGAAATAAGTACACATTTTTTAATTAAATATTTAAAAAATAGTATGACCTGCAAAAATATTAAAAATGACTAATTTTACAAAATGTTTAAGAATGATTTTGATCAATTGTTAATATAAAAAAGAATTTACACTAAAATGCACTTTTTTTAATTTATAATTTATGTATTATTGCGTGTATTATTTTTGAATAAAATTCTTATTATGATTTGAAATTAAATACAATAATATGATTTTTATCATAATAAGTAAAAAAATAATCTGATTAAACAAAATAATTTATTTTTATCACTTGTAAAATATTATAATGGTAAAATAGTTTAATATTATAATATTAATAAAGCATTTTCTTTTATTAATTTAATAAAAAAACTAATATTAAATAAACCATTATCTTTTTCAAAATTATAAAATTGTTAAATGTTATCTAATATATTATCATTTTAAATTATGCAATAATAAAACATTATTAGAAGTAATAAAAAAGTAATTTTTTCAAAAAAAAAACACAATTAATTTTGACATTTGAATGTCATATAAAGCTAGTAAACTTAAGACATAAAATTTTAGTTACTTTAAAAATAACCAAAAGTACAATTTTGTAAACCTTAAGCTTTAAACTTATACTTAGACTTTTGAATGAATGTAGAAATGAATCAAATGGCAAAACAAAAAAACACAAGATACTAACTGAAAAATACTAGATATTTATTTTACTAAATCAAATTTTAGACAAAAGAAAAAGAAGAAATTTAGGTACTATTCCGTTTTATCCCCCCTCAAATTAGATGCAGCATTGTAACGTAGTTATATTATTTTTTTTACTAATTAATTATAAGATATTATGCCTTAAAGTGTTTTTAACAAAATAGAATAAAAAAACAATAAAACTTTTTGGTGTCTGTTAAAATAGCATAAAAACGCTATTTTTTTAGTTTTTTTTCACAATATTAAATTGAAAATGTAACCTTCTAACATATATTTAAATGTTCCATTTTGCCTTCTGCTTCTTGCTTTCACTAATATTCAAACTTTCCAATGTTCTGGATATTAGAACTTATCCGTAAATCCACAAAATTACATATGTTATTCACTTTCAAGTATTCATCTCCAACTCCTTCTCACAAAATTCCATTGAAGACGTTTCAACGGACTAGTAATATAAAAATAAAATTCCCGTTTTGAAGATATTTTGATACCTTCAAACCACGTTTTTATTCTAATGCCTATCTCCTTTCTACATTCTTTAACATAACACCTCCTCCTACTTTGCTTTCTTACTTGCAATTTCATTTCATGTCTATTGGAACATACCTTACTTATAGGTAACAATTCATGTTTTTGAAGGAATTTAATTACTTTTTCTTTATCAGGAATAGTTGCAGCAAATCTCAAAAAGTTCATTTTAGCAAAATAGTTAAGAATTGTACTTATAAAATATTAATTATAATATAAAACTTCAACTATCTTTAAATTTGTTTTAGTTTTTTTTTAATTTGGATGCATGTAAAAAATAATCATTTTTTCACTTATCACTGATAAAAAATTAAAATTTTTTTTTTTTAATTAATAAGATTTTAATTGTACTTTGACAGTACAATAATTTTTATGTAAAACTTTTTTAATTATTAACTGCATTTTATTAATTTAATTTGGAGGGGATAAAACGGAAAAGTACCGAAATTTATTTCATAAATTAATAAAAGATTTGGCAATACATTATTAGTTTGTTGAAATTAAACATGAAAAATTTGAAAAAAAAATTAAAAAAAATTTTTTTTTCTTCTTATTAATGTAATTTTAAGTTTTATTTTTTTTTAAACATAAACTTTTAAAAAAAAAAAATACTATTAAAACTAAAAAGTTTCAATATATTATATTTCAAGCACATTTTCCTATATGTATATATAATTGGATTGAAAAGCAAAATTTTATATTACTTAAAATTTTAAAAATAAATATAATAAAAAAAGTCTATTTAAAGTATAATTAACATTAAATAAATTAAAATTTATTTAAAAATTTATAAAATTGATAAATAGATCTTGAAAAGTATATAAAAAAACATTATATAAAATTTATATTAAAAACTAAATAGTAAAATAAATTATTTTAACCTATAATTTTGTTATCCTGGAAGGCTATGTCAGAATAGACACGCCTTATGAACAATACTATATAAGAACATGGAGGAACATAAAATAACAGTTGACAGAAAATATACCAGAACATAATATATATAATTTCTAAACTCTTTTAATGTATACTTTGTAATATTTAATTTCCCTTTACTTTTAATAAAATCTTAAGTTAATTTATTGTTTTACTATTTATTTTGTAAATAACCGGGAGCCTTAACAGGCTCCCAAACAATCCAAAAGGATTACAATTTATAATTTTTAATGAAATTAAAAAAAAATAATTAAAAATAATAAATTGTTCTAATTATTTTTTTAAATAATTGCAATTTTATTTAAAAAAATGCTTACGGTTTGTAAAATGAATAAACATTTATTGTTATAAAATTAAAAAGTGATATTTTAACAAATTTAATAACACTTTGGTTTTAAAGTTTTATGACGGAAAACATTTTTTAAAAATCTTTCATCATAGTTTCCAGGAGGATAATATTGACAAACTACATAAACACCTTTTCTTCTTGATACAGCTACTCCACATCCAACAAATTTAGTGCTTTTCCATACAATTTGTGTAAAATGTCCAGTACCCCAACTCAAATGATTATTTGAATAATTATGATCCTTAATTTCATCATACCAAAGTTTTACTGCTTTGTCTGCTCCACTTGTAGCACTCCACCAAAATATATTCTCACCATATTTCCCATTCGAATTACTATGGTAAAGACCATTATCATTTCTAGCTAATTTATCGGCATATTTTTGAGCTTGAAAAGCATATTTTTTGCTAATTTTTAAAGGTCCAACTTTATGATTTTTTCTATAACAATTGTGTTGACGATAAAACTATAAAATTATTTTTTTTAGAATATTTTCTAAAATTACCTTAGTTTTAAGTTTTTGAATGTTTATAGAAGAAACCAAATTCAAAAGTAGAATGAATAAAATATTCGAAATAATTATCAATTTCATATACATAAAAGCTTTAACAGTTTTATATTAGTAATTTTTTTTAATGAGATTTGATATTTTGATCCATATTTATATACTATTATTAAATAGTTATCTATTGTTAATTTTATTAAAAAAATAGATATTTTTTTATATATTCTAAGTTTTCATACATAAAAATATCAATATTAGTTTTAACTAAATATAAATTATATTTATTTACATTGTTATTATAAGAAATCTTATTATTATTATTAATTTCAGATCTCATCATTACTGCATGACGTATAAAATAGAAATTTATATCACTATAAATGTTCCATTTTTTTTTATTTATTTATCTTTTTTTGGAATATAGATTGGTTTTATTTAAACTAATTAAATAACAAGTTTTTTTTGGTTAAATAAAAAAAATTTATTTATAGCTATTTTTGTATTCTTTTTTATGTTTTAATTTAAAAAAAATATTTACTGTTAAGTCTATTTTATTAATAATTTTTCAAATTTGTTTAAATATAATATGAAAACTTTAAAATAAATTTTATTGCAATTTTTTATAAATAAAGTCGACTATTTACAATTATCAATATATGTTTAAGATATTAAGTTATCATTAAATAATTGTTCAAAAAATTTACTAGTAATAATAATAAAAGCTTTTCTTGTTGTATATTCTATGATACATCTTCTAATACTATTTCTAAATATTTCATTATTTTGAAAATATCTTATACTATCCTAGAAATAATTAATTAATTTACATAAAAAAATTATTATTTACCTGTAATCTATTAGTTTTTTGATAAAAAGTTTCAATTGTTTGATTTGATAACATTGTTAATTCGCCAATATAGTTGCTTAATATTTTGATTGGATTAGGATTATATGTCCATGCTAAGCATAAAATTTCTATTTGCTTCAAACTTACATTATATAAGTAGTCTGTTGACATAATTTTTTTATAAAAACTGTTAAATATTGGGTCATTATGAAAAATGTAGCTATTTTCAATTGATGGTAAATGACTATTGTAATTATTTATATGATTAATCATGATTGAGGTATTATTAGATGTTGTTGAAGTAAATGGATTATTAGAAATATTATCACTTCTTATTGATGATGGAGATTTTGTAAAATTATTATTAATATTTACTTTCAGATATCTATTGTTAAAATCATTTGGTGTAAAATAAAAATTTGGAAATGCTTTGTTATTATTAAATAAATTTTTTTCATTTGAAAAGTTTTCATATGGTTGTAAGTGTGGCGTTTGGTTGAAAACATTTTTATTAACTTTTAATCTTTTAGTGTCATTTAAATTATTTTCAATCTCTGATAAATTTCGTTTTAAATTTTTGTTAGACAAATTACAAAAATTTTCTTTTACTGGAACAAAAATAAATTTTCTTTTATTTTGATTGTTGATTTTTTCAGAACTTTTTTTAATTTGTTCTGTATCTTTTAAAAAAAATTCTTTATTATTTGTATTTGGTTTAATTGTATTTTGATTTTGTAAGAATCTTTTTAATTCTAAATAGCATTTATTAAATTCTACAGAAGACAAATCACATTCTTTTGGATTAAAAATAATTTTTTCAATTATTCTTTTATCACATGAAACATATGTTGATGTAAATGTTTCAAGGTTAATCTTATTTTGAAATAATATTTTTTTAATTTCATTAACCATCCTTTCTATATTTATTATGTTTATTAATGTATTATTTTCAGATTTTTTTAAAGTATTAGAAGTAGTTTCAAATATATTATTATCTAAATGTTCTTCAATATTATTCTGATTATTCAATTGATTTTCACATATTTTAAATTCACACATATTATTAATATTTTTTTGTTCAATTTCCATATTATATAAATTACTTTTAATATCTTCAAAACAATCTAAATATGCTCTTAATCTAATATATAACTCTTGCCCATCTATTGATAAATTTCCCCATCCTCGTCTTGGTGTTAGTATTGTATAAATATTTTTTTGTGAAACACCCAATATTTGCTCAGCTAATGTACTTCGACGCATCTTAAATTCTTTTAAATGTTTCTTAGTTTCAATACATAATTCTGAAATATCAATGTGTCCCACAAATTTAAATGATGAAATTGGCATATCTTTTATCACTGATATTAAAATATTTTTATTTTCAAAATAATAAGTTTTACCATAGTTATTAGCAATATGTTTTTCACTTGAAGATGATTCATTTAATTCAACCTCTAAATCACATAAATTTAAAATATATGATTTATCATTTTCTAAAGTAATATCTTTATTATCATAATCATTTGTTACAGGTAAATTTATTATACGTTTTGAATTATCCACTATATATGATACATTATTTGCAAGAAAAGTTTTTGGATGTGGCAAAAGTATAACCTGTTTAACACTTCGTTTTATTTTTTTAGAAAATTGATTATATAATAATAAAATTGCATTTTTATTAATAATAAATGCAAACATTCTTTTAGCCATAATTTGTAATTTTTCTTTTAATTCATTCCATTGTTTTGGATATGTTATAAAATTATAATAAGCACTTAATGATACTTTAACAACAATTTTTGACATAATATTTAATGTAAAAGAAAATGTTTCAGATAATTCTTTTACTTTATTTACAATCTTTATTACATCTAATTCTAAATTTTCAATGCGATTTAAATCATTACTTATTAATTCATCTATTTTCTCCGTTATTTCATCATCGGTTAAAATATTATTACTTGTAGAACATAAAGTATAATTGTCAATCGTTAAATTTCCTTTCTCATCATAATTATCAATATCATTTTTAATTATATCAATTCCATTAGAATTTTCAGAATTTTTTGTTATTTCTAAATTTTCTAAAAAACTTTTTTCGTCATTAATTGTAGGACAAGATAATTTATCATTTAAATTACAAGTGTACTTGTTATTGTTTTTATTTGTAATAAATGCATGTAATTTTCCTTTTAATTTTGAATTTAAATCATTACCAACATTTCTACTTAATTCTTCCATAATATCACTAAATGATTCTTCTTTACACATATTTAAAAATTCATGTATTATATCATTAGATACATCAATTTCATTACATTTCAAAAATAAAGAGTCAAAGCTATCGTTGAGTGTATCATACAAATCATTACCAGCTACATAAAAAGTTTTTCGTATATTATAATCATTATTTTCACGAGCAATGTTATCTTTGTAAATATTAGCAAATGTTTTAATATGATTAAAAGTTTGAGCACAAGTTGAGTCAGACATGTTAATTAATTATACAATAAAAATTTAATATATTAATAATAATTCATAACATAACCTAAATAAATACAATATCATTTTATATAAAACTTTAAAATAACTGTTATTAAAAAACTAAATTATAATTAAAGTTGTGGTCGTTAAAATTTTAAAATAAAAAAGTTAATATGAGATAAACAAAAACGATAGCTTTATTTAATCAAATATATATTTATATATACTCTTTACTAGTCTTATTATATGATGATTATTAATTAAAAAATCGTTTCCTTGTATTTCTATGAAATTTTTTTTAAGTTTTATACTTTTAGAAAAATGTTACATTTTTATGTAAACTACATAATTCATTAATTTTTTACAAGGAAAAAAGAATTGTGACTATTATAAAAGAAATTTATTTTTTTTATAAGATTTTTAAACAAAACAATTTTTGTTAATGTTGAATTTTACAATTTAAGTATAACATTGTTTCAAATAAAAAAAAATATACGATGATATTTTTATGTATTAAAATATTTTTATGTTAAAATGAAATAGTTTTAAAACAAGAAATATTGAAAATAAAAAAAAAATAAAACTTTAAAAAAATAATAAAAATTAAATTTATATAATAATTTACAACTAGAGTACTTTAAAATCGATTTTTTTATTAAACATTTTACAAAATTATTATTTATTTTTTAATTTTTATAATAAAAATATTTGTTAATTTTATAATTTTATTTTAATTACTTATATTTAACTTTTGCTAAATACTGTATTTTAACAAAAAAAAATATATCTAAATTTTATTTTTTTTTTATCTTACAATAGTAATATCTCTTTTAAAAAAGTATGTTATTTTCAATAAATGTAAGCAACAATTTACCCTCTATAAATTAATGTTTTCTTTTAAACTTTAACCTAAAATTGTTAAACAAAGTTATTTATTTTAAAGTAACGTTTTAACTTCTACGTTATTAAAAAAAGAATAAAGCGTTTACTGTAAATTTATAAATATTACTAAGTGATGTGTATGTAGTAAAAAAAAAGTAAAATTAGGAAAAAAAAATTTTTTTAAATTAAAAATTAGAACAATTTTTATAAATATAAAATATTTAAAAAATTTGACAACATTTAATTATTATATAGGATTTATATACATTCAACTACAAGTTAAGTGTATATTTAATGTATTTACATTCAACTTTTATTTTAAAAATTATTTGAATGTTTTTTTACCCATTATGTGAATTATTACGAAAGAGAGATGTTTTTTAAAATATAAAATTATATATATAAATTAAAATAAAATTGTGATAACGTTTTTTTAATTTTTATCATTATTGATGTGTTTTGTTAAACATATAAAATAGAAATCAAAACTTTTTTTTACCTAAAAGTAGACTTGATAATTTGTTAAAAATTAAAAAACTATTATTTAGGAAATATAATTATGAAAAAAATAAAAATATTACATAAAAAAATTTTTGTCTCAGAAACGTTATTAATTTAAAAATTTGAACAAAAAAATATTAAGATATTTTTGTATTTTTATAAATTAGTTATATTATAAATAAACTAAAACATTTACGTTAACATAAAATAGTTCTACATATTTTATATAATAAAGCAATCTTTGAATTTTAAAATAAAAAATATAATATAAAATATGTTTTAATATTTTTTTTAGAAATTTAAACAATAATTTACATTACCTGTTATAACACAATAGATTAAAATTTTTCGATGAAACATGCTTTTTTATAAAAAAAATTTAGGTTGTTATTTAAATTGTTTAAATAAAGGGTATTTAGACAAATATTTATATAAATAGTCTTATATTTTCAATTTAATATTATAATTTTTAAAAATATAAATTTTATTTGTATTAAAAAAAATTTTTTAATTAAAAATAAAAAAAAAATTTTCTGACATAAAATGCTCATTATTATTGAGTGAATAAATTTATGTTATTTAATCAATTTTTGTATCATTGGAACAAAAAATATTATATAAAAATTTTTAATGTAAAACAAAAAGCTATTAAAACAAAATTGTTAAATATTCTTTTTAATTATTAAATTACTAAATAATAAAAAATTAAAATAAAACAAAATTTTCTTAATTTCTATAGTTTTTTGATGGCTACGTTTCGTATTAATACATACATATCCGTTTTTTCAAAATTATTTTTAAAATCATAGAAATTTTTTGTTAACTTTACTGTTTGCTATACATTAGTATCAATTTTAAAATAATATTTTTAATATTTCGTTTTTTATTTTATCAAAAATCATACTGATAATAATGTTGTAATTAAATAATATTTAAAAAATAAACAGTTCAAATGACAAAACCAAAATTGGATATATTAAAAATATTGTAAATTTTTTAGTTTTAAATTAAAAAACGATTTAAAAAGATAGTTAAAATAATTGCCGTTAAAAATGTATTGTTATGCATTTCTATTATAATTATTTTTAATTTTTAAATTTATTTCATTTATTAATAATAACATGCATTGTAAAGACAAACTTATTCATCTTTTAATTTGAAAAGTTTAAGATTTTTGGGTAATTGTTATAAATACTTGTATCATAATTTTTTAAAAAAAATTTTTAATATAAAAATAAAGAAATAGTTAAATAAGATATTTTTATAAAACATGATTAAATTTATATTATTTATTTCAATTTTTCTAACTTTAATAATTTCATTAGTTTTCTCATGTATTGGAACAATTTGTCAACCATTTTCTAATACTGCCACAATAACTTATAATGTTGAGCCTACTCCATCCTTAACATATAATACAAATGTTACTCGTGTTAGTGGTCAGTTTCCTACAGCTGCATCGTTAGCTGGTAATCTTGAAAGTCTTGCAAATGACGTTATTTATAATATAGCAAATCAATTTAGTCCTTATGCTTCATCTTTTTTTTCACATACAGTTACAGTAGATCAAAATGGTTTACTTAATGCAAATATAATTCCACAAACCTGCCCCGATAATAATCAAAGAACAATTGCTGCAGCAGGAACATATTACGTTTTAGATAAAGTTGTTATAAAACGAATTCAACCACAAAATTGTTCAAACGGAGCTGTACAACCAGTTCCTTCAAGTCCAGGATTAACTACTCTTAATTATAAAATAAATTTTAAAATACTTACAGGTCAAACATTGTGTTATACTCATTGGATCACTATAGCTGATGCTATAAAAAGTAGGATATCAACAGCGGGATCTATTTTTTTGGGAAATGGTGTTATTACAAAGCCAACATAAAACAATTAATCAAATATAAACTTTTTTTTTTTTATATTTGAACATTAATTAAACAAAAAATAATTTTAATTTTTTTATTACTAATATTTCTTTAATTGAAAATGTTTTAATACTAATTTATATGTTTCTAGTTATTAATAATTTTTTTTTTAAAATAATTATAAAACAAATTATAAATTAAACTATGACACTTTTAATCACTATTAATAAAGGAAAAATTATGATATCAAATAAACTAATTTTGTAGACATACATAAAATTTATTTTCATTGATTTTTTTTTAAATAAATTATATTTTTAACAGATAATAAATTTCAAAAAGAATTAATTAATTCATTTAAAAAAAATATTTGCTAAAATTTTTAACAATAATTTAAAAAATATCAAATGTTTTTAAAAAAACTTTTTAATTTAAAATATAAAAAATTGTTGAAATAAATTATTTGATAATATTACTATTTGTAAAATAAAATTTTTTTTTTATTGATTCTTTAAACTATTTTAATTAAAAAAATTTAAAAGTTTAATAAATTATAAAAACGAAATAATTATTTAAACAAATAATTAATTTAAAATATTAAAAAATTGTTTGAAATTATAGAAAAATAGGTTTTTAATATCATAATTGTTTAAAATTCATTTAATAATAGTAAAAATTAAAAAAAATAATTTTTTTTATTCTATTTGTTTTTAATGTTTATTCAATAAAAATTGTTTTTTAATGTGTAGATAAAAATTAAAAAAACAATTTTTAAATTTAAAAATATTAAAACATATATATTTATGATTTTTATTTGTAACACATATTTCATGTTATATTATTAGTTAAACAATATAATTTAAATCGATATAGAAATTATAAAAATAAAATTTTACAATATTATTGTAAATTTCTAATGTTTTAATTTATCATTTAAAAAAAATAGTTTATTTTATTTTATTGATTACTTTGATAAAAAAAAATTTACTAGAAACTTACATTACTCCATACAGTTGTACTTATAGTATCAATATAAATGAATAACAGAAAAGCAAAATATTTTAACTAAAATATAAAAAAAAAATTTTTTACTTTTTTTAAAGTTATTTTTTCTTTTATCAAAAATGGAAAACTTCACATGCTTTAATTAATTAGAGAAAATTGAACGATTTTGTACAGGTGTCACAAAATTATCCAGAAATTTTAAACTTAAATAATTTTTTTTACTTTTAATTTTATTGCAATTCATTTTTGTCTGATAGAGAATTATCTAAAAAATTATATAAACAAATTAAAAGATTTTTTTTAATAAACACAATAAAGAAAAAATAAGGCATTGAAAACATTTATACTTTCTATTAATTATAAATCTTAAAGTACATATTTTAAGGTAATAAAATGTTTCCATTTTATCTTTCATTAGATAAAAAAAAATTTTTTAATAAAAAATGACTGTATTTAAAGTAATTTCTATAAGAATATTTCATTTTTAAATTAATTAAATTTGTTAATTTTAAAACTCTTATTCTTATATTGATTGTTTGATTAATTGGCCATAACATTCATAGACTCGTAGTGGAACAAAGAACTAAAATTGTAGAACTTTACAGAGAAAAGAAATATCAAATATCACTAATACAAAAAGCATTAAAAAAGCAATATAATCTCACTAAAGCTTCATGCTATGAAACAATAAAAGAAACTGTTGAGAAATTTAATAGGTGTAGAAATGTCGCAGATCTACCTAGATTTTGTCGACTAAACATTGCGCGTACGGATAAAAATTAAGAATTAGTAAAACAAAGTGTCTTTGATAACAGGAACACATCAATATAAAAAAAGCAAAATAATTGTGTCTTAGCAGTGAAACAGTAATGAGAATTACGATCGAAGATTTACAACTTAAACTATATAAAGTAAAGCTTGTTCATAAAATTTAAACTATTGATATTTTCGAAAAAGTACCATTTACATGTAACTTTGAACATTTAGTATCAGAGAATGAGAATTTTATAGATAAACTTATTATGAACAATGAAGCTCATTTTTTTTGAAGGGCATGTTAACAAACAAAACTTTGGAATTTGGGGTATTAAAAATTCTATCTTACTGTTGAAAAACCACCGCAATCTAAAAAGTTAATTGTATGGTGCGGTATCACATTAAATAAAATTATTAGTCTATATTTTTTTGAAGATGAATATGGAAAAACAGTTACAATAAATGGTTTAAGGTTTAGAAAAATTATTATAGATTTTTAATTTCACAAATTAGAAATGAGGAAGAAATATGGTTTCAACAATATGAGGTCTCTCCTCATACAGTCAATGATACAATTTATTTATTCAAATCATTTTTTGGTTCTAAATTAACATGTAAAAAATGTCATATTAATTGGCTGCTGAGATCAACATATTTATCCTAATTAGATTTCTTTTTAAAGGGTTATTTTAAAGATAATGCCTATAAAAATTGACCCATAACTGTAGAAGAACTTAAAGATAATATTGAAATGGAGATTGCATACATAGGACCAATTACTTTAAAAAAAGTAATGGAAAGTAACCATAAAGAATAAAAAAATGTTTTTGATTGCAAGGAAAACATCTAAATGATATTGTATTTCACACATAATATAATATAATTTAAAAATAAAGATATTTATATTACAAAAATTAATATAAATATCATAATATAGTTTTATCTTTTATTCAATTTAAAGTTATTTCTTAAAAACGATTTTATAATATATAACTCTCTAGATATTCTTTATCAAACAAAAAAAAATCATAAAAAATATAACATAAAAAAAATATCATAGTTTAAAGTTTTTGGCTACTTCTGGTGCACCTGTATATTATTGCATTTTTTATTGCCAGGTAAAATTTTAAAAAAATTTAGCCATTATAATAACATAAAGTTATATTTACCTTTCAAAATTTCACAAATAAAAAAGTTTTATAAGCTATATTTAATATGAATTGTTTATTGATGAATATTTTCTAGCAAATTTCATAAATGAAACAATTCCTATAAAAAAAACAATGCCAGAGATTAAAAAATATTTTATTTTATAAAAAAGAAATTAAATAATTTATAAAAAAAATTCAATTAATTTTATTAAAAAGTTTTTTGTTATTAATCTATTAAAAATCTGTTATTTTAGTTCTTTTAAATTTGTCAGAAATTTATGAGGTAAATATTGTTATTAGAGTTTCAACAAAAAAAAACTATGCAATAGTGCAAAGTAGAAAAAAAAGTGAATAATATGATAAAAAGTATTCATATACATATTAAAAAATTGATAACAAGTGACAAATGAATGACACATTTTTTATGTAATTATAGAAGTTTAACTTTAAGAATTATTTTATTAAATATTATAATAAACATTATTAACATAAAAACTTTATAAAAAGGTTAAATAACAATAGTTCTATTATTATTAAAAAAGTTTTCGTTAGAATATTAAAGAAGTCGAGAACAATAACTATTAAAAACATATTTATGATATTAATTTAAATGTAATGGAAAAAAGTTTACAAAGAAACAATTTCTTATGTAATTTATTTGCTTATTTTTTTAAATGTGATTTATATTTAAAAAAGTTATATATTTTAAAATTTGTCAAAAATAAAAAACAATAGGAAAAATTGTACAAAAAATTTTTTTAGATTTATTAAAGAAGCTTAATATAAACTTTTTATGATACTACAATCTATATATGAATTTGTTGCAATTTTAGAATTAATAAATTTTTTTTAAAATTATTGTTTATCAATTATTATTAATAAAAAAAAGTTATACAATTAAAATTAAAATTATTTAGTAATAATTATAGAAATTCTTTAACTTTCTAGACTACATGTTATTGAATTTTTATAAAAATAACTATCTTTTAATAATTTTTATTATTTTTTATATCATATTTATAAATTCTATTACAAAATATAATTTAACAGTTAATAAAAAATTATTTAATTTTATTTAAAAAACTTTTTAGAAATAAAAATAATCACAATTAATCTTTGTAACAAAATTGTTAGAAAAAAAAAGTTTATTTTGTTCAAAAAACTTGTTGTATTATTCAAATAATCATTTTTTTAAATATTTTAAATATAAGTTTTAACTTTCCTTCAATTGTATTTTTTATATTTTTCATGTTATTAACATGTTTGACCCAACAAATATGGGAACGTTTTAGTTTAAAACTAAAACAAAACCAAAAGCAAGGGGCTCTCATTTTCATTTTTGATTTTGTAACCATTAACGTGTTTGTTTAAATAAAGTCATCTCTTTAAAAAGTTAAAATTTTATAATATTTAAATTGTCTTATTTATTAAATAACATTATAAATTTGTTAATTTTAATTTTTATCAAATCTATTTTTTTTTTTAATTAGAAAAATGTTTTTTTCTTTATTTTGTATGAAAATTTTAATTATTATTAATTAATATTTATATTAAAATAAATTATATTAAAATAAACATTTGTAACTTTATCATTTAAAATAAAATACTGCAAATGTTAATGTAATTGCAAATAATGCTTTAAGTAATATAAAATAAACAGCCATATAAAAACTGATTACCTTATATTACTTTGTCATTTTGCAAAGTTTTTGAAATAGTAAAAGATAACTTTATTTTTTAATATATTTTTTTATTTTATACAAAATTGAAGACTTTTAAACTACAATTTTAACTAAATAATAATTAAATTTTTTGGACATAATTTTTAAACAATTATTTTAATTTTTTTTAAGTTTTAATATAAGAATTTATTCAATTAAATTATTACTAAAAATTTTTTATTTATATTTATAAATAAAGAAAAAATTTAAAAGTTCTTTGTTTTTTAATGAATGTATACAATATAAAACTTTATTTTAATATTATTAAAAATATTTCAGATACATTTTCTAAAATAACTAATTTAATGATAGATATAAATAAATTTAGCATTAAAGTTATATCAATATTGATATACATTTTTATAATAAAAGTATTTGTTTTTTCCTACTACTAAGTAATATAATTCTCTGTTGAAAATTAAACGAACTGTTAAATAATTGAGCTAAACAAAAAATAAAGCGTTTTGTTAAATGTTTTACAATATTAGTAATAATATTTATTCAAAAAAATATAAAAAATTGTAATAAGATAAAAATTAATATTTTAAATTTATGTAAAAAAAATTATTTTGAAAAAGATAACAAAAATTAAAACAAAAAAAGGTAAATAAATATTTAGTAAATTTAACATATTCAGCTTAAATTTTTATAAATATAAATTATTGAATAGAATATAAATAATTAAAGTTAGCGTTATCAATGACATATAAATACTTGTTTTAAGAATTGAACAGTTTTAATTACTATTGTTAAAAAGAATCTGTCAAAATCTATGATTTGATAAAAGAATTTGTTTAATTGTAATATTTTTATTTTAAATAAAAGTTATTCTTTTTTAATGTGTTAATAGAAGGTAATCAAAAATTATGTCAAAAATTTTTATTCTCAGAATTTATTTATTCATTATATTTGAATATATTAACTAAAAATTATATATATATATATTAAAAGTTATTGCTGATTGTCAAATATAACTATTAATTTTTTTTTCCTAACTTTTTATTATTTATTTATTAAATATTTTAATTAATTATTTTGGTTATTTTTTTTATTTATTACCAATTTTTATTATATGATTTATTATTTTATACATGTTTTGTATAATATTATTAAGTATTAATATTTATCATATTAATAATATTAAGTATTTCTACGAATTTTTTATAAAATACTTAAAAATAACAATTTAAAGTTTTACTATTTGAAAATAGTTTTTTTAAAATAAACTAAAATGAAAAAAAATTAATATTTTTTTTGTTACTATAGAATAAATAATTTCTTCTAAAGATTTAAAAGAAAATATTTTTATAAAAATTAAAAAAACTTTTTTCTATTCTTTTTATAATTAAAACTTTTATAAGATTTATTTTGAAGTGATAAACTACAAATATCAATTAAAATTTTTACAATTTTTTTAGTAAAAAATTTTTGTTTGTACAACAATTTAGTATTTCTGTTTTTAAAACATAAAAATAAAGGTTTTTTTTTAAATTATTTATTATTCTTGTGTTGAAAAATTTTAACACTAATATTAAAAATATTCTTTTATTTTAAAAAATTAAGACTAAATATAAAAATAGTTTTTATATTTAATATAATAATTCAAAATATTTTATATTTTTAATATACATTTTTTTCTTTTTATTAAATTTAATATAATAAATTTTGCTTTTATATATATTAAAAGATTTGAAAAAAAAAATTCAATAATAATTTATTTTTTTACATCAAAAAAATGACCTTTTAAATAGATACATAAGTTATAAATATTCAATATTTTAAACACAACTTGTTGTTATACTTTTTTCAAATATTAGAAAATAAGGTTTTAATTTTTAAACAAACGATTAGACAAATTTTAAGTTGTTTTTTTCTCATTTTTGACGATAAAATTTTCTTTTTTATTATTATGATTTATACTTTTTTGTAAAGAACAAAGTATATATTTTATAATATTAATTAAAATTGTATTCTTTTCAATAAATTTTCTTAATATATTTTGAACAATATATGATAATTTTAAAACTGTTTAAAAAAAATTAAACTAATATGTAACTTTTTTTATATTTTAGTATATAAATATATCAAAAATTTTTATCAAACATTAAAATTGGATAAAAGAGATGTCATGGGAGTGTTAAGTATATATATTCATATATACATTTCATTGCCTTAACTTTTTATATAAGTATATATACTATATGTAATACTTCTATAACTGGAGGGAGTTGTAAAAATTCATATAACATAAAAATGTTAAACTTTTTAACTAGACTTTAAATGAAAATTGAGAGGATAAAAAAAAATAAAATTGTAGAATTGTATAAAAAATAGGTTGAAGGAGAATAAGCAAAAATTAGTAATAATTACATTTTTTTTTAATATAATTAACATGTTGACAAATATTATTGTTTCACTTAATTATTTTTTATTTGTAAAAGTGTTTTTTTTTAAACATTATATTAAACAATTACTATATACATATATATTTTAATAAGTACATATATATAATTTATAAAAGTATAGTTTCTAAATCATTAAATATATACTTTTTAAAATAATATTTAATTCTTAAAAACATTTTTATTTTTATTATTATTATTTTGCACTTAAAAGTAAGTGAATTATTTATTTAAAAAATAAATTATTACAAAATAATTTGTTTTTAAATATCAATTTTTTTTATAATTCTTTTAATTATATATTTTTAACCAAATACTATCAAATTTAGCTATTAATTATTTATAATCAAGATTATTTTAATTTTATTATTCAATGTTCTTTGTGCTTAAAATATTTTATATTTCTTGATTTAAATATTTAAAAATTATTCTATATTGTATATTATAAAAGTGACAAATTTAACAATCTTAAGAGATTTATATTTTTTGGCAAAATTTTCTTTTATTATTTGAAATGTATAATGATTTTATCAAATAAAGTTAAATCGTTTTTCCTGTCTAATGAAAAATAGTAAATGTTTATAAAATGACTTTAAGAGAGACAAAATATTAAAGAAGAATAAAATAAGTAAAAAAAATTCTATCTTACATCATAGTATTATTTTATGTTAATATCATTTTTCTATTCATTCAAAGAATATATCACATCTCTTTATTTTATTTATTTACAAATATTTTAATATTATCTATGAATATATAGAGAATGCCACCAAAGATATTTTTTATAATATTTTTATGTATATTTTTAGCCTTATTACTTTAAAAGAGGGTGGATAAAAATATAAAATATTATTTTATATTAGTAATAATATTTTATTACTTTAAACATAGTTAATTTTTATTATGTAAGAATTTATTTAATTTATTTAAAGACTTAAATATATTTTTAGTTATAAATGTAATTATTTAATAAAAACTTGTGTTAAAAAAAATTTTTTTTTTTTTCAATTGTTTAATTAATTCTATGATAATTATTTTATTTGTAAATTAAAAGTATATTTTTTTTAACACAATTTTTTTTTCGTTAAACATAAAAATATATTTTTAACATAATATAATAAAATATATAGTTTATTTAATTAAATTATTTTCTAATAATTATTAAAAAAAAAGCGCGGATAAAAAGATGCCTAAAAATATTTAAAGTTATTAACAACGAATTTTTCTTTTATTTTAATTAACTGTTTCACTGATATTAGTAATATGTGTGTGAGTTTTATAAATTAAAGCAAAATTATTATATAAAGATAGTTAAGCAAAATATATATATATCTATATTAAAGATTAAATGATAAATAAATATATATATAATTTAAATTTTAAAAGTGATCGAGGATAATCAATTAATATTATTAAAAGATAAACATTAGTTAAAATTATATTTTCTGTTGATCAACAGAAAGCTATATAGATTAAAAGATATAATATTAATTTTTATCACTACCTAATCTCTATCTATATCATTTATAGAAAGCTGTTAACTTATATTTCATTAAACACATCAAAGATATCTATGTGGAATGTTTTAAGTTGTATTATTGATGAAAAGAGAGTTATATTCTATATTATTTGTCTGTTAAAAACTATTTATCTTATCCCTGATACTTTTTTTTATTACTTGTTATCAATTACTTATTATTAGCTATTCAAATATTTTGTATGTCCTAAATTATTTTCTTTTAAAGTTTTAATTTGAATAAAAAAAATACGTGAAAAAACTAATTTTTTTTTTAAAATTATTATAAAAAAAATTATTTTTTAAATTAAAATGTTAAAATTTTAAACTATTTTATATTGATATTATTTTAGAAGTGCCTTATATTCTCTGTTTTGATATTTCTTTTATCAAACAATCCAACTCTTTTTTTTATTTAATTGAAAGATCAACTAAATAAAAAAAAGGTTGGTAGAATAGAAAAAAAACGAAAATTTAAAAAACCAAAAAAAGAAGATTTTTTTTAAATAAATACAACAATTAATGAAATAATTATTAATATTAAACTAGAGAAATATTATTAATTTAATACCTATATTTCTTGTAATAAGTAAGAAAAATAAAAATAATAAATATGGTGGAGAAGGAAGAAACTCAAAGTGGTGAGCAGGATGATGTATCATTTTTAAGAACTGTAAGTTAAAATAAATACATAGTACAATAAGTATTATAAAAAAAAACAATTTAAAAAAAAAATGAAAGTTAATTATAATAAAAAAGATAGTATTTCTTTTCATCAACATAATAGATTTATAATAATGTGATGTTAGGTAGAATTATTTGATGATAAAATTTTATTAGAAGATTACATATTTATAATAATTTTTATAAATATATTTGTATAATTATTAAAAATGAAAAGTGTAGTGGAATGTGATGATAAAATTTAAAGGACTCTTGAATAAAAATTAATAAAAGTTAAGTCTTTTTAATGTTCTTTCTTTTCTTTAAAACAAATTTATTAAAGGTATATATTTTTTTTATATACTTTTGATATAATACTTATTTTATATATCTTCTATATAAATATTACAAATTGAGTAAAATTTTACTATCTAAATTAAAATAATAATTTATTAATAAGAATTTTTATAATATTATATTTTTATTTTTAAAGATTTCTATTAATATTTATAAATTATTTATTGTAGAAAAAAAATATTATATATTTTATTATAAAAAGTATATATTATTTTGATTAACAAAAAGTAATATGCTATTTACATATAAAAATCGTCTTGATTTTGTTGATGAAATTGAAATTTTGTCTCATGAAAATGAATATTTATCTAAGGTATTTCATTTTATTTAATGATAAAAAAAGATAAAAAAAAAGATGGTTCATTATGGTTTTCTCATTATAAAGATAACAAACTTTTTTTTCTAATATATTAAAATAGATTAAAATTATTTTTTTATTTATTATTAATATTTATAATAATATTAAGTAATAGTATTAGATATAATCTTATATAATGAGAATATTTTTGAACTGTTATTTATATTATTTTTTTTTAATTAATATTTTTTTAAATTATTTTAATTTTTATAGGGTGATATTGTTGCTTTAACTTGCGTTTCTTCAAATACAAAAGATGGAGCTATGGGTAGTGAAAGAGTATGTTTATCGACAGAAGGTTTTGCCAATAGAATGTGTGTATTGGAAAATGTTTCTGATAAAGATATACCACCAGATATATCACAATGTATGTTATATATTGATAATGCTTTAAGTGTACGTGCTTTACAAGAAATGATGTCTGCTGAAAATGATGTTAAAGGTACTAGTGGTTCTGGTGGACATAAAACATTATTATATGGTCATGCTGTACAATTAAAACATGTACAATCAGAAATGTATCTTGCTTGTATTAATTCATGTTCATCTAGTGATAAATTATCATTTGATGTTGGTGTTCAAGAAAGTAATGAAGGTGAAACATCATGGTGGACTATTCATCCAGCATCAAAACAAAGAAGTGAAGGAGAAAAAGTTAGAGTTGGTGATGATGTTATTCTTGTTAGTGTTGCAACTGAAAGATATCTTCATATGGCTTTAGGAAAAAATGATCAATATATTGTTATAGCCTCTTTTCATCAAACATTATGGAATATAGCGTCAGTCTCTTCTGGTAGTATCAGAAATAGAAATATGGGTGTTCTTTTTGGAAATGATGTTTTACGCCTTTTTCATGGTAATGATGAATGTTTAACAATACCAGAAAATTGGAGTGAAAATCAAGTTCATAATGTTGTTATATACGAAGGTGGAAATGCTGTTTCACAAGCAAGATCATTATGGAGAGTTGAATTAATACGTATGAAATGGCACGGTGCTATGATTGGTTATGATCAAACATTTAGAATAAGACATATAACAACAGGAAGATATTTAGGTGTACTTGATAATGCAGTAATATTATTACAAAAAGATAAAGCAGATTTTGAAACAACTGCTTTTGTTATGTGCCCAAATAAAGATCCCAAAAAAACTATGCTTGAAGAAAAAGAAGAAGAAGGTATGGGTGTTGCTACAATAAGATATGGTGAAACTGATACATTCATACAACATCATAAAACACAATTATGGTTATCATATCAAACAACAGAAGTAACAAAAAAAGGTTTAGGTAAAGTTGAAGAAAAAAAAGCTGTAGCATTAAAAGATGGTCATATGGATGATTGTTATACATTTTTTATGGCTCTTGAAGAAGAAAGTAAATCAGCACGTGTTATTAGAAAATGTTCTTCTGTTTTAAATCGTTTTTTAAAAGGTGTTGAAGCATTACAAAATGAAGGTAATCAAGCATATGAATGGAAACGTGTAAATTTAAATAGTGTATTAACATTAATGGAAGATCTTATTGAATATTTTGCTCAACCAACAGAAGAACATACATTTGAAGAACGACAAGTACGTTTTCGTGCTCTTCGTTCTAGACAAGATCTTTTTCAAGAAGAAGGTGTACTTAATATGATTCTTGATACGATTGATAAATTTTCACAAATGGAAGCATTACCTGATTTTAATGGTTTAATTGGAGATAAAAATCAAGCTATATGGGAAGAAATATCAACATATCTTTATTTACTTGTAGCTGCAATGATAAAAGGAAATCATAGTAATTGTGCACAATTTGCTGCTGCTCAAAGATTAGATTGGTTATTTGGAAGATTATCTAATCCTCAATCAGCTGAAGGTATATTAGATGTACTTTATTGTGTTTTAACTGAATCACCAGAAGCATTAAATATGATTAATGAAGGACATATTAAAAGTGTTATATCATTATTAGAAAAAGTTGGTAGAGATCCCAAAGTTTTAGATGTATTATCATCATTATGTGAAGGTAATGGTATGGCTGTTAGAAGTTCACAAAATACTATAGCTGATCATTTATTACCAGGAAAAGATTTATTATTACAAAGTGTTATGAGAGATCATGTATCAAGTGTAATGCCAAATATTTTAGTTGGTGTTGTAGAAGGAAGTAGTTTATATCGCAAATGGTATTTTGAAACAGAAGTTGAACATATTGAGGAAACAACAAAAAGTCAACCAGTATTAAGAATTGGTTGGGCTAATACTTCAGGTTTTAAACCATACCCTGGTTCTGGAAATGGTTGGGGATGTAATGGTTGTGGTGATGATTTTTTTTCATATGGTTATGATGGAAAATTTATGTGGTTTAGTGGTAAAGCTAGAAGTTGTGGTAATAGAGTATTTAAAAAAGGTGATGTTATTGGTTGTTCTTTAAATTTAACTATACCAGAAATAAGATTTTATCTTAATGGCATTCCTATTCAAACAGTTTTTAGAAATTTTAATTTTGATGGTTTTTTCTTTCCCGTAATGTCATTATCTTCTAAAGTTTCATGTCGTTTTCTTTTTGGTGGTGATCATGGTAAATTAAAATATGGACCACCAGAAGGATTTTCACCTATTTTTGAAGCAGTAGATAAAAAATTAGAAATAGTTGAAGTAATGTCTTTTGGTGATTTAACTAAAAATATATATTCAGGAACATCAAATATTCTAAATAATATAGAACCATTTGTTCCAGAACCTGTTGATATAAGTAAAATAACATTATCATCATTTGCTTTACAACATCATACACAATTTGCTCAAAATCTTCATGAATTATGGGCTATGAAAAAAATATCACTTGGTTGGACTTATTCACAATCACGTTCTGAAACATTAAAAACTCATCCATGTTTAATATCATTTGATCAATTACCAGCTACAGAAAAAGAATATAATTTAAAATTATCTTTAGATACAATGAGAACAATTGAAGCATTAGGTTATCATATGATTCTTGATAAACCACCAACACGTATGCGTCCAATAAGACTTCCAAATAATTTTTTAATGTCAAATGGATATAAACCTCAACCGTTAGATACACATGAAATAGTATTATCAGAAAGTATTGAAACAACATTAGTAGAAGCATTAGCAAAAAATATTCATAATGTATGGGCTAAAGAAAAAATTAAAAGAGGATATACATTTGGTGTACATGAAATAGTAACAACAACACAAAAAAGATCACCACATTTAGTTCCATATGAAAATGTTGATTTACGTATTAAAGAAGCTAATAAAGAAACTGCAAGAGAAACAATAAAAGTACTTCAATTATTTGGAATATTTTTAGAATCACCTGCTATAGAACATGATGAACAAGCTGAAAAAGAATTTACAGCTAAAAAAGCTTCTAGTATAACATATAGAGCAGAAACTTCGTATGCAGTTACAAATGGTAAATGGTATTTTGAATTTGAAGTTCTTACAAATGGATTTATGAGAGTAGGATGGGCTGATATTTCATGTCATCCTGATACAAAAGTTGGTAGTGATGATAAATCATATGCTTTTGATGGATATTTAGGAAAAAAATGGCATCAAGGTGCTGAAAGTTATGGTAAAGAATGGAAAATTGGTGATATTGTTGGATGCTTTTTAGATTTAAATGATAGAACTATATCATTTTCTTTAAATGGTGAACTTTTATTAGATCCATCTGGTTCTGAAATGGCTTTTGATAATATTATTAATGGTGATGGTTTTGTTCCTTGTATGACATTAAGTGCAGGACAAAAAGCTAAACTTAATTTTGGACAAGATTCTAATTCATTAAAATTTTTTACAACATGTGGATTACAAGAAGGATATGAACCATTTTGTGTTAATATGTATAGACAAATGCCAATGTGGTATGGAAAAAATTTACCAATGTTTAGAGAAATTAGTCATGTTGATAGTTCATTAGAAATGTCTAGAATATTACCTACATCAAATACACCTCCATGTTTAAAATTAACATTAAAAGCTGTTAATAATGATGGTAGTAGTTCTGATAAAGTAAATCAAATGGAATTTATAAGATTAAGTCTTCCTGTAAAAGTAAACTCTTCTTTAATATATAATGATGAAAAAGAAAGAACAATTGAAGCTATGAAAGAATATCAATATATTCATATGAATGAACATGATACTGATAGTGAAAAAGATGGTAAAAAGAAAAAAAAAGGTTTATTATCGGCATTTGGAAGAAAAAATAGACGTGATTCAGATGATGATACACATGGTGGTAAACTTACTATTCACAGTTCTATAGGTGAATTTGATATGTCAGAAGGAGCTGCTGCTCAGTAAGTTATATTTTTGTTTTAATGTTTTAAATTATTATTTTTTCAAATTTGTTTGATTCCTATGTTAATTTATTGTTTAAAAACCTTTATATTTAAAATATTTATAATGATTAATATTTATTTTTATCACTAACCCTATGTTTTTTGTTTAATTATTTTAGCAATCAACGTGAACGTCTCAAAATTCTTCATGATTTTGGATGTCATTCATATAATAATACAGTGTTAACTTATCTAACAAGTGGAATAAGTGATAAAGAAAAAAAAATTTTTTGGAAAGATTTTTTGAGGTTATGTTTATGTCTAGATTTAAATGGGCTTTAGTTTTCATAATTTTTTTTATTAATATTTTTATAGCGTTGTCTTTAATCTAACACTTTTTTTTGTTGTCGTGATATTTAATTGTGATTTGTTAAAAAAAATGTCTTATCAAAAATATTATGATGTGAAAAAATAGTTAATATATTATTAATTTTTTTTTTTTGTAATATAATTATTTATCTACTAAGTTCTTACCTTTTTACCTTATTTTTTTCTAATTGTATTTTTTTTTTATTTTTAGTACTCGAAGTGAATGTGGAGATAGTCATTCAGATTCACAACATGATAAAATTTCAACAAAATCTAAAGAAAAAAAACCTGGTATTTTTAAAAGATTACGTGATGCTAGTCATACAAGACAAAAAGAAAAATTATCTGCACCTGAACCAAAAAAATATAGAACAACAGAAATTTTACCATCAACTGTTGTTTCTATGACAAAACGTGGAAGTAATGTTTTTACAGATAGTAATCAAGGTAGTATAGATGTTTTAGCAGACATGCCAGTATCTGGACCAGGAAGAAAGTCATTTAAAAGAAAAGGATCTAAAAATGCTGCAAATACAAAAACATTACAAACAAGAGGAAGTGTTATATCAACAACATTAGGTTTTGAAGATCCTTTAATTGGTGAAAAAGATAGTGATGCTTCAGCAATGAAAACACTTGGTGAAAATATAAATGACTACTATTTTGGTCTAAGAATTTTTCCTGGTCAAGATCCATCTTCTGTATATGTTGGTTGGGTAACACCACAATATCATTCTTATGTATCATCATTTAAAAATAGTCAAGCAGTAAGATCTTGCAAATTTTCTGAACTTGAATATAGTTCTAGTGGATTATCAATGCCTATGGAATCTATTGAATTTAGAAATTGTTATTTACTTAATGCTGGAGAATTACTTACTTGTGTTAATGATACAACTAATACAAAAGTTACTGGTGTTTTAATTGGTTGTGTTATTGATACATCAGCTGGGGAATTAAGTTTTTATGTTGAAGGTCAAGACACAGGAAGAAAATTTAGGTTAGAAGCTGGTTTAATGTTATATCCAGCTGCTTTTGTAATACCAACATCTAGTGAAGTTTGTCAATTTGAACTTGGTAGAGTTAAATATACATGGCCATTAAGTGCTGCATTATTTAAATCATCAGCTAAAAGTTTAATACCATATTGTCCACCTAGATTAGGAGTTCAAGTATTAACTCCTTATCATTGGGCTCGTGTTCCAAATGAATGTTTAAGAACAACAGCATTAAAATTATCTGATATTCGTGGATGGTCAGTTTTATGTAATGATCCAATACGTGTTATGTTAATTCATATACCTGAAAAAAATAAATCATATGATATATTAGAATTAATTGAAATGCCTGAATTACTTACATTTCATAGACAAACTTTAAATTTATATTGTAAATTAGCTAGTCATGGAAATCAAAAAGTTTCACATATTTTATGTCAACATGTAGATGAAGATCAAATAATGTATGCAATAAAAAATCATTATCTTTCAGGATCAATGCGTCAAGGTTTTCATGATTTTTTAATTGCTTGTCATTTAAAATCACATACTGATGCTATTTTAAGTACTTCACATGAATATGTTTTACCATTAGTATCTGAATTAACATATAAAGATGTTTTTAGTGATGATTCTGATTGTCGTTATCCACATATTTTAGGACAATCTTTATGTATAAGGCCAATAATTAAAAGTGATCCACCAGTTAAATGTTTTACTAAAGATTCTCAAGTAAAATTATTACCACCATCATTTAATTTTAATTCATTAAAAAATTATGTAATGTCAGCTTTTGGTGAAGCAATGCATCATGCAGTAATGAATTGTCGTGATTTAATTGGTGGAAATAATTCAGATCATTTTGAACCATTATTTAAATTATTTGATCATCTTTTAATTATGGGACTATTTAATGATGATGAATTAATAGAAATATTAAAAATTCTTCATCCAGCTGCTTTTGATGAAAATTATAAACCTGGAACAAAATTAAAAGGAATATTAGATATTGATATAGCTGAAGGTGTTAAATTACAAATTGTTAATATTTTAGATCATTTATGTGATATACAATTAAGAAATAGAATAGAAAGTTTAATAGCATTTTCAGAAGGTTTTGTTGGTGATTTACAACAAGATCAATGTGCTAGATATATGGATATTAAACAAACAGATATGCCACCAGCAGAAGCTGCAAGAAAAACTAAAGAATTTAGATGTCCACCAAATGAACAAATGTATAGATTATTAAGTTGTAAAAAAAAAGAAGATAAAGAAGGTATGATGTTAGATGATGATGTTGAATATGATCAATGTCCAATGGCAGATTCATTACAAGAACAATTACGTGATTTTTGTAGTTTATTAGTAAATAAATGTGGTTGTAATGATGTTGAAGAAGATGTTAGTAAAATAGAAGAAATAATTGATATGGATGAAGAAACATCATGGGTAGATTCATTAGCACATCTTGTAGTTTCTGTACCACCAAGTGCTATTAATGATGAAGAAATTGTAGCTAAACAAGGAAGTAAAAATTTTAGAAATATGATTGTACAATTATTAAAACAATGGGCAACTGATAATACTATAGAATCTAATGAATTAATAAGAAGAATGTTTGCTTTACTTCTTCGTCAATATAATGGAATTAGAGAATTAATGGATGCTATGAATAAAACATATGTTTTTCATGATAGAAATATTGAAGATGTACAAAATTTTATTACTTTTTTAATGCAAATAAGAGAATTATTAACTGTACAATTTGAAATAACTGAAGAAGTAATTTTAAAAAGAGCATTATGGCAATTAATGAATAATAGAATATTTTTTCAACATCCTGATTTAATGAGATTATTAAAAGTTCATGAAAATGTTATGACAATAATGATGAATGTATTAACTGCTCAACAAAATACAGTTGAAATTGAAAAAGATCCTGATGATCCAAATTCAGGTGGTCTTATTAAAGATGCTAGTGAAATGGTTGTAGCATGTTCAAGATTTTTATGTTATTTTTGTAGAACTAGTAGACAAAATCAAAAAGCTATGTTTGAACATTTATCTTTTCTTCTTGATAATGCTACTATGCTTTTAGCAAGACCTAGTTTAAGAGGTTCTGTACCATTAGATGTTGCATATTCTAGTTTTATGGATAATAATGAATTAGCATTAGCATTAAAAGAGGAAGAATTAGATAAAGTTACTGTATATTTGAGTAGATGTGGTTTACAACCTAATTCAGAATTAATTACTAAAGAATATCCTGATATTGGTTGGGATCCATTGGAAGGTGAAAGATATATTGATTTTTTAAGATTTTGTGTATGGATTAATGGTGAAAATGTTGAAGAAAATGCTAATCTTGTAATAAGATTATTAATTAGAAGACCTGAATGTTTAGGTGTTGCTTTAAAAGGTGAAGGTCAGGGATTATTTTCTGCTTTTCAAGAAGCAATAGCATTAAGTGAAGACATTAATGAATTAGAAAATGGTGTATCTGTAGAATATTTAAGATCACCAATATTTAAAGATCACCCTCATTATCCATCAAAAGAGACAGAAGGTGATGATTATGTTGATCTTGGAGCAAGTATACTTGATTTTTATTCTAGTTTAGTTGATTTATTAGCAAAATGTGCTCCAGATCCAATGACATTGCAAGAAGGAAAAGGAGATTCAGTACGTGCTCGTGCTATTTTACGTTCTCTTATATCATTAGATGATCTTGGAAAAATATTAGCATTACGTTTCAAAATACCAAATCTTCGTTCTGTATTAGATGGTACGTTTATTTCTACAGGTGTATTTTCCCAAAATAATTTTTATACTAATATTGCAACTATTGCTGATAATTTAACAAAACAAAAATTAATGTCATTTTGTAATAATAATAATAATAATAATAATAATAATAATAATAATTATATAATGCATGATGATTTTATAAGGAATGAAAAATCATTAAATATTATTTATGAAAAAGATGAAGATTCTGAACAGTCTAGTTATGATACTGCTTCTGAATCTATATCATGTTCTCCTGTTCGAAAAGCTAAAAATCAAGCTAAAAAATTAAAAAAAAGAAAAATAATGAACTTAAGAGAATTTGATATTGATGAGAATTTAGATTTTATTAAAATGGCTAAAAATAGAAAAAGAAAAAATAATATTGAATCTTTTTTTAGTATGTCCTATAATATTAACTTTATTGTTTTCCTTTTATTTTGTTTACCGTAATTGTTCTATATTATTTTTATTATTTAAATTTTTATTAATATTAATTTTTTTTTAGATAATGCTGGTCCACAACCAGGACTTATGCCATCACATAAAGCATCTGTATTATTATTCTTAGATCGTGTATATGGGATAGATTCTCAAGAAATGTTATTTTCATTTATGGAACAATCATTTCTTCCTGATCTTCGTGCTGCAACAATGATGGATTCACCAAAAGCAACAGAATCAGATACTGCATTAGCATTAAATAGATATCTTTGTAATTGTGTTTTACCACTTTTAACAAATCATTCACATTTTTTTGCTGATGCTGAACATCATTCAGCTCTTCTTGATGCAACACTTCATACAGTATATAGAATGAATAGATTACAAAGTTTAACTAAAAATCAACGTGATGCTGTAAGTGATTTCTTAGTTGCTATTACAAGAGAATTACCACCAGCTATGATGATTAAATTATTAAGAAAAGTTATTATTGATATACAAGAAATGAAAGATAATGTTTTAGTACCATTACGTATAATGACACTTCATTATGAAAGATGTAATAAATATTATGGTTCTGGTAATCAATATGGTGTAGCTAATGAAACTGAAAAAAGATTATCAATGTTATTATTTTATGCAATATTTGATTCATTAGGTTCAAAACCATATGATCCTGAATTATTTGGAAAAGCATTACCATGCTTAACAGCTATTGGTTCAGCTATCTCACCAGATTATTCTTTAACAAGTGGTAGTGAAGATACTGAATTAGCTAAAGTTAAAGAAGATGAAGGAACATGGTCTCCAAAACCTATACCAATAGATAATATTGTATTAAAAAATGAATTAAATGATATGATTAATAAATTTGCTGAACATTTTCATGATTCATGGAGTGCTAGAAAATTAGAAAAAGGATGGAAATTTGCCGAATTATATTCTAGAGCAGAAAAAACTCATCCAAGATTAAAACCATTTAAATTATTAAAAGATTATGAAAAAAGTTTTTATAAAGATAGATGTGGAGAATGTATTAAATCACTTTTAGCATGGGGTTATATAATAGAAGTATATGATTTTGATGCTGCTGAAAAATCAGCTCAAAATCATGTTTCATCTGGAACATGTATACAAGATTTTAATCCTAAACCAGTTGATTTAAGTAATATGAATTTAGAAAAAGATATGATGTCTGCTGCTGAAAAAATAGCAGAAAATAGTCATAATATATGGTGTAAAAAAATTTTTACTGAAATTTCTGGAAAACCGAGTAGTTTACCACCATCATTAGTACCATGGGATTTATTAACTGATTTTGAAAGAAGGAAAAATAGATTTCATGCTGCAGAAATATTGAAATTTTTACAATATCATGGATATAGAGTTAATATGAATAAATTAGAAACTCCAACAAAAGATAGAATAAAAAATGAAGGTGAAAGAGGTAATGTAGAAAAAAGATTTGCTTATAATTTATTAGAAAAATTAATTCAATATTTGGAACAAGCAAGTTATAAAATGAAATCAGTTAAACCATCACAAGAATTAACAAGAAGAAATTCATTTAAAAAAGAAGGACAAGATGTTAAATTCTTTGAAAAAGTTGTTTTACCAATGATGCATGCCTATTTTAATGCACATAAAAATTATTTTTTGGAATCTAGTATAATGGTACAAACAGGTACTGCAAGTAATAAAGAAAAAGAAATGGTTGCTTCATTATTTTGTAGATTAGCTGCTTTATTAAGAATTAAAAATCATGCATTTGGTTCTGTTGCTAAAATAACTGTTAAATGTTTACAAGGTCTTACACAAGCACTTGATTTAAGAACATTAGTTAAAATAAATTCAGATATTATTAGAACTGGATTATATACATTTTTTAATAATTGTGCTGATGATCTTTTAGCAGCTGTAAATGAATTAAAAAATGGTGGACAATATAGTTTATTAAGAGGACAAAATTTAAAAAGTTGGATTTCATTAGAATTTGCTAATCAAATGATAATTCCATGTTTAACAACAATGTTTCATCATTTATCAAGGCATCATTTTGGTGCTGATTTATTACTTGATGATATACAAGCAGCTTGTTATAAAATTCTTGATAGTTTATATATGGTTACTGAAATACAATCATCATATGAATCAAGAGCTACAATATTACATGAAGTTGAAAAACATAGACCATCTTTAGGACAATGTCTTTCAGCATTTGCATCAACATTTCCTGTTGCATTTTTAGAACCAGAATTTAATCAAAATAATAAATATTCAGTATTAGCTAAATCTGCTGATCAATCAGTTCAAGTTCAAGAAATGTTACAAAATTTATCATCACATATTCCAACATTAGAAAATTTAATGGTTCGTATTGAACAAACAGCACAAAATTGTATTCCATATAATCAAGCATCTAATGTATATGATGTTGACTTACCATTAGCATGTGCTTATTTAACATTTTGGTGGAATATGGGAGATGATAAATCAAATAATAGTCAAAATTCATTACCAATTACAAGAGCTAATAGTGAATATATGAATAGAATATTTTGTTCACTTTTAGCTATGATAAAAGATCATATTGGTTGTGAAAATGCTCAATGGTTATGTAGAGTAACATATTTTGCTGTACCAATAATTCAACATGTAACTTGTGATCCAGTTAAAGAATATTTATTACCAATAGCTGAAAAATTATGTACAGCAGCTGAATTATCTTATAAAGAGGAAGAAAGAATGAGAACACATCCTGATGATGCTGATGAAGGAACAGTTGCTGAAGATAATGCTAAATTAGTTAGAGATGTTTATGCATTCTTTCCAATACTTATGAAATATACTGATCTTCATCGTGCTAAATGGTTAAAAAATCCTAGTTGGGAAAGTGATAGAATATATGAAAATGTTGCTGTTATATTTAAAATTTGGTCATTTAGTCAAGTTTTTAAAAGGGAAGAATTAAATTATATGGCACAATTTGAGGAAGATCAAATGAATACTGGTGGTGAAATGAAAACAGGTAAAGCAGCTATAGCTGAAAGAAAGAAAAAAAGAAGAGAAGGATTTGTTAAAAAAGATAAACATGCTAATAGTATAGTTATTGCTTGTTTAAAAAGACTTCTTCCTGTTGGATTAAATGTTTTTGGTGGACGTGAACTTGATATTGTTCAACAAAGTAAAGAAAAATTTTTAAATAAAGAAAATGAAGAAAAAATAAGAGAATTTATCAGAGGGTTAAGTGAAATACCTGTTAAAACAGATCCAACTGATAAAAATGCTTGGCAATTATCATTATATACTAAAATTGGTAAAAGTCAAATGCGTGGTAAAGATTTGATGAATCAGGATGCTGTTGTTGAAAAGATTGCTAATATGGGACAAGTTGTTGCTATTCTCCATACTGTAAGTTTTACAAAAAAAATTATTTTTTTAAATTTTATTATAAAATAATAATACTATATTTAATTTAAAGAATATAAAAAAAAATATATTAGGATCTTATAATAACAAATATTTCTATATATAAAAATTATTTTGTAATTATTAATTTTAGTAAAAATAATATTTTATTTGTTTAATATTTTTTGTCATTTATATGTTTTTTTATTGTTTAGAATACACGTTTAATAGAAAAACGAAAACGTCGTTTTTTTCGTGTAAGTTATTAACATTGTCCTTTTATTTTACCATTGTTCCTATGTAATTGATAACTAACAATTAAAACTTAATAATATTTTACCCACAATAAGTAATAATTAAAAAGGGTATAGTTATAAATCATTAAATGACGTTTCAGAGTGATCATCCATCTGCAGCTCATCATAGTTCATGGAAAAAGATGTTGTCCAGCCAGAGAAAACGTGCCGTTGTGGCTTGTTTCCGCATGGTACCGTTATATGGCATTCCAAGGTATATATACATATAAGATATTTAAACCTGAATGTTGATAGAAAAATTTTTAACTCTTATGCTTTATAAAATAACATTATTTTAACAATTTTTTTTTGTTTTGTATGTTAAGTAACATTTTTTGATATGCTGTTATTAATTTTCATATCCCTTTTACATTTTATTACATATAATGTATTTATTTTTTTTAATTATTTTTTAAAAATATTTTATAAAAAACATTTTTTTAAAATTTTACATTATAATATGAACCCATTAAAATTGCCTTACCCTTCCAGGCTACAAGTAGGCAGGAGAAAGAAGATAAATGGAAAAAAGTTTTAACACTTCAAAGAAAAAGAATGGCTATTTCTTTAATTACTGCCAGTCATCTTTATAAAGTTGATAAGTAAGAATGAATATGATTATGTTATATATGTTGTTCATTTTTTATAAAAAAAAAATTTTTTTTGTCAATACATCTATCCCTTTTTTTTTGCATGTAATTTTGAAATGTGCACTTTAATGTTATTTTTTTTATATTTAACTTTTTATAATTATTTTTTTTTTTAGACATCGTGGAATTAATTTCTTTTTACCAGCTTTTTCAAAACTTTGGCTAGAAGAAGAAGATATTGGACAAGATAAATTAGTACAAGATCTTTGTGCTGATTGCGAAGAAGTAGAATCATCAGCTGTAGCTAGATTATTTGATGATGATGGTGTTTTGATTGGTGATGAAAATGCTGAAATTGTTACTAATATTGCTCCAGATCCATTATCACAATTAATTCAATGTTTCCAAAGAGCAGCAACTACAGAAGAATCACAAGCATTAATTATTGCTTCTGATGATTTGTATGTAAATTTTGCACAAGTAATGGCTAAATCAATTCACATAGAAGAAGAGGATGATGATGGTGGTGATGATGATGGAGAAGTTGATCAAGCACAAAAGGAAGAAATGGCACAAACTTTAAGAGCTGAACAAGCTGTTTTAGCTGATAGAGGTGCTGCTATAATGTGTTTAATGTATATTAGTGCTTCAAATGGAGAACCAAGTGAAATGGTTGCAAAAACACTCAAGTTAGGTATACATTTATTATCTGGTGGTAATACAGTAATTCAAAAAATGTTAATTGATTATTTACAATTAAAAAAAGATGTTAGATTTTTTACTTCAATTGCTGGACTTATGAATAATTGTTCAGTATTAAATCTTGAAATGTTTGAAAGGCAAATAAAAGCTGAAGGTTTGGGTATGGGTGCAGAATTAGCAGCTGGAGAAAATCAAAATTTAAATGATGCAGAATTTACATGTGATTTATTTAGATTTCTTCAATTAACATGTGAAGGTCATAATTTAGATTTTCAAAATTATCTTCGAACACAACCTGGTCATACAACTAGTGTTAATTTAATTAATTGTATTGTTGATTATTTATTAAGACTTCAAGAAAGTGTTATGGATTTTTATTGGCATTATTCATCAAAAGAAATGATCGATGAAGGTGGAAAAGAATACTTTTTACGTGCTATTCAAGTTTGTAGTCAAGTATTTAATACATTAACAGAATCAATTCAAGGACCATGTGTTGGTAATCAAATGACATTAGCTAATTCAAGATTATGGGATGCAATAAATGGTTTCTTTTTCCTATTTGCTCATATGATGGAAAAACTTTACAAAAATAGTACACAATTAGAATTATTAAGAGAATTTTTAAATTTACAAAAAGATATGATTGTTTTAATGTTATCTATGCTTGAAGGAAATGTTTTAAATGGAGCAATTGGTAAACAAATGGTTGATGCACTTGTAGAATCACAACAATGTGTGGAAATGATATTAAAATTTTCAGATATGTTTTTAAAATTAAAAGATTTAACAACATCACAAGCTTTTCAAGATTTTGATACAAATAAAGATGGTTGGATATCTCCAAAAGAATTTCAAAAAGCTATGGAAAGTCAAAAAATGTATTCAGTTGAAGAGATTACATATTTAATGATGTGTACTGATGTTAATAATGATGGTAAAGTTGATTATATGGAATTTACTGAAAGATTTCACAATCCAGCTAGAGATATTGGTTTTAATTTAGCTGTTTTATTAACAAATCTTAAAGAACATATAACTTCAGATCCAAGATTAGAAAAAATTATTGAAAAAGCTAGTACTTTATTAGAATATTTTGATCCTTATTTAGGTAGAATTGAAATTATGGGATCAAGTAAACGTGTAGAAAAAATATATTTTGAAATTCAAGAATCATGGTTAGAGCAATGGAGTAAACAACAAATTAGAGATTCTAAAAATGCTTTTCTTTTTAATGTACTTCAAGATGATGGTGGAGATCAAGGAAAATTAGAAGCATTTATTAATTTTTGTGAAGATACTATTTTTGAAATGCAACATGCAGCTGAAATATCTTCTGGTGATGGTTCTGATAGTAAAATGGAAAGAGCTTTAAAACAAAGAGATTACTTTTTAAGACAAACAACAGCTGGTACTGAATTGACTAAAACAATGAAAGCTGGTTATTCAATGGGTGTTAATGCAGCTGCAGCTTTAAAACCAGAAAATTTACAAAAAAGTTTTCATCATGTTTCAGGAAAAGTTCATTCTATGACATGGTTTCAATTAATATTTACTATTTTACAATTTTGTTATTTTTTTATTAAAGAAGGAGTAATAATTTCTTATACAGTTATAGCAACAATATTTAGATTTTTATATTATATGACATTATCTAGTAAAGAAGAAGAAATACAAAAACCACATGAAATTAAACAAGAAAGAAGAACACATTTACAAAAACAAAATATGTTTACAAAAGATTTACCAGATTTTAAATATGATATGCATCATGAATATGATGCATTTGGTATACATATACCTCATGAAGATCATATTGATACAAATAAAAAGTTTCCAGATGGTACACCGCCTCCAGATCCTGCACCATCAGTACAAATACCTACAGATGAAACATTACATGTTCCTGAAAATAAATCAACACCATCTCAATCAACACATTATTTTTCACCACCATCACCTTGTAATGTAAATGAAACACATAGTAATGTAGGTTCTGTAAATTATCTTCCATCAATATCACAACCAGAACAAGGACCTATAATGTCAAATTATGAACCTAAAATAGCTGAAATAGCTGCTGCTAGAAGTAGAGGTTCAATATTAAATATGCTAGCAAGAAATTTTAAAACTATTGAAAAAATGACTCTTTATCTTGCTTTCTTTATAAATGTTATTTTATTATTCCACCGAGTTGATATAACAGCTCAAAGCGAAGAAACAGTTGATGAAATTGAAATATCTGAACCTGTTGATGATGATGAAAATGAAAATACAAATGAATTTATTTATATAACAGGACTTTCTGTTCCTTATATAAGTTATGAAATTACTGGTTGGGTATTAAGTCAAGTTTTATATTGGCTATCTGTTTTTCATGCATTTTGTTCATTTGCTCTTTTAATATCATTTTATCAATTAAAAATACCTCTTATTACTTTTAAAAGAGAAAAAGAAGTAGCTAGAAAATTAATGTTTGATGGTTGTTGGATAACAGAAGATAGTACTGAGGAACAAGGTTTAATGGATACAATAACTTGGTATTTAGATAGAATAGTTATAGTATCAAAATCATTTCCAATGAAATATTGGGATAAATTTGTTAGAAGAAAAACAAAAGCAAAATACAAAGATCAAGTTGATGAAGAAACATTAAATAAATTATTAGGTGAAGAACGTGCTCCAGGAGATACATCATTTGATTATAGATATAATTGTTGGTTATGGTTTGGTGTTATTTTAACAAATGCTCAATTTTTATATAGAGTTGGTTATTTAATATGTTCAACATGTGGCGTTGTAATTTCACCATTTTTTTATGCTTTTCATCTTATCGATGTAGTATTATCTTTTCCTATGTTAAAAGCTATTCTTCAATCAGTAACACATAATCTTCAACAACTTATTTTGACTATTATGATGACACTTGTAGTTGTATATTTGTATACAGTACTTGCATTTAACTTTTTCCGTAAATTTTATGTACAAGAAGGAGAAGAAGGTGAAGAACCAGATAGAAAATGTCATAATATGTTAACATGTTTTATTTATCACTTTTATGCTGGTGTTAGAGCTGGTGGTGGTATTGCTGATGAAATTGAGAGTCCATATGGTGACGAATTGGAGTATCCTAGAATGTTATATGATATTTCATTCTTCTTCTTTGTTATTGTTATTCTTTTAGCTATTATGCAAGGTTTAATTATTGATGCTTTTGGTGAACTTCGTGATCAACAAGAAGCAGCAACAGAAAAATTAGAAAGTAGTTGTTTTATTTGTGACATTGGTAAAGAAACATTTGATAGAGTTCCTAGAGGTTTTGAAATTCATACAACAAAAGAACATAATTTTGCTAATTATTTGTATGTTTATTAAAATTATTTATTGTGTATTTATTTTTTTTTATAGATTCTTTCTTCAACATTTGGTAAATAAAGACGAAACGGAATATACAGGTCAAGAGACTTATGTACGTGAAAAATACGACAATCGTGATTGGGAATTTTTCCCAGTAGGAGAATGTTTTATGAAACAATACGAAGATCAATTATTGCAACCGTAATATTTGTGTTTTTTTTTAAATATAAAATACTGCAATATAAAAACACAACATATATATTTGTTGTGCCTTATTTTTTTGCTGAAATTAATATTAAATAAATACTTTTATTAGTTTTTTAATATGTTATTTGGGAAAACCCTATAATAAAACAAATCTTTAAAAAGTCTTAAAAAATAAAATACAAATTTATAAAAAAATTTTTTTTAATTATTATATTATAAAACAAAGTGTTACAATTTATATTAATTTTTTCTTAATGTGACTAAATGCTATAAAAAATGCTTTTTTACACTTACATTTTGTATCTTAAATATTTGGTAGTTTGTATCTAACATTGCATTTATATTATCATATCAATTTTAAAAAATATATATATTACCATAATTAAATTTAAAAATTATTTTTATTTAAACACGTTTCTTGAAAAACTTGAGCAATTTTAATAACCTGGGACAAGCAAAATTTTAAATTTCCAGTTAAGTATTCTTAAAAGATTTAACTGGAAGACATATTAGCAAATACAAAATATTAGCTTCATAAGTTTTCTACCTACTTATCATTTATCGAAAACTGGTGTAAAAAATTATATTCACCATTTTTTGAGCTTTTTATAAATATGTAAAAAAAAATAAAAAATTTTAATTTTTTTTACATGTGAATTCTAAAAAGTCATCAAAAATCGAATCTCCCAATAAAACGACTAGTCTCAATAAATATAGCGTGTTTGAAAACCTATAGTTACATATTCGGTTTTTTAGTGGTTTGCCTGAGAGAAAAGTTATTTATAAAAGTGTTTTTAGTATAACTACTAAAATTAATAGTATTGTAATAATTTTTATAAATTGCTTATTCTAAAGATCAAGTTTAATGATAAAGAATGTAAACTAACGTTTTAAACTATGTTGAATTTAACTTAATTAATTATATAATTGAGGTTTTAAATTACATTTTTGTAAAAACGTTTTAGTGTAAATATTTTAACAATATTAAAAATATTTTTATAAATAACTTTTTTCACACACGAATTACAATAAACTGAATATATGTAACTATAGGTTTTCGATACGCCGTATTCACTGATATTAGTCGCTTAATTGAGAGATTCGATTTTTGATAATTTTCTGACATTAATTGTTTTAAAAAACAAAGGTTTTTAGTTTTAATTTACACTTTTTTAAAAAGCTTAAAAATGGTGAAGATTAATAAATATATTGATATAGTTTCATAGACTAGTTTTTGAGATACACGAAACAAGTGAAAAATTTTATGAATCTAATATTTTTGTCTTTAGTAATATGTTTTCTAGGTAAATATATATAGCATATTAAAATCAAAATTTAAAATTTTGCTTGTCCCATCTTGTTTGACTTTCTTAGGAAACGTATTTTAATTAATTTATAAGTAAAAAGTTTTAATTATATTTTTTTATACTTGTTTTATTTTTAACAATATTTAATTTTTTATAATTTAAATAAAAAAAAAATTAATTTTTCATTTGTTATCCTAAAAAGCTATGTCTGTATAGACACGCCTTAAGTAACACACTATAAAAGAAACATGGAGGAACATTTTAAAGAGAATATCTCAAATACACTTTTACAAGAATATAAAATATTATTTTTCTTAAATATAATTCATTCTTTATTGTAAACATTATTTCACTCTTTATATTAATAAAACCTTAAAGTTACTTTATTGTTATTGTTTATTATAAATAACCGGGAGCTTTAACAGGCTCTCATACGATCCAAAAGGATTACACATTCTAATTAATTTGCAAATTATTTTTATAATTTTAAAAAACATAACAAATAAAATTAATAATTATTTTTGTAAAAAAACTTTAAAAACATATATGTATTCTTTGTAAAAAATTATATTTTATTATAACAAAAATATTTAAAAATTAAAATATTTCAGAAAATTATAGGTATTGCAAATATTTTATTGCTGTATTTTCTTTAGAATTTATATAAATATTTGTTATTTAAGCAAACTATTTAATAATAAAACTAAAAAAAAATAAAATTGATAAAATTTTAAATTAAGAATATTTTATTTATAAAGATTAAATATGTGAGTAAAAAATATTTTAAAAAGAATAACATATCATAAAATTAATTTTTTTTTAAATAAAAATATTTAACTTATATATTGTTGAATTATATTCAAATTTTTCTTTAATTGTTTTTATCAAAACATAAACAAACATTTGTTAATCCATATAAAATTAATCCAGATTCTGTATTTGCACAATTACCCTTCTTAAAATTATTTGTTTCACAATGTTTTTAACAAGATGCTGCGTCACATGGGGAATCATTTTTAAAAGATACAAATATAACGGGAAAATAAGACAAAAATTTATTGTTTTTTTTGTATTTGAAAAAAAAATTATATGTAATTATTTTTATTCTATTATCAATTTAGTCTTCAATATGGATTTTAATAATATAAATATTTATAAAAAATATATTTTTGATTGGACCAAAACAAATACATATGTGGAAGATGCTGTTGATCAATATGTTAATGATTTATCTGATTTGAATAAAAAAAATTTTAATAATATTAAAAAAGTATTAGAAATGTGTTGCAATTATAAGGAATTTAAAAATTCATTGCAAGCAATAGGATGTTGTATAATTGGTAGAGGTAAATTTTAAAAAATAAAATATATTTATTATAATAATATATATAATATATATCATAAAATATATACAAAAATAATCGATGAAAATTTTTTATTATTTTATTTTTTAGAGAATAAAAACATTACTGTTAATTCCCCTACAGGATGTGGAAAAACATTGATGGTTCTTAGTAATATAATATGTAAATTAAATTATATTACATGTATTATTCTACCAACAATTACGCTTATCCAGCAATATGAAAATATTTTAAGTTCAATCAATGTTGGCTTCATTACAATAACATCATATAGTGATAAAAAGAATATTAAAAATTTTTTAAAGAATGATTTGAATAATGATAAAAATTTATTAGAAAAATATAATGTTATTCTAATAACACCAGAGTCATTCTTAAAAGAAAAAATAATCAATATGTTAAATAATCTTTATAAGAATAAGATATTACATAGAATTGTCTTAGATGAGGTTTATCAAGTGATTGACTATGACCTAAGATTTAGAAAAGATTATTTAAATATTTTATATAAATTGAATTTATTTTCTGATATCCAAGTTATAATGATGTCTGCTACGATACACAATGATATATAGCATTTATATCAAATATTCTAAAAATGGAAAAAATTGTATTATTAAAAGGTTCTTTATTAAAAAAAATATATCAATAATAACTTTAAACGATGATGAAATGGAAGAACCATCAATTATATTTAATTGTGTAAAAAAATTAATAATTTTACTACAAATATTTATAAAAATTGTGTTATTAAAATAATAATAATAGTGAAAAAATTAGATGGAATACTGGATGTACAAGATGTGTGCGTATAATATAATTAAAAAAATTATACATATTCATCCCAAAATACTAATGATAAAAAAAGAATTTTTTGAAAACTTGGAAAATAGATAATACAACTTCTATATTAATAACAACAAGCATTAACTTGATTGGAATAGATACATCTTTTTTTACAATTTTATTCCAATTGTGCATACCTATTTCTAAAAGTGAGATGTATCAAAATGTTGGAAGATTGGGAAGGATATACTAACACGGTATATATATAATGTATTTAACAAGATCAAATATAAGGTAATTTTTATCATTGAAAAACGTCATTTACAATCCAATAAAAAAATTAAACGAAATTTATCTAGGGAGGAGGAGTATAAACTTTTAATGTTAAAATTAAAAGAGTCAACATGTATTACTGAATTGACAAGTAAAAAATTTATCAATTGTCTTCATTCTTTTTATTTAAATTTTCATGAAAATAATAATACATATTATTGTGAAACATTATGTTCAAATGTTACGAAAGTAAATATATATTAATTGAGGACCTTTTCTCCACTTACTGTTATGCTGTGTAGAACTTTAGGGCATAAGACAAAAGTTAAGAATGGCTTTTGGAATCTTGTTTGAAGTAAGTTTAGTTTAGGAATAGAAATTCATTTCTATTGTCTGAGTAGTTTAAGTAATTGTCCACACCGTAACAGTAAGTTTTAGTAATTAATTATATTTTATATTGTATCTTTTTTTTTGTTTAGGACTATAGTTGTGTTTAATTATCTTAGACTAGGAAGTTTAAGTAATTGTAATTTTTATAACAGTAAGTTCTAATTTTTATTGTATCTTTTATATCTATTTTTGGTAGGTAGACTTACTGTTGAGCGAATAGTTTACTATTTGTTTGTTGTAATTTTTTTGTTTAAATAAAGTAATTAAGAAAGCTTAAGACCAGTTGTTTCTTTCCCTTCGAATACGCCAGTCAAAACATTTAAAAATTTTACTCAAACAAAAAAAATCAACATTATTATTAAAAGAAAATAATTTATCTAATGAAGAAAAAAGAATAATATCAATTTACAAAATAATATTCAATGAAGAAAAAGAAGATATTAATAAAAAGAAAGAAATTAGAACAAAAAAATATTCAGATATTGATGATATTTTATTTAAAAGATTAAAAAAATCAAAAAATAATGGAAGTAATGAAAATAATGAAAATAATAATGATAATGGAAATTTAACAATTAGTAATAATATTATTAATAATAATAATTTAAATAATAATGTGAATATTTCTGGTAATGATAATAATATAAATGATATTATAGAAAGAAATAAAGAAGTTAATAAAGAAAATCAAAGTAATGATAGCAATAATATGGATGCAATATATGAAGAAAAAATTAATATTTTGTTAAATACTAAGGAATATTTTGAATTATATATGTCTATTATGTTTAAATTAATTTTTAAATTCAATTCAGAAACAATATTACTTAATAGTAATAATTTTGATATGAATGATAAACTTTTACTCCTTATGCTTTCCTTATACCTAGAATCTAGAAAGCTACTGAAGTATGATCTTCAGTAGCGGAAATGAAGATCCTGCTACCATTATCTCATGAAGAACAATAGCTAGCTGGTTCCTTACCTCAAGAAACCTACCGAAAACAATGGTATCACAATAAATTACACAATTAATTATTTAATAAATTTTATTTAATATAAAAACTTAATAATATAATAAACAATAAAATATTATTTAATATTTAATTTATTTATTATACTCTCAGATATCTTCCTTATCTAAGGCTAAAATCTGCATTCTTCCTTCATGTAATAGTAAATCTCTGATTATTATTCATTAGGAACTTCTCTTCTGAATTTATAAATATTTTTAGAAGGTATTTTGATATAAAAAGACTTACTCGGAAAAAGTTTGTTCCGGAATATAATGCTTAAAAAGCATTCTCAGAACATTGCTGCTTTGGTAATTGACAAAACTAAAGTTCTGCGAATTATAAAAAGATTTCTCTTTTTATATACTATTAAACTCCGCCCAAGTGTCATCTGTTGTATTAAACTATGCCGTGGCACTCATTACGTACTTAAAAAAGAAAATGAAGATATGAATAATTTATTTAATGTATTTTTATCTTTATTTGAAAATGAAAAAAAAATACAGATAAACAAAAATTTGTTTATTAATTTATTAAAAAGAAATCTGCATTTGGAAAGCATTTACTTAATATTTTTTATTCACAATAATAACTATTTTTATATATTTTAATTATATATTATATTTTCCTATTTTAATAAAAAATCTACTATATACTATAAAATGATTAGCAAAAAATGAAAAACATCCTCACATTGAAAAAATTAAACTTTTTAAAGTGTTTTTCTATAGAACCTTTTGTGGGGTAAACAATGAGGTAAAAAATAAATTGGTCTGATTTTACGTTCTCAAGATATACTTGAAGAAATTTGAAAAATTTCCAACTTTGAAGCTCTTTTTGACATACTTAAAAAAAATATATTTTTGTAAAAATTAATAAATAAGGAAAATTAAGTATAAAAATGTGTTTAATTTATTTGTTTTTAATTTTTAAGTTTTTGCTTTGAGATATAAAATGCCATAAATAATGACCTATTAAATTAAAGTTATGTTAGTTAATTTAAAAACACTTTTATATAATTATAAAAATTTTTTTTGTATCAAAGAATGTTTATTGTATCAAAAAGTTTACAAATTGTACTATACACAATTTGCTTGTCCTGATTCAAATATTTTAAATATAAAATTTTTTTTATTTATAATTGTTATTAATTAAAAGAGATAATTTTTATTAAAGTTAAAATAAAAATTGTTGCATAGCTAAATATATAAAAGATTTATTAGTCTGAGTTTATATAAAAAAAACAATTATTAATATTATAAAAAATTAAAAATTCAATATGTTAAAATGGTATAATTAAAAAAATATTTTTTTTGTTTTTTTAATAAATAAAATAATTTTTGTTCAATCTATTGTATTAAAAAATTAAAAATTAATATACATAATTAAAATATTTTTTTTATAAATATGATATTAGAACTATTCATCTCTTCAAGTAATTAAAATGTTTAAATGTTTAAATATTTGAACCTTTTTGATCACTGAAATGATCATTCAAATCATTATACCAAATATTTAAAATTTTTAACAACAAAGCATTTGAATAATAGAAATTCAAAAAAAATAAAATTTCAAAAAATTAAACTTCGCAATAAATAAATTTTTAATATTTTAAAAAGAAAGATAATATTAAAGTTATAAAATCTTCGAATTAACACATTTCTTATTTATAAATTTAAACAATTTTTAAATATATATTTTAAATTCAAAATATTTTTTATATATAAAAATTCTTTGAAATAAAAATAATTTATTGAAATATAAGTTTTTTAATTATAATAAATGCCTTTTAATAAGAATAATTAAAAATAACATTTTTTTTATAACATGCATAAATTAAATAAAAAAAAAACTTTTATAATTTATAGCATTTAATCAGTAAAATTAATTTTAATTTATGAGTACCAAAATAATTTTTTATTATACAGAAGCACTTACATACAAAAATTCAAATTTAACTGATCGATTGTAAACCCGCCCACATCTATGTCAGAAATGGAACATGAAGTCATATAAAAGCCAGTCTCCCTCAAAAACAAAATCACTCTTTACTAACTCTTATATAACTCTTATCAACTATTATTAAATTTATTCACTTATTGTATAATTATTATTTTATATTGTAACTCTATTCTAAATAAAAACTTTAAATAAAAGCTACACCTTATTTATAACTTAAATAAAAGGAGTTCAAAAGAACTCCAAAAGGATCTTCACGGATTATAATTAGAGTCATATTTTATCAATTTTTAAATAATATTTTTATTTTTTAATAAACTTTTTTTAAAAACTAAATTTTAGAAAAATTAATAAATTATGTTTAAAAATCTTTATTTTTTATTTTTTGACTGTATAAATCTAAATGTTTAACTTAATAAACGATTAAAATTTTTAAAAATTTGAACCTTTTTGATCATTGATATAATCACTTAAATTACTACTCCAATACATTGGTACAATAAATGATATATAAAAAAAACAACAAAAATTAAAATTTTTCATCTTTTAACAAATAAAAATAACCAAAATCATAAGTTATTTTTAAAATATAAATATTTCATCTATCAAAAAAATAAAAAAATTTTTCTTATTAATAATTAAGTTGTTAAAATAAGTAATTGTTCAATCATATTATATGGTTTAAATAACTAATTTATATAAAAATAAAAGAATAAGATATGTAGTAAAAAAAACATATAAAAGTATAATTTTTTTGATTTTTTTAAAATAATGAATTTTTTAATTATAAATACATTTGTTATTATATTTATAAAAAATTTATCGATAAAAAAAATAGACTAACTTCTTTATTTAGTTGTTTTCAAATTTTAAAATGCTAAAAAGTTATTATTTAAAATATTTTAATCAGGGCAAGTAAATTGTGTGTATAAAAACTATGTATTACATATATAAATTTATTGAAATATAAAAATAAAAATAAATAAATATAAAAATTTACAAAAAAAATAATAAAAATTAAAAAAAATAATTTAAATTATTCATCAACAACTTCTTCTGCGTACTGATAAATTGAGACATTTGATTTCTTTAATTCTTTAGTTAGCAAAAAATAAAAGATTTTTGTTGGCGTCCATCCAAATATTGATGTAAATATAGAGTAAATAGAACAATTTATTTAACACAAATACAATCAAACCCCTGAAATAAACGGTCCATTAATTACAATATATAAGAAAAATTATTTAAACATTAATTTTTAAATGACTTAGTAACCCATTATTCATTTTCCCAACCACCAATCCTAAAACGTTCAGAGATTCTTTTCAAAACTTCTTAAAATTTCTCACTAGTTTTTCTGGTAAAATCCATTTCATATGCTTTGATTTTTTACTGTTAAGTGAAAATGTTTACTTTCTTTGTAATATACATTCATTTTTAATTCTTCCATTCTCTTCTTTATCTCCTCCATATAATTTTTTGAATTTTTGCAGAACTCTTTTTTTGGTATTTTCTTATATTTCATTGCTATTAAAATACACGCACATCCTTTCAGTATATTCATTCTTGTGGCAATTGTATTTACTTTGAATTTAAGGTTAACTGATTATCCCTGAAATCCCTTAAAAATTTTTTTGTTAATTTCCTGGGATTGGGCTTCAAAAAAACTTCTTCATAAACGTTTTTTTAAAAAGTGTTTTTAAAGTCTCTAAACTGTAAAATCCTTATGATGATTTATTGGCTTTATGTTCACAAAAATATTTTCCTTTGGAATTAAATTTGACTTTAAGTATTAGTAGCTTTATATCCATATAATTCTCTGGTTCTTCCTTTACTAAAGCCCCTAGAGCTGTTGAAGGGGAACTATTTCTATTACTGATTATCCTTGTCGGTAACTCCTCATTCATATCTTCCTCATTGTTCTCTTCTCTGTTTTTTCTTTCTGTCTCAGTTCTCTGCGGTTCTATTAGTCGTAGTTTAAAGAAATTTATATCGTTCTCTGTGTATATTTCCTCAGCCTATCTGTTAAAATTTGACTTAACGTTAAACTTTGATTCACTTAGATTTTGACTTAATTTAAAATTTATTTTATTTTATACCAAAAACTTCCACAATATCACAATATCACAATAACACAATACAATTCAATACAAATAAAAGAGAGAGTCCTCTAATGGTAGAGGACGGATTCTAGTGGCCACCTAAATATTACAAAATTATCATTACAAAAGAAAACTTACTAGATCCTACAACAATCTCAACACTACTTTAACTTGACTTATTACAATACACTTAACTTTTAACTTAATCCTAAAATTATACAATTACATAAGGATAACAATATAAGCATGAGGACAATATTTTTGGGTCAAATACAATAACATTTAGGTGATACACGTGTACAAAATGATTACAATATAAAATGATAACTTAAACAAAAATATACTCCTTATATATATTAAAATTATTTCATTGTTCCAAATTTCTTTTTAAAATAAACGTTAAATCATGCCGTCCATGACACTATCTTAATTGGCACTATTCCTTTATAGCATCTCTTATGTGGCTCTAGCTACTGTAAAAGTATTTGAGACTTCCTTACTGTGATTACGAAGATTTATGATGAAATCTCTGATATTCGCTATATCCTTTCCATTTATTTTTAAAAATTTCGTTACGTTTGCTGCACTACGACTTTATGAATACAACGTTGCGTTCTCTTTTTTCATATAAAAACCAGCTTCTGTTTTCAGCAATGGCTTTGCCAATTCATTGATGTTGCGGAAGAATTTATATTTTTAAGATGGAGTCTATACTAAAATTACAACTTATAATAATACAAAAAACCACATATAAAAATTAATATAGGACAAATATATTAACATAAAAAACTAAAATAATTAAAATGACAATAGAATTACATTGCAACTAAAAGATTCTTCTTACAACTTAACTTTAACTGTAATAATATGCTGCTGTCATAACTATAATTTGTTTTAAACTCTAATCTATTATTATTTATTTGTTCTTTTATTTTTCCTATTAAATTTCACATAATACGAAACAACTTTTTTATTACACTATTTTTAGTTTTAGCATATCGTGTATTGACGTATAAATTGATATTGTTTTTTTAAGAATTTTTTTTATTGTTCTGATATAAAACTGTGATAACTATCATATATTATGAATTCTGGTTTTCCAAAACTTAGAAATATACCTTTATGAAACGCTGTTTTAATTGTTTTAACTGTTTGGTCTGTTATTAATTACGGCACCCAAAATCTTGTAAGACTACATATAGTTTACGAAATCAATCTATAATTAGGTACTACTCCAACATTAATTCCTTTAACTTTGAATGGTTCATATGGTAACTGTGAAGATTTCAATATTGGTAATTCTAGGTAACATTAGAATAATTCTGACATATCATACAAGACTTTATATGGTTTTTTAAACGATTTTTACATAATGGCTAAAACATTATCATTCTTATTAAATTCCATGTTTTTTTGAATCTCTTATGCCCATTAGCATCATAAATCAACTGAATAGTTTTTTTTTAATTTATCTTGGTACAGCTGGTACTAAAATTTCTTTCTTTTCTTTAGTTAAAAAGATTTTATTATGCCATATATTGTTCAATTTTGGATATATATATTTGGGTTAGCATCAATTTGTGTTTTAAATTTGAGATCGGCATCTTTTACTCCTTTATTCCTATTTTCTAACAAAATTTCATTTTCTAAAAGATTGTTACTGTTGTCCTAGGAAGATATTCTGTTACCTGAGTGGTATTTTATAAATATAAATTTTATACAGGGTCACAATTAAGTAAATGTACATTATTTAAAAATTGAATAACTATTTTTTTATTTTAAATATTTTAATGATTTTTTCTTATCTGATAGAAAATTAATAAAAGTATAAAATATTACAAGATCTTACTTAAAAACAACTTTTAATAAAATATAAGATATAACTATATTATGGTATTTTTATAAATTTTAATAATATAAAGACTTTTTTTTTAATTATAATTTAATAAAAAAATTAGGACCGTCTTAAATGTTTCATTTTTCTTCACTTGTTTATATAGAAAACAATTTTAAGTGTTAATTATATAATTTTCTAAATGATTCTCTGTCAGATAAAAAAAAGGTCACAAAAAAATATTGAGTAAAAAAAAAGTTATTCAATTTTTAAAAAATGTACAATGACTTAATTGTGACCCTGTATATTGTTACTTTGTTATCTTTTTATATTTAGAATAAAGTGTTATTTAGACAATGGAGACAAAGTATGAGGGGTTGTTACACAACAGTTACATTTCTCATTAATTTCATTTTCCATCTCCTCAACAGATGTTGAATCTAATTCACTGTATTGTGAATCTTTATTTGTCTAATTGTTTATAGTAGTAACACTAACATTCTTCACTGTAGTAGTTTGATTTAAGTTTTTTTCTATTATTGTTTTAACACTAGTATCAATTGATAAATTTATCATTTCTTGTCTAGATAAGAAGTCAGCTAAACCATTTAGCTTTGTATTTATATAAGACATCGTAAAGTTGAATCCTGAAATTATTGCAGTGTATCTGGTATATTCGGAGTCTACACTATTACGTAAGATTGGAAGTACTGACTTTTTGTCGGTGAAGATATGAAGTTCTGATAAATATAATAACTCCATATTAGTAACTAAAGTACACTCAAATCTTTTTTTGTGCGGTCTTTTTTGTGCAATTTTTTTTGTGCGTTTTTTTTGTGCGATTTTTTTTGTGCGGTATATGAAAATTCCAACCAAATCTAATAATTTTTTTTATTAATAATTTTGTCAATTATGTTTTAATTTGATTGGAATTTTAATATACAGCACAACAAAATCACACAAAAAAGGATCGCACAAAAAAAAGTTTGAGTGTATTTTCTAAACCAGATTTCAAAAGGTTTGGTGAGATTTCAAGTAGCTGCTAAGCCTTGTAGCTTGATTTTGATGAAAAAGAAATTTCTAGTTATTTTCTAAGTGAGACTTTTTTTATGCGGTCCCTATCCACTGCACAAAAACAGGTTGGAGTGTACAATCCGCTTTTTTGTTTATTCTAATTTTCTTATTAGCAGGTACTTTAACAACTGTTACCCGTTTTAACTCGTTTATAAAAACAAATATATTCTCTCTTTTTTAGTGTTACAAAGGTGCTCCGTTCACCTTAGTAAAATTGTTTTGACTCCACCCTTTTAAATGATGATTCACTTCTTCGACTACAAGTAAAATTATAAAATAATTCTTATGGAAAATCTACTTGCTAGTAAAAAACAAAAGTCTAAAATAAATAAGGAACTTTTAATTAAAAAAATTTTTCTTTTATATTTTTACAATTAAAATCGAAGATTACATATAATTATTATTTACTTTAATTTTAATATCCTTTATATTAATTGTTTTACTTACGTAAGCACTATCATTTAGAATCAACATTCCTCCTTTGGGTATAAAAAAAATTTTACTCAGTTGTACTGAATGCTGTAGACATAAGTTCAACACCATTGTTCCACATAGCTAAGCCGAAGAAGCATTAGACATTTTTTTTTGGCAAAACACTTATTAGAGAGTGTAAAATTTTAATATAGTAAATATATAATAAAAATTTAAAATTGTTGTTGTATGATAAAATTATCAATAAAACTAATTAAAAAGACTCTTTAAAAATTCTTTAATATCTTTTGTAAAAAAAAAATTTAGGCAGCTCTTTTTTGAAAAGCTGTCTTAACTTAACATAGAGGTTTCATCAATTCTTGAAGCTGATTATACGGGACAATTCAAGTTACATGATCTCTTCAAAGTCGTATAAGAGCAATCAAGACAAATTAATGCTGAGTCACCTGATTAATTTAAAAATCTTACTCTTTTACTATTATGACTAACGTATGTCTACACTTTTCTAAAACCAAAAAAAAAACAAACAACTGACGACATACGATTAATACTATCTATAGCTGTATCTAAAGCTGTAAAAACAGCTGTTGAAACTACAATTTCTTCCACTTTTACATCTACTTTCTTTAGCACTATTGCAACATCTATTTCTTAAATGACATTCTCACAAAGGCAAGACAAGTTACTTCTCCCAAGGTTATAAAAATATGATAATAAAGAAAATCCACACATTTTTGATGAAAGTTTTAAAATAAGGCATGATAAACTCAATCCGGATAATTTTGTTGAATATTTAGAAGGTCCAGCCTTATTAGCCTGGCAGGCTATTAAAAAAAGCACGAAAAATTTGATGTATTAACAGCAGAATGGATTCTAAACTTTAAACCTCATTATGCTTCAGATTGCCGTGTTATGTTCTTAGAAAGTCAATTAGCTATATATACCTTTTAAGAAGGACCTACTTCTTATGCCAATAAAATCATCGGCATGATCTAAAAACTTGAAACTCTCACTCAGTTTAAAATAACTTTTTCAAAAAGAGCTAAACATTTACTTAACTCTGTCAATAAAATTAGAGACTTTCCTCAATTATGTAATAAACTTCTACGTTTGCAAAATACAGAAACAGACTTTATCAAATTTAAAAAAGATGTAATAGAAGCTATCGAAAAAGAACCCAAAGCACCGATAAATAAAAATAAAACAAAACAATTTAATAATATTGTAATTGAGGAAAATAAAGATATTTTTGTTTATAAACTATCTTCTTCTCTAGGTAAAAAATGTCTAGTAAAAAGTATACTGAATCAACATTCTATAATTATGTTTATTGACTCAGGTTCACAAGTTTCCTTGATAAGTTAAACATTGTTAAAAAAGTGTTTGACAAGAAACCACTACCCTTTGTTTCAAAAATTAAAGTATTTGATGTTCATCAAAACGAAGTTCCAATAGTAGGTACTGCTACCTTCGTGGTAGAAAATATTCAAATTAACTTCTTTATTGTTAACCACTTACCTGATTAAGATATACTTATTAGCACAAATGCTTTATCGAGATCACATATTCTTTGGCAAAAATTGACTACAAAACTTGAAAACATGCGTCCTACAATAAATAAAGTTTTAATATCAAGTGTGGATGAGTTGCTACAAAAATACAATGTATGTTCTACAGAAAGAATACATAAACCTTCTAATAAAATAAGAGAAGTTACATTTGACCTCCTAGATGCTGTCCCAATATCAAATAAGATACGTCCCATACCATTAACTATATTTTCTGAAATCCAAACGCAAATCAACATGCTTGAGTCACAAAATATTATAATACCTTCAGAAAGTCCGTACAATTCTCCGTTGGTACCAATAAAAAAAACGACGGTACAATTCGTCTCTGTGTTAATTTTACCAATGTTAACAAAAAAATAAAATATGAAAATCTTTCAATACCATTTATTAATACTATTTTTTTAATCTACATAACAAAGCTTCATTCCAAACATTGAATTTATATAAAGGATTCTGGCAGCTGTGTTTTGCCCCCTCAGCACAAGAAGTTACCGCCTTTACCTTTAATCAAAAACATTATCAATTTGCTGTACTCCCCCTTTGATCTTGCTGTTGCGCCCGGTTTATTTCAAAAAAACTCCAACAAACATTTCACCAGTACTAAAACAACATCCTACTGAAGTATTCTTATTTATTGACAACATTCTTATAGCCACAAGTGACGATACATCTAATTTCCAAATACTCAAAAAAGTCTTATCTTTGTTAAAAAAAAGAACTGATACTGAATATACGCAAGTAAAAATACTTTAAAAAAGAGAATTCTTATCTTGGCATGATACTTACTAAAAAAGGTATTATGATGAATCCGAATAAGTTAAACAAATTACTTAACCATACTATTCCTCAAACTAAAGTTCAACTTCAATCATTCCTTGGTTATGCAAATTAGCTTTGTCGCTTTTCAAGACATTTTGCTCAACATTGTTCTCCATTGTACAACATGATTAATTAACCAAAAATGACATAGAATAAACAAAGCTTATAATTTTTTCAGTTAATCAACAGATGATTAAAGAAATGCCCCCATGCTATCTGCTTCTGATCTTGCAGCAGCACAATCAGGTATACATCCCTTTATTTTATATACATACGCTTTCTCAATAGCTATAGGAGGCATTTTATTTCAGAAGTTTAGTCTAGTAAAAAAAATAATATGCATATATTCAAGTTGTTTACGTGGCCCAGAAAAACTTTATCCTTCTATAGAGTTAGTTAGAGGTATTGACTCTAACATCCAGTCTAGATAATATGAGGATTTTGCTTTACAACATTCCTTTACAAATATTCACAAACCATGCTCCACTTGTATTTTTTTTTAAAAACTCTATCTTTATGTTTGCTCAAATAGAAGATGAGAATATCGAAGTACAATATTACTAGTATAACACATATAGTTGGTAGAGAAAATTTGATAGCAGATGCACTAAGTCATTGTATACCAGTTCAAAAAGAGGAGACATCTACTTTTGAAGAAGAAGAATATCCACCATTAGAAATCTGTCTTACACACTCCAGCACCGAATTTGATTAGAAATATTTCCCGTCACGTGAACAGTGGGAAGAAATTCAACATAATGATGTTCATTTAAAAGAATTGTTTTTGAAGTTACAACTAGGTGAACAATTACCTAAAATTTGTAAAGAAAAAAGTGAATCAATTTCAAAGTACGTAATAGGATCATCAGACAGTGTCATCAGAACCATATGTGGTAAAATAAAAGTTCCAAATAATGTTGTTCAAAATTGCTACTTTTAATTCATTCAAATCACGAAGGTAAATTTACTATGCAAGATAGGTTGCAAAGAAAATATCACATACACAATTTCAGTAAGCATAAAAACAATTTTCTAAAAAATTGCGCAAACTGTATGAAATATCAAGAAACAAGATCATCACCATTACTACAACCCGCTACGTCTGCACCGTTAGAAAAAGGTTATGTAGACATAGATTATGACAACCATGTTAATATTTTTTTATAGTACTAAAAAACAGTTTCTCTAATTATCCTTTTGCAAGCTGGATACTAAATCTTAAAAGTATGTCAAAAATAAATTTTTAAAAAATACTAGTACATCAAGTAGGGGCCTTTAAACAACTTCAATTTGACAATCAAACATGTTTTACTTCGGATGAAACTAAGTCCTATTTTAATTTATTAAGCACAATTTATTCTTACTTAATACCGTATCAACATGAAATCAATAGAAGTGCTGAGCGTCTTATAAAATTAATTAAAAGTTAACTTGGATGATTTTTTGACCTCAAAGAATCAAAATCACATTCAATGTATAAGACACTGATAAAACAACGCCAAATTCCATATATTTCTAAAAAAGAGATTTTTACAAAAACAAAACATCTAGACCACTACAATTATTATTCAATGATAAGACTAGAGAGTTCTCTCACCTTGTCCCTTGTCACATAGAATACTTAATTACTCCTATACTTCATAAAGGATATTTCAAAAGACGTCCGGATCTGCATTCTGAATGAGAACTGTGCACGGTACTCTTTTGTATTAATAATCGCACTTACTACATACTAGATAACAATAACACTCTTCATAAAAGAACAGCTTTCGCCGTAAAAATATCTCCAGAAAAACTGGATGAAAAAACTGCCAAAAAAATTCAAGAACACTTTTAAGAAACCTTTCCTTCGTAGGGGAGATGTAAAATTAAATAATATAAATATAGAATTAAAATTTATAATTGTTGTTGTATGATAAAATTATCGAAAAAACTAGTAAAAAAGACTCTTTAAAAATTCTTTTATCATTTCTATGGAAGAAAAAGTATGTGTTATTTAATGAAAAGAACTATAAATATAGTCTCTTTTTTTCTTTATTCAATTTTTTAGTTAAACAATTACTTATAAAACAGTATTAATATTTTTGAAAACCAGATTTGCAATCCTTGTGGATTGTTTGGGAGCCGGTTAAGGCTCTAGGTTATTTACAATAAACAATAATTTAGCTTTAAAAAATTTATTTTTTAAAGGGTAAATAATTTAAACAATATTAAAATAATGTATAGAAATTATATGTTCATATATTTAATATTGATAAGACTGAGACTGTTACTAAGAGAGTAAGCCTGATAAGAGAGAGTGTTAAGACTGCGATAATGTTTATCTATTTTTATTTTTATTTTTCATAATTGAGGCGTGTTAAGAATGACATAGCTAATTCTGGTTGACAGGTTTTGTTGTATACAAAATGAATCTAATATTCCTTAAACTCATTAATAAATAACAACAACCATTAATAAAAATAAAACTAATTTTATTTTTTAGACACTTTGTATATAGCTAATTAAAAAAGATACAAAAATTTACACCACAAACGGTTCCCAGGAGGTTTCTCATCTAAGTACTAAGATAACTCGCAGCTGATTAACTTTGGAGATCGGACGGGATCCGGTTTATTCAGCAGGATATAAGCGTAAGACGTTTATTCTTCTTATCAGTGTATAATTTTTAATTATTCTTAACATTTTTTACTAAAACAGGTAGGTTGTATACGTATGTACATTCTTTAACCATTTTAATTAATAAAAACCTTGTATAAACTTAAGTTTATCAAAAATTTTTTTATTTAACATATTAATAAAAACTTTTTTAATATAATTGATAAAAAAAATAGTTAAGTATTTATTAAATACTAATTTTAATAATTTACTAATAACCTTTTGTTGTTTAAAAAAAATTGATATTAAACGATAATTTTTCTTTAAACATAAAATTAATTAAAATAAATTTAAAAGTTTTTTAAACTTATTTAACTTTAAGGAAACTCAAAAAAAATCCAATATGATTTTTCTAGCGTAGAATTAAACCCCAGTTTTGCACGTGACAGACATGAATACTTATTATTTTACTTTTTTTAATCATATGTCCTATAATTTTTTAAATTATGATTTCAAAATACTTAATAAATAAAATACATTGCATCTAAAAAAACATTTACCACTTATGACAATACTACCGAATCAAATAGAACAAAAAAATTCATATATTACTGCCGAAACATTGTTAATAAATAAATGTATGACAGTTGGTTCAATCTTTGAAAGAATACAAATTTATGTTGCATTTTCTGATTTTTCAAAATTGCTTGACTCTTGAAGTCATAATGCTATAAAGAAACTAATAATTAATCTACTAATTGAAAAGAATATTAAAATAATACTATTAAATATGATAAAATAAATGGAACTAAGTATTAATGTGTAATGATTTCAGAAAAGTAAGCCAAGAGAAATTAAATCAAGAATAATTGAAAATGATAAATTTAAATAATATCTACTTGAATTAATTACAAAATCAATTTCAAAAGCACTCAATACAATAAGTCCAGTAAAACATATATAATCTACAATAAATCATATCAGTTAATTTAATGATTATGTACTTTATGGAACAAATTAAAATTATATTGATCAATTAATTCAAACATTAATTACAAGTGCTAGTGAACAAACTTTAAATGTAACATATCAAAATGTAGAATATTTAATGTTGAAGATGGCAGTATTGATAAAAGCTTACTAGTGTTTCCTTTTATAGAAAACGATAAACATTAGTCATACTTTGGTTTAATAGAAAAAGAAAGAGATATTCTAAATTAAATTGAGATAAACTAAAAACAAAAATACTACAAAAAGTAGATATAATAATAAAAAGTTATTTAACTACAAGAATGAAAAGAAATATATGTAAACAATGTATAATACCAGCTTATACATATATTTTAAACAATATGCTTGCTAAAGAATCAATTCAAACAATAATGAAAAATGCAAAGAAACTTAAATTAGAAATACGCAAAAAACCTATCAAATATGATAAAATAACTAAAGCAATTATAAATATTAGAATGTATTTGAGCAATAAATATGGTGGTTTATTATTCAAAAATAAAGAAACAGAAACAAATAAACAAAAAATTAGAAAATAGTATTTTATGAAAATTAAATCAGAACTTAATGAATTTTACAAAGTTTTTCAACAAATGTCAAATAACGGATAACAAGCAATAATATTCAATTATGAATTTATTGCTTCAAATTATGGTCTTTCTGATTATGATGTCAATTTCCCAAATTTCAAAGATATTTATAAAAAAATAATTAATGAACTAGATAAAAAATAAGAAAAAATTTTATTGAAGAATGGACAAAAGCACTACAATATTCAAAAGAAATAATTAAATATAGTGATGATATTGAACCTATAAGATTGTTGTCAGACAATATAAATTCAAAAAAGTTATTATTAATAATTGCAGCTTTAGAAGAGCAAATATCTCTAAATAAAAAATTCAACACAGTAAAAATAAAAAAATATGGTACTAAATGAACAAATAAGCTGTAGAAAATGTCATAAATCACCAGAAACTGCATACCACATAATGTCAAATTGTAGCAAAATTTTTTCAATAAAATAAACGATTTAGTAACTTATCATATTATACATTTATTAAAAAACATTTAATTTTGAAAAAGAACTAAATATAGGACAATGTACGTATAGTGATGAAAATGATATAACTATTGTAAGATGTGGTCACAAACGGTTAAGAGATAAAAAAATTTATCATAATCGTCCAGATATAATTTTGACTTGAAAAGAAAAAAAAAATAATAAAAAACAAATTTTTATCATTGAAATTTCTATTCCAGCACTAAGGAATATGAAGTTACACATTAATTTAAAAAAAAACAAATTTAATCACAATGGTGAAAAAAAAATAAGTCTAGAAAATTATGAAAATTTACCAAAAGGTAAAAATCTTTGTTAAATATTAGCATAAATATTATATTCTTATTTGTATTCTATATGCTTATTTGTATTCTATATAAGCTTAGTAATTTCTTAATAAACCCTTCTCCTTATTCTCTAGATTCCTTTAGTAAGAATCAAACAATCTTGTAACTATAATGGAACAAAAAGAAAAATGTAAGGTAAATTTGATTCTATTTATAGTGTACACTTATAATGAATGAGCAAAAACAAATGTTGAGATTCTTAAAATTCCATATGTTTAACAGTACTAAATAAATAAAATTAAATTCAAAGTCACATTATGAGTAATAAAGTCTACAGTGTTAATTATTAAAAAACGTTTTGCATCCGCTTAATAAAAAAAAAGATAAGAGAAAAGTAAAATAAATTAATTATAATTATAATTTAAATTAAATAAGCCATATTTATAACATTTTTATTGTTATTCATTTGATAATGTGTCTAAATAATGGAAAATTAAAAATCATACTATTCATTTTATTTTTTTCTTTTAACAGGAAGATTTCTTATCCATTAAATATGGACGAGCAAGTACAAATTGAAACTATAACACCAAATAAAACATTAAAACTAAATCATATTAGTTTTATCAATGACTATCAAATATATGCCACTACCCAATAAATATAGAAAAATTAACTAAAAAATTAAAGAAATATCAAGTGAAATGAATTCAAACTTTAATGAAACTAAATGTGGTTTATAAAGTTTAAAAAATTTTAGTAACAAACTGTTAATAAAAGAAAATACTTTTAATTTTCTATACATGTCTGAATATAAATATCTTGGACTTCTTGAAAATATAATGGATTAAAAAAATATAAATTTTAAAATTGTCAAAGCAAAAGTATTAGCAAAAATTTCAACTATTTTTGAATCCAGATTAACAACGAATCAAAAAAAAAGAGTTTTTAATAGCACTATATTTCCATGTGCATTATATTATTTTGGAAATTTGATTACAATAAATTCCCAATACAAGGTCTAATAAATTAATGTAAACAACTTGATAAAGGGTTAGACATTAACTTGTAAATTCAAATATTAAAAAACTTCAAGTATCAAATAGTAAAGTTTATCTACCTTAAGAACACAATTTATTAGAATAAAATGAAATTGAAATAAAAGTTATAGCAAAAATAATAAGGAAAGCATGTTATATCAAAAAAGAGAAACTTTAATTGGAGTAGATAAACTTTATATTGCAATGTCAAAAAATGATTATAAGAATACTCTTAGTAATGTATTATATATTACTCAAAATTATTCAAATCTACAAGTAAATTAGATTGTACTTGGGTAAGTCAAAAATGAAATTGATAATATCACATTAGATGCAAAAATAATAATCAAAAATATTAAACAAAAAAGAATAAAATATTGGCTTGATCATTAGCAAAAATGAAATATGACATATGCAAAGGAAGCTATTAAAAAAGAACTTTATATTCCTGATCTCTACCTTTACAACTTCAAATTGAGACTAAACAATTTCAAAATGAGACTAAACAATTTCAAAATGAGACTAAACGATTTCAAATTGGAAAAAGTGGTTAAAATGGTATAACGTTTAATATGTAATTTAATTTATGAATTTTTCAAATTTAAACAAAAAAATATTAGTTAAATATTTTCAAGAGCTACAAAGTTCAATTATTTTGTTGGTTTTAAAAAAATTTTTAAAAAAAGGGCAATGGTTAATGATTGATGTATGAAAAATCATCAATAAAATAATTATATAAATAAAATGTAACCTAAAATAATTTAGTCTAATACTGAATAATTTTAGGAATAATTTTAATTAGTTTATATAAAAAAGGAAGAAGCTAGCATACTCAAAAAACAAATATGTGCATTGTATAATACTGGTGGTGACTGGAAAACGCTGGCTAGCACAATGGGCATAAAAAAGTCTACTGCGTATCGATGGGTAAAACAACAGGGTCGTGAACTTCAACGTGGTGGGCGTAGAGTAGTTAAAATTCTACCTGAACACCATTCCATTATCGAAAACTATATTGAGGCAAACCCAAGGATAACATTAAAAGAAATTAAAGAAAACCTTGAACATTCTCATCAATTGAGTGTATCGACTGAATGTATTAGAAAACATTTAGATGGTATGCTTTTTACATAAAAAAATGTTCATAAGGAACCTGAGAATGCAAATAGTGAGCAAAACAAAATAAAAAGACGTTGTTTTGCTCAGCAATTAATGATTTATCAGGCTGACAACATGCCTATAATTTATTTGGACGAAACTAATTTTAATTTATTCATCTCCAGATCAAAAGGCAGATCAAAGAAAGGTACTCGATGCACACATGTTTCAGCTGGGTGTAAAGGGGCAAATGTACATTTGATTGGCTGTATTGGAAACATGGGCTTAATTCATCACGAAATCAGAAAGGGTGCATTTAAAAAACCTGAAGCGATGGACTTTGTTAGGCAATGTTTAAGAAGCGCCAGAAATATGTATCAATCAAATGTAGTGTTAATAATTGATAATGCACCTTGTCATGCTTCTATCGAGGAAGTCTTTTTGGAAAAAGAATTTGAGGGACATCGTTTACTTAGATTAGCCCCATATAGCCCTATGTTAAATGCTATAGAGTATGTTTGGTCAAGTCTAAAAGCTGATGTTAAAAAAGAACTGGCTGAGCAAATGCCGAGTATTTTATTAGGTGAAGATAATTCTAACATGACCCAGACTCAGTATCGTATGCAACGTTTAGAACAAGTTTTGGTTGATAAAATAAAAAACATTACAGTCGATAAATGTGTAAAATATATTGCTAATATACAAAGATTTTTACCTGATGCATTAAATATGATGGATGTTCGTTTTTAAAATTGTTTAAACATTTTTGTTTTTTTTTTATAAATTTTGATGTTGTTATAATAAATAGTTATATAATAACACAATACAATTGTTTTAAATTTATTTAATTGTAATTATTCTTTGAAATTACTTATTCCCAATTTGAAATCGTTTAGTCTCAATTTGAAATCGTTTAGTCTCAATTTGAAATTGTTTAGTCTCAATTTGAAATTGTTTAGTCCCAATTTGAAGTTGTAAAGGTATAGACATTGATTCAAAATATCTTATGTGGTGTTATGTAGCAACTGAAAAACAAAGAAAATATAATGAACAAATGTGTAATAGAAATATGCACAAAAAGTTTGTAGGAAATGTAACAAATTTGAAGAAACTTCATATTATGTGGTAGGTGTTTGTGAATTTCATATGAAAAGCTTGCACCTATTACGTTACGATAGTGCTGTAATACCATATAATAACTAAACTTTGTAAATTTATAAAAGTAAAATGTATCTTAAAATATCCCCAAGCATCATGAATAATTAAAAGTGGAAATAAGAAAATTGCCGCGGGTGTTAAATATACAATTGAAACTGCCAAATTTCATCACAATAAACTAGATATAGTATAACATACCCCAGACAACATTTACGTTTTAGAATTAAGTATATCTTCATTTTTAAATGCTAAATCTGAAAAAAGAATGAAAACAACTAGATATACAATAAATTCAATTAAAAAAACTGAATCTTTTGCAGCTCTTGACAATTCAAAAAAAGGAAAAAGTATTGTTAGTATATTAAATCCAAAAAAAAATTTTTTAAAAATTATACTTATGTTTCTTTTTTTTTTGTACGTTTGGAAAAATACCTACAGAAACAATGAACTGCTTTAAAGAAGTTTAATTTTCTAAAGAAAAAATAAAAACTATTTTATCATCAATAACCTGTATAACTGGAAAAATTATTAAAACACACTTTATTATTTAATTATAATAAAATTTAATTTTGTACCATAATATCCCAAAAATATAATAGTGCTAACTTAATTATAAGTTCTTTTGTACTTTATAATATAGCAAAACTTAAGCATAAATATACTATCCGTATTATGTAACATCAACATGCAATTATAATAAGTATAATACACAACATAAAGTCATAGTTTGCTACATTTTAAACTCATTAAAGAATAAACTCAATTTAGAAAAAAATTAATATTTAATAAAGAGATGTATATAGCTGATAATGAGAATATTTCTATCAGGGCAGGTTATCCTGTCTTATTAAAAAAACCATTAAAGGCAAATAAACCAGATATAATGATAACAATAAAAAAACCGAAAAAAATAAGCATTTTTTTGGAGGTTTCTATTCTAAATATTAAAAATTATTAATTACAAAAAAGGTTTAAAATAAAAAGTATTGTGTTAACTCGTTGTGGAATGTAAACCACACCCAATTTATTTAGTATAAATTATATCATCTCATGATAGTCAGTCAGTCTTAAGTCGGTGAATGATTATTGACTATGATAGTTATTTCTTATTTATAGTTTGATTGATTCATGATAATAAAAGTGTTAAGTATATCTATATTTTGTTTATTATTTAGAAGTTAATAACCGCTAGCCATAACGAACTCAATAAATGAAATAAATATGGATAATGTTAATGTATAAGTGAAAACTTAAATTTCGTTGATTGTTTAAAAGATAAAGAAAAATATAAAGTCCTATTTAAACCAATTCTTATGTGGAACATTTGGTGAATATTTAAAAGAAAATTATGTAGAAAAAATTTTTCAACTGTTGGGATATTCAAATGTTGAATGTAATAAACTATTAGACGATATATCATATTCTGTTATGACATAAACTAGTCGGATTTTACTAAAGCATGTTAGTGAATATTAATTACTAAATATTTAATTTCTTATAATTATTTATTTGTTTAATTTAAGTATTTTATTGTTGAAATTTATTCATTTTATATAATTACTAGTGTGGCTTCGCCCCCCTATCCGCCTTCGGCGGATCAACCCCCCATTTATCATCCTTTAAACATATAAAGCGTAATCCAGAACTTACCTGAAAACTTTAGACTTTAATAACTTTTTTTAAACTTTGTATTTTTTTATGTTTTTTTTCGCCTGATAGAGAATTATATGTTATAAGTTTGTTCTTAAAAAACAACTTTAAATTAAACTTAAAAATAGGGGTATATTTTGACAATTTTAAAAATTTCTAAATCAAAAACTTCTACTTTTTGATTGTATTATATAAAATATGGAATATAACATCATTCAGATGTTTTCCACGTAGTTGAGGACATTTTTTTGTTCTTTCTTATACACTTTCCATTACCATTTAAAAGTGTTTTATCCTACGTATGTAATTTCTTCTTCAATATTATCTCTAAAAAATTGTCTAAAATTTTTCACTAATTTCTATAATTTCCATTTTTTAGATAATATCGTTAAAAAAATAAGTTAGCGTGAACAAATCTAATATTTCTTAGATACATTTTGTAAATTAAAAAGGATCTTTTAGTGTTGTTATATAATTCTCTGCGTAAAATTCGATCAGATAAAAGAAAATTTTAATAAAATTTAATGTTTAAAAAAAGTTATTAAAGTCAAAGTTTTCAAGTTGGTTCTAGGGGACGCTTTATATATAATACACGTATAAAAATTTAAAAAAAATAAATTAAACATATTCTTTATGCTAATTTATCTTTATTTATAAATTTTTACAAAAAAATATTCATTTTAAGTATGTTAAAAAAAGCTTCAAAGTTGGAAATTTTTCAACTTTCTTCAAATGCATCTTGAGAACGCGAAGTCAGATCAAATTTTTTTTAACTATATTGCTTTCCCCATAAAAAGTTCTATATAAAAACACTTTAAAAATCTATTTTTCTTTAATTTCTAAATGTTTTTCACTTTTTGATGTTTTTTTGTATATATAAATTTTTTTAAATTTTATTTCCCATTGTAAAAAAAAAACGGGTAAAGATATGAATATGAGTAATATTTCAAAAGATGCCTGATATAAATATCCCCAGGCGTCTTTTTAATTTGTTAAAAATTCCTTTATCTTTATATTTTTTTTAAGAATAATTTAAAATCAATTTAGCTAAAATTTGAAAAAAAAATTTTTTTCCACTATGTTTGGTACATTATATCTTCGGATAATTTAATAATGATAAAATGATATATATGTCATTTGATAGAGAATTAGTGATTCTATAATATTAATAAAACAATATTTAAAAATCTTATAATTTTTATATACTTATTCAAGAAAGAAAAAAAAAAATTACATTTTTTCAAAAAAATGTCAAATCGCGAATCCAAATCTCAAGAACTCAAACTTATTAAATTTTTTTAAAAATATAGTCAAAATATGCAAAAACGTTATACCCCGAGGGCTTTTTTTTTTTTTTTAAATTTCTTATTTTTAAGCAAAATATACTAATTTAAAGCAAAAAATTTTAGTTCAAGAACGGTCGTTTTTTTTGGTATCTTGTATCTCGAGACAAAAACTTTAAAATTAAGAACAAATAAGTTAAATACATTCTTTATGCCTAAATACCGTTAAATTTTAATTTTTACAAAAAAATATTAATTTTGAGTATGTCAAAAAGAGCTTCAAAGTTGGAAAATTTTCAACTTTCTTCAAGTATATCTTGAGAACGTGAAATCAGATCAATTTATTTTTTACCTCATTGTTTACCTCATAAAAAGTTCTATATAAAAGCACTTTAAAAATTTAAATTTTCTCAAGCTATTAGTGTTTTCCATTTTTTGCTAATCATTTTATAGTATATAGTAGATATTGCATATTTGACAAATAAATAATATACTACCAAAGATGTTCAAGAACATTCTTGAATCACATAAAATTTAAAAAAACTGAAAATTTTTGTAAGTATTTGAAAAAGTTTTTAAAGTACACACAGAAAAAAAACGATCATTTTCCATCCTCTTAAAAACGTAAATCGTCCTAAAATGATCATTTTCTGTCCTGTCATTTCTAATATTCAAAATTGAATATGTAGAGTTACCTTTAACCACTACCGCATTTTTTTAAATTTCAATAACTTTTTTCTATTTGATATTTTTTATGATTTTTTTTATTCGATAGTGAATCACCTAAAAAATTATATTAATATCATTAAAAAATTGTTTTTCATACAAACAAGTGAGAAAAATGAAGCATTTAAAATGTTTCCAATTCTATTATATTTACATCTCAATCTAACAACAAAAAGATAATTTTTTTTAATTAAGGAAAAATTTGTTTTTTAATTTTTTCATTGGACGGAAAATGATCATCGGACAAAAAATGTGGTTGTAGGATAGAAAATGATCGTTTTTCTTCTGTGTGTAGTTATGTACAAATAAAAAAAAAATTATAATCTACTTTTAAAATAAAATCATGTAAAATATAAAACGATTTAAAAAAAATGCTAGGTAAAAATCTATTTAATGTTATATTTGCAACTGCTTTTAGAAATATGTTAAACATATGTAAATAACAATTTTTTTAGTGTTATATTTTAAAACAAAAAAGTTACAAATGCGTTTATCAGAAATCAAACCCGAATCGGCTGCCTGGAAGGCGGCTATTCTAACCATTACATCATAAACGCTCACACGACGCTTATTTTTAAAAAAAAAATTTTTTTAAATTTTTTCGTTTTTCTAGAAATATTTTTAATTTAAAATAAAAAAATGTAAAAGTATTTATATGATAAACTTATTCTAATAAAAACAAATTTATTATTGTTTAAAATTATTTTTTTATCAAAATAAAATAAAAAAATTTTTATCTAACTTGTTTAAAAAAAGACCAAATATTTGAAGCTTTTGCTAATTTAACTCTAAAATTTTTAAGACTAATTTTATTTAGAATCAAAAAATTACTTTTAACTGGGTATTTAAAACCATTTTTATGCTAAAATGTGCTCCTTGTATAACCTCTTTTTATTTCTTTAAATCATATATGTCAAATCAAATATATTAAATGTTACATGTATTGTGTATTTATATGTAATAAGTTTTATATTTATACAATACAAATAAACTGCTAAATGTTGTACATAATAAATAAATATAATATTTAAATTAAACAAATCAAACTTTTTTTAAAATACAATTATAAAAATTACTAAAATTACAACTTAAAATCAAAAAACTTAAAATATTTTATTTAACAAAGAAACTTTATTAACAAGCAACAAATCAAAAAAAATATTTTAAAATTATATTATAAAATAAAAAATAGTAATTTCCTTTACTTTTGAAATGTTTTCTACAATTAACATATATTAATCTATTTTTATAATTTTTACACCACAATTTGATAATAAATATTAGAAAATTACTTTTGATTTTATTCCAAAATTTTAAAAACTAAATAATATACTTTAAAATCCAATAATTACCTCAAATTGGATTTTATAATAATATTTTATTACACGTATTATATTACATAAATAGAAATAAAGCGTGAAGGACGCAGCCTCAATGTAAAATTTTCACAAGATAAGTACAATAAAATAGTAAAGTTAAATTAGCTAACTTTAGCTATTGTTAAATATATAAGTTTGGCTATATGATAAAAGTTACAATAGTAAAGTAGGAATGAATTACAATTTTAATGGTTAATTAATTGAGTTATTAATAGTATAATAAAATAATTTGTAATTAGATAATACAATAGTTTGACAACGGATTTTACAATATAAATAAAAGTGATTATAATATTAATTTACAATATAAATTTAGAGAGTTAAATTTAGAGCGTTATAAACATTAGTTAAAAAGCGTTTCAATTAAAAGAAAGAAATTTTAAAGCTGCCTAGCTGCGCAATTTAATTATGTCACCATGTCTGAATGAGATTGATCCATTTGTTCGATATTTTTTTCGGATTTTAATTGACTAGAGTTGTTGGTTTCAGTTTAGTTATATTTTTTTTTTGTTGAACATATTTGTAAACCATAAACTTGCTTTCAAGAGCTACCCGTCTAGATAGTTTTAAAACAAATTTTTTGCCATCAATTTATAGTAGTTGAAAAAGTGTATACCAATTTTCAAGATTTTTTGAATCTAATTTACCAAAGTTACCAAAACAAAGAAGAAGGAAGTGAACTGGTTTAGGTTGTATGGATGTTAGGTGTTACAAAAGTTAGGTTTGTTGCTGTGTGCTATTTCTTCATTCCATGGTATATGTTTGTTTAACTTTTTTGTTTCATCTAATGTATATTGCTGTTTTTTTAATAAAGCAGAAGATTCCAGACTAGATATATTACAAATAGTTAAGTCACAAACTAATAATATATTAGGAATGTGTATTATGAGATCAGGACAGTTGTTGTAGATAGTGGTTAGGATTTTATGCGGTTGATCAACTTCAATTTTTAGATCACCAAAAGCATGAGTTTTTTTGAGGTCTGCAAAATTTACAAATTTGCGCGCTTTATGAATGGATATTAAATTGATTAATTCATATAATGTTTTACCATGTCTTATTATTTTATTTGGGTTGATATGTGAGCAATCCGAGAGTATATGGTTAACGTTATCATATTTACCACATTTTTTTTTGCTTCGTTTAACATGATAAAAGTACTATTTTTATCAGGGTTAGCTGAATTGTTTAATAAAGGATGTAAGTTTTCTTGGAACATAACTATATTTTTAAATTGTCTGGGTTTAAAGTTAGTATCTGCAGTCCAAGGGGTAATTAATTGTTTTTCAACATATTTTATTGGAAACAATCTAGCCTTTGAATAGTGTTGAAGCCAATATTTTCTACTATATTTATCAAGATATTCACTAATTCTATATTTGGCTTGTTTTTCATCTTTTATTATTTCATTATTAATTTTTATTGTTTATTCAAGTAATTCTATTGTTAATTCATATTTATTTGCTAAATATAAAAATTGATTTTTTATATTTTTATTAGATTGTAATTGAAACAATAAATAAAATTTTTATTAATTAAAAACAGTAGAGAGAGATACAATAGCTTTATATATTAAGGTTATCATCATTATTTAATGTTTCAATAATTTTCAAATTTATTTTTTAAGTCCTGAAAAATGAGTGTAAAAAAATATATGAATGTAATTTTTAAATCAATTTTATCTAATCCTAATTCTATGTTTTTAAAACCTAGACCTAAATTGTCTCTAGATAAGTATAGTCTAGAGTTAGTTAAGGTTGTTAGTTTAACTTTTTGTGTATTTAGTTTTTTTTTTATTAAAAAGTCAAAATTTGTAGCAACCTTTCTTTTTATAGTTTCATCGCCTATATGTGAAAAACAATATAATATTTTAGGTGTTATACACACAGAAAAATTAATCGTGACATTGCACTCCGTGACAATATGTATAGATTATAACACTCGTTTTTCCGTACTTTTTTTCTTGCAAAAAAAATGTCCTGTGTTCAGTGTCATGGGAAAAATATTTCCAAGATAAAAAAAAAAAATCAATAAAAATTTAGATAGCGGGAAATATTTTTCAAAATTAATTTTTTTTAAAATGTCCCGCAAACGCAGGAATTCCGTTGGCGTCACTAAAGAAGAAAGACAAAATGTCACGATTAATTTTTCTGTGTACTTTAGTTTTTTGGGAAACGTGCTTTAAAAAATTAAATTTATTTTTTTTTATATTGTAAAAGGAATTTTTTTTTTAATTTCATCCATAGTTTAATAAAATGAAAATTTTTATTTTACTAGTAGAAGCCTAGAACACACTAAAACAATATTTAATAAAGATAGTAAAAACATACCGTTTCTTTATTTTCAACATGTTTTTCTAATTTCATAAAACATTCAGAAACATTTTTTTATCATGTCTGATTTATTTTAATTTTATTTAAATTACTGTATACGCAATTATATAAGAATGCTGTATGTTTCTGTTATACAATGCTTATCACAGTCTTATAAAAAGTGCATACAGCAGTAGGTTTAAAAATGAATATAGAAATTTATATACGATTGAATGAGAAATTTTTATACTTTTTGTAAGCATTATCAAAATGTCCAAATGATACAATTTATAGTAAAATGTGTGTATTCGGCCAATTCAACATAATTTTTTTTGTGTAGCATAAGGTTTTTTTATAAAAATTATTTTTTTATTTTTTATTAAATAAAATTTTACAATATAAAAGTAAAAGTAAATTAACATAAACTTTTAGTATTTTTATTGTTATATAATGATTCTCTTTCTCTATTTACACCCTCTGTCCCAAAAATAACCGGAATGGCTTTTTTTTACAAAAACTAATAGCGTTATCGGTAGGTCATCAATTGTTTTGTAAAGTATCAACCCTCATTTATCAAATGCTAGTTTTACTTATTCATTCATCAACTTGAAGCATATATATTTTACATTTAACTACAATCATTTATCTACGTCGGTCGGAGGACGAATTAAGAGCAAAAAATTATCATTAAATTTTGTGTTAAAATTAGTAAAACTGCTACCGAAACATTCCAAATGCTTCAAATAGCTTATAGAGATAATTTTTTGTTAAAAAAATGTCGTTTAGAAAAGCCAAAAATTAAAACAATGCTCACTTGTTTCTACGATTCAAAAGGCATTATTTAGAAAAAAATTGTATCAAGTGGTACAAAAGTTAATGTTGGGTATTATCTGGATGTATTCAAACGTTTAAAAGCCCGTATTCGTCTTGAATATCAAGAACAAAGCAATTCGCAATTATTCAGATAATACAACATCTTGTCGATCATCAATCATTACTGATTATTTAACCAAAAGTCAGATTTTTTTACTTAATCATTCTCCATATTTACTTGAGTTGACTCCCTATGACTGTTTCCTACTCCCTAAATTACATTTTGAAAAAAAAAGAAAGCATTTCGACTTGATTAGAAGCATTAAATCTTTAAAGACCGCTACCCTTGAAAGCGTCACAAAAATCGGAATAAAAAAATAATTTGATGGACTTTTGAAGCAATTTTTTTGATGTATTTCTGTTAAGGAGAATTACTTAAAATAAATAAAACGTTTTTTTTTCAATTGTTATAGCTACATTCTTTTTTATAAAGAGTGACAAACAATCAATCAATGGGATTAATTTTATAACTATATATATTTGTCTTTTTTATAATTTCTTTATATGAGCACCAATAAATTTATTTTTACTAAAGCCATTCCGGTTATTTTTGGGACAGAGGGTGTATTTATGGATGACTGCAAATTAATGAGTAGTAGTGTTGGAAATAAATCACCTAAAAATTGATGACTTTAAAACTATTTAAATAATATAATTTGATTATTCAATTTATTGTATTGTATTTTTTCTTTAACATTAAATAAAAATTTCTTATATTTAAAAGGTAGTATTAGAAAAGTAAAAAAATTAGCCATTATGTAAAAGAAGTAAGTGAGGAATTTTCACTATCATTAAATATAAGCAAATGTAAAACATATGGAAAATAAAAATGAAGTGAAAGAAAGTGAATGTCAAGATGAAACTTACTTAGAATCACTAAATATTGATGAAATCACAGAGCCATACAGATATTTAGGATTACTTCAAAAATATAAAGATTCATGAGATAAAAATCTAAAAGAAATAAAAAGTAAGTGTGAAAATCTTACTAGAAAAATAGTTATTTCAGGAATTAGTGGAAAACAAGTAGTAGATTGTATTAATTCGACTGTTGTTACTTCATATAAATATTTTTGTTGTAATATAATAACAAATAAAACATTATCAACCTTATTAGGTGAAGGCCAAAAAATGGATAAAAAAATAAGAAAAATATTAAGAGAAGATAAATTTAGATTTGGCCACAGCCCAATAAGTAGATTTTATATTACTAGAAAAAATGATATAGAATTAGGATTGAAAAGTTTTAAAAATGAAACTAAAAAAGCTATAGTTAATACTGGTGCATACACAGCTATGAGAAAAACATTAAGAGTTTCAAGAATGAAATTAAATTAAGATAGGATAGAATCAGGTAATCATATAAAAATGATGATGAAATGTCTACCAAATGTAAAAATAGAAATAGCATTGAATGAAAATCAATTAAATTATGATTCAGATAATCTATTTGCTAATATAAAAATAAATTATATTACTTATTCCCGACCAACATTAGCCATAAAATATTTACATTCATTAATAGAAGAAGAATTTCAAAAAGAATTCCAAGAAAATTGGAAATTATTAAAATTAGAATATCCAAAAATACTTAAAAATTTGGAAGAAAAATATGGAAAAAAAACAACTTTGGATGGAAGTAGTTCCAGTAACTGCCTTAAGAAATGTTATGGCAACACAGAAAAATAGATTATGGGTAAACAGTCACAAATATTCTCAATCAAAGTCAGAATTATGCCGTAGATGTCATAAAGCTTATGAAACTAAAATGCATATTGTAACTGAATGCCCAGCAAATATGAATCTAATAAAAGAAAGACATGGCAATATATGTGAGATAATACATAGATTAATATCAAAAAAAATGAAAATTAATTATGATATTAAAAATCTATATGAAAGACCACCAGCTGAAATTAAAAAAGATGATAAATCAATTATTTATGATTTACCATTACCAACAGGTGGAGTAGAATTGTCTTATAATAGACCTGATATGTTACATATTGAAAAGAATAAAAAGAAAGGAGCAATAATTGAAGTTTGTGTAACATGGATTAGTAGATTAAATATTCAATACTTATGGAAAGTATATAAATATGCAACTAATTCAAAAGATAAAATTGATGATTTAAAAAAAAATAGAAAAAAATGGTAAAATTGAAGGAAAAAGGAATACAACTTTACTGGAAATATTAAAAGATCAATATAAATTCACATTCAATTTATTTCCTGTAGTTGTTGGTGCAACAGGAGAAATTGTCGAAAAATTTGTAACACCTCTTTTTGAATATTTTCAATTGTCTAAACATGAAAGAAAAAATATGAAAAGAAAAATATCAACAGCAGCAGCCATGGGTACTCATCGAATAATTGCCAATCATTTTGGATAAATCAATTAACAACTTATTGGACCAGAATTATATAACTATATAATGTTTAACTTTATATTTTATGTTATTTACTATCTATCCTTTAATTTTATAACTTTTAAAAAAAAAAACTGGGTTTTAAAAACCGAAGATTTTATAATTCTTACTGTCTGTATCATTTTTGCTTCATTCTTACATTTTCTGTATGGCAGTTTTTGTGGTGGTAATGCGCATAAAAATTGTATCTGTATGTATGCACAATTTCATTCTATATAACAAAAGTTATTAATAAAGTGTTAATTCAAAGTTTTTTAAATGTTTAAAACACGTTTTCCGAGAAAGTTGAGCAAGCTAAGACAAACAAAATTTTAAATTTCTAATTTAATATGCTTTATATATTTACCTAGTTGATATATTCACAGAGAAGAAATGCCTGTCATTTCGACGGGGGTTTCAGACAAATTTTATGTTGCGTTGTTTATAATACAATGATGTATTTATAAACAATAAATATTATTACAATCAAAAATTTTGAAGCAATAAAAAAAAATAAAAAATATATTAGGATGAAAAAATGAAATAAAAATTTTTATTTTTTTGTATTTAAAAAAAAAAATCATTCTTCATAGAAACTAAAATATTAATTTATTTTATAATTATACAATAAAAAAAGTACAATTGATTTGTTTTTTAAACTAGTATATGATGATTGTTACAATTTTTCTAAATGTTTAAATTTTTAAAATGAGTAAAATCTGATGATTTTAGTTGGAAAGAATGACTAAAAGAAATATATATAAGAGAAGAAAAAAATCTTTTTTTTATTCTTGCATTTTTGGTCTATATTATTTCGATTTCTCCCGGGACACTAAAAAACGTAATCAAAAAATAAGGTAAAAACTTATGAAATAAATTATAATTATACAGAGTGTTCAAAAAGTAACCCGTCAATTTTTTAAACTTTCATTACTTTTTTTCTACTTAATATTTTTTAATGATTTTTTTTTATCTTATAGAGAATTATTTATAGAATTATATAAACAATTTTTAAGATTTTTTTTAATATAAAAAATCGATGAAAAATGAAACTATTAAAATTTTTTTAATTTTTTTTAAAAGTATTTTTAAAAATACATTTTTTAAACTATTGAAATGTTTCTAATTCTTATCTTTTAATAGTTTAAAAACATTTTTTTTTGTAAAAATTGACTGTATTTAAAAATTTTTTAAGAGAATATTTTAACATAAAAATGGTCAAATTTACTAGTTTTAAAATTATAATTTTTTATTTTGTTTCTTTTATCTCTTAATTTTAATACTCATAAATTAGTTAAGTAACTGTATGGCATAGTACTACATCAAAATAAATTGCTGGTCAATATTTGTGAAGATTAAAATGGTAAAACAGTTACAGTAAATAGTTTTACATATATCTAAAGGAAATTTTTTTTTAAAAATTAATTTTTGATAACAAACTAATATTTTAAAAAAGAGATATTAACATATCATTGCGATTGTTAGAAATCTGCATTTGATTTTTTATAAATTGGTCAAAAACTTTAGATAATGTTTAAAATAATATTAAAAAGAAATTGCATACATAAAACAAGATACTAAAAAAAAGTTGTAAAAAGTGTTTCTTAAAAGAAACAAAAATGTTTCCAATTACCTGGAAAACATTAAGATGACGTTATTGTTTATACCCAATATAATAAAATTTAAAAATAATTAAGTTTTATTATAAAAATTAGTAAAAATATCATAATATAGCTGTAATTTTAGTTCAGTTTAAAGTTGCTTCTTAATAACGTTTTTTTAATATAATCTACTTTATACAATTTTATATAAAATACAAAAAAATCATAAAAAAATATCCAGTAGAAAAAAAGTCATAAAAGTTTTAAAAATTGAGGGTTACTTTTTGAACACCCTGTATATATTAATATAGTTTCAAATACTAATTTTTGAGATACGAGAACTTAGTAAAAAATTTTATGAAGCTCCACAGAAGCGTAATGAAACGATATAAAACTAATATTTTGTATTTAGTAATATGTCTTCAAGGTAAATATATTAAACATATAAAATTGAGAATTTAAAATTTTGCTTGTCCTAGGTTTTTTAAAGTTACTTTAGTTTCTCGGGAAACGTGCTTTAAAAAATTATTATTTTTTTTATATTAAAAAAAGAATTTTTTTTTTCTAATTTTTCCCATAGTTTAATGTAATGAAAATTTTTATTTTACTAGTAGAAGCCTAGAACACACTAAAACAATATTTAATGAAGATAATAAAAACATACCGTTTCTTTATTTTCAACATGTTTGTCTTAATTCATAAAATATTTTTAAATATTTTTTTATCATGTTTGATTTACCTTAATCTAATTCAAATTACTGTATACGCAATTATATAAGAATACTGTATGTTTCTGGTATACAATGCTTATCACAGTCTTATAAAAAATGCATACAGCAGTTGATATTAAAATGCATATAGAAATTTATATACGACTGAATGAGAAATTTTTATACATTTGTAAGCATTATCAAAATATCCAGATGATACAATTTATAGTAAAATGTATGTATTTAGCCAGTTCAACATTATTTGTTTTTTTGTGCAGCATAAGGTACTTTTTATAAAAATCATTTTTTCATATTTTATTAAATAAAATTTTACAATATTAAAGTAAAAGTAAATTAACATAAACTTTTAGTATTTTGATTGTTATATAATGATTCTCTTTTTCTTTTCATTATGTTTAAATTAACATATAAATAAATTAAAATACAAATTAATACAAATATTTATGAATTGATATTAATACTAAAATACTACAAATTCATTTTATTTATTTTAAAAAATTTGTATATTAATTAATAAAAGTTTAAAATAAATTATCATTAAATTACTATCTTTATAATTTTTAAACTAAAAAATTTATTTTATCAAATAATTTTACATAGTTTAAGTAAGAATATATTGATAATAATATTTGGAAAATATTTTAATATACAATTCAGCATAATTGCAATATTATTTAAACAAATACTATAAAAATACATTAAAAATTTTTAAAATAAAAATTAAATCTAAATTTGATATTCAAATTAACTTTGAAAGTTTTTGAAAGCTTTGAGTAAATGATGGATATTAGTTTTAGTAATGAAAAATGTTTTAACATAAATTTACTAAAAAATTAGTTGATTAATAAACAGACATTTTAATCATTAAATTTTATTATGGAAACAGAACATTTAAACATGGTTTTAAAATACTTTGTAATAAGGATAAATTGTTGTTAAAAAATTATAAAAATTATATAGAAAAATTGTTGTCAGAAAAAATAAATATAAGGATTTTAAAATATTTTAAAATTTTTGTAATTTAAATATAAAAAATTACAATTTAATAAAATAAAAATTTTGAAATAATTTTTTTTAAACATAGAAAAATTAATCGTGACATTTTGTCTTTATTCTTTAGTGATGCCAACGGAATTCCTGTATTTGCGGGACATTTTGAAAAAAATTAATTTTGGAAAATATGTCACGCTATCTAAATTTTTATTAATTTTCTTTTTTTTATCTTGAAAATATTTTTTATGTTTACATTGAACACAGGACATTTTTTTTGCAGGAAAAAAACGTACGGAAAAACGAGTGTTATAATCCATACATATTGTCACAAAGTGCAATGTTACGATTAGTTTTTCTGTGAAGAATAAAAACTATTAAGATTTTTATATAATTGTGTTTTCTTGTTTTGCTTAATGTATGCTTATATTTAATAGTTTTAAATTATTATAATAATAAATTATTTTAAAAATAATTAATTAATTTAATTTTTACGTTTAAAAAATTATAAAACAGTGTAGAATTTATTTGTTATTTGATGATCTAAAAAAACTCATAAGTTACAATTTGCATATTTTTATTAATATTTTTTTTATTAATTAATTGGTAAAAGCAAAATTATATTTTTTTTTAAAGACAAGAATATCGTATTATTAAAAATATATATACCACTTGAATATTTTAAGTTTTTCTGGACTTATAGACTTTTGATAAAAGAGTTATTTTTTCATTGATGTGAATATAAATTTTTCAAATAAAAAACTATAATTCTAATTATTGCTAATAAATAATTATCTAGAAAAATAAATGTGTAGTAATAATATCATTTTAATTTTTTTATTAAATTTTTATAATTTTTTAATTGTTATTATTCAATTAATAATTTTTCTATATTGATTAATAAATATTCTAGTAAAGCTAGTAATCCTTTATCAAATAGATACAATTACATTAATTTTATAAATATTGAAAGAAAGTATTAATTAAATTTTTTCAATTTAATAAAAATTTTTCTATTTTTTTTTTAATTCTTGATAAAATGTTAAACTTATTGCAAGAAAAATAACATTTTCTATACCATTAGTTAAATATAAATATTATATTAAAAATCTAAATATAACTTTAGTATTTAAAAGCTGCAATTGTAATACATTTTATATCGGTGTAACACCAATAAAAGTTTACTGCCTAGGTTGACTCAGGGAGATTCACCATCAAAAATTTTACTTGACTGAAGGATGACAGAACACTTGGCCAATCTGAACAATTAACCAGGTTTAATTGCAGCTTGTCAACAAAGTGGTATTCAAACGACTGGAAAAAAGATAGATTTGGCAAGACGACTAATACAAAGTGGTGTAAATCTGTCAAATATTACATACTTGATCTTAAGCATGGAGTCCATATCAGAGGAGGATCTAAACTTATTGTATGTACTAGAGGACACTAAATTACCAGAGGCAACTGACAATTTAGAAAATTCACCGTATCAAGAGGACGAGTACGACAATAGGATAAGAAATCGAACATTGGATTTAAGCATGTTCAAGCAATTACCAGAGTTTAAAAAGTATTCTGATCCCGAGATATTCAAAGACAATTTCATGCGATGTGTTGTGCTGTTTGGTTTACAAGTAAGTGATCCAAGAACTACAATTGGCTACTTCTAATAGTGAAAGACACAGTACAACGGAGACTTAAGGATACGTTCTCAAAGATTGATAATGAATATGCAGCTACATACATTATTAGGTACGCTGACACGTTGGTATGGAAAGAAAATTGAAGGCTGAGGAAGCTGAAAACCAACTATTAACATTTGAAGTAAGGGAAGAGCAAAAAAAACAATTGAGAGCTTTAAAAAGATGTTAAAATACTTGAAGGAACTAATTGAAGCAAAGTTCTATGATCTCTCAACGGAGAGAAGAAATGAAATGTATAAGTTTGAGATGATAAAGCTGTTCCGGGGACTAGGCCATTTGAAAGGACTGTCAGAGTATGGCATTAATTATGGAATACCAATGTTAGAGACTGAGGAACTACGGATAAATGAAGACTTTCAAAGGAGTCGTTTAAGACGAAAAGCTGCAACAACAACTTCTTTTCAAGGGAATTGCTACACGTGTGGGAAGGCAGGTCATCACAGCTACCAATGTAAAAAAAGTATAACAACAAATGAGGGGAGAGGAAAAAACAACGTAAAAACAATGTTAATTAAGGAAAGTGAAGCAAAGGAGATACAACAACTTCTAGATCTAATTCGCATGGACAATGAAATTTTGGACAGCACAGATGATTATAATAGGATGTTAACCATATTTGAAGTAACAAATATGGTAAATCATGAAAAAACTTAGGATGACGACACATTACAAATAAAAATAAAGACAAAATGATAAACCAGGGAGAATTTATAAAATGTTAGCAGACACAAGATCAAAAAGAACCATTCTTTCGAAATCCGCGTTACGTAAATTACTAAAAAATAAAAAAAATAAAGTGAATAGTCATCAAAATTAAATATCTATAAATTAACTTTTATTGTAAGCTTTTTATTTTAGTGTGTCATCGCCAAAGTTAAATAAAATTTTCTATAAAAAAGATAAAAAAATTAAAAAAACTTTTTTAAAAGGACTGGGAAATACAATAGTTACATCATATGCTTATATCAAACTTGACTTAGAATTTGAAGATCAAAAAACATCCACAAATGTTTTGATACTAAAAGATAAAGATATCTTAGCAATTGGAGACTATGATGGAATCATTGGCAAACAAACATTAATTTTGTTGTGAATGATAAATAAAAGGTTTTTAAAATAATATTTTTTATATAACAACTTTTTTTTATATGTTTATAATGTCTTTTTAATAAATTTTCTGTTAATTAATATTAAATTAATATTTTAAATATATTATTGCCATTTTAAACATATAAATGCTCATTTAAAAGTTTTTTTTAATTTATGTAATTATTTATTAAAAACGTTGTATTATTATAAAAAAAGTAATTAAAAAATTAACAGAAAAAAAAATTTTTTTAATTTTAAAAGTTTTGCTAAATTGTTATTTTTTTAAAACTGTTATTTTCTTCCATATCTTTGCATTTTATCCTGTGGTACTTTGTCTTTTGCGTCATGAGCACTTTGGTTATATAATTTGTGGATGAGGTTATCAGTAGAACCAGTAGGAAGTCTTACAACACGTTTTAATCTTATTTGTTCATCTTGATTTTCATTTAAATATAAAAAACTTTCTCCTATTTTAACTAAAGAAAATGAAACAAGTAAAACCAAAGTAGAAAATAAAAGAATTTTAATTGAAAGCATTTTAAAATTGAAATCGAGTTAATGACAATAATACAAAAACTTATCTTTTATATATTTTAAAGAGATCATTGATCTATAAAATTTTATTATAATATTTAATTTTAAATTTAAAAAAAAAACATTATGATCACTTATCAAATATATTAACACATTTATTTATTTAGCTTGTTAATTTGTAAAATAAAAAATGTTATTATAATAAAGGGTACATTTCCGCTTTGATAGAGCCGCCTACAAATTGCCCAAAATTTTGAAAATTTTATTTTTAGTTAATTTATTATTATTAATAATGACAGAATAAATATTTTTACAATTGCTGTAATTTTTTTTGCTTTAGGTGGCTAAAACATTGATATATTTCACAGATGCTAAACTAAACTTTTTTTATTTTTGTAGACATTACATAACATCAACTCTGCTAAATAGTTATTCAGCAAACTTATGAATACCCTCTCTAGTTTTTATTTTCTACTTAACAGCCCCTCATATCCTCTTAATCGTTTAGATGTGGGATTCAGATTCATAGTTAACAAAGTTGTGTTTGTGATTAACTTTAAAATGTTAGAAATATTAAGTCTCAAGATCATTGGTCTTTAAAGACTTCTAGTCTTCTGAATACATAATAACTACGATTGAATTTATTTTTATCATTTAAACTTCTTATATATTTTTTTATTATATTAAAGTTATATTTTTTATAATAAATCAATTTTTTTTTTTGCATAAAGATAGTCAAAATCTAGTAGCTTACAAAAAACGAAAAATTACTCAAATTTTTTTTATATATTTTAAAAGATTACTTAAAGGGTGTATAAAAATAAACCCGCCAGTTTTTAAAACTTTTATAACTTTTTTTTACTAAATATTTTTTTATGATTTTTTTGTATCTTATATAGAATTGTATAAAGTAGATTATATTAAAAGAACGTTCTTAAGAAACAACTTTAAACTAAACTAATTATACAGCTATACTATGCTATTTTTATTAATTTTTATAATATAAACATAATTATTTTTAAATTTTATTATATTTGGTATGAACAATAACGTCATCTTAATGTTTTCGGCGTAATTGGGAACATTTTTGTGCCTTTTAAGAAACACCTTTTACAACGTTTTTTAGAGTATCTTGTTTCATGTATGCAATTTCTTTTTTAATATTATTTTAAACATTATCTAAAGTTTTTGACTAATTTATAAAAAATCAAATGCAGATATCTAACAATCCAATGATCGGTTGATATCTCTTTTTTTAATATTAGTTTGTTATCAAAAATTAATTTTTATAAAAAAAAGCTCCTTTAACTATATGCAAAACTATTTACTGTAACTGTTTTATCATTTTAATCTTCAAAAATATTGACCAGCAATTCATTTTGATGTAGTACTACGCCATACAGTTACTTACCTAATTTATGGATATTAAAATTAAGAGATAGAAGAAACAATATAAAAAGTTATAATTTAAAAATTAGTAAATTTAACCATTTTTATGTTAAAATATTCTCTTAAAAAATTTTAAAGTATAGCCAATTTTTACGTGAAAAAATGTTTTTAAACTATTAAAAGATAAGAATTAGAAACATTTCAAAAGTTTAAAAAATGTATTTTAAAAAATACTTTTAAAAAAATTGAAAAAATTTAAAATGTTTTTTTTTCATCCATTGTTTATATTAAAAAAATCTTAAAAATTGATTATGTAATTCTATAGATAATTCTCTATAAGCTAAAAAAAATCATTAAAAAATATTAAGTAGAAAAAAAGTAATGAAAGTTTAAAAAAATGTCCGTTTACTTTTTAAACACCCTGTATTTATACAACCTCTGTCCAAAAAATAACCGGAATGCCTTTATAAAAAAGAATTTAGCAAAAAAATTTAAAAAAAAACCATTTTATTTATTTAAAATAATCCCTCTTAACAGAAGTACAACAAAAGGCACGTTTAAGAAGTCCATTAAATGACTTTTCTATGTCATTTTTTTTGATGCTCTTAAATATAACAGCTGTTGAAAATTGAATGTCTTTAACCGATTCAAAGCGCTTTCTTTTTATCTCAAAATGTAACTTGGGAAATAGAAAACAGGCATAGAGATCTTAATCAAGTAAATATAAAAAATGGTTAAGCATAAAAAGCTGATTTTTGATCAAATAATCAGTGATAATTGATGACTGATGAGATGTTGTATTATCTGAATAATTTTTAATTGCCTTTTTCTTGATATTCAAGACAAATACAGGCTTTTAAACGTGTAAATACATTTAGATTATACTCAGCATTAACCTTAATACCACTTGAAGCAATTTTTTCGTGAATAATGCTCTTTGAATTGTAGAAACAAATAAGCATTGCTTTAATTTTTGACTTTTCCAAAAGACATTTTTTTGGCAAACAAATACACACAAAGAAAAAACGATTATTTTCCGTTCTTTCAAGAACGGATATCGTCTTAAAAAGATTATTTTCTGTCCTGTCATTTTTAATATTCAAAATGGAATAATAAGGAATCCCCTAAAGTATTACTGCATTTTTTAAAACTTCAAAAACTTTTTTCTTCTCGATATTTTTTTATGATTTTATTTATTCGATAGATAATCACCTAAAGAATTTTATTAATATCATTTAAAAATTGTTTTTTATATAAACAAATTAGTAAATAAAACATTTTAAACGTTTCCAATTCTATTATATTTACGTCTCAATTCAACAACAAAAAGATATTTTTTTTAATAAATGAAAAATTTGGTTTTTAATTTTTTCATTGGACGGAAAATGATCGTTTTTCCTTTGTGTGAAACTATTAACAAAATTTCATGATATCAAATCTTACCTTAACCAAGGTTATTTTAACTTATTGCTTATTAAATTATTATATTCAAGTTTCTTTATCCATATTTTCAGAAACCTCTAAAATTAATAAATTCAAGGAATATAATATGAAATAAGCAATATACGTGATAATTGATAAAAAAAAAAAAACTATAACTTATTAAAATAAAAAAAAGTAAAACATACAGGTATTTATATAAATTTTTAGATATTTTTTGACCCTAGAGTTCTAAGATTATTTTGGGATAATCTTACTTAGTTGAAACTTTTTGTGATAGTTGTTTTTTTTTCTACAATTATAAAGAAAATATTGCATATACGTTTTTTTTAGTTTTTTAAGGGTTTTTAAACTAAAAATATAAAAATTTCATTTACTCATATTTTAAAGTGTACACAATAAATTTATTAAAAGATTTAGAACAAAGTTTTAATATATTATTTGTTGGTCTAAAAGTAAACATTATTATACGCACTACAACTCTTATTCTAGCATAAACCACACCTACATTCTTATAGAAACCAACACTTGTAGTTTGTATAAGATTGTAGTATGCAAAATCATGTCGACATCATATAGCATTTTGATACAAACCATCATGCACATTTTGTATCAGAATGTAAACTAAAAAATGTATTCTACCACGTTTTTGCGGTTTCATATATTTTGTTTAATTAGTCATTTTGACAACCACCACAAAATATATCACTTTGTAGGTGTTCGGTCAAATGACGTGATTTCGTTTTCTGTGTAAATAAATATGTTTAAGAATTTGGATATTTATTTAACAAAACCTTGACATTAATGCCGTAGCCCCACTTAAGGGAGGGATTCAAAGTAAGTAAAAAATTAGTACATATAAGAACTCCTTGTCGTGGATAACTGATATAATTAGTTCCAAATATCTTCAAAACAAGGCCTCGCAGTCAAAAAAGGAAGAGCAGTAAAGATGGTCACCCACTCTCACCATGCAAAAAACGCAAAATGGTTTTATGAAATTTTTTATTACATGTTAATAATATGATAACATAAACGTGGGAGACACATCTCCAAGTACCTATATATACAATAAGAGAAAAAATATTTTTTAAAATTATTTAAGAGAGATATTATATATTAAATAAATTAATTGAACATAAGTTATTGGAGTTGGTGTGTGTAGAAGTTTGTTAAATAAATTTACAAATTTAGTGTTGTGTTGATTTAAATGTTGAATTTAAATAAAAATCAGGTAAGCTTCACAATTTACATTTCCATGTCTGTGTTTGTAGGTTGTTGAGATATTGACTGTATCTTTATATCTCAGGTATTTTGCGATCATAAATTCAGTTTCAATAGCTGCTTTTGTAGATAATTTTTCAATGAAATGTTTTGCTGCCGGTTCAAGATTAAGGTAGTTGAAAAATTTCATCCATTCTATTTCAGTCTTGTTAATAAGTTCTTCAAAATTACCGATCATCAATGCACAGAAGTGTACTTGTTTAGATTCTTTTTACCAATTAATTTGCAAAAACTATTTCTACCAAGATGATCTTGAGGAGTAAGTATTGGTGTTATAATTTCTTCTTCATCATTTAACATATATCTTTGGGTTTTAACTATTAAACTATCTTGTAAGTTTTCACAATTTAATATTACTAAATCTGGAACAATTATTTTATCATTTAAGTAAATAACTATATCTGATCTGCTGTGATACAATGTTTCTGTGAAACTAAATGGTTGGTCTACGAGCATTTTAATATCTTTCTTTAAATTGAAATATTTTTTTATGTTCTTTGAAATGTAGGTACTTTCCATTTTTCATCATTGATATTTGGTTGATTAAAGTATATAAGACTTGGTCATGTCTTCTTTTTTTGTTTTCATTGTTATATGAACAGTAATTTAATATATGTCTTGGATAATCGAAATGTCCACACAATTTACCATTTTCATCTTTAAGTATGCAAGTGTTTTTATTGTTTGCTGGTGAACATAGTTGGGGATAAACAATTTCTTGTAGCATTACAATTGATTTGTATCTTGTTGGTGGTATTTTTGTTTTATTGGTCCATGGGTATTTTAAATTTTGTTCTATCGCAATTTTTGGGAACTTACGATTTTTTGTATATTTATTAAACCAAAATTCTTCATCAACTTTATCAGCAAGTTGGCTCAATTTCATTTGAACTTGTTTTTCAGAGGAGTATTCAATATCGTTGATTACTATTGTTTTTGTTTTTACTTGTACTTTGATATTATATCTTTCTGTTGTATGTAAAAACAAATTTTTGAAATCCCCTAGTTTATTTTTGAGATTATTATATAATTCATTGTAATGGATGTGAATAAAGTTCTTGAGGTTGATTATGTCAAGCTCAAGTGTGACATTTTTTAATTCTAGCTCTCCATGTTTTTGTCCTAGGTATAACTTTGCATTTGTAAGGCGTAATGCTGCCATAAAAAGTATATTTTATATTTTTATTATTTTTATAAAAATCAATATACCGAAAACAGATGTTAAAACTTAAATTAATTTATGGCATCATTAATAGTATTAAAACTTTAAAACAGAAGATCAAAATATATTATATGCTTTAAAATGGATTTGATGACCTATCATAAAAAGTGATTGACAAGCAGATGTTTTAATAGGTCATAGGAGGAGTTTAATATTATATAAACAAGAATATTTCAATATATTCTTCAGAAAAATGAAAAGAAAGAAGTTTATATTTTCTCATTGCTAGTCTTGTGTATTTTAAGAACAATAGTACCTTATATATGGTACTAATCCAAGCCTCTCCATATAGGCTTGAGATATCAGAATAATTATATTCTGAAAATAAAGAATACCATTGAGTATTCTAAGTTCACCATTATATGGTTTGAACTATATGTTTACTTCTATATAAAGAAGTATGAAACCTGTTGATGACGCGAGTTATCAACGTAGACTCTCTACTTTTAGGGGTCTACTTTAGGTTCCATAACGGAACTATATGATTATCATGAACATAAGTTCATGAGGGAGATCATGTTAGGTATCTCCTAACGCCTAACATAAGTTTCCTGACGGAAACTTGGTATCAATACATATTGATACTTGATACAGTACATGTGTGAATATGTACAACACAGACCATTTCCACATAAGGTCTAGTGTAAGCTATGAGTCCGTATCTCATGAAGGATTTGAGGAGAAACTCTCTGTATGTACGACATTTGTATGAAGTTAGACGTTATCAGAAAGTATGCAGCAGGATTCATAATGTATTTATATGGAATTATAACGTACTTATAAGGATTTATATTGGATTTATGATGGAAGAACTATTACTGAGAATAATAATAATATTGATAATTAAATATTGTGATATTTTGTTATTTATGTTATGTTTTATTTATTAAATAAAATTTAATATTAATACAACGTGTTGTTTATTTAATTATTTTAGGGGTTTAGCTCGGTGTTTATAAACGAAGTACGGAACCAGCTAGCTAATTGTTCCTCTTGGTAAAGTTAGCGGGCCATTTGGAGTGGTTAGTAGCAGAGTCTTGTAAACCGCTACTCAGGACAGTACTTCGAGACTTCACCATTGAGATTAGGGAAGTTTAAGGAAGGGTAGCAAGTTTTAGGTTGTTTTTGTTCAAATGTTCTCTTGTTAGAAAATCAAGTTTTTTTGCAAATTTTTCTCTTTTTTCAGCTGAACCTTTATGACTAAATAGGTAAAGGATTTTTGGTACCACATAACTGTTGATGGCTTTCACTATACTACCAACATTAAGTGGACTTTGCAGTTTTTTTGTCATGGAAGAATTGAATGCTTTTAACAGCTTGCCAAAGTTTTCTTTGATATTTAAACCATATTAGTCCTCAATTATCCCAAGATGTTTGTATGTACTCTTCAAATCTGGGTAGTCTACTAAAACAGAATCTTCAGGAATTTCTACGTTTGAGGAGATGGAATAGGCACATTTTGCTTTTTTTGTAAACAGTCCTATTTCCTGCCCATATTTTTCAATAATTTGGCACAATGTCTGGAGATCATCACTGTTATGAGCAAATACCTTAACGTCATTATAGAAACATATATAATTGACAGCTATGGAATCTGATATTTTTATTTTATTATTCAAATTGAGCAAATAAGTTAAAGGTATTAGCATCGTAATAAAGTTGGTTGTGCTTGTACTATCCCCTTGATAGATTCCTCTTTTTAAATTGATCCATACTCTTTTTTTATTTTATTTGTTTTTATTATTTTCATTTTTTTCTAGTGAATTTGCAAGAGTAAATGACCAATATTTTATTGCTTGTTTCATTATTTTTATAATATTGTCATCTATTCCCAATTTTTCCCATGTTTGTATTAAATGCGTATGAGATATTAAGTCAAATGCTTTCTGGAAATCTATCCATGCTTGTTGTGTTTGTTCTTTATTCTTATTAAGCAATGTTTTTCGAAGAATTTTGTTGATTATGATTGCGTCAAGTAATCCATCTTTTTGTGGTTTATTGGCAAATTGTTCCAACGGAATTAAAGGTAAGATATGTTCCATCATTAATTTATTAATTAATTTCATTAAAATTTTTGTATGTGAATTTTGTATGTTAATGAATCTGTAATTCTTTGAGTTGGATACTTCCCCACCTTTGAATATGCTGAAACACTTACTAGATTTATCAAATTTGGTAATTGATACAGCATTTCAAAGAACCGCTTTCAACCATTGTTTATGAAATTCAATTGCAATTGGAATGTGTTTGTATATTGCTAAATATATACCATTTTATCCAGCAGCTTTCCATGTCCCAAAATATTTCAACGTATCGTTAAATGTTATATCATTCCATGTGTTATTTAGTTGTTGTTTTGGATAGTTAGTTTCATCTAACCATTTCTGAAATAAACCACACAGAAAATGAAATCATGTCACTTTGACCATGGTGGTTTATATCATTTTGTAGCATACATTTTTATATAAACTGTATGCACGGTTTGTATAAAACTGTATATGTAGGTTTAGTATAAAATGTATGGTACAAAATGATATTAACCACAGTTGTTAGTTTTATGTATTTTGTAAAAAAAACTTTTTTTACTATTAAACATAGGAAATGGCACACAAAATGATTTATATCTCAACTACCTTTTTTTAAATATTTAATCAATTGTCAATTAAAAGATAATAAATGATATTGCATAACAGAACATACATTTATTGTTGTTGAAAAAGAACATATTTTAAACTTTTTAAAAAAAAGTTAATCCCAACGTTAAGATTATCACAAAATGTTACTTCTAGTGTAGTAGTAATTTTATAAAAATTGTTTACTAATACTGACGATTTAGTTCTCTTTTTTTTAATCAGTCCAAACTTAACAACACTCTTATTTAATTAATTTATTTATCACTCAAAATTAAACTTTCAAAATTAAACTTTTGCAATTGTATTTTTACAAATACAATTTCACATACACATATCATATAAAAATTTTAGGATAAAAAATCTCAAAAAATCTTAAAAATCTCAAAAACCTTATAAAAGAACACACAGGAAAAAAAACGATCATTTTTCGTCCTTTCAAGAACGGGAATCGTCTTAAAAAGATCATTTTCTGTCCTGTCATTTTTAATATTTAAAATTGAATATATAGGGTTGCCTTTCAGTATTACCGCACTTTTTTAAACTTCAATAACTTTTTTCTACTCAATATTTTTTTATGCTTTTATTTATCCGATAGAAAATTACCTAAAGAATTTTATTTATATCATTAAAAAAATGTTTTTTATTATAAACAAATGAGAAAAATGAAACATTTAAAATGTTTTCAATTCTATTATATTTACGTCTCAATCCAGCAACGAAAAGATAATTTTTTTAATAAATGAAAAATTTGTTTTTTAATTTTTTCATTGGACGGAAAATGATCCTTTTTCCTCTGTGTGAAACTATTAATAAAGTTTCATGATATCAAATCTTACCTTAGCCAAGGTTATTTTTATTTATTGCTTATTAACTTATTATATTAAAGTTTCTTTATCCACACTTTCAGAAACCTCTAAAGTTAATAAATTAAAGGAATATAATATGAAATAGGCAATATACGTGATAATTGAAAAAAAAAAACTATAACTTATTAAAATAAAAAAAAAGTAAGATATACAGGTATTTATATAAATTTTTGGATATTCTTTGACCCTAGAATTCGAACATTATTTTGGGATAATCTTACTTAGTTGAAACTTTTTCTGGTAGTCGTTTTTTTTTATACAATTATTAAGAAAGTATTACATGTACGGTTTTTTTGTTTATAATAGCTTTCAAACTAAAAATATAGAAGTTTCATTTTCTCATATGTGTACACAATAAACTTATTAAAAAATTTAGATTAAAGTTTTAAAATATTATTAATTGGTCTAAAAGTATACATTATTATATCGACCACAACTTGCATTCTAGTATAAACTACACCTACATTCTTATAGAAACCAACACATGTAGTTTGTATAAGAATGTAGTATGCAAAATCATGTCGACATCATATAGCATTCTTATACAAAATACTATGCACATTTTGTATCAAAATGTATACTACAAAATGTATTCTACCACGTTTTTGCAGTTTCATATATTTTGTTTAATTGGTCATTTTGACAACCACCACAAAATATATCATTTTGTAGGTGGTCGGTCAAAGTGACATGATTTCATTTTCTGTGCAGTATTAGTAGTTTCTTTTTTACTAAATAAATCAACTAAATATTCTTCAATTTTTGTTTTTTCTATTTTTAATGGTTGTATTTTGTCAATTGATAAACTTTTAATTGATGGTTTTGCTTTAAATTTGTATCTAATTTTTGTATTTTGATCACGAGCTATTACAACATCTAATTTTTTTGCTAAAGATGATATTTTAGTTTTGCTAAAATGTAATATTTGATCAATATTTTGAAATTTCTTTTTATTTGAAGAAACAATTTTGCGAATAGCTATTTGGGCAAATTTCTTTTTTTTGCTATCACCATTGGTTGAATTAGATTTATATCTTTCTAAGGAGTTGACAAATCTTTTGGTTCTGTTGATTGCACGTTTCATTTTAACCATATTGTCAACTCTAAAACCTTCAAGATCAATTTTCTTGTTATCGTATGATTTGATAACTGCATGTGTTGTTTTAAAAAAATTGCTTGCAGATTTCTAGCATTTTATTGAGTCATTTTCTGTTATAGAATTTTGATTCCATACTTTAATTAAATTTGATATTTTTAATTGAAGTATTGTATTTATCTCCTTTATTGGAGTCCATTTGTAAATTTCGTATCAAAATAATTTTTTTTGTTAAAATTTTTCACAATGTCGAAATCTTTCTTCAACAGTCATTTCTTTAATTTTCTTTTTTGGTTCTAAGGTTCTATTTATTTTTTTTTCCACTTTATTCGTTTTTTTATTCTTAAAACTAACCTTAGGGTTATTTTTTGTAGTAGTATTATGTTTTGTGACTTGAACATAAGATTTTTTTTGAAATTGATGTTTAACTATTTGCCAGTTTTCTTTATCTTCTATGATTGATGTATCCATATCATTTGAAGTTAATAATTTACTAGAGTTTTCAATAAGGTTATATAGTTTACTACTGATTTTTAAATGTTTTAGTGGTGATGTAGTGTCATTTTCTGTTAAACATTGTGGTCTTTTCCTACTTTTATTGATAGCTTTTAGTTGAAATGGTACGTTTGATCAAGATGGTAGATCTTTGCTAAAAGTATCGTTAAATGATATTGGTACTTCTCTTTCTTTTAAGTTATGTTTACTGATAAATTCTTTTTTTTTTGGTGTAACATATCAGTGGTCATAGGAATAGTGTTGATAGGTAGGTTAAAAACTATTCTGTATTGCATTTCTTTCTCTAGAAAATCTTTAATTGTACTTTTTGATAATTTGGTTGTAACAGCAGTGTCAGGAAGAAGTTTTTGATTGGTTATTTGAATTTTGAAATCATCTTTCATTCTACACATTGGTAATAATTTTAACAACTGACTTTTAGTCCCCACTGGCAGTTGGTTAAAACTTGTTTCTCTACATATATTTAATGAAAAATTGGATGACATTATAAATATGTTTAAAAATTTGGATAATTATTTAACAAAACCTTGGCACTGGTGCCGTAGCCGCCCTCAGCAGAGGGATTCAAAGTAAGTAAAAAATTAGTATATATAAGAACTCCTTGTCGTGGATAGCTGATATAATTAGTGGTAAATATCTTCAAAACAAGGGCCTCGCAGCCAAAAAAGGAAGAGCAGTAGAGATGGTCACCTACTCTCACTATGCAAAAAACGCGGACAGTTTTATATAGTATTTTATTACACGCTTTTAATACAATAAATACAAAAAGTATAATTTGCCGTGGGTGACATTCACCAACCCATCACTATAGGTGATAATAAAGATAGAATATTAAAGATTAAAAAAAACGAAATTATTAATAAAAATAAATAAATTAATTTATAGACTAGTATTCATATAAATATACTTGATTTAACTGTTAATAATGAGATTGAGATTTTTGATATTTGTGACTGGTTAGTTGATGACTTAATTTTTGAGATTCGAATGATAAAAGTTAAAATCCAACAAAAGGGATAGATGGTTCATATTTTACATTTAGTGTTCCATATTATTGTTTATATTTATGGTTGCCTTTTTTCTTTTTTCTTTTATGTTCTGATCATTTATGTATATTGATTGTTGTGCTGCTTCTTTGCTGGCTCTCCAGATGACTTCATTTGAAATTCCAATAGATTTGGCAAATTTTGACCAACATTTTTCATTTGCACTATCTAATTCACCCATAGTGCCCATTATAAGTGGCAAGAATATAATGTTTTTTATCAACACGTTTACTTAGATAATTACAATAGTTTGGTCCTATCTCTAGATCATCTACTGGTACTATTAGTTCATGCTGTCCGTTTATAGTATATCTTTGAGTTTTTAGTTTATTTGCCGATTCTAAATGAAGTGGTGTAACTATGCTAACATCCGCTACTATAATTTCTTTTTCTTTTTCAATGATAATGTCAGGTCTTGAATGATAAATTTCTTCATTTTCTATGTAATTGGACAGGTTAACTGCAACTTTTAAATCTTTTATTTCATGGACCTTTCTTAGATCACTCATTTTTATGAATTTATTTGTTTTTTCATATGTAATTGAATTTATGATAGTTGCAAATACTCTATCATGTCTATATTTTCTTTTCTTAACCATAGTTTTATCATCACATTTACCCATAACGTGATTACTATTGTCTCTTTTATTACAATATAAACATGTAGATTCTTCATTATCTGGAGAATTTAGTTTGTTACAAGCATTATCTTGATACATTGATGCTTTTTTGAAAAATTCAGGTGTTACATTTTCTTTATTTAGCCATGGGCATTCTAAACACATTTCCCCCAGCTATTTGTGGAAACATTTTCTTTTGTCTGTAATGTTCCTCCCAACTTTTTTCTGAAAATTCATTTATCATTTCATTTACCTTATGTTTTGCTTCTTTGATATTAGTTATACCATATTCTATATTGTTTACTTTTACCCGGTTGCTTTCAATACGTATATTTGGTTCTATACCATATTTCCTAGCAGCTGTGAGGGCCCTGTCTCTCCATTTTGCGCCATAATGTGCATCATGTATTATTGCAAATTTTAGATGTGGTGATAACACCATGTGTATTAAGTTTTTTATCATTGCTTTATCCATTTCAACTTCAGCACTACGTAATCCTAAACCTAGTTTTTCACGTGGTAAGTAACATCTAGCATTGCTAATACATGATAATTTCATATTTTTTACATTCATATAACTTCTTATTCTGAGATCTACATTTTTTGCTATACTCATTCTTTCTTCATCACTGAATTCATGTGAGAATAAATAGGTACATGTTGGTAAAACACATCCATTAATTGCTTTGATAATATTTTTTATGTTTAACTTAGAATTAAATATTTTGTTCATTTTTTCATCTAGCTTTGTTAATAATTGTTCAGTATTTATTTCGTTATAGGATATTTTATGGGTTTCATACACCCCCATATACAGAGTCACACAAAAGTCGTACACCACTTTTATAAAATTTTTTCTACTTAATATTTTTTTATGAATTTTTTTTTATCTGATAAATAATTATTTAAAAAAGATATGGTTAACAATAAGAGATTGTTTTCTAGTTAAAAAAAGTAAAGAAAAATGAAGCATTTAAAATGTTTCCAATTTTTTATTTAAAAATTTTTAAAAATACAGTTATTAAACTATTGAAATATTTCTAATTTTTATCTTTCATTAGTTTATAAGTACTTTTTTATAAAAAAATGACAGTATTAAAAAAAATTTTTTTGTAAATATTTTTTTCTAAAATTATTAAATTTACTAGTCTTAAAATTATTATTTTTGTATTTTTTTTCTTTTTTCTTAATTTTAATACCTAAAAAGTTAAATAAGTAACTGTATGGTGCAGTATTACATCAAAAGAAATTATTGGTTTAATTATAAAAATTAGTTTTAAACATTAAGTAATGTTAAAATTAATATTATAAAAGAAATTGTATACACTAAGCAAGATATTCTAAAAAAAATAGTAAAAAATAGAGGTTTTTAACTATAAAAATTAATATAAATATCATAATATATTTTTATCTTTAGTTTAATTTAAAAAAGTTATTACAATTCATTTTTTTTACAAATCTTACATAACAATGAGCGTAAACAGTTATTATAATTTTTTTTTGTGATCTATTCATCACCAATATAAACAATGTCTTCTTCATCAGCTGTATATGAAGATTCGTCATTTTGATCTGTTGTCAAGTTATTATAATATGTATGTTTAACAGAAGGAATATATTTGAACAAGTCCATCATATCTTTTTTTTTTCCTTTGTCACAGTTCTACCTTTAGGATATAATAACGGTTGATTTATATTTTTCAATTCTCATGGCCTACCTGCTACAGATTTTCTTATATTAATGATATTAAATTCTGAGTTTTCATTGTAGTCATATTTGAATTGTATGAGGTGAGGTTTGGATTTCTCTAACTTTATCCAGCGTATTTTAAGCCAATTTACTGGAAGCCCTGTAACAGTTATTTTTCTGTTGATGATTGCTTGTTCTTAAGGTTTCGTCAAAAAAAATCTTGGTGGGTCATTTGGATTAGATAAAATGGTACTTTCTTTTTACATGTTGTAATTATATTGTACCAATCATCTGGAGAAAAAATGTTTTAGATTTTTTTTGCGTGTGATTCAATAACAACAAATCTGAGTCATTAGGTAAGTAGCTGTGCCCACTTATTTAAAATTTCATTTCAATTGACGCAGCCCTTATTTCCGAGCTTTGCACAAGTTTTAATAAACTTAAGACAGTTTTTATATTTCTATTTTGCCCGGTACACGAATCCGAATATGTTATTATCCTTTTGAAGTTTGCAGAATGTATCTTTATGTACTTTATTAAACATGATGAATTTTCTTGAGACCCACGAGATCCTTCAGTTTCTGGCCAAACAAACATGTGGCTTATATTTTTAGTAAAATCATGACATCTAAAATTATAAACATATAAATTTCGCTTATAATAAGCTACGGATGTGGTCAATTTAGGAAAAGATAAAGCTTTTTCCAGGTCAAAAGAAAATATAAAAATATCTTCTGATGTTACAATTCAATCGGCAGTCATTTGACTGCGAGCACGTTCAGCCTCTTTTAAGTGTGCTTCTTTTTCAATTTTTGCCACTTTAGCTTCCTCACAGTCTAAAGATTGGATTCTTATTTGTAAAGAATCACAAGTTTGACGCGTGTCTTTTGATGGTTGTTTAAAATGTAAATTGAATTTTGTAGAAAATACATTATATAGTAATATTTCTCTTTCACTGGTACTACATTTTCACATTGTTTAACGTATAGTTCATACATTTTCCTAATATTCAAATGTCATGGATAGCATGAGTTGACGTGAATTTTAAGAAGAATTTGGAATATATTTGGTCATCATTTTTGGTAATCGTTTTTGGATGAGAGCAGTTTTTGCTTAGTTTTGGGTTTTTTAAACTAAATTTTTGTTTTTGATACTAACCGAGAATTGTACTAATTATTGTGTTTTTGAAATAAATTTATTTTTTAAGTAAGTGTTTAACATCAAATCAAGATTTAAGTATTGTGGTCTTGGATTATGTGCTCTGGTATAGTGACTAGTGTAGGCTAGAAATGATTTTATTTGTGTTATGACATCTGTATCATCTATTTTATTACTTGGAACATGATTTTTGCGCTGATCAACCAAAGAGGTAACTTGTTTTTTAGAACAACATTTGTATATTCGGCCATCACTTACCTGATAAGTGTCCCTAAAATATTTTTTGCAAACGGAAATATCGTGTCTGTTCTTTTGGAAGTAATATGTAAAAGAATATTTTCTTTGTTTTTTAGTTTTATTCGTAGGACGCCTTCTCTTTATTTCTTTAGCTTTAATACACCCTCTTAAGAAAATGTTTTGGTCAACTTTACTATCTAAACTATAGAATGCCTTTATGGCAGTCTCTCTCTTATCTGAACAAATTTTTTGGTTGCATGCCTGACGGCATTTACATTTTATATCGACAAATGATTTTTCATGTATTAATTTTCCTCCTCTATTTATGTATGCCAAACCTTTTGTTCCATTATGCTTTTGTAAATTTCGTGCCCAATTATCAGAATCACGACTTCTTTTCCTCCCAATTAATGTGTTTAATGCAATATTTGTACTGGTATAATCAAATGATGCTGAGGGAAAACATACATGTCTTCTTGAGGCAGGCTTTCTGTTTATAAATGTTATTAAAGAAATATCACGTAATTCACCACTTTCTACATCTAAATTGTTATCAGCCTTACTCATCTTGATTATAAAGGTATAATTTTATTTCTTTAAAACCACAAATAAACTTAAAAAAATTATAATAATTAAGACCCAAGAACAACCTGAAAGTAATTTTTTTAAAAAGTATATAAACATGTATTGGTAAAATATACAATAAAAGTTAAAAAAACATAACTACACTTAAATTTTGGTATATAGGTTAATAACAATGACTACTGAAACTTTTATTATTTAAAGAGCAAAAAACAATTGTTTTTTAACAATGTTTATTTGTTTTATTTATGAAAATTTATTATAAATATTCAAACTTATGACCATACCAAGTATTTTGATACTACTATTTAAAATTTTCCAAAAAGTGGAATTAATCACTTTGTGCACTGAATGGCTCATATATATAATAGCCATTCAATAAAGTAAAAAACAAAAAAAAAGACGGCCTTTTCATCTCTTTAGTAGAATTGTATAAATCTTGTTCTTTTCTTTAACACACAAGACCATAGAACTTTCAAGAAGATTCCCAAAATTACAAGGATAATAGATGTCATTATCTCGTTCAAATCCGAACGAGGTACTATTGAGAAAGGACTATAACCACTTTCATAAGCCTCACAATATCTACAGATATTGGTTGGATCATAAAATCCAGTCTTTGCGTGGCAATACATAATAAAACGAAAACAAGAAAAAAAAAATATATATATGAAGGAAATATATAGAAAATAAGACATAATAAAAACGGAAAAATAAAATTATACATATATGAAGGAAATATATAGAAAATAAGACATAATAAAAACGGAAAAATAAAATTATACATATATGAATGAACTATACAGAAAATAAAGAAATAATAAAAAGGAAAAAGAAAAATATATATATAACATAAAAATTTTTAAAGAAAATTAAAAATGAGAAAAATAAAATGAAAATAAAAAAGAGACTAGTTAAGTCCAGTCTCGGAAGCTAGTTGCAGTTCTCCATCCAAAGAATATGGAAATCAAGTCTATTCCTTAAGGACTTGAAGATCGGACTAAATATGGTCTGATAAATACCATTATGATGGTATATATCCGAATGTCGTTATCAAGCTCTTCACATATAAGCTTGAATTGATTCTTCTAAAGAAGAATCTTAAGTTGATAATAACATTATCAACGTAGACTAAGAATATGGTCTATTATAGTTCTTTCCATAATAGAACTATATATATATACAGATGTATATACAAGATCGAGTCGGAATGCCATTATATCCGATAAAGTTTCATGATATAAACTTAATATTAATATTAATTTATTAATATTCGATTGTACATATATTTTCATATATGTACTTCAGATCACCTTACTAAGATTTGATGATAAGTCTTTATATGTGATAGACTTATGTTATCTCCTCTCCATGAAGGATACCGTTGAAGTAATACAGGATATGGAAAAGAATTGAGGACAACGAAGAAATATTAATAGTAAATAATTTATTGATTGATATTTGTTATTATTTTATGTTTTATTTTAATAAATAAAATTTAATAATAATCATTGTGTTATTTATCTTTAATTATTTGTTTATTATTATATCAGGATAAACTCGGTAGAAAACGAGATATGGAATCAGCTAGCTAAATGTTCTATTTGGAATGTTTAGTAGCAGTGTCTTGTCCGCTATCAAGACGGTACCTCGAACTTCACCAAAAGTAGGGGGAAGTTTTTAGGATCTGATTTTATAGAAATTATCCAAAAACTGTAGATAATTTAAAGATAATATTAAAAACGAAGTCGCGTATATAAAACAAGATACTTTAAAAAGTACTAAAAAGTGTTTTTTAAAAAGCAAAAAAGTTTCTTCAACTACGTGGAAAAAATCTAAATGATGTTATATTTTACACCCATTATAATATAATTTGAAAAAAAAGGTTATATTATGAAAATACATATAAGTGTTAAAAAAAAGTTATATTTTTAGTTTAATTTAAAGTTATTTCTTAAGAATGATCTTATAATATATTATACATTAGACAATATTCTATCAGATAAAAAAAATTATGAAAAAATATAATGTATAAAAAAAGTTATTTTAATTAAAAAAATTTAAATTACCTTTGTTTCACCCTTTATTTCTTTAAAAAAAATTCAAATTATGTGTAAAATTTTAATATTATTATTTTTTAAATTGGTAAATGTTACGTGGTAGTGGTGTAAACAAATTAGATAGAAATAATAATTTATTATAATACAATGTTACAATTTATAAAATACAAAACATAAAGAAATGTTAAGACTGACTTGAAAATATAAAATTATTTTTATTTATAATGTCTCCTGTCTGAAGGCGTTACAGTGGTACATTAAAAAATAAAAAAAAATTTATATTTTTTTACTGTGTGCTGCGTATTGCAATTCATAATAAATAATGAAATAAAAGATGAATTTTTTAATGGTAAGTACTTTACAGAAAATGAAAAGCTGAAAATTTTTTAGATATCAATGTTATTAGTCTTGAATTATTTAGCTCATAAAAGTGTTTATCAAATGAAGATAGAAAATTAGTTTTTGAGGGTCTGGCTAAAACATTTTTTAAATGTCTCAATTATATAAACAATAATCAAGAGTTAGGTACAGAAACTGTTCAAGAAAATATTTTTGATATTCAAAAATATCTTATAAAAGAAGTTAATGATATTAAAAAATCACTCTATTTAATTAATACAAAATTGGATCTTCTTCTCAGTAAAAAGTATGTTTTATAATAAATTTATATTTTTATTTGTAAATATTTTAGAGATCAAGAAAATTTTGTGGAAACAAATGATTTGAAACTCAAAGACATTATGATGGTTTCAAAAAAAATTATGTAAAAATTTAAACTTTATTAAAATTTAATATAAGAAAGATGTTGGATTTTTATGTTCTGCTAATTTTTTTTATAATGTTACAAGATTGGATTAAAAAATTTGCTCATATTCTATAATTTTAATATCACGATAATTTGTATAATTATTATCACTTTAGTTTATTTATAAAAGTTTACTAAGTATAGTTAGTAAATTTAGATTTTATTCTAAAAATTGTTTGCATATTCAAGGTAAACCTATTTTGTTGTAATAACATTATATTTTAAAATCATATCATCATTAAAAATATTTTATTCCATACATTTTTTTTTAATTAAATGTTTTAATAACTCTTGAAATTTTTTATCATTATAAAAAATAAAATTATTTAAAAAATCATTAATTTATGTTTTAACTATATTGTCAAAAGTTGTTTTAAATAGATTTTTTTAAAATAAATTAAAAAAATAGAAAACATTTACTCTAAAAAAAAACCCTTAGAAGTTTAAATTCTATTTATAAAATTATTCAGTGCCAGTAATTTCAAAAGTTTTTGTGTTTGATACTGTAGAAAGTTTTATGGCACTACGAAAACTTTCAACTATTTTGTATAAACATTTTTGATCAATAATTATTGTTTTTATATGTTTACCACCAACTACACTAGAAAATAAAGCTCTATTAGCTTGAGTTAATGTTTGAATTGAATCTAGATTTTTTAGTGCACTAAAAAGCAAGACATTATAAATTGTAACAGTTGTATTTTCAAATCCTTTAATATGTGCCATTTGAAGTAAATTTAAGTAACCTTTAAGTTTAAAATTTAATTCAATTGAATTTGATCTTAAAGCATTTTTCTATATTGAAACGTGCCACTTTTTATATATCCATAGCAATATCTTAACTTATTTTTAAGTTTAAAAAACTCTAAATGATTGCACTTTTCAGCATTAGCTAAAAGATTCTTTAAAACAGCATCATCATTGGCTTTGAAAAATTCTTGTTTTGATTCACTAGTTATTTTCTATTAAAAAATATTTAAAAAAAATGCTTATTATTTCAAATTACCTGGTTATTTACAAAATTTTTAGTTGATACAATTTTTGCAGGAGTTGTATGATTTGATAAAGGCAAAATGTCACTTTGATTCAGTATAGGTTTAGAAGTTTTTTGATTCGGTGTCCCCAAGGTAATAGATAAATTTTTTTGTGATATTTTTGATGGCGATATCTGAATGGTTGATTGTAATACTTCATCCTTTTTAATTGTAATAGGAACAGATGATACTGAATCTAATTGTTCAAAATAAACTTTCCAATCCTTCTCCTTCCATTGAAAAAGCAGTATCAAATTTGTATTTTGCTTTTCCCAAAGACTACTATGCGTAAATAGTGTTACGCATAATGCGTGATTTTAGTCTAAGTTTCATTCCATACTTTATCACTTTATCAAAATATTCACTATACGATGCATTTATTTTTATTTATTTTAAAATATTAATTCTTTTAAAAAGACTTTTTTCTTGTACATTTAAATAAATTTAATAATTTTACTAATAAAATTTTTGGCATAAAAAATATAGTTGGAAACCTTCATATTTCTTCATCTACTTAAATATTAAACTTAAAAGTAAAATTTATTGTAAAAATACGATAAAATTGTAACATAAATAATCAAGGGTCTCTTAGTCAAAAGACAATAAAATAATTGTATCTTGAAATTATACAGGGTGTCCACGATAAGTCTTCCTGATGAATTAAATTTCGTACACACTATTCTAACACATATAAAAATTTAGTTATATAATAAATTTATTTACTAGTACATATTAAAGGTCCTACAATGAAAATAGGTTTACATATACAGTTCATCAGGAAGACTTATCGTGGACACCCTGTATAACTTACGTTTTAACAATTTTTGTTCTATGTTTGATGATGATATTGTTTTTAATTCCTCAGCAAAATAACTTCTATAGAATTTTATATAGTCTATTGAAAGAAATAAATTACCTATGTTTAATTAAAAATTTAAACCCTGCATCAACATCATCAGTTAAGTGTTTTTCGTTGATCAAATTAACAAATAAATCACTTTCAATCATATTAACAATGAATTATGTCAAATAGAATAAAAATTATTCATACGTTGTTGTATTATTATATTTATCATAATATATTTAGTAAATTATTTATTTATATAAATTATTAGTGCATTAAATTCAAATTTTTATTGCTTATTAATTACAATTGTGACACATAATTTTTTAAAATCATGGAATCAAATTTTTTATTTAACATTAATCACAATATAATTTTGCAATCAGACTAGGACCAGTAGGAAAAAGCAATTAAAATTAAAATGAAAGAAAAGCTTGATAAATGTTCTAAAATTTTTGCAGAAAAGCATTTGAAAACAAAAAAAAATTACTGAAATTGAACAAAATAAAGAAGATATCATCAAAAATTGCACTATAGAAAACAAAGATCCAACCGAATTTTTGAATGTACCTGTTTATGCATACCATAAAACGTATATTCTTCATGAATGGTACAAATTAGAAAACAAGTATAGAAAACACTACATAAAGTTATGCATGATCAACTACTTAATGAATTTATCAAGTTAAAAACAAATAGTGTTGGTAATGATGTTTGTAATGATCAATTAATTGATAAAAGTATTCCTATGGACATTGGTACAAGGTTTGACATTAATAATTCTATTATATGTAGAAGGAAAAGAAAATGTTTAACTATTGAACCTTTAAAAAAAGTCAATACTGTTTCAAATACAAAAAGCAAATGTAATATAATTTATCAATCACTTCAAAAATATGACTGTTACATTGAGATAGGTTTTTAAATTATCTCATTTGCACGTACATGTAAAGAGTTTGCTGTAAATGCTTTTCACGATGAAATTGTCATAACGTTAAAAGATCAGAATGAGGTGAGAAAAAAATATCTTTTGAAGCTGCTAAAAATGACAGTATGGATTTATTGTATACAAAAAACAATCCTATGACCAAGTATTTTTTGAGAGTAAGTTTTGAAGCATTTATTATTATTATTAGATTATTTTAGTTATTAATAGTTGGTATCGAAGAATCTATTAAAAGGAAAAAACAAACTAAAAAAATGCATATTTGTAATATTCAAATTATTAATAATTGATAAATTATGTGAATATTATTGTTAGTATTTAAACTCTATGATTTAATAATAAAAATAGTATAAGTTTTAATTATATTAGACATTTCACTATTCCAAAAGCATTTTTCTTCATCTAAAACATAGAAATTTTTTCAAAAAGTTACATATCGCAATATTTATCAAAAATGTTTTTTATTAACAATTCTGACAATATTAAACAGATTTTATGTATCCCATAGCGGTTGCTATTTTTTCTTTATTTGTTAACTTTCTACTGCGTTTTAAAAATTTTTTTTTCCAATTAATAAGTCTAACACTTTTTTATATTGTTCAAAGTCAGAATTGATTGAATTTAATTGAAATTTTTCAAACATGCACAGAGAAAAAATCGTATCATTTGACGTCTTTTTTTTATAGTATGAGTAAAAAAATTTATAAAAGAGTTGTTTTTATGCTGGTGTATGCCTCTATAAAAAAACTTAGTGATACAAGTGATCACCTAGCATAAATACAATAAATAGATAAATAAACAAAACTTACAACTTACTTGATATAAAATTACAAAATTATAGGAGTACAAATACGAACAATAGAATTACAAAAAATACAATTAACATTTATAGGTACAAAAAATAATTGAGCGAAAACATAGATACAATATTACTATTAGATAAAGGCAAAACTTATACATTTAATAGATACAATTTATAATTTGAGCAAATACATAGAAACATTATCATTATTTAGAATAGAGATACCACAGTCAGACAAAAAAATCATCGTTTTCTTTTCAAAGTATTTAATCTTAGAGCAATTTTCTTACTTATGCAAAAATAAATATTTTACAAAAAAAATTAATATTGTAAAGATTAAAAAGTTTATGCACAAAGAAAAAAAACTTTTTATCAGTTTCTTAATATTAAATGAAAAATTAAATATTTTTAAACTAGTTTTTTCTTTGTATAGGATATGCTCGTTTAAAACAAAATAAAAAAAACTTTATTTTTTATATATTTTAAATTAAAAATAATCACTTTATATTGTCAATACTTGTATTTATTTGTATAAATTAAATTTTTTTTTGCTAGAAATTATAATATTAATAAAAATATATGAATGTTAAAAATAAGATGAAAAAAAATGCAATTTAGTTATAAAATTTTTTTTCCGACAAATAATAATACATTTTTTTTTGTTTGATTTTAAAAAATTTAGAAACTGCATCTTATTGTATAAAAAACTTTTTCTTAGAATCAAATCATAAGTAATACTAAACTATAATTGTATCTTTTTTGCAGGAGAACAAACAAAACTTCTTTTTGAATTCTTGAAGAGTTTTTCTTCATACTTAATTATCATATTGACTTTTATATCTCTAAAACGTCTTTCAGTCATTCCAGCTATTTAATAAAATTCAGATATTGACTTTAAATTTATTCGATAATCTAGAAAAAACAAATTAGCATAATATAAGAGATATAAAAATAGAATGATGATTTTTTTTTTATAAATATATCAATTTGAATTGGAAGCTTTCCTCGTCCCAGAAATTTGTTTTGAGGTATAGATCCTAACTTATTGTGAAATTTCTGTTAATTTCTCAATCAAATTTTTTTAAAGTAGTAAATACAACAGATTTTTTTGGTGTATTTACTCCAATTAAAAGCGTTTCCATATAGATAAAAACATTTAAATATCTACAAATAAAAGTTAATTAATAAAGTAAAATATTTTTTGTGGTTGTCAGATAATATATTGTTTACAAGAATTTAACACTACTATTAATTTAAACTTTTTTTTATTTTCAATACAATTAAAGAAACAACAAAAAAATTAAATAAATCAATTATTTATGGTTAAATTATAAAGCTTACCCCAAACCAGAAGAGATTTTGATAAAGTAATACCTTACCCAGCCTTTCTATGCTCTTTTTATTATTACAATACATCAATCGCTATTTTTTTCTTCTTTTTAGTTGGGGTAACAACTTCAAATCTTTAATTTTTATCCATTTAGGTTTTTTTTTAATTTGTAGTTTTTTCCTTTTTCAACCACAGAGGTTATTTCTACTATATTAAACTCTCTTTTGTAAACCATATAAATATCATTCCAGCTACATTCATGATTTTTATTTGCTTTAAGGGCTAGCCTAGATTTTCTTTTTTCTATTTATTTATTACTTATTATCTTTCTTATTTAAATTTCTATTAGCAATTTTTTTTAAATTTTAGACATCTTAAATTGCTGCTTTTCAAGTTATATGAACCTAATTCATTAGCATTCCTATATACAATTCATCATAAAAAAAATACTGAATAATTAAGTAAAATTGTTAAAAATAATTCTTATGGAGAATAATTTGCCGAGTAAGAAAATTTGAAAAGTTTAAAAATCTAAACTAAAAACCATTTTATTATTGAACTATAAGGTTTTAAATAGTCACAATAATATTCAACTACTTTTTATTTTACATATTATTTATTTATTTAAATGTAATAAATAATTTTTTTAAAAATTTGCTATATTTATGTTTTATTATTATATTGTTTATTTAATTTTCTAAGAAACAGCAATTCATACGGACTTTAACGTAAACCAAAAGCATTGTCCTTATTTTGGCTATGTGCCAATGAAAATGTCTGTACTTCTATCTTTAAAAAGATAACATTTTTTTTAAATAGAGTTTTCTTAGTCATTAAATTGATTTTTGCATAGGATTTTCAAAGATTTTTAAACACATGTTCAATTAATGAATCAACTTTATGATTCCCTGCAGTTTTTCTAATTACCAGTCTTATACCAAAACTTTTTAAAAAATCTTTAAACTTCTTTGATTTAAATGATGTTTCTAAATCAGTTAGTGATATTTTAGGTCTTCTAAAAATGCTAACACGTTTACATAAAAATTTTTTACATAAATATATTTTTTCCACGCTTTCTATTACTTCAGGAACCAAATAACTAGTTGTTAAACTAAGTTATCTTATTACCCATTGTTTATGATTCATACCATTATGCTTAAAATATATTATAATAACTGAAGCATTAATCGTCTATGGTTTCTAACTTACTGATGACACTTTTAAATCTATATGAATGTTTGGTTTTCTTCTATGAATTGTCTGACACGTCTAACATAAATTAACGAAATTCCGAACATCACTTCGTATGTTTTTCCAAAAATTTTAACTTTTAACTTAGCTAACATTCTCTATATTTCATTATGACCTGTTATTATATGATTTTTCTTAATAATTTTATTTACTAACGTTTCTGGAACCACAATAATTAGTTGTACTTTATCAAACGTATAATAATCAAAAAAAATTTTTTTTTAATTAAAATTTTTTTTTATATTCTTAATTACAATAAATGAAACAAGCAAAAAAACTAAATTAAATAATTATTTTATATTTTAACTATATGACTTAACTCAAACAAAAAGAGAGCTTTTGACAAAGTAATACTTTTACCAAGATTTATATACAGGGTGTCCCATATTGAACCGAACTATTTTTAAAACTTTTTTCTACTTGATATTTTTTATGATTTTTTTTTGTTTAATAAAGAATTATTAAAATTATAATATATTACAAGATCGTTCTTAAGAAACAACTTTAAACTAAACTTAATATATAGCTATAATATGATATTTATATTAATTTTTATAATAGAAAAACCTCTATTTTAAAATTTTATTATATTAGATGTAAAATATAATGTCATCGAGATGTTTTCAACTTAGATTAAAACATTTTATTTTGTTTTTAAGAACATTTTTTACCACTTTTTTATAGTATCTTGTTTTATCTATGCAATTTTTTTTAATATTCGTTTTGATATTATCTAAAGTTTTTGACTAATTTCAAAAAAATCAGATGCAGATATCTGGTAATTGCAATGAATGGTAAATATCTTTTTTTTTAAGATATTAGTTTGCTACTAACAATTGATTTTAATAAAATGTTTCTTGGGCTGTATGTTTAATTAGTATTGTAATTGTTTTAGCAAATTTAATTTGAAAAAAAGTAAACCAATATTTTTCTTATGTAATACGGCACAATACAGTTACTTACATAATTTATGAGTATTTAAATTGAGAAAAAGAAAAAATAATATAAAAAAATTAAATTTAAAAATTAGTAAATTTAACCATTTTTATGTTAAAATATTCTCTTATAAATTTTTTTAAGTAGTTATTTTTAACAAAAAAAATGCCTTTAAGCTATTAAAAGATAAGAATTAGAAACATTTTTATAGTTTAAAAAATGTATTTTAAAATATTTTTTTAAAAAATTTGAAAAGTTTTGAATGTTTCATTTTTCATTCATTGTTTATATTAAAAAGAATTTTTAACATTGTTTATAAAATTCAATAGATGATTCTCTATAAGATACAAAAAAATCATTAAATAATATTAAGCAGAAAAAAGTTATAAAAGTTTAAAAAATCGCTGAGTTACTTTTATACATCTTGTACATTGTTGACGATAAAACAAGAATAAATGGTTCAAAAAAGTGAACAAAACTACTGGTTTTGTAAATGTATTTTTACAAGGTCTTGATTCATTTTTTGAAAATTTACAGAAAAATAAAACTATTAATCTTATTTATAAAACAGGAAAATGTATACATTGAGAATTAAAGTCTTTTAATACAGGGATAAAAAGTTTATCACCAACTGGTTGCAAATACCTTAAAAAAATACAAGTTTATGCCCAGGATATTTTAGTAACAATTTTTTTTTGCTGATGAATCAATAAAAATTCCATTAATGAATATTGCTGACGATGATGCTGACAAGTTACAGAAAGATAACACAGGACATTTTGAAATACATACCAAAAATAAAGGAAGTGAATGACAGACTAATAAAATATAATTATAACTAAATAACAGATTTAATAATATATTACTGTATTTAATTTAATTTACGAGATGTTAATTAAATAAACAATAATAATATTTTACTAATAGTTTATTAGATATAATATTTTATTATAATTTAGATTTTCATGTATATGTATTAAATTGGCATATTTTTCTATATTAATTTTGTAAAGATTTTTAAAGAATCTTTATTTTATTTAATGTAAATATTACAAATTATATATATTTACTTATACTAAGAATTGTATAATAAAAAAGGAAAAAGTTTAAAAACTTTTACAAAAAAATTGTAATTCAAGTTTAAAAAATGTAAAAAACCTAAAATAAAAATAAATTATAAAAAATAAAGTAAACTTATATTCGGTTTAAAATTTTTTTTAAAACTACTTCAAATATTTTTCAGTCTGTCTTACCAACTCTTTTAAACAATTCAATCTCTCCGTACAAATGTCAAATTGTTCCTAAAGAATTTTATATCTTAATTTTTCATACTCAATTTCTACACAAGCCGTTTTTTTCTTTGCATTATTTATAATATAATCCTTTTTTTATGAATTGGATTTTTTCAGTGAACTTTTCATCTAATTGAGCTAGAGTTTGACGAGTAATTTCTATGTACTAGCGACTAATTCTTTTTCAACAAAAAAGAGGGTTTTTATTAATAGAAAAAAAATACGAAATACAAAAACAATATATGGGAATTATTGTAACTTAGTTAAAATTGTTGTAGAACCCATCTTTATTTTTCTTTATGATATTGTATATTTCATTGACGCCATTTAGGTGTAACCATTATGAATCTAAAAAAAATGTTAAAACACTTATTAAAAAACAATTATACTTTTGTGAAAAATTTAAAATAAAAAAATACGCGTTCAAAGTATTAATATCTTTAATAAATAAACAAAAACTATAATAATTATTAAAAATAAAAATAAATGAATACAAATAAAAAAGCTAGTCAAGGTTAAACTAAAATGACAATTACTACAAAATTTTTTTTTATAAATAAAAGTTATTTTTATCTAATGAAACTGAAACGTTAGATTGAATTGTAGTAAATTTAAAGGTGATTTTTATAGATATTTTATCAGAATATTGTACCTATAACTGGTGACGAGAGTGGGATAAAACTTGGAGAAGTATCTTTGAGAAAATTCTTTCTAAGAGTTATATCAACTTAAACTTTTTTTTGTAAGACTCTTTAACCCCTTTAAAAATACAAAAATATTTTTAACAAAAATATTAAAATTATACAACATAATGTTGTTTCTTAAAGATTTATTTTTTACATTGAAATAAAAAAACAGATAAGGGTGACACTTATAAAAAAGACATCCAACAATTATTTAAGCATATATAAACTTTATCAATAATTTCATGACAGTTGAGTTGAGATTTCTTTTAGATCATATATAGTTGATAAAAACGTGATTTTCTTAAAATTAAAGTAATTTTTTTTTTGTTTGATTATTTTAGACTAATTTTTTTTGCGTGTATTTGATTATTTATTTTATTTTAATTTTTTTGTTTGTGTGGTTTTTTTGATTTATAACTTATTATTTTCATGTTTGTTCGTTTATTTTAGTTTAATTTTTTTTTACTTAAATTTTTAATTTTAAAGATGTCTGCTGAAAATATTTAATAAAAGTAGAAACTGATAAAGAGTTTTTTAATGACTTGGATTCATTTTATAACTAGACAGGTAAAAAGTGGAATATGATAGAAGGAGAAATGCTAACTAGAAATAAAGATGGTAAAAATAATACAAGATATAGCTACCAAAAAAAAAAAGAAAATTATTGGTTGCATAGATAGTTTGCACATTCCAGATGCCCACCATTGTCTAATTCAGATTTATTAGAAATAAACTCAATATCGTTAATAAATTTAAAAAGAAATGAAATGATTCTAAAACTTTTTTTTCTATTGGATCATCAATCTGTAAACCTTCTTTTAGTACATGTACATTAATATAATATCATGCATTTAACTTAATATCTTTTTCTAGTACAACATGTACATATTTAAAACTAAGATCACTCAAAAAATTAATCCTTTTTATTACAGTTTTGTATGGATTTATTCTACATTTTGTAGTAAACCGTATTTTTTAACCCGTATATTTGATGATTCAAATTTTATCGTACTATATACAAGTTGTTCTTAATTCAATTTTTCTTTTACAATAACTGTAATGCAAAATATTATGCATTTTAGCTGTAGTTGAAAAGCTTTTTCCAAATGTTTTGCAAAGTAATTCAAATAATTTTTTTGTATTGTTTTTAAATAATTCACCCAGTTTATTAGTAATAGAAATGTTATTAATTATGTTAAAGATAAATTTAATGAAATTTTTAATAAGCATTTAATTTTAGCAAGTTTTGTTTTTGTTGAATTATCTAAATTTTCTCCGTTCATTGTACTTAATACTACGTAAAAACATCTACTTATCAAAAGTGTTTGAGAACCCGATAAATTAAATCTTCTTTTTCTCGCACATTTAAATGCTTTGAAAATGTCTGTGTATAATTAATTGCGTATTTCATTTTGCCTATTAAAAATATTAGTTTGTTCTAAGACTAAATCTATTAATTGTTTCCCTGTTACTACTTTTTTGGTTAAAACAAGAAATATACTTATTGTGCCTAATAAAACGTAGTTAAGAACTCTTGTTGAAATATCATGAAATCCATCACTCAAAAAATGATTGTCTTTTGGTAAATGTGACACATTATATTTTTTTAGACATATTTTTTCGAACTATCTGATGTTCTATGTTTTCCTTATTCAATTCCTAATTTAAATAGTTACGACAATCATTAAAACTTTTATTTGTGAAAATTAATGATGTTTTTAATGCACAATTTAAAAATAAATTATTATCAACAAGTAATTTTACCTCAACTATATTTTTCTTTCCTAAATTTCTACTATTGTTGAATTTATTTGATCAATAGACAATTTAATTAATCATTCATACTTGTTACATTTAGCATACTTGCTTTGAGCTAAATTCAATGTTCAAAAATGATAAAGTGAGCTTGATTTTAAATTATTTAAATTCATCACTATGTAAGCTATATGTGTAAAATTATTTTTAGTTCTACTTGGACTCATTGACTGAGATATTGTTATATCATCCCCATAAAGCAATACATAAATTTTTTCTTTTAATATTGAAACTAAAAGTAATTAATTATAATTTATTTAATAGAAACAAACCTTTTAAAAAGATTAAATAATTTGTAATATCCTTTTTAAAATTAATAACATATGCAGAAGTGTCAGGTTTTTCATTTTTTTTCTTATTATTTTACAAACAGTCGGTAATACTAACTTTTAGCAATCTGTATTTTTAAATTTCTCAATACCTGTGAAATCTAAAAATGATGTGACTATTTGAAATTTTTTATTCCACTTTCAATACAGATATTATAAATTAATTTTATTAGCCCGTTTATTCGTTTTTCATTGAAACAATTATTAAAAAAAATAGCTAAATAACTTTTCGAATATTATCTTTCTTAATTGATTAATTTTTTCTTCCTGTAACACTTTTGTATTCATTCTTTTTTCTTCTATAAATTTTTCATACAGTGACTTCTTATTTTCAAAATTATTATTTGAACATGTAGATTTTTTCATTAAATATTTTAAAATTTATAAAAAATAACAATTAAAAATTTTTTTAGCATAATATTTAAAAATAAAACTTTAAAATAAAAAAAAAATTACATTATTTTTTATAAAATAATATCAAAATTTTATTAAAAATATTACTGTTAAAAGTTTCTAAAAGAGTCATTTTATGTTTCTCTCCTAGCTGCTCCTCACTCTTTCTCTTCTTAGGCATCTTAAAAATAAAATATAATAAAAAAAGAAATAAAATAACTTTATTTTAATAAAGAAGAAAAAATGAACAATGAATTTAATAAACAATGTTTTTTATATTAGTTAATGTCATCATTTGGGATATCTTTTTTCTCTCTAACAATTTTGGTTAATGTATGATTTTTCAAAAAATTACTATATTATTTTAAAAAAAAATAAATTATTCTGTTAGTAAAAATTTAATAGTTTTATTGGTGCCTTAAATACCAGTAAAGTACACCAAAACAAGGACACGATGATAAACTTTTTATTTATTTTTAATCTTCAATCAATATCATCAAAATTACTTAATAATTACAATTATTGTTATCATTATCTCAAACTTACCCAAGCCTTCTGCTTGGTACTTCTAGATCGCACTCTAGGCTAACTTAAAAAATTTACAAATCTAACCCCTAAAATATCATGACAATTAATTAATAAAAACAATAGGTACAACATAAAAAACGATGACAAAATATACAATTATAAAGAAATTGTTTTGGGGTGACATAGGTAACATGAAATAAGACAATGGCATACAATAAGAGAATTACTAGCTATTTATACTCTTTTCTTCTTTTTGTTATGATAAAGATTAGTCAAACGACTCTCTCTCTTTTACTTGCTTTAATAATAGAAAGAAAAAAGACTGTGTAAAAAATTTGCTTGTTACCCTTTATGGTGATGGTTTACAGATGCTAGCTTTGAAAAAAATCTCTACGTTTCTGAATATATAAAAAAATACAAGGCAAAAAAAAAGTTATTTAATTTTTAAAAAATGAGGTGTTATTTTTTAATCACCCTGTAATTTCCTATTGTTTGGAACGATTCACTGAGAATAAGTAGGGAAAATAAAACATGTTAATGATGTATTTTAAACTTTAAAAAGTTTTAATTTTTATATTTAAAGTTATCAATATAATAAAATTAATTTTAAAGTTTTATCATAATTCTGTTTTGTGTTTAAATAAAATTTGTTATAACTATACTGCATTTATTATAAAATTTTTCATTTATATCGTTAAAACTATTTAATATCAAATTATATTTTTCTTATACTAAAAATATCTAAAAAGTGAAAAAATTTGCATATTTGTTTAGACAACATATTGTTAATATTTTGTATATACTACAATTGTTTTTGTTGATAATATATGTATACTAAATTATATAATAGACCAATGCAAAAATATTATATGTAAATGTATATAGTATATTTTACTAGAATGCTTTGTGTTCATTTCATGTAAAAAATCATTTGCCATTATGTAAAAATATGTAGTTTGCATAATTGTATATTTTGACGACATATTATGTAAAAACATTTGATAAGTGTAAAATATACATAAGAGTATTTAAATTTTTATTTCCTTTTTTTATATATTTATTGATTTTTTTATTAACAAAAATACTTTCGAGTCATATATTTAACATGGAGGTTCCATCGGTTTTACTCCAGATGAATAAACAAGATTTTATTAACCTTACAAACTTGAATAGTTTATGTTCACGTATAGTAGAAAAACTATCTAATAGTTTGTCTATAAAAACAGAAGTAGGCATATCAACAGCTACTACTCAACACTTGGTTGACAATATTAAATTATGGTGTCAAAGTTAAAAGACAGCTAAGGGGCGTGTTTTATTAGCAGAACATAATTTAAAACGTACAAACCAGAAGCCTTAAATTAAAAAAATTGGTTAAAAAGTTGAAGCAACGGGAGATTTCACAGAACGATGACAAAGCAATAAATTGTAGTCAAGTTCCCGCTATTGTTTCATTTCTATCGTCTTTTTATCTCCCACAGTTGGCACAATTCGACGGTAATGAAAATTGGCAAGAATTTTGTTTAAGTTTTCGGCTTCGGTACGGCACGTTAAGCAATTAAAAAAATTTGTATTTGATGAAGAAGCATTTAACAAAACAAGCTCTGGCTGCCTTCAATACGATTGTTCATGATAATTATAAACGATCCTTTGATACCATTGTATACAGGATGGAAGCGAAGTTAAGTGTTAATAAAGAAGCGAACTACATCTTTCATGTTGTCAAATTTATACAGATAATAATTTTCAGTTAAAGAATTCGATAGCGTCTAGTATACATTTTTTAGATCAATTGCTTCAAACAGTTTGCCCGATACAAGTGGACATTTGCACAATAAAATTTTTTATGTTACTAAACATTTGTAAAAGTGTTAAGTTTAACAAAACAACCTACCAAAGTTGTACTTGACATGTACAAAAAGGCATTAGTTAAATTCAATAACGATTAAAGACAGTTCGGTTAGAATTGTGCATAATAAAACTTAACACCGGAATGTAACAAAATATACCGATTACAATTTAAGAATATTTTTTGTCCAATAAATATGATTGAGTTCCGTTACCAATTTCCCAGCCCAAAAAAAAAACACCTATGAATACACCTAAACTGTTCCGTCGAAGACCTAATTTTCATAATAATCAATGAAAACTGTTTGATACAAGGGTGACCAACTCAAAAAATTAAAGAAAATAGAACTATATATATTGCCCTTCTTTGTTAAACACTTTTTTTTATTAAATAAACGCTTAAAAGATTTTTTTTGTTGACTTCTTAATAGGAATCTAGTACAATTACTACGCGTATAAATAAATAGTAGAGTTTTTTAGTTAACAGATGAATACACAAAAAAAATTAATCCTGACATTGCACTCGGTGACAATATGTATGGATTATAACACTCGTTTTTCCGTACGTTTTTTTTCTACAAAAAAAATGTCCTGTGTTCAATGTCACATAAAAAATATTTTCAAGATAAAAAAAAAATTAATAAAAATTTAGATAGCGAGACATATTTTCCAAAATTAATTTTTTTCAAAATGTCCCGCAAAAGCAGAAATTCCGTTGGCGTCACTAAAGAATAAAGACAAAATGTCACGAATTATTTTTCTGTGTATGGAAAGGCCCATAGACGCACTAGTAATGCTGTTAAACAGTGTCCTACCAAGAGGTTTTAAATTATACATAAGTGTATTCAAATCTTTCTTTTTTTTGTATAGAAACAATTATCATAATGTATACAGCGTATCGTATCTTCTGGCAATCTTTTTACTAAAATGATTCAATTTTGGATTTTTATTAAAAACTTTTATTAGACGCACTAAATATAAATTATGAAATTAACAATTAAGTAAATACAATTCACTTATTCTTAATGTATAGAGGAAATACTTAAGATAAAATAAAAAAAAAACAGCAAGATAGACAAAATAAAATTTCAATTTAAAATATAGATCTAAAGTAAATAATTATATAAAACATATAAATGTAAAAAATATAAGTAAATTGTAAAAATATAAAAATGCGTGAATCGTAAAATATAAAAAATATATGAATAATAATAAAACTAAATTTAAGCTATATAAATAGAACAGTAATTCTCCTTAAAATAAATAATTTTCCAAAGAGATATTGGAATAAAGAAAATAAGTCTTTATACCTTATTCCTTAATGAAATTTTATTTATAAAATAAAATAGTATTTAATAAATTTTGATCCTTTCCATTATTTTGATTTTTGATTAATTTAACTTGTGTTATATGTCATTTCTTAATGCCAGACTTTTTAAATTTTTTTTTATTCAAAGGCACATAAAAGATATTGATAAGGAATCTGATTGAATAACTTTGTATGAACCACTAAATCTAAATTCAAGTTAAAAATTTTTTATTGGTTTCTTAATGTAACAAATTCATCCTATTGGTACAATATATTTATCTATATCAAGAATATCAGTACATTTCATTTTTTTTAAAACTGTTGATAAATGAGAATGGAATCATTTTAATTTTATGAAGTATCTAATTTTTTGCCATTTAAAGTGTCCCATTTTATGTATAGTAACAACTACTTCTTTTAACTTAAGTTAATTTATTTTATTTATAAAATCTATAAATGGTTTTAAAATCTATAAACAATTATATAAAAGAGGATAGTAACATGATTTAGAATTAATGAGATAATTTCCTTGACTATTTACTGGTCGACTTGAAACCTGTGTTAGTTTAAAATGAACAAAAAATTGAGAGGTTGATATCGATGACAGAAAAAATTTTAAAATGATGAATAAGTTTAATTTCTTTTTTTTTATGCTATAATATTTTTGATGAAATTAAATTTATTTAACTTTTAGATGTTGGTAAATATGGTATGAATGTTTTATGAATATCTTTTTTCAAAATGCCTTTTATACCTTTGTAATTTTGAATATTATGTTTTTAAATAAATTGATTATCTTTAAGTATATGCCTTTTTCTTGTAATTGTATTTAATTATTTGTAGTAAAGAAACGTGACAGATTACCATATGGTTGAATATTATTATTAGTTATTATAATTTCAGTATAAGAAGATATTTCAATATCTTTATTTAACAAATTAATACTGTTTATAGTAAATTCTTGATATGTTTGTATTTCTGTTTCAGTACTAACAGCTTCTACTTTTTCAAAATTAGCAAGTTTAAACTTTTCATTATTAACAAATTTTAACTTATCAACTGACTTTTCTCTATCCTTTAATGCAATAGTTGAAAACTGTTGAGATATTAGGTCAGCCATTGTATTATAATATCCTGGAATATAGCAAAAAATTAATCTATGCGGCATTAGTCTAAACAGCCACTGAGAGAATGTCAAATCACAATTATTGTGAATAAGTTTTATAAGACCAATGTGTTTTGTATGAATCACACTTGTTCTACCCAAAATGTAGTACTTGAATTTACGGCAAAGTTTAACTATCTCCTCCAATTCAACGTAAACACTGGATTTGTGTTTGAGTATGTGACGTCTCTTTTCAGACCAAAATTTTACCGCTCTTAATTCTTCAGCTTCATTTTTCCATGTTATTACTCCTCCATGAAATTCAACGGATGAATCTAGAAATATGTAAAATTTTGATGTGTAATCAAGTAGTAAAACTATGCAAATATTGATAATTGAATTCTTTAAATTTGTAGCAGTGTGGTCCTGGAGTTCAGTCCAAACAAATTTTTTTTAGAGGAAAGTAAACTTGTTAAAGGTTTTGAGAGACGGGCATATTGAAGTATTAAGTTTGAAAAAAAACCTACGGCACCAAGAAATTTCTTTATCTCTCTTATATTTTTCTCTATAATTAATTTTTAAAGCATTGAGAATTGGATTAGGATGGTTTTAAACCATCTTTACTAATATGATAACTTAAAAACTCCAATACTGTATATGTAAATTGACATTTTTTTAAGTTTATAGCAAATTTGTCAATCACAAGAGCTTTAATCACAAATTAAACTAGATTCAAATAGAAATCTAGGTCTCCTGAAATTTTTATAAGAATGTTGTCAAAGTACGAACGTGCGTATTTTTGTAAGTTATTTTTGAGAATACATTGGTTTATATATCTCTGAAATATCTGTGGTGAGTTTATGTATCTAAAAAGAAGTTTTGTATATTGAAATGTGTCTCGATGGCAATAAAGGCCAAATCTAGGTTGGTCTTCTGGAAGAGTATTGATGATTTAAAAAGTCTTTTTCACGTCTATGAATTAAAATAAATTGAAATCATGAATATCAGAAAGGATTTCACGTAAATCTGCTACCGAGTAATTGTTAAATGTAGCAATTTTATTAGTTTGGTGCATATCACAACAAACTCTGTATTATTTATTATTCTTTTTGACAAGGATAAGATTATGTAGATATGGAGTATTACCTTCTATTATTATATTGTTTTTAACAAATAGTCAATTTCTCTATCTACAATATAAAGTAACTTAACAAATGTCTTATATCTATAAATTTGTGTGGTATGTCACTTGTAAAATTTTGTTTAGGAACTACGTAATTAGATTCTTTATAGTCTTCACATTCTTTATAAAAGTCTTCTAACTCCGAAAGCTTTTTAACTAGGTTTTTATATATTATGTATGTATCTGTACAAGGTTGTTTTAATGATACATCATCTGAATAAACATTTTATCTTTACTTGTGATTAATGATTCTATTGGTTGGTTATCTATACATAATCTTTTCTTGGCTAAATCTATGTTCAATTTGAATTGAATAATGGCATTCGTGTCAGGTTAAATAACGTAGGTGTTCACAGAAAATGAAATCATGTCATTTTGACCATGGTGGTTTATATCATTTTGTACCATACATTTTTATATAAACTGATATACATGGTTTGTATAAAACTGTATATGTAGATTTAGTATAAATTGTATAGTACAAAATGATATAAACCACAGTTGTTAGTTTTATGTATTTTGTAAAAAAAAATTATTTCCTATAAAATCATTAAAAATGGCACACATAATGATTTATATTCCGACTATCTTTTTTTAAATATTTAGTCAATCGTCAGTTAAAAAGTAATAATGATATTGCATAACAGAACATACATTTATTGTTGTTGAAAAAAAACATATTTTAGGTTTTTTAAAGAAAAAGTTAATCCCAACGATAAGACTATCACAAAATGTACTCCTGATGCAATTGTTAATACTGGAATAACATATCCAATATTGTGTGAATTTTATTTTAATCCACACTCTGGTCTTCAAGGAAATGTTAAAATTCCTAAATATATTGTTCTTAAAAGTGATTTAATATATGAGTATGAATGAATTAGAAAATTAAATCAACTTTTTTTATAGTTATCAAGTTGTACACACAGAGAAAAAACGATCATTTTCCGTCCTTTCAAGAACGGGAATCGTCTTAAAAAGATTATTTTCTGTCCTGTCATTTCTAATATTCAAAATTGAACATATAAAGTTACCCTTAAGTATTACCGCATTTTTTTAAACTTCAATGACTTTTTTCTACTCGATATTTTTTATGATTTTTTTTATCCGATAGCGAATCACCTAAAAAATTATATTAATATCATTAAAAAATTGTTTTTCATATAAACAAGTGAGAAAAACGAAACATTTGAAATGTTTCTAATTCTATTATATTTACATCTCAATTCAACAACGAAAAGATAATTTTTTTAATTAATAAAGAATTTGTTTTTTAATTTTTTCATTGGACGGAAAATGATCATCCGACAAAAAATGTGTTTGTAGGATGGAAAATGATCGTTTTTCTTCTGTATGTACATTACCTGTTTATATTCTGTCTTCTGTCTACATTGCCAATATATATGCTGAACATAGTATAAATATGATAATTAAAATTTATATTAAAAGTTTCCACAACTATTTTATTTAAAAAAAATATTTTAATATTTTTATTCAGTTCAAGAGAGTGTGGAAAAATTTATTTAAACAATCTCTGTAATAAGAGTTTTTAACAGTTCTTAAAAAAATAATTTATAATTATATGAAAAACTTACAAATACAATTTTTTTAAAATAATTTCAGTGATAAAATTTTTTAAACGGTTTTAAAAAAATTATTATTAATACTAATAAAAGAAACTTACTTTTAAAAAATGTCTTCTTTAAGCAATTCGTCCAGTTTGTTTGAAATTTCTTTTAATTTCGTTTCCACAGACATACCCAATTTCTGTAAATGTTGAACCTTTTGAAGGCTAACTACTGTGAAAACATCATTTTCTTTAATTGTTAACAAAAGTCTTCTTCCCATTAAAATATTTTCTTTTTTATTCTGAATACTTTTCAAATTTATTGTCCATAATTAAACCTAAAAGAATTTTTTTATAAAATATATTTAATTTTTGAAAATAAAAAATAAAAACACGTGTTGTCAAAATTATTTTTAAATAGTTCAGAGTTTTCAAAAAAAATTTGTTTAATTAAACTCAGTGACTCTTATAATTGTGTTGAAATTATATTTAATCTCTTTACTTTTATATCAAATAATAGAAATTTCTAAAAATTTATTGAGTAAAATGTTATAATATTTAGATTATTAAAGTGAAAAAAAAATGATTTTCAATTTATGGATTTTATGAATTTTATAAAATTTTTAATAATTGTTGACTACCTTGAATTTAATTTTTCCTTTTATAAGTGTTAGAAGAATTATGAAATGTTATTTTTGATAATGTAATCTTTTTGGATCGTTTGGGAACCTGTTAAGGCTCCCGGTTATTTATAATAAACAACAATAATAAAGTAACTTAAGATTTTATTATAACAAAGAGTGAAATAATGTTTACAAATAATAATGAATTATATTTAAGAGAAATAATATTTTATGTTTTTTCCGATGTAAATTTGTATATCACTGGTTCACAATGTTATTCCATGTTCTTATATAGTATTGTTTATAAGGCGTGTCTATTCTGACATAGCCTTCCAGGATGACAGTGTTTGTGTATTTAAATAAATAAGAAATTAACAACATATTATAGTAAATTTTAGATTTATTGGAATAAGTCAAAAAAAACAAAATTAAATTATTTTATTAATTAATTCGTCAATCTTACAATTTAACTATATCAAATTTGATAAATTAAATATTTGTATATTTTTTTTATTAAATTTATATTTTTCATTAAATTTATATTTATTCTTCACATTATAAAATAATTAGAAATATGCACAATAATGTTTTATCCTGAAACGTTTTATTAAGTTACGATAATTCCATTGTTACTTTTATATTTTGGTATTTTAATAATTATAGGTTTTATATATAACCCAATTTGAGGATTAGTCGTCAGTCTATTAAAAAAATTACTAATTGTAGTAATTTTATTTTTGATTTTAATTATTATAAGACAGTAACAATATCTTTAAAAAATTTTAATAGTTTTAACAATATGTATTATCTATTCCTATATCCCTGATCTTATTATTAATTTATTTTATATTCTTAATAAAATCATGTTACTTATTTTTGTGAAATTGCTAAATATTTTTTTGCTATATTGTAGTACATATAGATCACATAATAAGTTTAGTGTTACTGAATTGTAACACACAATTCATAATAGTGTACATGTAAAATTTACTTTCAATTCTATAGTTAGTCTAGATTCTAAAAAGAAAGTCACTTTACCAACGATTTATGGAAAAAAAAACAAATTTAGAACTTTTCTTAAAATCACTTAAGAAAATAATTCTTATATTTATTTCTTTTGTTTTAGACTTTTCTTGAAATCTTTTAATAAAATAACTTTATTATTTTTTTTTTTAAAAACAGAAGACAATGATGTACTTTCTTCTTTTGAATTTAGTTCATATTTTTAAGTTATGGAAGTAGTTGGTGCTACTGAAGAATAGATATTTATCGTGCAATTTTAAAAAGGTATTAAATTAATTTAGTTTTTTTCTTAAACGTTTTTTTTTTTAATGTAAATATGTGTTATATTAAAAATTTGATATAACGAAAATAAAAAATTTTTGGATAAAAATACTTTTATTAAATATGAATCGAATTTTTACTGAAACTAAGCTTATAAAAGAAAATTAAAAACACAAAGTGCTTTCCAAACAAGAATACAATGATTTAATTGCTAAATGAAACAACATTTATAACCAAAACGAGGATGAACTTACTACTGCAAATTCCTTATTAAAGTAGTAAAAATTTATTTGATTTGGTAATAGGCTATAAAAAAAATAACAATTAAAAAAAGTAAAAGATACAATAAGTGACAAAAATAACAATTTATGTGATACATATATAAAATAATTGTAATATAATTGGAATATTGTTACTCACTCTTATTGAGGAAAGAACTGGGATTTGAAATATAAGGTTTGAGAAGTGACACATTCAGTTTCTTGGAGCGGCCTTTTAAAGAGTTAACGTGTTTGACAAAACATGGGGTCTTGTTTGAGATATAACTTTTAATGGTTCTTTAAAAGCCGGATCAAGTTTAGTAAGAAAGTTGCAATTCTTCAGAAGTGCCAGATCACCAGGATAATAGATAGGTACTTGATTATTGCAATTAGCAAGTTAAGAGTTAATTTTTTCACGTAAAGCCATAGAATATTTCGCATTTTTTGAGGGTTTTGTTATTTAGCATGTGAAAAAAGAGTTGATGTATTTATTTAAATGTGCTAGAATTGCTTCATCGAAGTAATATTCATTAAAAGTCGTAAGAGTTCTTTGAATACTAGGATGACCAAGGGACTTATGGAAATATTCAATAACTAAGTGATATAAAAATTCAGTTAGAACAGGGCATAGTTTTTTTCCTTGCATAGAGGAAGTCTTTTGATAAATGATGTTGTTGAGAGAAATTTCTCTATCATTAAAAGAAATATAGGAAAGTTCTTGTTCTTTAGGTAGTTTCTGACTTAACATTTTATGAAAGTTGTCCTCCTCTCTCAAAAAAAAAAAAAAGAATTGTAGTAAGACCAACTTGAACAGGATTTGAAACATAATTGAGATTTCCATCTGAATGGAATGGAAGTTCAGCACTTTTTGGAAGGCATGAAAGAGAGTCTGCGAGAGAATTAGAAGTACCCGGTGGATACTTTAAAGAGACGCCAAGAAACGAAAGTTTTGTTGAACAGGCTGGAAATTGAAAGTGTCTATCCAAATTGTTTGAAAAATATTTGATAAAAGGGTATCCAGCGAAACCGAGTTGGCTTGTGTCCGTGTATATTTTTAGAGGTAAACCAAGAATTTGTTTAGAAAATAGTTGACGGGGGTAGAGGCCAGATTTGAGTTTTTCAAAAATTCTATGGCACTCCTCTGACCAAACGAAAGCACAATTCTTTTTCAGAAATGATACAAGTGGCAACAATTTATTAGAGGAATTAGGAAAGTAGCTACAATAAAAAACGATGAATCCTATCAGAGCTTTTAATTAGGTGGTAGAGGTAGGAGGTTGGAGGTTTTCAAAGACTTTAGAAACTGAATCAGAAATGTTTGATCCATTATTTGAAATTGAGTGTCCCAGGTAGTTAATTTGATGTGAACATAGGATGGTTTTCTCTATTACTTTTTCTGCTTCTTCCTTAATGCGGTTAGGGAAATTAGAGGGTATGAAACTTTTGACATTAGAAAAATCAAACTGTATATTAAAAGCACGGATGTGGCAACATTCAATATCAGTTTTCTCTGAAGAGAAAACACTGAAGAGATTTTCATTACCATGTTTTAGGACTATTTTTGCAGGAACATCTTCGTTAGAAATAACAGATGAAGCATCGCACAAAAAAATTAATCGTGACATTGCACTCCGTGACAATATGTATGGATTATAACACCCGTTTTCTGTACGTTTTTTTCCTGCAAAAAAATGTTCTGTGTTCAATATTACGGGAAAAATATTTTCAAGATAAAAAAAAAAGAAATTTAAAAAAAATATAGATAGCAAGACATATTTTCCAAAATGTCTCGCAAAAGCAGGAATTCCGTTGGCGTCACTAAAGAAATAAGACAAAATGTCACGTTTAATTTTTCTGTGTAACAAACGACTGTAATAAATATTTGAAACATAATATGACTGAAGAACATGATAGATTTTTTTAGTATAAGTTTTTAAAAAGTGGTGCATAACAAGTACAAATTCGATTTGTTGAGCTCCAGTCAATAAAAAATGATTTTTTTTGTAAATAAATTTTCTTTCTCTTGATACAAAAATGAAATCATTAGTAATCACATGATAAAGAGAAAATTTGCATACATTTTTTAAATATCTCGAATTTTTTCACTAAATTCAGAATAAGACTCATCATTTATTATCAAAAATTAATTTACAACAACAAATATCGTATCGGCAAAAATTCCTTCAGCAAAATCATAAAAGTATTTACTATAAAATTCATTTTCTTTATTTAAATAAAGATGAATGACGTCAGTTCTTAAAAATTTTTTTAATTCTTCAGACAAAAAAGTAGTTTTGTATTCATCTGATTATAATGTACAACATCTACAAACTGCTGTATTACCTTGAAATTTAAAATTTTTAAACCTTTTATATGCATCCTGAAATATAATATGGTCACTTAAAAGTTATTGATCACAATTTTTCTTAATATTAATTGTTCAACGACTAAAGTTAATTTTTTAAGAGTCATAACTTCAAATGCCTATAATTTTTCTTTAAAGATATCAGTTGCTAAAGAGTAAACGAGATCATAGAGATAAGCTCAAGCTTTTTGTCATATGTATCACTATTGTAACGTTATTTTGAACGCTATTATTTGCTAAAAACTATAACTCTACAATGTATTTTGTACAATTTTTTCCTTTATGAGTTCAAACTAGGACAAATTGCTTTAAAACCGCCTGAAGAAATTTCTCAAACGTTGGCAAGAATGTTTAATTGTAAAGAATTTATTTTTAATAAAACTATTTATTGTAAAATTATAGTGTTTTGAAATTAGTAATAAGAAAACTGCATTAACTGTTGAACAATCTGATACTTACTAAAAAGAGCGTGAATTTTTACAGAAAATGTTGTATTTAATATGTTAAGTTGAAAATTTTTGAATTTTTAAACAGCTAATTTAATCTCTTTTTCATAGACAGATAATTTTGAATGTTTTTGTAAACATAAAGCAAATGTTCTAATATGCTCTAAACTTGATAATGTAATTAAAGGTTTTATAAAGTCTTCTTTTCTTTATATTTATCTGTACGCCATATTTGCAATTATTCCTTTTTTAAGAACTTTTGTTGAATTTTTGAAAAAATAAACATCATCCATGTACAATGTGACATAAACATTACTACACTCTATACACAGAAAAATTAATCGTGACGTTGCACTCCGTGACAATATGTATGGATTATAACACTCGTTTTTCCGTACGTTTTTTTCCTACAAAAAAAATCTCCTGTGTTCAATGTCACGGGAAAAATATTTTCAAGATAAAAAAAAGAAAATTAATAAAAATTTAGATAGTGAGACATATTTTCCAAAATTAATTTTTTTCAAAATGTCCCGCAAAAGCAGGAATTCCGTTGGCGTCACTAAAGAAAAAAAACAAAATGTCACGATTAATTTTTCTGTGTATATTTAACCCTCTATGGCCCGAATTTTTCTACGTAAAAAATAAAAATAAATTTGACAGTGTCTGGACTTAGTTTGACTAAATATACCCAACAATTGAATTTTTTATTTTTATTCATATATTTATTGTGACTTTGATATTTGTAGCTTCAAAGCAACAACGGACACTTATATATAGAAATTAAACAAGATATAGCTTTTTAATTTATTTATTAAATTATTTATTATAAAAATTGTAAAAACAATAATTTTTAATTGTAATAAAAAAAATTAAATTACTTATTATGCCAATCGTAAAAACAATTATTTGTAGTTGTAAAACATAAATTTACTTGACATTTTTGGCACATTACTTTAAGAGTATTGGAGCAACCTGGCTTTTTACATCTGCCTTTTTTTTCAGAAAAAATTGGCTAATGTGATGTTTGATCGAGTCTAACTTCTTTTGGTGGAACAGAGACAGTTGGACCTCTTTTTCTTTTTTCTGAGAGGCCATGTTCAATTTCTGTACTTCTTGGACGGCCTCTAATATTACAACGTAATCCTTTTTGGCAAAGTGTGTTTGCTAACTCACTTTTGAAATCAAGTAGATTATATTGATTTTTTGCTTCAATTTTAAAATAATTACAATCACGCCTGTATAATAGCCACCCGTTTACTACACTAAGATCCAAAATATGAAAAAATATTTTTAAATACCACTTTTTGGATCTTATTTCAGTTCTGTACAAAGAAATTAATGAATCAGCAAGATCCACTCCTCCCATAAACCGGTTGTAAAATTTTATTGATTCTGGAAAATCTACATCAATCTTTTTATTCTGTTGTCGATCATATCTTTTTATAGTTGTTACAGGTTTTATACCTACAAAGGAACTTAGTAAATGAACAGGTTTGTTATCAAACCACTTTGTGGCTATAATACGTATATCATCAACAATAGTATAATATTCTTCCATTGTACCTCGACCTTTTCTTCTCATATCCTTATCACTTGAAAATTGACATCCCTTCAATCTATTAGGTCGAATTGTTCCTAGATAATTCAACCCTGTTTTTTCAAGCTCGACTTGTAATGGGATGTTATTGAACCAATTATCGAAATAAACTTTATAGTTTAAATTTTTTGGTACAATACTACAAAGTCTCAGCACTATATTTCCACTCACACCTACGTTAGGTAATTCTGTAGAAGATAAACTTGCTCCAGTATATAATTCCCAGTTATGTGTGATTCCATTCGAATCACACAATACAAACGCTTTAAAGCCCCATTTCCGGGGCTTTTTTTTCATATACTGCTTAATAGAATGTTTTCCTTTAAAAGGAATCATTTGTTCATCCACGCAAAGCGTTTCTTCCATAGGAATACGTTTCATATTTTCAGTAACTGAATCTAAAAATAGTCTAATTTTATATGCTTTATCTTTTAAATTTACATTTTGATTGTTGTTGAAATGAAGGTTTGATTTTATTTCTTCCCATCGATTTCTTGACATGGTATTGACAACTTGAGATACTTATGTTTCCATTTTCCAAAACATGTGCGTTCTTGGCAGTTTATAAATAGACATTAACATTGTAATACCAATAAATTTTTCAAGTTCAGAAAGTGTAAGTCCTAGCGGCTTATTTACATTTTTTTGAATTGCATATAAATTACTTTGATCCACAATATTGTTTAGTAAATTTTCAGAAATCATTTGTTTAAAGTAAAATAATGGAGTACCTGGTTCATCAATACATGGTGGAGGCATACATCCTTTCCATGTAGGAATAGGATAATTAACTTCTCCACCAGATTTCCATGAAATAATTTGTTCATTTCTTTTTTGGTTTGGAGCTAACTTTTTTTCAAAGCGTTCTGGTTGTGGAACGTTGTCAGAAGCAGGTAAAATATTTTCCTTGTCCTCAAAATGTTCATTATTTTCAAAGTCTGATATACTTTCATTGTCCTCAAGATCTGTTTCCGATAGCCACTCATTTTCAATGAATTTATTTGCAATATCATCACAATAAAAATCTGGAGCAAGAACTTTATCTGGTTCATCATCACTAGCATCTAATTCTGAATCTTCTGAGTTTTCTGCATTTTTTATTATTCTCACAACTCTATTTGAATATTTATTTTTACGCTTTAAACTGTAACAATTTTTAGAATCCATAACTGTAAATATAATTGTTTAAAAAATTTATAGCCCAATGTGTATTGAAAGAAACATACCTGAATTTGTCTGTCCTTCTCTTTTATTTTTTTAAAAATTTATAAAAAACCATTTATAAGTACATAGACAGTTTACAAATTAACGAGATAATTTTTATTTTTCCCAAGAAAACAAATAACACCTTCAAAACCTTTAAACAAACAGACAAATACAACATGGCCACCATTAGAAATTAGTGACGCGATTTTTAGTAATTTTAAAGTTATAGCGATAGATAGCGATAAATATAACTTTATAAAACGGTAGGCATATGTTGTCTTTAAACGACTATGGGTTTTAAATAATAAAAATAATCAGACTTTTATGTTTTCTTGAACATCATACGATATGTTGCTTTGAGTCCACACGGGGCTATAGAGGGTTAATAAGATTATTTTGTACTATATAGTTTTTTGTGTCACTTATAACATTGATAAACATAATTTTTACTTTGTTTCTTATTGTTTTAATAAATGAAGTTGAATTGCTATGCCTACCTGCATAATATGAAGCTGTTACATGCTTATTATTTTCAATTACTTTTGAATTTTTTTTTCTAATATCTTTTTTAATTGAAAATTTTTTAAGATGCAAAATAAGGTCATATAATTTTGTTAACTTTGTAACATTTTCTATTAAGTACATACTACTTAGTATAGCTTTGTCAGAAAGTTTATTATCAAAAGCATATTTTTTTAATAATTTATCGATGTTTTCGCTTACTGAATTTTCTAAATGAATATCTGCTTTTGTTTTTGTTATTTGCTTAAAATGTTTGTTGTTTAAAAGCTTTATCAAATTTTCTTTTAAAAAATTTTTTTTTCTCTTACAATCAAAATATGGACAATTATAAAATTATTCATTTTGACAGTTGATTATATGATAACCAATAAATTTATGGTTATACATAGTATTACAATAGCAACAGGTAGGGCAATTCATTTTCTAATAGAAAAAATTAAAAAATTAATAATATTATATTTATTATATATATTTTTTATAAATAGTCAAAATTTTGGTTTTTTTTTTTAATAGGATGAAAAATTGTTGAAAAACAGAGAATGATTCTCTAAGGAAAAAATAAGCTGTTTTTATGTGTAGTAAAAGGGAACATTTTTTCAGAAAGAAACTGCCTGGGAGATATGAGAAGTAAAACTCTTCAATTTAGTAACCATAGGAAAAGATTCAATACATCGTATCATTTTCTGTACTTATAAATTCATACAACAAACGAATAAGCAAGAAAGAAAAAGTATATTTGAAGTTAAAGTATTAAAATTAATATTATTTATTAATTAAAATTACTATTTTTATCTAATAATTATTCTAGTAAAAAATATAGCTTTTTAATTGTTTTTTATATTGATAAAACTAAATTATAATGTAATACAATATAATAAATATTATTTGTTTTTAATTTAACATTCCTGCTTTTTTGAACTCATAAAAATCAAATTTTGAAGTGCTGCTATTTTGTCAAAAAAAATTTTTTTTAATTGAATAGAGCTTGTTAAATTGTTTAAAATGCTTGCTATTTTGAATGAATTTTTTTTTCAGTGGTCGTAGTGATGAACTGTTTCTTTTCATCATTCTTTTACACCAACCCATACTTGTTTTAAAGTTCTTTCTAGGATTGTTTAAATTAGCAGCCTCTTCTAACGCTTTAAATCTTATGACTTCACAAGCTATTGGGCACTCTTCATTTTGCTTTTCTATTACAAAATTTAACACTCGCTGCTCAACTTCATTAAACTTTTTTTTTTAGGTCTACTAGAAGATTTTCTTAAAGAATTTGCATTTTTATATTTCCTTTAATATTTTCTTCATAGGCGAATGTTTACTTTTGGAACTCTGTATTTTCTCGAAGCTTTCAAGTTGTTCGTTCTTTCTGCCTCGTTTGCAACTATATATTTAAAATTCATATTGTAGGTTCTCCTGGTACTTTTATTTAATTGACTCTTTGATGAGCCTTTTTTCTCAACACTATTTTTATTACTCGCATTCATTTTTTATGAGAAAAAAAAAGTAACCGTCGCTAATCACTAGAGCAAAAAAAATGAAACAAAACAGTTAGGCGAGACGTTAACAAGCGGAAAAGTAGCCTTACTACAGTAGCGCTATGCAAACAACAGTCCGGCCTACTAACTCGATTATATGGTTGTTTTGAAGCGGTCGGTCGAATTAGGAATTGGTCGGACGTTCAGTCGCGTTTTAACCTCTCTAAGAGAATGTTCTTGTTTATACTACATTCTATTACTTAAACCTCGAATTAAGCGCAAGTCAATTTTTTAACGGAAAATAAATGGTCAAAAAAAATTTGCGTTATATTCAGCCTAATACGGTATTACTGAACAAATTTACAAAAACATTTTTTTATTTTACATATTATAAATATAGTTCCAAAAAAAAATCACACATGAGTCATTTACATAAAGCTTATATCTCAGAAAGAAAACACGTTCAAATTAAAATTTATTAAAAATAAAATAAAATTAAATACATTTAATCATTGTCTCTTTACATTTAATAAAATTATTAACTCATGCAGAAAAAACAATAAACATCCATTTCCTTGCCTACTCTATCTCATGATTCATACTTTTTTTCATTTTCTCTTCTATGTATTTTTTACTATATAGTTTTAATTTTAAAGTTAGCGTATCCAATAGACTTTAGAAATTTAATCAAATAATAATACACCAAAAAAGTTACAACGAAATAACAGAATAGAATAATTATAAAACAAAACCCTAAAATGTATAAGAGTATATTAAATGTAACAATATTATAAGTGAGATATAATAAAATATAAAAGAATAAAATGATATTAAAAAAATACAAAGTAAAAAAAAATATTTAAAATTTGAAAAAATAGATCTACTCTTACTTTTGTGTTACTCTGTATATGAATTAAAAAATTAATAATATGTATGAACTGATGATAATAAAAATATATATATCACAGAAAAAATCATCATTTTTTTTATGAATTGAAAAGTTAAAATGTATAAAACGATAATATATATAAAAGTAATCAAAAATCAAAATGAAAAGATTTGTAAGAAGTAAAGAGAGGTTAATAATGAATGTATATTTTATGAATTTTAACATTTTTTAAATTTTTATTAATTTTATTAATTTATTTTAAAGTTATTTTATTAGGAATCTTAACCTATAAAATACCTATAAAAAAGAGATAAAATTGTTTTATGAAGAGAAGTATTAAAAAATTTCCATGAGAATAAAATTTGTTCTCTCCATAAATCATTGGTAAAGTGACTTCCTTTTTTAGGATCTAGACTAACTTTAATTATTAAATTATTAAAAATAAATTTATAACAATTTAAAAAATATTTTCAACCTTATTTCTTCTCTAATATAAGTAAAATCGGATGATTTTAAAAATGATGACTCAAATAAGTATAAAAGGAGAAGAAAATATGAATAAGAGTCACTTCTTATTTGGTCTAATTTGCTCCTGAAACAAGTTTAAAAAAATAAAACCTAAGTAATTAGGGTAAGAAGAAAAATCTTGTGTTAATTAATGTTTTTTAGTTTTTTTTTATTAATATCTGTGTTAATTATTATATTTGCTTAAAATAAAGGTTTTTATAAAGCGAATATATCTCTTATTTTTGGTATCGGCGCCAGTTGTCAATCATAAAAATTTTACTTATATTTTTAGGATTAAATATTCAACAAATAGTTTATACTTACCATCGACTATGGCAAGATAAATTTTTTTATTGATCTATTGCAGCAGAAGTATTTTCCTTTTTTTTTTATTAGTTAAAGTTGGGTTAAAGATATATTCGTTTGTGAGCAAATATAGAAAAAAAAGAAGAATCTTTTGTATGATAATTGTGTAATTGTAAAATGAAAACAAGTCAGGATTAAAAGATTACCATGGAAATGAACGTTTATTGTTTTATTAACAATTGTAATTTTTGCCATAATTATAAAAGTAATAAAAAAAAAAAATTGTGTTGTGTGTTTGTAAATTTATTATTGTTAATGATAAATTGGAGTATCTCTTTATTTAATATTTAAATAGATTTTTAATATTTTAATGAAATATAAAGTTAAAAAGAAGTTATTAAAGTCTAAAGTTTTCAGGTTAGTTCTGGAGGACGCTGTATACATGTCTCAGGGATAGTAAATAAAGGAGTTGAGCCGCCAAAGGCGGCTAAGGGAATGAAGCCCCCTAGTATAGTTCTTACAATGAAAATAAATGAAAAGAAGGAATTTTAGTAATTATAATATAATTTTTTATATTGTTAGGTCTTATTATTTTTATAAAGTATTATTCTATCTTTTAGTATATTTAGAAGTATGGAGGTCAAAATAGAGGGCTTCATAGACAACAATTAACGTAATAGGCCTGAAGATTTGTTAACATTAAACAAAAATACGACGAAAAGTGCTGCCAAAATAATGAATTCAAATGAAATATTTTCGTACACAATTGTACGAAAGGACAAGAATAGAAAAGTAAAAATGACAAAAAAAAAATGGCAACAACAATTAAACTTTTATTAACCTATATAACATGCTTGAATTCATTTATTTAAAAATTTAAATTGTCTAAAGAAGGTATAATCAATATCCATACCAATGATACAGTTATGGTCAAATTGCTGAGAGATATTTCCAAAGAAACTAGATTGCTTACTTCAAACATAACTAGTTCAGATAATCAAATGATGACTGAAACTAAAAAATTAATAGAAAAAATAAAACAACTAAACGTAATATTTATCAACCATCCAAATGATTATCAATTAATGGATATTGTGAATAGAGAAGTCTTTAAAGTGGTAGAAAGTGATGAATTTAGACAATGAAATCATCTTAAGAAACATATTTTAAATACAACCTTTGAATAATGTACTGAGACTTTTTTTAAATATAATAAATTTTAATCAGAAAAAATTTTTTTTATAAAACATAGTAATAATAAATAATAAAATTTTATAAATCATTTGTTTTTTTTTATATTTACTTTAAAAGTAGATATTCAGCTTAAATAATACTTTTTTTTTGTAAATATTTTCGATAGTGTTTTTAATGTATGTTGCACTGTTATTAATAAGTTATATCTTCTGAAATTATATTTAAAAAATGGCACACTAATATTACAACAAAATTGAAATATTGTCTAAAATATGCTGCATTATTAATAAGTTTAAAAAAAAAGTTACAGTGAAATTATATCAGTATTGCGTCTAGAAGAATTTTTAATAACCCAAAAATTATATTAATATAGAAAAATATTGCTAATTTGTCATTATTTTATACATCTCTTATTTTATTTAAAATCATCTATTTTTAGCCATATCACCAATAAATTTTATTACTTTGTTTTTTATGGCAATTAATTAAAAAAAAAATTCAACAGATGTTTTATGAGTATTATAAATTTTGTGTGTTTTAAATATTATCAATTATTATTGTTAAATTATCATTTTTTTATAACATTAAAATAAAAATATAAAAAAATAATTTAATTTAAATACATTATGATTATTTATTAACTCTTTTATATAAAGGTTTTTGTATTTTTGACTTTCAATAAAAAATCTAAACTTTAAAAAATAGTTATAAGTCTTATATTATTTGAATTTGATAATTATTTTATTCTTTTTATATTATTATAAAAAATTATTTTAAAATAATTTTCTTATTTTTTTTATAAACTAAATTTGCTTTTGTAAAATGTTATTATTTTTACAAAAATTTCTGGTTGCCAATGCCTTATAATTAAGAAAAGTCTTGAGTTATAATGAATTTTTGATTTTGAGTGAATAAAGGCTCATATTGTATTACGAAACCATGTTTTGTTTAACAAAAATTCTGAAAATAAAAAGAAATTTTTTGATTTAAAAAAGTATGTTAAAGTGCTTCAAATAGTATACTTTGTTTTTAATTTTTGTAAAATAAAGTATAAGATATTGGTGACTTGATCTTGAAAATAAATTATAAGTTGGAAATTTTGAATAGTATGGTTGATAAAAAAAGTAAAGTTTGTGAAGAAATTTTAAAAGCCCTTAATGACTGCGAGAAAAATTTCCATTATGTGAAAGAAAATGAAAATGTTATTTCAAAAGAGGCAAAAACTTTTCTGAGAGGTTTGAAAAATCTTGCACAACAAAAGAATAATATGAACCGTCATATATCTACGATGTTAAATAAAAAATAATTAATGCTGCATAAAAAATTTAAAATTTTTATCATTTTGTTTGGTGAAAATGCAAAATTTTGTATAATTTTATATTATATTTATTATATTTTTTATGATTAGGACATAAATAAAAATTATTTTACTTTTTCTTTCACTGGAAAGGATTTGATAAAGTTTGTTTAACTTGGGAACGAAGACGTCAAATTCACTTACCGATACTACTAGTGGAAAATACTTTGAACAAACTGAACGTAATACCAGAGGAGGTTTTTACCGGAATAGATTAATTCATAGTTATGAAAGAAACACTATTCAGATTGAGTTTATGTATTAACACAAAAGGGTTTCTGTCTAAGGTAGACGTTAATACAGATATTGGGAAAGGTATTCCTGATTGGAGTGTTGATACAATTTACAAAAAGTTTTATTCAAGAAGGTTTCAAAGATGAATGTTTGGTTGTGTCATCCTATCTTTAAAGATTCAAATGATGTTATAAAATGGTTAGATAGTCTGAAGATGTCATTAATGATCGATGACGTGGATAAAAAGAAATGTACCTATCTAACTCACTTACGTGGCAATGATACAATAAAGAAAATTATCAGTTTTTTTGCAGTAATGTTACCAATTGAAATGATCTAAAGACAATTTTGATTAAGCAATGTGATAAGGGTGTTAGTAAAGAGTTTTCAATAATGAAGTTAAAAACTTTTGTTTTTAAAGTTAATGAAAGCATAAAAGATCAAGTGATTGAATTTGGGAAACTTGTTGATATTATCTTACCTGATGTTTTATAAAGTAATCTTCGTATGGACATTAACGAATTGATTTTTTAGACTTATTTAAGAGATCACAATGTTTTATCAAATCGTTTAAATGATGGTAAACATGAAAATATGTTTAAACTTGCTGGTGATTTACACGCAAAAAAATTCTATCATTTTGTTCCCTAAATAGTCACTTTGTTTTTTATTTTAATAAAATATGTAAAAAACAAAATTATTAGTATTTTAAGAGTTTTTTGCTAATGTTAAAAAATGTTATTAAGATGATCTACCCAAGTGGCAAAAATAATGACTGAACAAAATATAAATTTATAAAATTACTATCATTAATTACTTCTAATAAGTTTTAGTTACAAGATGACATATTAATCATATTCAAAGAGTAGCTACTGGCTTGAGAAAATGAAAAACTAATAAAAAAACTTATAAAAAGAAGTAAAGAAAGACTGAAAAAAAGAAAATAATAATGGTTAAGAAACCAGAAGCCAGTTTTAAAATTTGCTAAAGTTTTCTTTAAAAATATTTTTTTTAATAATTTTTTTTTATATTTTTTTTATTTCTATTAAAATCAAAAAAATTTAATTTTTTATTTTATATAGCTAACTTATAAATATGATAAATATGTCATTTTTAAACTAAAAATTTTTACAAAAAATTAATGGTAATAATTTTAAATTTTTATATATTTATATTTTGGTCAGTCATTGTTCTTGCCACTTAGGTGGATCATCTTAATAACATTTTTTAACAATAGCAAAAAACTTATAAAATATTAATAATTTTGTTTTTACATTTTTTTTTAAATTGGAGAACAAAATAATTAGTCAGGGAATAAAATGATTAATTAGGAAACAAAATGATGGAATTTTTTTTTGTTTGTATACAATATTTATATAATTAAATTTAACTATGACGTGTAGGCTTACAATAATGTTAGAGATGACTGACTTCTAACAGTTTAAAATATTAATGTTTTACAAAATGAAGTAGGTGTTACTGAATATTTTTAATATATACCTTTTTTGGGGTTGATAATTAATAATTTTTTAGTTTTATTATTAGTATTAGTGTTTTTTATGCAAATACCTATCTGTATTAGAAAGAATATATAAACGAAATTAATCTTAGGCAATTAAAGAAAAACTAAATTTTATTAAAAAACTTTTTTTATACATAAAATTACTATTAAATTCTCCTTACTTTAGTGTAACACTGAAAATAGAAATACTTAACGAAATGTTTATTTTTATTTTTTTTAATATTTTTAGACACCTCGCTTTTAGCAACTTTGAAATTTCCAACAAGATTAAATAGACTTATTACTTTTTCTGTTGATTGCATTATTTGTTTATTAACTTAATATGCATTAGTACTAAATTCATTTGTTTCCGAAGTGATATGCTTGAAACTAATTTTATATTTATCCTATTTATCTTAAAGTTTTTTTTTCTAACGTTTATTTTGTGTTTGTGATTCATCTTTTGAAAATTTATTTAATTGAATTTTATTAATACATGTTTCAAGTATATACTTATTCTTTCCAAATAATAATGTTTTTTCTCCTTTTTATTTTTCTGACAAAGCAGCATACATTGCAGCAACTTCGAATCTTGCTAAAGTTATTCTTCCTACAGTAATAATATAACTAAATAAATTTATTAGAGCTGCAATACTTGCAGAACATAAATATACGTAGAGTTAATTTTATTAAGAAATGACAATGACAAAAATATAAAAAAATTGGTGTCTCCATAAAATCCTTGAAGAAATCTAAATATTTTTATTTAAAACTCTTTTTAAGAGTTAGACTAACTTCTCCATTTTTTTGAAAATCTTAGTTCTTTTAATAGGTCTGGATTTTGTACGAGAAGTTGTAGGATCTAATATTTAAAGAGTTTTTTCATCCTTAGATATTTCTGTGACTAATTGTGGATTTGATTATCTTGGTTCTAGTTTGGTTCTACGTTTAAGTTTTGAGTAAGCATTATCAGTTGGATTATTTATTAAGAGGGTTTCTTTAAGACTTGACAACTGTAGGATATACACAAAACAATACAAAAATTTTATTTAACTAAACCAGATATAACTACGATAGGCAGAAACAGAGCGTACAATAAAAAGAAATAACCAATAATTATACAATAGGTAACAAAAACAATTTTATGGCTCAAAAAAAATGACCACTACAAATTCCTTAGATTTCAATTGTTGAATAGAAAAAAAACAATATAATACAAAAGATTTATTTAATGGTATAAGTTAACAATAAAAAAGAGAGAATACAAAATAATACAAAAGTTACATTATTTAAATAGTTTTAGTTTTCAAAGTCATCATTTATGGTGATTTATTTCCAACACTTCCCCCAGAGTTAATTTAGTGCCAAATGTAGGTTTTGTTAAGAAGTCTGCCTTTTGACTATTACTTGAACAGTATTTTAAATCAATCTCGGCTATTTGTTCTCTCAACCAATTATATGATATATTAATATGTTTAGCACGAGACTTACATGAACCATCTCTATTGACTGCGTTTATTACAGGTAAATTGTCACAATATACCACCGGTTTAATTTTATCCTTATCTATAATTTTCATAAGCTTTTGGGTCCAGCAAACAATTTTTATGCCCTCAGTCAGAGCTACTAATTCCGATTCAAATGTACTTAATGAAGTGTTGTTTAACTGTTTACTTTTCCAGTATACCGGACTGCCAAATATATATAAAAGTAACCCATATGTTGATTTAAATGATTCTTTTTCCCCGAAACTTGAATCTGCGTATAATATTATTGGTGGACAATCATTATCTGTAAATTTTATCTTTATGTCTTTGGTTTTGATTAAATAACAAAGAATCCTAGTTAATGCTTTCATATGTGGCATTTTTGGAGAGTTTGCATATTTGGCACATGCATTAACAGCATACATAATATCTGGTCTTGAATTGCAACTAATATAATTAAGTTTTCCTAAAATCGAACGATATGTATGATGTAAATCTTCAGGTATTGTTTGAAGGTTATCGTGTTTCAAAAGTATTTGATTCATTGGGCTATTTTTAGGAATTAAGTTTAATTGTTTAAATTCATTTAATAGATTGTTGATTCTTCCTATTTGATGTATTATATAATCATCTCCAATTTTCTCTATCTCAAGACCAACAAATGATTTTGTTTTTGAACCTAATTTTCCAAATCTTTTAATTTCGAATTTCTTTGATAAAGCATCACAAATTTCATCTATTGATTTTTGGGAATTTGATACCACAAGACAATCATCAACATATAGTAATAAAAATGTATGTATTATTTTGCCACTTTCTAACGTTCTCATTTTATAATATAATGATGGATCAAAGTCAGTAGATTTAAGTTCAAGTGTTTCTAGAAAGGATGACATAGTAATATAGAATCTTCTTGCAGCTTGTTTAAGACCGTATAAAGCTTTTCTAAGTCGTAGAGCATAGCCATGAGGAACTGTTTTCTTGTAACCAATTGGGGGATATACAAATTCTATCTCATCCATTTCACCTTGTAAAAAGGCACTTACTACATCAAGTTGCTCGACAAGTAAATTATTCTTTCTTGATATTGCTAATAAACATTTGATTGTTATTGAACATGCTGTAGGTGCAAATGATTCAGGAGATGAATTTTGATAACAACCCATTGCTGTTAGTCTAGCCTTACATTCTCCTGATTCTTTTCTTGTAAACACCCATTTGGTTTTAAGTGGAGTTATCCCATGAGGTATTTTAGCAATTTCCCATGTTCTATTGTCTTCTATTTTATTTAGTTCTAGATTAACAGCACTTGTCCATATTTCAGATTTAAGTGCTTCATGAATGTTATTGGGTACATCTCCAAACGATGTAAAGGCATAATGTTCAATTTCTAAATCAGTTTCTAAATCAGATTCTATCATCAGAGCTTTTTTATCTCTTATTCTTCCTGCTATTGGAGAAGAATCTCTTGGTAGAGGTAATCTTGGATTTTTGGAACTTTTTTCATTGGATGATTGCGAGATAATTTCACTTGATTTTGTATCAAACTCGTTTTCATTTTTCATCGTTGTTTGAGTGTCATCTTCATCTTCATATTCATCTAAACATAAATTGTACTTTTTATACATTTCAACAGCTTGTACATAATCTTTTGTTTCATTTATTGAAACATCACACGTTATAACTACTATTTTCTTTTCTATATCATAAACTTTATATGTATGTGATGGACCATACCCCACCAGGATTCCTATCTTTCCTTTAGACTTGAGCTTAGTTGATTTTGGATCTCTAAAAATAGTTAACGAACCTACAGATTTTAGTTGATTGTGATTAGCTTTAAGTCCTGCGTGAACTATTGGTATTTTGTTAGTAACTGATGAGACGACTCGATTCCTAATATAACAAGCAGATTCTACTAATTGTGGCCAAAGAAATTGTGGTAATCTTTTTGAGGTTATTAATGTTGATGTTATTTCTTTAATTGTGCGATTATACCTTTCACAAAAATTTTGTTGATGTGTATATGGAGCACTTTGTTCATGTAAGATTTGATTCTTTACTAGTAAACCTGATACTTCTTCATTTAAGAATTCTGTTCCACAATCCGACCTAATTCTTTTAATTTTCTTTTTTAACATATTTTCCCAAGTAATTATTAATTTTTGTATAGCCTTACATGTATCTCTCTTTGAAATTAGTGGTATCACCATAGACAATTTGGTTGCTGCATCTACTGCTAAGAAATAATAACGTTCTCCCTTTAATCCAGGTGTTCTCATTGGACCTGCCAAGTCTACTGAAATGACTTCTAGTATTTCTAAGTTTTCATTATAAACTTGAGATGGATGATTTACACGAGTAATTTTAGATAACTTACATATTGAGCAATTTTTATATTCTTTATTTATTGTAATTTTCATAGCTTGAGAACATGCATGACCTAATCTTTCATGCCATAATTTGTTTTCATTTATTTGATTATCATTATCAACAACTATAACTCCATTTAATGACTTAGTAAATATGTAATTTCCATTGATATTAAAGATAAGTTCTTGATTATCAGAAACACTTATATGACTTGATTTTTTCAATAATGTATAGCTTAGCAAGTTAGCATCTATTTCTGGTGAATAATAAATATGTTTAAATAAAATATTGTTTATTAATGCTTCACCAGCTTGATCTGTATAAATGTAAGTTCCATTGGCTGCTTTAACTTTAATCTTTGGGTGCTTTGTTACATTTTTCAGTAAGCTTAAATTACCAGTTATATGAGTACTTGCTCCTGAGTCTACTATCCAGTAATCATTAGGTTTACTATTTAACGAAAATATAATACCGTTTGAAACGTCATCCTCAACAACATTATTTTCTTTTACTTGTTCTAGATTATTGGCTTTTTCTCTTTTTTCACTTGGACATACATCAGCATAATGACCATAACCTGAACAATTATAACATTTTTTTCTTGATTGATTATTCAATGATGGTCTATGAAAGCGATTTTGTCTATGCCTTTTTGTATAAAAACTAACGTTTTCAACAAATTCAGATGTTTTTAATTCCTCTTGACAACGTAATCTACTTATGATTTCATTTAACTTGATATTTGATGGTAATGTACTTATCATTGGTTCATATGAAGGCGGCAAGGCTCCCAACAAAATTAGTACTTGTTCTTCTTCATTAACTTTCACATCTTTTGATTGAAGTTCCATTATTATTTTCTTCATTTTTGCTATTAAGTCAGATGAAGATTCAGATTCCATTTTTAGATGATAAAGTTGACGTTTAAGTGTAACTATTGTCATTAACGAAGTCGTTTCATAATTCTCTTTTATGTCGTTAATAATATCTGCTGGTAATTGGTAATCTATAAATTGATTACGTAGCTCCTCTGATAAAGTTAACTTTATAATCTGCGTCGCAATCTTTTTCTCTTTGTAATCATTTTTACAGATTTCATTTAAATCAGTGCCCAAAGCTTCTAATAACGTTTCTAAATCTTCTTTCCATATTTTATAATTATCTTTAGATGTTAGTTTGTTAATGTTAAGTCCACGAAGGATATTAATAGCTTCTTTAAGAATCATCTCGTCAGTCTCATAATCTGTTGAATAGAAAAAAAACAATATAATACAAAAGATTTATTTAATGGTATAAGTTAACAATAAAAAAGAGAGAATACAAAATAATACAAAAGTTACATTATTTAAATAGTTTTAGTTTTCAAAGTCATCATTTATGGTGATTTATTTCCAACATCAATAATATTTATAGATTTAGAAAAGAATTCTCTTAGATAAAGAAAATGCTTGGCATTTTGACAGGGGTTTTAGGCAAATTCTATGTTACGTTGCTTATAATAAAATGATAAATTTTAAAACAATACAAAACAATAGAAAATATATTAGAATGATTTAAATGAAATAAATTTTAACATATAATAACCAAAAATACGTTTTCTATTACACAAAAATCTATCTATTTTAATATGCTTATAATACATACTTATTTATATTGTCAAGTTTTAAATTTATTTAATTATATATTTGAATGGACAAATCTAAAAATAAAAATATCAATGACATTGACAATACATAAATTGAAACAATTATTTAACTTTATTTTTTTTTACTTATTTACTTTTTTTTTCATCATTTTTTTCAACATGTTTTTAGTTGCTTAGATATGTATAAAATTAACGCATTAAAATTTTGTTTAAATTGATGTGGGGTTTATAAATACAATGTTACAATATAATTCATAAAACTTTTTAAAAAATTGACTATGTTCTTACTTTTTTTTGTTTTTATATACTTTTTAAGTAAAAATCTTTTATTAGACCTTGGTAAAATAGTTTAAAATGTATTGCTGGCGTAGGCCTATTTTGAGAAACATAAAGAGCTATTTAGAAAACAATATAAGTATAAAAATATAAAAAAAGTGATCATCTAGCAAAACAAATGATATAAATAAAAAATGAGACATACAACTTATACTAATATAGTGATATTTTTACAAAAAATATCACAAATTAACACTTATTACAATAGTATACCTATACACTGAAGTACACAAAATTGTTACAATGTATTAGAAGCCAAAACATGTGATTACAAAAAAATTAATTAATCATTACAATTTTTCTCTTATATTTAATAAAATTTCTTTTTGAGAAATTCTAACTTTTCAAAGTAAAATTTCTTATCATATAATATTTTCACTTTTATTTGTTATCCATTTTAATCAGAAATATATTTAAGCAGCTAGGCAGGGTTTATTGTATCTTCTGGCGATCCCCAAACAAGAATTCAACTTATATATTAACTTATAATTTTATTTATTCTTTTAAACTTTAAAATAGCACTACAATATTTAAAATACAATAAGATAAGATTACTATTATTCTAACTTACCCTCTTTCCGAGGATTTACAGATAACAAGTAAATAATTAGATAAATAAACTTAATTGGTTTAAAACCTAAAATGGATTATGGTTAATAACATGAGAAGGACTTTACAATATAATTATGGGAGTATAAATTTAAAAATGACTTAAATTATAAAAATTACTAAATATATAATAAAATTTTGATGAATATTTTGGAATATCATCACTAATCTAACTACATATAAAAATATTAATTTATAGTTTTTATTTTTTAAATATTACAAAATAAATCTTAAAATTTAAAAAAATTATATTATTTCATAAAATATTATTAAACTTTAATTAAAAATAAAATAACTAATGTATATTTTCTTGTTTATTATTACCCAGTTTTCGGCAAAAATAATATTTTTTAAAATAATAATAATTACATATTTTTTAATATTTATAAGTAATTTTTGTGTAAAAAATAATAGTTTTATAAAATTGTAATTTATTGTCTTCTTTAATCTTTCATAATTATACAAATAAATAAAAATTAAGAAAAGAAATTGTTGATATTTAATGAAATCAGACACTTTTGTTGTATCAGTAAAGCTAACTTTAAAAACATTGTTTTCCGTTAATAAATAATCAACAGGAAAAATTTTTTTTTTATTTTTTTCAACAATTATTATCAATCCTTTCATGCTTTTGAATATTTTTATTTTACTGTTAATATTTATTCATTCTTTAATATTGTTTAACTGTATTATTTTTGTATCTTCTGATTTATTTGTTTTGTTATCTGACAATTTAATGTATAAACTCTCATAAAAGTATCTTTTCTGTAGGAATCAAACACGATGTACCCTAAAATGATAAATAATGTTGAATTTATATTAAAAAGTATTATTTATGCATTTATACAATAATATTATTATATATACTATTTCTCGATCAATTTTAAAAATATTAAAATTTATTTCTTTAAAAAATATTATTAAAAAAAAGTTAAAGTTGAGCAAGAAAATTGTAAAATTTACTGGTAAATAAATTCAAATTATATTGACTTTAACACTAAATTGGATAAATTATTATCAATTTTATTACAGTTAAACTGATTAATTTAACCATAAATTAAATGTTTCTAAAATTAACTACAAACAATTTTTTTTTCTACTTTTTATAGCATATCTTAACAACATTTTTTATTTATTTAAGAATAAAATTAATTTAATTTCTTGTAGAAAAAGAACATTTTAAAAAAATATAAAACTTACAAAACTTCAAAATGAATTTAAAATTGATTTGTTTTAAAAATTATCTTTTTTTTCTGTTACTACATTTTCCTTCTAAAAAAAGTGTTATGGTATAAAATTGTAGTAAAACAACCATAAGTAGAAAACTACTCAGATTTTTTGATGTTTAAATTTTCAAGTTCATTAGCCAAATTGTTATAATTAACATTTTTTTTATTTCAAATTTCTCTTTTGACTCATTTTTTTGACTTATTTAAATATTAAAAGCTTTTTTAAGTTTCGAATTTCTATTTTTTCTTCATGCAATTTTTCGGCTTCGATGGAAACTTTTTCATGATAAGTTTTTTCATTTTCGAAATTTATAATTTTATCTTTTTGGAACTTGTTTTAAGATTTTTTATTTTATCTTAAGTTTAATTATGTTAAACTTTGACTTAACGTTAAACTTAGATTTTGACTTAATTTAAAATTTATTTTATTTTATACCAAAAACTTCCACAATATCACAATATCACAATAACACAATACAAATCAATGCAAATAAAAGAGAGAAAATCCTCTAATAGTAGAGGACGGATTCTAGTGGCCACCTAAATATTACAAAATTATCATTACAAAAGAAAACTTACTACATTCTACAACAATCTCAACATTACTTTAACTTGACTTATTACAATACACTTAACTTTTAACTTAAATCTAAAATTATACAATTATATAAGGATAACAATATAAGCATGGGGATAATATTTTTGGGTCAAATACAAAAACATTTGAGTGATACACGTGTACAAATGATTACAATATAAAATGATAACTTAAACAAAAATATACTCCTTATATATATTAAAATTATTTCATTGTTCCAAGTTTCTTTTTAAAATAAACGTTAAATCATGACGTCCATGACAAATTATAAATTTTTTAAAATCAAAAAAATATTTTTTTTTTGATTATATAAATTTTTCTACTTTTTTATTCTTTTAATACAAATTGAAGTTTCATGTTCGATATTTATATTTCCACTTTCGATAATTTTACTTCCATATTTTTTACTTATGTCCTCATATGGGGTTTCGAGATTTTTTGTAGGTTTTCCTCTTTTTTTTCTATTTGGACCACGTCTTTTTAAAAAGTCATCCATATGACGTCTAAGATTACTCCACATTTTTTGTCTATTCAATGTAGATAAATTACATTTAGTAAAATCTCGTAAAAATCTTAATATTTTTCCATGATTGGATATTTCGAAGAATCCTTTATTTTTTCAATCGCAAATCTAAGTAATGGTTCTCTGTACAAGATACCAAACGAAAAAGAGTACGAATTTTGTTTTATAACACATTAATCTTTATTTCCATCACGTTAAGCCCTCTCATATGTTAAAGCTGCATCTACGCTAGCTCTATATTCGCCATCGACGTTGTAGAAGTAATGAAGAGCGACATACATATCTATGTCTTTTTGATTATAACCTGGAGATGTTACGGCTGCCTCTTTACGGCCTATTAAATTAATGGCATTTTGAGTTAAAATTATGTAAACTGATTTTTTGGTTGAGAGATTTTCCATCTCTTTATATGATGTATTTTTTATTAAATAGTGTTCCAATAAATTGTAATACCAACGACCTGGAGTATTTATTCCTACTAGAATTTCATAGAACAAATCTGTAGAATTGTAGGTGTTATATCCATAATTGAGTCATCAAGTCTACCAGTTCTATTAAAATCATGAATTTCCTCTCCTGTTAATGGATAACTTAATGTAATAATAATTTTGCCAGTTGATATATCATTTTCACAGTTGTCAACAGTAAATTTTTCCTTACTACAAAAAATGTGTAAGTCCAATTTGTTTGTTGTTTCAATTGTTTTTTCCAATTTATATAATTTTATACACGATTCATTATTATTAAATTCAAAGTAAGATTTATCGTTAATAAATAAATCTTGATTTTTCTTTTTTCTAGATACATGTTCTAAAATATTTTCCTCTTGAGATAAAGATTTAAATGTATTCATATCAGCAGCATCCGTATCATCAATTATTTGGAATTTATTTAATCTGTCTCTTAACAATGTAGTATTTAATTTTTCTTTACTAACATTTTGTGGAGTAGTGATGTTGGATATGGAAAATCTTTTAATTGTACTACTAGGAGTTTGAACACTCCTATCCTTAGTTGGAGTTTTCTTTGGAGTACAATAAGTTATTAGGTCGTTTAAAAATAAATGTCGCAAAAAAGTTTGGTAAACTTTAAACCATTGTAATTTTCTTATATGTTATCATATCAGTATGTAAATTATATTATCTTAAAAAAAATAAGCTTTATCATTATTAATAAAAACCATTTGAATATCTTTCGATTCAACACTTTTGTACGAAAAAAATCAAAATATGTCAAAATTGGATTTTAGAACAATTTTCTTGTACGAGTACAAATTTGAACAGTCAGTTTCAAAAATTGCTTGGAAAATAAATACTAGATTTGGGGAAGGCTCTATTTCAAAACGTGCAATAGAACGTTGATTCAAAAAATTTAGAACTGGAGATACAAGTCTTGAAGATAAGAAGGGTGGTGGTAGAAATCGTGTTCTTGAGAACGAGGAATTAAGAACCTTAGTTGAGCAAAATCCATGCATAACTGTTAAAGAACTTGCCCAAGAACTTGATGTTAGCACTGGGACAATATCCAATCATTTGAAGGCTAGTAACAAGACGAAAAAGATGGATACTTGGATAACACATGAACTAACAAATGAACAGTGTTTGCGACGTATGGAAATTTGTTCTTCTTTGCTTCTCCGTCATAAAAATGAATCATTTTTGAAAAGGATTATTACGTGTGATTAAAAATGTGGATTTTTTATGATAATCGTAAAAGATCATCACAGTGGTTGGACAAAAGTAAATCCCCAAAAACCTTTCCCAAACCTAAGTTATATCAGAAGAAGGTAATGTTAACTGTTTGGTGGAATTCTGAAGGTTTAATCCACAACCACTTTTTAAATCCTAGTGAAACTACTACGGCAGAAGTGTATTGTGGAGAATTAGAGGAGATGCATACAAAATTAATGAAGTTGAAGCCAGCATTAATCAACAGAAAAGGTCCCATTTTATTCCATGATAATGTTCGACCACACACTTCACAAACAACGGTGAAGAAACTTATTGCGCTGAGATATGAAACTCTCTTTCACCCTCCTTATTCACCAGACCTATCCCCTACTGACTACCATATTTTCAAACATATGGATGCTTTCATGAAGAGAAAAAAATTCTCCAATTTAGAAAATTTAAAATCTTATGTCATGAAGTTTTTTGGTCCTAATCAAACTAGTTTTTATGAAAATGGAATGGAAAAACTTTTAACACGTTGGCAACAATGTGTAGAATGAAATGTTTTTTATTTTAAGTAGAAATATTAATAAATCGCAATGTTATGATAATTTAAAATAAAAGATAAAAATGCGACATTAATTTTTGAACGACCTCATATATTGGTGATTAAAGTTTCTTCATCTTACATTAGTAAAATACTTGAGAAACATTGATTGTCCTATAAAATATAAACTATTTATTATAAAATCAAAGTTACGAAAACTCTTTTAATATTTCCTAATTCGAAATATAAAGAAAAAAATTCCTTCATATAATAAATCATGTTCATTAATCTTCTTAATAAATCTTTAAATAAAATATCTTTTTCATATTCATTTTTTAATACATTATTTAATGAAGTTATAATGCCATCAACACAAGCTTTATAACCATCAGTGATATTAGTATAAACCAAAAAATAGTTATTACAAACATTTGCGGTTTTTAATTTATCCAAATTATCATCATGAATCTCGCATTAAAGATATTTAAATATCCTCATCATAATCCATTTACAATCGTTGGCCTTCAAATTGTTGTTTAAAATTAATTTTAAAAAATATTTAAAATCAGCAGACTTAAAAAAACATATAAGACCCATTATTTCTAACGAAGTAAATATTTTAAAGTTTGTATATAATTCTTTTAAAAATAACATTCACATTAAATTGAGTATATCCTCCTTAGTGGATGCCATTGATAAGCATAAAGGTATGCCAATACAATAGAGATAATCAATAAACTATTTGCCATCTGTTACATTTATTATCATAATTTCATAATCATTAATCTTTTTTTTGTAATTTACTGGTGATGTTTTTATACGAAGTTTACAAAGTTCCTTCATTTTTTGTACAATTGCTTCATCCATGTTAAAAAAAGTTTTGAACATCGACAGTTTTGTAAAAGATGTCAATTTTTTAAATGTAAGATCGTTCAATAAAATATGTAGAATTTCCTCAAGAAATGGAGCACTTCTGGTGACGCATAAAATTTTATCATGCATACTTTCCTTAATTAGATTGTTCTTTAATTCATTAATATCAATATCGGACAAAAGAGCATTGAAATAGTTTATAATAGTCTCAGGATTATTTTTGATAATATAGTCTATTAACAAATCCATACACATGACAAATCCTTCAGCTTCCTCGGCATTTAAAAATTTCTTATCCTTAACGTTATAAAGCGATTGTAAGGATTTCTATTTAATCAAGTATTCGTATAAGATTGGATTGATAAATTGGAAGGCGTTGACATGATCAACCTATAAATATTCCGTTATTATGTAAATTATTTTATGAAAAAATAATCTTAATCTGATCTAAATCTAATCTAAATCTAAAATACCATTAGGCGAGAAATAAAGTTGGGAAAATTTTTTCCGATTTGTAAGATTTTAAAAATGTATTCTAAACAAAAATTCTTTGCTGATTACAAAAAAGATAATTATTTTTTAGAAACTTTAGCAACAATGAGAGTGTGCTTTGAACTGGAATTCATAAATCAGTAGCAAGAAACCAGAAATATCAGTAATAAGTGGATTTTAAAGCTGCATAAAACTTAGTGTAAAAATGATTATTTTTTTTATGAAACTAGAATAATTTAAATAGTAAATTTTCTGCTTTTTGATAAACTAGGCTTGAAAAAACTTTTTTTTATGTAAAAGTTCACAGATCTTTTATTTATAAAGGGTATAAGATTTACTTAATTTCTATACGTCACTTTATTTGACTGAACTCTTGTGTCAAAACAATACAGACATTGTTGGAACAATGAGAATAAACAGAGTCGGAATCCCCAGTAAAATAAAAAAAATTACAGAAAAATAAACATATAGTAAGATTCAAAAACAAACTTATGGTTTTATAATGGAAGGATAAAAAAGACGTATTAATGCTCAGTTCTATACATGATGACGAAAAGATAATGATTAAAAAGAGAGAAAAAAGGGGAACAAAATCGAATGTTGTCCTAGATTATAACAAGAATGTGAGTGGCGTAAATTTGGGGGATAGAGTTATGATGGTCTACACGGTTTCTTGTAAAAGGCTAAAAAAATTTTTCCTCAATTAATTAATATGTGCTGCTTCAATGCATATTATTATATACAAAAAAATAAAGGTCATTTAAATTGATTATATTCTTTGATAGAATGTGTAAAGAAATTGGTATATAACAATATGGTGAAAACCCACCTAAAGACATCAATAAGCAGCTCTACACCTAAAGCATCACGCTTAGTTGAAAGGCATTTTTTAGAACAAATGAAAAGCAATATAGGAAAAACTAAATTTAGAAAATGCCGAGTTTGCTACAAAAAAGATGTTAGAAAAAGATCTACAACTGGAGTCCGGACTGTAAGTTAGCACTATGTATCAACAATTGTTTTAAAAAATATTACACGGAAATTGAGTTTTGAATTTTTGCATATATATTTTAATTTTTAAAACTCAATATTTCTATTTTATTTGTGTGCTTTTATTTATTGTTTTGTAATTGTTAACTTTTTTATATTTTTTAATTTGTATCTAAAAAAAATATATATATTTTTTGTAATCTTTATAATTATTTAGTGAAATAAAATGATGAAAGTAATGATTATCATCATATATTAATATATATAAAGCATGGTTTTGTTTTATATATATTATTATCTTTTTAAATATTTTTTTAATATATTTCTTTTCTTTTTTATTGTATAATATTAATAATATAATTATAGGGTTTTTGTCAAATTTCTAAATATTAGTTTAAAGTTTCGATTGTAATATCTCTGGATAGAAGGTAGGTTTAATTATATTGTTATTATTATAATTGTAATTAAGTGTATCGTTTTAATAAAGGTTTTTGTAATTTGTTGTATCAGTTTAATAGTAGACGCCAGAGGAAACTAATAATTTATTTTGCTATTTGTAAAACTTATAATTTTTTATTTCGATGTTTCCATTTTTTTTGTTGGTATTCTTTTCTATTTGTTTGTAATTTTGTATTTTTCTTTGTGCTTTATATATAAATAAACGAAAAAATATATATTTCATAGTTTTTACATTTATTTAAAGCATAAATAAAAAAAATAATAATATGAGACTACGTCCTCCACGCGGAACGTATTTACACGTCCTAGTAAAAAAGTTCACGCCCGTTTTTGTTGCGTAATTAAAAAAAGAATTTCTTGGTTAACAGGTTAATAGGTACACCAAAATTAGCTAATTTTTCAATAAGAAAAAAACATACCCTAAACTGGGATAAGTTGAAAAATACATTAATTGAAAAATATGATCCAAATGTAGGAAGACTATCAGTATAGTAATGACTAAAGTCATTTTTATATCTTATCATATCTTATAACGAACACCTTTATACCAAAAATTAGACTGTAATAAATTAAATTACTAAAAATTTATTAAATTTATAATCTCATATAATTTTTATATATTGTAATTATTTAAATTTATATTTTTGGGTTCGAGTCAATAAAATTATTTTACTGTATTAAAGGTAAGACAATAACTTCAATAAATTGCACAAAAAGATAGAGAAACAGTTTAAATGTTTTTATTTTGCATAGAAAGTCAAATATAACATTTTGAAAAAACAACAAATATAGTTTTAAGTAGTGGAGAATTATTTGAAATAATAATATTTTTATTAAAAAAAACTTCAGTCAGAGGAAAAACTTAAAAATATTACAAAGAATGTGATAATTATATTGAAAGTTTATTAAAAGAATTTTTTAAAAATGCCACGTTCAATGTATATAAAACCTAAAGGTATACATAAAATTAGAAATGATAATCATAAAAGTAACAAAAATAAATTTGATTATTAAAAAAAGACTACTGTTTGGTACAAGGACTACCAACCCAACAAGTTAAAGAAAATAGGGCTATATATATGTATAGCCCTTTTCTCTTAAACACTTTTTTTTTATTTGTATAATTTTTTTTATTATTAAATAAACGCTTTAGTTATTTTTTTGTTGACTCTCTAATAACTATAGAAACAATAATTTAAAAAAAATGAATTAAACAATGTTGATTTCTTTAACTCTTCTGATGATAAAAAAACTAATGATGATTATAAAGTTGTTTATTATTGTAAATTAAATAATAAAAAAATTACCACTCGAATAGTAGTAGAAAATTACAATTGTCAGGCATTACTTGATACAGGTGCAAATACAGGTTGTACAAAAAGTAACGACCTACTTTTTAAACTCTAATAACTTTTTTGCTTTTTGATATTTTTTTATGATTTTTTTTTATCTAATAGAAAATCATCTTAAAAATTATATAATTAACAATAAAAATTGTTTTTTTATATAAAAATAAAGAAAAATGAAACATTTAAAATGTTTTCAATTTTTTATTAAAATATTTTTTGTTAAAATACATTTTCTAAACTATTAAAATGTTTCTAATTTTAATTTTCCCTAGTTAAAGGTATTTTTTTATTTATAAAAAATGACAATATTTAATAAACTTTTTAAGAGAGTATCGAAATATAAAACCGTTATGGTGGGCACCACCATATGGTATAGCGGATAAATTTATTATGTAGTAAAGTATAAGCGATATAAATATAAACTCAATGGTTAAGTTCAAATTAACTTTATTATTTTAAACAGAGTGACAATGATTATGTGATTTATACTTATTAGAATTATTCTTCAATGATTATTTGAATATTCTCCAGAAATAGAAGGTTAATATGCTAAACCCACAGCATATTAAGGGTATTCTTTATTAGGAATATTAGACTAACTACAACAATTTTCTAGTTTTTAATACTACTCCTAGTACCTCTCTCTATCAGTACATTTTCACAACTAACTTATTATTTCTCTTTTGCTGTTGATGTCTATTTCCTATCTCCACCCAAATTTTAAATTTGGGTTCTTCATAATGCCTACTTTCAGGCTGGCATTACAAAACAAGAAACTAAAAAAAAGTAATGAAAAGTATGTATGAAAAAGCTAAAAAAAAGTCGTGAAAAACATTTAAATGATGTTATTTTTATACATAATGTAATATCACTTAAAAATAGAGTTTTTATTTTTTATAAATTAATATAGATATTATAATATATTTTTCTCTAGATGATTCTCTATCGATTAAAAAAAATCACAATAAAATATAAAATAAAAAAAAGTTAATAAAGTTTAAAAAGTTGATTGCTTCTTTTAATACACTCTATACTTTCATTTTCAATTGAAAAAAATTCATTTTTTTATCGTTCAAAAATTCTACAATAGAATATTTATTAACTCTAAGTAATTTTGATGCAAAAGGCTTCAAAGCTGAAATATCATTTTCTTTTAATTTTACTTTGGTAATCAAAACTACACTTTAAAGAATATTTAAAAGTTTATTTTCACTAACATGTTTTTTTATATTTTAGTAGAAAAAATATATCATCTAGTAAAAGTAAAAAACAAAGTGTTTTTTTTTCTGTTACAATTTTTTTCCAACATTTTAAGAATGTATTTTGTTGTTTTTTTGACAAAACATAGAAATAGCATCTGAATCTACTACAAAGATATTGTTGACAAATCAAAAAATTTATTTATTGAAAAAAATACAATCAAATATCATACTCTTTTTTTAAAAATACATTTTTTTTATTAGAATCTAATTATTTTTACAACGGTAATTATTTTATTATGTTAACTATACATTTTTATAACATCTTTTAAATATTGCACATTTAAAAGCAAAAAAATGCTTTAATAAATGCGTTGCAAATACATTATTTTTGAGTGTAAAATCAGAAATTTCAGAAATTATTTTTGTGTGTAGTACATACAAGAAACCATATAAAAAGTGACAGAAGTAGAAAATGATAGAAAGATAACAAAATAATAAAAAAAAAGTGAATAACTATTTTTTTATTTCTTTCATTGCCATCCTTCGTTTAGTTAAAATAGAAGGTGTATCAATATATTTACTTATATTCTAACATACATTATATAAAACATTATAAGTAGCAACCTACAATATCCGCCCATCTGAAAAATGTTTTATCAAAAAGTTACATAGATAAAGAAAAGCATTAGAATAATGTTTACATTTAAAAAAAATTTTTTTTTACAAAAATAGCTATAACTTTTTTTTTAAATTAAAAATCAAACAATCTCTTTTATGTAACTATGTTATTCTGAAGGGCTATGTCTGTGAAGACACACCTTAAGAAAGAACTATATAAGGAATATTGGAAGATTTAAAATACGCTTTTAACAAGCTTTCATTTTGAATACTTTTACAAGACAGAAAATATAATTATATATCTTTTATAATTGTTAACATTATTTTACCTTTTATTTTAATAAACTCTTAAAATTACTTTATTGTTTACTGTTTATTATAAATAACCGGGAGTCTTAACAGGCTCCCATATAATCCAAAAGAATTACAATTATAAAATTAAATCATAATTACAAAATGGTATATTAATTATTTATATTTCTTTAATAATGACTTTAAAAACATTCAAAAATATTTCTTATTTTAATTATAAAACAAAAAAATAAACTATATTTATTTTAATATAAGTATGCATATAAATAATATGTAAATTAATATTTGAAATAAAAAATGTATTTTGTTTTGTAAACCAAAAAGATTAAATCATTGCTTTAAATTTTTCTGCTTTTCTCACAAAACAAAATTATGTAAACATTTTGATATAATCTTACTTTCTTATGTTTTTTACATAAATTATAAACATTAAATAAAATATTAGTTTTATTTTGTAATAAAAATATTTTGTATACATAATATAAGTGAAATAAAGAATATATATTTTGACAAATTAAAACATTATTACTATTTCTAACCAACCAATTTATTTTATTCTACTTCAATTAAATTTATTTTGATCTATCATAGAAAAAGAAAGACCATCAAGCTCTAAAAGCAAAAATTAATGTTTAAAAAATTAAGAACTAAGTCTTTAGGCTCTTCTACAATGGAGAAAAATGAACTTGCTCAATTTAATCCTTCAGATATCTTTGAATTAAAAAGAATTTCTGATAATGAACAAAAACAATATGATGATGAACAAAGACGACGTAATAAAGAGAGAAAACAACGTGATAAACATTATAGTTCTTCAGTTAAATGTGTCAAATTAAATGACTCACCAAAAATCTCCAACAGTCAAAGTAGTAAATTTAAATGTAAAGAGAGTTCTGAAAAAGAACAAAAAACTGAAAAAAAAAGAATATATGATGAGCTTGGAAAAGAGCAAGAACGTAAAGAATATGACAAATACAGGACTGCTAGAAAAAATGTAAGATTCAGTTAATTAAAAATTAATGTAATTTTTTAGAGATATGATGGGGCAATGAGCAAATTTAGTAATAAAGTTGAAAGTAACAGAATAATGTTAAAAAATAAAAGAAAAAGTAGTGATATACAAAAACAGCGTTTTGATAAAAAGATAGAAATGCTAGAAAAAGAAATATCACAAATAAATTTGAAAATAACTGAATATGAACAAGCAAATTTACAACTTAAAACTGAAATACAAAACAAGAATTTGAAAATATCTAAAGTTGAGGATACGTTGCATGAGCTTCAAACCGAAATTTTACAAAAAGATATTGAAATAAATATTATTAAAAATAAATTAAAAGTTTCCAATGGAAATTAAACAGCTTTAGTTAAAACTGAAAAAGAATACAAACAAGTAAAAAAATTGTACATATTTTCATTGCTTTTAAAATGCGTCAGTTAAAAAAATATTATTTATACAATTAAAAAGCTGCTAAATGTTTTCTTAAGGTAGGGTTAAAAGATGAGATTGTAAACAGTTTTAAATTAAAATTAAACTTACAATAAATTATATACTATTTATTTAAAGGTAATTAAATTAAATAATAACAAAAAAAATAAAGATATTTTTAAATTAAGTATTTAATATTCTACTGTGTTATAACTTTGATTCTTAATTTATATTTTTCAGTGTTCACGCTGGACTATAAACAAGATAAGCATTAATATTATTTATTATTGGACAAAACAGTTTAAAGTCTGCTCATTTTATGCTTAAAGATATTTATTAAAAGAATTTATTGATAATAAATGAAAAAGTGTTTTTTTACAAGATAAAACAACTTAAGAAAATGAAAAACTTTAAACTTTTATTTTTTGTGATAGTGCAAGAAACCAATATTACGAAACACTATTTGGGACGTTTGTAATTGTAGATAAATCAACAGAAAGCTTGGTAAACACGTTTAAACAACTAATTGGTATAATTGCAAAAGTAATCCAAATTTATGAGAATAAATTATTAAACGATACATATGATTGTATTTATGGGTTTATTGGAGATAATGCTAGGACTAGAAAGAAATAATATCGTCTTTTTGAAGAAAAAATAAATCGTTTTTAAAAATCTTTTGAAATAAGAAATAATATAGAGTATTAATGTGTTGCTCACATTTGAAGTGATATATTTAAGTACATTGGTAAATTTATTGAAAACTTTGAAAATGGAAAGAAAACTTTACAATTCGTTAAACAATTTTCAAAAGAATTATGCCTTAGAAGTTGTGAATATCATCCACCGGCAATGCATTTAAAGTTTTTTGTAAGGATAAAATAAATAAAGAAAAAACTAAAGGAATAATTTTTATTAAACTATTACCAACTTTAACTTCAATTGCAGAACATCGCTTCCAAATCAATAGAAGTAATTTGCCAGGATATTGTAAATGCTTACTCAGAATTGTTAAAGTTTTCGAATACAATAGGAGCATCATGTGAAATTTGTCAAAAAATTCTTTCATACTACAGTGTGAAGACAATGCAAACACATTAAGATTTACAATTTTTTTTTTACGAAATGTTTATGTATCCAATAATCTAAACGGCTGAAACAATTGAAATGAGTAGATTTTTTAACTATATGAAACATATGTTTGTAATTGTGAAACAAAATAATTTCTTAAAACTTATTAAAATTAGAAAAAAATAAAAGTGAATTTAATAAAGAAAGTAAAATATCTATGTTTTCTTTACTGAGTGTACTTTACAATTTAATGGATAATATAGTTTTTAAAACAAGTTTTGTTTCTTTAAAAAAAAAATGGTTTTTGTATTTAAAGTAACTGCTGAAAATGTTAAGAAACGATTTATAAATGTATATAAAAAAATCTTTAAAAAGGAAAATAAAACATACAGTTTTTATATTAAATCATATACAAATGTTTTATCAGAACATGTATTTGCACAATCAAAAGAACTGCTCAAAAGTGTACCAAGTAAAACAATTACTATGAAAAGTGCTGAAATATTTGCAGCACATAATAAAACAAATTGTTTATTTGAAAGAATGACTAATGATGAATTTAATGAATTTTTTAAAAATCATTCAAAAGTGACTAAACTTTTAAAAAATGATTTAAAAATTAGTCGAAAAATATTATTAAAAGAAAAATAGATATATACTACAAGCAAGTAGAAAATTGTATAAAGAAAATTATGAAAAATAATGCTAAATTATTATTTAAAGAACAATTATAATCAATAACAACTGTAAAGTGATGAAAAAAATTAATAAAATTATAACTAAATTTACTTCACAACAACGAAAAAACAAATTTTTTAATCATCAATTAAAGTTTTGGAACAATCAAATAAAGAAAAAAGAATCTAAATCAAAAAAAATATTGAAAAAAATCAAAAAAGTTATAAAAAATTAGAGTACTTTGTGAAACAATTTAATGAAAAAAATGACTTTAATGATATATTATCAGAATTATATAATGATGATAAATACTTTTTATTTAAATCTACAAATAACAAGCAATACTTTTTTAAATATTGGACTATCTCTCAGAACATGATATTAATAATAAATAATGTATTAATATTAACCATGAAAAATAAAAAAGCAATAAAAATGCTTCAATAGAAAACAGTCAAGCAACTTTAAAAAGACTTAATGTCTAAGAAAAAAATGAACGATTTGAAAACTACTTTAGAAATGTTTAATTAAATTTATAAATCTAAAAAATAATAATGCTTTTCAAAAATTTATAATTTTTAAAATATAATGTAAAACAATTTTTTTTAAATTAAAATCTTTTTCAAATAATTTTTAAATTAATTTTTGCTCAAAATAATCTTTTAAAATAAAATTATTTTATATTTATTATTAATTTAATACTCAATTAGAAGTGCATGTGTTTGTCAAAGCAATTTTGCATCTTTTTTTCGTTTAGGACCATACTAACTTAATATAAAATAGTTTAAATGTTTTTTTAAAACTGAAAAAAAATATTTACGAAAGATAAAAATACATTCATTTATATAATACATTAATTTTTCTAAAAAAAATGTTTTTAAAGATCTCTTTAAATTAAACAAATTAACATTAAATAAAATAGTAATAAAAATATAAATAATTTTTCACTATCAAAACACTTTCTTTTCGATTTTGTTTATTTCCAATTTAACATAAATATAGTTATGTTTAAAGTGTATATCATTTATATTAATCTTCTCATGTATTGCTTGTGAAAGATCATTAATTCAAAATAAAAGTGTATTAACGAAAAAAAATTTCTTCATGTTATTATAATCTTTTGATCAGATAAAATGTTCAACGTATCTAATGTTCAAAGTTATTTTCTTTAATAAAAGATAAAAAAAAATAATTGATATATCAACAATGGTAAAACAGAATAATTCACTTAAAATATTTTAAATATCATTTTATAAAAATAAATACAATGAAAGTTTGTTTTTATTCTTTATAAATTTAAAATAAATAATATAGTTTTTATGTGAAAACACTCTTTTTTCTTTTCTATAAAATAAATTTTATTTTATACTGCATGGCAATCCTGGTAGTTCTTTATTGAAAAATAAAGTTAGTTATTAGTTCAATCCTTTTTCGTTACATTACAAGTAAGAGAGAGTATCTTTCAACAATTATTAAAACAAGGATATATATTTATTGAGATTGTACTTGGATTATCAACTAGATATATCCTTTTCCTTTTTTTTTGATACTCTCTGTTCCTTAAACACTGTAAATCAAGAAAACATTACCAAAAAGGTTATTTTCTTGTTTATTTTTTTATATACCTATTATACTCTTATATACAACGTGTAATCTTTTATTTCATTTTTTTTGTAATTTTTTATAAAAGTATATTTAATTAGCACTATTATTTCTTATATCGATGCTATAAGAAATCTTTTTTATAGTCATAAAATATTGTAATCCAGTAACAACTATTAATTATTATTTTAAATTTTTGTCATCTAATTACTTGTTTGTTACAAGTAAAAACAAAAAATTATTTTATATACATCCGAAATCAAATAACTTTTAATTATAATTCTTTCCCTTTTTTGTCATCCTATCTTCACATATATTTGTAATTGTATTGATAGTTACCTATTTGATTGAATATTATATTTCAAATTCGATAATTAACTATCTAATAGGAAACAATGACGAGTAACTACAAACTTGAAGCTATGCCAATAGATAAGTTTAAAGGTAACGCTAGTGATTATTTAAGTTATATTAATAAAATATTTATTATAAATAATGTAGATGTTAATAATGATAAAACTTATGTCAAAGAATTTCTCAAAATTCAACATACACAGAAAATGAAATCATGTCACTTTGACCATGGTGGTTTATATCATTTTGTAGCATACATTTTTATATAAACTGTATGCACGGTTTGTATAAAACTGTATATGTAGGTTTAGTATAAAATGTATGGTACAAAAAATGATATAAACCACAATTGTTAGTTTTATGTATTTGATACAATTACCATGCACATTTTGTATCAGAATGTATACTACAAAATGTATTCTACCACGTTTTGCGGTTTCATATATTTTGTTTAATCGGTCATTTTGACAACCACCACAAAATATATCATTTTGTAGGTGGTCGGGTCAAAGTGACATGATTTCATTTTCTGTGTAACTCTACCACCTCTTTATTTTTTTCATCGTATAATAATATAGCACAATGGACAAAACAAGTTGTTATAGATTTTTGTAAATCATTGATGTCCGATTTGCCTAACCGTCCAATGAATAAGATGATAAGTTTATCTAGAGCCTATAAGTATAAAAATAAAACTATTAAAGCTTATATTTTACAACTTAAATCTCTTATTTCTTCCATGACTGAGGCTGAGAAAGAAAAGGTTATTTTATAAAAGATAGTATCTGAATCTGATGAAAATCTAAGAAATTATTTATGTGAGATTAAAAGCTTTTCATTCCAAAGTGTTGTTACGGCTATTGATGAATATACTGCAATTAACGAGTTTAGAAAATTTATGAATTTAGATGACATATACAATGAACAACCTAAGTTTAATAATAAGTTTAACAAACCAAGCTATAATAAACATAATTCTTCAGACATTTATAAAAATAATAAATTAAATCATATCATGAATCCAAAAAATATTAAATTACCTAATGATACAAATAGTACGACTAAAGTAGAACAATCTAATAGTCAAAAATCCTCATCACTTTCTTGGGACAATAGAGACTTAACTTTATATAAGACCTTAATAAAAGAACAATTTTCTAACAGTCCATTAGTGTATGAAGCAATAAAATTATTTTGTAGAGATGTTGTTGTTATGTTAGACAGTGAAGCAACATGTAATATTATTTTATTAGAACTAGTAAATAAAAACAACTGGAGATACTATAAACATGATTTTGAGGTCAAGAGCATAAATGATACTTCCTCAAATTTCATAGGTTTCTTAGATGCACATGTAAGTATAATTGGTAATTCAACAAATGTTAAAACCCGTTTTTATGTTTCTAAGGCCAATTTTAATTCTAATAGTGGGGGTATGTGTAAACAGTTAGGTATATCAGTAGATAGAAAAATATCTGAAGTATTTAAGAAACTCAATACATCATTTAGCAGTTAGAAAAATTGAGTATAACTCAACCAACATTAGTCGATTTCTTAATAAATAACCCTAGTACTTACGATGATTCCATTTTACAACTCATCCTTACTACAAGTATCCCATTAAAAGAGCAACTCAAAAGAAAATTATACAGAAGTTATAGACCTAAAGGTGATGGTTATAATTTTCTTGCAAATACTCTTCGTAAGGAAAAAGTAGAAGAAAAAATTAAACAAAGTCATAGTTCCTTTTTAACTTCACCTACACATGTGATTAATGAAAATTAATCTCGATTAGTTATTGATGCTAGAGAAGTAAATAAATATATACAAACAATATTTCTGCCCCTAATGTCACACCAAGATATTCAAAAACATGTAGCTGAAGCTACACATTATTATTTTTTCGATTTTACAGTTGATTTAAAAATATTTTGGTTAGGGAAGAGGATAAACATATCTTTGGATGTTAGATACTCCTCGTCACGGCTACATTACACGTCACATTAAATAATTTTTATATATATATTAGGGCTCTATTGTATAAGTTATTTCTTTTTTTTCATCATTTAACTAGTTAACAAGATCTGTAAGTTAGATGATGACTACTTTTTATTGTATTTTTTATTTTTAGAGTTTACTAATAAATTCATTTAATCAACTTTGTGATGGTCAAGAAAAGGGCAAGATGGAGTGATGGGGAGAGTAGTGAGGTAGTAACCCCACAAGTCCACAAGATCCTCAACATTGGATTTTCCACTATATTTGAGTCATATGTCTATAATGTGCTTAATTTCGGTTATTCTTGTAGTACCCAGATATTTCAATAAAAATTAGAGCAATTATTTAACACATATAATATACACAACTATTTATTACATGTCGAAAATACATTATTTTACGGTAATGATGAACAATTAGAGCAGAATGTTTTAAAATTCCTTCAAATGTGTAAAGATTTTCATTTAAAAATTAATTTATCCAGATCTGAGTAAAACACTGAATTAGTTACATTTATGGGATATATTTTAGATAGTGTAGATATAACAGTCCCGTTATATAGACAAGTTGAGTTGAATAATTTAAAACAACCACCATCTAAAAATGAAGCAAAAGCAGTCTTAGGAAAGTTTTCTTATGTAAGCAGATATATAAAAAATTTTAGGCAGATCACTGCTAGTCTTCACCCTAATTTGTCAAAAGAATATAAGATAACTGATCATAGAAAAGATGATTGGAGAAAATTACAATTATCAATAAAAAAATTTTCTTGTTATGCACCACCCTCCATTAGATAAAACATTATTTTTTGAAGCTATACCTACACCAGATTCTCCACGGGCATATTTATTTTAACGTTGAAGAAAAATTTATTTTAAAAATTTTTTTGGTGATCACGTCAAATTAAAAGATTACAATATATGTAAATGTTTAATTTGATGACAAACATTAGCTATCAATTAATTCACTCCTTCACTCTCGAGTTCTCCATCCTTTGAATCATGAAATTTCTTAATATTTGTAATGTGAATATTCTTAATTTTTAGCCTTCTCATTCTTTTTATACCAAACAGTGCTCCTTTCTATCTTTTCCACTACAAATAGTCCCAGGTAAATATTCTCTACTTTAGTTCTATTCCCCATGTTTTTCACTAATATCTTCTGTCCCTTCTTTTGGTACAAAATCGCCTAATGACAAAACTATAAAGTTAGTTTCTGTTTATATGCGAAAAATGAATAAAGCGGAACATAATTATTTTCCTGCTGAAAAAGAACTTTAAACATTAGGTTTACTTATTAAACGTAAACATAAATCTATTAGATCACGTAAAACCCAACTTCTCACTAGAAGTGATTTTATGTATACCCTATTAAAATCATTTCTTGACTTTATACTTGATCAATCATCAAGAGTTTAGAAATTAGTAGCCCCAATAATTATAAAAAATCTCGAAATTGTTAAACTTAATTAAACACAAAAAATTGATAAATCTCTAACAAACATAGTTTCTTATTTTACAAAACTAATGCTATCTAAACAAAATATAGTTATCATCAATGAATTTGATATTGATGAAATCGTACAATTGCAACAGGAAGACCCTTCTTGCAATCTATTAAAAAAATATTGTATGGGATCAATTAAAATCTTAAATACAATACCGTCCCAGTTTATAAAAGATTTAGATTCAATACATATAAATGCCAATATAATATATTTTGCCAATAGACCAGTAGTTAATCTTAAGTTAGTTGAAAAAGCTGTTAAAGTTATGCATTTTTCTACTCATGCTGGCATCACTGACATTCGAAGACGTATTAAAAGTTTGGTTTACTGTCATAACACTTTTTCTATTATAGAAAATATTGTCGGATCTTATAATACATGTTTAACAATGAGGAAACTTCCTAATAAATTGTATGTATCTTTTATCAGAGCTTCACATTTACGACAAATAGGTTCTTTTGACCTGTGTCATGTCAACGGTGAAACTATCATTGTACTAGTTGATCATTTTTTTAATTATATGTACGCTCAGGTAATTCCAGGGTAATCACCAAAGTTATTAATCAATTTTTTCCACTTCATTATGAATGAATTCTCTTATGTTATTCTTATATCTGATAGAGAACCTGCTTTAGGTTATAAAACTTTATTAGAATTTTTTTCATCTTTTCAAATTTGTTTTCATAGTAATTATACTCCTCATCATACACGAAAAGTTTTATCTGTAAAATATAGACCAGAATCAATTGGTCGTATAGAAAGTCGTATTGTTTCCCTTAATAAGAAATTATAAAAAGCAGCATCATTTAATATACCACCATCTAAGCAATTTAATTGATCAATTAATTCTTTAAATACCTCTTTGTCTAAACAGAAAAATAATAAAGGAGAGTATCCACCTATAAACTATGGTTGGATTCATTGTGACTGCGTAGAAACATCTTGATGAAGTTATATTTTATACCTAATAAAATAAAATTTAAAAAACATAATTTAAATAAGATATGATTTAAAATAAAAGTTTTTAAACTATATAAATTTATAAAAAAATCAAAATATATTTTTATCTTTATTTTAACTTAAAGCTTTTTTTTAAGGACAATCTAAATTAATATTTTATATTTCAAATAATTCTCAACCGAATAAATAAAAAAATCATAAAAAAAGCTTCTAATAAAATTTTTTTTTAAATAAATTATAAACAATCATTAAACTTATCGAAAACTGATATCTAACTTATTCATTTTTTTTTTCGAACACAATGACAATCAAGCATTTTTTTTAATTGCTTAAATTTAAAACTTAATCTATTTTATAGATTAAATAAAACCTATTATATTAAGTACCAATTTTATATTATTCTCTTATTATAAATAATAAAAATTTTAATCCTCTAAAATGTTTCATTGTCATTTTTTTTTATTAGATACCTAGGTTAGGAAAAAGATTATATATATATATATATATATATATATTATTAAATAAATTTAATAGAAAACCAAGCAAAAATTATATAATTTTTTTATTTCAATATGTTTAAATTTGTTTTTAATTTCAGATAAAATTAATTTTAATAATAGTTAAATAATACTATGTTTTTTGTATAATGTTTATTCTTTCATATTAATGAATTGTTACCTTAATTAAGGTAACTTAATTTTTAAGATATGTACTATTTTAAAATTTTTGTGAAAAGTAATTTTAGTATATTTCATTATTTTTTATTTGTCAATGTTATGGTTATGATTTTTAATAATTTTGTATTATTATTGTATTGTATTATTATTTTTACTTTTAGGGGTACTACACCAATAAAAATTTTTACTTAATGGTTATTATGAATGGCAGAGATCTTTACAACTATGATGAGGATATAACAAAATTTTATGGAGAAGGAAGCCCACAGTCAGTTAGTAAGTTTTGAATATAACATCATTAAGATATTTTATACGTAGTTGAAAACATTTTTTTCTTTTTTAAGAACACACACAATTTACTTGCCCTGATAAAGTTATTTTAAATAATAACTTTTTAGCATTTTAAATTAAATTATTAATTAAATTATTAAAGACGAAAAATTTTAATTTTATATCAAACAAAATGCTTAATTATATATATAGCAAAAATAAAATATAAAAATTTTTATACATATTTTTTTTGATTTTTCTAAAATTAAGTTTACAATAAAGTTTATTAAAAAAAAATTAAAAAGAAGTATTTATCATAATTAAAAGGTTTGTATTTTAATAAATTATTTATATTTAAAAGAATTTTTATGTGTAAAAATATTTTGAATTTAAACTATATATTTAAAAATTTAGACATTTAAATTAATTGAAGGGATGAATAGTTCTAATATCATATTTATAAAAAAAAATTTTTTTTAATGTAAATCAATTTTTTATTTTTTAATACAATAGACTGAACAAAAATTATTTTATTTATTAAATAAACAAAATAAAATTTTTTTAACTATATAGTTTTAACACATTGAATTTTTAATTTTTTATAATATTAATAATTGAATTTTTTATACTAAGTAAGAGTAATAAATATTTTGTATATTTAGCTATATGACAAATTTTATTTTAACTTTAAAAAAATTATTTTTTCTAATTAATAATAATTATAAATAAATAAAAAATTTATTATTTAAAACATTTGAATCAGGACAATCAAATTGTGTACACTTTTTACTATTTTTATTAAAAAAAATTAAAAAGGTTTTAATAAATTAATTATATTTTATTTTTAGACTATAATCCAGCTCTTATAAGGATTTTAGAAGGAAAAAATGAGGAAGAATCCTTCTCCTGGGACACCTTTAATATATATGTTGGTGTGTTTTGTGGAGGGATGGTGGTGGGAATTGTAGCAACAGTCCTCATCATGTGTTGGTGGGACTGTTGCTGCAATAGAAGGTGTCTCAAAACCTGTGCCTCCTGCGACTGTTGTAAAAGTTACAAAAAAGTAAAAAAAAGCACAGGGGCGCAAGATAATTTTTTTTAAATTTTTAAATTAAAAAATAAATTTTAAACAAAATTTTAATAAAAATATTGTATTATTGTTATTTCTTCTATTTGTTGAAAAGTATTTTTTTTAATGATTCTTTATCGAATGACTATAAAAACATTTATTTTTATAAATATTGAAAAAAGTCATGATTAATAAAACGTTGTCAATTTCATATTTTTATTGTACGTATAACATAACTTTTTTTAAATTTTTCAATGTTACTATTATAAAAGAAACTTATTTTGTTAAAATAATTATTACAAACACTTAATTTATCAAAAAATAACTACTTTTTTAATAGTATTATTTTCATTAATGTATTATTAGTTTGTTATAATGTATGATATATCACAAAAATTAAAAAACTTATGTAGATCAATGTTATTATCTAAAAAAGGTAGCAAATTTTTCTTTCAACAATTTTTTAAACAAAATTGTTTATTTTTTTGCTATAAAAATAAAACTTAATATAACATTTAAAAAAATAATAGCTTAAATGTAATTTTTTTTAAGTTTCATAAGTTTAACGATGCTACAAAATAAAATATAAAGAAATTTTCCTATCAATTAATAAAATTTTTTGAAGTTAACATTGTTAAATTAATTATAACTTCTTTTGTAAACCCAGACAGCTATGTCAGAGATAATAACCTCAAAGAGAACTAACCAGAAGAGAGAACACAAACACAAAGAATATAAAAAGGAGAGAACGATTTAATATAATTACATATATACATATTTTTTAGTTGTTAACTTTACATTCTTAATAAATAAACTTATATATTTTATCTGTAACTTTAAGAAAATCTAGGCTTATTAAGGAGCCCTGTAGGGGCTCCTAAACCAACCCTGGATTACACTTTCAATGTTTAAAAAATAACTGTAATTATAGTCATTATATAGAGAATCATTTACACTATAAGAACATTTTATTAAATCATACTGAAGAATTATCAATTAATTATTTATAATCAAAAAATGATGAAAAATCAATAAAAATTGACAATTTTTCAATTTTAATAACAGTTAATGAAAATAACTCTAAATGATATTATTTATCGCAAATAGCCATTTACTCAATAAACACTTATTAGTAATAATCATAATTATAGCTTTTTATATAAAAAAGTTTTATACACATAAATGGTAAAAACTAACTCTTTTTTCAAAAGCCTATAACTCCAGAAAAAATTAGAATTTTTAAATAGTATTTCGGTTTTGTTGTCCAAAAATGAATTAAATATTACTTAAATCCGTTGAAAAATAAAAAACTTATTAATAACAAAAGTATTTTTATCTACATAACAGATACACTGTATAATGTAAATTAATATAAATGCCATGTTATATTTTTATATCATTAGTTTAATTAATAACAATTACTTACAATTAATTTCCTTATTATTGATAGTACAAAAAATAATTGTTAAAAAAGGAAAAAATGTTTTTAAAAGATATTAGTGCTCCGCAGGGCAAGACACGCGTAGCGTGGCTTGTAATGAATACTTTACACCAACAAAAAAATACTTTTTAAATGCTAATGTTATGCCAGTATAGTTACCCACATTTAAAGAGTCTCAGTCTTAAAATATTTACTTTAAACCACGCGGATCCATGTCTGATAAATTTTTGAAAGGTACACTTCTTGGTACTTATAGTAGACAAGTATCTTTAGTACATGATTTAGATGACAAACAACATTTAATATCTTCAAATTATATATTTGAAGCCACATCTACACCATTGTACTCACCACCAATTTAATTGATACTATTTTGATTGACGATGAAGTAGTTATGGAGGATTGTCAAAAAACTTTATCTATTGTAGATAACATAGATATCAATATTGTTAAGAAGAATGATGGTTTAAATATAATTGAAAACTTCTTCAGCCCTATTCTATCCTCCCAGTCTTATAGTCTCTCACGCCAAAACATCAGGAAGAACCTGATGATAAAGGTAATATGACTCTTAATAATGATGTTGGTAAAGAAAAGTATGAAACCCAAATTAACCTTAAATATATCCATAAATCTGTTACAAATAAGAAAGAATTTTTACAAATATTGAAAAATAATCCTGGTGCATCAATAGCTATTATAGATGGAAGTTTTTCTAACTCACCAAATGAAATAGAATATAACAAAGTGGGACATGGAGTTGGAATTATTGGGTATTTAAATAAAATTCCTTTACTTATTTCTAGAAGAGGTTTTGCACGTAGAAAAACACCTGCTCTGCGTCTTCAAACCCATGCTCTTTTATTTATTTTAAGAATCGCACGTTACCATAAAGTTGAACATTTATACATATTTACAGACTGTGATTATGTAGCTAATACATATACACAAGAATGGTACAAACGTTGGTTCAATGAAAAAAAATCATTTTCACATTTAAATCTATGGAATCAAATATTTAGCCTAAAAAAAGCTACAAATAAAGTTATACATTTATCCAGAAATGCATTTCCTTTACATACATATGTGGATAACTTAGCTAAAAGAGTTGTTGATATCAATAAACTAAGTGATCCTAAATTTGATAAAATAAATATATTAGGATTTTTAATGCTTTCAATTAACAATATTAATAATTATTTAAAATTATTAGTTAAATCAATTAACACCACCGCCCTGATGCTACATCAAACATATCGTTTAATGTAAGAAATTTAATATAAATTATATAGTTTTTATGTAAAAACACTCTTTTTTCTTTTTTATGAAATAAATTTTATTTTACACCACAGTTATTCATAATAAAAAAAATTAGTCAAATTGTAAAAAAAGAAGCAATAAAAAAATATCTTATATTTTTAATTATGGAATTAACAAAGAATATATGGGATAAAAAATATGAAGATTTAAAACTAGATTTTTTAATATTCAAGGATAGGTTAATTGTTAATAATTATTTTAAACCAAATAATTATTATAAACTTTTAAGTTTTGCATCTCACACAAAATTCTTACCCACATAAGCATTATGTTGCATATTTTAAAAATAAAAACAAATGATACTGTCTAAATGATCACCATAAAGCAAAAGAAATAGATGAAAGTTTGTTGCTTACTAAAAAAGTAGCAATTTTGTTTTATTATATATAGAATAGAAAGACACATATTTAATTTATAATAACTTTTTATTAGAATATAAAAACAAAGTTTTTTTTGTTATTAATTGGTATCTAACACCATTTTATATTTTTATCATTATTATTTATCATTACTTTTATTCATACTCATTATTTCAAGTTAAAATAAATATTAAGTATTTAAAAAAAATTATTCGTCAAAGTAAATGATCCTGCTCAGAAAAAAATGCAAAATTTCTTTGACAAACATGCGTGCCCTCTTTTTGATATTAAAAAATTTTCTTACAACTATTGTTAGAGGTATAGTATGCCTTCTTTTGCCAACGATTGGAAACGCGCGCCTGTAAGTTTTTATAATAAACAAAATGTTTTACTTTCATTTTTAGTTGTTTTAATTAAACATTTTAAAAATTTTATTTTTAAAAAGAATCGACGTATTAATTAAAATCTTTATATACCTAATTTCAAAAGGTTAAAAATATTTTGCATTTTGAGTAAACAACACTGCAGATTGTTAGCTATTATATCCAACAAATTTATATATAATTATAAAACTTTTTAGATAATTATCAAAACATTTAGTAATGGCTCCTTCAAAAAAAAAAAATTCAAGAAATTGTATACCTAGAACCCTTTCAGAGTCTTCTACTTGTAGTTCATTATCAACAGACTCATCAAAAAGTTTACGTGCAAGTTCAATAAGTAATAATCGCAAAAATACAACAAAAAAAATTGGTAGATCAAAAAAAAAGCAAGTTGAAAAAATGTTGACAAATGAGTTAGTTAAAATAAAAGAAAAACTCAATCAAGATGAAAGTGAAAAATTAGATTCTGTAAGTTTTTTACTAATATTAAATTTTTTAATTATTATAGGATGATTTTTCCAAACAATTGGCTTTATTGATAAATGGGAAAAAAAATAATCAAGATTTGGATGATGAAAATGTGAATATGGAAGAATATATACAACAAAACAATGTAGAAAGTATTGCTACCAATAGTAATAGTAGACTTAATGAACTTTTTTTTAAACCAGGAAAAAGTACAACAATAAACAGTAAAAAAAATAATACACATGATGTCATGTTAGATATTATTTCAATTAAATTTAGCGTTAATAAATTATTGACTGCAATTGATAATCAAAATAAAAAAATTGATGATAAAAACAAAAAAATAGAAAAAATTATGAAAGAAATTACTGAAATAAAAAAGCTATTAATAAACAAACAAGAAACTAATGCAATTCAATATAATTCACTTTTTAACTTAACTAATACTGATAATAATGAAACTAAAGAATTATTTAGTACAACTTTTAGTACTAAAAAAAATATTTCAAATTTAAAAATAACTTATCATATTAATGACGAAGAAAATACACCTTTAATTGAAGCAACAGATGAATACATAGAAAATACTGTTAATCAAATGAGAGAAAACTATTTTGATTTGTCATTCTGCAATGAAATAAATGACGAAAAATTAAGACATTTCCTTGATGACAGTATAATTAAAAATGAAGCATTAAAATTAATAAAAAATACAGGAAAATTTTGTAAGTTTGTTGCTGACATACTTATACCTATAGATGGTCAATTAAAATACTTTTTTCCATCTAAAAAATCTAGAAGATCTAAGAATGAACTACTTAGCAATACAATAATAAAGTGTTTCAATATTTCATGTAAATATTTAGGTTTAGGTATAATTGTAGAAGAAGAAACGTAAGTTGTACTTTTTTTTTGGTTTTTTAACATTACATTTTAGTTACTTAAACCATGGAATTCATCTTATAAATACAAAATCATCAGATAAAAAATTAAAAAATGCAAATGTGTTATTTTATACATTGCCACATAAAGAAACATTTTTTTCTCTTGACAGCATTATATCCCAAGAATCAGATTATGAAACTGATTAAGAATAAGAAATAATTAATTAATTTGATAATTTAAAATTTTTTTTTAGATTTTATTAATATAAGTTTAAAAATAAAAGTTAAAAAGGTACTAAGAATGAAAGTTTGTTATAAAGAAAAAAATCAAAGAATTAGTATAAAAAGAGGAAAATTTTGAAATAATTAATTTTTTATGTTATCTTATTTTTATTTTACTTTAATTTTTCTTTATTTCATGTATGTTATATTTTAGGCATACAGTCCAGTTTTAAATAAAATTTATTTCTAATTTTTTAAATTTTTAGCAGTTAGAACTATCTATTGGCTACTAAATATATTTGTTATTAAATAAAAAAATTTAATATTATAGCAAGTTTAATAAATACATTTATCGGTTGTTTTAAATTTATTTAATAACTTTTAATTTGATGTATATATTATTTTTGTTTGTAATTTTCAGTCTTTTTCATTTTTTTGAATATACACCCAGCCCCAATAAATATATTTATTAGTTTTAAGATAACTATTGTATTATTGTTGTTATAAATTAATTTTATTTTGTTCTGTTAATTTAAAAAAAAAAAAAAACTTTTTATTAACTTATATTCATAACATTCTAATTTTAAAATATCATTAAAAGTTGTTTGATAAGAGATTGTCATATATCCAAATACTCTAACTATATTAATTACTACTACATCTTTATATAATAAAAAGTTGAAAAATTAAATACAACAAAGAAATGTTCAAAACTTTAAAGCTAATATTTTTACAACACAAAAAATTTTTTTTAATTGTCATGTTATTAACATGTTTGACCTAACAAATATGGGAACATTTTAGTTTAAAACTAAAACAAAACCAGAAGCAGGGGGCTCTCGTTTTCATTTTGATTTTTGTAACCATTAACGTGTTTGTTTAAATAAAGTCATCTCTTTAAAAAGGTTAAAATTTTATATTAATAAAACTTGAAATATTAAAAATAGAGCATTTTGTTTTACACAGCAAATATTATATTATAAATATTAAGCAAAATAAAAAGGATTTTTTATTAAAAAAACATCTATTTCTGTTTAATTCTATATTTAAATAAGTTAAAAATAAAAAATTATTTATAATTTATTTGTTTATTTTAAATTTTTTTAAATACATAAGCAGTTAATAGTTAAATTAATATATAAGTAAAAATAAATAAAAAAAATATGTTGATGTGTAATGCGTAGATACGACTAGTATTATCAATTTATTTATTTAGATCTACACAATTCAATAAACGAATTAAAATATTAATGATATAACAAAGTAATTAGCCTATTCTTTTTAAAAGTTTTCTTATTTTTTAACTAATTACAATAACTACTAAAATTTCTATAAAAAAAGTATAATTAAAATAATGTCAAAAAATTAGCAATGTTAATAAGTTTGAAATATTTTAACTCATTTTTTTTTCGATTTAGATTAAATTTAAAAATTTGTTTAATAACGAATTAATAATAGTTAAAAAAACTAACTTCAACATAAAATAAAGTAGTTATTTTTTTAATTTTGCAAGTAAACAAAAATTGGTTTATTGTAATTTTTTTTTCAACAAAAAATATAATGGAACACTAATATAAAACTAATGCGCCACATAGAAAAAATTTTTTTAAAGTTTTTACTTGAAATATTTTTTTTGAATCTTTTAATAGAATAAATTTTATGTAAAAGTATGGTATATTAAATTTTGTATACTTGAAATATATAAAAATCATTTTGTTTAAGTTAAATAAAAAAAAGTTAGCTAGTCATTTTTTAAAACTAACTATTTCTAATCTATCTTTTTTATTTTATGTTTAAATTACTAAATTTAAAGTAATTACCACAAGAACTTAAATCTATTTAAAACTATAGATTTTGAAATTAATTATAGTATGCTATAATACATTTTTATATTTATATTAGTAAATTATTATAAATTTTACATTAATAAAACTATCTAAAAAAATTATCAAAGGTTTAAAAATCAAATTTTAAATTTACTTTTTAATATTTAATTAAGACAAATTTTTTTAAAACAATTTTATAATAAATGAAAATTACTTTTTTAAAGTACATTTAAAATATAAATTTATTTATTATTTATTAAATATAATTTTTACAATTTTTTGTTAAGATGAATCAAAATATATGTGTATTAATTGACTTTGACGTAATGTTTGGTTTTTTTTTGTTAAATATCAATAAGTTGTTTGCAGAAATTTATTTATACACATAATAAATAATAATGTTTAAAAAAATAACTTTTATATATTTAGTAACTCATCATAACAAATATTAAAAAGTATAGCACTTTTTACTAAAATTCTATAGTATAAAAATATGAAAATAAATAAAATAACTTATTAATAAATGTAATGAATTAAAAATTTATTTTAAAAATTATATAACATAATGACATTTATTGGATAACCATAATTCAATCAAAATTTATTATTATAAAATGTTACAAAAATTTTAATTTTGGTAAATAATTATTATAAATATATTTTTAATCGGTATAAATTAACAAATTTAACAATTTTTAGTAAATAAAGTAAGAAAAACGTAAATATTTGATAAAGTAGTAAATAAGACAAAACATGTTTAATATGAACTCCAATATAAATAGTTTTAAAAATAAGATAATACTTTATCCTTTTATGATACAATTTATTGAACACTTTAATTATAAAAAAAAATTTACCTTATTCTAATGCTCTATACAACCAATATTAAAATGTTTACTGAATAATTTAATTTTTTATTTTTAAATATAAATTTTTTAATTGGTCAAAAATTTTGTTATTTATATTATTAAAAAACAATAAAAAAATACTTTTTTAAATAATTTTATTATGAACAAGAAAATAACATTATTTAAAGTAAAAAAATTTTTCAATATAATTAAATCAAAAATAAAGGAAAGAAAATGTTCAAAACATTAAAAATAAAACATTTTGAAAAAAATTGTCTAAAAATTAATATTTTAAAGACTTAAATAAATAAACCAATTTAAGAAATAGTTTTGACCATTAAAATCAATTAAATTAATTTCATATTGTAAAAAATTAAAATTTAATAATTTAAATTAATATAAAATAAAAAAAAACTTAAAAAAGGCAATTAATTTATAATTACATAGTATTTTATTAACATAACTATAGTATTGAGTAATAAACTTTATTTTATAATGCTACAGTTATGATAAAAAAATTACAATATTTATTAAAAACGATTTGATAATTTTTGGTAATTAAAACATATAGTATATAAGTAAATAAAAAGGTAAATAATTTATTTCAGAGTGGTTTGATCATTAAATCTTTTTTTGTTTTAGATAACCAAATTGGATTCACAATATATAAAAAAAAGTATTAAAATTCGGGTGTCTAAAGAAAGGTAAACTATTGTCTTTTATAGTTTTTTTTAATATTATTTTTATATTGTATTTTGTTTTATTTTATTTTATAAATATCGTGTAAAAAGAAGAGAGGGTGTGTAATTCATTACCAAAACAGATTATCTACTCTTTTTGTTTAATAAAAAAAAGATAAAAATGTTATAAAATTCTTTTTAATCTAAAATAAAGTTATTAAATTTATGTATATTATTATATATTTAACTGATTGTTTTATCATTTATTATAAATTTAACAAAAAAATAGTAAATAAAAAAAGTTTTTGTTTAAAATATCTAATTAAAATCAAAAATTTTAGATTATTTTTAAAATCATAATTATTTAAAATATAACAATCATAAATTTATTTTAATAGTTTTTTATACTTTTTATACAACTACCTAAAATAATGTTTTTTTTCATGTATAATATTTTATTTTATAATGCTTTAGTTTTTTTTTGTTGTATATTCTTTTTACGTTATTATTCAATAATAAAATATTTTAAATGGAAATATAAAATAAGATATAATGTAAAAAATACTATATTTACATTTAGAATATTTGACCAAAATAATTCTATCATTATCAATTCCCATGTGACTAAATTTAGCTTTGATAAAAGTTAAAACATTTTTGTAAATAGAAGCTATGTATGGATTTGTTAAAAAAAAAACTTTAATCTTTGCTTCATTAATTTTTCTTTCAATGTTTTTTTTGGTTATTATCAAATCTTAAGTTTAATTTTTTTTCCCTTTTCAAATCAAATTGTCAACTCTCTCTTTTTAAGGCGCTTTTCTTTGACTGTCAATTAGGATTTTTATTGCTTCTCTTCATTTGTTTATTAAAGTAAAAATTATTTTCTCAATAATACAATAAATGTAGACTAAAAGTAAGTTACTTTATTTGCTGTAAATTTTATTTAAAATTATTTGATAGATATAAATTATGTTGATAAAAGAAATATTATAAAGTATTTATCATCACAAATAAGCTTTTCTTGTCTTATCATTTATCATAAATACATATATATCCAGATGTATATTTAAATGCCTCAGTTTTACCCCACCCAAAATATAGTATTTTTTAAGATACTTTTTTATTTCATTTTAAACTTTAAATATTTCAAAAGATATTTTTTAATGCTTCCATTTTCTTTTAAATTTAATTGTAGTAAATATTAATAACTAAGTTTACCAGCTAAAGGAAAAAATGTTATGGTTAACTAAAAAAATTTTTACTCAAGGTGACTTTTGGCATACAGAATGGAATAGAAAGTTAGGAATAGCAAGTTTGGTGTTTTTAGCTTCTACAATTGTATTATCATTACATATTTTTATAATATTACCAAGATTAATTTTTACAATAACAGATATTTCTGGATTTATCTATATTTTTTTATTGGCGATCTTTAACATTAAAATAAATAACCAAAATACATATTATTTAATAAAAAAATATCCTAAAAATTGTTCATTATACCATGCAATATCATGTAACTTTGGATATATATGTGGATTTTTATTTGGATGGCTTCAATTACTACAACATACACTTCTTATATTTCTTCTCAATCATAGCTTATCTTGTTACACTAATTTTTTGTTTAGAGGAAAGTTATATAACAATTTAAGTATCAATATAAATTTAAACACTTTTACTAACATTTTTAATTCATATTTTGATGTGTTTCAATTACTAACACTTCTTGTTATAGTATTTATCTTATTTTGTAGTCAAAGAGTAATAAAAACAATATCTATAATAATTGTTTTAGTTACAATTTTTACAACAACATGTTGTACTATTGTGGCAGGTTTATATATTAAACTACCATTTAAATGGATTAATTTAAGTAATATACAACAAATACCAGAAATTATAAAAAAATCATGTATACTTTTATTTTCATTTAATGGAATTACTAATTTACAATATATTACAGAAGAAACAACACGACCTTATAAAAGTTTTAAATATGCTATAAAAATATCTCATTTTTTTTTATTAATTTATCTTACTCTATTATCTTTTATCTTTATCTCATCAGATTTAAAATTTAAAAATACTTCGACAACTTCTAATAATTTCAATATACTTTTATATCCACTAATTTTTAATGTACATAATATTGGTGCAGGAACTTATCTAATGACAGTTGGAGGAGTATGTTCATTAGCAGCTGGAGTTATTGTATCATTTATTCCAATAACAAGATTAATACATACAATGGCAAATGATAATATACTTAAAATATCATTGGCTAATAAAATATTTGGTAAAGGTGGTTCACCAAGAATAGCAGTAATTTTTAGTTCTTTTATACAATTACCATTACTTTTTATTAATTATACATATATAGAAACAGTCTTTTATTTAATGATATTTTGTGGTATTTTAAATAATATAATTTCATCAATAACATACTATTATTTAATTTTTAATGATAAAAAAAATGTTACAGGAACGGAAATAATACAATCACATGAATTAACTTATAGAAAATTTTCAGAAAAAAGTGATAGTGAAAATAAATATAATAGTGATGAGGAAACATCAACTGATGATGATGAATTAGATTATGTTTTTAAGGGACAATATAAAACAAGAGATTTCCGTTATGGAACAATAAGTAAATCTCATAATTGTATATTTCAAGAATGTCAAACATCAGGAAAACATGTTTTAGAACATATTTATGAAACACCTCTTCAAACAGAAGTTTATTTAACAAATTCAAAAAATGATGATAAAATATTTAATTGTATATCCAAAAAACATTTAACAAATGAAACAGCTAATTTGTGGCTAGTATTATATATTTTTTGTACAATATTATTGACAATAATTATTACACAAAATAATTATCAAACATTAAAAAAGCAGTCAATTCCTATTTTAGTAATACTACTTATTATCATAACATTTTGTTTATTTGGTATTATTTATGTATTTATATCAATCTTTTTTTCTGATGTAAATGATAATCTAAATGATATAATTAATAATAAGAGAAATATTAAAAAAAAAGAAATATTTCAAAGATTACTTAATATTTTTTTGTTACAATTAGGAATAGCATATTTTAATTTAAATAATTTTTTAATTATTTTTATATGGTTGCTAATTGGATTTTTATATTATTTAACAATTATTAAAAAAAAATTATAATTATTTTTAATAATAAACATATAATTAATTTATTTTCCTCTTTTATTATTGAAATTTTTACTTGATTTATTAACTGGATTTTTTCCACCTCTTCCACCTCGTCCACCTCTTCCATTGCTTCCACCTCTTCCTCTACTATAATTTCCTCTAGAATATTGGGTTTTTTTTGCGTCTTCAATAGATTTTTTATAATCTTTAACTCTAACTAATTTATCATTATTATATATTTTAGTTGAACAAAAAAGACAACCATTAAATTTAAGTTCACCTTCTGGTAATGGTGATGGTTCTTTATATTCTATAGTAATTGTATTAGATTCACAATTTAAACATTTTTTTTCATTAATTTTTAAATTACTGGCACCTTTAAATAATTCTATAGTAATAGCACAAATATTACAATTTATTTTGTATTTAGGTTTTGTTAATTTATCAAAATACAAAATACCTTTGCAATCCACATCTAAACATTTTGTTAAACTAGAATTAATTGAAGAAAATTCACAACTAGTATGACTGCATTTATTACAGCCAGATTTTTTATTCATATCTTCAAATGGAGGATTATTAAAACAATTTGGACAAAATGGATAACTTTTTATTGTTTGTCCAACATTTTCACTCCAATATAATATTTCAAATTGATCTATTGGACATCTTTTATCACCATTATATTGTTTTATTTGACCTGTTTTTGATGCTGGTATGTTATAAGATTCATTACAAACACTACAATGTAATCTTTGAGGTTTTGAATCAACTAATTTCATAAATCTTAGACATCTACCACATCTACTAAATGGTTTACCACATGAATCAAGTGTTGTAAAAGAATCTTCAAATAATTCATCCATTCCTATAATATTTTCAACAAAATAAATAAATTTTACTTTAAACATATTAAGAACATGTTCTTTAACTATTTGATAATCTGCTTTTCCTTTTGCTATTAAATTTAATTGTTTTTCAACATCAGAACGCATTGATGGTAAAACAAGTTCATGATCTATTCTCCAATACCCATGTACTAAAGATACACCTAATTTTGTTGGGACTAATTTTCTACCACTTTCCACAGTTACATAATTTCTTTGAACAATATTTGCTATATGAACTGGTATAGAAGCATCTGTTCCTATACCATATTTTTCCATTTGAGTTATTAATTCACTTTCTGTCAAATATCCTGGTGGAGTTGTCTTTTTTTCTACTATATTAAGTGTTTTAATATCTAATACACTACCTTTTTTTATATTATTTGATAATCTTCCTTCATCAATAGATTGCCATGTCATGATGGATGTATAACCAGGATCTTCAACACATTTTGTTGTATAAGAAAATAATTCTTCACCAATATTAAATTTTAAAGTTGTTGTTTTATATTTACATGGTTTCATAAGAGATGCTATAAAATGTTGAGAAATATATTCATAAAGTTTCCCTTGATTTCCTGATAATTTTCCATTATCTCCTTTCATTGGAGTTATTGGAGGATGATCACCTTTATCTTCACCACGTTTAGGTCTTTTTATACCTTCATCAATAACTTGTTGTGCATATTTTCCAGTTCCATTATTAGTAGTTAAATTTATTAAAATACTTTTAAAATCAAATTTTGATGGATATTGGGTTGTTTCAGTACGTGGATAAGATATATAACCATGTGTATACAAATATTCTGCTATAGACATAGCATCTTGCGGACCAATACCAAAATTTTTTGAAGCAATTCTTAATAATTCAACTGTATTTAAAGCTTTAGGAGGTTCTTTTATACCATTAACAAAAGTAATTTCATTACAATTAGCAGTAGTTTCCTTTTTAATTTTATTAAAATAAAAATTAATAACTTCTTTTTCATAAATATTTTCTTTTAACCATTGAACTTTTATTTCCTCACCTGAAGAATCTTTTAATGAACATTGTATTTGCCAATAAGGAACAGGCTTAAAAGAAATAATTTCATCCATTCTTTTTACACAAAAACCTAATGTTGGTGTTTGACATGGTCCAAATGAAATACAAGCAGAATTAAGATTTCCATATTTATTATTAAAATACATTGTTTGAAAACGAGTAAAAGCACAACCTATTCTTAAATCTAATTCCTGTCTAGCATCAACAGATAATGATTCATTTAAATTTGGTTTAACTAAATTATTCATTGCAAATTTTATATCCTTATCTGTTAATGCAGAAAAACGTGCTCGATAAACATTTTCCATAATATTTGATTTATTAGCTTTTAATGATCCAGAAACAGCATCAATAACTTCAAAACAAATATTTTCACCCTCCTTATCACAATCTAACCATAAAACTAAAAAATTACAATTTTTTGCTTCTGATGCCAAAAACTAAATATACCATATAATAAAATATAATATAAAATCAAAATTAAACTTACAGCATTCATTTTCATTTTTGGATTTGCTTCTTTTTTTACAATTTTTCCTTTAAATAGTTCAATTGGATCAGTAGTATCCCAATTGTTTAATTTCATATGAAAATCAATTCCCATAACATGTCCACAAGTTGATGTAAATTTAAATCTAGCTTTTTGTCCCATAAAATTTCCGTTATATTCAAAAATTGGGCAAACTCCATTGAAACCTTTTCTTTTGGTACATTTACCATTTGATAAAATCCCTGAAATTGTTTCAGCTAAAAGCGGCTTTTCTGCAACCATTAAAACATTCACCATCCTTATGAATATAATATGAAAATATTAAGTAGTAAAAAAAAAATTTTTAAAACAAAGAAAAAAAAGCACTATTTCAATGAATATCTTTATTCCAAAAAGTAATTTGAAACGAAATTATAATAAAAAAAATATTATTTGAAAGCATACAAGAATAACAAGCATATATTTTATTAATATATTTACTCTGATTTATTTGTCTACATTTAAACATTCAAATCATTTATGAATTACAGTAAGCATAGAAAATAATTTGTATATATTGCTCATTCTGTTTGAAACTATATTTAATACAAAATGTATATGACTAGTGTAATTAACAAATATAATTGTATTTGTATGCGTACAGAAACTTTTTAATATTAAATAGAATGTATGTTAATTGTATACAGTCAAAAAAAAAACTAATATTATATTTTAATTAAAAAAAAGTACTAGTTAATAATTTATAACAAAACAATTTTTTTCCACATTTTCTTCTTTATTATATTATTTTTTGCAGCATTTGCATCAAAAAATTGTAATAATAATTGTTATTATTATACCAATAATAAAACCACTCATAAAAAGTATCACTTTTGATGACTCTTCTTCCATTTCTTTATTAAGAAGATTTAAATTAAAATCTAATAAATAAATAAATATAATTTTTATTTAATAGTAATATAACTATTTTATTATTTATATATTTTTAAAAAAGGTCTGTGAACCTTTACATTAAAAAAAAGTCTTTTTAAGCTTAGATTATCAAAAAGCATATTATTTACTAGTTAAATTATTCTAGTTTCTAAAAAAAATAATCAACTATACACTAAGGATATAAAAGCTTTAAATTCCACTTATTACTGATATTTCTGAATCCAACTGTTTTTATTTATTTATAAAAAAAAATTATAAAAAGAACTTTTAAGTTTTTTTTATCACATACAAAAAAATGTTACCAAAGTATAATTACTGATAAAGAAAATTTTTTTTTGTATTTTCAAACTTATCTTAAGAACAAAAAGGAGTTCAAGCTTTATTTATATCTTAAAATGTAGAACTCATAAATGCCCCAAGGTATTTAAACGAATTTAAAAAAGGTATGTTTCATTAACCTTTTTTTTTCAAAGTCAAAAATTTTTTTAAACTTTGAACAACCATATCTTGACAAAAAAATTTTCTTTAGGATTTTTTATTTTAAGGGTCATTTTATCTTTATATTAAATTTCATAAAAAAAATGTTAAATTTGCTGCAAGTTATTAAACTAGTTTATGAATCTCTGTTTGGAGCAGAATCTCAATGTTGCTAAACTTTTTATGAAAAATGATTATTGCTTTTGTAGTCAGAAAATAATTCTGACCTAAAATACATTTTCAACATTTTTACCACTTTATTTCTCGCTTAATAGTTTTTTCAATTATATTTAGATATTATTTTAAAAAGATTTTGAAAATACATTTTAAAAAAATTACTAGTATAAATTCACTTTTAGTATTTAGATTTTTTTTGTAGATTTTGACAACTAGTTTACTAATTATTTTTAATAATTGTTTTTTTATCATATATATAAATAAATTATAATTGTTAATATATTTTTACTTAACGTTTAATATGAAAATAAAATAGTTTTACATTAAAAGTATTATAAAGTATTATATTTAAATAGTATACTAAAAAATTAAAAAAACTTTTTTAAAAAATTATATAGAATAATTTAATTTGTATATTTATAATATAATTTAATTTAAAAATTTTCTAGTAATATTTTTTAATATATAATTTAAAATAATATTTTTTTTAATTAATAAAATTTTATATCTTTTTAAAATAATTTTCTTTTACATATTATTGTACAACTTTACCAAAATATACTCTTAATTCTTCAGAAACAATTAAAATTATCATTGTATAAGGTATAACTCTAACAAAAGCTGGAACTAGTCCTTTATAAAAAGCTAATGGTCCAAGCTTTAATGTATATACAAAACAATCTATATATCCTTTAAAAACATCTGGTTCAGAATTCATTATTCGTATTTTTATAGTATCAATAGGTTGAATTAAAATTGTTGCAATTCCAGCAGCAATAAATGACCCAACAAAAAATGTTAAAAAATTATCTTCGAAAAACCCTGTTTCTAAAAGTATTAATTTTACTTGATCATAAATCGCTGCCTGACCAACCGTTAAAACGGAACCTTTTATTATTCCACATTCCCAGCCTTTAAATAAACTTAAAAAACCATCTTTTTTTGCCATTTTATATATTGCATCAAAAACATGTTTATAATTTCTTCTTTCTTTATAAGGAAATTTAGAGTCATTCATCATTCTAACACAAGATTTATCTGCTGGTGTACCAAAAAATCCACCTATACCACCAGATGCAATAGCAAATAATGTTCTCATTAAAAATGTTGTATTTTTTCCATTACCAAAATTACTTTTTAAAATATCATATAATGTAAAACGGGTAGCTGAACTTGTTGCTTGTCTTAATAAATTACCAGTTATTCCTGAGTAAAATCCTAATAAACCATCTAATTTATAAACATTTTTAATTGCACCGATTATTCCATATTTAACAATTTGTTGTGTTTGTAAATGAACTTTTATTAATTCTATAGGATGTGTAATGAATCCTCCAATACATGATGCAAAACCTCCAAACCAAAATCTGTTTTCTTTTATATGTTTTTCAGTAAAATTTTGCTTTTTAAAAAAATAAAAATTAGATAAAGTGGCTAAAAAAGTTTTTTTTTTAAATTTACATGCATAAACAAACTTACAGCTACAATTATCACTTTTACAATTAATATTTTTTATTGGCTTTCTTATTTTATCACTTTTTACAATAAAAAAAATAAAAATAAATAATATAACGTTATATTTAGGTATCATTGAATGAAAATATTAACAATATCTTTTATCGTTACATTTTATATAACCTTTATTACCAAAATTAACAGTTAGTTAGTTAATAATCAGTCATACTATTCTTATAAAATTGATTTCCTTTTTATAATTTAGATATATTTTTAATTACTAATTTTATTATATATGTAATTTTGTATTACTTTTATACTTTGTTAATTAACTTTTATAAATCTGATATTATCAATTTTTAAAGTTTTTTTTATCTTATACATAATATTTAATTTTTTTTTATAATTATTTTGGGGAAAAATTTTATTTCTACAAATATTATATTTAAAATTAAAAAACAGTAAACCAATCTCTTAATATTGGATCAAATCTTTTTGGTAAACCAATATCTCCATTTCTGTTTCTTAAAAAAAAAAATTTAAATAAAGGATTTTCAAACATTTTTTTAATTTTGTTGTTTATATTAAAATTTTCTAGTAAATTTAGAAATTTTATTTCAAATAATTGTCCCATATTAGGTAAATTAAAGTGATTTTTTTGATGAAATTTATTTAAAAAAAAGTCTTCTAATTTGTTTTTATATTTTTTGTTATTAATATAAATTCTTAAATTTATGTTATCATTTGAATTTTCTTTTTCATTTTCGTTTGCTACTTTTTTTATTTCATCGACAATTTTTTTAACTGTTTCGTTTGCTGATTCCGTCTAAAAATATTTAGTTTAAATATTAGTTATCATACCTCAAAATCAGGTTCATCTTTTTTATTTTTTTCATTTTTATTTTCATTTTTATTTTTATTTTCATTTTTATCTTTATTTTTATTTTCATTTTCAATACCATAATCATAATAAATATCCTCATTTAAATCACATCTTTTTTGAACATGAACATTACTATTAAAAACATAAATGTTATCTTCTATTAAATCAATTGTATTAAGATTGAAATTTTTTTTATTAGAAGCTAAATCATCAAATGAAAGTTTTACTGGTAAATTAACAATTCTTTCATTTATACAACCTGTATCAGGAATGTTACATGTATCAAAAATTCTTAAATAATAATTATTTGGTAAAAAAGCAGGCATTAAAAAATTAAATTGAAATTCCGCTGTATCATCAATTTCAATTTTTCTTATCAACTTATCAACGCCAACTAAAAAAATTATAAGATTTATAAAAAAATATTTTAAGCATACAATGATTTTCATACAAATCAACAACTGTTCTAAAAGCTGGTATTGTATCACACAATAATCTTCCTTTTACATTAGTTTTAATATAAAATGGATCATTAAATCCAAAAACAGTAGAGAAAAAAAATGATAAGTATATTTGAAAATATTTAAACATTTTTTTAAATTGTGTTTAAAAGAAATTTTTATCACATTATATATAAAAATTTATTCAGAGTAATATTGTAAAAATAATTGAATTATTAATTTATGACATGCGTTAAAATTATTGTTTTATATTTAAAAAATTTTAGTTTTAAAAATAATAGAATTATATTATAAGATATTACCAACAATTATATTTTAATTATAATTTCGAATATTTATTGTTCGTATAAAAAAACAGCTTATAAATTATCAAAAAAATGTTGAAATAATAATTTTTATGAAACATTTGATATATGATTAACAAAATATTTTGTTTTAAAAATTATAGTTAATAAAAAAATACAAATATTTTAAAAATTGAAACATTTAACTAATTTTGTTGTAAAAAAAAAATTTTATCTTTGTTTTTAACATTAATTTAACTGATTTTAATTATTTTAACAAATTACAATTTACTAGAAATTTACAATAACAATAATGGTTCTATTTTTATACTTTAAAATATTTAATCTGTATTATTAATTCTAAAAACGTATATAAAAATTTAAAATTTTGAAAAATTTAGTATAATCAAAAGCGTTTTTTTAAAATAAACTTTCATATTTTTTAATATATATTTTATTACATTTAATTATGTTTTAAATACAGTATTAAAAAAATATTTTATTATATAATGTATTAATTTTAATAAAATATGTAAAAATAAAATATTTCTACCTTTATTACAAATAAAACAATAAAAAAATTTTTTTCATTGATATAATTTTTAAGTGAACATAATTGTAATTATTTCAACTTTTTTTAACATTATTTAAAAGATTTTTTATTTAATCAATTTTTATTATGTATTTTTGTTTGAATATTAATATTTTTGTTTTAAAAATTAAAATAAAATAAATTACTTATAAATATAATAATCTCACACAAAAAGTTATAACTATATACGCATATTTTTATTTTTTACAAACATTTTTTTATTCAAAACTAGTTTAAACAAATTATTATTTTATCTTAATATTAAACTTTGCTGTTTAATATAAAACAGAGTTATAAAAAAATAGCTTAAAATTTTTTTTAAAATATGATGTATTAAAATAACACCTATTTCAAATAGAATTAAGTTTATTTAGCAAATTAAAAGTCATTAATAATTAATTAAAAAATTTTTTGCACATGATATAGTAGAAAGATTGATTTATACATAGTAAAACGATTTTAAAAAAATATTTAAAATTAAAGAAATTTTAGTAAAAATTAATAATTTTTATACCTACTTTTCTAGTAAAACCAAAATTTTATTATATTAAATTATCTATTATACGCATAAATGTGTTGTTAACAATGCTAATCTGTAAAATAAAAAATCAACAAATCATTCGACAATGAAGTTTTGCCAAATTTAATGATCTGAATAGGGTTGTAACAATATATAAACAAAGAAAAATAAAAAATTAATAAGTTTAAATTATTCAAAGATCATTAAAAATAACTTTATATATTCATTAAAATATTCTTTTAATGTTTTTGTATTTTTATTTTACTATTAAACAAAGTTTTAAATCTGAAAAAAAAAGTTATTTTATAATTTGAGATCCTTTTGAAAGTGCTCTTGTGAATCCATTAGAGTTAAATTGTTAATAAATAAAAATCTTTATATAAAGTTATTTAATAATGATTCATTGTTAATTTTATAAAAATCATTGAAATTTTTGCTTAAAAAATATTTTCATATTGTTTAAAAAATACTGTGATATTTTAAACGTCATGATACTACTCACCAGATTCAAGTTAAACTGATGTCATAATAATTATTATACTAAATTTAGTAACACTATTAAAGTCATAATCAAAGTAATTAAAAATATTTATCCATATATTAAATTTACTCAAATTACTAACAACATAAGAATTTCTTTATACCGGATCAATTTTAAACATTTTCTTTATTCTTGTGGCATTGCTGGTTTAAATATAAATAACAGAAATATAAACATAATCACTAGAAAATTTACACTTGATAATAAATTTATGAAATTTGCAGAGTCTTTTACCAAATGATCAAGTAATTGAATATTAGGAAATGCAATTATAATTAAACTTAAATATTCATCATTTATGGCTGCTAAAGTTATTAAAGAAACTGAAGCAATTACTTGAATTTCTTTCTTTTATTAACTTTTTAAAATCAGTGATAACCAGTTTTTTATTTAAGGTACTTTTCTTGCTGCTAGATGACAAAAAAATTTATTGGTGATATTAAATTTTCCCTCGGATTTATCATAAATGCAATATATTTAGAAACAACTATATATAAAGTTGATGGTATAGCTTTATGTAAATAAGTCAAGTCTACTAATCTTTTTACAAAACTTATTAAGATGATTTAAAAGGTTATAATTTTATTAAATTTCAGATAAAAAGTTAAATAAGGTAATAACTAGATTTGGAAACTGTAAATATAATATCAGTACTAACTATTCTAAGTATTATAAAGAATATGGCAGCATTAAGATTATCATAATCAATGTTATTAAAATTATTAATAATAAATCTCATGGAAAAAAAATTATAAAAAGAATTATTTCACTCAATGTCAAAGGTGTACATAATTTCTTTTAATCTACACCCTATCCTGCCAGAGTGGATATTCAAATGGTAATAAACAAATAATATGCAAATTAAGATGTAAAATAATTTAGTCAAAATCATATCTAAAAATTTAGGAAGACAATAATCACGGAAACTTTTAAAAAAATTTTAAACAACTATACTAGTTTAGCTGGTAATTTGAATATTCTTGAATATAATAATGTTAATTAAAATGCTATTTCATTTGTAACTGTAATCACAAATTATATTTTAAAAGAAAATTTTAATTAGTTAAAAAAATTATTTTAAGGGAATTAAAATCTACAGGATATTTTTAAAGGAACATTGACGCCACTAAAAAAAAATACTTAAAATATTTTTTATTTTTGGCATATTTTTAATAAATAAATAAATTGACATAAATAAAAAAAATTATATAACACAAAATAATAGAAAAAAATATAATATTTTTATATTTTATTAAATTTTATTTTAGTAAAATAAACAAAATAGTTTTGTAAAATATTTTTACAATTTACAAACTAATCATAAAATATAAAGAGTAAGGAAATATTATTTCATTCATTATAAATTCTGTAATTTTGTTTAAATAAAAAATTTCTATTAATGTTTGGTAAAAAGAGAATTGTTTAAAAGAGATTAAATTAAATAAATCACTACTATCATCGAAATCCAAAATGTTTTTTATTTTTTTCTCAACTTTTTCTTTATCACAAATCATATCTTCTGTTTTCATAAAATAAAAACCTAATTTTTTCATGAAATCTAATTTACCACCTAGATTTGTATGGCCATCAAATTGAATTAACATTGGATTTTTAAACTCTTCTCTTAATGTTTTATCAAAAAGCCATATCCAGTTTGTGATAAGGTTAAATTTAATAAAACCACAAGTTGCTATATTACGATAACATAATAATGTCATATAAGCATTATCAGGAGCATAAAATTTTGACAAATCATTTGCAAGAATTGAAAAAAATTTTTTAGATCTTTCTGTTGGGTGGGTAAAATAATGTCCACCTGCTATTAAATTAAATTTTGATGAAGCGCTATCAAAAATAATATCAGCATTTAATGAAATATTTATGTTTAATAATGAATCCCTCCAAAATGTATCTTGTTGTGCCATAAAAAAACTATATCCATGATTTAATAATTCTAAAGACAATTTTGCTCGCAATACATATAATGATTGATAGTATCCATCACCATAATTAAAAGAATTATGAAGACATGGTATATTTAAAAGTAAAACATGAATATTAGGATAATTTTTTAATAATTTTTTATGTGATTCTCTATCTAACGCAATTATTAAAATTTGCTTATGAACGTCTAAAAAAAATTAAAATATAACAAAATATTAAAAACTTGCTTTTTATATATTTTGTATTACACAGAAAATTGAAAGTCATATTTAAAGCATATTTATTAAGAATAAATACTAATAATGGTTTCTTTTGATTTTTTACCAATGGATTATTTTTAAAATTACTACTTTTTATAATATTATTTTCAGTAAACATATTATTAAAATCAAATTCAATTAGACAATTATTAACTGTTTTTAAAGCAACATGACCAATGTAAATTTTTCTTAATATCAATATTAATAAAATAGCAAAACATATATTTTTAGTGTAGTTAAAAAATAATTTTAATATATATAAAAATTTATAAAAATATTGTAGCATTTATGTTTTGAAATACGTTTATTAAATACTCATTTATGATCTAAAATTGGTTTTTAGTAAAATTTATATATAACAAAAAAGTTACTTATCTCAATTAACTATAAGTTCAAGGTTACTTTCAATTATTTTCTATATTTAATATATTTATTATACATACCTCAATAAAAACTTTTGAATAAAAAAAAAACATTTCAAATAATCATATACTTAAAAAGTAAGATAATTAAATAAAGGACATCATAAAAATGAACAGACAAAATAATTCTAAGGTTATCCAAGCTTTATGAATCATATTCTAATTATTTCCTTTACACAACAATAAAAATACAATTCTGTTTTATATGGATCATTGGTTGTTATCAATTGAATATTTAAAATAATTGATTCTTTTATAATAAAAAAAAATACAATTAATCTCATTCTATTATTTCTTAATTCCAGTTGTTTGTTATAAATTCTTCACCAGATTCCCAAAATAAATCAATCATAATGCGGATATATTAAAAAATTTTTGAGGGCAAAAATTTGTTTTGTTAGTATTTCTATCTATTTACCAGATAAACTTACTTTATTCATCTTAAATTATTTACAAGTTTAAGTATCAAAGGAACCTTTTTAATTATTAAACTAGACATTCAAAAACATTCCACTTTGAGTATACAAATGACTCTTTTTAAATGACAATAACAAAATGCCATGGCATTCTCTAATATATTCTTTTCTTAGTTTCTTTCATTTAAACAGAGGAAAAGATCAGAGTTAATAAGTTTTATACTTGTTGCTTTGTTTAAACATTTCATTATACCTCATATTATTATTCTTAAATTTTATACAATTAATTAATGTCATTTTAACACTATTCTTGTCTAAAAGATATATGTTTATGTATCCATTTCTATTATCACCTTATTACTCATTCTTATTATAAATTTAATTCATGTCTAATCAAAAAGCAAATATCTTTCTTTTGATAAAATGTATACAAATTTATTAATACATTTCTAATTTTATTTATAACGTTATTGTAAAATAAAAAAAATTTACTAGTTACAAAAGTTGGCGGTTATTTTGCCTTTTTAATGGATGATAAAAATCTTCCATATAACTTTAAATACCTCATTTTTGCCATACTTACCTTTGCTCTTAATGTAACAAAATTAGGTTTTGACGTCTTTCATGATTATTATCTATTTTTTTGTCCCATATATGTTAATATTTATGATATTTAACATTTAATTTATCTTTATATTTTATTTTATTTCTATTTTTTTTTTCTATTTTTTCTACTAGTAATAAATTTTAAAAATTTGTTAGAAAAATATTAAGTAATAAAATGTATTTTATTTTGTTATTAAACAAAAAATAATTTATAAAAAAAGTGTTTAAATAAAATTTAAAGTAGTATAATAATTATTATTGAAAAAAAGCGCCATTTAATTATATCTTTAAGCATTAAATTTTATATAAACTTAAGTTATTGTCATATTTCCAATATATATAAGGAATGTTTGTTTTTTTTTGGCCATTCTTTTGAGTAAATCATAACCTCTTGTTTTATATCAATGATAATACTTTTACATTAAACATGTCTTTTATAATTGACCCTTTAAAAATTAATAATTTTTTTTTATTATTAGTTTCAATGAATTCTTTTTAAACCAGTAACCTTCATAAAAGATGATTATTTAATACCTTTCTATTAAAAAAAAATTTTCTCATCAAATTACAATACTATTTTTAAAAATTCACTATAATTATAATTAGGAACATTTAACAGAGCAGGAAACACATTTATGACATTTTATTTTTACCTCCAAAACATGCAATTATTATTTTGTTATTAAATGAAATTATAATTTTAATTATTTAATAAATCGTTAATTTTTTTTAAAAGTTTGATTACAAATTTAAAAAAGTTATGTTATTATTATTTTTTATTATTTTTTATCAATTTTTTTATATTAAAACTTGTAACATATTTTTTTAAAATATTTTTAGTAAAGATTGTTTGAACTATGTTTGAAAAATTGAAAAAAATTTGGTCATCTAGTTCTAATATTAATACAATTGGAAAATTGAGCCCAAAACCTATTAGAACTAAATCTACAAGAAATGTTTCTAATATTCATTTTCATGAATTAACACATCCAACATGTAAGTTTTGATATAATACTTTTAAATAAATATTGTCTATAAATTATGAAATTAGAAATATTATGACAATATAATTAAATATATAATACTTATTTATAGGTTGTAACGAGGAAGAACGTATTAGATCATCATCAGTAACAAATAGACCTCCTAGTGGTTCATTAACTGTAGATGATGTTTCGTTAACTAGGTATAATGTTTATTGTGATGAAGAAATTCATGATTTACCAACACACGAATATATTGAAGAATCAGAAACACCAAAACCTGAGGAAAGGGTTACCTTGACTCCAGTAAAACATAATGATACCCCACAGTGTTCTGAAGTTGGGCTATTAAATAACAGTAATTATATTGCTTTAATTCAGAAAAATAGTCAAAGTACCAACAGTATAGATCATGAGAAAGGTAATTTTTATTTTAATAATTAAAATATATATATATATTAATTAAAAATAGTAATAATTACTAGAATTTATTACAAAATTTTATTATTATTTATCTTATAACGTATTTCAACTTCCTAATTTTTTTTAGTTTGTTATTATCTTACCCTTTTGATAAGTATTACAAATATAATTGTTTAAAACGTTAATTTTTCTAGTCTATTACATAATATATTTTTATATTATTTTCATATATATTCTCTACATACTCTGATTTAAACTATTGTTTTTTTAATACATATAATTTTGAATTAGTATATAACAATCATCATTGATATTAATATTAAAAGAATAATGGGTAAAGCATATGAAAGTAGTGAAAATATCTCTGGTAACACGCTTTCTAATAAAAAAGACAAAAAACGTGCAATAATGGAGTCATCTTCATATCTCTCATACTCTCCTTTACGTTTTAATTTTAATACTTTTACCTCATATTTTACACGTTTTACTAAAACAAAATCTAAAACAAAATCTATTGGAGGAAAGAAATCATTAAATAATTCTAATAATTTAAATCTATTAATGGTTAAAAAATCTGGAAGAATTACTAAAAAAATAGATAATAATTTTGGTAAATGTAAACTGAAACCATTAAAACTGGATAACTCTAATGGAGATAAATTTTTAAATATAAAAAATTTGGACAAATTAAATATGTCTTGTACTAATGATAATAATAATACTGATAACACTTATGTTTTTTTTGATGAATCTGATGATTTTTTGATTTCTGGAGACATTCCAAAATTTCAAACATTACCACCTCAAATGAAATTAAAAAATATTTCTATTCGAAGAGTTCGTTCTATTTCAGAACATTCAATTTTTGATGCTGTTAAAAAAGGGCAACCTTTAGAAAACGGTAATTATTGTTATTATAATATTATATTAAGGGTTTAAAAGTTTTTATAATAGGATATTAATGTTATTTGTAGAACATCTTATAATATAACTTAACGATTTGCCGCATTGATAAGCTTTAGAAAAGATAAATTAAATTTTATATATCTTTTTAGTAAACTTTTAATAGAATATTTAAATAATTTTAATTAGTTTAATATATTTAAACATGTTCTTTATTTTTTCTTTATATATATTGTGTTCATTGATTTTATTAGAAGAAATAAGTGTTCTTCAAATTTCAAACAATTTGCCGTTTTTCATTATGTTATTTTTATTTTAAGAATGTAAAATTATTAATGATTTGTAATAGAAATTAAGGATGTTACATTTATTTTACTTGTCCTTCATGGTATTTTAACAATTTTATAATATTTATTATTTTAATAAAGCAATCAAATGTTATGCTTAAAAGATTCGTTAAAAATATTTAGTTAAAATTTTATAAAATTATATAATTTATATTTTTAAAATAAAGTTCATCAAACCGTTAATTATTTCATTTATATAAAATTGTTTTTATATTAAAATAAATTTCTAAAGGTAAAATTAATTTATGATATTATTTTATGATAAATTTTTCTTACAACTTTTTTTTGGTAAATATTAAATTTACTATTAAAAAATAAACTTTTTCTTTTAACAATAATATAATTATTTTATAGTAGTATATTTTATTTTTTTTTATATTTTTTTTAACATATAAAATAGGTAACTTTTAAAAAATTATTACATTTTACAGATTAAATTTACAAATTCATGAATATTTTTGTAAGCCCTATGTTTAATTAATTATTTTAATTAAATAAATAACTTGTTATTTAAAAGGAAATAATGAAACAAATATTAAATATACTTTTATAAATTATATTTTTTTTTGTTCTACTTTAATACTATTTTCTTAATCAACATATATATATTTATAATGATTTATTTTTGCTATAAGGTTTATGTCCATATTTTGTATAAATTTGTATGTATTATGTGTAATAGAAAATTATTCATATATAGATGAATAATTTTTTTTTAATGAAATAATATAACATTTTTTTAAATTGATTTGATTAACAGATTTATATTTAACTTATAATAACATATTGCCATCTTAGCATTTTTTATTTGACAATTACAAATATAAAGTGTATATACCATTCATGCTTATATATTATGTTTGATTAATATATATATCTTTAAACAACTGGTCTATACGAATATTTTTATATATACTGTCAATTGCAGATGTTCCTTAAAATATATTTGATTTCTTTAAAACAGTTTATTATGTATAAGGAAGTTATTATTTATATAGTAATACTTTTATAAATTTACTAACTTATTAAAATTATATATAAATTTTTATTATTTTTACAATAATTAATAATTTTTTATTCAACTCTTTTTTTAATATTTTTTATTTATATTTCATTATACATTTAATTATAACAACTTTTGACATTCATCAAATTACTATGTTATTACTTTTTGGAAGATAGATTTTAAACAATTAATAGTAAAACCTATATTAATAAACCATAATTATATCCTAACATTATATAGCTCTTTTTTAAATCATTCTTTAAACTATACCAATAACCATCAGATTATACAGACACGTGCCATTGTTGTTTTTATTTACTTAATGTCATAATTCAACCCTTTTCATGGTTATTATTAAAAGGTTATATTATTAATAGCTCATTCTATATCAAAGCCTATAATGGTAAATAGTTCTCAATTCAATAGTTTAATATTTATTTATTTAATTTATTCTACTATTATTTTAAAAATTGTATTATTATTTTAATGTTAAAAAAATATATATTTATCTAATTTATTAAAGATTATATATTAATTTTCTACTTTTATAGATATATTACCATAAAAAGATATTTTTTTAACCTTCAATATATAAAAGTTTATAGTCGTAAAGATAAAATATATTAACAATAATAATATTATTATTATCCATTAAATCATAATATCTAAATCTTTTATCATTAATCTTACATTGTTAAATATGCGTCTTCCAAAACTTTTTAGACGTAATAAAACACTAGAAGGTAAGAACAATAAATATTTTAATATATTTCTTATCATATTATTATCCTCCTTTTTACCTCCTCTCTCTATAGATCATCTCAATTTGGTATATCCATCTTTAAAATTAAAATAATCTTTTAATCATAAGATTTAAATTTAACTACCTTTAACTTTAAAGTTATTTCTTTATATACTTTTACAAATTTAATGATAAAAAGTTGTAATTATTCTTATCTTTAAAACAATACTAACTAGACATTTTATAGTATTAAATATAATTTTGATCCATTTATTTAAAAACCAATAAACTTATAATAAAGCAAAAATTATAACATCAATTTTAAAATCGGCATCTTTTCTTTTATTTATCAATATTCTAATTAATTATTGTTTTACTTGTTAAAAATTAACAATTATCTATATAAACATTATTAAATTTGATTTTTTAACATAAAACATTAGTATAGTAAATTTATATTATATTAAACATTATTATTATTATTATACTATATAAAAATCAAGTAATGCCTTGCGGTAAATTATTAGGTGAGATAGTTTTTTAAAAAAATAAAATAAATTATAAATTTTATTGAACTTATAATAAAGTTTTTGTTTAATTAAACAAAAAAAAAAACAATCTGTTAGAATACTTCAAAAATGACTAATTATTGTTTGTTCCAAAAATGCTAACTTTTAATATTATTGAAAACAAACAGTTTTTAATATGTGTAAATAGATCTTTCCTGTTATTGAGATAATTGTCACATTCTTAACAACATATATTAGGAAAATCTAATTGCCTATACTTTTAAAGTTTCATATTTCTATTTTCTAAAGAAACTTTTAATAATCTTATATATGGGAAGATCTATTTTATTTCATTTTGTTTTCAATGTCATTGTTTGTATCTTAGGTATTGTAAGAATATTATTCTTACCAAAAGATTTAAATATATTTTTAAAATTTTGTAAGAAATTAAAAACAAAATTATAACAATTATTTTTTAGTACGCTTACGTAAAAAAGATAATCCTGAGTCAAAAAGTGTTTCTGATGTAACACAAATATTACCTACCTCTGAAGATAGAAAAATGTATAAAAGGAGACAATCTTCTAATTTTTATATGCAAGAAGTTAATTTAAAAGATAATAATACGGTAAGTTTTATTTTTTGTAATTTTTTTTATATTATATATGACAACTAAATTGTTAAATTATTTTGTTATTAAAATAAAGAAAAAGAATAAAATATATACTGTTCACAGTTATATTATATTACACCTGTCAATGATATAGATGATAAAATTTTTATAAAAAAAAATTTGTATTCATATTTTTATATTCTTTTATACAAAAAAAAATTTTTATAGTTAAAATTTAAAATCTAAATTAAAAATTTTCATTTTATTTTTTGATTATATTAATACTCATATATATATATATATATGTATATATATATTCATTTTATCATTTATACAGCAAATATTTTATTAATGTGGTCACTATTTCAGTTTACTAAGCAACAATCTTCTACTCCACAAAGGAAGAACGAAAATTATGCTGAAAGAGATAGTATGTTAAATGAAGGAGTTGTTGCATATGCATCTAATACAGTTAATTTTAATCCAAACCCTACAATGACACAATCTTTATTTATTCCCAGAGGTAGATCAAGACTTCCTTTTCAACATTCATCAGAATCAAGAAATAGTAATGGACAGTATATTTATGATGGTGTTACACCAAGGAGAATTGCACCAGAAAGACGAAATTCACATTTTTTTAGTAGATTAAATAATGACAATGGTGATGTTTTAGGAGAAGGTTTATATAGAGAAAATGATAATGTATCTCACATAACAGATGGTTTCATTCAACAATTATCACACTCACCAAGTACCAAACGACCTATACATATTTTGCGCCAAAGTGCTTCTACAAATGATGGTATGTTTTAATGTAAAAAATAAAAACTTTTGTCACCAAAAATAATGTAACATGGCAGAATAAGTTGATTATATTGTTGTATCTTTATACGAATTTCTTACCCCATACCTTGAGACATTTTTCAAATTTGATTACAATTCTTAGATGTATGAATTTTTTTATATAATTTTTTATTAGTAATTTTTAATAGTATAAGTAGATTTTTTTTGCATTATTAATCACTATATTTACTATTACTACTAACTTTATTTCTAATTATGTTTGGCTATTTCTTAAAAAATACAAATATTTTAAATTTAGTAGGATCTTATAATACCAATTCAAATATAGATAGTGTAGTTAAAAGAAATGAAAATTCATTAAAACGATCATTAGAGGATAAATTTTTACTTAAATGTGATAGATCAATTAAAATTAATAATACGAATATTTCTATTATTCAAAAAGGTTTGTTTTTAATTTATCATTAGAATGAATTAATTAAATTTTATTATATTTTTAACAGATAAATTAATATCAAAAAGAAATAAGAAAAAGATTTTAAATAATAATACTAGAAAATCTTTAAAAAAAACATCAAAGGAATGTCCTAAAGTAGAGTGTTCATCATCATCAACTACTTCTTCTAATGTTACTTTATTATCATCTGATAGAGGTAATTATAAAATTATTATTTAATAAACTTTCCACATTTTTTTAATACTAAAATATTAAAATATATATTTATGTGCTTACCAAAACATATTGAAAAATGTGTAATGAAATAATGTATACTTTATTTTAAATGAGTTTTGTCTCTTCTCAAAGTCATATAATTATAAAATAAGATATACTGATAAATGATTATAAATTTAGGCTTAACACATTTTCTATTTAATAATGGGATATATATTTGATAGATAGATATATGGAAAAAAGAAGGGCATTGTCGGCAACGATTTAAATGCTTAATATCATTAATTTATTTATAAAGATTGTCTCATTAATACCCATAATTTCTCAAGACTATCAAACTATCACCATTTAAGACTTTTAATTTTTCTTTTAAATATATTCTTTTCTTTTATAACACAATACCTTATTTATATTAATTGAGTAGTAATTTATTAAATATAAGATAGCCTTACTAAGTAATTTTTCATTTTAAAAATTAGAAATGTGTGACGAATTTGGGAATTTTGACATTTATATACTATAAGTATAGGCAGTAAACAAAAACTTTTCACGTCTTTTACTAATACAAAATACCATGTGCCTTTACTTTAATTTTAACTTAATTTAAGGCACATCATTTTATCTATATTAGATATATATAAAATTGTTTGAATGTAAAAAATAAATAGTTTTTATTTTCAATTTTATTTTAAAGTTTTTTTATCATAGATTTATTATTATGAAAAATGTGTGCCTTTTTCTTAGATAAATTCATTATGAATTGTTTAATGTTAGCAATAATGTTTATAAGAAATTTGAGTATTTATTCCTGTCAAAAGGATTAGTAGAAACAAGACCAACCAGCCGTTTCATGGGGTAGCTTTTTGTAGAGAAGATAGAAGAAGATGTTTACTTAAAACATCTTGGCCTTTATTACTTGCTTGTCTTATTATTTTCTTCTTTTCTTAAACATTATTTTCATTTTATATATTTTATTATTATAATAATAAAAAAATTTTTTTTTATAGCTTTTTCAAACCAAGACACTTTTGGTAATTACGGAGGTTTAGAAGAAAATTCTTTAAATACATCATCTAATATACATTATCGTCCATCTTTATCTACTGAATCAAGAAGAAGTCAAAGTTTTGTTCAGCTTCCTGGTTATACAAGTCAACCATCTACCACGAGTAATATTGAACATTGGACAGGTCAATCTTATAATAACAAGCCAGTAATATATACAGAAGAAGTAGTTAAACATCAAGGATCATCATTATCTTCATCTGGGTAAGTATTATTAAGTATAATTATTTAAAAACAAAACAATAGAATACTGTAAAATAGTCTACTTATAAGATGTATTAAGTATGTAATCCATTTATAGAGCTTTCATAAGTTATTTATGAACACATGTTATATAGTTTGTTATATATGAATTGAGTTTTATGTACTTCCTTGTTATTACTTCTTAATTATTATTATGATTATCTTATACCCCTAATTATTAATAATATGACCTATAGTTTTTTAATTTATACGATAACATTGTTATAGCATAACTTGCGTGTTTATTGTATAAAATATTAATAAAATAGATATTAAATAGTATATATTTTTATATAAAAGTGATGGATTAAATTAAAAATGCTAAAACTGTCATATTAAAGAAATAAATATATTCTTTGTGACTTTTTCATTATTTTAATTTTAAAACTACTACCATTTTATTGATCTTATTTTATAAATATATTTAAAATGACTACTATTAAATTTGTAATTGTTTTCATATTTTTTTTGTTGTTATTTCAGATGTGTTTCTAATATTTCGTCACCAGCTCATCAGGAACATTACAATAACGGACAATCATCATATGGTGAAATGGGACATAAGACTATTAAAAATTTTAATAATGTTGGAGCAGTACCTCCACAACCTCAACATTCAATTAGAGTCAGTATGCCATCACCTTATGCTACAACAAATAATATGACTCCTACAAGAAGCTCATCAAATTTAACTAAAAATAATTATCAAAATACAAGAAATTTATCTGATGAAATTTTTATTGATAAACCTCCAAGAAGTACAATCCCAAATGCTATTAGTAGTCAAAGAATTGACCAACTTGAAGAATCATTACGAGATATTCGGCATCAATTAAATACCTCAACTGCTATACAGATGCAGTCTAATGTTCAAACAACATCTAAAATTCAACAAGAGGATACTCAACAAGCTTTACTTGCTATATTAATGGATAAAAAAGTAGAAGCTGATCATTTAAAAGAAAAGATAAAGAAAATGCAAAATAAATTACAAAAACAACAATGTGATTTTGCAGATGAGATGGATAAAATGAGATTAGAAGCAGAAAATATAAAGCATAAATTGAGATTGATGACTGAAAAGTTTAATAAATTAGATCAAGAATATCGTCTTTACAAGGATGTTACACTTACTGCTGAAAATGATAATCAAAAGAATCTTGAATCTATGAAAGAAATCAAAGAAAGTTATGAAAGAGAAATAAATGCTTTAAAACAAAGATTATCTAATATTCTTGCAACAAAAGATGAAAATTCATCTTCTATTAAAGCTGAAAAAGAATGGTTAGAAAATGAGAATATAACATTAACTACTAAACTTAGTGAGAAGGAAGAAGAAATAACAAAACTAAGAGAAGAAATTCTTACACTTCGTCTTTCAAAATCATTAATTAATGATGATGAATATGATGATGAAAATCTTTTAATGTTAGATAAAAGTGAAGATGATTATGTACCACCACTAGGAATAAATCATAAGAAAAAAATTATTAAAAATAATAGAATTTCTCAACAATTAGCTTTATCAACAGATCGTCTTTCTTCAAGATATTCATCTTCTAATAGTTCAGGTTTTGGTGGATCTCAATCACATGAACTTCTTGCTTCTCCAACAGTTGAAAGACCTTTCCATCCTAAAATGACAAATTCTCAAATTAGTTCAATGTCTAATAATTCAAATGAAACTTCTACTAATAGTACAATTCCATCAACAATAATTCAACCAAGAATGCAAAGAATTATAAGAGATAGTAATGAAGTTGGAAAACGTTTACGTATGATATCAAAATGTCTTTCAGAAATATCTACAAACTTTGTTGATGGAAATGATCCAGAGTTTCATAAATTGGCATCACGTTTCAGTGATTCATCAGATTCTGAGGATGATTTAAATAATTTTGATAATTCTATAACATTTAATAGTATTCAATTTGAAAATATTATTCGTAAACATCAAGAAGATATCCAGAGAGCAGAACAATTTTTATCGCAAGTTTCAAATAATATTCTTCACTATACTACAAGAGCTCCTAGTGAAAACAAAAGTGTCTGCAATATTCAATGAATAAAAAATATTTTGATTGGAAAAATATACACTACTATTATAAAATTAAATTATTTGTTTCCTAAATATGTAATATTTTTTCGAACATTTTTTTAGTTAATATTGATAAAAAAATCATTAAGATATTAAAAATTAATTGCTCACAATTAATTAATATCTTATAATAATTTTTTTTAAACATCATTTTACAAATCATTTCTTGTTAAATGAGCAAATTTATGATGAGTTAAAAATTTTTTTTTGGGAAATTATTTGATTGTATATTTATTGTTATTAACTATATATTAATTTCTGATATTGTAATGATTATATATAAATAACATTATTGAACACGGTTGTTTTTTTAAATTATTTTTAATATTACTATTTGTCGGAAATAAAATTTTTTTACGATTTAAAAGAATAGCAGTATAATTGTCTCATTTAGACAAAATTTTTACTACGATAATAAATAATATTTTTATTATTACTCATAGGGAACATATTTTTTTTAAACAATGAATGAATGATGGAGATATTATTTGTTAGTTATGTGCTAGTAAAAACTAATGTTTTGTGTGATTATATTTTTAAAATCAGATGATAGTTAATTATAATAATTAATCTACATTTATTTATAAGAATTAGTATGATTGATCAGTAATACTTTTTTTTAAATTATTTTTATCTAAAAAAAATATTGTTGTAAGGGTATGTAATAAGTAATTGAGTTAAAATGAAAATAAATAAAACATTAATATTATTATAAAATAATTTAAATATCAATTCTAAACTAAATTATTAAATAACTTTTTTGATTTCAAAATAAAATATTTAATAATAAAAAGTTAATCATATAATAAAACTATTACAAATATCTTAATTATTAAATGAAAAGATGTTCTATTAAATAAAAAGTTGAATAACAAAGAAATAATTTTATTAATATTAGTAAAAATTGATAATTAAACAAACGTCTAAAAATCTATGGAAACTGAATATTTAAATAATACTATTTTGATAATAATAATCTAATCTTATTTTTTTATTAATAAAATTAAATTTTTCAATAAATTACATTAATATTTTACTTTTATTAATAACTTTAATAATTAATATGCTCAGTTTTAATTTCTACAAATTTTTTTATACATAGTACCAATAATATCTAAGACATCATTCCATTTTGAAATGCAAACTTTTATCTTTTTTTCAAAAATATATAATCTAACTTCTTAAACATTGTTGTAATGCAATCATTTTTTATAAAATTATTACATTGAATACATATAATCTAAATTTTTTAAATTATGATTTTCAAATTTGCTAGTTAAATCCAAATAAAATACTATATTATATTGTGTTTTTAAACAATTATCAGTTAGTACCTTATTTTGTTTTTTTTTAGTATTTTGACATTAAAGTTCAAAAACTATTATTAAAAATTTTATAACTATTATTTATAAAAATTAAACAATTTTTTTTTATTTACAAGTTTCTAAATTGAAGTTTAAATTATGATACTATTTATTATTTTTCAATCAATTAAAATTTTTTTTATTTTTTTTTTTATTTTAGATAACAAATAATATATATTTAGCTTTCAATACTTTCTTTTAACAATTTGTAATTTTTTAATAATATCTTTTCTTAATAAAATAATTTTTTTAACCAAATTTTAAAACTATTTTTGGAAAATTATTTTTTATAAACATATTATTTTTTTTGTTTATACAAGATTAAAAATTGAAAAATACTTTTTTTATTTTTTGCATTCAATTGCAATTGATTAACTTTTTCAAAAGCATTTTTATATTTTAAATTTACTTTAAATTCAATTTAATTACAAAAAAAATAAATTTATCTTCTAGTTTTAATTAACTTCATTTTGTGACATAAAATATTAATAATGGCTTATCTACTATTAAAGCTTTTATCAAAAATCTTATTTAATATTTTTTAATATCTTATTTTAAATATTACTGTTGATTGTGTTATTAAAAAAACTGCATTACTTTATTTATTTTTAAAAAAACTAAACCCATTAAACACGAATTATTGTTTTAAAATAACATAAAATAAAATGATGTCAAATGAAACATAAATTTGTTTTATTTTTTTTAAATTCCGTTTATATGGTAATATATAGTATAAACATTAATTATTTATTGTTATAAATTGGATAATAATAAGAAAAGGATGTAATTTTTACAATAAATATAAAAAAATATTTTTTGATAACCTTTACATATTGATAAAACCATCATTTATAATATATAAATTTAAAAACATTGTTGTAAAATTAAAAAAAAATATCTTTCAAAAATCATAGCTTTTATTTTTAGTTAAATCAGTCGTAATACAATTTATTATAGTAACTTTATGATTTATGACTATTTTGATATTAAAAAATATTTTATAGTATAAAGTATATTTTCATTGTTAAAAAATTTTTTTTCTATTTATTTGATAAATATTATTTAGTACATTTTACAATAACTTATATTTTAATAAAATATGTTTACAATTGAATAAAACTTTTGTTAAGAAAACAAAATAATTTATAGTGTAATGTTTTTAATCTAGGATCATAAATTAAATGTTTTTTTGTATAATTCTAATTTTAGTATTTATTTGTTTAAAAAATCTTTTAAATATAAATTTATTTTTTCAATTTTTAACTTTTAAATAAATAACTAGAAGTGAAAAAAGATATTTGAAATTCAAATTTTTGTCAATTATTTACAATTTAAAGTATTTGCTTATATCTTATTTTTTTTAATTTTAAAATTTAAAATTACAACTTTTATTTATAATAATAATAATAAAAAAAAAAGCTTTTCTTAAATGTTTAAATACATTAATTATTTTTGGTATTTTTTACATTAAACTAATTTTCTTGTTTGTCTACAAATAGAGAAATAAAAATTTCTAATAGACTATAAAAAACGTTTTGAAAAATTACACTATAAATAGATTTTTTAATTATTTAGTATACAAAAGTTTTAATATAAATAATCTATAAAAATTTATAAATATTATCAATATTTGATAATAATAAAATAATAAAAAAATTTTATAGTTCATTGAGATCAAATAGTGTTTGTAGAAAGTAAAATATTACAAAAACATACATTAATTTTTAAAATGAAGAGAAAAAACTACAGCAAATATTATAAATAAAAATAAAGGAATTAGAAAATAAAGATTGAAATATATAAAAAAACAGTTGTACTTTTAAACTTGAATTTATTATGTTAAAATAAAGGTATAAAACAAGAATATTTATTGATAATTTTGTTTATAATATAATTTTATAAATCATTGTTATAAATAATGTTATATGAAAAGTATTATTATTTTTTATATGTTTATTCTACAAAATATTGGTTTCCAAATAAAATGACAAAATTTTTACTTACGTGAAAGTATTAAAAATATTAATAGTTTTTAAAAATAAAACTTGGTAAAACACACGCATTGATATTTCTATAAACAGTAAAATTGTAAAATCATTATTTGTCATAATATAATAGACTACATTATCAGATATTAAAATATGATATTATATTAGAAAAATAATTGAAACATAAAAATCAAAAAAATGACAATACAGTGCTTAATAATTGTACATTTTACAAATTTGATACATTCATTTTTTTTCTTTGTATTTTAAAATATTATTTTCAATCATGATAATGCAGCAAACTTAATAAAATAAAAATTTATAAAAGTAACGTGTTTTATTAAGAGATAAACTATTTTTATAATTATAATAAAAAAATAAACATGTGAAAAATTTTTTTTGACAATAAACTACTGGAGTGACAATGTTTATAATAAAAAAAGTTAGCAAGAGTATTAAATTGTATTTCACTTTTTCAATAATAAATTGAAATTATTAAAATAAAATAATATTAACTTCTATTTTTATTAAGGCAAATAATTTAAAAAAAAATTTTTTTTTAAATATTTTAAAAAAAGAGTTGATATGAATTTTGATTTGACACTGAATAACTAAAGCTTAGTAACTTTTGAAAATTAAATAATAAAGAAAATTATGTCTGAAAATAAATGTAAAAGTATCAACAATAATAATATTGTTTAAATGTTTAATAGAAGCGTAAAAATTTTATATATAATACTTGAAAATCATTAATATTTTTTTTAATAATAAAATGGAATTAGATGTTATCTATTGAATAATCATGCAAAATGTTTTATAATAAATTTTATTATTTTCCATATAGTCAAATACTTTTTATAAATACATGTAAAAAATTTTTTTATATAAATGACAATAATTAAGATAATAATAGTTTTTTCTTTTAAAATTAAACATAAAAAACTTAAAAAAAAAATTAAGATATATTATGTACTTTTTTTTGAGGATGCTATTAATATTGTTTTTAAACAATGTTAAACATTTATATATAAAAAAATATTATAAAGAATAGCACACGATATTAAATATTTTTAATTTTTAAACAGTAATTAAAAAAATTGTAAAAAAATGCAAAATATGATTATCCTTTTTTAGCAATAATTGTTCATTTTACCTTTATGTTAAATAAAATTTTGTAAACGTAAAAGTATATTTTCTATTTGAAATTAGTTATAAGTTATTCAATTATGCTAATATATTGTATTGTATGCATAAATTATTGTAATTTAACAAAACAATTTTTTTCTTTTTTTAACTGTTTATACTTTTAAAAATAGAAGAAAAAATTTATTGCTATTATATATTTTATATTCTTATACATTTATTAATTAATTTTTATTATATATTAAATTTGTGTATGCTCTTTTTATAAATTAAAATGAAAATATAGAAAAAAGATAATGTTAAAATTATATTTTTAAATATTTATAATATAAAGTAAAAAATATAATATAATTTTTTCAAAAAATCCTACAAATTTGTTTAAAGAAATGTATCAATAAAATATATTTAAAAAAAATATTTATACATTCTACACAAATATACAAAATATTGATATTAATATAATTATTTAACAATCATGTAAATGAGATATAAAATTTGAATTAATAAAAATAAATAATTACTTATATTATATAAATAATTAAAAAAATAATGTATTTTACAAATTCTATATTAAAAATAAAACTACAAACAACAAATTTTAAAAAATGTTTATAAATCAGTCTATAATTAATAATTTAGTTACATTACTTAAATAAATATTTTTTATATCTTCAGCATCAGCATTATATATCCAATAATTAATTTCTTTATCTATTTCTTTACAGGTAACTTTTAATAATGAAATATAGTTCCAAGCATGTAAAAAATCTGAACTTTTACACAGTGCATCAGATGAATTAAATTCATTTTTAAATTTATCATCGTTTTCAATAATTTCTTTGGTTTTCCAACCGTGATGTAAAAAATCTTTATCACAATATTTCCAATTTGCAAGCCAGGTATCTCTTACCCATCTTTTTGATGATAATTTTCTAACTATTTTAATTCTTCCTTTATCAAATGTATAATAATCATTATTATATGGTGTTTCATCTAATTTATTTAATATCCATTTAAAACATGATACTACTATCATATTTTGATCGTAACCAATGGATGTATTATATAATTTCATACATTGATTATATTCACTAGAATTATTTGTTGTTCCTAAAAAGTCAAGAATAAAAACTTGTAAAGCAACATTATCACTTCCATCATTAAAAATTGGAATTTTAAAGTCATAATTAGCAAATGACATTAACAAATTTCTTGTATATAAATTATTTTTTATAATATAACTTCCTGCAGCTATCTCTTTATTAAATATTCTATCATAAAATAATATTTCTTCTTTATTCTTAGGAAGATATTCTTCTATTCTATGCAATGGATTTACAACACCAATATCTCCATCAATAAATACAATGTATTTTATGATATCTTCAAATTTTAAACCATAATCGGATATAATACAATGTCTTCGAAACATAAAATCTTTTTGTAAACAATTTGTACCAAAACTTGAATTTTTATTATCATTAATAATTATAAACGTGTAATTATAATGTATACTGTAACAATGAACTGTTTTTACAGCTTGCTCATAATTTGTTATTGTTTCGTTATCAATTATTATTACAATAGCAATTTCATTAGCATTTACAAAATCATTTTTTTTAGTAAATATTATATTATTTGAAAAATCCAAAAAATAATAATAAAGAATTATAATTATTGTTAAAAAAAAACAACAATATAAAAAACGATAATAAAATTTCATTTTTAAAATTTTCAATTGTTTTAATAAAACTAAACTTTACTTCATTATATTAAGGAAGTAAAATTTAATTAAAAAAAGTATTACATATAATAATAATTGATACAGGGCTTTAAAATAAATACAATTCTTTTAAAATTATGGTAACTATAACATATTCTACAAATTAAATATTCATATAAATACTTAAATATTTTATTTTAACAACTGATGATATAATGTATAATTATATTTAAATAATTTAAATATAAAATATAAATAAAATAAACTTTATAAATAAAATTTTTTTTTAAAAACTTTTGATTACATTTTGTTTATTGAACAAAATAATGTATTTAAGTATTCTAACTTTTAATATATAATACATTTAAAAATTTAAAATTCTCATAGTAATTTTCTAAATTAATTAAGATAATAAGCTAAAATTTTTTTAATACTATATTTTCTATTATATCTTATGTTTATAATTTTTTATATAAATTAAAGACAAAAATTGGTTATTTTTTATGATAAATCAATTTAAAATTGTTTAATTATATCTAAAAACGTTTAAAAAATTATAAAAAAAAGTTTAACATATTTTAGCTATTTAATCAAAATAATTAAATACTAACATATTATAAAAAATCCATATTTAGTACTATTTAATATTTTTTGGTTTTTATTTTATATAAAATTTTTGCTAACATTTTTTGATGACTGAGTTTAAAATATAAAAATAAATATATTTTACAACAAGTATCTTTTATTAAAAAATTAAAATTAAAAATATTATTTTGTACATGATTGAAAATAAAGTTAATGAATATAAGAAAAAATATTGATATTTATTATTGTCTTTGTAAAACTATATTTGAGACTAAACTAAAATGTGTTATTATTAGTAAAATTGTTATTATTTTTTCTTTTAATCTAACTTACAATGTGGTTTTTATTAAATTTAAACACTATAAACAGTTATGAGAATTAATATCCTATTTAATAGTTTTGTCTTAACATAAACTTTTCAAGCAAGATTAATTATATTTGTAAGTTTTAATAATATCAACATATAAAAAAGTTTTTTTTTTTTGAAATTTTGTTTGTAAAATAATATAGAGTTTATATAAAATTATGAATTTATTCTTTTATACAATATCCATTAAGCAATTGTAATTTTTTTATTATTATAATTACAAAAAAAAACCATTATTCTTAAAGATCAAAAATTTTACAATCAAAATAATTGGTTAAAAGATATAATAAAATATGATTTATGATTTGGATAAAATATATTCCATTATTTTTATATAACGTATAGCTGATTTTAAAATCTCATGTTTACTCATTTTTCGATTTGCAGGATATGCTGGAATAATTAAACGGAGCTTAAAAAAAGTTTTATATCATAATTTTTTTAATTACTTACTTTAAAAAAAGCGTCATTGACCTGAAGTTGACGTATTTTTTCACGTGAAATTAATCTTGAACTAAATTTATCAATAGAATACATTACTTATTTTTAAATTAACAGTTTTTAAATTATAAATCTGTTATATAACATATTTACTTAAATAAATCCTATTATATAATATACGTAAAATTAAGATAAAATCTAATCTCTTTTATAAAATTATTTCTCAATTAAAAATTCATACAAATAATAAATTAAAAAATAGTATATTAATTAACATTAAAAACAGAAAAATACAAAAAAAAATAAAATAAAATAAATTGATATATTAATCACAATTTCCATAAAGTTCTTCAATTTCTACATATGAATTTATACTTTTTTCTATTAAAAAATTCTCTTTTTCTATTTCTTTCATTATATTTTCAATATCATTTTCAGTATCTAAAATTTCATTCTCTAATTCTCTTATCTCTTTTTTTGTAGAAATTGCTTTTTCTATAAATTTAATTGCTTTTTCTCTTAAGGGAACTGCTCTTTCAAGAAGGTTATCGCAACCATAACGAGATTTTTCTTTTATTATATTTTTCACTTTAAAAATATCATTTTTTATATCAAAAGATACCACTTCAATATTTTTAATTAATTCTTTTGTATTTTCATTTTTATCTAATAATGTTTGTTTGGTTGAATTTGTCATTAATTTTTGAACTCTTATATTAATCATATCTTTATTCATTCCTTTTATTCTTTCATTTAATTTCGTTAAAAAAATTTCTGCATCAGTTCCATAATTAACTGCCTTGTTAAAATTTCTACGACTTTCTGTTATATTATCAAAAAAATATTTTAATGTATTTTCAACATTTATTAAATGTAATGTCGCATTTTTAATATGTTCTTTTGCTGTTTTTGAATTTTCTAAAACAGTTGAACATAAAACAAAACTGTTTTTTGCTTTTTCTAATGTAGCTAAAGCAATTTTTTTTTTATTAATTGTGTCAGTTATTATATTCGTTGCATTTGGTATATTTTCAAGTGCATTATATACATCAAGTGACAATTTATAAGCATTATCTTGATCAAAATTTATTTTCAAGTTAGTGATTTCATTTATTATGTTTGTAATATTTTCATAAGTTATTTTATCTTTATTAAGAAAATTATCGATTTCTTTTAATGTATCATCAATTTTTAAACCATCTTGATATAATTTTTTTTTATATTCTGATATTGTATTAAAAGAATTAGAAATATCTTGGTGTACCTTGTTAATAATATTATCAACATTTTTCACTTTATTTAAATCTTCATATAATTTTTCTTCTATGCTATTTGCTTTGTTAATAGTTTTATTAGAAAATGTTAAAGCATCATTTATTTTTGTCACAATACCATTTTTACATGCTTCACCACCACAAAAAGGACATATATTAGTTGGACCACCACAAATAACATCACAATCTAAAAAGCTTGGAGTTCCACCACAAATCATTTGATTTATTATTGGTCTTTTTTGTTGAAGTAAATATATTTCTTCCTTCATATTATAAAGAGCTTTATTATTTTCATTATACACTTTTTCAAAATCATTTTTATGATTTTTTATTAATTCAATTGAATAATAAAAATTTCTTTCAACATCATTAAATAGATAAATATTTTCATCTACAGTCTTTCTTACATTTTCAGATTTATTAAAACTATTTTTTATAGAGTTATAAGCATATGTTATATCATGAATTTTTAATACTTCACTCTTTTCAATAATATTTTCAACATCAAATTTTAATAAATCTAATTTTTCTTCTAATATCATTTTATATTCTTCAGCATAATCTTTTTCTTTATTCATATTTTCAACAAGATTTTTTACACCATTAACTCTTTGATATATTTTTTGAATTTTTTCTTTAAATAATGCTTCACTATAATTAAGTTTTGATATTTCATCTTCTGTTAAATTATTTTTTTTAATTATTTTCTTAATGTCATTTATTTTATTATTAATAGTAGTAAAATGTTTATCATAAATTGATGAAAATTCAATTTCATCAAAATTTTTTTCTCTTTCTATTAAATTTTCCATTTCATTACTTAAATCATTTAATATTTTATCCCAATTTTTAAAACATTCACCACATGAATTACAATAAGGAAATGTTCCTGTGTATCCACGTGCACAGTTATCACAAGTTACATTTCCATATCCTGCTCTACATTGACATACTCCATCTTCTCTGTTACATTGAGCATAAGAACTTCCTATTTTATTACAATTACATTCTCTACATTGATCTATTAATGGATTTCCCCAAAAATTATCTGTACATTCAGAACATTTTTTACCACCTCTACCTTTTTGACAATGACATTGTCCATTAAATAAATCACAACTCATTATTGGTTTTCTATTATCATCTAAAATAACTCCAGTTGGATCACAATCACATTTTATACATCCATTACCACTTTGAATATTATAGTAATTTTCAGCACAAGAATCACATTTATCACCAATAACGTTTGGTAAACATGAACATTTTCCAGTTATTGAATCACAATTATTATTATTATTTTTACTTCCATAAAGATTACATTGACATTGAGTACAATTTCTTTCAATACCACTTCCAAAATATCCATTTATGCATGATTCACAATTTTTACCAGTTGTATGATATAAACATTTTATACATTCTCCTGTTTTTTTATCACAATTATCTTCAACAGTAGGATCAACATTGCCATTACATTCACATTTTTCACATAAACCACCAATCTCTTTTGGATTTCCCCAATAATTTTTATCACATTTATCACAAAAATTTCCGATATATCCTTTTTTACAATGACATAATGCATTCATTTTACCTGATATATAATCAAATGAACATGATATAGCATTATAATTTCCTGAATCAGGATGATTAGGACACATACATGCTTTACAAGGTATATTTACTTCAATTCTTGGATCACCATAATAACCATCTTTACATCTATCACAATATTTCCCAGAAGTATTATTAGTACAATTTAAACATATTCCATTTTTTTGATCACAAATATTAGAATGACTATTACATGAACATAATTGACAATTTGGAAAATTCCAACTACCTTCATAACATTCATTACATTGTCTTCCAGTTATTTCATTTATATTACATAAACATTGACCAGTTTCTTTATCACAAATATTATGTAAACTACCTATATTATCACAATCACATGAATTACAACCATTTGGATTAAATCCATAACTTCCTTCACTACATTTATCACATCTTCTACCAATAACATTTTTTTTACATAAACATTGACCACCATTACTATTACATATAGAAGATTTAGAACCAGTTTTATCACAATCACATTGTAAAGCTTTACCTATCATTGAACCAGCAATTGAACATGTATAATCGTAACAAATTTCTGGTATATCATTATAATCAATTAATAATAAAATAAGATGTCGACAATTATTTATATTATATTGCTGTAAATTATAAATTCCATTTTTTGGATTATTAAAAATATCTAATTGATATAATTGTGGAATTATAATAATTGAATCAATTAATATAGATGCACTTCTATCAGGATAATTAGTTTTTCTTTCACCAAAAATAATTTTTAATTGATAATTTATACCTTCTTCTAAACATATACTAGGATTAACTTCTTCATACATATAATTTCCTTTTAATCTTATAATCATAAAATCATTTTCAGTATTATAATTTTTACATTCATTATTAATAACATTTTTATTTATACTATTTGGTCTACTTAAAATAATTTCAACATTTTCCCAACCAATATTATTTCTTTCTGAATCATAACGAATAATTATATTATATAGTAATGTTTTATAAAATTTTCCTATATCAAAGTTTATTTCTGAACCTTCTTTAACTCTTACATAACCTGTACCACTCCATTTTTGATAAGGATTTTTATTTCTTTCTTCATAATATTCTATTATACTTTCTTTTCCACTTTGTATTCCATTTTCACCTTCAAATGTATAAAAATCAATTTGTGGACAATAAAATATATCTTCTGCTACATCACATCTTCTACCAGTAAAATGTTCTTTACATAAACATTGTCCAGTAATAATATCACATTGTGATGTTAATGAACCACCAATATCACAATCACATTCTTTACAACCATCTAAATCTTCACTTAAACCATAATAATTTTCTAAACATTTATCACAATTAATACCAGTAACAAAACGTTTACAAAAACATTTACCAGTTGTTTTATCACAACCTTCATTATTAATAGTACCTAATATATTACAAGAACATTTTTCACATCCATTTTCATTATCACTAGTTAAATTCCAATATCCATCTTTACAATATTCACAATTTTGACCATCAACATACTTTTTACAATAACATTTACCAGCTATTAAATTTTTTTCAATATTATGTTCACTTTCACATATTCCATTGTTAAGTGATCCATTTTTATTACAATTACATTTTTTACATGTATATGGTGAAGTATATGGTTCTGTTATATCTCTATAATAATATGGTTTACATTCTTCACAATTTTTTCCCATTGTATTATGTTGACAATTATCACAAACACCACCAGATGTCATATTAGATGCTTCATAAACAGTTTGATCAAAATGACAAGAATATGCATGATTATTACATTCACAACGTTTACATGAATTTGTCTCTTTACCTATTGCTGGTTTCCATGGTAAATCATTATAAAAATCTTCACATTTTTCACAATTTAATCCTTTAAAAAAAATTTTAATTTAAAAATATATCTATATATATATATATTTTTTTTTAAATTTACCTTTAGTATTATGTGTACAATAACATTTACCATAAACCATATCTGGAATTTGATTTTCAGTAGTATAATCATTTAAATAATTATTATTATCATTTATTGGAATACATTTTTGTGCATGACCATAACATGAACATGAACCTCTCACAATTAATTCATACAAAGCATAATAATATTTTTCTTGAACATCTTTTCTATAATCAAGAAGATCATCACCAAGAGTATGAAGTTTAGTAAAATTAATTCTTAAATTTGTTATTCTTAATAATTTAGCAACCTCCTCAGCATATGGATTAACAGTACGTATTTGTGGATTAATAACTTTATAAATTAACTATAAATAAAATTAATATATATTTTATAAATAATTTAAAATTTTTACCTCACCACCTGTACTTGGTGATACAGCACTATACTTATCTGTACAAATAACATCATCATGCTTTTTAGGTAATATTTCTTTAACTTCAGGAAATGATATTTGACATTCATAAGCAAAATATCTATAAATATTCCATGTTTTACCATAATCATTACTTCTTTCAATTAACATAGCAGCAGGTCTAAAATTTTTAAATTTCATTATAAGATGAGTAAAATGAAATTCTGCCTCCAAATCAAGTCTTATTGAAACATTTTGTATACCATTCCCTGATTGCCACCATCTGTTTATTATATTTTCATCTTTCTCTTTTATAACATTTTCAATACCATGACTATTGGAATTTCTTATCGAATATGGTTCTCTTGAATCACAATAATAACAACTACTATTTCCTTGTAAATTTGATACAATACAATATTTTTGAGGATATTTCAAACCACATGTTGATGTTGCAGATAATTGTTTTTTTCTTCCAATTAATAAATTTCCTGTTGCTGGATAACATGATTGTCCTTTACACAAATCTTCAATTTCTTCACATGAAGTAAAAATTGTTAAAGTTATGAAAAATATTACTAAAAAAATATTAAATTTTTTTTTCATAATTATTTTTTTTTCTAAGCTTTAATTGAAGGTCAATCTAAAAGAGAATATACAAAATAATAGTATAAAAACAAAAATAAATTTTAAAAATGAATAAGTTAAAAAAAAATGATTAAAATAGTAAAATGTTAAAGTTTACTATACAAAAAGTATAACAATATTAATCACCATATCGAAAAAAAGGAAAAAAAAACACAAGATCAAATATAAAAATAAAAAATAATGAATAATGATTATTAATTTAATATTATATAATTATAAAGATAAATTCAAAGTAATTTTAAATTAAATTTTCTTTTACCATCCTTCAAATTTCATTTTATTCTTTTTTTTTTAATTTTATTCATGATTAAAAAAAATTAATATATATATTTAAAGATATTATTTTTACAAAAGCCAGCTGCCTTATTTTATTATATATATGTACTTTTTAGTGTTAAAATAAAAATAGTAGCAATATGATTTATATTTTATTATGACTGAATATTTTTGATTCATAAAAAAATTAAAGAAAATATATATAATCTTTTAGAAGTATATTATTTATTTTATATAAATATATGCTGATTTATAAAAGTTATATAAAAATAGTGGAAGTATTAAAATGTTTTTATAATGAGGAAAAATCGGTATATTATTAATGTTTACATTTAATAGTATAACAGACCATGATGTAAAGAATGTTAAAATTATGAGTATTCTTTTAACTTAAATAAAAAAGATGAAACAGTATAATGATATAACTTAACATTTACAAATAATATTAATATAAATATTTTGTTGTATATTAAATAAAATATTTACAGTAGAACTGAATGTTTTTAAAAAAAAATTATTTTATTATAATATTAATTGGTAATATTATAAAAGTTTAATCATAGTTACATATTTTACATAACTTTTAATAAAATAGTATTATAAATAAATTTATATATTTGTCTTAATTTATTAAAAATAAGTATGCTTTTGTATATGAGATTATCTTTTAAAATTTATTAGTTATTATTCTAGACAAAAATTTTCCTTTTATCTATTGTTACTTTATATTTTTTGTTATAAATAAACAAAAATGTTCTATTAAATACTACTAATTTATTAAATATAATTTGTATAAAATAATAAAGTATGGTTTATAAATAAGAAAATATATATGTAAAGAGATAACATATAAATTTAAAATTTTAAAATTATTTTATCATTTTCTATATATTCTTAAATAAACTATATAGAGTTAATTTGTTTGATTTTTATCAAACTTTATATTTTATACTGTTAACAGGTTTTAAAAAAGACGTATATAAAAATTATTTATATAATTATTAATTTTGTATATTTTATTAATATTAATTTAAACTATTTAATAAATATGCCATGTTACTTTGAATAATTTTACACTTTAAAATCAATAAGAAAAGTATTTAGTTTTCAAAAATTATTAACATAATATTTCAACTTATTTTATACGAAAAAGATTTTTTTCAAACAATATAAAATTTTTTTTATTTTACAGCTTCTATTTAAAAATTTATTTGGAAATTAATTTAAAAAACTTTTCTGTCTTACTAAATAAAATAAATTTATTATTTAATATTAAATAAATTTTCAAATTAACATATAAGAAATTATATTATAATAAAATATTTTAAATTATTAAAAAAAAGGATTAAATTACATTTAATTTTAATACTAACCATTATATTTGTCTACAAAAATGATCCATTTTTAAAAAAAAAACAACACTTGTGATTGTTTACAAAAAACATAGACTAAAGAAATTTCAAGATTCTTATTGCTTTAACTTGAATTTTTAAGAATTTTTTTCTTATGATTTGAAAAATGTTTGTTTTAAGTGATTTATAACATAATTTTATACAATTTATAGCAATATCTATATTTAACAACAAATTAGCTGTGTTTGTAATTTTTTTGTTTGATAATATGTTGTATGGTATGAATTTGTAAAAAATATATTCTATGATGTTTAAAAAAAAAATAATTTAACAAAAACGATTAGTGTCAAAATTTAAATATGTTCATTGGAAAATAATAGTTACTAATAAAAAAAAACAATTTAAATTCCAATAATGTTGTAAACCAAAATGGCTATGTCGTACTTGACACGTCTACAAAATGTTATAAGTATTAATAGAACAGAACTACATGCAAAAACATTCAGTCTTATCATTCTTATCAATCTTTAAGTTTGCATTCTTTTATATATCCCATATATGTCAACTAAGAATATCAAGAATAGCATTTACTACCTCTATAAAAATTAATATCAATATTCATTGAAACATAACATTACTATTATTAATCTTTGTTTATAATTTTTTTTTTTATCAAATAAAACCTTTAAGTTAACTTTTAGTATAATATCAAACAACTGGGAGCTTTAAATGACTTCTAAGCAATTGACAAGGATTACAATATAATATTTTTACTTTTAATTGAATAACTATGTTGTCTTTTTGAAACAAAATAAATCAACAAATAATAAAAATATAATAATTACAAATTTTAAATTTAACTTTTTAATACATTAAAAAAAATTAAACTGCAATTTTAAAAATATTAAAAAATATAAAAGACTTTTTTAATAGAATATATTTTCTCAATCTTTTTTTTTTAAAACCAAACACAATATTTATAAGAATTTACTTATAAAAAAAATTTAGTAAAGTTGTATTTTTGTAAAATGTATCTAAAGATATTTTATAGAAAAAAATTATTCATACAATAATTGTTTTTTAAATACTCTATTCGTATAAACTTTCACTTGAAATAGTAATAATATATTTCAAATTAAATTATATATTATTTTTTAAATATTTTTTGTAAATTTAATTTTATAAAGCATAAATTTTTTAAACCACCATGATTTATCTTTATTTTTAATTATTAAAAGCAATACTTTTTAAAAATATCAAAACTTTTTATATCTCTAATTTTTTTTTTGTAAATAAGGTAAATTTTTACAAGTACATTTTTAATATATCTACTATTTATAATTTTCTAAATGTTTTTAGAGAATTTTAATTTTTTTAACAGAATATTATAGTTTAATAAATTTTTTATTAATTCTGCAAAAACTTATATACAGACAAAATAAAATGAGTCATTTTAATAACTATTTTATAAAAAACCACAAATATTTATAAAATAAAAGTGTTTTTGAATTTTTGCTTAACAAATGTAAGTAAACTACATACAAAAATAGATTAGAAGATTTGTTTTGGACTTATATATAAAAAATTTTAGTAATAATTTAATTGTTTATCTACGTATTTTATCATTTTATTATTTTTTGCTTATTATTTAATAAATAATAATATCAAATTTAAATGGTTAAATAACAGTCTATATTTATAAATAATTACTATAAATAAAATTTAAAACATTAAAATTCTTTTCATATAAATATAAAATTAAAATTTTTTTACTATGTGTGTATTTTTAGTTAAAAAAAAACAATGTTAAAATTTTAAAATTGAATAATTTTTTTTTTATAAAAACTAGAAATAATAATAATGTTAGTGTAAATCATTTATAAAATTATTGCTACATAACCTTTTCAAAGTTCAAAAAATAGAATAAATTTCATAATGTTTGTTCAATAAATAATAACATTTTTATTTATTAAGAGTAACTAATGCCTTAAAATACTTTTAAATTTTGAAACAAGAGAAAAATATTTGATTTTTATTTAATTTCATAATATTTATTAAAAATAGATGGAAAAAAAAATTGTTAAATTGATAACATAGTATATTTAAAATTTTATTGACACAATCATAGCATTTTTTCGTGTTTCATTATATTGTAAAAAAGTTTTTTTTTTAATTTAAAAACTATTAATATTAAAGTGTAAATTGAATGTCGTTTAAAAATTATTAATAATTATTATTTTAAAATTATTGTGTAATATAATTGTTTTCTTCAATGTATCTTTATCTCTCTACAATAAAAATACTACTATAAATAAACTGTATATTAAGTTTTAATTTGTTGTTTAAAAATAATTTTTTTTTACTTTTATCTGTTTTTTTAAACATATTAATTTTTTTTAAATGTAAGATTTAATGTACTCTAATATATATCATTTAGATAAATTTTTTTATTATTAATAATTTATTAATGTTAATAATTATAGTGTTTAAATTTGTTAATATTAGTAAAAAATGAGTTTTTTTAATAAAATGTAATTTAAATAACACATTAATATTAGCTTATCAATCAAATATATTTTGGTTTTAATGGCATTGTAACTTTACAATATTATTTAACGTTGTTTCTTAAACACATTTAAAATAAATTTTTTTTTTAAATATAAGGCAATGTGATAATATATAGAAATATATATTATTTTAATGCAACTTATATTTTTTCCTTTTTAATTTTACAAATTTAATTTTTTTTTTATCTTAATAATTTATGTTTATGGTTTTTTGTGATAAGTGCTTTAAAACTGCTTCTTTCAAAATAATAATTATGTAACTCTGTATAATAACTATTGATATTTTTTCTTATTTGCCAAATAAAAATTTTATTATTATTCTATTTATACATTTACTATAACATTTTTCAAATCTTGTTATAAATACCTAAGTGTCTTTCAGCACGATCATTTAATGATTGATGACTACTTATAGTGTAAGAAATACATTGCTTTTTTTTTCATAAAAAATTTATTTATTATAGTATTTTAAAAATTAAAAAATTGACTTTTAACAATAAATTTTGTTGTTCTACAATTATTAATAAATGTAAATAAAACCTTTTCTTTATTATTAACAGAATTATGTTGATAAATACAATTTATTAAAATAAAAAAATACATTCTATAAAGGTAATAAATTTTTACCACTTTTCTATGTTTTATATAAATTAAAATAAATTATTTTTAATTATTTTTATACTAACAGGTAAAAAAGTTTAATTTTTAAATAAGTTTATTAACATTAATCACTTACTACAGTATTTATAAAAATTATTTACAATAATTTATATATTTATTTATTGCTACTATTGTCCAATTTTTTTTATTTCTAATAGATCACTATTTTTTTTTTTGTAAACGTTGAGGAAAAGTCTTTTAGTTTAAATTTAATAATTAGTTAAAAAATTTAATTTTGGAGAGAAATTTATTCTAAGTATTAAGATTTGTTCTTGTAAAATAATATTGAAATATGTCATCTATATTTTTATTCAAAATTGTGCACAATTTTAAAACATATAATTTTGATTATCTTTAAAATAATATATATCATAAAATAGGTAAATAATCAAATTAATAAAATATAAAGAAAATTTTGTACACAATTTTTACAAAGGATATATTATCAGTTTATATTAAAATAATATATGCTGTTTTTTGTTTATATATTTTTTTACATTTTTATTTTATTTTAATTTTATCATGTGATATATATTAAAATGTAGCAATAAGTTTGTATCTACATAAAGAAAACATTATATTGTTATCTTTTAAAATCATTTTATATCCAATAAAAAAATGTTTAAAGTTTTCAAAAAATTTAGGTAAAAAATAAAAAAATATTTATTAATTATTTTTACCAACAAAAACAAAAAAAAAAAAACAAAAAATAATTAAAAAAATTAATCAGTTTATAAAAAACTTTTACTATAAAATAAATCTAAAAAATAACTTACCTTACACAAATTAACAACAATTTTAACTTATTATCTTTTATAAGATAATCTAAAAAGACCAAGTTTATAAGTTAAAGTTTCTTTATAATATTTAAAAAGTATATAAAAAAATTATCATTTTTTCAAGCACAAAATAAAATAAAAACTATAAAATTTATTAAAATAAAAAAAATTAATACATATTATACAACAGATAAAAAATAAAAGTAAAATAAAAAATTATTAAAATGTAAGAGATAATAACATTTAAACATTAACACAAAGAATTAAACTAATACATTTATTTTTTGATATGAAAAGTGTTTGAATAAAATAAATTATACAAAAAAAACAATCTTTTTCCTACTTTTTAAATTAAAAATATTTAATTTCTTTGATTACTTTATTAAATATCGTTTTTCTTTGATAATAACAATAAAATTTAATCAAATATATTTTAACTTAAGTTAAATTAAACAGAAATATACTGTAATTGTATTGTATTATAAATAATAATATATAAATAATTTTTTAACATACAATTATACTTAATATTTATATCTACAAAAATACTTTTGAAGTATAAATATAAATAATCATTTAATTTTAAATAACATAATAAATATATAATAATATAAGGTTTTATTGAAAATAAATCTTATTTTTTACAATAATATAATGTTTTAATCTATCTATTTAAATATACATTTTAAATTGTCATTATCTCTTTTGCCTTTCTTTTGTTAATATTACTTTTTTTAAATACAAAACAATTGAAATTATTTATGTTTAAAAAATAAAAAAATTTTAAAAAGTTTTTAAAGATAAATAATAACAGAAACACTATAAGATAATTTAAAAAATTTATTATATAAAAGATTTTGAAAAAGAATTTTATAATTTAAAAAAAATAAATGGAAAAATATTATTTTATATATGTTTGTTTAATCACTGCTACCTGATATATATGTACCATATTTACAGGAAAGAATTTTTACAAACAATAATTTATTTTTTTATTAACAATTAATTGAAATAACAAAGCTTAATTAAGATTTATTTAATAGAAGTTTGGTTACTTTTTAAAAATATAGTAGAATAATATATTATTATAATTTAAATAAATTTATCATTTATATAAATATGTGGTACTTTTCCGTTTTGGTAGGGCCACTAATATTTGACTGTTTTTATGCAAAAAAAATTAATTTAATGTGCGTAATATAACTCAAATAGGATAATGTTATTGATAATGATTTAAAATAATCAAAAAAATTCTAATTGTTATCATTATATATTCAAACAGTTGGAATCTTGTAAGACTAGTAAACTTAAAACTCATGAGCTTCCAACATTTCTAAGTTTACCACAAGTACAAATTTGTAGACCCTGAATCTAGAGCTTCCACTTGTACAGTTTAAAGGATTGGGGGTGTACCAAATAAAGGTATAAAAACAGAAGGGGGCGTTCAGAAACTTGCTAAATAGATATTTAGCGGAGTTTATACGCCAAAATGTTTATGTAAATGAGGACGCTTTTGTTCAGATACTATGCAATATAGCACTGTTTTACCCATCTGAAGCAATTAAAAAAAATGTGCAGTAATAAGTAAAAGATTAATGTTATCATAGTTATTAATAATAAATTAATTTAATTTAAAACTTGCACATTTTTAGGCAATATATTAGTGGTCCTACCAAAACGGAAAAGTACCAAATATATATATATATTTACTTTAAAACAAATTTATTAGCATTTTTCATATATTAAAATTTAGTTTTTAAAACATTAGAATTCAATAAAAGTAAATGTAATTAATTAACTAATTCATAACTAAAGATATAAGTCTTGTTGTCAAACTCAGTAATTTATACATTTTTAAAACTTATTGTATCTTTAAATACATTTTATCTTTTAAAATCTTTTAAGTTTTTAAATCTTAAATTTTTTTTGTAATTTCAATTTTTACACTTAAATTTTTTTGTTATAAGTCAAAGTTTTATCATTATTGTAATTGAAATAAATTAATATTATTAGGTAATCTTTTTTACTGTTGTCTTCTCTTATTCTTTGTTCTTACATAATAAATTTTTAAAATTGCGCTTTGATTACATTTTTTTGAACATATTGAAAAATAAATTATTAATGTTTGTTTTATTTAGATATTTTTTTATTATTATAAGTTAGTAGATTAGCAAATTTATAAAAAAAAAAGTATATATTTTTTTAAATATTTATAATTTTAATAAGTTGATACCTATGTATTTATATTTTTTATATTAATAAAAAAATTATTTAAATATTTTTGTAAAAAAGTTATTTTTTTTTATTTTTTTACAGGTGATAAAACAAAAAAAAATTAGTTATGAAATTTTTTTTTCTATAAAAAGTATTCATTTTTAAAATATTAAATATTAATGTTTTAAAATGCATTATTTTAAAAATATAATATTATTTCTAACAGCAACTTTTTTGAATACTAGTTTTTCGTATTCTCTTTATGATTCTAGTCACCGTAATTTAATTAGTTTTGATCAAACTAAGCAAAATGATTTATTTGTTTTAAATAATAATTGTAAGTATATATAATTAAATTATTTAATAATTAAAAAAAATTGAAGTTGATAGAGAAAAAAGACAGACAAGAAGACGAGGACCACCTCAGAGAAGTCCACCTCCAAGAAGTCCATCTCCAAGAAGTCCACCTTCAAGAAGAGGACCATTACAAAGACCACAAAGACCACAGAGAATACAAAGACCACAAAGATCACAAAGACCACAAAGACCACAGAGACCACAGAGACCAAAAAAAATATTACAACAGCGGCAAAAAATACAACAAGGAAAAAAACAACTAAGAGAAAGTCAACGAAGATCTTTACAACAACAAAAAAGAGCACAAATGTTGGGAAAACAACGTAGAGAACGCGAAATGAAAAGAAAAATGCGTCAAGCAAAAATTAGAGTAGAAAGAGAAAGAAGACCAAAATTACCACCTACAATAGCAAGAAGTTCCACAGAAAATATTGGAGAAGAAGAGTTATTTGAAGCTCAAGGCGAGGGCGAAGAAGTTTATGATGATAATTACGATGACTATGAACCTTATGATGATGATAATGATGATGCTTATGATGACGTCGATGTCAGCGATGATAGTAGTAAATAAATGGTTAAAATTTATGAAAATGAAAAATTCAATTTCTTAAAAATTTTAGGAAGAAGAAATTTCAAATACATAAATGTTAAAAATATTAAAAAAAATTATATTTTAATATTTTTCTGATTTTGAAATAAATAAATGTTTTAATTTACCTATAAAGTAAAAAAAATAAAACTTTTATAAAAATACAAAAATAGAAAGAATCAGTAACCAATCAAACACAAAAATTTTATAATTCAATTAATATAAAAATTTTGAACTATTAAATAATGTAATTTAAAAAAAAAGTAAAAATTATTCACATTAAGTACCATAACAATTCCTGAAGTGCGTAATCCTTGTGGATTGTTTGGGAGCCCCTTAAGATTCTCGGTTATTTACAATAAACAATAATTTAACTTTAAGAGTTTATTTAAAAAAAAGTAAGACATTAATATGCCTCACAAGGAAATTCTTTACAAGAAATTTTTTTTTATATAAAATAATTTAGTTATTTTAAGTTTAAAATTCATTTTCTTTGATTTTGTTTCCGTTCACGTTTGTTTTATTGTTAGATAAGTGAGTACCAATTAAAATATTTTACTCAGTCTAATACTACAGGGTGGTTTTTTTAAAACTGGAGTAGACAAAGATTTGGAGTGAAATTATCTACGTAAGAAAATTAAGAAATTAGTAGTGCGCCAAAAAAAAAAAATTAATACGCCAACAAAAATATTTGATTTTTTAATTAAAAAAAAAATGTTTTTTTTTAGTATCCTCTGGAAAATTCGATCGACTATCAAACACCTTAAAAATTTTTATAAATTTCACAAAAAAAAATCTATAATCAAGTAATTTTTACTTGAATTTTTATAAAATCTTGACCGCTTTGCAAAGGTCAATTTATTAGTAATTAATTAAAAAAACCGCAACGCAGGGGATTTTTTTTTTTAAATTATTACTTGAATCCAACTTGTCTACTCCAGTTTTAAAAAACCCACCTTATATAACTGGGACATAGCTTTAACACATGTAGGAAAATTCTGATAAGTGTAGACGTGATGAGCCGGCGTTAAGTTCTTGTTGAAAAACTGGTATGAAACTCTAAAGAAGATATTTATAAACGTATTAAAGAAAAGGCCAAATCTGAACAAGATTTGAAAGAGTTTATTGCAGAGGACCAGTATCCAGAGAATTCTCTGGAAAGTTCTGAATTTGGGCTATCAACATCATTTAGTCATTTTACCATGGGAGAAAAAATAGATCCCAACATGATTTTGATTCAATTTACGCAAAGTATACAGCTGATGCAACAGCAGCAAAATAAGATAATGATGAAGTTGTTAGAACTTCAATCTAACAAAAAAGAGGAAGTACATGAAAATAAATCTAATGCTTAAGTTAATAACATTCAAATGAAAAAATTTGTAAAGGAAAGTTTTAAGTATGATTGACAAAGTTTGAAGCATATGCTAAGTAAAAGTTTATTGAAGGAGAAGAAAAATACCTCCAATTATTTATGTTACGTTTACCTAATAGTATAGTTAAGAAGATAAGAGATATAGAACAAAACTATGAAGTAATTAAAAATTATTTGCGTAATGTTTATGATGGTGAATGCGAGAAAACTTCTACTAAAGATCGTTTGAATAGATGAAGAAAGAAAAGAATCTATAAAATGGAATAGGTTGAAGACAATGTTAGAAGAATAAGTGACAGCGTAAACATTATTCTTTCTGAGAAATCTTTAAAGAAAAGGTTAGAAAATGTTGTGTTCTATGTAGAGGAAATGATTAAAGCTAGTATCGTCCAACATTTATATAAGCCATTTTAAAACAATCTGTATAAGTTTATTGAAACTTTAGAAAACAAATTTGAGATAAAGAAAAAATCACAAAATGAGAGTAGAAGACAACGTCATAGAAATTCAATAAATCATAGTAATGATTCAGATGACCAAAAGAATGATTCAATGAAATTGAGATGTACTTTTTGTCAAAAGGTAGGTAATGAAGAAAAAGAATGTTACAAGAAACAAGGTAAATGTTTCAAATGTAGAGGTAATGACCATGTTGCAGCTTTATGTAGAAAGAAAATAGATAGACGACACGGTTTAGAAAAAAAGTCCAACAGGAATAATGTTTTAAATGCTTTATCAAATTTAATGAGGATAAACAAATAACATAACAACTTACATTTATGGACTCAGGGTCTGATATAACGTTAATATCTAAAGAATTTAGTAAACAGTAGGGGTTAAAGACAATTTCATGTAAAGAAGAAGTCCGAGTTGGTAATGATGAAATTATGATGCTTGAAGAAATTGTTGAAGTTCAGTTCTTAAATGGAAATGATATAATTTGTATAAAAGCAGGAGTGATAGATACTTCTTTGGTGATAAAATCAAATTTCTCTTATATTCTTACTGGGTCTGACATGTTAAAACAATGCAAGAATTATTTGGTAGATTATAAAAAAAATATAGTGCTTTTAAATAGAACAATATATAAGGCTGTGTTAGCAACTAGAGCTAATGCTTCTGAACTTAATATACAAAATAAACATTATCTTCGTGTCATGACTCAAAACAATGATAAACAGGTTATGACCAAACAAAATGAATACATATAACGGAATGAGAAATTACTTATAGAGTATAATGATATTTTTATTCAAAATAAAACAGAAATTAGTACAATTCCATTTGTTATGACTGACATGAATTATAAAAAAGGTTACAAATTGCCTAAAATTTGCAGATACAAAAATAAACCTTCTGTAGATGAGAATATAGATGAAAATGTCTAAGATATGTTAAAGAGTGAAGTTGTTAAGTGATGCCATACACCTAGATTTATTTCAAATTTGATAGTTTTAAGTTGCATAAAAACTGGTGAACAAAAAGTTTGTGTTGACTTAAGAGCTTTGAATTCTTGTATAGCTAGAATACCGACATACCTTCCATCACCGAATAGAATAATAGCTGAGTTGTCGGTTGCATGTTGATACGCTAAGTTTGACTTGGCTGCGGGATACCATCAAGTAGTCATTGATGAATCTATTAGAAACTACAGGGTGTATAAAAATAAACCCGACATTTTTTAAGCTTTAATAATTTTTTTTTTATTTAATATTTTTTTTATGATTTTTTTTTATCTTATAGGGAATTATCTATAGAATTATATAAACAGTTTTTAAAATTTTTTTTTAATATACACGCAAAAATAAAAATGGTCATAATATTTTGACTTTTAATGCTAATTTATATAAAAAATGTCATATATTCATTATACAATATATTTGACCAACATACAATTTTTTTAACCTGAATTATGGATTTCAGTTAGGTGAATTTTTTTTATAATAAAAATTTTAGAAATTGCTGTAACATAAAACTCCAAATCCCTTTCTGTATCATGTAAATTTTGTAAAATAGATAATGCAGTAGATAAGTTACTATTTTTACTGTTTTTTACATAACTATTATAGAAACTTTCAAGATTATTAAAAATTCTTTTACAATAACTGTTAAAAAACGTTTTATCCAATAAATCCACATTAGCTCTCACTTGAAATTTTCTTGATTGACTAACCAAAAAATTATTTCTAGTAATATTAATATTGGTTGAGTCATTGAAACTTTCTCTTGCGATGTAAACATTCGTACTATTGTCAGCAGAAGAAACAACTTCAACATTAATATTTGTGTTTTCTGATAACACATTTTCATCAGTAAAAACCATTTTTACGATTGTAAAATAAAAAAAAAAAACAAAAAATTAACACAATTTTTTAATAAACTTTATTTCAAATTTTATAAAAACATAATATGACTTTTCAAAAATGGTCAATTAATGAAATAATGAAAAGTCACATATTGACATGCAAAAAATGATAAAAATGACCATTTTTATTTTTGTGTGTAAACATTTGATGAAAAATGAAACATTTAAAATTTTTTCATTTTTTTTAAAGTATTTTTAAAAATACATTTTTTAAACTATAAAAATGTTTTTAATTCTTATCTTTCAATAGTTTAAAAACATTTTTTTATGTAAAAAATGACTGTATTTAAAAAATTGTTTTAGAGAATATTTTAACATAAAAATTGTTAAATTTACTAGTTTTAAAATTATAACTTTTTATATTGTTTCTTCTATCTCTTAATTTTAATATCCATAAATTAGGTAAGTAATTGTATGGCGTAGTACTACATCAAAATGAATTGCTGGTCAATATTTTTGAAGATTAAAATGGTAAAACAGTTACAGTAAATAGTTTTGCATATATCTAAAGAAGCTTTTTTTTTATAAAAATTAATTTTTGATAACAAACTAATATCTAAAAAAAGAGATATTAATCGATCATTGCGATTGTTAGATATCTGCATTAAATTTTTTATAAATTAGTCAAAAACTTTAGATAATGCTACAAATAATATTAAAAAAGAAATTGCATACATGAAACAAGGTACTTTAAAAAAAAGTTGTAAAAAGTGTATCTTGAAAAACAAAAAATGTTTTCAATTACGTGGATAACATTAAGATGACATTATTGTTCATACCTAATATAATAAAATTAAAAATAGATATGTTTATACTATAAAAATTAGTAAAAATATCATAATATAGCTGTACTATTAGTTCAGTTTAAAGTTGTTTCTTAAGGATGTTCTTGTAATATATTATACTTTATACAATTTTATATCAGATAAAAAAAAAATCATAAGAAACTATCTAGTTTAAAAGAAATTATTAAAGTTTTAAAAACTGCCGGGTTAATTTTTATACACTTTGTATATAGTTGTGTTCTTTTATGAGTATACCACTAATAAAATTATTTCTTACTTGTTACCAAAGAACAAGGTTTAATGAATTTGATTCAAGAAGCCTACGAAAAGAAAGGAATTTCTAGATCTCTCAAGATTTTATCAATGATAGAGAAAAAAGCCCTGAAATCAGTGAAAGGTGTTTCTAAGGAAAAAGAAAAAAATGTGGAAAATGAATTTAAAATAAGAGGCAGATATATTTTGGTAACTAAAAACAATCTTAAAGCTGTGAAAAGAGCAGTATTAATAGAATTATCAAAGAAAATAGGAATAGAAGTAGATGAAGAAGATTGAGCTTCTGCTGTGATACGGAGATTAATAAAGAAAAGTAAAAATAATAATGAAATAAGACTTTAACTGACACAGTTTGTTTTCAATGCTATATATTTAAGTTTCAATTATAGAAAAAAAGTATCTTCTCCAGTAAGAAATAAGAATGTCAAAAAAAAAAAATTAACGAAGAAAAATGATCAAGAATATCATGAATTGATAGGTATGGCTAAAACTTTTATCGTAAAAACGAACAATCTAGATGACAAAATTAATAATAATGCTAAGAAATTAGCATTACTTGATAAAAATAATAGTTTATCGTTATCTAGAAAAATGAAAGAAAAAGAAACAATTAAATGGGATAGTTAATCATCAAATGAACCAAGTAATCGTTTGACCGAGGAAAAAAGTTCCTCTAACGATACAGAAAGTGATGAAGGTGAAAATATTAAAGGTAGAGGTAAAATGTCAACTAAGAAAGAAAGTGGGATTAAAAGCAGTGTACTTAAGTTTAAACGTACTTTATTATCAAGAGTAAAAGAAGCATTTAATTACATATCAAGAAGGTGGAATTGCAAATTGAAGCTAATAAAATTGACAAATCTAAGAGACGAATCTTCCTTATAATGTCTCTTGAGGATGATGTATTGTATGTTTTAGGAAAATCTTTGGATGATGCTGTGAATTAAAAATCATTGAAGAAACTGTTGTTGAACAAATTTAATGGTAGTTATACATTGAAAGATATAAAATTAAAATTAGAAAATTCTCGTTTTAATCCCGAAAAAAATATATTGTTTTAATTTGGAAATATGTGATATGGTAGATAAAACTTTTAAAATATTACTTAAAAGGAAAAGTTAAAATTGAAGAAACATTATATAAAGAATAGTCTTTATACAATTAACAAATCTTATGCATATATAATAGCTTACAATGATAAAAGTAAACATTTTAGAGTTTATATTGAATATATACATAATACATGAAAAACTAGAAGAAGAAAACACAATCTTAATAATAATAATCAAAACATTATTTTAATAATAAAAAACTTAAAAAGGAAATTACATGTTATAGATGTAATGAAACAGGTCATATAAAAAGTTAATGCCCTAATAAGAATAGAGTTAACACTATCAATAACTATATAATGGAGAGACTACACTATATTTTTCTAACTTATAAAAACTCTAAATTAAAAACTTTGGTCGATACAGATGCTAATGTTTATGTTTTACCAGCAATCAAAGCAGATAAATTGAAATTAGACATCAACAGCAACAAAAGAAACAATATTTTGTTTGAAGCAGGCAATAAACCTAGTTTAGAAGAAAGCACTTCACACAGAGAAAAAACGATCATTTTCCGTTCTCTCAAGAACGGGAATCGTCCTAAAAAGATCATTTTCTGTCCTGTCATTTTTAATATTCAAAATTGAAAAAAAAAGACTACCCTCAAGTATTACTGAATTTTTTAAAATTTCAATAACTTTTTTCTACTCGATATTTTTTATATTTTTTTTATCTGATGGCGAATCACCTAAAAAATTATATTAATATCATTAAAAAAATGGTTTTCATGTAAACAAGTGAGAAAAATGAAACATTTTAAATGTTTCCAATTCTATTATATTTACATCTCAATCTAAAAACGAAAAGATAATTTTTTTAATTAAGAAAAAATTTGTTTAATAATTTATTCCTTCGACGAAAAATGCTCCTCGGGTGAAAAATGCACTTGTAAGACGGAAAATGTTCGTTTTTCTTCTGTGTGTTTAGAAATATTTTATAAGAATAAGACTTACTTTTTAAATTGTTTAGTATCTTAGCATATGCCACTAAATACTGACTTAATTTTAAACTATCAAACCATTATTAAAATGAATATAGATGTTAAAATTATGAATAAAAAAATTGGCAATCAATCTTCAGAATCAATTTATAACTTTAAAAAAGACAATATTATTATGTCGAATGAAACTTTTCTTTAACAATTACAACTAATTGTATTATTTCCACTGTTTGATGTTATTTCAAAGAATAAATTTGATCTTGGTGAATTACTTAAGGAAGTCCCTAGTGTTTGCTGGATAGAAAATTAGTATGAGAAACGTAATTATATTAGTTATCAAACTCCAGATTGTACAAAACCATTGGTTCGGGAACTTCTTTCCAAAATGTTGGAACATAACGTAATCAAGATAGAAGAAACAACTCTACATAATATCATTATTGTTAAGAGAAAGTAGTCGAAAATTATACTAACTGTTTATCAATTTCTCCAAAGTTTTGTCCTGTCATTAATTTAAAACTGCTAAATAAACTAGTATTACAATAAAATGCGGTTTCATAAAAATTATAAATTTTATCGAGGCTGTAATACGATGAAGTATTTAGATCGATAAATTTAACTCACTTTTTTTTTCAATTTTTACTCTATATTAATGAACGTCGTCTATTTATTATCAATGGCAAGAATTTTTTAAATTTGGTCTATTACGTTTTGTTTGTCTACCTATAGGATATATTAATCCAACTTCTATTCTACGTGCTTTTTTAACTAAACGCAAGAAATTAAAAGATATACAATTTTATGTTGATGATGCCAAAATAAGTACATTATCTGTAAGTTTACATTTGCACAAAATTTCAGAATTAATAAAAGAATTAAAAAAAAAGAATCTTAAGATTTCTATTGACAAATATACGTTATGTGCCATTTAAATCAACATCTTAGTAGTTACCCTCAGTAAAGGTATTTTGAAAATACATCAATTAGCTAGAAATGTCATTTTCGTATATATATTCTACAAGATATATCAGTTTTACGTCGTTTTCTAAGAATAATAAACTTTTATAAAAAATTTGTTAAACTTTAATGACTTTAAAAGAGACTTAATTTACTACAAAAATAACACTCTTTAAAAATACAATAAATATATTTATTACGAAATTATTATATACCACATTCCCCCTTTCAAACCTTGTACTTTATATTTTTATTTTTTGCCATTTTAGAGAGTAATGTTTTTTTAACAATTTGACTTTTGTTAATTGTAGCAGCAGCATGATTGATTTTTATTTAAGATAAATGAACCAATTTTTGTTTAACTGTTAAAGCCTGAACATAATATAAATTTGATGCAACTCTTTCTTTTAATTTGCCACGTTCCCAATTTTTCTCTGACTTAATCTCTAACATATTTCTTCCCCTTCTTTATAAGTTTTCTCCTCCGTTTTATTGATTATTGGTTTCAAAGCTTCTTTTCTTAAAGAATTCGAATTTGTTCTTATTCTTTTCCTAAACAAGAGTTTTAAAGAGAATTCTTTCTCTTTTCCATGAGATGTAATCCAAAAATTTATTAAAAAAATGATCCAGTGCTTCATCTAAGGGTAAGCCTATATCAACCAACTTCTTCATAGATAACTTAAATTTTTTTACTAGTCTTTCACATTCTCTATTTAACATAGGATTATATCCTGTGTTCTTATATGTGTTATTCTTTTTTTCATCGAAAAATTTTCCATTTCTTTACTGATTAAATTTTTGCCATTATCTAAAATTAACTGAACCGGATTTCTATGTAAAGCAAAATTTGACGCAGCACACTAATAACATCTTTCGATTCAGTTTTAGTTATTTTAGTTACATGTGAAAATTTGGAATATGAATCTGTAACTAATAACTACATAAACTTTTAAAAAGTTTTTGCAAAGTCAATGTGAACTCTATACCATTGCTTGTCTGTTTTTTTCCATGCATGTAAATCATCATTAGTCTTTGTATCACCATATAAATTGCAAACATCACATTCTTTTGTTATATTCTCTATACCTTCTTTTATTTCTGGCCAGAAACAATAACTTTGTGCTAAGAGTTTTACTTTGATAGAACCAAAATGCCCATTATGTAACATTACTAATACCTGTCCTCTTAATGATTCTGGAATAACAACACATACAGGGTATTTCAAAAGTAGATGCAGTACTTTTTTTATAAATAACTTTTTTATATATAAATGAATTAAGGTGATGTTAGATTCATTTTATAGACAACAAATTTTGAAATTAGACAAAATCAATACTATTAAAAAATTCCAATTTGTTCTGGAGTTATAAACTTCTGAAAAAAGAGTTAGTTTTTACCATATATATACATATAACTTTTTTATATGAAAAGCTATAATTATGGTTATTACTAATAAATGTTTATTAAGTAAACGGTTATCTGTAATAATAATATTATTTAAAATTATTTTTATTAACTGTTATTAAATTAAAAAATTGTCAATTTTTATCAATTTGTCATCGTTTTTTGATTATAAATCATTAATTAATAATTATTTTAAATAATAATTAGATATTCTGATAGAATACATGATTCTCTATCGATTGACTCTAATTACATTAATTTTGTTATAAACATTGAAAAAAGTAGTTATTAATAAAATATTGTCAATTTTATAAAATTTTTTTTATTTTAATTTTGTAGAATCATTAAACTTATGGAACTTTAAAAAAATTAATATTTAAGATATTATTTTTTAAATTTTATATTAAATTTTATTTCTATTCCAAAAAAACAATTTTGTTTAAACAAGTGTTAAAAGAAAGATTTACTACCTTTTATGGGTAATAACATTGATTTACATAAGTTTTTTAATGTTTGTCATACTTCATACATTGTAACATACTGATAATACATCAATAAAAATAATAATATTAAAAAAAGTAGTTAATTTTTTAAAAATTAAATGTTTTGTAATAGTTATTTTTACAAAAAAAAATTTTCTTATGACAATAACATTAGAAAATTTGAAAAAAGTTATTCTATGTATACATTAAAAGTATGAAATTGACAACATTTAATTAATCATAACTTTTTTAAATGTTTAAAAAAATTAATATAATTATAGTCATTTAATAGAGAAACATTTACTCTATCAGAATATCTACCAATCTATTAAAAAGAGTTAATTAATATATTATAATTCAAAAAAGATAAAAAAATCAATAAAAATTGAAACATTTTCATTTTTTTTTATTAGTTAATGAAAATAATTCTAAATGATATTATTTTTAAAAATAGCCGATTACTTAATAAACATTTATAAGTAATAATCATAACTATAGCTTATCATATAAAAAGTTATATACACAAATATGAAAAAAACTAATCTTTTTTTCAGAAGTCTATAACTCCATAAGAAATTGGAATTTTGAAACAGTATTAATATATTCTGATTTAAGGATTTGTTGTCTACAAAATGAATTTAATCAAACGTTAATCCATTAATAAATAAAAGAATTATTAATAAAAATACTATAGTATCTACTTATGAAACACTCTGTATATCAATGTTTATATTTTCACTTCTTAATAAGTAAATCTTAAGTTAACTTATTGTATATTAAATATAACCGGAAACCTTAACCAGCTCCTAAATGATTCACAAAAAGTACATGTGATAGATAAGGTTTTTTGATTTATATTTTTCAAATCACCAAAAAAAATGAAAAAAAAGAAATCTATTTTTACAAACTTGTAAAATATTTTAGTTGATTTTTTTTTATAATTGATTACTCTTAGTTACAATATTTATTTTTCAAAAAAATATTAATATCATTTTTTTTTATTGAGTTACTGTTGTAACTTTAAACAAAACTTTTAAGCTTGAATATTTTATTGATATGCATTACTTTAACAGGTTTACTTATAAAAAAAATTAAAAAACTAATTTTATTACCCAATGCCCGGTCTACAGTTAAATCTTCCGCAGATAAATTATCTTCGAAGATAAAACTTTCTTTAGATATGATATACTTATAAAGTATATACTAATAAAGTTAAAAAAAATTTATTAAAAATTCCCAGTGCCCGGTCGACAGTCAAATCTTCGAAGATAGGCAGATTTGCGGAAGATGAGTTATTTTCAGAATATCTTCAAAGATGAAACTCATCTGCGGAAGATCTTCAAAGATAAACCATCGTCAGAAATGACTATCTTCGAAGATAAATTCATCTTTAGAAGATAAACTAATTACTGAAATTTTAAAAAATTAAAAATTACTAAATTAATTAATTATTTTTTATTTTTTATCAGTTTCCTTAAATGATTCTTGAAATGTAGTGTTTACAAAAAAATGTTTTTTTTTCCAACAATATCTCTATTAAAAAATTATTTATTTTTTTATTTTTATACAGGATTAAATACTAATATTAAATATATGTATTTATTCTTATGATATTTTATACTATCTTAAGATGTATGTATTAATCAGTAATTTAATAAGCCACACTTATTGTTAGCGCGGCAGGTAATTTTTAATGGAAATAAATAACACAAAGATAAGTATGCATAAGTTTATTTATTAGAAGAGGTTAACAAACCAAGGGATAATACAAAAATCCCCCCTTACATATCTTAAACTAAGTATTTTATAGATTAAAATATAGGCGGCGCTTACATTATAATGTTCTATATAATTTACATTATATAAAACAATTTTGTATAACTTAATGAAAAAAAATGTAAAATAGCTTCAAAATTTATTTTTTTCTATTTTAGTTAAAAAAAACTAAATAATTGTTTTAATAATTATAATTTAAGTAAAAACTTTACTAAAAATATATGTCATATATAAATACTTTCAAAATTCCATGTTTTTTGATGTTCCAATAGTTTAGTTAGTAAAAATTAACTTACTACAGGGTGGTTTTTTTAAAACTGGAGTAGACAAAGATTTGGAGTGAAACTTTCTACATAAGAAAATTAGAAAATTAGTGATGCACCAAAAAAAAGAAATTAATGCGCTAATAAAAATATTTGATTTTTTAATTAAAAATAAAAAAAAATGTCTTTTTTTTAGTATTCCTCTGGAAAATTTGATCGACTATCAAGCACCTTAGAAATTTTTATCAATTTCACAAAAAAAAATCTATAATCAAGTAATTTTTACTTGAATTTTTATAAAATCTTGACCGCTTTACAGAAGTCAATTTATTACTAATTAATTTAAAAAACCGCAACGTGGAGGATTTTTTTTTTTAATTATTACTTGAGTCCAACTTGTTTATCCCAGTTTTAAAAAAACCACCCTGTATTAGGTTAGATATTAGTTCGATTCTCTCTTAGTCCCTTTTAGTGAACGCATAGGTTTGGGTTGTTAATTAGTATTAGTATATTTTGTATAGTTAGGTTTAGATCTGAGAAAAAAATGTTGTGGTAGTTAGAAATTATATATAAATGTATAAGGGAAAAAAATGTAGTATTAGGCAATGTTAAAATAAGGAGTTAAAAAGTAGGGAAACATGAAAACAATAAAATAAAACAAATAAAGAAATTGAAGCCTGTAGTGTAAAATCATATAAATAGATTTTAAAAATTTTCGATTTTTTACAAATTTTTAAAAAATTTTTTCATCTTCGAAAATATGATTTTTTGACGGGACACTGGGTATATAGAGTCATTTTTTATAAACAAAGTACTTTTAAACTAGTAGAAGATAAAAATTAGAAACATTCTAATTGTTTCATTTTTCTTTACTTGTTAATAAAGAAAACAATTTTTTGATGTTAACAACATAATTTTGTAAATGATTTTCTATCAGATAAAAAAATCATAAAGAAAATATAAAGTAAAAAAAATTTAAAGAAATCTGAAAATTTTAGGAGATATTTAATAAACACTTTGTATATTATTATTACTACGATTTCTAAAAAGATGACTACAATTTTAAATAAAAGATTATTTCGTTTCATACAAAGAATATGTATTAATAATATAAAAATAACTTTAATAATTTTATTTATTTTTTACAAAATATAGTAAAAATTTTTTTTTAATAATATTTTTAGTTTTTTTATAAATTTATTTGCCCCAGGCAAAACAATTTTTGTGTCCAGATACATTATTTTTCTTCAATTTTATTTCTTTATAATCACAAAACAAATATGGTTTAAAATCTTCAAATTCTTCAGATTTTTCAGAATTTTCAGATTTTTCAGAATTTTCAGATTTTTTAGATTTTTTAGATTTTTTAGATTTTCTGTGTTTTTTAGATCTTTTAGATTTTCTGTGTTTTTTAGATTTTTTAGGTTTTTCAGGTTTTTTTGGTTCTACTCTAGTACAATGCTCTGCGTTAAAAAGTAGAGTATATTCATAATAACAAATGTTTTTAAAAAAATTCCATGATTTGACAAAACATTTGTGCCAAAATTTTACCTGAGGATCTATAAAAAAATATATGAATAATAAATGATATAACCTACTAATTTTATAGAAATCTTTGAAGTCGCCTTGAAGATAAAATCTTCCATCGTTATGGGTTCTGACTGTATCTTTAACAACATCAAAAGCCTTTTTTTTTTCATTGATAAGCTTTACTACGATGTCATTTAATGGTTCTCCATCACAAGTAATATGTCCTTGGGCATATACCATTATTCTATTGTAATTTTGAGAAAAAACAAAAAAAGTAAGTTCACATAAACAAAAAAATAAAATAATTTTAAAATTCATGTCTAAAAAAATTTGAAAGTTTATATTTAAAAAGTTAAAATTTTCTAATAATTTTTAACTAAACCAGAATCATTATATACCAACTTATTGTTTAATAATTAAATAAAAATTATTTAAATTAATAGTTATTTTATTAAAATTTGAAATTTTTGCAAATGAAAAAAAATTTTTTTGCACAAAAATTAGTTATTAAAACTGCAAAAGTAAAACATTATATATTATTTATTTTTCATATTCAAATTCACAATTATTTTGTAGTATTTTAATTATATTTTCTTTAGATTTTTGATAATTTTTTTTATTGTTTAAATAAATGATTGAAATTATTATAAATAGCCTTTTAAAATTTTTTTAAACAAAATGAAAAGTTTGTATAACATACTTTGCTTTAATTTATTTAAAACACATTTCTCGAGAATGTCAAGCAAGCCTGAACAAACAAAAATTTTAATTTTAATTATAATATGCTTAATATATTTACTTAGTAGACATATAACCAAATGCAAAATATTAGCTTCATATTTCGTCATTGCCTTTTTATGAAGTTTAATAAAATTTTTGATTTGTTTTGTTTAACTAAAAATTAGTGTATGAAACTTTATCAATAAATATATCAATCTTCACTATTTTTTTAAATTTTTATTTTTAAAATAGTTTATGCCAAAAAATTATCAAAAATCAAACAATCTAATAAAGAAAGTAGTATAAGTTAATACAATATATTTAAAATCCTAAATTAACAGATACAGCTTATTTTAGTTTGCAGGAAAAAAAATTATTAATTGAAATTTTCCTAGTATATCTTGCTTCAAGAATTTTAAAAAATCATAAAAAAAAAAATTCTACGATTATAAGATTAAGCTTAGTGAATTAAACATTTTTAAAAACCTATTTTATACTTAAACATCATTATATTTTGGTGAGAAAAAAAGTTATTGATAAAATTAATTTTAATATTGCTAATATATACAGTGTTTAAAAAACAATCCAGTTTTTAAACTTAAATAACTTTTTTTTATTTTAAATTTTTCTGTGCTTTTTTTAATCTGATAGAAAATCATCTAGAGAATAATATATTATAAAATTTGTTTTTAAATAACAACTTAAAATTAAATTAAAGATACAAATATATTATAATATTAATATTAATTTATATGATATTAAAACTCTATTTTTTAGTGATATTACATTATACAAGGTGTCTTAAAAGTAGATGCAGTACTTTTTTCAATAATAACTTTTTTATTAATTAGTGAATTTAAATGATCTAAGATGGATTTTATAGACAACAAAATTGAAAATTGGAAAATTATTATACGCACAGAGAAAAAGAATATTTTCTGTTCTCTCAAAACGGGAATCATTATATAAAGATAATTTTTTGTTCTGTCATTTCTAATATTCAAAATTGAATATAAAGGGTTACCTTTAAATATTACTGCATTTTTTAAACTTAAATAACTTTTTTTACTCAATATTTTTTATGATTTTTTTATCCGATAGATAATAACCTAAAAAATTATATTAATATCATTAAAAAATTGTTTTCTATTTAAAAAAGTAAAGAAAAATAAAAAATTTAAAATGTTTTTAATTTTTACCTTTCTCTATTTTAAAAATATTTTTTTATAAAAAAAATAAGTGTATTAAAAAAAATTTTTAAGAAAATATTTTATTCTAAATATGATAAAATTTGTTAGTTTAAAATTACTATTTTTTTTTTCTTTTTCTTCATTTTAATACTTATTAACTATGTAGCTGCATAGTGTAGGATTACATCAAAAAAATTATTGATTCATATTTTTTTAAAAATAAATTTGGTAAAACAGTGATTAAAAATAAGTAAAAATACAACTAAAGAAACGATAAATTTATAAAAATCAATTTTTTGTTATAAACTATCTAGAAAAAAAAAAGATATTAACTGGCTCTGGCAATCATCAAATTTATCTGCAACTGATTTCTTCTTATGAAATTATTAAAAAATCGTTTTTTATAGAAATTAGTCAAAACATTTGGATAATTTAAAAATAATATAAAAAAGAAATAGCCAACATTAAACAAGATACTATAAAAAAAGTTGTAAAAAGCGTTTTTTAAAAGGCAAAAAAAAATGTTTTCAAGTAGGTGAAGAAAATTTAAATGACATTATATTCCATATTTAAAATAATAAAATAAAAAATAAAGGTTTTTTTATATAAAAATTTATATAAATATTATAATATAATTATATCTATAGTTTTATTTAAATGTTGCTTTTAAAAAAGGTGTTTAACATATTATATTTTAACAAATTTCTATCAGTTATAAAAATTATTAAAAATTCAATTAAAAAAAAGTGATTACAGTTTTAAAAAATTTTTTTATATTTTTTTGTCATCTTTTATGTTTAACAGTTTTTTTATTCATTTCTATAATTAATTTCTTATTTTAAAAGTAACTTGCTTACATCATATCCGTTAAGGCATCCCATGGTATATGTAGCGGTAGATATATTGTTAATATGATAGTTATATGACAACTTTTAATAACACAACAAAGATTGAACAGATTAAATAAAATATATAAACATAAGATTTATTAGTAATAGATATCGCAGATAATAATAATTAAATATATAATTAATAGAATGGTAATTGATAGTTGTATTTTATTTTCCTGCATCCATGGATCCCTATAGGGGATCTATATAACTCATAGAGTTAAATAAGTACAACTAAAAATGTGTGTATACTTAAATTTGAATAAATTGTTCAACTGCGCAGTTTTTCAAATTTTACTCCTATTTAAAGTTTCTTAGTTTATCTCCTCCTTTCTTTTTGTATATTGTTTGGGAACACTAATGCTATGGCTACGCCTGGCATTACGTATCTATACATGTACATCTCAATCCAATAACAAAAGGATAATTTTCTTATAAAGAAAAATTTTGTTTTTTAACTTTTATTAGACGGAAAATGATCATCGGACAAAAAAAGTGCTTGTAGGATAGATAATGATTGTTTTTTTTTGTGTGAATAATTTCAATCATTAATTTAAACAATAAAAAAATTTATCAAAAATCTAAAGGAAATATAATTAAAGTACTACAAAATAATTGTAAATTTGAATATGAAAAATAAATATTATATAATGTTTTACTTTTGCAGTTGTAAAAACTAATTTTTGTGCAAAAAAATTTTTTTTCATTTGCAAAAATTTCAAATTTAAATAAAATAACTATTAATTTAAATAATTTTTATTTAATTATTAAACAATAAGTTGGTATATAATGATTCTGGTTTAGTTAAAAATTATTAGAAAATTTTAACTTTTTAAATATAAACTTTTCAATTTTTTTTGACATGAATTTCAAAGTTATTTTATTGTTTTTTTTATGTGAACTTTCTTTTTTTGTTTTTTCTCAAAATCATAAAAGAATAATGATAATTGCCCAAGGACATATTACTTGTGATGGAGAACCATTAAATGACATTGTAGTAAAGCTTATCAATGAAAAAAAAAAAAGATTTGATGTCATTAAAGATACAGTCAGAACCCATAACGATGGAAAATTTTATCTTCAAGGCGAATTTAAAGATTCAATTATAATTAGTAAATTATATCATTAATTATACATTTTTTTTTTTTTATAGATCCTCAAGTAAAACTTTGGCACAAATGTTTTGTCAAATCATGGAATTTTTTTAAAAACATATGCTATTATGAGTATACCCTATTTTTTAACGCAGATCATTGTATTAAAGTAGAACCAAAAAAACCTAAAAAACCTAAAAAATCTAAAAGATCTAAAAAGTACAGAAAATCAAAAAAATCTAAAAAATCTAAAAAATCTAAAAAATCTAAAAAATCTGAAAATTCTGAAAAATCTGAAGAATTTGAAGATTTTAAACCATATTTTTTCTGTGATTATAAAGAAGTAAAATTGAAGAGAAATGATGTAGCTGGACGAAGAAATTGTTTTGCCTGGGGCAAATAAATTTATAAAAAATTTTAAAATAATAAAATAAAAAAAATTTATACTATATTTTGTAAAAAAAAGTAAAATTTTTAAAGTTATTTTTATATTATTAATACATATTCTTTGTATAAAACGAAATAATCTTTTATTTAAAATTGTAGTTATCTTTAAAAAAATCATAATAATAATAGTGTACAAGGTGTTTATTAAATATTTTCCAAAATTTTTAGACTTTCATAACTTTTTTTTACTTTTTTTTATGATTTTTCTTTATCCGACAAGAAATTATCTACAGAAATAAGTTGTTAATATAAAAAAATTGTTTTCTATATAAACGAGTTAAGAAAAATAAAATATTTAGAATGTTTCTAATTTTTATCTTCTACTAGTAAAAAGTTTAATTTTTTTTTTTTATAAAAAATGAGTATATTTAAAAAAATTTTTACAAAAATATTTTGATTAGAAAATTTTTAAATTTGTTAGTTTTAAAATTTTTTTTTTTTTTCTTAATTTAAATACCTATAATTAAATATGTAACTGTATTGTTTAAAATTACATTAAAAAAATATTTTTTTATTTTTTTTAAGAGTAAAAGAATTATAATAAAATAAGGAATCTTGAAAAGAAAGAAAAACACGACAATTATTGGCATCATTAAAGAAAGCATAAAATTGTGTTAATATAATTTATAATTTCAAATCTAATTTTTAATTTTATTGTAATCTAATTGAATTTATTTCCAAACTTCTACACCAAATAAAAATTTTTTAACATAAGGATAAATTTTTTTAAAACAGTTATTGTATATACATTTTAAAATACAGCTAAAGAAACAATTAATTTATTAAAATTAATTTTAAGTAACTAACTAATATCTAAAATGAAGAGATATTTACCAATCACTGCGATTGTTAGATACCCGCATCTGATTTTATAAAAATTAGTTTAAATTTTAAAATAATGTTTAAAACAGTATTAAAAAAGCATTTTAATGCAAAAAGCAGGATACTTTAAAAAACGTTGTAAAAGTGTTTTTAAAAAATGTTTTTAAATACGTAAAAAATACCTGATTAATGTTTTAATCAACACCTAATATAATATATTAAAATAAAGGTTTTTATATTATTAAAATTTTTATAAATATCATAATATAGTTAAATCTTTAATTTAATTAAAAGTTGTTTCTTGAAAACAATCTTGTAATATATTATTTTCTAGATTATTCCCTATCATTTAAAAAAAAATTATAATAAAATATTAAGTAAAACAAAACTTATAAGAGTTTTGAAAAATGCAACACTACATATTGGTTATCCTGTATTTTTAAACTAAACATTATAGGTTTATCACTTAAATTCATTATCGAACAATAATTTGATTTAGAACTAAAAAATTTTTTAATATTCTTCAGACTCAATTCTAAATTGACATTTTCCTTATACTTTATCTTATAGAAATGTTACAAAAGTTAACATTATTATAAATTTTTTACTCAAGAAGTATTAGATGTTTCATTACATTGTCAATTTTTCTTTATCATCACAATTAAATGTAAGAATATTTTCTTTAATAAAATCACATTTTATTTGTAATTTCTAAAAAAAAAAACAATTAGCCAAATTTTTTTATTTAACAATTTAATTCTTTAACTTTTTCTTCTAATTCCTTTAAAAGTAATAGTTTTCTTTATCCATTTCTTCAGTATTTTTATCACCAGTTAAATTTAATTTAACTGATCTATTTTTTTTCATACAAGTATTGACTCATTGTATGCAAAAAAAATTTTAGTTCAAAAAAGTAAATAAAAAAAATAAAGAATAAAAAAAAGAGAAAAAATAATAAAATTAAAATTAAAAAGTAAAAAATAATAAAAAAATAAAAAAAACCCACATTGCGGATATCTATTGGTATTTTTGTAATACGTAGCATTGGTTCGAAAATCAATAAAAATTATTTCAGTTTTACCAAATGAACATTTTTAATGTCAAACAAATTTCTTGTTCTTTTGTACACACGCTTGAATAATTTGTCAGTTCTGAAAAATCTCCATGTGTCAATGCATTCTTACCTTTAAAAACTTTAAAGATGTTATTATCTTTTTTAGATTTTAAAAGTTAATTTTTTAATTTAGTAGCCATTTAAAAATATTTTATTATAAAAAATGTAAAAAAACTTATAGTCACTTTATAAAAATTAAATATAACTTTTGTATGACTTATTTAATAATATATATCTTTCATATTTTAATTCCTCTCTTTTAAATCTTTTAATTTACCAATAATTATTAAAATAACTTGTATTTTTTTTATTTACAAGTATTCTACAATTTTTTTCATTAATTTTACTTTAAGATGAAATGTAGACTTTTCTTTCAGTGTTAATAAAAATATAATATTTACAAAAAATTTTTTAAATTATATTTTATTGCTGTTATTTTTTCGTATTACGTTTTTACAATCTTTATTTATTTTTATGTCAACATCTAGAATAATTATTGCTAATTTTTATAATAACAATTTTTTTTCGCCAAAATTTTTTTAACTATGTAATCCTTTTGGATCGTATGGGAACCTGTTAAGGCTCCCGATTATTTATAATAAACAATAACAATAGAGTAACTTTAAGGTTTTATTAATATAAAGGGTGAAGTAATGTTTACAATAAATAATGAATTATATTTAAGAGAAGTAATATTTTATATTTTTGTAAAAGTATATTTGAGATATTTTATTTAAAATCTTTCTTCATGTTCCTTTTATAGTGTGTTTCTTAAGGCGTGTCTATACAGACATAGCCTTTCAGGATAACAACTATAAATATTAGGTCTTTACATATGAAATGGGTTTATATTGATGCGCAAAGTTTGACTCGTTGTATTTAAAATATGTAGCTATGTTTTTACATAGAAAAACATACTGTTAGATTCTACAGAATCTTTGCTACAATTTGGCATATAAATCATGGCATTTGATTCTAATTATCATTATTTTATTTTAAAAATAAACTATGCTATCAAAACGCGACATTCGTATTATTATGCTTTATGAGTTCAAACGTGGCACTAATGCCACAAAAACAACTCAAAATATTAATGAAGCTTTTGGGGAGGATGTTGTTAGTACTTCCACCGTACAAAGATGGTTCAAAAAATTCAACGAGGGAAACGAGAACCTTGAGAATGAAGACCGTGGTAGGCCTTGCTCGACCGTGGATAATGATGAATTACGAGCAGTTGTAGAAGCCGATCCACGCCAAACTCTAGGACAACTTGCAGAAGCTTTGAATGTATCCACGGCAACAGTCTCCCGCCACTTAAAAGAAATAGGAAAGACAAAAAAGCTTGACAAATGGATACCACATGAATTAAACGACTATCAAAAAAATCGTCGTTTTGAAATTTGCTCTTCGCTCATTTTAAGAAACAAAAATGATCCTTTTTTGGATCGAATTGTTACATGTGATGAAAAATGGATCCTGTACGATAACCGCAAGCGAAGTGGACAATGGTTGGATATCAATGAAGCACCAAAATCTTTTCCAAAACCTCAACTTAACCAAAAGAAGGTAATGGTAACTGTTTGGTGGTCTGCTGAAGGAATCATTCATTATGAATTCTTGAAACCTGGTGAAACTATTACTGCGGAGTCGTATTGTCAACAAATTGAAGAAATGCATAAAAAATTGTGCCAAAAACGACCCGCATTGGTCAATAGAAAGGGGCCTATCTTGCTTCATGACAATGCAAGACCACATGTTTCAAAAAAGACCCTCCAAAAACTGGGTGAATTGGGGTATGAAACTCTACCTCATCCTGCATATTAGATCTTGCTCCAACGGATTTTCATTTTTTCAAACATTTGGACCACTTCTTGAATGAGAAAATCTTCAACAACGAGGAGGATATAAAAACTGCCTTTGAAGATTTCATCGCTTCCAGAAGCCAGGATTTTTATCAAAATGGTATAAATAAAATGGTATCCCGTTGGCAACAATGTATAGATTCTACTGGTTCTTATTTTTAATAAAAATATTTATTTTCGACCGAGTTATGCGCATTTAAAATTTAGAGTAGAAAAAACCCATTTCATATGTAAAGACCTAATAGTTAAAAAATTAACTAAAGAATAAATGTAATTGTGTTTTTTTTTCATTCAATTTCTTTTAGTAATATTCTAAACAAAAAATTGTATAATTTAGAAAAAAAAATTAAGTATGTGAAAAAAACTAAAAACATTTCTATTAACTGTTTCTTCAATAAAAAAACAATAAAAATTATAAGTTTTTTTAATGATATTTTTAAAAACATTGTATACTTATATTACGAAAAAAAACTAGAAGAGCTAATGGATCAAATGTATTGGATAATGCTTTTATAAAATACAAAAAATAAATTGTCTATGTAAAAACTTTAAAAAATTATTTCATTTTTGTATTTTTATCTTTAAAGTATATGTATATTTTACTTAAATAATGTATATATAATTTGTTTAATATAGTTAAATAATATTGTTAAAAATGTGTTTAATCTTTCATCTTTATACTAGGGTTATATTACATAATAGTATATAAGGACGTTGATTTTATTTTTCATTCTATTTAATTATAAAATTGTGTATTTTTTTATTTATATTGTATTATTTTAGGGGTGTTACACCAAATAAAAAATTTTTTACTATATTTTAATATAATGATAATTGTTGTATATAAAATGTTATTGTTTTTTAATATATATATCTTTTAACAGTGTTTATTTATTGTCAAAAATCCAACATAATACTTCAGTAGTAAAAACTTTTTCTTTGCTTCTTCCACAAACCAATTTATTATGAATGCTCATTAATTTTGGCACTTATATATATCGGAAGATTCTTGAATTAGTGTTTTAGTAAACGTTTTACTTGAAAATATTGTAATGCCATAGAAGACCTGGAACCCAAAGAGGCAGAAAAGTTAAAGACTATTTTTTCTTTTAAAGAAGAACCGATTGTGGCGAAATTTATAACAATGAAGTGGCAGCTATGAGAGAAGTACTAATTCGTGTTAGAAAAAAGTGTGTTTTTCTTACTAGTATTGTTACTGAAAATAAGATGAGTCTGAAAATGTTTGTATTTTAAATGTAAAACTTTTATCTTCAAGTGGGAATCAGTGCTTAAATGATCGATAGAAGTGTCTTTAAGACTATGGCTATGTGTGAATATAAAGTAAATATTTTTAATGGAAAGGGAAGTCAAGTATTACGATTTTACATTTTAGCAAAAGAGAAAACATTATTATTGAATGGCAGATATTAAAAAAAAAATGTAATTTTTTTAGAATGAAAAAAGTAATAAAAAGTTTATTGAATGCTTACAAACATTAAAAATTTTAGAAGGATAAAGTCATAAGGAAATTATAAAGATGCATTCTTTGTTAAAAAAAAAAGTTTTTAAATTTATAAACAATTTACAAGTAGTAATAAACTAAGTCATTTTATTTCTATAGAGAATAACTGGTTTACAGATTTTTCCAAAATTATTTTTAAATATCAAAATTTTGTTACATTTTTCTAAAATCGATATAACATTAATTTTTGTTATAATTATTTAAAATTGCTATAATATAAATTTTCGTTTCAATTTTTTATTTGCTATGATATTAATTCTTGTTTATTTTTAGTCCATGTTCACCAATAAATTTATAACTGGTATAACAAAAAACTTGTAAATAAAAACAACTTTAAACTAGAACGTGCAATAAAATTATAACAAAACCTTAAATGGAGTATAACTTAACAAATAATATTGAAAAAAAAATTAAAAATTTCATGGATTTTTAATACAATATTTATAGCTTATGTGTTCTCCCAGGATTTCAAAAAACGGTTAATGCTGCGTAAACATTTATGTGTATTATTGAAAACGTTTTTGATATTAAAGTAAAATGTTTGGATTTATTAAATTTTCAAAACGTTTTTAAGTTATGACAACATCTTTGATAGATAAAAACCCTCAACTTACATCACTAATCAAAAATAATAAAAATAATATTTTAACAAATTTACTAACTTATAAAAAGTGTCATGAAATAAGGAAATATTTATTAAGAAATGAAAATTTAGATTACTTGCAAAAAAATTTGAATATATTTTATAATCTTGAGATTGAAAGACTACATAAGAAAAAATGTATTTGTATGTTATTTATTCAATCAAAGACAATTTATCAAAAATTTTTAAGTACTATAAAAATATTTTAGTGGTAGTAAAATTAAAAAAATAATAGTGTATTTAGAGAAATTTTAAAAGAAATAAGTATTAAAAATAAAATAAATATTTCAATTAAAAAAAAGCTAAGTTACTGGAATATCAAATGGCATTTTTTATTGTGATTATTCAAAAAGTAGATATAATAATGTATATAGGAATAAATATTATATTAAAAATTCATTCTTCAAATGATATTTTGATAAAATAGATAAGGTTTAATATAATAGAATTGGAATTTTATTACTCTTCAAAAAGTAAAATTTTATCTCTTTTCAAAAGTTTTCTGTTTAATTTTTATATATAATTTTGTATTTTTATAATTTTTAATTGTACCATTTCAGATCAATTTAAAATTTTAATAAAGTTTTAACTATACTACTACGTTAACGTCTAATAAGCTGAATTCAATCCTCGTAATCATTTTCCGCACATGCGCACATATTTCAAAATTTCAAAATTAAGTCATACTATTTCAACATTTCATATCGCATTTCAATATCATCTCTACATTGTTATAACCATCTAGAAATTGATTTAAATTTTAACTGGAAGTGAATCAGTGTCATCTGGAAATTCAATAACAATTATACTATTACATCTTATGAACATGCATGAATCTGACCAGCTCAGTTGTTATATTATCAAAGCCGCACTTTAAGCTTTTGATTGAACACTATCAGAAAATCTTACTCATCTACTTGCTACTGTGAACTTACACTTATTTCACTTGTCACATCAAAAACTTATTAGCTAAGCTTAAGAGAATTTTAAAAAATCTTAGTCAATCTTAAACTGCTCAAAACCAAGACATTTTAACAATCTCAAATTTTTTTAATATGTTATTTACATATTCGATTATTACACATACTGCAAAAGCTCAAGTGTCTTTTCCTACGTTAAACATGGCTCAACTAGACACTATACCAACATCAAACACTTGGATATCAGTCACCTCATTTGATCCAAAACAAAACTTTCAAAAAAGGTTTAAAACTTTGATTTACATTTACAATTTTATAAGCTTGATGAAAACCAAAAACTTATTGTTTTAAAGTTACGAAGAGGAGAGACTATTCAACGTCATAATAAAGAGTTACTACAAGTAGAACAAACTTATAGAAACATGGTTAAATCACTTTCAAATACTTTTACAGGTGCTATAGTAGTTGAAACTGCTTCTACAAGACTTATTTCATTTAGATTCAATTACAATAATTTTAGAACTTCTTTCAAACATTACGTAGATTTAATTGATAAAGCCAATCCATCTACTCATAAGAAAATTTTAAATCACTTGTGAAGAAAGACTTATGAATAACTTAAGGAAACGTTTTGCTAGATCTTTAAGAAACCAAAAGAAACATTATTTTACATTTGAAGTAATCTTAACAGATTTGATTTTATAAAATGACTTACAACAAGCTCGTCGTAAAAAGAGAAAAAAATTTAATAATACTTAAAAAATTTTTAATTTTAATAAGAATTTCATAGATAAATGTTGTATTCATTTATTTTCAAATCATACAAATGCTGAGTGTATAAAACAAAACGCTAAGACTGAAAACAATAGTAAATATAAAGATGAATCTTCTTATACTAATACAAATTTAATTCTAATGTTGGCTATTTTAAACAATCAGCCATGTTAGGTATTAATTAATTTTGGTACTATATGTACTCTTGTTTCCCCTGATTTGCCAAAATACTTGAACTTGATGACAGCACTTCTTCTTCCTATATAGCAACTGCTAGTTACCCATCTTTTGTTAAATAGATAAATATACCACTTAATTTTAAATTATCCAATTGTTCATATCAAAAAAATACAAATAACTACAGGGTGTCCGGCGAAGGCTTTCCCTGTGTTTAATCATGTATTTGTTATATCACTTTAAGATCACATAAACATTGTGTTTTTTTACTTAATAAAAGTAAAAATTTTTTTAATTATTTGGTATAACACATACGATTAAGGGAAAGCTTTCGACGGACACCCTGTATATATTACCAGCCATGACTTCAATAATTATCAAGTAATTTTTGTAATGAATTTCCTTGTACCATTAAAGTATTCAATTTTAACTTATAAACAAAAGGCTTATTTCTTACAACCACCCATTTCAAATTTAGTTTCATCTCTATCAAACGATTCACTTAAGAATGAAGAAAAAAAATTTAGATAAATAATCAAAGAAAAATATAGTTTTGTTGAAGCAAAAAAAAGATTTTAATGTAGGTATAAGTTTATTTTCAATACCATCACAAGAATTTTTTGCTATTTCTTTAATTGGTATAAAACATTATTCTTTACCTCATCCAAAGATGATGATTCTATTTTAAAACAAATTCTTGACAATAATAGTATTAAAGAGAATACTTTACTTACTACACTTTCATATTATTTTCTTATAAAGCGTGATGAAAAAGATAAGCCACAATTTCAAAATGGAAAAATAATAAAAATATTTATTTTGGATTGTAGAGTAATAAATTATTTAACTTGCATTGTTCCATTTCATCGTTTGTCATTTCAAATTTTACTTCAACAACTTAAAGAATTTGATTTTGGTTATACAACTAATCTTTACTAAGGATATTTTCAGATGTCTTTTACATGAAAATGATAGAGCATTATTTTCATTCAAATATAAGTTTAAAGTTTATCAATTTAAAAGAGCTCCAATGGGCGCGAAAAATTCATCTTTTTTTTCAAAATAATACGAAGTTACTTATATCAAATATTAAAAATCAGTATCAATCACATACAAATATTTTTATATAAAGGGTTACATACAAAAAAAATGATCATTTTCCGTCTTTTCAAAAACGGGAATCATCCTAAAAAGATCATTTTTTGTTCTGTCATTTTTAATATTTAAAATTAAATATATAGAGTTACCTTTCAGTATTACCGCATTTTTTTTAAACTTTAATAACTTTTTTCTACTCAATATTTTTTATAATTTTTTTTATCTGATAGCAAATCACCTAAAGAATTATATTAAAATCATTGAAATATTGTTTTTTATAAAAACAAGTGAGAAAAATGAAACATTTAAAATGTTTCCAATTCTATTATATTTACATCTCAATCTAACAACAAAAAGATTTTTTTAATTAAGAAAAAATTTGTTTATTAATTTATTCCTTGAACAAAAAATGCTCTTTGGGTGAAAAATGCGCTTGTAAGACGGAAAATGTTCGTTTTTCTTCTGTGTGTAACATTATTTATGTTTTTTATATGCAAAACTTTGTAGAAATTTTTTTGACCTTTTTTTAATTATATCCGCTAACTAATCCAGATTATATCCAGATTATCTCGGACTATATCCAGATCATCCCAAGATTATATCCGATTATCCTAAAAGGATTATCTGGGATCACACAAGATTATCTAGATTATCCTGGATTATATCCAGATTATCCCTGGATTATTTCAAATTATCCCACACTTTATACTAATGTTTTATACATAATTATCAATCTTCATACCTTATTTTTAGTTAAATATATCTAATTTTTTTATATATGTAATTTTATCTCAATTTACACAGTGCTGGGTGGACGGTGCTATCTACATCTGTTCTGTGTCAAACGGTTTTCTACGGCAGATTTGCGGCAGACGGACTATCTACGGCAAATCTGCAACAGACGGACTATCTATGGCAGATCTGCAACAGACAAACTATCTACGGCAGATCTGCGGTACATAAACAATTTTTGCAGATCTGCGACAGATAAACTATCTGCTCAAAATTTATAAAAATAAAATAAATTTTTAAGTTTTTTTTTTTATAAAACCTTTTATAAATGTTAAAAAAATTATCAAATTTTAATAAAAAAAAATATTTATTTTAAAACTTAAATTACCCAGTGCCCGGTGGACTGTGCTATCTACATCTGTTATTTGTCAAATGATTTTCTACGCAGATCTGCAGTAGGCAAACTATCTACAGCAGATCCGCAGCAGATGAACAACTATCTGCTGAAAATTTTTAAAAATTAAAAAATATTAAACTAATTTAATATTATCTATTCACTATTAGTCTTATTGTCTAATGCTGGAGATCTACTGTTTTCAAGAAAAAAAAATGTTTTTTTATCAAAAATGTTCCCATTAAAAGTGTTTAAAAAATCCTTTAACTGTTCCTTAAATTTTTATAGACCCAACTAAATAATCTTTAATAAATTATGCTTTTAAAACAATATTATATTATACTATATTTAATAATTAACTTTCTATTAAAAAAAGAAAAAAAGTTTTAAGGTTAAATTTATTTTAAATACTAAAAATATAAAAATAAGACAAAGAGAAGAATTATTTACTTTTGTATCTGTTAACAGTAACGGTATTTTGTAGTAACTTAAAAATTTATCTTTTACTCATATTTATTAATTTTAATCAATGTTTGTATTTTTTTCACAACACCTTTAAAAAAATTATTTAACTTATTATTAAAAGCTGGAAAATTGCTCTTTGTTATGCTATATAGAAATAACATTTATATTTTTTATACGTGTCCATATCATTTTTTATATAATTGATTTAGATTATCATAAAATGCATGTGTCAATCAGTAAAATAATAGGTAAAAATTATATTGTTTCATATAATGTACAGGGTGTATAAAAGATAGCAATCCACTTTTTAAACTTTAGTAACTGTTTTTCTACTTTATATTTTTCTATACTTTTTTTTTATCTTATAGAAAATCATCTAGAATATCGTAATGATGCTGTAATATTGCAAATAAGCATCATTGTAAATTCTGTTAAGAATAATTTAAATTTCTGTTAATAATAATAAAGTCTGTTAAAATAATTTAAAGTCTGTTAAGAAAGTGTAATAAAGTTTAATAACAGACGTTGAAAATTATAATAATAGGAGCAGTTTCCTATTATATAAAGAAAGTGAAAATTCATAATATTCGGAATTCATCCCGGCAGTATTTCTTAAATACTGACGACCGGACATAGTCCGAGCATACTATTCATTAGTATGATTAATAAAATATATAAATAGCGGATTAAATCCTTAATCCGAGCATACTATTTATTAGTATGATATAAAATATCAATAAATTACCGGAATATCTAATCCGAGCATGCCATTCATTGGTATGATATAAAATATATACCGGATTAATTCTAATTCGAGCATGCCTCTTGAAGGTATGATAATAATAATAAGATATGTAAAGATATAACGTTAGATACAAACATGAAGCAGAATGTACCTTTCAATAAATATATAAATCATGGATCAAGACAAAGAATGATATTACTTTAATTGATAATTATATTTTTGATTTATGTTTATTGTTTATTTGTTTGATTTTAATAAAATAATTTAATAATAATTCTTGTATTATTTTTTGGTTATAATTTGTTATTTCTCGGTAGTTAATTACGAGGTATGGAATCAGCTAGCTAATGTTCTTCGGGATGTTAGTAGCAGGGTCCTTTTCCGCTACCAGGACAGTACCTCGAGGCTTTCTAAAAGACAAGGATACGAGAGCTTTTAGGAGTTTTTAGGATATTATATAATTAATATTAAAAGATTGTTTTCTATATAAGCAAGTAAAAAAAAATGAAGTTTTTAAAATCTTTTCAATTTTTTATCGAAAAATTTTTTTTAATTACATTTTCTAAATTATAAAAATATTTCTAATTTTTATTTTTTTTTAATTAAAAAAATTTTCTTTATTAAAAAAATGACAATATTTAATAAAATTTTTAAGAGAATATTAAAATATTAAAAAATAAACATTAAAATAATTAATGAAAAATGTACATAAAAGAGTTTAAAAAATTTGTGAAGTACGTGGAAAACATTTAAATAATGTTATTTTTCATACGTAATATAATATCACATAAAAATAAAGCCTTTTTACTATATAAATAAATATAAATATCATAATGTATTTGTATCTTTAATTAAATTTTATGCTGTTTTTTTAAAATGATTCTATAATATTTTGTTTTCTAGATGATTTTCTATATATCCTAAAGTCTCGTAGATAAGTCCGCCAATAGATAAGTCCGTCCATAAATAAATTTTTGCCCATAGATAAATTTGCATATAGATAAATCAACTTGGCAAAATGAGTGCTGTTAGTATAGCATGTGCATGCGTCTGCAAGGTTAGGTTTTTTTAACTTTTTTTTTCACTTGCTTTATTTTTTTTATTTTATTTTTAAGCATGAGTGGACGCAAATCATATACAGCCGCTTTTAAGCTGAAAGCTGTAAATTACGGTAGAAACCATGGGACATCAGCAGCTGCAATTCACTATAACGTATCAGACAGGCTGATCAGAAGATGGACGAGTGAAAAGTCAAAATTGGGCGCGTTACTGACTACCAAAAGGGCATGCAGATTCAAAAAGCCATTGCTTGGCGAAATAGAACAGCAGTTGCTTGAATGGGTTAATGAGCGCAGAAGTAGAAACAGAAGTGTCAGCATATTAGACATTCGAAAGCATGCAAAGAAAATAACCGAGGAATCAGGTTTTGCCAATTTTCAATCATCTGCCCAGTGGAGTCAACGGTTTATGGTACGGAACAGTTTGTCCATGAGGAGAAGAACAAGCGTTGGGCAACCGTTACCGGCTGACTACAGAACAAAGCGTACAGAATTCCAAAGGTTTGTGCAAACCGAGAGCTTGAATATTTCTCCTCACAATATTGTAAACTTAGATGAGGTTCCTGTACCGTTCGATGTTGTTTATGAACGGACAGTGAATACCCGAGGTCAGAACAATGTGAAGATCACCTCTACTGGCCACGAGAAATCTAATTTTACCGTTGTTCTTGCAACAACAGCAGCAGGTGAGCAGTTGAAGATCATGATCATTTTTAAAAAGAAGCTTCTTCCAAAAGGTCCATTTCCTGATAACGTAGTCGTAAAGGCCAATACTAAAGGATGGATGACGAAAGAATTAATGCAAGAGTAGATAGAGGAAGTTTGGAATAAAAAAAAGCATTATGATCCAGATCCTTCTAAATCTCTGTTGATTTTTGACTCGGCGCGATGCCACTTGACTGATGAAGTGAAAAAAACCTTCCAACAACATACGAAGATTGCCGTGATTCCTGCTGGTCTCACAAAGCTTCTGCAGCCTTTAGACGTTGGAGTAAATAAGTCTTTCAAGAATAATTTAAGAACCGGTTGGGAACAACGAATGTCAGATGAGTCTAACGCTGAGTATACCAGAAGCGGAATTAAAAAAAGAATGAGCTATCAACGTGCAGCACTACTTGTGAGTGAGAGTTTTGACGCCATTTCCGAGAATATAATCGTACACAGCTTTGAAAAGGCTCTCCTCGAAGATGGTGAAAAAGAAATTGTAGATATCGACATAAGTTTTAATTCTTTGAACTCATATGATGATGCCAAAATTGATTAAATCAGTTGCTAGTTAAGATTTTGTTTGTTATAATAAAAAATTTATTTAAAGTACTAACTAACAATAAAAAATGAAAGCAGACTTATCTATAGGATTTTAGGGTAATAAAAAAAATCACAGAAAAATTAAAGTAGAAAAAAAAGTATTAAAGTTTAGAAAGTGGATTGTTACTTTTTATACAACCTCCATAATATAATATTTTTTTGTATAACTTAATCAAAATTTATGTTAATTATTTTAAAAAAAAACAGTAAATTGATTTGAAAATTTATTTCTTACCATTTTAGTAAAAAAAAGAAAAAAAAATAATTGTTTAAAAAATTATAATTAAATAAAAACATTGCTAAAAATATGCCTCAAATATATGTAGTTTCAAAATTGTGTGCTTTGGTGTTTGGATAGTCTAGTTCATTAAAATTAGCTTACTAATAGGTTATAGGTATAAGTTCAATTCCCTTTAAAAACTTATAGGTTTTAGGTAATTAGATTTATGAAGTATTAAGTTATTAGGTGTAGAATTGGAAAAAAGTAGGTAGGGTAAAAGAAAAATGAAAACGTAAAGTCAAAAAGTAAGTAACGTAATTGGAACTTGTGAATTCATAAAAGTAATTTCATAGAAATCTTAGTTTTTCCAATTTTTTTTTATCTGCCGCAGATGAAAAATTCATCTGGCTGATGAGCTCATCTACATCTTATCTGCTGTATAGATTTGACCCATCTGCTCTTGTCGGAGATGTAGATAGCACCGTCCACCCAGCACTGGGTTATAACATAACAAATGTTTTCCTAACAATATTTATTAATATTTTTACATGCTAAATTATTATTTTTTAAGATATAAAACTCAAGGTCATTCTCCGTTCTTAGTTTAATATAAATACTTATTTTTGAAGAAAAACAATAATGATAAAAAAGCCAAAAAAAATTTATAAATTTTGCAATAAATTTCATTTTTAACTTTAAAGTTAGTTTTAAAAAGATAAAAAAAAGAACTTTTGAAAATTTATTTTTTTTAATATTAATTATGTATGTAAAAAAATAAATAAAAATGCATAAAAAATTGAGATAAAATTACATATATAAAAAAATTAGATATATTTAACTAAAAATAAGGTATGAAGATTGATAATTATGTATAAAACATTAGTATAAAGTGTGGGATAATTTGAAATAATCCAGGGATAATCTGGATATAATCCAGGATAATCTAGATAATCTTGTGTGATCCCAGATAATCCTTTTAGGATAATCGGATATAATCTTGGGATGATCTGGATATAGTCCGAGATAATCTGGATATAATCTGGATTAGTTAGCGGATATAATTAAAAAAAGGTCAAAAAAATTTCTACAAAGTTTTGCATATAAAAAACATAAATAATGTTACACACAGAAGAAAAACGAACATTTTCCGTCTTACAAGCGCATTTTTCACCCAAAGAGCATTTTTTGTTCAAGGAATAAATTAATAAACAAATTTTTTCTTAATTAAAAAAATCTTTTTGTTGTTAGATTGAGATGTAAATATAATAGAATTGGAAACATTTTAAATGTTTCATTTTTCTCACTTGTTTTTATAAAAAACAATATTTCAATGATTTTAATATAATTCTTTAGGTGATTTGCTATCAGATAAAAAAAATTATAAAAAATATTGAGTAGAAAAAAGTTATTAAAGTTTAAAAAAAATGCGGTAATACTGAAAGGTAACTCTATATATTTAATTTTAAATATTAAAAATGACAGAACAAAAAATGATCTTTTTAGGATGATTCCCGTTTTTGAAAAGACGGAAAATGATCATTTTTTTTGTATGTAACCCTTTATATAAAAATATTTGTATGTGATTGATACTGATTTTTAATATTTGATATAAGTAACTTCGTATTATTTTGAAAAAAAAGATGAATTTTTCGCGCCCATTGGAGCTCTTTTAAATTGATAAACTTTAAACTTATATTTGAATGAAAATAATGCTCTATCATTTTCATGTAAAAGACATCTGAAAATATCCTTAGTAAAGATTAGTTGTATAACCAAAATCAAATTCTTTAAGTTGTTGAAGTAAAATTTGAAATGACAAACGATGAAATGGAACAATGCAAGTTAAATAATTTATTACTCTACAATCCAAAATAAATATTTTTATTATTTTTCCATTTTGAAATTGTGGCTTATCTTTTTCATCACGCTTTATAAGAAAATAATATGAAAGTGTAGTAAGTAAAGTATTCTCTTTAATACTATTATTGTCAAGAATTTGTTTTAAAATAGAATCATCATCTTTGGATGAGGTAAAGAATAATGTTTTATACCAATTAAAGAAATAGCAAAAAATTCTTGTGATGGTATTGAAAATAAACTTATACCTACATTAAAATCTTTTTTTTGCTTCAACAAAACTATATTTTTCTTTGATTATTTATCTAAATTTTTTTTCTTCATTCTTAAGTGAATCGTTTGATAGAGATGAAACTAAATTTGAAATGGGTGGTTGTAAGAAATAAGCCTTTTGTTTATAAGTTAAAATTGAATACTTTAATGGTACAAGGAAATTCATTACAAAAATTACTTGATAATTATTGAAGTCATGGCTGGTAATATATACAGGGTGTCCGTCGAAAGCTTTCCCTTAATCGTATGTGTTATACCAAATAATTAAAAAAATTTTTACTTTTATTAAGTAAAAAAACACAATGTTTATGTGATCTTAAAGTGATATAACAAATACATGATTAAACACAGGGAAAGCCTTCGCCGGACACCCTGTAGTTATTTGTATTTTTTTGATATGAACAATTGGATAATTTAAAATTAAGTGGTATATTTATCTATTTAACAAAAGATGGGTAACTAGCAGTTGCTATATAGGAAGAAGAAGTGCTGTCATCAAGTTCAAGTATTTTGGCAAATCAGGGGAAACAAGAGTACATATAGTACCAAAATTAATTAATACCTAACATGGCTGATTGTTTAAAATAGCCAACATTAGAATTAAATTTGTATTAGTATAAGAAGATTCATCTTTATATTTACTATTGTTTTCAGTCTTAGCGTTTTGTTTTATACACTCAGCATTTGTATGATTTGAAAATAAATGAATACAACATTTATCTATGAAATTCTTATTAAAATTAAAAATTTTTTAAGTATTATTAAATTTTTTTCTCTTTTTACGACGAGCTTGTTGTAAGTCATTTTATAAAATCAAATCTGTTAAGATTACTTCAAATGTAAAATAATGTTTCTTTTGGTTTCTTAAAGATCTAGCAAAACGTTTCCTTAAGTTATTCATAAGTCTTTCTTCACAAGTGATTTAAAATTTTCTTATGAGTAGATGGATTGGCTTTATCAATTAAATCTACGTAATGTTTGAAAGAAGTTCTAAAATTATTGTAATTGAATCTAAATGAAATAAGTCTTGTAGAAGCAGTTTCAACTACTATAGCACCTGTAAAAGTATTTGAAAGTGATTTAACCATGTTTCTATAAGTTTGTTCTACTTGTAGTAACTCTTTATTATGACGTTGAATAGTCTCTCCTCTTCGTAACTTTAAAACAATAAGTTTTTGGTTTTCATCAAGCTTATAAAATTGTAAATGTAAATCAAAGTTTTAAACCTTTTTTGAAAGTTTTGTTTTGGATCAAATGAGGTGACTGATATCCAAGTGTTTGATGTTGGTATAGTGTCTAGTTGAGCCATGTTTAACGTAGGAAAAGACACTTGAGCTTTTGCAGTATGTGTAATAATCGAATATGTAAATAACATATTAAAAAAATTTGAGATTGTTAAAATGTCTTGGTTTTGAGCAGTTTAAGATTGACTAAGATTTTTTAAAATTCTCTTAAGCTTAGCTAATAAGTTTTTGATGTGACAAGTGAAATAAGTGTAAGTTCACAGTAGCAAGTAGATGAGTAAGATTTTCTGATAGTGTTCAATCAAAAGCTTAAAGTGCGGCTTTGATAATATAACAACTGAGCTGGTCAGATTCATGCATGTTCATAAGATGTAATAGTATAATTGTTATTGAATTTCCAGATGACACTGATTCACTTCCAGTTAAAATTTAAATCAATTTCTAGATGGTTATAACAATGTAGAGATGATATTGAAATGCGATATGAAATGTTGAAATAGTATGACTTAATTTTGAAATTTTGAAATATGTGCGCATGTGCGGAAAATGATTACGAGGATTGAATTCAGCTTATTAGACGTTAACGTAGTAGTATAGTTAAAACTTTATTAAAATTTTAAATTGATCTGAAATGGTACAATTAAAAATTATAAAAATACAAAATTATATATAAAAATTAAACAGAAAACTTTTGAAAAGAGATAAAATTTTACTTTTTGAAGAGTAATAAAATTCCAATTCTATTATATTAAACCTTATCTATTTTATCAAAATATCATTTGAAGAATGAATTTTTAATATAATATTTATTCCTATATACATTATTATATCTACTTTTTGAATAATCACAATAAAAAATGCCATTTGATATTCCAGTAACTTAGCTTTTTTTTAATTGAAATATTTATTTTATTTTTAATACTTATTTCTTTTAAAATTTCTCTAAATACACTATTATTTTTTTAATTTTACTACCACTAAAATATTTTTATAGTACTTAAAAATTTTTGATAAATTGTCTTTGATTGAATAAATAACATACAAATACATTTTTTCTTATGTAGTCTTTCAATCTCAAGATTATAAAATATATTCAAATTTTTTTGCAAGTAATCTAAATTTTCATTTCTTAATAAATATTTCCTTATTTCATGACACTTTTTATAAGTTAGTAAATTTGTTAAAATATTATTTTTATTATTTTTGATTAGTGATGTAAGTTGAGGGTTTTTATCTATCAAAGATGTTGTCATAACTTAAAAACGTTTTGAAAATTTAATAAATCCAAACATTTTACTTTAATATCAAAAACGTTTTCAATAATACACATAAATGTTTACGCAGCATTAACCGTTTTTTGAAATCCTGGGAGAACACATAAGCTATAAATATTGTATTAAAAATCCATGAAATTTTTAATTTTTTTTTTTTCAATATTATTTGTTAAGTTATACTCCATTTAAGGTTTTGTTATAATTTTATTGCACGTTCTAGTTTAAAGTTGTTTTTATTTACAAGTTTTTTGTTATACCAGTTATAAATTTATTGGTGAACATGGACTAAAAATAAACAAGAATTAATATCATAGCAAATAAAAAATTGAAACGAAAATTTATATTATAGCAATTTTAAATAATTATAACAAAAATTAATGTTATATCGATTTTAGAAAAATGTAACAAAATTTTGATATTTAAAAATAATTTTGGAAAAATCTGTAAACCAGTTATTCTCTATAGAAATAAAATGACTTAGTTTATTACTACTTGTAAATTGTTTATAAATTTAAAAACTTTTTTTTTTTAACAAAGAATGCATCTTTATAATTTCCTTATGACTTTATCCTTCTAAAATTTTTAATGTTTGTAAGCATTCAATAAACTTTTTATTACTTTTTTCATTCTAAAAAAATTACATTTTTTTTTTAATATCTGCCATTCAATAATAATGTTTTCTCTTTTGCTAAAATGTAAAATCGTAATACTTGACTTCCCTTTCCATTAAAAATATTTACTTTATATTCACACATAGCCATAGTCTTAAAGACACTTCTATCGATCATTTAAGCACTGATTCCCACTTGAAGATAAAAGTTTTACATTTAAAATACAAACATTTTCAGACTCATCTTATTTTCAGTAACAATACTAGTAAGAAAAACACACTTTTTTCTAACACGAATTAGTACTTCTCTCATAGCTGCCACTTCATTGTTATAAATTTCGCCACAATCGGTTCTTCTTTAAAAGAAAAAATAGTCTTTAACTTTTCTGCCTCTTTGGGTTCCAGGTCTTCTATGGCATTACAATATTTTCAAGTAAAACGTTTACTAAAACACTAATTCAAGAATCTTCCGATATATATAAGTGCCAAAATTAATGAGCATTCATAATAAATTGGTTTGTGGAAGAAGCAAAGAAAAAGTTTTTACTACTGAAGTATTATGTTGGATTTTTGACAATAAATAAACACTGTTAAAAGATATATATATTAAAAAACAATAACATTTTATATACAACAATTATCATTATATTAAAATATAGTAAAAAAATTTTTATTTGGTGTAACACCCCTAAAATAATACAATATAAATAAAAAAATACACAATTTTATAATTAAATAGAATGAAAAATAAAATCAACGTCCTTATATACTATTATGTAATATAACCCTAGTATAAAGATGAAAGATTAAACACATTTTTAACAATATTATTTAACTATATTAAACAAATTATATATACATTATTTAAGTAAAATATACATATACTTTAAAGATAAAAATACAAAAATGAAATAATTTTTTAAAGTTTTTACATAGACAATTTATTTTTTGTATTTTATAAAAGCATTATCCAATACATTTGATCCATTAGCTCTTCTAGTTTTTTTTCGTAATATAAGTATACAATGTTTTTAAAAATATCATTAAAAAAACTTATAATTTTTATTGTTTTTTTATTGAAGAAACAGTTAATAGAAATGTTTTTAGTTTTTTTCACATACTTAATTTTTTTTTCTAAATTATACAATTTTTTGTTTAGAATATTACTAAAAGAAATTGAATGAAAAAAAAACACAATTACATTTATTCTTTAGTTAATTTTTTAACTATTAGGTCTTTACATATGAAATGGGTTTTTTCTACTCTAAATTTTAAATGCGCATAACTCGGTCGAAAATAAATATTTTTATTAAAAATAAGAACCAGTAGAATCTATACATTGTTGCCAACGGGATACCATTTTATTTATACCATTTTGATAAAAATCCTGGCTTCTGGAAGCGATGAAATCTTCAAAGGCAGTTTTTATATCCTCCTCGTTGTTGAAGATTTTCTCATTCAAGAAGTGGTCCAAATGTTTGAAAAAATGAAAATCCGTTGGAGCAAGATCTGGTGAATATGCAGGATGAGGTAGAGTTTCATACCCCAATTCACCCAGTTTTTGGAGGGTCTTTTTTGAAACATGTGGTCTTGCATTGTCATGAAGCAAGATAGGCCCCTTTCTATTGACCAATGCGGGTCGTTTTTGGCACAATTTTTTATGCATTTCTTCAATTTGTTGACAATACGACTCCGCAGTAATAGTTTCACCAGGTTTCAAGAATTCATAATGAATGATTCCTTCAGCAGACCACCAAACAGTTACCATTACCTTCTTTTGGTTAAGTTGAGGTTTTGGAAAAGATTTTGGTGCTTCATTGATATCCAACCATTGTCCACTTCGCTTGCGGTTATCGTACAGGATCCATTTTTCATCACATGTAACAATTCGATCCAAAAAAGGATCATTTTTGTTTCTTAAAATGAGCGAAGAGCAAATTTCAAAACGACGATTTTTTTGATAGTCGTTTAATTCATGTGGTATCCATTTGTCAAGCTTTTTTGTCTTTCCTATTTCTTTTAAGTGGCGGGAGACTGTTGCCGTGGATACATTCAAAGCTTCTGCAAGTTGTCCTAGAGTTTGGCGTGGATCGGCTTCTACAACTGCTCGTAATTCATCATTATCCACGGTCGAGCAAGGCCTACCACGGTCTTCATTCTCAAGGTTCTCGTTTCCCTCGTTGAATTTTTTGAACCATCTTTGTACGGTGGAAGTACTAACAACATCCTCCCCAAAAGCTTCATTAATATTTTGAGTTGTTTTTGTGGCATTAGTGCCACGTTTGAACTCATAAAGCATAATAATACGAATGTCGCGTTTTGATAGCATAGTTTATTTTTAAAATAAAATAATGATAATTAGAATCAAATGCCATGATTTATATGCCAAATTGTAGCAAAGATTCTGTAGAATCTAACAGTATGTTTTTCTATGTAAAAACATAGCTACATATTTTAAATACAACGAGTCAAACTTTGCGCATCAATATAAACCCATTTCATATGTAAAGACCTAATATTTATAGTTGTTATCCTGAAAGGCTATGTCTGTATAGACACGCCTTAAGAAACACACTATAAAAGGAACATGAAGAAAGATTTTAAATAAAATATCTCAAATATACTTTTACAAAAATATAAAATATTACTTCTCTTAAATATAATTCATTATTTATTGTAAACATTACTTCACCCTTTATATTAATAAAACCTTAAAGTTACTCTATTGTTATTGTTTATTATAAATAATCGGGAGCCTTAACAGGTTCCCATACGATCCAAAAGGATTACATAGTTAAAAAAATTTTGGCGAAAAAAAATTGTTATTATAAAAATTAGCAATAATTATTCTAGATGTTGACATAAAAATAAATAAAGATTGTAAAAACGTAATACGAAAAAATAACAGCAATAAAATATAATTTAAAAAATTTTTTGTAAATATTATATTTTTATTAACACTGAAAGAAAAGTCTACATTTCATCTTAAAGTAAAATTAATGAAAAAAATTGTAGAATACTTGTAAATAAAAAAAATACAAGTTATTTTAATAATTATTGGTAAATTAAAAGATTTAAAAGAGAGGAATTAAAATATGAAAGATATATATTATTAAATAAGTCATACAAAAGTTATATTTAATTTTTATAAAGTGACTATAAGTTTTTTTACATTTTTTATAATAAAATATTTTTAAATGGCTACTAAATTAAAAAATTAACTTTTAAAATCTAAAAAAGATAATAACATCTTTAAAGTTTTTAAAGGTAAGAATGCATTGACACATGGAGATTTTTCAGAACTGACAAATTATTCAAGCGTGTGTACAAAAGAACAAGAAATTTGTTTGACATTAAAAATGTTCATTTGGTAAAACTGAAATAATTTTTATTGATTTTCGAACCAATGCTACGTATTACAAAAATACCAATAGATATCCGCAATGTGGGTTTTTTTTATTTTTTTATTATTTTTTACTTTTTAATTTTAATTTTATTATTTTTTCTCTTTTTTTTATTCTTTATTTTTTTTATTTACTTTTTTGAACTAAAATTTTTTTTGCATACAATGAGTCAATACTTGTATGAAAAAAAATAGATCAGTTAAATTAAATTTAACTGGTGATAAAAATACTGAAGAAATGGATAAAGAAAACTATTACTTTTAAAGGAATTAGAAGAAAAAGTTAAAGAATTAAATTGTTAAATAAAAAAATTTGGCTAATTGTTTTTTTTTTAGAAATTACAAATAAAATGTGATTTTATTAAAGAAAATATTCTTACATTTAATTGTGATGATAAAGAAAAATTGACAATGTAATGAAACATCTAATACTTCTTGAGTAAAAAATTTATAATAATGTTAACTTTTGTAACATTTCTATAAGATAAAGTATAAGGAAAATGTCAATTTAGAACTGAGTCTGAAGAATATTAAAAAATTTTTTAGTTCTAAATCAAATTATTGTTCGATAATGAATTTAAGTGATAAACCTATAATGTTTAGTTTAAAAATACAGGATAACCAATATGTAGTGTTGCATTTTTCAAAACTCTTATAAGTTTTGTTTTACTTAATATTTTATTATAATTTTTTTTTAAATGATAGGGAATAATCTAGAAAATAATATATTACAAGATTGTTTTCAAGAAACAACTTTTAATTAAATTAAAGATTTAACTATATTATGATATTTATAAAAATTTTAATAATATAAAAACCTTTATTTTAATATATTATATTAGGTGTTGATTAAAACATTAATCAGGTATTTTTTACGTATTTAAAAACATTTTTTAAAAACACTTTTACAACGTTTTTTAAAGTATCCTGCTTTTTGCATTAAAATGCTTTTTTAATACTGTTTTAAACATTATTTTAAAATTTAAACTAATTTTTATAAAATCAGATGCGGGTATCTAACAATCGCAGTGATTGGTAAATATCTCTTCATTTTAGATATTAGTTAGTTACTTAAAATTAATTTTAATAAATTAATTGTTTCTTTAGCTGTATTTTAAAATGTATATACAATAACTGTTTTAAAAAAATTTATCCTTATGTTAAAAAATTTTTATTTGGTGTAGAAGTTTGGAAATAAATTCAATTAGATTACAATAAAATTAAAAATTAGATTTGAAATTATAAATTATATTAACACAATTTTATGCTTTCTTTAATGATGCCAATAATTGTCGTGTTTTTCTTTCTTTTCAAGATTCCTTATTTTATTATAATTCTTTTACTCTTAAAAAAAATAAAAAAATATTTTTTTAATGTAATTTTAAACAATACAGTTACATATTTAATTATAGGTATTTAAATTAAGAAAAAAAAAAAAAATTTTAAAACTAACAAATTTAAAAATTTTCTAATCAAAATATTTTTGTAAAAATTTTTTTAAATATACTCATTTTTTATAAAAAAAAAAAAAATTAAACTTTTTACTAGTAGAAGATAAAAATTAGAAACATTCTAAATATTTTATTTTTCTTAACTCGTTTATATAGAAAACAATTTTTTTATATTAACAACTTATTTCTGTAGATAATTTCTTGTCGGATAAAGAAAAATCATAAAAAAAAGTAAAAAAAAGTTATGAAAGTCTAAAAATTTTGGAAAATATTTAATAAACACCTTGTACACTATTATTATTATGATTTTTTTAAAGATAACTACAATTTTAAATAAAAGATTATTTCGTTTTATACAAAGAATATGTATTAATAATATAAAAATAACTTTAAAAATTTTACTTTTTTTTACAAAATATAGTATAAATTTTTTTTATTTTATTATTTTAAAATTTTTTATAAATTTATTTGCCCCAGGCAAAACAATTTCTTCGTCCAGCTACATCATTTCTCTTCAATTTTACTTCTTTATAATCACAGAAAAAATATGGTTTAAAATCTTCAAATTCTTCAGATTTTTCAGAATTTTCAGATTTTTTAGATTTTTTAGATTTTTTAGATTTTTTAGATTTTTTTGATTTTCTGTACTTTTTAGATCTTTTAGATTTTTTAGGTTTTTTAGGTTTTTTTGGTTCTACTTTAATACAATGATCTGCGTTAAAAAATAGGGTATACTCATAATAGCATATGTTTTTAAAAAAATTCCATGATTTGACAAAACATTTGTGCCAAAGTTTTACTTGAGGATCTATAAAAAAAAAAAAAAAATGTATAATTAATGATATAATTTACTAATTATAATTGAATCTTTAAATTCGCCTTGAAGATAAAATTTTCCATCGTTATGGGTTCTGACTGTATCTTTAATGACATCAAATCTTTTTTTTTTTTCATTGATAAGCTTTACTACAATGTCATTTAATGGTTCTCCATCACAAGTAATATGTCCTTGGGCAATTATCATTATTCTTTTATGATTTTGAGAAAAAACAAAAAAAGAAAGTTCACATAAAAAAAACAATAAAATAACTTTGAAATTCATGTCAAAAAAAATTGAAAAGTTTATATTTAAAAAGTTAAAATTTTCTAATAATTTTTAACTAAACCAGAATCATTATATACCAACTTATTGTTTAATAATTAAATAAAAATTATTTAAATTAATAGTTATTTTATTTAAATTTGAAATTTTTGCAAATGAAAAAAAATTTTTTTGCACAAAAATTAGTTTTTACAACTGCAAAAGTAAAACATTATATAATATTTATTTTTCATATTCAAATTTACAATTATTTTGTAGTACTTTAATTATATTTCCTTTAGATTTTTGATAAATTTTTTTATTGTTTAAATTAATGATTGAAATTATTCACACAAAAAAAAACAATCATTATCTATCCTACAAGCACTTTTTTTGTCCGATGATCATTTTCCGTCTAATAAAAGTTAAAAAACAAAATTTTTCTTTATAAGAAAATTATCCTTTTGTTATTGGATTGAGATGTACATGTATAGATACGTAATGCCAGGCGTAGCCATAGCATTAGTGTTCCCAAACAATATACAAAAAGAAAGGAGGAGATAAACTAAGAAACTTTAAATAGGAGTAAAATTTGAAAAACTGCGCAGTTGAACAATTTATTCAAATTTAAGTATACACACATTTTTAGTTGTACTTATTTAACTCTATGAGTTATATAGATCCCCTATAGGGATCCATGGATGCAGGAAAATAAAATACAACTATCAATTACCATTCTATTAATTATATATTTAATTATTATTATCTGCGATATCTATTACTAATAAATCTTATGTTTATATATTTTATTTAATCTGTTCAATCTTTGTTGTGTTATTAAAAGTTGTCATATAACTATCATATTAACAATATATCTACCGCTACATATACCATGGGATGCCTTAACGGATATGATGTAAGCAAGTTACTTTTAAAATAAGAAATTAATTATAGAAATGAATAAAAAAACTGTTAAACATAAAAGATGACAAAAAAATATAAAAAAATTTTTTAAAACTGTAATCACTTTTTTTAATTGAATTTTTAATAATTTTTATAACTGATAGAAATTTGTTAAAATATAATATGTTAAACACCTTTTTTAAAAGCAACATTTAAATAAAACTATAGATATAATTATATTATAATATTTATATAAATTTTTATATAAAAAAACCTTTATTTTTTATTTTATTATTTTAAATATGGAATATAATGTCATTTAAATTTTCTTCACCTACTTGAAAACATTTTTTTTTGCCTTTTAAAAAACGCTTTTTACAACTTTTTTTATAGTATCTTGTTTAATGTTGGCTATTTCTTTTTTATATTATTTTTAAATTATCCAAATGTTTTGACTAATTTCTATAAAAAACGATTTTTTAATAATTTCATAAGAAGAAATCAGTTGCAGATAAATTTGATGATTGCCAGAGCCAGTTAATATCTTTTTTTTTCTAGATAGTTTATAACAAAAAATTGATTTTTATAAATTTATCGTTTCTTTAGTTGTATTTTTACTTATTTTTAATCACTGTTTTACCAAATTTATTTTTAAAAAAATATGAATCAATAATTTTTTTGATGTAATCCTACACTATGCAGCTACATAGTTAATAAGTATTAAAATGAAGAAAAAGAAAAAAAAAATAGTAATTTTAAACTAACAAATTTTATCATATTTAGAATAAAATATTTTCTTAAAAATTTTTTTTAATACACTTATTTTTTATAAAAAAATATTTTTAAAATAGAGAAAGGTAAAAATTAAAAACATTTTAAATTTTTTATTTTTCTTTACTTTTTTAAATAGAAAACAATTTTTTAATGATATTAATATAATTTTTTAGGTTATTATCTATCGGATAAAAAAATCATAAAAAATATTGAGTAAAAAAAGTTATTTAAGTTTAAAAAATGCAGTAATATTTAAAGGTAACCCTTTATATTCAATTTTGAATATTAGAAATGACAGAACAAAAAATTATCTTTATATAATGATTCCCGTTTTGAGAGAACAGAAAATATTCTTTTTCTCTGTGCGTATAATAATTTTCCAATTTTCAATTTTGTTGTCTATAAAATCCATCTTAGATCATTTAAATTCACTAATTAATAAAAAAGTTATTATTGAAAAAAGTACTGCATCTACTTTTAAGACACCTTGTATAATGTAATATCACTAAAAAATAGAGTTTTAATATCATATAAATTAATATTAATATTATAATATATTTGTATCTTTAATTTAATTTTAAGTTGTTATTTAAAAACAAATTTTATAATATATTATTCTCTAGATGATTTTCTATCAGATTAAAAAAAGCACAGAAAAATTTAAAATAAAAAAAAGTTATTTAAGTTTAAAAACTGGATTGTTTTTTAAACACTGTATATATTAGCAATATTAAAATTAATTTTATCAATAACTTTTTTTCTCACCAAAATATAATGATGTTTAAGTATAAAATAGGTTTTTAAAAATGTTTAATTCACTAAGCTTAATCTTATAATCGTAGAATTTTTTTTTTATGATTTTTTAAAATTCTTGAAGCAAGATATACTAGGAAAATTTCAATTAATAATTTTTTTTCCTGCAAACTAAAATAAGCTGTATCTGTTAATTTAGGATTTTAAATATATTGTATTAACTTATACTACTTTCTTTATTAGATTGTTTGATTTTTGATAATTTTTTGGCATAAACTATTTTAAAAATAAAAATTTAAAAAAATAGTGAAGATTGATATATTTATTGATAAAGTTTCATACACTAATTTTTAGTTAAACAAAACAAATCAAAAATTTTATTAAACTTCATAAAAAGGCAATGACGAAATATGAAGCTAATATTTTGCATTTGGTTATATGTCTACTAAGTAAATATATTAAGCATATTATAATTAAAATTAAAATTTTTGTTTGTTCAGGCTTGCTTGACATTCTCGAGAAATGTGTTTTAAATAAATTAAAGCAAAGTATGTTATACAAACTTTTCATTTTGTTTAAAAAAATTTTAAAAGGCTATTTATAATAATTTCAATCATTTATTTAAACAATAAAAAAAATTATCAAAAATCTAAAGAAAATATAATTAAAATACTACAAAATAATTGTGAATTTGAATATGAAAAATAAATAATATATAATGTTTTACTTTTGCAGTTTTAATAACTAATTTTTGTGCAAAAAAATTTTTTTTCATTTGCAAAAATTTCAAATTTTAATAAAATAACTATTAATTTAAATAATTTTTATTTAATTATTAAACAATAAGTTGGTATATAATGATTCTGGTTTAGTTAAAAATTATTAGAAAATTTTAACTTTTTAAATATAAACTTTCAAATTTTTTTAGACATGAATTTTAAAATTATTTTATTTTTTTGTTTATGTGAACTTACTTTTTTTGTTTTTTCTCAAAATTACAATAGAATAATGGTATATGCCCAAGGACATATTACTTGTGATGGAGAACCATTAAATGACATTGTAGTAAAGCTTATCAATGAAAAAAAAAAGGCTTTTGATGTTGTTAAAGATACAGTCAGAACCCATAACGATGGAAGATTTTATCTTCAAGGCGACTTCAAAGATTTCTATAAAATTAGTAGGTTATATCATTTATTATTCATATATTTTTTTATAGATCCTCAGGTAAAATTTTGGCACAAATGTTTTGTCAAATCATGGAATTTTTTTAAAAACATTTGTTATTATGAATATACTCTACTTTTTAACGCAGAGCATTGTACTAGAGTAGAACCAAAAAAACCTGAAAAACCTAAAAAATCTAAAAAACACAGAAAATCTAAAAGATCTAAAAAACACAGAAAATCTAAAAAATCTAAAAAATCTAAAAAATCTGAAAATTCTGAAAAATCTGAAAATTCTGAAAAATCTGAAGAATTTGAAGATTTTAAACCATATTTGTTTTGTGATTATAAAGAAATAAAATTGAAGAAAAATAATGTATCTGGACACAAAAATTGTTTTGCCTGGGGCAAATAAATTTATAAAAAAACTAAAAATATTATTAAAAAAAAATTTTTACTATATTTTGTAAAAAATAAATAAAATTATTAAAGTTATTTTTATATTATTAATACATATTCTTTGTATGAAACGAAATAATCTTTTATTTAAAATTGTAGTCATCTTTTTAGAAATCGTAGTAATAATAATATACAAAGTGTTTATTAAATATCTCCTAAAATTTTCAGATTTCTTTAAATTTTTTTTACTTTATATTTTCTTTATGATTTTTTTATCTGATAGAAAATCATTTACAAAATTATGTTGTTAACATCAAAAAATTGTTTTCTTTATTAACAAGTAAAGAAAAATGAAACAATTAGAATGTTTCTAATTTTTATCTTCTACTAGTTTAAAAGTACTTTGTTTATAAAAAATGACTCTATATACCCAGTGTCCCGTCAAAAAATCATATTTTCGAAAATGAAAAAATTTTTTAAAAATTTGTAAAAAATCGAAAATTTTTAAAATCTATTTATATGATTTTACACTACAGGCTTCAATTTCTTTATTTGTTTTATTTTATTGTTTTCATGTTTCCCTACTTTTTAACTCCTTATTTTACAGAGTTATGCAATTTTATAGCGACGTGTGTTCATTTTTATAACGACATGGGTGCATTTTTATAGCAACACGGGAAAATCTAATCATTTTATGCAAAAAAATCATTATAAGATTTTAAAATATCAACACGAATTAAGACATAATAACAAAAAGCATAATTTATGAAGTATTTCAAAAATTTATTAAAAGTTTAAAAAAGATGTTTTTCAATATAGTTTAGAAAAAATTAAAATTTATTATATAAAGTCTTCTCCAAGTCTAGCTTTTTCCAACCAAGTCCTCATATTTCTGTAAAAACCTGTACATTGTTCTGTATAATCATTACTGGGAGACATTATCTTTTCAATACACTCCTCAATAGCAATACCAGGATTTCTTATTCTTTCCGAATGAAACCTAGCTTTGATCATAGCAAAAAATTTTTCTATCGGGTTTAGTTCCGGTGAATATGCAACGTTGAACTTAAAAATTATATTTTTTGACCTAAATCAATTAAGTACAGCTTCTGTCTTATGAATCCTAGCATTGTCCATTATAAGGACACTGTTAGAATGAGTTGTAAAGTAAGGTTCTAAATTACGTCCAGCAAATTGTAAAAAGAGATTAGAGTTGTATGATCCAACAACATAATCATATCCAACAATGCCACTTTTATTTATTGCACAAATTAAACTTCTGTTTCTATTTCTATTGCCAAGTACATTGATATAAGCTTTTGTGTTTGCAGAAGAGTATCCAAAAACTCTCCTTGTATGTTCATTAAAGCCGGTCTCGTCTAAGAAGACAAGATTTAAATCCGAAATTCTTGATATTTCTGCTGCATATAACTTGTGTAAATTAATTTTTTCTAAAGTATTTCGTTCTACCGGCACTAATGTCGGTCTTTTTCTCGTAATGTTCATCTTCTTAAGCTTTCTGCTAATTGTTGATCGGGAAATTGATATATTACTTTCTTCTATTTTCTCTTTGATTTCATTTTGTGTTAATGCGTTATTGATGTGGACGATATTGTATATGGCTTGATCTACGTCCGAAAAAACACTATTTTGTTGCGAACAGGTCCTTATTCTTTTCTCCGCTACTTCCTCAAATACTATCCCTGTTTCAAAATTTTTTAAAATTCTAGATACTGTTGACCTGTGAATTTCAAGAGTATTTGCAACGTCATTTATAGTATGTCTGCCCGATTGTACCATTGAAATTGCAAGATTGGCCATTTCTTTAGTAATATTTTTTCTTACTTTTCTTTCCATATTTATAGTTAAAATTTTCGAAAAAGAATTTCCCTGTGTCGATATAAGAATCCATACACGTCGTTTTAAAATCCATACACGTCGTTTTAAAATGCACCCATGTCGTTATAAAAATGAACACACGTCGTTATAAAAATGCACACATGTCGTTATAAAAATTCACCCATGTCGTTATAAAAATTCACCCATGTCGTTATAAAATTGCACAACCCTGTAACATTGCCTAACACTAATATATAATTTCTAACTACCACAACATTTTTTTTAAACTTTCATAATTTTTTTTTACTGGATATTTTATTATAATTTATTTTGTATCTTATATAGAATTGTATAAAGTATAATATTTTAAAAGAACGTTATTAAGAAACAACTTTAAACTGGACTAAAATTACAACTATATTATGATATTTTTACTAATTTTTATATAATAAACATATTTATTTTTAAATTTTATTATATTAAGTATGAACCATAACGTCATTTTAATGTTTTTCAGGTAATTGGAAACATTTTTGTGCCTTTGAAAAAACACTTTTTAAAACTTTTTTTAAGAATATCTTGTTTCATGTTTTCAATTTCTTTTTTTAATATTATTTTTAACATTATCTAAAGTTTTCGGCTAATTTATAAAAAATTTAATGCAGATATCTAACAATTGCAATGATCGATTAATATCTTTTTTTTAGATATTAGTTTGTTATCAAAAATTAATTTTTATAAAAAAAAAGCTTCTTTAGATATATGCAAAACTATTTACTGTAACTGTTTTACCATTTTAATCTTCAAAAATATTGACCAGAAATTCATTTTGATGTAGTACTACGCTATACAGTTACTTACCTAATTTATGGGTATTAAAATTAAGAGATAGAAGAAACAATATAAAAAGTTATAATTTTAAAACTAGTAAATTTAACAATTTTTATGTTAAAATATTCTTTTAAAAATTTTTTAAATACAGTCATTTTTTACATAAAAAATGTTTTAAACTATTAAAAAATAAGAATTAGAAACATTTTAATAGTTTAAAAAATGTATTTTTAAAAATACTTTAAAAAAAATTGGAAAAATTTTAAATTTTTCATTTTTTATCAATTGTTCATATTAAAAAAAATCTCAAAAATTGTATATATAATTCTATAGGTGATTCTTTATAAGATAAAAAAATCATTAAAAATATAAGGTAGAAAAAAAAGTAATGAAAGTTTAAAAAAATGTCCGGTTACTTTTTGAACACCCTGTATATGAAAGTATATTATTTAGAATATGTGTTGTTTTTATATATTGTCTTGAATACTCCTACACAGGTGTGTGGGCGTATCTGACATAGCCGTCATATAACAAGGACTTACATGCCTTGGATCACCATCTTTTTAAAATTCTAGCTTACAACATCCATAAAGATACTGCAAAATTTTTTCATCTTCACTCGCTTTTGCTCTATCTACAAGTTTTTGAAAGAACCAATCAAGACTATCAACAGCTTATACCTCGACAAGACAACTTTTGCCAAACCAAACATGAAACTAGCTGCTGAATTAATCCGTAATTTCAAAGCAGGATAGCCTGAGGCTCAAACTTCATTACGTATTTTTCTTGTTTCTTATACCACCAACACACCACATCGCCAACCACATTATCATCACCAGAACTCTTCTATGGAATTCAACTAAAAGAAAAATACGAACATCCTAGTTAGTGTAAAACAAGTTTATAATAATTTAGAGAATTACGACAGTGACTCTATCATTTAAACTATTAATGCTTATTCTATTTTTTTGTGTTCGTTCTGATTCCATCTTTCGAAACCAAGTCATTGCACTTCGAACTTTTGTTAAATTCAATTTTCAAAATATTAAATTAAATACTTTATTGGACACAGGTGGCAACGTATTTTCTTTTTCATTTAACTGTTATTGTAAATATAATTTATCAAATTCTTGTCAAGCAAAGTGGATACATGTACAAAACAATAGACCGTAAATGATGCGCAACAAAAATTTTTCTATATTGAAGGTTTTGTTGTTTTTAATTTTTTTAATATCCCTCATACAGTATTAGTTACCCAGTCACCTATTAACGTAGACCTTATACTTGGCACAAATATTATTCGACAAAACCCACATATTCACTTTATTCTTTATAAAAAACTGGCTTTTATCTCAGTACTTTAAGCCTTGATGACATACTTTACGATCATTTTAACGCATTTTTCGTCGATAAAACAACATTGGTAGGACCACATTAATTAAATGTAACTCTACCATGTATATAAAAAATCTTCCTCCCAACCAAAGATTTTTAGATATAGAGGGGGAAGAGCATAACAAAAATATCCAAAACACTATAAGCAAAATAAAAAATAAAAGTAGAGATAACATTGCAGAAACAACAAGAATCACATACGAACTTCTGACTGTGTGAAGTTCAATTGAGAAGAAAGATGTTGGATATTAATATTTATATTTTAATTGTATATATATTATTGTATCTCTAATAAAGTGTCACTCTTAATATTTATCAGTGATTAAAAGGAATTATTTCATTAATGGTTTTAAATGAAAATGCACTTTTACAAAAACTGACTATGTCTTTTAAAAAATTTCCTATGTTTCAATATTTTTAAAAAAATTTCAAAATATCAAAAAAAAGTATGGAAAAAGTGAATATATGAACGAAATTTTTGAACAACTTATTTATTTCTTATTTTATCTCTTTTATCACATTTTTTAAATCATTAATTTTACATGTTTTTTTTTGTCTTATTTAAACAAATTATTACCAATAATTGTTTTTTATTTTAGAAAAAATTAAACAACATGGATCTAAGAATTAAAAAATTAGGTAAATACTTTGGTGTGGAAAATACTGATTTTCCAAATAAGTTTTTTTTTTTATTGTTTTATTTCCTTTTTATTTTTTTTACTTTATTTTTTTTATTTTAATTTTTTTATTTTCGTTTTTTTTTTATTTTATTTTTCTTTTATTTATTTTCTCTTTATTGTTTTTATTTTCTTTTTATTTTTTTCATTTTCATTTTCATTTTTTTTTTATTTTTTAGCGTACAATCTTAATCTTTTTAAAGAAATAAAGAAATAACAACAACTCAAACGTTTATACCTTTAACTCACATTATTGGTTTAGTTATTATGATTATATTAGTAATTTTATTCTTTACAATATGTTGTAAAAAGTAAGAAAAAAATGGAAGAAAAATGGAAAAAAATGAAAAAAAATTTTTATATTTATAAATTTAATAACTTATATTTTTTTTATACTTTTCAATTAAAATTTTTTTTTACAATTGTAAATAAATTTTGTATTAAAAATTTTTATTGTTTCAAAGGACACTAATGTATAAAAAGGTTCACTAACATCCAGCCAGGAGTAAGCCTGGATAGTTTATTATAAATATATTAAGATTAAATAGGAGAATAGCTTCAAAATACAAAATAATTTTTACATAATAATTTATAACAAATATTAAATATCATAATTTATTTTTTATTGTAAAAATACAATTATTTTTGTTAATATTTAAATTATACAAAATAAGTGTTGCATCGATGATGTAATAATATACGGCATTATTTTATTTTATATATAAATTGTAAAATTTTATTTTATTATTCAGTCTTTTTATACAATAAATTTGTTTCACTTCTTTTTATTTTATTTGATTCTTTAAGTAACTACTAGTTACTACAGTTAAGTTAATAAAATAAATTATAAATTGAAATTATTAATTTAGGAAATTATACAACTAGTACTTATACTATAGTAAATGTTGTTAAGTTTAGATATGAATGGACAGTAAGTTTTATTATTTTTATTTTAATTTTCATTTACAATTTATAAAATTTTAGAACTGTTAGCTTTATCAAAAATTGATTTCATTTTGAAAAGTTCAACATTTAATGATAAAAATGTACTAGAAATTGGTTGGAAATCAACAATGAAGTTTGCGGAAATGGTGACAAGGCTTAAAATAATTATGATAGCATCAATACGTTTTTTTCTGAATATGTCTTCTTCAAAATCTGTTAAAAGTTTAATTTTAACAGTTAAATTTTAATTTATTAAATTAGATATTATTTATAAAAATTCATTTATTAAAGAACAAATTTTTGAAATAAAAGAAAATGTTAAAAAATTCAACAAAAGCATAAATATGTTTAACATTAAAAAGAGTAAAATATTATTTTAAGAAAGACAATAACTTGAAAATTAAAAATTAAAAAAAAATTGATTTTAGACAAAAATTGTTTAAAATTCTAAAAATGGAGTGATATTAATGACCGGTGGTCAGGAGTATTCATACCTGTACCCTACTAAAATAGTGAATATAATTTATAAAGCACATTATTATCAAAATTCTAATGCAATTTTGATAATTTTAATAGTTATATTTATATTATTTTTTTGTAAAGAAGATTTATTTTTTTAAATGTTAATTGAAAATAGAAATTTTTTTTTTAGTTACTAAAGTTGTATTTGTTAAAAAAATATTAAAATATGGCTTGTTATTTTACAAGAAAAATTATACATTATTAGGAAGAATTGAGTGCTTACAGACAGTTCTGCTAGAACCTTGATAAAATAAAGTTGCCATATTTTTTTTTATTATTAAAAGTTCTTTTTTGTTATTAATAATTGTTTTCTAATTTTAATGTAATTAATTACTCTTAGACCAAATAAAATATACACTTCTACTAACAGAAGTCAAACACTTGCTGGGGAAAAAACAGTAGTGAATAAAAAATTGAAAAAATGGATAAACAATTGTTTTTATTGTTGAATCTTAGGTCTAAACTGAAAAAAGCTTGCAAAAGGCTAAGATTACCAGTAACGAGTAGAACGGTAGATCTTCTAAGAAGAATTTAAAATAATGAGGGAGATTTTAAAATGCTGGGTATAGTTACATCAAGAGACCAATTAGATCCAGAGAACTTTAACAATACTTTTTTGACTGATTTTGGTAATTCTAGTTTGAAAAATGATGATGAACCAGATGATGATACATCAACTAAGACAGCTATAAAAGAAGGAAACAATATAAAATCTTTGAAAAATTTATAGTTGTTCAAAGTAGTTTCTACGTTCAAAAAATCTTCTGGTGAAATAGAAGTGTTTGTCAGACGCTTCCAATCAGCTGCTAACATATCAAGAATATCACCAGGAGACCCAGAATTAACAGGGTAGTTATTTGTCAAACATAAGACAAAGTGGTTCAACGCCTTCAAGATCGCTATGAAAATCTTGTTAGTCTTAATTTTAATGTATTGTCTTCAATTAAAAAAAAATGGGTAAGTGTAAAAATAAGTTCAATTAAAGCTGAAGTAGTACTTTTAACCTATAAACTAGATAAATTAACTCAAAGACATCACATATAGATTTCAAAAAATTCATTAAAACATAAAACAGAAATTTTTAAGAATCCTAATTATTCCAAATATATATAAGTAGAAGTAATGAAACAAATAATTTCAATAGCTTGTTTTTAAAATTAAATTAAGTATTTTCGCCATATAAAGATTGAAGCAGAAATTTATTTTGAATAAAGTTAGAAGAGAATGAACCAGCTATCAGTAAAATTGTTGAGAGAAAAATTAAACATGTTAAGAGAGAGACAGAAAACCAACTATCTGTTACATTTGTCAAATAGTAGTCCATAAAGCTCTTCAAAGAAAAAAAATTCGATAGATCAACAGTGACAAAATAAGCTACTCTAACTGGTAAGAAAATGTTAAGAGTAAAAAAAGAAATTGACCATCAAATCACCAGAGAGTTAAAGTGAATATGAAGATTACCTAAACTTTCTAAAAATAAGTACTAGAGAAAATAATAAAGATAAAATTAAAGAGTAATGTATAATCTTAAGGATTGATAAGTGTTATATATGAATATTAAATATAGTTATTCTAATTATAGTAGTATTTATTGTAATGTTTTTATTAATAAATTGTCCCCGTTTTAGTTGATATTCAACAATAAGATTATGTAATCAACTAAAGATAGAACGTTACTAATGAGGGTAAATTTAACTGGTATGCTAGTACAGGTTGATGTAGAAATTGAGGGAAATAAGTTTAGTAAAAGTATTAAATAAAAATATACAGGGTGTCTACGATAAGTCTTCCTAATGAACTATATATGTAAACTTATTTTTGTTGTAGGACCTTTAATGTGTACTAGTAGTTAAATTTACTATATAACTAATTTTTATATGTGTTAGAATAGTGTGTACAAAATTTAATTCATCAGGAAGACTTAACGTGGACACCCTGTATATACGGGGTGTCTCGAATAACACTTCCAAAAACTAGACAATTATAACATTTTCAATTTTTTATTAATTTTAATAATTTTTTTCTTGTTTAAAAAAGAAATATTGTAAGTTTTGTTGTGTATAAATTTTTTTTGCTGCAAAAAAGTTTTTTAAAAAAAATTATATTTTGAACAATTAAAAAAAATTTTTTTTAAAAAAATGTCAAAAAAAGGTATTCAAAATGCCCATCTTTTTGGCTTAAACACAAATTTATTTTTTTTTCACAGTTACAAAAGGTTTTCTTTAGAATCTCTTTATCCTCCCTTACTTTCTAAAACGCCTCTACAATTTTTTTTTTAATTTATCTAAATTGTTGCTTTTAAAGCTGTAGATGAGGGAATTGACATAACTCTAGAAGAAATAATCCATTGGAGTTAAGTCAGGTGACCATTGGGGCTAAACTGTGTTCTTTGAGCCAGGACCTATTCAGCGATCATTATGATTGCTATCAAGTCATTCTCTTACCATCTTAGAATAGTAAGACGGTGCCCTGTACTACATAAAAAAAAATTCTTTTTTAAAATGTCTTTTGACAATTTCAGGAATTATTTGGATACGCATTAAGTCAAGATACGATTCTCCAGTTACCCTTTCATTAAAAAAGAAGTCTCTAAACAGCATCTTGACTTATTAGTTTGCAAACAGTCAATCTAGGCAAATGAAGTAGATGTTTCTCAATTCAATTAGGGTTATCAACAGACTACATCCTGCAGTTGTAACGATAAATACCACTATTTAAATAAAAGTGAACTTCGTCAGAAAAATTAAAATTTTTAAGTGATTGAAATTTATCCTAATGCTTTCATTTCGTCTACACAAAATTGGTGGCGCTTAAGATGATTATGTTCCTCCAATTGCTACACTAATTTCGATTTATTAGCATGATTTTTAAGATCTGTAAATGCACGCCAGACTGTTGACTTTAGAATTTCTGTTATTGCAATTAATCACCAAACAGAAATCTTTAGATTCTTATCTACAACTTCTTTAACTGTTACTTTAGCCTCATCCAACTTTTGCAACGGTTTTTTTAGCAGAGATTATTAATATTTCCACATTAAAAATTTTAAAAAAAATTTATTTTAACCTACTTTTAAATAAATTAGAAACCCATTTTTTTAGTGTTTTCTCAATTAGGAAAAAACCACAAAAGCCATTTTTAGTTGAGAATTTTTTTTTGGTCACCACAACACCTTCACTTACTTTGAAAAAATTGTAGCAAATTGCAAACTTTTCCTTGGATGAATAACTTGCTATTTTTTAAATATTTTTTTTTTAATTTTTTTAAAAAGTGATTTTAATCAACATTCAACTTCCATTTTATTAATAACTTTTTCAAAAACTTTTAACTTAATATTTTATTTTTGAACTTAAAAGTTTTTTCTATACCTTTGATTTTTTTACTTGTTATCCCACAAATTTTTTTTTGCTTTAAAATTTATCAATGCAAAGTAAAGTTATTTTATAAAAAAAATTTACAACGATTATCTATTAGATAAAAAAATTTTTATTTTGTAAAAAACAAAAGAAGTTATAATTGTTCACTTTCTGGGAGTGTTATTTGCGGCACCCTGTATATATTAAGCATTTTATTATGTTTTTTATTATTTTTTTATTTTTACGCTTGTAAAAGAGAAAAAAGTTTTTTCTTGTAATATCATATCAGTTATGCATTTTTTTATAATTTTTATTGTATATCTCAATTCTGGTGAATAAATAAATTTAATAAAAAGCCTCTTTTGTTTATAAAAATTTATTTTAGATAAAACATGAAAATATTTTACTAGACAAGAAGACCTAAACAAAAAAACTTGTAGAGCTGGATAATTTAACTATTAGGACTGTTTTAATTACTTTGTTAAATAAAAAATTATTACCTGTTTAAGAAAAAACAGTAACAATTTTGTAAAAGACAATAAATATTTAATAAAAAAGTCAGATAGGTATAGAACTCAACTTATAAAGAAATACCTTGATAATAAACTGAACAATAAGCCGTTCAATACAAAGAAAGGAATAGAAAAGTCAAAAGAAAATCATCATATTATCAATATATTAAATAGCACTTTGCTTGACATATCGAATCAATCAACTGAAGAAGTTAAAAATACATCAAATAGTTCAGAAATAAACTTATTGTGCAACTTACTAGAAAATTCAATTTGTGAAGATAAAAAAATAAATACAAATACTGAATTAGTTAACGCTTGGTTAGAAGTTAAATATTTGTAGTTTCAGAAGAAATTGGCATTGCCAAAACAATAACTAAACTTAAAAAAGCATTCAAACTCAATTGTACTATTGAAGACGATACTATAATCAGAATGTTAATTATAAAAGTATGTGATGATACACTTAATTTTTTTGAAAAATTAAGTAACAAAAAAAATCAACTTTTCAAATTATAAAAGAAGAATTATTATTTTAATATGTAGGTATGATAAAAACTCAAATTGCTAGACAATTAACATGACAATTCATAATAATAGACTATCTTGATACTTTTAAAAATAAGTATGAAGAATTTTCAAATTTAATTGATTAAATTGATAATCTCAGTAAAAATGAGAAAATTTTTAAACTACTGCACACAGAGGAAAAAGGATCATTTTTCATCCTACAAGCACATTTTTTGTCCGATGATTATTTTCTGTCCAATGAAAAAACTAAAAAACAAATTTTTCCTTAATTAAAAAAATTATCTTTTTGTTGTTGAATTAATATGTAAATATAATAGAATTAGAAACATTTTAAATGTTTCACTTTTCTTTTTTGTTTATATAAAAAACAATTTTAAAAGATATTAATATAACTATTTAGGTCATTCGCTATCGGATAAAAAAAATCATTAAAAATGGAGTAGAAAAAAGTTATTGAAGTTTAAAAAATGCGATAATACTTAAAGGTAACTCTAAATTTTTAATTTTAAACATTAGAAATGACAGGACAGAAAATGATCTTTTTAGAATGATTCTCGTTTTTGAGAGGATGGAAAATGATCGTTTTTTCTCTTTTTGTAAGATTTTTGAAATATTTTAAGTTTTTATTACGAAGTCTTCATAATATAAGTGTCTAAACCGATTAGATTTACCATTTTCATTTTTTGAATAGTCATCATTGTTAGTATTTCATTTTTAACAAATGTAATTCCGCCGGTAACTTCATTAATATTTTGAATACGTTTATCTGGATTATTTTTATGAAAATTTTCATGGCATTTTATTGAACGGTAATGTTTTCTTGTCTTTCATGATTTTCTATATTTATAAACTTTCTAGTTATATCTTTACAATATTTCATCATTTCATTTCTGATAATTCTTTTAATAGTTTTACTTAATAAGCTAAATTGTTTATTGTTCTGTGGCATGTTAAAATTAGCAATAACAGTAATTTTTTTTATTAAATTGTAATTATTGAAAACAGTTGCTTTATTTGTTTGATTTTAATGTTTGTTACCATAAATTTAATTAAAGACTTTAAGATTGTTAAAACTTTTTATGATAAAATAAAGCGAAAAAAATACTCTATTAAATATAATTCTCAATTATAAATCAAGAAACTTATTGGAAATTAATTTATTAATATAATTTCAAAATCAATTTCTAATTTATTTTACTACTCTTCTATTTTTTTTATATGAAACATACATTGTGAGATATTTAATAATGATCAAACAATATAATAAAAGTTTTTAAATAATAAAAAATTATTTTACAGGAAACTATTAAGAATTTACCAAAAGGTAAACTAACTATCTTTAATCAAAAAAAATCAGAAATTAGCATCGATTTGTGCAAAAATATTTATAAAATAAAAGTTTATATACAATTGAAAGTAGCTGAAATAAAAACATTTATGGAACAATCTACTAGTAAATTTTTTATTAAGATAATTATATCTGAAATTAAACAATAGAGTAAAAATAATATGAAACAATATTTAAAATAACAAAGGGAACTGGTGTCCCCTATTTAAAGTATAATAAAACTGAAATTTTAAAATTAAATGATTGGAACAGCTAATACTGTTTTCTGTGTCTCGAACAGATACAGTATTAGCTGTTACTTACTAAAACATTAGACTATATTTGTTATTTAATTAGTTTTTGTATAACTTTGTTTTTTGAAAAAGTGTTCGCTTCTATTCAAAACAATTTTTGTTTGAAAAAACTATTTATTCTTTTGCCAGATCGTCAATTTCAAAAACCAGTTTTTGACAAAAGAGGTAGAAGAATAAATATAGACAAAAAACGGTTATTATGAAGTATAATTTAAAGATTTCTTGTTAATTTTTATTTTTTTATTATTTTGTTCTGTATTATTGTTTAAAATAATTTTAAAAATTTTGCTGATTTTATGTTTTTTTTTTATATTTTTATTTTAATAAACTTTTAAAATTAAAAAAATCTATTGTTGTTGTTATAACTTTTTCAGTGTATTTTTAAAATATCTGAAAATCGACAACATAAAGTATTTGTTATCACATACATACTTTAGGCTAAATATAAATTTTATATATCCTTAAAAGCAATTGTAAGAGATTTTTTTAATAAAGTAACTTATTTATTGGTTTTTTTGTTTTCTTTAATAAAAAGTTAATGCATAATACAATAAAAAAAAGTAAATATATAAAAAAAAACTTTCATTTAATCATCTTTAGTTAAAACACTAAAAAATTTTTACTACAATTTGAATTCAGCTTATTTAAAAAAAAAGAGAAAATAATGATAAAAGTATTTTTAGAAAAAGTTCCATATCGAGTTCGGTAAGCTTAAAATATAGTGAAAAGAACTTTATAGTTTCCGATAGCGAAAATGATAAGCAATATGTTTTTAATCTTTTTAAATTTAATTGTTTTCTTTAGGATAAAAATACTCTTAAAAAAGAGTAAAAGTTTAACAAAGTAGAATGTACAGGAAAATAATTCTAAATAGAAAATACTATAAGAAAACTTTTGGAAAAATATAATAATAAATTTTATTTTAATTAAAAAAAAAAAAGAAAAATAATATTATTAATATTGTTTATTTTTAGGATTTTATATTTTTATTATATTGTTTAAATTCTAAAAAAATTCTGTATTCCTTCTAATTGCCAATTTTGAAAAATTATAACTAAAGAAAATTGGAAGAGGAATTAAAAAAAGAAAAAAAAATTTAGTAAATGAAAATAGAGATGTTTTGAAAAATATTTTATTGGTACTAAATAATATAGAAAAATAATTAGATTCTAATTTCAAAAAAAATTGAAAAAAAATGACTTGATTTGAACAAGATTTAGCTTCCCTTGAAATGGATCTCAATGAAGCAATAAAAAAAAATACAGGTAAAAAAAGTAAAGGCAAAAAAATGCTTGAAAAACATAAATTATAGCACACGTTATTAAACAATGATGTGCTTGAAATTCAAAATATTTCAATTGATATTTTAAAAATAATCGTTGAAAAAAATTAGGAGATGATGAAGGTTAGTTTGTATTTTTTTACATTTTTTTGTTATTTAGAGTAGAGAATCTGTCAAAAAAACGACAGAATATATTCAAGAATATATCTCAATAAAATATCTGGAATATATAACAGATCCAATAATTTTTGGAAGAAAAATAATTGATATTTTAATAATAAAAAATCAACAAGAATACTATAATGTTTCTTTTAGTCATACAAGGCAATCTGGAAGAACTCCCGTGCCGTTTTCAATAGTAAAAAAATTAAAATGTATGTTTTCTATTAATTAAAATTATTTTTTTATAGTTTAGCTGCTTTTTTGTATTCTGGAGTGAGGATTGTGATTGCTGATGAGAAAAATGAATACATGAAGTATATTTATAACGATATTAACAACTGTTTATTGAATATGAGTAAAGGAGGAAGGAAGATAAACGTTAGAATGTTTGAAATTGAGGGAATCGCTCCATTGTGGGTTGAAAATCAAGAGTTAATTTCAGCAATAAAGTTTATACCTCGTTTATAACTTTTTTAATAGTTTTTTTTTTATTATTTTTTGTTTTTTATTTTTAAATAAAAATTTTTTATAACGTTTTTTATTATACTTCAATTAACATTATTTTGTAGTTAAGAAGACTCAATTTATCGCAACTTTTTTAAAAAAAATTTACTGACCATAGTATACTACCAATAAATATTCCTTGAAAAGTTAAAAATGCAACAAAAACACTATTTAAAATTTTTTTTTGAAATAATTGTTTTGCAGAACATTATTAAAAGTAAATTTTTCTTTCATCTTTTAACACATTTTTACTTAATTTTTAGAATTATTTGGTAGTTACGAAGTATGTTTAATAAACATTTTTTCTAATTTCTTATTTTTTATTTTAAAAACAATTCTAACATCAGAAATGTTTTCAATGAGTTTTTTTGTTTTGATTCTGAAATAATTGTTCTAGTACTTTTCCGTTTTATCCTCCTCCCCCAACTTTAATAAAGCATTGCAATATAATTATGTTAATTTTTTAAAAAATCATTATTATGTGTGATGCTTAGAAGTGTTTTTAACAAAATTTAAAAAAAAATTTTTTATTTTTAACTAAAATCCAATAAAATTTCTTTTATGTCTTATAAGGTTTCATAAAAAAGCTCTTTTTTGTTTTTTTTGTTATGTTAATTCATACATGTAGCCTTCTAGCATGAATTTACACGTTCCATTCTGTCTTCGACTTTTTTCTTTTGCTGATCTCCAGCCTCTTTCAATGTTCTGGGTAAAAGCATTTGTCAGTGAATTAACAAAATTGTATTTATTATTCACTTTTAAATGCTCACACCCAGATTCAGCTATCTGGGAATATTCCTTCCACATATAAAAATAATCAGTGTTTCTTGTTTGACCCTCCTCCCTGACATTTCTATAGAGGTATTGGAACTTCTATCGGGAACCGGTTCCACAAAGCATTCTTTGATTTTACGACAGGTTTTTTTAAAACAACACTGTTGTGCCAACATTCTTTGACAATGCCTTTTCCTCCGCGTAAAGAAAGTTTCATTAATCTTCACAATGAAACATTTTTCCCTAATCATACTTTAGGACTTTTTTTTCATAAAAGGCATTCCTCTTTAAGATAACTGCATCAATCAACAACAATGTTATGGTTCATTTTCAGTTTCCTCTCATAAAAGTTTATTGAAACCATCTCATAAGCAAGCAATAAATAATAAAAATTGCCGTTTTGAAAAATATTTTGGTACTTTCAAACCAAGTTCCTTTTCTGATGCCAATTTTAATTCTACATTTTTTAACATAACATCCACCTATTTTGCTTTTCTACTTGCAATTTCATTTCATTTTCGTTTGACATACCTTACTTGTAGGTAATAATTCATGTTTTTAAAAAAAATTAAATAACTTTTTTATCATCAAGAATAATTGCAACAAATTTTAAAAAACTTATTGTAGCAGAATATTTAAAAATGTTAGTGATAAAATATTAATTGTGATATCAAATTAAAATTAGCTTTTTAATTTGCTTTAATTTTTTTTATTTGGATGCTAAGGAAAAATGATCATTTTCTCACTTATCACTAAAAAAAAAAATATATTTTTTTACTTAATAAGATTTTGATTGTACTTTGACAGTACAATAATTTTTATGTAAGAATGTTTTAATTGATAACTGAATTTTATTAATTTAATTTGGAAAAAGGATAAAACGAAAAAGTACCATTATTTTAATTATTGAATATAATTTTTAATTTTACCAAATTGTTTTTCTTTTTTTGCTTTATTTAAAAAAAACATAACAGGAACTAATTAGTTTTTATCATTTTTTTCAATTTAATCTAAAGAGTAGTTAAAAACATTTTTTTTGTTCTTAGTTTGTTTATGATTATTGCAGTTTATACATTTTCCTGTACAATCAACAATATTTTTTTCTTTTATTTTAAGTGAATTATTTAAATTATATTTTAATTTTGTTTCATTAATAAAAAATGAGTACAGTGTGCAACAGAACGTAAAAACTAAAAAATTTTATCAAAACTATTATTTATTAAATATTATTACTAACATTTTCATTTATGATATCATAATAATTTTCAGAAAAAAATGCTTGAAAATTTTTAAGATGTACAAGTTCAAAATCCTCTAGTAAGTTTTGTTTTTTAGCATATTCTAATGCTTTAGTAAATTTCATATTCTTCAAATGAATATTAAATATTGTAGTTGCGTGTGAAATGTTTATTAAGTTTTTAAAGTTTCAATATTAGTAAGTTTCATTTTTTATAAAAAATAAAATAAGTAGTAAATTTATAAAAATAAAATATCAGTTCAAATGTTATATAAGAACTATGTTGGAAGAAATTGCACAAATATCAGATAATGCAGAAAACAAAAATATATATAAGAATCAAAAATAATCTAAATCATTATTATATATTATTATATTGTTATTTGTTTGAATTGTTTAATATTTGTTAAAAAAATAAATTTACATTAAGTTACTTTCTATAACATTTACTAAGTTACCCTTTTTTTGGGGTAATTAGGGTGATAACACAAAAACTTTTGCTTTATTTAAAAAAAATTTCTTTTATAAAATAAAAAAAATATATTTTTAAAAATGTTAAACAATAGGTTTTTGTTAACTTTTCAAAAATTCTTCCAATAGGTAAAAGTTTTTCATTTTTCCGTAATTTAAAAGTAAGTTTATTATTTTTCCATAATTAAAAAACATACTTTTTTTTTAAATATTTTAAATAAAATATAAATTAAAACTTTTTGCAATGCAGTTATAAAAGATAAGTTTTTAAAATGTCTTACTAATATTTAATTTAAAAAATTTTTAAGGTAACTTATAAGTGAATTCTAAAAAGAAAATAGTAATAAAAAGTTAAATTAATTTATTACATATATTCTTTATTATAATAATTTTTGTATGTTAATTATAATTTGTTATAATTTTAAGAGGAAAGCTCCACAAATAAATAAAATTTTTTTTTTTAAATTATGTCATTTATATGAAGAATAGAAAAGTTGGTTTTTTTTGCGGTAAAGTGTTACTGATTTTAAGATGAAACGTAAATATATTATTTATTTTACTTATAATACATTTTTCATAATATGACTAGAAATATTAGTTATAAATAATTAATAGTTTGCAGGATACACTTAAAGAAAAACAAATTAGTAATTTTAAAACGTTTGTATTATTATAATAGAATAGTTGTTTTTTTTTAATAAATTTATAATTGTTTACATATTTATATTTTGTTATGACGTAGCTAAGTTTTTTTGTAAGTTCTCCTCAATATTATTTAAATAGTAAATATAAATAATAATTAAGAAGGTTATAAAATATGATAAAAACAAGACTAGTTTTAATACATCTTTATTTTATATAAACAAATTACAAATAACAACAAATTATAAATAACAAAATAATAATAATTAATTATCATCATTGGATCTTTCATATTAAATTTTTCAATTTATACTTTTAAATCTTTGGCGTGGCTTTCGGTGTCACAACGATTTGATGAAATTGTTTTACCCTGTATTTTATTAATTTTAAGTTACAAAAGCATTATTTTATATTAGAAATTAATTTTTAATAAAATGTTCTGCAAAAGCAGAAAATCCGTTGGTGTCACTAAAAAAAAGACAAAATGTCACGATTAATTTTTCTGTGAATTTAATTTACAAATGATCTCATGTAATCAATAATAAGCCAAAATTTAAAATCTTAATAAGTGATAAAAAAATATTTTAACCGTATTATGTACATACAAACAAATAACTGTTACAATCTTAGAAAATACTCTTCCTTTTTACAATTCAATGCCATCGATATTCATCAAAGTTTTTAATATTTTTAATACTTGAAATACTAACGAATATATAGTTTATTATTAAGAAAAAATATTTTTATTTTGTTTGGTGTATACACGTATAAATAAGTTAGCTATTTATTATTAGAAAATTGACTTAAACAATAGACAAAGAAATACAACACAAAATTATAAAATTTATACCAACAAAGCTTATACCGAAAAGACTTATACAAAAAAAAGACTTATACCATAAAAAAACTTAAATACAATATTATCAATTATTAATTACATTATTACTTACCCTAGTACCTCTAGGTTTTACAAACTTAGAAACCCCTTCTTACGATATACAATACATTTTCAGAACCCTTTAAACATACAATAATTATACATAACAGAAATACAATATAAAAACATAAAAATACAAACTAAAGAAATGATGAATTTCTAAATGACAATAACATTAAAATCCCCTCTTTATATATTATTATTGTCATCATTTCTTTACTATTATAAATAGTAAAATTTAATTAATATGGCTATTACATGAGGTAACAATATAGATTTGGGTAGAAGAATTTGAAAAAAACTGTTCATTTTGTTTTAAAAAAAAGAAATGTTCGCTTAAAAATTTTTATTTAAAAACATTTTTTTTCTTCAAATATTTGCTTTTTAACAATAATATATTATTTTTTTCAAATATTATATAAATCCATCATCTTAACTATTATTGAGTAGTTTTTCATATTCTAATTCAACAAGTTTATAGTTATCTTTATTTTTATTTTTACCGAAATTGTTAAAACATTCTTTAAAACAATTCTTTTGAAATATTTTGATTTTGAATTACTATACCTTATACTAAATTTAAGATTTAAAAGAATAAATAGTAAAACAGCTTAAACCTTTAAGATATAAGTAAAAACATAACATAAAAACATAAAACGCTTAGTTCGGCCATTTCTCCTTGTCTAGGTTCCTTACTTTGCGCATAGGATTAAGACGTGGTGGTAGTGGCTGCTGAGCCTCAAATAGTGCCGTATTAGTTAATTCTTTGTAAATTTCCCGGTTTCTTGCCTACTGGTACCAAGCGGTATCTGTTTTCTTTTCGATCGTCGATTTCAGTTCATCTCGCCATCTGGTTTTAGGACGTCCTAGTGGTCGTTTTAAATCACGTGGCCACCAGAATGTTATTTTCTCTGTCCAGCGGTTGTCTTTCCTTCTAACGACGTGTCCAGCCCATCTTAACTTGTTCTTCAATGCTGCTTGGACAATGTCAGCAAATTCTGTCTGGGCGTGCAGGTCTTTTCTGTGGACTTCTTTTTTTCTTTTCGCTCCCAGTAATCTTCTTTCCATTGCGCGTTGTGTGACTTGGAGTTTTTCTATAAGTAAAAAAAGAAGTTTAAACTTTTCTTGTAGTTAGACGTCTAACAAGATTAATGTTTTCGTTTTTTAAGCCAAATATGACACTTTTGGGGCTTTTTAAAAAAAATTGGAAGTGAGTCTTTTATTTAATTTATAAGTCGTATTTATTTCTGGAAGAAAATAATTTAATTTTTTTAAAATATTTTACTCCTAAATATAACTCAGAAATATTTTCAATAAGAATTTTACTATTTGTATCGAGTAAAATATTTTATTGGCACCTAGTAATATAAATCAATACAAGTCTAAAAAAGTAACAATTAATAAAAAATATTATTAAACAATAGTTAACATATAAAAAAAAATGATAAAATAGAAATGACTTAATAATTTATTTAACTTTATTATATACTTATAGATCTTTTATATGTCATAGTTTTTCTTTTATTTCTTTTATTTCTTCTTTGTTAAATGATTCTTTCATTTACTATCGTTATTAACATTTTTATCAAAATTGTCAACATTTTTAAAACGTTTATCATACTTTTTAAATTCATATATACATCCAATTTTTATAAAACTGGACTGCATAAAAAAAAAACATTCTCAATTATCTTCGTTAAGATAGCAGCTTTAAAAAATTATTTAGTCAATGTTATCAAAACTTTTTTTTTCAAAAAGGTAAGTAATTGCGTTACATCAAATTTTTTTAATTGTATTTTATATATTTTTTTATTGTTTGTTATGATTGTACTTGATAGTGACTCTAATTTCTAGAATTTATTATATTTATTTCATTTTCTACTTTGATTTTATAAATTTTTTCATCTTTAAACTGAAATTATAAAGTTAACGAATTTTTTTGTTTTTTAATGTTTATTGTAATTGATTTAAAATGTTCTTTGAATTGCCTGTAAATTTTTACTTTCACATTATAAACAAGATTATAAAATCCTATTTGGTATGTTGTTTGTTCTAATTCAGTATTAAGATTTTAGTACTTTTCAGTTTCAATAAGGCATTTTTTCTATGCGATTTCCAGGTAAAATAATTAATTTTAAAATTAATATTTTATTTATTTTTATGTCAAAAGTACAATAAAGCGCTATATCTTTCAATATATGCGCAAAAAGTTTTTGCTTTTTACAAAGCTGTCACCATATAAAATTGGTCAAATAAATATCCAGTGTATTTCTAGAAATATCACGTTGCTTCTTATTCCCCCACTTATACTTTTTTACAATCTTGCAATAAATTATGTTGATAATAAAATGATGAATACATCAATGTCTTATAAATATCTTATAAATAAAATAATATAAAAGCTATAGATTGTAATTGTAAAATCATTTAACATTATTATATCATTCTATTGTAAAATCATTTGACATTTTATATCATTCTATTGTAAACTTATTAATTTCATATTTTAGGATAAGACACCAACATAATAAAAAATTTAATTTGTTTAATCTTCAAACTCAGGATATACAAAGTTGTATTTGTGGTTCACTTTAAAATATTTAAAACCATGAGCTTCAAGCTCATTGATCTTAAAGGACCTCCAGCTATCAGAATAGATGGTCAAAGTTTTTTTAGTTTTTTTATTTTTTTTCTTTATTGTTTTCATCAATGTTTTCAGACCATGGTCTATAACCATCCACAAAAAAAATTCATCCATTTCTTTATATAAATTACCAAAAATTCAAACTTGAAGAAGGACTCGACCACTATTATATTTTGTCCTAGTAAAAAGAGATTCATCTATTTCTGCAATTTTTCCTAGACTTCCAATCTTTTTAGAATACCTCTTCTTTAGTGCGTAAATACACACATCTCTTATTAAATTGACCAATTACAGGGATATCATAACTCATCCCTAATTCCTTTTTACAAAATTGAATGAAGACTAGCTCCTTGTTTTAACAGTACATTAAGTGTAAAGTAACAACAAAATCCAACTTTAAATCACAGAACTACGTGCCATTTTTTAAAACGATTTTTTTGGTAAGCGCTTATGTTGCAGTTCCACTGGTTTTTTTGTTTTAAATACAATTTCATTTGGTGATTCCCATTTACACATTTTTTTTCTTTGGTAAAATAGCATGTTCCATAAAAAAATTAATGACATCTTTTTTTGTTGAAAATAGATTCCACAAGTTCATTGTCATTTTAGTAAATTTTTTTGAATTAGTGTAATAATTTTAAAAGAAATCAAAGTGATTAAAAAAATTTTTTTATCATTATTTTAAAAGTTTTTATCAATTATTGTTTTAAAAAGTTTACCTATATTTATTAACTACCTTAAATCAAAAATTATTAGTTTTGGCATATTAAAAAATCGCATAGAAAAAATGTCCTATTGAAACTGAAAAGTACCCATATTTCCATACGTCGTATACACTGTTCATTTTTTAGCTCATGTGAAACCCGAATGTCCATCTTTTTCTTCTTGTAAATAGTTTTTAAATGATTAGATATTGTTTCAGTGTTTACATTAAGTTCTTAATTCTTTGTTCTCAAAAACATTATTTTAACCACGATCCCCTTAATTTCAGGGCTTTATTTTTGTTTCTAAATTTTTGAAACCAACGTTTTATTGTGTGTTTTAAAATAAATCCTTCAACAAATGCAGCGTTTATTTTCCAAGCAGTTTCCAAAGCAGACTGCCCAAATTTTTAATCATATAAGAAATTGTTCAAAAATCTTTTTTTGACAAAATTTGGTTTTTTTTGCTTAAAATTGTTTAATTAAAAGATTTTTAATTGGTTTTAATTATTAATAATATAGCTCGTTTTTTTTTAAGATGACATAATTTGCATACTGATACGTAACATACAGGGTGTCCACGATAAGTCTTCCTGGTGAACTATATATGTAAACCTATTTTTGTTTAAGGACCTTTAATATGTACTAGTAGTTAAATTTATTATACAGTAAACTCTCGATTATCCGTGTGCGGGTTATCCGTGGTGCGGATTATCCGTGCCTAAAATTAATTATAGTAATTATGTAAATATTATTTTTTTAAAAATATTTAATACTAAAGGTGTTATTTTATTATTTTTTAGCAAGATTATTAATTCCAAAAATATTTCTCAATTCTAGCGCGATTGTTTTACTGGAAGGTTCTAGAAAGTTACCTTAGGTGAAGTGTTTAATTTGTTTCATCAATGTTATCACTTTTATTTTAATTTTGAGAAATTATCTTCTAATGATTTTTATTTTAGGGGTTTATTGTTGTTGCAAAATATTTAAATACTAAATTGTATACTTCACCTAAGGTTAGTGAGTAATCAGTGATAATTTGTATAATTATGTTTAAGGCTTCAAATTCCGTTTTTAAATTGTCATTGCCAATTGAGTATTGAATCATGTATTCAACCAAAGATCAAAGTGTAAATGTACCAACTAAGTGCAAGAAAATTGTACTTACATTGAAACAAAAACTTACTTTGATTGAAAGATACGAAAACAAGGAATCTACATCAAAGCTCGCCGATGAATATGGAATTGGTACTTAAACTGTTCGAGATATAGTTAAACAAAAAAAAAAAAAGGGTTCACAAGAGATTGTGTTAGCACAGGAGGTCCTTCTAAACAAAAATGTATGAAAATGTCAACATACGAATTTTGGGATTCAGCGATGCTTACATGGTTTTTTCAAAAAATATCTAAAGGTGTACCAATCAGCGGTCTAATGTGCATAGAAAAGGCGAAGTTTTTCCATAAAGAATTGGGTTTAGATGGCAATTTCAACGCTTTATCTGAATGGCTAACAAGATTCAAGCAACGATATGGTACTCAAGAACTATCTATACAAGGTGAACGTCTTAGTGGTTGTGCTGAATCTGCTGAAAAATTCTGTATCAAATTTCGTGAACATGTGTGATTAGAAAATTTGCAGCCCGATCAAATCTATAATGCAGATGAGACAGGCTTATATTGGAAGTGTTTACCAATGAAAACGCTTGCTTACTTAAAAGAAAAAACCACTCCAGAACACAAATCATCTAAAGAACGTATTACAGTCATGTGTTGTGTGAATTCATTAGGGACTCATAAATTAAAACTTGTTGTATTTGGAAAAGCAAAAAAACCAAGATCGTTTAAAGGAGCTTTTGTGAAAAATCTTCCTATACAATACTATAACCAGAAAAGAGCTTAGGTGAATAAAGAACTTTTTGAAGATTGGTAGAAAATTAAATGGGTTCCTGAAGTGAAGGAATTTTTAAAAAGTAAAGAGTTGCCACAGAAGGCAGTATTGTTATTGGATAATGCTTCTTCTCATCCAACTGAAAGCATTTTAAAAACAAGTGATGGTTTTATGGTGGCTAAATTCTTATCGCCTAGTGTTACAAGTTTAATTCAACCAATGGACCAAGGTGTCATATCAGCAATGAAACGACTTTACCGTTCTGGTTTTCTCATGACTCTTGTTGAGGAAGATGAAAATTTAGTTGATTTCTGGAAAAAAATGACCTTATCGGATGCTTTACATGAAATAGCCGAGGCTTGGTCAGAAGTAAAACCGGTAACACTAATTCGATCATGGAGAAAGATTATTCCCAATGTAGAAAAAGATTTAATAAATTGTGAAAAAATGGAACCAAATGATGTATCTGAAATTTGAAGAAAAATTGGAAATTTAAAATTTTTCGAAAATCTTAATTGCGAAAATATCGAGGAGTGGTTGGATAATGATTCAAATGATCCGGGTTTTAAATATCTAAGTGACGCAGATATCATTTTTATAGCCGTACAAATAGAAAAGGTAGAAAGTGATAGTGAAAATACAAGTGAAGATGATAGTAAGAATCGTATTAGTTTCCATGAGGCACAGACTTCTGTTAAGACATTATTGGACTTCGTCAAGCAAAGAGGATTTGAATATAATGACAAAATAGCGCTTCTCAAAATAAGGAATGAAATTAGAAGATTTTTGAGAGATTTCCAAAAACAAACCAGCATCACGGATTTCTTTACTAAAGTAAAATTAAAGAAGTTTTGTTGGCGCTTCCTAGTATACAGGGTGTCAAGAAGTTACTGCATCACGAAGATTTACCCTACTTCCCCATTAACAAAATGTTTTATCATTGTGTTTCTTTCAAGTTCTGTTATATTTCGTAAATTTTTGGTTTATGCGGTTTCCACAAAAACAGAGTGAAATATTAATGTCCACCTTCAACGTTAATTAACTGTTTAATATTTCACTCTCTTTTTGTGAAAACCGCAATAAAATCTACAAAATCTAATAGAACTTGAAAGAAACACTATGAGAAAACATTTTGCCAATGGGGAAGTAGGGTAAATCTTGGTGCTGCAGTAACTTCTTGACTTCCTGTAGAATTCTCTTTTTTAATCTCACTAAATTAAACATTATAATATTACTAATTATCTATATATTTATACTTTACTACACACAAAAATTAAGAGCGATGAAACACAACCGAGTATTTAAATTTTTCTCAATGTAATTTTTAAAATAATTTTATAAAATAATAAATTTAAAATAGCTTAATTTTTAAATATTGAATATATTTTTTTTTAATAATCAATCTATATTCGAAAATATACATTTTTGTTATAGAAAATTATTGTGCAAAAAGAAAAAATATGCTGTACATATTTTTGTAATTTCTTGTATTATTGACTAAATATTATGAAAACATTTTAAGAATAGATACGTATTTTTTAATTAAACGAGTGCTTAATTTTAACAAAATTTGTATCTTTTGAAAATAAAAATTTTGTATAAGAATAGTTTAAACAGTATTATCTTAGGAAATTTAAACTTGAGTTTTATAAAATTAAAAAACAAAAAATAAAAAAAAAAAATTTATTTTAAGAATTTATACAAGAAGTAATTTTTTTTTAAAATATTTAAAAAGTTTTCTTTTTCACCAAATGTTACCTAAATTTAATTTTAGTTTACTTTAAATTATTTGCTAATATAATTTTATTTAATATCTTTTATTCTTTACGATTAAATAAATATATCAACAGTTTTCTGTCTCTATATCTATTGGGTTTCAAAAAAATTAATAAAATTTATATCAAAGGATTACATTAAAAATAGTAGGTATGCCAAAAATGTGATTGGAAGTAGTTATATAATTGTACTTTTTTTTTATCAAAAAAATGATTAATCAGAATATTTTTCTGTGGAAAGATTGAGGCAACCAACTCTTTCTGATTTAAATGTTGATTATTATTAAATCAAAAGATAATTTAGATATACACACGAAAGATGAAACAAATTCTTCCATTGGAAATATATAGTGTCAATCTGGTGACAATAAAAAGATTTTATAATCTTTTATATCAAGAAAGTTTTACTAATTGAATATAGGAATTAATGAAAATTTTATTACCACATAAAATGCTTCTGATAAATAAGGTTTTGAACATATTTTTATTTAATTAAAAAATATATTTAAAGAATTGTTTATTTTATTTTAAATTATATTTAGAACCATGCTTTGATTAGTTTTTTTAACTTGATTTCTTGATAACCACATGTAAAAATATTTAAAACTACTTTATATTATTAAATTTTTCTGGAAAACACATATTTTCAATTGTATATGCAATTTGTATTTCTTTGTCAAAAAGTAATTTTTTTAACGAATTCATTATATCCATATTTTCACCAAAATAAAATCCATTAAAGTTATTTTTTGCCATTTTTTCAAAATCTTTCATAGTCTAAAAATTTTTTAAAAAACATGAACTCTAATTTTTAAAAAAAATTAACTAACCTCAAAAAAAATAACATTATTTGTAAAAATTATAAAACGTTTTTCATTAATATTTGAAATAACTTCAACAAGACCTTTTGATAAAGCAATTTCTTGAGAAATATTATATCTCAATAAAATTTCACCATTAAATGGTTCTCCATCAATTTTTTCTCCAGCATACCAAACAATGGAATTAAAATCTGTATATTTATTTCTTATAGCAAATTTAGAAAAACTTTGATCAAGAAGTATTTTTGCCAAAGTATGTGCATTTTCATGAATATTTATAAATTTTATATTTAAATTTGATGTAGATTTAATGATATTCATTTCATTAAGCATATCACAAAGAGTTGGTATTTGTTTTTGCATTAAAAAATTTTTTTTATTATTATTTTTTTGATAAAATTCAATTATTTTAAAAAAATTTGGCTTTTCGTGATATTTTAACTCTTTTAAATTTTTATCAATTATTTGTAAACCAAGACTATTATCACATTTATCTATATTTTCAGACATAAAAATATATTTTTGCATCATTATATCTGTTTCAATTGTTTCTAATTCCCATGGTAATTTGCCAAAGTTCATCTTATAAATAAGATAAATAAGACTGTTAAGATCACCTCTGTATGAAGCACTCAATCCTTCGTGAGAATCATTTGAAATAAAGTTTAATGACGATCCTACCAAATTACAACAATCTTCATTATCCATATCTTGGCATAATGAATGATCTTTGGAATAATAAAATTCAAAAATATATGCATTATTACAATCATTCTTTTTCAAACCTATAGTATCAAAACATAAATTTCCATGAGCGACATTATGTAAAGATAAATATTCAAGTCCTTTTAAAATACAAATTACGATATTATAAATATCATTTTTTTTAAAAGAATCACGATTTCCAAGTTTAAATTTACAATCTTCTGTTAAAACATAATAACAATTATTTAATTTACCAACAGATTTTGCCAATAGAAATGGAATTGCTTCATTCAAATTAAACTTTAAAAATAATTTGTCTTTACTAAGAAGATTACAATAAACATTATAATTCATATTCATAGAATCATTAAATTGAATATTATAACGTTCTTTGGATGGAAAAAGAATGCCACTAAATGTTTTTCCAAAATACCCAGATTTCAGCATTTCTTTTATAAACAACGTTCCTGAAACATCATCAAAAGTAATTGCCGAATGTGTTTGAATCTTATCTAATGAAAACATAAAAAAACGAATAATTTAAAACAATTATTACATAAAAAATTATTTATTAATATAATTATTTGGTAAAAAATTTAAATAACAAAATAAACGAATTTTAATATTTAATTTAATATTATACATGTACATATTTAATAATTTTATCTTTCGTTATCTTTTGTTTATTGATCATAACTAAAAAAATTTATAATATATCAGTTAACTTTAATTTATAATTACATTTGCCTTTAACTACTCACAATAAAAGTTATCATACATAGCTTCAATATAAGAAAAGTGTTATAAAATCAACATAACGGTTAATTTAAAATGTTTATTGATATATTATTTCTTTATTTCATGTAAAGAAGTTATTAAACAGTTCATCTAAAAGAAAAAAAAAGGAACATATTTATTACACTATTTTAAAAAGATAACATATTTCAAAAAAACTAATATTTTGGTTATTTATTATTTAATGTAAAATATCAAAAATATAGTAATAGTTAAGATAAATATCCTCATGTTTTGACTGCTGGCATTGTTAAAGGTTGATTAATTATTCCACAAACTAATAAAAAGTATTAAGTTATATCATTATATTTTAAAACTTTTCTGGTTATAAGAAATTTTTTATATTAATTAAGATATTGATCAATAATTTATTAAGAAGTTTAAAAATTTAAATAATTATAAAACAAATTTTAATTGTACATTATTTATAAAGTAAGGTAAAAATATTATTTTATGTTATTTTTTTAATTAAAAAATGTCTTTTCCAATTGATTCAAACTTGAAAAATTTAAATGTTTCAAATGAAAAATTTATCCAAACTAGAGTATTTCAATCAAAAGTTTTTGATACAAGATACCTACAAGAGACTGCTATAGGGGGGAATGTGTTATTAGTCAATATTGTTTCTTATATTAAAGATAATAATACTGATAAGGAACGTTTTTTAAATGCTAATAGATCAAGACGATTTAAATGCATTTTTTCATTTTTATATAGTGTTTATGTTTCGGCACTTGATGAGCAGTTTCGTAAAAAATTAGAAACTGCAAATATTTTTCTTAGTCTTGTTGAAAAACACTGGGAAATTGGTAATAATTTTTTTGATAGAGAAAGATTTAAAAAAAATTATACAGCTAGATGGAATAGATTTAAAAAATCACAAATTATTGTAAGTGTTGTAATAATATATTATTATTTTTTTAAGAATGATAAAAATACTGAGACTGATACAAATTTGTTGGATATAAATGTAAGATTTAACTAAAGTTAATAATTAAGAAATTATAGTCTATGGTAGATACACTTGATAAAATTAAAACGGTATTAGATTTTTGCTTTCAATTTCAAAATTCTGAATCATTAAATTATATTAAAAAAAATGTTATGTCTATTTTTAACAAAAAAATGGAAATTATTAATAGCAAATTTTTAAAATTAAAAATTTATTCTAAAAAACCAATAAATATTGATCAAATAAAAATTGGTTATGAAAAAATACTAAGGTATAATGAAAAATTAGGAAATAAATTGAATAAAAGTGAATTTAGAGATAGTTTTCAAGATGTAATAGAGGAAATTTTTTTTAAAAATAATTTGGAAAATCCATTTTTGAAATTTGATAAAATTCCATCTTCATATTTTGGAATTACATATAAAGATCAAAATAATAAAAGAAATTATTATGTATCTATTGGTGCTATAATACTTTATGATTCATTTAAACTTGATCAAGTAATTGAAAAATTTATTATTTATAATCAAATTCTTCCTAAAATACGTTTAACTAAAGGATCAAAAGATTTATACATGTTAATAGGTAATTTTATTTTTTTTTAAATATTTTCTAAATTTCAAGTTTAAGGATGTCTTTCTGGTTACGATAAAAAATGTTTCATTAAAGGAAGAGCAATTATTAATAAAGCTTCAGTTGAGTTAGCTGCAGAAATAAATGATATTTGTATATTAAATGACTAAAATTTCAAAAATATCATTGAAAAATAATTTTTTTATCATAGTTAAAAATGTTTAAGTACATTTTTAATTATTATTAATAGTTTAATTATATTAAACACACAAAATCAAATCTATCGTTTATAAAAGGTGTTTCAACAAATTAATCTTTTTAAATAGTTTATTTAAAAAAATTTTTTTAGTTTATTTTTGTAGATTTAATTTTACAAAAATATCTATGACACTTTTGTTTTATTTTTTTATGTTTTCGAATCTTAAAAATTATTTATTTTGATTTTTTTTGTTTATATAAATAAAAGAAATTAATGTAATTTAAAAAATATATATATTGTATTAGTACCATATTGTAAGTATCATGAAAAAAGAATTTGATTTTATAAATATGCCAAGTTTCGTTATATTACTCTTCATGTATTTAAATTAAACTTTTATATTTTTTATATAGGAAAATATATATAATAAAAATTATCACATTTAACATTGAATTAAAATAAAAACTCTTTTAAAACCAATAAAACAATTAATTCAAAAGAAAAGATGTTATATTATTTCTTTATGTGATGTAAAAAAAAAGTTATTAAACAGTTATTCTGAAAGAAATAATGAATACATTTATTATACTATTGTAAAAAATAACATTTTAAAAAATAATTGTAATTATTCATTTAAGTTTTAATGTATTTTTATATTATCTATCTATTTTAATTTAAAATTATTAAAAGTTAATAATATTTAAATTTTTTTCTAATTATTTATAATTTAATAAAAATTGTTTTTGTATAGCGTTACAATTGTTTTTAAGTATAAACATGTCTATCAATATTGATAATGAAGAAATGATGTTTAATGATCTTTTTTTGATTCCGTTATCTGAAGATGACTTTTATGATGGCGTAATGTTTTGTTTGAAGCATAGAAATTTTTATATGTCACGTTTTACTTTTGGTCCTGAACTATCTAGATCTGTAATAGAAAAAAGAATGTTAGATAAAATTTGTAAGCAAAGTTTACTAGAAAGAGTTTATTTTTTATCACAACTTCCAGTATTACCAAAAATTTCTGATTATTTAAAAAGTCTTCATTATTATGCAAAAAAAATTTCATTAGATCCTCATGATCAATGTGTTGCTTTAATTTTAGCAATGCGAAATATGAATAAACATGAATTTTTAATATGTAAAAGTTTGGACTGGAATGTTGATGAACATATTAAAGCATTAGAAGGCAATTGTACAAACATTTCTAATGAAATATTATTAAAAAAAAATGAAGAAAAAATAAACAATGAAGAAATAAATTGTAAAAAAAAAAGTAAAGAAAAAGATACTGAAAAAAAGATTATAAAACATTTAAATGAAAAAATAAATAATGAAAATAAAAGTGAAAAAATAAGTACTGAAGAAATGAGTAAAAAAAATTTAAATAAAGAGTTTACAATTAAAGAAAAAACTATTGATACAGTTGAAACTAATGTTGATGAAACAACAAAAATTAATAAACAAAATATGGTATGCAAAAAATTTGAATTGTTTAGGGTAGACGAAGATGGATTGATTAAAGATAAAAAAAAAGTTTTATCTAAAACAAATACAATTGAGGTATTTGTCAAATGCTATGGTAGTAAACCTAAATTCGGTTATGTTGTTTTAACTAAGTCATGTAAAACCGATTTTTATTTTTATGAACAATTAAGATCCAATTCGGTGGCATCAACAATAATTTCAAAAGCAGTATTAGAAATAATGAAACATATAATTGGGTATTCTTATGAATCATTTATAATTTATACTACGGACATGCACTTTGATCATTTTTTTAGTGATTTATTTTATAATACTGAAATTTTTTCACATACTGATTCATCATTTAAAAATTTTGAATTGATAAAAAATCTTATTCAAAAAGTAAAACAAGGAATGGTTGTTATATTAGAAGAATCAACCACCATAAAACATATGAAAATTGCAATTGAATTGACAAAAAAATTAGAAAGTGAAAATATACACGATGCTAAAAAAAAAGAAAAATATGATATTAAAGACATAGATAATATAGTTAAAAATTTTAAATAACTAAATAGAATATTTTTTTAAATATAATTTCAATTACTAACATTAAAATAGAAAAATTAAATATTTAAAATTCATCATCATTTTTATCTTCATCAATATTAATAACTTTATTTATTTCATTTAATTCTTGAGTTATATTTCTACCAAAATTTGCCGGTAAAATTGGTAGATCAATAATTGAATATTCATGTTGAATATAAGGTTTATCTTCATTTTCAATAAAAATTTCTTCAATTTTATTTTTAAAATATATTTTGCTAAGAATGGTTTTTGAAATATTAATTTTACAAAAACAATTTGACAAAATTCGTTTAACTTTTTGATTTGCACCTTCAAAACGAGATAAATTAAAAAATCCAGGAGATAATTTAAAATATGTTACCATTTCTGGATAATGTAATAAATTGTGTAACTTTGTGTTTATTTGAAAGTTATCAGAAAAAATTCTAAAAACACATTTAAACAATGTGTTTATATTAATACGTAATTGGTGTGAAGCTTGTTTATAAGGAATTTGATAATCATTTGAAAGTTTTATCAAATTTAAACAACAATTCATCAAACACTTAAATTCCTCTATTTTAATTATTGTATTTTCATTTTGTAATGAAGTTTTTTCATCTTTATTTAATACATTTAGGAAACATGAAGCTAATGTATGTACTTGATATCCATACATTTTCAATGATGATTTTTTTTCTTTAGAATAAACGTTTTTAAATTCTTTTAAATTAAAATAATTTTTATTTAATAAAGTTCGAAGATTTTTACCTTCTCCTATTATTTCTGCTTCTTCAATTATTCTTTTTGTAAATTGCTCTTCTGTAATACAATTTTTTTTAAGCACAAGATATTGAAGAATACATCCTGTTGTTAATGTATTAACTATACCATTACTTAATAAATCATGAAACATATCTGAAGCCAAATTATTAAACATTGGAAGAAATCTAATATTATGATTACGAGTACATGATTTAATAGATTCAACGGTCTAGAAAATTAAATGTTACATAAATAATGTTTATACATTTTAAATATATTTTTATATTTATATAATTTTTTAAAAATTACCCTATAATTTTTCCAATTACATCCTTTTACTGTACACATGCGACAATTCATTTTTTTAGATCTACTTGTATAGTTCAAAGGAATTCTATGCAAAATCATCATCATTTGATTATCTCCCAATACCATTTTAACGATTAAACGTCTTTGTATATTGTTTACGGTTACAAAACCTGAGAATTTTTGACAACACCACCTTATTAAGCTGTGGTAATGGTCTATTTTTACCTTAAACCAAATAAACAATAAATTAATATATTATAAAAAAATTTTATGTTATTGATAAATAAAACAATAAAAATGTAATTTAAAAAATTTTTAAAATACAATGATACATATTATTATTTAAAATTCTTTCTTTAAAAATTTTGTAATAATCCTAATTAGTAATTTTTATTATTTTTGATATATTAACTAATATTAGTTAAAATAAAAAAAAAAGATAAACGATGTTTCCACTAATTAACAAACAATTTTTTGCAATATTAACTAAAAAAATATATTTTAATTAAATAATTTTTATTTAATTTATTATAAAGATATATTTTTTTAAATAATTGTTTTAGTTAAAAATTTAAAAAATTTTTTAGTTTAATAAATTTTTTAAAATTACTTAACTTACTTTTTTGGTTTGAACAACTGATATCGTTCTAAAATGCATTGAAGAAGAAGATTTTGTAACATTAATTAAACGATATGCTACATGACAATAAGATATATTATTTCTAAAAAATTAAATATGTTTAACTAAAAAAAATTACCTATAAGGTCCTAAATTTTGTCCAATTGAAAAATCATCTGCAAAAATAATGCCTTTTAATTCGATTAAATCATCAGGTATATTTCCAATTTTATTTAAATAATTTGTAACATCTTCTTTAATATTAATTGAATAACAAATTTTTTTTTCATTAGACATTTTTGGACGAAGGGCTGGTGCAGGAGAAAATGGTAAATCAATTTTCTTTAAGTTTAAACAATCAACTTTTTTAAAATCACAAAAAGATAAGGCATAAGCCAATACTGGTAATTGTGATGTTTCAAAAATAGTTTTAATCATTTGGTTAATTCCATTTATTTGTTTATTATTTAAATTATTTTGATTAAAAAATTTAATCAATTCTTCTTCAGTACGTTTACCAATTATTTTAGCATGTTCAAAAAGATCTAATTCTTCCATTTTTTATAAAAAAAAATAAATTTTTTTTCTAAAAAATATTTCATTATTAAAAAAAATTCGCAGTAAAATTTATTAAAAATTCAATATTTCAACTATAAGTTTGATATTGAAATAAAAGAATTATAGGAACAATATTTTTGAAAGAGGGGCAACATTATTTAAAATAATTTAATTTTATTTAAAAAATATATTTATTTTAACGTATATTATTGATTTTATAATTTGATAATTACTTGGTTTTTTTTTAATTGTTGTAGATAATTTTCTTAATAAAAAATGCAAAATTAAAGATTATTTTTATAAAATTTTTTTATTATTGAATAACAAATTTATAAAATGTGCATTATGCATTTTAAAAAAAAATGTATTTACATACGAAACGGGGTACAATGTATTTTTTTTAAAAATTCATTAAAATCACATTACATCGTTTTTAGGTTTTGTGTGTACACATCCTAATTTATATAATTATTAAATTTTTTCAATTTATTCTATGTAAAAAGTCATAAAAATATCTAAAATATATCCTATATACATGTATATATATTTTTTTTATTAAATAAAAATAATAGTTTGAATTTTTCGTGTTTACCAATTATCCGGGCATACCCTCTCCGTCATTATTTCGGATAATCGAGAGTCTACTGTATATGTAATATGGAATTGATATTTTTTTATAAATACTAGAAACAAAAGAACTTTCTTTTTCATTAACACAGAAGTATTATTTTATTTTTTCGACATTCATCACTGTTTTAGTTTTATTCAAACTTTTTTCAAAAGATTAATTATCATCTAGAAATTTTTCAATTAAATGTTTCAATGGTTGATTTACCTTTTTTTACCTTACCATTACTTTGTGATTGATATCTTGAACTTCATAGAAAAATTTTGGTTTTGTTTTTAAATACATTTTTAATGAAATTTTTATAAATTTACTGTTAAAAATTAAATTATTGACTGAAAAAAAAGTGAAAATATTGTAAAAGATTCAGCTTAAAAAGAAAATCATGACAATGTAGGAGAATTGAATATATAAAAATAAAAGAATTGATGACTAACTTCATTTGATTGTATTAATTAACATATTGTTTTTTATTTTTTATATTGTAAAATATAAAACACAAAACACTTTGTTTACATATTCAAATTTTAATTAATTAATATACATATATATATATTTGTTCCTCTTAAAAATAGTCTAAGATAATATTATTTTATTATCTTCCTTTCACCTAAATAAATTTTATTTATAATATTTAAACATGGCGCCCCCGGGTTTTATAACCTTTTCAAAATATGGTGATAAAGCTAATTATCATTCATATCTTCAACTGGTTGTCTCTTTATGTGATGAAAAGGAAACACAAAAAACAATTATGGAAATGATACCACAAGATTGGCATCATGAACTAATTACTAGTGCCCTAGAACAAAGAGAAACTCAAATCACGTCAGAAACAATGTCAGAATTTGTAAAAACTAAATGCCGCAATTATGCTGAAAGTACACCAGTTATGATACATATTCAACATTTCTTCAAGTTACGAAGAACAGACACATGGAGTAAATTCCTTGCACAATTAGAACAATCATATTCACTCATTGACAGTGATGACAAGGAAAAAAAACCAGTTATAATGCAATTTTTGAATTGTTTACCAGCTATGCAAATTTCTAAACTCACGTCTAATGTTATACCAACTCTTGGAGATGTTAAAAAATTGGCAATACGACTTGACCAAGAATATATACTCCTTAAAGAAACTAAATATATTAAACCTAAAAACACTGAAAAAAAAATTTTTTATACAACTGAAAATAAATCTAAAGATCAAAAACAAATTTATAAAAACCAAAAAGATACAAATATTGTTAAGGAAACCCTCCATAAACCAAAAGTGTTTATAAAAAAAGCACCTTTAGAGACTTTAGAAACTCTTCAAGACAAATTGCTGGTTACAAATGTTAATATTCTTTCATTTTTTAACATATCAATGAAAATTGATACATGTGCAGCAGTAAATATCTTACCATCAAAATTATATAATTCATTAAAAGATGCTCATAATCTTTGCTTAGATGAATCAAATAAAATCCAAACTATATCTATTCACGGTTCAGTAAAAGAAACACTTGGAACTATTAATTTAGAAATATATATTCCTAAAATAAAAGAAACTATTACAGTACTTTTTCATGTAATGGAGAAAAATTGTTTAGAACCAACTCTTAGCTGTAAAGAAGTAATGTCTCGTAACTGGGATTTAAGACTTTTCTACAAATCTAATGAAAAAGAAAATGAAAAAAATATTTCATTAGTAAGTGATTTAGATACATTACCTAATGTCAAACAATTTATTGAATCAAATCCACAGATTATTAAAGAACCAAAAAATTTTAATCCACCTGTTACTGTACATATGGTACCTAATAATAATTTTATTCCTTCTCGTTCCCCAGTTTATAGAGTTAAACCTGAATATGAAGAATTAACATTAGATGAATTAAACAAACAAGTTGAATTAGGATGGCTTAGAAAAGCTAGAGCTAATGAAACAATTTTATGTACTTGTCCAATGGTAGTACGTTATGAAACAAACAAAATTAGAATTTGTCAAGCCTTAGGGAAAATTAATAAATTTCTAGATGATATCCAGATGATACCATTACCTTCAATAGACTCCATTATTGCTTCAAATCAACACTCATTATCAACTACTCGAATTACAATTTTAGATTGTACAAAAGCATTCCATTCTTTTGCTCTTGATCTTGAAAGTCAAGCTTATTATGGTTTAGAAACACAATGGGGTGTTTATATAGCTACAAGAATGCCAATGGGATGTAAACAAAGTGCACAGTTATTTTATAATACTTTGTATTCGGAAATTGGTAATGTCAAAGGAGTCAATATATATATTGATGATATAATGATATTAGTTGATGAAAAAGATATGGAACATACTATACTTCAAGTAATGAGAGGTTTAATTAATATTGGTTGTCGTATAAATCCAGGTAAATGTCATTGGAATGTAACAACTGCACCATTTTTAGGCTTTACATTCAATATAAAAACAGGTTTCCATCTTCCAGAAAATACTATTAAAAGTATTTTAACAATAAATAAACCGAAAAATAAAGATCAATTGAAATCTATATTATCAAAACTACAATATTATGCAAAATTAAATGGTGAATTTAGTAAATTTGCATCACCACTATACAAACTATGTAAAGATAATACTGTATGGTCTTGGACTAATAATGATGATACAAATTTTAAAAAATGTCTTCAAACTTTTTCTACCTGTGTTCATGTAATGCGGATTAATGGAACAATAAAATCATTTGCAATTCGTATAAAAACGAGTAATGATTTTTACTCATATACTATTGAAGTAGATCAAGTAACCAACAATACAACATCAACTATACTTATTGCGGTAGGTAGTAAATTATTGACTAAAAGTGAACTTAACTATTATCCGGATCAAAAAGAACTTCTTGCAATTTATCATGCTATTGAACGTTTTAATGTACTACTTACATTAGCACCAATTTATTTATATGTAAGTAAATTAACAATTCCTATTTTAAGAAAAGAAGTACATCCTTTAAACATTTCAACTAAATTTTAAAAAATTCTTTCTTCATTATTATCATATGATTATATACCAATGCAACGAGATTCTGGTGAATTTTTAATTGATGTATTCAATAAAGAAGGAGCTCTTTGTGGTAAAGAGGTTTTAATGGAAGAAATGAATATCACATCAGCATTACAACAAATTCCGGTTAAAAAAGAAATCCTTATAGAACATTATAACAATGATAATAATGCTCAAATGATTATAGAATATATAAAAACTAAAGAAAATAATGAAAAAATACCTAAATTTTTGAAATCCTATATGGATTATTTTGAAAACAAAAATGGTATATTAATATCAAAAAGTCGTATATATATAACAAACTCATTAGATGACATAATGTTAAAATGGTTACATGCTATACATGAGTCAAATACAAAAATGATTGAACGCACAAGAGAACGATTTATATGGGAAAACTATACAACTAAAATATCCAAATATTATGCTTCTTGTTCATTATGTATGAAAACTAAACGAACACTACCTTACAAAATATCTCATTGGCCTATATCAACTTCTCCCAGAGAACGTTGGCATATGGATTATGCTCAATATGGTACTTTAAAATTCCTGGTTATAGGTGATAGTTTCTCTGGTTTTATTCATGCAACTAAAGTAAAAGATTACTCTTTAGGAGAATTATACACTAAACTTATTCATGTTATTGGAAATTTTGGATGCCCTTTAATACTGGTGGCAGATAATTTCAGAACTTTTAAATCACCTGAACTACAAGAATGGCTTCAACAATATAATATTACTTTACTTTATTCAATCCCATACAAACCACAAAGTAACTCAATTGGTGAAAAATCTGTTGGTATTATTAAAAGCTTTATGAAAAAAGCTTCCATGGATAATACTAAAGAACCTTTAGAACATGCTGTCCTGAAAAATAATAATTCTGTTAAGAAAAATGGTAAAACTGCTTTAGAATTATTCTATACCCCAGAACCGCAAGAGGGAGATGCATTAGATAAATACATATTTCAAAATATTACATTAAATCATAAAGTAATGTATAAACCACATGATGAAAACATTTGGTATGAAGGACTGGCTATTAAGCAAATTGGACCAAATCTAATACTTGTACAAACTGACAATAATATACAATTATATAAAGGAAGTTCATTACAATGGATTACACCACATGAATATGTTAATAAAATTATTGATGATGCTTGGATATTGAATAAAGCTAAAAATGAAAATAAAATAATAGCCTCAACTGATGGTTCAAGTAAACAAGGACGTAGATCTGCTTTTGTAATTTTTTTAGAAAATTCAATTGTCATTGGTAAAAAGAAAATTAGTAATAATGCTACTGCTCAAACAGCAGAAGTAAAAGCATTTTTACTTTTATTAAAATATATAGATAGTAATTTAAATGATAAATCTTTCTTGGTTGTGGTAGATTCTGCTTATGTTTATTCTACTATTAAAAATCATCTTAGTAATTGGGCAAATAATGATTGGACCCGTTCAAATGGATCAATACCTAAACATATAGATTTATGGTTAGAAATATATAAATTATGGAAGAATCAATACATGGAAATAATTAAAGTTCAATCACATTCTGGAGTAACTTATAATGATATTGTAGATGATGCTGCTAAATCTGCTGCCAAGTCTACTACCTATGATTTCAAGATTGAAGAAAAACCATTAAGTCATATTAAAGAAATAAAAGAAGAATCTTAAAATATTATATATGTCTAAGAGGGATGTTTACATATTCAAATTTTAATTAATTAATATACATATATATATATTTGTTCTTCTTAAAAATAATCTTAGATAATATTATTTTATTATCTTCCTTTCACATAAATAAATTTTATTTATAATATTTAAACACACTTTTTAATCTGAAATACCAAAACAAGGGTATTGTAGTAGTTCTTTATTACACAAGAAGTATCATTAAAGCTATAGATATTATGATTAAGATAAAAAGACTTAAGTTAAACTTACCCTCTAACAAACAGGCCAAACATAAAGGATATACGCTTACTTTACTGTTTAAGTTACTAGGGCAATCTCATGTTATTTGGGTTAGGTAGATCATAATCAAAACAATAAAAACTTTATTTTTTAACTACAAAAATTTTTACAATTTTCATCTATATTTAATTAAATCAAATTTACTTAATATGTTTATTATATTCAAATTTCACATTGTTTCATATAGTATTTGCAGTTTTAAGTTAATAATAAGTAATTTATTTTGTGTAAGAAGAAAAAATTCTTATTTGTGTTAAAAAAAAGTATATTGTAATATAAGTAAGTCATGATATTTTTATATTTTTTATATTTTTTTATTTTCTGTTTGTCACGTAGCCAATTATTAAGTATATTATTGTAGTACATTTATTGTTATATATTATTATAGTATACTTATTTTAGTATACATATTTTGTTATTTTGTTCCTATGTGTTAATATTTATAAGAGGCCTACGCCAACAACATTTTATAGAAATATTTCTAAATTTTTATTAAGACATAGATTGTAAAGATAAAATAAATTAATTATGCAAAAATAAAATAATTTTAAAAACAATTTAATAATTTTAAAATAAGGAATAACAATTCCCATTGATTGAAGATTCATTTATGTCTAAATAATGATTTTCAAAAATCGATAAATAATTTTTGTGAAATACCTTCTAGTAAAGCAATATGAGTTATTTTTTAAGTTTATAATACTTTTTTAAATTTAAAATGATTTTATTAAATGCTATAAGTTTAGATAAAAAAAATTTTCATAAACATGTTTTTTCAAAAATAATTTATAAAAAATTGAGTGAAATTTATTTGTAAGTTTAAAAAAATACCTTTATTTATTTACGTAAAAAGAATATTTATGCATTTAATAACATGAACAAAATTATTTATATCTATTTATATTTTTTTAGATATTTCTAATAAAGAATAAAAAAAATCTTTTATTTAGCTTGTTGCCACATTAAAAATCATAATAATAATATATTATAAACATACGATATAAAATTTATCTTTAAACTGAAGTTAAAAACAGTTTGAATAATGATACAGTGAGACATATTCATGTTTCACAAGGAAAACCTTCGTATTAATTAAATTTATTTATTTTTCTATATTTCTGGGCTAACTTTTATTTTAAATATATTTTTGTTTTGGTCATGTTTACATACTCATTTTATCTATTTTTAGAAGAGTAAGTACCAATAAATATTTTATTCCTATATAAAATATATTTATGTTAATAAACTTATTTAGGTTTGATAAGCTGTGATAAGTTTTTATATACCTTTATGAATCTTTAATTGTTTTTAAAATTTTTATTAGTTATTATAAATCATTCAATAAATATTAAAGTATGTATATATATTAAAAATTATCAATTTAATTTTTTTGAATCGAAACTACATACATTGCTGATAATTTCCAAAAAATTATCTACGCATTTGTTAAAAATGATATTCTTTACTTTCATATTGTCTTTAAAAGAATTGAACATTTTTTTTAAAGTCTTTTTATATTTGTTAGACATATTATATTTAAGACTAAAGATGACATTATCTACAAATTCATGTGTAGATTTTGCAAGCAAGATATTAATACTTAATTCTTTTATGCAAATTATATAAATATTATTTTTCATTAATAGAAACCTTAGTATATCATTTTTTTCCTTCATTGAAAAATTGAAAAAATTTTTTCTAAACAACAATTTATTATCCATATTTGTAGTTTCTCTATCTCTCTGGCCTCTAATTTTTTTAATTAAATTTTATCCTTTATTATCTTCTTTATTAGAATTATTTTTTCTTTCTGAAATATTATTATTTTTATGTGAATCTATTTCTTTGTAATTTTTTTTCAATATTATCAAAATATTTTTTTCTAGGTCTGCCAACTTTACTTTTATATCTATAAGAGTAGTACCAAAGTAGGTTAAAGGCTAGAGAGCCGTTATAGTAAATATTATACAGAAACCTACACCTGAGTTTAAAGACATATTGTTTTATTGGTTCAACCTTACCATACACATAAATAAGAGTTATTGGGATTCTCTCATTACTAGGTATTTTTTCTTTATTACGTATTTCCTTCGCATTAATTAGTTTACATGAGAATACAAATTTCCGATTCAAGCAGGCTATGTTATACACAGAAAATGAAATCATGTCACTTTGACCCGACCACCTACAAAATGATATATTTTGTGGTGGTTGTCAAAATGACCAATTAAACAAAATATATGAAACCGCAAAACGTGGTAGAATACATTTTGTAGTATACATTCTGATACAAAATGTGCATGATAATTGTATCAGAATGCAAGTTGTGGTCGATATAATAATATATACTTTTAGACCAATAAATAATATTTTAAAACTTTATTTTAAATTTTTTAATAAGTTTATTGTGTACGCATATGAGGAAATAAAATTTCTATATTTTTAGTTTGAAAGCCAGTATAAACTAAAGGTAGTTGGGATATAAATCATTTTGTGTGCCATTTCCTATGTTTAATAGTAAAAAAAGTTTTTTTTACAAAATACATAAAACTAACAATTGTGGTTTATATCATTTTTTGTACCATACATTTTATACTAAACCTACATATACAGTTTTATACAAACCGTGCATACAGTTTATATAAAAATGTATGCTACAAAATGATATAAACCACCATGGTCAAAGTGACATGATTTCATTTTCTGTGTACCGATAATGCTATTTGTTTTTGTAAAATAAAACCATTTTGGTTATTTTTGAAACAGACGGTGTATATGGAAGTGTATGATAATAAAATAAAAAATTATCTAATGCAAATAAAATACTTATGTAGAGAAAGTTTAAAAAATAAAGAAAAATTGAGTATAAAATATAATTTACTCTTCAACAGATATTTCAAAACTATTTTTTTTAATATGGGATAGAAAAATGATTAAGAAATTCTATAAAAATTGTAATAGATAAATTGCTGGCAATACTTTTTAAAAAATTTACTTATTCTCTAAATGACTTGACATCAAGAAAAAATTAATCAACAATATAAATAGACATGATAAAAAATTATATAAAATTTAAAAAAATATTTTTCAATTTTTAATTTTAATACTAATTTTAATTATAATTTTCATTTTCAAATATTTTTTTTCTAAATTAAAATGTGATTCTTAAAAAAAAAATCTTTTTATTATTGCGTTTACTTCATGAACTTAATTCATTATTAAACATAATAATATTTTTTTTTAAATTCATATTTCTCACAAAAAGCCGTTTTAAAAATTAGAGGAAGCCAAACACATCGTAAAAATATTGTGGAAAAGTAATCGAAGATATCTGTTTGTCTGTTAAATTTTATAACAGGGTCTTAATTTACTACAGCTTGGAATGCGCTTAAAGCGATGAAGTATCAACTTTACAGATTAATAGCTGTTTAACAATTGGAAATACTTAATCACACTAAGCGTCGTCAGTTTTGTCAGAACAAGCTTGAACGCATTAAGGTGAACCCCAATTATCTTAAAAATATAATTTTACTAATAAAAGTTCATTTTCATTTTGATGGAGGAATAAACCGTCACAACTGTAGAATGTAATTCATTAACAATCATGGCTGGTTTAAGAATCTACCTTTCTATTCTCTCTCCGAGTGACTGTATGGAGAGAAATGAGTCACAATAAGGTTAACGGTCTCTACTTTTTCAAAGATACACTTATCAGACAATCTTATCTTGACCTATCGCAAACCAAAGTCTTTTCTGAAATTGCCAGTAAGCATTCTTTAGGAAATTTTATTTTTTTGCAAGACGTGGCACTTTTTTATTATTCACAAATAGTGTATGAATGGCTTGATAACAATTTTAATGAGCGCTGAATGGGTCTTGGCTAACAAAATTTGACATGGCCTCCAATTATTACCTGGTCTTACACCAATAAACTAATTTTTTTAAAACGATGACAAATCGGTCGTTTACAAAAAAAAGTAACTCTTTTGATAAGTTGAAAAAAGGACAAAGAATGCTATTAAAGTGGTAAGCAACGATAAGTGCTGGAAAAAACAATTTCAAAATTGGAAAAAAGTTTAAATTGTGTTTAGACTAAAATAGCTGCTTTTTAAGTAATATTTATAGTTTTTTGTTAATAAAAAATTTTATTTCGGTTAAAAAAAAAGACCATTTAATTTTAAAATCCGGAAATATTATTTGAAACACTCTGTATATTTATATTGTATCTTTTGTTCTTTTCTAAAATAAACTGGCAAAAATACAATGGTTCTTCATATTTTTGTGTCTTTTTTATGACGTTATTTGTGCCTTTTTAACTACATCCTCTTTGTTTTACCATTCTAAACCTTTGCTGTATTGTACATTTTTATTAGCTATAATCCTCTATAATTTGTAAACAGTCTATTGTTATTATCTTCAACAGTGACAACATTTTCACCAAAACAATTACAACTACTAATTTAAACAATTTTTTATTATCAACGTATAAATAAACAATAATAAATCAAAAAAAAAACAAGAGAGGTCACCTAACGATGACCTTATTATAAATTTAACGTATTTTCTTGTTCCTATCCTTATTCTTTTCCCTGTTTTTTTGCTCTTTATTAACTGTTTCAGTTTTACCATCAATAGCATTATTTTCTTCTCTAACTTTTCATTTCTTTTGTCCACGTCTCTCAACTTCTTTTTGTAGTCTTCAGTTCATAAATTTTAAAATGCTATAGCCAAACAGGTACACTATTACTACTGGCACAACAGCTCCAAAACATTTCTATTTCTAACAATTTATTGCATTTTTTACTACGAATGCAGCACGGGCATCCAAGAATTCAGTTACTTTCACTAAAATATATTAATATACCAAAATGCACTTTTAAACAAATTTTTTTAGCAGAATTTTCTTCAAATTTAGTAACAATTTATTAAAAAAGAAAATTAAGTGAAAATTATTAAAATTAACAGTAAAATTATTTTAGAATGGTTAATTCATCAATATAAAACTAAATTCAAACGTTTCATTAAACGTCATGAATTTTCAACCTTCTTAAAGTATTAACAAATACAAAATTGTAAGAAGTATGCTATAGTCAAAATTTTCTGTTGTCTTTCTCTTGACAAAAATTGGTCTAACTAAAAATTGATATTCTTGTACCTTGAATAATACATTTTATTTTCTAATTTTTCTCAATTTAAGCAAACATTATTTTTTTATTTTTAAACCGTTTTAAAATTTTTTTTATAAAATAGAAAACACTTAAAAATGTTTGCCTAAGTTAATATTAAAAATAAAAAAAACATAAATATATAAAAAGTAAATTTTAGTAAACACACACGAAAAATTCTGTAAAGGTAAGATTAAAAAAAATTTAAGCATAATACAAAAAATCCAAAGTATAAAAATTAATGAAAAGATATTGAGACAAAAAAGTATCTTATTTAATTTAATTTTAAACGTTTGAAAAAAATGTTAAGAAAAACAATAGCAGTTACGTAGATACAAGAAAGCAATTTGATAAAAATAAGAAAAATTTTAAACCATTTTCTGACAACAAATTTATCAAAAGTTGATTGGAAAACTTTTTTAAATATAACTTAATGGTGGTTATTTTCTTATAAATGTTTTACAGATAGTAGTGTTGAAACCAAAACAACAACACTAGCTGCCAAAAAACTTGAAGATGCTATCAAAGGAATTAATGACATTATTAACAAGGATTTGCAATTTACAATTAGAAAAATAAGTGCAACTACAATCCCGCAAAAAATTACAGTCTGCTGTGCGTTAAAAGTCTTATAACTTCATTTTTATTCTATGGCTACAGTTTAATAGCTTCGATTATGTCATTTAAGTGTTCATCGTCAGTTTTGTAAAGACGAATAAAAACACATTACGAGAAGCTCCAATCGTTAAATGAACTTTATTATTTTTTAAAAATCTTATTTTTATAAAAATAGTGGGGTGAATTGTCACAATTGTAGAATTTGGTCCGTTGGAAAACCCTTCGTTGGTTTAAAAAGCATCCTCTCCATTCACCCCATGCTACTGTTTGAAGAGCAATAATTCAAAGTTAAGTTTTTGATTCTTATTTTTTCAAAGAGACAGTAACTGAAAAACCTATCTTGAATTTTTGCAAACCAAAATCTTGGCAGAAGTTGTCAATTAACATTCATCTAATGAATTTTTTTATGCATAATGGGGTGCCTTTGCATTATCCTAGAATAATGCGTGATTAGTTTGACAGCAATCTTAATAATTGCTAAATTGTTGTGACTTAAAAAATCTAGTTTAGTCTATTAAATGTCTAGATTTAACGCTTATGGATTATTCGTTTGGGGTCACGTTAAATTGTTTGTCTGTTGCGAGAAATTAATTAACCTGGTCGAATTGAAAGAAAAAAATAAAAAAAACTTTTTATCAAATGTGCAAAAACAAAGCCGTTTTTGGTGATGTTTTTAAAAGAATAGTACAAAACACGTCTTTAAAAATGTTTGGAGGAAAGTAGGGTTCATATTAAACTTTATTTATAATTTTTTTTTATAAAATTAATAAAAACTTGATTAAAAAGTTTTTTTAGAAAAAAAATTTTGCACCGAAAAAAAATAAAACCATTAAACTTTAAAGTCTTTTCTACTTACAAAAAATTTTTTTTAATGTTCTTAAAAATAAAAAAGTGTTACAGGTATAAAATTAAAAAAAATTGAGATAAGGAACCTCGTATAAGTAAAAAGCTTTCTAAACAATTTGTTGAAAAGAATATTTAAATTCTTTACCAACTTATTGTATTATTATTATACAGTAAGAACTTAGAAATATAAGTTTTAATTTATATATAATTTTATATAATTTTATATGTTTTAGTAAGATCTATTTAGAATATTATACCCGGCCCAAAACTATAAATACCTAAAAATTCTTTTTCCCAATCATTTTTAAAATAATTGTATACCAAAAATTTTTTATAGTCATCCTAAAATAATTGTAAAATTTGTCTTTATGAAATTATATTCTTTTTATTCATGATTTTTTTTCATATATTTTTTATATATATAATTAATAATTTTAGATTATACTAGTTGTTAAATAAAATAAAAAGGAGTTTGGGTATCGTGGCCGCGGTACGTTATTAGAAGTTTACTTGTTTTAATTTTTACCGTTGTGATTACCAATAAAATTTATAAAAAAATTTACTATACAATAAAATAATAGTTTAATAAATGTATTATAATAGAAGTTTCATAATTAAATGTATTTTTGCTTTTCAAAAAGTTGTATAATTTATTTTCCTTAATATACAAGGTGTATAAAATTTAACCGGGCAATTTTTTAAACTTTGATAACTTTTTTTCTACTTAATATTTTTTAATGATTTTTTTTATCTTACAAAGAATCATCTTAAGAATTAAATAAACAATGCTAAAGATTTTTTTTAATGTAAACAATTAATAAAAATTGAAATATTTAAAATTTTTAAGAGAATATTTTAACATAAAAATTGTTGAATTTACTAATTTTTAAAATATATTTTTTATATTACTTTTCTTATCTTTTTATTTAAATACCTACAAATTAGGTAAGTAACTGTATAAAGTGGTATTACATCAAAACAAATTGTTGGTCAATATTTTTAAGACTAAGATGGTAAAACAGTTACAGTAATTAGTTTTAGATATAGCTAAAGAAACAATTTATTTATAAAAATCAATTTTTATAGCTAACTAATATCTAAAAAAGAGATAAAAACCGACCATTGCAATTGTCAGATACCTGCACCTGATTTTATAGAAATTAGTCAAAACTTTAGATAATGTTAAAAACAATATTAAAAAATTAATTGCTTAAATGAAACAAAATATTCTTAAAAAAAGTTGTAAAAAGTGTTTTTTAAAAAACAAAAAAAATTTTTTTATTTACGTGGATAACATTAAGATAACGTTATTGTTTATACCTAATATAATAAAATTTAAAAATAAAGATGTTTTTATTAAAAAAAATAATATAAATATCATAATATTGCTGCATAGTTAGTTTAGTTTAAAGTTATTTTTAAAAACGTTATTGTAATATGTTATACTTTAAACATATCTATATCAGATAAAAAAAATCATAAAAAATATTCAGTAGAAAAAAAATTATTAAAGTTTTAAAAACTGCCGGGTTACTTTTTATACACTCTGTATTTCATTAAAGTTTTTTTTAATAAATTAAATTTTTTTAAATTTAACTAAAATATTTAAATTATTATTTGTTTGACCTTAATTTTTTTTTTTAAGTATTGTTTAATATTTTTAAATTATAGAAAAAAATGTAAAAAAAAGTTAAAAGAAGAGATTTTGAACGTCATCGTGTTAATGATAAAGAAGATAATGTTAATCAAGTAGAATCAACATCAAAAACAAGTGATTTATTAGCCGTTATTCAAGAATTGACCAGAAGAGTATTGGTTTGGAAAGATAAAATTCATTAAATGAACAATTAACAAAGCAATATTCTTACGTTATTAAATTATATGACGTGACATTACCTTGTTAAAAAAAAAAAATTTTTTTTGAAATAAATGAAATTCTTAGAAAATAAGAAAATGAAAATTTTAAGTTAAAGAATCTGAAAAAACTTTCAAATTTTGGAAAATTTTATAGATATGTTGTGCAGTTTATGATGCCATTGGGAACAATGCAAAACTTTAAATTTTCACTGAAGAAATAAGAAATTCAATAAAGCATGTCATGTCTAAAGAAATTTTAATTAAAAAAGAAAAATATTTTATTTAATTTATCTTCTTTAAACTTTTAGAAAATTCTGGAAGAATTATTTTAAAATTTTTAATTAGAAAGAATATAACATAATAATTATTAAAATTAAATGATAAAAAAGGTTTTTATATATTGTATCTTTTATTGTATTGATTGCAAAGACAATTAAATAAATTTATTTATTTATTATACTTTTTTTAAGGAGTTAGACATCACGAGAAGAATTAAATAGTATTAAAAAAAATTTTTTTATCTCATTTTTCATTTATTAAGTCTTAGATTTTTTTGTATTTTGTATTTTCCTCAATATTAATTGTAATAAATTTTTATAGTTTTAGGACTAAGGGTTTATTAATTAATTATTCAATTGAAAGCACGTTAGGTTGAAATAATAATTTTAATAGTATCGTAAGTTTAATCCTCAACCACTTTCTTTTTATTTTTATTATTATATTTTAATAGGGGGTCACGTTACTAAAAATAATTTTGCTACGGACGCCTAGTCAATTAATTGTATCTTTTTTTTTATTTTTATTTTAATAAAATATTTATAAAAAAAACTTTTTTGTTCGCTAGGATCCCATCAATAAATAAAAAATTTTTTACTAAAAGTAAGTAATATTTGAATAATATTTCTCAAATCATAAAACATTAATCAATTTTATTAGTTTTTAAATATAATAAAATTTCTCATTTAAAACCTGTTAAGGATCAACGATCATCCAAATGGGATGAGATTTTATTATATACAGAGTCGCACAAAAGTCGTGCACTACCTTTTAAAATTTTAATAACTTTTTTTTATTTAATATTTATTATGATTTTTTTTATCTGGTAAATAATCATTTAAAAAGTATATAGTTAACAATAAGAAATTGTTTTCAAATTAAACAAGTAAAGAAAAATGAAGCATTTAAAATGTTTCCAATTTTTTATAAAAATATTTTTAAAAATACAGGGTCACAATTAATTAACACCCCACTATTTAAAATTTTAAACTTTTATAATTTTTTCTTACTCGATATTTTTTTATGATAGTTTTTTAATCTAATAAAGAATCATCTAAAGAATTATATAAACAATATCAAAAGAATTTTTTAATATTAAAAACTAAAAAAAAAAACGTTTAAAACATTTTGTATTTTTTGTTAATAAAAATGATTAAAAGTATTCTTTATAAAGCAAAAAAATGTTTTTAACTACGTGTAAAACATCTTATTGATGCTATGTTCTACACCTAATATAACATTATTTTAAAAAAAGAAATTTCTATAGTATTTAAATTTATAATAATATCATAATATAATTATATTTTTAGTTTAAATAAAAGTTGTTTCTCAAAAGCGATCTTGTAATATATTAAAATTTAGACACTTTCTTATTATTTTAAAAAAAATAATAAAAAAACATCAAGTAAAAAAAAATTTTTAAAAAGTGAGGTGTTAATTAATTGTCACTCTGTACACTCTAGCCGTACCAATTGCAAAAATTTTAAGCAAAAACACAGTTGAAATTCTAATAACAAGGATATTCCCAATATTTGAAATATCAAGAAGTATTTGTTGTGACAACGCGCAATACTTCAATTCAATAACTATGCTAAAAGCAATGAACAAATCAGAGTAAATATAAGACTTTTAACATATTATAATCAGAATTTAAATGGCGAGGTGGAACAAATTAATAGAATAATAAATGAAACGATTGCATATTATCAAGCTGTTCAAAGCTGAGATATTTTTATACCAATGGTAGTAGGAGCAAATAACCCACAAAAACACACAAGTACAAGAATAGCTTCAAATTAGATGATATTTTACCCATGCTTTAGAGCACTTAAAAATATACATTACCCATCATATATAAACGACAAAACATATCAAAAAGAATTGACCAACTAAAAGCAAAAAAAAAGAAAAATCGAAATGAGAGAAAATATACCACAACAAATGAATCACTCATTTAAAAAAAATATGATAGTATAAAAGAAGAAACTAGAAACAGTTGGAAATAGCAAGAAATTAGCAGAACGGTTCAAAGGACCATATATCAATAAAGGAATTAACGAGTTAACTAGAGATTGTAAGCTAGCTTATTTAAATAAACACAAAAAAGAATCAACAAATGGGAACTATATAAGAACCCATATAAAAGAGTTGGTTGCAGAACAACAATCAAATTAATTATAAAAATTAAAATTTTACAAAATCTACTAATTATAACTTAATATTTATTATTAACTCTAATAGTACAATGTAGTTTTCAAAAAAAAGAAAGAAATGAAATTATTAAATGTAGTGAATAAAGATAAACATAATAATTCAATCCATAGAACTTTAAAACAAAAACATGAATTTCTAGTCAAAAAGAAAGAGAAAAAATCTTGCATAATTGCCTCATTATATAATTTCTTTAACAATGATATCTTCTTGAGTAGAATCCATTAAAGATTGAAATTCATTTAGAGAAGTTGAGAAATATTTAGCAACAATCAATCTATATAAATTTTGAATAAGAAATCCCATAATAGTGAAAATAACGTTTTCAATGACATTTCTATAAGATACATAAGAGTAAGTACAATTATTAGAACAATTATTTATTGGATCAATGAATCCAGGGCGGAGGTAACGTTCCATTATTTTGTTAAAAAATAGAAAAATAAAAGACAGAAAAGTAATGACAATATAGACAAAATAGCAAAAGAAAAATGAAAATGATAATACGAGTAAGACATATATACTATTTTTACAGTATCAAAAGCTAAAGATTTATAGAATATTATAAAAATGTCATCAAAAAAAAATTGGTACATTTCGGTTTTGGTAGAACTGGTCAAAAATTGATAAATAATAAACAAAAATTAAAAAAATTAATTTTATTAAAAAATTAAATCATAAACTTTAATAATTTAAAAAATTAAATTCTCCTAGGTACTTTCCATGTTAATTTCACGGGGCAAAATATTGCTATATCATGCAATCTTTGAAGGAATATATCCTTCTGCTTTTAACCAGTTTCATATAAATTCAGGCCAGATAACTGTTCTAAATATTTCTGGCGATTCCCCGGTGCTTCTTATTTTTCCATTTAGCACTCCCTCACATTCTTTCAATTACCTGGATGTGAGCTCCAAACTCAGAGTCCATAAAGTTATATTTGTGATTTACTTTGAAATGTTGAGAACCCTGAGCGTCGAGCTCGCTGGTCTTATACAACCTCCAACTGTCTGAAAAAATTGTGGATCCTTCGGCGATCCATTCCTTGATGACCTGTGTCAGGGTCTCCACTTTTCTATTAGGTACGGTGACCAAAAAATATCATCTGTTTCAAAACACAGGCTACCAAAAATCCACACTTGTGACAGCACACAACTACTATTGTTCTCTTTTTTTGTGAAGAAAAACTTGTCGCCCTCAACTTATTTTCAGGGTTTTTATTTTTTCTTGGATTCTGTCTTTTCTTATGAATCTACATAGACTTCCCTTATGAAACTACACCAGTCAACTATAGTGTCATGATTTATTCCAAGTTCTTCATCACAAAATTGAACAGATACCATCTTCTTGCTTCAACAGTATATGAAGCAAACTACGGTTATGAAGTTCAATTTCATATCACTGAGCCATGTTCTATTTCACAGCTTAATTTTTTTTGCATGACTGTTTAACACAGTTCCATTGAATTCTTTGGCTCTTAGAGAGTTTTATGAAATGGCCTTTTTTACAATGCTTTTCCTTAAAAAAAAACTCCATGCTACATCAGCAAATTAATTGCTTCTTTTTCTGTTGTTGGAGGGTTCCAAAGATTCATTGGCATTTTAACTAAAAATAAAAAAATTAATTTTTATTAAATTAAATTAAATTGATGTAAATGACAAAAAAGTTATTTATGACTTGAAGTTACTTTAATTGTAATCCTTTTGGATCGTTTGGGAGCCCGTTAAGGCTCCCGGTTATTTATAATATAAACAATAAAACAATAATATAATTTAAGATTTTATTAAAAGTAAAAGGAAAATAAATGATTTAAAGTATACATAAAAGAGTTTAGAAATTATATTACGTTCTGGTATATTTGTATATTTGTTAACTGCCGTTTTATGTTCTTCCATGTTCCTATATAGTATTGTTTATAAGGCGTGTCTATTCTGACATAGTCTTCCAGGATGGCATAATATTAAATTTTCTTTTAATTTTTATCAGTTTTTATCAATTACCTTTATCATTTTTTTATTATATTTGTTAAGTTTTTCATTTTGTATATAAATTATCAAATATCAGTGACCTTACCAAAACCGAAATGTACCAATTTTTTTATATATAAATTTTACTTATTAATAGTAATAACTTTTATTACAATTAAATTGTCACATAATTAAATATATAAAAAATTTATTAGTTGTAAAGAATAAAAAAAAAATTAAATTATTAATGGTAAAAAAATCAAACAAATATGTTTAAAAATTTATTTTTTTTATTTTTTGACTGTTTAAATATTTAAATGTTTGATTTAATAAACGATTTAATTTTAAAAAACTTGAACCTTTTTGATTATTAAAATAATCACTTAAGTCATTATTTGCATACATTGGTACAATAAATAAGATATTAAAAAAACAATTATAAACTTAAATTTTCCATTTTTAATAAATTAAAAATTAGCTAAAATTATTCGTTGTTTATAAAATTTAATAATTTAATTTATTAAAATAATAAAAAAAAAAACATCTTTTTAATAATTTAATTGCTAAAATAAGCAATTGTTTAATCAAATTAAATGGCTTTAAATAAACAATTGATATAAAAATAGAGGAATAAGACATTTAGTAAAAAAAAACGTAAAAGTAGTAATTTTTTTGATTTTTTTTAATATTAAATTTTTAAATTATAAATGCATTTGTTATTATATTAATAAAAAACTTGTATTGTTAATTAAATAATAAATAATAAAATTAAAAAATTAATTTATAAATAAAGTAAACTATTTTTTATATTTAACTGTTTTGAAATATTCAAACGTTAAAAAGTTTTCCTTTTAAAATATTTTATTTAAGTTTAATAAATTGTGTTTTGATAAAAACAATTTAAAATCATTTTAATCTTAAATTCATTTCTTTTTAAAATTTTTTTATAATTTGGTACTTTTACTTGAAGCGATCTGTGCTAAGATCATACAATTTGTTATCGTTTATCTGTGCAAACATTGTGTGGTGTGTTATATAGTATAGCTTCATTGACCACATATACTTATTTACAAATATTTTCAAAATTCTAGAAACTACACTATCTCAATTTCTTTTAAAATTTTCAATGCTTTTTGAATAAATAAATCTTTTTTGACTACAAAAATTCTAAAACTTTAAACATGCATTAAAAATTTTTTTGAAACTGTAGTAATCTAATACTTGGATTTTTTTGTAGTAAATCTTTAAGTAAATTGAACATACATTGCCCGATTATTAACCTTTATTTTTCACTATTAAATAATACTAATTTACATTTTTTTCATCAATTAATGATACTTTCATACTAATCAAATCACAACTAAGAATATTTGAAATATTTTGATAAATATTTTTGCCACGTTTTTTGTGATATTTTAGTAATAACATATAAATATCACATAATCTTTCTCCTGGAAATATTTTATTAATTTTACATATATTTTGAATAATAAAATAAAGATTCACAAGTAACAACCATTCTAACATGTCGTAAATAAACACTGTAAAACATTGGTTTTGAACATTTGAATAGTGGATCTTGTGTGAAGACATGATCTTTTTTATTTTTCTTTTTTTTCAAAATCACTAATTTTAATAAATTTTCATAATTTATTGGAGTTAAAATACACAAACGACATAAAGGAATTATTTTGTAACATTCATTGTTATCATTCATCTGTCAATATAAATAAAAAAAAGGGTTGTCTCTTAACAATTTTACAAAAATAAATTTTGATCTTTTACCTTCTGCACTAACTTTTATGTTAGTTAAAAAAATTAAAAACAAACAATTGAATAGAATGAATTTATTAAGCAATTTGATTTATTATATATATAAAAAAAAGAATGATTATGTTTATTGCATGCTTGATGCAACAATTATATTTTATGATTCTTTAGAAAGCCGTTAAATTTTTAAAAAATCAAACAAACGGTATAAATTTTAATTTTGAAATTCATTTGAACAATATATACTTAGTTGTATTAAGGAAACAAATGAATAAAATTTATTTTGAATTTTTAAAAAGTAATTATTCAAATAATTTACAAATTTAGAAGAAATTCCAATCATTTTAAAGAAACTTTTTTGTTACATTCAAAAGACAAACAAATCACAGGACGTTTATCACAACAATAAAATGGCTGAAGTAATTAATGAAATATTTACTTAAGTAATGTTGCATCCACCAATTAAAACATTTGCAAAAGTGAATGAAAAATCAAACGGAATGTATTTTAAAAAACGAGATAATTTAACATATTATGTACTTTCAATTGGGACAAAACAATTTTTGTTCCACTAATACTATGTGATGCAATAAAAAACTGGTTAATGTTTAATACAATGTCACTTTTATCAAAAATAAATGAACCACATAACAGGCTGTACGAATTACTTGTTAAACTGACTGGTACAACATGAAAAAGTACAACAAAAAAACGATCTGTTTCTTGTAATAAAATAGATATTTTAACTAAAAATATAGAATCAAAAGTAATAAGGTTGCTATTATTTCAATAAAATTTCTAATGTTGAATTTGAAATAAAATTATTGTATGATCATTTAAATTACATATACAGGGTGACACAAAAGTAAGGGCCTACCTATTTCTTTAAACTGTTATAACATTTTTTTACCCTGTATTTTTTCATGATTTTTTTTTATTTGATAAAGTTACGCAATCCTCTATCAGATAAAAAAAAATAAAAAAATATGAAGTAGAAAAAAAGATATTAAAGTTTCAAAGAAATAGGTAGGCTCTTACTTTTATGTCACCCTGTATAAACTGAAGAATCCATTAACGATTGCAAAAGCTAAGGTTTTTATGGGGATATATAACAAAAAGCATTCCTCGATGAGAATGAATATGAAGGTTTTGTTAAAATGTTGGACCTTATTTTAGAATCAATAATGGACAGCAATTTTACTATGTTAATTGGTTTTTAAAAAAAATAATCAATGATATTAATTTAGATTCTTTATATGAAATTCTTGATAAAAATATCTATAATGATAAAGTTTCGGAATATTTCAAGAATATCAATAACATGATTGAATTCTTGGCTGTTATAAAAGCAGACGAAACTTTCAATAAATTAACTAGCTAGTTCAAAATTGAATTTCTTTAAACTATAATGGTTATAGTAATGACTAAAGTCATTTTTATATCTTATCATATCTTATAACGAACACCTGTATACCAAAAATTAGACTGTAATAAATTAAATTACTATAAATTTATTAAATTTATAATCTCATATAATTTTTATATATTGTAATTATTTAAATTTATATTTTAGGGTTCGAGTCAATAAAATTATTTTACTTGAATAATTTTGACCTAAATTATTTTACTGGAAATTATAGGTCAAAAACATTATTCAAGACGCCATGACTGATCAACCTAGTTCACCTATTGCTCAATCTATTTCTGATAATGAAATCGACAACGAACAAGTCAATTCACTCAAACAACAACTCAACGGACTGAAGATGGTACAACTTAAACCATTAGGTACCAAATTACAACTTCAAGCTCCACCAGCCATCAAAAAGGAGGATCTGATCAACCTCATTGCTAACGAGAATCCTGAGTCGAAATTGGCACAATTTTCCTAAAGTCAATCTAATCCACGTCCAATGAAGTTTTAAAAGAAAGCTTCTAAAGGCATTGTTAAAAAAAAAGAAAAACCACGTCGTCAACTTACTTCAGAAGAAAGTGACCTTGAATACCATACAAATCAACCAGTTCTTTATAAAGAACATCAACATAATTGCTATGAGTTTCCAACACGTGTCACACAATTTGAACGACCTGCACATCAACCTCCAACACCTTCTGTCTTTTTTGCCACCTGCATACACTATTGGTAACAAAATAGAAATTTTCTTACAGAAATTCGAAAATTACCTTAGCTTCAGTAACATGTTTCAAAATAAGGCTAGTTTACTTTACAATCTACTTCCTGACGATGTTATCCAAGAAGTAACGTTAAATGTAGGTACTATGGCTGAGTATCCAGAGTTAAAAGCCTTTTTGTTGAAAAGATATGGTGCTACACGTTCCCAAGATCGTGCCCGTTTATTGTTGAAAACCTTCACCCTTGATCCAAATAATGACAAGTTTGAACAACAACTCAAACAGCTCTGCAGTATCGTTTATGACATTTCTCCAGGCGCTTCTCCTACTACACTCTTTTCTTTTCAACAAACCATTATTTGCCAAGCTCTCACTCATGATGATAGATTATGGGATCTCGCCTTTTCCTCAAAAACTCAAAACCACTTTGAACTTATTGATGAACTTGTTGCTTACCAACAAGGTAAAGCTAATCAACGTAAGTCCAAAAATAAAAGAGATACTTGCAGAATACACCCCAACTCCAAACACACTACCCAAGAGTGTCGCCAATTAAATAACGAGAAACTTCAACAGAAAAATTCAGCCAAATTCCGTCCATCGTTTTCTTCTAATAAGACTCCTGAAAAGGAAGCACGCTGCAACCAAATCACTACTACCAAACCTGATATTCACAATGATTTACGAGTTCCTGTTACCATTTATCAATCTGAAACTCAACGTAAATGTGTCGCCTACGTTGATGGAGGTTCCCAGAAAACACTCATCTTGCAAAAGATTGCTAATGAATTAGGTTTACATTCTTCAAAATCAAACTTGTCTATCTTATCTTTTGATGATGTTATTACACCTACCATGGGTTCCACTCTACTTAACTTTACTATAGGTCAACGTTCTTATGAATTTCTTTTTTACATAGTCGAATCTCTTCCAGACCCATACTCTCAAGTATTTTTAAGTAATGATTTTCTTGCTGCTGTCAACGCTGATGTCCTTCATAGATCAAACGGTTCTGCTCTTCGTATCAATGATGATACCATCCCTAACATAGAATTCTCATCTACAACAAAACGTACATTCATCCAGGTTAGTCGCGTTATTACACAAAATCAGGAACAAGTCAAAGCTCGTATACGCCAAGAATTTCCTTCTGTTGTTTCTAAACACAAATTCGACATTGGCAAATGCCCTGTGAAACTTGATCCAATTATTATCAAAGACAAAGAACTTCCCCCCTACCATAGATATGACGTCCCTTTCAAACTTCGTTCTGAAGTACAACGACAAATATCAGAACTTCTTTCTTTTGATGTTATTCGCCCAACCAAATTCATTTCTCAATCATTCAATTTAGTATGTGCTCCAAAGAAAGACAACACTGTTCGTACTTGCATCGACTTACGCCCGCTCAATTCCGTAATCGCTTGTGATCGTTATCATACTAAAACGATTCCTCAAATACTTCGTGAATTTCAATCTTTCACATTTGTGTCAAATATCGATCTCACTCAATCCTATCTACAGCTAGAACTTAATGATAAAGACAAAAACATTATTTCTTTCCGCTTTAATAATCACAACTACGCGTACAACCGGTTACCTTTTGGTCTTAAAACCGCTCCGGCCCCGTTCCAAAAAACAATCGACTCTATTCTTCAATCAACTGGTGCCTGGTCATACCAGGGCGATATCATCCTCACAACCCGTGGATCTGCTGACCATCACGTTGGTGAATTAATCAAAGTTATTCAATGCCTCCAGGAAAATAATCTAAAAATAAATTTAGATAAAAGTTCATTTTTAGGTACCGAATGCTGTTTTTTAGGTTTTAATTTTTCAACCAATTTCGTTTCGCCACAATCTTCTTATGTCCAAGCCATCCTTGATTACAAAGTTCCTACCAGTATTTTTGAACTTCGACGTTTTCGCGGTCTTTGCAGCTATCTTTGTCCATTTTTATCGAATACACATCGCTATGAGACCCATACAAATTCACTCATCAGCTCAACTTCTAAGAAAGTTTCTAAGAAAACTATCGACATTCCAGCTGCTGTACTCAACGAGATTCAACTTATGAAACACCACATTTCCAGCATCAAAAGTCTAGTTTACCCGAATTATGATTTGCCATTTTATCTCTTCACGGACGCCTCGATTTCTGGTGTTGGTGCCATGTTGTCACAACCTTCCCCATCTAATCCAAAGGAATATTGTCCCCTGGCATTTTTTTCAAAAAAATTCTCTGAGCTTAAACGTACAACACCCCCTTGCTATCTGGAAATCAAAGGAATCTCTCTGTCCCTTTCATACTTCAAGGAATATCTCCTAGGTAGTAATATTACGGTCTTTACAGACCACAAGAATTTGGAGACTCTCACAGCCCAATCAACAGACTTTCGCCTTCACAAATACCTCTTCAACATCCAACAGTTTTCCCCGACCATTGTGTGGATCCCGGGACAACACAATGTTGTCGCGGACGCCCTCTCCCGCTGCTTCTCCACCAAATCAGTTCCACCTGTTTCTGCTTCTCCTTCTTCTTCTTCAAGAAGGGAGGAATCACTTGGACTCCTTCCAACTGACAAATTAACTTTAACAGTTACTGAATTACCAGAAGTCTGCTCAACTATTCACGGTAACACACACTTCGGAACATTAAAAGCCCTCAATCTTGCTTCTTCATATTTCAACTTTTCACAAAAAGAATTCAAAGAAATATACTCTTCAATAGTTAACAACTGCATTTCCTGTCAAAAATCAATCCCTAGGAACGAGCCTACAATTGAAAGCCGTTTAGTAGCATGTGGCCTTCCCCGTTACTCCTACACCATCGACCTTTGCGGACCCCTCAACAAAGCTTCCTCTTCTGTTCATCATCGTTACATTATCTTGGCAATTGACACCGCCACAAGATACCTCATGTTTACAACCACCGACAACACATCCTCAGAAAATTTAGCCCAGAAAATACGCAATGATATCCTGTTTCTATTTGGTAAACCTGTTGTCCTACGTCTTGACAACGCCAAATACTTTAAAGGACATGAATTTCTTGACTCAATTTCCAAAGAAGGAATAAAGTTGCGTTTTGGTACCCCGTATGCGTATACTTCACAAACTCTCATCGAGCGTAGTTTCAGAATCGTCCATGAAGGTATCCGAAAACTCCTACAAAATCAACCTGACAATTGGGACCTAATGCTGCCACGTGTCATCTATCTACATAATCATGCCCCAAATTCCCTTGGATTTGTCCTTGCACAATTATTTATGCGTGACTTTTCAACCCCCGTACTTCCCAACAATGTTACACCATCAACACAATCACAAACCACCCTGAAGCAAGACATAGCCATCCTAAACACCTTATTAGACATTCAGAAAAAACTTCTTGGAAGGCAATGTGTAATAAATGAAATCTACAAAGTAGGTGATTCCATCTTAGTACGTGATAGAAATCCAAAAATTTCCAAGTTCAACTACCTTTACAAAGGACCATTTACTGTTACAAAAGCTGATTTTCAAAAAGTACACTACAAAGCCAAAACAGGAAAAGAAAAAATCGCTTATTACAAGGATTGCAAATCACTTAAAGATAAGGGGAGTAATGACTAAAGTCATTTTTATATCTTATCATATCTTATAACGAACACCTGTATACCAAAAATTAGACTGTAATAAATTTAAATTACTATAAATTTATTAAATTTATTAAATTTATAATCTCATATAATTTTTATATATTGTAATTATTTAAATTTATATTTTTAGGGTTCGAGTCAATAAAATTATTTTACTTTATAGACGATGAAAATATTGCTGATGTAGTAATGACGGAGTGCAACATAACTTTAAAAACACAAGGAAGAATATATTTGAAGTATTGTCCAAATGAATTATTAACTCAAAGAATAACCATAATGCACTCAAAATACTTTGATGATTTCATTTTAACATTATGGATACCCCAAAGTTTAAAAATCTGTAAACCTTCAGATGATTTCTTTGATTAAAATTATATCAATGAACTTAAAAAAAATTTATTCAAATTTTAATATAAATACTATTTTTGGATTTATGGTATTAATTTATATGGTGTCTGATGAAGATTATGAAAAATTAATTACTGATTTTTTTTCTAATACATTGACTGCATTGAAATGTAAGAAATTAAAAAATAGAATTTTACAATTTTTATTTTCCAATATTCATGAGGAAAATGTAAACGAAAACATATGTGATTATGTTTACTATCACCATTTCTCCTTCTTTAGTATGAAAAAAGAAGCTATTGAAAAAAGTTATAATAGCATCATTAGTGGTATTGATGATTGTCTAATGACATTCTACCATGAAAACTCTGAATTGGTTGATGAGAAACACAATTTATTGGATAGATCTTATAAAATAAAAAAATTTTGTAAGAAATACATTGAAACCGAAGATATCACCAAGTCATTGGTAAGTTAACAAATATGTAATAAATATAATAAACTAAAATATTTATAATTTTAGGATATTTCATTTGTATTGCCATTATCTAATGATAATATTAAAACAACTATTGAAGATTCATCTGTTAAAGATACTATTGATATGGAAAATAAATCTGTTGAAGAAACTTTGGTTCAAAACGATGATATGAATAAAGCCATTGAGATTCTTAATGAGGAAAATGAAGATGAAAATGTTAATAAAATTACAGAAAAAATTGATGACGATAATGAGATTATTGGAAAGAACTCTATTGAATCTTTGTATGCTTCTAAGAAAAATTCAATTGATTCTAAAAGTGATTCCAATGTCAGTGATCCTATAAATTTCAAGACTCAATATAATAATCATATTACATTATTAAATGTTTATCAAAATATGGGAAGACCTCGTGTACCAAATAAATTGGAATTGGATATAATAAGTTATAAAAATAATATGAGTGTTGTTTCCTTGACCAATGATTCTATAAGAAAACGTTTAAAAATTATTTTAAACTATGATAGTGATAATGAGAAATCACATGGATACGATATATTTCAAAGATCTCAAGATTCTATAATGTGTCAAGAAAAATATAAATCCCCTATTTCTGATTCGTCTGGAGAACGATTTGAAGAGAAAGACAAAAGTGTTTCTAGTAAAATCAAAAACATTTTTCCTAACGTAAATGTAGACTTAGATTATGAGGTTCCATATTAAATTAATTTAAAATTAATAAATGTTGAAAATTCATTGAATTATCCTATAATTAAAAATATATCTTATAGAGAGATTCTTTTTTTATTTGATAAAGTTAGGCAATCCTCTATCATATAAAAAAAAAATCATTAAAAAATATAAAGTAGAAAAAAAGATATTAAAGTTTCAAAGAAATAGGTAGGCCCTTACTTTTGTGTCATCCTGTATAATATTTAAAATTTTTACTTCTTAATGTTTATTTAAAAAATAATATAATTGTATTGTTAATTGTTATCATATCTTTTTTTTACAATGAATAAAAGTGATTATAGTCAAGTAAAGATACTTCTTGATTTAAGCGAAGAGGAAAAATAGGAAAACCTTTATTTAAAGAGAATATTGACAGCTTACAAATATAAAACTGTTTTTAGAGACTAGAAATTAAAAGATTTACACTGCGATAAAATAAATTCAACTTTACTGAATAGTATTTCACTAAGAAATATTTTTAAGAGAATTTATGCACTGAATATAATGACAGTTAAATGATCATTTTAATCACAATTCGAAAAATTAAAACTTACTTCTGACAAATTACTTTTTGAACAAGATGCAAATTGTTAACTATACTAAAATTTATATCAAGTTTGCCATATAATATTAGAGAATTAATCTCTTCATCAAATAATTTTAATTTTGAATATTGGAAACAATATTTCATTTCACTAGATGCCCATTACGAAGAATGTTCAAACAAAACAACTAATAAAAAACTTACTGTACAAATAAAAACATCAACACTAAGTTCACATAAATCATCTAAATTAACAAGAAAAGGAATGTCAATTTTGCCTTTTACAAAATCATCAGCTGAAATTAAATCATTGAATACAAATAGCATTAATAGCATTTCAATACAGAATAATGTTGATACGAAAGTTAAACAATCAACCAGTACGGTTACATTACGTAGTAAAAGTACATCTTTAAAATTAACAGATAGTGTTTCAAAAAAATTGATTGCCTAAAAAAGTTAAAAACAATTTTATTGTTGTCAACGGAGGGTGTTCACAGAATGTCATTAATGATTTAATGAATCCAAAAAACTCTAATTCAAGGACTGCTTTTAAAATGGTTAAAAAGCTTGATTTTACACAGAAAAACAAATCACGTCTATTAGACTACGCATTTTTTTATAGAATAGATTTTTTTTTGTATAAAATGCAGAAGTCAGTTCATATCAAAATGCCAAAATATATTTTATGTCTGAAAGCGTCAAGCATTTTCATATATCCTGCATATGTACGTCCAATATAAACTACATGTAGCAGTCCATGTAAAAATGCATAATAATATGATCAATTAAAAATTTTTGTACCTTTTTGAATAAAAATCAGCAACAGAAAAAATTAATGAAAAAATTTTACCATTAATAAATATAAAATTGACAAGAGAAAAAAAAACATAGAAAAACTTATAAAGTAATTAAATGAAAATAAAGTACACAGAAAAATGAATCGTGGCATTGCACTCCGTGACAATATGTATGGATTATAACACCCGTTTTTTCGTACGTTTTTTTCCTGTAAAAAAAATTTTCTATGTTCAATGTCACATGAAAAATATTTTCAAGAGAAAAAAAAAGAAAATTAAAAAAAACATAGCAGGACATATTTTCTAAAATTAATTTTTTTCAAAGTGTCCCGCAAAAGCAGGAATTCCGTTGGCGTCACTAAAGAATAAAGACAAAATGTCACGATAAATTTTTCTGTGATGTATTTGATAGTTAAGTCATTGCTTTCAACTACTTCATAAGAACCATAAAAATTTCTTTCTATTTTTTTCTTATTTTTATTACGGACCATGACCAAGGAACTAACAGGAACATCAACATTAAATATTTTATATTTTGGGAATTGATTTGATTCTTGTTTTTTAAGATTTCTATTTTCTGCATGAATGTGGTAAAGAAAAGCAGTATCAGACAACATCGTTTGAAGATCAAGTTGTCTATCTATTAAGTTAGGATTTGGTTTGGCAATTTTTTTTTAAAAAATTATTTGGATGGCAGAGAAACATACGTTGATAAGAAGATGCATTTAAATCTGAACCAAATCCAATATTTACACACTAAGTGCCAAGTCCAAGATGTCACATCAATTTTTTTAATTACCAATTTTTTCTATAATTGATTGAAGTTGTTTAATTGAAGATTCAACGAGTGAATTTAATCTACTATTATAAAGAGTGCTATAATTGATTTCTATACCAAGAGATGAACAAAAAGACTGAATATAAGTATTTAAAAAAAACTTTTATCATTATCTGAACGGATGATTGAAGGAGTACCAAAAGATAAAAATGTTTTTTGAAAATTTTTCCAGATTTTATTGGCTTTTCTGGAAACTAGTGGATGGGTAAAAATAAAACAAGTTGAATTGTCTACCAAAACCAAAAGATATTTAAATTTATTACTAACAGGAAGTAATACAAGAATATAAATAGAAATTTTTTTTATAGGTGTATCACAAATTGAAATAGTAAGAGCAAGATAAGAGATTGAAGATTTTAGATTTGTTTCACAAAATACAACACAAGATTCAGTAACATTTTTAAAAATTTTACTCATTTTTATACAATACATAAATTGAAATAGATGATTGCGTAATTTTAAGAAACTGAAATGTCCTTCTGAGTGAGATGTTTCAATAATTTTTTTAGCTAATTTATTAAAAACAAAAATTAAATTACTCCTCACTTTGTTTTGACAGGTTAAAATATGAGCTATTTCACCAATTAAAGTGACTGGCATATTAAGATAAAATTTATTTTTAATGGCATTATGAATAACTGGGTCTATAGATTGTTCTTGTTGTATATTCATATTTTTTAAATTAATAAAAGATTGTTGTAATAATTCTAAAGTAGGATTTGAACAATTTTTAGAGCAAGATTCAGTAAGAAAAGTAATAGATTTAATACTTTGAAAAACGATGATTCTCTCTTATGTTTGACATTTTCTTTGTTTTTTTTGTATATATATATATTGTATTGTAATTTCACATTCTTTACCCCTGAAATTTTTATTGTACACCTAATATTTGTATCTAATAAGTCCTTAAATTTTTTATTGTATTGTATCAAGTAAGTTTCTAAAATTTATATTGTATCTATGTAGCTTAGGTGGCCACTTGAAATTTCCTTGGACTTATTGTACATCTAATATTGTTTTGTTTTGTCTCCTAAAGGTGTTCTACTCATTGTAACGGTCGCCAGCTACAAATATTATAAATATAACGTTTATTTATAAAAATTTTTACTATTCATTTATAAAAATAGTATTATCAGCATTTGATAAAGTTGGCATATTTGGTGTAGTTTCATTAACAATTGAAGAAATAACATTCTTTTTTGGTCTTCTACATTTACATGTAATAGTATTACTTAAAGACAAAATTTTAGACAAATTTTTAGATTTAGATAAACGACCACGTTTCTTCAATGAAGAAGAAACTTTAGAAGACTTTGAAGGTCGTCCTCTTTTACGTTTTATAAAAACAGAATTTATATTATCTGAATTAAACGTATTAATAAAAATGGACTTAATATTTGATATATTATTTGATAATAAACAGGTAACAGTTGATAATGTAGAGTCAATGTTTGAATTTGAATTTAAATTTGAATTATTATAATTATTTTTAACAAAAGAATTAGTATTATCTTCTGGATGAGTCACGGAAGAATTTCCAACATAATTTCATATTTTATAATTCTTGATAAGTAACTGAGACAACATTATCTGGCTTACGAACATAACAAAGTTTACTAGGATATTCACTTTTATAAGATAGCATTTCTATAAACTTAGTATTATATGAAGAAGTTTGAATTGACAATAAAAGTTTATGATCTGTTAATATTAATATAGGGTGCTTAGCGTTTTTAAGAAAGAAAGCAAAATATTCAAGCCCTTTAGTAATAGCCTTAAGTTTTAAATAAGAACTATGACATTGTTTTTTTGTTTCATCTAATTTGCAGGAACCTAGACCAATTAATTTACATCTTGAACGAAACAATAGCCAAGACAAATATCACTACTGTCTACCATAATTGTAAATTGTTTATCAAAATCTGGATAAACAATTGCATTACAAGATAAGAGTTCACCAGCAACTTCATGAAAATTTTGTAAATTTTTTTTTGACATATGAAAAGGTTTAAATTAACAATTTATCATTATTTTTATTAACAGTTTGAATTTTATTAGATTGAGATAACAAAGCAACTCTACTTTTAGTAAATTCATCCCATCTGTACTTAGCTTAACATTGTTTTGAATTTTTGTTAAAAGATTTTTTCTTAAAGTTACAATTATCACGTTCTGATTCTTTCTTTAAACATTTGTCAAAAAAATACTTTTACTTAACAGTTTCAATGTATTAAGATAAGCTAGTAAAATTTAAATTTTGTAAATGTTGTCTTATTTTAACAGGTATAACATCTGTACATAAAACATTATTTCATCTAATTTATCAGAAGCATTATGATCAGGGAAAACAATATTAACATATTCTGAGATTTGTTTAATTGTATTTTCAATATCATTAATTTTCCATATCTTTCTTCTACAAATTGTATTTAGCTTGACATGAACTAAAATTTTGTTAGTTTTTCCGGAATATCTGTCACATAATAATTGAACGATCTGATATAACGTAAGATTATCCCAAACATCAATATCATTAGCAATTTCTTTAGAAAGCATGAGACGTAAATGATGTTTCTTTAATTCATCATCATTATTGAGAACACCATAAATTAACAAATAAAATTGAAAACGACAAAACCAAGTTGAAAATTTACCAGATGAAAATTGAAATGTATTAACAAGTATAATAATTAAAAACTTTATTAAACTTATAAAATAATACAATATTAATAAATATATTTAATTATAGAATTTACTTTATAAAAACATTTATTTAGATTTCCAAACTTCATATATTTCAAAAATTTTTCCAAATTGCAAAATGTAGGAGTAACAGTAATAGGCTTTTGAGAAATTGATGAACCATTGTTACTACTATTATTAACATTTCTTTCCCTTTAGAGACTAATAATAGACTTCATCATTTGAGCTTGTTGTTTTTGCATAAGCTGTAAAATTTGGAAAAGTAATTGAAAACTTCCATTTAAACACCCGTGTTTTAAAGATTTTGATTGATAGCATTATTAACATTACTTTGGTCATCAGAATCAACATGATCAATAGTATCATTGAAAATATTTAAATTGTCCAAATTTAAATTTTTATTACAATTAGAGCTAAACAAGTTGAAAAATTCTGGTTCTAAGACAACGGATCTTTCACTACTAACTGACTTACTAAAATTTGAAATTCTTTCTTGATTAGAAAAATTATTTAGATTATCACTTAAATTTTTACAACCGGAAACAGATACTAGACTTCTATTTGACTCAACAGGTAAACAAGGTATTGACTCCGAGGTAACAAACCCACCTGGATTAAGATTTGACACAACACTGGATACAGCAATTTGTTTTAAACGTTTGTAGTATTCTTCAACAGATTCTTTAAAGAGTTTAATTGGCAGCTTCTGGAGACTATGGGTTGACCTGATTTTTCCTTCCAGTTTTAAATTTTTAAAATAGGGTAACACGTAAACGCAAGAGAAAAAAACCAAGTTGTAGATACGAAATATTTATATATAAAATATTTGTAAAAAAATAATTAAATTTTAAAAATTAAACTGGGTTTTTTTTAAACTTTTTCTAAAACATATTAAATATAATTATTGCAAAAATTTTATTATTAAATTATGCCTGCACATCATAATTTAACTTCACGATTAATTTTTTTGTGCTGTATACATAACTTTAAAAGGTCTACATATTTATAAACAAAGAATAGAAGGTTAGGATTTTGAGTTATACCTCAAATGTCAGATCGACTGGCGAAATGTGTTTTAAAATAAAAGTAGAGCTCAACTGGTGATTAGAACTGGAATCTCTTGCACTTACAGCGAGAATCATATTATATACCATATAGAAGTGCTGATTGGGAAAAGTGTCTTTTATATTTCCTCTGATTTTTTTTTAAAATTCAGTTTTTCTCCGTCTTCTGATTTATTTTAAAAGCAATAACTTTACTCTTGTCAATGTGCTTTTAAATTGAAAGTTTACTGTAGAATATCAACTTTTTATTATACAAGATATAGAATTCAAAATCAGTACATATTAATATACGCGATTCTCATCGAAATTAAAATGTCATAATTTTTGTGTTAAAATAATTGCTCGATATTTTGTTAAACCTACTAAAAGAATATATTAGAATATCTTTAGAAAGACGGCAAATATTATAAACAAAAATTTTAAAAGATTTATCAAAATTTAAAGAAAAGTTTAATGTAACCAATATTAAACAATTAAAATTTAAAGAATGCAAATTAAGAGAAAAAATTGCATCAAATATCAATTCTAAACAAATTGAAAATAATAAGTAATTAAAAGCAAAGAACTAACTTAAATTATTAACGTTCCAGTTATAATTCAATATTAGTTATATATATTTATAAAAATTAATTATAAATATTAAAACCAATAACTCTTTAAGATTTTGGATTTGATTATTTTAAATTTTTTTTCACGTATATATAAAAACAGATCCGATCTTATTACAAAGGGTAAATTTTCCTCATTAAAATTAGATATAATTGAAGTTGAAAATTTTACAAAGCATTTATGTAAGTTATCTTTAGTTTTAGACGAGAATATTATAATATCTTTTTAAAAATATTTTATATTATTCTTTCTCTCTAATTTTATAAATTATTTTTTTATATTGTTTATTTCAGCTTTTAAAAATAAAATTTTAACTTAATAGATCAAGTTGATCATGAAAATGAATTTCTGTCTAAAGAAAACTTACCCAATACACCAATGATTACTAGTTCACATGTTATTGAAGATGTTGAAATGTTCAAAGAAAATTTTGAAAAATTTTTATGTTGAAATAATGATATTTTTGGATTTTATAATTCAAAAAATTAAAAATTCCTGAATGAAAATAATAATGATAAGGAAATTTTGATAATTTTTTAAGCTATAGAAGATGAAAATATTGAAGACAAAGAAATGGAAGAAGGGAAAATTTGAGACCAATTTAATTTTCCAACGATCCTAATACTGAAGATATTTATTAAATAGAAAAAGATATTATGATAAAGAAAATTAATTTAATTCCAAATTTTTTAAGGATTTGAATTATTTTGTTAAATCAAATAAATCCAAAAAAAAGTATTATATACTTTTTTAAAACCAAAATGGAATAATGAACATGAGTTTTGTTTGGAATTGAATAAAAAATACCAAAACTACGACGAGATAAAATTAATTTGTATTTTCAAATATATTAAAAAGTTAAATTATAAGTATCAAAATTTTATTGACGATTTAAAAATATTATCATTTAATTTTTCTAAAAGAAGAAAGATAACTGATAACAAAACTATTAGAGTAATTTATGAAATCCATAGATTGGCATTATTACACATAGGTATATTCAATTTAAACTGCTACAAAATCAAAGTCATTGCTAAACAAATTTCAAATATATTTGCTGATATGTTTAATTACGATAAAAAATATTAAATGTAAGTGCACTTTTGACAAATATTAAAAAAAATAAAGAAGAATATATAAGAAAATTTTAAGAAATTCTCGAAGATAATACTTAATTTTTTTTTTAATTAATAAATCATTATATACCCAGAATTATAAAAAAAAGTTGCTGATGATTTGTCAAGTAATTCTGATCAAGCTTTAGAAACTTTTATTGATGAAAATAAATCTTGTCAAGCTATATATTAAGCTAGAAAAAAAGGTCATCCTGTAAAAATTGTAAAAGAAAAAAATAATATTTAATTCTCAATATTAAAAGTTAAAGAAAAACGTAAAAGAGCTCATCTACCAAAAATTTTAAAAGCTACCGATAAATTAGAACCAATACCATTACCAAAATTAGAGAAATTTGATATATCAAATTTTGAAAAAGCAGGAAGAAATGATGAAAAAAAAAATTTTTTGTTTAGCACATGATAAACAAGGCCATTTTAGATTTAATAAAATAAAAAACTTAGTAAAATTACATAATCTTAATATTGAAGACTTTAATACTAAAATAAAACTTTATTTAAAAAACTGTAATTTATGTCAAAGAAGAAACATTTTAATGAAAAGAATACCTGAAAACCAAAAAGTAATATATGAATCACCGGGAGAAAATATGATTATAGATATTAAAGAACCAATAAGTTCACCAGCTTTAGATAACTCAAAATAATTTTTATGTGCAATAGACTCATTTTCTTGTTACTGTTATATTGTTTCTATAAAATCTTAAAAATATGAATATATGGCTGAAGCACTTAGGAATAAAATATTTTGTTATCACAGTACACTTAAATCTATAAGAACAGATAAAAGTAGGAATTTTAAAATTAGAGAGTTTAAGAATCTCTTACGATCATTGAAAATAGAACATTAAATATCAAGTCTACACTATTCCCAAGGAAATTGTTTAGTTGAGAGAACCTTCAGATGGATATCTGCTACAATAGTTAAAATATATAGAGAAAAACCAAATATTTAGTTTCAATATTTACTAGTGATTGCAATTTATTGCACTCAACAAAGAATAAAACAGTAGGATTTACACCATATATGCTTACATACTTAAGAGAACTAAAAACATTGTTATATCAATTTTTGAATACATATAGTGTTGGTATTTTCGATTTAAGCAAACCAACATATGATTAAATAGAGAAGATAGCATTAATTAGACAAATTGCAAGAGATTCAATTAAAACTACAAAAGATAAAATAAATGTAAAAAAAAATCACATGAAATTGCGAAGTTTATTAAAGAACAATAAGTTCCTATAGAAATAGGAGATACAGAAAAGAACATAGGCTTTAAGTTTAAATGCCAAGATTCATATAAACTAGTAAACCAAGAAGGACCTTATATCTTTTGTAAAAAGGAAAGAAAGGAAAGATTTAACATACATGCTTAAAATATAAAAATTTATTATAAAGTTTTGGACAAAGATAAATCTTAAAGAGAGGAAAAGAAAATACAGGATAAATGATTTATCTTCTCTTATACTACTAGAAATTTCTAGAATATTATTTTTTGTATTTTTAGAAAAGGTTTGAGAATCTTATAAATAAATAAATAATTTAAAAAAAAAAAGTTCGTAATAGTTTTATTTTTTTTTTATTACTTTTAGTTTGCTTTATTAATTTTTATAATAACCTATTTCTATTTTTAAACCTAGAAAGTTTGTCTAACTTTAAAGTTAATTTTTTTATTATTTTTAAAAGTAATAAGTTATTCGTATCGTAAGTTATTCTTTAAACCTTTCATTTCATTTATGTTTATTTTTTTATTGTATATTAGGTGACCACGATATAAGGAAATTTTTTTGTAATTTTTTGCTTTAAATAAAATTTTTGGTGCCTACTCTATTGAAGTGTATTTTCAAGATAAAATTAAAACTTTAAAAAATTTTACTTAAGAATAAATTTATTATTTTAAATATCTAAATTAGTATAAGTAAATTATGTAAAAAAAATATTGAGGAAAGAACTATACAATTACGATAATATTACCATATTAAAATATAATAATTTTCATTTCCCTAAACTACAACAATTGTAGTTAATTAAGCCAAAGCCACAACATTGAACACAAACAACTTAAAACAATGATTATTCAAAATAACCACTTTCCACATTGTTACATCTTTCTAATCTCGTTAAAAAGTTCAGGTATACCCTTTTAGGTTAGTCTTTTTTTATTTCTCAAATAGCATGTTGTTACGCAACTCTTCAAAATTTCTATTGAATTTTGTTGATTGTTAAAAAGTAAGTTTTTGAGCTATTCCAAGGATAAAATTTGAGGAATTTAAATAAGAACTTCTTTCCGACCATCCAAAATCTGAATTATGCAAAATGATATTGCTTGGATAAAATACAAATTTTAGAGAAAAAATTGTTATGAAAGAAGTATGCCGCAAAGCCCTATCTTGTTGTAATACAATATACTCTAAATTTTTATTATCAGTTTTCAAATCTTTCAAGAAACATTAACAACTTTATTGATATATCCATTAAAATTTAGATTTTCTTTAGAAAAGATAAAGCCGTAAAATTTTTTTGTTGATTAAACAGTCCATACCTCAATCTTCTTTATTTAGATGGATTGTGACAAGGACGCGTTGGGTTTCTAAATGACCCAGGTTCTAACATTTTAGCCTTTTAAATAACCAGTAAAGTAAAAATAAAATTCAGTTGACAATATTAATGAAGGTCTAACAATAAAAATTTTTAAAATTTTTCTAAATATTTGCATGCAAAAAACAAACCGTACTCTTGGATCTATTGATTTTATCTTATGGATAAATTTTTTTTGATAAGAAAAGTAACCTCCTTTATTAAACACCTTAATAACAAGGCTTCTGCTTATATTATTATCCAACGCTAACCGACGAGTACTTACTTGTCTTTGATTCTCTTCAACTTGATGAAATGTCATTAGAAAATTCTTTTCATGGGTTACTGTACGCCTACAAACATGTTCTCAATTATTTACTAACCCAGTTTTTATAAGTTTTTTAAATGTATTTGTAAATGAGAAAACTATCGGAGAATCTTACCTAAATTCTAAACAAAATTACCACTTACCTTATCTGCGTTTCTTCATTTGTAACACTCCAATGTCATAAAAAGACGTTCTTTCATATTATAGACTATTTTTAATTTTTTTTTTAATAATTAATTTAATTTAATTATAATATCAATTTTCATTATTCTATTTATTTCTTGCTTTTAATAAGATTAAAATTCATAAGAAAATTTATTTAATTTAAAAAAAATTATCAATTATCAACTACCTTTAAATACTAAAAAATTGTAGATTCTTAGTAAAAATCAAAAGAAATTTATTTACTAGTTACATTTTTATTGGTTTAAAAAAATTGAAAATTTTTAATCAAATTTAAAATGGAATTTATTAATAATTTCAATTAAAACAGTATTAGTTATTTGCAGGATTAAAAAAATTTTTTTTTTTTTAGAAAATTTGATCGAATATCAAATGCTTTTAAAAATTTGATTAATTATCAATTTTATAAAAAACAATTCATTATCAAATACTTTTTTTATAATTTAATATAATTTTGACCGCTACGCAGTGATCAATTTGATATTAATTATAAAAAAAATCACAACGCAGAGATCTTTGTTTAATTATTGCATTAGAACAATTTGTTTACTCTACTTTTAAAGTGATCACCTTGTATGATATTTTTTTATACATAAGGTGGCAACAAAATAATTTGCTTATTTAAAAATTTTTTTTTTAAATATCTCGAGTATATACTCCAGTTAATTTACAAATTCTATTTATTGTAAGAAACATTTTATTTTATTAAATAACCATAATAAATAAATTAATCTTTTACAAATTAATAAAAAAACGGTAATTATAAAAACTAAAAATTATGTAATCATATTAATTTTTCATTTTTTTATTTTTAAAACATTAAACACAGTTAATTTTGTTACTAAAATTATAAATTAAAAAATGTTAAAATTGTTTAGGAAAAATATAGTAAAAAAAAACATTTTTATTACACAAATTTAAATATAAAACATTATTAAATATTTTTATTATTTTATAATAAAGTTTTACATAAATAAAATTTAAAATGTATATATATTTTTGTTGTAGAGTTTTTGCAAATGTTTTTGTATACAATAATATCATAAATTACTTAATATATAAAACAAACTCAATTTTGAAAAATTAAAAAAAAACCAAAAGATTTTCTTATGCCGGAAATTGGACTCAAAACGCGTTAAAAAATTACGAATTCTAACCACAAAATCAACAATGTACATACAAAAATATGATGTTGTTTTACATTACCTAGTCAAGAGAATAAAATTTAAATTTGGAATGGCAACTCACAAATAAAATGAGAAAATTACAAGTGTAAGTGAAAATGAAAAACTAAAACTGAATGCCAATATGAAATATCGTACACAAAAAACAATCTACCAATACAAAGTATTTAAATCATTGTAATAAAAAAAGACGAAAAACAAAACAAAATAATTGTCATAGAAGACGTAGCAATTAGCTGTCTCTGTAATATGAATCGACAAACATTTTGAAGAAATACAAATATCCAATAAATAGAAAACAAAAAGCAAAATGACAAATAACTCAGAAAAAAAATCCAGAAAAAGGAGAAAATATTTGTAAGCTACTAATGGAAAAAGAAAAATGCAATGTTAAATTTTATTCATTTGAAATAGGTACATTAAATGAGGTTAACGAATAAGCAATACAATTTATATAAAATCTTGGAATAACCAAAAAATAACAATACAACATTTTAGAAAAATGTTTCAATTCCAATATAACAACATCATCAAGGATAATTATAAGACACAAATTTAAAGGAAACTAAAGAAAAAATAAGAAAAAAAAAAGAAAACATCTTTTAATTAATTTTTGTATTTTGTAATTACTCTTATCTTGTCTGTTTTTTAAATCATAATTTGATATATTATGTATAATATATTATTTTAAGTGTTAATAAAATTAATAGATTAACTTTTTTTTGTCAAGTTAGTAAAAGGTGTTATTCTAATATCCACTCTATTTCTATTTCTGTACTAAAAGAAAAAAACTTTTACATTAAAATAGAACTTGAAAAAAGAAATATAATGGTATAAAGTATTAAGATAGCAGTCAACGTCAACGATAGAGAGTTGTATGACAAATTAGCAATAGAAAGTTTATGATGTACTTAGCTTGCAAAAAGTTTGTTTCTATTGTGTTAATATTATAAATTATATTTTCAACAAAACAAGTATTAAAAAAAATAAAAACTTTGTTTAAAAATTACTTAGGACCTTCAAAAAGTTTATTTACCATACTGTCCAGATGCAGTGTTCTTGGTTCTACAGAAATAATAAATAAGCGCTTTTTGAAAGTATGAGAATGTGCAGTTGACTGCTTTTAATAATAGCTGTGTTAGCATTTTAAATACTAATAATGTTTAATTTAAACAAAATTTAATTCATTTGTATATTTGTAATATTTTTCTATTGTTTATTATAATAAAATTATAATTACTAGACCAAATTTTTATAATGAAGAAAAATATGGTGGATATAGTATAAAAATTTTGCACATTGAAGTTGTTATTTGTTATATTAACAAAAGTTAATACACTGTATTTAATAATAAATTATTTCCATTATTAGAATTGTTTCATATAATAACATCAAAAGGTAGCCGAAATCTTTTTAACTATGCAACAGAGTTACCTGAAATAGTGAAAATTAAATTAAATTTTTCTAAACCTAATAAAGTTACAATTAATGGTAAAAAAGTAAATACATCAAAAGAAGCAAGAATAAGAGTGAAAGAAATAATTAGAGACTATAAAAATGATAAATGGATTTAAGACTGGAGTAAAAGTATGAAATATACAAAAAAATTTATTGAATTGAAAGATAGGATCAAAACTACCTTTAATAAAAACAAATGTTAGTACATTAACATTTATAAATATTTATTGTGCAGAAAAGAACGTTTATTTACTAATACTCATGTTTAAGCAAATTAAATATACAAAAGAAAATAAGAAATGTAAAGTAGCACAAGAAACATGCTACTACATATTAAGTTGTTGTAAAGCTTGGGTTAGAACATTGTTTTAAACAAAACCTACGTATAGATTTTAGTGGAATCTTTTTAACTATAAGTTAAATTTTTATTTTTTTCTCTAAAATGATACAATTAAAATATATATAAAAATTGTTCAAAATGTTTTTTATGTGTTAAAATAAATTATTTATATAATTTTAACTTGATGACTTTTTCTTCTTCGTTTTAACTGACATTGTGTGAATAGAGTGAATATCCGTTACTTATAACAAAAAAAAATTTAAATAATAGAAACAATTATTAATAATATAAAAATATTTAATGGAATGTTGTTAGTATTTTAACTTTTTTTTTACTTTAGAAATGTTGTTTAAAGGAGCCAGTAGCTTTCCTTTACATTAAAAGGCAATATGATATTTTTTTTTGTTGAATTACTCTTTCTTTAGAATTATTGATATCATTTTTGATTAATTGAACAGGTTTATTCTTGGTTGCATTTTATTGCTGCTAGAAGAAATGTTTTTTACGAATATTTGTGTTGGTAATTTTCTTAATTTATTATTTATAATTATCAGTTATGTAAATTGTGAGTTTTCGTGACCATGTGAATTACCTAGAGAAGTATTTCTGATTTTAAAACTGCAAAAAATATTCATCAAAGAAATGGATAGTATTTGATTAAGAACAATGTTCATGTTGAAAATACTTGAAGGATTCTTTTGTAAAACTCTCATATTTAGCATTTTCCTTTCTTAATAACAATTTGAATATTTTAATGGCTCTTTCTAAATTTTGGTTAGTTCCATGGCTTCCAAAAATGCTGTAAATTATCTTTATGTCCTTATTTTATAAATATTGTTTAAATTCTTTAGCATGTGAAATGTCTTTATTTAAAAAGCAAACAACAGTAAAATATACAATCATTATATAAAATAATATTAATTTATAATTACAATTTATTTATTGTTAAATTCATATTTTTTGTTGCACTTTCCTTTTGCAACACAATTTTTGTTATTTTTCATAAGGTTATGGCATTTACAGTTTAAAATTCAATATAATTTGGCTTTATCTTTTCTCTAAGTTTTTCCGATCTTCTTATTGTTTCAGTAATTGATTTACGTTTTCTGAGTTGATCAGTATGACAAATTTGTAGTTGAGTTTTATTTTCAACTGTGACCCTATACATGTTTGTGCCTAATCTTTTCTCTATTTTATTTTGTTCTCACTTTTTTAAATTTTTTGTTTTTTCCTTTATTTTTTTGTATATTTTGAATTCTTTATTAAACTTTTTATTGTTAAAGGATTCCTTTTTATCGATTTTTAATAATTTTGAAAAAATTATTTAAAAATCTTCTTGTTTCTGGCCACGACAGTTTTCTTTTTTCAACAACGTGAATTTTTTATTAAACATTCTTTCATTTGGCGTTTGACATTTTCTAGCGTTTGGTGTATTACTATTTTTTTAAGAAATATTTTATCTGTTATTTTTGGTGAATTTCCTTCTTCAATACATTATAGTATACTGTTTTGAATTTCTTGACTAAGTTCTCGACGGCACCATTTGATTGCGGGTTATATGGTGATGAGGTAAGATAATTAATATGTGCTTTTTGTAAAATTCTTTTATTTTTTCAGATTTAAATTCGTTCTATTATCACTTGCCACCAGGCTAGAATATATAAAGACAATAAAAATTCTATTCAGTATTTCTATTATTTCCTGTAAATCTTTTACTTTTATTCTTTCAACAAATGGATATCAAGAATATACATTATATACTACCAAAATTTGTTATTGTTCAAATGACCCACACATGTCAATATGAAATTGTTTAAATAACTCAATTGCTGATTCTCAAAAATGTAAACTTGTATTTCTTTTTGGTATACCTATTTTCATGCCTGTTTCACAATTTAAAGGCACTTCTTCAATTTTCTTATTCATACCAATCCAATACACGTTACATCTTGCAAGCATTTTCACACGAACAATGACAATATGACCAAAAAACAGTATTTTTAAAACAGCAGCTTGGAGACTACTAAGTATGACAATTTGTGCATCTTTCATTATTATACCATTTTTCCAGTTAAATTCATTTTTAATTTACTATATTCTTTTATATTTTTTTTGACAAGCACTTGAGCCATCCGGAGATTATATACTTCTGGATTTTCTTAAGCTCTGGGTCTTTGCTGTTTCAATTTTTACTATTCCTTAGTTTATGGAACAGAATTTAATATAATAAATATGGCTTTTTCTTTGTTATTCAATTCAAAAGTTTGAAATTCATTAAGTGGTAACCTCGATAACCCATTCGCTTTACCAAACAACTTTGTGTAAACATACTCTGTTTTAAAACTAAAGTCCTTTAATCTAAGCTGACCATCTATCTATTCTTTTAAAAATTATGTTTGGAAATGACGTGTCGAAAGCTAGTAAGTATTTAAAAGGTAATGTGTCAGTTTGAAGTATAAACTTTCTGCCTAATAAATAATCTTTTAAATGAAAGACTTCTTTTATAATTGCTCAGCATTTTTTCTCAATTTGACTGTATTTTATTTGTGTAATATTGAACGTCTTTGAGATGTACTCAATTGGTTTCTCTGACCAATCATTAAACCTATATAATACAACGCACCATAACCGTATTGAAAATCATCTGAAGCAATGATAATAGGAATTTTTCTATATATATGAAACAAAAACTTTATTACTACTCAAGACTTCTTTTGAAGTCTTAAAACTACTCTTACACTTTTGATAAACCTTGTACTTTTTATTTTTCCTAGTTAAGTCATTAAGTGACTAAGCTATTATAAAGAGTGTCCCAAAAGTAGTGTCACATTAGAAAAAAATTGGAAACTTTTTTAATGTTTTATTTATTTTTACTTATTAATATAGAAATTAATTTCTTAATAATATTAATAAAATTTGTTAGGTGTTAATCTATTAGATAAAAAAAGTCATAAAGCAATATAAGATAGAAAAAAAGTTATTTAATTTTTTTTTAAATGTGACACTACTTTTGGGACACCCTTTATAAAAATTTATAAAACCCAGTTTGAAAACTCCTTTTTTTATTTTGAATAAAATCTATTTTTTCGTACTTTTTACTGCTTTTGACAACAACCAAATTTATTTAAAATTTTACTTCATCTTAATTAAAATTTTAAATCTTACTTAATATGGATGTGAAATAATATGAGAGTAAAATTAGTATAGTACAAACATGAACTTTTTCGATTTTTTTTTCAAATCAGAAAAAAAAAATGAAAAAAAAGATATAATTTTACAAACTTGTAGAAGTTTTCATACATTTTTTTTTTGATTGATTACTCTTAAATACAATATTTATTTTTCAAAAAAATATAAAAATTAATTTTTTAAAATTTAAGCTATTGTTGTAGATTTAAACAAAACTTTTAAGATTAAATATTTTACCAGTATGGATTATTTTAACAGGTTTACTTATTTATATATCCAAAATAAGAAGTAAAAATTTACAATACACATTAAATGTCGAACAACTAGCAAAATGCGTTTTTCAATTAAATAAGTATATTAAAAAATTAATACATATCAAATTTCAAAAAGTTGCGATTAATTTGAATTTTTGGGTAAACAACGCTGCTGGTTGCTAATTATAGAACTTTTTTTGTTTGTATAATTATATGTTTATATAAATTACATTTTATTTTACATTTTAGCGGCATAATAATTCTTTTGTATGCGCTTACTTTTAAAGAAATCAAAGAAACTAGCAAAAAATAATTTATTTGTTTGTAAAAAAAACAAAGCAGTTTAAATTTTTATATGTTTTAAAATCATTGATATAAAAATTAACAATATTAAGCATTAAATGTCATTTATTTTTTAATGATGTTTGGAAGTTATTTATTATACAAAAGCTTTTAGTAATACTATTAAATATTTTTATTATATCAATTGTCAAGTTTTTTTAATTAAACAATAGTTGTTAATGATTAAAAAAAAGGACTGATTTTATTAATTGTTTATATTTTAATTGATAAAAAAATTTACAACAGCTATACATCATTTATTTTTTAAATCATTTAATAAACATTGAAAAGATTATGAATCATCATTAAAATGTCAATAGTTGATTATTAGTTATTATTAATTTTGTTAGAATACACTATAAATAATTAACAAAAAACTTTAATTAATTGTATAGTTAATTAAAAAATATATAATTCACAACTATAAACAAGAATAATAAGAAAACTTGTTAGAAATCTTAAAGGCAAATCTTTATAAAAATAATTTTACACCTTTAACATATTAATTATATAAAAAAGACACAAAAGAAGATTAAAGCAATTATTGTTTAATTATACACATGGGAGTTTATTTTAAACTATTAACGGTATAAATAAGTTCAATTATATAAAAGTTCCTAGATGAAAAAAATGTTAAAACAATTATTGCATCCTAATAATTTATTAAATTTCAAAAGTAAATGTGTACGGCCAACAACAAATGCTTTAACTTTGATAAAACAATTCAATTAAAAAAAACATTTGGCAAACAAAGGTATGGTAATGAAAATAGACAATTCATAAGATACATAGACTTAAATGAAGTGTATAAATAGATCTTTAAAAGCAAAATTATAAAGAAAATAGAATAATAAATTGTTTTAAAATATTATTACCTTTGGATAAACAATTATATACTACTATGAAAAATGATGAAGGGTTATTGATATATAAAAAAAATTACTGTTTTAAAATGGTAGGTTATTAGTGTTAATTATAGCACTTACACTCTTTGTCTAATTATATAAAAAAAACTTTTAGCCAATTAATTAATTTCGTTATATAATTAATCCAAAATTTTTTTTAATAATGCAGAAATAACAACAATGTTTCCCAAAACCAAAAATCATAAATTCAGAAAAATCTGCTTTGCAATAATATAACGAGCTAACCACAAAAAATTAAAAAAATTCTTTTAGACTCTTAGTTGTTACAAGCCAATTATTTCTGTTATAACTTTTTTGGCACTAACTCTCTCGTTTATTTTTATAATTTTATATATTATTATATATTCTTATATAAGGATCTATAATAATAAATAAAGTAATTAATTAACTCACTATCTATATATATTTTCACGCTCCCGTTTGCTGCTGTACTCCCGGTATTGCCGTCTCACGCTGCTGAATATAGAAAATAATAGTGAAAATCCATACTATCAGATTAATATCTGACAATTAGCAGTAAATAACTGAAGCTTTTTATAGTTGGATAGAAAGTGGGTGGATACGTTATAAAACAGAAAAATCTGATATCTTTGTGCTCCTTAAGTATCATTGAGAAACAGAAAATCAAAAATATCTGCTGAATTATATAATTAAGATAAATTATCGACAGAAATTTTATATCAAAAATACTTAATTATTCAATCAACCAGAATAATTAAAAATTTCAATATAAAAGCGTTAGCCGATATTACTATTTTAATTAAACTTTTCAGAAACTTTATTTTTCTATTGTATCTACCAAAGATATTTTAGAAGAAAAATCAAAAGGAAAATTAAATGTTCGACTTTATAGAAAATTGGATTGGAGAGGTTGAACATAAATTAGCCGTAGCAATCAAAGAATTTTTTAGAGAACGTTTAATTACACTTTTGGTATTGGGGCTTCTAATTAGCTTATTTTATAATTTGAAATTTTGGTGGAACCAAAGAAATATAAAAGAAAACGTGAAAATTAATGACCCTGTGAATATTAACTTAACAGAATACATCAACACCAACAGGAGATTGCAAAATCTTGAAGAACCTATTGTAGAAACAAACACAATTGGTACAAACACTGATAATGAACCAAGAAGAATTAAAACAGAGCTTATTCCTTTCCGAACAGCTGCTCCTGAAAGAACTCAAAAGCAACATTGAGTTGCAAAAGCTTCTAATTTCTTATTTGGCTTTTAAATTTAAAAATGGTAAAAAGGATTGGCAAGTTGTGATAAAAGAATGGAAATTTGCTGACTTAGATTATACAAACAAAGAACATAGAGAAAAATTACGCTGCATGGTAAACGGTTTAACGAGAAATCAAAGCAGTACTAATCCAAAAGGTCCACTTCATGATTGGTGGATTAAATGCCTAGCTGACAGTGAAAAATTCAAAAATCCAATAATTAATATCCAACAAGATATTTTAAACATATTGAAAAACACTAATAAAGATAGGAAAAGAAAGGCATCAATTGAAGAGATCAATTTATCACAAACTAATCAGTCAAAAAGACCAAATTTAAATGAAACATTAACCGATTATGACCACGATAATGACGCTGAAACTGATACCAGAATGGATGACAATATTTCTAAAGATATGGAAATGATTAACATGTCTCTACTTAACTTATCAATTAAGCATGATGAAAAAGAAATTACTGACAAAATTAAGAAAACAAAGCTTAAAAAGTTAAATAAAGAAATAAAATCAAAAGAATTCAATAAAATCAAAATGGAAATATTACAAATCATTCCAGAAAGTATGAAAACGTTGAAAAAGGAAAATCTTAAAATCTCAACCATTAAATTAAATGATATTGAAAAAATAGATGACAATATAAATAGATTATTCTACTCTAATCTATATGGAAAGTAAACTTTTATTGGTGTTACACCGATATAAAATGTATTACAATAGCAGCTTTTAAATAATAATTTTTATATTTATATTTTTTATAAAATTAATATTTTACTTCCTCATTTCTCATCTTTTTTTTTTTTCTTTTTATATTATATATTGTTTTTGAATATTTTTATAATTTTATAGCATTGATTTTTCCTTTAAGTTTTCTGAAGCACATTTCTATATTTTAAAGCATTGAACTTTCTTTTAGTTCTTCCATCATCTGCTCCTTTGATATCTATGCAGACAAGTCCGTCTTTGTCTTTTTTTAACTTTCTTATTTGATTTGGCCCTTCTAACTTTCTTTTATTACGATTCAGTTTTCTTTGCCAAACATAGTTAGATGTTGGTAATTCTTCCATCCCTATTTCTTTTTGTCTGTTGTTTTTTAATTTTTTGAGTAGGCGTAATGTTTCTATGTGATCATTGTTAACTAGCTCGTCCAACTCCCATTCATCACCAATTTTCTTGATGATTTCAAGTTGGTTATTTCCATATGGTTTCATTTTTGAGTGTAGCATCACCTCTGCCGGAGTAATGTTGGTTGATGATCTTGGCATGCAGTTCATATATGTGCTTATAATTGCTAATTCATCTTCAAAATCGTTTTTTTGTTTGTCAAATTTCCTTTTTTCTAGTGCTAATCGCAGAGATCTGATTGCTCTTTCACATTTAGAGTTGGTAAGGTGTTCTCCTGGTAAGGCATAAGACATTTGTATTCCTAATAGTTTCATTTCTTGTTCCATTGCTATAAAAGCCTTTGCATTGTCTGCGTGAATCATTTCTGGAATGCCATAACATGCAAACCATTTTTTGTTCAAGATTTTTATTGTTGCTTCCTTTGTCATTTTTTTTGTTGTAAAAAAACAAGCAAATGATGATAGATCATCCAAGATTACTAATACGTATACATTTCCTCCTTTTACTGCAAATGGCCCACAATAATCTATTGATAAGTGTTGTCCTGGTTGTGGTATTTCCTTTGTTTTTCTTTTTATACGAGTCAATGTATTTGTCTCATTGCAGACTTTGCAATTTTGAATCATTAATTTTAAGTGTTTTAATATTATGGCCAGTTTTTTTACATCAACTTTTTCTTTATGATATTTGGTCGAAATCCATGATAGTATTTTGCCATAGTTTTGATGTATGCCTTGTTCATGTAAATGATGGAATAGTTTTTCTGCCTCCTTCTTGTAATTTGAGGATTTGATTATCCAATTGAAGTTGTTGTGGGTGTTGTCTGAATCTTTTTGTGTTTCTTTTGTGTCAAGCATTTTTTTATTTATTATTGTTGTATCCTGTTTGCAAATGTTTACTGTTGGCCTAGAGTAGTAATCTGCTAACATGTTATCAGTTCCCTTGATAAATTGTGCTATTGGTGCATAATGCATTATACGTTCCAACCATAATGCCATTTTGTTGTTTGGTGGTTCTTTAGTGTTGATAAGCCCTATCAAGGGTTTGTGATCACTCAGTAACACTATCTTTGCTCCAAGTATCCATGTTCTGAAATAGTCAAGTGCTAATATAATCCCCCTTGCTTCTGAATATAGAGCTGGTTCTGTTTTTTTTAAAACTACTTTTCTTTTTGAAAAGTAGGCTACTGCTCGCATTGTTTTATTTTCATCCTTTTGTGCGAGACATGCTGCGTGGGCGAGTCCGGAACTGTCACAGAATAGGTAGTAAGTTTCACCCCTTTTTGGAATCATTAACTGTGCCTTTATTAATTTTTTCTTTATTTCTTCAAAGGCTTTTGTTTCTTCCTCTCCCAAATTAACTTTGTCATATTTTTTCACACTCCCTGTTGTTAATTTTATTAAAGGAATTTCAACTTCTGCAATATTGTCTAGCCATCGACGAAAATAGTTAGCTTGACCAAGAAAATTCTTTATGTCGATGACTCGTTTTGGTAACGTTATTGAATTTATTGCCTCCGTTTTCTTCGGACTTGGTTGGATGGTATTGTGTGATATGAAATAACCTAGGTATTCGATCTTTTTGACATTGTATAGACATTTTGACTCATTTGTGAATAAGTTGTATTGGGCTAATGTTTGCTTTACGTCCTCTACTTCTTTTATATGATCTGTTGGATTTTTTGAAAAACATATAATGTCATCAATATATGCTATTGTATTTGTATGTTTAGCTAAAATTCTATTTAAAACAGTTTGCCCCATAGCACTGGCATGTCGAAGTCCAAAAGGTAATTTTTGGAAACTGTATGTTATTTTTGTTTTCGGATCTTGAAAGCCCAAAAGTTTTCTATTGTTTTTGTTTAGGGTCAGTTGTGTAAAGTATTCCTTAAGGTCTAATACAGAGAATATTTCACTATCTCTCAGTTTGTGTATGTTCAGTGTTATATTTTCTGGTGCTATATCATAGTGTGGAATCACTTGGTTTATTGCTCTGCAATCTAAGCATGTTCTAACTCCACCATTTGACTTTCTTGTACAAACTAAACTCATTACAGTTTGTGGAAATAATTCTTTCCGTACTACTCCTTGTTCTTCCCATGTTCTAATTTGTTGGTGTACTTGAGGAATGTACTCAATTGGAACTGGATATCTAGCCGCTCTTGGTGGTGTGGCGAGTAGGATAATTTCGGGTAATGTAATGTCCAACAATGTGTCTTTTTGAGTTTTGTTTTTGTTGGAATCATAACTTTGTACTTGCTCTTTTTCATTGTCCTTTGTATCTTTTGTTATAGTCTTGTTTGTTGGTATGAACGTTAACTTCATGCCTAGTTCTTTTAGTGTTTTTTTGCTAATGATTCCATCATAATCTCCAGTGGTTAAAATGTCTTTATCCTTTAATATTAATATATCTGTGGATGTTGTATGACCCTTAAACTCTAGATCAACCGTGATATAAGCATGTGATGTGATTGTCGCATCTCCCAATCCTTTCAAAAAAGTTTTTTTTATTTTTATATCGCTTTTATTTATTTTATTTTTTTTATTTTTTATTAATTTAATTAATGCTGATTCTGAGAGAATATTTCTATTTGATCTAGTATCTGCTAGCATCTTGTGAATTTCTCCTTGTTCGTCATTCTTCCGTTTTATTTTTATTTCCAGTATATCATCGTCCTCTGTTTTTTTTAAACTTTCCACATTTGTCGTTTCATATATGTTTAGCATTTTATCATAATCTTCTGTGCTGTCTGAATTTTCATCATTCATGCGAATTAAATCCAGAAGTTGCTGCACCTCTTCTGCTTCACTTTCTTTGACCAACATTGTTTTTATGCTGTTTTTCCCTTTTATATCAGTCTTTGTTGTATTTTCTTTACATTGATAGCCCCTGTGGCCCATCTTTCCGCAATTGTAACAACTCCCTTGAAATGTAGTTGTTGTCGTTGCCATTCGTCGTAAGCGATTTCTTTGGAAATCCTCATTTATTCTTAGTGCCTCTGTTTCCAACATAGGTATCTTATAACTCATGCCATACTCTGATAATCCTTTTAAGTGTCCTATTCCACGAAACAGCTTTATTATTTCAAATTTGTACATTTCATTTTTTCTCTCCATTGAGAGATCATAATATTTAGCTTCAATTAGCTCTCTTAACCATTGTAATTTCTTCTTAAATTCTTCATTTGTCTTTATCTGCTCCATTCTTATTTCAAATGTTAATAATTGATTCTCAGCTTCCTCAGCTTTCATTTTTTTACCATACCAACGTACCAACGTGCCAAGTAGTGTAGCTGCACTTTCGTTGTCAATATTCGGGAAAGTGTCTTTGAGTCGTCGTTGTATTGTATCTTCTACTCTTAAAAGTAACCACATGGCGGCCCTTGGATCACCTATTTGCAGACCTGACAATATCATACAGCGCATGAAGTTGTCCTTAAATATCTCCGGGTCAGAACCTTTCTTAAACTCTGGTAACTGCTTGAACATAGTCAAATCTAATGTTCGACTTCTCATCCCGTTTCCGTACTCTTCTTCTCTGTGTGGTGGAATTTCTGAATTGTCATTTGCCTCCGGTGATCTATTATCTTCTGGTACATATGATAAGTTTAGATCCTCCTCTGATATAGATTCTAAACTTAAGATCAAATATGTAATATTTGATAGATCAATACCACTTTCTATCAGTCTTCTTGCTAAATCTATCTTTCTTCCAGTTGTTTGAAGACCACTTTGTTGACAAGCTGCAATTAAACTTGGTTTATTGTTCAAGTTGGCCAATTGTTCTGCCATCCTCCAGTCCAGTAAAACCTTTGATGGTGAATCTCTTTGAGTCAATTTGAACAGTAAACTTTTATTGGTGTTACACCGATATAAAATGTATTACAATAGCAGCTTTTAAATAATAATTTTTATATTTATATTTTTTATAAAATTAATATTTTACTTGGAATATTATTTAAAGGATGGAAATTGAGAAGAATCAAACCATTTATGATTGATAGAAATAATTTAAATTACATTCATTTACATAATCTAATTAATACATTGTTATCTAAGACAGAAAATTTTGAAATAATAAAATTATTAGGTTATATTACTTGTTTATGTATGGAAACAATATGTAATTTGAAAAAAGAAAATAGTTATGAAAAAGATATTGCTAAACTAAAAAAGAAAATTGATACTATTGAAAAGAAAGTATTATATATGAAAATGATTAAGAAAAAATTGAAAACTGAAAAAAGCAAAAATGAAATCAATAAATATGGGTATGAATTAAGGAAAATTGCTGATAAAATGAAAATTAAAGATGATTGCGATTTAATTCTGCACCAATATAATAAAAAGATTTCAAAAATAAATAAAAGTATTGTTAACATACTTGAAACATGTGTCATCTAATGATATTATGGGAAAAAGAAGAAATTATAAACATAAAGAAAGTATAAATAAGCCTTTTCTAAATAATATAACACATTATTCTTTATACAAATTTATATAATATTCAAATAAAATCTAGCTAACGAGATTTTTAGTATAGTAAACCTAAAAATTAAAAAGAAAAACAGTTTACTGTCAACACAATTTGGTAAAAAACCCTCACCAAAAACACTACGATATCTAAAAAATTCTAATAATATTGTTTGCAAATTAAATAGCAATAAAGCAAGACTATTCTATGCAAATCTTTCAAAAGATGTACCAAAAAAGAATAGAAAAAGTATCAATAATATTAAAGAATTTACTGACTTGTTACATAAAAATCACAAAATGTCAGGCATGACATTAATAATGAATTAATAAAGAACGCATTCAATGAAAATTTAAAGTACACAGCTCTATGGAAAGCACCTGGTCTAGACTTCATACCTGGAGCACTTTGGAAACATTTTGATTGCTTCAAAACTAAATTAGAAGATTGGATAATTAAAATAATTAATGGTGAAAAAGAATTATCTGAAAAAGATTGTACTGGAATCACATACTTATTGTACAAGAAAGGTGAAAAAGAAAATCCCAATAATTATAGACCAATTACTTGCTTAGGAATTCACTACAAAATGTTAACCGCGTGTATAAATTCAATAATAACCAACTTCCTAGATAATCATAATGAAATCAAAGATTTGTTATTCCCAATAAATCAAATTGCAGGAAGAAAAAATATCCGAAGTACAACGCATGCTCACCTGATAGACAAAGCTATACAACTAGACAAAAAACATAACATTCAAAAGAAAGGTGACAAAAATCATCTAAAAATGGGATATGTCGATTTTAAGAAAGCGTATGATTCAATGTACAAGGAGAAAATAATGGATATACCAGACAATAGTAGGTTAAATACGAAATTAATTTTATGTCTGAAAAATATAATGGACAAGTGGCAAACGTCAATATTCTTAAACAAAAAGATGTTGAAACCATACAAAATAGAAAGAGGATTGCTACAAGGTGACAGTATGTCACCATTACTATTCATTATAAGTATCTCACCAATTTCTTGGTTTTTAAATAAGATGAAAAAAATAGAGTTAAAAAGAAACCAAAAAGAAGTGAAATTTATTTCAATAAACCACATTTTCTATATGGACGATCTAAAAATGTATTCAGAAAAAGCTGATAATTTGAAATTAATGTTCAAAAAAGTGAAAGAAATAAGTAAAGAATTAGGATTTTCGATGAACACAATAAAATCGGCGAAAATTACTGATAATGCTAACAGTATAAGTCTAGATGAGTCTTGTAAAGATATTGATATCTCTGTGCAAGAACACATCCCAGAGGTACTCAACACTTACGCTTATCTGGGAATAGACCAAAAATGTCTAGACAATGCAAAAGTTTCAATATCAAGGATAGCAGAAAAGGTTGATCTGCTAACTAATGAATTATTTAATTCAGAGCTGTGTATAAAGCAAAAGACACAAGGATATAATTCAATTTGTATCCCTGTAATATCCTATATTGCAAATAATATGCTTGGAAACAGTAAATTTGAAAACACTCTGAACATGATTAAAAAACAGTTATCAGATAAACTAATAAGAACTTTAACTATATCAAAAGTGAGACAGAAGAACAACATAAGAGATAGAATATTCCTACCTAACAATAAAGGAGGTTTAGGAATCAAAGATCCTTAATTTGAATTCATGCTGTCACATGTTATCTCATACATATATATGATATTTCAAAAAGATTTGCGTGGTTGTCATGAACGGCATGATTTAACGTTAATTTAAAAAGAAATTTGGAACAATGAATTAATTTTAAGGAGTATATTTTTGTTTAAATTATCATTTTATATTGTAATTACTTTGTACACGTGTTATTGTATAGACCCTAAGATATTGTCCCATTTATATGATTATTTATATTGTATTGTCTCATCTTACATGATTATTTTATATTGTATTGTCTCGTTCTTATATGATTATTTTATATTGTATTGTCTCGTTCTCATATCATTATTTTATAATTATAATTTTAGGCTTAAGTTAAGGTTAAGGGTATTTGTGTAAAGTAGTATTGAGATATTGTGGGATCTAGTAAGTTTCTTTTTTTTGTAATGGTAATTTTGTAATAATTTAGGTGACCACTAGAACCATCCCTTCTTTTATTAATTAAAATTGTAATTGTATTGTTGTGATATTGTGGTATAAATAAATTGGTCTCTAAGTAAATGTTTAACAGTGGTATAACGCAAAATTTATTATCTTCGACTATTAATGGAAAGCGAACTATTATCAAAGATATGGTACATGTTTTAAAAATGTTGGATGAGAACATGGATGTGAAAAATATCAAAATTATATATGATGGAGATGAAACTAAACTTGAATTTCTTAAGAAATCTTGGACTGATGAAAAAACAGCTATAAAAGAAATCTCATCTCTACTAAGAGAAAAATATATACAGATATTGATAGAAAGAATAGGTAATAAGAATAACTATGGTAAAAACATTGTAAATAATGAAAACTTACAATTCCCAATATTTGACAGTTCATTAAATAATGAAACAATGCGGACGTATTTATCCATTACCGAGAATCAAATTCTACTCAAAACGCATCCAGCTAATATAAATAAAAACAACACTAAATGTAGACTATAGCGAAAAATAGATGATTTTTGTTGGTGTCCACCCAATATTAGAATAACCACACGTAGAGTAATAACTTTACTTTATTAGCAAAATAAACATACAATGAAACCCCTATAATAGGAAAAATTATTATAAAATTTATTTTAAAATTACTTAAAAATATTTCAAAATTTTTCTTAAAAACATCATCTTTCAAATAGTTTTTATCCTTTCTTCATTTTTCCAAATCCCGGTTTACAGAATTTCTTTATAAGATTTTTATATTTCTCACTCTATGTAATAAGAACATAGAATCATTGTCGCATGTATTAACATTTTGTGATAAAACTCTGAGTACTTTCGGGAAACAACGTCATGATATGGTAACAGCCGTAATATGGAAAAGAATTATAAAGAAATATGGTTTCAAATATAATCCAAAACAAAGGTTGTATGAGAACGAAAAGGTAAAAATTATATGGGACTTTAAACATGAGACAGTAAAAAAACTCTACCATACGAAACCTGATGTAACAATTATAAACAAAGAAACAAATCAGGTCAATTGTTAGAAATTGCAATCTCGATGGTTAGAATTTATGGAGATACAAGAAAAGATCAAATTAATCAGATACACGGTAAATGGGGAAAAAGAAGTTAATTATGAAAATTATAAGAACATACTTCATGGAAATAATATCAAAGATATTTTGTTACGTGAAGGTTATTCAGATGTCAACTTCATACCTATAATTATCAGTACATCTGGTGAAATCAAAAATGATACTGCAGAAAAACTAAACAAATTACTTGTAGAAAAGAATATGAAATACATTTACTCACAAATGAGTAAGAATGCTCTTGCAGTTTCACATAGAATCCTAAGAATATTGTTTAGTAATAAGGAATAGAGTAACCAGTAAGTATTGAAAGTTTCTATTACTATTCAAAGCTACTATGCAATTATGTGAAAACAAACATAATAATGTTTTCAGACATCTTGCACATATAGGAAAATTATAACACATACAAAAGAATTTAAACAAAAATCAAACAAAAATGAATTAAAGAAATAGTTTGTTATGAATAATTCAAATTCCAAGAATATTTTAAGAATAAAAAATATTAAATATATAAACATATTTTAATTTATTATAATTGACTTTTGTTTTTTGTTATTGTTAAATTTTATTATATATACCTGAATAAAACACTGGCATTTACCAACATCACAAAGAAGAATAACCTATGCAGGCTATGTAAGAAAAATATAGAATCATTATCCCATGTCTTCACATCTTGTGAAACAATAATAAGTTCTTTTAGTAAAGAAAGACATGATAGGGTAAGTCATGTAATATGGAAAGCACTGATATCTAAATATAAATTCAAATATATTCCAAAGAAAAGATTGTACGAAAATGCAGAGATACGATTTCTATGGGATTTTGGACATGAAATAGTTGAAAAACTTCATCATACTGTAAAGGATAACAAAAATGCATTATAATATTCAATTCATTCTTGAGAAAAATAACAAACAAAATTTATATAAAAAAAGATTAAAATTATAAAACTTTTAGATTTAATATTGTTTAATATAATAAAATATTTTTGTTAACATTTATATGGAGGTTCCACCTATCTTGAACTGTACTACACAATGAAAAAACAAGCTGGTTTCGAAACTTTTATTAACACACTTAAAAAGCTAAAGTTTTGACACAAAAAACAACCGAGACACTATGTGAATATTAGATTCGCGAAGAATATGATTCGGCTGAGGAAATGGTAAGGCAAATGTTACAACCTGTCCCAGATAAACCAAACCAAAACAATATAGACAAAACTGATTCACTTGATACTAATCCTGAATTAGACCAACAAAATATCACAGAAAAAAAATGTCCGTCATTTCGACGGGGGTTTCAGACAAATTTTATGCTACGTTGTTTACAATATAATGATGTATTTATAAACAATAACTTTTATTAAAATTAAAAATTTTTAAGCAATAAAAAAAAAAGTTTAAAACGTGTTAAAATAAAAAAATAAAATAAAAATTTTTATTTTTTTATATTTATTTTAAAATAAAAAAAAATTGTTTTTTAAAGCAATGTGTAATGATTGTTACAATTTTTCTTAAAGATTAATTTTTAGAAATAATATTATATTTACAAAATAATGTATAATAAAATTATTAATAAAGTAAGCTATAATAAAGTTATATTGATAGTATGATTTGAATAAATTTTTAGATATAATAACTAAAAATGTTACAACGTTTATTATAAAAATGTCTATATATTTTGATATGGTTATATACATATTTTTTTTATATTGTCATTATAAATTTTTTTTTTTTAACTTTTTATTATTGGTATTTATATATTTATAATTAACATATAAAAATATAAATTTATAGTTTTTATTCATTTAATTATTTAAAAATTAATCTTTAAAATTAAAGAAAAAATTATATTATTTTTATAAAATATTATTAAACTTTAATTTAAAAAAAATAATTAATATATGATTTTTTTTATACCATTATCCAATTTTTTATAAAAATATTATTTTTAAACAATAATAATAATTAAATATTTTTTAAATATTTAAAAGTAACTTTGTGTAAAAAATGATAATTTTAAGATAATTGTAAGTTATTGTATTTATTAATTTTTTTAACTTACGCAAAAATTTGGGTGTCGCAATTTTGTTTTTTTTTAATAGTATTAGCAATATAAGATTAAAAAATTGCTTAACAAAAAAAATAAAAAAAAATAGTCATTTTGTGAATAATTGTTTATTTAAACATAAAAAATCATTTTTAATGATAACAGTGGTCATTAATAAAAAATATAATATTTTAACACTAAAAACACATTTTTTTAAAATTGTATTTAAAACGACATTTATTCTCTTTCCATATTTTATTCAAATTTAATCATTCTCGTTAAAAGAATTGGATATGTCACAAGAAATATCAATTGTTTCTTTTGATACAGGATATATTCTAATATCTGATATAAACTCATCTTCAAATTTCCATTTAATATTTTGAATTATTGATTCGTACGTTGTTGTGTCATTTGACTCATTAATAGCATTCTCAACAAAATTTTTCCATACAACTTTTTGAAGAACAGACTTGCACGGATTAATGAAACAATTTCCACTTAATAAAAAATCTTTAATTCTTTTGTTTGCGCCTTCAAATCTTATTGTTGAAAAAAATGTTGGCTTTATATTTTCAAATCTTTCTAACATTAATCCATAATCTGTAATGTTGTGAAACTAAATAAATTCTACTATAAATTTTTTTAAACATTTTTTTAAAAGAGTTTCTTAAAAATTTTTATACTTTTTTTTAATTTAATTTTTTATTTTAATGTTTTTAAAATTTAAAATTGAAATTGTTTTAAGTTTTGTTTTTATAAATAAAAACTTCTAACAAAAGTTGTTATCCCGGAAGGCTATGTCAGAATAGACACGCCTTAAAAAAGAACTATAAAAGGAACATTGGAAGAATTTAAAAACACTCTTTTTGAAACAACTCATATATAACTCACTCTTAATATTTCTCAGTCTCAGTCTCAGAACATATTATATTAATTCATATATTACTTTACATTGTTTACTATTATAATAAATAAACTCTTTTAACTTAGATCACTGTTTTATATAAATAACCGGGAGCCTTAACAGGCTCCCAAATGATCCAAAAGGATTACAAAGTTAATTTTTTAGTTTAAAATATTCTGCTATTAAAGGTTTATGGTAAATTTTGTATAAATAATAATATCATATTTTATTTCAATAAAATTTATTATTAATATTCAATTGAATTAATAATACTGCGCAAAAGAATGAAATAAATATGATTAATTGATAACTAATAATCATAAAGTTGTTAACCTAAATACTATATAATAGTAAAACTACGTGTTTTAGGTTTTTAAAGCTATATCAACAAGTTTTTTTATTGTTTGCAATATATTGAAAAAATGGGACAATAATAGCAATTATTAAGTAATTTTCTAAATCATTTAAAACAAAAAATTAGTAAAAAAAGTCAGATTGAGAAAATAAATTCTTGTTTAAACAAGACAGTACTTTCCCTTATAAGTTTATTTTTGATCTTTTTTGTTGAGTCAGAAACTTTTCATTTCACTTTTGTATAGACAGTGTTTACAAAATTTTTTTGTTTTTTTTATTAAATATAATAATTTAAATACTTTTAAATTAAAACTGTTTAATGATATTATAATTAAAAAATTATTTTTAAAATAAATTTTTATTTTTAATTTACCTTTAATGGCATTGTAAACTGATTATTCGTTAACAAAAAAATCGTTTCAAGTATTTTTTCGGCATAATTTTCTACATTTTCTGCACAACAACTATTAGACCATTCAAGTTTTGGATTTGAAAATACTAAAGTTATATTAATAGTGTTTTGTAATAAAAATAAATAATCATTCACTTCTGCTTCGTGATTCTTAGTTTCACAAACAAATTTATTTCTTAAGAAATAAAAGAAGCATATCATAGTATATACTCGATAGGCTCCTTTTAAAGGAAAAACACCTTTTTTACCAAAGTCTTTATTTTTCCCTTGTTTATTTGTGAAAAAATCATCTTTTAAAACAAAAGCTAATTGAGAATGCAACTTTAATTTATTTGCTTGATACATTATCTCTTCTTTAACATATAATGCCGATTTTTTAAATCTATGCATAAAAAAATTAATAGATAAAAAAAGCATATACGAAATAATGCCTTTTGAAAAAAAAAATAAATAAAAAGGAAAAAGTGGCTTTCTTGTTTTTATAAAGTCGATAGAATTTAATAATTAATATGAAAAAAAATTTAATATATAGGGTCGCACAAAAGTCGTACACCACTTTTTAAAACTTTTTTTCTACTTAATATTTTTTTTGTAATTTTTTTTTTATCTGATAGAGAATTGTTAATAGTATAACATATTATAAGATCATTTTTAAAAAATTTTTTTAAATTAAACTAAAGATAAAAATATATTATGATATTTATATTAATTTTAATAGTAAAAAACCTCTATTTTTTACTATTTTTTTAGAATATCTTGCTTAGTGTGTACAATTTCTTTTTTAATATTAATTTTAACATTACTTATTGATTAAAACTAATTTTTATAATTAAACCAATAATTTCTTTTGATATAATACTGTTATCCTGAAAGATTATGTCAGAATAGACACGCCTTAAGAATGAATACTATTTAAGAACATGGAAGAACATTTTGAGGCAGTTAATAAATATACAAATATACCAGAACGTAATATAATTTCTAAACTCTTTTATATATACTTTATATCATTTATTTCCCTTTTACTTTTAATAAAATCTTAAGTTATATTATTGTTTTATTGTTATTCTTATAAATAACCAGGAGCCTTAACAGGCTCCCAAATGATCCAAAAGGATTACAATACCACATCATACAGTTACTTACTTAACTTTTTGGGTAATAAAATTAAGAAATAAGAAAAAAAATACAAAAATAATAATTTTAAGACTAAAAAATTTAATAATTTTAGAAAAAAATATTTAAAAAAAATTTTTTTTTATTACAGTCATTTTTTTTTTTATTAAAAATTACTTATAAACTAATGAAAGATAATAATTAGAAATATTTCAATAGTTTAATAACTGTATTTTTAAAAATATTTAAATAAAAAATTGGAAACATTTTAAATGCATTATTTTTCTTTACTTTTTGAACTAGAAAACAATCTCTTATTGTTAACCATATCTTTTTTAAATAATTATCTATCAGATAAAAAAAAATTCATAAAAAAATATTAAGTAGAAAAAAGTTTTCAAAAGTGGTGTACGACTTTTGTTTGACCCTGTTGTACGTTAAGTGATTATTGTTTAACGAAAATATGTTTTCAGTTTAAAATAAAAACATTATCAACATTATTGTAGGAGTTGTTAATGAGTTTAAAAGTTAAGGTAATATATGATTTTTAAATTTAGATATTAACCAGTCAATATTATGATTTCTAATTCTTCTTTTTCTACCGGTAATAATAAAAATTTTTGACCATGGTTTTGCAAAGCATTTAAATGATATTAAAAGTTATTTTCATTTAAAGAATCCATAACGCCTGAATTTGCGTTATTATTTATTCATAAAGATTGTTTTCTAAGTTATAAATGTGATTTAATTTCATTAGTTTTTATAATGTTTTATTTTATTAATGGAATGGTGCCATAAAAAAGTTATCCATTAGATAAGCATGATACTCTTTATCAAAAAAAAGTAAATTTTAAATTTTGAAGAAATACGGAAATTTTATATCAATAAAAAACAAAAAGATATAATAAAAATAGTTTTGAACAAATGGTATGGATATACAGGTACAACAAAACCAAATAATTGTTCAGTAATTGAAAACATGCAAGATTTTTTCAGTGCAAATGAAAGTATACAGAATTTGGTAATCTTACAATAGTAAGAACTTACCAAACAGTTAATATAAATTAAAAATCAACATCAACGAATAGATCAAAGCTTGTTGATAAACGAAATAAAAACGATATTATAATAAAGAATAAACTATCATTTTTGATTCTTATGTATAATTACGTTGTTAAATGATATATCATTTTAATTACAGAAGGTTAATTTATTCAATATATTTTTCTATTGTAAATTTTTAATTTTAGGATTAAACAAACGATTAATTACAAAAAATTTTTGATAATACTTCTTTTAGAGATATTCTTTTTTATTGTATTGAAAAAATAAAAAAAACATACAAGGTGTTTCAAATAGTAGTTCCGGATTTTAAACTTAAAAAAATTTTTTTCTTTATAACCAAAATGAAATTTTTTTTTTATTTTAAAAATAATGGTTTGAAATTTTGCTAAATAAAAGTTTTTTTTGTTATTTTAATTTTTTATTTTATAATAACAAAAAACTATAAATATGGCTTGAAGAAGCAGCAATTTAAGTCAAAACACGATTAAACTTTTTTTATAGTTTAAAATGGTTTTTTCTAAAACTTTTTTGTCATTGTCCACTATTTCAAAAGCCTCTTTTATCCTTTTCTTCAGCTTATCAAGACAGTTGGTTCTTTTAAACAAGCAATTTGAAATGACTCCAAAAAAAAAGTTCATTAATAGAGATCGGGTGGTTTAAAGGACCATATCAAATTTCGTGAGCCACTATCTATCGAGCGCTCATTAAAGTTACTATCAAGGCATTGACGCATCATTTTTGAATATCGTGAAGAAGCCCCGTTTTGAATAAAAATAAAATCTTTCAAAGAATGCTCAAAAGAAATTTAGAATAACTTGAGTTTGCAACAAGTCAAGATAAGATTGTCTAGTAATTGTACCTTTAAAAAAGTAAGGACCGTAGACTTTATCGTGATTTATTGCTTCCTATACAGTCACTCGGGAAAAATAGAGAGATAGTTCTTTAAAACAGCCAAGGTTGTCAATGTATTATATTCTACAGTTGTGACGGTTTACTCTTACATCAAGATGAAAATAAGTTTCATCTAGAAAAATTAAATTTTTTAGATGATTGTGGTTTATCATAATGTGTTTAAACTCGTTCTGGCTGAACTAACGACGCTTATCGTGATCAAGTATCTCCAAATGTAAAACAGATCTTAATTTGTAAAGTTGATACTTCATCACTTTATGCGCACACCAGGCTTTTAAAAATGATGACTCTGTTATAAGACCTACTGACGAACAGAGATACCTGGTTTTTTTTCCGCAATTTTCTTAACGCTAATTTTAACTTCCTCTAATTTTTGGGACAGCTTTTTGTGGGAAATCGTTTCCACACTTCCAGCTAAGAAAATTAAAATTAACGTTTAAAGAAATTTTTTTTACTCTTGAAAAAATTTTTTACCTAATTTCTTAGCGATTTTTCACCTTGGAATTTTGCTTTTTTTATTCTCTGCAAGAAATTTTCTGAAGGTTTAATCATAACTTTTATTATTTTTCAAATTAGAAGCAAAAAGAAAATTTTTTTTTGAGCTGTAATTACCCATAGTAGAAATTTAAAATAAGATTTTTTTTAAATTAATTTATATCAATTATCAATTACCTTTAACATTAATTTTGATCTTTTTATGCACAAACTTTAGACTTTATAAAATTTTTCTTTGTGGACTATACTAACATTTGTTTTTTTGTCATTTATAATAATTTAAAAAAAAATTTACAAAAAAATATTTAAAACATTTATTTTTATTAAAAAAAATTCTTTCAAATCGATTGAAAAAAAATATTAAAATTTAAAATCCTTAAGTACTATTTGAAAAATCCTGTACGTTTCTAGATTCTAAATGTCTTGTTGCATAATCTCACCATGGTGCTTATGAGGTGTTAAAATTTCCCAAAACTTACTAAATGCTCTATTGCAATCTTATATCTATTGTATTAATAAAAACCCTTCACACAAAATTACGCAGAAAATAAGTAAAAATTGTTATTCTAGTGAAATATATTTCGTTTTGAGAGAACTCAATGAATGGATTTTTGGAATAATATTATTAAACTAATATTAAATTTAATATTCATTAAACTTATTGATAATTTTTTTAGCTATTATTAATTATTATTAGTTATATATTGTGTCTGAGTGTATTTTTTATTTTTTAACTATTATTGTCTTTAATGTTTATTGTAATTATTGATAATTTTAGGGAATTTGTTAAAATAAACATTTTCTTTGAACGGTCGTCCAATTAGTCAATTTTTAAGAAGTATTTTCTTTAAAAAATTTTTATTTTCTAAACCACAATATATTAGTGATTAAACAATAGATGCAAAAAAAATTTGCAGATTGCTTAGTTTCACAATTAAAATCTGAGCAAGTTTATCGACTTCTTACAATGATACTTGTTGACTTGTATTTTTAGCTGTCAGAAAAGTAAGATTATAAACTCTAGATTAATAACTACCTGATTTGTTATGACAAAACTGTTGAGAAAGATACTTTTTTTCTCTCGGAATTCAATATTTTGAATTGTCTTCCTTCTGCAGCCTATCTTGTTTAGCACGGCGTTCTTGTTCTCGGCAAATTAATTTTTTTGCCCTGTTCTTCAGTTCCAAAATGTTTTTTTTTATTAACCTGTGATTCCAATTGTTCAACAATTTTTTTTGGAAGAGTAACCAGAAAATCAAGTTTGATTAATGTTTGAAAAGCTTTTTCACACTTTTGTAAATTTATGGTTATTTTATCCATTCCCACAACTTGCGTGTTACCAAGTATAGTGTTCATTGAAATGCCACATGCTGCTACCGTTTTATTAAAAGACATCGAAAAATGAGTTTCAACATTGCTTGATAAATTCTTAATTATTTGTTCTTTCCTTATTTGCTCTGAACTGATTAATTTGAGTATCTAACAGTTGAGTTATATGCTCCACGATATTCATGAAAGTTGTATCTTCTAAATTAAAGTGATGTATTGTCGTTTTATATAGGTGTAATGCTTGTTCCTTTAAACATTTCTCTAAAAATAAATTTATAATAGTCTTGCGTAGATAAACTTTTTGAAGTGTATAATATGTTCATTGAGTAAAATATTTTATTAAGTAGTACAAACCCTATAATAAAACAAACAATTAAAATTAAGTCATGGGTTTAAAATGATAAAAATTAAAAATGATTTAGAATAAAATTGTTTAACAGAAACAATTTTAACTTTCAGTACGATCTTGGTAAAGTGTTTCTTTACTATTGCCAAATCAAATCACTTGCTCCATAGTGTAAATTTAACAAAATTGCATCCAGCAAACGATTGTAGCTTGCTTAACATAGTAAAGTTATTTGTTTTAATTGAGGTTTATAGATAGTTAGCTTTATTCAAATGATGATGTAATAGTTTATGGTTTAAAAGGAGTGTAATTTCACGTAATTTTGTTTCGTCAATGATGTAATTTTATTTTGTCAACGGCGTGTTGGTGCAATGAGAGATTGGTTTCAAGTGATTTCTTTTTTTAATGGTTTGTCGTTTTGTTTCTCGTTGAAAAGACTGTAACAGTTATCTTACAAGTTTCTCAGCTGCATCATATTCCTCGCGATTTCAATAGTCACGTAGTGTTTCGATCACTTCCGGTGTTACTATATAAGCTTTTGTAATAGTGTTAAGAAGAGCTTCAAATCCAGCTTGTTTTTTATCATATAGTAAAGTTCATAATAGATAAACCTTCATATAAATGTGAAAAATTATAAGTTTTATATATAATATTTATTACAAATATTAACTAGCTTATCTTATTATTCTGTTTTCTTTTATATAAGCATATATTGTTTTTATTTTCAAAAATGCATTATAATTTAATAACATTATGATGCATTTCTTGATATCTTATTATCTTTTAAATCTTTTACAAATATAAATTTGTAATAATCACAAATAGATAGATTTTCCGTTACACATGCCATGTTCACAGATAATTCAAATCGCTGTCTTCAATGCTGGAATTCTATAAATTTGCATGCTGCGAAGGATTGTAGTTTATCTAACATAAAAGAGTTATTTATTTTAATAGTTTTTGATAAATGTGTAGCTTTTTTCAACGAGTGATGTTTTAATATATGTTGTTCGAATAGGATTTTAGTATCAAGTAATTTGCTCCATCAATGGTTTTCTCTGTATAAAGAAAATAAGTGGTTGTTTCATATCTAGTTTTAAAAATCATAACATCTGTTTTATAAGTTCATCAGCTGTGTCATAATCATCGTGGCTCCAGTAGTCACGTAAAGTTTTATTTAATTCAATTGTTAATAATTTAGCTTTAGTATGGGTGTTGGGAAGAGTATAAGAACAAGCTTGTTGTTTTATTGTGTAGCAGAGTATAGAACAAGTGAACCTCCATTTAAGGTTAAATTATAAATTTATTTCTTTATATTACCACAATAATAAGCTGCATAGATTGTATTTATTTTATAATTCAGATTTCTTTTATTTCATTTTATTTTGTTATTGTCTTTTACACTAAAAACATTAAAAACCCTCGTTGAAAAATGCTAAATATGCATTAAAATAAATAACTTGTTAAGAAAATAAATTCACAATGATAAAAAATATTTCTATCTTAAATCTTTTAAATCATTAGTTGTAGATATAATATATGTAAATAAAACGCCTTTCATTGAAGATATGCTGTTCATCAAAATATGTCATAGCCAAGCAACTCAATGAATGCAGTACAGCTACAATTTGTTCATTTTTTACCAAATCAATCTTTCTTTTTTATAGTATTTTAAAAAAATCCATACGGATTGCGCAAAATGTTTTCAGAGAAAATTAATTCAAGAACTTTGTTCTTCTAATGAAATTTAACATACAATAGGAATGTCATTTAAACATTAGTCCAATCAATATAAAAACGATTTTTCCGTACTATGAAACTGGCACTTTACAAGGAAAAGTGGAAAAGAAAATCAATTAGAAAAATACGCTTAAAATGGTTATTTTTATTTTAATGACACTTCATTATGATTATCTCTAGTATCTCTAACAGACATTGTTTTTGGCTGTAATGTCGTTCATCCAAATACCAAAGAATACGCTAACAAAATAATCCAAACTATAAATCTTTAGAAAACACTTATGGATGTTTCTCGATTACCTTCTACTATAATTATCAAAAAGCCTGAAGAAAATCAAACTAATAAAAAAATTTGTTCACATAAATTCATATCTGATACAAATGTCAAAGTTGTAAAATCAACAGATTTACGTAACGATTAAATTTCATTTTTTTATAAGTTTTTTCACCTGAAGTTTAGAAAAGGCATAACTGGAACTCTGAAAATAGCCTCATAATTGAAGACTTCACTGATCAATAAAAAATCCAGGATAAAAAAAGTTAGGATTTAAATTCCAAATAAAAATCTTTATGGAGAGAACGAACTTCTAATTAAATATTAATTAAAAATATTTTGATTAAATCGTCATAAATTATCCTAAATTGTATTTCTAATTTTTTTTATTTTTAGACGTTTTCAATAAAATTTTTAATTGTTTTTACTAATATTTTTTTTAATTCATTAATATAAGTTTTGCTTAACATTTTTTTAATGTCTTCTATTCCAGATTTTTCATCATTCCATAATTTTCCTAAAATAGTTAGACATTTTTTGTTATTGTTACATTCTATTCTAATATCCTTTATCTTGAATTCAGGTTGTTAAACAAATGGACATTACGACATTGCATTTTATTCATGAAAACGATGCTTTAAAGAAATTAAAAAGATACAATGTATTTATTTTATATTTAGCGTAAGTAATTTAACTCAAAGGGTAATTGATAAGGTGTAAAAGTGATAAAGTATCACTCGTCCCGGTCTCTGTTTTTCACTTTATAAAGATTCTTATTTTTCATTTTTTATCATGCTTTTACTATAATAGTTATGTTGACCAATGTTATTTTCCAGTTCTTTAACATGATCTTCTTGTAATAGTGTTTCAATTTCTTGAATTGTTGTTTTATCATTATCCCATGATTTATTAAGCATACTTAAAATTGTTAAATCACCATTGTACGTTATGTTAATATCATTAACAAGTGCCAGATTTTTTTTTGAATTTAAATATTAAAGTACAATACAACAAAACATTAAAAAATATCAACAAAATAAATGTACAATAAATATAAAGCAATTAAAATAAAATCTGTCGTTTCACTAATGGATATGAACATAAACAAAAGTTACTTATTTCATGAGAAATAATAATTGTATAAACATAATTCTTTTAACAGTGTATTGAATTTGTTTTGATAATACATATTATAATTGAAATTTGTTGTTTGATTGAATATTATAATTTGCTTATATAAACATATTTCGGAAGTACAATTAACTCTTCACTTAATGTTAATTGACATTGAACTATTAAAAGAGTATAAGTAGATATTTCAAAAATTTTTTTATTTTCTACTATTCATTTAATATTTTACTGATGTCCCTAACCAACATTTTGATTATTAACTGGAGATTTATGCCCAAATAGTTTTCTAAGCATTCTATGTGATACAACAAGTGCATTACTTCCCATATTAGTTCACATATTATTTAGATATTTAGGATTTTTATCTAACAACTTAGTTATTTCTAATTGGGTTTTTTTTAGTATTTCTCCAGAAGTTGATATAATAAGTAAAATAAATATCACATCATTGAATCTATTTCTTAGCAGTATATTTTTAAGATTTCCGCCATGTTTCATGGATTGATATTTAGTGTGATTTATTTCTATTTCACCATTGATTGTATATCTAACTTTTTTGATCTCTATCTGATATTTCATGAGTTCTGACATAGAGATAGCAGTTTCACACAAAATAACTTTCTTGTTTATTTTATCTTTTATTGTTATATCAGGTTTAGTGTGATATAATTTATTTTCTACCTCATGTTTGAAATCCCATAAAATTTTTACATTATCGTTTTCATAGATTCTAGGTTTAGGAATATATTTGAAGCCATACTTCTTAATTAATTCTTTTCATAATACTCTAATTACTTTGTCGTGCCTTTCTTTATCAAAGTTTCCCATAGTTTTTGGGCATGATGTCAATACATGGGTTAGTGTTTCCTTACTATTTTGACATAATCTACACTTCTTATTATTCATATGTGTATTCATAGGGTGAGTTCTTATTAGTACTTGGTTTTCAGTTATAGATAAGAATGTTCTAGTCATCATATTAGATAAATTTGATTTTAATACTGGAAACTCTAGTTCATCATTCTTATAATATTTACCAAAGTAGTTATTTTCATCAATTTCTGTATACAAACTATTGATGTAATTCTCATTTAATAACTTCTTTATATCAGTTTCAGCAGCTTTGAAATCTGACCATTTGTAGTTAAATATTTCAAGTGAAGTTTCGTCGTCTTTGTATTCTACCTTTATGTCTTTTATAGTGATATTTGGTAACACTTCTTTAAATATATGAATTAAATCTTTGAGAATAGTTCTTTTACCACTTCTTGTCCATGATAACCAATTCTGTGTAATGCCTCTGAGACTTTCTTCAAAAACTAGATATAAAGCAGTAGACACATGAGATAATTTGTATTCTTGTACTGGGTCTTTTAAACCTAATCGTCCTTTTTCTACAGGTAGGAAACTTCTTTCTCTCAAATTATTCTTTTGCTTTACTTTAGTTTCAAGAAAGATTTTAAGTAATTTGTCTTTTAGTAACTATTTAAAAGCATTTAATGTGGATTTAAATTTATTATTTCCCAACATATTAGCCGCTATGTAGTTGATTACTGGGATACAAATAGTATTAAATCTGTTGTGAAGCAACCCATCATACTTTGCTTCCATTTGTTTAAATAACACTTTATTCTAAACAGTAAATTAACAATTTAACAATATACAAAACAATATATAAAATTTATATTTATATAATACCACTAGGGTAACAAAGTATCTCTCTAGGACAACAAAATCCTTGAACATTTTGTCTAACCCCAAGTTCAGATTCAAAAAGTTCTCTTGTTATATTTTCAATTTAATCCGAAATTCTCTTTTAAGATATCTTAGAATTATCCAATCGTTTTTGATCTATCCCCGAGTAGGCATAAGTATCAAATACTTTAGGAATGAATTCATTTCCTTCAATGTCATTCTGTAAATCGTTTAACTCATTTAAATCTAATCCCTTAGCATTGTTCTCAATTTTAGCTGAATTATTTGCATTCATACTAAGGCCAAATTCTTTTGCTACAGTTTTCGTTATATTAAAGAACTTTCTTAATTCTTTAGAATCGTCAGAATAGAATTTTAAGTCATCCATGTAAAATAAATGCTTTAAAGGTTTTTAAGAATATAATAGTTGGTTTCTTTTTAAGCCAACTTTCTTTTCTTTATTCATAAACCATGAAATTGGTGATATTGCTAGAATGAATAATAATGGCGACATGGAATCTCCTTGTAATACTCCTTTTCCAATGTTATATGGTTTTAGTAGTTTACCATTTAGAGAGATCATGGTTCGCCATTTATCCATTATTTGTTTTAAAACCAGAGATATATTTTCCTTTATTCCTGAACTTTTTAGTATTTTAAGAATAATATATTTATATATTGAGTCGTATGCTTTTTTGAAATCCACATACCTCATATAAAGATTTACTTTATCATCTTTCTTTTGGATATTATATTTCTTATCAAGTTGGATTGCTTTATCTATTAAATGTGCATAAATTGTTGATCTTACATTTTTTCTCCCAGCAATTTGATTCATTGGAAATATTAATTCTTTTATTTCTGTATTCATTTGTAGGAAATTATGTAAGTATATAGTTATGCATGCTGTTAATATCTTATAATGTACTCCCAAACAGGTAATAGGTCTGTAGTTCCCAGGATCTTTCTTATCTCCTTTTTTAAACAGTAGGTAGGTAATTCCTGTGCAATCAGAGTTCATTATTATAGCTTCACCTTTAATAATACTTATTATCCAATTGAAAAGCCTTTTTTTAAACAATCAAAATGTTTCCATGCAAATTCAGATATACAATCTGGTCCTGGAGCCTTCCAAAATGCTGCATATTTGATTGTTTCTTCAAATGCTTCTTTAATTATATCAAAGTCAATTGTATTCTTGACGTTAGCTCTTTGTTTTTTAATTTCTTCTATAAACTCATCAATTTTCGGAGTTGTTTTTTTATGTATTTCTGGAACTTTTTTTGCTAGATTAGAGTAAAACGTTCTAGCTTTCTTATTGTCTAATTCCAATTTCTGTCTCCTTTTTGATGATTTTAAGAAATTTAAAGTTTTCATAGAAGGTTTGTGTCCAAATCTCAAGGCTAGTATGAAGTTTCTTTTTCTAATATCCATATTTTTTATTCCTCTGTTAAACTTGGTTATTTTTTCCTTCAATTGATTAAGAATTACTTTATGATTTTCATCAGCACATCTTAATTTTTTGTCCAATTTACGTGGGTTAAATCCTGCAGCATTCATTACTTTTTCATCTGCTGATTTTAAGTCATTCTCCCAGTTCTTTACATTCTGCTCCGTTTTCTCTATCTTTTTAATTCTGTTTGTTAGAAACCTTGATTTTTTATCATATGTGATGCATTTTTATTAATAAAAATTAATTAAAAAATTAATAACGTAACATATGCTAATAATTTTATTTCCTCAAAATTTTTTGTTATCGTTAACAATTCAATTAATTTGTCATTAATTAATTTTTTAATCTCACAGTTTGGTGGGATAGTAAAAGAACGTATTCCTCTAACTTTCCAAGCTTTTCTTCCTAAGTTCAAGAGGATTCTGAGAAACATCTGATCCAGTCCTTGTAACTTCTCTTCCGTGGTCCCATTCTTGAAATGTTGAAGCCAGTTTTTGGCGGTTCTTTTGCCGTCTAAATTCATATTTTTAATTGATAACCTTTCAAGAAAATCTTTCATGTTTACCTCAAAAACATTATTTTTGACAAATGTGTAACTAGATTTTACTTCAATTTTCTTAATGAATTGACTGTCGTTGTTAGTTGAGGGCAAATCACACATGAATGATATTCTATCTTCTTTTACACAAAAAACTTCCATCAGTTAATCAGCTTCTTCTTGATTTAAAGAATCAATTGGTACATCTGATCTCGAAGTTTTTTGTTCACGATTATTAGCTTTTTTTGTAGTTGATTCTGGTAAATTAGAGCTATTATTTGGTGTAAAAGACGACTCATTTGACATGGAAGTCTGTCTATCTGCAAAAGTACTTGTTTTCCTTTTTCTGTCAATCGTAGTAGAGGTTGTTGGATTAGCTTCTCTTCTTTCTTCATTGCTTACATACATTATTATGTCTTTGAAGATATGTTTTATAGGATGAGTTATAGCTAACGCATCATCCATGCATTTTTTATAGAATTGACATAGATATCCAGGTGGTCCATGACGTGATCCGGGTTTCGTATAGTTATATATCAAATGACGTCAGTATTCTTTATCAGCAGCATTCTCTGGATTCATATCTCTTATTTCCCAATCTCTGATAACACATTTCCAATCTCTTGGTTTATTCTTAAATCTGAATGCTAAGTAACACACCAATAGTCTTTGAATATCTGTTGATTTTCTAATGTCGTCTAGGGATATTGATGGAGGAGCGTTTGTGTTTGTTGTCTCCTCTTGTTGTTGGGTCTCGCGGGGTTCCATCAATAATGTCGTCGTCAATATATGATCTCCTGTTGGTATTTATATATTCGTTTAAATTTACTGTCACAGGATCAGCTACTTCTAAGTTAGTTTTTCTTCTTCAGTGCCAGTATTTTATTTCGCATTTTATAAGAAATTTTACAATAACAAAAGAAGAGATAATATCAATATTTACATAGAATATATTATGTTATAATTATTATTTAAATTTTTTGTTTATGTCTGGAATATATTGTTAGTATGTAAGTGTTTTGAATAAATTTTTGGTGTTTTGTTATTTCTTTAAATTGTTTATATAATGATCTTATCTGAAAACTTTATTTTGTTTTCACACAAACCAATTAACATAAAACTACATTTTGTTTTCTTTCTTGCACAACAAATTTAAATGATGTTTACATATTGATGGTATCAGATTTATTTCCACTACTGAATAATCGTCGTAGAATCCTATGTAAAACCGCTAATGCATTATTACTCATTTTTTGTAGTAAAAATTTCACTTTTTTCTCTCCAATTATGTTGTTCAGTTGTGTTACTGTCTCCTTTTTTATGTCTTCAGTTGTACTGAGTATCAATGGGATGAAGTTTACTTTGTGTGCTCCTTGTTTAATTAATTCGTCGTGTAAATTGTTTCCATGATGTATTGTTCGGAGGTTACTATAGTTGACTTCAGTTTCACCATTGATAGTATATCTGGTTCTCTTTATTTGTATCTGTTGGTTCATGAATTCGGACATGGATATTACTGTTTCAATTAGAGTATCTTCATTATTCTTTATGTCAAATATTGTGATATCTGTTTTTACGTGGTGAAGTTTTTCTACAGTTTCGTGTCCAAAGTCCCACAGGAGTCTTACTTCAGCATTTTCATACAATCATTTTTTTGGAGTTTATTTGAATTTGTATTTAGCTATTAATTATTTCTATATTACATAACTTACTTTGTCATGTCTCTTTTTACCAAACGAGCTTATTATGTGTTCACAAGAAGTCAGGACATGAGATAAAGATTCAGTAGATTTCTTACATAATCTACATTGGTTATTTTTCTTTGAAGTGTTGGCTGGATGCGTATTGAGTAATACTTGGTTTTCACTTTTTGAGAGGTAACTTCGCATCATTTCATTTGTGATGTTACTCTGGAAGATAGGATATAACATTCCATTATCATAAGTTAGGTTTTTTCCAAATATATTTTTGTCACCTATGTTTTTCATTAAATCTTTTATATGGGCCTCTTTTAACATATTTTTGATATCGTTGATGCATCTTTACTATTAGTCAATTCTTTGTCAAATAAATTGAGATGTGTGATATCATTATCGTATGTAATTTGAATGTCTTTTGTGTCAAAGTTTTCTTTAATCATTTTTAGTGTATGTACCATATCTTTCAGTATTTTGCGTTTTCCGTTGATAATCCATGATAGTAAGCATTGCGTAATTCCTCGTAAATCGTTTGAGAAAATCATATATATTGCAGATATAACATGACTTAATTGATATTCAAATACTGGGTCTTTGAGTCCTAATCCACCCATTTCGTGTGGTAAGAATATCCTTTCTTTCAGGTTATTTTTCTGACGTAATTTACTATTATTTAATATTTTTAATAACTTATCACGTAATAGCTTTCTAATTAAAAATAATGTTGATTCATATTTATTATTGCCAAGCATATTGTTAGCTAGATAGTTGACTACTGGGATACATATTGAATTATATCCAATTATTTTTCGTCTGACATTGAGATCAGATTCAAACAATTTTTTGCTAAATAGTTCCACTTTTTCTGCAATTTTGTTTATAGAGATATTGCGATTGTCTAAATTCTTTTGTTTTATTCCTAAGTAAGCATATGTTTCTAGTACTTCAGGGATAAATTCTGAAGTATTTTTGTCAAATAACTTCTCTTCGGTAGTATTAAGATTAAATTCTGAGTGTTTATGTCCAAATTTTAGCTGATTTGGAGGTGTTCATAATTAGACCAAGTTCTTTAGCCACAATCTTTGTAGTTTTGAACATTTGTTTCAAATCAGTATTATTATTGGAGTAAAATTTCAGATCGTCCATGTAAAACAAATGATTGATTGGTTTGAATTTTTGATTTTGTTGGTTCCTTTTCAGTTCTATTTTATTCAGTTTGTTAAGATGCCATGAGATCGGGGATATTGCAATTATGAATAGGAGAGAAGAAACACTATCACCTTGTAGGACACCTCTGTTTATTTTGTAAGGTTTTAAATTTTTACCATTAAGGTGTATTGATGTTTGCCATAAGTTCATAATGTTTTCAAGACAATTGATTAATTTGGTGTTGATTCCGCTTACTTTCAAGATATTGATAATTTTATCTTAGTGGATTGAATCATATGTCTTCTTAAAGTCTACATAACCCATATAAAGTCGGGATTTATTGCCTTTTTTTTGAATGCTATATTTCATATCCAGTTGAAGTGCTTTATCTATGAAATGAGCATGTGTTGTTGATCTTATATTTCTTCTTCCGGCTCTTTAGTTTGGTGGGAGTAATAAATCTTTTATATCCTTATTGTTTTCAAAAAAGTTGTTAATACAAGTATTGATACACGATGTTAGAATTTTATGGTGGATCAGTGCTAGGTTTAAGCATTCTATGTGATACTGCGAGTGAGTTACTGCCCACATTAGTCCACATATATGTAAGATACTTAGGATTGGTATCAAACAGCTTAGTAATTTCTAATTTGGTTTCCTTTAAAATCTCCCCTGAAGTAGATACTATGAGTGGAATGAACATCACATTAGTAAACCCTTGTCGTAAAAGTAAGTTTTTAAGATTCTCACCATGTTTGACAGATTTGTAATTGGTGTGATTTATTTTCGTTTCTCCATTAACAGTGTATCTAACTTTTTTGATTTCCATTTGACACTTTATGAGCTCTGCCATAGAGATAGCAGTTTCACACAATATAACTTTTTTGTTGATTTTATCAATTATAGTTATATCCGGTTTTGTGTGATATAACTTATCCTCAGTCTCATGTTTGAAGTCCCGTAAAAGCTTGACATTGTCGTTTTCATAAATTCTTGTCTTTGGTAAAACCTTAAAGCCATAATTCCTAATCAGTTCTTTCCACAACACTCTGGTCACTTCGTCATATCTTTCTTTACCAAAGGTGCCTATCGTTTGTGGGCATGATGTAAGTACATGGGTTAGTGATTCCTCACTGTTAGAGCACAATCTACACTGTTTGTCTTTTAAGTGTTTATTCATAGGGTGAGTACGAAGTAAAATCTGGTTCTCAGTAATCGACAAGAATGTTCTAACCATTGTGTTTGATAAGTTAGATTTTAACACTGGAAAATCTAGTTCATTATTCTTGTAAAATTTACCAAAATAGTTTGTATCATCAATTTCACTGTACAATTTATTGATAAATTTCTCTTGTAACAATCTTTTTAGTTCTATTTCAGCTGATTTGAGGTCAGTCCATTTGTAGTTAAAGATTTCTAGAGAAGTTTCATCTTCATTGTAGTTAATTATGATGTCTTTAATAGTGATTAGTGGAAATAAATCTTTTAAAATATGAATCAGGTTTTAGGATAGTTCTTTTACCATTTATCGTCCAAGATAGCCAATTCTGCGTAATTCCCCGGAGCCTTCTTTCAAAAATGAGATATAAAGCAGTAGTTACATGAGATAATTTGTATTCTTGCACCGGATCTTTTAGACCTAAACCCCCTTTTTCAGTTGGCAAAAAGTTTCTCTCACGTAAATTATTCTTTTGCTTTATCTTTGTTTCAAGTAGGATTTTAAATAGTTTATCCTTCAGTAGCGATTTGATAGCATTTAATGTAGCTTCGAATTTGTTATTGCCTAACATGTTAGCTGCTATGTAGTTGACTACTGGAATACAAATGGTATTAAATCCTTGAACTTTTTGTCTGACACTAAGTTCAGAGTTGAAAAGTTCCTTGGTAATCGTCCCAATTTTGTCTGATATTCTCCTTAATGATATCTTTGAATTGTCCAAGCGTTTTTGATCGATTCCTAGATAGGTATATGTATCTATAACCTCCGGGATAAATTCATTACGATCAACGTTGTTTTGCAATTCTGTTAATTCGTTTAAATCAAGTTCTCTATTGATGTTTTCAATTTTTGCAGACTTGTTCGCATTCATGGTAAGCCCAATTTCTTTGGCAACAGTCTTCGTGATATTGAAAAATTTCTTCAATTCTTTTGGATCTTCAGAGTAGAATTTCAAATCATCCATGTAAAAAAGATGGTTGATTGGTTGCAAAGAGTGTAGTAATTGATTTCGTTTCAAACTAACTTTATTCTCTTTGTTCATGAACCAAGATATTGGCTAAATAGAAAGAATGAAAAGTAATGGTGACATTGAATCTCCCTGTAGCACACCTCTACCTATTGTGTATGGTTTCAGGATCTTGCCGTTGTTAGAGATTGATGTTTGCCATTTATCCATAATTTCACGTAACACCAATGATATGCTTTTACAAACACCAGAGTTTCCCAATATTCTAAGAATAACATCTTTATGTACTGAGTCATAGGCTTTCTTAAAATCTGCATAACCCATATAAAGATTTAACTTATCTCCCTTTTTCTGGATATTGTACTTCTTATTTAGATGAATTGCTTTATCTATCAAGTGTGCATAAATTGTTGATCTTACATTTTTCCTTCCAGCAATTTGATTTAATGGAAAAATCAGTTCTTTAATTTCTGGGTTGGAGTCAATAAAGTGGTAAAGATATTTAGTAATGCATGCCGTTAACACCTTATAGTGAACACCAAGACAGGTTATTGGTCTATAATTCCCTGGGTCTTTTTTATCACCTTTCTTAAACAATAGATATGTAATGCCTGTACAATCAGAGTTCATTATCTTTGTCTCACCTTTTAGAATTTGCATTATCCAGGTAAATAAACGGTCTTTGAAACAGTCAAAATGTTTCAACAAGAATCCAGATATACAATCTGGTCCTGGAGCTTTCCATGGTGAAGTGAATTTGATTGTTTCTTCAAATGCTGCTTTGATAAGATCAAAGTTAATTTCATTTTTAGCGGAATCTTTGTGTTTGCTTAATTTTCCAATAAATTCATCAAGTTTAGGCGACGAATGACAATGCTGAGTTGGTAATTGTTTGGCTAGATTAGAGTAAAAAGTTCTAGCTTTCTTGTTATCCAGTTCAGATTTCTGCTTATTTGATGATTTTAAGTAATGAAGAGTACGCATTGAAGGTTTATGACCAAATCGGGAAGCTAGAATGAAGTTTTTCTTACGTATTTCAATATTCTTGATACCTTTATTGAATTTGGTAACTTTCTCCTTCAATTGGTTCAAGATTACTTTCGGGTTTTCATCTGTGATTCTCAACTTTTTCGCTAATCTGCGTAAGTTGAATCCCGCAGTATTTCTTGTTTTTTCATCATTGGCTTTGAGTTCTTTCTCCCAATTTTTCACATTATGTTCGAGTTTTTCTATCTTTTTGATCCTATTCGTGAGATATCTTGACTTTCTATCGTGAGTAGTCGCATTTTTGTTTAGATAAATTAATTCACAAATTAATAATGTAACATAAGCTAACAATTTTATTTCACCAAAACATTGTGTAAATGTTAACAAGTTAATTAATTTGTTGTTAATTAATCTTTTAAATTCGCAATCTTGAGGCATCGTAAAAGATCTAATCCTCCTAACGTAAGTGTCAGGTTTATTTACAGCTTAAATAATAAATTACAATAAAACAATACAATAAAAATAACAATAAAAGTTGATATACAATAAACAAAAAGCACTTAAAATTATTATATGTTAGTTTTTGATGGACATAAATACCAACACAAATCACTTATCTCCATTAAAATAATGTGAAAATATGTTTGTAAACATTATCCTCTTAACATTGCATTAAGATTGTTTATGTTTGCACTTAACATAATTGCATTTTATTTTTGTTTGTTATTGAAATTTGTTTGTCTAACCACTTTCTGGAAGTTTTTTGTTTAATCTTCACTTAATCACTTACTGGTGCTAAAAAGATATAAAAGAAAATTATTTTATTGTCAAATTTTTCATTTCTTCTAATCTTTTAATTTTACACTGATAATTTGCCCAATTTATCTTTGGAACTGGATATTTTGTGACCAAAAACACGTTTCAGCATTCTGTGTGATACAGCAAGTGCGTTACTTCCCATATTTGTCCACATATGCCTTAAATATTTTGGATTTTTTCCCAATAGCTTTATTATTTCGGTTTTTGTCTCATTCAGTATTTCCCCAGATGTCGACACAATCAATGGTATGAATATAACATCATTAAATCCGTTTCGTAGGAGTATATTTCTAAGATTTTCGCCATGTTTGACAGATTTGTAGTTTAGATGATTTATTTCAATTTCTCCATTTACTGTGTATCGAATCTTTTTAATCTCCTGTTGGCTTTTCATGAGTTCATACATCGAGATAGCGGTTTCACATAGTATAACTTTATTATTAGTTTTATCCACTATTGTTATATCCGGTTTGGTGTGATACAATTTATTCTCTACTTCGTGTTTAAAGTCCCACAAAATTTTAACATTATCATTCTCATAGATTTTAGACTTGGGAATATATTTGAAGCCGAATTTCTTTAATAGTTCTTTCCACAGTACTCTAGTAACCTTGTCATGACGTTCTTTGCCAAAATTACTTATCGTCTGTGGGCACGAAGTTAAAACATGCGTAAGTGTTTCATCTCCACTTTGACATAGCCTACAACTTTTGTTCTTTAGATGTACATTCATAGGGTGAGTTTTAAGCAGTACTTGGTTTTCTGTTATTGCTAAGAATGATCTGACCATCACATTTGATAGATTTGATCTCAGTGCTGGGAAGTCGATCTCATTATTCTTATAATATTTTCCAAAGTAATTATTCTCACCTATTTCTTTGTACAATCTATTGATGTAATTCTCGTTTAATAATTCTCTGATTTTGGTTTCTGAAGATTTGAAGTCAATCCATTTGTAATCAAATATTTCCAGAGAAGTTTCATCATTGGTGTAGCTTATTTTGATATCTTTTATAGTGATATCTGGAAACACTTCTTACAATATGTGAATTAAGTCCTTGAAAATAGTTCTTTTACCACTCCCTGACCATGATAGCCAGTTTTGTGTGATGCCTCTTAGAGTTTCTTCAAAAATTAGATATAAAGCAGTTGATACATGGGATAGTTTGTATTCTTGTATTGGATCTTTTAATCCAAGTCCACCTTTTTCTATTGGCAGGAAACTTCTTTTCCTTAAGTTGTTCTTTTGCTTTATTTTAGTCTCTAGCATGATTTTAATTACTTTATCTTTCAGTAATGTTTTAATAGCATTCAATGTTGATTCGAATTTATTATTACCAAACATCTTTGCTGCTATATAGTTAATTACTGGAATACAAATAGTATTAAAACCTTGTACTTTCTGTCTGACAACAAGATCAGATTCAAAAAGTTCTCTAGTTATTTTACTAACTTAATCTGAAATTCTTTTTAACGAAATTTTTGAGTTGTCGAGTTTCTTTTGATCTATCCCTAAATAGGTGTAGGTATCAAATACTTCTGGGATGAATTCATTTCTCTCAACATCGCTCTGTAATTCGTTCAACTCATTCAAATCAAGTTCCTTATCATTGTTCTCAATTTTTGCCGACTTATTTGTATTCATGCTAAGTCCTATTTCTTTTGCTATATTTTTTGTTATATTGAAGAACTTTTTTAATTCTTTAGAGTCATCAGTATAGAATTTTAGGTCATCCATGTAAAATAGGTGGTTAATTGGTTTTTGAGAATACATTAGCTGGTTCCTTTTCAGACAAACTTTTTTCTCCTTATTTAAAAACCACGATATTGGTGAAATCGAAAATATAAATAATAATGGTGACATGGAATCACCTTGTAAAACACCCCTTCCAATAGTGTATGGTTTTAGTATTTTATCATTCAAAGAGATAGTGGTTCTCCATTTATCCATTATTTGTTTTAAAATCAAAGAGATATTTTTATCTATTCCAGAACTTTCTAGTATTTTAAGAATTATATCTTTGTGAACTGAGTCATATGCTTTCTTAAAATCGACATAGCCCATATAAAGATTTAACTTATCACCCTTCTTCTGAATACTATATTTTTTATCTAGTTGTATAGCTTTATCTATTAAATGTGCATAGTTAGTTGATCTTACATTTTTCCTTCCTGCTATTTGATTTGACGGAAATATTAATTCATTTATTTCTGGATTCATTTTAAAGAAGTTAAGTAAGTATTTCGATATGCATGCTGTTAATATCTTGTAATAAACGCCTAAACAGGTAATAGGTCTATAATTTGCAGGATCTTTTTTGTCTCCTTTTTTGAATAATAGATACGTTATTCCTGTACAGTCCGTATTCATTATCATTTCTTCGCCTTTAATAATACTAAGTATCCAATTGAAGAGTTTCTCTTTTAAACAATCAAAATGTTTCCAAGCATATCCAGAGATGCAATCTGGTCCTGGAGCTTTCCAAGGTGCTGTAAATTTGATTGTGTCGTCAAATGCTTCTTTTATTATATTGAAGTCTACTATATTCTTAACATTCGTTCTGTGTTTCATATTTTCCTCTATAAATTCATCAACCTTAATAGTCTTTTTTCTTTGATTATCGGAAATCTTTTTTGCTAGGTTTGAGTAAAACGTTCTAGCTTTTCTATTGTCTAATTCCGATTTTTGTTTTCTTTTTGATGATTTTAAGAAGTTTAATGTTTTCATAGAAGGTTTATGTCCAAATCTGGTGGCTAATATTGAATTTTTTTTACGAATTTCCATGTTTATTAAACCTCTGTTGAATTTGGATATCTTCTCTTTTAATTGATTAAGAATTACTTTAGGATTTTCATCAGCACACCGTAACTTTTTAGCTACTTTTCTTAAATTAAATCCTGCAGCATTCTTAGTTTTATCATCTTTTGATTTCATTTCAATTTCCCAATTCTTTACATTTTGTACCATCTTTTCAGTCTTTCTGATTCTCTTTGTTAGGAAGTTCGATTTCTTTTCGTATGTAGATGCATTTTTGTTAACATAAATTAATTCACAAATTAATAAAGTTACATATGCTAATAATTTTATTTCCTTAAAATTTTTAGCTACAGATAACAATTCAATTAATTTTTCATTAATTAGTTTTTTAGTTTCGCAGCTTTGTGGAATGGTAAAAGAACGTATTTTTCTAATTTCCCAAGCACTGTTTCCTATGTTTAAGATGATTCGGTAAAACATCTGATCCAATTTTTGTAACTTTTCTTCCGAGGTCCCATTCTTAAAACACTGAAGCCAGTGTCTGGTGGATCTTCTGTCATCTAAATTCACATTTTTTATTGGTATTCTTTCGATAAAATCTTGTATATTTACCTCAAAGATGTTGTTCTTAACGAAGGTATAGGTATTCTTTACCTCAATCCTCTTAACAAATTGTTTTCCATCTTTTTACGAGGGTAATCACACATGATTGTTACCTTTTCATTACTAACACAAAAAACTTCTTCAGTAAAGTCATCAGCATCAATTTGATTAGAATTATCTGTTGATTCATCTGTCTTTAAAGATTTTTGAGTACAATTATCAGCTTTCTTCGGGGCTGGTCCAGGTAAATCAGAAGATTCATTGGTTACAAGAGATAGTTCATTTGTCATGCAGCTTTGGTTATCATCAAGGCTACTTGTTTTCCTTTTTCTGTCAGCATTTGTTGGAGTCGATTGGTTGGTATCCTTCTCTTCATTGCTTACATACATTGTAATGTCTTTGAAGATATGTTTAACCGGATGTGTGATAGCCAATGCGTCGTCCATACATTTTTTGTAGAACTGACAAAGATGCCCAGGTGGTCCATGACGTGATCCAGGTTTCGTGTAATTGTATACCAAGTGTCGAAGGTATTCTCTGTCTGCAGCATTTTCTGGATTCAAATCTCTTATTTCCCAATCTCTGATAACGCATTTCCAGTCTCTTGGTTTATTCTTGAATCTAAAGGCCAGGTAACAAACTAACTGCTTTTGAAGTTCAGTTGAGTTCTTAATGTCGCCTAGGGATATTGACTGAGGAATGTTTCTTTTCAGTTGATATTGATTCTGGTTCAATTGGGGATCCATCAGTGTTTTCAGTCTCAATAAGTGATCTCCTGCCGGTATTTATGTATTCGTTTAAATTAATGGTGACAGGGTCGTCTACTTCTAAATTAGATTTTCCTTTGGTTTTCAACCAAAATTTAACGTTGTAAAAAACAGATATTACTAATAAGATTAATAATATAATGATGATTCTATTATAGAGATAATCGTAAACTGTTTCAATTAGTTTATGCTCAAGTTCTCCTATCCAATTTTTAATAAAATCAAACATAAATACTAAAATTTATTAGTTATTTTTGGTGAAAATTTTTTCGGTGAAAGTAATTAGAAATCACATAAGTGCCAAAAAAGTTATTACAGAGATAATTGGCTTGTAACAACTAAGAGTCTAAAAGAATTTTTTTAATTTTTTGTGGTTAGCTCGTTATATTATTGCAAAGCAGATTTTTCTGAATTTATGATTTTTGTTTTTGAAAACATTGTTGTTATTTTCGCATTATTAAAATAAATTTTGGATTAATTATATAACGAAATTAATTAATTGGATAAAAGTTTTTTTTTATATAATTAGACAAAGAGTGTAAGTGCTATAATTAACACTAATAACCTACCATTTTAAAACAGTAATTTTTTTTATATATCAATAACTCTTCATCATTTTTCTTAGTAGTATATAATTGTTTATCCAAAGGTAATAATATTTTAAAAACAATTTATTATTCTATTTTCTTTATAATTTTGCTTTTAAAGATCTATTTATACACTTCATTTAAGTCTATGTATCTTATGAATTGTCTATTCTCATTACCATACTTTTGTTTGCCAAATGTTTTTTTTAATTGAATTGTTTTATCAAAGTTAAAGCATTTGTTGTTGACCGTATACTTTCACCTTTGAAATTTAATAAATTATAGGATGCAATAATTTTTTTAACATTTTTTTCATCTACGAACTTGTTTATAATTGAACTTATTTATACCGTTTATAGTTTAAAATTAACTCCCATGTGTATAATTAAACAATAATTGCTTGGATTTTCTTCTGTGTCTTTTTTATATAATTAATATGTTAAAGGTGTAAAATTATTTTTATAAAGATTTGCCTTTAAGATTTCTAACAAGTTTTCTTATTATTCTTGTTTATAGTTGTGAATTATATATTTTTTAATTAACCATACAATTAATTAAAGCTTTTTTTGTTGATTATTTATAGTGTATTCTAACAAAATTAATAATAACTAATAATCAACTATTGACATTTTAATAATGATTCATAATCTTTTCAATGTTTATTAAAAGATTTAAAAAACAAATGGTGTATAGCTGTTGTAAATTTTTTATCAATTATAATATAAGCAATAAATAAAATCAGTCCTTTCTTTTTAAACATTAACAACTATTGTTTAGTTAAAAACTTGACAATTGATATGATAAAAATATTTAATAGTACTACTTAAAGTTTTTGTATAATAAATAATTTCCAAACATCATTAAAAAATAAATGACATTTAATGCTTAATATTGTTCATTTTTATATCAATGATTTTAAAACATATAAAAATTTAAATTGCTTTGTTTTTTTACAAACAACTAAATTATTTTTTGCTAGTTTCTTTGATTTCTTTAGAAGCAAGCGCATACAAAAGAATTATTATGCGGCTAAAGTGTAAAGTAAAAAACAATTTATATAAACATATAATTATACAAACAAAAAAAGTTTTTTAATTAGTAACCAGCAGCATTATTTACCCAAAAATTCAAATTAATTGCAACTTTTTAAAATTTAATATATGTATATTTTTCAATATACTTATTCAATTTTAAAACGCATTTTGCGAATTGTTTGTCATTTAATGTATATTGTAAATTTTTACTTCTTATTTTGGATTTATAAATATGTTAGCGCGGCAGGTAGGTTTTAAAAGAAATAAATAACACAAAGATAAATATACATGACTTTATTAAATAGAAGAGAGTAACAAACCTAGAGATAATACAAGAATATCTTATTTATCTATTTTATCATTCTTAATTTATACTCTTGTTAAGAGGCGGCGCTTACATCCCCTCTTAAGCCTGAGACAATTATTAATTGCTTGATAGGCTAACTTCCAGATTTGTCACTTCCATGTTACTTTTTCTTACTTTTATTTTTCCAAGTAGTTAGTTTTAGAGATTTTTTAATTTCTTTATTTTGTAATCGGTGACTGCGTTTTTTCCAGCACCACTATCTATCAATGCAGTAAACTATTCCCCTTCTTGAGATTTGATTCTAATTAACGGTACTCTAGAGCTTCCAATTTCGTTGATGATAGGTAGCAATCCTACATGCGGTCTGTCATACATTACAGGATTATTTTTGTTTACAGTGGGTTTTTCCTTTTTTGAAGTTGAATTGGCCTCTTCATTCTTGCCATTTCCCACATTTTTTCAGATTTTTGTGCATTCAACCTGGTTTTCTTCCTCTTTGAACATAAAATAAAGAATACTTCTATTACTGATGCTATACTTATTGTTAAACAGGCTATTACCAGGATCACCACTTCGCTTGGCCAGCGCTCTTTCTGTTTAACTTCATTCTTAATTGAATAAACTTTCTGTAAACCAATTGTATCTATACTGGACTCTTTATATTTTTTCACAACCTCCTCCAGGTTAACTACTCCTAAAGGCGAAAACATGTCCATTTGTCCATCTAACGATAGAAGTCTCCTCGTGAAACTATTTTTATTTATACAAGCATATCTCGTTTCACCTCCTCCAGTTGTTTAAATTTTATTAATTAATAGATCCACACTACGTTTAATGATTTCAAAAACAACATTCATTTTATGTTTTCACGTTTCGCACCTTCATATCTCGGTGGAACTTCCATGTTAGCGCGGCAGGTAGGTTTTAAAGGAAATAAATAATACAAAGATAAATATACATGACTTTATTAAATAGAAGAGGGTAAGAAACCTAGGAATAATACAACAATATTTTAATTATCTCTTTTATCATTCTTAATTTATACTCTTGTTAAAAGGGCGGCGCTTACAAATAAGTAAACCTGTTTAAGTAATCTATACTGGTAAAATATTAAAGCTTAAAAGTTTTATTTAAAGATACAACAATAGCTTAAATTTTAAAAAATTAATTTTTACAACTTTTTGAATAATAAATATTTGTATTTAAAGGTAATGAATCATAAAAAAAACGTATGAAAATTTTTATAAGTCTGTAAAAGTATATCTTTTTTATTTTTTTAATTTTTTTTTACTAATTTAAAAAAAAGATCAAAAAAGTACATGTTTGCACTATACTAATTTTATTCTCATATTATTTCACATCCATATTAAGTAAGAATAAAAATTTAATCAGGATTGTAAATAAATTTTGATTTAAATTATAAATCATATTTTTAAAAAAAATATTGTTACGCCTTTTTTTTCAATTCAAAAATATATCTCAAAAATATCAATTTCACAATAATTTTAATTTAACACGTTTATATTGTAATGTTAATATTATTTAATTGATTTGAATTTTTATAAAATGTATTACTTTATATTGTCACATAAAGCTTTCTATAAAATTCACCTTAATGCACTGAACTCGATATGAATGCACAGATTTTATGAAATACCTATTGTTCAAATTGTGTAAAAAATCTGCAAAAAAACAAGTAGAAACACTAATGCGTCCTCTATCAAAAAATCTTTTTATTCCGTCACTTGTCAACGAAAAAGCCGTGGAAATTACAGATGACACAATTAGTAGCCTTCATTTCTTTTCTTATTTCCAAATCCAATATTTGCACTATCTCAGGTATCTTTTCATTCGACCTTCTTTAAAACAATGCCAATGGCTCAAGTACTCTAGTTAACCTACTGAACAGAATTCACAGCAAAGTAACTTACTCTTGGTCTAAATGGTAACATGGAAGTCAGAGTTATCACAGTCGTTCAATTTCTTTGGAGCTTCAAACTGCCCACAATTTAATGTATAGTTACCGATTTTTTTACCGGCCTTCCAAATCTTTAACAATTACGCAATTTAATGCAAAAGTAAAATCTGATGATTTTTATTGGAAAACTGATGACTGAAAAATATATAAGAGAGAGAAAAATCTTTTTTCAATCACTCTTGCGTTTGGTCTATTTTTTTAATATTGTTAGATTGCTTTTTGGACTTTTAAAGAAAAACCTAATAAAATTGGGGTAAGAAAAATAAAAATGAAAAAATGAATTAATTTTGTTTTAGTTTTTTTTTTATATATTGTCTTAAAAGTTTATTTTAAGTAAATATAATCTTGATAAAAAAGTGATCGCCATCCAAACATAGATTTTTACTCAAGTTCAAGTTTAAAATAATCAGATACGTACAACAATTCAAAAACCAAAAAAGCATATTAAGCGTTTTTTATTGATTTAGAAAAATCTAAAGTCTATTATAATAAGAAGGATAAAATCATTGGATTACCCTTAAGGTAATTCCATTCAAAAACGTGAAAAATATAAATTCTATGATAAAATAAAACCATTATAAAAACAAAAAAAAAGGTACTACTCACCCCATCTCAAAAAAGATGTGTTTTTGGAATAATATAAAACCTATTTTACCTATCCTTATTGAATCTTAAGTATGTATTACTAAAACGTTAAAACCAATTGAGGAGAATTTTATAACAAAAATTTTTTTTTGTAATTGACAGTTGTGCAAGCATTAATTCTATCCCAAGAAAATTATTACATAGATTTATTAAAATTAAATATTAAGTGCAACAGAATTAACTGTTTATTCATACAATGGATCAACTACAAAATGCAAAGGAAAAATGAAACTTCACATTGAATTACCAGGATTACGTATTGTAACAGAAGATAATTTTTACATTGTAGATGGTTCACGCATTACTATTCTAAGCTTTTGTTTATTAAAAGCACTCTAATGAGATACTTTTATTCAAATTTTTAGATTAAAATGAAATTTCAGATCATAATGATGAACAATTTATTGAAGCTTCCAATGGTAAAACTTATGGAAAATTAAGCACATTAGTTCAACAATTGATCGAGTCTAATAATAAAATTTTGTTTACAAATGAAAACAATCTTTTTATAGTTAACTCAACTGAACTTATTAATATAGACAAACTTGGAAGAATTCATCGCTGATATTTTTTTAACGTTAAAGATCGTGTTTCCATGTCATCTATTATTAATGAAAATTTAAAAAATAATTATCTCATGAAATATGATCAATCAAGCTAAAGTGTACAATAGTGGACGCATTTGTATCTTATTTTTATTGGAATATTTAATACTTTTAAGTAATTTTAATACTTATACATACTATGAGAATACTTTATAACATATTTTTATTAAAAAAAAATAAATTGTTTTAATTAATTGTTTGCACTAAAAAAGGTATTTGGGTTTTCTTAGTCAGAATAAAGCGGCGGTCTAAAAGACCTTATATTCTCCTAGTTTTTTTCTTAAATAGTAAAAACCTGGGTTACTCTTCCGCCAAATAATATCTAGTTTACGTTGGTTCTCAGATAATAGATTCTTTTTAGGGACATCAAATATTTCTATTTGATCAACATCTAAATGATTCGTCGTTAAAAATTTTAGAATTGTCGCATTTAGAAATCCATAGTGCTGGGAAAAATCCCTTGATCATACGAACATTGTTTAACTTTCCCCTGTGTTTTAAACAAGTTAAAATAATAAAAAACGCTTGAAAGATTGCTAAAGGTTCTGATTGTGGTTTTGTATCAGACAATTAAAAAGTTAACATTTTAAAGATTTCTAAAAAAAAAATAGAAATGTAAAGCAAACTTTTTATTAAAAAAAGAATGATTCTTCAATAATTTTTTGTTTTTATTACATTCTTTTATTTTTTTTTAAAAACTTTTATTTTAACATTATTTAATTTTTCGCTTAATTTTTTTAAATTTTAGAATATTTTTTGTTAATTTTTATCATAATAAATGATCTTATACTACCGTTTTTATGTGACGATAATAAATTTTATGTTTGTTTAATTATTTTTATCATTTTAAACGTTTTTAAACTTTAAAAAAAAAGTTTCTGAAGCTCAGGAAAATTTCAAAACAATACTTTATTCTTTAAAAAATATAATTTAAGTATGGTTTACAATATTTATTTATTTAACTTACAAAAACATTTCTCTACAACGATAAAAAAGCTTGTCCACTATTGTACACTTGCTCTAAATATTTTAATTTTAAATTTTATTTTCTATTTAAATTAAACTATCACAGTCATTTTTATTTTTCAATGAATCATTAAGCTTTGTTATTTCCGCATTTTTTCTTTTTATAAAATTTTTAAAAATACTTACTTGATCAATTTTGCCTTTTTCTTCTTCAACTTTTTTCAATAATTCTTTATTTTTGTAATTCTTTCTTCATAAAAATTACATTGTAATGTAAAAATTTCATTTGTGTAATCATCATATATCAATTTAAAATATTAAATATTTTCATTTTTTTATTAATATCTTTCTTTAAACAATAATTTTTTTTGTTTTGGCTATCAACTTCAAAATTTAATTCAAAATTTCTAATCTTCAAAATAAAAATTTTTTTTTTTAATGAATCAATTTTAACATTTTTTTTATTAATATCAAAAAAAAAATTTTATTTAAGCGTTTAATGTTACAGTTACTAAATTAATTTCTACAATTAATTCATCATTTAATTATTACTTACAGTTATAACCAAATTCCTTTTTTTTTTCTTCTTACAACACCTTTATTTTTATAACTATTAAGCATATATAATTAAAAATTTATATATCACTAATTAATTTATAAAATTTCAAAACACATTTTTCATTAACAAGCTAATATTTTAATTGTACACCATAGAATTTTTTTACTTGTAATGTTTTTGTAAAATAAATATTTTTGTATTCCTCCATCTTTTCATAAGTTGTTTTCTTAGTTAGTTAAATTTTCTGTTATATCTTCATAGTATTTTTTTTAAAAACAACCAATTTTTATACTATTTTTATGAAGCTTCCTAGGTTTGTCTTTTTTTTAGTTTTTATTACCTAATATAAATTTCTTTCTCTTTTAACCATCTCATATTCATTAATGTATTTATTTTCAAATTTAAAAGATTCCCTTTTTTTCGGATTTTCTATTTTTAACAATACTTCACAGAAAAATTAATCGTGACATGCACTCCATGACAATATGTATGGATTATAACACCCGTTTTTCCGCACGTTTTTTTCCTTCAAAAAAAATGTCCTGTGTTCAATGTCACGGGAAAAGTATTTTCAAGATAAAAATAAAAAAATTGATAAAAATATAGATGGCGGGACATATTTTCCAAAATTAATTTTTTTCTAAATGTCCCGCAAAGACAGGAATTCCGTTGGCGTCACTAAGAAAAAAAACAAAATGTCACGATTAATTTTTCTGTGTAAACATATAATAAAAATGCATTGAATAAAACATTTTAATTTCATCAAAAAAAACTATAGTGATTTAAATTTAGTTTTTTTAACTTTACTTTAAAGATTACTTTTATATCATTAGTTTATACACATATTATTATTATTATTATGATTATTTAGTTAATATTAGATAACGTATAGTCAACACTTCTTTTTTTTTACATTTACAATAGATTTATACTTTGTATGGTTAAATATATAAATAAAATGAAAATTTGAATTTTTTTTCTATAAATTATCAACTCTTTTTATTACTGTATTTTTATATTTTTTTGTCTTTTTTTTTATATACGCTTATATATGCATTAAAAAATTAGAATTATTACATAGAAAATAAAACCAAAAAAAACATTATTTCAAAATACTCTTTAAACTTTCATGCTTACCCGGTAAAACTTCTTTAAATTTATTATTTCATTTGCATTTCTTTAATTTTTTTTAATAGGCTTTTTTATTTTTTTATATGTACTTTTTTTTATTTTTTTTTATATTTAGCTACAGTTCCAGTTAATTTTCTCAATTTCTACTATAATTTGGTGAATGAAAAAATGGTTCCAGTCAAAGGAGTTGCCGAATTTAATTAGGTAAGTTTAAAAATAAAAAAATTTTTTCCTATTAATGTTGCATAACAATAATTGTTTATATAGTTTAAAACAATATATTCACTGATATGTTTCATTTCAATTTTTATGTGTTTAAACTATTGATTAAAGTCGTAGAAAATGCTGATTATAAAAATATATATAAATATTATTTCGTTTCTCTTTTTGTCATTCTTTTTCTTTTAATAAAAGTTCTTTTTTATTACTAATATTACTATTAAAAATGTCGCTAGGTAATGATCAACAGTTTGTTTTTTGATATATTTTATGATATTCACAAAAGTGTTAATTCTAAAATTTCTACTGATATTAATGTTGTCACAAAAAGAAAAAGACAATTGGTAATTTCTTCGTTAGCAAATATTATTATTGAAAAATTTCGGAATAATTACCATCAAATCAATCAATTTAAAATGTTATTTCATTAAGTAATTTTTATAGAATATTGAGAAAAATAAAAAAAAATGGCACTCAACAAGAAATGTTTTTCAAAATTCTACCATTATCTCTTTTAATGTATTTAAAAACAATTAAATTACCTTTACAAAATTTTATATTTTAAAAGATGAGTTTAAATTTATTAAATTTACTTTCAAAATTATATCTTTATTAATATAAAACAAAATAAGATTTAAAAAAATAGATAAATATTACAACAATATTAATTCTTATATAACAGCATTCAGAAGAATTTAAAATTAAGAAAAGAAATTCAAATAGTTTTCAATAAAAACACATAATTTAGTAAGTTTTTTAATTTCTACTAAAATATTATTAATTTTAATGTATTTTGAGATGCATTACTCTGAAATGATTGAACGCCATGGTTTGACAAAAGCGTATTAGATTGCAGAATTTTAAATAAGTTTTTATAATTGTAAGCGCGGTAGCTAATTTTGATAAAATAACACCAAAAATATTTAAATAATTTTATTATTATAATAAAAACTATAACAAACTTAGCAATTACAAAAGTTCTTAACATATAAAACAATTAAAAAATCTTAACTTTCAATTTAATTTGTATTCCTGTACAAAAGCTGCGTTTACATTAGACTAATTTATTTTATTCATATAAAATTCTAAGTAAGAATTTAACATTTAAATTACCAGGAATTTGATTATCATTCACTTTTTTTTTATGTTTATTAGATTGATATCTAACTTGTCCAGAATTACCAGAATTTACAGGATTTACAAAATTTCGTACAACAGATTGATTGTCTTCTTGACCAGGATTTTGTACGACAGTTTGACTACTACCTTGGTCAACAGAATTCAACGATGTTGGATCCATATTACTATTGCTCAGCAGATTAACAGACAGGTTTCCGAATAAATTTTCAGATACAGATAAAACAACAGAAAGTGCACTTCTAACTACATCACGATAGACGCCTTCCAGAGGTTTATTTGACAGATTTACTTATCAGACTTTTACTCCTTCTAGTCTCTACCACACAGTGAAATCCATAACAACCCGTAAAATTTTTATTGATAAAACTTTATCTGGTAAACACCACGGTAGATAAAAAAGGATTTTATTAGAATAAAATAAAAACTACAACAATAGTAGATAAGAAGTACTATCCTGTACCACGGCCACGATACGTAAATCTAAAAATATTTAAATTATTATAATAGGAATTTAAAAAAATAAATTTTTTTATAAAAATAAAAAGTGGAGTGAAAAAATTTCTTATAAAAAAGAAAATGAAATGTAAAATGAACTATTTTGAAATACTTCAGGCCGCGTACAAAGATCTCTATAAAAAACAATATTCCAAAAAGATCCCACTATAAATAAAATTAAATTAAATTCTTACTTCTATTTAAAATAAAAAATTACAATAATTAAAAAAAATATTTTTTATCTTTAGTTGAAAATTCTAAATTCTGTGTTTAAATCTTTTCTATATTTTTTTATACTTTATCGGCAATCCCTAAATAAAAAATTAAAAGATGTTAGTCTTTTATGTGCTTTTTGATCTTATTTATTGTTTTTTAAAATATTTAATTTCACAATTTTATTTAACAAAATATTAAAATTTTTAACAATTTCATTTAAACATAGAATTAACAGGACGGGTATAAGATTATAAAATTGTTTAAATTAACAAAAAGTTGTTTTTACTATTATAAACCAATAAAAATACAACTTATTTTAACTCGTAGCTATCTAGAATTATTTTATAGTTTTTATAAAAAAAAGTATCCCGCAATTTGCTGCATTTTTTTTGGCAATTTTATCTATTTTATTCTCGTTAAAGTTAAATTCAAACACAGAACTAGGAATATTGCTAACTCAGAAAAAGCTATTGTATCCCCTATTTGATTTAAAGCTTTAGCAAATTTACTAACTTCAGTTTCATCTTCATTTATTTTCTCGTTGCCATCTTTTTCTTTATTGTTTTTATACTTTTCAGCCATGTTGTGAACATTCTTAAATCTATGATAACAAAACTCGAAGCTTTTGAAATTTCAAAATGTCTCGACTGCTTTCAAAAAATCTATTTTAGCATTTTTTTATACTCATTCATTTTCTTGAGATATTTCCAAGAAATACCCATAAAGAAATCTGTACATTGCTTTGGAATTTTTTTTCATTAAACACGATATTTCTAAGAGCAATGTCATCCAATGCTAAAGTATCCAGTGCTTTTTTAAGATAATGGTTTTTCTTGTCGCTAAATTTTTTATCAATTTTAATGTCCATAGTGTCAACAAATCTTCTTCAAAAAGACTTAAATAAATCGCTCTTACGTTTATTTATATCATTACCAGGAAATAAAATTAATTTTTTGTATGACTTCTACAGTATGAAAAAGGCGTAGATGTCCACAAAAAAATTATTTATAAAAAAATTTTAAAGTTCCACTGAAAATGAATATTTAGAAGTATAAATGAATTTATGTTTTAGCAAAAATACATATATTTCTACAAATAATTTTGAAAAAATAAAAGATAACAATAAAAATTTAGAAAATATTTTGCAAATTATTCTAGTTAAGATAAAACTCTATCAAAAAAAAATTTTTAATTATCCTTCACCTTTAAATATTTCAATTATAACATTTTTTGTAAGTACGGATAATCAACTGAAATCGATTGATATTGAATAGGAAAAACCAATATAAAATAAAAATTTTAAAAATGATTTTTAGAACGCATATGTTTAAATTTAGTAAGAATTTATTTTCATATTTGCGACTTTTTAAAAAAATAATGGATTGAAATATGTCAATGCTTTTACAAAAGAATTTGTTAGTAAAAATTATCAAAATTTTGTTAGCATTTTAATCTTTAAAAACCATAGACACTTAAGAGATAAATATTTAAAAGATTTAGAAAAAATAATTTTTAAGATAGTAATAACAATAATGATAATAATTAATTCGATGCTAAAAACGAATCAAAAAACTTTGAAAACGCTATGTCAAAAAAAAGTCAAAAATATGCGGTTGATTATTATTGCAATTGTCATAGTATTTATAAACGTTTTTCATACGGGAAATTTTTTGAAATTATGTCTTTGTTAAAACGTTGTACAAGGTATTTGCTAGAATAAGATGTTGAAGAAATGAAACTATTTAATTTTGAATTAATATGTGAAAAGTTTGATAAAGTTAAATTGTTTATTCCCGTTAAAATTGTAAAATTTAAAATATTAAATTATAGTAAGAAATGATAATATTATTGTGTTAAAATCAAATAAAATCTGATGACAATAGAAAGAAAAATATATATAAAGCCACCTTTTACTTAATACCTTTTATTTATTGAATAACATTAAGTCATGAATCCCCATAAACTAATGATTGTGTAATTATAGGGTTTTATTGTAATAATTATTATTAGTATCTAAAATAACTAAAGGCCTTATATAGTAAATTCCTCATAACATTTGTAAGTTAAAATATTATTATTATTGAATTATTTAAGTAATAGGTGGCCACTTTTGTTAAACTTATTATCATTATTAAGGATAGCCCAATAAAATTAGAAAAATAGTGATAACTCTATTTTATAAAATTTTACTTTATTGTTTGAAAAATTTTTAATTCAAAGTTTTAAAAAATTCAGCGTATATTAAAAAATAAACAAAAAAATATTGATAAAGAAGAAGGAGATAAATAATGATTTATCTTCTAATAGAAATTTTTAAAAATTTTAAAAAATATATAAAGTGGATATTTTTTTATATAGAAATCATTATTTTTTTTGTAAATTCTCTTAATATATATTTTATTATATAAGGTTTATAAAATCCAGTTTAAGTTTGAGGTTCTATCTCAACCACTTTGTGCCAGCTATAAAATTTATTATAATATTATAATAATTCTTAAAAGTTTTTACTAATACAAGTTAATTTTTAATGGTATTCAACACAAATGCTTATCACTTTTAAAGGCAATTTTTTGAATTGTTCAATTTCATTAATAATTAAAAAAATTTCTTTTTAAAAAAATGTAAATATTTTATTGAATCAGTCGAAATATTTTATTTTAGTCTAAAAATAAACATACAATTAAGAAAATACACAAAAAATATAAATTGTATAAAAAATATTAATAATTGAAATAAAGATAAATTCAATTTTATTATTACTACTTCAAGTAATTTAGTAAGATTATATGTAAAAAAATGTAATATAGTAATGTTTCATGCTATTCCAATTATTATTTTGTTTTTTATACATTTCGCATATTTTTTTTATAACTTTGTGATCATTTGTTATACAAAACACATGTATTATATAAAAAATGTGCAGGAAGTCCGTAAAAAAATACCATGTAGTAGTTTATATAAAAAGTTTATTTTTTAAACTGAAAAATATTTTTTTTGTTTTTTTTTTATTAAAAATAAATAAATAAATAAAGTGTTGTGTATTATAATTGCTTTTTTAGTTGTTGTAACAAAAAAAAAATTATTAATAATTAATTTTTATTATTAAAATAAATTTTCTTAAAGTTTGACTTATCTATCTCGCTATTATTATAAAAACAAAACCTGGGTATAGCTTATGGTTACTACTACTTATCATCCAGTAGGGGATAAACTAGTCGGTTTCCGTCATTTATCCGTATGTTCACGCTATCTTAAAAATAACTTAATAGTTTTCGTACGTTTATTTTTATACCATATACTAGTTAAACAATTTTATGAATTATATTTATTTATTTAACAAAACTATACAGGATGTATAAAAATAGCCTGGCAATTTTTGAAACATTAATAACTTTTTTTCTACTTAATATTTTAAAATGATTTTTTTTTATTATAGACAATTATCTATAGAATTATATGAACAATGTTAAAGATTTTTTTAATATAAACAATTAATAAAAAATGAAACATTTAAAAAAATTCCAATTTTTTTCAAAATATTTTTCAAAATACATTTTTAAATATAAAAAAGTTTCTATTTCTTATCTTTTAATAGTTTAAACGCATTATTTTTTTTATAAAAAATGACTGTATTAAAAAAATTATTAAGAAAATATTTAAACATAAAAATGGTTTAATTTACCAGATTTAATATTATAATTTTTTTATTGTTTTTCCTATCTCTTAATTTCAATACTTATAAATTAATTTAAAAAATGTATGGTGTAGTATTTCTTCAAAACAAATTGTTTTTCGGTATTTTTTTCTAAATTAAGATGGTAAAACAGTTACAGTAAATAATTTGATATATAGCTTAAAAAATAATTAATTTATTAAAATCAATTTTTGACAACTAATTAATATCTAAAAAAGAGATATTCATCAACAATGGCAATTTTCAGATATTTTCATCTGATTTTATAAAAATTAATCAAAAGCTTAGATAATGTTAAAAATTATATTTAAAAAGAAGTCGAATACATGAAACGAAATACTCTTAAAAAAATTGTAAACAGTGTTTATTAAAAGTCAAAAAAATGCTTTTTACTACGTGGAAAACATTAAGATGACGTTATTGTTTACACCTAATATAATAAAATTAAGAAATAAAAATTTTTATATTATAAAAATAATTATAAGTATCTTAATATAATTGTATCATAAATTTAGTTTAAAGTTGTTTCTTAAAAACGATCGTGTAATATATTATACTTTAAACAAATTTATATCAAATGTAAAAAAAATCATAAATATATATTTAATAGAAAAAAAATTGTTATAGTTTTAAAAATTTTTGTGTGACTTTTTGAACACCCTGCATACATATATGGTAAAACTGATTTTTTTTTAAAGTCCAGGAAAACATATAACTTTTGATTAAAAAAAATAATTTCTAAATTGTAGTTTCATTGCTTATAAAATGAATTTAATCTTTTTTAAATACAGGAAGAAATAAAAAAGTTATTAACAAAACAATTTATTGTAGTTATTTTTGGACACTTTGTACAAAAACTAAATCAAAATAAATATAAAAACAAAGAAAAATTTAAATATATAAATCAAATCTTAACCGCATATAAGGAAAGAATATTTCTTATTTTTTTTTTAAAAAACGACAGAGTTTAATACCAATTTCCTTTGCAAAAAACTTAGTAAAAATTCTAAGTTTGGCTCCACAGGATACATAGTCTCCATTTTCAGAAATATTGCTAGATGAAGTGCTTTTGTCAATTCTTAGTGTTTAAAATGCGGATTAATTCTGCGTGTATACACATATTTTCATTTGAAAAAATAAAAATAATAAATCGTCATCCATTTTACTATTTTTCCATAAAGCGGATAAATTTATCTAAACAAAACAAACGGTTTATTTTTTAAAATAAAACTTTTTTTGCGTTTTAAATATTAAATTTGCTACAAATAAAAAATATTTAAAAAAAGCTTAATATTTATATAACAATACATTTTAAGTTAATAATTTTATTTGTAACTAACCTTTAATTTATTTAAAATGCCCCCAATTTAAATTGTTTTGGGCTGCCTGGAGATTGTTAAATTTGGGACATTAATGCCTTCTATAATTTCATTAATATTATCTAAATTATATTTTTTTGCAAGGTCTTTTATAAAATCCGACATTATAACATTTTTTTATGCTTTGATAGAAATTTATTATCCTTAATTTCTTTAAATTCTTTTCCATCATCAATTTTATTTTCACCACTTTCATTTCTACTATTAAAGCTTGATAGATGACTGATTAATTTTAGAGCTAAAAATATTTTTAACTCTGAGCTTCATAACTTCCTCAAACTCTTTGCAAAAAAATTTCAAAATTTGGAGATTTTTATACTTTCCATCTTTCCAAAATTCAATATAAAAAAAAAGATAAAACATTGGAGTTTTTGCTTTTCTTTTAATGAAAAATCTTCTTTTTTCCTTTTTTTTTATACTTTCCAATATCCTTACATTTGTATTTTTTTAAATTTTCCTCTTATTTTTTGTCTAACTGAATCTTTTTAAATTGTTTTCTATCACTTTCACTTTTATTATTTGTAGAATTCATTGTCTAAAATAAAAAAAATAATATTTTTATTTCAGGAAAAAGTATAAACGTTGATTATAAGAAAAAAATTTTTTTAGGTTTAGTGATAAAATTTTAAATGTTTTTAAATTAGCGGTCCTACAATAAAAGTACTAAAAATAAAAAATAGTTTTTATTTAAAACAAAATAAATTGTTAAAATAAGTAAGACCTAAAAAACAAAAGAATATTATAAACTTAAATAATAATGTTAATTCAATTAAATAATATATAATATTTTTTTTTAATATAACAAATTTTATTATGTATAATTTTGTTTTAGAGACTAATTATGTAAGCTTTAAAAAAAATTTTAATAACAAAGAAAAAGTATTTTTCCAAAAAATTCTTTACAAGTTCATTCTTGCACATCCTAAAAGTTTTACATTTTTAACTATAAAAAAAATTTGTTAAAACTTTATACACATTTATCTATTTTGTTAAATGTCTTAAGATTTTTCTATAGTTTAAAACATATCACTATCATTTTGCACTAAAATCCATTCTTCGGTTTACGTGTATACTGATTTTTGCAAGAAATATCATACGACTATGTTTAAATATTTTTTACATTAAAGATAAATAAAAAATGTTACTTGGTAAGAAAATTTAATGTTTAAATGAAGAAAAATGATGACAAAGCCAATAAGTTCTTTTTGTTATTGAAAAAGTAACTAACTTTTATTAATTTTAGAGGGTTTTGCTGTAAGGTATAGATATTATATTATATTATATTATATTTATTGTAAAAATTTGTAGATAAGTTAGAAAACTAGGAACTAGTGTTTTGGTAAATTTTATAAATTAGTGTAAAATTGTATAAGTTTTAAATTTTACTGTTTTTTGTAAGAGTGAAGACCAATAATTAATAAAATTTTTAATTGATAAAATAGGCTCACTCATACAATTGTCATCATTTCTGTGTGTACGTGACTTTGTGTAAATTTTATGGCAAGTGAGAATTGAGGGTCGTTATTACAGGATCCAAGGTATGTTGAAAGTACTGAAACTAAACAGATAAATTTAATTAATTTATACGTGGCGTATAAGACGTTAGATCCAGATTTACAGGATAGTAGAATAGTTGAATTGGCATTTGATTCTTTACCTTTTTATGTGAATAATCCTAAACAACTAAGAAGAAAGTGTAGTCAATTGATAAATTTAATTTCTAATCAAGTTGAGATAGAACAAGAAAACGTTAGAAAAATGTCAAATTCTTGGTCTAATATAAAAGAATTTGATCTTAGTAAAGGTGAACCGATAGAGCCGTGGTTAACTAAATTACGTTATCATTTAATTGTTGAAAATATAACTGTGCCAGTAAGACAAGTAGCTTCTTCAAGAGCTAAGGTTCCTGAGGAAATAGATAAGTATTTGAATAACTTTGAAGCAAGGGATTTGGATACTTTTGAAAAAGTTTATGATATTTTGGTACAAACATATGATGATTCAACTTCTAAACAAGCAGCCCAAGCACAACTTAGAGCTTTCCGTTTAAACATAAAAGAAGAAAAATTTTATGATAGTTGTATGGAATTAGGAAATTTAATTACTTTACTGAAATCTTAAAATTTTGATTTTCAAGTAATCCAGTTGAAATTAATTGAAATAATAATTTATAATTTAAAAATAATTGTCGTATGAAGCATAACTCAATAATAATTAAAACATAATTTACAAAAATATAATTATAACTATTAAAGATGAAAAATGTCATGCTTAACTAATAATAAATACGAATGCACTTTGATTGCCCATGAAAATAATGATAATATGATGGAAGTTGATAATAATAAAAAAGAAATAAATAAAAATAATTTACTTTTATTAAAAACAAATTCGATCAAAATGACTATACAAATAAAATATTCTTTACTATTCATTATGTACAGAAAAAGACAAGTTGGTATCTACTTTTTAAATTATATTTTTTAAATAGTTCAATGGTGATTGTGATACTTTTAAGAATATTGAAATGTTTCTTAAAGCACAACAATCTTTTGCACTTTCATATAGTGATACTAATCTACCAGGAATAATTGAAGAGTTTTTAAAAGTTATTAAAAGTGGTAGTGATAAAAATATTAAATATTGTTCACTATTTCATCCTAAAGAACAAATTTTTGAAAATGTTGTAGATCCTATAAGAAATATTGTTACATAAGTTTCTATTAATGATAATAATAAGTACAAAAGAATTATGATAAATATTGAAACAATTTTACAAAAAATTGCTCAAACTCATTTATAGATAGTTTCTGATTAAAGCGACTATATTAAACTCCAAATGTATGCCAATGAAGTTGATATAAATAGTCATACAGATGAGTACAGCGAATGTCTTCATGTTTGCCTTATAATAAATAATAGTTTTGAAGAAATGTCAAAAAAAGATTCTATTTTTACTTGGACTGTTTTACCTACACATGGAGTAAAACAATTGGGTATTAAAGAAGATGAATTTTGTTTTTTTCAATTTTTTTAAAAATCAAAAGAAGAATTTTATTCACATAACAAAGTAAAAGTAAATGGAAAATTAATTACATTGAAAATCAACAAAATTCTTGGTGATGATAATTTTTTGGTATGTAAATAGTGCTAAAGGTAAATTAGGTAATATACTTGATTGTAGAATTTGTTTTATTTTATTATCAAGTTTTTTAAATTGTAAAACTGTAGATGATCTTGATTTAGTTGACAAATATCGTAAAGAGCCTACAAGAAATCCATTTTAAAATTCTATTAATCAAATGCAATATTCTGATTGGTTTAATGATATTCTGAAAAAAAAATTTTTCTCAAGCATATATATAATATTTTAAAAATTATGTTTTTATACTGAATATCCTGAAATAAATATAAATACACTTTCTCAATCACTTTTTCAATTTCATAAAAAAAAACTGGTAGTAATGTTATTTAAAATATTACTGAAATTTAAAATTTAAATATTTTTTTTATAAAATTATCACTTATTTAAAGCACAAGTAGAAAAGCTATTTTATTTTATTCTGATTACGGAAATCTTAAAGCAGCTGATTGTTCGAATAATCTTCTTAAAATATCATTAGAGCAAAAACCAAATGAAGACATTTTATTTTATAGAAATACATTAATAACTTATTTGAATTTTTATGAATTTTGTTAAAAAAATCAATTAACAAAAATAAAAAGATTAAAAAATGTATGTATTCAAGTTTGTGAATATACACTTAAATTATCACATGGACGTTATGACTTTTGCAAAAAACTTCATTATATTTTTCATTATCTAAGAATTATTGCATGGAATAATAATAGCTTTGTTGGTTTAAGTACATATTGTTATGAGAGATAACATCAATGTGTTAAGAAGTACTACAAAGCCAGTAGAAATCACAACTTTCTTGCTTTAACAATTTAAAAAACTATTGTCAAGGAGGAGATAAAAGAAACTTTGAAAAAACTATTATTAGAAGTGAAATAAAAAAAATTTTGAAAAAACATATTAAAAATTAAAAATAATAATTTCTATTATTAATTATTTATGTTTTTTAGTATTATTGCCTATTTATCTATTTAACAAAAATATGTTTATACTCTTTGTGTTGTCAATAATATTGCTTAATTAAATAAAATTAATTTTTTATTGAAAAAAAAATTTTTTTGCAATATGTCACTTCAAGGTGACAACTTCGAAGTGGTCATCTTAAAGTGACTATTTGCTTTTCTGCATACAGGAACGTTGTTATTATTTGCATTTGAAAGTTTATGTGTTTTCAGTTGAGTTGATTTTTGGTATCAAACAATATGCATAGCAAATAAGCATAAATAATAAAGAATGATGCATTCAATATAAACGATAAAGACATGAAAAATTATCAATAAGTCAAATTCCGAAAAATTAATTTTAAAGACTAAACTAAGTGCTTTTTTCAAACTCCATTTTAAACTCATTCAAATTTAGACTTCTAAACTTCTAAATAAAGGAATTTAAGCTTGCAAAACAATTTTCTATCTTGTGATTATTTAAACTTTATTTTATCAACAAATGTGTTTCTAATTCAAATCTAGATACAATTAAGTACGTTTTTTAATTAGAAATTTGTAAAAAACATGTGATTTATAGAATCTTGATGATATCTAAGCATGAATATTTTTACTTCAAATTAACTTTAAGTGAGTTAAACTTAGTAAAATAGACTTGTTATTCTTTGCATTATAACACAAAAACAAACATATCACATTTTACTCAATTTATAAAATTATTTTAAGGCTGAAATAAACTACTTTAACAATTTTGGTATCATGTTATAGTTAATATTATAACAGAAGTTGTTGAGCTTATTTTAAATTAGTAAATTAATCACTGAAATATATTTAAACTTAGGAATAATGAATGCTAAATAATAAAAGTTTTTCAATTATTAAAATATTTCTTCCTAGAATTAATTGAAGATTCTAAGAAATAGGAATTTTTGCCAATAAGTATTTCCATCCACAAGTTTGAAAAAGTAGCAATTAATGGCTCAACCACATCACAGTAAAAATATTATAAATGTTAGTTTATAAGAGTGTTGCTGGTGTTCGCCTTCAAATGAGAAACAGTACAAGTGGCCACTTGATACAAAGATTTACAATATTTTTAGGAATACAAAATTACAATAAAAAAACACAGGGGTAATAATAAAATGAAGGTACAATACAATAAATTTTACAATATATATAATAAAAAACAAAGATACATCAAACAAAAAAGAGTCATCGTTTTTCGTTTCATGTTTCAAAGTGTTAAATCTACATCATTTTCTTACTTCACCATTGCTATATAAACAACCTTGACTAATCAGGAAATCAATTTTTTGCTCTTTAGAAATTAGAGAATTACAAATCAAAAACTCTAAGATAGAACTTGTTCTAGTTACATCATTCACAATGAAGTCTTTATTTTCAGTATACTTCTTAATGCCTGCAGAGTTTAAAATAGTGGAGATAATAAAAATAACTATAGCAATGGCAAATCTAAAAATCATATATTTCCCATCTTTAGACACAAAATGTTCTGTAACAGTAAAAATTTGCCAATGAAGTAATGTACCATTTTTTTTATACTAAAGCAAGACAATACAAACAGAGTTACTATATTTCTGTCTGCTATTTAAAAAAAGTTCATTGTTATGTTCGGGAAACTAGTCACCAAGCGCGAAATTGTTTTAGCGTTTCGGTTAGACCCAGTTCTGGCTTGAATTTAAAGTTCTCGACAAAATATTGCAATCTTTTTATATTCAATAGTATTTCATCTTTTGGCCAAAGTGTTAAATATAGTCCCAGATACTGTTCCTACTACAATTTTTTTAAGTATGTTTTCAAAATAATTATCCTTTTTAGATTCTTTTCTTGCATTATTATTTATAATTTATTGTCAAATTATTTTCTCCAGATTAAAAGTTGTAAGCAAATTCTTTATAAGTTTATAAGCCTTATTTTCAGTGCAAATCTTATTAATTATGATTTTGTTCATCAAGGAATGTAATTTTTCATTAGGTAAATTGATTTTATCTAATAAATCTCTTGTAAAAACTAAAACATTTACATTTAATTTATCATTACCTTTTAACGAAAGCATATTCTTATCAATGATACCTGAAAATGAAGGTTTAACATCAATTATATCAATTGTTGTTTCATTCAAGATGATGACAGGTTGCTCATCAATTATAAGTCGAGAAATACTTTCTACAAATAACTCTTCTGCTACTTAAGAGATGCTTAGAGTAGATGATCGTTTTTTAAAAATATTAGATATTGTTCTTCTTTTTGAAGAAGTAGAGGAATGATAGTCTTCTATTCTTTTTCTTAACTTTTTTGAACTTTAGAAGCTGGTGGTTGAATAACAAGTCTTGATCGAGAACGCAATTCATAACGTCTTTTATTTTTATTAGCTTGAATGGAAAAATAAATTTAATAACTTAATAATTCATCTGAAATAACATTTCCTCTAGAAGTTAGTTTGGTTTTAGAAGAGGCCGCATCAAGTGATTCAGAAACCAAGGAAGAAATAGACTATTGACGTTTTCTTAAATTTGTAAATTTAAGTTTCTCCATAATTTGATTAGGATTTTCTTGACTTTTAGATAAAATAAAATGTGTAGACTGTTTGCGTAAATTATAACAATTATTATTATTAATATAAAGTATTTTCATATTGATTTTTGTAATTAAATTGTTCAGTATTTACTATACGGCATTTTTTTCTATATAAATTTTTGTCCCTTTTTGTTGTGTGTTTTTAATTTTTTGTAATTTTTGCTTTAGTCGATTGGTGTCCAGATTAGTGGTTTTCTTATTTTAAAGTTAATCAAAGAAATTACATTAGTAAACCCTTTTTTCTGTAAGTATTTAGTACATGTATTGAAAAATTCAAGATTATTGTCTTTACCCATTTTTGTGTAGTTAGTGGTAATTTTTATAAGTAATATGAATTTTTAATTTGTAAAAAATTGTAATAAAGTCAGCAAATTATTTATACCTGGTTATTGGTTATTTGGTCAGTTATTAGTTAATTTTTAAATGTTAATATTATTATTTAATTTTAATTTAATAACATAATGCAAATATATACAATTAATGACAATTTTTACTAAATAATTAATGGTTAATTTTTTGAATTTTTGTTAAATTTTGTTAGTTTATGGAGTCTCTTGATCTTTGGGATACTGACTAGTACAATTTCTCAAAATTAGTAGTTCTTCTTTAACTAAATTAGTAGTACTAATAATAAATGGTTAAAAAAATTTAGAGAAATAAAAAAGCAACTCTTACAATTTAAAAATAAAAAGAATGAGGTACCAGGTTTAATTTCAGATATAATATTAAAATACAATAAAAACAAAACCATAAAAATATCAACAAAATTAATGTGCAAAAAATATAAAGCAATTATAATAATAACTGTCGTTTCACTAATAGATATAAATATAAACAAATATCATCTATCGCACAAAAGATAATTTTTGAATATCAACATAATCCTTTAAACAGTGCATTAATTATATTTTGATAATAAATGGGGTACAAAATGACACCACTCTTGCAGAATACACCTTTCTATTCTTTTTCACCATTAATTTCTTTAAAAGCTTCTTTAATTTTTTCTTTTAACTCCTCAATAATCCCACATTTTTATCCGTTGACGAGCGATTTGACGTAACCTCAGAAAAAGCAATTTATTAAAGTGATATTTAGTGATCTTGGAGACCACGCCAAATTTTTAGATTCACGTATCATCCAGCAACCATTAAGACTACTATTAAACCATTCGCGCACTTTTTTAGGATAATAAGGTGGAGCCCCGTCTTGTATAAATACGAATTTTCCAAGAGAAAGTTTTTTAACAACATTTTGGAAAACTTGGGACTTTAATAAATCCAAACAAGATTGTCCGGACACATTTCCTTCGAAGAAGTAAGTACCATAAACCTTACTTGAACTTATTGTTCTCCATACAGTCACTTGGGGAGAATGGAGAGGACGTTTTTCAAACCAACGAGGGTTGTCAAGAGACCACATCTTTTAATTATAGAGACTAACTCTATCATCTAGATGAAAATATGCTTTATCAGAAAAAATTATTCTGTCTAGATGATAAGAGTTTTTCGTAATGCGTTCAAGCACATCTAAACAAAACTGGCGGCGTTTTCAATGATCCAGTGGTGGCAGTTGTTGTACGGACACCATTTTGTAAGATTTGAAATTGTTAGCCTTTATGGCACGCCAGACTGTTGTTATTTGAGTAGTTGTGAAAGCACTAAACCATCTTGTTGACAGCGTCAAATCCTCCTTTATGTTTTCTTTCACTTTTGTCATAGCTGTTTCTAATTTTCTTGAAGGATAACCCTTAAGTTTTTTTTGAATACTACTTACTAAAATTTAAAAAAAAATAAAGTAAAATAAGATAAATTTTTAACTTACTATAAAACAAACTTTTTAGTCATTTTTTTAGAGTTAGAATGACTGAAAATTAACTTTTGTTTAATTTAAAGTTCCAAATTGACTCTTTGCATTGAAATAATTTTTACCCGTTGTCAAAAAAGGGTAGATTATTGCAAATTTTGCTTATTTGAGAAAACCATTTTAGAAATATTTTAATGGATTGAGGTGTTTTTTTAGTCAAAGATCAAATGCCATAATAAAAATTATTTTTTTTATTAAAATTTTAATGATAATTTAGTTTGAAAAAAATTTGACTTTTATCTTATTATGTTATCCGTCCTATGTCGGATACGCCCTAAGTATACGCCCCTATATTGTTATATAAATACCGTATTTGCTCTAATTGAAGCACATCTCTAGTTGAGGCACATCTCTAATAGTGGCACACTTCAACAGGTTGATTGAAAAATTGAGGCGCACTCTCTATTTGAAGCGCACTATATTACGAGGACTGGATTGTTCATGGAGAGAAGTCGTACACAAAATCCGAGAATATGAAGCGACCATCGATGAACATCTACTTACAATGGATTGTAGATGTTTGGGAAGAATTGTCACGGGAGCTCATTATTAAGTCATTCAAAGGATGTGGCTTAACAAACGCACTAGACGGTAGTGATGATGGAGAAATTCATTGTTTTAAACCAAATGGATCAATCCCATTCGGCTGCCTCCTCCTAGAGCAAGCACGAATCAATGGGGTGAATAATAAATTTGAGCAAATTCAAATTTTGGAAGAAGAGGAAGAAAACGACTATGATAGTGATGAATATGTTGAATTTGATTAATCCTTTGCTCTCCACTGTTCACTGTCCATATTTAATAGGGCACATCTCTAATAGTAACACATCAACAGGTTGATTGAAAAATTGAGACGCACTCTCTATTTGAGGCACATCTCTAATAGTGGCACATCAAAATAAGTCGATTGAAAAATAGAGGCGCAGTGCCTCAATTAGAGCAAATACGGTATTTCTTTGTGATTGTAAAGTTTAGATTTGTTATATTTTAATAAAAGGTTTATATTATTTCATTTACATTACCTTGGGAGTTCTCCTTTATTAGGAGATTTCCTGAGGTTACAATTATACATTTTTGTATATGTTGTTAAAAATTCGTTTTTAGCGTGTTTAGATAATTTTTTTTTAGTTTTATTTTATATAAAAAAAAATTTCTAATAATTATCTATATTTAAAAAAAAATTTACAAACATTTTTTAAAAATAAAGGGAGTTATTAAAGTTTATTGTGTTAAACACTTATTTGAAGCACCCTGTATATATATGATAATATAAGTCATGAAAATCTTAAATTTTACAGTGGAGTTAAATTATTTAGAAAAATGATTATATTAATAAAAAATTCAAATAAAACATGCGAATAAAGAAACTCATTTTTCTAAAATATAAAAAAATTTTTTAATTGAAAAAAGGTTGTTATGTATAACTTTGACATTTCAATAAAATTATGTAATAAAATAGACCATCAAATTTTAAAGCATCTTAATAATATTACTGTTGGAAAGAGAAAATAAATAAATTAAGAAGAAAATTTTGAAGTAAACAAAAATATTTAATATTTTTTTAAAAAAATATGTACTTTTTTAGTTTTATATAATTTTTAATTACTTTTTTAACCAAAAAATCTTTTCACGATTATATATTTAAAGTAATTTAATATTTTATTTCTTTAAATAATATATAGTTTATTTGTAAAATTAATTTTGAGATAAAAATTACATGTTTCTGTTAGAGAGAAAGATACCCAAAATGATAACATTAAAAAGTAATATATATAAGGAACATTGTTATATGTTTGAATGTCCATAATTCTTTCTTTTAATCCTCTTTTATTTTTGATACGTATTTGTAATACTAACATTTATTTTTAATAAACTCTTTTAACTATCAAGATAGTGATATGCCTAAGAAGCGTAAGAGTGAAGAACCGCTAAAGGAGAGTCATGAAATGACTCTGCTAAAAACTTTTAACAGTTTCTATGTAATTTTTTTTTTGTAATGAAAATTGACTGGCAAAATTAACCATTATTAGTAAACGATTAATAGATAGATTAAATAAACAGTAACTAGTCAATTTAAAAAAAAAATTGAAAAATTTTTTGAAACGTCTATTCAAAGAATAATGTAAGTTTATAATTAAAAAATATTTTATCAAAATTTTAGAACGCAATATTATTGTGAATGTGATGGAAAACCCAATGTATTTGATTAAACGTTACGTTTTTAGTTATTTCAAGAGTTATTTATTGTATACGAGTATGTTTAAATATGATATTTGAATTTTTTTTAGTCATTTTATACCAACAGATGTTAAAAAATTTTCAATAAAAAAACATATTGTTTATGCTCAGTAGAAAATATTTTAAATATTAACCCGGATTCTCCCGATGTACCCATCCAGGTACACCAATTTTTTTATGTGATAAAATTTTTTTTTTATGTTTTGATAATTGTTAATTGATAATTGAAAGTAAATAAATATGTTTTTACACTACAATCACTGTTTTTTATTTCCGATCGCGTTTAGGCAAAAATGGGTTAAAGTAAACTCTTTAAACAGAAACAAATTTATTGTTTCTTATAATACTCGCTGTTCTAGAAAAATGAAATTTCTAAAAAATAGTTTGTTAAAATTTGAAAAAAAAATGAATTATATGTAAGTTTTTTTTAATATATTACTCTTTTTTAGAAATTTGTTATATTTTTAAAAAATTTTGATACAAATAAACTAAACCAAAAATTTATAAGAAATGAACGTTTTATTAGCTCTATTTATATTAATGAAACAAAAAAAAAGTATTTTGAAAAAAATTTTGTTAAAATCTAAGATGAATTTTAAAATAAAACTGATAAACTAAATTTGACTAATATAAATATTTTTATTCAAAAACTAAACAACTTGTATGATATTATACTGGGTGTCCCATAAGTAAGTACTATAAATTGTTTTTGTAATAAATTTTTTATTTTACAATAAATTTTAATAAAAATAGATTCATATGATATACAATGAATTTAGAATCTAGTAAATATATTTCATATTTAAAGATTATATGTTTTACTAGACTTACGGATTTTTAAAAAAAAAGGTTAGTTTTTTACCATATATGTAAATGTAACTTTTGTAAATAAAAATTTATAACTATTATTATTGCTTTAAAATAATAAGTACGTTAGTAGCTATGTTTGATATTAATATTGTTTTAAATTTATTTTAGTAATTATTATTAAAATTAAAAAATATTCATTTTTTATCGATTTTTCACCATTTTTGGAATATAATTTTTTAATTAATAATTTTAAAAAATGAATTAATAAATACTTTAATAAAATAGATGGTTCTCCATAAAATGATTATAATTACATTAATTTTACAAAAAATGAAATAAGTTTTAGGCAATAAAACGTTGCCAATTTTATATATTCAATGTAAACATAGCATAACTTTTTTAAAATTTTTCAATGTTTTTAAAATAAAAAAATTTTTTTCGTTAAAATAATTATTACAAACATTTAATTTATTAAAAAGTAACTGTTTTTTTTTTAATATTTTTTTTCATTAATGTTTTATCAGCAAGTTACAATGCAAAAATTAATATAGGATTTAAAAACTTATGTAAATCAATATTATTACCCATAAAAGGCAGTAAATCTTTCTTTAAACAATTGTTAAAATAAAATTTTTTTTTGCAATAAAAATAAAATTTAATAAAAAAATTTTTAAAAATAATATCTTAATATTACTTTTTTTAAAGTTTTATAAGTTTAAGAATGCTACAAGATAAAAGTAAAAAAAGATTTTTTTACTATTCAATAATATTTTATCAAATTCGCAATGTTTTATTAAAAATACATTTTTCTAATGATAATGTAAATATTTTTGCTTACAATCATTTAATAGAGAACCATTTACTTTATCATAATATTTATTAATCCATTCTGAAAAATTATTGTTTTTCGAGTTGTATTCCAAAAATGGTAAAAAGTCGATAAAAAGTGATAATTTTTTAATTTTAATAATAATTAATACAATAAATTTTTAATGATATTGTAGTTAAACATAGCTTTAAGTGTAATAATTATTTATAAACAAACAATCACATTAATATCTTTCCATATAAAAAGTTATGTTTACATATATGGTCAAAAACTCACCTTTTTTTTAAAATCCATAAGTCCAACAAAACTTAAAATTTTTTTAAAATAAAAAATCCACTAAATTCTAGATTTTTTTCTATCATATGAATCTATTTTTATTAAAATCTATAATAAAAATAAAAAGTTATTATAAAAACAATTTTTAGTACTTACAGAGTGTTCAAAAAGTAACCAGGCAATTTTTGAAACTTTAATAAATTTTTTTCTACTGAATAGTTTTTTATAATTGTTTTTGTATCTTATAAGGAATTGTATAAAGTATAATATATTAAAAAAACGTTTTTTAAAAACAACTTTAAAATAAACTAATAACACCACTATATAATGATATTTTTACTAATTTTTTAATATAAACATATCTATTTTTAAATTTTTTATATTAGGTATAAACAAAAACGTCATTTTAATGTTTTCCACGTAATTGGAAACATTGTTGTGCCTTTTAAAGAACACTTTTTACAACTTTTTTTAGAGTATCTTGTTTCTTGTATGTAATTTCTTTTTTAATGTTATTTTTAACATTATCCAAAGTGTAATGCCGGGCGAAATGCCGGCATTAGTTACATACGTAGGAGGCGATGAATCATATATAAGGAAGTAATTTCTTATATTAGTTGGTTAGTTTTTAGTTAGAGTTCTTTTAAGTTTTTACCAAGCATGATAAACTTCTCGTTTACGTGAACAGGGCATTTGCCCCTGGCAAATGCCATACCTCTAACGTATTAATCGTACCCAAACCCTAATATTCCCTTAACCTGAACACTACTATAGAACATCCAAAGATCATATTATTAATATTATTTATTGTTATATTACTTATCATCTTTAATAAACATCTACTTGACATAGCTATCTATCTTGTTGCTATTTATTTCTTTTATATTAAAACCATAATGCCGCTACACTAAAACCGTGGACACCATAACGAAAGTTTTGACTAAATTTTAAAAAATCAAAAGCAGATATTTAGCAATTGCAATGATCGGTTAAAATCTCTTTTTTTAAATATTAGTTTGTTATCAAAAATTAATTTTTATAAAAAAAAATTCCTTTAGCTATATGCAAAACTATTTACTGTAACTGTTTTACCATTTTAATCTTCAAAAATATTGCTTAGCAGTTCATTTTGATGTAGTACTACGTCATACAGTTACTTACCTAATTTATGGGTAATAAAATTAAGAGATAGAAGAAACAAAATAAAAAGTTATAATTTTAAAACTAGTAAATTTAACAATTTTTATGTTAAAATATTCTCTAAAAAAATTTTTTAAATACAGCCATTTTTTACATAAAAAAGTGTTTTTAAATTATTAAAAGATAAGAATAAGAAACATTTTAATAATTTAAAAAATGTATTTTGAAAAATATTTTGAAAAAAAAATTGAAAAAATTTTAAATGTTTCATTTTTCATCAATTGTTTATATTAAAAAAAATCTTAAAAATTGTTTATATAATTCTATAGATAATTTTCTATAAGAAAAAAAAATCATTAAAAAATATTAAGTAGAAAAAGTTATTAAAGTTTAAAAAATTGACGGATTACTTTTTGAACACCCTGTATATATATATCATACTTTTTATAATCCTTTTTCTTTTCTTTCTCTGTCAAATGTTTCATTCATTTACTATTATATTAACAAAGAAAATATTGTCTCACAACTTTTATCAGAATATTGAACTATTAATATTTGAGAGTGAAAGAATATATTTTTTTTATAATAAACAAGTTAGTTTGTATCATTCTTTTGAATTTTTTTTCCATAATAATTAAAAAACTTTAACAATGTTAAAAATATTTTAATTTTGATTTATTTTATATGTATTAAATTTTGAATGAAATTCTAAACTTAATTATCAATTTAATTTTTCGCGTAAAATTCTTAAAATCTAACTTTTTTTTTGTTTATTATTGTTAAATATTAAAAAAAGGATATATAAAAATAGAATTTTTTTAAAATTACAATTTTAAGTTATGTTAGTCAATAATATCGTTCTAATTTTACAAATAAATATTTCTTACGCGTATAATGTTGGTACTTCCAATTAAAGAATTTATGTTTTACTCGATGCAGAAAAAAAATAATTTTTTAAATAATTTTTTATTTTTTGAATGTTAATTTTTTTTTTGTCATTTTTTCCAAGGTTTTTTTTATCTAATCTGAAATTTTTTTCTTTGTTATGTGTTTTTAAACCTATTTTAAATAGACTATGACACAAAAAAATTATACATTGTCAAATTTAAAATAAAGATTGCTAAATAATATTCTTATAAAAACAGAACAAATGCTGCTTGACTTTATTAAAAAGGATATGAACGTCTAATTTGAATAAGAAATAACAATAAAAAATTATTAAAGCAATGATATCAGAACAACAAATCTTTTAGGTAAGAAAAAACAATAGTTACATTTAAAAACTAAACATTTATAAAATAAAAAAAAAAAAAATTTTTAAAAAGAATTTTATTTAACTCATAAATATTCGTTTTTTTGTCCAAAAAATTTTATGCATAAAAGACCAGTTTTATATTTGTAAAATTAGTACATATTTAATGTTGATATAAGCTAAAATTAGTGAAATATTGCTTTTTTCACATTTTTTAATATTTGCACTTTAGAATAATATATAAGGACTCAAGAAAGCAAATAAATTTATTTTATAAAAATTTATTTTTAAATGCATATTTGTTTAATTATAACAATTTATTTTGTTAAATATTCATACAATGTATTATTTTTAGGTTTAAAAACACCAATAAAAATTTAACTATTTAAAAAAAGATTGTTTCTAATGGTAAAAATTATCCTATAAATAATCAAAAAAAAACTGTTTTATTCAAGATGTTTATTTTCAAAATAAATTAATAATCTAATTGAATAGCAATTTAAACCAATTAATAATATATTATATTTTTTACATAAAGAAAGATGTAATGGATTTTGTAAACATTATATACCTAAATCAAATGTCAAGATCAATTAAAAACCTATTGAATTTAAAAAACGCTATAAAAGGTATCTTAAGAAGTTCTTCAAAAGATTTTTAAAAGATTGTTAGATTGTAAACTTTATATAAAATAAAATTTTATAATATACATTTTACTCTTTGTTTTATCTTTCATTTTTTTTAAAAATCTTTTAGTACCATTTAACAATTTTTTAATATATTGTAATAATTCAAACATTTTTAAAAAATATAATAAAGGCTAATTTTTTGTATACTTACCCAGTAGATATTTTAAAATTTTTAAAAAGAATGATATTTTAATCTGGTTTATAACCTTAATTTTTTTATTGTTTTTAAAATTCAATAAAAATTAGTTTTGTTACTGTTTAATTTTTTTTTTTTTAAATATATTTACAAAATCAATTTACATTGTAACAAATATTAAAATATTTCTTATTAAAATTTTAATTTTTATAAAAATGTTTGTTTTTTTTTTTATAAAAATTCATATTTTAAAAATTTAAGGTACACCATAATAAAAATTTTTAAACAAAACTTTTTATTTCTTAGTGTTACAAAGTGTTTGATGTAAAAAAACTAATGAGTCAATATTTAATTTATAAAGTAATATATTTTATTTATTTTATCTTTTTTAAAATATATGTAAATTTAATTACACAACACACAGATTAAAGTTGAATAATTGATAGGGCAAAAATTTAAAGATATTAATTATATTTTAATGATTAACCATTTTTACTAAGGTATGTTAAATATACCATCTAAATATTTTATAAAGTGTAAAGTGTCAGAATTAAGACATAATAATTTATTTTCATTATACTTTAAATCATTTATTATTGAATAATTAAACAAAAAGAAATTTTATAAAACTATTTGAATAATAATATAATAAAATATAAATTTATTTTAATAAAAACTATTTTATATTAAGATATAATTGTAACTAAAAACAGTTGATCTTATAAATAAAGATATTTAAAACATTAAAACAATGTATAAAAATTTTGTTTTATTTCAAAATAAATTGTTTATCATTTAAATGCTATATTTTTTGTCACTTTTATAAAAATGTTTTTACATAGCAATGACATTAATTTTTAACATAATTTGTACTTATTTATTATATTTTTTTTAAAATATGTACTAAATTAAGACATACAACTTGTAAATTTTATTGACAATATTTAAAAAAAAATATGAGTTTTTTTTTCAATATTTTTTAAATTTTAATAAAATTTTATAATTAAAAAAAATAAGTTATTATATTAAACTATATATATCTATTTTATTTCAAATTTTATATATTTATATAAGATTTTTTTAAAAAAAATATAATGCAATTTATATTAAATTTAATAAGGTTTAAGAAAAATTATTAAGATTATTAAAAAAAGAAAAATAGTTTTATATTTTTTATACTTAGAAAATTTTTAATTATTTACAGAACATTTATTTTTATAATAATATTTATTAAAAATAGTATAAATTTTAAATAATTTTTTTTTACTTGTAAAAAAATATAAAATCAATACTTTTTTATATTTAAAATATGTTTAAAAAAATTGTTTTACTTTATTTTTTAGATTAAGTAATAAAAAAAATGTTATTTTTACATTTTTTTTCATCAATATTATTTTTTATTTTTATACACAATAGTTATTCCCAGTTAAAAGAAGAATGTAAGTTATAAAAAATTTTTTTTTAACATTATTAGATAATCATTCTTTTTGGAAAGCTTTATCAAGAGAATTTTTAGAAAATAAAATTAATTACCTTAAATCAATTGGTGTATCAATAGAAAAAAATAAAAAACCTAAAAATGTCATTTTATTTATTGGTGATGGAATGGGTACAACAATAACTACTGTTAGTCGTATATTTAAAAATCAAAACATATCTTTAAACAACGAAAAACCTATTTTTGATCAAACACCATTTTCATTTGAAAAATTTCAAACATCTGGAGTAGTACGCACACATTCGTTAGATTTACATGTTGGAACATCTACAGCAGGAGCATCAGCAATGACAACCGGACAGAAATGTAAAAGTGGTCTTGTCAATATTAAAGCAACAGCTGACTTGAAAACATGTAAAATAAAAGATGATGAAAAACAAATAAACTCTTTAGTTTATGAAGCTTTAAAAAATAAAATAAAAGTTGGTTTAGTTACAACAACTAGAATAAGTCATGGAACACCAGCTTCACTTTATGCTTTTAGTAAAAGTAGATTTTATGAAAGTGATCAACATTTTAAAACTAATGATGATAGAATAAATTGTGATGATATAACAAAACAAATTCTTAATTATCCTGCAAATCAATTTACAGTTTTACTTGGAGGTGGTCGTTCATATTTTTTACCTAAAAATGAAAAAGATCCAATATATAGAAATATATCTGGAACAAGACTTGATGGAAAGAATATTATAAATGAATGGAAAAAACTTAGTAAAAACCACAAAGTGTTACTTACAAAAAATGATTTATTAAATCAAGATCATTCGTCAAAATCAAATATTCTTGGTATTTTCTCACCATCACATTTAAAATATTATGAATTGAAAAATGAATTAGATAAAGAAACACAACCAACTTTAGAAGAAATGACAGAAAGTGCAATTAAATTATTATCTAAAAATAATCATAATGGATATTTTTTACTTATAGAAGGAGGTTTAATTGATGTAGCAGCTCATGAAAATAAAGGATATATTGCTTTTAGTGAAACACGTGAATTGGATAAAGCTGTTGTTAAAGCACAAAAATTAACAAAAGAAATTGCTTTAAAAACTAATCCATTTAATGAAGAAGATACATTAATTATTGTAACAGCAGATCATTCTCATCCATTAAATTTAAATGGATTTCCATCAAGAAATGATTCAATTCTTGGAGCTAATATGGCAACATTTGCAAAAGTTGCATCACCTACTGATAATAAAACACTACCAAATTTAATGTTTACATCAGGAAAAGGATTTCACACAATGTTTTCTAAAGATTTAAATATGAAAGGATATGTAAGAAATAATTTAACAAGTGAATATTTAAAAGATCCAAATGTTTTAACACCAAGCTGTATTTTAAGTGATTATGGTTCTCATGGTGGTGAAGATGTTAATTCTTTTGTTACAGGTCCATTATCATACATTTTTTCGGGTAATTATGATAATACACAAATAGCTTATAACATTAAATATGCTTTATGTATTAATGAAGAAAATGAACTTAATATTTGTGATGAAGTTTATCAAAAAAATTCAGAAATATTAGAAGGAACATTAGAAACATATAGAACACTTTTAGTATATTCATTATGCATTTGCCTTATTTTAATATTAGTTTTAATGTTTGTTAGTTTGAATTACTACAAAATTAAAAAATATTATAATGGAAACAATTTAGAAATATAAAATATTTTAATAAAAGATACTTTAATAAAAAAAATTATATATTTTTAAAATTATTAAAATAATAAAAAGAAAATAATAATAAACAAATAAAAAAAAACATAATTTTTAGTGCATTTTAAAACATTTGAATATTTTTTTTATTAATTTAATAACCTTTTACTAACCAAGGTTTTTAATGTTATATAAAATCATATTCTTTGTTTTTTTATATTTAATTTAAACAAATGATTTAATAAACAATTTTAAAATAATAATAAAAAAAAATTTTAATAACAAAAAAGTTATATTGTTATTGAATATAAAATTATATTCAATTTTGAATTAATTATTAATATGATTTAATTTTTACTTTTATTTTTGTACGGTTTTATCTTTAAATTAGTTACTTAAAATGTTTAAACGTAACTATCGTAAGGAATAAGATAGTATTTAAGTAAGAGATAGCAAAATTTTTATCATTTTAACCATTTTATTATATTACAGTCACTATAATTAGGCTTACTAAATTTTGTATTTTTATAAGTAGTCTAATTGTTAAAAAATACTTCTATATTATTACCTTAAATGTTAAGTTGTAAAAATAAGATTCATTAGTTACAATGATATAGACATAGGTTATTATTTAAGACGGTCATGAAAAAAATACTTCTAATTATTCCTATCATCTTTTCAAGTGTATACTCTAAAAATAAATATTTTTAAATTTTTACTTTTATTAATTTAATCAGAAATTATATTGCAAAATTCAGTTTTGTTAGTTGAGAAATTGTTTTATAAAATTGCATTTTAAAATGTACTTGCAATGTAAATTTAAAAAAAATCCATACATATTTGAACAATAATAAGAAGTATTAAATATGATTGTGATTATATAAAAAAATATAAACATATAATTTTTATTTATATATTAAAATTAAATGATATTAAAAATGTAAAAAAAATTTTTTTTTGAATTATAAAGTCAACGTAATTTTACATTCTTTTTCTAATCATTTTTAAATTGTTACTTTATTTCAAAAATTTTACTTAATATACTATAATATTTAACATTATATTTATATATTTAAACTGTTTTTTTTTAATATTTTTTAATTTGTACACAAAAAAAAATTATTTTTGTTGTTTTTGACATAATATATAAAAAAATAAATATTTAAAAAAAACTTTTATTGATTAAAATTTAGTTATATAAGAAAAATTAATTATTTTTTAGAAAATGCATTTTTTTTACAATATTTTATACACAAAATAATATAAACCTCTTTTTTCATATATTAATAATTAAAAATAACTATTTTTCATTCACCAAAATTTTGTTATAATCATGATATTCATAATATTAACACCTTGCTGACCGGCAACTTTACACCAAAACTATTTCATATCACAGGCAATTTTTTGTAATTGAATATAAAAGTAAAACGTTTTAAATAAACTCCAATAGATTTTTTTATTTATACTAAATGAAATTTTTATTAATACTAACAAAAAATTATTTTATATATGATAAACAAAAAAGAAATTAAAATCAAACATATTTTTATAGCAACTTTAATAATTTTTTTTTGGTATGATAAACTGCATGCCAATAACTTAAGTGTAATGGTACACAGCAGGTTTTACAAATATATCTTGTTTTGCTAAGCTTTTTTTTTGAAGAACATACTTTACACATTTTAGTTGAATTCGTTTTCACACCAGTAACTATTTGTTATAAAACGTAGTCGTTTAGTTTTCCTGAAAGCCTGAAAAATGGATCTTTGTAAGGAGCCCTTTTAGAAGTATGAGAAGAACTTCCAAATGGTGTACTGCATTCATTTGAATCTACAAAAATTCATTCCCAAGCTACTTCTAGTAAAATTTTTTTGTATCTTAGTTTATTTTGTGACTTTTTAGAGTAAATTTTGAATGCATTAAACAAAGTACAATTGATTAGAAGAATGCTGTTTTTTTATACCACTTTATACTTTTTCGAAGAATACTACTGTTTGCCAAATACTGGTCGGCACGGTCGACTTCTTTCATGTGTTTATTATATTCTATTATGCAAAAAAGTTTCATTGTATATTTTGTATAATTTTTATTCTACTTTTTAGTTGATAACATAGACGCATCATGAATAGTTGATATCATGTGAACCAACCTTTTATCTTTCCATGTGAGAAGAAGAATAGGTTCTTTCCGTACAAAAGCCATTTGCCCTCTCTGAAGATTCTTAAATTTTTCTATTAGTACCTTTAGCAAGCCACGGTTCTTTCGTATCGTACCACATACAATTAATTTCTTTTATAATAATATACTAGCTGTAGAAACGTTGTTGTAGTAATTATCTTGATATACATAATGCCAATAACCAAAATACGGCTGCAAAACTGATAATATAGTTTCTTATAGTTTTTGTCCTTCACTCGAATAAACCTGAAAGTTGCAAATGTACCCAAACTCGCTTTCACAAACCATTCTTAGTAAAATACAATATTTTGTAATTTTTGACGAATTTTATGTTTTGAAGCTAAGATGTCCTTTCCATGGTATCATTGTTTCATCAAGCGATAATTGCTGTTTCGGTACACATATAAATTGAATTTTTGGAATAAGATAATTCAATAAAGGTCTAATCTTACAAAGTCTGTCTTTACTAGATCCATTTTGTACATTATCACTATGATGAAAAAAAGTAAGGATTTGCTCAAACTTTATCCTGCTCATTGTTCTAGAGAATATTGGTGCTTCAAACAAACAATCCGTTGACCAGTATCTCTCCAACAAGCTTTTTTAGTTTGTCGCATCAATATCAATAACCTAAAGAACTTTTTTATATCACTTGTTGTAACTTCTATCCATAGTAAAGTTTTATCAGAATTCTTATGCAGTTTTTTCATTTAAAAATGGTATAATTTGATTTTAGAAACAACTAAATGAAAAAAGTCGTTATCAAAAAATAAATTTGTTACTTCACTAATGCTTGGTGTATCACTTAATTTTACAGTTACATCTGAAATTTTGAATAATCCTTCAAAAAAAGTTTAATGTTATTTTCATTCCAATCTTTAAAATCCCTTTTACTATTAAATTTTATAACATTTCTTTTTTGCTGTTTTGGTAGTATAATGTCAGATTCATCACTTTCAGTGACACTATAATTTTGTTTAAAATCACTCGGACAATCAGATAAACTACCCGCGTTTAATTCATTGAAAAGTTCTTTGCCTATACTTTCCGTCATGATTGAAATTTTTAAAATTATACTAAAATTGTGATAAAAACTTAAAAATACAAAAAAAAATTAATTTTTTGTTATAAAGTGGAAACTATGCAACGTTCTATATTTCCCTGAGTATCATAAATTAAAAAAAATAATTTAAGTTCAATGGCGAGTTAGCTTGCCACCGATCAGCAAAATGTTCAATAATAATATACATAATTTATATTGTAAATCAAAAAATGTTGCTCAGATTTAATCACTTTGAAAAACGGTTACATGTAAATGTAACGCTTTTTTTAATACATATATATAAACACTAGATTTACCAGACCAGTCATTTTAAATGGTCGTGCGATTTCAATTCAAAATTCTACTACATATAACATTTGCTTTCCGAAATGATGTTATGACTTTTGTAGCTATAAGTAGAGAACACATCTAATTAATTTAATGTTACTTTATATATATTAGTAACAGATATATTTTTTTTATTGACATTTATACCAGAACCAGTAAAAATGATTGGTGCATGTTTCTATAAAGAAATGTATGATTTTGGGAAAATCATGAGACCGATGCAGTACATATAGCGCCCATGCATCTTTCGTTCGTTCCGTAATTGGCATTTAGTCGATAACGGCGATTAGGCATTTTTACGAAATTTTTACGAGCACTTACTTTGTAAATGCACAGAGCACAAACATTCTTGTTTCAAGCTTCGTTCAACACACGAAAAAAATCTTAGTCCAAGCGATATGCAAGCGTAATCATTCATCTTTACACGCACAGTGACACAGGTAAGAAACATTTATGTGGATATGAAAATATTTAAGTACAAAACATAAACACATCAAAATTGATAAAGCTACTAAAAAATTACCTGAAACTCTATCGTTTTATGATAGAACTAAATTTGGCGTCGATATTACTGACTAAATAGCACGAAAATATACGATGAAATCAGGTTCCAGAATGTGCTCACTTCAAGTGTTTTTCAATACTTTAGATTTAGCCGGAATAAATAGATTGATATTGTACAAAAAAACAATAAGAGAAAATATCTTACAAAAAGACTTTCCGTTTCGATTAGCAGAAGAACTTGTTTCAAAGTATCAGACTTTAAGGCAAAAATCACATGATGTTGATATGTCAGCTACAAATGGTACAGTTTCTGTACACAAATGGTGTCAAATAGGACGTTGCAATAACAATAAGCCTACAAATATTTGCAAAACATGCAAAAAAAAGTGTATGCAGAAAGTGTACACACAGCAGAATCTACATATGTAGAAATTGTAACCAACAAACTGTAAACAATTAAATGTTTTGTTATTTGACAATGTCTATAAATCCGTTTATCTATTACAATTAATATTGTATACCCTTTTTTGTGATTTTTTAAGAGTGAATAAAGACTGGAAGTCACAATAAGCATTTTTTCTTATACACCAATCATTTTGACTGGTTTTAGTAGAAATAGGTGTACTTTTAATAGCTGGTAAATCTAGTGTTAATTGCATCTGTTTTTTTTGTCTCATTCTAATTTTGTACAATTTTTATAATTTATATTTTTTTAGAAGGGAAATTTGTTTAATTATCTAAATTTTTGTGTATTTATTGTACTCCTTTAATTGTATAAGTAAGTTTGTTTTTGTGTTATTGTAATTTATTTGTGCTGAGGTGGCCACTTATACTTTTATACTATAGTCTCGTCTTCTCTTTAAAGACCAACATTAGCACAATTAAAAAATTTAACTTCAATAAAATCATACTTTGTTTAAAAATAGTTATTTTACTTATTTATCACATAAAAAAAATGGATATAAAAAATTAAATGACAAAAACGTTTATTTTTTTTTTTGTTATTTATATCTTTTCAAATAATGCTAAAATTTTAAATTTATATTTTAATGTGGTTATATACAATGATAAATTTCTTGAGTTGTTATGTATAAAATAAAATAGAAAAAATTACAAAAACTTTTTTTCAAGAGAACAAACAAAGAAAAGATCAGATTAACAAAATAAAAAAATTGCAAAATTGTGGTGAAATATAATTTTATATACAATCTGATACAAATTGTATATATTGGTTAATGCCAGAATATAAATTTGTAAACTATATTATAATACATAATTTTAAACCAATAATTATTATTTTTAAACTTTATGTTAAACATTTTTGTTAAATTATATTTGTAATGATAAAAATGATAATATTAGAGTATAAATATATTTTTATGTAAAGGTAGTTAACATTAAATAAAAGAATCTCTTTTTGAACAATTTTAATAAATTTACTGTATATTTCAATTCGTAATGGTATAGCTATTATAATAAAATGTTTCTTACTCTAAACTTAATTATGAATAATAATTTTTATATTAAACAAAATACAAATAGATTAAAATAAATTTTGTTCTTTTAATAATCAACCTACAAATAATAACATACAACAATTATATAAACCATCACTGAATGAAGTGACTTTTTCTTAAAGTATTTCTTGATTTGTATTTTTATATTTAGACGTAGCTTTGGATCGCACAACGGACTATTTAATTAGTTATATATTTAAAAATAATTTAACTATTAAAAAAGTAAAATCTGCCATCAACAATGATAACAAACTTTAATATATATTATCAGAAATCAATTCATTATTTATGAAAAATAACAAATATCAATACTTTTTGCTTACAAATTGAAACCCTAAATTGAAGATCATATCGAAACAACTAAAAAACGCTAAATGAAAGTTAACGTTAAAACAAGATAAAAAGTAGATTTAATTTAATTTATTATTGCAAATTATATAATTACAACAAATAATTAATAAATAGTTATTAAAATAACATAAAAATAAATACTTAAATATTATTGTATAATAGTTAATAAAACAAAAATATTTCAATTAAGTTAAAAAATTTTAATCTCAATTTTTAACAAATTTTTTAAAATTATTTTTAAGCAACATATTTATAACTTGGAATTTTTTAAATAAAAAAAAATATTATAACAATAAAAACCTTAATTAAAAAAAATTAAAATAAAGGTTATAAATATGTTTTGAAAAAAAATTTACATTAAAGGTAAAATAAAATGTTTATTAAAAAGAACAATTTTTCCTTAAAAAATGTTTTATATATTAAAACCAAAATTTACATTTGTAAAAAAATAAAATACAAAGGAAAATGCAGATAATTATAAATATGAATTTCATCGAAAACGTAAATAAGTAAGATTATTTCTAAATAACCTTAGGTTACTAAGGTCAGAAAATAAAAGTATATAAACGAATATACAAGGTGTCCACGATAAGTCTTCCTGATGAATTAAATTTTGTACACACTATTCTAACACATATAAAAATTTAGTTATATAATAAATTTAACTACTAGTACATATTAAAGGTCCTACAACAAAAATAGGTTTACAAATATACTTCATCAGGAAGACTTATCGTGGACACCCTGTATGTCCTAGTTGATTTCATTCAAATAAGTTATATCTTTTTTAATTGTCATCATTTTTTGTAAAAAGAAATTTTACATTATATTCCTTCTATTTTAGGGGTTTTTTTTTTGTTTTTTTAAAAAGCGTGGATAGAAAAAATTTTAGTAATTGATTAGTAAATTAGTATAACCTTAGCTAAGGTAAGATCTAAAATAATTATTTTATTAATAATATCTTTTATAAGGTTTTCGTATTCTATTGTAAAATTGTTATATATATATAATATCTTTATTTTGGGAGTACTAATCCGCCAGTACTATTAAATACAATTATAAAAAAATTACTGGTAAATAAATTGTATGGTACAGGCGACTAGATCACAAAAAAATTGGTCTAGGTATTCTCATTTACCCGAATCAGAAAAGTTAAAGGCTATTATTGAGGAAGCTAAAAATCCACTTAATATGGAAGAGTCGGAACAAGTTAATGTTCCAGAAAATTCTCCAACCTTACATGGTGAGAATAATACTCAGTTAAAACAATTAACTGAAACTGTCAATAATCTAACAGATAAAATAGAAAAGCTCATTCAATTTCAGTTAGACAGTTTGATAATGATGAAAAAAGTTAATGATGATATGTCAGCTAGTAATGTTAAAAGGAATAATGTAGTAAATGTTGATTCTGATAATATTATTCATGTTAGTGATAATAAAAAAGGTGACAATGTTAATGTAATTGATACAGATGATTCACACTTTAATGAAAATTCTTATAATGTACGGTATAGAAATAGTGATCTTGAATTAATAAGAAATGTCAATATGGTTGAGTTTAAATCGGAATGTAATTTTGAGGACTGGTATGACCGATTTAAAACTTATCTGTCTATTATGAAAATACCACGCCGTGAATGGTATAATTTGTTAAAACTTTATTTAACAGGTGATGCCCTTTCAACAGCAAAAGACTTTACTCCTGATATGTATGATGCTCTTGTTGATCAACTTTGTATAGAATATACAGGGGAGATGGAACAGGTAACAGCAAAGGAAGAGCTGCGTCAAATTAAGCGTATGAGAAATCTTCGTTATCAGGATATTAATCAAGTTACTTCACGTATAGAAAAATGTTGTAAATATCTGTATAAGGGTAAGTCAAAACAAAGTAGACTAGAAGAACAAATCAATATCACAATAGAGTTGCTACCACCCTTCGTGCAGCAGCACATTGAGGATAAACACTTCACTGAATGGAACCATTTTATTGCTATAGTTAGAAGTAAATATGATTTGGAAAGACGGAAAAGATTAGATAACGAACGTTATAGAAAATCTAATCCCACAAAAAAACCAAATACAAGTAATAATAATAATAAAAGCTATGTAAAATCACTCACTTGTAATACTTGTGGAAAAATTGGTCATATATCTAAAACTTGTTATTTTAAAGAAAATAAAAATAAAGCTGCACATATGACCACATATAAAGAAAAAAAAAATCTTTTGATAATGAATCATTTACTATAAATAAAGAGAATTGCTATATTACTGAAAATAACAATGTTGAATTAAACCATAGTCAATTAAAATTTATTGATAAAGAAAAATTAAATTTGAAACAATGTAAAGATATTGTTAGTGTTAGTAATAAAAATCTATTGAATGATAATGATAAAGAAAATAAAATAATTGATATTTATAAATCAACAAAACTTTTCACAACTCCATGTATTATAAATGGAATTGAATGTATTGGTGTCATTGATACTGGTGCAAATTGCACAATAATTTCACAACAACTTAAAGATAAGTTGAATATTGATATTTCTAATAGAAAGACAATTTTGACAACTACTGATGGAAAAATTACATTAAAAAATCTTGCCCATCCTTTAAATATAATCATCAGTGATAATAGTTATGTAGTTTACAATATATTAGTAGCTCACGATAATTTCCATAATTTTGACACATTGTTAGGTACTAATTTATTAGGAAAATTAAACGCTATTATTAACTGTAAGAATGGTAAACTTGAATTTAATGAAAATTCTAATGATGTATTACAAAAAAAAGTTGCATGTTATTCAAATCAAAAATATTATCATAAGGATGCCCAACTATTTATTGATAAACTAAAGGGAGAATTTAATACTTGCTTCGCTGAAAGCGAGTTAGATATCAGTCCAGGAAAAATTACATGCCAAGAGCAATTTTATCTTGATAAAAATCCAAATAAATATCCAAGTTATCCAATTCCATCAAATTTGGAGAGTGCTGCTATAGATATAGCAGAACAATGGGTTAAAGCTGGCGTTTTAAAAAGAGGAACTGCTACTATTAATCACCCTACAATGTTAGTAAAAAAACCAAATGGATCCTATAGACTTGTTACAGATCTTCGTCGTATAAATGATATAACAAAAAAAGTTGAAATTAGACAAAAGACAGTTTTGGAAACACTTTATGAAATGAAACCATTTTATTTTTGCTCTCGTATTGATTTAAAATCAACTTATGCCCAAATAATGTTACATGAAAATAACCGCAATGATTTTGGGCTAACAATTGGATCAAGAAATTATATTTATCTTACTTTACCAATGGGAACTAAAAACTCAAGTAATTTATTTTTTATAGAAATGCAAAAAATATTTAAACCTTTAATTGAATCAAAAGAACTTATATTATATCATGATGATGCTCTTTTATTAACTGATAAAGATGATCCACATGAACATTATAATTTACTTAGAAAATTTTTTTCTATTATGTTAGCCAATAAACTTAAAGCTTCATTTGAAAAATCATCCTTTTATTTAAAACAAGTTGATTTCTTATCCTTTACTATTAGTAAGAATGGTTGGACTCCATCTCAATCAAGTGTAACAAAAATATTAAATGTAAAGATACCAACCACAAAGAAACAACTCCTCAGATTTTTATTAGCAACAAATTATTTCCGTGAATGTATTAAGGACTATTCTCAAAGAGCGGCTAAATTATTTGAACTTACTACCGATAGGAAGAAAAATCCAAAAATAGAACTTAAAGGTGACAATTTAAAAGCCTATCAAAGTATTGTTGAAGAGTTAATAAATCCACAAAAACTTAAATTTGGTAATCCAAATAAAAAATATTACTTACATACTGATTCGTTTGAATCAGGTATAGGTGGATGTTTGACACAAGTTGAAAATATCGATGGAAAAGAAATAGAAGTTCCATTGGGTTTTTATTCAATGAAATTATCAACTACTTCAAGAAAAAGACACTCCACATATCTTGAACTTAAAAGTATTGTTGCCTGTTTGAAACATTGGTCTTATATTTTGATAAACTGTAAGAAAGGAATAGAAATTATATGTGATCATAAACCTTTAACAACAATCAATGGAATGGCAACTGAAAGTCGTTTTGTGGAATTGTTAAACTATATTGCAGAATTTGATGCAAAGATCACGTATAAAAAAGGGAAAGAAAATGTAGTCCCCGACTGGTTATCTAGATTATATGATTATGAGGAAGAGAATACTGAAGTTGCTACTGATGAAGACATTAAACAAGTTAATTTTATTTATCAAACATATTCTGGTATTATTTATAAAAAAAGAGGTAGACCCCGTAAGCATAATAATAATAAAATTAAAGAAGCTAATAATGATAAAATTATTATAAAAAACAAAAACAATGATATAGTACACAAAAAAAGAGGAAGACCACGCAAGTATATTGAAAAAGTTATAATTAATGAACCTGATATAGACCTTAATGATATAAATAAAATCATAGACCATGGAGAAGAAAATAATGAAAAATATAAAATATTACAAATTATTAAAAATCAAAATACTATATTGAACACTGATGAGTTAAGACAACATCAACAAAATGATGACACTATACATAAAGCAGTATAGTATTAGATGGTTATTATATGAATTACCCAGTAAAAATAATTGATGATATTGTTAAAATCAATTTAAATGTTAATGAATCACATTCCCAAAAAAACCAAATAAAAGAAGGATTTGTATGCTTTATTCCGAAGTCATTAAGCTACAAAATAATTTCAATGATTCATGAATTGGGACACTTTTCATACTTAAAAACAAGACAATATTTAAGAGATGTTGGTTATTGTGAACAAATGTCCAGTAAAATAAAACAAGTACTTAACAATTGTATAACTTGTGCCAAAAGAAATGTTGGTCAATTAAATCAACCTAGTGCTAAAGTTGTTTCATCTGCTGAATATCCCATGGATTCAATATCCTTAGATCTCTCATGCCCCGCTGTTTCTGATGGAGAATTTAAATATGTATTAAATGTACAAGATAACTGCACCAGATATTTATGGTGCATCGCTCTAAAATCTAAAACAGCTAAAGAAATTTTAAATGAATTGTTAAAATATGTCTTATTACCTTTTGACATGGTTAAATCGATAAGAACAGATGGAGATGGTATGTTCCGTAGTGATATATTTATATCACATTGTAAAGAACTAGGCATTGATGTAGTAAAATCAACTCCAAGAGATTCACAAAGTAATTCACTTATAGAAAGAACATTTAGAAGTATATCAGCAATTATTTATAAAGTCTCAACTACAAATAATATTTCTTGGGCAGATTCACTACCACTAATTGCTAATTATATGAATTGTGCAAAAACTGGTAACATGAAATACTCACCATATGAGAAATTATTCCTACAACCACCAAGAAATTTTATAACTAAATATCTTAAAGCTGATATAAGATGTATTGATAGAAATCAAGAACTCCATGAATTAATTAATACTGCTGCATATATAAGACATCTAGATAATGAATGGAATGAACAGGTTAGAATGAAGTTAAATGAAAAAGCAAAAATAAAAATTGTTGAATATAAGCCAGGAGATAAATTTATGTATAGAAAAAATATGGACGGGAAATTTTCTAGTTTATACCAAGGTCCATTTATAGTTTTGGAAGATTTAGGAACTAAAGTAACATTTAAATCAAAAAGTGGACGTGTTATGACTGCCAGTAAAGCAAAAATTAAAAGATTTTTGGGAAAAGAATAAATTGATAAATGAAATAAAGAAACAAAGAAAAATTATTTTATTACTCTATGTTATGTTATTATTCTATATTGGTATATTACTTTATATTGTATTACTTTATTCTATAATTGTAGTAATTTTCACACTATAATTTTACACTTTCTTTTATAAAATTAATTTAAATTAGGTTAAGTTAATACTTCAAATCCACGGATTTTAAGTCTGAGTAACCGGTGAGTAAGATTATTTCTAAATAACCCTAGGTTACTAGGGTCAGAAAATAAAAGTATATAAACGAATATATGTCCTAGTTGATTTCATTCAAATAAGTTATATCTTTTTTAATTGTCATCATTTTTTGTAAAAAGAAATTTTATATTATATTCCTTCTATTTTAGGGGTTTTTTTTGTTTTTTTAAAAAAAGCGTGGATAGAAAAAAATTTTAGTAATTGATTAGTAAATTAGTATAACCTTAGCTAAGGTAAGATCTAAAATAATTATTTTATTAATAATATCTTTTATAAGGTTTTCGTATTCTATTGTAAAATTGTTATATATATATATATATCTTTATTTTGGGAGTACTAATCCGCCAGTACTGTTAAATACAATTATAAAAAAAATTACTAATAATTGTATTATTCAATGTTTTATTAAACATTATTAATTGATATAAAACAATCAAAAAAAGAATTATTAAAATAATTTATGTAAATATAAATATAAATATTTACCTAAAACAATTTAGTTTTAACGCTATGTGTTTTAATAATTCAATTATATTCAAGCTATTAGAGATTACAAAAAAATAAATTATAACATTTATTTATAATAGAGGAAGAGTTTTTAATGAGAATTTTTGTATATAAAGGATTTGATTGTATTATTAGTCAGTTTTTTGTTTTGTTAAATTAAGAATGGCCTGGCTTAAATTTTATTGTATTGCCTTATTACTACTGTATTTATATATTTATATATATTTAATGACTAAATAAAATGTTTAAAAAAAGTATAAGCAATATTCTTGTGAATAGAATTAATATTTTCAAAATTTATTTAAAAAAATTTATAAAGCCTCTTTTTTTGTTTTTAAAAATGGAAAGTTTGTAGGTTAATATTATTTTAATTAAATAAACACATCTTCTTTTCCTCTGAATAGTTAACAAATTTGTCAATATTTCGAGGCATTGCCTTAGTCATAAAACTTTAGTATTCTTGTATTCTCTGTTCAAGAGATCATACAATTCAACTTTTTAAATAATTAAAATACAATATTAATTAAAAAATTTTAAAGTTGCTTTAAAACGAATGTATTTAATTAATACAAAAAATGTTTTTTTTTAATTATAATTTATAAATTTATTTACCGTCTTAACGATATTTAGTGATTTTAAAAGAGAAAAAAGTTTAATTTTAGAAAAGTTCTCAAAAGATTTAAAAATACACAATGAAACGTTTTATTTTAAAAAAATTTCTTAGTGCTTAGTCATATATATTTATTCATGTTATTTTTGAAGTACTTGTTAATAATGTTCGACAAATTATAACAAAAAAATGAAAAATTAAATAAAAAAAATTTTATACAGTATGTAAGTTTAAATAGTACTCTACCATTAATCAACAAATTTACATTATTTTACAAGTAAAAATGGGCTTCATTTTTAACTTTTATCATTGTGTAAAACAGCAATATTAAACAATATTAAATTAATTTACTTTAAAAACTGTCATTAACAAAAATAAAATTTGAATAAATCTTATCCATAAATTTATAAAATATAATTATTAAAATTTATTTAATATAATATTTTGCGACTTTTTTAAATAATTACTTTTTTTCTTTTAAAATAAAATACTTATTCTATTTTTTAGTATTATTCAAAAGCTAAATTTTTCGGTATTAAAAATAAATGCTCTTATCACTTGTTTTAAAAAAAAATGTTGTTCATGAATACAGTGAATTAGCAAAAGCATTATAATATAGTAATATTTTTAAATGTTCATTAAAGAATATCAATAAAACAGGATTATAAGAAAATTGTAGAAGGTATTGGTCATTTTTGTAATATTGAAGAGAAAAAAACAAAAAGAATGTAAGAACAGTATATGAAAACTATAAAGTCATTAATATTCCTTTTAAATAATTTTGATCGTTAAAAAAAATTTTGTTATAATACATTATACTTAAAATTAAATTAAATTTTTTTAATGTTTGAAATTTGTTTCTAATCATTTTATGGCTAATTAATGTACTGTAGGTTAATAAGCGAAAATATTGAAAGTGATTTAACTTGAAAATAAATAATGATAACTAACCTAACTTTTTATTGTACTTTTTGTCATATAATATATATAATATCCTTTTTTTTGTAATATTTATAATTTTAAGGTAATTAGTAATTTGTGTAAGAAGAATTTTACTTGGGAAGAAAAAAAATTATATAATAGTATATTATAAGTAAGTTTTAACAATTTTTTTACTTTTATAATTTCATGTTTTTTGTTATTTTGTGTTAGGTGGCCACTTTTGTAACATATTATTGTATTATTCCTTGTGTTTGTTTTTTGTAAGAGGTCTATACCAGCACAAGATTTTATTAAAATTTTTAATATATTAGTAAAAATTTTAAAACTTTTTTCAATGTTTAAAATATTAACTATTTAGATTTTATCTTTATTTCACTAAAACTACACTCAAACTTGTTTTTGTGCAGTCTTTTTTTGTGCGGTATATGAAAATTTCAATCAAATTGGAACATAAATTAAAATCCATAATTGCATAATTCAAGTCCGCTTAGTAAAGCAATTAAATTAAAAAAATATTACGTGTGTTTTAATTTTTAAATCTAATATTAAACTAGATTTTAAAAAGTTTGGCGAGATTCCAAATAGCTGTCAAACCTTGTGTCTTGTTTTTGTTTAAAAGAGGAATTTCTAATTATTTCGTAAGGTTTTGAGTTATTTCTACGTGAGACTTTTTTTATGCTTTTTTTTTATGTGCTCCCTATCTACCGCACAAAAACAGGTTAAAGTGTATATAGTTATTTTTTCAAATTTTTTTAAATTCTATAAATAATTATACAAAAAGACAAAAAAGTGATTTAGAATTAATGTGAGGAACTTGTTAAAAAGTTGAACCATAGTAAAATCGAATGATTTTATTAAAAAAGATGACTAGAGGTTATATATAAGATAAGAAAAAAGGAGCTTTTTGTCACTCTCTTAGTTTGTCTATTTTTTTGTTATTGCTCCTGGGACATAAACCTAATAAAAAAAATTAGGGTAAGAAAAAAATTTTTAATTAATTACACATATAATTGTATTTAGTTTTTTTATCATATAGATATTTAAATTTATATAATCTTGTCTCTATATTATTTATTCTCAATAAATAGTTGAACTTGTATTTTGATAATCGGACGCCAATAGTCTTAAAATTTGTACTCCATTTATTGGTCGAATCGATACCAGTGTTAGTCTAAAATGAATTGAAATTGAGAAATCAAAAAATTTAAATTTGATGACATAAAAAAAATTTTAAATAATAAATAAGTTTAATTTTTCCTTCTTTAAATAAATATAAACAAAATTTTGTTGAAATTAAACTTATTCAATTATATTGTTTTCATATACTCCAGTATTGATTAATATTAAAGATCTTATTATCAATAATTTAATTCAAATAACACTAAGTTAAAAAGTGTAAGATGATAATCGACCATCTAAATAAACGACAATATTTTAAATAAATTAATAGAAAAAAAGTTTATGTTCTTGTCTCTTTATTGTAATTTTAATGTTTCTTTAATAAAACATTTTTTTACATAACTACTAGTATTAATTTATTTTTAATAATATGCTAAAGAAAAGCAAAAGTGATGTACAAACAGTAAATATTTTATTTATTAAAAACCAAACCCTATAATGAATATAATTAAAGTAACATAATTTTAAGAATACAAAAAATACAAATTATATGAATAAAAGAATATGACTGATTATTTTATTAATTAAAACAAAGTTTAGTTCTAAAATTGAATTTAATAAAGTGTCATTCTTTACTAAAAAACAAATAATCTGGGTCATGAAACTTAGAAAAAATTTAACAAAACTTTTATACAATAACGACTTAAACATTATCAATTACGTTTTTACCATAATGAAATTGGTTATGCTATAAATACAATTGAAAAAAACTACAAAAAAAATTTAAATTTAAGTAAATAATGATAATTCTAAAGAGGGATTTTAATACATATGTAGTAAAAACTTGTTGTAAAACTTTATGAAAAATTGTATATACGGTTTTGTTAAACTACTAATTTTTTTAATAATAAAGACAGTTTTGCAAGTTAAATAAAAAATTCCACAAAATTGGCGATTGTCAATAATATCCTTAAAGTAAAAGCACAGATTGATTTTAAATATAATTAAATGCATATAATTTTAATTTTTTAAAAACACAGGGCCCAACCGGTGATCGAAACCGGGACCTCTCACACCCGAAGCGAGAATCATACCACTAGACCATTGAGCCACCCATCTTGCGTTTAAATATCAATTAAAGTTTACAATTTCCAAAATTTTTAGAAGTTAAAGAGTTTGTAAAATATACAGAGTGTTCAAATAATACTTTCGGGTTTAAAACTTAACTAACTCTTTTTGTTTTTTACCGAATTAAACTTTTTCTTTCTTTTAAAGTTAGGAGTTTAAAACTTTGCTGATTACAAATTTTTTTTTTGTTGAGTTAAAATTTTCTTTGTAAAATACTTTCAAGAAATATAACAGAAGCAACTATATAATAGTAAACGCGCTTTTTTCTAGTTTTAAAGAAATTTTAATAAATAAATATTGTAAACTATGCCTTATTAATACCTTTGAAAAATTTTGTATTGTTTTGAAACTTTCTGGAACTTCAAGAACAAGGACTTCTGGTGATCTTTACACTGCCACCTTATTTTGACTAAAAAGCTGATCCAAATGCTTTCTTTAGAGCAAACAATTAATTATAAAAAAATTAATTTTTTTTATAAGAATATGTTATAAAGTATCCTTTTAAAAAGTATAAGTATAAAAATTACTTTAAAATAATAAATTTTTTAACGAAATAAAAATAAGATACAAGGTACGTTTATTATTGTACAATTTAACCAAAAAAAAAATTCTTAATTTTTTATTACTTTATTTTTTTTATAAAATATTAATTTTTTTGTTACAGGAGTATTAATGTTACTAAATTTAAAAAAATTTTTATTTTTTTTTATAATATGTATTGTTTTTTTAATAACAACTAGTACTGTATTCTTTCAAGATACAGAAGCAATACTAGTTGTTTCAATTTAATTAATCATTTTTAACATTTTTTATTTCATTATTTTTGTAAAACTTTTTTAATTTTTTAATCTTTATTATTATTATTATAGACTAGTTTCTTTAAAAAAAAATTACTTTTTATTGAGGATTTGATAATTTAAAGTACTAAATGCCGATAAAACTATTTTGTCAAAAAATTATTATGATTTAAAACACAGAAAAAAAATCACATCATTTTCCGTCGTGTTTTTTTATAATATGCAAAATTGAATATATCAAAAAAAAAAATTTTATATTTAGATTTTTGTCTAATTAAAAAAATTATCTCATTCAAAGTTTGTCATAAAAAAATAGTAATTAAAAGTTTATAAAAAGTATTGTTAATTTGAATATGGAAAAAAATTATTTTTTTTGAATACATGTACACACACTCATGCAATATCCTTATTTGTATAAGTTAAATTTTTATGTAGTTTTTTTTCATCTACTATTATTTAAATTTATGTAGATGAGTTATACTTGGTTTATGTTTAAACTTTAATATTCATGAAAAAAAAATGAATATTAGCAATGAAATGATAAAAAAAGCAAATTAATTATAAAAATTATTTTTTTTCGACGGAAAATGATGTGATTTTTTTTTCTGTGCGTCTTATGAATGTAGACATTGCTCAGAAAGTCCGCCAATGTGCATTCCGTGCTTTAAAAAGTGTTATAAAAAAATGAAATAAATATCGATAATTCTTCAAATTAAATTTTAATTTTCGTAAAACGTAATGAATTCTTATTATTTTTCACATGTGTCTTGGATTCTGTAGAGTGAATGTTTTTAGTTTGTGTTATTATGAACAATAAATGAAATACTATTTATTTTAATATGCTTTTCATTAAGTTTTTGTTACAATTTATATTTCATTCATACCTAATATATACTGTCTAGCAGCTCAATAATGTACACCACAACAGTACTGCAATTGCAGTAGCTGACTCTCTCAATGGTAAAAACAAGGAGTATGAGACAGAGCACTGCTAATGTAGTTATCCTTTTTTTTATATTTTTTATGTTCACTTGTAAAGTATATCAAAAACGTTTTGTTCGATTACATCTATCAAACATTGTAATTGCATTTATAGAGGGTACTCATATGTGAATTTAGACCGTTCGCGAACGTGTTAAATTTATAAAATAAAAATGTTTTTTAATACTTACTATAGTTTAAATTTTATTAAGATTAAAATGTCTAAAAAGAGAAAATATAAGAGATGATTACAAAATTTTAAAATATTTAAAATTACGAAATATTTAGAATTACGAAATATTTAAAATGACAAAAATTGAACTGGCGATTATATTTATATATAAAAATTTTCAGGTCTCTTTACGACATTGTAATTGTTCCCTTATTTCCCCTCCAGAAAGGTGACTAATCTCCAACTCCTCCGTTCTTTTAAGATTATGTTTAATAATTTGTGATAAGATTTTGTTTAATAATTTTTGATAATTTTTGAATTTCTGGTGAGACGTTTATAAGAACGGTCATTTCTTTTGAGATACAATGTTTTTCCATCTTTACTAATTGCTTCGACAGTAGCTCTTTCTTCAAACTGAGGTTGTAATTTTGTGCGTCTTTTAACAGGTACATAAGCACTAGATTCCATTACTTGAATTTTCCTTTTAGCTTCATCGAGATTTTCCTTAGATAAACATTTCTGTATGGCCAATTTAAGAACAGTAGCAGGAGAAAACTTTAAAATTTCCTGAAATGGTGTTGATCCATGTCGTGGATATTGGTTAATAGAGTAAACGGCTTCAGGTAAAATCTGATCTTATTGATATGAGGGATAATCAAGAAGTAACTTTCCAATAACTATTTGAAGTGTTCTCAGATATCTCTCCGCGAATGCATTTTCTGTCGAATTATTAGGAGTACTTATTGAATGTTCCACATGATTTGTTTCAAGATATTGTTCTACCTCCTTTGCTGTCCAGTATTTAGCACCGTCAGTTCTAAGAACTTTTGGCAATGTATATGAAGCTTTGATTTGTTGTAGAGAATAAATGATTGATTTTGCCGTTAAATCTGGCATAGCATGTGCAATAACAAATTTTGAGGCAGGACATACATAGAGAAGAATGTGAATACTATTATTTTTTGTCATCTCCATTGGTCCCATGGCATCTGCAGCAAGACATTCAAAAACTTTATAAATTTGTTCTTGAGAATTAGCTTTTTCAAAATTTTTAGAGTTGAAACGATTACAAGTATCACAATTTAAAATATAATTTTTGATTCTTTTTTCTAAGTCTGGGATATAAACATTCTTTTGAATTATTTCTTTAGTTGCTAAATAGTTCCAGTGCCCTGTTTGATCATGACATATTTTAAAAATTGATTGAATTGTTTCTTCATTTGTAATAATTGGTAACTTTGAATTTTTAGTGACTATTACACCATTATATTCTTCAATTTGTTGATTGTCAAATTCTCCTTTTTCAAGTGAACTGATAAGTTCCCCATCCATCTTTTGAAGAGCAGCAATGTTAATTGGAAGTGTTTCATAATTTATGTAACGTTTATCATTATGGCTCATTGGATCAAGAAGCTTACGAGGTCTCCCTCTTTTCTTTGGCATCTCTGTAGTATTATTCATCTCTGATTTTATATCATTAAATATTCTAGATAATAAGTCAGCAAATTGATTATTGTGACCGTTTATATATTTTATATTTGTAGTGTATTGAGTTATAGTAGAGATTTGTTCCAAGAATTTTGGTGCAGTAGAATTTTTGATTAAACCTGCAAGAGGACGATGATCACTTTCAATTATTAATTCTTTCCCTTGGATTAAATAACGGAATGTTGAGATTCCTTTAGCAATTGCTAAAAGTTCTATGTAAGTTGGAGATCTTGGATTTTTCGTTTTCTGCAATGGGTAAGAAAAATATCCCAAAGGTCTAACTATTCCTTGAACATCTTTTTGACATAAAAATCCCCCAACTCCGATATTTGATCCGTCAACTTTCAGAATCAATGGTTGTTTGTCATCATACATATAAATAGTTGGTTTATTAAAAAGATATTGACAAAAACTATAATACTTATTTGATAGTTCTGTAGTCCATTGAATTTTCTCGTTTTTCTGACCCTTTATTAATTGATATAGATCATGTGTACGTTCATGAATATTAGGAATTGATAAACGGAAATAATTAAAACATTGAAGTTTTGAATACAATTCCTTCTTTGTTTGTGGTAAAGAAGTATTTTGAATAAGATGACTAATTGTAGGAGTAATAGTATTTTTAGAAAAAGTCCATGATAGAAAATTTAAAGAAGTACGTAACAAACAACATTTATTAAGTGAAATTTTTCCATTTTTAGAATGAATTATTTTTATTATATCTTCTACTACTTGTAAATGTAAAGAAATTGAGCCATTTGTAAGTATTAAAATATCGTCCATATATAAAAAATATATTTGTATGAGATTGATATTGATGTCTGATATCTGATAAAAGTAATTCCATATTATTTTGAAAAAATGATGGTGAATTTTTAGCGCCCATTGGAGCCCTCTTGAACTGGTAAACTTGGTATCTGTATTTGAATGAATATAAAGGGCGATCATTTTCATGTAACACCATTTGAAAATAACCTTGGTGAAGATCTATAGTTGATCCATAATTAAATTCTTTTAATTGTTGAAGCAAAACTTGAAGTGATAAACAGTGAAAAGGTACCATGAGAGTTCTATGGTTAATTTCTCTACAGTCTAAGATAAAGCGTTTCCTTATTTTTCCATTTTGTTTTTGAGGTTTTCCATTTTCACCACGTTTGATAAGAAAGTAGTATGGAAGTGTTGTAAGTAAAGTACTTTTTTCAATGATGTCTTGGTCCAACATTTGCTTGATAATTTGGTCATCATCTTCAGATGGTGATGATGAGTAATGTTTGATGCCAATTGGAGGAATTGTATAAAATTCCTGCGGTGGTGTCGAAAATAAACCTGGTCCAACATCTAAATCTCCCCTTGGTTCTACTGATGAATATTTTTCTTTTATCATTTTCTTAAACTTCTCCTCCTCTTCCTTTAATGAATCATTAGGCGGTGACAAAACAAAATTTGAGATTGGAGGTTGAGAAAAGTAAGCTTTACGTTTGTGAGTTGAGATAGAACATTTTAAAGGTACGAGATAGTTCATTCCAAGTATTACTTGATAATTGTTGAAATTATGACCTGCGATGTAATTATTTGTGTTTGTTTGATATGAGCAATTTGAAATATTGAGATGTAATGGAGTATTTATTTGTTTAGCAAAAGATGGACTTCCAGCTGTTTTGATATAAGATGGTGAGGTGTCATGATCTACTTTGAGTGATTTAGCAAATGATGGTGAAACAAGTGTACAAGTAGCTCCAGAGTCAATTAAAACATTACATGGTTTATTATAAATATAAGCAGACATTTGAATTAAATTAGAACTAACAAAAGAAGATTCATCTCTTGGTTGATTTTCAGATTTTATTTTTTGTCTTCGACATTCATCATTAGTGTGATTTGACGTTTGGTGTATCTTGCATCTATCTTAAAAAATTTTAGCTGAAGTATAAGAATTGTCAGAGTGTTGATACTTTTCCCTTTTCTTTTGATGATGATCTCTTTGTAAATTATTTTCCAAGATTAGATCTTCCAACATTTCTTCAAGTGTAGTATAATGTCTTCTTTGATTCCTCAAATATTTGGCAAGTCCTCCTCGTAAATTGTTCATGAGTCTCTCTTCCACGAGAGATCTAAAGTTTTCTTGACGTGTTGATGGGTTTGCTTTGTCAATAAGTTCCACATAAGAGTACAGTGACTTGCGAAATTCACTGTAGTTGAATTTGTATGATATCAACCTAGTAGATGCTGTCTCCACAGAAATAGCTCCAGTGAATGTGTCAGTGAGTGACTTGATGATGGAGGTGTAGGTTTGTTGTGATTGTGGAAGTTCTTCAATATGTCTTTGTATAGCATCACCACCACGTAGTTTCAATGCAATGAGTTTTCTTTCTTCATCAAGTTTATCAAATTGCAAGTGGAGGTCGAAGGTTTTATACCATTGTTGAAAACTCTGTTTTGGGTCAAATGGAGCAACTGTCATCCATGTATTTGAAATTGGTAAAGCGTTTATATTGTCCATTTCCACTATAAATGTTGAGTCAAGGTCAACGGTTGTTTCTGAATCTTCACTATCAGAGTATCTAAGATTTGAAAGTATTTTGTTTAATTTAGAGTATAACTTTGTATGAGATAGACGAGCTAATGAGAGATTTGTAAGGGAAATCTCGTGAATGGTGTCTTCTGGTAATGATGGATCTAAGGTTTTAAGTGCGGCTTGAATGATACGATAATTGATATGATCTTCTTCTGAAGATAGCATAGACTGTGACAAATAGTTGTAAGGTAGATAGTGACTTCTGGATACTGACTCCTGACCAGTTTAAATTGAATCAGCTCCAGGGTAAAGTGACGTAGACGTAAGACGAGACGTGTGAATGAAAGATACGTGATAAAGAAATGCGCACAATAATAATAAGTAGTAGTTACCAGGATAGTTTAAATTTTATTAAGAGTAAAATGTCTAAAAAGAGAAAATATAAGAGATGATTACAAAATTTTAAAATATTTAAAATTACGAAATATTTAGAATTACGAAATATTTAAAATGACAAAAATTGAACTGGCGATTATATTTATATATAAAAATTTTCAGGTCTCTTCACGACATTGTAATTGTTCCCTTATTTCCCCTCCAGAAAGGTGACTAATCTCCAACTCTATATTTTTATTTTTATTTAAAAAAATTTTTTATCATTTTGCAAATTATAATTTTCGTATAAAAAATGTCCTATGTTTATTTTTTAAAAAGTATAAAAAAAATAAGAAAAATTTTTATGACTAAAAAATTTTCTGATACTAATATTACTATTTTTGTTATTAATGATGAACCATTATTTTATATATTTTAGTTTTAGCAAAAATAAAAAATATTTTGTTGGTCTATACACTCTTTATTAAAAAAAACTTAAAAATTCAACAACTCACAATAACAATAATAATCTTTTTGTCAAAAAAATCTTCCAATTAAGGAACAAGGTTCTCTTTTAAAGAGAACAAAATCAAAAAGTGTTTTCGATTCACTCCAAGGCACTTATGTAATTGAACTTATCCAATTAGGACAACAATATAAGTAAGATATCAATATAAAATAAACAAATAACATAAGATAAAGGGTGTCTCAAAAGTAGTGTCACATTTAAAAAAAAATTGGAAACTTTTTTAATGTTTTTTATTTACTTTTACTTATTAATATAGAAAACAATTTCTTAATAAGATTTATAAAATTTGTTAGGTGTTAATCTATTAATTAAAAAAAGTCATAAAGCAATATAAAATAGAAAAAAAATTATTTAACTTTTTTTTAAATGTGACACTACTTTTGGGTCACCCTTTACAATAAAATTCCATAATAAACCAATAACATAGAATACAATATAACTTTAACAAATTTTAAAATCCAATAATAGAACAATAACATAGTATACAATATTACTTTAACAAATTTTAAAATTCAATAATAGACCAATAACATATCATAAATATACCTTAAAAAAATTTTAAAATTCAATAGGGATACAACATAAATTTTTAGATAAGAACTAAGTATCATTTTACAATTTAAGAAATATAGAAGTTTCATAAGACAATACAAAAAACAAAAACAACCTAATTATAATAGTTTAGAATAGACAATATCATAAAACACAGACTTAACATACTTTAGGATACAATAAACAACCACAATAAACTTACAATATAAATATCAAACAAGTGAGACTTTAAATCATTTTTTTTCCTTTCAGTCAACATAAACATTTTAAAATTTCCTTGGTTTCCCTCTCCTAATCGAACCCTTATGTTTAGCTTGCTTTTGGCTTAACTTTGGTCTACCGGGGCCTCTCTTTTTTTTTCTAGATCGTCCAGGCTTTCTCCTGGTGGTTTTTGGATTAATAATAGTAGGTTTAACCTTCCTTTCCCTTATAATTTCTATTAAGTTAAACAAAGTCTCCTTTTTCGGTCTGCCTCTATTACGTTTAATAACTTTAGAGATATCAATAGTAGAATTAGAAGGATAAGACGAATCAGATGGTTCCATTCTATAACGTTTTATTTGTAATAAGCGGGCATGGTATATCTTCCTACTATTTTTGTCTTTCTTAAATTTAACTGTATAAGAATCAGACTCTATAACCTTATGGTCCTTCGTATAACTTATCAAATTTATTTGTAGGTGAGTTAAGTTTTACCAGTATTTGTTCTCCAGCACCGATCAAAAAATTGATTATAGATTCTCTCATTTTGTGACAGCTTTAAGTCGGGCTTCTAACATAGTTTCACACAGAGATAAAACAATCATTTTTCATCCTACAAGCACATTTTTTGTTCAATGATCATTTTCCGTCCAATGAAAAAATTAAAAAACAAATTTTTCCTTAATTTAAAAAATTATCTTTTCGTGTTGGATTGAGATATAAATATAATAGAATTGTAAACATTTTAAATGGTTCATTTTTCTCACTTGTTTATATAAAAAACAATTTTTTAATGATATTAATATAATTCTTTGGGTGGTTTGCTATCTGATAAAAAAAATCATGAAAAATATCGAGTAGAAAAAAGTTATTGAGGTTTAAAAAGATGCGATAATATTTAAGTGTAACCCTACACATTTAATTTTGAATATTAGAAATAACAAAACAGAAAATGATCTTTTTAGGACAATTCCCGTTTTTAAGAAGACGGAAAATGATTGTTTTTTCTCTGTGTGTAAAAAAAAAATCTAAAATATTATTCATGTAAGTAAACAAAGAATAATTTTTAAATTAGAATAATATTAAATAGAAAAAAATATTTACTCAACGTATTGTAAGCGCTGTAGCTAATATCTTATAAAAAAAAATAACATTAATTTGATAATAAAAGTTTACTAATCTTAGAAGACAATAGACAAATCATGTCGATAACAAGAGCTCTAACAAAAAATATCCTATTTATCTATATTGTCATTCTTAATTTATACTCTTGTTAAAAGGGCAGCGCTTACAGTATTAGTAAAATAATATTTTTTTAAATTTCAAATGAAGAAGCTAGTTAAAAAAAAGTGTTGTTTACACACAGATACAGAGACAATTTAATGAAAATTTGTCGGTATTTACCTATTTAACGGCAAAATTTATAACAAAATACAAATTATCACTGCAAAATTTTAGACTTTAATATTTTTCATCTATTTTGCCATACAAACTTTTTATATTTGAAAACATTATATAACTTTATTTATAAATTAAAAGACAGACTTTTTTTTATATTTTTAAAATTAATAAAAATTTTAAAGTTTTTTTCTTTCTTTAAATTGACAAATTGGACGACTCTTACAAAAAGAAAGTATTTATTACTATAGCAAAATAAACCAACAATAACCCTTAAAAAAAAAATATATATATATAATAAATTATAAATTCTAAAATATATTTATTTTTTTATTTTTTTTTTTAAAATAAAATTCTAAAATTTTGCTTTCATTCATTCTAAGGGTTCTTGGAACAAAATATTTATATATTTCACTTATTATAAAATATATATTTTTTTTTAATCAATGTTTTGTATTCATAAAATACTGCATCAGCTTGTTTTGCAAAAATAGGTTTTTTTTCCAAGAAATTTTTAAATATTAGAATTAATAGACAATACAAAAAAATTTTAATTTTGTTCAAAATCAAGGTAGCTTTAATATTTGTACTTCCAATTAGTAAACACATATTGTAAAGAAAATGTTCTAATTTTTTGTAGCAAGTATAACAAATATTTTTTATATAAGTAACAATATCGCCTTCCTTTTTTGTAATTACAACTTTTTTTTGTTTCTCACTGCTAATTTTTTTAGTAGAACTGATTGTAAATTAAATATAAATTAAATTGAATTGTTTTAACATTTTATTAAGTCATGTGAAAAAACCTGAAAAATGTTTTATTTACTTCTTCTGCAATTTTGGAGAAACATTACATTGCAACTTAAAGTTTAGTTTAAAATTTTAGTTTTAAAATTAAATTTCATATCAAATTCATCTTTCAAGCAAGCTTTTACTTTATTAAAATTTGCTGAATTTTTAAAAAAATTTTTTATTTTTTCAATATAAAATTTTTTCATTTTAGTTCATAACAATTGTTCAGAACGAAATCTTTGTTTTAATAAAAAGATAACTTGTTACTATCAAAAGGAGTCAATCATCTTTTTTGTCACTTTCTTTTTACCTTTAATTTAACTTGAATAAAGTTATTATTTGTTTAACAACAATGACTTATTGTTAAAATCGCAATAAGATATTCATGAAATAATTTGTGACTTTAATTTCTAAAAGACAATATTTGTGTTTCCTTACCAAAAAAATACAAATTCATACAAAGTAAATACGTTTTGTATTTATTATCTTTTGCTCCCAATCTTGAAATAAGTTAAAAGTAAAAAGAAAATTTACTTTCTCTTTTTTTTGTATAATCGTTTTTATTATTATTATGAACATGCTAAAAATAAAAATTCAAGAAAAAATTATTAAAAAATTTACTTTAAGTAAAATTAAAATGTTGGCATTCCCTAATAAATATTAAGAATTTTGAAAAGACATTTTATTTTTATTTTTTTCAATTTTTAAAATAAATCTACAATAACATATATAAAAAAATATCTAATAAAAGCAAAATTTCCTTTTTTTATCTACAGTTGTTTCATCAAAAATTTTTCTCAAAACATTTATAAAAGCATTAATTCCTAAATTTTACTTAAATAAGAATATTTTATAAAAATTACTTTAAAAACGACTCATTGGGTAATTTGAAATTTTGAAACAGTTAAGAGTTCAAATATAAATAAGTATTTTATCTATATTATTCTTTATTAGATTGAACAATATGTATAGCAAATAATTTAAGTAATAAATGCTGGCTCTAAATTATATATAAAATGGAAAAAAATTAAACTATTACTGGCGCTTACCCATAAAACTGTTAATACATTAAAACCTTAATACACCACAATAGAAATTACTATCAATCATTGTTGAAGATTTTATGGATTTGTGGGGTTGCTACCTTACTTTCCTTATCATTCCATCTTGCCTTTTTCTTGATCATCAAAAAAAGTTAATTAATAATTTTATTATTAATACAGAACTTTAAAAATAATATAAAAAAAGTAATCATCATCCTTACTTACAGATCTTGTTAACTAGTTAATACAATAGAAGATTATTAAAATCAACTTATACATTAGAACCCTGATATATATAATAAAAATATTTAATGTGACGTGTAATGTAGTCGTGACGAGTTCTTAACAATTTTTTATTTAAAATTAAACTAAACTAAAAAAACATCAAATAAATTATCTACTTTTATTAACTTATTGTCATCATTTTTACTAAAATTAAATATAAAAAATTAACAAAGATTAGATTACACTTTTTTTTAAAACTTAAAGTTTATTTTACGCGACTTTAAAAAAATATATATTTATCAAAAAGTAAATATATATGTTTATTCAAAATTTATTTTAGCAATCCAAATATGTATATAAGAAAATATAAAGTTATTTACATATTTATGACAAAAGAGTTTTTGCAATATAAACTCAAATTAATAATTTTGTAATGAGTATTTAATTTAAATGTTTTTTAAATACAATTATTATTAGATTATTATATGGCGTTTACTATAGATTTAAAACTGGAAAACAATTTAGAAAAAGTTTATTTAATCTTAAAGAGTTAGTTGACAATGCTCATAAAAACTATATTTCGCAAAAAAAGAAACATCATTTAAAATAGAATTGTTAAGAATTTGAGTTAATAGAAAACAACTCAGAAATCCATTCCGATGAATTTTCATACAAGTACAACAGAACATTTTAGAAAACTGACATATATAAGTCTCACACTTCAGACAGTGAAAGATAATTTATCAAAAATAAAAAGTGATCCAATTAAATTTTTTACATATGGTATAATTAAGCATAAAAGAATCTATGTAGAAAATATAAAAAGAGTACTAATAGTATTTCTAAGGATTAAATAAGATCACTAGTCAAAAAAATTCTTGTATGACTAAGAAAGAGGTGAATCAAATAGCAGGTATAAATGAAATGCATATAAATAACCTGACTAATTTTGAAAGTTTATCTCAGATTTTAAATCAATTTACAATAAAGATTCGTATAGGTGATGATATAAACGAAGCACTGATTTACTTAAGTGACAGAGTTCTTCTGAAGGTAGAGCGTTCAAGGATTTTAAAATTAGTACTGTTGAAGAACAGAATTTTATTGACAATGAATCATCAATGGAATCTAGTTTAATTGAAAAACAGAGTTTTACTAAAAATTAAAAATCAATGGAATTTGGTTTACATGAAGGACAGAATTCTAAAAATGATGCACCAATAAAAAATAGAAATGTTAAAAAAGAAAGTGTTACTGAGAATGAAATATTAATAAAATCTAAAAAAAAGTTACAGAGCAATCTAATGTTCTCTAATGTAAAATCGCTAATTCTTTTAATAATGATTTATGGAATTAATCCTATCACTATGATTTTTTTTTCAACATCGATAATAAAAAATCCTCAATAAATTCTTTTTTTTATTAAGAGATATACTAAATTTTTTGACGTTTTCGTCAATAATAAATATATGAACAAGTGCGTTAAAACTAAAATCAATGCATAAAGATAAGTTAATTACATTCTTTTACAATTATTTAACGGACAAATTCTAGTATTGAATAAAATAATAATGAACTATTTTTTTAAGTAATAGTAAAATATTATTACAAGTAAACAGATACAACTGGAGTATTCACATGCGGAAATATATGAAATTCTTTATGAACAAAAATTTAATTTTTTTTTTTAATTTTTTAAATATAATAATTAAGAAGTGAATGTAAAAGAAAAGGTTAAGAAAATACTTTAATATTCAAAATTGGACACCTACACAAATAAAGCTTGTAATAAAGCTATAAATTACAAAAAAAAAATAAAAAGAAATTTTAATAAATAATTGTTTTTTAATAATTCTTAAAATATATTTTTTAATTGATGTAAAAAAAATAATATATATTATAAATAAATTGGTGTTTATGATAAAATCTTAAATTTCAAACTGATAATTTATAAAATATAAGAATGGACGATAATAATCAAAAAGAAAAAATTTCATTGAGTTACAATTATCCTTTGAATAAATGGAAGAATAGCCCAAATTCTCTAAAACTATTAAAATAATTAGATAAAGAAACTGCAGTTTTATTATAAAGGAGATGAATTACATTCTAAAACAAAAAAAAATACAGTTATATACAATAGTAATAGAATATTTATGATTCAACCAAAAAATACTACTGATTTAATAAATGCACAATAGACTTTTCAGTTAAAATAAAACCAATATATGAATAGTTTTAATGGGGGAAATTGTAAGAAGTAAAAAAAACATTATTCAAAATATTTCTTTAAACTAAAATATTAATCAAATTTATTATTTTTTAAATATAATAAAAGGTTTAGTTTAAAACCTAATTGTAAACTATTTAAATATTTTTTACTATTTTAGTTGTATTTTTATTTATGATAAGTGAAGCCAAATAAAAATTTATTAATAAAAATGTACTGCTAACTATAATATCTAAAAACACAAATATTAATAAAAAAAATTTATTATAAATTGTTTATAAAATTATTAAACATATCTGAAATAAGAAACAAAAGCAAGTAATAAAAAATCTACATAAATTACCCATTATTAAAAATTATTGGTAAAAATTTTTTAATATCTGAAATAATAATAAGTCAATAAAAACAATTTATGCAACTTACTTCAATAAAAACTTCTACTAAATCTAATAAAAAAAATTTGAAAAAATATAGTAATATTTGAAACTTACTTTAATAGAATATTAAACTTTTATTTAAATTTAAAAAAAAGAAATTGTTAAAACACTTAATTAAACATTTAAAAAAAATAAGTAAAAAAATAGTAAATGCACTCACTAAATAAGATTAACAAATAAACGATATTGAAATGAAATTGTAAAACATGAATAAATTAATTTTTTCTAATAATAAACAAATACATAGCAAAAAAAAACAAATAAAAAATAAAATTACAATAAAATTTAAAAAAAAAATTAATTATTTAAATCCGCAGCACCAATTATAATATTTTTTATTTTTTATCATTCTGTCATAGTGGCTCAACATCTTTTATCTTATATGTCGTAACATTAATAATACAACTTTATTTTTACATATTTAGGGCTCTTTTATTTATACTTGCAAAAAGGCAAGTAATATAATCTTCTTTTTTTTATAACTAAAACCCCAGCATAGTTTAAAATATCTAAAAATAAATATTAATTAGCATGTTAAAATGAAATATAAATAAAACTTACTTTTCATATCATAATATATTCATATGACAATGTTTGCTTATCCGTTTTCGTTTGTATTCTATAAACTATTAAAAAAAATTTTTTCTGATTACCAGACAAAATTAAATCACCAATCCTTCTTTCAAAAAACACTGGTGTTGCCAAGTAGTCCAAGTAATCCTTTGGCATTGTTGCATCAATCATGCAATAAATCATCCTTTTTTTTAATATATATACCTTGTTTTTTTAAAATAAACTCTTCTTTCATTATATTTTGTTTTTCTTTATATCTAACTTTAAGAAAGTTAGTGCAGGCATATTTTTTTTTATAAAATCAGCATGGCTTGGCGCTATTGTTTTATTCTAAAAAATTAAAAAATGTTTAATAATTATATTTTAAGTAACTTACGACTTTTATAGTTTATATTTTTTCTTCAACAAGCTCAACAACAGCTTCAAATAGTAATGTTTTTATTTGTACAGCTTTACCATTTACTTATAAGTAGAGGTAGAACTCGGGTTATGTAACTCGAGTTATTTCGAGTCGAGTCGAATTTTTACTGACTCGTGACTCGAATCGAGCCATTTTTTTATAACTCGTAACCCGAATCGAGTTGGAATTTTTGAAAAATACTAACTCGAGTTAAAAATCGAGCTGTATTTAAAAATTTTTTTAAAACAATTTAAATCGAATATAATTAAAACATTTATTTAAAATAAATTTAAAAAAAAAATATAAATTAAAAAATTATTTTATAAAAAAAAGAGATTAGATTAAATCGATATTAGATTTTAAAACAACTTCAGCTTTAAGAGTGGAAAATTTCATTGACTTCCTATAATCATTGTAGCAGTATTTTGTAATAGAAAAAGTTTGTTCTGACTTTACAGAAGAACAAGGTATGAGATATTTTTTGATAAGTTCTTTTTCGTCAGTAGATGAAGAATTGAATAAAGAACTTGTATTGTCCACACATTTTAATCGTTGTATAAATCTTTCAAAACCAGTTTGTCTTTTTATTTTTTGAGTATTTTCCATTATATTATCCTTAACCATCTCCTTGTAATCCATTCCAACTAAGTTAATACTAGCATCCCATTCACTTTCAGTCATAAGATTAGAGAGATCTACTATTTCTGGATTAAGGACTAATGCTTTTCTAACGGATTCATTTTTTTTCAAGGAAAGATGGTATTCTTTTAGATCATTAATAAGATCAACAAGATCAGCATTTATATTTAGCAGATCTTCACCAGGCGGTAATTCAAATTCTTCATCACTGACATCATCATAATTTTCATCATCATCATCAAGTGATAATGGATTTGTGTTTAACTTGTCTAAATCATAATCAGCAATATTTACAAGCCCTTCTATATTTTGTATTAGATCATTTAACTTTACTACAAACTTGGTTATATCATAACTTGGAAGATTTTCAACGAGTTCCATTAATATAAGCATTATTACTGTTATATTTTTTATTGCAACTTTCTCCTTTTTAGTAAAGTTAAATGAAACGTTGATGTTTGGCAAATAAGGTAATAAACTTCTTAAAAAAATATCCATATACAAAAAACGAGTTTCACATGGAAATCTTAGCTTCTTTCCATTTTCTACTGTTGAGTATAAGAAAGAACGGGTTGCACGTGAGCGAGACAATACATTATTACAATAACAAATCTTTTTTGATAAATTTTCATAATTTTTCATCCATTTTTTAGCAATATTAGAAATTTTATGAGAACAACATCCAATAACATTTAAATTTCTTAAGTTCAAAAGTTTAATATTAACAGCAGCTGAGTCGCACATTATATGTGTTGGTTTAGGCAATCCCATACTTTGAAGAGTTTTATCAATAAGAATAGATGTACTGTTAGCATCGGTTTTATCAATCTCAAAAATAGTCAACAATCTTTCAAACAATTCACCATCTTTATCTAATGTATAAGCTGTTAATGAGCATATTGAAAGATCCTTACTTGTCCAGTGATCCATTGTACAAGAATAACATCCAGTAAGTACATTTTTAAATCTAGCTTCCAATGAGAAAAGTTCTTTCTGGGCATTTTTTTTAACTGTTGTTGAGGAAAGAGCATATTCTGGCTTGAGACAATCTTTAAATTCCTTACAATCCAGTGGTTTATATGACAAATTAACTTTTAACAGGGCTTTCAAAATTGTTTTATTTGGAGATACAAAACTTAGTTCTTTTTGCTTCATTTTGCTTTCAACTAATTTTTCTTTATGTTTTGTTTCAAGGTGTCTTTTTATAGTAGAGGTACTGCCTTGATACTTGTATTTTGAAGAACAGTATTTGCAATAAAAGTAACCATCTAAATTAACCATATATAGTTAGACAAATAATGAATTTCTAAAACTTACTTTCAAATATTCCATGCTTATCGTATAAACTGTTTCTTTTCCTTCCTTCTGAATGAGTTGATTCTGAAGACGATAGAGCGGATGATGGTCTTGATAATTCTTCAATGACAGCAATTTCGTCACTCATCCCAGTTGTACAAAATTAAATAATTAAATAAATATAATTAATATGATAATCTACAAATTACAGATTAGAACTAATTAAATATAAAAAATTACGTATTATAAAACGATAAAATTAAATAAAGTGAACTATTTTTTACTAAAATACAAGATACTAATTGTTGCCAGAAAAATGTTGCAAGAATAACTTGTTAAGTTTAAAAAATAATTGAAATAATAAATCACCCATTTTTATTCCAAGAAATAAAAACAGCTCGAGTTAACTCGAGTTGAAGTCGAGCAAACTCGTAACCCGACTCGAGTTAAAATTTTCTCTTTTTACTAACTCGCAGCTCGAGTCGAGTCATTTTTTGGTAGCTCGAGATGATTCGAATTAGGTCGAGTTCTACCTCTACTTACAAGCTTCATATTTCATCACTTTAATATTTTTTTTTCCTTAAACACCTTTTTTTGGTAACAGGAGCATTATCTTTCAAAATATTTTTTTAATATCTGCCAAATGTTGTTTCAAACTATTAATTTTTCTATTTCTAAAAAGTAACTATTTGTTGTATAAATAAAATTGCTTGGTACATTTTCATTTTTCATTTTTTATTTTTCTAACATTTTTTTTCTTTTTTCTTCTTTTTTTAAATTTTTTTCTAATATTTTAAATTTTTTTTTAACTAATTTAAAAAAAGACATTAAAAATCAACTTATAACTAATCTTTTATCTAACTTATAGTAATTTTTATTAAATTGTATATTTGACTAAAAATACTGTCAATTTCCTCCTAGGTGATTAGTCTAGATACTTTAAGTTTCCTTTTAAATTACCAGTAAATTACAAACAATGTAGATTACAAAATTTATTGCAATTTAAAGTCACAAAAATTCTTACAAAATCATTTACAAATTTTATCACTCAAATTTTCAAAAATTATAAGATAAAACAGTAACAGCTAATACTGTATCTGTTCGAGACACAGAAAACAATATTAGCTGTTCCAATCATTTAATTTTAAAATTTCAATTTTATTATACTTTAAATAGGGGACACCAGTTCCCTTTTTATTTTAAATATTGTTTCATGTTATTTTTACTCTATTGTTTAATTTCAGATATAATTATCTTAATAAAAAATTTACTGTATTGTTCCTGCTGCTCTACTGTTTAATCACTGTCTATTCAACGTACTGTTCTTGCGAATCCCAAGTTTCACCCACTGACTCTGAAAATTCACTTCAAGGCTCCTGGAAGCTCACGATCGACCAACTTCACTGTCTACCAATTCTGAAAACTTAGCTTAAAGAAGTAAAAGGTGTTCTGTTTACTGGAAGAACACATACTTAAAGCTACAACTGACTAGAAATCTAATTTATGGTTATTACTAGAAGTGGAACAAATACCAACCCCACTAAAAAGAAAGCAAAAATGACAAACTTCATCGCCAGCATCGAAAAATTTACCCCAGAAATGGAAAATGCCGACATATGGCTTAAACAACTGGAAAGAGCAATTCGTCTTGATGAAAAGGAGAATGATGAACTTGACATTCTGTTCATCAAACTAGATCTATCAATTATCAAACAACTTGACAAGAAAGGTATTGAAACTAAAGAGAAAATCGAAAATTTTCTCAGAGAAAACTTCAACGGAAAAGCCTCCTCCGAACACGCCCTAAGAAAACTCATCACTTTTGAATTCAACCTTGAATCTGCCGAAATTCTCGAATCATCAATGGAACAATTTACAAAGCTAATGACTTCAGCACACTCAAGCTTGGGAGAAGATGCTTTGGACAAGGAAATCCACGTCCAAATGCTGAAATCTCTTGCTCATGTTTCAACCCTTCGCCAAGCTATTGGATACTCACTGAACAATCGCTCCATTGAGGAATTAAGAACCGAAATTTTAACTGCCTACAAACTTTCCACAAAAGAAAAAGAAATATCCTGCTCTTACTGTAAGAAAAACAACCACACTTCCGAAAACTGTAGAAGAAGAAGAGGAGAGTGTCTAAGATGTGGTTCCAAAAATCACAAGGTGGGAGAATGTACTTTCAAATCACTTTCAAAAAACTAAACAACTCTAGAGCAAGAGTCTCTAGAGGTGAAACTCTCCAAACTCTAAATTCTATATACATTGATGAAAATAATGCACCACCCCAAAACTCTCCCACTACCACCTCAATTGAATCCGACACCTGTGAAGCACCATATTTGGCAATTATAGAACACGTTAACAAGAAAAATGAAATGTTCATAGTAAATGTTACCATAAACAATATCAATTTCAAAGGTCTCATTGACACTGGCTCCCAAGTCTCTGTTATACCACTTTCCTGTGCCAGTCAAATTACTGACACCTCCAATTTACCTACCAAAGTCGTTAGAACAGCAAGCGGGATTATTGAATTCCAAAGAATACCACAACCCACAAAACTGTTCATTGAAAATTTCGAAATTACTATCACAGATTTGCTCATAACCCCCAACTCATATCAAGGATTTGACGGAATACTTGGTTTAGATATTTTAAGAAAAATAAATATGAACATCACATTCAACAATATACCGGTAGATAACTTTACGAGTGAGAAAGAAAACACAACAATTAACTCATGTTATCACATATCCGAAAATGATTTGGAAAATATTGAAAGGAAATTCAAAATAGCCATGAAAATAAAATACCCCCAACTAGAACCAAAGAGTGAATATGATGTAGGGAGAGGTATAACAACCGCCCCAATCCAAAAATTCACCAACATAAAACCACTCAACATCAAATTCTACAGCTGCCCAATTACTCCTGATCTCATTGCAAACATAAAAGAAATGGAATACTATGGCATAATAAGAAAATCTAAAGCTTTTGAAATCCAACCGTTTTACTCTATAATCAAAAAGGACAAAAACAACCAACCAAAAACTTTTATTGATCAAAACAATATCAAACACCAAAGAGTAAGAATCCTATTTGACGCAAGAGAGATGAATCATAAAACAATCAAAATGAATTATGAACCCAATACCATGGCTAAAATAATACACTCTCTTCGTAAGTTCACTTACGCCTCAGTTATTGACTTACACCAAGGATTTTTTCAGATCAAACTAAATCCCACAAACAATGAAACTTTCAACTTTAAAGTAGGTCCCACAACCTACTCATATGCACGCCTACCACAAGGCTGCATCAACAGCCCAATCATATTTCAACGAAGTATCGAATTGTTATTTGGAGAATTTAGAGAAAAAACTACCCACAACCATTTCCAGTTAGAAATATATCAAGACGACATAATACTCCTGACATCAAAAGACACTGAGCATCATTTAAAAATTTTAGAAGAAATTTTAATCACACTGCATGAAAAAGACGCCAAATTATCAGTTACCAAATCAAAATTTTTGAAAAAAGAAATTGAATATTTGTCATGGAAATTTGATGGAGATAAGGTATCACCAAGTGAAAGCTCCATCACCAAAATCATCGATTCCAAAATTCCGAAGAAAAAGAAACAACTATACTCCATAATTCAAGCTGCAAATTACTTCCAAACAGCTATCCCAAAGTGGGAGAAACTGACACGACCACTCTACAAATTGACCCGGGGAAACCTCAACGACAACATCGAGTGGGAAGGTCAAGAACATCTCTTCCAACAGCTTATGAACTCACTGCTTACAATTCCTCCACTCAAACTAATGGATACTTCTAAACCACTCATTTTAGTTGTAGATGCGTCAAATGATGCAGTTGGAGGATACCTATACCAAGAAAATGGAAAAAATCGCCACATTCTCGGTCATTTCTGCAATGTTCTTGGTCCTACTATAAAAGGTAGAAGTCCAAGCTATTTAGAACTCAAAAGCATAGCAGTAGGAGTAGAAAAATTCAAAAACATCATAGCTGGACGTACACTGTACGTCCAATCAGACCATAAACCATTAAGCACATTAATGAATAGTAAATCTGTCACCCAGCCCAAACATTTTGAATTAATTTCATCCATCAACCAATATGCTAAAGAAATAAAATATTTGCCAGGGAAAGAAAACTCCTTGGCAGACTACTTGTCCCGTCCTGAAAATACTGCAAACATATCTCAATGTTACACTATCCTTACCAATACTTCAGAAGAAATTGACAATATGAAACAAGCAATTATCTCAGATCAAAATGACTTAGATGAACATGATATTGTTCTCCAACACATCAAATTTAAAAAAGGGAGGGATGATATACTTCGTATACCTCTTAGAAAAGAAGAAACAATACTTAAACTTTTTAAAAAATATCATGAAAAATATGCCCACATCTCAGCCAACAAAATGGAAGAACTTATCAAACGAAGATATCAAATAACAAATCTAAAGAGTTACATAAACAATTATCTAAAAAACTGTTCAATATGCCAAAAACTAAAAGATGATGGCTGCTTCAGACCAGAACTGAAAACAATCAACTACCCAGAAAGTACCTGGGAAATTGTAGCCAGTGACATCTTAATAATCCCTACCCACGGTCGAGTCATCCAATTCATCTGCACCCTGTCCCGTTTCTGGGTTCCAGTCCTGTTAGAAAACTTAACCTCACAACATACAATACATATCGCCATACAAGAAGTCTTCTCCCGTTTCGGCTTTCCAAAGAAGTTGATTCTAGATCAAGGTACAAACTACAAAAACATCGATATGGCCAAATTTTGCGAAAAGTTCAACATACAATTACACTACTGCACAGCAGACCATAAAAGTGGTAACAGCATTGCCGAACGCTCTTTTCGAACTATGCGGAGTATACTTATGAAGCTAAAACATTCCACTGACCAAAACTCCATGTTTGACCTAAACCTGGCAATCCACTATGCTGCATTCATCTACAACATTTCAATTAACGACACCACCAGAACAAGCCCATTCCAAATGATGTTTGGCAGAGAACCAAACAACATCGACATAATAGGAATGGAAATTGGCATTACTGAAAACTTGACAATGGAAAAGTTAAAAATACTCAGAAGCTCTGCCAGAACAACTTCAGAAATACTAAGAAACAAACAAAACAAAAAATTAAATGAAAATCGTGGTGATGACAATCTCACTGAAGGGGACCAAGTATTTATCAAAAGCCATCCAGCCAACAAATTAGAAGCCCCCTTTCAGGGTCCCTACATTGTGAAGAAAATTACTGAAGACACCTGCCATTTAAACATACAAGGAAAGAAAGGACGTCCTCTCATAAGAAACAAAACACAACTGAAGCTTTTCATCTTAAAAATAGAGGAGTAACAGCTAATACTGTATCTGTTCGAGACACAGAAAACAGTATTAGCTGTTTCAATCATTTAATTTTAAAATTTCAATTTTATTATACTTTAAATAGGGGACACCAGTTCCCTTTTTATTTTAAATATTGTTTCATGTTATTTTTACTCTATTGTTTAATTTCAGATATAATTATCTTAATAAAAAATTTACTAAACAATATATCTCAAAAACCTCAAAAAAAACTTTTATTATAATAGTTATAATTACTAATCTAAATCTTATCTTAGCCAAGGTTTTCCAACTCATTAACTTATTATATTAAATCTTCTTTATTTTCTATCCACACTTTCAAACCCCTAAAAATGATAATAATAAAAAAATATGTGACAGTTGATAAAACAAAAAAAAAATTAGATGACTATTTTACCTAAATTTCATCACTTATATATTAAAAATTTTTTTTGAACTTTTAGCTAAGGTTTAAGATTATTTTGGAATAATCTTACTTATTATCAAATGTAATAAATTTTTCACTATATTTTCTACTTTAACTAATATTCTTAAACTATACCTTGACATAATTCCTAAAGAATTCTCTTTATCAAATTTTTTAAAATTAAATTAGCTTATAGTCAAATAATTGTGTAAATAATCTTTAAGATAAATATTTGTCAGATTTCTTCCTCATATATGTACATAAAATGCTCTGTGTATAGATTTAGAATACAATGTATAAAAAACGCGTTTCAAAATTTTTTTGTATATTTTATCCTTTGTAAGATTTTCAGGATCAAATATAAAATACCTTTTAATTTATTTTACTTGAATAAAACTTTTTTTAAGTAAACTGTCAGTTCCATACGCTCATATATAGATTTATTAGAAAAGCGCTTTTTTTCTACAAACAATTGTCCGTCACCTAGTTCTATTTAGTTGTATTAAAATACTCATAATTCGTATTGTGATAACTAAATCTTTAACAAAAATAGTTTTTTTACATTAGTTAAATGGTACTATTGTAATTTTAAAGTGTTTAATCTTTCTATCTTTCTGAATTTCAATAAAGTTAAGTTTTGTTGAGGTTATATTACCTAAATATTAGGGGTACCCAAAAAAAATGTCGTTTTTTGCACAGAATTTTTGATAACTCTTATCAGTTGATCTCTTGTGCCAAATTTGTAAAAAATATTTTTCAAAGTGTAACTGACTTCTTATCTTTTATTCTGTACAATAATTTTATTTTTTTAATAACCATGGATAAAATGTTGAGCATAAAAACCAAAGAAATGTATTCACGACATTAAATGCTGTATAAGTTTTGAAACGTTAACACTACTATAACAACTACAAAAAATATTTGTAATATTTACAGAAAACCCTTAAATGTTTGCAAATGTTAAAGATGGTTTTTGAAGTTTAAATCAGGTAATTTGGACCTTGTTTAAGAAGGGCCCCATCGCTAGATAATGATATTTTGTTTAAAGCACTTGAAGCCGATCCCTGTCAAACAGTTGAAGAACGGTCGTAGAAGCTTAATTCAATCTAGTCAACAGTTTTTAGACATTTAAAACAATTACCTTGTCAAACGTTGCAAAAAAAACGACATTACTTTTGAGTACTTCTAATATATATAATGAGAGAACCTTAGAATTTATTTTATTTTTTATTAATGACAAATTTAATTTTCTATTATTAAGAAATTTTATCTTTTTGAAAATTGTATTGTTTTACAAAGTTTCAGCAAGTATCAAAAAGTTCATTTTAGAAAAATAGTTAAGAATTGTTTTAATAAAATATTAATTACAATGTAAAACTTCAACTGTCTTTAATTTTCTCTAGTTTCTTTTAATTTAGATGCATATAACAACAAATTATCATTTACTTACTTATCACTGATAAAATATTATATTTTTTTTATTACCTTTTAAGTTTTAATTATACTTTGACAGTGCAATAATTTTAAAACGTAAATTTTTTAATTAATTACTGCATTTTATTTATTTAATTTAGAAAGTGGGAGGCGACAAAACGAAAAAAAAGCAAAATATTTTTTTGATCTTATTTACATTGATATTATTTATATAGATAAAGAAAAGTATATAGCTAATGTTGATGGATTTCCTAGACTTAATCGGGTCCCATTGTTTAAAAGTGGAGATATTTAAGTAGTAAATAAAAAATTTAAAAATTAAAAAAATATATTATATATGTAAACCAAATAAAATAAGTTGTGATTGTAGTCTTATATTTAAAAGTAAGCAATTTATTGATAAAAATTAATCATTCTCAATCTCATTTGCGTTGCCACATGAACATTATGGAAATGAAATAGTAAAGCGTTATAAAAGAACTATAAAAATCTAGCCACAAAATCGTCTAATTTATTTGATACTAATTAAATCAGAGATAGAATTAAGTTAGCAACAGATGTTTACAACGAAACAATACACTCAGCTAAAAACTTTGCACTGAAACACTTAGCTTATGACATAATGGATAATAAAAAAAGGAGTGATAATATTAATATTACAAGATTTAAACCTCAATTAAATAATACAATTGAAAAAAGTAAGTCAAAAGTTGTTTTAGAAATCCAACATTAAAAAGTAAAGGTTATAAGGTAGAATATTTAAAAGAAATTGAAAATTCTATTGTAAAATTTAAAGATGTGAAAAATCAACTCCCTATAAAATTAATTTACTTAAATCAACCCAAGGATAGGGATGTTTTGAAGTAAAATGGAGTTAAGAATATTTTACAAAAATTTGAATCTTACGACGATACTATAGTAAATTTTATAATGATTCCACCAGTAAGTTTTAATTCTGTTTTTAAAACAGTTTTTATAGATTTGTTAAATTTTAAAAAATTTATATTTTTTTTATATAATAATTTTGTTAATTGTAGGTTGTTAACCAATAAAAATTTTATCTTGAAATATGGACAAAATAAACATTCTATGAATAACTATTATACATTACTAGGAAATGATTTTTTAAATAGTTTCAAAATGTCAATTGACTTAGAAAGATGTGAATTTTTTGCTATGGAAAAAAAATTTGTTCTTATAAATATTAATCAATAACTGCTGAAAAATTTTTGCTTAGAATAAATTCAATTTCTGCTAATAAAGTTTCTATTTGTAGTAAGATTTGTTTAATAAAATTAGAAAATAAGTTTAAAGATGTTATAATTAAATCACATATGATATTGGAAAAACTAAAATTACTGCTTCTAAAGTTACTTGCACGTAATGAATCTTTATTTGAAGTAAAAATAAATGCTTATTCTTAGAAAGGTGCTAATGAAAACCTAAATGTATTGAAGAAGGATATAAAATAAACATTTTAGCACCTGATAAACCCAAATTGATTAATAAAGGAATTCTTGTTTTGCCCGTAAATTTAAAGGAAGAAAATAGCAAGTATAAACCTAGTCTGTTTTTTTTGGTAATTAAGGAAAATGAAAGCAAAAAAAGTTTGGCTTTTAAAATAGCTTAGGAGACAATAGAACATGTAAGAAAATTTCATAATAAAAAAAAACTACGGCTGCATTAGTTCCACAAAGGATAAAAGACTTATATATAGAATGCAAAGTTAAAATTAAAAAGTCGTGCCAACCTAAAGTAAATACTAAATTCCTAAGTTTATGGCGAAATGGTTACGTTATAACAAAGATTTTGAATATGGACTAGAATTTCAAGTAAGAAAAAAAAATTTGCTAAAAGATTAATTTCTATTGGTAATCCTGATCATATTGAGAGAGTTTATAGTATGATAAAGTTAATGATTTTGAATATTTTATTTTATTGAATCTAGTGGTAAAATTCAAAAGGGAGAACAAGTGAAATGTTAGTCCAAATTCTATTTAAAATCTATGTAATTATTTTAACGTTTTAAAACATTTTATAAAATTTATGTGATTATATTCACGTTTAGTGAGACATTAATATATCTCACAAGGAAATTCTTTAAGAAAAAAATTTTTTTCTTTTTTTATTATAATAATTATTATTTTAAATTTAAAATACATTTCTTTTATTTTTATATAAGTGAATACCAATGAAATTATTTTACTGTTTTGTAATATTTAATAGTTGTATGTTTAAGGATTTAAACACAAAAAAAATTTTATTTTTTGAAAAATCTTTATATGAATTACTAGATTATATTTGTAATTGTCAACAAAAAGATGCAAGTTTATAATTATAAGTAAAAGAATATTGTATAAAGAAAATTTTTAAAAGAATAAAAATTTGCTGTTTATACAATTTAAATTAAATGTTGCTGGTTTGTTATTTTTATGAAATACTTGTCTGTGAATACATAAACAACATGTCGCTTTTTAAAAAAATGGGCTATTATTTTGATCCGATAGTATATAAAATTATTATTAAAGTACTTTTTGTTTTTTTTTGTTCTTGTAATTTTTACAATTGATAATGAATAAAATTGAATATTTCTATAGGAATTTTATATTATTAAAAATTTTTTATTGATTTTTTATTTTATATGTTCTAATAAAACATCATATATATTTGTTTAATTTAGTTCTTTTTATTATTAAAATATCTTTTCTCTCAGGTTATTTACTCTTTACAATAAACAAACCAATATTGATATTTATAATAATTTTTTAAATTGTTTAAAACATAAATAAAGAAAAATTGATTTATCAATATACCAAAAAAATATTTTTTTATTAAAATCTTAATAGTCGTATATTTTTGAGTACTATAATAAAAAAAATTTTTTATTCACAGAAAAAATCACACCGTCTTTTTGGTCGGGGTTTACAGCAAAAATGTGTGTATTTTTTCTTTTAAACCAGGTCAAAAAGAGATGACTTTTTTTTTATGTGAATTTATTGATTTTAGTTCCTTATTGATCTTTAGTAATTTCTTTATTGGTTGTTAGAATTAGTAATAAATTACCAAAAAGATGTGAACTGTCCTTTGCAATTCCCTTCACAAGTATTTATATTATTCAATGTCATCAAATTCCCCAAACATGCTCCTTTGTTTCTTAGAATTGAGAAACACTATTATTCAAGACCCAAGCCGTTGAAACTGCATCTTTACTAGATAAGCTTGCTCCTTTCCTAGCTAGGTAATCTACTGATTCATTCACTCTTATTCCTTTGTGAGATCTTACTTTGATAATAATCCATGATTTACCTCTAATGTAATCTCTGATACATTTCCAAAGATCTCCATGTGCCAGTATACCATTATCTGTCTTACTCCAGGCATTAGCTTCCCATGTCAGTAAATTACATGCTAGTCCATCATACACATATTGATTGTCAATTGCAATTAAAATTTTTCCCGATATTTTATCACTAAACTCATTTAAATGTTTTAACAAACATACCAGAGCTAACACTTCCAATGTTTGAGCACTAGATCTAGGTGCTCCTTTGAAACATTTTTGTATATCAATATCTAATTCATTTGATGATATAGTATATGCAAAACCTTTGCCTTCTTTTTCTGAACCATCTGTTGCACATATCAGTTGAGGCTTATACACATCTACAATTTTTTGAAATTCTTCTTCCGAATCTGCTTTGTCAGATACCAATTCATAATCCTTTGCAACTTTCAGCGGTTTTCCCACTGCACGATTAGATTTTCCCTTAATTTTATCCATTTGAGTCATAGTTAAACACTCATCTACCATTTCTTCATATGATGTATCCTCGACATAGCCTTTTTCTTCTACTTTATACTCGTCCACAACCTTTTCTAACTTTACAATTTTTCCTTCCTTAAGGAAATTGATTACATCAATTTTCCTTACATATAATTTGTTTTCATATTCTATTACAAATGTATTTTCACTCAATCTTTCAATAACTTTCCCTTGGAGCCATTCTTTATCTCCCCATTTCATTTTAAATAAAACATCGCAGTCCATTGGTTGATTCCAATCACTGTATTTAATCATTAATGTAGAAGTATTTGATTCATATCCAAAAAACAACTCCTTGGCAGACAGACCTTTGTTAAATACCCGTTCATTGGCTGCTAAAGTAGCTTTTGCTAAACTAATTTTAAAGTCCTTTTTAATATCCCAAAATTTCTCTAATTTAGACTTGATAATACCGATTCCTTTTTCTCCACTTCCATTTGACTGACTTGCCATTGGAATACTATATTTTACTATGATCTTAAGATTTTCTAATTCATCTAAAACTTTTTGCGCAGTAAAACATGTTGCATTATCAAATACCTGTATCATTGGTCGGCCTACTCTGTCGTATATTTTTATCAAACTTTTTAATACTTCAGACGATGATTCAGTTTTTAAATAATCAGTGATACAATATCCCGAATAACAATCATATAAACATAAGAATTTTTTACTTTTAAACTCGCCAATGTCCCCGTGAAACCTTTCATGACTAAATTCCACTGAAGGCCATGATGAAATTTTCCTTACTTTATTTCTTCTATGATTATTACATAGTGAACAGCTTATATACTTATCCTTTAACCGAGATGATATAGAGTTGAAAATAAAAAATTTTTTTGATTCATTTATCATACAATTATAAGATTGATGGTGCCTATGCAACCATTCTATCGTCTTTTCTATTAAACCTTCAGGAACAAACAATTTTCCTTCTACAAACAACAATCCATCATTAATAGATATTGCATCTAATTTGCTTTTAAATGTTCCTGAAATCATTAATTTTTGCTCTGGAGACCATTTTCCTGTTTTCGCTATTTCTGCCAATATTTTAGCATCTTTGTCAAGTAAATAATTTAGTTTTATTTCATTAGGCTCAAGTGGTTCATAATTAAATGGTGCAGCTTTAGATAGATTATTATATACCACCAAACCCTTGTCAATTTCATCAAACTTTGACTCTACTAACAACGAAATAATATTTTCTTTAGTGTTACAAAATTTATACGTAATCTGAAATGGTAACAATTCTAGCATAATTCTTTGGTGACTATTAACTGCTACTTTAGGTGTGGCATTCATGATTTTATCAATATTTTTGACATTAGTGTAACAAAAGATATCAAAACATGTTGATATAATCATATTTTCATACAAAATCTCTTTTAAACCTAAAAGTAACTTGGTACCTTCTAAATAATTGACTTCATGACATCTTAATGATCTTCCACCCAATGCAAATGGCCTATGACTACCATCTTCATAATCACACGTCATTAATGATGCTATTGCATATCTAGTACAAGCTAAATAAACACTTAAAGACTTACATCCTTCCTTGATATATTCTAGAGAAATTGACTTTGCAACAGCATTTTTCAGATCTTCAAATAATGTCACTACACTATCCCTTAATTTACCCTCTCCAATAGATTGTTTATGTAATGGTTCTACTAAAATTAGAAAGTTTGGTACCGTCATACTAAAATATTGAAACTTGGCTATCACTCTTTTAAAAGCTGAAGGTGTATCTGGACATTCTATGCCTAACAAAGCTTGCATCCTTTGTCTAGGAATTGTGATACCTGACTCTAAATCTACTTTAAAACCAAGAAAAATTGCTGACTTTACATTTACGAAACATTTATTTGGAGAAAGTTTTAAATTATAACGCCGTAATCTTCTGCAGATCTCTGCATTGACTTCATCATGGATTGATAATGGAGATATATTGATCAAATCATCAATATAAATTTTCACTTTATCTTCCATATCTTCAAACAGTAACCTCATAGCTTTGTAAAATAAATACGGGCTTATTCTTAAACCGAAAATAAGGACCTGACTTTCAAAAACACCAAAAGGAGTGCCAATATAACAGTACTTTTTACACGACTCATCTAACGAAATACGATTAAACGCAGACTTAATATCAAATAAAGATAATGTTTCCAACCCATGCATCAGCAATAATTCTTTAGCATTTGGCAACTCTGGTAATTCTGGCAATTTAATATATTTGTTTACATTTAAACAAGCGTGACATATTCTCACTTTTATATTACCCTCATCATCAATTTTTTTTACTACAACCATTTGGTTTATATTTTCCACCAACGTGCCATTTTTGACTTTTTTTAACCATCCCTTAGAAATTGCTTCTTCTAATTCCTTTAACACTAAATGTTCAATGTTTTTCGCCACTGGAAGGATTTTAGGCCTAGTAGGAACATAGTCTTCTGTGACTGTGAATTTTGCCCATAATTTATTACCTGGTTCATAATCTTTATCTAATAAAACACGAGATTCTGGCTCTAACAACACTTTTTTTAAAATTGGAGCTTCTCCTCCAAATATTAGACCTGTTCTTGCATCTTTAAATTGATCTGATTCTTTTTTAAAACCTAAATTAATTGGATTTATATTAAACTTTTTCAAATGATCATAACACAGAAGTGGTATATTACTTAATGGATCTATAAACACTTCTATTTCCATATCTTTGTGATCTGAGTTACAAATTGTTAACTTCAACATTAAACTTCCTTCTGTAGAAGATTCACTATTATGTATGCCTTGTACTCTAAAAACTTTAGCACTTCTATTTAACTTTTCTTTCAAATGACTAGGAAATTTATCATAAACATTTTTTGGTATTGTCGTGATCTCTGCACACGAATCTATCCCAAAAATTACTTCCTCATCATAACCCTCAATTTTACATCGTGCTGTACAAATTTTCCTTTCCTCACCAACCGATAAATTTTGAAATACGATTTCTGGTTTCTTTGAATCAGAATCACTTTGTGATTTTAAACCTATCTTTTTATTTTTATCATCAAATTTTCTTTCATGTTTCACATCTTCCCTCTTTATCTCATGTAAACTAGATTTTTTATCAAATTTGTCATTTACTCTTTCGTCAAAAGAGTTTATTCTACTTCTTAGATTTCTTTGGTATCTCACTCTATTTTTGAATCTAATATCTTCCTCCATAGCAAACTTATAAACTTCATCATACGATGGTAATCGATTTGAAGTACATAAACTTTCTTTACACCTTGCTGGTATACCATTTATAAACGCAATGATTACACATATTTTGATGACTTTTTTGTCATCAATAATATTTTCGTAACCTTCCTCTAACTTCGTTAAAAATTCTGATAATGCAGATTCTTGTCTATTATCAAACTTAATATTGTACACATCCGAAATCATAACTGCAACACTTTGTCTTTCACAGTTCTCCTTTACAGTTTCATCAATAAACTTAAAGATATCTTCAGAGTTGATTGTTTCACTTGTGTCATTCTTCAGTAAAGATCTACACATTCTTCTTCTCCATAAATCAGGTATAGCTCTCATTAATGAAGCTACCTTCATATCCTCATCCATATAACACGTTTCTAATCTCAAAAGCCTTCCATAGTCTTTCTTTACATCGCATTTCTCAAATTTTGTTAGTTCAATACCATTAACCGGGGGCGCCATGTTAGAATTAGTAATAAATTACCAAAAAGATGTGAACTGTCCTTTGCAATTCCCTTCACAAGTATTTATATTATTCAATGTCATCAAATTCCCCAAACATTGGTAAAACAATCATTTAAACAACTAACTAATTTTTCCATACTATAATTATCTCCTAATGGTGGTAATCTTTCAATAACTTTTTCACTAAGTTTTCATACAATAACACTTACTTTCTTATTTTCTAGTATAGAATTAAATGATATTCCTCCATTCTCATGTCTAACTTCGTACTCAGCATATCTCATAGCATTTTCAAATTTTTTTAAATTAGCACTAATACTAGATTCCTCATTGTAATAAATAGCCAAAGATTTATATAATTCCATATCATGACGACTCATATTGACTTCTTGTTCAATGAAATTGTTTGTTTTTCTTTATTTTTGGTATGTAATAATATTTTTATACCTTGTAATCTAGTTGATACTCTTTTTACTATTTGTTCTGGTTTAATGAAATAAGCATTCTCTAACAATTTTATTACAGTATATTTTTTTTTCCGCAACCTCACTCCAGTCAAATCTTAGACTCTTAGTAACAGTTTAAATTTTTTCCTAATTTCCTCTTCTTTTCGACATCCAGAAGTACTAAGAAGCTTTACCAAAATAAAATCAGCTTCTTGTAAATCTAGATTCTTAAGCTTTTAACACAAATAATTTACTTTCTTGAGTAAATAAAATCTTTATTTGTAGCTAGTCTAAAAATAGAAAGTAAAATATAAAAAATATTACAAAGTTACAAAATTATAAAATTAAATTTATAAAAAGGATTTTTGTAAAACATATTTTACTTTATATAAGGAACTAAAAAGTCAAATAAAGCATCAATTTATCAATAAAACAATTAAATAAAATTTAATGATATTACAACTACCATTTTTTTAAAGTACTAATAATTATAACTTCAGAAACTTACTATTAATGAATTTATAAGTGATATTAAATTAAAATTCATTTTGAAGACAACGGATTAAAATTAAAATATATTATAAAAGAATTAAATTTAAATATATTTCTAAAAAAAAATTTAAAAATATTTTATAATAACAATCAAAATAGTAAACAAATTGAATATTTTTTATCTTTAATGGATATAATTTTAGAATGTTTAACCATATTGCACAATAATAGTAGAAATATTTGTTGAGTATCTAATGAAGATGTGGGATTACTACATCATTCTCCCCATCATTTCCAAATACTCTTTTCTTGATTATCACAATAAATAAGTTATTAATAACTTTATTAATAACACAGAACTCTAAAAATAAAAAAGTGGTCATTATTTTTACTTAAAAATTTTGTTAACTAGTTAATACAATAGTAATGAAATGATAACAATAAAGTATATAAAAGGGGATTTTTATGTTATTATCATTTTAGAAAATCATAATTTCTTTAGATTTGTATTTTTTATGTTTCTAAATTGTATTTCTGTTTTGTAAATGTATAGTAAGTTTTAGGGTTTTAAAATTGTATTGTATATTGTGAAAAGGGTTTCTAAGTTAGTGTAAAATCTAGTGGTACTGAGGTAAGTATAATATTAATAATTGATAATATTATAATTAAGTTTTTTTTGTGTATGTCTATGAATTGATTATTGTATAGGTTTATAAAAAGTGTTTTATTAATAAAAGTGAGCTTATTTGTATGTGTATACGCCAAATAAAAATAAATATATTTTCTTAATAGATGATGATTAAAAATAAAACTTAATATATATAATAAAATATTTTATGACATGTGGCAATGACAAGTCCCTTACAATGTTTTTATGTTTAAAATTAAATTAAGTTAAAATATCAGTCAGAACAAAAAGTTTTATCTGAAATAGAGTTAAATTGAAAATTTTGAATAAAAATTAAAAAAAAATGTTAGAATACAAAATTATATAATTGATTATTGTTGGCATTAAATGTTACTATATTATGTTGACTTAGAATATGCTACGTATATTAGAATTCTATTGAAAAAATAATTGTTGGAAAAAAATATAAAAAAAGAGAACTTTAAAGAACTATAATATTTAGATTTGATTATATATTAAGTGATAATATTTCTATATAAATATGTATGAAAAGTAAAGTTTGGAACAATTTTTACTATGACTTTAATTTTTTATTGTAATCATTTATGGTTTTTAGATAAGACAACTCAAAAATTTTATTACTTTAGTAAAAATTTTTATTGGTGTAGTACCCCTAAAAGTAAAAGTAATAATACAATACAATAATAATACAAAATTATTAAAAATTATAATCATTACATCGAGAAATAAAAAAATTAAATATACTAAAATTTCTTCTCACAAAATTTTAAAATAGTACATCTCTTAAAAATTAAATTACTTTATCTAAGGTATCAATTCATCAATATGAAAGATCAAACATTATTTTAAAAACTATAGTATTATTTAACTCTTTATAATGAAATATTTTTTCATTAAAAAATTAAAATTTAAAAGGGTATTAATTAAAAGTATTTTTATATTAACACAATTTTATAAAAATATTATAAATTTAAAAAAAATATTTTATATTACCTTTTTAAAAAATAAATTATTTATTTATTTTAAATATTTAAATAAAGAAAAAAATTTTTTAAATGCATTATTCTATTTAATATATTATTGAAAAAGTAACAAAAAGTACGTTTGTTTTGTTTTTTACATTAAAATTTAACAGTTTAAAAAAGTAATTTTAAATTATTAAATTTTTTTTTAAATTAAAAAAACGTATGTACTGTTATCCTGAAAAACTATGTTAGAAAAGACACATCTCAAGAACATTACTATAAAAGAACATGGAGGAACATAAAATACCAGTTAACTCAAATACAAATATACCAGAACATAATATTATTTAAAACACTTATATGCATTCTTGATATCATTTATTTTCCTTTTACTTTTAATAAAATCTTAAGTTATATAATTGTTTTTTTGTTTATATTATAAATAACCAGGAGCCTTAACAGGCTCCCAAACGATCCAAAAGGATTACAGTATTACTACATGTTTACTAGAATGATAAAAAGTTTAAGTAAATTTAATATCAATTATTTTTATTAAAACTTGAATAAAAACTTCTATTAATTTGTAATCTATGAAATTCGGATATAAATGGGACCTTTAGGAGATTCCAAAGAATAAAACACAAGTTTATAACTAGCTTTTAGTAAAGTGTTATAATCTTACAAATATTACAATTTATATGTTTCTATTAAATTGACTAAATATTATACAAAATGTTTCTTTTTATACTTACGTTTTGTGTTAATAATATTATGTAATTTTATTAAAATTACATATATTATTTAATTATTACAAATTTTTTTAAATTAATTTTATTTCAATTTATAAGAATAATTCAAAAAAAAACATTAATGGTATCATAAATAGTGTAGAAGACATGTCGCGATGGCCGAGCGGTCTAAGGCGTTGGACTTAAGTTCCAATATCGAAAGATGCGTGGGTTTGAACCCCACTCGCGACATAAATCCTCTTTTTCTTCTTGTTTAAAAAAATTCAAAATTTATTATTTATCAAAATTTTATACTTTAAAATATTTTATTTTACAATACAATACATTTGTTTGTATAAATAAAAAAATTAAAAATTTTTTGATAGTCTTACAATTTCAACAATTATATAAAAAATACACACAAAAAGTAATAATGTTGTTTGTTGGAAGAATAAATAATTTTTTTTACGTACCATTTTATTGCTAAATTTTTAATATTTATTTTTTTTAATTAATATTACAAATTGAATCAAAACGTAACTTAAATTTAATTAAAAAAATCAACATACTACTTTTTTTTAAAAGTTTATTTTTAAGACAATTTTTCTCAATAAAGAAAATGTTATCCGGATTACCCGGATATTAGGTGGAACCTTCGTGAGGTCCCAAGGAATTATAATATACTTTTATGTAACTTTTATTTATATGTTATAATATTACAAATGTACAACTTATAAATTGGTATCCTCGAAAGTGACTAAATATTGTACGAGATGTTTTCTTTTTATACTTACGTTCTGCGTCTATGATATTTTGTAGTTTCTCTCTGACATGGCATATATTATTTCCTTATTACAAAAAAATTAAATTATAAAAAAAATTATATTTTTTTAATATTTATTATTGTATACTATATCAAAACAGAACAGAAAAATAATATTTATTTCTGAGTATAAATAAATAAAAAAAAAAATTTAAAAAATAAAAATTAATACTATAAAATAATAGATAATAAAATTGTTTTATATATATAATATTCATTTCATTTTTTTATTAGAAACAAATAATAAAAAAAAGTTGAAATTATTCTTATTTTTTAAAAATACAACAATTTTTTTTTTAAATTGCAACTTAGTAATAATTAAAAATAAATATATTTTTTAAATTAATTGTATAATTATATAAACATGTAAATTAATATTATATTTTTAAAACGGTTTTTTTTTTTATTGTTTTAATAGTTTTTTTTTGTAAGTAAAACTATAAAGTATTATTAAAAAAGTTCTTGACAACTTTTCAATTTTATGTTTGATAAAATAGTAAAGAATTAATGACAAAAAGAGCGTAAATAAGTAAAAATGTATGAGATAGAAATCATTGATTTCTTTTTTTATATTTTTATTGCGTTCAGTCTAATAAAAAGCTTGTGTAAAATATGTAGTTATATACGCCAAAAACAAAATATTTTTTCTAAATTTTTATAAATTTAAAATTTTAGTAACTTTATTTATATTTATAAATTATATAAAAAATTACTAATTTATACAAAAAACAAAAATTTATCATGTTTTATAAATAAAAATTTTCTGTTTATGATACACGCAAAAGAAAAACAATCATTTTCCATTCTAAAGGCACATTTTGTGTCCAAAAATCATTTTTCGTCTAATGAAAAAATAAAAAAAACAAATTTTTTCTTATTAAAAAAATTATTTTTATGTTGTTAGATTGAAATGTAAAAATAATAGAATTGGAAACATTTAAAATGTTTCATTTTTCTCACTTGTTTTTTATAAAAAACAATTTTTTAATGATATTAATAAAATTTTTTAGGTGATTCGCTATCGGATAAAAAAAATTATAAAAAATATAGAGTAGAAAAAAGTTATTTAAGTTTTAAAAAAAGCGGTAAAACTAAAGGGTAACCCTATATATTTAATTTTGAATATTAGAAATGACAGGACAGAAAATAATCTTTTTAGAACAATTCCTGTTCTTGAGAGAACGGAAAATGATTGTTTTTTCTCTGTGTTTAGTTTAAAAAAAAACCTACTTTTTTAATATATTTCTTTCAATTCTTCAAATTTTGCTTTTATAACTAAATAAAAAATATAATTATTGTAAACCCATTTTAGATAATGATCATTCAATCAACAAAATATTTATTATCGGAGCTTTGTCAAATATACAGAAATGAAAAATATATTTAAAGTATATAGAAAAGTAGAATAAACTAAAGCCATCATGAAAAACTAGAAGAAATAAATTATTAAATAAAAAATACTAAATATTATTATTATTTATTATATTGTAATTATATTATTTTGTTAGATAAAGCTCAATTTCCAGAACATAAGTCACAATTAAAATTTAAGAATTTTACTAAGTTTTTTTTTTCTAAATACGTAAATAAATGCATTTTTATTTAAAAACTTATTTTTAATTTTACTATTTATAATTTTAATTATAAAAATTTAATCTAAAAATGCGTTGACCGGGAATCGAACCCGGGACTCCCGCGTGGCAGGCGAGAATTATACCACTTAACCATCAACGCTGAATACAATACTTTTTACTTTAATATAAAAAAAATAAATTGTATACTTTGCTTATTATAAATATATATAGTTTTTATTAAAAAAAATATTGAATTTTTATAAAACATTATTACTTTTTATTCAAATTTTTTTATTATTATATTTTTATTCTTTTATATGTATAAAAAAAGTACATATTTAAATTATTACTTTTTTTTTATTCGTGTTATTAATTCTCTTTTTGCAAGATACGTATTTACTATAAATTTTTATTATAAAAAAAATTATTATAATAAGTTAAATTTTATAAAAATTTTTAAATTTAAAATTTTGCTTTTTATATCAATAAAAAAAAATAAAAATTTATAGACAAATAAAATTCAAAAAGCAATGAAATTTCCTTAAGAAATTAATGAATGACAATGTAATAGTTTATGAAGTTAATATATTTTAGTATAACTTCCCATCTGATGAAGTTCAAAGAATATTGTATATAATATTTTTACTACACACCGAGAAAAAACAATCATTTTCCATTCCCTTAAAAACGGAAAACGTTCTAAAAATATCATTTTCTATCCTGTCATTTTTAATATTCAAAATTGAATATAAAAAGCTACCCTAAAGTATTACTGCATTTTTTAAAACTTTAATAAATTTTTTCTACTAGATATTTTTTATGATTTTTTTTATCCGATAGCGAATTACCTAAAAAATTATATTAATATCATTTAAAAATTGTTTTTTATATAAACAAGTGAGAAAAATGAAACATTTTTAATGTTTTCAATTCTATTATATTTACATTTCAATCTAACAACAAAAAGATAATTTTTTTAATTAAGGAAAAATTTATTTTTTAATTTCTTCATTGAACGAAAAATGATTTTCAGACATAAAATGTGCTTCTAAAATAGAAAATAATCGTTTTTCTTTTGCGTGTATAATTATAATTATAAATTAAAGTCTTTGTATTATAAATAAATTATTTTTATATTTATAACTAAATTTAACTTCAAATATTAAAAAGAAAATAAATTTAAGTAATTGTAAATACATCCATTTATCCATATACCAGACATGAAAAATTAAAGCCTGTATAAAAACAGCTACAACAATTACCAATTTAAATTTTAATGTTTTTTTTTGAATAAGATGTAAGCAAACTGTTACAGAAAAAAAAACCAAAATAAATAATCTTTTTATTTATATGCTAACTGGAAATTTTTTTAGATTTATTTATATAAAAAATATAATTATATTTTTAAAATTATTGCTTTTTGCTTTTACTTATCTTTTAAAAAAAAGTTTTTTTTGTACTTTTTTTAATTTTATTTTTTTTGAGAATTATTCCTTATTTTTACATACTATATTTTTTTTATATCTAATACAACAGTAAATTTTTTATAATAACTGTCAATTTTGTATAATTCATTTTTATTGCAATATATCGTCTTTTTTTTTTTTATCAAACAATTGAACTTGTTTAAGATTTGCATTGTTCTTTAGTCTTCTATTTTTTTTTTTTATATATCATTTTTTATTCTTATAATAAAAAATAATCTGTTTAACATTTTGTTATCTGGAAAACCCAGATAATTTGTGGGACCTTCGAAAGATTTTGAGAAATTATAATACAAGTTTTATATGTAGTTTTTATTAAAATGTTATATTCTTACAAATGTTACAATTTATATTTATGTTTTTTCTAAATTGACTAAATATTATACGAAATGTTTCTTTTTATACTTACGTTTTGTGTTTAAAATATTATGTAGTTTTATTGAAATAGTTTATATTATATTCTTATTACAAACGAATTAAAGAAATATGAAACATAATAAAACTCATATTTTTATTTTTGAAATAAACGATTTTAATTTTAGATAGAACAAAAAATAATATAATTAATACAACATTAAATAGCATTAAAAATTTTTATCGTATTTTAACTAAAAAATAAAAATTTTTTAAAATTTTTTTAAAATTAGTTACAAATAATATTAAGAAAGATTATTTATACATAAATAGTAAAAAATATAACTAATTAAAAGTCTATAATCAATTTTTTTTTGTAAAATATAAAACAATGTTGTAGTATTTTATGAAAATAAAATATTGAAAATTAAAATACTAGTACAACCAAAAATATTTGTTCATTTTTATGTTAAAAGATTTATTAAAAACATTAATAAATCATATAATTTTATTAATTAAAAAAAGTTTTTTATAATTACACAAAATATATTTTTTTGTTAAAAATACTAAAGCATTATTATAAACAAAATAAACTTATACTTACAAAATTTTTACTACAAGTATTTTAAATATTAAAAAATGGAAGATAGAAGCCTCATCCCGGGCTCGAACCGAGGACCTTATGATTAGAAGTCATACATTCTATCCAACTGAACTAATGAGGCACTTCTGATTTTTTTACTATATATTTATAATTACATATTACTAGTAAAAAAAATATTTTTTTTGTTAAAATGTTATTTTATATACTGTAAAAATTTTTAGTATGTAAATAAAAAAGAATTTATATATATATATAGTAAAATTTTATATATCTTTAAAGGATAATAAGAATTTAAGATATGCATTATAATTTGTTTTGATATTATAATGCATTCTTGAGATAAATAACAACATAGACTGATATAAAAAAATCAAGAATTATAAGATAAATATATTTTTAATATTTGTGTTAAATATTATATAATAAACCTATTATTTTTAACATTTATATATCTTTGTTATAAAAATAATTGTCGGTTAAATTTTCGTTACTGTTATTAAAATACTAGATAAAAAACATTTTAAAAATAAATTACTAAAAAATTATTTTTTAATTAATAACAAAAATTGAAAATGTTTGTAACCACTTTTGTTTTTTTTAAGTTTAGTTAACAAAATAAAGTGAAAAACCTTATTTTTTAGTTTTTTTTATTTATCTTTTTTTATAAATTGAGATTGATTATAACTTTTTGTATTAAATAATTTATTACGATTATTTATCATAAAATTATCACAATAATTAATTAAAAAATTAATTTTAACATAATTTAATTTGAATTTGTTTTAAAAATAGTAATAAAAAATACATTATACAATAAATAATATAATGTGATAAATTTTTTGAAGAATAAATATATTATTAAAATTTGATTTTTTTATATGCAAAATTATATTAATTAAAATTAATAATTTGAATTATACTAATATTTTATATTTAATTGTTTAAAAAATAATATTTTTTTTACTATATAATAACATTAAACGCTTGTAATTTCATCTAATAAAAATTATTATGATTGTTAAGACATAATTTTCACTGTTTTTAAAAACTAATAGCAAAAAGAAAACCATTTTTTTACCTTAAAGTAATCTATATTTAGAATTTTTAAATAACTATTTTTAAATAAATTTTTTTATCAATTATTGAATATCTTTTTATTAATTACTTAAGCATAAATTTTAATTTTTTATTTCATAACATTTTAGACTTTATAAAACAATTTATTTTCAAATTTTTTTTTTGTTATATTATAACAACATTTGTTTTTGTTTAATTTGTAATAATTTTTTAAAATAAAAACATTGTTAAAAAATTTTTTAAATAATTTGTATTAAATAAAAATTTTAAATTAGAGAAAAAATATTTATTTTTATTTGGCGTATACACATATAGATAAACTCACTTTTTATTATTAGAAATATACTTCTACAATAAAACACTTTTACACTAGACACAAAATCACAAAAACTTTAATATAATATTATCAATTATTAATTGCATTATTATACTTACCCTAGTATCCCTAGGTTTTACACTAATTTAGAAACCCCTTTTACAATATACAATACAATTTCAGAACCCTAAAACTTACTATAATTATACATAACAGAAATACAATTTAGAAACATAAAAAATACAAATTTAAAGAAATTATGATTTTTTAAAATGATAATAACATAAAAATCCCCTTTTATATACTTTATTGTCATCATTTCTTTCTTTTAGGTTAAAAACAAAAAAATTCTAAAAGTTTAAAATTCAGAAATAATACAAAGAATTTTTTATATAAGAAATTCCAATAATAATTTTAATAAAAGTTGTATTTTTTTTTCTTAATTATAAATTTTTTTAATAATTTACTAGTAAAAATGTCATCGGAGCAGCCTTGATGCCAGAGTGGTTAATGGGACAGACTTGAAATCTGTTGGGCTCTGCCCGCGTAGGTTCGAATCCTGCTCAAGGCGTATTTTTTTATTTTATACTAATTCTTAGTATTTTATACTAAAAATATGTATTTTAAAATAAAAGTTAATGGTTTTTTTTATTATAGAATATAATAAAACATTATTATTATTTTTTTAAACTATAAAAAAAAAAAAAAATAGTCTTGTATATCTAAAAATAACTATAAAATATATTAATACAAATATATAGTCATTAATAAATAATAATACATCTTTTGTCCCAAAAATAACCTAAAGCATTCTTTTTTTACAAAAATTAATAGCGTTATCGGTAGTTTATCAAATGTTTTGTGAATTATCAGCTTTCATTTATCAGATGCTAGTTTTACTTATTTATTTGCCTACTTGAAGCAGATATATTTTACATTAAACTACTGTTGTTTTTTATGTTGGTCGAAGGATAAATCAAAATTAAAAAATCATTAAATTCTCTTTTTAAAAATGGTAAAACTTCTATAAAAACATATCAAATGCTTTTAATATCTTTTGAGTATAAATGTTTGCAAAAAAAATGTCGTTTGGAGAAGTCAAAAATTAAAACAATTTTTATTTTTTTTTTTTACAATTTTAAAAAAATTATTTATAAAGAATTTGTTTCTAGTGATACAAAAGTTTATGCTGAGTACTATCTAGATGTATTTAGACATTTAATAGTTTGTATTCGTCTTGAATATTATAAACAAAGCAATTAGCAATTATTCACGATTACACAACATCTCATCGGTCATCAATTATCATTGATTATTTGAGTTAAAATCAGATTGTTTTACTTAATCATTTTCCATATTCACTTAATTTGGCTTTCTATGACTGTTTTCTATTCTCCAAGTTATATTTTAAGATGAAAAAGAAGCATTACAAATTGATTGAAGACATTAAATCATCTACAACCGCTATCCTTAAGGCATCACAAAAAATGACGTAGAAAAGTCATTTATTTGATGAACTTTTAAAACGTGCTTTTTGTTAAGAGGAATTACTTTGAATAAAAATAAAGTACTTTATTTTTAATTTGTGAAGCTATACTCTAAAATGTAATACAATTATAAATAAGATATCAAAAATTTATAAATTTTTTAGAATAATAAAATATTATTATTATTATTATCATTAAATTTAAACATTTTTCACCTGATTTCTTTTCAGAAATCACTTAAATAAAATGTTTTTTTTTAATTTTTTTTTGCTACATTTTTTTTATAATGCCATTTTAATTATTTTTTAAAATAAGGTTGTAATATTAATAATATTAATAATAATATAAATATATTTATATTACGATAAAACCAAAATGTACTATTTAAAAAAAAATTTCTTTTTTAATAACAGTTTTTAAAAATTAATATATTCATATAAAGTAATTTATTTTATTAAAAAATTATCAAAAATATTTATTACAATATAAAAATAAAAATTGTTTAAAATTTATTATTTTTTTTAAATTATCAAATGTATTTGTAATTGTAAATATAATATTACATGTTTTAGATATTGATTATACTAAACCAGATAACTAAAAAAGACAAATTTTTTATAAGGAAAATTTTAAATTTCAAAAACGTTATTTTTTAATAAAAAAATGAAATTTTACAATTAAAATTATTATCCCACTTTTATTTAAAAATTTTAATAATTATTTACTTTTATAATGAATGGAATAATTGCAATAAATGTAATTATTTGATAAAAAGATAAATATTACAATGATACAAAATAAATAAATTATAAATTACACAACTGATTTCTTCTTTTAATGTTTCTTTTTATATATGTCTGTTAATACAGATGTCTAGTATTTGTGACATAGAATACCTGTAGTACACTTTATTATCAATTTACTATATAATCTATGAATACCAAATAATAAATAGTATCTCTAAATATTTTTTGAAAATATAATACAAGTTTAGATAAAATTTTTATTTAAATGTATATATTTTATAAGGTTTACAGTTTATATAAAATATTTTTCTAAAAAATTATAATTTTTACTAAATATTTTTTTTTATACTTTGTAAACTTGCTCAAATCCATGTCAAAAATGAATTATGATATCATATAAAAGTCGAACAACCTCAAGGGCAATCTTACTTTTCAAAAACTGCCAACATTCTTTTAAAAAATTATTATAATTCTTGTATTATATTGCATTATTACTTTATAAAATATTAAAAAAAAAAATTAAAAAAAAGCTACACCTTTCTTTAATTACAAAAAAAGGAGTCTAAAAGGATTCCAAAAATATTCTCATGGATTACAACTTGTCTTTTCTGCATATAATATTTTACACTTTTATTGACATTATGATTATTTTATCATTATAACAACAAACTATTTTACAATTTTTTTTAAAATTATTTTTAAATAATATATTTAAAATTAAAAAAAAATTAAATATTTGTAAAAAAAATTTTTACATTTAGATTAATTTTATCATTTTTTTCAATAGTTTATGTTAAATTCAATTTTAAGTAAAAAAATTATTTATTTATATTATAAAAATATTTATTTTTAATTCTATAAATTACTAGTTATACTAGTTTTATTTTTAAATATTTTTAAAATAATGTTTTGTTTAAATATTTCACTTTATTTTGTTTAAAAAGAAAAAAAATTTTATTTATTTGTATATATTATAATAATATTTTTTACTAATAAAATTAATAATAAAGACAAAATTAAACATATGATTAATCAATTTATTAAAAATAATTTTAGTATAGTTACATTTTTTTTATTGTTTTTAGTAATTAAATTAATAAATAAACATAAAAAAATAAAATGTACTTTTATTAATAAAATTCAAAATATAAAAGTTTAAGATTTAAGAAGAATAAATGAAAACTTACTCTATAACAATTTATGACCTTAAAATATAATTTATTTAAATGTGATAAAAATTAATGTAAAATTATAATTTAATATACTAATTGCAAAATTCAAAGGTTTGAAGTAGTAGGAAAAATAAAAAAAAAAACCATATTATATTGTTAATTATTTTAATTAGTAAAAAATGCTATAAAAAAACAATAACTAATAAATTCAAATATATTTTTGATATAGCGAAAATTTTATATTTTTTTACTGCTAAAAATAAAAATATATTAATATAAAAAATTATGATAAATAGTAAAAAGAATTAAAAAAACATTAGAGATATTTATTATATGCAACGTATTTGTTATTTTTTTGTTAGAAATAAGTAAAAATTCACACTCACAGCGTTGATGGTTAAGTGGTATAATTCTCGCCTGCCACGCGGGAGTCCCGGGTTCGATTCCCGGTCAACGCAGTGTTTCAATCACACTTTTTATAATTCTAATTTATATCTACACAGAAAAATTAATCTTGACATTTTGTCTTTTTTCTTTAATAATGCCAAAGGAATTCCTGCGTTTGCTGGACATTTTGAAAAAAATTAATTTTAAAAAATATGTCTTGCTATATATATTTTTATTAATTTTTTTTTTTATCTTGAAAATATTTTTTTCATGACATTAAACACAGTACATTTTTTTTTGCAGGAAAAAAATTTACGGAAAAACGGGTGTTATAATCCCCATACATATTGCCACGAAGTGCAATGTCACAATAAATTTTTCTATGTAACTTATCCACTATATACGCCACTAATTATATTACATATAAATAAATACTTTTTAAAATTTTACTAAATTAATAAAAATATTATTTTATCATGATAAATTCTTTATTTTACAATTTTTGAATATTTTTTATACATAAAATAAAAAATTTTGGACAACAAACAGTTAATATTATTACTAAAATTTATACAACTTTTTAGTTTATAGAAAGTTTAAATTATTATATTATATCAGTAAAAATATTATTAAAAATTTAAAAAAAAATAAAATATATAAAAATAAAAAAAAACTAATATAATAAAATAGACATATTTTTATTTACATTTAGTTTAGTTTAATTTAGTGCCGTATAGTATGTTTTGATACAATGTATAAAATAAATTGTTTTATTTAATTAAAAATTATAATTGTGAATATATATATATAATTATGTTTCATATTTAAAAAAACAAAATATTTATCTAAATAAAAAAAATTTTCTTTTTTATATGTATCTTTTTTAAGGATTTATTAATATTAATAATTCCTTTTTGTTATATTAAAAACATTTAGTAAACAATTATAAATTAAATTTTTTACAATTAATATATTATATTTTTAAAATTGACAATTTTGTTATAGCAATGGAAATATTAAAAAAATTACTTTTTAATATAATTATTTTTTTATATGCATATTAATAATGTTAAAAAAATAATAAAGATGAAATCTATATTTTTACCTTACATTATTTAAGTTATTTTTTATATAATTTAATTTTAATATTTTTAACTTTTAAATTAAACACATTTTAAAAAAAAAAAACAATAGAAAAATTTTAAACTGTTTTTTCTTTTACTATTTTTTAAAGTTCAAATAAATAGCTGTATAAATTTTTTAAAAGATAAAAGTTAAAGGTTCCACCGAGATTTGAACTCGGGTCGCAGGATTCAAAGTCCTGAGTGCTAACCGCTACACCATGGAACCATTGTTCCGACCCCTACTTAACTTTACTTCTTAAACAATAATTTTATAATAATATAAAATAGACAAAATAATTTTTTAAAATATATTTGTGAAAAAAAGTATTCTAGATCGCCCCCGGGTGGGCTTGAACCACCAACCTTTCGGTTAACAGCCGAACGCGCTAACCGATTGCGCCACGGAGGCTGTTTTTCCATTAATTATATATATCTAGTTGTTTTACAGGAAACCTAAATAATAAATGAGACTTGTAAGAAGTCTCAAATAAATAATACAAGTTTATATATAGTTTTTATTAAAATTTTATAATATATTACTAGTGTTACAACTTAAATAAATTTTTTCTTGAATGTGATTGAATATTATTATTATACAAGATATTTCTTTATATATATTTGTTTTTCATATAGTAAAAATTTAATGTGAATTGACTACTGGCGCTCACAATCAAAATAAGAATTGAAATTTTTTTATTGAAGTAAAATAGTTATCATATTAACAAAACTAAACAAATTTATTAATTAAAAGAAAATTTTCTTACCCTAATTTTATTAGGTTTTATTCAGGAGCAATACAAATGTAGACCAATATAAAGAGTGACCAAAAACATCCCTTTTTACTCCTTTTTATAGATAATTTAAGTCATCCTTTTTTAAAATCATTTGATTTTACTATCTATAATAATTTGTAGTTTTTTTCTGACATGATGTATATTATTACAATTATTACAATTTGAATTTTTTGTAACTTCTTAAATACTTTAAATAAAATTTACTGTTTTTTTTTAATTTATTTAAAAAACTTATAAATATACTAATTATAATAAATTAAATTAACTTTATTTTTTTTCTTATATATAATGTTTTTTTTATTCTTTCTTTTAACACTAAATATACTTTTTTTATTAAACTTAAAATAATTTTTTTAAATAAAACCTTTATAATAATATTAAAAATTGATAAATGTAATATAAATAGAAAAAATTAAATTATCATAAAATAATATAAATAACTGTTATAAAAAATTTTTATTTATATATAAAAAATATAAAATGACATTAAAAAAACTGTTATACTTAATTTATTATTAATAATTAATTTATGCTGAAAAAATTGTTTAATTAACTTTATAAATAAATTTTTTTTTAAATAAATATATAAAGAAAAAATAAGTAAGATTAAGAGTATGCCTCATGCTGGAATCGAACCAGCGACCTTCTGTTTACTAGACAGACGCTTTGCCCCTGAGCCAATGAGGCTTGTTTAAAAACCCCTTTTTCTTATTTGTAAAATATATAAATATTATAAGTAGTTGTAATTTTAAAAATTTGTAATTAAAAGCATTTAAAATAAAAAAAATATTTTTTTCACGTTAAAATGTTGTTAAATTTTAAAAAAATTTAAAAAAATACATTTTATTTTATAAAAAATATAAATTATTTAAATTGAATTTATTATAAAAAATAAAAAATTAAAGTTTTTAATATATAAAAAAATTTTCTAAACTTTTTTTTGTTATTAAAAATAATCATAAAGTTGATATTTAATGCATTGTGTCTAAAAGTTAATTTGTTGTTAAACCGAATTTACATTTGAAAGTTTATAAATCTATTATAAAGTTAGTTATATTATTTATATATACAGATATTAAATTGTTTTATAATTTTTATAAAATTTTTTATTTAATTGTTTGTCTTTTTATTATTTTATAAATTTTTTATATACGATATCATAAAAATTTAAAAATTTTTTAAACAAATAATTATATAAAAAATCTTTTAAAATTATTTTTAATATAAAAATTTTATATTATAATAACAAATATATTATTTATAAAACAAATTATTATAAAAACAGAAAAAAGGTTAAAAAAAGTAAATTAAACAATGCTTTAATTAGTACTGTTGTGTTTGTAAATAAAATTAAGCAAATAGTGTAAAAAAATAATCACAAATAAAAATATTTTAAATATATCTTTTTTTTTTTAACAATTGTTTTGTAAACAAAAGTTAAATAACAAATTTTTTATAAATAGCAAAATGTAAGTTATTAAAATTAAATTATTATAATAAATATGTATTGATGTTGTAAATAAATAAAAAATATAAACGCCAGGTATAGCCGCCATAGCTCAGTCGGTTAGAGCGTGGGTCTAATAAGCCCAAGGTCGCAGGTTCGACCCCTGCTGGCGGCAAAACATTAGTTTTCTTAATATTAGAAAGAAATTTTTTATATTTTATTTATTTTCATTTAAAACTTTTAACATTTTTGTAACACTAATTTTAAATAAAAAAAAATTTCATTACTTAAAATAAATATAAAAAAAAATTAGAAATCAAATAGATTATGACAACTCTTATTATTGATATTTTTTAACAAATATTATTCTTTATAACTTACAAATTAAAATTAAAAATTTAACAATATAAAATAAAGTTTAAAAATTTATATTTTCAATTAACTTAAATTTAAATAAAATGTTTGCTTCAACTAATTTTATTATAAAATTTTTGATTTTAAATTTTTTTTTTTAAAAATGCTTTCAAATGTTATTACATAAAAGTTAAAAAACAAAAAAAATTAAATTACAAATTGAGCTTTAATTCAATGTATTTAATTTATTATCAAAATCTTTAATGTTTTTTTTTTATTAAAAATAGATTTAACTAAAATTGAAATAACCATAGTTAACAAAAAAATTTATTTTACGTATAATTAATTATATATAATTATTAAAAAATTGACCATTGCGTTGGGATTAAAATATAATATTAAATTATAATAAAGTATGTGATATTATTTATAGATTTTTTTTAGAATTTTTATATGATTTAACCTATAAATGTTATTCTAATAAAACATATTAAGTTTTTTTTACTTTTTAAAAAAAAATTATACATAGGGTGACACAAAAATAAGAGTCTACATATTTTTCTAAACTTTAATAACTTTTTTTGTTATTTGTATTTTTTTATAATTTTTTTATCTAATATTTTTTGATAAATGATTACTTAAACAATCTTTAAACCGTTATAAAAGATCTTTTTAATATAATACAAATAACTAATAAAAAAATCCTAGGAAAAAAACGAAATATTCTTAAAAAAAGTAATAAAAAATGTTTTTAAAATAACAAAAAAATGCTTTTAATCTAGGAGAAAACATCTGAATAGTGTTATATTTTACAGCTTATATATTGTAACTTTAACATAAAGGTTTTTATATTATATAAATATTATAATATATTGATGTTTTTTTTTTAATTAAAAGTTGTTTCTTATTTTCAATATACTAAAAGTGTGTTTTACTAAAAGCAATTCTTTATCAAATAAAAAAAAAACATAAAAAAATACAAACTACAAAAAAAAATATTTAATTAAAAAAATAGGTAAGTCTTACTTTTGTATCACTCTGTATGTATACAGGGTGTCCACGATAAGTCTTCCTGATGAACTATATATGTAAACCTATTTTTGTTGTAGGACCTTTAATATGTACTAGTAGTTAAATTTATTATATAACTAAATTTTTATATGTCTTAGAATAGTGTGTACAAAATTTAATTCATCAGGAAGACTTAACGTGGACACCCTGTATATTCAAAATTCTATTATTTACAAATGATTTGATTTAAGTTCTTTACTTATTGTGAATAAAAAATAATATTAAAAATTATAATATAATTATTTACAACGATAAAAAATTATTTAATTAAAATGTTTTATAAATAATGTAAAAATCCACAAACTAAATATTTCACATTCTAACATCTGCAAAAAAAAAATTATTGGGAAACTTTTAGAAAAAAATAATTTTATTTGTTTAAGTAAATTTTTTTTTTAAATAAATATATAATATAAATAGATTATTTATTAATATTTTTTTAAAAAAATTTATTCAAAAAGAAGACAGATAATTGCCACATGCTGGGATTGAACCAGCGACCTTCGGTTTACAAGACCGACGCTACTACCACTGAGCCAATGTGGCCCGAAAGAAAAAAGTACTATTTTAAAAATTTATTTTTAAAATACAAAAAAAAAATATATAAATTTAAAAAAAAAAAGAGATTATATTATTGAAATTGTTGTATAATATTAAATAGAATGTTTTAATTATTTTATAAATAATAAACTTTATAATTTAAAATGAAGTTTTTTTTATAAATAATAAACTATCTTCCTAGTCGTAGCTTCCTAGCTCAGTTGGTAGAGCGTTAGACTTTTAATCTAACGGTCAGGGGTTCGAGCCCCCTGGAGGGCTGACTTTTTTTATTTTTATTTATACATTTATAAAATTAAAGACATATATATCAAAAATTATTAAGAATGGTATTTTTTTAAAGTTTTATGTTATTTTTGAAAAAAAAAAAATTTAACAAATGTAATAAATTTATTTAAATTTGTTTTTTTTTGATAAGATAATAACTATAAATATTATTTATAATAAATTTGAAAAATTTAAATCATGTTTTTTTTATTATTTTTTATTTTTATGTATAGTAATTAATGTAAATAATTAGCAATTGACTTAATATATATATGAGTTACTTATTAAAAATATGATTTTAAATAATTTAAATGCAAATATTTTGTAAAATAAAATTATAAAAAAATAAAATATTTTATTTTTTTGTTTTAATTTTTTTTAAAAACTTTAAATCTTAAAAATGACAATTAGTAAAATAGATAATAAAACTACTGATTGATTTAAGCAATAGCTGTATTATAATTAATATTAATTTGTAATAATTGTGATATTTATGTGAAATGTATTTATTTATAATATAACGGTAAAATATCAAAGATAAATGTATATAATTATTTAAAATGTTTAAAAGTGTAATTCTTAATTGATTTCTTCGGTATTTTTTACTTGTAATTAAATTTATTTGTTGGTGTCTTATCCTAAAATATGACAATTAATAAGTTTACAAAAGAATGATATAAAAATGTTAAATGATTTTACAATTACAATCTATAGATTTTATATTATTTTATTTATAAGATATTTTTAAAACATTTATGTATTCATCATTTTCTTATTTTGTCTATAAGGATGTTCATTTCCGACATAGAACAGGTATAACAAATTATTATAGCAAAAAATTTTTAAAAAATTGTATATATATATTATAAAAATATATTTTCAATTAGCATTTTTTTTTTTTTAAATTTTATCTATTTAATAACATTATATAAGAATATTTTTTTTATGAATTTTTTTATTAATTATAATTGTGAATCATAGAATAAAATGTGATATGTTAGAAATAAAAAAATGATGAATAACCAATGTCTTATAAATATCTTATAAATAAAATAATATAAAAGATATAGATTTTAATTGTAAAATCATTTAATATTATTATATCATTATATTGTAAACTTATTAATTGTCATAATTTAGGATAAGACATTAAAAAATTATTTTAATTTAGGTTATGTATTAAAAACATTCTAGAAAAAACAAAAAAACAGTTAAGAATTTTATATGAAAAATAACATATTTTTATAATTTTTCATATTTTTTTTTATATTTTTTTATTGTATTTATTTATTTTAAATAAGAAAATTAAAATTAAAAAAAAATTTTTTTTATGTAATTTGTTAAGATCCTTTTGGAGTTCTTTTGAATTCCTTTTTATTATGGTATAAATAAAGTGTAGCTCCTTATCTTATGTGTTTATTTTAAATAAAGGATACAATAAAATAATAGTTATAGAATATTTAAAATATAAGTATTTGAGTTAAAGTGTAAATTGAGTAAATTAAGTAAGAGTGAATAAGAATGAGTATTGTTCTTAAGGTTGTTCGGTTTTTATATGATTTAATGTTTCATTTTTAACATAGATTTGGATTGGTTTACATTTTATTGTTAAAATAATTTTTCTTTAGATTATTATTTAATTATATAAAAAGATTACATAACAAAAATATAAAAAATTTGTATTTTTACATTAATAAAAATAAATTAATATAAATTTTTTTTAAAAAAATATAAACTTTGAAATAAATAAAATTTTATTTCAATTACTTTGCTTTTTTATAGTTAATATTAAATTATTATCTAAGAATAAATTATATTTTATTATTTTTGTTTTAATTAAAAAAATTACAGATATTGTTTAAATAAACTATAAACTTATAAAAATTTTTAATTTAAATATTCTGTAACAGTAAAAAAATTACGTTAGATTTAACACTTTGAAAACGATAATTTTTGTTTGATGTGTATTTGTTTTTTTAATATATATATTGTACAATTCTCTGTTAATCATTATTGTATCTACATTTTACTTCATTCTATTACTCTTGCTGTTGTATCTACTAATATTATAATTTTAGGGGTTTTTTTTTTTTTGTATTAGTGAACTAATTTTTTTGTACTCCTATAATCTTTGTAAAAATTGTAGCAAGTAAGTTGTAATTGTTTGTCTTATCTATTTAATTGTATTTGTGTTATGCTAGGTGGCCACTTGTTCTAAGTTCTCATAGAAGGCATACACCAGCAATAATTATAAAATTATATCTTATTTTATAATATTTTTACTGTAACATTGTAATTTAAAAAAGTATGGATTATACAGAAAATTCAAAACCCTTATATAAAATTTAAAACTTTGAATAATAAATATAATAAAAATTATTGTTGTTATAATAATTATGTATTGAATATAATTTTTTAACAATTTTAAATTAGAAAAAATTATTAAAAAATAATTTTAAAAAAAAGTTACAAAGTAATTGTAGTAATGTATTAGTTTAAAAATATACAATTAAAATAATTATGCTATAGTTTTAAATATCAATAAATGAGATTTTATTATTTATTTATAAAAATAATTTTTAAATAATATACTAAAATAAGATAAAATAAATAATTTTTAAATATATATATATTTTTTAAATAATTTAAAATTTAAGTAAATTTTTTTTCATAATTTATACTTATGAATTAATCTTAAACAATAATAATAAATTTTTACTTTAAAAAAATAAATATATATATATATATATATATATATATATATATATATATATAAACATGGAAAATTGTTATATAATAAATAAAAAAATTCTCATTTTACAATAAATTTATTTTGTTTATTATTATTATAAAGGTTTGTTTTTTTAAGATATAAGAATTAGTTAAATTAACAAGTAATTTAATAATGTTAAATAAAATTCTTATATTAATAAATAATAAATTATAATATTTAAAAAAAAAAATAAAATTTTTAAAAATAAATTTAATTTTTAAAAAGACTAGCCCGATGCGGGGCTCGAACCCGCGACAGCCAGATTAAGAGTCTGGTGCTCTACCGACTGAGCTAACCGGGCATATTCCACAACTCCACTTTTATAAGTATTATGCTTTATTGTTATTTTAATTAATTAAATAATATTTTTTACTTTAATAAAAATTAATTATATAAAAAAAATAAAATTTTTATTATGTGTGTTCAACTTCCTATAACATATAATTAATTTGAGATAATAATAATAAATTTTTAAAAATTATTATTAAAATTATATAAAACATAATATAATTACATCAAAAAATATATCATTTTAAATTTTAAACATAATTTGATCTAATAACACTAAATATTTTACTAAAAACCAAATTAATTTAAAATAAAAAACATTTATTAATAATTTATAAAATTTTTTTTTAAATTGTTCTTATAATATTTATAAAATTTAAATATATATTTAAATTATAAAATAAAATATCTAAAATAAAATTATTTTAACATTTTATTTTATCAATTTGATAATTTATAAAGTCATTTAACATAAATATACAACAAAAATTTTAATTTGTAAAAAAGTTCTTATTATTTAAATATAAAAAAAATATTTAAAAAAATAAATTTTTTAAATTGGATTTATTATTGAAAAGCAACATATAAATATAAAATTTTACAAAAAAAACATAACTAATTTTTATTAATTGTAACAGATAATATTTGTATTTGAATATAAAATATAAATATTAAAAAAAAAAATGTTAAAGTAAATTAAATTTAAAAAAAAAATTTTTTTTTTTATATATTTATATTTTAATACTTAAAATAATAAAAAAAAAACATTAATAATAAAAATTAATAAAAATTAGTTGTTTGGTGTTGTTTGGGTGCCCGAGTGGTTAAGGGGCCGGCCTGCTAAGCCGTTGGGCTTTGCCCGCGCGAGTTCGAATCTCGTCCCAAACGTAGTGATTTTTTGATATTATTTTTAATTTAAATAAAATAAAAAATAGTTTTTTTTTTGTTTATAGTTTGTATTTAAAAAGCTTATTTTTAATAAATTAAATTTTTTTTTTTGAATATTATTGCTTGATTATAAATATTTCATTGACTTTAAAATTATTGTTATTACTTTGACTTCTTATTTTAATTATAAATTTTATTTATTTTATAATATTCTAGCCAAATAAAAGTTTTATAAAAAGTAAAAATTTTATTTTAATTTTATTTATAATATTTTTATAAATTAAATAAGTTTTTTTTTTACATTAAAAATTTAAATTAGTTAGATTTTTCATAGATATAACTATTTTTTAAAATTTTTTTAAATAAAATTAAACAATTTAAAAAAAAAAATGTTTTAGCTTAACTTAATAATATGTGTACTTTGAAAAATTGTAAAGATTTATAATCTTTTTAGAAAAATGCTTAACCTTTTAATCTATAGAAAATCTAAATTATATAAAAAAAAAATTAATAATATAAAATTTTAAGGCAGTTGGCGTACACATCTAATACTTTTATTATTAAGTTTTGTATTTTTAATAAAAATCTAATATTATTTAAAATTTACCTTAATTTAAAATAATTCAAAACTAGTTAAAAAAAGGTTTGCAAATTACTTTATTTAAAATATGCTTTTCGAGTCTAAACTATTTAAAATTATATTTTTTAAATAAAATTATATTTAATTAAACTTTTTTTCGTTATTATTACATACTTTAAAATTTTCAAAATTGTTTTTATTTAAATTTATTATGACTATATAAGGTTTAAAATTATTTTTTTTTTTTTTTTAAATTTTATTACTATTTTTCTACTGATAAATAAATAAAATATATATATTTTTTTTATTTATAAAGAATATTTTCAAATTTGTTTTATCACACAAAAAATATTGTTAAAGTATGTGTATAAGTAAAAAAAAAATTTTTTTTTCTAATTTAAATTGAAAGAAAAGGTGTTTGAATTTATATGTCAAAATGTAGATTTTAATAATACCTAAAAGTATATTTTAAAAAATCTTATAAAAAAATTGGTTCCTTAAATTGCAAATTTAAAAATGATTAAAAAAATATTTTTTTTTTAAATGATTATACATAAGTTTAAACTAATTTTTATAACATTTTTACTAATGGATATAAAAAACATGTATTTTCATTTATTATTTATAAAAGTTATTAAATTTAATTAAAAATAATTAAAAAAATCTTCTTAGTTTTTGTATCTTTTGACTTATCTTAAGAACAAAAAGGAGTTTAAACATGATTTGTTATGCTAAAATGTACACATAATGAATACTCAAAGACGTTTTTTTTTTATTTTTAAAAAAGTTATGCTTTATTTTTTTTTTTTTTTTCAAAGTTGGTGTTTTTTTTTTAAAATATTATTTATTGATTTTTAACTATAAAGTTTTTTTTTTATACTAAATTTCTAAAAAAAAGTAATTTATTTGTTTTAATTTATAATACTGGTTTATAAATCCCAGTTTGAAGCAAAATCCCTATGTTTAAAAAATTATTTTTCTTTTTTTTTTTTAAATAATAATCGTTTTTATTATCGGTGAAAAATTTTGGTTTGAAATAGATTTTAAAATATTTAAAAATAAGAAAAAATTTTTAACTTTTATTTTTTCTTTACATATATAGTAGATAAAACTAAAATTTTTATAATATCTAAAAATTTTTGTTATAATATACTTTATATGTAAGTCAATTTTATACGAATTTAATAAAAAATTAATCTGATATTTTTAGCAAACTTATTATATTAAATTAAAAATATTTTATTTTACAAATCATAAAATTATTATTAAATGTTATAACATATTAAAAAAAAAAATTTTTTTTTATAATTGAAAAATTTTTATTATATAGAAATGAAAAAAAGTTAGGAGAACACGGTCCTGTGGCGCAATGGATAACGCGTCTGCCTACGGAGCAGAAGATTGTAGGTTCGAATCCTGCCAGGATCGTAATTTTTTATTTTTATTGTATAATTATAATTAATTTTTTTTAAATATTATGTTAAAAAAAAAAATTTTTTTTATACTATTTTGATATATAAATATATAGAAAGAATAATCTTTGATTATTAAATGTAATAAAATTTGTTATATATATTAGATATAATATATTAAAGTAGTTTTAAGTCTTAATCAATGTAAATTTTAATTATTTATTTATATTTTTTATTGTTAAATTGTAGAACTACTTTTTTACATTTTACTTGTTTTTATTAAATATATAGATACATTGTTATTATTTAAGTACTAAAAAAAAGTGCTATATTTTATATAAATGTTATATTATTTTATATACTTGCAAAATTATGTTATCCGGAATACCCGGATAATGAGTGGGACCTTCGTGAGGTTCCGAGGAATTATAATATACTTTTATGTAACTTTTATTTAGATGTTATATAATATTACAAATGTACGACTTATAAATTGGTATCCTCGAAAGTGACTGAATATTATACGAGATGTTTCCTTTTTATACTTGCGTTCTGCGTCTATGATATTCTGTAGTTTCTCTCTGACATAGCATATATTATCTCCTTATTACAATTAAACTAAGTACCAAATTTAAAATAAAAATATTAAAACTTTACATAATTACTTTTAATATATTTAAAAAAAATATAAATGTTTATTAAATTTTTATTATTTAAATAAAAAAAAATTCTTATTTTATAAAAAAAGTATAAAAACGTAATGAACCCGACGTGATTTGAACACGCAGCCTTCCGATCTGGAGTCGGACGCGCTACCGTTGCGCCACGGATTCTACGTTTCAAATAAAAAAGATAACAATATTGTTATTGATAACTTTTTTTACTATTAATTAAATTGATGACTATAATGTTTTTTTAACAAATATTAAAATTAAAAAATTTTATTTTTTTAAAATATTTTTTTCATACAAACTTTATTATAATTTTTTAAATAACGCTATATACAGGGTGTATAAAAAGTAGTGTCACATTTAAAAAAAAATTGGAAACTTTTTTAATGTTTTATTTACTTTTATTTATTAATATAGAAAACAATTTCTTAATAATATTTATAAAATTTGTTAGGTGTTAATCTATTAGATAAAAAAAGTCATAAAGCAATATAAAATAGAAAAAAAAATTATTTAATTATTTTTTAAATGTGATACTACTTTTGGGTCACCCTTTATTTAGAATACAAAAAATTGTATAAAAAAACAACAAAATATATATAAAAGAAGAATTAAACTAACAAAATAATTTAATTTAATTAAGCTAAATTTTTTTTTTTTTTACAAAACATATTTATTTTAAACTAAAATAGTATTAATATTATTTATATTATTAAATTATTAACTTTACAATAATAAATAATGTTTAGCAAAAATAGTAATTTTTTTTTGTAAAAAATGACAAATAAAATGATTACAATATTTTTTATATTAAAAATTATTTTAGTTTAATTTTATCAAATTAAATATAGATAAAAATTTATTTTTTTTTAAATTTAATTTTAAAGTTCTGTTAGTTTGTTATCAATTAAGATTTATTGTTTTCATATATTTATAATTAATTACTTAACAATTTTTTTAAATTAATTCATAAAAATAAAAGTTTTAATTAATTTGTTTTTTTTACTTTACTCTAAATTTTCAATAATTTTTAGACTAAATCAATTATAAACTTTTGTAATTAATTATTAATTTTATTATTTTATTAGTATTTTCTCTACCTGGTGTGCCATGATAGCTCAGTTGGGAGAGCGTTAGACTGAAGATTTAAATGTCGCCGGTTCGATCCCGGCTCGTGGCATTTTTTGTAATAGTTATTAATTGATATTTATTACTATTATTTTTTACAAATAAAATTAATTATAAAATAAATAGAAATAAATAATTTTAAAAATAATATTTTTATTTAAAATATTATTAAATGTTTAAGTAATATAAAACGTCAAAAAGTTTTAATTCTTATACTTTTGAGATAAAAAATTCTATATTTTTATTAATTTATAATAAGTTGATATATTTTTGTAACAAAATACAAAAAAAAAATTAGCTAAAAAATTTTTATTAATAATAATAATAATGAATAATTTATTTTATAATTTGTTTTTAATTTATTATAACAAATGATTAAAAAAATTCAATAATTTATAATTGCATTATAAGATTTATTGAAATAAAGTCAATACTAAATTAACATTATTAAATTTTTTTAATCTATATATAATTTTTTAAAAGTAAATGAATAAAAAAAAATTTAACTATAATTATAATTTTTACATACCTATAAAAAAGATATAGTATAAAAAAATATTAAAAATTACTTTTATTTATGTGTAAACTTTGTAAAACTTTTACACACAATTTGCTTGTCCTGATTAAAATATTTTAAATAATAAAATTTTTTTTATTTATAACTGTTATTAATTAAAAGAAATAATTTCTATTAAAGTTAAAATAAAAATTGTTACATAGCTAAATATACAAAAGATTTATTAGTCTTAATTAAATAAAAAATACAATTATTAATATTATAAAAAATTAAAAATTCAATGTGTTAAAATGGTATAATTAAAAAAAATATTTTTTTTGTTTATTTAATAAATAAAATAATTTTTGTTCAGTCTATTGTATTAAAAAATAAAAAATTGATATACATAATAAAAATAATTTTTTTATAAATATGATATTAGAACTATTCCTCTCTTCAAGTAATTTAAATGTTTAAATGTTTAAATGTTTAAATGTTTAAATATTTGAACCTTTTTGATCACTGAAATGATCATTCAAATCATTATACCAAATATTTAAAATTTTTAACAACAAAGTATTTGAATAATAGAAATTCAAAAAAAATAAAATTTAAAAAAATTAAACTTCACAATAAGTAAATTTTTAATATTTTAAAAAGAAAGATAATATTAAAGTTATAAAATCTTCAAATTAACACATTTTTTATTTATCGATTTCCATAATTTTTAAAAATATATATTAAATTCAAAATATTTTTATATATAAAAATTCTTTTAAATAAAAACAATTTATTAAAATATAAGTTTTTTAATTATAATAAATGCTTTTTAATAAGAACAATTAAAATAAACATTTTTTTTTATAACATGCATTAATTTAATAAAAAAAATAACTTTTATAATTTATAACATTTAATCAGTAAAATTAATTTTAATTTATAAGTACCAAAATAATTTTTTATTATACAGAAGCACTTACATACAAAAATTCAAATTTAACTGATCAATAACCAAAGAATGTAAAGTTATCTTTAAATAAAAAAACAAAGAAGTAAAAAAAAAAACTTTTATTAATAGAATAAAGTAGTAAATCTAAAATAAATTTTTTTACATAATATGTATATATTTAATAATAAAGAAAAAAACAATTAAATATGATTGAGTAATATAGAAATTTGAATGATCTGAGAGGAAATAATATAAAAAGGTAGTTGATCTTTGATAAACTAATATAAAAAGCATGATAATATTATAAGAAAAAAAACTTTTTTAAACTTGATGACTTTAATCAATTTATGATAACTTTTATCATTTAAAAATATCCACTTTTTTAAACTTTTTTTTATGTTCCATAAATATTAATTTTTTCTATTACAAGATGTATAAACGCGTAATCCAATTTGTAAACTTTGATAACATTTTTTTATAATTTTTTTAACTGATAAAAATCATCTAGAGAATGATAAATAATTAAATCGCTTTTAAGAAACAACTATAAATTAAATTAAAGATAATAATATACTATGATAATTAAATTAATTTATATAAAGAAAAACTCTTTTTTTTATGATATTACTTTATAAATGAAAAATAATATTATTTAGATGTTTGTTACGTACTTCACGACTTTTTTAAAGTTATTTTTTTATTTTGAATTTTTTTTCTATATTGTTTTAAGGATAATTTAAAGTTTTTAGCTAGTTTCTAAAAACGCAATTTTAAGATAATTTCATAAGAAGAAGTCAATTGCAGATAATCTCTTTATTCTGATAGATAGTTAATATATATTTTTTTAATATTTGTTTATTACCAAAATTTTTTTTAATAAATAATTTGTGCCTTTAGCTATATCTTAATCATCTACAAAATTATTTTAGCAAATTTATTTTAATAAAATATAAGTCAATAATTTTTTTTATGTAATATCACACTGTAATGTTACTTAATTTATAAATATTGAAATTAAGAAATACGAGAAACAATAAAAAAAATAAATAATTTTGAGACTAACAAATTTAATATTTTCTAAAATAAAAATTTTCTTAAAAATTGTATTAAATATTGTCATTTTTATAAAAAAAAATACTTTGAAATTAATGGAAAATAAAAATTAGAAAAAATTTAATAGTTGAAAAATGTATTTTTAAAAAATTTTTAAATAAAAAATTTGAAAGACTTTAAATATTTCATTTTCCTTTACTTCCTTATATAGAAAACAATCTTTTTATGTTAATTATATAATTTTCTAGGTGATTTTCTATCAGTTAAAAAAAAAATCATAAAAATATAAAAAGTGGAAAAAAAGTTATTAAAGTTAAAAAATTGAATTGTTTTTTTTTTTTATCTTGTATTAATAAATAAATTTGCATAAATAATAAAATTTTTTTTTTAAATAATCTTTTAATTTCTAGTAAAATTTAATTTTAAAAAATTTATTTTTCTAAAAAAATGGTTGGAAATGTTTTTAAAGGACTTATTAATGGAAATGAACTTATTGGAGTATTTCCTTTAGGGCTCCCCTTGTTAAATTCAACTGGACTTGGTGCTGTTGGTGCTAATTCTATTAATTATTGTAGAACATTTATTGAAAATAGATTAGAGTCTATTTTTAATGATTTTGAAAACTCTATGTGAATTTAGAGCCACCAACAGTATCAAAAGTAATATGTTACTATGACATATCAACACCAGAATACCCAAAATGGGTAATAAAGTCATGCCAACCCAAGTATAGACTTGGGTTTGTTCTTTGTCATGGAAGTAGTGAGGATGATTTTTATATCATTAAGGGGTTGGCTGCTTTAATGACGGAGATAAATGGCAATCATGTTGATGGAATGTCATATGAAGTTTATTTGGGTATGTTAAATAAAACTTTAAAAATTACAGGGTCTCTAAAAAGTAACAACCCATTTTTTTTAATTTTAGTTTTTTTTTTCCACTTTTTATTTTTTTAAATTATTTTTAACTGATAGAAAATCACCTAGAAAATTATTTAATTAACATAAAAAAAATTTTTTTCAATATAAACAAATAAGAAAGATAAAGCATTCTAAATATTTTTAATTTTTTATTAAAAAACTTTTAAAAATATATTTTTTAAACTATTTTAATATTTTAATTATTATTTTCCCTCAGTTTAAAGTAATTTTTAATTATAAAAAAATGAGAATATTTAAAAAATAATTTTTAAATAATATCAAAATATAAAATAAAAAACTTAAAAAAAGTAATGAAAGTGTGATAAAACATTTGAAATATTTCTAATTTTTTATCAAAAAACTTTTAAAAATACACTTTATAAACCATTTAAATATTTTAATTATTATTTTCCCTCAGTTCAAAGGTATTTTTTTTATAAAAAAAAACATTATTTAATAAAATTTTTTAAATAATATCCAAATATAAAACAAGAAACTTAAAAAAAAGTAATGAAAGTCTAATAAAACATTTAAAGTTTTTCCAATTTTTTATCAAAAAATTTTTAAAAATACATTTTCTAAACCATTTAAATATTTTTATTATTATTTTCCCTCAGTTTAAAGGTATTGTTTTTATAAAAAAAGACATTATTTAATAAAATATTTAAATAATATCAAAATATAAAACAAGAAACTTAAAAAAAAAGTAATTAAAGTGTGATAAAACATTTAAAGTTATTCCAATTTTTTATCAAAAAATTTTTAAAGATACATTTTCTAAACTAATTAAATATTTTATTTTTTATTTTCCCTCAGTTTAAAGGTATTTTTTATTATAAAAAAAAACATAATTTAATAAAATTTTTTAAATAATATGAAAATATAAAACAAGAATTTTAAAAAAAAAGTAATGGAAGTTTAAAAATACATTTAAAGTTTTTCCAATTTTTTATCGAAAAATTTTTAAAAATACAATTTCTAAACTATTTTAATATTTTAATTATTATTTCCCCTCAGTTTAAAGGTATTTTTTTTATAAAAAATGACATAATTTAAAAAAATTTGTGAAGTACATGGAAAATATCTAAATAATGTTAATTTTCAATAAATAATGTAAAATTATTAAAAAATAGAGTTTTTTTTTTAAATAAATAAATATAAATATCATAATACATTTTTAATTTTTAATTAAATTTATAGTTGTTTCTTAAAAACAATCTTGTACTATATCATTCTTAAAATGATTCTCTATCAGTTAAAAAAAAAATTATAAAAAATTACAAATTATTATGCAAATTTAAATTAAAAAATAAACATAAATTTCATGATTAAAATAATATAAATTTTTTTTTTTAGATAATGAAAGTCTTTTTAATTTGTTATCTCAAATTAAATCAAATCCAAAAATGTTTAAAAAAGCATTTAAAGGAAATCCATCAAAAAGAAATGCTTCTGATATTGTTCTAAGGGTCAATAGGTCGTACAATATTTTATATAAGTGCGTTCCTTATAATGATGGGATATCAAAAACAATTGATAAGTTTGTCAATGCATTGCTATCACCAAAACATAATTATATTTATTATTATGAAACTAGTGTAATTATGGAAATTTAGAAAAATTTTTGGTGGTTTTAAATTTTATAATTATTTATATTTTAATCTTAATAGTTAATTAATTTTAAGATTTTACTTGTTTTTTTTTCTAAACGGAAAAAATCAACAAAATTTTACATTTTTTTTAATTCGTTAAATATATTTATAAATAATTTCTTAAGCATAAAATTTAATAACTTTAAATAATTAATTTTAGAAGTTAAATAATTTAATATAATTTTTATTCTATATTTAGAATGGTTGAAATTTTATGTAACATTTGCAACGAAACTATAAGTGGTGCTTACTATTTACATCATTTAAAAGAATTTCATAAGGAATATAAAAATTCTAATATTATTTTATGCCCTCTTTGTAATGAACCTAATAAAAAAAGATCATATAATGCATTATTAAAACATTTAAACAGGTAATTTAAATAAATAAATAAAATACATAAACATAAATTATAGTATACATATTAAACAATTGTTTACAAATACTGAATATTATCCATATTCTAAAAATGCCAATTTAGATGATATTTTAAAAGAGTATTATAGTTCTTACCATCCTAACGATAAACAAATGAAAGGATTGTTTAAGTTGATTAAAAACTTAGAAACTATATATCCTAATAAGGAACTGAAAAACGATATAGAAAAAAGTTTTTTTTTTTAAAGCATTAAATAATAAACATGAACTTGTTGAAGAAATATGTATTAAGGAAGAACATATGTATTATCGTGTTAATAAAAAAAATATACTGCGAAAATTAATTGATGAAATTGATCATGAAATATTTATCAATGACAAAAATTATTGCAATGTTTTAATTTATGGAGACGGTGTAAATCTTGGTAATCCACTAATAGGAAACCAAAAAAACACAACACAACTTCATTTATGTTTGAAATTACTTCCAAATGATGTACACTATCCATTTGGTATGTTAAAAAGAAACTAAAAATTTTATAAATTAAAAATTATTATAGTTAATTCATCAAAAAATCTGACAACTTTTACACTAGGTATAACTCCAGAAAAAAAAATTACACCAGAAGAACTAAAAAAAATAGTATTTGATAAAATAAAAGAAATTGAACAAATAACTTTAACTTCAAATAGACAAATCATTATTAAATTTATTCTATATATAATATCTGGTGACAATGTATTTTTGCAACAAATACATAATCGTAATTTTAATTGGTCAAATAGAGGAAATAATGTTGCTTGTAGACTTTGTAATATTCCACCAAATCAATATTCACAAAATCTAACAACTTTTCATGTTCAAAATAAAATTTGTAAAAATAATAACATTCATAGCATAATGAAACGTCCATTTTGTGATGTTTTTCATGATTTTACTCTTGGGGTTTTATCATATACTTCTTATTGTTTAATAAACATGTATTTAATAATAATGACTAAAGAAAACAAAAACTATTGAAAGGAATTTAAAAAATATTTCTTGATTGTGCTAAAGAAATTGGATGTCAAAGATTGCTAAATTTGATTGACGATGACTTCTTTAAATTAAATTCAATAAAAAAAAAATCCACTAAAAAAAGGAACATTTAAAGGTATTGGTATAGAGCAAGAGTATATAATAATAACCTTTAAATATGTACTTGAAAAAAACAAATTTTTAGTAAAGAATAGTGAAATATTGTCTACACTTTGTACAATTAATAACATTACTGTACTGTTATGTAATATCACCAAAGCTATACATGATTATGAAATTCATTCTACAGTTCAAGCCAATATTCTCAAACAAAACGTTAATTGTTTCTATCAACAATTTTTCAAGCTTTTACCTGACTTTCCTTTTTCATTAAAATATCATCTTTTACTACATCTACCATATGTAGTACAAAATTCAGGTCATCTTTCTAATATTTCATGTATGTCTTTAGAAAGTTATCATCAAACGTTAAAAAGAGAATCTAAATTATTTAAAGGTGGTAAAACTTTTGAAAAAACACTTCTTTCAAAAGTAGCATTACATCAAAAAATTGACACAGTTGAAGATAATGCGTGTGAAATTGTAATAAAAAAATGGAGAAATTACAATTATGAAGAAATACCATACAAACTAGAAGAAACAACTCCTCTTAATAAAACTATGTTTGGATCAGAATTATTTGATTATAGTTTAGATAAAGTTGATTTGGAAGATGATTTAATGGAATTATAAAATACAATTAAAACAAATATTATTTAATGCATATAAAATATAAATAATTTCTTAATTAATTAATTATAAAATTCATTGATTATATTTTAAACTTAAAAAAAATTTTTTTAATACACAGAAACAAAAAAGAAATAGAAATATCTATTTATTATTAATTACATAAACAGTCGTTTTATTAAATTAAATTTTTTTGAAAAAAAGTGTATTAATTATAAAAATAATAAAATCGAAATAAAATTGCAAAATAATAACAACAACAATCTTTATAAAATAATCATATATTCATATTTAATATATTAGAGACATATTTTATAAATTTTTAAAAAATATTTAGTTGAATTTATTTAAAAAAACGTAAAATAAAATAAAACAATAATGTTTTAAATAAAGAAATTGGGAATATGTCCCTTAAGAATTATCAAATTCTTACTTATTTTTATTTTTTAATAAACTTTTTTTATAAACTAAATATTAGAAAAATTAAAAAATTATGTTTAAAAATTTTTATTTTTTATTTTTTGACTGTTTAAATATCTAAATGTTTAACTTAATAAACGATTTAAATTTTTAAAAATTTGAACCTTTTTGATCATTGAAATGATCACTTAAATTACTACTCCAATACATTGATACAATAAATGATATAAAAAGAAAGCAACTAAAAATTCAAATTTTTCATCTTTTAATAAATAAAAATAACCAAAATCATAAGTTATTTTTAAAGTATAAATATTTCATCTATCAAAAAAATAAAAAAATTTTTCTTATTAATAATTTAATTGTTAAAATAAGTAATTGTTCAATCATATTATATGATTTAAATAACTAATTTATATAAAAATAAAAGAAGAGGGTTTGTAGTAAAAAAAACATATAAAAGTATAATTTTTTTGATCTTTTTAAAATAATGAATTTTTTAATTATAAATGCATTTGTTATTATATTTTTAAAAAATTTATATTGTTAATTAAATGATAAATAATTAAATTAAAAAATTTATTGATAAAAAAAATAGACTAACTTTTTTATTTAGTTGTTTTCAAATTTTAAAATGCTAAAAAGTTATTATTTAAAATATTTTAATCAGGGCAAGTAAATTGTGTGTATATCTACATAAGAAATATATGATACATTTCTTAGTAGTTATCAAATATTTTTTTTAATATATATAACTTTAGTTGTATTTACTTTTTTTATTTTCTGAATACTATATAATTTTTTTTGAGATTTTGAAAATAAAATTGCATTAAATTACCAGCAAGTATTATAATAGTATGATAATAAATTATAAGTAAATTAACATAATTTAATTTAGATACACTCGAACCTGTTTTTGTGCGGTGGAAAGAGACAACATAAAAAAAACGCATGAAAAAAATCTTATGTAAAAAATAATTTAAAACCTTACATAATAACTAGGAATTTCTTTTTTAAACAAAACAGTGACACGAGCCTTAGCAGCTACTTGAAACCTCGCTAAACTTTTAATTTAGTTTAATATTTGATTTAAAAATTAAAACACACGTAATATTTTGTTAATTTATTACTTTATTTAGCGGACTTGAATTATGCGATTATAGAATTTAATTTATGTTCCAATTTGATTAAAATTTTCATATACCGCACAAAGAAAAAATAGCACAAAAAAAGACCTCACAAAAACAGGTTTGAGTGTATAAATTATAATAAATAGATTTTAAAATTTAGTTTAAAAAATATTTTAATAGTAAATGCGTTGTAGTAATTTTGATGTACGTTATATTTTATTGTACATTATTTTATGTAAGTTATTGCGTATTGAAAATTGCGTCTCTTTAATGTGTATATTTATGATTTCATCATAATGTTTCGTTGTGTCATTTACAATAACGTTATTGAATTTTGCGTTAGCATAAACAATGTGCATTTAATCAACGTAGTGTTTTATATTTTCTTTCAATTCATTTCCTTCGTTTATAAAATAATTGCTAAAATCACTTCTTGATAATTCTTTATTAGGTAAAATTTTTTTCAGTATTTTAAAAAATGCGTTTTCAGTAGTGAAAACAACAACATTACGTATATTTTCTTTACCCATATATTTCGTCGAAGACAATAATCTTTTTAAAAGTGAAAACATAGGATTTCCATTGTAATTCAGGCGGTTGTAAGCTACAAACTTATTTCCATATGTTTCATTTGTAAAATTCACAATTACATTAACTAAAAAAACGTTTGATCAATAATTGTTTTATCACCAACCTGAAATTATATTTTTGTAAAATTAGTGAAAAAAAACCTCTAATTTACATTCTTTCAAAATGTAATACTACGCTAACATTATTTGTGTTGTGAATTATTGCGTTAATTTTGGCATTAGATAAAGAATCTTTTAAAATTAATTTTTTAAAAATAAGGACATCATATCTTTGTTTTGTTAAGTTTAACGATTGTGTTTGATAAATTGTATAATTTTCAGTATTATTTATGTCATTATAAATATTTTTAATTTCCTCCATTTGTTGCGTTTTATCAATATAGTTTTGGTTAATTAGATCTAGCTGCTGGTAAATTAGTTTATAAGGAATAACGTCACAATTTTTAGAATTTATTGAAGCATTATAAAAAAGTTCTAAATAATTGCGTATATCAATTTTTAAAAAAGGACTCACATAAAAATTTGCGTAAAATTTTACTTTCATATTGAGTGTTTCTTTATTATTATTGTGGTTAGTTTTCCATAGTAAACATCCACATAACCAACCATAGATATTATAATATAAGCTTTCCAGATCATCTACCAAACTTTTCGAAGAATTTTTGTGAATTGAAATTGGTGCATACATAGGTGTTAGACAGGTTTTTTCGTTTTTAATTGAGTTTTTTGATAACTTTATGTTCTTCAAATTAGAATCTTTTATTTGTGCTGTTCAAAAGTCAATAATGACACAATTAGATGTGTCATTTTCATTGTGTAACATTATGTTTGAATTTTTTAAATCTAATGAATTATTTTTTAACGTATCAAATAGTTTAATCCTGATAATTCATTTTTTGTCACGTTATGAACATCAAATAATTTAATTGCTTTGTTTGGTAAAAAATGTTTATTTCTATATTCTCTAAATGTTATTGCGTACTGTTGAATTGAAAAATAATGAACATCTCTTTAAGCCACAATAGCCATGTAACAATATTTCAGGTAATGGAAGTATTGCGTTGTTAAAATGTGATAGAAAAACTTCTCTTGTTAAAAAGGAATTTATTATTCTTAATTATTTGCCAATTCTTGAAGAAACTTAAATGGCTATTAATTAGTTGTTTATATGTTTAGAATAAACTAAAAAAAAGCCACCTTGTCCTAGTACTGCGTTTCATTCAATTTTTACATAAGGATGCGTTATAATTGTAGGCAAAGAAAGTGTTAGAAATAGTTTAAAAAAAAGTCAGTTAAAAGGTTATAATGATTTTATTTTAAAAAATAGCACTATTTATATAAAAACTGTTAAAGAAAGAAAGAAACAATCCCTTTTCAGTCAATGACAATAGAAAGAAAAAAGATCAATTGTCAAACAGAAAGCATTTTAAAAAAATTATAATGCGGTTTTAAAAAATATTTATATTTATTTTTTAAGCTAATAAAAATAAATTTTTGGTTTTTACGTATTTAAAATTTTACGAATGGAATTAATATATTACATTTAGATTTGTACGTAAGAACATTCTGGTAATAAAAAAAAAGTTTATTAGTTTAACAATACATGTACAAATAAACGTTTTCAAAAAATTTATTGCGTAAAAATAATAAAATTGCGTTAAAATAATATTTATTACATAGAAATAAAAAATTTATAAATATAACAATAACAATTGTAGGGAAAATCAAAATTTAATATTTCTGGTGTGGACCCTTTTTTCTTCCAAAAAACTTCTTTTCAGGAGAAATTCACTCAACCCCACTTCAAAAGACTTATGAAAATTTTTTTAATTGAATTAAATTCCTAACAATAGTATCTTTCATTGGTCTTCCTCTCTTCCTTATTTTGATTGTAGGTAGGTTTCTATTTAATACTGCAGTAGATCCATTAATTTCTTTTATAGTGTACGGACCTTCCCATTTAGGCTGTAACTTTTTCCAAGTTGATGATACCAACACAACATCTCCAACTTTAAATTCATTTAAACTTTCTTGTTCTTTAATTTTACTTTAACTTTTAATTTTTCTTTTCTAATAATTTTCTTTAACATAGATCTAGCACTTCTTTGACTCAAAATATTTAAACGTAATAATTCAATTTCTCTTGGAGCATCAGGACCTTCTTCTCCATATGAATATTTCTCTATATATGAAGGATTATTCAACTTACGTCCCAGAAAAAATTTACTAGGACTTTCTCCTTCTGTATCAATAGCACTGTGAAAAATAACTAACGATTCTATAATATCTTCAAATGAACATATTATCTCTTTTTTATCAATTTGGTCAATTAAAAGCTTTCTCATTATATGTTGTAAATTACCAATTGCATTCTCAGCTAAGTTATTTCCTTCATGATGATAAGAATTACTTGTACTTACTTTACAGCCACATTCTTTCAGTTTCTTAAGTTTTTCATTCCAGTATGGTGCATTGTCTGATTTCCATGTAGTTGGAAATCCATACTTCCAACAAAGTTTCAACGTAGCCATCATCACTGTAATACTTTCTGTATTTGGAATAATTTCACACATCCAAAATGATGTAGCAGCATCAATTATATGTAAGATATATTTTCCTTCTCTTGGTCCACAGATATCGCCGGCATAATTCTCTCTTGGAACCATATAGCTACACCAATTTGTTTTACCCATTTTTTTATTTTGTGCATTACATTGTTGACATATTTCGCAAGTACTTAAACAATTTTCAATGATTGAATTTGTTAAATGTTAGTATAATAGATTTATTTTTACGTCGCAATAAACAGATAGATAGACATGACATAAGAAAAAAAGAGATATTTATATACTTTTATTTTATTGATGACTACTCATCAAACAGAATTCATTCTTGGATTATAAGCTTTTCTTTTCATTATTTAAGCTATTTTTCTCTAATTGTAATGACCAAAAATATGTAATAGTAACGCTTCTTTTTCAATCAGAGGTTTTGATAATAATGGTAACCAACTACCTTTACTATCAATTTTTCCCCAATAATCACTATCTTTTCTCTTCTTTAAACCTTCAGAACCATTCTCATCTATCCATTTCTTTTGGTGTTCTTTAAGTTCAATAGCAGTTATCGAACAAACTTTTTTCTCTTTTATTTCCACCCCCTTTAAGACTATTATTTGATATTTCAACAGGTTCAATGTCATCTTCTTCTACTTTCTCGACACGACTTAGTATATCAGCACAATCGTTTACATGTTTGGATATACAGGGTGACACAAAAGTAAGGGCCTACCTATTTCTTTAAACTGTTAAAACTTTTCTTTATCCTGTATTTTTTCATGATTTTTTTTTTTTTATTTGATAAAGTTAGGCAATCCTCTATCAGTTAAAAAAAAAATCATAAAAAAAATATGAAGTAGAAAAAAAGATATTAATGTTTCAAAAAAATAGGTAGGCCCTTACTTTTGTGTCACCCTGTATATTTCCATTGAATTGATAAAAAAGAAAGTTCTTGAGACCAAGCACTTAATTGCGGATGATCCGTACCATTAGCCATAGCTTGTGCCAATGGTTTATTATCAGTTTCAATAAGAATATTCATACTTAACAACAGATGATAATGTTTACGAACAAAACATATAATTGCGTGACCCTCTAAATAGACACTATTTCTATACCTGATTCTATGTGGACGTTTCATACTCCAATATAATATTGGATTTCGTTGTCCACTACCACTTTCTTGAAAAACAGCTACTTCATATCCTCTTTCACAAGAATCAGATTGGATAATCAACGGTAACTGTAATTGAATTCTATATAAAACAACATCACTACATAAAATTGACTTAAGTTGGTTCAATGCAGAATCACACTCCTCATTCCAACAAAACTCTTGATTTTTCTTCAAGAGTTGTGTAATGGGATACAATATTTTTGCATAATTATAAACATATTTTGGATAAAAACCACAATTACCAAGAAGTGATCTAACTTTCGTAACAGAACTAGGTACTTTAATTGATTGAATTGTACGTTTAGCAGCATCAGTAATAGCCAATCCCTCAGCTAAATGACTTCCCAAAAAATCAACCGCAGAAGCACAAAATATAGATTTACGATATGAAATCTTTAAACCAACAGATGACAGTGTCTCTAAAACAATTTGTAACTTACGAAAATGATCTTATAAATCATTACTACAAATAATACCATCATCATAATACCATGAAATAACATTGCTATCAAATAAAGAATTAAGTTGCATTTGCATTAACATTGGACTATTCTTACAACCTTGTGGAAGTGTTTGATAACTATAACACTTCCCTCTATAATATATACCAAAAAGATTTCTTTGTGATGGAGCCAGTAAAAATTGATGATACGCAGCAGGTAAATCCAAAACAGAATAAAAACGATAACTCCTTGTATGATAAAGATATTGTTCTAGATGTGGTATAGGAAAGGAACACTTTTCCATATATTTGTTACTATAGCGCATGTCAACACAAGCACGCATATCCCCATTTTGTTTACGAACACAAATTATATTATGAAGTAACTTAGCAGAACCAGGAACAATTGTATTAGTTGAAAGTAACTCTTCAACTAGTAGATCAGCCCCCTCACAAAGTTTCTCCGGAAACTTGTATGGTTAAAATTCGTGGCTTGCTTTTTTCCAATCAACAGTAATTTCCTCAACTGGTTTTGTAAATCTACCAACATCTTTCTTGTCAAATGAAATTGCTTTCATTATGTCAGGATTTCTATCTGTAATTATTGCCAAAACTTCCTCATTAGTAAACTCTTGCTTAGAAACTGTAATATTTTTTTCCAAAGATGTATCACGACAATGTTCTATGACTTCACTAATATTTAAAATTGTTGGAACAATTTCACTGTTACTTACATCCTTTGCTCTTTCAGACAATCCAAAAAGACGATGAAAACCTATGTTTAAAACTGCGTTGACTCCTAACAAAATGTCAACATCCTTTACTGGTATATTTCCCACAAAGGCTTCCAATTCTTCCCCCAAAAGTTGAACATGTGTAACGGCAATTACACTTTCTTTTCCCCCAATTCCTTGTATTTTAAACATAGTAGGATATAACTTTAAACAACAACAATCTGCAGCATCTTTTGTAATTAACGTAATTTCACTACCTGTGTCAACTAAAACACGCACATTAACACCATTAACTGTAACGTCACACTTTATCAACACATCATCAACCTTAGAATCTGAACAAACATAATTGTTTTCTTTATTAGACTTTACATTACATGGTAAATTAAACGTATTAAAAGAATTAAATTTTCCTTCAGGAATTGTAGATACCAAAACATTGCTTCTATCTTCAGTCTTTACCTCACTATTACATTTATTAGCATAGTGACCTTTCTTGCCACATTTAAAACATTCAACATTGATCTCAGATTTAATAATTTTTCCACAATGTATAGCTTTATGACCAGGTTCTTTACAATTAAAACAGGTAACTTTCAAATTCCCAACAGAATTTTTCTTCAAAACATTTGAGCGCCTAGTTTCACTAGCCAATAATGCCTCCAACTGAACTATGATTTGAATTAAATCCTTATTTTGAGAGTTGTTTAATGTATTCCATATAATAGTTGAATGAGCACAAAGTTCTTGCAACTTTTCCAATATTTCATCATTACCTCTTTTTGGATAAGCTATACAATATATTCTTATCATTTCAAGTGCTGAAGCTCTAAACCCATTATAAGATGTATTGATCTTAAAATTACGTAAGTAATTCTTAGCTGAAATTGTACTCAACTCACCAGGATATTTTTCAACCAAAAAAGCTGATAATTTAACCCAGTTATTTTTGTACTCATCATTCAAGTTTCTGATAATGTCTCTTAATGTTGGATTCACTGTCAACATCAAAATTGAACGTTTCTTTCTATCCTCCTCAATGTCTTGTAAAATAAACATCTCCTCCAAAATGTGAAGGTGATCCTGTATTGGTAACCCATCAATACAATTGTACTTTTCAATATCCTTTAACAAACTCATATTTGTAACAGCTTTCTTCCCCTTAACACTAAGGACACTTGATACTTCTATTTTATTTTTACTTTCTACCTCTACTTCAAGATCTAAATTTTCCCCTATAGACGCAGTACTAAGATCTGAATTATCCAATTTGCCTAAATTGATACGTTTCCTTTCTACCAATTCACTTGCCAAATTCTTTTTCCGCTTGAAAGATAACCACTCAATATCCTTGACGTTATCCACCAATTCCTTCAGATCCGTTTCACTAACTGAATCTCCCCCAGGAATACAATCCACTATTGCTCGTAATTTCAAAAACACAAATTCGTTGATCATAAAGTGTAGTTTTTCGGTTCCAGAAATAAAAATACCTACTCAACTTCCTTAATTGATCAACACACTTACTTCTACAAAACCAAAAAATTTTCTTTATCCAAAAAGAAAAAAAAGTAGAAATAAAAATTTTATTAAATTTAACAATAACAAATGTAGGGAAAATCAAAATTTAATATTTCTGGTGTGGGCCCTATTTTTCTTCCAAAAAACTTCTTTTCAGGAGAAATTCACTCATTAATATATATCATTATTGCGTATAAAAAATCTTACCCATTTAATTTAAAATTATCTATCTTGCAAAAAATTAAAAGCCGTCATAAAATATCTTTATAATAAAGCAGTAAATTACAATTTTTATGTCTGTTTATTCTATGTTTGAAGAATTGGCGACTTGAATGTTTTAAAAACAAAAAAAATATTTCCAGTCATACCTTTAATTTGTTTTATGATTGATTTCAAACAATTTTTACCAGTAGACGTTAATTGTTTATGTTGAAGATCTTGTGGACTTGTGGGGTTACTACCTCACTACTCTCCCCATCACTCCATCTTGCCCTTTTCTTGACCATCACAAAGTTGATTAAATGAATTTATTAGTAAACTCTAAAAATAAAAAATACAATAAAAAGTAATCATCATCTAACTTACAGATCTTGTTAACTAGTTAGATGATGAAAAAAAAGAAATAACTTATACAATAGAGCACTAATATATATATAAAAATTATTTAATGTGACGTGTAATGTAGCCGTGACGAAGAGTATCTAACAGTTTATAACCATTAGAAAATAACTTGCAAAATTAAAAAAATTGTGTGTTTTGCGTTTCAACTAGAAAATTGCGTACGTTCTTTTCTTTAGAATAATTTAGTATTGAATCTAAACATTGCAATGCAACAATCTGTAAAAAATTTGCTCGATTTAATTTTCTATCTTGCTGCTTTACTTCATTATTTGAATCTGCAGCTCAACCATAACCAAAATATTGTCATTTTTTAAGAAAAGAAACACATACACAAACTTCATATTGAGTTGGTTCAAGATAATTGTTTAATAAATTTATATCTGTTTCAGCATCAATAATTGAAAATTCACTTGTTATTTGTTTCTTTTTCTTACTAACTTGTCTTGGGATAAATCCGTTGTCAAACTCATATGTATCAGATAAATCTAGAGATTCATTTGAAGAAGCTAAAACATCATTTTTTCTTAGCTTACAATCTTTTTTTTTGGATATTGACCATTATTATTTAAGTTTACATCTGTTAATTGATTTTATCTTTTTGTAAGTTTTCCATTGCGTTTTGATTAATTGCGTTTATAGATAATTCTTTATCACAATTTACTTTAATCTTTGTAGACAAATGATTATTCTGAGAACCATAAGATTCAATAAAAGAAATATTTGATAAATTTTGTTTTATACTAGGAAGTTGTGCTGTAGAAAAATGCGAAGGTAATGACGTTAAACAATATTTTGGAACTACATTTAATATACGTTCATGACAAAGTAAAGAAGAAGGTGATACTGTTTAAAACATTTTTTGTTTTAATTCATCTAATTCTTTTGTGTATATCTTTAATTCATCAATATTTTTAAAATCTTTAAGAACACCACGCTCTTTCATTCCATTAGGAATTCTTTCTAAAAAAATTGTTATTACGATACCATCTTTCCAGACTCCTAATTGTAAAAATAACGAACAAAATAAAAGCATAGCAAGTTTATCAAAAAATGTTTTTTTTAAATTGCGCTATTTCAATACTTCAATGCGTTTGATAAAATCTAGTTTGAAAACTTCCGCTAATAAAATAGAATTCATTTTTTTAGGTCAATATATTTTATCATTAATTCTCCAAAAAGAGATTTTTTAATGTAGAGTTCCAACTGCGTTAGCTACAGCAATAACGTGATTGTCTTTGTGTTCATAGTTGTCGTTGTTAATTTCAATAAAAGATTCTAAAAGTCCAGAACCTTCTATTGTAGACAATTTTTACATAAAAAAAGAATTAATATTTATGTAGAAAAATCTAGTTCTTTTTAAATATTATATAATATACAAAAAAATTTTTTATTGCAAATTTGTGCATTAAAAAGAACAACTTTATAAAGCATTATTATAAGGAAAATAAAATATATTGCTAGATAAACACTAATTATTTTAATCTATTTTATAATTACCTTGAAAAAATTACAATTGCAATTTATATAAATCAATTAAATTATAGAAATATTTTAAATTGCATAACAAGTTATTGCGTTTTTTCATTATGTAATTGTATTTTAAGAGAATTTCGTATTTGAGTAGTTATGGCACTTATTAATTGTAAAGGTTCTGCTCTCTTTTTTATAAATCCTATTTTTTTTGCATTTGAGAGTTTTAATATCATTTGAAAAAGATTTCATTTTGGATCATTTATTCTCATGTTTTTTTAAATAATATTACATTTTATCTACCTTAAAATTGCGTTATAGTAGCTTTTTTCTGTATATATAGGAACAGTACCGAAAAACACTACCCTAAAAACTTCCTCCTACTTTGGTGAAGTTCGAGGTACCGTCTTGGTAGCGGTCAAGACACTGCTACTAAACACTCCAAATGGAACATTTAGCTAGCTGATTCCATACCTCGTTCTTTACCGAGTCCTATCCTAAATACTAATGAATAAATAAATTAAAATAAATAACACAAAATTATTATTAAATTTTATTTATTAAAAATAAAACATAAATAATAACAAATATCATTCATTAAATTATTTATTATTAATATTCTTATTGCTGTATTCAATTCTTCTTCGTATCCTGCGTAGTTACAGCATCGTCCTTCAGAGATCCATTTCATTAAGAGACTTCTTCTCAGATCTATATATCATGATCTGAAGTACACATGTGAATACGTGTACGCGATCGAACAAGAATATAATAGTTCGATCTTATCAACATAGTTCTATTATGAAAAGAACTATTGTAGACCATAATTATAGTCCACGTTGATATTATTATCAACTTAAGATTCCTCTTTAGAAGAATCAAATCAAGCTTATATAGAAGAAGCTTGACGACGGTATTTGAATATACCATCTTAATATCAGACCATAATAAGTTCGATCTTCAAGTCTTTATGAAGTAGACTTGGCTTCTACATATATTGCACGTAGAATAAGAACAGCATTCGAATAGAGACTATTATAAGAAGTTAGTCTCTTCAAGTCCTTAAAAGGGGATGACTTGAATACCCTATTTCTCCGGATAGATAACTGGAACTAGCTTTTATTGGAAACCGAACTTAATCAGTTTCCCGAGATCAGAGGTACTAGTCTCTCGAGATTAGACTTGCTAACCTCTGAAGAAAATGAATATATTCCATTCTTTATATACTATAAGACTCCTCCTATTTTAATGAACATCTGGTGACCTTTTATCATAAAACAGATCAGCAGTGACATTAATAGGATTATTTTAATATAACATCTGTTCAATATTTTTAAACTTATTACAATGATGCCATATTTATTATTGTATTATGGATTTCCGCTTTAATAATTTATACTTAACAAAGATTTACAAAGACATTCCATCTGGCATCATTACGCTACATATTGCGTTTAAAAAGGTAGTGATTCTTTGTATACACCATTACTTGCCCCATTAACCGAGTTTACTAAAAGACAAGGTAAAGCTATATTATAATGTTCGAAAATTTTGTTGATAATATTATAAAATTTTTTATTATCACTGCCAAAATGAAAATCAGGTTTTAAAAATATGATGTAATTTGTCATAATAAGCATTGCGTTTTTAATGTTATCAATTGTAAGTGTGAAAATTTATCCATCCACCAATTCCTATTATTCATTTCAAAATTCTTCAATGTTTCCAGTGAAAGAGTATCAGCATCAATAAACCATTTTTTAAGAAATTTCTCATTAGAATTTAACATTGCAATCGTTAAAGCGGCCAATTCCACAGCCTCGTCTGTTGCATTAAATATCGTTTTGAGTAATTTTACTGCTCGCATAGCTAAGCCATATGATTTTAAAAAATCATTTTTGTTAATGCGCAAATTAAACAAAGACCTTGGTAAATCAGTTTTAGTATCTCCAAAAAACTCTCTTAATAAATGCACTGCTTCTTCCAACGTATGTACTTCGGGTTCAGCAATTATCATATCACGTAAATCAGGTGTCAAGTATTGCAGTAACAGTTCGACTTGTCGAGTAAGTTCAAAAGTGGTCAATAAGCTATAACTACGTTCTAACCAAACTAAAGGTTCCTGGTGGTTCAAATAAGTCATCATATGATTGATAACATTCGGGGGCGCCATGTTCGTATACACTATGAGTATAAACTGTTTATTATAAAAAAACCTTATATTTAAATAATGATAAAATTATACAATAATTTAATATAATATTCTAATTATTCTAACAGTAAGTATTAAATTAATAATTTTTGGCGATAATGCTTTTTTATAAATAATAAACATCTCCTAAAGTTTCGTTTTAAGTAAATTAAATTGACTAATATTTCTCAAAACTATCAGACTGAAGTCAATTGTATTTGTTAATTTTTTACAATTGTTTATTGTTGCTTTAAACAAATTACAAAATTTAATAAACATTTTACTTTTAATTCCTTTTCTTCAAAAGATTCATCCTTTGCTTTTACAGCCTTCATATTTCTTTTGCGTAACTTACAGATATTGCGTAGTCTTTCTTCAGAAAATATGAAATTTTCTATTTTGAAATGATTGATTTTACAATTTAGAAAACAATTGTAGCTTCCTTATTCTTTGCGTCTTTTATCTGAAATCAAACATCTAAGCATAATTAATTAAAAATAACAACAAAAAAAATACTTACAAAAAACAATCTGCAAGAAAAATATAAACCATTTTCGAAAAATTGTTTGAATTGAACTTTATTGTTTTATCAAAATCTGATTGAGTTTGTAATATTTTAAAACCTTCATCTATGCGTTTATTTAATTTTACAAAAATTTCTTGTTCATATTTAATTTAAAATTGATTATTTTCGAACATGGGCATAAATATTTTTTGAAACAAGGAATTATTACTTTTTTTATTAAATTGAGTTTTTATTATTAAATTATCTTGATTTTAAAATGGTGTAAAAGAATTATTTAAAGTTAAAATTTGCGTGGACCTATCAAACATATCAACCTCTTGTGTAACTTTTAATTGTTTTGTTGTATTATCTAAAATTAACTTTTTTGTTTCTTCATTACATTTTGTAAAAGTTAAAGATTTCATTGTATTTTCAGAACAATCGGATATTGTTAGTGACCAAATAATTTTATTATTTTGTAAATAATCGCGAGTTTTATTTTCATCACTATAAAAAATAGTTTTGCAATTATTCATTACTGGATGCAAAGGATTTTTAATTTCTGCATAGTTTGCGTTTGTGAATGCCATATTTAAAAATTGCATTTTTTATACTAATTGAAATGGCGTTATCTGATATAAGTTTATTTTAAAAAAATTAAATTGCGTTTCTTAAAAATTAAAAATGAATGCGTAAAAATAAAAATATTGTTAGAAATATATACTCTAAATAAAGAAATTTAAAAATTATTTTTTAATTTATAATTTATATTTCATTAATCTTTTTTTGATTATATGCTAAAAAAAATTTTATATTCAAACAAAATAGCTAAAAAACTAAAAAATTCTAATTGTTAATATTTTTGGAAAATGGTACAAGGTGATGCAAAAATGACTTAAATGAATTTTTCAAAAAGATTTTTTTATGAAAAAAAAGAATGTTAAAAATTTATTTAAAAAAATTTATTTATTTTTGTACCCAAGATTACGCATAAGTCAAACCCCATTTTTTAAAAATTTAAAAATTTTTTTCTTACTTCATATTTTTTTATCTGATAAAGAATCATCTAAGAAATTAAAATAAATAAAAATGAATTGATCAATAAACCAAAAAAATATTTTTTTTTATAAAAATTTTAATAGTCGGTCATATTTTAGTATTATAATAAAAACAATTTGCTATAATAGTTTTTATTTTTAAAAAAAAATAATTTACAATATTATAAAATAAAAAGATTTTAAGTAGTTTAGAAACTTTTTAAATAGTTTTTTTTAAATTTAATAACATACACAGCTATAATTATAGTTTGATCAATATAAAAAAAATTTTATAAATTGCCCTTTAAAACCTCTTAAAGCAACAGATCTGAAAATTAAATTATGATGTTTGAAATAATAAATATTTTATAAAAAAATTAAATAATTAATTACAAAAATAAAAAAAAATTAATTTTTTAATATGCTATGTTAATATAAAAAAAATAAAATTTATTTAGTGATGGTATAAGTTTATTCAACTTTTTTTTTTCAATTTTTTATTGTATAACATATTTAAATATTTATTTTAAAATTTATTAAAAAATTTAATAATTTAAATATAAACATTTAAAAAAGTAAATAAGATTTATGCTTAGCAATTCATTTGTTTAATATTTGATAGAATTTTAATAAATTAGCTTTATCAAAAGATGTTTTAATAATATAAAGGAATTAAATCAAAACTAATATATATGATATTTTATTAAAAAATACAAAAAACAAACACAAATTACAAATTATTTTAAATTTATTAAAATTGTAAAAAACATGAAAAAATATAAAGAAATTATTTAGACTTAAAAAAAAAAAATTAAATAAAAAAATACATGATACAATAATATTATAATTATTCAAAAACATCCAAATACATTGTTTTTAAAAATATCTTTTAAAAAATTCTTTTAATGACAATTCTCAATGAGGTGATAAAAACTGTAGGAAACTAATTGTTTTGATATATCACTCCCAAATCTTCTAATTCTACTGTAAAAAAATCTCTCATTCACTGGAAGATCAAAATGTATCATTTGATCTAACTTTGGCAAATTTAAACCCCTTGCAAGTAAATCAGTTTGAACGACAGTAAGGGATTGCGTTGAAAATTTCTTCATTTTTTTAGATTGTTCATATTATTGAAGATCACTATGAATGCGTACATTGGTGATACCATTTGCCATCAAATATTGAGAAACCATAATAGCAATATCCGTTTTGTGTACGAAAAAAAGCGTTTTTTCAATACAGCTGTTAGAAGCATGCAAAATCTCAAGCAAGGCAGATAATTTTGATTGCGTAGTTGAAGTTTGAATAACAATAATATCTATCTTATTGTCAATGGGAGTATATTTTTTCCAAACAATACTTACAAAATTTTTTTAAAAAATTTTGTTTTTTGCTCCTTCAAATGTTTTGTGGTGTTTCATGCGATAATCAATTTTTGAATTTTGTCCAATTGTGATATATGTGCTTTTAATTAAATTAAATCGATGTAGAAATCATTTTAAAACATTCTATCTGCCTTCTCAATAACAAAAGTTTCTAAAAATTGAAGTGTAATTTCACAACGGCGTAATATCTTTAGAAGCTGTCGAGAAGTTGCAACAAGTAAAGAAAATCCAACAAAAACATTTTGCATACTTATAGTTTTTTTTACTCCAACATAAACTTTCGTTACAGTCAAGCCATTGGTTTGGAACAACAAGCAAATAGACGTTTGATATACTTGTTCTTCAAGTTTAAGTGTTGGACAAATTACAAAAATTTTGTGTTGTTTTGTTGCGTTTTCCGGCTTCATGAGGTAGTAATCAAAGAATGGAGCAAGATACGCCGTTGTTTTTCCCATTAAGTTGGCAGTTTTTAAAAAAACTGAGCAACCATCCTTAATATAATCAAAAGACTCCTTCTGAAGGTAATAAAGATTATTACCAAAAAGTTTTTGAAAATTATGGCGTAAATTAAGATTTTCAATATGCGTCAACATTCTAAAATAAAAAAAAATTCATATAAAGTAAGAATCTGAATATCCTAGGAACAGTTATACAATCGCCGTAAAACAAAAAATGTTTTCAAAAAAAAATTAAAAAATATTTAATTATTTTAATTATATAATTTTAAAAATTTTTCGTAAAGAAATTAATTTTTTTTTTATTTTAGTTTAAATAAAGTGTGTACCTACTGTAATAAGGAGATAATATATGCCATGTCAGAGAGAAAATACAGAATACCATAGACGCAGAACGCAAGTAAAAAAGGAAACATCTCGTATAATATTTAGTCACTTTAGAGAATACCAATTTATAAGTCGTACATTTGTAATATTTTATAACATCTAAAAAAAAGTTACTTAAAAGTATATTATAATTCCTCGGGACCTCTTGAAGGTCCCACTCAATATCCGGGTATTCCAGATAACACTATCTTAAAATTATAGTTATATATATAGTCTATAATAAATATATTTATTGTCAATAACTATACAAATTATATGCTATATATATAAATATAATTTTAAAAAATTTTGAAAAAATTGTTTCATATTTTTTGCTTAATTTAATTATTTAATGAAATAGAAGTTTATATACGATTCAACTAAATTATTTTTTCAGCTTTCATAATTTTATACATCTACAAAAATTTTTACCATTAACATACCTTATAAAATCTTACATTGGTATTCGTACCTGGGACTCCCATACAGCAATATTAAATTTTTTATCTAGTGCTTACACTGAACAAGTTAAGTGCAGAAATTTTGCACGTATTAAAAGTGTAAAAAATATGCACATTTTTAAAATGCAAAAATTTTTTCATATATAAAATTATTCAAATAAATATAAAAATGTATAAAAAACTGCACTAACTTTTATATTAGTATTTTATTTTAAAACTAAAAGAAATAAATAAATATGCAGGAATTAGTAAAAAACTTACCCAAGAGTTCTTGGTTATGAATGAAGGTTTTTACTAATTCCTACATATTTATATACATATACCAAACATGGTGTTTGATATATATATATATATATATATATATATAATATATAGCAAAAACAAAGAAATAAAAATAATTATTAACAAAAGAAATTACAATTGAATACGATCATTAATTATTATACAACAATATTACCTAAAATATTTTATTATAAATTAAATTATACATAAACTTACAATCCTTTGCAAATAATTTTGTTATATACAATAATATTATCTAAATAAAATATTATAATTAGCTAAATATAAATAAACTTACATTTTTGGAAATAATTTTTTTTTACACAATAATAATACCTAAAATATTTAAAAATAAAAATAGATTTTAAAATTAACTTACAATTCTTTAAAAAATAATTTCTTTTTTTACAATAATATCATCTGAAAAATATTACTATAACCTAAATAATGTATAAACTAACATTTTTTTTGTAAATAGAATAGTTTTTTTTTATTCAATAATATTAACTAAAATATTTTAAAAAAATTAAATCTTGAATTAACTTACAATTTAAAAAAAAACAAATTTTTTTATACAATAATAATGCTTTAAAAATTAATTAAAATTAACTTAAAAGTTATATTTTACCAAATAATCTTAATTGGAAAAAAAAGTAATTATTTTTCTAATAATCTTTAATCGAAATTGATATATTTAATAACATATTTTTTTACATATAATTTACAATAACTCAATTATAATTATAATCAAATTTTAAATTATTATTAATATATCTATTAATGGAAAAAAATATGGTGATTTTATCATAAATAAGCAACGCAAAAAAACTGCTTATAAAATGGAATTAAAAAAATATGAAAATTCAAGACAATTTAAAATTTTTGAAAACAATATAAAAGAAAAAAATGTAAAGAAAGTTTCAAAGTATTTAGCAGATGTTTTTTTAAAAGTTTATTTTCAAAAGAATATAAACGTGATAGCCGCAATTCACGTATAGAGTTTTTGAAAACTGCAAAAAATTTATATAACATAAATTTTGATATAAACAGTAAACAATTTAGCAGATGTTTAACAATAAGAAAACAAAATTTAAAAATAAAATCTAATAGCGTTAATAAAAATTTTGAAAATGTTTCTAAAAGAATTGAAGATTATTGCAAAAAAGAGTCTGATAAATCAAAAAATTAATTGCGTTGCATATCTCTAGAAGAAATTTTTACTTAATTCTTTGTCAATAGATATTAATTTTGTTCTTTTTAAGGATTCTACAAATGATGAAGAAATTACATTTGTTAGAGAAGAAAAAAGTGTTGCGGTTTTGAAAGAAAAAGAAATTTTAAAAAAATTTAAATCACCATTAGAATTAATTCTTTTTGTTGGTATGCTAAATGAAAAAAAAATGTCTAAATAACATGAAGAATTATTTAAGCATTTGGAATATGTAATGGGACGAAATGATAAAGCAAAAATTTAAAATAATTTTAGTTGGTCTATACACCCCTTTATTTAATAATAAAAAAACAATACAATAAAAAAAAATATATCTATATGTAAAAAAAACTAAAAAAAAAATCTTCTTAATAATTTTTCTTTTTCCCAATCAGGGAAACCTTCCTTTTAAGAAAAAGAATTGGAACACCTTTCCAATTCACTATAAATATTTTTCGAAAAAATTAAAAATGAGTCTTAATAAATTTAAAAGAAAAACTAATTAAATATTAATATTTATATATTATTTTTTTAATATTTTTTTATATTTTTTTTAACATTTTTGTACATTTATGTAAACCATTTTTTTTTAGAATTTTGTTTTTTTTTAAATAAATTTCTAGTAAAACAATCGTTTCAAGAGGAAAGAATCTAGCAATATATAAGCTAGAATAATGTCATTATTTTCATTATTCTCATTATTGCGTTTGGCTTAAACTTAATTTAATATATTATTTTATTATTATTATTAATATTATTGTTATAGAGCCTTATTCAATAAATAAATTTACTCTATATAGAGTAAAAGGATAGTCTACTCCAGCTGAGGATAACTAATTGGGATCGCCTGCCGTTCAGGAAGGAGTCGGTTTTTTGGGATCGTGTTTTATTGTTAGATAGTCAAGAATTTGGAAAGCACTTTGTGTTGCTTAAGTTAAGGAGAATTCTTTGGACAGTTTGGTATTGTTAGGATAGCCTAAAGTTTTGTGGATTTGTGGACTTTTCAATTTCTTGTGAAAGGAAAAGGATTTTTTTTGGGTTTGGGGTAAGATTTTATCGTGTTAGGATAAAATTTTAATTTTTTTGGGATTACAGTAGGGTAATCGACTCATAGATTTTGAGTGAATATAGCGGAGTAGTAGACTGGGTGTTGAAGCTATAGCTGTATCAACTTCAAGTAAATCTCAAGAAATACGGTAAACCTATTTTTACTGGAAGGTTTAGTATAAGTGAGTAAGAAGTTGATGGAAAGATCGTTGGAAGAGGTATCGGATAACGATTCAAGTATTACGTCTGATAGAGGAGACGTTAGTGCAATAGAAAATATTGTTGTTGAAGAAAAGAGAAGACCGTTAGCCATGTCTTCTTGGAACCAATGGAAGAAGTTTGATCCTGCTATTCAAGCCTTTAGTGAATATGTGGAGGAGTTGGAACAGTTGTTTCTGATCGATGAGGTAGAAGAGGTTAAGAAGAAGCCGATACTGATGTTGAAGCTAGATGGAAGTGTAAGGGAGTATGTGAACCTTTACTTTAAGGATAATTCAAGAACTACTTATGCATCTATAAAGAAAGTCTTGATGGAGAAGTATGATGGTAGTCGGGTTAGAAACGAATATCGTTTGAAGGCTAGGGACCATAGAATAGTATTGGAGGATCTATATAATTCAATCTTGGCATATGTAGATTATGTTAAAAAAGGGTCTGTTGTTAAAGATCCAGAGGAGGTAAGATGTACCGTTAAAGAAAAATTAATTGAAAAATTAATTTTTAAGCCGATGTTAAGTCAAAGAGTTAACGATAGGTTCGACTATTATGATGGGTATGAAGAGCTCGCCTTGGATATTGATACGTACTGGAAGGGTTTCCAGAAGAGTAATAGAAGACAGGATCATAGAAGATCCTCGAATAGATCATTCTCGCCCAAAGAACCTAATCACAAAGCTAAAGTTAGATGTTACTTGTGTAAGAATATGGGACACTATGCATCAGAGTGTAAGAACAGGACTGGGAATCAATTGAGTATCGATAAAGATAGGGATAAAGATGGAGTGAATGTTGGCATGCATCTTCCTGATAAGGAGCCAAGTACATGTAATAATAATACAAATGATGAATTAATTGTTGTACCATTATCTATTGAGAATAAAGAAGTGTTAGCTTTATTAGACAGTGGTTGTGTAACCAATCTCATCTCATCAAATAAGTTTGCCGAAATATGTTTAGCCAATGATAAAGAAATTAGATTACATCCGTATGATAAGACACTCGTCGGAGCCTTTGGTCAGAATGTTAAAGCTGAAGGATGGTGTGAAGTACAGATAGGTTACAATGATGAGAAGGTAACAAGTACAATAGTAGTAGTACGAAGTTTGAAGAACTATGACATGCTAATGGGTATTGGGTTAATTAAGAAATTGAATCTGATGAATATTTCCTGTCTCGATAGTTTGAAGAAGAAAGTACCAGATGAAATAGTAGTAGGTAATGTTGGTACTACTTGTGTTAGTAATAAAGAAATAATAAAGAGAATTAAAGTTAGCTTTGATAAAGTGGATGACGTTATCAGTCAAGGACCAACAGATATAGGACGGTTTGTAGATACCGTGCCAAGAATAGTATGGAAGAAAGATGTGGTTAGAAAGTTTTATCCATACCGATATCCAAATCACTTATGGAATATTGGTAAGAACCTGTTAGAAGATATGCTAAGAAGTGATATACTGGAAGTAGGAAGCGCTAGGTACATTCACAATGTAATCATAGTGCGCAAGCATGGAGATCATGATAGTGGTGTAGATATGAATAAGTTGTATAGAGCGGTGGTGGACCTAAGGCCAACCAATGCTATGGTAGAGCGTGTTGATTTTGGATCTATACAAATAGAGGACTTTATTTTACTTAAGGAAAATTACAATTACTTTTGTTCAATAGACTTGACTCAGTGCTTTCACCAGTTTGAATTATCAGAAGGTGATAGAGAATACTTTGGTGTGAGTTTTCCGAATATGCCAACGATGAGGTACAAACGCCTTCCAATGGGGTTTGCAAACTCACCAAGCATCCTCAGACAATTGTTAGAAAAAAGAGTTCCACCAAATATTGTTAAGTTCTATTATGATGATGGGTTCAAGGGAACTTCAGGGTCATTGGAAGACCATGTGAAGTCAGTTGAGTTAATCCTTAGACATCTCCACAAGGCAAATCTGAAGATCAATTTGGATAAGTCAATCCTGTGTGCTGAATCACTTGAAGTATTAGGGCATAGTATTAGTAGGATGGGCACATCACCATCCGAAAGAGCAGTTAAGATTATGAAGAGTTATAAGAAGCCAGTTAGTGTTGAAAGTATTAGAAAGTTTCTTGGTTTCATCTCGTACTATAGAAAGTACATTCCTGGATTGAGTTCCTTACTTAAGCCAATCTTGTATCTTCTAAAGAAAGACGTAAAGTTTGAATGGAGTGATGAAGCAAATGTTAATTTTGAAAGAATCCGTCAAATATTAATTGAGAAACCATTGTTAGGTATTGAGAGAAGTGACCTGCCACTGTTAGTATACACAGATGCATCCACCTATGCTTTCGGAGGGGTCTTGATGCAGAAACAAGATGGAAGGAAAGTTCCACTATTGTACTGGTCCAGTGGTAGAAAGTATTACAAGAGAGTTCGCTCAGCATGCTTCTTGGAAATGCAGAGCGTGATAATGTTTTACAGAAGCAACAAACATCGTCTATTGGGGAAAAATGAAATAGTATGGTACGTTGACAACTCACCTGCTGTAGCAATTCTTCGTAAAGGATACACGGACAATGAGCAATTTCTGGCATGGATAATGGAGCTGCCAATTCAAATCCAGTTTCACCACATAGAAGGAAGCCGTAATGTAGTAGCTGATTACTTATCCCGTGAAATAGATGTTGTTAAGTTGGAGGATACTGATGTTATTGATGTTTGTTTGGTTGATGAAGAAATACCAGTTAAAAGGGGTAGAGGTAGACCTCGCAAGAAAGTTACTGTTGTTGAAGAAAATTTGAAATTTTCTTCAGAAGAGGGGAAGGAAAGTAAGAAAGTGGGAAAGAAAAGAGGTCGAAAAAGAAAAGTTGAAAAGTTTACATCATCCAATGATGATGTTGATGAAACACATTGGAAAGATTATGGAATGTTTAGTTTAAATGATTTTAAAGAGTTAAATGAAAGTGATTATGAATTTGTAAAAGTAAATAAGTTAAAGTTAATAAATGATTTTTATTACAAAGATAGTAAAGATGTTAAAGATTGGAAGTTACTATATATACCTATGAATAAACAAGATGAAGTTATAAAGTATGTTCACGAACATCCCGCTATTACTGCACATGGAGGAATAGAACAGACACTGATGAGATTAAAGAAAGTTTGTATTTTTAAGGAAATGAAAGAAAAAGTGGAACATATTGTAAAGAACTGTGAAATATGTATTTTGAGAAAGCATCCAGCACATTTAGCCATTAAACCCAAGTTACATTCATGGAAGGTTCCTGAAGGAGTTTGGAAAAGAGTTCACTGTGATATTCTAGGACCGTTGGAGCTTACTTCGTCTGGCAATAAATATATAGTTACCATGGTTTGCGGCTTAAGTAAATTTGTTATTCTTAGTGCACTTCAACATATAACCGCAGAGGATATTGGAAATTTGTTAGTAGAAAAAGTTTTTCCTAGTTTTGGTGTTTTTGATTTGCTTGTAACTGATTGTGGATTACCGTTCAAAAATGAACTGATGGAGAAATTGTCCGCCAAATATGGGTTCCAGATGCACTTCACAAGTGCGAATACACATAATAGTAATGGCCAAGTAGAAAGAATACATAGAATAATTAATGAGAAGCTAGTTCTAAATAATAAAGTTAGTGAGTGGGATTTATACTTACCAGAATTACAAAGAATTTTGAATCTGAATATTCATGGAGTTACCGGATTCTCACCATTTTTTCTGATGTTTGGAAGGTCTGATGATAAGGTAGGAGACCTATCAGTTATAATGAATTCGAAGTTATGTAAGGATGATATACTGAGACTGCTGTTGAACATCAATCAACTAGATATGATGGAAAGTGCTAGAAATATCGGAAGAAGAAATATCTATAATGAAAGAGCATTCGAAAGAAGAGGAGTTCCGAACAACAAACAAGTAAATATTGGTGATAAGGTCATGATGGAGACTTATTATGATAAATATAAGAAAGCGTATATGGGACCATTCGAAATAATTGATACTAAGGAAGAAAATGTTGTTATTGTCAAGTCTCTGGTCGATAAGTTAATGATGCCGTTCAAAGTTCATGTATCCCAGCTGAAATTCTGTGAAACCCAGAATTTGAGGGAGGAAGAGTAAAACAATCGTTTCAAGAGGAAAGAATCTAGCAATATATAAGCTAGAATAATGTCATTATTTTCATTATTCTCATTATTGCGTTTGGCTTAAACTTAATTTAATATATTATTTTATTATTATTATTAATATTATTGTTATAGAGCCTTATTCAATAAATAAATTTACTTTCTTTTCAAACTATTTGTGATTTTTTTAAGGTAAAATGATTAAATGTCTAGAGTAAGAATTTAAATATATAAGTTTTAAAATTATTTTTTTATAAGATCTTTTGGAATATTATACCCGGCCCGAACTATAAATACCCAAAAACTTTTTTCCCAATCATTTTAAAATAATTTGTACACCGTTAAAAATTAAAATGTTTTTATAAAATTATTTTATAATAATTTTTATAATTTTTAAGATTTAATAATTTTTAATTTTTTTAAATTTAGATTGTATTTGTTTGTTTAAAAAAGACCGAGTTTGGGTATCGTGGCCGCGGTACATTGTTATTAAAAAGTTAAAATAAAAGGTTTACTTGTCTTATTTTTACCGTCGTGATTGCCAATAAAATTTAAAAATTTACTCTAGCATTTTTTTTGACGTTTGTGTTAATGAATGGAAATTACACATAAAACAATCACACTATGGAAATGACAATATTTTTATTGGAAAATGTTTAATAGATAGTTGTTTAAATAAAGATACAAAAAATGCTAAAGAAATTAAGTTAAATTGGTATTATCATCATTTGGAGCAATGCCATTAGTTTTTTATAACAAAAAAAAATTTTTAGAACCGGCCAGCTGAGTTTTCAAAATAATACAGATGAGATTCTTGACAATAATTCAGTTTCACTTACAGCAAGTGAGGAAATTCAAGTAGATAATGATTTAAATATTGATAATGAAGAATTTGAGTCTGTAATTTAACAAATAGATTTTTCATCTATAAATAGTTATGATCCAGAAAACTTCTTGCAATGATATTAATAAAACATATATGCAACAGCTCACTTATACAGGACGTAGAAAATGTTATAAAAATAGTAATGTTGCAGAGTAAAGATAAAGTTTTAAGTTTTGCTGAAACAAATCTTTTGAAAAAAATTAATCTTAGTAAAGAAGATATAAAGTATGTTGACTTGGATTCTGATGAAAGAGTTAGTAGATTTATTACAAGTGATCCTGTTTTAATAGATGATGAAATTAAAAAGATAAAAGAAAAAAAATTGTACGCTGTTAATGTTTCCAAAGTTGTAGAAAATTTTTGTATTCGTAATGAACTAAATTTTGACAATGGAGAAAAAGACATTGTTTTATACATGGATAAAATTCAACTTAGAAATCTTCTTAAAGCATCAGCTTCTTACAGTTATATTATGAATATTTCTTTTAAAATACTTCATTTTAAAACGGCTACATCATCTAAATTGACGTCAATATGTCCACTTGGATTTAGTATTGCTACAACTACTAAAATGGAAAAATATAAAAAACTTGTAAGTACAATTTTGAGAATAATTAATAAATGCAAAATTAGTATTAATAATGTTAAACATAGACTTAAAATTAAACATGTTGCAGGTGATAATTATATGCTTGGTTATTTTTTTCAAACAGATATTAGTTTGAAATCCATTTCATCAAATAGTTGTCGATTATGTAAGCATCATGGAAATACTTGGCATTTTTTAACAGAATGTCAGCTAATGATAGTGAATATTTACGTTCTGAATCTACCAATCCTAATATTTCATTAGAATTAAATTATACTGTAGATATTCTCCATGATATAGAAGAAAGTTTTATAGCGTATGGAAATGTTATTATTTTGAATATTTTTGTTAGTGTTTTTGGAGTTAACGAATTTGAAATAGAAAATTACGGTATTAAATTTGTAAAAGATAATAAACTTACATATATAAAAAAGTCGATAACTGGGTTAAAAATTAAAAATAAAATTTTTCAACTTTCAAATAATAAATGTATTGAAAGAAATAAATTTTCTCTGTCTGGAGCACAACAAGTCTCTCTTTTGAGGACTTTAATATCATTTATTAAAAAAATGGAAGACTTTTTTCTCTTTCAAATAGCAATATTTTTATTGGTTTACTTTCTTTTGCAGAAAGTTTAAATGAAATTCAGATAATAACGTCATCTCATGGATTAACGGATGAGGATATACATAAACTTGAAAAGAATATTGATATTTATTTTAATGTTAGACCAATTTTGATTCATGAAAATTATGATATAGCTATTAAGGAACATATAATTTTACACTATGGAAAAGTTTTTAGAAAAATTCGTACCGATTTTACAGTGTTTTCTTCAAAAAGATTTGAAAGTTATAACAAACTTATTAAAAATCTCTTTGCAACAAGTGTAAATTATAGAAATATTTTCTATTCGTGTGCAAGAAGAGCAATGACTTTGGAAAATTGTTATAATCTAATTAAATCAAAAATATAATTTTTTTTATAATTTTATTAAACTTTAAAAAGTTATAAAAAAAGTTTATTAATTTCCAATTTATTTAACAGAATAAAAAATTATAGACAAAAATATGTGCAACAATATATGTGCAACAATGTGTGCAGAAATATGTGCAAAAAAAATACACATAACGTAGATAAGTGCAGATTTTTCTCATTTAGACATAATTTTGCACATATTCTTGCACTTATCTTTTTTAGTGTAAAAGCTTTCAATAAATGTTTTTAATTGTTTTTAAATGTAAAACTTTAATATTACAATAATTTTAATATTACTAATAAATATTATTTGTAAAAATACAGAAAACTTAAATTTTTTTTTTTAAAGTAAAGTATAAAGGAAATTTTATTTTTAAAAACTAATTAAAAGCATTTACAATTTTTAAAATATTATAATTAATTATTTGTATTATTTTCATCATGTAAAATAAAATCCTTTTTTTTAAAATTGTTGGAATTTTTTTTGGTTTAGATTTTCTGTGCTTCAAATTGCTTAAAAAAGATCATATGCCAACATAACATCGACATTATAATCTTCTTTCTTATCATCTTCAATACAACACATTCCACAGTATTGAAATGCCATATTTATTTTTCTACAAATTTCTTTAGGCATAGCGTGCCTTATTGAATTTCTTACTTCTTTTGAAGAAAATTTAAAATTTTGTATTGCCTCTAATGGCATCATAAGATGAATAACACATCTACAAAATTTTCCTGGATTTGAAAGAAGTTCTTTCAGATTCTTTGGCTTAAAATTTTCATTCAAAAAATTTTTAAGATTTTCATCTATTTCTAAAGAATCTCTTTTATTTTCCAACAAAGCAGTGCCAACATCATATAACTTAACAGTGTGAAAACATTGATTTGTTGATTGTTCCATCAAATGGATTTTTTCTTTTAAAACCCGCTACTTTTCTAGTTAACTCTTGAATATTGGCCAATAATTTACTTGTTGCTGGTAATGATTCTGCTTGATTAACATTATCTTTCTCATCATTAACACATTAACGTTTAACACCTTTTCTCTTAAAGTTTTTTGATATTTTTCTACAATTTAAAGCTATAAAAATATCTAAAAAATTAATAAAAATTTAGTTCAAACGAATAACTTAAATACTTTATTAAAATTAAAAAAATTAAACAACACTTCAAAAAAAATTTTTATATTATAAAAAACTTCTTAATAAAATAATAGTGTATTGTACAAGTTTTTTTTTATTTTATAGCTTTTAAACATGTTGTAATCTGTGATAATATACCTTTCTTTGTGTTTATTTATTTTTTCAATTATTACATCTGAGAAATCCGAGAATTGTTAGTATAATATCGACAATTGAAATTTTTATTTTAATGTTAAAGATACATTTTTTGTATTTTAATGGTTACATATTAAAGATCATACAAATTACAAATAGTCTATTAATTATAAGACATTAAAATATTTTTAATTAAAATACATACTTTTAAATGTTTATCAGACAAAAAATTTTGTCTTTGTAATTTATGGGAAACCTATTGTTTCGATAAATTATACAACATATTTTTTTTTGTTTTTTTGATGTATAATAATATTTTTATATCTTATATATTAGGGGTACCCAGAAGTAATGTCGTTTTTTTTTGCACAACAAATTTTGATGATTTTTATCAGCTGATATCTTATGCCGAATTTGTAAAAAATATTTCTGAAAGTGAAACTAACTTCTTAACTTTAATTCTGTATAAAAAATTTATTTTTCTAATAATTATGGATAGAATGGCAAGCAAAAAACCAGAAGAGACGCATTTACGTCATTGCATACTCTATGAATTTCACAAGGTTACCAATTCTACAACAGCTACAAAAAATATCTGTGATGTTAACCGGGATTCTTAGATGCTTGCAAAAGCCAAAGATTGTTTTTAAAGTTTAAATCAGGTGATTTGGATCTTTCCGATGCAAATCGTTTGGGAAAAACATCGGCGCTAAGTAATGATATTTTACTGAAAGCAGTGGAAGTCGATCCCTATCAGACAATTAAAGAACTGTCGAATAAGCTTAATTCAACCTGTTCAACATTTTAAAAACATTTAAAACAGGTTGGCAAGGTCTATAGAGAGAGTGTTTGGGTGCCACACAATTTATCGGAGGAAAATAAAGCAAAATGTTTGATGCTGTGCAGTTTATCGCTACAAAAACATAATGTGGAACCTTTTTTTGATTGTTTAGTAACTGAAGATGAAAAATGGTTTTTTTTCGATTATTCTAAACAATAAAAATAATGGTTATCTCCAAATGAAACTCCAGCAACTACACCAAAAGCAGGCATACACTCATTGAAGGCATTACTTTGTGGTTGGTGGAATATCCGGGGAGTAGTTTACTTTGAAGTTCTGGAACCAGGTCAAACTGTAACTTCACCTTTACTGTCAACAATTGGAACGTGTCCAACAAGCATTAGTAAGAAAATATCCAGTTTTGGTCAGTAGAAAAAGTGTGATACTGCAACGTGACAATGCAAGACCACATTCTTGAAAAAAGACTTAAGATAAAGTCAAGAAATTACGTCAAAAGATTTAACTTCATTCACCTTATTCTTCTGACTTTGCTCCTTCGGATTATCACTTGTTTAAATCATTGCAACATTTTTTAAATGGGAAAAAATTCCAAAATTTGATGAAGTCAAAAATGCAGTTTTAAATTTTTTTGATGAAAAACAAGCTTCATTTTACAGATCAGAAATTGAAAATTTACTCACTAGTTGGCAAAAGGCCATAGATAACAAAGGTAATTATATTATTAATTAAAAATTAAAAAAACATTTAAAATTACCTCGTCAAAATTTGCAAAAAAAAAATCACATTAGTTTTGGGTACCCTTATAAAAGTTTTACTTTGATTTAACTAAAATTATTTTTATTCTTTTTTTTTCTACTCTTCTAAAAGTTTTACAAAGTTTACACATAAATAAAAGTAATTTTTAATATTTTTTTTTATACTATATCTTTTTTATAGGTATGTAAAAATTATAATTATAGTTAAATTTTTTTTTATTCATTTACTTTTAAAAAATAGAAATTTTTAAAAAATTATATATAGATTAAAAAAATTTAATAATGTTAATTTAGTATTGACTTTATTTTAATAAATCTTATAATGCAATTATAAATTATTGAATTTTTTTAATCATTTGTTATAATAAATTAAAAACAAATTATAAAATAAATTATTCATTAATATTATTATTAATAAAAATTTTTTAGCTAATTTTTTTTTTTGTATTTTGTTACAAAAATATATCAACTTATTATAAATTAATAAAAATATAGAATTTTTTATCTCAAAAGTATAAGAATTAAAATTTTTTGACGTTTTATATTACTTAAACATTTAATAATATTTTAAATAAAAATATTATTTTTAAAATTATTTATTTCTATTTATTTTATAATTAATTTTATTTGTAAAAAATAATAGTAATAAATATCAATTAATAACTATTACAAAAAATGCCACGAGCCGGGATCGAACCGGCGACATTTAGATCTTCAGTCTAACGCTCTCCCAACTGCACTGAAAAGTAAATTGTCACTTCAATGTGACAAGTTCGCAAGTTTTATTTCGTCTAACGAAGTTGTCACATTGAAGTGACTTCTTTATAATTTTTTTAAAATGGTCACTTTGAGGTGACAAGTTGTAAAAAATTTTCCAAATTGTCACCTTGAAAAAAAAAATAAAAAAATATCAATTTTTTGATAAATTTGCTTCAAATTTATTTTTTTGCTTCATATTTACTTTTTTGCTTCAAATCTATTGATTTTTCGGCACTTTTTTTTTTGCTTCATATTTACCTATCTGCTTCATGTTTATTCATTTGCTGCATTTTTTCCTATTGAATCATGTTCTATTTATTTGGTACTTTTGAAGCAATTTTCCTCTGTATCCTTGATCCTGTAGAATCTCCCCAAATGTTGCTGATTTATTTTCAAACGTAGTACTCGATGGTAGTTGAAACCGGATCACCTATAATTGAAATTTTTAAATTTTTACCTGCTGCATCCGACACATTTTTATATGGATAAAAAAAAGGATAAGTATCAAAAATTTATTAAAAAAAAATTTTCTTTTCTTTTAAATTTTAAATTTTATCATTGTAATATAAACTTTTTTGAAAAAATTATTTTTATAATGTATCAAAAATGAAGTATTTAAATGTTTTAATTAAAAAAATATTAAATACATTTTGTTAATATCTGTTTACACAAAATTATATAAAAAAAATTATTTTCAATCATAAATTTTATTAATTAAAATGAAATTTTTTAATTTTTATGATTGCATACAACAACTTTTTTTATCAAACAATTATTTTTTTCAAAAAAAAACTTAGAAGTGACACAAAAGTAGGGTTGCATTTTAAAAAATTAAATAACTATTTTTTTACATTAAATTTTTTTATGATTTTTTTTTAATATGATAGAGAATTGTTTGAAGTATAACATATTTCAAGATTAGTCTTAAGAAGCAACTTTTAATTGAAATAAAGATATAATTTTATTATGATATTTACAGGATCGCACAAAAGTTGTACACTACTTTTTAAAACTTTAATAACTTTTTTTCTACTTAATGTTTTTTTATGAATTTTTTTTTATCTAATAGATAATCATTTAAAAAATATATAGTTAACAGTAAGAAATTGTTTTATATTGAAAAAAGTAAAGAAAAATGAAGCATTTAAAATGTTTTCAATTTTTTATTTAAATATTTTTAAAAATACAGTTATTAAACTATTGAAATATGTTTAATTTTTATCTTTTATTAGTTTGTAAGTACTTTTTTCATTAAAAAATAACTGTATTAAAAAAAATTTAAAGAAAATATCTTTTTTTCTTATTTTTTAATTTCAATACTCAAAAAGTTAAGTAAGTAACTGTACGATGCAGTATTACATCAAAATAAATTATTGGTTTATTTGTAAAAATTAATTTAAAACATTAAGTAATGTTAAAATTAATATTAATAAAGAAATTGTATACATAAAGCAAGATATTCTAAAAAATAGTAAAAAATAGAGGTTTTTTACTATAAAAATTAATATAAATATCATAATATATTTATATCTCTAGTTTAATTTAAAAAAGTTTCTTAAAAATGATCTTATAATATGTTATACTATTAACAATTCTATATCAGATAAAAAAAAAATTATAAAAAATATTAAATAGAAAAAAAGTTTTAAAAAGTGGTGTATGACTTTTATGTGACTCTGTATATTAATGTTGATAAAATAAAAATTTATATTTTTTAACTTAAGTATATTAGATGTGAAAATAAATGCCATTAAAATGTTTTCCACCTGGCTGAAAAATTTCTTTGGTTTTTTAAAGATTATCTTTTACCACTTTTTTAAAAATATCTTTTTTTATGTATACAATTTTTTTTAAATATTTTTTTTAACATTACCTAAAGTTTTTGATTGATTTTTATAATAACAGATGTAGATATCTCGCGATTATGATGGTTGGTAAATATCTCTTTTTTTAAATGTTAGTTTGATACTAAAAATTGATTTTAATTAATTCATTGTTTCTTAAGCTATATGACAAAGCATTTATTATGACTGTTCTAGAAAATTTATCTTAAAAAATATAAAAATCAATCATTTTTTCTTGATGTAATTCACACAACACAGTTAACTACTTTATTTATAGGTAATAAAATTAAGAGATAGGAGAAGTATAATAAAAAATTATAATTTTAAAACTAGTAAACTTAATCATTTTTATGATTAAATGTTCTTTTAAAAAAGTTTCTAAAAACAGTCGTTTTTTTAAAAAAAAAATATTTTTTAAACTAGTGAAAAATAAAAATTTGAAAAATTTGAAATGTTTCATTTTTTTTACTTGTTTATACCCAGTGCCCGGTGGATAGCTCTATCTGTGGCAGATCTGCAGCAGATGGGATCTATATGCAAAAAAAATTATTGAAAATAAAAAAAATTTTCTATTAAATTTTTTCTTTTTTATGGCTAGCATTTAGTAAATGGTTTCATTTGCAACAGATAAACTATCTGATAAAAATTTTAATTTTTTTTTGTAGAAAACATTTATAAATATTAAAAAAAATCATATTTATATAAAACAATTATTAATTATGAAAAATATTGTCATATTAAAAAAAATATAAATTACTAAATATTTTTTTATATATAAGTAATCTTGAAAACATTTGTATCAAAGAAAATGGATTCTCAAAAATTAAATTTTCAAAAATTTATATTTATTCTATTATAACATATATTTTTTTCATCTGCTGTATAATACAGATACATCTACCGCAGATAGAGCTATCCACCGAGCACTGGGTGTAGAAAACTTTTTTTTAATAGCTCTAGAATAATTCTTAAGGTGATTTTCTATCAGATAAAAAAAATAAACAAAAATATCATGTAGAAAAAAGAGTTATTTAAGTTTTTAAAAATGCAACACTACTTTTATGTCAGACTTTAATATAAAATTAAAACATAAACAATGTTAAAAAATTATTATAATAAAAAAAGGCATTATTATTGTATTAATAATATAAAACATTTCTGCATAATGTCACAAACATTTTTTTTAATAAACAAATAAATATAATAGTTTTTTAATGTTTCTTTTTTGTTTAATTGGAAGTATCAAAAAATTTTTTTTGATACTTTAATTATTTTATTTTAAACTATAAATATTTAATTTTAATAAAGATAAAACTTTTCCTTTAAGTGTTTTTATAAATCTGCACTATCAGAATATAATAAATGCTGGCAGTAACATAGTATAAATATAATGATAACATTCCTTTAAATAATATTTATTATATAATAATTTTTTTTATAATTACTTTTGATATCATTTTACAAACTAATATGCACAACAGAAAAACAGAAAAATAAATTATTAAAGACATCAATTTTTGGCATATATACGTTTTAAATTAAAATATATAAAATCAGTTTGATATTACAAATATCAATTTTTTTTATTAAACATGATGTATTATAAAGTTTGTTATGTAATATGTTAGTATATTTTTTACAAAAATTTGCCTAAAAGAACTTCAAGGATGGCAAAGAAAAAGGAAGAATTGAAGGTAATTTTTAATGAATTACACAAAGTAGAAAATAAACTATAAATATTAAAGAAAGTATAGTAAATCATTGGAAGAAAAAAGAATTCGAAAAGTTAGTAAAAAATTTGTTGAAAGACAGAAATAAAAAAAAAGAAAGTACTAGCTAGAAAAAAGAAAAATTTTATAAAAAATAAATAATTCAATATTTTTAAATGTTTTACCTTTGTCTGAAGAATCATTACCAGATCACTTTGAATATTGAATTAAACAGTTTGAAGAAGTAGTGAATCTGGTATCCGCAACTCTTCCAAAGGAAAAGAGAAAAGTAATAAAAAATTTACTATTAAGAAAACATTTAAAAAAAGAGCTTTAAAATTATACAATTATATCAGACACTATGACAAATATAGAATAACTTTTAACAAAATAGTAGAATACATAATGATAAATTTGAAACTACCAATAGATAGATTTATGTTGAATAAAGAAAGATTAAAATATTTTATAGATATATCATTTGATTTTAATAAATATTTTCATGAATTTGTAGAAAAGACAGTAGCTATTTCAAAAGTTTCTAAAACTATACAATTGTGAAGTGTTATTAATAAAAAAATAAATGAAATGAATGTAGATGATATTAAAAAACATAAAAGCGCTACAAATTTGAAAAAAAAACAGAGTACATATCCAACGCTCTCATGGCATATTGTTGATCATCTAAAAGAGTGGGTAGAATCAAAACCATTATTAAAAATAAACAATAAAACAGAAAAATTTACTATAAAAGAAATAAATTATCAAAAAGCATTTGATAAACAAATAAAAATAAAATTTTCGTAGTATAAAGAGAAATTAAAAAATCAAGAAGATATAGAGAGAATTCAAGATTATAAACCTGGTAATTTTTGTTCAAATTTTAAGACATCTAAAGTAGATGTAATAGCATAAATAAATTTAAACAAATAAACAATAAAAAAGAAAATAAAATACCAGTAACAATAGATTTTAGAGAACCAATAGCATTATGTGTGTTGAAAGTAAAATTATTTAAAAGTAGATCCTCATGAAAATAAATAGAACTGTTAATTTTATGTAAAATAATGCTAAGTAGCTATTTGATTTGGGGATTGAGTTAAATTATAGATTGTAACAATGGTACAAAAGAAATATTTGAGATTCAAGTTCTACAAATGATGTCATGTAGAAAAGAGTATCAATGGCTTTTAGAATTAAGTAATTTGTACAAAATTATAATTTAAAATTGTAAAAAGGACAGTTTTTTTAGCAGTAGTCCCAAACAATGTTTTATGGCATAAAAAAGAATCATAATTACTTACAAAGCTTTTAGGAAACATAATACATTATCACAAAAGTGGACATCTATTAGGAAAAGGATATTTTACTAAATTAGAAGAACCTATATGAACACAAAAAGAAATAAGTTATGAAGTATATGATGCGCTACCATATTCTCAAAAAGATATGACAAAAAATATAAAAAAGATAGCAAATTAATTATTGTTATACAAAGCAGGAATGATGGTAGCAGATCTAAAAGATAAACAGTGAAAAACTTTATTTATTAATGTATTTCAGACTGGATATAATTATCTAAGGAGAAGTAGCATGTTTCTTCTGTTTGTTTATTCATAATTTCAAAAAAAATAATACCTAAATTTAAAAAAGAATGTGAAAGAAACCAAGATGAATTTAATGTAGTTAAACGTACAATGAATCCATATAAAAAAGCACGTATTCTATAAAATAAAAAAAAAACACTATAGCATTTCTTTTGTAAAGGTTTTTTCTGAGCACAAATATTGTGAGCATGTACATTTTCAAAAAATCTTTACAAATTATAAATATAATAATATATGTTACACTAGAATGCCAATTATAGTAAACGGAATAACTGAAGTTTTTAGATAGGGACGGATATCTGTTTGAATACTTAATAAGTCATCGATGTATTCATTTTTCAATAGAAAATTGGTCAGAAATAGAATATAAAAAAAAGAATCAGAAAATAAAAAATCAAGATGGATTCTGGAAGATAATTTTATTGGAAATTCTTTATAATGCAAAAGAAATATTAGTATAAACATTGAAAATTGTAATAGAGACAATAAACATAATTTTATCATTCACAATTATATTTATATTAATTAAATGTATTATGAAAGGAAGAAAATGGAAAAATAAAAAAGAATTCAATGAAATAATGTTGAGAGTTAAAGAAAAAATACAGATGTACCAGTTAATACATTTAAGATCCAATTAGTAGTTTTGAGAACTGGTAAAAAACTATTAAGAGATCTGTACATTATAAAAAAGAATTAAAAGAATTAATTAAATGTTTTTTTGATTCAAAAGCTAAATATTTTTTATCAAAAAATATCAAAAAAAGATATATCAAATGTGCATTGGTTTTTTTCGTTAACAAAAACAATAGAAGGTTTCAATGGACATATAATCTATGCTGTTGGAAATTGTATAGCAAAATTTTTATTAAATTCAAAAGTCGTACCTATTTCGTTATGATTATTGAAGAATTACATGTTGATATTTTACTAGAGTGAGATACATTAAATGTTTAGACAAATTTGATATACCAGTAGCTTTCAGAGTGAATTCAAACATAATTCAAATGAAAAATATTCGAAATTCTATAATATCCTTGTCAGGAATCTCATTATCAATATCAATATAAAAATTATTTAACTTTATGATATTGTATGTTAAAAGAACTTGAAATAAACTGCTTTGAAATATATAGATGAATTAATTCAAGATTTTACAATGTGGAACATAATAGTAAAGTGAAAATATTTACAAAAATTTTCTAATAAATTCATAAAAAATGTTTTCAAATCATTAAAAATTTAAAAAAACAGATAAAATACACATAAAAAATAAATTCTGTTAAAAAATTTTTTTTTGCAAAATGTCACTTCAAGGTGACAACTTCGAAGTGGTCACCTTAAAATGACTATTTGCTTTTCAGTGTGAGCTATCATGGCACATTAGGTAGAGAAAATACTAATAAAATAATAAAATTAATAATTAATTACAAAAGTTTATAATTGATTTAGTCTAAAAATTATTGAAAATTTAGAGTAAAGTAAAAAAAACAAATTAATTAAAACTTTTATTTTTATGAATTAATTTAAAAAAATTGTTAAGTAATTAATTATAAATATATGAAAACAATAAATCTTAATTGATAACAAACTAACAGAACTTTAAAATTAAATTTAAAAAAAAATAAATTTTTATCTATATTTAATTTGATAAAATTAAACTAAAATAATTTTTAATATAAAAAATATTGTAATCATTTTATTTGTCATTTTTTACAAAAAAAAAATTACTGTTTTTGCTAAACATTATTTATTATTGTAAAGTTAATAATTTAATAATATAAATAATATTAATACTATTTTAGTTTAAAATAAATATGTTTTGTAAAAAAAAAAAAAATTTAGCTTAATTAAATTAAATTATTTTGTTAGTTTAATTCTTCTTTTATATATATTTTGTTGTTTTTTTATACAATTTTTTGTATTCTAAATAAAGGGTGACCCAAAAGTAGTGTCACATTTAACAAATAATTAAATAATTTTTTTTTCTATTTTATATTGCTTTATGACTTTTTTTATCTAATAGATTAACACCTAACAAATTTTATAAATATTATTAAGAAATTGTTTTCTATATTAATAAATAAAAGTAAATAAAACATTAAAAAAGTTTCTAATTTTTTTTTAAATGTGACACTACTTTTTATACACCCTGTATATAGCGTTATTTTAAAGATTATAATAAAGTTTGTATGAAAAAAATATTTTAAAAAAATAAAATTTTTTAATTTTAATATTTGTTAAAAAAACATTATAGTCATCAATTTAATTAATAGTAAAAAAAGTTATCAATAACAATATTGTTATCTTTTTTATTTGAAACGTAGAATCCGTGGCGCAACGGTAGCGCGTCCGACTCCAGATCGGAAGGCTGCGTGTTCAAATCACGTCGGGTTCATTACGTTTTTATATTTTTTTTATAAAATAAGAATTTTTTTTTTATTTAAATAATAAAAATTTAATAAACATTTATATTTTTTTTAAATATATTAAAAGTAATTATGTAAAGTTTTAATATTTTTATTTTAAATTTGGTACTTAGTTTAATTTTGCAAGTATATAAAATAATATAACATTTATATAAAATATAGCACTTTTTTTTAGTACTTAAATAATAACAATGTATCTATATATTTAATAAAAACAAGTAAAATGTAAAAAAGTAGTTCTACAATTTAACAATAAAAAATATAAATAAATAATTAAAATTTACATTGATTAAGACTTAAAACTACTTTAATATATTATATCTAATATATATAACAAATTTTATTACATTTAATAATCAAAGATTATTCTTTCTATATATTTATATATCAAAATAGTATAAAAAAAATTTTTTTTTTTAACATAATATTTAAAAAAAATTAATTATAATTATACAATAAAAATAAAAAATTACGATCCTGGCAGGATTCGAACCTACAATCTTCTGCTCCGTAGGCAGACGCGTTATCCATTGCGCCACAGGACCGTGTTCTCCTAACTTTTTTTCATTTCTATATAATAAAAATTTTTCAATTATAAAAAAAAATTTTTTTTTTTAATATGTTATAACATTTAATAATAATTTTATGATTTGTAAAATAAAATATTTTTAATTTAATATAATAAGTTTGCTAAAAATATCAGATTAATTTTTTATTAAATTCGTATAAAATTGACTTACATATAAAGTATATTATAACAAAAATTTTTAGATATTATAAAAATTTTAGTTTTATCTACTATATATGTAAAGAAAAAATAAAAGTTAAAAATTTTTTCTTATTTTTAAATATTTTAAAATCTATTTCAAACCAAAATTTTTCACCGATAATAAAAACGATTATTATTTAAAAAAAAAAAAAAATAATTTTTTAAACATAGGGATTTTGCTTCAAACTGGGATTTATAAACCAGTATTATAAATTAAAACAAATAAATTACTTTTTTTTAGAAATTTAGTATAAAAAAAAAAAAAACTTTATAGTTAAAAATCAATAAATAATATTTTAAAAAAAAAACACCAACTTTGAAAAAAAAAATAAAGCATAACTTTTTTAAAAATAAAAAAAAAACGTCTTTGAGTATTCATTATGTGTACATTTTAGCATAACAAATCATGTTTAAACTCCTTTTTGTTCTTAAGATAAGTCAAAAGATACAAAAACTAAGAAGATTTTTTTAATTATTTTTAATTAAATTTAATAACTTTTATAAATAATAAATGAAAATACATGTTTTTTATATCCATTAGTAAAAATGTTATAAAAATTAGTTTAAACTTATGTATAATCATTTAAAAAAAAAATATTTTTTTAATCATTTTTAAATTTGCAATTTAAGGAACCAATTTTTTTATAAGATTTTTTAAAATATACTTTTAGGTATTATTAAAATCTACATTTTGACATATAAATTCAAACACCTTTTCTTTCAATTTAAATTAGAAAAAAAAATTTTTTTTTTACTTATACACATACTTTAACAATATTTTTTGTGTGATAAAACAAATTTGAAAATATTCTTTATAAATAAAAAAAATATATATATTTTATTTATTTATCAGTAGAAAAATAGTAATAAAATTTAAAAAAAAAAAATAATTTTAAACCTTATATAGTCATAATAAATTTAAATAAAAACAATTTTGAAAATTTTAAAGTATGTAATAATAACGAAAAAAAGTTTAATTAAATATAATTTTATTTAAAAAATATAATTTTAAATAGTTTAGACTCGAAAAGCATATTTTAAATAAAGTAATTTGCAAACCTTTTTTTAACTAGTTTTGAATTATTTTAAATTAAGGTAAATTTTAAATAATATTAGATTTTTATTAAAAATACAAAACTTAATAATAAAAGTATTAGATGTGTACGCCAACTGCCTTAAAATTTTATATTATTAATTTTTTTTTTATATAATTTAGATTTTCTATAGATTAAAAGGTTAAGCATTTTTCTAAAAAGATTATAAATCTTTACAATTTTTCAAAGTACACATATTATTAAGTTAAGCTAAAACATTTTTTTTTTTAAATTGTTTAATTTTATTTAAAAAAATTTTAAAAAATAGTTATATCTATGAAAAATCTAACTAATTTAAATTTTTAATGTAAAAAAAAAACTTATTTAATTTATAAAAATATTATAAATAAAATTAAAATAAAATTTTTACTTTTTATAAAACTTTTATTTGGCTAGAATATTATAAAATAAATAAAATTTATAATTAAAATAAGAAGTCAAAGTAATAACAATAATTTTAAAGTCAATGAAATATTTATAATCAAGCAATAATATTCAAAAAAAAAAATTTAATTTATTAAAAATAAGCTTTTTAAATACAAACTATAAACAAAAAAAAAACTATTTTTTATTTTATTTAAATTAAAAATAATATCAAAAAATCACTACGTTTGGGACGAGATTCGAACTCGTGCGGGCAAAGCCCAACGGCTTAGCAGGCCGGCCCCTTAACCACTCGGGCACCCAAACAACACCAAACAACTAATTTTTATTAATTTTTATTATTAATGTTTTTTTTTATTATTTTAAGTATTAAAATATAAATATATAAAAAAAAAAATTTTTTTTTTAAATTTAATTTACTTTAACATTTTTTTTTTTAATATTTATATTTTATATTCAAATACAAATATTATCTGTTACAATTAATAAAAATTAGTTATGTTTTTTTTGTAAAATTTTATATTTATATGTTGCTTTTCAATAATAAATCCAATTTAAAAAATTTATTTTTTTAAATATTTTTTTTATATTTAAATAATAAGAACTTTTTTACAAATTAAAATTTTTGTTGTATATTTATGTTAAATGACTTTATAAATTATCAAATTGATAAAATAAAATGTTAAAATAATTTTATTTTAGATATTTTATTTTATAATTTAAATATATATTTAAATTTTATAAATATTATAAGAACAATTTAAAAAAAAATTTTATAAATTATTAATAAATGTTTTTTATTTTAAATTAATTTGGTTTTTAGTAAAATATTTAGTGTTATTAGATCAAATTATGTTTAAAATTTAAAATGATATATTTTTTGATGTAATTATATTATGTTTTATATAATTTTAATAATAATTTTTAAAAATTTATTATTATTATCTCAAATTAATTATATGTTATAGGAAGTTGAACACACATAATAAAAATTTTATTTTTTATATAATTAATTTTTATTAAAGTAAAAAATATTATTTAATTAATTAAAATAACAATAAAGCATAATACTTATAAAAGTGGAGTTGTGGAATATGCCCGGTTAGCTCAGTCGGTAGAGCACCAGACTCTTAATCTGGCTGTCGCGGGTTCGAGCCCCGCATCGGGCTAGTCTTTTTAAAAATTAAATTTATTTTTAAAAATTTTATTTTTTTTTTTAAATATTATAATTTATTATTTATTAATATAAGAATTTTATTTAACATTATTAAATTACTTGTTAATTTAACTAATTCTTATATCTTAAAAAAACAAACCTTTATAATAATAATAAACAAAATAAATTTATTGTAAAATGAGAATTTTTTTATTTATTATATAACAATTTTCCATGTTTATATATATATATATATATATATATATATATATATATATATATTATTTTTTTAAAGTAAAAATTTATTATTATTGTTTAAGATTAATTCATAAGTATAAATTATGAAAAAAAATTTACTTAAATTTTAAATTATTTAAAAAATATATATATATTTAAAAATTATTTATTTTATCTTATTTTAGTATATTATTTAAAAATTATTTTTATAAATAAATAATAAAATCTCATTTATTGATATTTAAAACTATAGCATAATTATTTTAATTGTATATTTTTAAACTAATACATTACTACAATTACTTTGTAACTTTTTTTTAAAATTATTTTTTAATAATTTTTTCTAATTTAAAATTGTTAAAAAATTATATTCAATACATAATTATTATAACAACAATAATTTTTATTATATTTATTATTCAAAGTTTTAAATTTTATATAAGGGTTTTGAATTTTCTGTATAATCCATACTTTTTTAAATTACAATGTTACAGTAAAAATATTATAAAATAAGATATAATTTTATAATTATTGCTGGTGTATGCCTTCTATGAGAACTTAGAACAAGTGGCCACCTAGCATAACACAAATACAATTAAATAGATAAGACAAACAATTACAACTTACTTGCTACAATTTTTACAAAGATTATAGGAGTACAAAAAAATTAGTTCACTAATACAAAAAAAAAAAAACCCCTAAAATTATAATATTAGTAGATACAACAGCAAGAGTAATAGAATGAAGTAAAATGTAGATACAATAATGATTAACAGAGAATTGTACAATATATATATTAAAAAAACAAATACACATCAAACAAAAATTATCGTTTTCAAAGTGTTAAATCTAACGTAATTTTTTTACTGTTACAGAATATTTAAATTAAAAATTTTTATAAGTTTATAGTTTATTTAAACAATATCTGTAATTTTTTTAATTAAAACAAAAATAATAAAATATAATTTATTCTTAGATAATAATTTAATATTAACTATAAAAAAGCAAAGTAATTGAAATAAAATTTTATTTATTTCAAAGTTTATATTTTTTTAAAAAAAATTTATATTAATTTATTTTTATTAATGTAAAAATACAAATTTTTTATATTTTTGTTATGTAATCTTTTTATATAATTAAATAATAATCTAAAGAAAAATTATTTTAACAATAAAATGTAAACCAATCCAAATCTATGTTAAAAATGAAACATTAAATCATATAAAAACCGAACAACCTTAAGAACAATACTCATTCTTATTCACTCTTACTTAATTTACTCAATTTACACTTTAACTCAAATACTTATATTTTAAATATTCTATAACTATTATTTTATTGTATCCTTTATTTAAAATAAACACATAAGATAAGGAGCTACACTTTATTTATACCATAATAAAAAGGAATTCAAAAGAACTCCAAAAGGATCTTAACAAATTACATAAAAAAAATTTTTTTTTAATTTTAATTTTCTTATTTAAAATAAATAAATACAATAAAAAAATATATAAAAAAAAATATGAAAAATTATAAAAATATGTTATTTTTCATATAAAATTCTTAACTGTTTTTTTGTTTTTTCTAGAATGTTTTTAATACATAACCTAAATTAAAATAATTTTTTAATGTCTTATCCTAAATTATGACAATTAATAAGTTTACAATATAATGATATAATAATATTAAATGATTTTACAATTAAAATCTATATCTTTTATATTATTTTATTTATAAGATATTTATAAGACATTGGTTATTCATCATTTTTTTATTTCTAACATATCACATTTTATTCTATGATTCACAATTATAATTAATAAAAAAATTCATAAAAAAAATATTCTTATATAATGTTATTAAATAGATAAAATTTAAAAAAAAAAAAAATGCTAATTGAAAATATATTTTTATAATATATATATACAATTTTTTAAAAATTTTTTGCTATAATAATTTGTTATACCTGTTCTATGTCGGAAATGAACATCCTTATAGACAAAATAAGAAAATGATGAATACATAAATGTTTTAAAAATATCTTATAAATAAAATAATATAAAATCTATAGATTGTAATTGTAAAATCATTTAACATTTTTATATCATTCTTTTGTAAACTTATTAATTGTCATATTTTAGGATAAGACACCAACAAATAAATTTAATTACAAGTAAAAAATACCGAAGAAATCAATTAAGAATTACACTTTTAAACATTTTAAATAATTATATACATTTATCTTTGATATTTTACCGTTATATTATAAATAAATACATTTCACATAAATATCACAATTATTACAAATTAATATTAATTATAATACAGCTATTGCTTAAATCAATCAGTAGTTTTATTATCTATTTTACTAATTGTCATTTTTAAGATTTAAAGTTTTTAAAAAAAATTAAAACAAAAAAATAAAATATTTTATTTTTTTATAATTTTATTTTACAAAATATTTGCATTTAAATTATTTAAAATCATATTTTTAATAAGTAACTCATATATATATTAAGTCAATTGCTAATTATTTACATTAATTACTATACATAAAAATAAAAAATAATAAAAAAAAAACATGATTTAAATTTTTCAAATTTATTATAAATAATATTTATAGTTATTATCTTATCAAAAAAAAACAAATTTAAATAAATTTATTACATTTGTTAAATTTTTTTTTTTTCAAAAATAACATAAAACTTTAAAAAAATACCATTCTTAATAATTTTTGATATATATGTCTTTAATTTTATAAATGTATAAATAAAAATAAAAAAAGTCAGCCCTCCAGGGGGCTCGAACCCCTGACCGTTAGATTAAAAGTCTAACGCTCTACCAACTGAGCTAGGAAGCTACGACTAGGAAGATAGTTTATTATTTATAAAAAAAACTTCATTTTAAATTATAAAGTTTATTATTTATAAAATAATTAAAACATTCTATTTAATATTATACAACAATTTCAATAATATAATCTCTTTTTTTTTTTAAATTTATATATTTTTTTTTTGTATTTTAAAAATAAATTTTTAAAATAGTACTTTTTTCTTTCGGGCCACATTGGCTCAGTGGTAGTAGCGTCGGTCTTGTAAACCGAAGGTCGCTGGTTCAATCCCAGCATGTGGCAATTATCTGTCTTCTTTTTGAATAAATTTTTTTAAAAAAATATTAATAAATAATCTATTTATATTATATATTTATTTAAAAAAAAAATTTACTTAAACAAATAAAATTATTTTTTTCTAAAAGTTTCCCAATAATTTTTTTTTTGCAGATGTTAGAATGTGAAATATTTAGTTTGTGGATTTTTACATTATTTATAAAACATTTTAATTAAATAATTTTTTATCGTTGTAAATAATTATATTATAATTTTTAATATTATTTTTTATTCACAATAAGTAAAGAACTTAAATCAAATCATTTGTAAATAATAGAATTTTGAATATACAGGGTGTCCACGTTAAGTCTTCCTGATGAATTAAATTTTGTACACACTATTCTAAGACATATAAAAATTTAGTTATATAATAAATTTAACTACTAGTACATATTAAAGGTCCTACAACAAAAATAGGTTTACATATATAGTTCATCAGGAAGACTTATCGTGGACACCCTGTATACATACAGAGTGATACAAAAGTAAGACTTACCTATTTTTTTAATTAAATATTTTTTTTTGTAGTTTGTATTTTTTTATGTTTTTTTTTTATTTGATAAAGAATTGCTTTTAGTAAAACACACTTTTAGTATATTGAAAATAAGAAACAACTTTTAATTAAAAAAAAAACATCAATATATTATAATATTTATATAATATAAAAACCTTTATGTTAAAGTTACAATATATAAGCTGTAAAATATAACACTATTCAGATGTTTTCTCCTAGATTAAAAGCATTTTTTTGTTATTTTAAAAACATTTTTTATTACTTTTTTTAAGAATATTTCGTTTTTTTCCTAGGATTTTTTTATTAGTTATTTGTATTATATTAAAAAGATCTTTTATAACGGTTTAAAGATTGTTTAAGTAATCATTTATCAAAAAATATTAGATAAAAAAATTATAAAAAAATACAAATAACAAAAAAAGTTATTAAAGTTTAGAAAAATATGTAGACTCTTATTTTTGTGTCACCCTATGTATAATTTTTTTTTTAAAAAGTAAAAAAAACTTAATATGTTTTATTAGAATAACATTTATAGGTTAAATCATATAAAAATTCTAAAAAAAATCTATAAATAATATCACATACTTTATTATAATTTAATATTATATTTTAATCCCAACGCAATGGTCAATTTTTTAATAATTATATATAATTAATTATACGTAAAATAAATTTTTTTGTTAACTATGGTTATTTCAATTTTAGTTAAATCTATTTTTAATAAAAAAAAAACATTAAAGATTTTGATAATAAATTAAATACATTGAATTAAAGCTCAATTTGTAATTTAATTTTTTTTGTTTTTTAACTTTTATGTAATAACATTTGAAAGCATTTTTAAAAAAAAAAATTTAAAATCAAAAATTTTATAATAAAATTAGTTGAAGCAAACATTTTATTTAAATTTAAGTTAATTGAAAATATAAATTTTTAAACTTTATTTTATATTGTTAAATTTTTAATTTTAATTTGTAAGTTATAAAGAATAATATTTGTTAAAAAATATCAATAATAAGAGTTGTCATAATCTATTTGATTTCTAATTTTTTTTTATATTTATTTTAAGTAATGAAATTTTTTTTTATTTAAAATTAGTGTTACAAAAATGTTAAAAGTTTTAAATGAAAATAAATAAAATATAAAAAATTTCTTTCTAATATTAAGAAAACTAATGTTTTGCCGCCAGCAGGGGTCGAACCTGCGACCTTGGGCTTATTAGACCCACGCTCTAACCGACTGAGCTATGGCGGCTATACCTGGCGTTTATATTTTTTATTTATTTACAACATCAATACATATTTATTATAATAATTTAATTTTAATAACTTACATTTTGCTATTTATAAAAAATTTGTTATTTAACTTTTGTTTACAAAACAATTGTTAAAAAAAAAGATATATTTAAAATATTTTTATTTGTGATTATTTTTTTACACTATTTGCTTAATTTTATTTACAAACACAACAGTACTAATTAAAGCATTGTTTAATTTACTTTTTTTAACCTTTTTTCTGTTTTTATAATAATTTGTTTTATAAATAATATATTTGTTATTATAATATAAAATTTTTATATTAAAAATAATTTTAAAAGATTTTTTATATAATTATTTGTTTAAAAAATTTTTAAATTTTTATGATATCGTATATAAAAAATTTATAAAATAATAAAAAGACAAACAATTAAATAAAAAATTTTATAAAAATTATAAAACAATTTAATATCTGTATATATAAATAATATAACTAACTTTATAATAGATTTATAAACTTTCAAATGTAAATTCGGTTTAACAACAAATTAACTTTTAGACACAATGCATTAAATATCAACTTTATGATTATTTTTAATAACAAAAAAAAGTTTAGAAAATTTTTTTATATATTAAAAACTTTAATTTTTTATTTTTTATAATAAATTCAATTTAAATAATTTATATTTTTTATAAAATAAAATGTATTTTTTTAAATTTTTTTAAAATTTAACAACATTTTAACGTGAAAAAAATATTTTTTTTATTTTAAATGCTTTTAATTACAAATTTTTAAAATTACAACTACTTATAATATTTATATATTTTACAAATAAGAAAAAGGGATTTTTAAACAAGCCTCATTGGCTCAGGGGCAAAGCGTCTGTCTAGTAAACAGAAGGTCGCTGGTTCGATTCCAGCATGAGGCATACTCTTAATCTTACTTATTTTTTCTTTATATATTTATTTAAAAAAAAATTTATTTATAAAGTTAATTAAACAATTTTTTCAGCATAAATTAATTATTAATAATAAATTAAGTATAACAGTTTTTTTAATGTCATTTTATATTTTTTATATATAAATAAAAATTTTTTATAACAGTTATTTATATTATTTTATGATAATTTAATTTTTTCTATTTATATTACATTTATCAATTTTTAATATTATTATAAAGGTTTTATTTAAAAAAATTATTTTAAGTTTAATAAAAAAAGTATATTTAGTGTTAAAAGAAAGAATAAAAAAAACATTATATATAAGAAAAAAAAATAAAGTTAATTTAATTTATTATAATTAGTATATTTATAAGTTTTTTAAATAAATTAAAAAAAAACAGTAAATTTTATTTAAAGTATTTAAGAAGTTACAAAAAATTCAAATTGTAATAATTGTAATAATATACATCATGTCAGAAAAAAACTACAAATTATTATAGATAGTAAAATCAAATGATTTTAAAAAAGGATGACTTAAATTATCTATAAAAAGGAGTAAAAAGGGATGTTTTTGGTCACTCTTTATATTGGTCTACATTTGTATTGCTCCTGAATAAAACCTAATAAAATTAGGGTAAGAAAATTTTCTTTTAATTAATAAATTTGTTTAGTTTTGTTAATATGATAACTATTTTACTTCAATAAAAAAATTTCAATTCTTATTTTGATTGTGAGCGCCAGTAGTCAATTCACATTAAATTTTTACTATATGAAAAACAAATATATATAAAGAAATATCTTGTATAATAATAATATTCAATCACATTCAAGAAAAAATTTATTTAAGTTGTAACACTAGTAATATATTATAAAATTTTAATAAAAACTATATATAAACTTGTATTATTTATTTGAGACTTCTTACAAGTCTCATTTATTATTTAGGTTTCCTGTAAAACAACTAGATATATATAATTAATGGAAAAACAGCCTCCGTGGCGCAATCGGTTAGCGCGTTCGGCTGTTAACCGAAAGGTTGGTGGTTCAAGCCCACCCGGGGGCGATCTAGAATACTTTTTTTCACAAATATATTTTAAAAAATTATTTTGTCTATTTTATATTATTATAAAATTATTGTTTAAGAAGTAAAGTTAAGTAGGGGTCGGAACAATGGTTCCATGGTGTAGCGGTTAGCACTCAGGACTTTGAATCCTGCGACCCGAGTTCAAATCTCGGTGGAACCTTTAACTTTTATCTTTTAAAAAATTTATACAGCTATTTATTTGAACTTTAAAAAATAGTAAAAGAAAAAACAGTTTAAAATTTTTCTATTGTTTTTTTTTAAAATGTGTTTAATTTAAAAGTTAAAAATATTAAAATTAAATTATATAAAAAATAACTTAAATAATGTAAGGTAAAAATATAGATTTCATCTTTATTATTTTTTTAACATTATTAATATGCATATAAAAAAATAATTATATTAAAAAGTAATTTTTTTAATATTTCCATTGCTATAACAAAATTGTCAATTTTAAAAATATAATATATTAATTGTAAAAAATTTAATTTATAATTGTTTACTAAATGTTTTTAATATAACAAAAAGGAATTATTAATATTAATAAATCCTTAAAAAAGATACATATAAAAAAGAAAATTTTTTTTATTTAGATAAATATTTTGTTTTTTTAAATATGAAACATAATTATATATATATATTCACAATTATAATTTTTAATTAAATAAAACAATTTATTTTATACATTGTATCAAAACATACTATACGGCACTAAATTAAACTAAACTAAATGTAAATAAAAATATGTCTATTTTATTATATTAGTTTTTTTTTATTTTTATATATTTTATTTTTTTTTAAATTTTTAATAATATTTTTACTGATATAATATAATAATTTAAACTTTCTATAAACTAAAAAGTTGTATAAATTTTAGTAATAATATTAACTGTTTGTTGTCCAAAATTTTTTATTTTATGTATAAAAAATATTCAAAAATTGTAAAATAAAGAATTTATCATGATAAAATAATATTTTTATTAATTTAGTAAAATTTTAAAAAGTATTTATTTATATGTAATATAATTAGTGGCGTATATAGTGGATAAGTTACATAGAAAAATTTATTGTGACATTGCACTTCGTGGCAATATGTATGGGGATTATAACACCCGTTTTTCCGTAAATTTTTTTCCTGCAAAAAAAAATGTACTGTGTTTAATGTCATGAAAAAAATATTTTCAAGATAAAAAAAAAAAATTAATAAAAATATATATAGCAAGACATATTTTTTAAAATTAATTTTTTTCAAAATGTCCAGCAAACGCAGGAATTCCTTTGGCATTATTAAAGAAAAAAGACAAAATGTCAAGATTAATTTTTCTGTGTAGATATAAATTAGAATTATAAAAAGTGTGATTGAAACACTGCGTTGACCGGGAATCGAACCCGGGACTCCCGCGTGGCAGGCGAGAATTATACCACTTAACCATCAACGCTGTGAGTGTGAATTTTTACTTATTTCTAACAAAAAAATAACAAATACGTTGCATATAATAAATATCTCTAATGTTTTTTTAATTCTTTTTACTATTTATCATAATTTTTTATATTAATATATTTTTATTTTTAGCAGTAAAAAAATATAAAATTTTCGCTATATCAAAAATATATTTGAATTTATTAGTTATTGTTTTTTTATAGCATTTTTTACTAATTAAAATAATTAACAATATAATATGGTTTTTTTTTTTATTTTTCCTACTACTTCAAACCTTTGAATTTTGCAATTAGTATATTAAATTATAATTTTACATTAATTTTTATCACATTTAAATAAATTATATTTTAAGGTCATAAATTGTTATAGAGTAAGTTTTCATTTATTCTTCTTAAATCTTAAACTTTTATATTTTGAATTTTATTAATAAAAGTACATTTTATTTTTTTATGTTTATTTATTAATTTAATTACTAAAAACAATAAAAAAAATGTAACTATACTAAAATTATTTTTAATAAATTGATTAATCATATGTTTAATTTTGTCTTTATTATTAATTTTATTAGTAAAAAATATTATTATAATATATACAAATAAATAAAATTTTTTTTCTTTTTAAACAAAATAAAGTGAAATATTTAAACAAAACATTATTTTAAAAATATTTAAAAATAAAACTAGTATAACTAGTAATTTATAGAATTAAAAATAAATATTTTTATAATATAAATAAATAATTTTTTTACTTAAAATTGAATTTAACATAAACTATTGAAAAAAATGATAAAATTAATCTAAATGTAAAAATTTTTTTTACAAATATTTAATTTTTTTTTAATTTTAAATATATTATTTAAAAATAATTTTAAAAAAAATTGTAAAATAGTTTGTTGTTATAATGATAAAATAATCATAATGTCAATAAAAGTGTAAAATATTATATGCAGAAAAGACAAGTTGTAATCCATGAGAATATTTTTGGAATCCTTTTAGACTCCTTTTTTTGTAATTAAAGAAAGGTGTAGCTTTTTTTTAATTTTTTTTTTTAATATTTTATAAAGTAATAATGCAATATAATACAAGAATTATAATAATTTTTTAAAAGAATGTTGGCAGTTTTTGAAAAGTAAGATTGCCCTTGAGGTTGTTCGACTTTTATATGATATCATAATTCATTTTTGACATGGATTTGAGCAAGTTTACAAAGTATAAAAAAAAATATTTAGTAAAAATTATAATTTTTTAGAAAAATATTTTATATAAACTGTAAACCTTATAAAATATATACATTTAAATAAAAATTTTATCTAAACTTGTATTATATTTTCAAAAAATATTTAGAGATACTATTTATTATTTGGTATTCATAGATTATATAGTAAATTGATAATAAAGTGTACTACAGGTATTCTATGTCACAAATACTAGACATCTGTATTAACAGACATATATAAAAAGAAACATTAAAAGAAGAAATCAGTTGTGTAATTTATAATTTATTTATTTTGTATCATTGTAATATTTATCTTTTTATCAAATAATTACATTTATTGCAATTATTCCATTCATTATAAAAGTAAATAATTATTAAAATTTTTAAATAAAAGTGGGATAATAATTTTAATTGTAAAATTTCATTTTTTTATTAAAAAATAACGTTTTTGAAATTTAAAATTTTCCTTATAAAAAATTTGTCTTTTTTAGTTATCTGGTTTAGTATAATCAATATCTAAAACATGTAATATTATATTTACAATTACAAATACATTTGATAATTTAAAAAAAATAATAAATTTTAAACAATTTTTATTTTTATATTGTAATAAATATTTTTGATAATTTTTTAATAAAATAAATTACTTTATATGAATATATTAATTTTTAAAAACTGTTATTAAAAAAGAAATTTTTTTTTAAATAGTACATTTTGGTTTTATCGTAATATAAATATATTTATATTATTATTAATATTATTAATATTACAACCTTATTTTAAAAAATAATTAAAATGGCATTATAAAAAAAATGTAGCAAAAAAAAATTAAAAAAAAACATTTTATTTAAGTGATTTCTGAAAAGAAATCAGGTGAAAAATGTTTAAATTTAATGATAATAATAATAATAATATTTTATTATTCTAAAAAATTTATAAATTTTTGATATCTTATTTATAATTGTATTACATTTTAGAGTATAGCTTCACAAATTAAAAATAAAGTACTTTATTTTTATTCAAAGTAATTCCTCTTAACAAAAAGCACGTTTTAAAAGTTCATCAAATAAATGACTTTTCTACGTCATTTTTTGTGATGCCTTAAGGATAGCGGTTGTAGATGATTTAATGTCTTCAATCAATTTGTAATGCTTCTTTTTCATCTTAAAATATAACTTGGAGAATAGAAAACAGTCATAGAAAGCCAAATTAAGTGAATATGGAAAATGATTAAGTAAAACAATCTGATTTTAACTCAAATAATCAATGATAATTGATGACCGATGAGATGTTGTGTAATCGTGAATAATTGCTAATTGCTTTGTTTATAATATTCAAGACGAATACAAACTATTAAATGTCTAAATACATCTAGATAGTACTCAGCATAAACTTTTGTATCACTAGAAACAAATTCTTTATAAATAATTTTTTTAAAATTGTAAAAAAAAAAAATAAAAATTGTTTTAATTTTTGACTTCTCCAAACGACATTTTTTTTGCAAACATTTATACTCAAAAGATATTAAAAGCATTTGATATGTTTTTATAGAAGTTTTACCATTTTTAAAAAGAGAATTTAATGATTTTTTAATTTTGATTTATCCTTCGACCAACATAAAAAACAACAGTAGTTTAATGTAAAATATATCTGCTTCAAGTAGGCAAATAAATAAGTAAAACTAGCATCTGATAAATGAAAGCTGATAATTCACAAAACATTTGATAAACTACCGATAACGCTATTAATTTTTGTAAAAAAAGAATGCTTTAGGTTATTTTTGGGACAAAAGATGTATTATTATTTATTAATGACTATATATTTGTATTAATATATTTTATAGTTATTTTTAGATATACAAGACTATTTTTTTTTTATAGTTTAAAAAAATAATAATAATGTTTTATTATATTCTATAATAAAAAAAACCATTAACTTTTATTTTAAAATACATATTTTTAGTATAAAATACTAAGAATTAGTATAAAATAAAAAAATACGCCTTGAGCAGGATTCGAACCTACGCGGGCAGAGCCCAACAGATTTCAAGTCTGTCCCATTAACCACTCTGGCATCAAGGCTGCTCCGATGACATTTTTACTAGTAAATTATTAAAAAAATTTATAATTAAGAAAAAAAAATACAACTTTTATTAAAATTATTATTGGAATTTCTTATATAAAAAATTCTTTGTATTATTTCTGAATTTTAAACTTTTAGAATTTTTTTGTTTTTAACCTAAAAGAAAGAAATGATGACAATAAAGTATATAAAAGGGGATTTTTATGTTATTATCATTTTAAAAAATCATAATTTCTTTAAATTTGTATTTTTTATGTTTCTAAATTGTATTTCTGTTATGTATAATTATAGTAAGTTTTAGGGTTCTGAAATTGTATTGTATATTGTAAAAGGGGTTTCTAAATTAGTGTAAAACCTAGGGATACTAGGGTAAGTATAATAATGCAATTAATAATTGATAATATTATATTAAAGTTTTTGTGATTTTGTGTCTAGTGTAAAAGTGTTTTATTGTAGAAGTATATTTCTAATAATAAAAAGTGAGTTTATCTATATGTGTATACGCCAAATAAAAATAAATATTTTTTCTCTAATTTAAAATTTTTATTTAATACAAATTATTTAAAAAATTTTTTAACAATGTTTTTATTTTAAAAAATTATTACAAATTAAACAAAAACAAATGTTGTTATAATATAACAAAAAAAATTTGAAAATAAATTGTTTTATAAAGTCTAAAATGTTATGAAATAAAAAATTAAAATTTATGCTTAAGTAATTAATAAAAAGATATTCAATAATTGATAAAAAAATTTATTTAAAAATAGTTATTTAAAAATTCTAAATATAGATTACTTTAAGATAAAAAAATGGTTTTCTTTTTGCTATTAGTTTTTAAAAACAGTGAAAATTATGTCTTAACAATCATAATAATTTTTATTAGATGAAATTACAAGCGTTTAATGTTATTATATAGTAAAAAAAATATTATTTTTTAAACAATTAAATATAAAATATTAGTATAATTCAAATTATTAATTTTAATTAATATAATTTTGCATATAAAAAAATCAAATTTTAATAATATATTTATTCTTCAAAAAATTTATCACATTATATTATTTATTGTATAATGTATTTTTTATTACTATTTTTAAAACAAATTCAAATTAAATTATGTTAAAATTAATTTTTTAATTAATTATTGTGATAATTTTATGATAAATAATCGTAATAAATTATTTAATACAAAAAGTTATAATCAATCTCAATTTATAAAAAAAGATAAATAAAAAAAACTAAAAAATAAGGTTTTTCACTTTATTTTGTTAACTAAACTTAAAAAAAACAAAAGTGGTTACAAACATTTTCAATTTTTGTTATTAATTAAAAAATAATTTTTTAGTAATTTATTTTTAAAATGTTTTTTATCTAGTATTTTAATAACAGTAACGAAAATTTAACCGACAATTATTTTTATAACAAAGATATATAAATGTTAAAAATAATAGGTTTATTATATAATATTTAACACAAATATTAAAAATATATTTATCTTATAATTCTTGATTTTTTTATATCAGTCTATGTTGTTATTTATCTCAAGAATGCATTATAATATCAAAACAAATTATAATGCATATCTTAAATTCTTATTATCCTTTAAAGATATATAAAATTTTACTATATATATATAAATTCTTTTTTATTTACATACTAAAAATTTTTACAGTATATAAAATAACATTTTAACAAAAAAAATATTTTTTACTAGTAATATGTAATTATAAATATATAGTAAAAAAATCAGAAGTGCCTCATTAGTTCAGTTGGATAGAATGTATGACTTCTAATCATAAGGTCCTCGGTTCGAGCCCGGGATGAGGCTTCTATCTTCCATTTTTTAATATTTAAAATACTTGTAGTAAAAATTTTGTAAGTATAAGTTTATTTTGTTTATAATAATGCTTTAGTATTTTTAACAAAAAAATATATTTTGTGTAATTATAAAAAACTTTTTTTAATTAATAAAATTATATGATTTATTAATGTTTTTAATAAATCTTTTAACATAAAAATGAACAAATATTTTTGGTTGTACTAGTATTTTAATTTTCAATATTTTATTTTCATAAAATACTACAACATTGTTTTATATTTTACAAAAAAAAATTGATTATAGACTTTTAATTAGTTATATTTTTTACTATTTATGTATAAATAATCTTTCTTAATATTATTTGTAACTAATTTTAAAAAATTTTAAAAAATTTTTATTTTTTAGTTAAAATACGATAAAAATTTTTAATGCTATTTAATGTTGTATTAATTATATTATTTTTTGTTCTATCTAAAATTAAAATCGTTTATTTCAAAAATAAAAATATGAGTTTTATTATGTTTCATATTTCTTTAATTCGTTTGTAATAAGAATATAATATAAACTATTTCAATAAAACTACATAATATTTTAAACACAAAACGTAAGTATAAAAAGAAACATTTCGTATAATATTTAGTCAATTTAGAAAAAACATAAATATAAATTGTAACATTTGTAAGAATATAACATTTTAATAAAAACTACATATAAAACTTGTATTATAATTTCTCAAAATCTTTCGAAGGTCCCACAAATTATCTGGGTTTTCCAGATAACAAAATGTTAAACAGATTATTTTTTATTATAAGAATAAAAAATGATATATAAAAAAAAAAAATAGAAGACTAAAGAACAATGCAAATCTTAAACAAGTTCAATTGTTTGATAAAAAAAAAAAAGACGATATATTGCAATAAAAATGAATTATACAAAATTGACAGTTATTATAAAAAATTTACTGTTGTATTAGATATAAAAAAAATATAGTATGTAAAAATAAGGAATAATTCTCAAAAAAAATAAAATTAAAAAAAGTACAAAAAAAACTTTTTTTTAAAAGATAAGTAAAAGCAAAAAGCAATAATTTTAAAAATATAATTATATTTTTTATATAAATAAATCTAAAAAAATTTCCAGTTAGCATATAAATAAAAAGATTATTTATTTTGGTTTTTTTTTCTGTAACAGTTTGCTTACATCTTATTCAAAAAAAAACATTAAAATTTAAATTGGTAATTGTTGTAGCTGTTTTTATACAGGCTTTAATTTTTCATGTCTGGTATATGGATAAATGGATGTATTTACAATTACTTAAATTTATTTTCTTTTTAATATTTGAAGTTAAATTTAGTTATAAATATAAAAATAATTTATTTATAATACAAAGACTTTAATTTATAATTATAATTATACACGCAAAAGAAAAACGATTATTTTCTATTTTAGAAGCACATTTTATGTCTGAAAATCATTTTTCGTTCAATGAAGAAATTAAAAAATAAATTTTTCCTTAATTAAAAAAATTATCTTTTTGTTGTTAGATTGAAATGTAAATATAATAGAATTGAAAACATTAAAAATGTTTCATTTTTCTCACTTGTTTATATAAAAAACAATTTTTAAATGATATTAATATAATTTTTTAGGTAATTCGCTATCGGATAAAAAAAATCATAAAAAATATCTAGTAGAAAAAATTTATTAAAGTTTTAAAAAATGCAGTAATACTTTAGGGTAGCTTTTTATATTCAATTTTGAATATTAAAAATGACAGGATAGAAAATGATATTTTTAGAACGTTTTCCGTTTTTAAGGGAATGGAAAATGATTGTTTTTTCTCGGTGTGTAGTAAAAATATTATATACAATATTCTTTGAACTTCATCAGATGGGAAGTTATACTAAAATATATTAACTTCATAAACTATTACATTGTCATTCATTAATTTCTTAAGGAAATTTCATTGCTTTTTGAATTTTATTTGTCTATAAATTTTTATTTTTTTTTATTGATATAAAAAGCAAAATTTTAAATTTAAAAATTTTTATAAAATTTAACTTATTATAATAATTTTTTTTATAATAAAAATTTATAGTAAATACGTATCTTGCAAAAAGAGAATTAATAACACGAATAAAAAAAAAGTAATAATTTAAATATGTACTTTTTTTATACATATAAAAGAATAAAAATATAATAATAAAAAAATTTGAATAAAAAGTAATAATGTTTTATAAAAATTCAATATTTTTTTTAATAAAAACTATATATATTTATAATAAGCAAAGTATACAATTTATTTTTTTTATATTAAAGTAAAAAGTATTGTATTCAGCGTTGATGGTTAAGTGGTATAATTCTCGCCTGCCACGCGGGAGTCCCGGGTTCGATTCCCGGTCAACGCATTTTTAGATTAAATTTTTATAATTAAAATTATAAATAGTAAAATTAAAAATAAGTTTTTAAATAAAAATGCATTTATTTACGTATTTAGAAAAAAAAAACTTAGTAAAATTCTTAAATTTTAATTGTGACTTATGTTCTGGAAATTGAGCTTTATCTAACAAAATAATATAATTACAATATAATAAATAATAATAATATTTAGTATTTTTTATTTAATAATTTATTTCTTCTAGTTTTTCATGATGGCTTTAGTTTATTCTACTTTTCTATATACTTTAAATATATTTTTCATTTCTGTATATTTGACAAAGCTCCGATAATAAATATTTTGTTGATTGAATGATCATTATCTAAAATGGGTTTACAATAATTATATTTTTTATTTAGTTATAAAAGCAAAATTTGAAGAATTGAAAGAAATATATTAAAAAAGTAGGTTTTTTTTTAAACTAAACACAGAGAAAAAACAATCATTTTCCGTTCTCTCAAGAACAGGAATTGTTCTAAAAAGATTATTTTCTGTCCTGTCATTTCTAATATTCAAAATTAAATATATAGGGTTACCCTTTAGTTTTACCGCTTTTTTTAAAACTTAAATAACTTTTTTCTACTCTATATTTTTTATAATTTTTTTTATCCGATAGCGAATCACCTAAAAAATTTTATTAATATCATTAAAAAATTGTTTTTTATAAAAAACAAGTGAGAAAAATGAAACATTTTAAATGTTTCCAATTCTATTATTTTTACATTTCAATCTAACAACATAAAAATAATTTTTTTAATAAGAAAAAATTTGTTTTTTTTATTTTTTCATTAGACGAAAAATGATTTTTGGACACAAAATGTGCCTTTAGAATGGAAAATGATTGTTTTTCTTTTGCGTGTATCATAAACAGAAAATTTTTATTTATAAAACATGATAAATTTTTGTTTTTTGTATAAATTAGTAATTTTTTATATAATTTATAAATATAAATAAAGTTACTAAAATTTTAAATTTATAAAAATTTAGAAAAAATATTTTGTTTTTGGCGTATATAACTACATATTTTACACAAGCTTTTTATTAGACTGAACGCAATAAAAATATAAAAAAAGAAATCAATGATTTCTATCTCATACATTTTTACTTATTTACGCTCTTTTTGTCATTAATTCTTTACTATTTTATCAAACATAAAATTGAAAAGTTGTCAAAAACTTTTTTAATAATACTTTGTAGTTTTACTTACAAAAAAAAACTATTAAAACAATAAAAAAAAAAACCGTTTTAAAAATATAATATTAATTTACATGTTTATATAATTATACAATTAATTTAAAAAATATATTTATTTTTAATTATTACTAAGTTGCAATTTAAAAAAAAAATTGTTGTATTTTTAAAAAATAAGAATAATTTCAACTTTTTTTTATTATTTGTTTCTAATAAAAAAATGAAATGAATATTATATATATAAAACAATTTTATTATCTATTATTTTATAGTATTAATTTTTATTTTTTAAATTTTTTTTCTTTATTTATTTATACTCAGAAATAAATATTATTTTTCTGTTCTGTTTTGATATAGTACACAATAATAAATATTAAAAAAAAATAATTTTTTTTATAATTTAATTTTTTTGTAATAAGGAGATAATATATGCTATGTCGGAGAGAAACTACAGAATATCATAGACGCAGAACGTAAGTATAAAAAGAAAACATCTCGTATAATATTTAGTCACTTTCGAGGATACCAATTTATAAGTTGTACATATCCGGATAATCCGGATAACATTTTCTTTATTGAGAAAAATTGTCTTATAAATAAACTTTTAAAAAAAAGTAGTATGTTAATTTTTTTAATCAAATTTAAGTTACGTTTTGATTCAATTTGTAATATTCATTAAAAAAAATAAATATTAAAAATTTAGCAATAAAATGGTACGTAAAAAAAATTATTTATTCTAACAACAAACAATATTATTACTTTTTGTGTGCATTTTTTATATAATTGTTGAAATTGTAAGACTATCAAAAAATTTTTAATTTTTTTATTTATACAAACAAATGTATTGCATTATGATATAAAATATTTTAAAATATAAAATTTTGATAAATAATAAATTTTAAATTTTTTCAAACAAGAAGAAAAAGAGAATTCATGTCGCGAGTGGGGTTCGAACCCACGCATCTTTCGATATTGGAACTTAAGTCCAACGCCTTAGACCGCTCGGCCATCGCGACATATCTCCCACACTATTTATGATACCATTAATGTTTTTTTTTGAATTATTCTTATAAATTGAAATAAAATTAATTTAAAAAAATTTGTAATAATTAAATAATATATGTAATTTTAATAAAACTACATAATATTATTAACACAAAACGTAAGTATAAAAAGAAACATTTTGTATAATATTTAGTCAATTTAATAGAAACATATAAATTGTAATATTTGTAAGATTATAACACTTTACTAAAAGCTAGTTATAAACTTGTGTTTTATTCTTTGGAATCTCCTAAAGGTCCCATTTATATCCGAATTTCATAGATTACAAATTAATAGAAGTTTTTATTCAAGTTTTATTAAAAATAATTGATATTAATTTTACTTAAACTTTTTATCATTCTAGTAAACGTGTAGTAATACATACCTTTTTTTAATTTTAAAAAAATTCTAATAATTTAAAATTACTTTTTTTAACTGTTAAATTTTAATATAAAAAACAAAACAAACGTACTTTTTGTTACGTTTTAAATAATATATTAAATAGAATAATGCATTTAAAAAAATTTTTTTCATTATTAAAATATAACAAATCTAATCTTTACAATTACAAGGAAATATTTATATAACAATATAGGGGCGTATACTTAGGGCGTATCCGACATAGGACGGATAACATAATTAATCCCCTTTTAAATATTAATTTTTAAAAAAAAAAAAATTTTATTATAAAGTAATAAAATTTATAAGTTGTCTTATCTAAAAACCATAAATGATCACAATAAAAAAATTAAAGTTATAGTAAAAATTGTTTAAATTATACTTTTAATACATACTTATATAGAAATATTATCACTTTGTTTCCTTTCTTAAATTTAACACCATTTTTATCATATTTTTTTTAGCCTAACAATATTACCATTTTCTTATGATTTATTTTTAAAAATTTAATTTTAATTTCAATTATATTTACTTTTAATCTGGAGCAATTTTAATTTAATCTAATCCAACTTTTCTAAAACGTTTATTTGTACACAGGAAAATAAATCGTGACATTTCACTCTGTGACAATTTGCATAAATTATAACAACCGTTTTTCAGTACGTTTTTTTTCCTGCAAAAAAAAATGTAATGTGTTTAAATGTCACGAGAAAATTATTTTCAAGAAAAAAAAAAGAAAATTAATAAAAATATTAATATAATATTTTTTATCTTAGTAAAATAAAATTTTATTTGTAATAACACTTTTTAAATAAACAATAAAAATATTTTAAATTTTTTTCCTTGATTATTACAAAATATTATTTTGTTATTAAAGTTTATATATGCAATTTTTTTTATAGATTGGAAATTTTTATTATCATGTTATTTATTAAGTATTATGTTTGTTATTGTAAAAATATCATTTGCTGTTTTCTTTTTCCTGCTTATCATGGTCATGTAATTCTCCAACATAGTTCTGGTAAATACAATTTGTTTCACTGTCTTATTGAAGAATGTAATTCTTCTGATACTGATTATAGATTCTCATCTTAAAATAAGCATTTAAAAACATCTCATGAAATTGCAAACATTGAAGGTAATTTTATTTGAAAATTAGACTTAATTTATTAAATACAAATAATTATACAAGGTTATAATAAAGTCAATGTATATTTTTTAAAAATTTAATAACTTTTTTTTACTAAATATTTTTTTGTGACCTTTTTTTTATCTAACAGAGAATCATTTAGAAAATTATATAGTTTACATCAAAAATTGTTTTTTATATAAACAAGTAAAGAAAAATGAAACATTTAAAACGGTCCTAATTTTTTTATTAAGTTATTTTTTAAATGTTAAATGTTAGTATAATAGATTTATTTTACGTCGCAATAAACAGATAGATAGACATGACAAAAGAAAAAAAGAGATATTTATATACTTTTATTTTATTGATGACTACTCATCAAACATTAAATATATTTTTTAAACTATTGAAATGCTTCTAATTTTTATCTTCCACTAGTTTAAAATTTTTTTTTTATAAAAAATGACTTTATTTAAAAAAAATTTTAAAGACAATATTTTATTAAAAAAAACGATAAAATTTGTAAGTGTTGTTTTAAAAGGAAAAAAAGGTTTTTAAATACGTAAAAAACACTTTAATGATATTATTATCCATACCTAATAAAATATAATTTAAAAAAATGTTTTTATATTATTAAAATTTATAAAAATACCATAATATAGTTATATCTTTAATTTATTTAAAAGTATTTTTTTAAGTAAGATCTTGTAATATTTTATACTTTTATTAATTTTCTATCAGATAAAAAAAAATCATTAAAATATATAAATTCAAAAAAAAAAGTTATTTAATTTTTAAAAAATGTATATTGACTTAACTGTGACCCTGTATATTTAAAGTTTTAAATATATTATAAAATTTTTTAAAAAGTTTTGTAATATAATTTTTTAAGGTAATGTCAATGAAAATTTTTATATAAATAAGTATAATGAGTATATAAAAGATTCATTGATGGTAGAAAATATTACAATGTTTTATGATAAAGGGTGACCCAAAAGTAGTGTCACTTTTAAAAAAAAATAAATAACTTTTTTTCTATTTTCTATTGCTTTATGACTTTTTTTATCTAATAGATTAACACCTAACAAATTTTATTAGTATTATTAAGAAATTGTTTTCTATATTAATAAGTAAAAGTAAATAAAACATTAAAAAGTTTCCCAATTTTTGTTTAATTGTGACACTACTTTTGAGACACCCTTTACAATATATAATCCGGTGAATAGATATAATTTACAAGAAGAAACAATGGAATTTAAAAAACAAAATGAAATATTAATTTATTTAAGTAAATTTATGTTAACAGAAAAAGCTACAATGGGTTTAATATATATGGTCAAAAAAATTCTTCATTTAACTAGTAATTTTAAGTGGTTTCAAAAATAGATATTAAAAAATTTTTAAAAATTAATGATGTTAAAGAAAATAAGTTAATGGAAGAACTTGATAGTGAATATAATTTTAATCAGATTGTTAGTATTACTAAAAGAAATCCTAATAACTTATATACAACAGATTTAAATAAGGATTTAGAGTCATTTATTGAAAAATTTTCAAACACAGAAGATTTTAATTTTTCGAATAATTTAGAAAATAATATTTTAGAGTTAACATTTTATGGTAATAAAGTTTTTGTTTATAATCCATTAGGTGTGTTAAAATAATTAATGAAAAAATAACGGCATCTTATAAAACTCACATTAAAATTTTTTGAGATTAGAAATAAAAATAATGTCATAAAATATTTAAATAATTTAATTTACATTATAAATATTAAATATATTTGAAATATACTAATTGCCAATATTTACAGGTCCAAATAAATCTGAAAGTTCAATTTTACATTTTTGTGTCAGAATAAATGAAATGCGATCAAGTAAATTAGAGGTTTGTAATTAAAAATTTTCAAATGTTTTTTAAAAGATATTAAGTATATTATTTTTTAGTATTTATAAAATAATAGTACAAATTAAATATTTAAATTTATAATTCCTATTTTAGTGCATAAGAACATATGGCTTAATGAAAGCAAAGTATGCAAAAAAATATGGATACAGAAATCTTACTTCAAAATGTATATATGAAATTAATAATACATATATAAATGTAAACAATAAGATATTACAATTGAAAGTTACTAGAGATAATTTATATTTACAAATTATTTATGGTTTACCACGTATTTTTCGTAACGCAGGTGATAAACATGCATGTCATATATGCATGGTAGCGCCAAAAAATTTTAACCGGTATTTGATAGTTGATAAAGTTGAATTTTTTGAAAGACGTGATTTGACGATTGGACCATTGATGTATCCAGTAAATATTATTGGAAACTATTTTCATGATATATTTAAAGGTGTTATGGGGTATACATTATATTTGTCCGTAAATTATGTTTTGAATAAGAAATTTATAACTGCTGAAGAATTGTCTAATGAAATAAATCATTATGTGAAAAATATTAAAAAAATTCAAAGCTTAGGAAAAGTTTTAAATAAACAATTTTTTAAATATAAACATTGTTCAATGGATAGGTTGAGTAAAAAAGCCAAGTATCCTCTTTCTGGTAATCAAACATTATCAGTTTTTACAACATTTCAACAGTGGTTACATGATCTTAATAGAAGTGTAAAGAAGATGTTTATCAATTAGTATCAACTTTAACAATTTTATATAAATTGATTATTTATCGTGGTGAATTATCTGCCAATTACTATAAAAAATTTACAATGGTAACTACTTTTTATTTTAAAAAATTAATAAATTGTTGTAGTAATTATCAGATACGTTTTAAATTTCACATGTTGTTGCATTATAGAAAAATAATTCAGGTTCAGAAAAATACATATCAATATAATAATTGTAGATATGAATTTAAAAATGGCTTTGTTAAAAAAATGCTTAATGTAAGTAATATACTATTAATAAATGTATTTTTTTAGATATCAATGAATTATCGATATCCTACTTACAAAGCTTTAAAAAAGTTAAGACAACGTGAAAATATTTCAAATGTTGTAGAATGTGTTTCACACAATGTAGAAATTGTTGATGATGAAAAAAAGCCTGATTATATAACAAATTTTAACTTTAAAGAATATGCTAACACATTAGACAATTCATATCACTATAGAAGTGATACTTCTGAATTTTCTGACAAAGAAAGTGATCTTGAATATGAAAGTGATGATGATGAATTATAAAAAAAATAATTTTTATAAAACTATAAATTTAATTTAATTATATTTAAATATTGTAAAAAAAAAATATTTTTATTTAAAGAATAATTCCTTTTTTTTTTCTTTACCTAAGTTTTCCTTTTTCTTCCTCTTTTTTTCTAAAGTAAAGTATGAAAATAAAACAACATTATCCCAATCAAAAAAATTTTATGTATTCTTAATTTTACCTATTTTTATATTCTAAATTTTACGTATTTTTATTTCTCTTAAATTGTTTTTTAGATATAATAAAATATTTCGACTTATTTCGATTTCAATTCTACTCATTGGAATACTTCGGATTATTACAATTGTTATTTTCAACTCGGTACTTCAACATCTAAATTTTGATTACATCAACAGAATTTTGATTATACCGATTGCCTAATTTGACATTACTTACGTCATACATAAATAGCTACTGTGGTACAACTACTTCAATCACAACTTCTGCTGATTCACGTCCACCTACGACTATCACATCAGCTCCAATCTAACATTGCCTGGTCTACACTTTTTACAAGGAAGCTACAGTTGACTTTACCTTTAATTTCTTTCTACGTGGTCTATTTTTAAGAAGCCTTACTCGACTTCAATTGTACACTACAGCAAGGAAAATCTCATTGGTGCCACTACTATTGCCTCTTAACTTAAACGAAGATTCTACGTCGTTTACAAGAGCATAGTTGAATTTTATTTATCAAGTGTCATCATTTTTTTCATCCTTTTTACTATATTAGTTCTACAACTATATTAGTGAATTTTATATCAATTTATAAGATCATCCCAAAAGACATAACCCTGGAGTGGAAAATAGAAGCTACGTACACTATCCTACTCACTCTCAGAAGAATTCATTTTCAACAAGACCAAGAAACCCCAGAGATACTTAACAAATTGGAAGAACTTGCTAATATACGTAGCGACATCTTTGACCTATCTGAAAGAAATAGAAATAGAGTAGCATTACTTCTTCTTGAGGAATCACAACTTTTACAAGAACAAAATCAAGTCATGTTACATATACCAACAATCTAGAACTTTACAACTCCAAGATGGCAATTGCTACTTTTATAAGCATCTTGGAGAAAGCTATGAAAAGAGATGGTATTGAAGATGAACAAGCTAAAGTGGATATCTTGTGTTTGAAGATGTCACTACATATCTATGAAAAAATTAGTGATTTTGATAGATATGATGAAATTACTAAATATTTGATTGCAAATTTTGACAATAGAATTTCTAAAAAAACTGCACAGTCTCGTTTGCGTGTAGTGAAGTTAAACATGACATGAAATCTCTTGAAGAATCTTTAAGAGAGATTGGAAAATTGGTAGAACAAGCAAATCCTGAAATAAATGGTGAGTTATTATTGTGTCAGCAAGTAAGTAATTGTACTTCTAGACTTCACTCTGATGATAAACTTTGGGAATTTTCTGCCGACATCTCTCCCAACTCTTGGGAACAATACGTTAATGAAATGGTTGCAAAACAAATACTGCTTAATGATCATCGTAATCACTCAAACAATAGAAAGCCAAAGAAAATTGACATTTCTGATCGCTGCAAAGTTCATCAAAAAGGTTTTCATACCAATGCGGAATGTAGATCTCAACAAAATTCTTCTAATAATACAAGTCAAAAAAGATATCATAGAAATAAACCTAGGAGTGAAAACAATAGTTTAAATGCTTACTCCATATCTAAAAGGAATTCTAAACTTGTTTATGAAAAGGTAATTTTAACTACAACTTTAAATACTATATCTTAACAAACCAATATTTGCCACTTGGATGTAATGATTGATATTGAGCTTCTCACATTTTTATTAATAATGAAATGGCTGAGGAATTGAATCTTCAAGTTTCTGAGAAGCCTGGTCTTTTAATCTCCACTGGTAGAAAAAAAAATCTTATCAAAACTTACTGATACACCAATACAAGTTAAACTTAATGGAAAAACTATTACTATTCCAACAGAAGACCTACTTATCATAGACAGTGAAATACCAATGATATTTGAAATGCTTGGTCTTCGAAAATTAAATTACTGTATAAAATTCTTAGACAATACTGATGAAAAAAAGTTTCCATTTTATACAATCAATGTACTAATGGGAAATGAATCTGAAATTACTTTAAAAGAAAATCTATTAAAGAAATATCCTGGTGGATAAACAAATTCGATATAGGATGCTGTATCTTAAAAGCCCCTTTAATTAAATTTTATAAAGTAGAACTAGGTGCTACTAAACGCTATGACCCAGTTCCACCAATTCTTAATGAATTAGAAAAACAAATACAACAATTTGTACGTCTCAAAATTCTAACTCCATCATACACTGCCAAATATGTTGCCAATAATTTGGGAGTTCAATAAATCTAATGGATCCATACGTCTTGTAACTGACTTTAGAGAAGTTAATCAAATTGTGGTAAAAAACCGGTATGTTTCTGAAAAAGTAACTACCATTTTAAAAGATATTCAACAATACTCTGTTTGTTTATCATTAGATATAACAAATGCTTATTCACAAGTACGTTTGCATGATTTAAATCTTGATACTCTAGGCTGCCGTTTAAAAAACCAAGTTTTTGCATATCAACGTCTACCACAAGGATTTTGCAACTCACCCTCTTACTTTCAACGCATTGTTGACAACCTAATTGGAACCCATAAAAACGTCATAATATACCAAGATGATGTACTCATCCTGTCTCTTGATCTTCAATCTCACACAAAAGATGTTGAAGCTGTTATTTCAAAACTTACTCAAGCAGGTTTTAAACTCAACTTATCAAAGTGCCATTTTTTAAAGGAAGAATGTGAATTTCTTGGTTATAAATTATGTTCTACTGGTATTTGTCCCACAGAGGAATTTCTGTTAAGAATAAAAACGTATCCTAAATGTCAATCTACAGCTGATTTAAGAAAATTTAAAGGAATCTTTAACTACATCAAACATTTTATACCTAGTTCAAGTTCCTTAATGATTAATCTCAACATTTCCATTGGTGATACCTCTAAGAAAGAGGGAAGAAAAAAAAAAACAATTCCAGAACAGGTAAAGGAAGATATTAAACGTATGATTAATGCCGCTGCTAAAACAAATGGTATAAAATTTTTTTGACTACAATTAAATGTTTTATTTATTTTGTGACGGAAGTTCTACTGGTGTAGGAGCTACACTTTGCCAATCCTACAAAACTATCACAACTCCTGAAGCTCACATTAATTTTAAAGACTTTTACGCTGTAGCATTTTATTCTACATCATGAAAACCATACCAACGCAATGCACCAAGTGTTCTTTACGAAATACGTGCCATAAGTTATTCATTAACGTATTTTTCAGAAATAATATGTAGTTGTCCAATAGTTATACTTACAGATCACAAAAATTTACTTTCTATAGTAAGTACTTCAACTGATTACCGATTTTTAAAGTATGCATTCAACATTGCTAGTTATAATCCGTTGCTAGTTTGGATCTCTGGTTTTTCTAATTCAACTGCAGATTGGTTATCCCGCCAACAAGCCTACCCTACTACTTCTTCATCTCAGGAAAGGGAGGACAAAGTGCTAATGCACCTTTCAAAAACTCAAAAATTACAAAAAAATTAAAAAAACTGTACAAAAGAAATTAAAAAATTGGCTTTAAAATATTTTGAAATTTACCATTCCAAATCCATTCATAACAATATTCAGAAAATATGGTACATAATAAAAGAAAATTGGTTAAACAAAAGTTTTAGTCCAAGAGAAACCAAAAAAATATTATCAATTATTAGAAAAATGATAGATCGATGCCAAGTATGTTTAAGTGAAAATTCTATTAGGAGAAAAAAACCTAAATCTTCTAACTATACTTATCCATTGGAGAAAGTTTATACCGATCTAAGCACATTTGAGAAAGTCGCTGGAAATCCTAAAGCTGGTCAAATTATTGTTATCTCAATAATAGACGCCTTTAGTAATTATCTTATAGCTGGAACAATTTCTAATACTACTTCAAAGACAATTTCAAAGTTCTTTGAAGTTCATCTCTTCAATCAATTTGGCTATCCTAAACAAATACATTCAGACAATACCAAATACTATACTGAAGGAGCTTTTGCTAAAATGTGTAAATCTTATGGAATAATACAAAGTTTTTCTATTAAATAATCTCATGCTACAAAACAAATGGTAGAGAGATCATTTTTGACACTTTAATTAGCAATTAGAAAACATTACTCTGAAACTAACAAAAATACATGGATATCACGCTTACCATGGACAATATACCAGATCAACAATTCTTGTTTTGCTGAAGAAAATTACTCTCCTAATCAATTAATCTATTCTTTTCCTCATCGTACTATATTGGGGGATGAAAGCAACAATAAAATTTTAAATGATAATTTTAAGGAATATCATGCCATAAAAAAAGAAATTATGAAATTACCAACAAGAAAAATTATTTTTTCTAATGATGGAAAAAGGGGAAAGCTTGGAAAACAAAACCTATCTGGAACAGCTGTGGAAATATTGAATCCACTTTCTAATCACCCTACATTTCAAGTATTACCTGATAACACTACAGATCTAAGAAAGATACAGAAAGTATCTAGTCAAAGCTGTAGAGTTCCAGATATCTTTTCGAGCACGACTGGAGCTCAGCCGATCACTGGAACTAGAAGTTGAAAAATTTTTGAGGGAGCTTTATTAACTAGGGGGAGAGTAAGAAAAAACAACATTATACCAACAGCTTTATCTCAATCAAAATCTTATTCTAAATTTTACCTTTTTTTTTTATATTCTAAATTTTACGTATTTTTATTTTTCTTAAATTGTATTTTCTAGGTATAATAAAATATTTCGACTCTTGGTAGAAATTTTATCTTACAGACTGATTCTTTACCACTCAAGTTCATTTTTTCACCAGATACTTCGTTGCCGAATATTATTTTAAGGAGAATTGACAGATGGGCCTGTCAAATAAAGAGATTCCAATTCACCACAGAATACGTTAATACTAAAATGTTCGGGAAGGTTGACGGCCTATTCAGACTTCCATTAAAAGACAAACAAAAATGGGAAAAGAATGATACTGGACAGGCATCCATTTTAGTAATTGAAAACTCTCCTATTGATTGGGAAAGAGTGGCATTTGAAACTAAGAATGACCGAGTTTGTAAAACAATTTTGAAATTTTTGAGACTTGAAATGTTATGAGAAAATTAAATTTCAGTTATCTGAAACAAACGGCATTATTATGAAGAGCAAACAAATGCTAATACCTGTGAGTTTAATAAAGGATATACTTAAGAAACTTCATGAAGGCCACACTGGCATAGTAAGAATGAAGATTCTGGCAAGGTCAAATGTATACTAGCCCGGCATTAATAATGATATAGAAGAATTATCTAAAAGATGTGAAACCTGTATAAAGATAAGAATTCCTGTTAATAAAACTAACCTTCATCTATGGCAGCCTTTTAGTCAAAGTTTCAAGCGTATTCATTTAGATATTTGTGGTCCCATGAATGGGAAATCATATTTAGTTGTTTACGACACTTATACTTGTTTTCCATTCATTGTTCTGCTAAGAAAGGGTGATTCTGATGAAATAATTAAGATTCATGACAACATTTTTATAGATTTCCAGTTTCCAAAACTGGTAGTTGGCGACAACAGAAGAAACTTGATATCTAAAAAGATTGGGAGTTATTACAAACAAAATGGGATTAGACACTTTACCTCTCCTCTATACCATCCTCAATCTAATGGGGCAGCGGGAAACTTGGTTAAAAAGTTCAAGATTTTATATTATAAAAGCTTAAAAGATGGTTTGTCAGAATCTGAAGCTGTTAAATTGTTTTTGAAGACTTACAGAAACATTCCTTTCATCAGAACAATGAAAACCCCATCAGAATTAATGTTTAAAAATGTTACGAAATTAATCAAAAAGAATTACAATATTCCAATAGAAAACAAAAATAGTTATAAGAGTGACACTAAAGAAATTTTTGGAAAATTTTTTTCCAATAGAAAAGAAATGCCTGGTAATACTTCTGAAAAAGAAAAAGAATTTTCTAGAAAGAAAATAAATAAAGAGTTTAAAGTTATTGATCATGTTTGGGAGAGGACAAAAAACAAGTTAGAAAGGGAAAAAGCAATTGTCAAACAGCGTATAGGATTCAACATCTACAAACTAATACCTTAAAAATGGTACAGGTAGTTTTGTCAGACACTCTAACCAAATCAGGAAAAGAAAATGTGATTCTCCTGCAGTTTTAAGAAGAAGTGCCAGAATAAGTAAGATGCCAAGAAAATGTTACAAAGAGGGGAAATAAAATATATGAATATTATATATGAAAATATAAATAAGAATTTATATAAAAATAAATTTATTGACTATTTAAAATGTAATATTTTTTATATATTTAATAAAGGTTTAATTATTACTTTTATTCTTGTAATACATTTCAGTAAGTTTCATTTTTTATTAAAAAATAAAATAAGAAGCAAATTAATAAAAATATAATATTAATTCAAATGTTTTGTTTTATTAAAAAAAGTTTTTTTTGTAAAATAAAAAAAATATTTTTTCCAAGATATTTAAACAGTAGTTTTTTGTATACTTTCCAAAAATTCTCTCAATAGGTAAGTTTATCATTTTTCTGTGTATTTATCATTAGGTAGTTTCAAAAGGTTGATTAGTCAATTGGTTAATAACTATCTTCTTATCTTTTGTTTCACAAGTTCGATGTTCCCCTATGTCTTCATTTCTTCTTCCTTAGTCTTCTTCATCGGTCCTCTTCTTCTCCTGTTTCACAATAAAAATTCGCGCGTCAATTTCTTCCAATACTTAATAAATACGTAACTGAAACATCTCTCAAATTCTTTTTTTTTTAATTAAAATGTAGACATTTTTTTTTCTAGTGGATAGCGGGACATATTTTCTAAAATTAATTTTTCCAAAATGTCCCACAAACGCGGGAATTTCGTTGGCGTCACTAAAAAAAAAGACAAAGTGTCCCGATTAGTTTTTCTGTGTAGCATTAATTTTGCTTACAAAATATACATTTTTTTTCTTCATCTTTTCCTCTTATAACATAGCCTGATTCCCATGACAAATTGAATTTTTTTATCTTATTCTTCAAATTATGTTGTTTCAACATAACCTTGACCCTTTTCTACTAGCTCCTCTGCTCTTACTAGTACATGTGCGGTTTTATTATGTTTATTTATTAATTTATTTCTTGTGGCTGCAACAACTTATTTATTTAATTTCTTCGCTACTTTTTAAACAGTTTCATTTCTTTTGGAATCCAAAATACATTTAACATTAACATTTTTATCTATATCTATTTTATGAAATATTTCCCAACCATACATTAACTTATGTGGCGTATTAGTCGTTGTAGTATACGGTAAGTTATTATTAAAATAAACTTTTTTTCTAAAAATTTTAGTCTATTTTTCCTCTGTTTTTATATTACCAATCAACTTTCTTGCTACTTTTTGGATTGTTAAAAAAAATATTTCGATAACTGTTGATGTTTATGTTGATGTTTTACTCCTATTTCCTAATCACGGCCATATTCTTCTTTTATCAATTAACCTATTTTTATAAAATAATGTGCTCCATCTGACATAAATATTCTTGCACAACCAAAAGGATATACACATTTTTTTCTATACATTTCTCCTACTCTTCAGCTACACAAGATTTTGAAAATTTTATAAATTCATATTTAGTAAACAAATCAATCTCGACTATTGTAAATTAAAATCATTTTCATCACTTATTAACTGTCTTAGGACGTCCCACATAATTCTCATCATTTATTCTTCAATTGGTTGAGCCGAAATGATTAATTTACTATCTTTAGGATCTTCTGATTTTGCACAATTAATTCGTTTTTCTAATAACAATTTACAGGGTGTTCAAAAAGTCGGCCGGAAATTTTTAAAATTATAATAACTTTTTTTCTACTTTTTATTTTTTTATGATTATTTGTTCTTATAAAGAATTATTATTATAATTATTTAAACAATGTAAAAGATTTTTTTTAATATAAACAATCAATAAAAAATAAAGATTTTTACAATTTTTTTAAAATTATTTTAAAATAAAAAATACATTTTTTAAACTATCAAAATGTTTCTAATTCTTATCTTTTAATACACTCAAACCTTTTTTTGTGCGGTTTTTTTATGTGCGGTTTTTTTTTGCGCAGTACATAAAAATTTCAACCAAACCTGCTATTTTTTTTTATTAATAATTTTGTCAATGATATTCTAATTTGATTGTAATTTTCATATACGATACAACAAAATTGCACAAAAAAAGACAGCACAAAAAAAAGTTTGGGTGTTTTTTCTAAACTAGATTTCAAAAGGTTTGGCGAGATTTCATGTAGCTGCTAAGCCTTGTGACTTGATTTTGTTAGAAAAAAGATTCCTAATTATTTTCTAAGTGAGACTTTTTTTATGCGTTTTTTTGAATGCGGTGCCTATTCACCGTACAAAAACAGGTTTGAATGTACTTACAGATATGATAAAAACTAATTCTTTATTCAAAATTTATAAGTTTAGTAAAACTTTGAATATTTTAATAGTATATATATTTTGATTAATCCGATATTCTTTTCTTTAAAGTAGGTCTAGTTTTGCTTAATTATGTTTAAAAATATAAACGTTATTAATAAAAATATGCGGATTGTTATTTATAAAATATTCTGTTTATTTTTTTTTCTTTTTTTTTTAATTATAAGTTTTGCTTATACGTTGAAAAAATGATATCAAATACTGAGAAATTTTTTTATACATGTTTACGTTTTCAATGATGGTTTGGTTCATACTTTAAAAATATTAAAAAAAAGTGATAAATTATTAAAGAAAAAATAAAAAAAATGAAGAGATATGCTTGGAAAAATTTATAAATCAAAGCTTCATAAATATCAAAATTAAAAAAAAATTTGAGACTGTTAAAATAAACTTTAAAAACGTATTTACAAAAAGAAGATTAGAGAAAGTTCAAGAATATATTTATACTTAGATGTTTTGTTTTGATTGAACCTTAAAGACTGGTTATAAAAATAAGAAAAAATTTTAAAAAGAATATCTTTGTAGAAAATAAATTTTACTACCAATTTAAAGAATAGTTTACACGCGTTATGTATTTTCAAAATTTAAAAACAAAAATTGCTTTAGGAAATTAAAGTTTATTTGCTTATTTTTTTATTTTTGTTAAAAATCCAGAAAATTAGTATTACTTTTGCCGTTAATATAAAATAATATGAATTTTATACGATTATAATATTGTTTATAACTGATAAATATTATTTATTTTAATTTATTTTATGTTAAATGCGTTTGAATTAACTATACGTGAACAAAAATGATGATTTATTAAATTTGATTAATCATCGAAAAGATAACAAATTTTTGAAAAAATTTACAATTGAAAAAAAAAATGAAGTAAACAAAATGAAATTTTTATTTTTATAAACTTATTTTCAAAAGTGTTTCAATTAAAATATTTAAAATTAAGTTAAAAATTTTTTTGAAAGTAACTGAAATTTGACAATTTAACTATATAATTTTTATTTGTAACAGCTCTTATAATAGAAAACAAAAAAAAATATTAAAAAAATACAAAAATTTTTTAAAAGTTTTAAAATATAAAAAGATATTACAAAATTAAAAAATTATTACAAATTTTTTAAAATTTATTTACAAAAAGTTTTTTATAAAACATTTACAAAACAATTATAAAAAAAATGTATAATTTTTTTTTTAAATTTGATTGAAAAACATAATTTTATAATTGGATTCTTTTTTCCAAGCTCAATTATCCTTTTTCCTCTCCATTTGTTACTACATAAAATTATTTATTTTTTAAAGTTTTTTTTTTAATAGAGTTATGAAATATAGAAAATACAATAATAAATACTAAATTATTTAGAAATATTTGCAAACTGATTCTCACGATTAAGTTGTAAACAAAGATAAGAATGTTTAATTTTTTTAAAAATAAACTCACATTAAAATAAAAACAAGATTTTATTTTTATACCACAATGTAGTTTACATAATTTAATGAGTGACTAAGCTGTTTATTGCAACATTTAACTTATTTAAGAAAGAGTTGAAGACCTGCTTATACAATGGTATCTATTATACCCTTTTTTATTTTAACTACCTATGTTATATATACAAATAAAATAAAATATTTCTTTGACCAACAGTTTCTTGGACAAAGTAAAATTGCCTTTTCTTAATATCCTAGCAATCAGTTTTAGTATAAAAAAAAGCAAGAGTGAAGTCACACTGCAAATAATTATTACAATAATTGTGTTACCACTTGTTTAACTAAGTCACTTTTCTATTCGCCTTACTTTTTACACAACAACACATAAGTTGTAGAGCAAATTTTAGAAAACTTATTATTTATTGCCGGTAATGTAGACAAAGCAACACAAATTGTTTGAATATTATGTATCATTTTGCATCGTATCCACGGACTCATTTATAAATTCCAGACTATCACAAATTTTAATTAAAAATTCGTTTTTCAATTTAAAAATTAATACATTGTGTTATCTAGTCTTAATTTAATCAGACTAGTCTCAAACTTCTCAATCTGTTGATTGATAGGTCTAACTACTGTACTATAATCAGCTGTTAAACTATTAGTTGCCCAAAAGTTTTCTTTTAAGACAACTAAAGTTTTTTCAAGTTGAACAACTGATAATTTTATTGAAGATTTTACTTTTATAGTGTCGATTTTCAGCTTCTTCACTATGTTAATTGCTGAAAGACAAAAATCTTTTTTTCCAGTAATCTTTTTAGGTAGTCGTTTTACTTTGTTGAGCAAAACTAACGCTTTTTTCTTTGCCATCAGCGCCGCATTTAGGCTAAATTACTTTAAACCTTTTTTAATCAGTTGGATCATTTTCTTATCTATGCCAGAGACTAATTTGTCCAAGTTTTACATGATTCTCTGCTTTGGCGGGTAGTGAATTAATGTAATGTTATTATGGTATTTAACAAGCGGTAAATTAAAAAAAAAGTATATTAAAACGAATTAAAAATAATACTTTTTTCATGTAAGAATCACCTTTTATATAACGGAATATTTTTTTATTAATACTCACACCTTTATAAGTAAAGAAAGAAACATTCTATAGTAAATTTTTATTTAAATATTTTATTTAAATATTTTCTGATGAACACCACAATAGTAGAGGAAATAAAAAAACTTAGTATATTGTACCGTGGCCACGATACTTAACAATCTAAAATTATTTAAAATTATTAAAAAAATCAAAATTATTTTATATATAAAAAATAAAATTAGGTTAATAAAAATACTTATAAAAAAAATGGTTTTAAAAAAAAATGGGGTGGCAAAATACTTATAAAAAAGAAAATGAATTTGAAATGAACTATTTTGAAATAGTTCAGACCGGGTACAAAGATTTCTATAAACAATATTTCAAAAAGATTTTATATAAATATAAAAATATAAAAAATAAATTAATTTCTTACTCTATTATTATAATAAATATTAATGGTAATTTTACCCATTAAGAAAATAAACAATAACAATCACAATAACAATAATCAATAAAAAAAAAGAGAATTTTTTAATTAAAAAACTAAATTTTTATAATATCGAAAAAAATACTTTAATTGAAAGACCACCATTTTAGTATGATGAGTTGAAATCATGCTGGTAATTGAGTTGTGGATGAAGCAGTTGGAGCAGTCGGAGTAATAGATAGAGATTGTTAACTTTGTTGGTTTTGCTTATTTTGAAGATTTTCCTCTTCTCCATCATTTGAAAGATTTCCTGAAAAAATAAACGTTTTATTAATTTAGAAAAAAAAAAAGAACTTACCAGAAAAATAGAATCATACCAACTCTCTTTGCTTGTAGAAAAGATAAATTTGAAAAATAGATAATAAGATACTGATAAATTAGAGACAAATAAAGAAAATTAATTGTTTATTTTAATAAAAAAACTTGTCTTGAAGACCCATAGTATAAAGCTAAAAAATTTTAATATATATATATATACAGGTATAATTTTATTAAAAATTATTATTGTAGAAAAAAAGAAATTTTTACAATTGTAAATATTTTTCTAACGATAGAAATTGGATACAAGGAATTTTGTATAAAGAAACGCTTTAGAGAAATGTTTATGTTCAAGAATTACTTTAAGAACAAATTTAAGTCTATTCTTAAGAATTCCTTTTTTGTAAATGTAGAGGACAACATTTTTCATAGCAGGGAGACGTTGTGGAATCCAGGATCACACCCAATTGATCAAGTATAAATTATGATACGTTGAGATAGTTAATCTTTTGTTGGTGGATGATAGTTAATTTTAATGATTATATTTTATTTTTAGTTTGATTGTTTATGTCATAAAAGTTTATTTTGTATAATTACGTTTTGTTTATCATTTTATAGTTAATAATTGAACGTAAAAGTAATAAACTTTTATGGTAATGACCGCTAGCCATAAGGTATTTTCCATCAGTAATTCTTTTATTTTATTGCTATTGAACTCAAGCGTGTAATCGGGTGGTAAATCTATTTTATTTTTAGCTTTATCTGCATTACTACGTCCAGGCTCGATGCTAGCCTTCTTTTCTATAGAAACGTTGTTTACTTTCTTTTGTCTGCCTGGCTTAGTTTTGCCGCTATCTTTCTTCCGTTGTTTGATCATTTTAGCAACTGTCTTTTTACGCCTTTTTCATCTAGCGTTCTCCAAGCGTCTTTTTTTTATCAACACTTAAAGCTGTTGCTTTAAAAAAAGGAGTAACTGTACTACTCGCCTTTTCCATACTAAACACACCAGATAGTTGAAGTTTTGATTTGACAATTTTTGGCTGGCTTTTTGTTCTTTTTTGCCTGTTGGTTTTTAACAGGATTTTAGTTTTTCACCTTGTAATTTTTAACTAATTTGGTTTTCTTCCTTTATTACTAAACATATGCTGATTTGATCAGTTAGAATCCAAAAAAGTGGTTATGGTTTGAATCATGAGAACCATAACTTAAGCTAAGACATTTTTGTTAATTTTTTTGATGCGTTACTTTGGTGCTTGGCCATTTTAATGTCTTTTTTTGTGTTATGATCTAATTTAAAAATAAAAACAAATTCTTCTATAAAAAGACGTTCAAACACGTAAGAAAATACTGAAAGAATCACGTACAACAAAATAAACGCAAAGGGAATCGATAGAGAAATTTATTTAAACGACAAGTATACGTAACAACATAATTAAACTTTAACTGATAAGTGCATTAGCATTATTACACTGTCTGCAATGACAACAGTGGGGCAATATTACCACCCATCTTACTGCATCTCGTCTCTTCGTCATTTTTCCTATCCTACAGCGCCACTATTGTCTCAGTACCAATTTCCCTACTTACTGTTTCAAGTAAAAAGAATGTATGTCAAATATAATTGCACGTAGGTCAGTAGGACCTTGTTGCTCTGTTTCAAAGTACAGAATATGTTTAGTGTGAAACCCAGTCATTGATTCTTGGATGATTATGTATTTGGGCATAATCTAAGTAAGATTTTTTAACACCTCTTTAATAATCTTACTAAAATAGTACTAAGATAAGAAACTTGTAGAACTTAGGGATGAAAGCAACTATGACTTTATTTTTACACGCACCACGTTTTTTTATTGCAGTCCAGTTTCGTTGTAGTTTATCCTTTAAAACATATAAATTTTTACCCAGACAAGTTTTAAGTATTTTAACCGTTTTTTTGCCACCATTAAAAAAAAATCTAAAATGAACTTGTCGATGTTTCGATTGTTCTGCAAGGCAATACTTAACAATTTCAGATCGTCTGTAAGTAAGCTTTTAACTTTACCATTCAAACTCATAATTGTAGGTTAAACCTTACTTTATATTGTGGTCATATTGGCCACCTAAATGTCTCAAAATACTTATGTCTTTTATTACAAATCTGTAGTTATCATCATCTAATTTTTTTGTAATCTTGATTGTGTACTTTACCCTTTTTATTTTTCTTTTGACATCCAACAAATACGCGTTCGACACTACTATTTCAATCACTAGAATCTCTTTTAGTTTACAGTTGACAACAATAACATCAGGTCTATTATGAACAAATTGTATAGATCTGTTACAATCTTTGTTATTTACATGTAGAATTTTCGTATTATTGTCAACAAATTCTCTTAGTTAAGGTTATTAATACTTATGTACAACTTGATTTCAATGTTTTGATTTTCATCGAACTCTCTAAGTTTTTTAGTGTCAAATTTTTTTTATCTGCTTGTTTAATAAAGTATTTTTCAACTAATCTTACTACCTAGTCATGTTTTTGTCTATATATGTTTTCCTCTATTTAAGACTTATAACCTCCTACAAAGCTGTTTGATTTAATAGTTTTTCCATATTTTTAACAAGTTACCTTCTTCTATTGTATTTATTAATAAAGCACAAAAAAAATAAAAATTACTCTTGCCAGATAAAATTTGTCTAGTGTTTTTTTTTCAATATTTTAAAATGTTTTTCTTTGCTTTTTTTACAATTGTAAAAGTTGCTTTATTTACCGTAATTTTGTTCATTTTTTTGGCATATGTTATATAAGCTTCTTTCATTTGTTTATAAAATACATTGATGAGTGACATTTTTTTGAATGTGAAGTTTTTAAAATCTTATTTATTGGGTTAATAATTATATTTAATCCGTAAGTAATTATTGCTTGTTTACCTGATTTTGCCTAGCTTATTAACCATAACTCAGCATTTTCAAATTTCGATAGTAGTCTTATAATAACCTTAGTGAAGTAGAAGTATCGTAGATTAATCACTTTATTGTTTTGTATAAATCTTGATAGTGCATTATTTACGCATTTTTCAATATACTTACAAAAAGCAATTGTTTTTCGCATACTTATACTGTCAATTTAATGCATCACTATGTATTGTACCACAGAAACAATACTGATGTTGTACAGTTTTGCCTTCTGTCTTGTTAAAAAACATGACTAGAAAATACTAGCCGTCTTCGATATGACTTTGTTAAACAAAGCCGTGCGCAAATTTTTTGAGTTAATTTTTCTCCTATCTCAGGCATAATACTTAGGAGGTATTTGTATATAGTAACAAGTTGTACTACGTTATTTATGACTACTATTTTTTTTTGTATGCTTGAAACTACTCCGTATTCAATATGTTTAGTTTTAAGCCTAGCTCTTTTGCCGACTTTTATAAAAAGTTTCTTTATTCTCTTGAGGGCATCTTTTGTACTAGTGGACATTATTACATTGTCTACAAACGATAGATGATTTACTGCTATTACCTTAATTATGTATTTAAAGTATGAACCATGGTTTTGAAAACTGGTTCGTGTTCCAATAAAGTCGAATAGTTTGGGTTTGACGTTCTGTCAAGTTTATTTGATTCAAAGCTGGATTATCTTTTTAATTCATAGACAGTTCAGTAAATACTTTTACCGATAGACCTGATTTTGAGATAGGTAAGCAATTTAGCGCACTGATTATTACATTCATGGATAGGATAAACATACTTGGAACTAAAGCACATTTTTTTAATATAATTTCTTCAATTTTAAATACTCTTGCCTTTTTTTAAATTTTACGATTGGAAAATGTTGCATTTATGATTTAAATGCAAGTATTTGCCATAATACGATATATATAATTTTTCACAGATTAAGGCATATTAAAGATTTAAATAACCTTATTTATGCTAGATTAATTGACCGAATCAAATGAGTTTTGCATATTCATTAACTTACAACTTGCTACTTTTTCGTGCTGTTTTAAGATAGTACCATTTGTGACATATGCGTTCGAAGTTTCTGTCATACCTTTGAATGCTGCTGACTAGTTTATATGCAAGTACTTGTAACAATTTCTATAAACTTAATCTATAAAACTGTATTTAAGCACTTTATATCTAAGTTGGTACAATTGATAACCCTATAGTCTCTCGATGACCGAAATTTAATAGAGTCATTAGTTATTTAAAGTAGGAAAGCGTTTACTGTTTGCTCGGCTTTTAAAATTATAACCCTACCTAATAAAACAGGCATAAATTTAGTATACAATACATCTTGTAGAAACATAAATCGCTTTAATGTTGCTAGGTACACATTATTTGGACTTGGTAATCTGAAAAAGAAACTATATTTGATGCATTCTTGAGATATACCGTGTACATTTTTGAGTTATGCTACTATAGTCCCGTCCTCCCATCTTTTACACTACCGGTCTGTTACAAGAGTCGTTAAATCCTATTCTTTTAAATATAACTTTCTGTAAAACTTAATACAGTTTTTTTTCTAGTAAAGTTGTTTTCTTTGTCTTGTCAAAAACGCTGTGAATTGTATTTAGAATAGATTTTTTTTTAACTTAAAAAAGTGCATTTTTTTCATGTTCTAGGGTTTTATACCTCTCTCTTTATTTTTTAGTCTTTGTACTTTATTCTTAATTTTTGAATTATAGTAAGAGATTTTTCAAGTAAATTTATTCTTAGTAACCACACGTGTTTGCCTTGGAACCTTTTCTGTAGATTTTGACAATCTTTTTTTTGGTCCTTTATTGGCTGGGCTTATTTCTTTGTACTTGCGTAATGATCACGCTAAAGTTAGTTTGTTTAGTAGTCTTTCTTACTTTTTTCTGAACGTGGTGATTAAAAAAATACTACTAACGAAATCATCTATGTTTATTTTGTTTCTGTCATAAGTACTAGCTGTGAGCATTATAGGATTAACTTTTCTTTCTTGTTATTTTTGAATACTTTTATATTATTGCTCTGTTAATTCATCAGCAGTTGAATACTCATCATAACTAAAAAATAATAAAAGGGTAGTTAATCAGTCTTTAAATAGTGAAATTGCAGAAAAAAAATTCGGAATCAATTTTTTTTTACAAAATAATATTTATCATTTTAAAAAATTTAAATAGATAACAGAGTGTTTAATAACCAGCAATCCACTTTTAAAACTAAAATAATTTTTTTTCGTGATTTTTTTTTCTGATAGAGAATTGTTGAATGTATAATATATTATAAGATTCTTTTCAAAAAACAACTTTAAAATATATCAAAGATATAACTATATTATGATGTTTATATAAATTTAAATAATATAAAAAAATTTTTTATGTTTTGTTATATTAGGTGTGAATTATAATATCATCCAGATGTTTTCCAGGTATTTAAAAACATTTTTTGCATTTTAAAGAATACTTTTTACAACTTTTTTTTAGAATATCTTACTTTATGTATGAAATTTTTTTTATATTTGTCTGATATGGACGAAAAGTAATTTCATCTAAATAAAAATATATAACTATAAATTTGTAACAAAAAAATTAGTTTTTTTGTATATCTTTATACTACTCATCGTTTAATTAAAAAAAAAATTTTACATAGAGCCCTCTAGAAATTCTTTTACTACGATTAAAGAAAAAGCAGATCGTGTGCTTAAGAGCTAGAGAAGACGAAAGAAAATGTTTATTGTTTAGTATGCTCAAGGATGATGAACTAGAAATGTTGGACTAGAAATGTTGGACATTGATGAGATCAACTTTTGGAATCACACTAAGTTGTGTGCTGCAATTGAGAAAATGATCATAAGTAAATTGAAAAAAAAATCACTTATGTCACAAGTTCAGTTGTGTTTAGAAATTACGAGAAGCTTGAGTTATGCTAACCGTTTTAACCAGGTAACTAGAAATTTTAAAAAGTTGGATTTAACAGGACCGGAATATAATGGTGTCATAATTAATTTTTTTTTAATAACAATTTTTTAAAGTTGCCGCAGAAAATATGAGAAGATAATCCAACTGAAATATCATCGTTGCAGGAATAAAAAACTTACATGTGAAGAATTGATAACCACCTTGAATGTAATCTATCTACCTACTATTATGAGCGGGCGATTTTATAAAGAAAAATAATGATAATGTTACGTTAGGAGGTGGAAAAGTTATGAACACGTTAAAACAAAAAATTTTGATAGCATAAAAAATAATAAACGTGCTAAAAAGAAGGACAATATTAATGAAGTTGAAGCAACATACAATAATTTATTGTAGCCGACCAAAAAATGTACCACATGTAATATTGTAGGTCACTTTTTACGTTTTTTCCTCAAAGGATAGAATCTGTTTATATGGACATTTCCATACCCAAGATCAATATGGAATATTGGCATATGAAATCAAAAGCCTTATTATTAAGTTTTTTCGTAGATTTATTAGCTTAATAAACTAAAGAAGGGAAAATTGGGAAAATAAAAGATGCTATTATTAACTGTTGTAACCTTAAGAAAAGTATAAAAGAAACTCTCTGGAAAGTAAAAAAGTTATATAAACAAAAAAATTGAAAACAACGTTTAAGAAGATATGGAAATTATGATTATTTCATTTCTAAGGAAGTGTCTGATATGGACAACAAGTAATGTCATCCAAATAAAAATATATAAGTTTGTAACAAAAAAGTTGGTTATTTGTATATCTTTTTACTATTCATCATTTTATTAAAATAAATATTTAACAATATTTTTTCAAACATTATCTAAAGTTTTTGATTATTTTCTATAAAATCAGATCTAGAAATCTGATAATCGCAAACATCACATAATATCTCTTTTTGTAGATATTAGTTTGTTACCAAAAACTAATTTTTATAAATTAATTTTTTCAATAGTTGTAAATAAAATCATTTACACTGACTGTTTCAACAACTTTATCTTTGAAAAAATATAAAGAAATAATTTTTTGATATATTACCACACCTTAAAGTTATTTACTTAATTTATATGTATAGAAATTAACAAAAAAAAAAAAAAGAAATATAAAAATATTAATTTGAGGGTAACAAATTTAATAATTAAAAAAAATATTCGTTTAAAGATGTTTTTAAAATACAGTTAATTTAAAAAAAAAAAAAAAAAAAACTTTTAAACTAGTGGAAGATAACAATTAGAAACATTTTAGTAATTTTAAAAATGTATTTAAAGAATATTTTTAAAAAAAATGGAACAATTTTAAATGTTTCATTTTTCGTTACTTGTTTACATCGAAAACATTTTTTTAATATTAAAGTTGATGTAATTCTTACAAAAAGTTTCTCAAAATAAAAGTATATATACTTCTTCAAGAATTTATTTCCTATTTTATATTGTATCCCCCTTTTTTAGTAATTTCTGTTATATAATTATTTTGTATTTTCAATTTATTTATAGATGTATTCTGGGCACTAAATATTTTACCTTTTAATAAAATAACTTTAACTATTAAATTTTATAGATAATTCTCTATCAGATAAAAAAAATTACAGAAAAACATAAAAAAATATTTATTAAAGTTTAAAAACTGGATTGCTATTTTTTATACACTTTGTATATATAGAATTATAAAAAATGACTATTTTTTTTATAAAAATAAAAAGCATACAATTTTTATTTTTAAAATGGCATATCCAATAGACTTTAGAAATTTATTTGGTACTTTTCCGTTTTATCCCCCCCCCCCAAATTAAATTAATAAAATGCAGTTAATAATTAAAAAAGTTTTACATAAAAATTATTGTACTGTCAAAGTACAATTAAAATCTTATTAATTAAAAAAAAAATTATAATTTTTTATCAGTGATAAGTGAAAAAATGATTATTTTTTACATGCATCCAAATTAAAAAAAAAACTAAAACAAATTTAAAGATAGTTGAAGTTTTATATTATAATTAATATTTTATAAGTACAATTCCTAACTATTTTGCTAAAATGAACTTTTTGAGATTTGCTGCAACTATTCCTGATAAAGAAAAAGTAATTAAATTTCTTCAAAAACATGAATTGTTACCTATAAGTAAGGTATGTTCCAATAGACATGAAATGAAATTGCAAGTAAGAAAGCAAAGTAGGAGGAGGTGTTATGTTAAAGAATGTAGAAAGGAGATAAGCATTAGAATAAAAACGTGGTTTGAAGGTATCAAAATATCTTCAAAACGGGAATTTTATTTTTATATTATTAGTCCGTTGAAACGTCTTCAATGGAATATTGTGAGAAGGAGTTGGAGATGAATACTTGAAAGTGAATAACATATGTAATTTTGTGGATTTACGGATAAGTTCTAATATCCAGAACATTGGAAAGTTTGAATATTAGTGAAGGCAAGAAGCAGAAGGCAAAATGGAATACTTAAATATATGTTAGAAGGTTACATTTTCAATTTAATATTGTGAAAAAAAACTAAAAAAATAGCGTTTTTTTGCTATTTTAACAGACACCAAAAAGTTTTATTGTTTTTTAATTAAAAAAACAAAAGTTTTTTTTTTGTTTTTTTATTCTATTTTGTTAAAAACACTTTAAGGCATAATATCTTATAATTAATTAGTAAAAAAATAATATAACTACGTTACAATGCTGCATCTAATTTGGGGGGGATAAAACGGAATAGTACCATTTATTTAAATATTAATATACCAAAATTGTTAAAACGAAATAACAAAATAGTATAATAAAGTAGTATAATTTAAAAAAAACCTTTAAATGTAAAAAAATATAGAAAAAATATTAATTTTTATTAACCTTTGCACCTACATTTAAGTTCACCTTTTTATTATTCAATTTAAAAACAAAATAATATCACAATTTATAATTTGTAATGCCGGGCGGAACGCCAACATTAGTTAAACACGTAGAAGGAGATGGATCATATATAAGGAAGTAATTTCTTATATTTATCTTTGAGAGAGTTAGAATATAGTTAGTGTTCTTTTAAGTTTTACCAAGAGCGATAAACTCTTTGTTTACGTGAACAGGGCATTTGCTCATGGCAAATGCCACGCTTTCAAATCATATTAATCCCATCTGAACCCAGTCTCTACTCACATAGATACCTTGAGTAGAAGATCCAAATAATATATTATTGCCCCATTTATATTGTTATTTATAATTTGTCGTTAATAAACATCTACTATCTCACTTTCTTTGTATTGTCATTTATTTCCTCTTATATTAATATAAAGCCGCTACACTAATAACCGTGGACATTATAACAAATTTTACAATAAGATTCTACAATAAAACCTTAAAAAATATATTTAAAAACAAGATTACAAATCTTCTAAGAAAATGATGATTTATAAAATGACAATATTATTAAATTTTTTATTCTTTTTTACTTTTTATCATCATTTCTTTATTAAAATGTTTTATTGGCACTTAGTATCTTTAAAACAATACAAGCCTTTAAAAATAAAAATAATTACAAAGAGAGAAATTATAACAATAATTTACCATAAAAAGATAAAATATAAAAATTATTTAACATATATATATCTATTTTTATATATAACACTTTTATATAATTCTTTTTATTTTTGTTAAATGGTTTTCTATTTACTCTTTATTGTATATTAAATGTAACAATATTATAAAAAAATACACTCAAATCTGTTTTTGTGCGGTCTTTTTTTGTGCAATTTTTTTGTGTTATTTTTTTGTGTATAATATATGAAAATTTCAATCAAATTGGAACATAAATTAAATTTTATAATTGCATTTTTGAAGTCCGTTAAATAAAGTAATTAATTTAAAAAATATTACGTGTGTTTTAATTTTTAAATCTAATATTAAACTAGATTTTAAAAAGTTTAGCAAGATTCCAAGTAGCTGCGAAGCCTCGTGTCTTATTTCTGCTTAAAAAAGGATTTCCTAGTTATTTCGTAAATAATGAGTTATTTTCTACGTGAGAATTTTTTTAAGCGTTTTTTTTTATGCGACCTCTATCCACCGCACAAAAACAGGTTTGAGTGTATTTTTAAAAATTTTTTATTTTGATGTTACAAATTTTGCTAATGGTAAATATTTTTCATAAAAATCAGCGTAATTTGAATCAAACAATTTTTTTAAATTTCTATTAATAGTTATGGATAATGAAATATCCGAATTTATTTCTTTTTTTTTCTTAAGATTTTTTCACTATCACAAAATTCTAAATGTTCTATTGAAATTTTTGTTAATGGAGAAAAAATTTCCTTAAATAAAAGTTCGTTTTTGTTTCAAATAACGTATGAAGCCTTTAAATCAGTAAAATGAATTAACTATCTTTAATCTGTCAAACTTTTTGACTCATTTTTAAATGGTGATGAAGTAAAAATTGATTTGATACAGATATCCAAATTGTCGAATTCCAATTTTTGTTAAACAAAATTTATTTTAAAAAAATTTTCATTTTTTAACTCTATTTTTTCTTTTATTTCATCTTTTTAATTTTATCTAATTTATTTTTTATACATTTAGAATTTTTATCCAATAACAGTTTTTCAAAAAGTTTTGTAATTTCAAATTTTTCTAAATATTTTTCTTCGGAAAGTTGAAACTTTAAACTATTAATATATATTTCTTTATCATCAAATTGTTTAACTAATAATAAATTTTTATTTATTAAATTATTATTAATCTCAGTCAACTCTTTTATTTCTTTTTCTAATTTGTTTATTATATTATCTTTTTCTTTTAAATCATCCATAAGTTTTTTATTTTTTTATCAAAATTTGTAATATGCTGTTCATATGAAACATTTATATCAGAACTTTGCTTTTGAAGATTCTCATATTTCTGAGCACTCTAAAAATATTAATTTTAAATAAAAAAAACATACTTTTGTAGCTTTTGCAAGTGTTTCAAAAAGTTTTCCTTCTTCATTATTTTCCCTTATGTTTTTTCCATTTCTAAGCATTTTTTTCAAATTATCATTTAAAGTACTATAAAAAATTAATATTAAAATATAATAATCTACTTTAAGAATTATTTAATATAATAAGTATTTATTTTGAAATTAAATTAAAAATTACGAACATATATCTTTGATTATAAAAAAAATTAATTTTATAAACTTTATTAATGATGATTATTAATTCAATTGATCAATCATTTTATTCATTTCTTATCTTTTTTGTTATAATTTTATCTTTCTAGTTATTAAATGAACAGTGATTTATTTGCAACTTTTGTTTATAAAAAATGCTGTCTTTTTGCAAAAGCATATACATACTGACGGAATAATAGAAAATTTAAGTAATTTGATAAAAAACATTCTTTTAGGTACATAAAAAAATTATTAAAATATATATAATTAATTTTTTTATAGAAACAAATAGTGAAATTTTGGCATTTTCTGCAATTAAAATAAATATTAATACGGAAAAAACCCGATGTAATAAAAATGTTACATAATTTCCACATTTTAAAAATTCATTTCATATAAATTTGAAAGATGATGTTGAAAGGTATTTAAAAAAGCATTTAATATTAAATTTATTTAATAATGATAATGAATTACCAATTATTTTATATGCTGCTGATATTACTGTTTCTGGCACTGTAAAAAATACAATATCATATTTACACATTGCATACAAAGTTTCTTATCTTGAAAGTGGTAAATTAGAACATTACAGAACTTACGACATATAAGTTACAAAAATTGAAAGTGAAAATAAATATCAAAACATTTTAAAACATGTCTTAGAAGAATTTAAAAACACTACGTTTTTACATAATGGTGTTATTATAAAGTTAAAACCGCTATTTTCTATTAGTTATAATGCTATGGCTCAAACAATTTTTGGTTTCAAAAAAGTTTCTCTAATAAAAGCATAAATAGTTGTAAAGCATGAACATTAAATGGCAAAAATTTCCACTTGTACACAAAAAAATTTTCACTAGATGAATTCCTACGTGAAACTTCTGAAAATATTTTTCCAAATAACAACCAAATAATTTATAATGCATTTCATGATTTGCAAGGTTTGTTTTAAATTTAAAAAATTTATTTTTTTTTGTAGAAGGTATATGTGCATATAGTTTGTTTTTGTGCTTACATTGTAAAAAAGGTAGTTTTTATTTGTGGAGAATCTTTACGTAACAATATTATAAAAGTTGCAAAGAAAATTTTTTGAATTAGATAAAAACAAAGATATTTTTGAAACAAAAGGTAGATTTTTTTTAAAGGGACAACAAACGTTTTATATAACAATTTGTTTTTACCATTTATTCAAAAAATCTTTTACTCAATTTACATTATTATTTACTTATGAAAAAGTAAATATGATTTTAAAAGTTTTTCATTATATATTGAGTTTGATTTTTTTTTTTCCAACAAAAAATCTGCTTCAAATATATCTAATTGTAGAAATAAAATTGAAAATATTGTTGAAAAACATTTTAAAGCATTATTTTCACTGACAAATAACAAATTTTAAATGAGTATGAAAGTATGTTTATTTAAAAATAAACTAATATTAATTTTTTTTTAGTATCATAATATTTGTCACTACGGAAAAATGGTTGAGTTGTTTCTAGATATACTGTTGCCATCATTTAGTACAATACGTTTTGAATCATAAAACAGTCGTATAAAAAGATTATTAAATATAAGAAATTGTTATGTAAACCCTTGCAAAACTATGGTTCAAAAAGTCGTTTGGAATAATTTCTTAAATTTTTGTATTCTGAATAATATTGAAAAATTTCATGATGAATTTGAACACTCATAGAAATATACATTTTTAAATATAAATAATACAACTTTGAAAATCTAGCAACTTCTGAAATTACTGATAAAGAATTTGATAAATTAAATAACACTTTAACTAGTATCTTGTCAGAAGAAAAGATTAAATTTTAAATATAGCACGTTTTTTACTAAAAAAAAGATGTTACAATTTAATTTTTCTTGACAGGTAATAATAATAATGTATGTTATCTAATAAAACATTCAATATTCTTAATAAAATTATTAAATAAAGTAAACTTTTATTGGTGTTACACCGATATAAAACGTATTACAATTGCAGCTTTTGGATACTAAATTTATATTTTTATTTTAATATAATATTTATATTTATTATTTTTGTTTTTATCTAGATTATTAAAAAAATATAATAAAATAAACTTATTTAATTTTTATTTTATTTAGTAAAAGTTCAGATTTTAAAATAAAAAAAAAGAAATGTTTTTAATATTTATAACAGCATAAAAAAAATTTAAAATTGATAAATTTAAAATATATTAATTATTTTACATTGTTAAAAATTTCCAATTATTTAAAAAAGAAAAAGTTTTTGTTTCTATTATAACTTTAATATTTGTTATAAATTTTTTTTTTGTTATAGTTTAAGTTATAACTTTTTCTTTATGGTATATTTTTTTTTGATTTTTTACTAATCTTTTTTTCTAATTCTTTTGCTAGCTTATGCTTACACTTCCACAATTTAATACATTCATTTTTATAGTTAGCATATTCTTTTTTACATATACATCTAGGTTTTTCACAAGATTCTTTTGGTTCATATTTATTAGAACAAATAAATTCTTCTTTATTAGGACAATTTGAATAGACCATTTTTTTCTTACATTTTGGTTTTGTTGGTTTTCTTGTAGTAGTTCTGATAGTTGTTGTTCTTGGAGGAGTGTAATCTGGGCAGTCTTCTAATTTAACACAGTGATTTGTATCATTAAGAAGATAACCAACATTACATTGACATGAATTTTTTACACATCTAAGTGAACAAGGACGTGATGGTTTTTTTAAATTGGCACATCTTCTAGGACATACTGTATCACAATTTGTAAATGTAGAATTCATATCACATCTCTGTGGACAGCGTGAGAGTGGAATACAATCACCATTATGAAGGACTAAAGGATATTCACATCCACAACTATTCTTAACACAAGGAGTAACTTTAGGATCTTGATCATCACCACATACATGAGGATGATATCTGAAACAATCAAGACGTTTCAAATTGCTTGGACAATCTTCTGACTTTTGTTTTGTAATTACGAATAGTTCAAAAAGTAAAAAAAATATAATCATTGTAGAAAAAATATTAAAATGATTTCAATGTAATAATAAAAATTTTGCAATTTATATATACTAATTTTTTAATTATTAATTGTAAATATTTGAACATCTTTAATAATTAAACAAAATCATTTGTACAGTAAAAATTTGTGTTAAATTAGATAAGTTAGTAGCATTTTTTATCGCTCTGTTAAAATAATGGAGTAGCAAAAAAATTTTTAGTAAACTTTATTAAATAAACAATAATGAAAAGTAGTTATACAATAAGTAAATAATATAATAAAATTTACGTGAATAATTTAATTAAAAAATGCGTAAAAAAAGTTGTTTTTTTTATTAAATATAGCTCTTTAAAAACAAAATCTTGAAACTACTGAGAAACTACATATCAAACAAATTTAACAAAATTATGTTTATTGCTGACTTTATTTAGTTATACTCTTATTTTAATAATAAAATAAAGGTATTTAATAAAAATAATAAAAATATTTTCTAATAATAAAGTAATATAAATAAGAAATATATTTATATTTTAAAAATCAGTAAACAATCAATTTATTCGATTAAAAATTAATTGTTTCTAAGTAAAATTAATAATTTTTAATGTTTTTTAATTTTTAATCATCTTTTTTTTAATTTACCCTTTTTTTGTTCTTACTATTTACATATATTATAATTAAGTACAAAAAAACTTATTATAACCTTTTATAAAATATTGAAAAATTTAACATTTATTTTGAAAAAAATTTTTTTTACACACAATTTTCACGCCCTCATTAAAATAATTTAATAAATTTTTTTATTTATAAATGTTATTTTTTAGTAGAAATTATTTTTTATAAAATTACAAAATAAATTGTTACATAGCTTAATTAATAACAGGTGTATTAGTCTTAATTAAGAAAAATATTCAATTTTTAATATTTTAAAAAATTAATAACTTAATGTGTTTTATTTTTTTAATTAAAAAATTATTTTTTTTTATTTTAAAAAATGAAATAATTTTTTTTCAATTTATTGTATTAAAAATAAAAAATTGTTTTACATAATAAAATTTATCTTTTTAAATTATGATATAAAACTATTTATCATTCATTAATATAAATGTTTTAATATTTAAACTTTTAGATTATTGAAATAATCATTTAAATCATTATACCAAATATTTAATATTAAAAAAAAACCAGTTTTTTAAAAACGGAAATTAAAAAAAAACTTTTTAAAAATTAAATTTCTAAATAAATAAATTTTTAATATTTTAACATCTTGCTGACTGGTAATTTTAATCAAAAACTATGTTATAACACTGAGAATTATTGTCAATACAAATGCATTACGAGTTAACTCTTCACCGGTCAGCAAAATGTTAGGAAGAAGAATGCTATCTAAATATAAAATATTTAAATTGTATATTCTTTATTTATTTTATTTGATAAGTTTTAAAAATGTAGCTTAAATTAAAATTATTTTTACATTAAAAAATTTTTTCAATCGTTAAGGTTGCCACCGTTTATTGTAGTGGTTTTAGATTTTAAAATAAATGTGATATTAATAACAACACAACGAAATAGGTTTGTTCAGTTATTTATCAATAAAAAATGTAAAATAACACGGTAAACATATAATGCTAATATCATACTTGGTATTCATAAATCATCCATTAGTAAAAAGACATTTGTCTCAAGCAAACGCCCATTAAAAGCGAACAAATAGATAGACACACTGGGGTGTCTTTATTAAAAAGCTTTAAAACTACAATAAATTCAATATTTATATAGTAATATAATTATATAAAAAAACATATCAAAAAGACATAATAAAATTTTATATTTATTAATACACAGAAAAATTAATCGTGACATTGCACTCCGTGACAATATGTATGAATTATAACACCTGTTTTTCCGTACGTTTTTTTCTTGCAAAAAAAATGTCCTGTGTTCAATGTCACGGGAAAAAATATTTTCAAGATAAAAAAAAAGTAATAAAAATATAGATAGCGGGAAATATTTTCCAAAATTAACTTTTTTCAAAATGTCTCGCAAACGCAAGAATTCCGTTGGCGTCACTAAAGAAAAAAGACAAAATGTTACGATTAATTTTTCTGTGTGATAGTTCTGCATAATTTTTTGAAATAATATAGGAAAGGATGCTAAGCCAAACGAAAGTCTCTTGTATTTTTTTAACCCTTTTTAAGTAGAGACAACCAAATATTTCCTTCTTTGTGGTTCATCAATAATGAAGAGAAAACTATCTGTAATGTCAAAATTTGAAAACAAGCTATATCCTTGTATCTTTGCAAATAACTTATGTGAAGCTGGAATCTGGTATTGCTCGCAATCTAAAACTTTATTAACCGTCCGTGAATAATTTGCGCAAATTCTCACATTTCCATTTGCTTTAAAAGCAATAAATATAATAAAAATCCATCGCGAAACTTTCATAGGTTTCCAATTATTTAACATTTCTAATTTTTCAATTTCAGTTCTTACTTTGTCTTTCAAGTTCAAGTTTCTACATCTGTAAACAATAATGCCGTGATTCTTCTTTAACATTAATTTTAACCATTTCTTAAGTGTACAAACCTAAATTACCAGAAAACATGCTTGGATACCGCAATTCTAAATTTTTTTTCACTTTATCACAGACATTAACAGTCTAAATTTGTTTTGTTTTACCATGAAAAAACTTTTTAAGATCAACTTTCAGAGTACCTTTATGATCTTTTCCAAACAGATTCTGTCTTGCACCTTTGACTACAGTTACCTCGAACTCAATCTTTTTGTCTTTGTAGTTTACACAAGTTTTTATAAGACCTAATGTCTCAATCTTGTTTTTGTTGAAATCTCTTAGAATCGGCTATTTATCTTTCAATCTTGAAGAGCCTAGTTTTCTTTAGGATTTTTTACTTAATAATGTTTTACAGACTCTTGTATTCGAATGGAACTTTACTGCAGCATCATTCAATTTTGTGCTTATATTACCACGATGTAAGTTTTCACATACAGCATAAATATCCACTTCACTCTTACTAATGATTGTCTCTATATCACTCTCACTGTCACCATTAATGGCACCTACCACTTTCCCTTTAGATTTACACACATACTTAAGATGCCCTACCTTCTTACACCTCAAACAAGTCTTGTTTCTATACTTACAATTTTTTTCAGGTGACTTGTTTTGTTGCAACAGAAGCACTTAACTTGCTTTTTTTTAAATCTCTTACTTTTCTGTATTTGATTTCTCTTATGTTTTACATAATTTACTTGACTTGGTTCCGTTCCCTTGATTATCTCGTACTCCATTGCAGTATTAAAACTTTTCAAGGAAGATGAATTTGGTTTGATTCTATGCTGTTGCAAAATTGCTTTTTTCATTTTTCTATTGAGAAGACCTCTTGTGAATACTAGTGTAGCAAGCATATCTTTAGCACCCATGACATTATCAAAATAACATTGAGCTAATCCTTTTTTCAATCTCTCGCTGTAACTCTGGATTTATTCATCTTGCTCCTACTTCAAATCCAATATTTTCATTACGACAACTAAATTATTTTTTTCAGGCTTATAGATTGTGTCAAGTAAGTTAATCAACCCAGTTAAACTTACATTTATTAGCTTTCTAGATGTTACACTCAATTTTAACTTTCCATACATTTCAGTAGTCAAATCTTCGATCAACAATGACTTTTCCATTTTCTTATCTTGGATATTTATGCAGGTCACACGCATTCTCAAATCTTTCTTTGTATTCACACCATTTCTCTTTCTTGGGATTGAATTCAGAAACCTTTGCTTGAGGTACAATCGTATACCTCTGCTGACTCACTTCAACTTTTTGCCTTTTTTTTGCTGCTGGCTTTGCATTGGATGTAGTTGAAATAGGTCCAGTGGTCGATATTGAAACCTATTGCCCAAACGGCAATTAGAATGTCTTTAATAAAAAGCTCAAAAATTACAATTAATTCAATATCTCTTAAGTAATATAATTATATAAAATAAATTTATTAAAAAAACATAATAAAATTTTATATTTATCTATATTACATATACTTGTAATTAACCTTTCGATGAGTTAGGAGAAGAGGTGAAAAGTAGAGTGTAACAATAAGAAATCACATTCCTATATATAGTTTGACTCCTTCTAGATAGTTTATTTTAATATAATATTGAATAAATGTTTTTTTAAAAAAGAATAATCAAAAATGATACATAAGTTATAACCTTTTATACTTAAAATTTAGTATTTTTTTATTACAATAATTTTAATATTATCAAAATATAATATACACACCCCCAGAAAAATTTAATATAAAAGAAGTAAATAGAAACAAATAATCAGCTACTAATTTCAGGGACAGCACTTAACCAAATTATCAACATATTTCTTAATCAAAGCTTCACCAGCAAACTACAACGTTATTATACAAATTTAAAAATGATAAATCTTACAAAAATTTAAATAAAGTTAATAGATAATATATGTTATCAAGAAATATGATTAAAATATTTTGTAAAAGTAATTGTTTTTTAATATTTGTATTTAAACAAATTCAATTTTTAAAAGTAAACATTTTTTCATAACATGTATTAGTTTTCATGAAATATAGAATAATTTTAATAATTTATAACATTTAATCAGTAAAATTGATTTTTATTTATAAGTATAAAAATAATATTTTATTATGAGCAACATTTACATCAAACATTCAAATTTAACTGACTAATAACCAAAAGGTATAAAATTGTCTTAAAATAAAAAAAACTTTTTACAATAGAAGAAATTAACAAATCTTAAAAAATTTTTTTTTGTATAATATGTATATATTTAATAATAAGGAGAAAAACAGTAGATCTATAATTAAGTACTATAGAAAATTGAATGATTCAACAAGAAATAATATAAAATTAATTGATCTTGATAAACTAATAAAAAAAAGATGATATTTTATTAAATAAAAACTTTTTTTAACTTGATGATTTTAGTCAATTTATAATAAATTATGTTACTAAAAAAATATTAAATTTTTAAGTTTCCTTTTTTGAAGTATAATTATTATTTTTTTTAAAATAGTTAAATTCAAAAAAAATATTGATTACTATTTATATAAAAATTTTTTCTCAAAAAATGCTATATAAAACATATAATTAAACATTAAATGTTAACATTTACTCTGTGGCAGTTCACAGACCTTTGAAGAAGTTTTAGATGTACAAGAAAAATAACCCTGAAATGAAAAACGAATAATTGAATACGTGAACGGCTTAGTTGTAATAAAGGCAAAATGAACTCCATTATAGGTAAAAATCATTTTTATATAAAAAAAATGATAAATTCTGTCATCGTTTATTTTTATTAAATAATATAAAAAATATAAATAAATAATAAAAATTTTTTTTAAATTAATTTTTATTTTTAGTAAATTTTATAAAATTTATTCAAAAAAAAAGTCTAATGACCTGAAAAAACTGGTAGGAAATGCTTCAAAAAGACTTATTTATAGAAAGAAGCTTGTTGGAGCATTACTTTTAGACTTCTCTCAGTTAAATTCAACTATACATGATGCTGTTAGTGGTAATTCTAATGATTATTGTAGAACATTTATTGAAAATATGTTAGGTTTTATTTTTAATGATTTTGAGAATTCTATGGTGAATTTATAATTACCAACAGTATTAAAAAGAATATGCTGATATGATATATCAACGCCTGAATACCCAAAGTAGGTAATAAAATTATTTTAACCCAAGTATAGATTTGGGTTTGTTCTTTATCATAGAAATAGTGAAAATGATTTTTAAAAAAACAAAGCGTTAGCTGCTTTAATGACAGAAATAAATGGCAATCATATTTATTAATGGAATGTCTAATGAAATTTATTTGGGTATGTTAAAATAAAAACTCTAAATATTATTTAATATTATATTGTCTTAATAATTTTTTTTATTTTAAACACTTGAAAAAAATTAAAAGCTTAATTATAAAAATTATTAATTAATAAATTTCAAAATAGTATAATTGCTTTAAATTTGATTTTTGAATTGTTTTCATTAATAAATAAATAGTGTGCAAATTTAAAGACAAATAAAATTTAAACAATTAAAACAATACTATAATAAACTTTAATTTTTTTGCATTATAAACGCCTTTTTAATTTATTATTTAAAATTAAATCAAATATAAAGTTGTTTAATAAAACATTTTTAAAAAATTTACCAATAAGAAAAGCTTCTGATATCGTATTAAGAGTCAATAGACTGTACAATATTTTATACAAATACGTTCCTTACAATAATGGAATATAAAAATGAATTGATAAATTTATCAATGCATTAGCATTATTAAAGTATAATCTCATTTATTATTCAGAAAGTAATGAAAATCTAAAACATTATTTGCTGTTACATAAATTTAATAATATAATTAAAAGTCAGAAATAATGAATATTAATACATAGTAATTATTATGTTTTTATAAAAATACCCTAAAATACCTAAAATTTGTCATTTCTTTTAGTTATAATTTTTATATAAGTTAACTATATATTTCTTTTTATTTTCTTAAACCAATAAATTTATTTATTTAGAATCGTACTAAGTATTAACTATGTCACTAATAATCATGTGGAATTTACGTTTTCAGTGTTTCTGTTAAGTTTCGTCGTCACTTAACTCTATTCGTGCTGTTGCTGTACATGTCATCAAGGTCGATCAACTCAAGTCATCTATTTTAAATTTTAAATTATTAGAGTTGAATTCAAAAGACATATCAATAATAAACTAGTAATTTAGCTAGTCTAAATTATTGTTTCCAACGTGTCAACTGCTAGATTATTTTTTGTGAAAATTTTGCTTTTTGTTTAGAATATTCCATTTCTTGACTTCAAACTATTATATTATTTTTTTTACTGTAAAGTATTTGATACTATGAAAAGAAAGGTGTATACAAATACTTATTATGCAAGAAGTATAGTAAAATTAGGATCTAACAACTGAAACGCTCAATCATCATTTAATCTTAAAATTCAACGTTTTAAAAACTTCTGGAAAGATTTTGACCTAAACAAAGATTTTGACGAAATTACCCAAGTTATCACTAAATTAACAATACTCAAATTAAAACTGCTGTACGAGATAAAATATTTGGTTACTGAGTTGTAGAAAGACATATTAATTGAAACCTATGCTTATTTGACAAAATGTTTACGTCAGAAGTTAGATGAGGAAATAGGCATAACGGTTGCTTAAGTCAAATTACAAACTTTTAAACTAGATGTAAAAAAATTAAAATTTAGAGAATCTTTTAATAAACCCTGTCATTATCAATTGTGTCATGTTTTTTAAATAGAGTCTAGACCTTTGTTGATTCATATTTGCAGTGTACTAATGACATTTGTAAAAGAACGTTTGTAGAAAAAATTATACACTATAGTTACAGATATAAAACAATTTTGACAATGATTATTGATTTATCGGTGCCAATCAACTACTAAGTGAAAGTGAACAGAGTCATGCTAATATGGAATCTAGATTTTAATAGAAGTTAAAATTGGTGCTCTGCTAAAAAACGAAAAAAAATTGTCTGCTGAAAAAAAAGAGGATTTTCAAAGTTATAACTTCTCCAAAAAAGAGATTTTACTAGGTTAGAAAATGATGACAAGAAAAATGAAAGTTTTATAAAATATGTCAAACAAAAAAAAAGAATTTATTTTTACTATTGACAATCAACAACGTTAAATTATTTGGACTATTAAATTCGGGTGCAGAAGTTACAGTAACCACTAGCAATTTTGCTAAACGCATTGGTGCCAAAATCAACAAAAAAAAGCCTTTAGAGTTTAACTGTTGGTATAGGTACATTTTTGTCAAGTTTAGGATATGTAAGCTCGACTAAAAATCGCTTATTTGTTATTTCATCTTTCTGTTTACATATTAAATAAGAAAAAATTCAAAAAAGTTTGTTGTTAACGTATAGTTTTAGGAATTAGCTTCATAGAAACTATGTATAGTTACATTATTAATAACAAAAAAAATACTTTAAGAATTTATGGTCAAACATTAAAACTCGTATCAGAAAAAAAATTAAAAATCATATTGCTAATAAAAATAAGAATAAGTCACTACTTAAAGTGGAAAACCAAGAAACTAATAATGGTAAATATGAAAACAAACTAGAAGAAAAATTTTCTAAATTATTTTCTGAAAAACTGAAAAAGTTAAAAATTTAACCGGTTGATAAACTTGAATTAATTAAAAATTTACCAAAAAAAGTAAATTATTCGTAAAATTTTGAAATAAGTGAGTTAATTAAAACTGAAATAAATAAGTTGTTTCAACAAGGTAAACTAGTACTAATTAATAGTGTCGACCACATCAGCAATTTTACTTTGGCAAAAAAAAAGAATGATAATATGAAACCGTGTTTAACCTAATAAAACTTAACAGTACTGTTAAAACACATGTCACAATATTACCTGATTTTATTGAAATCATTAGAAAGATTTTAGGTAAATGAAGTTATTTTTTATTAGATTTTTCTAATAACTTTTGTTAGATACCTCTAAAAATTGCACGCAACAATATTTAACTGTATTTACGTATAAAAATTGTTAAAATTAAAAACTTCTGTTTAGCTATATAAACAGTACTTTTTTGGAAAACAATACTTTAGAACAAATTCTCGGTTTCATGTATAATATGAATTTAGTGTCAAATGTTGATGATGTGTTAAGCTTTAGTAAAAGTCAACAAGAGTAATGGAAACTTTCTAAAAGAATACTTTAATCTATTCAAAATGTTGGTAGAAAATTTAATATAGAAAAATCTACGTTTTCCGTAGTCAAATAACTTATCTTGCATATGAATAGGATTTCTTTGGTTATCAACCTACTCTTACCGTCACTCAAAGAATATTGAAATTTTCTAAGTTTTAAAGTAGAATTAAAGCAAGAAGATATACCTAGGTATGATTGCGTTTTATTGACGCCACGTTAGAAATTTATATTTTGATGCAATCTCAATAGTTAAGTAACTAAAAAAATCTTGAATTCAAATGAACATCTGAATGTGAAAATACATTTATGTTGCTGAAAGAAAGTTAAACTTCTAAAGGGATTTTATTATCAATACGTTTTGGTAAATTGTTTATACTATTTGATAATAGAAATCAAATAAGTACTGGATCTATACTTATGCAATACAAATCAAAAAAACATGAAGATTCTGACAAAATAAAATATAAATTCTAAGATACGAACATCATTGCATAGTATTTAAAAAAATTTTAAGAAACTAAAATGGTGAAAGCTGTTACGGTAAATGAAATAAAAACCTTAGTTATACTAATTGAATATTTTAAAGATATCACATCACCCCAAAAGCTATTAGTTGTTTCTAATTATTGTTGCGAAAACAAGTGTTAAATCACAACAGCTGTCCTATATACGTGAATCCAATATCCACTATAGATGGTTAAAATATTAAATTAATATATAAAGCTAGTGCTCGTTTAGAAGAACTAGATGTTTTATCAAAGGTATTACGTTTAAGAAAAAATATGAATTTAAAAGCTGATGATAAATCAATTTAAAAAATGCATTGAAAAATGACAAATATATGTTAAAAAAGTTATTTCGAAAATGTCATGATGAAATGTCACATTTTGGTTATAAGAAAAGTATTGATTTGATTAAAATGAGACTTCCTGATTTAAATGTAGAAAAAGAATATTTAAACTACTTGAAAAATTGTCCAAAATGTTAAGCTTCAAAAAAAAGAAAGAAATTAGAACATAAGCAAGAAACAACTTCTGCAAATTTTCCAATAGAAGCACTTTCAATGAATCTAATTAGAAAGTTGAATGCATCTCAATCTTGACTGCAATATATGCATTTACAATTGATAATCTAACTAGAATTGTATGATTAAAAGGTCCTACCACTTGTACTAGTCAAAAACTAATGAAGTTTATGAATGACATAAAGTCAGTGTTTTGTATATGTTTTAACATTAAAACCAATAAATAAACTTGTTTAACAAGCTCTGAATATAAGAATAAATGTAATTTTTTGGGAATTACCATTTACACAGCTGTTAGAGGTTATTACAATGGTAATTATATTGTATAAAGAATGATAGGATCTGTCAATTTATGTATGCACCGTATGAAACAAAAACTTACTGATTGCTATAATAAATTTTTTTTAAATAATGTTTTCACTGAATAATACTTTACATCTTGCAATTTATACTACTCCGCATGAACGTATGTTTGGATAGTCATCTTTGCTTTTTTCTGATTTAAAAAGATTTCATCATCAACCTATAAATCAATTAGTAAATTGTAATTCCAATAAACTATTACATGCTCTTGCCTTTGAAATAGCTTGAAATGCTATAACAAATATAAGACTTGATTAAGATGTCTAGAACACTAAAAAAATAAGAAATTAAATTAAAGAAAATCATAAAGTATTAATTAATAATCATTATCGAAATATTGATATAAATTAATAATTTAATCCAGTATGAACTCCAAATTCGATTATAAAGAAAATAGTCTATACATGTTATTTTGTTGTTTCCTACATTGTAGAGGTGGTAGAAGTAAACGTGTTCTTATTGAAAATATCAATAAACAAAAAAATCAAGGATCTTTAATATTTTTAAAATTTTAAATTTTGTTCACTTCTAAGCGTGGGCACTAGAAAAAGTAAATATCAATAAATATTATTCCAATAACTTACTTCTTAACTTTACATTAATTTGATATAATATAATACTTTATCTTATGTAAAATTATTATTTCTATTTCAATAAACAGTTTTCATTTTTTGAAAATTCACTTTTATAGTTTCAGAACTGTTTACAAATTTACAAAATTATACATTTTTTTTAATGTATTGAAGAAGTCAGATATAATGACTATTGGTACACAATTAATCATTATTATCTTCATTTTTTTATTATCTTATGTAGATTATTTAGTTATATATTATCATTTTATATATGAAAACTATTTAATTATATATCATTTTTTTCAAATATAGAAAATTTAATTTTATAGTATTTTAGTTTGTAAACCAATAAAAATATTTACTATATAATACATTATTTTATTTCTTTTTATTATTAAAAAATTTAACTTTCAAATGTAATTCTTTTTTTGTATACGCTTAATTTTTTTTTATTGTAAATAATAGTTTTTTTTTGGTCTAAGTGTAATTTATATTAATATTGTTAGATACTAATACGTATGTACATTTTTAAAAAAAGGAATCTATATAAACTTATATAAGAAAATAAAAATTGAATATAACTTGGGTAAGTACCTAGTAAACTTAAAAGTTATATTTTGTTATTTATTTTTTTTTTATAATTTTATTTAAAAAAAAACGTAGAATATTTTGTTTTATAAGCTATGTCTAAAAAAATCACATATAAGGTTAGAGATGCAGAATCAAAATATAATAGAATCAAAATAATTTAATTCATTCATTAATGTATATTATTATATGTTTTAAATATAATTTTCTATTGTTTATTAAATAAAAAAAAATACATTAATGAATTTTTATCTTTTTTACTAAAGTACCCTTTTTGGAGATACTAAGATGATAATTTATTGTAAGTGAAGTCTTGTTCTATATAGAAATCATACTAAATAAACTTAAAATATTTAAATATAAGGTAACTTTCCTTAATAAGACAAAATATTAAATATGAATTTTTTTTGTAAAATATTCATTTCTGCATATTAAAAAAAAACATGACATTGAATGATACAATTTTCTCTCTGTGTAATATTTTTTTAAAAAATTACTAATAACTATACGCTGCTTTATATTTTAAATGTATTTAGATACTAAAATTTTTAATTTTAATTTTTTTTTTTTGTACTTTTTTTTTATTTATTTTTGTTTTTATCTAGATTATTAAAAAAATATAATAAAATAAACTTATTTAATTTTTATTTTATTTAGTAAAAGTTCAGATTTTAAAATAAAAAAAAAGAAATGTTTTTAATATTTATAACAGCATAAAAAAAATTTAAAATTGATAAATTTAAAATATATTAATTATTTTACATTGTTAAAAATTTCCAATTATTTAAAAAAGAAAAAGTTTTTGTTTCTATTATAACTTTAATATTTGTTATAAATTTTTTTTTTGTTATAGTTTAAGTTATAACTTTTTCTTTATGGTATATTTTTTTTTGATTTTTTACTAATCTTTTTTTCTAATTCTTTTGCTAGCTTATGCTTACACTTCCACAATTTAATACATTTCTTTTTATAGTTAGCATATTCTTTTTTACATATACATCTAGGTTTTCCACAAGATTCTTTTGGTTCATATTTATTAGAACAAATAAATTCTTCTTTATTAGGACAATTTGAATAGACCATTTTTTTCTTACATTTTGGTTTTGTTGGTTTTCTTGTGGTAGTTTTAATAGTTGTTGTTCTTGGAAGATCGTAACCTGGGCAGTCTTCTAATTTAACACAGTGATTTGTATCATTAAGAAGATAACCAACATTACATTGACATGAATTTTTTACACATCTAAGTGAACAAGGACGTGATGGTTTTTTTAAATTGGCACATCTTCTAGGACATACTGTATCACAATTTGTAAATGTAGAATTCATATCACATCTCTGTGGACAGCGTGAGAGTGGAATACAACCACCATTATGAAGGACTAAAGGATATTCACATCCACAACTATTCTTAACACAAGGAGTAACTTTAGGATCTTGATCATCACCACATACATGAGGATGATATCTGAAACAATCAAGACGTTTCAAATTGCTTGGACAATCTTCTGACTTTTGTTTTGTAATTACGAATAGTTCAAAAAGTAAAAAAAATATAATCATTGTAGAAAAAATATTAAAATGATTTCAATGTAATAATAAAAATTTTGCAATTTATATATACTAATTTTTTAATTATTAATTGTAAATATTTGAACATCTTTAATAATTAAACAAAATCATTTGTACAGTAAAAATTTGTGTTAAATTAGATAAGTTTATAGCATTTTTTATCGCTTTGTTAAAATAATGGAGTAGCAAAAAAATTTTTAGTAAACTTTATTAAATAAACAATAATGAAAAGTAGTTATACAATAAGTAAATAATATAATAAAATTTACGTGAATAATTTAATTAAAAAATGCGTAAAAAAAGTTGTTTTTTTATTAAATATAGCTCTTTAAAAACAAAATCTTGAAACTACTGAGAAACTACATGTCAAACAAATTTAAAAAAATTATGTTTATTGCTGACATCATTTAATTATACTCTTATTTAATAATAAAATAAAGGTATTTAATAAAAATAAAAAAAATATTTTCTAATAATAAAGTAATATAAATAAGAAATATATTTATATTTTAAAAATCAGTAAACAATCAATTTATCCGATTTAATAATTAATTGTTTCTAAGTAAAATTAATAATTTTAAATGTTTTTTAATTTTTAATCATCTTTTTTTTTTAATTTATCCTTTTTTTGTTTTTACTATTTACATATATTATAATTAAGTACAAAAAAACTTATTATAACCTTTTATAAAATATTGAAAGTAGTAACAATTATTTTTCTAAAGTTTTTTTATACTTTTAATATTTTTAACATTTTTGTGTAAATAAAAGTATAATTTGATACTAAAACTTATTTATTTTTTATGTAATTATAAAAAAATTTATTTTTTTTAAAAATTTTTATTTATTTTATTTTATTTATTATTGTTTTATAAAATAAAAAATTATATATAATAAAATAATAATATAAAGAGTGTTCCAAAAGTAGTGTCACATTTTAAAAAAAAATTAAATAACTTTTTTTCTATTTGATATTGTTTTATGACATTTTTTATCTGATAAAAAATCACTTAACAAATTTTATTAATATTATTAAGAAATTGTTTTCTATATAAATAAGTAAAAATAAGTGAAACATTAAAAAAGTTTCCAATTTTTTTTAAATGTGATACTATTTTTGGGACACCCTTTATTTTTTTAGAAACAATATAATAAAAAGTTAAGGTTAAAAAAATACTTTATTCATTTTTAATTACTATATCTATTGACAAAAATTTGATATATTCTCATGATTTTAATGCAAAGTTAATTTTTACAATAAAACAAAAATTTATACTAAAAATAAAAATGCTTATTTACGTTTTTACATGTATTGATATAAAAAAAAGATAATTTTACTTTGTACCAATATTAAAAGAGGACAAAAATTTTTTTTAGTCTTTAATTTTCTTGTTTTAAAAAATAATAAATTTCATAAAAGAATTATATTTTAAAAAGTAAAAATTTGTGTTGGGTTAACGCACACATTTTAACAGAGACTTAAATAAAACTATAAGATAAAATATAACTGTAAAAGATATATAAGTGTATTCAAATCTTTATTTCTCTTTTTTGCATATTTATTGGGTTTTTAAAATAAAATTTTTTCGAGTCATATATCTAACAATAACAATATTTATTAATCAAAAAAAAAAATCTATTTTAATAAATATACAGGTTCTTCTACGGCAACATGACATATTTTAATTTTAGTAACACTTTTGTTTTTTGATATAATTAAACTATTTTTTATATATGATATTCAATATGTGATAAAGATATAATATACGTCATGTCGAAGACAAAATACAAAATCTTATAGACGCAAAAGCAAATATAAAGGGAAATATCTCGTATAATATTAAGTCACTTTACTCACTCTAGTAACTTTAGAGAAAACATATTTATAAGTTGCAATAATTGTAATATTATAACATCTTAGTAAAAACTACATATAAAACTTGTTTTTTTTTTCCTCGGAACCTCTCAAAGGTACTCTTTATTATCTGGGTTTTCCGGATAACATGGAGGTTCCATCTTGCGTGATTAAACCACTCCGCTATGCTACATCTTTTTTTATTTGTTAGTACAGGATGATCATTTAAATCATTGCTATTTGTACCTTTGTTTCATTCATGGACAAGTTATCCGTAAGTCTTTACTAATGTTAAACATAACCAATCCTTTACTATTTATGCCTTTTTTATTTTTATGTTATCAATAGCAACGTTTTTTACGATTAATATATCATTTTAGCTAGTAATTTTGTATTTTTTATAAAAGGGATCCTTTTTTGGTTACTTTTTATATTATTTTTTATGTTTATACGTTGCTAACTACTATTGTTAAGTAAGTCGACATTCCGGACTGTCCGTTTTTAAGTACTGAATCGTGAACAGACAAATCGACTTATCTAAGTATATACACATTTTTTTAGAAATAGTTTAGTGATATCTTTAGTAAACAGGCACTTTTATTCAAGCAAATAAATTCAATTTTAAAACACATTTATAAATTAGATTTGCAAAATTTTAAAGTCCTTTTTTTTCTTTTTCTTAAAAACATAAAGCTTCATTTTTTTTCTTTTATACAATCGTTTATCAATTTGCGTATAAACTTTTTGTGATTGTAAATTTGTTTTATGATCGCATAAAAAAGTTTCAATTTTATTGTTTGCGTTTTCACTTAATTGGCTACACACAAAAAACATTCCATCATATTGTTCCCCAAAATAATATGTAAATATTAAATTTTTTGTTAGATACTCCTCGTCACGGCTACATTACACGTCACATTAAATGATTTTTATATACAGGGTGTTCCAAAAGTAACACCTGTACTTTGTTAATTAATAACTCTTTTATTAATTAATGGATTTGAGAGATATTAGATTCATTTTGTAGACGACGATTCCGGAAATTAGAAAATATTAATACTATAAAAAAATTCCAATTTTTTCCGGAGTTATAAGCTTCTGAAAAAAGGGTTGTTTTTAGCATATTTTGGCATATAACTTTTTTTAATGATAAGCTATAATTACGATTATTGCTAATAAATGTTTATTAAGTAAATGCCTATCTGTGATAATAATATCATTTAAAATTATTTTTATTAACTATTAAAAAAATAGAAAAATTGTCAATTTTTATCGATTTTTCACTATTTTTGGGCAATAACTACTTTAATGACAATTTTTTTCGAATAATTTAATTAATATTCTGATAGAGTAAATGATTCTCTATCGAATGACTATAATTACATAAATTTCTAAAAATGATGAAAAAAGTTATGATTACTTAAAGTTTGTCAATTTCATATTTTTAATGTACACATAGCATAACTTTTTTTTAAATTTTCTAATGTTATTGTCATAAGAGAATTTTTTTTGTAAAAATAACTATTACAAAACATTTAATTTATAAAAAATTAACTACTTTTTTTAATATTATTATTTTTTTGATGTATTATCAGTATGTTACAATGTATGAATTATGACAAACATTAAAAAACTTATGTAAATCAATGTTATTACCCATAAAAGGTAGTAAATCTTTCTTTTAACATATGTTTAAGCAAAATTACTTTTTTTGCAATAAAAATAAAATTTAATATAAAATGTAAGAAATAATATCTTAAATATCAATTTTTTTAAGTTTCATAAGTTTAATGATGCTACAAAATAAAAATAAAAAAAATTTTCTTACCATTAAATACAATTTTGTAAAATTTTTTAAAATTGACAAACTTTAAGTAATCATAACTTTTTTCATCATTTTTAGAAATTTATGTAATTATAGTCATTCGATAGAGAATCATTTACTCTATCAGAATATTAATTAAATTATTCGAAAAAAATTGTTATTAAAGTAGTTATTGCCCAAAAATAGTGAAAAATCGATAAAAATTGACAATTTTTCTATTTTTTTAATAGTTAATAAAAATAATTTTAAATGATATTATTATCACAGATAGGCATTTACTTAATAAACATTTATTAGCAATAATCGTAATTATAGCTTATCATTAAAAAAAGTTATATGCCAAAATATGCTAAAAACAACCCTTTTTTCAGAAGCTTATAACTCCGGAAAAAATTGGAATTTTTTTATAGTATTAATATTTTCTAATTTCCGGAATCGTCGTCTACAAAATGAATCTAATATCTATTAAATCCATTAATTAATAAAAGAGTTATTAATTAACAAAGTACAGGTGTTACTTTTGGAATACCCTGTATATATTAGGGCTCTATTGTATAAGTTATTTCTTTTTTTTTTTTTTTCATCATCTAACTAGTTAACAAGATCTGTAAGTTAGATGATAATTACTTTTTATTGTATTTTTTATTTTTAGAGTTTACTAATAAATTCATTTAATCAACTTTGTGATGGTCAAAAAAAGGGCAAGATGGAGTGATGGGGAGAGTAGTGAGGTAGTAACCCCACAAGTCCACAAGATTCTCAACATTTTTATTATTTTGTTTTCTTTTTAATCATTTTGTTCCTTATTTTAATAAAATATGTAAAAAACAGAAATTTCCAAACTTTTATAATTTTTTTACTAATGTTATTAAAATGAACTACCTAAGCAACAAAAACAATGACTGATCAAAATATAAAATTATAAAATTATTATTAACTTCTTGTAAAAAGTTTTAACCACAAAATGACATATTAATCATATATTCATAGATTAGCTGTCAATTTGGGAAATCAAAAAAGCAATATAAAAACTTATAAAAAAAAAAGACTAAAAAGAAAATGACCTTAGTTAAGAAACCAAAAGCCAATTTCAAAATTTACTAAAGTTTTTTTTGAAAATGTTTTTTTAAATAATTTTTGTTTTACATTTTTTTTTGTTTCTATTGCAATTATAAAAATTTAATTTTTTCTTTTATATAACTAACTTATAAATATGATAAATATTTCATCTTGTAGCTAAAACTTTTTTAAGAAGTTAATGATAGTAATTTTATATTTTTATATTTTAATCAGTCATTGTTTTTGTGGCTTAGATAGTTCATTTTAATAACATTTTTTAACATTAATAAAAAACTTATAAAATATTAATAATTTTGTTTTTTACATATTTTATTAAATTGGAGAACAAAATGATTAAATTTTTTTTGTGTGTAGTTATTTCTATAAAAAAAAGTAATTATAAACAAAAAATTAATTTTTTTAATATAAAATATAAAAGTATTTGTAAGCTTAATTATAAAATATATTTTTTTATATAAAAATTATTTAACCCTTTAACAATATCATGAGTGACATTTCACCTCATTATAATCTAATTTGTTTGGATGATAATTGAATGAAAGTTTTTAAAGGTTAATGTATATCTCAAAACATAATCTTTAAAAAGTATTGACTAAATTTAGTCTTTTGACGTAATAAGAAACTGGATATTTTTACCTTTTTTGTTAATATCAGTTACTGTATTTGAACAATGGTTTTTATACTTGACTCTACTTTTGTTAGGTTAAAAAAAGATTTTGATATTAAAATCATACCTTAATAAAAAATTAATTTATATTAATTTCATTTTTAATAAAATATTGTTTTTTTAACTATCTTTGTTTATTATTTTGTAAAGGATAAGAATAATTCAAAACATGCATTGTAATAAAATAATATTGCAATACATTCTTAAGAAAATAAACAAAATAAAACAATAAAAAAAATAATAAAATAATTATAAAATTCATTCATTTTAATATTTTCGTTAAATATTAAATCATAAACTTAAACATCTTTTAGATTTATACTTTTTTTTTGTTTTTAATTTAAATTTTATAATTATTAAATGTTGTTATTATTTAGTGTTCCTTTATTGTTACTTTTACAATGTCATCTTTTAATGATAAAGTAAAATTCTATTTTTTTTTATTGTAAGGAATGTGAATATATTGAAAGTGAAATATACACACAAAAATAAAAATGGTCATAATATTTTGACTTTTAATGCTAATTTATATAAAAAATGTCATATATTCATTATACAATATATTTGACCAACATACAATTTTTTTAACCTGAATTATGGATTTCAGTTAGGTGAATTTTTTTTATAATAAAAATTTTAGAAATTGCTGCAACATAAAACTCCAAATCCCTTTCTGTATCATGTAAATTTTGTAAATTAGATAATGCAGTAGATAAGTTACTATTTTTACTGTTTTTTACATAACTATTATAGAAACTTTCAAGATTATTAAAAATTCTTTTACAATAACTGTTAAAAAACGTTTTATCCAATAAATCCACATTGGCTCTCACTTGAAATTTTCTTGATTGACTAACCAAAAAATTATTTCTAGTAATATTAATATTGGTTGAGTCATTGAAACTTTCTCTTGCGATGTAAACATTCGTACTATTGTCAGCAGAAGAAACAACTTCAACATTAATATTTGTGTTTTCTGATAACACATTTTCATCAGTAAAAACCATTTTTACGATTGTAAAATAAAAAAAAACAAAAAATTAACACAATTTTTTAATAAATTTTATTTGAAATTTTATAAAAACATAATATGACTTTTCAAAAATGGTCAATTAATGAAATAATGAAAAGTCACATATTGACATGCAAAAAATGATAAAAATGACCATTTTTATTTTTGTGTGTATGACACAAAACAACATAAAAAACATTTTATTGAATTTTAAAAATACAATAAAAATACGATTACAAAAAATTTTGTTAATAATGTTTAAGAAAAAAAAATTGTTGGTAATCTTGATATTAATCCAAAAAAAATTACTCTATTTGATATGATTAAAAACATGAAAATAAAAATATTTTATTAAGTTAATGTTGTAAGATTACAATTTATGAACGAATTAGATAATATGGAGGTATCTAAAATAGATTATGATGTTGATGACTTCCTTCAATTGAATAATGAAAATCAAGATATTGAATTTCTTAATGAACGATTTAATAGCTTAGTTAATTATGAGTCAATTGAATTTGAATCTAATAGTTTAGATACAAAAATAAAAGCTATAGAAGTGTGTTTCAAGGTTTTTAAAAACTTTTAAATGATGACGGAATAACAAATAAAAACTTTTAATTATATTTGGAAAGCCATCAACAACATGCTATTACATTTGGAAATACTATGTTAGTTGATGTAATTGAAGAACACTAAAAACTGTCAAAAATGTTTTTTCAAATAAAAATAAAATATGATTACCTTGTAATCCAGATGAAATTGTATTTGAAAATATTTTTGTTTGTGAAAACAATTTGAATACAGAAATACCAATGAATGAAAACAAAAAAAGTATTTGAGTAATGATTGATATGAATTTTAATTTAAAAACAATGTGTGAAAATCAAAAAGATCTTATTAAATTATTTAATGGTGTTGTTCCACTACAACATTATTGTGATAAAATAAATATAAATTTATATGTTAGTCGTTTGTTGCAATATTTACATATATCAATGCGTATAAGTGGAAATTATAAAAAAGTTTCTCAAATTGATTCAATCTACACAGTTGCTATTCTGCCAACATTTTAACTCTAAAATACAAAAAAATTAATGGCAGGTGGAAAATATAAATATTTTTCTGAGCGTTTTGAACAAAGGTTCGATTCAAAATGCAAAGTAAATTTTGAAAATCGTAGAATTACTTTTTAAATTAAAGAACTTCTTGGAGACCATGCATTTCTTGATCATTACTGGAGAGTTAATGCAGCAAATTTAAATAAAGATGACAAACTAAGTTAAAGAATATGCTTAATTTCTTCTTGTTAGTATTCTCACACAAATATTAATGAATTATTAAAAATAAAATATTCTTAAATTAAAAAGAAGTGAAAATCCTGATGATCTAACTTTTAAAAATTGTCGAAAAATGATTTGTAGTAATTGATTTTATGATTTTTTATAAAAGTAATATTCCATCATCTACATATATTATAACGCAAAAACTTTGCAAACAAAATATTGAATTTCTAGCATTTCATTTATGCAAAATATCAAGAGTTGTTTTGAAACAATTTATTAATAGAAAAAATGCTGCAAAAACTTTTTAAAATATTGAGACTGTTTTATCACAAAATTAAAATTGGAAAACAATAAAATTTAAAAGAAGAAACCAGGAGAGTTTGCATTAATTTTAATAGTAGATAAGGGAATTTATAAACTATGTGATGTTTTCATGATGCAGTTACAGAATTTTTATATACATATCAATTTCCCAAATTATTAAGTTTCAAAAAAACATTTAACACTTGTGGAAAATTATGTGAAATTTGTTAAAATTAGAAAAATTTGGAAATAGTGACTATATAATTCTCAAAAGTTTGTGTAATAATGCTGTTACTTTAACATTAAATTTAACAAAAGAGAGATTTGGTTTTTCAAAGAAACTACACTACCTTTTACACTATACAGAGATAGCAAAAAATTTAAATGGTGATTTAAGAAAAGTTGCAACTGATCGTTTTGAATTTAAACATCAAAGTGTCAAAAAATTTTTAAATCATCAAAGAGTAAAATGTTCTCTTTAAAAAATATAATAAGAAAAGTTATAATGCATTCTAAACTAGCAAATATTTAAAAAAAATACAATATCATTTTTTCATAATTTATAATGTAATCAAGGAAACCCCAGATTTTGCGATAAAAGGTTCTAAAAGAAAATTTTTTTTAGAAACACAAGAAAAATGAATAAAGTTTTATTTATTAGAGTATATGTATTTAAGTATTACAAATTATATCTTATTAATAAAGAATGCTGATTATTCATTCATTCTTATTTTTAAATACCAAATGTTTTGTTTTATAACCGTAACCTGGGAATCCTCCCAATAAGGAAAAACTCCCGAGGTTTTAAATGAATAAGACCTGTTTATATATAAAACCTTTTAAAAAAAGCTCTGACATGTAAATATAAGAAACAATATTTGTTATCACGTTAGTGGCTTCTAAAGGAGCACTATGATAAAAATATATAAATAAATAAGATAATAGATATAACTTTATTTAACAGGAAAATAATGATAAGACAATGTGCTAAAAGTATTTATTCTAATTATGATGTTGATTATGATTATTTTATTTTTTTTTAGTTTGTTCTGCCTCTATGTTCTAGATTGCAGACATAGCTATATAACATATTTATATAATAATAATAATGTAGGCGTATACTTAAAGAGCGTATCCGACATAAGATAGATAACATAATAATGTCTAACATTTTTTTTAACAATAAAAATTTCTTTTATTTTTTTATAATTTTTTTAATAAATTTTGTTAAAAATTTTTTTTTTACAAATTAAAGTTGTTTTTTTTTATAATTTAATAATAATTTGCAAAATTTCATTTATTTTTAAATAATTAATTTAATTATTTTGTATTATGTATAGTTTTTTAGTATAAGTACATATAATTTTCTTTTGTTATTTAACAATGTAAAACATTTTATACATTGCTCTGTTGTATAATGTTTTTGACCACAGCGTTATCTTGAAATAACGTTTTCGTTTTGAGTATTGAAAAATGTTTAATGTTTTCTATTTTATATAATGTAATTTTGTATTGTTTGATAATATTTTTTTTTTTCTGTTGTTATTTTTGAATAATAATAAAATTTTTTGAATAATTATGTATTTTTTTGAACTATTTCTGTAATTAACATATACTTCCGCATATAACTTATAATATAAAAGTAAATGAATTTTAATAATTTTTACCACTTTTCTCTAGTCAACTCTCAAGTTGCTTCAGGTAAGATCAAAAAGAACGTTCTAAAAAATTGTAAGTTTTAACTAACTTCCGCATTTATTTTAATATTTTTCTCTATAAAATTGGTGCAGTATTAATTGCGTTGTGATAATGGCATTGCTATTTCCACGTTTGCGCTAGAACTGGCGCTGATCGCACTCCTAACGAACATTGTCACATGGCAGTTAGGCCAACTATATTATGGTCGTCATGTTCAGAGTCAGTCTATGTATGCTGTTGAGGTGAGTCTTGCTCTTGTATTCTTTGTAAGTTCTGGTGGCTCTTTACAACCTCAACTGTTGTTGTACCTATTGTCCCAACGTTTCGGGCAAATGGAAAAGAGAATTTTTTTCAACATTAGTTATTACTACAAACAGATAGAAAATAAAAAAGATTCTTATTATGTGAATTCAATTAAAATTACTATAATAATAATTTTTTAATTCAGTGAGATTACTTCTTTTAAAAAACCTAGTACCTTAAAAGTTTTTTATTAATGATAACACTAAAGTCTTCATTATCCTTATTATGTATATGTGTTACATATATAATTTTATATATATAACTTTGATATGATTTATATATGTAAAACATTACATATGATATGTTAATGTTCACCGAAAATAGTATATCATTTTACTACTTTGTTACCACTGAAATCAACTTTTTAGTTGGATCTTGATAAAACGTCTATGTAAACAGTATAGTAAAATTTTTTTATTTGTGTTATGCTTTAATAATATGATGATACAATATAATATAATAATCATTTAGTTACCTTTTTAATTTTAATTTGACTTCCTTGCAAACTCTCCGCAGCTAAATCAAAAACTTTGTTAAAATGAAGAAGTTTCTGTATCATGATTTTTATTTTCTTTTATAATAAATTTTTGTCATTGTTTTCATCTTAAACTATGTCATCATAGTTTACTGTATGATTCTTAAATTACAACAGATGAATAAACTGTTTATCAAGAAATAATGAAAAAAAAAGAATAAATGTAATAATAAACGTAATAATAATATTTAATATATGGTATTGGCTTTATATAATTTCTTCTTGTTCACGCCCTGCGTAAACATGTGTAATTCATTACACTCGATTTTTTAATTTTTTTAAAAACAGTAAATCATTATTTTTTTGTTTAATTGTTACCGAAATCTAATTTCTTGTTTGGATCTTGCTGAAACTTTTATGTAAACGGTTCTCATAACTATTCTTTAGTTACACAAAAAAATTAATCGTAACATTTTGTCTTTTCTCTTTAGTGATGCCAACGGAATTCCTGCGTTTGCGAGACATTTTGAAAAAAATTAATTTTGGAAAATATGTCCCGTTATCTATATTTTCATTACTTTTTTTTATCTTAAAAATATTTTTCTCATGACATTGAACACAGAACATTTTTTTTGCAGGAAAAAAACGTAAGAAAAAACGGGTATTATAATCCATACATATTGTCACGGTGTGCAATGTCACAATTAATTTTTCTGTGTATGTTATTAAATTATGAAATAAGTGATATACGAAGATTTGTTTATATGCTACGTTCTAATGAAAACACCTATGAAGCTATTAGAAGACTTAATTCAAATGCATCGTGTTTAAAATCATTGTTTAGTGGGTTTGCCTCTATATTAAAAGTATCAATAAATTGAAAATTTAAGAAAATTATAGTCTATACTATAAACCATGTTTCTTATAAAGCTTTTGAAGATATTGAAATAATCAATCAAAAAAATAGATAGTTTTAAAGATCAACAGAATTTGATAATATAAATAAGACATTGGTTCAAAAAATATAAAGTATTTTGACGAAGCAATGTTAGCAAACACAGACAAAGAAAGGAAATTTCAGTTTCTTGACAAAACAAAAGATTTATTGAAATTATTGAAACAAGAATGCTGTAAAGATATATTGTTATAAATAATTTTTAACATTAATTCATCTTTAAAAAACATTTTTTTAGATAGTTTAGAATATAATTTTTTTCTGAAGATTAATCTTTATATTTTCAACGTATATTTTTTTTATATTGTGAAATAAAAATAAAAAAGATTGCGATTTTCAAAAAAATACTTTATCTACTTTTTTATATATATTAAATTGTCCTGTCGTGATATTGTTATAAATTATATAAAGATAAAATTTAATATTTATTAACTTTTTTACTGATTTTAAATAAAATTTAAGTTGTAACATTATTATGTTATTCATATAAATTTATATAATGTAAGAATTATTAACTATATATTTTTTTTAGATTATTCTTTAACATATAAAAAAAATTATAAAAAAAATATCTGTTTAATTTTTTGTATTTGTGTGGAAAAAGTATTTATTTAAGGTATAATATTGGTTTTTTCTAACGCGTTGTGTTTTAAGATTTAAACTTATTTTTCATATATATTTTAGTTTAAAATATGGAAATTAATATGGATCACTTAAAAGATAAGATAATGAATATAATTAATGAAAGAAAAGTAAATTTTGTGATAAAAAAAAGTTTGAAGTAAATCAAATATTTTTTTATTAACTTTAAAAATCTTAGGGTGATTTTGGTGAAACTCAAATAAATGATTTAAAAAAAAATTTTTTCCTCGAAAAAGGAGAAACATTTGATGGTAAAGAAACAGAAAAGAAAAGATGAAAAACCAATAAATATTAGTAGAAAAGAAGAATAAACAAAGGATGATGTAAGTAAAAAAAAACAGAGCTAATACAGGGTGTTTCATCTAAATATCCCCTTTTTAAAACTTTTTAATTTTTCAATATTTTAAAATAATTTTTTTTTAATATGAAAAAAAGAGTTCAAAGTTTTATTCTAATTTAATATTTAGCGCAATTTTTTTTTGTTGCAAAATACGCAAATGTTGAACTCTTAACCTTATTTTAAAAAACAATTACAAGAAAAATATTAAAAAATAGAAAAATTAAAACATTTTAAAAAGAGGATATTTAGATAAAACACTCTATTTGTTTAAAAATAAATTTAATTAAGTAATTTGTTAGACTTTTGATAATTTAGTTTGTTCTTCACAAAATATTGATGAACAAATTGATGCTTTTGGAGAAAAGATTGAAACACAAAAAAATCAACTTTTTAAATCAATTGACAATTGCAAAAATTGTTTAAATGCTGCTGTATCAATTTTTACTAGTAATTATGAGTTGTCAAAAAATGCCATCGTATAAGAAGAAAAAATTAAAACCATTGGTTTTGAAAACGAGACACTTAGAAAATTTAAACTATTATATTTTTTTTTTTAATTTTCTTAATAAATGTTTTTTAATAAAGTTATTAAACTTATAAAGTAGTTTTAATAACGCGCACCATTCTATTACCATAATAGTCAAAAAAATTTTTGTTATTTATTACTAAATTTTTTTAGCATTCTAAAAAATTGGTCATGACAAAGATACAAGAAATTATTTGTAGATTAAGCAATATTAAAGAAAGATCTGATCATTGTAGTAAAATTTTTGAAAAACATAATGAATTTCTTGAGCTTTCAAAAAATTTTTTAGAATTATTAAAGAAAGAAAAAATTCGTAACGTTAAAAATATTTCCGATGAAGTATACAGTCAAACAATGACGATAAAAAAGATTTTGAAAAAATATTAATTCTTTATCATTAACTATGCATGGGAATTAAAATTTGCTGATTCAATTTTTTCACTTTGATGTAGTTTTTATTTTATTAAATTTTTTTGAAAATTGTAATTTTAAAGTATTTGTTTAAAGTGTTTGTATTTAATAAATAATATTTTGATACGATCATATTTATACTTTATAATTAGCTTTCAAAAGGAAAATTTATAGTTTCAAAGTAAACTTGTAGTCTTTTTAAATAATTTGGGAGACTGTTAAGGCTTCTGTTATGTAATAAAACAATAAGTTTAATTATAAAGTTTATTTATTTTAATAAAAGTATAAATGTAAACAATGTAAGTTATAAATATTAATGTTAAAGGTGTAAATATATTTATAAATACTGATTTTTGACTTGATTTCAAAAATAAATAATATTCCAATTGGAGTACTATTTGGAAAAATAAAAATATTAAAAAAATGATCCCTAAGTTGCTAGAAGTTAATGTAAAACTAATAAACATGTTTAGAAATCAATTTTTCTATAAATACACATTTTTGAAATTAATCAAAATTCCATTTTTTTCAAAAAAATTTCTCTAAAAATACAGGGTGTATAAAAATAAACCCGGCAGTTTTTAAAACTTTAATAACTTTTTTTCTACTAGAAATTTTTTTATGATTTTTTTGTACCTTATATAGAATTGTATAAAGTATAAGATATAAAAAGAACGTTTCTAAAAAACAACTTTAAACTAAACTAATTATACAGCTATATTATGATATGTAATCCTTTTGGATCGTTTAGGAGCCTTTTAAGGCTCCCGGTTATTTACAATATAAATGATAAAACAATAAATTAACTTAAAATTTTATTAAAAGTAAAGAGAAATAAAATATTACAAAGTATACATAAAGAGTTTAGAATTTATATATATTATGTTCTGGTATATTTGTTAACTGTCAACTGCCATTTTATGTTCTTCCATGTTCTTATGTAATATTGTTTATAAGGCGTGTCTCTTCTGACATAGCCTTCCAGGATAACAGATATTCATATTAATTTTTAAAATAAAAACATATCTATTTTTAAATTTTATTATATTAGATATGAACAATAACGTCATCTTAATGTTTTTGGCGAATTGGAAACATTTTTGTGCCTTTTGAGAAACACTTTTTACAACTTTTTTTAGAGTATCTTGTTCCATGTATGCAATTTCTTTTTTAATATTATTTTTAACAATTTCTAATGTTTTTGATTAATTTATAAAAGTCAAATGCAGATAACTAACAATTGCAATGATCGATTAATATCTCTTTTTTTAGATATTAGTTTGTTATCAAAAATTAAATTTTATAAAAAAAAAAAGTTTTTTTTAGCTATATGTAAAATTATTTAGTTTAACTGTTTTACCATTTAAATTTTCAAAAATATTGACCAGCAATTCATTTTGATGTAGTACTACGCCATACAGTTACTTACCTATTTTATAACTATTAAAATTAAGAGATAGAAGAAACAATATAAAAAAATTATAATTTTAAAACTAGTAAATTTGACCATTTTTATGTTAAAATATTCTTTTAAAAAATTTTTTAAATACAGTCATTTTTTACATAAAAAAATGTTTTTAAACAATAAAAAAATAAGAATTAGAATCAACTTAATAGTTTAAAAAATGTATTTTTAAAAATACTTTTAAAATAAATTGAAAAAATTTTAAATATTTCATTTTTCATCGATTATTTATTTTTAAAAAAATTTTAAAAATTGTTTTTATAATTCTATAGATGATTCTTTAGAGATAAAAAAAATCATTAAAAAATATTAATTAGAAAAAAGGATATGAAAGTTTAAAAAAGTGCCGGGTTTATTTTTATATACCCTGTACTTATTAAAATAAAGGTGTGAAATGTAAATAATGTGTTAAAAAAAAGATGTTAAATGTAAATATATTTATATCTATTTAGATTTATAAGCTTTTTCAAAAAATAGTATTCTATATATTTTAAGAGTTTCTCTTTTCTCTGATATTTTCTTCTTTCGATGTTCCTTTTATAGTTTTTAGTTTTTAAAGAATGTCTATACAGACATAGCCTTTCAGGATAACACTTTTTTTAAATTGGATGTCTATTTTATAAACGCTAGATAAAATTTTAAAATTGCTACATCATCTTACATTACAAAAATAACTAAAAATAGTAAAATATTTAATTAGTAATTGATGCCATCATCAACAGATTCAATCTTCAATTAACTCTACCACTTGTTTCCAGTTACATTAGCCTAAATAAAAATAATTTGAAAAAATTATCATAAGAAAAATTGAATGAAAGAATTTTATAACATGAAGAAGGACACATATCAAAACAACCAGGTAACCAACTTATTACGTTTGTTTCTACAAGTCAGTCTGATCTTACTAGTCAACAACTCTTGCTTCTGATTCAACAACAAAATAGTTTGTTTATGAAATTTAAAAAATCAATGATTCAACAATAACAAAATTAAATTACTCTATTTTTTTATAAAATAATATAACTATTGAAAGTTCATAGAAAAGATTTCAAAACGTGGTTGAATAATTTCAATTCATACATAGTTAGCAATAAGATAGATAATAGTTTCAAAATACAAGGTGTTTTATGACGGCATGACAGGTTTTAAATATTAATAATTTCTTTGTTTTTTGATAAAATTAAAACTTTTTATGATATTCAACACTTTTTAGATTTTTTTTTTCAATTTTTATTAAAAAAAACCAATTTTTATAATTATTCTTTAAATGGTCTTTATTTTTTACAAGACACGATGTCAAACGTCTTTTATAGCTTTGGAGAGTTTTCTGAAGCACTTTCTTATTTTCAAAAAACTTTCGTAAACGCATTATTATTCTTTTTTTTTAATTCTTCAAGTGTATGTGTTTTTATACTGTAAACGAGTGATTTAACATACCTTCAATAAAATAACTTATCGGAATCAAATCTAAAAATTTAAGCGACTAAGCTCGATTCCCCGAGCTACCACTCATCTAGCACCTATTAAAATTGCTTTCAAGCTATTTAAGCACGTTATCTGTGTAATAAGTATGAGCCCCGTCTTTCATGAAAACAACCTTATTTGCTAAACCATCATTTAAAATTTCAGAACAAAGTTAGGTTTTTAATATTTTGAGATAAAATCGTCATTTACCGTTTTTTCCAAAAACAAAGAATCAATAACCCTATTGCAATTAATTGCGTCTACATAATCATTAAAAGGGAATAAATATAATGGTTCTCAAACCAACTAGGGTTATCAATGGACCATATCCTACTATTGTGGCGATTAATTTCACCATCTAAATAAAAATGAGTTTCTTCTGAAAATATCAAATTCATTAGACGATTAGAGTCTCTCTCAATGCGTTTTAACTTGTTTATGCAAAATTCCCGTTTTTTTTGTAGTTACACTTTTCAATCTTTTGTACGGACAGAATACGGTACGAGTAATATTTCATTGTTTTTTAATGCACGCTACACTTTAGAAATCGATAAACCTGCAATTCGCTAAGTCTGCGTACAGAAATCTTAGGACTTCTTTTATTATTAATGCGACTTTTTTGTAGCCTCTTTAATTATAATTTTTGGCCTCTCTTCTATTTTCTTTTCAACACTACCAGCTAAAAAAATTTGTTATAGTAAAATTATATTTATTTTAATGGCGTTAACACTTTAAAATATTAAAAATTATACAATAATTTGAATGATATAAAAGACAATTTTATTATTTTATTATAATTTTCTTACTCCTTACAATTTCCTCCTTTTGAAAAATTTTGTTCATTTGTAGGTTTCATTTTAACTGATGAAGTCCATTGTGCCCTTCTTAAATCTGTAGTATTTTTTGGTTGAATCTTAGATACTCCAATTTCATTGTATATAACTGTACCTTTCTTTGTCTTAGGATGTAAACCATGTCCTCTATAAAAAACTTCAGTTCCTTCTATTAACTTAGCCATTTTTGGAGAATTTGGCCTATCCTTCCATTCATCTAAAGCATATTGTAGTTCAATCAAATTTTCTCCATCATCATCATTATTATCTAATTGTATTTCTAGCATATTATCAACCATGAGTCTTGGTACGTATTTTAATATTAATTTGTTTGGAGAACATTGTAAATATTTATGCTCAGCATTATTCATAATGTTTGAAACTTTGTTTAAATTTTCTTGTACATCTTTTGACTTTTTTAATATTTTTCCATAAATAGATCTAAACGTACGAAATGCTCTTTCTATTTCAGGATTGTGATGTTCATACGGTGCTCCAAAAGTACTAACTATACCGCATGATTTTAACCAAGCTTTTAATTGTGAACTATGTAATTCTTTAGCATTATCAGAATGTACATATTTTGGATAACCAAAAATATCAAACCATTCTTGTAAAATTTTTTGAATTGATGTAGCAGTTCTACGAATAACATAAAATCTAACATATTTTGTGAATCTATCTATGATTCCACATAATATTTTCTCTCCCCATTCTCCTTCTGAGATTTTGCAGAAATCTATACATAAACATTCCATTATTCCTGCTTTTGGTCTATGATAATTTTTCTTTCTTAAAATATTCTTTTCCTTACAAATTGTACAATTCATAATTTTGATACCTATTTTTCTAATTATTTTTCTTATTAAATTGCCACGTAACTTCTTTTGTAAAAGTCTTTCTTTCAATAATTTGTTTATACGATATAACGATTGATGTCCCATGTTCTCATGTAATTGTGTGAATAAAAATTGAGCGATTTCTTCAATTTCTTTTGTTGGAGAAGCTGTAATTGAATGTAGAATTGGATTCTCAAATATTTTTGTAATTTCAGTTGATGTTGAATTTTCTGACAAATTTGTAACTTCTATATTATTTATACGACTCAAAAAATCAGCCATATGATTTTCTACACCTGGTTTATAGACCAACGTGTAATCTTGATCCTCAATTGTTAATAGTAATTCCAAATATTTTGGTATATTTGTTTCAGGTCTAAGTCCTACCAGTGGTTTGTGGTCTGTAAAAATAGTGACTTTCCTACCAGCTAGAATATGACGACACTTTTGTATGCCATAAACGATGGCATATAACTCCAAGTATGTTGGACAACGATTTCTTTTGCTTTTTGATAACTTTTTGGAAAAGTATTGAATTGGTAAAATATTCTTACTTTCCAATTGGTAAACAAAACCTCCAATTGCTTGTTGAGATGCATCTGTTTCCATAAAAATTTCTTTTGATGGATCTAAACTTCTTAACCATTTTGGATTTCCCATAGATTCATTTAAAGTTTTCAATGATTGTAAAGTGCTATTATCCCATTGTATTTTATCTTTTTTCTTACTAACGGAGTTTGCTAAATTGTACAACCCAGCTGTTAAATTTCCATAATTTGGTATTGTTGAACGAAAGTAATTGCTAGATGCTAACAAAGAAATTAATTCAGCTTTATTTGTGGGTGTCTTACGAGATAGAAAAAGATTTTTATTTATTTCAGAAATTTTTGCTCCCTTTTTGGACACTTCAAATCCTAAAAAACGTACACATTCTCCTCCAAAATGAGATTTTTCTAAACTGATTTTCAGACCTGCTGCTTGAAAACGTTCTAACAATTCAAAAACCGCATTCATATGTTGTTGTAAAGTTCCTTGTGTTGCTACACAAAAGTCATCTTGATAACATATGACATTTTTTAAACCATTGACTAATTGATTTGCTACTTTTTGGAAAAGTATCGGTGAACATTTATTTCCTTGTGGGAGTCGTAAGAACCTATAAGTATAATTAAAAACACGTACGCCAAAGAAACTATAATTATCTTTATGAAGCCCTATTTGAAAAAATGCGCTTTTAAGATCAATAGATGAATAAAAATCAAAACCTTTTATTTGATCTATTAATTCCAATGTATTTAAAGAAGGTATATGTTGCGATTGAGTGATTGAATTTATATGTCTTAAATCGACGCAACATCTCCAACTGTTCTTTTTAGGTATAACCAACAACGGGTGAATGTAGTCAACTGTTCCTTGGTCAACTACTCCTGATTTTTGTAAATTTTCAAAATAAGATAAAACTTTATCTTTCATACTTAACGGTATTGGATATGTAATAATTTTTTTTGGTTCTTTTCCTTGTATTAAATTGATTTTTCCTGCTGTTATTTTTCCTTCACCAAGATCAAACTCTGAACGTGCTATAACATTAGGAAATTTTCTTTCAACTAATTTTTTAAGATCAGTTTTTTCATCAATTAACATAAAAGTATTAAGTTTCATTTTTTGTCGGTGGTGTAATTTTACACATCTAGCACCTTCGATATAAACTAGTTTTTCTTTTCCATTTAAAATCATATTTAAATTTTGTATAAGATCTCCACCTATGATTAGACTCTTATTTTCCTCTTCAATAATATAAAACATGCACTTCCTTTTAACAGTATTTAAAAAATCTATTTCCACTTGACAAGTTCCTATTAAAGAAATTTCACCATTACCATAACCTTTTATTTTTTTATCACATGGTAATATAAACTTGTTATTTATAACATTTCTTGGCAAAATAGATAATTCTGCCCCTGAATCAACCAATGCTTCGTATATATCATCACCTATACGAATTCCTATTGTAAATTGATCCAAAACCTGAGATGATATTTGATTCACCTCCTTCTTAGTCACACAAGAATCTCCTTGACTAAATTCTTTATTTGACTTTTTAAAATTCCCATAAGTATCCCTTTTTCCCTTCCTACATTGATCCTTTTTATGTCCAAGCATACCACATGCAAAACATTTAACTGGATCCCTTTTTAGTTTTGACAAATTTTCTCTCTCATTTTGAATTGTAAGATTGATATATGTTAATCGTTCTATAAGCTCTGTTGTACTTGTATGAAGATTCATCAAAATGAATTCTCTAAGTTGTTTTCTATTAGCACAAATTCTTAATAGTTCAGTTTTAAATGATGTTTCCTTTTGTTCCAATGAAGAATTTTTATGAGCATTATCAACTAGCTCTTTAAGATTGAACAAACTTTTCCTAAATTCTTCTCCATTTTCAGATGATAACTTGAAACTAGCTAATTTTAAAATAGTATTTTCTAATGAATGATTAACAGAAAACCATTTCTTCAAAATCAACAAAATAGCAGTAGACGGCAATCCCTCAAAATCAGGAATTTCACTTTGAAAACGAGAAATAATAGAGTCATCCAACTTTATAATTAATATCAACTTGACTACAGGATCATCCATCTCCCTTTGATCAGCTGTAACCGCTAACTTAAACTTGGTAATAAAAGAATTAACATCATCTTTGGGATTGAACACTTTTAACATTTCCATATATTTGGTTGTCTTAGCCAAAATTCTATTATTGGATTCTTTAACAGTTTGCAATTTACTGTCAACACTATCTCCATCAGCTGTACCTAATTCTTCCTCGTCACCTTTATCTCCTCTATCTTTAGACAACAATCTAAAGGATAATTCATGCTCTTCAACAGCATCCAATTGTTCCATATCATAAACGATATAACTTGTCTCACTAAGATCAAAATTTCCCTCAACTAATTGAGTAGCCAATTTCCTTTTATCATAAGTTAAAGGTGCAGGTATTCCAAAATGTGTACATGCTGCAATTAATGAAGTCTTTGGATTACTTTCAACCAACGTATTAATTTTGTCATTCATAATGATTTTATAAATCCCAGCCAGTACCTGGAGATTGTTCTTCTTCACACAAGTAAAGTAAAAATATATTTATTTTAATGGCGTTAACACTTTAAAATATTAAAAATTATACAATAATTTGAATGATATAAAAGACAATTTTATTATTTTATTATAATTTTCTTACTGTTATCTAATTTTTAAAAACTTTTTACAATTTGAAAATCTGCACTTGAGCCTTAAATTTTTTGATATTACTTTCTTTTACTTGTAAAGTTTATCCCATTTTTAGCATATATCATTATGATTTCAGTTTTTTTTGCAGCGTATATCTAGACATTTTTTAAAATAGTGATAAAGTTGAGAAAAATTGTTAAATACTATTTATTACCTGATTTTATTGTGAGAAAATCATGATTTTTCTATCAACTACTTTTACAAGATGTATAAAAATAAACTCGGCAATTTTTTCAACTTTAATAACTGTTTTTCTACTTAATATTTTTTAATGATTTTTTTTTCATCTTACAGAAAATCATCTATAGAATTATAAAAAAACAATGGTAAAGATTTTTTTAAAGTAAACAATTAATAAAAAATAAAACATTTAAAATTTTTTATTTATTTTAAAATATTTTCAAAAATACATTTTTTAAACTGTTAAAATATTTCTAATTCTTATCTTTTAGTAGTTTAAAAGCATTTTTTTTTTGTAAAAAATGACTTTTTTTAAAAGATTTTTAAGAGAATATTTTAACATAAAAATTGTTGGATTTATTAATTTTTACAATATAATTTTTGATATTATTTTTCTTGTTTCCAACTACGTGAAAAACATTAATATGACGTTATTGTTTATACCTAATGTAATAAAATTTAAAAATAAAGATATTTATATTAAAAAAATTAATATAAATATCATAATGTAGCTGTATAATTAATTTAGTTTAAAGTTGTTCCTTAAGAACATTCTTGTAATATATTATACTTAAAACAATTCTTTCTCAGATAAAAAAAATCGGTACATTTCGGTTTCGGTAGGGCCACTGGTATTTGATAATTTATATGCAAAATGATAAAACTTAACACATTTAATATAAAATAAAGTGATAAAGGTAATTGATATGAACTGATAAAAATTAAAAAAAATTGAATATTAAAATAACTTCAAAGCATAAATAACTTTTTTATCATTTACATCAATTTAATTTAATTCAATTTAATTCAATTTAATTTAATTTAATTTAAAAATTAATTTTACAATATTTTTAGTGAAAAAAAAATGAATCTTTGGAATCTTCCAACAACAGAAAAAGAAGCAATTAAATTGCTTATGGAGAATGGAGTTCTTCCTAAAGAAAGGTACTGCCAAGAAGGCCATTTGATGAGGCTCTATGTGGGCCAAAGTGTTCAATGGAACTGTAATCAACGGTCATGCTGAAAAAAAATTGGGCTGAGGAATGGAACATGGCTCGGGGATATGAAGTTGAATTTCGTAACTGTAGTTTGCTTCATAAACTGTTGGAGCAAGGAGATGGTGTCTGTCCAGTTTTGTAAAGAGGAACTTGGGATGAATCACGACACTACAGTGGACTGGTGTAGTTTCATGAGGGAGGTCTGTGTGGATTCATTGGAAAGGGCAGAATCCAGAAAAATAGGAGGTCCCAAAACAATAGTTGAGGTGGACGAGTCCCTTTTAACAAAAAGAAAGAATAACAGTGGACGGGTGCTGCCACAAGTGTGGATTTTTGGTGGCCTGTGTCGTGAAACAAGTGAATCTTTTTTGGTCACCGTGCCTGATAGGAAAATAGAGACCCTGACACAGGTCATCAAAGAACGAATCGCCGAGGGTTCCACAATATTCTCGGACAGTTGGAGGTCTTATAAGACCAGTGAGCTCGAGGCTCAGGGTTTCCAACATTTCAAAGTTAACCACAAATATAACTTTGTGGACCCTGAGTCTGGAGCTCACACCCAAACAATAGGAAGGATGTGGGGGAGTGCCAAATGGAGGAATAAGAAGCACCGAGGGACCGCCAGAAACATGTTGGACAGTTATTTGGCGGAGTTCATGTGGCAAAATGTCCAAAAGGAGAAGGATATATTCCTTCAAATATTGCATGCTATTGCAATATTTTGCCCCCCTGAAATTAATATAAAAAGTACCTAGGGGGGTTTAATTTTTTTATATTTTTAAAGTTTATGTTTTAACTTATTAATAAAATTACTTTTTTTTTAATTTTTGTTTATTATTTATCAATTTTTGAGTGACCCTACCGAAACCAAAAAGTACCAAAAAATCATAAAAAAACATTCAGTAGAAAAAAAATTATTAAAATTTTAAAAACTGCCGGGTTAATTTTTATACACCCTGTATATAAACAAAAAAATTCCGTGTATGTAAAACTTTTTTTTAATTGTGTGTCTCTAAGGATTAGATAGAATTTCTATATAAATCAATTGTAAAATTTATTAAACAAAATGTAATAATAACACAGACAATATATTTAGCTGTAATATTATATATTAAAAAAAACAAATCTAAAAACTATAATTTTTAAATAATTAAAAATTTTTAATATTTATATTGTTAATTCAAATTTTTTTAATATTTAAATTGGTAAAAAAAGCCCAATTAAACATGCTTTATAAAAAAGATAAATAATAGAATAGTATAATTTTTCAAAAAAAAACAATTTTGATTTCTAATACTTTTAAGCTATGTTAAATAAATATAATTTATATTTTAAAATGATTATTTAAAATTATTAAATAAAATATGTAATATTACCAAGAGTAGTAATGATACAAAATTCATATTAACAATTTTTAAAGATTACATATTATTTAAATTTAAATTTACAAATCGAAAGTTTTTTAATATAATTTATTAAAAAGAGACACAAATAAATGCAATCTAACAAACCTCAAAAAAATATTAACAAATTAGAATTTTAACAATAAAAATTTAACTATATTGTTTTTATTTAATTACATTTTGGTCAAAAATTAAACAAAATTTATTTACATTTACATATTTTATTTTCAAAAAAAAGTGCATATTCATGATTATTAAATTAAATAAATAAAATAGTATAAAAGTAATGTAGATTTACAAAAAAACGTGTAACATTTTAATAATGTTTTCAATTACAAAAAAATTAACCTTGTCTACGTTTTTTCTTTTAATTGTTTCGTTATATTTTTCTGAAATATTGGCATTTAACGACAAAAATTTGATTGGCCATTCTTTTAATTTAAAAGAAGTTCCAGTTATTTTAAATAATGAAATAGATAATCATATTTTAAAAAAAAGGCAACGTCGTAATAGAAGAAGAAGAAATAGAAGACATCTTGAAAACCGTATTAATAATATAAATGCACTAATTGTACAATTGACAATACAAGTGCAAGCACTTCAACAACAACTTTCATCACGAGCAGAATTATTAACAACCACTACTACAATGCCAGGTGGTTAATTTTTTTTCTTAAAGATAACATTATTTATATTACATTTGAATAAAAAAATTTAAACTTATATTTTTTTATTTTACAATATTTTAGCTTATTAAATTTTTATTTTATTAACTGATTAACTATTCTTACTTAAAAATGTAAAAAAATTGCTAAATTATAAAAAATTTAAACTTTTAATAGTTTAATGTTATGTATATTTATTTGCTGTTTTTGTTAAAATTTGAAATAATTTCTATGATATATAGAAAAAATATTTTTTAATTATATTTATTTTTTTTTAGCAAAAATATTAGAATTATAACAATTAAAATAATTATCATAAACTTACTAGTTTTATTTTTATCCAAACTAAAGTTTTTTATAAATTTTTAAATAAAAGCTTAGTATAAACTAAAAAATATAAATATGGAGTAGAATTTAAAACTATATAATTAATTACAAAAAAAAAACTTTTGCTAAATTTTAATTCTAAAAAATTTTTTTTAAACAAATGAAACTTTTTTTTAAAATATTTCTAATATATCTTAAAATTTTTTATAAATCAGTTACCTTTTCTCATAAAATAAACCCACTTTTTTATTTATTAATCAGACATGGGAAAATAAAACTTTAAAAGAAGGTTTAATTTAATTACAATTTAATTTTAAAAAAAATATTATATAAAAATAACGCACTTATTTCAAATAATGATAAATTATTAAATACATTCATAATTTTTATAATTTTTAACCATTTTCCAAATTTTTTTTTAATAAAACTAACAATTATAAATTTTATGTTAGATAATTTTTTTTATAAATAAGCATTAATTTTGAATAAAAAGATCTGTGAACTTTTACATTAAAAAAAGTTTTTCAAGCCTAGATTATCAAAAAGCATAGAATCTACAATTTAAATTATTCTAGTTTCTAAAAAAAATAATTGACTTCATACTGCGTTCTATGAAAGCTATAAAATCCACTTTTTAGCAATACTTCTGATTTTTTACCGATTTTTTTTTATAAAAAAATTAAAAAAAAAACTTTTAAATTTGTTTTATCACCTAAAAAAAAATGTTATCAAAGTATAACTATTAAAAAAAATTTTTTTTTGTATTTTAAAACTTATCTTGAAAACGCAGGTGAGTTCAAGCTTAGTTTAAATCTTAAAATATAAAACTATTTAATTCTTCCAGGGATTTTTTAAAATCTTAAAAAGTTATGCTTACTAAAAACTTTTATTTTAAAACGATATCTTTAAAATTGTTTTTGTTTAAATGACCATATTTAAATCAAAAAGTGATTTTTTTTAAAATTTGTTTACTAAAAGAAAAAAGAGATTCATTTTTATATATTAATTAAAAAATATCAAATTTGTTTTATCACATACAAAAAATGTTATCAAAGTTTAATTACTTGTGAAAAAAATTTTTTTTCATTTAATTTTTTAATTTTAAGGGTCATTTTATCTTTATACTAATTTTCAAAAAAAATGTTTAAATTGCTGCAAGTTATTAAACTAGCTTATGAATTCCACTTTGGAGCAGAATCTCAATGTTGCTAAATTTTTTTGAAAAATAATTGTCGTTTTCGTAATTAAAGAAGGATTCTAGTTTAAAATACATTTCCAAAATTTTATAAATCGAAAAAAAAATTCACTTCTTTTTTTCTTGCTTAATAGTATTTTAGATTCAGATAACTAAATATATACACAATGCACTCAAAAAGATTTATCCATTTCAACACAGAAAATTGTCAGTAAACGTTTCTAATTACAGAAGTTTAATAAAACAAAACTTTCAAAGAATACAAAAAAAATTTTTTTTTTATGAAAAGTATTACAAGAAATGTTTTTCACAGATTTATTTATTTGCATCTCTTTAATGTTTAAAAAATTTATTCACAACATTTTTAAAACAATATTATTAAAATATAATTATTAAAATATGACTTTACACTAATTAATATAATATTTTAAAAATAAAACTAAAATACATGAAAATTTTGAAAATTTAAATTATTCACAAGCTCTTTTTAAAAAAATTTTGAATTAAACACATATCTGTGTAACATTCTTTGTTATATTGACATACTTATATACCCAAGTTGTTGTAAAATTGCTGTAAATAAATTTGATGCTACACTAGCATTTTCTTTTAATATGATTTATATTGTTAACAACAATTTAAATAAATTAAAAAAAAGAGCTTTGTGTATAATATTCCAAGATATAAGAATAGACTCACCAACATTATCAAAATCGCATTGATTAAATAATTTAAATTTTTTATGCCTTTCAGATAAAGCAATTTATTTATTGTATACTAAAATTTGAAAACAAAAATTGTAATTTTTTCTGTTTTTTATTTCTTGATTTGTTTTTTGAATGTTGTTATAATTATATATTAAAGTATCAATTGATTTTTCAATCATCAAAATAAAGGTTTTGAAATATTTTTAATACCTATTTTCTTGTATAAAGAAGTATTTCCTTATGTCTGTTTAGTAAAACAAAATCAGCAGTTTGATAAATTATTCATCATAAGTGTCAATGTAGAAGGGAAAAATTTTAATTATAAAATAAAGTTGCTTTTTTTGATAGTTTTAATAGTAATTATATATTCACTGAAAAATTTTTGTTTCATCTTTTTTATAAAATTGTACAAACGTACACTGTTTGTAAACAGTTACATAGTTAAATTAAAAGTCAAATTTTTCTTCTTATACAAATTGCTTAATTGTTTTGATAAATGAATATTACGTTGTAAAAATTCATAATTTTTATTGTAACAACTTAAGAAAAAAAAATAAAATTTTAAAAGTAGTTACATAATAAATTTATAATAAAAAACGTAATAATTTATAAATTAAAATAAATATAATTAAAAGTTTTTTTTTAAATTGTATTAAAATAATAAAAAAATTTTATGTTACAAATCGTACAAAAATTAATTGTAATTTTGATTCAAAACAATAAAATTTGTTAGTTGGTTACATATCATTTTTTATTTTTTATAATTTTAATTATTTTTATTAAAAACAATTTATGTTTTAAAAAATTTACGCATAATTTTTATATATCAAACAACTTAAATTATATTGTAACAAATATTTTTTAGTATTTGTTATTGTAAGTTACGTGTAACATAAAAATAAAAACATTAGTCCTATTTAGCATTAATTCTACCCTACCACCCACTGGTAGATAGAACTCATAAACTTACATTTTATTCTTAGCAATATATTTTTTAACACATTTTATTACTTTTTACTATTGTTCTTAAAAAATTTTTATATTTTTAAAAATAATATTTTTTTATTATATTATATAAGATTTTAGATTTAAAATTATTTATTTTTAAAAATAATACACGGTGACTATTAAATTGTGACCAACTTTTTAAAAACAAAATAACTTTTTTTTAATTAATATTTTTTTATGAATTTTTTTTATCTGATATAGAATCATCTAACAAATCATATAGTTAACATTAAAAGATTGTTTTCTGTCAGTAATTAGTCATCTCTACATAATTTACACGTCACGATAAATATTAATATTATATACCCTTTCTTTTTCAAAAGTAACCAGAATCACTTTATCTTACAAAAATTAATGACGTTATTGATAGGTCATCAAATGTTTTGTAGATTATCAGTCTTTATTAATCATGTGCTAGTTCTACTTATTTATTCGTCTACTTGGATCATATATAATCTACATGAAACTACAATTATTTATTAACATTGGTAGAAGAGTGAATTTAGAGCAAAATATCATTTTTAAATTCTTTGTTTAAATTAGTTAAACTGCTACCGAAACATTTTAAATACTTTAAATAGTTTATGAGTACAATTGTTTGCCAGAAAAATGTTGTTTGAAAAAGTCAAAAATTGAAACAATGCTCATTTGTTTCTACGATTCAAATGCATTATCCACAAAGAATTTGTTCCAAGTGGTACAAAAGTTAATGCTAAGTATTATCTAAAAATATTAAGACGTTTAATAGCCCGTATTCGTCTTGAATATCAAGAACAAGGCGATTAGCAATTTTTCAGATAATACAGCATTCATGGGTCATCAATCATTACTGATTATTTGACCAAAAATAAAATTTTTTTATTTAACCATTTTTCATATTCACTTGATTTGGTTCTTTGTGACTATTTCCTATTCCACAAGTCACATTTTAAGATAAAAAAAAGCGTTTTGAATCGATTGAAAACATTCAATCTTTAACAACCGCCATTTTTAAGACTATCACAAAAAATGATATAGAAAAGTCATTTGATTGACTTTTGGAACGTGTTTTTTGTTGTATTTCTGTTAAGAGAAATTATTTTGAATTAATTAATTTTTTTTTTTTAATTTATTTAGCTACATTTTTTAAGTCATTTCAGTTATTTTTGAAACAGAGATTGTATTATATAATTTGCATTAACGGGAAGTTAAGGGAAAGAATTTTTTAAAATTAATTAAATATTAAATAATAAATTAATTTATTCATCATCTGATATGCTAGATTTTAAGCCTTTGGAAAATAGATCTACTTTAATATATTTTAGCTTTATGTCCTATTATATGATTTACAAAGAAATTTCTTATTTTAGGAATTAATTTGGCAAATGAACACTTTGTTTTAAAATGTAAAGTTTAACTTTTATTTTTTTTTGGTTCACTCGTTGTGGTTGGTGTAGCTTGAAATAAAGGTATGTTGTGAAAGAACCTGCACATTCCAAGTGCTGCTTTGTATCTAACAACTGTTTTTTTTTTCTATATTTCTTCTTTAATACCCTTTTGTTTGGGAGTGGATACTATTTTTCATTATTTTAAAAATAATATTTTCTTGTTATATTTTGCACTCTTAATATGATATATTTCTTATAACTTCAAGTATATATCAATATCAAGTGATTTAGCAACACTTGATGTAATTGTATTCCCACCTTTTTTAACTACATGAGTCGAAATATTTTATTTTAATCTAAAAAAATAACATTACAATTATAAGAAAATATAAAAATTTATATAAAATAAATTGTATATTAAAAAAATATATAATGAATATATATAAAAATGGAATATATATATATGAAAAAAATGTAAATTTTTTTAGAGTAAAAATTTTTGATTGGAATAAAGTTAACAGATTGTTTTTAATATTTTCTTACTACATGAAAATTTTTTGTTGAATAAATATCTTTATTTATAATAGATACAGCACATTTTAATATTTCAATTGAATGCAAAATTGAACTATCAAATGCTTTTGTGCAAGTTTTGGATTTTTTACAAAACTATCTAAATTTATTAACAGTATCTACTTTAAAAATAATGGCTGTTGCAACTGAATTTATTAATACTGCTAAATCCTTGTTAAAAATTCTAATTATTTCTCTTATCAGTGACGTAGTGGCTAAAGCTAATGGTAATGAATATTTCATTTATTTTAATGTATTCACACCACCCTCATATGTGTTGTTAACTGTAGAAAAAATAAATTTCATTGATTTTTCTAATGATTCACTTTTAATGTTATAAGGTTGTTTAAATAAATTGCCTTTTAATTAACTTATGAAATAATTCTAGAACTGAAGTTAACGTGTGCTTTAATAAAAGAGTCAATATCAATACTCTCTAATTCACATAATTTTTATTTTAAACACATTTTCAACTTCATATGCTACTTTGCATAATATTGTTACATCAAGAGGATCAACAATTTTTTTAAACGGTAGTAATAATGTTTTAAAACGTGTTAAGTAACACTGAATGAACTCATAATAAAATCGTTTAGCAGATTGGAAAAATATTATTGCTTCCAAATCATTTGTAACCTCTTCATTTGACATTGGATTGTAAAATTCTTTCACATCCTTGATTTTCTATGTTTTCATATTTGAATGATTTCGAAAAAAAATTTTTTTTTGTCATTTTTGATTAAAATTTATGAAATGTCTTGATGAACATAGTCGGGTTTGATAATCATTAATATCCGTTAAGTAAAATTTTCTTTTAATGTAGTAATAGTAACTAAGTTTATACAAATTTCTTTGGATCGGGACTACCCTATTTGATTCATAAGAAGAATCATTGTAAACGTTTAAACGTGAAAGATTATTGTCATGTCTATTATTCACTCCTTCTCTTTTTTTAATAATTTTTATAATTAAAAAAAAATTTTTTTATCATTTTGAGTTTTTGGTCGAGCAATCTTGATTTCTATTGAAATGCCAAAAATGCTATGCACTAATTTTGTTATATTAATGTGTATAATTAAAGAACTGAAATATATAAAATATGTAGAATTTAGTAAAAACTTACCCAAGAATTCTTGGTTATAAATAAAATTTTACTAATTATTATATATTTATGCATATATACTAAACAAAGTGTTTGATATTCATAAAAAAAGTTTTATATTAAATAGTCAGTCGTTTTTTAAAACTTAAATAACTTTTTTTTAACTTGATATTTTTTCATGATTTTTTTTTATCATATACAAAGTTGTTTAAAGTATAGTATATTACAAGATCTTTCTTAAGAAACAACTTTAAACTAAACTAAAAATATAACTATACTACGATATTTATATTAATTATTATAGTATAAAAACCTCTATTTTTAAAATTTATTATATAAGATGCGGAATATAATGTTATTCCAATGTTTTCCACGTATTTAAAGGCAATTTTTTGTTTTTTAAATAACACTTTTAAAAATTTTTAAAGTATCTTGCTTTATATATGCACTTACTTTTTTTATGTTCTTTTTAACATTATCTAAAATTTTTGATTAATTTCTATAAAATAAGATATAGATATTTGACAATCTTAATCATTTTTAAAATAATATACTATATTAAAAATTTTTCTAAACACAGTCATTTTTTATAAAAAAAATACTTTTAAACTATTGGAAGGTAAAAATTAGAAACATTTTAATTGTTTTAAAAAAATTGAAAACCTTTTTTGTGTTTTATTTTTCTTCAGTTATTTATATAGAAAACAATTTTTTAATAATAAAAATAAAATTATTAGGTGATTATCTATAAGATAAAACAAATATCATAAAAATTTATCAACTAGAAAAAAAGTTATTAAAGTTTTAAAAAACGACCAATTACTTAATGGACACCTTTTATATTCTACAATTTGGGTAATTTTAAATAATATAATTTTATTTTTGGTAATATTTATATTATTTGTTCTAGATTTTTTTTATTGTGACAGTATTCTTTATTATAGATAAGTTTTTTCCACAGTTTTTTAATTTAATACATTGTAATTTAAAATTTTTTTTATTATAGCAATTTTTGACAAAATACAACAATTTATTGAAAGTTTAAAATTTATTATTTATTTTTTATAATATGGTTTGTTTTAAATACAATAATCAAGTGTGTGACTGGTACCAATAAAGGAAAAAATGTCAATAGTATAAAATTTAATTTTTTTTTTGTTATTGTGTTTTTAATGTTATTTTTGTTATTTATTTATAAATTTCTTAAAATAAAATTCATTTGCTTTTTTTTTAATTTATAATTCAAATAAAAATTTATAAAAAATGTGATTTAACAATTCTCTACTATGTGGTTAACGTGTAGTTACTCTTAGTAAACATGATAATAAACTTTATCTTTTCGTGGTTAATACGTTAACTACTTGTTAGCTAAACAAAAAGTGTAGTAAAGGCTAGACAAAAAAACACTTTGGAGTAAAACTTCAAATTTATTGTCTGTTAGCAGTATGTAGGCTAAAAACGCAAAAAGAGTTAAAATCGGAAATCGTTTTTTTATACATGTTTATACATTTATTTTTTTAATTTATTAATATAATATAATTAGTAAATTTCAAAATTTGGTTAAATTAAAGAAGAAAAACTTTAAAAGAATAATGAATATTTTCAGAATGTTGGATGAAAACATATGTAATCTAAGAAAGCAAATAAACTTGCTAAAATTTTAAAAATCACAGAGTTTTCATAAAGGTCGTTTTTAAACAAATTGTAAAGGATTTAGATACTATTTTTGACAAAAATAAACAAATTTTACTAATAAGTATAAAAAATTTAAAAACTGGATGTAAGTTTACTTTAATTTTTTTTATAATCTAATATTATTTAAGGGGTTAAAAACTAGAAGGAAAGAAGTTCAATTTATTTTTTATTTTAAAAATGATAAAAATAAATAAAAATTTTATAATAATAATCTAAAAAAGTAATTTTTTTTATTTTAAAAATTTCATTCTTTTGAAAATTTATTTTTATCTTAAATAAAATTTTTTTTTATTATCTGAGCACAACATAAAAAGTTATGAGATATTAACAAATTTCGAATATTACTAATATTAAGATTTCGACTATCTCGTTTTTTTTTTGATCGATTTTTAATATCTTCAGAAAAAAAGATTTAATACATTAAAAAAATTTTTTTTATTTTTTAAATTTTAGATACTATACAAAAGAATTTTTAAATAAAAAACTTTATATAACAATTACACCTTAGACATATTTTAAAATACCTTAAAAAACTAAAAACTTTTTTTATAAAATAATAAAAACATAAATATAATTATAAGAGCTATTGTTAGATAATAACATTTTTTATTGATAATAAAAAGAAAATAACAAAAAAAAAATTAAAATTAACTTATATTTTTTTAAATCTATTATCAAGTTGAAAGTTTGACAATATTTATATTCAAGATGTTCATGAAGAAAACCTTTTAGTTCTAGTCTTTTAATTTTAAAATATAGCGATCTCATTAAACTCTTATTATTTATAAAATAAAGAGTATTTAAAAGGTCTTCTAAGCTAGGCCTTATAGAAATTAATAACATTTTATTTATTACTGAATAGAAACTTTCTGCTGTACTTGTTTTTCTAATTTTGATATCGTAGTGAGAAATCATACTACTTTAAAAAGATTTTTTTTTCTATTAAGTTTCCTAAAAAGCATGAAACAAATTCTAAACCATTTTTTTACTGTTGACAAAAAAATGTTAAAAAATTTTTGTAGGTTGCTAACATGTCATCTTTTTTTAAAAATGGAAAATTTGAAACCAATTTTTTTGGTACTTTCCTATCATTGTATATCTTAAAATAGTGGTAGTTTTCAAAATTGTTTTGTTTAAAAGTGAAAACAACTTCTTAACTTTTTAGAAATTGATCTTTTGTAATTTCAAAGACGAATTTTTACAATTTATTCATTTAAAGTTTCTTTTAATGCTGACATCATTTAAAACTCTTTATCAATAAAAAAATTTTAAATTTTGAGACCTCTTTCTAAAATTAAAAGTTGAAACAAGATTTAATATGTTTTTTTTATCTTTTTTAGGTAGAATTACGTAAAAGATTAAATGAAAAATACGAGTTTTGGTTTTTATTAGAATTGCTTAAAAGGAATGTCGCTTTTTTTGCAACTTTTGACAAAGTAATTTTTGATGTTTTTTTCAATTTTTAATCAATAATTAAATTACTCTTGTTATCTATGATCTTTTGATATCTTGCGAGTAAACTTTTAATTTCTGATCTGTACAATAAAGCTTGCATTTTATCAAAGAAATTTAAGACTGTATTTTTGACTTTATCAACATTTTGTAATTTTTTCCCTCTTAAAAAGTGTTTCAACGATCTAAACAAGCCATATTCTTAAAAAACACGACTAGAAAAATTTTTAGACAGTGAAATCTTGCGTCGTCATGTTTCAACATCACACTCATCTTTCGACCAAAACTGGGTACTTTATTATAATTGCTTGGTTGACATGTTACAACTGTTGACAGTAAAGACCTGCAATTACAGTTTAATCCAGTTACAAAACTTTTAAGTAAACTACTCTTTAGATATTTCATTAAACACAGTAAAATTTTTAATGGGTGTAAATCTACTTTTGATGTAGTAACTGAAGTTTTGTTTAAAGATAGTCATCGCTTTCTTCATTTATGATTATCAAAAAAAAGCTTTTTTTTTATCTCTTGTCACCAAAACAATAAAAAAATAGTTTGACGTTATGTTTGTGTAGTAATAAACTACAGAGCATTAAATAATTTGCTTTATTTTCCTTCGATAAATTGTAGGGCACCTAAACACCCTTTCTATATTTTTTGCCAATTTTTTTTACTATCTTAAAACTGATTACTAGGTTGAATTAAATTTAGTTGACAGTTCTTCAATTGTTTGACAAGGATGGGCTTCTACTGTTTCCAGCAAAACGTTATTATTCATTACCAATGCTCTTCCTAAATTATTTGCATCAAAAAAGATCCAAATCATCTAATTTAAACTTCAAAAACCATTTTTGGTATTTGTAAACATTTAAGGTTTTTGTGTAAACATTACAAACATTTTTTGTAGTTGTTGTAGCGTTGTTACCCTTCCAAAACTCATAAAGTATGCAATAACCTAAATGCATCTTTTTTTGGTTTTATGTTTGCTATTCCAATCATAGTTATTAAAAAATAAAATTTTTTTCAAAGTAAAAATTTAAAAGTCAGTTTCATTTTTGGAAATATTTTTCAATAACTTGCTATAAGATCTCAGCTGTTAAAAATCATTGAAAATTACTGTAGAAAAAACTGTTTTAGTTTTTAGGTACCCCTTATATTTCTTTTACATTTATAGTTTTTGATAACAGCATGTACAAAAATAACCAAACATTAGGGTATTATAAAATATATAATTAAAAATTAAAATTTACTTTTTGATTTGAATTATCTATATTTTTAAACATTCTAAAAATATGTTTTTTAAAAAAATAAAAAGTTTGTAATATTATTTAAAGTACCTGTATAATTTTTTACAATGTTTTTCTAAGAGTCGTTTTTCTTTCTAATGACAAATTTATATTTTTTGTAAAATTAGCATATCTAAATAAAAAACCTTATAACATTTGTATCATGTAAATCTCTGTTTTTTATTCTTCTAGGTTATTAATTTGAAAGAGGTACTTAAAAAATAAATAAAATGATTTTTTATAGTAAACTTACAAATAAGCTTACGTAAAAATTTCAATAGTAATCTTCCATTATCAACTTAAAGCGAATCACCTTGTTCTTTTTTAAAGCAGTTTTTCTTATATTTTTAGCTTAAATTTTTATAAATATTAAAAAGAAATTTTCATTACATTTTACTCTCCACAAAAGATTTACTACAACTTTCAATACGTTAAAAACAAATTTTTTTAAATTATTCAAATATTTTAAACCCATAATTAATTTTTCTTAGTAGGTAGCCTAAAAAAATTAAATATAATTAAATTTTCACGTTCAATAATCAAAATTAAAATTATCACTTTTATAATTTTTAAATTTAAAATGTTTGAATTGATATAGAATAAAATACCAAAACTTTTATAAAGTTATTAAATTTTTATCATACAATTATAAATGATAAAAATATAAAAAGAATAAAATTTCTTTAAAATCATTTAATTTTAATGTGATTTTAATCTATATTTTATCTTTATTATGACATTCTGTGCTTTCATATAAAAATACTTCAGAACAAAAACTTTCCAAAAATTTAAATGTCAAATTCAGATTTTTTAATTTTTAAATTTGTCTACCAAAGAAAAAAAGTGTAAAAAAATAATTATTCATTTATTAGAAAAAATTAAATAAAAATAAAACCTACAAAAATATAATTATTAAAATTTTAGTAAACTAGTATCAAAAAAATTTTTGTTTCTATTTGTTAATAAAGCTGATAGTTTGATCTGTAGAAAATGTTTCTATATTATAAATAAGTATAATTTCTTTTAAAAAGAACTCTTTTTTTTATTGTGAACTTTCAATTTTTACATTTTTGTTTATCTATAGTAAAAATAAAATTATAGGCAATTACACCTAACAAAAGATCCTAGTGGAACTACTACCTAAATACAAAATAACTCTAGTATTAAAAAGGACTAAATAATAACTGAACTTACTGGATAGTGGAAAATTAAAAAAAAAAATATATAGGGGGAGCCCCTAGATGATCCAAAAGAAAATTAAGTAAAATTTATTAAACCTAAAATTACAAATATTAGAAGAGTGAAGAAAAGACTTTTTTTTTATAAATAAGAAGTCATTATTAGTATTCTTTTCTTTTTATATACTTTCTAATAATGTAAGTTAAGGTTGAGTTAATGTATATTATATAATAATATTCATAAGAATATTACTCTATTATTTTAAAATAAACTTATTCATTAATGACGGTTTGCTACTCTTATACACCACTAAAATTTCTATTAAATTTTACTTTATTATAAAAAATTTTATCAAAATGTTTTTTCAAAAATCTTTGTTTGGATTCCAACTGCACATTTTATTTATTACATTTTCAACTATATCTTTTACCGTAGTATCAATAAAAAATTATTTTAAGTGCTATAAGTATTTATAGATTTTATAATAAATTACATTAACCTTTTAAGAAGAAATGTTACAAAAAAACATAATAAATATGTCATTTATTTCTTTATCCAACGTAGTGTCATCTAAAACAAAATTAATTCTAATTGAACCTATATCACGTATAATTCTTGTGCATATGTTTATGCACTTTCTCTTTAATTGCATAATTTTTAAAATGATTATCATTTTTGTTGGATATACTATGAATATAACAATGGCATCCAAAAATGAATAATCATCTAAAAGTAAAATTTATTTTTAAACTGGAGTATGTCTTCTGAAATAGATAATAAATGAGTACAAAATAAAAGAAAATAAAATTAATTATTTTAAAATAAAAAATTAAACATTTAGAAAATTTTCTCTTTTAGGTCTTTATAGGAAATAACTGCTTACTTGTTTCCAACATATTTTTATCTTTTCAAAAAATGTTTAAATTTGAATTAACTGTAACTACCATTATTCCTCGCTCTTTAAAACTCTATATGGTTAACACCAGGCCATATTTCTTATTAATGGCCTACCTTTTCTTTTACTTTCTAATTTTTCTAAAGATAATGTTGTACCTTTTATATCTTTAACTTTATATGGTCCAATTTAAGGAGTGTCAATTTTTGTTGAAGTATTATTTTTAACCATTACTAAATTTCCTACTTTTATTTCTGAAGTTTCCCTTTGTTTATTTATAGTTTTATTTTGATAATCTCTAACCTATTAAAATGTTGTTTGAGCAATTTTTCTTTAAGATTTAAGTTTTTTAATAACAGTACTATTTTGAAATCCATTATTTAAAAAATCATTAAAGTTTGGATAGCACCCAAACATTAATATAAACGGTGAAATTTTAGTAGTAGTACATTCTGTAGTATTATATATATAACTAGCAAAGTGAACAGCAATTGTAAAATTAAATGTTGCATTTTCATCTGCTACAGCTTTGATTTTCATTAATATTGTTCTCATTGTCCTGAAAGATCTTTCACTTATGACATTTCCTGTCTTGTGATCAGGAGTACAATAATGTATTTCAATACCAAGAGATTTACATAAATTCTTGAATTCAAACCCTTTATAATTAGTTCCCTTGTCACACACTATTTTTGATGGTATTCCAAATCTCGAAAAAATTTCCTTAATTGCTACATTCACAGTTTCTTGAGAAGACAAGTCCTTTAGTACAATAGGTATCCAAAATCTTGATAATGTATCAATGAACTGTATAATTTCTCCATGTTGGGCTATTATACAAATAACTGTAGCAATCACTTCTCACACATTTTCAGAATATGATATGGTTTCAAACTCAGACTTATAACAATTTTCTTTTGTTATTCTTTGACAAATTATACAACTTTGTATTATTTCGTTGAATATTTATGCCAAATTCTTATCCTGGTACTTTCTTTTGATCAATTCCATTAAATTATGACTAACAGTATGTCCAAAACTATTATGATAATCTTCAATTATATAAAAATTTTTTAATTGTATTTAATTTTGAAACATTAGGTATTAAATTTAAAACATTATACAATGTAACCTGAAAATTATAATCTTTTTAACAATTTTCCAATTTTTTTTATAATTTTATCTTTATATTGTAGCTATTAAGTAGAAGATTTTTCCTTGTTCCATTATTCATACTAAAATCGATATTTATGTTGCATATTTATTTTCTGGAACAAATTTTTTGGACATAATTTTATGTAAGATAAATAACATTTTTTACAATAACAATGCAATGGTATAAATCTTACATTTAATAGCTTCATTACAAATATAAAAAATATAAAAATAATTAAGATAATTTATTAAAAAATCAAATTTTTAGAGAGAGAATAAAGACTTTGAAACACTTTAAATTCTAGTAACTTACAAACTTTTATCAGAAACTGTTGGGCACTTTGATATCGGGTTTCAATATCTATAGGCAACAAAGCCCACTCTTAACAATAGTCATAGTAGTTGTCTGCATGCTTTTGTCTTCTGATAGACTCAACGATAGCACCATCTGATCCAAATACGACATAACATGTTATGTTTGCAATCCAAACAAAAAGATGGTGATCAAGCAAGTTATTAAATGATGCCGATGTTCTAGTTTCAGTACTAATAAAATGGCATATTTGTATTTATTTGTAACATTTTTCTATTAATATTCATTTATTTTGTTACATTATTATATTTATTAAATTTTGTGAAATCCAAAAATGGCCGATCAAGTAAATTTTTTAGCAGAATTACTTAAATTTATTATTCTTTTAATAAATGCCACATTGATAAAATCAAAAAAAATTATTTAACAAAAATTTACTATAAAAATAACTAGACTATGTGTATCTGAAAAAAAAAGATGTAAGAAAGACAATATATGTGAATAATTAAAAAAAAGAAACAAAATAAAAATAGAATAAAAAATTTCATTACATTTTTTATATTTTAAAATAAATAATATTTAATAGTGAGTAAAAATATTAAGATATTGTCTGGCGTCAATAACTTATGTAAAAGATCCAACTACACCAAAAATTAGAAGAATTATATTTATTATAAGATAATAATAAAAAAAAGGTTAAATTTATTACAAGATAATAAAAAGTGATTTATATAAAATTATTCTTACAATGTCCTTAAAATTTCCCCTTAAGATGTCAGCCTGCACATCTTATTAGTGATTACATTATTGCTATTTTTAAAAAAATATTTATTAGCAACTTATTCGAAATTAATAGAATAAATATAATTATGACAATAGGAAGTTTAAAATAAAAAATTGTAAAGTCTTTTTCTAATTGAGTAATTGGATCTCTCTTGTAACAAAAAGACTAAAAATAAAAAAATTTTATTATCTATGGCAAATAAAACAACAACTCTAAAATACATATATAAGAAATTATCATATATAACAAAAATAAGATTTCTCTGATAAAAATTATATTTAAATGGGTAATGCTATAAAAATAAAATTATAAAATTTTTGATAATTACAGTTCCAAAAGTTCTTTTCTTTTATTCATTCCATGGAATCCTTAAACAAAAATATTGTAAATGGTTTACAGGGTGTTCAAAAGGTAACTGGACATTTTTTTAAACATTAATGACTTTTTTTCTACTAGATATTTTTTTAATATTTTTATCTGATATAGAATTGTATAAAGTATACTATATTAAAAGAACGTTATTAAGAAACAACTTTAAACTAAAATAAAATTACAGCTATATTATGATATTTTTACTAATTTTTATAATATAAACATACAGGGTGTTCAAAAAGTAACCCGTCAATTTTTTAAACTTTAATAACTTTTTTTCTACTTAATATTTTTAGATGATTTTTTTTTTATCTTATAGAGAATTATCTATAGAATTATATAAAAAATTTTTAAGATTTTTTTTAACATAAACAATCGATGAAAAATGAAACATTTAAAATTTTTTCAATTTTTTTTAAAAGTATTTTTAAAAATACATTTTTTAAACTATTGAAATGTTTCTAATTCTTATCTTTTTATAGTTTAAAAGCATTTTTTTATGTAAAAATTGACTGTATTTAAAAATTTTTTAAGAGAATATTTTAACATAAAAATGATTAAATTTACTAATTTTAAAACTATAATTTTATATGTTGCTTCATCTATCTATTAATTTTAATACTTATAAATTAGTTGTGTAACTGTATGGTGTAGTACTACATCAAAATGAATTACTGGTCAATATTTTTGAAGATTAAAATGGTAAAACAGTTACAGTAAATAGTTTTAAATATAGCTAAAGGAACTTTTTTTTATAAAAATTAATTTTTGATAACAAACTAATAACCAAAAAAAGAGATATTAATTGATCATTGCGATTGTTAGATATCTGCGTTTGATTTTTTATAAATTAGTCAAAAACATTAGGTAATGTTAGAAATAATATTAAAAAAAATTGCATACATAAAATAAGATACTCCAAAAAAAAGTTGTAAAAAGTGTTTCTTAAAAGGAACAAAAATGTTTCCAATTACCTGGAAAACATAAAGATGGCGTTATTGTTCATACCTAATATAATAAAATTTAAAAATAAATATGTTTGTATTATAAAAATTAGTAAAAATATCATAATATAGCTGTAATTTTACTTCAGTTTAAAGTTGTTTCTTAACAATGTTCTTTTAATATATTATACTTTATACAATTCTACACAAGATACAAAAAAATTATAAAAAAATATCCAGTAGAAAAAAAGTTTAAAAAATTGACGGGTTACTTTTTGAACACCCTGTATTTATTTTTAAATTTTATTATATTAGGTATGAAAAAAACGTCATTTTTATGTTTTCAACGTAATTGGAAACAATTTTGTGCCTTCTAAGAAACACTTTTTACAACTTTTTTTTTTGAGTATCTTGTTTTATGTATACAATTTCTTTTTTAATATAGTAAAGAAAGATGACTTCACAGAAATTTCTAGAAAAACAATAATATATATATATAATGGAATTATATATATATATTTTTTTTTTCATTATTATAAAAAGTTTTTAATTCTTATTTTTTATCCTTTTAAATAACTTAATATTATTGTAATCATTTTTTTTGTAGATTTTGAAACCCTGTTTTATTTTATAGTCATTTATAAATAATTTCAATCTAAAATTTTTACTGGTCACAGATTTGATTTTTCACTTTATATGACTATAAGAAGAACAGTAAAAAGACGTCGCTCTGCTTTTGTCGCTACAAACTGTACGCTTGAGGAACTCTTTCAAAAGATTGTTAAACGCGCTGCTCGGGAAGCTTTGAGTGATTCGTCAGATAATTCAACAATGGATCTAGAAAATTCACAAAATTCTAGTAACGTCAGTGCTACAGATAATTTAAGTAGCACAGTCAGCTCAAACATGGTAAATAATGATGATATGCCAAACATCAATGATACAAATCAAGATGCATCACCAAGAATAAATGGGTGTGTTGATAATCACAATTCAACATGGAGTACTCATGATAACAGAACTAGTAGGAATAATGTTAGTGCTGCAGTTAACATTTCTAGCTCTGGTAATGGTGGTAACATTAATAATGGTATTAATGCAAATCTTGTATCGAATGTTCTTGGAAATCTTGTTAATGGTATACAGCCTGTTGATCTCATCCAACTGTTGTCTCAACTTCAAATAAACAACCAAATGAATCAACCAAGACAAGACAATTTGTCCAGACAATCTCGTCCACCCCCTGAACAATTTAATGGAAAAACAGACTTCAATAGATGGTTTATAAAATTCCAATCATATTGTAGATTAAATAATGTGTCTGATAAAAATAAACTTGATGAATTATTGATGTTATTAAATGATGAACCATTAAACGATGTAATTAACGACACAATGTTACAAAATAATTATGAAATGTTAAAAGAACACTTATCAAGAACATATAAAGGGAAGGTATCAAGTGTTGCTGCTTTACATGAACTTTCTCTAATCACAAACCGTCGTGCAAACAAAGTTGATGATCTGGATAGTATAGCAAGCCGAATATCCCAATATGTTGAAGTGTTAGAATCAGGTAAGTCAAAAGAAGATATCCTGATTCGAAAAATAGAAAATTTATCAAAAGTACTGCCGTATGAATGTCAAAGTAAATTTTTATTTTGTGGTAATCTTTCATCTTTTGATGCTGCTTTAGCAACTGCTAAAAGAATGTGGGATTTAGACTCTAAAGCTGAAAAACAAAAAAGTTTTGGAAATGGCATAAATTCCACAAAGAAAATGAATGATAGAAAATTGCCCATTAAATACCAAAATGATAAAAAAACGCCAATTTGCCACAAGTGCAAACAACATGGTCATTACAAAAGTAACTGCCCAGTAAGAACAACCAATCAATCAAACACTATAGAAATTAGTGATGATTTACCACATACAAATACGCCAGATGATATAGAAAGTGTATTTCAAGAAATGAAACAAATTCAATTAAACAATGCCAACATTGAGTCAACAAATGTTGAATTGTTAAAAGAAAAAGATAAACTTATCGGTACAGATTTAAAAATTGGATCATCCACTATCACTGCCCTAATTGATACAGGAGCAAATTGTATGATAATCACCCCTTCTGTAGCCAATAAATTAAACCTAAAATACTCAAAAATACATAATATCAAAACATTCCAAGGAAATCACATTGTAAAAGCGATTTCTGAACCATTTAAAATGACAATAAATAATGTTATAGTTACTGTTAATGATTGTTATGTTACTAATAAAGAGTTTAGTAATCCTAGATATCAAGCAATAATTGGTATGAATATCCTTCAGAAATTAAACTGTATTATTGACTTGAATACAGGCAACTTAATAGATAAAAAAGATATTAATGTTAAAAACAATCAATGTAATATGTTAGTATATGGTGATGAAGATCCAAAATATATTAATCAATTTATTGAATCCTTAAAAGAAACATTTCCTTTAGCATATGCAAAACATGAATATGATGTAGGTCCAGGTTTAATTACCACATCAAATATCTCTACTTTAAACAGAGAACCTGATAAACTCCCATTATATTCTGTTCCCATCAGAGAAAAAGATGAAGCAAATAAAATCATTAATAATTGGTATAAAGCTGGTGTACTTGAACATTCATCTTCAACTCTTCTTCAACCAATTATGGTTATTTCAAAAAGAGACGATCCCAACAATAGAAAAAGATTTATTGCTGATGTTCGTGCTGCCAACTCAATTACTATTCCAATACGTTACAAACCCCCTGAAATTCAACAAATTCTGGCTGATATTGGTAAGTATACATATGTATCAAAAATAGATCTCAAGTCTGCATTTTATCAAATTTCTATCCCAAAGGAATGTCGTCACCTTTTCGCAATCAAAACAGATATCGGTAATTTTCAATTTACACGATTAGTGCAAGGTGGAAAGAATTCTTCAGCACTCTTCCAAAAAGCTATGGATGAAATTTTCTTACCATTAAAACCTCATATTCAAATTTACATTGATGATATCCTGCTCATTTCAAAAGGTGGCAAAAATGAACATGAAAAACTCATCCATGAATTCTTTAATATAGCAAATAAATATCAATTAAAAATTGCTTTAGAAAAATCGAAATTTTTTGCAACTAATGTCAAATTTTTAGGATTTGACATAAATCCTACTGGAATCAGTCCTTCCAACACAAATGTTAGTAATCTTTTAAAAAGATCAACACCAAAAAGCAAAAAAGAATTATATTCTTTTTTACAAGCATGTGGTTATTACAGACGATTTGTTCCTAATTACTCAAAATCTGCTGAAATACTTTACGAAAAATGCACAGGAAGAAATAAAGCTATCTTATTTAATGACAATGAAATGAATGCTTATAACTATCTTAGAGAATCTTTAACTAATGCTCCAAAATTACATCATCCCAACCACAACGATCAATTTATAATTACAACAGATTCATCAAATACAGCTATTGGCTGTACATTAAGTCAATTACAAAATAACGAAGAAGTACCACTTGCTTATTTTAGCCAAAAATTAAAACCCACAGTTCGTGGACGTGCACCCACCTACCTAGAACTTTTTGCAATATCAAGATCCCTTCGACACTTCAAGTACCTATTGACAGGATGTAAAATTCTAATACGTACAGATCACAAACCACTCACTAACATTGGAAGAACTGATGATAAAAAATATATTGAACTTCTTGAAGATATAAATCAATTTGACTGTGAAATATTAGGTCTTTACATATGAAATGGGTTTTTTCTACTCTAAATTTTAAATGCGCATAACTCGGTCGAAAATAAATATTTTTATTAAAAATAAGAACCATTAGAATCTATACATTGTTGCCAACGAGATACCATTTTATTTATACCATTTTGATAAAAATCCTGGCTTCTAGAAGCGATGAAATCTTCAAAGGCAGTTTTTATATCCTCCTCGTTGTTGAAGATTTTCTCATTCAAGAAGTGGTCCAAATGTTTGAAAAAATGAAAATCCGTTGGAGCAAGATCTGGTGAATATGCAGGATGAGGTAAAGTTTCATACCCCAATTCACCCAGTTTTTGGAGGGTCTTTTTTGAAACATGTGGTCTTGCATTGTCATGAAGCAAGACAGGCCCCTTTCTATTGACTAATGCGGGTCGTTTTTGGCACAATTTTCTATGCATTTTTTCAATTTGTTGACAATACGACTCCGCAGTAATAGTTTCACCAGGTTTCAAGAATTCATAATGAATGATTCCTTCAGCAGACCACCAAACAGTCACCATTACCTTCTTTTGGTTAAGTTGAGGTTTTGGAAAAGATTTTGGTGCTTCATTGATATCCAACCATTGTCCACTTCGCTTGCGGTTATCGTACAGGATCCATTTTTCATCACATGTAACAATTCGATCCAAAAAAGGATCATTTTTGTTTCTTAAAATGAGCGAAGAGCAAATTTCATAACGACGATTTTTTTGACAGTCGTTTAATTCATGTGGTATCCATTTGTCAAGCTTTTTTGTCTTTCCTATTTCTTTTAAGTGGCGGGAGACTGTTGCCGTGGATACATTTAAAGCTTCTGCAAGTTGTCCTAGAGTTTGACGTGGATCGGCTTCTACAACTGCTTGTAATTCATCATTATCCACGGTGGAGCAAGGCCTACCACGGTCTTCATTCTCAAGGTTCTCGTTTCCCTCGTTGAATTTTTTGAACCATCTTTGTACGGTGGAAGTACTAACAACATCCTCCCCAAAAGCTTCATTAATATTTTGAGATGTTTTTGTGGCATTAGTGCCACGTTTGAACTCATAAAGCATAATAATACGAATGTCGCGTTTTGATAGCATAGTTTATTTTTAAAATAAAATAATGATAATTAAAATCAAATGCCATGATTTATATGCCAAATTGTAGCAAAGATTCTGTAGAATCTAACAGTATGTTTTTTTATGTAAAAACATAGCTACATATTTTAAATACAATGAGTCAAACTTTGCGCATCAATATAAACCCATTTCATATGTAAAGACCTAATAACATATATACCAGGTAGTGCCAATTCTTTAGCCGATTACCTTTCTCGTATTGATCATGATTATTCATCTGACAAAGAAAATATCAAATGTAATTCTGTTTTTATCAAAAAGAGGGTCGGTAGGCCCCGAAAAATGACTGTTAAAAATTCAAATAATTTGAATAATCAAATAATTATCAAACATAATTCAATTAATAATTTAGCTGTTAATGAGAACATTGAGTCGAACACTAATGCAAAGACATTAAGTATTCCAAGCTTAGAAACAACATTAAATGGAGATGATAATAAAAGACAACGAGGTAGACCGAAAAAGCAAAAAGTTTTAAGTTCTACCGAGAAAAAAATCTTGCAACTATCTGAAAATATTATTAATGAAAATCCAATTGCTAAAAGAACACGTGGTAGGCCACAATCCTCAGTGAATATTATTAATCGAGAAAATGAAGATCCTTTTTTATCTATTGTTAAAGAATCATTAGACAAATGGAAAAACTTAAACCTTATAGAAGAACAAAAGAAAGATGAATTTATAAATAAATGTATACATGATAAATTTTATAATGGTAGAAAAATTTTTGTTGATAATCTTAATATTGCTAGAATTCAATTAACGGAGGATGAGAATGTAATATTATTACCTCAATCTTTAATTCCAGCAATCTTAAAACTATGTCATAATGACAATGGTCACTTTTCATACATGAAAGTTAGAGAAATAATTTCAAGAAATGTTTATTTCAAAAACATGCATTCAACTATAATCAAACATTTACAAGAATGCTCTATATGCAAAAGGAGAAATATAAATCCAAAAGCACATCCAAATCCACAAGCCGTTGAGTCAAATGAACCACTTCACACAATCTCAATTGATGTTATGGGACCATTACAAAATAGTAATGGATATAAGTACATTCTTAATGCTGCGGATAATAGTACAAGGTTCGTTTGGTCAATTCCTTTAGAAACACAAGGTCATGAGGAAATAACAAGAAAATTAACTCATGAAATATTTATGAAGTTTGGTTTTCCAAGAATAATAAAATCAGATGGAGCTGGAAACTTCAGAGCTCAAAATTTCTCAGAATATTTTTCTAATTTTAATATAAAACACGTTTACACAGGAGCTTATCATTCTCGTGGAAACGCAATAATAGAAAGATCATTCCGAACCTTACAAGCAAGTATAAGTAAGCTAATCTCAATTCGTCCAAGAAACTGGAGTGAATATTTAACCACAGCAAACTATTATTACAACTCTACAAAAATATCGTCCTTAGGAAAATCTCCATTTGAACTGATGTTCATTCGCACTCCTAATACAATTCTTGACATTATAATAAAGAAATATAATCCATATATTGTTGACAAAAATTTCTGTCAATTTGATTTAACAGAAAAAGCCAACATTATCAGAGATTTAGCACAAGAATCTCACTTAAATGAAAGAATTAAAGAAAATATTAAACTTAAACAAACTTCTTTAACAATGACCAAAGGACAACAAATTTATATTAGAACCCCAAAATCAAATAAATTTGATAATAACTTCACAGGACCTTTTACTTGCGAAAAATATACAAATAACTATGTCTTCTACAAAAACAAAAATGGAAAAATAAATAAAGCACATATGTCAAATACAAAATTAGGAAAACCTATGAAAAATGAAAAAGATGAAAAGAATAAAAATTTTCAAGAAATTTCTCATGAAAGTAAGGAGGAGTAAAGAAAGATGACTTCACAGAAATTTCTAGAAAAACAATAATATATATATATAATGGAATTATATATATATATATTTTTTTTCATTATTATAAAAAGTTTTTAATTCTTATTTTTTATCCTTTTAAATAACTTAATATTATTGTAATCATTTTTTTTGTAGATTTTGAAACCCTGTTTTATTTTATAGTCATTTATAAATAATTTCAATCTAAAATTTTTACTATATTATTTTTAACATTATCTAATGTTTTTGACTAATTTATAAAAAATCAAATGCAGATATCTAACAATCGCAATAATCGGTTAATATCTCTTTTTTAGATATTAGTTTGTTATCAAAAATAAATTTTTATAAAAAAAAGCTCCTTTAGCTACATGCAAAACTATTTACTGTAACTGTTTTATCATTTTAATCTTTAAAAATATTGCTCAGCAATTCATTTCGATGTAGTACTACGCCATACAGTTACTTACTTAATTTATGAGTATTAAAATTAAGAGATAGAAGAAACAATATAAAAAGTTATAATTTTAAGACTAGTAAATTTAAAAATTTTTATGTTAAAATATTCTCTAAAAAAAATTTTTTAAATACAGTCACTTTTTACATAAAAAAATGTTTTTAAACTATTGAAAGATAAGAATTAGAAACATTTTAATAGTTTAAAAAATGTATTTTTAAAAATACTTTAATAAAAATTGAAAAAATTTTAAATGTTTTATTTTTCATCAAATGTTTATATTAAAAAAAAATTTAAAAACTGTTTTTTATAATTCTATAGATGATTCTCTATAAGATAAAAAAAAATCATTTAAAAATATTAAGTATAAAAAAAGTTACGAAAGTTTAAAAAAATGTCCGGTTACTTTTTGAACACCTTGTAGATAATTCTTTAAAATTTTTGATTTTATAATGTTATATTTTTTTTCTAGTATAAATAGAAATAAATTAAATTTCTTTTTGAATGATAAATTCCTATTATCGGAGTTTACTAATTTAAGAACTTTATAAAACATTTGTTTAGGAATTCTTTTCTTTTTGTAGAAAATGTGTTGTATTTTTTGAAAAATGTATTTTCAGTTAATTTATTGGTTGTTTGCTTATTACTAATTTCATTAATTATAAAATGATTATTATTATAAAAATTTGAATATTTTGTAATATATTAAAATACCTAAGTATTTTTCATAAAAAGAGTTTTATTATAATCATTCTCTAATAATTAAATTTTTTTGAATGAAAAACTTTTTTTATTATCGTTTAATAGTGTATTGTTGTTACCTTAATTGTCACTAAGAAAATTTCTTTTTCTATTTATTAAATTGATATCTATCTCATCATTTTCCCTTTGCTTTGATTCCATCATGCTTTCGTTATCTAAACTTTCAACCTCTACCAATAAATCTAGAATTTTAATATTTTTTTTAATCATATTTGAATTTTTTTCATTTTTAGTATCAAGTGAATTCTTTACATTTTTTAAATTGGAAAATTTTTACATTTAGGGAAATTTTATAATAAATCGAACAGTAGCTTATACAAAACCTGTCATCTATTCCATCGTAATGTTTTATATATATATTATGAATACATTGGTCGTTATTTTTATTTAACAAATGTAATATTTGATCTTGATCAGACTGTTGAATATCTATAGAATTAGATGACGAACACAACAATAAAGATTTCTATGAATTTGCTAAATCATGTCCAGTTTTATACATATCTGATTGAATTGTCGTGTAAAGTTTATTTCTATTTATTTAGTTTTTGAAACTTTTTATTTTGGAAAATGTTTGATATATTATGACCAATCCAAGTTCCCGATTTCTACAGACGCTACCAATGTTTTGGTAGAAATCTAAGAAAAAACATGGAAGACCATGACATATCAAAAAATTCATATTTTTGAAATCCATACTAATTACATTTCCAGATGTTGTCAGAAATATGGTGTTCTTTGTTATATTGAACTCTTTTTATGATCTTATTTTCATGTTGTTATCTAAATCTGCATAATGTATGTACTCTTAATAACCAAATTTTTGATATATATGTGAACAATAGGTAATATCATTTTTCGATCGAACAATCATAATATTACTTGAACTTCTGAAGTTTTCTAATTTATCTTTCAAATAATTCAATTTGAAACAACAGTCATTCAAATCATCCAATTTTATCAAATTTTCCTTTATAACTTTAATTATTACCATATTTGGTTTAAGGCACTGGCTCTTACTATATTATAATCCTTTACTATTAATGTATGAGCAATGTTATTGATCGCCATATCAGTAACACTGGCTGACTGAAGAATTAACTGTACATTTTTTAATGTTCTTATATAAAATAACATCTTATAAAAATCTCTATGAAATCCTATACCTAATTGATAGATAAGGTGACATTCGTCAATTATAATCCTTTTTGATAGTTTTTTTTCATGATTTTAGGAATTATAAACGTAGTCATTTTGATAATGAATGATTCTGGCGTTGTTATCATAACATTAAATCTATTCAAAAAATCATTTTTGCCATTTATCAAAATGTTTATGTATTTTTGAATATCTTTCGTAGTTACTTAGGAATTAAATAATTTACACCCTATATTGCATTTAGAACATAAATCTTTGTATTGATTCTTTAAGTTTATGGTCGGTACAATTATTATTGAAATCTTATTATATTCAGTAAATTATATTTCTCAGAACCATAATTGATTTTCCAATACCCGTTGGTCCAGCCATCGCTACCACTTTTGGTCCTATAAAAGTATTATAATTATTCTACAATATGTTTACTCATATTATCATAATTAGTGGTTATTTCATCGCAATGGTCGGTAATATAAATAATTCTATATACAAAAGCGACTCTAGCATGACAAGTAAAGTATGCCACACGGACTTGCTTATTTCCAGTTTCTAAATCAGATAGGGGTAACCAATAATGACTACTCTTATACTTTACCAAACTATACATTAAAATATTTTTTAATCTTAAGAGATCAAAAGAGAGGGTTCTATAATTAAAATCCCACTTTTCATACTTTTCTAAAAAACTTGAAAATATGCTAAATATAAGTCCATATTCAATCTCAACCTCTGAAAACTATTAGTAGTATACCGATTAAACAAATTTTTGACCATCGATCGAGGGATGTTTGGAGCAACAACATATAAAACATTCTCCTCTAGATTTCAGGTATTATAATAATTAATCAATGATGAGCTTGCAACTAAAATGTCAGCTAACAGCGTGTGTTTATCAAAAGCTCTGAACACAAACACATCACAAATATTATTTTCTCCAAAAATTTTTATATCATTAGAACTTATAATTTTAATATTTTTACTTGTCCAGTTAATTCCATGATTATACAGTGCACTTCTTCTTAACCGTTTATCTCCAGTATTTCTACCTTTTTTTTATAGAAATATTTTATATAGCCCTTTTAATCTCTCCAAGTTAATAAGATGATTTTGACTCAATATATGGTAGTTCAACTGAATATTTGTTAACTAGAGCACTCTTGAATATAAAATTTTTGACTTTAGTCATTCTATGATAGGAAGCATCATATGAACTTTTTTCACTAGCATACGCCAAAGATACTTTTATTCATTCTTTGCCCATTGCAGTATTTCCCACTGCTGGTATCCAATTAAATAAGCACACCGTTAAATCTTCTAAGTTAATATCTTGGGTATCTATCATTTTAATTAGATTAACATTATAAAAAGCGTGCAAACCGTGTGTTTATATATGTGTTTAATCTTCCATGCTCTGTTTTCGCATTCTTGTGAACCTACATTTCCCGTCAGTATTCTACTATCTACAATTTTGAGACTTTTAAAAGCATCAGAAACATCATTTTTATATTTAATTCATGTTTTGTTCTTAAAATGTTGGTTGGCTGGACCAACTGGTAATCCAACTACTTCACAAAGGGATTCAAAACAATGAATAGAGTATGGACAGTTCCTAATTTTCTCTGTAGTTGATGTAGTTATTTGTGCTGATTGTGCCTCAGGTTCAGCTCCGGTTCCATCATTAATTATGTTTTCTGTAACTTGTTAATGTCACGCACCAAGATGAGAGTGTTAGCATAACATACGTGAACTCATGGTACCGGTGGCCCGATTTTGTACATTGGAAACAAAGTGCTATTCGTAGGTTATACCAAAACTTTCTACCAAATATTTTATGACGAAGCAGCGTGTTTTACTGTTCCACACAGTCTATTATAGCTACGCCGTCATGCAAGCATGACCACACGCACTGCAAAGGCGATTAACTTGCCTAATAGCTGCTCAACGAATAGGTTTTAAAAGGATTTGTTAAGATAAATTATGAAATAACACGACAAATATTTAATGCTAATATCATATTTTGTATTCATAAATCTTATAAAAAGCAATGATTTGCCTTAAGCAATTGCTTGTTACGAGAGGACACTTATATATATTGGCAATCACTTTTCGATGAGTTAGAAGAAAAGGTAAAAGAAAATAGTAAAAGTGATGCGTAAGTACAAGAACGATAACTATAAGAAATCACATTTTTATAAATGGTTTAACTCTCTCTAGGTAGTTTATCTAATGTTAGCATACACATGGCATTACAGGAGTAATTAACTTTCAGATGTGTTTAATCATTCTATAAATCTTTAACTAATAAAAACTGTACTTGTAATAATACAGGGACATTTACATTTAAAATATCAATTGTCATTATAAAAAAATATATAATTTTATTTTGCAAGATAGTAACACACAATCAGAAAATAGAAATAACAATCAAGAAATTATTGAGAATGATAAAATTAATTTTTGTGGGATTAAAAGTAGTAATGAAAATATTAATAGAAATAATGTTAATATTAAATAAGTAACTGTTGAAATGTTAAACAATTTACTTATATCTGCTGTATAAGGTCACAATAAGTTCATTTTAATTTTTAATAAGATAAGATAAGTCGCCAGGTAATACCTAATTTCAATATTTTTATGTTATTATAACTTATGAGTTATTTTTTTAGTTGTGACAAATATGAGTCAATGTAATTTTTGTTGTAGGGAAAATTACTCTTAATAAATTTATTAAATATTCAATAATTTAAAACAAAAAATTTTTGTTTTTAATGCAAACTTTTGGTGATTTTTTTATAACTAATTATTGTTAGATTAAACATTTATTTGCTAATATTCTGCTATTTCAAAAATATGAAAGTCTCACTTGGCGATAAATTTTTTTGTTTTTTTTGTCGAGTTAGTATTACTTTTTTTTACGTTGTTTTAAAAAATATACTTTTTTTTCAGATAAAAAGATATGGTTTTTAAGAATAAAAAACTTTCATTTGAAATCTTAACGTAACGAATACCAGAAAAAGTCCATCTTCTTCAGATTTTCCTGAGTCAAAAACATCTAAAGCAGGGAACACAAAATTTCATAAACGATGTTGTTGTTATGACAACTAGTATACAAACTTTTTAATACACTTAAAAAATATTCATTCAAAAGCGTAAGATTAATTAAACAAGCAGTTCTTGAATCGAAAAAGTCTGTTTTTTCAACTATGAAATGTGAAAGAGATTTCCCGAAAATAGAATGTTTCAATAAAAGTGAAGTAACAATATTCCAATTAAGTTTTTTATTTGATTCATTATATTACAATTATTTTATTATATATATCACATAATATCGTTAATTTTTGTCATTTATTGTAATTCTTATTTTATTTTAATTGTCATCTTTTTAGCCTATTACCAGTAAATTTTTATTACTATGAAAAAAATTTTGATAAAGTAGATAATGTGTTCCGTGTTGAAAACAAAGTCAGTGAAAAATCAAACTATGTTATGAACAATGGCAACGAAAAAGCAGTCTATTTGAATGTTACAAAAGTAAGCGTAATGCACAAATTGCGTGAATTGTTGGATGAAACAGTAGAAATGAATCAAATATCAGACACTCAACATAATGTCAAGAGCCTGCTATGATATCATAGTCTCTATAAAGCTTATGAGAACCTAGTTATCGGTGGATACTCAAGAGACTATGCAGATGTATTGAAAACATTGATCAGATTTGACAGTCGAGAAAGGTTAAACCAATGCCTAATTACTGAAGTTAAAACCATTTGAAACTTTTTCAGTACTGTCGTCTAGTTCTGTTTTCAACGGTTGAGAATTTCTTGAAATTTGTCGATTAACTACAATTAAAGTACTTAAAAATTTTAAAGAAATTGAATAATTCGTCAACTAGAAGAAATTATTATAGACACTAAAGAATTTCGTTAATTTCATAAAAGTTCAGAAGTTAAACTTAACGAAAGAAGAAAATTGAAACATAGATCGCTTAGCATTTATAATAATAAAAAAAATTGAAAATATAATGCATTAAGTACTTAGAAATAATGAGAAAGTAAATGAAAATAGGCCAGAGAACATTAATGATCATTCTTATCACTATTTCTTGCAGTTTTTGAGAAAAAGAAATTTGAATGCACCAAATAGACTTTACTTTAGTAATTTTGCAGTGTATTTATTTCGTGTTAAGCTATTCATTGCATTGGTGCAAAGTGAAAAGCCAAGTTTGTTTAAAAAGTAAAAACATGGATATTTAGAAACCTTTTATTATTTTGAAACCAAGGAAAAATAGACTATTTTTAAATAAAGTAATAAAATGAAAAAAGTTATTACGTATTAGATCCTGAGCACAGAGAATCTATTCTTAAACCATATTTACAAAAACGTAAATTGGTAATAGAAGAGAATTTCTCAAATCTGCCAAATTTTGAGAAAGACAGGTCAGAAAGAATTATCGTATGGTGCTGACTATTTTGGATTTTATGTATAAGAAGTTGCAAAACCGTTTGGAGTTTTTGCGTATAATTGGTGCTACATTTTTAGTACTTTAAATTAAAAAGTAAAGAAAAAATTTGCAAAGAATTTCAGGAAATATAGTAATATGATATCAAAAATTTTATTAAGTTTGGCGTAAGAGGTCAGTTTTATGAGAATGAAACTCTTAGTCAAGCAGCTATATTTGCTCTGGGAGTTAGTTATTATAAGATTCATGAACTTTCAGAACTATGGGACATGTATGAAAATCATTTTAATTTTCAAAACTCGATTATATAATCGTAAAAATTTAACTTTATTATAACGGTAGAAACTTTTAAGATTTAAAAAACTAGTTAAAAGTACTTAAGCGTAATGATTTTTTGCATAAAACTCAAGAAAATAACATTAAAATAGTGTGAACATTGACTGGAAAAAAACAAATATATTATCCTATAGTTATAGTTACATATAAAAATATATGTAACCCAATAATTATAGTTACATATTATATATATGACCTGACATTTATTTACAAATATTTCGACAAAAATATTTCGGATGAATTAAATTATGTGTCAGGTTATTTACACACGTATCAGCTTATACCGTTCGTCAGAACAGGTTATTAAGAAAAAGAAGGTAATTCTTATGGTTGTAACTTTATTGAAGTTATTAATTCAAATAATATAACTATTTGCGGATTTAGGCTATAATTAAATCATTATATTTGTTCATTATTTTACTTTTCTCTTAGTGAAGATAAAGTTTTTAATGATTGTTTGAAACCATTGTTTACCGGAATTAAAAATTGTATTTATAATAATAAAAATTGTATCATCTATGACAATGATTTACTAGTAATATTAAATTCATATACCTCTTAATAATTGTATTTTTCCTTTAACTTAATAAATTTGTCATATGATGTGTTTTTTAAAAAGTAACTAAAAAAACTTTTAATATGTCTCTGGAAATGTTTTTTAATAAAAAAAACCGTCTCTTGAAATGAAATATATAACAAAATACAAAATTAAACGTTATTAGTATGTCAGTTGTATTTATTTTCGTTTTAAATATATTTTTTTAATATATTTTAGATTTATAACAAAGAGCGCTTATTCTGTGTAGCTTCGATTAACCTTGAAAACAAAGGTAACTATAATAATTTATTAAAAATAAAAAATAATTTCAAACTCTATCTTAATGATAATTTAAAGTTGAATTTCCTATTATGAGAAGCTATATATTGTGTTAATGGAATGTACAAGCTTTCTATAAATATTTTTTTACTTATTTAAAAAAACTTTCCAAAAATTACGTTTAAAATATTAAGATAGTGAAAAATCAAAAAAATAAAATAAAATAAAATAATGAAAATGATGAAAATGTAGATGAAGAAACTATTAAAAATAATTTTGAAAAAGAGTATAAAGCTTTTGATAAAGATGTCATACATATAATTAAATAAGTATTAAAAACATATTTTTATATATAAGTAATTTTTAGGCTAATAATTAATGATTAACAAATATATTAGGTTGAAAACTAAATTCTCGTCGTTCTTTAAAATTTGAACATTCCACATATCATTAAATGATTTTGGCATAAATTTTTAAATTATTCGATTAAATATGTTTTGTTCTAACGGAATCTATGTTTTGTTTTTTTATTCAAGTTAATTTATATTAATTTTCAGATTATTAAAATGGAATGTCAAATTGAGAAAAATTAGCCTTTTCGGCACCTCCTTCTTTTTCTTTTAATTAAGGTACTAAAACTGCAAAAGCTTTACGCGATATTTTTGCTGTCTATAGAGAAAAGGCGCCTTAGCTTGAAGAACTGCTAGTAACTAGTATTTCAAATTAAAAAAAAAAGTTTTAATGTCAGAGACGTGTATTGTTTTGGACGTTTAGTTGAGTTCGATGAAGAGCGATTTAACCAACTTTTGCACAAAAATTTAAAAAAACGATGTTTTGTGAACGATAGAACTCGGATGAAACTAACTACTACAAATTGTTTGAACGAAACCAAACAGTCAATGCGGAACACTATGTTCAACAAATGGAACAAATTAACACGGCTATTTAAAAAAAGAGACTCAATTGGCAGCATGAAACTCTTTTGCTGCACGACAACGCTCGCCTTCATATCGCTAATATGACCAATCAAACTATTTAAAAACATGACTGGGAAAAGCTGCCACTCCCGCCGTACTCTAGTGATATGATACCAACAGATTTTCGTCTCTTTCAATCTTTTTCAAATACTATACGCAAAGTTTTGCTCAATATTGATAAATAAATAAGAATTTTATTGGATAAATTTTTCGAGTCAAAATTGTGTGATTTCTGATAACGAGGTATTGAAAATCTTGTAAAACCTTGAGAAGAACTTGCTAACAACAAAGAAGGATACATTAATAATCAACAAGTTATTAATTTTTAATTAAAAATAAACTTTTAAAAAATTTAAAAAAACGGTGGGAATTTACTTGCTAACCATATATATTGAATTTGAAAAATTAAATTGCGTATAATGTACTGCAGACTTTTTTAAACTATTGAACCAAACGGGGTCCAACTTGTAGCTTTTTAACGTTTTAAGTTTCTAGTAAGATTGTTATTGGTAAAAAAATAAGATTATTTTCAAGTAAATTAAAACAACAAAAGTTAATATGACAACTAAAGCTTTATTATTGCCAAAAACAAAAATTACTATTGTGGAACCCAATGATTATCGGGTCATAAACCGTATAAATTTAGACATTTTATATGTTAGCGCGGTGACAAAAGAATTTATAAATATAAACAAATTTTAATATATAGATACAAATCATCGTTCAGCAATTAAAGATTTATCAATCAATTTGCATGTTAAGATAGTAAATTTTTCCATGATAAAACAAAAATTTAAAGCAATGAGTGTATTATATGTAGAATTGAAAACGGCGGTTGATTCACTCTCACACTTAGTAATATGAAAGTTTATTGGAGCACCAAATTTGCTTTTTTCAATAATAAAACACATTCGGATTTTACTAGATTTTAGAAATTTTACTATATTTAATGAAAAAAAATAAACCAATGTATGTTAGTAGAGTTAACATAATTAAGGAAATCATGCAAAGTTACGCAATAACATCATGTTTGTTTGTAATTAGTATATATATTACCAGTTTCCAGCTTAAAAATACTCTAAACTTCTAGTTGGTAATAAAATTGATTACTTATTAAAATAATTTTGTGAATAAAGTTAAACACAAATTATAAATTGATTTAAGTCAGAAACCTGAAATTGGAAAACAGTTCGTAAATATTGCTAATTCAAGCAACACCAAGAAAATAGTAAAAATAGCTTTTTAAAATCATATATTTTTTTAATGATGTAAAATATTTACTAGAGACAATGCAACACTAAAATAACCCAAAGGTATTTCTTAAGATGTAGCATCTCATTTGGTATTAATTGTCAATGTGAAAAATGTTGTTTTATAAAACAAAGTAACAAACGACATTGTTAGAATTAAAGAATTGAAAAAGTTGGATACGAGCTAGAAATACTTACGATTACCTAAGCTAGGAAAAAGTGTTAGTGTACAAACTTGGGGAAAAACTAAAGAAGAAAATTTTGACAGCAGTTTGTCATTTTTTAAACCAAACTTAATGTAGACCAAAAAATAAAATACCTAACAGTTTTATAGCTCCAGCAGTAAAACAATTAATTTTATTCACTATGTGTAAAAGATTAGACAAATGGTCATTAAAATTCTAACAGGATAACGTAATATGACAATAAAATAATAGAGGTAAGACAATAAACTACTTTATTTACAAAATTGTTTTAAACTTTAGAAAAAGGTGGTTTAAACTCAAAACAACATGAATGCGGTAGATATGAGTCATTGGTAAGACGTATGGCTAACGTTTGGTTAAACCCAGAAAACGAATTGACTAAAAGGTGTGCATCCAATCAGATTTAAAAGAAAGAAATTCAATTCTTACTAAACAGTTTCATGACGACAAAGAAGAAATGGGACATAAACATTTTTTTAAATAAGTCAGGTATTTACTTAAACAGTGTGCTAATGAAAAACGCCAATTAATTCACAATAATTACAAGTGTTAATATTTATGAAAAATAAATTAACAACACTAAAAAATAAATTGAATATGCTGCATTTTCAAAAAGTAATAAAACTCTTTTATAAAAAATACCATTGTTAAAAAAACAGCGATATCCAACTTCTAAACAGTTTTAAATATCAGCTCAACAACAAAGTTTATTAGGATATAATTAGAACATTAATAATAGAAATAATGCTCATAAAAAATACCTTGTATGCCAATTATATCTTACAATCATTCAAATATTGAGTGGGTATAATAATGACCCAACTTTTTAAATACATTAACAGACATAGTGCAGTCCTAGCATCCATAATTAATGGTATTTTAAAAGCTTTAGTCTGAGAGTATATACACTTAACTAAACTAAAAAAACTACAAAAAAATTTAAGTCATTCATAAAGATTGGTTTATGGGTTTTGATATATTTCAACCTATGGAAATTAGACAAGCAAAAGAACATTATAATCTTTTTTATGAAAAAGAGAATTGCAAAAAATTTAATTAAAAAGATAATTTTAAACAGACCTGACTTTGTTTTAGTGAACCATAAATTAAGAAAAATAATATATTTGAAAATGGTAGTAATAGGTTGTCTCAAATACATACAAAAGCAAATTAAAGTAAAAAATATATACTAATAATGCAATTAACACTAGGTATGTTGAATTACACATATTATTATACAGGGTACTTCATAAGTAGATGCAATACTTTTTTTGTTAATATCTTTTTTTTAATGGATTTAAGTGATATTAGATTCATTTTATAGACAACAAATTCGGAAATCAGACAATATTAATACTATAAAAAAGTTCCAATTTCTTATGGAGTTATAGGCTTCTGAAAAAAATGTTAGTTTTTGCCATATTTGTGTATATAACTTTTTTATATAATAAGCTATAATTATGATTATTACTAATAAATGTTTATTGAGTAAATGGCTATTCATGATAATAATATCATTTAGAATTATTTTCATTAAATAATAAAAAAAAAATGAAAAATTGTCAATTTTAATCGATTTTTTACCATTTTTTGATTATAACTCATTAATTAACTATTGTTGAAAATGGATTAGTAAATACTCTAATAGAATAAATGATTTTCTATCGAATGACTATAATTACATAAATTTCTATAAACGATGAAAAAGTTATAATTACTTAAAGCTTGTCGATTTTATATTTTTCATGTACACATAGAATAACATTTTTTTAATTTTCTAATGTTATTGTCATAAGTGAATTTTTTTTGTAAAAATAGCTATTACAAAACATTTAATTTATAGGAAATTAACTATTTTTTTAATATTTTTTATTTTTATAGATGTATTATCAGTACGTTACAATGTATGAATTATGACAAACATTAAAAAACTTATGTAAATCAATGTTATTATCTATAAAAGGTAGTTAATCTTTCTTTTAACAATTGTTTAAGCAAAATTTTTTTTTTGGAATAAAAATAAAATTTAATATAAAATTTAAAAAATAATATATTAAATATTTATTTTTTTAAAGTTTCATAAGTTAAATGATGCTACAAAATAAAAATAAAAAAAATTTTCTTAGCATTTAATAAAATTTTGTAAAATTGACATGCTTTAAATAATCATAACTTTTTCATCGTTTATAGAAATTTATGTAATTATAGTCATTCGATAGAAAATCATTTATTCTATTAGAGTATTTACTAATCCATTTTCAACAATAGTTAATTAATGAGTTATAATCAAAAAATGGTAAAAAATCGATTAAATTTGACAATTTTTCATTTTTTTTTATTATTTAATGAAAATAATTCTAAGTGATATTATTATCATGAATAGCCATTTATTCAATAAACATTTATTAGTAATAATCATAATTATGGCTTATTATATAAAAAAGTTATATACACAAATATGGCAAAAACTAACCTTTTTTTCAGAAGCCTATAACTCCATAAGAAATTGGAACTTTTTTAAAGTATTAATATTGTCTGATTTCCGAATTTGTTGTCTATAAAATGAATCTAATATCACTTAAATCCATTAAAAAAAAAGATATTAACAAAAAAAGTATTGCATCTACTTATGAAGTACCCTGTATATGATATTGACAACGTTTAATTAAACATAACTTTTTTTAATGTTTTTAGAAATTAATCTAATTACAGTCATTCAATAGAAAATCATTCACTCTATCATAATATTTATTAATCCACTATAAAAATTATTAATTTAAAAATTATTTCCAAAAATGTTAAAAAATCGATAAAAATTGACAATTTTGTAATTTCAATATAAATTAATGAAAATAATTTTAAATGATATTATTATCATAGATAGCTATTTACTAACTCCACATTATGTACTAATAATCGTTATTATAGCTTTACATATTAAAAAGTTATATGTACATATATAGTAAAAACTAACCCTTTTTTCAAAAGCCTATAACTCTAGATAAAATTAAAAGTTTGAAATATTATTAATATTTTCTGATTTTTGGATTTGTTGCTTATAAAATGTATCCAATATCACTTAAATCCATTTATAAATAAAAAAGTAATTTATAAAAAAATTACTGTATCTACATAACAGATATCCTGTATTATAAAAAAACAAATAAAAACTTAGTTAATGTTTCTTGTACATTATCTATATTATTTGTGATTGTATAAAAAGATGAAAAATTACTTATCTTAATGACAGTTATATTTGAAATGAACAAATGAAAAATGAAATGCATGTTAAAAACTTTATTAAATAGTTAAATAAATTCTTTTTATATTGTTTGCAAAGAAATAAAAAATAATTTATATAATTATACAATATATCTATAGCTATTCTAAATGAATACCGTTTATATAACTAATTTACAGTTATAAACTGTTAAATTACGTATAAAAAAATTTTAATATTTAATAAAAATATATTTATTAAATATTTGTTCTAACATTCAAATTTTTAACAAATAAAATGTTTTTATATATATTTTATTTTAACACATAAAATCTATGTAATGTTATAAATCAAATTAACAAACAATTGATTTAAATTCTAATTTTATTCTTCAATCAAAAACTGATAAAACAGTAGAAATTTCTTATAACATAACCAAATGGATATAAGATAAGACATAAAAATTATACTATTGTTTTTGATAATTTTATAGCTGAATAAATTTATGGGAAGGTTTACTCAGTTTTTGCTAAAAAAAAATTTGCGTTGAAATTAACAAATGATGGTAATGAATGTCGTTTTATACAAATCTATCTCACCCCATATAAAATAGAAATGTTTTTGAGCAAAAATTATAACAGTAATATACCTATTATACACAAAATAAAAATAACATTATTTTCCGTCGTATAAAAAAAATAATTTTTATAATTAATTTGCATTTTTTATCATTTTATTGCTAATATTCATTTTTTTTTCATGAATATTAAAGTATAAACATAAACCAAGTATAACTAATCTACATAAATTTAAAAAATAGTAGATGAAAAATACTACTTAAAAATTTAACTATACAAATAAGAATGTTGTATGAGTTGAGTGTGCATGTATGCAAAAAAAATAATTTCTTTTCATATTCAAATTAACGATACTTTTTATAAACTTTTAATTACTATCTTTTTTATGACAAACTTTGAATAAGATAATTTTTTTAATTAGGCAAAAATCTAAATATAAAAGTTTTTTTTTTTGATATATTCAATTTTGCATATTATAAAAAAAACATGGCGGAAAATAATGTGTTTTTTTTCTGTGTAAAATATTTAGGGTCTGGATCACTTTTTAACAATAAACATTTTTATTATTACTATTTAATGCTATATTACGTTCAATCACTGTCAAAATTTTTAAAAGATAATAATGATTCTAAAGAAAGTATTTATTTTTCAGTAGTTGTAAAAATAATGGATGCATTTAATTATTTATGTAATAAAAACATTACACATGAAGATATCCAACCATCAAATATTCTACTGAAAATTGAGAACAATGTTAATTCATGTGTTTCATTTTATTATTAAACATTGAATTTCAAACTAGTTTTAAAAATAAAAAACCTATTGGAACATATATGTGTCGTTAGACACTCATTTGTGAGTTATATATTCTGTTGTACGTTTTTTAATATTTACTTTTATTTTATAGGAATATCAACATACCGTAGAGATTATATAAATTTTCTTTTTATGTTGTTAAAAATATTTATTAAACTTCCATAGTTGAAATTATAAAACATTAATGAAATTCAAAATTACAAAATTGCATTTTTAGATCATGTAAATGTGATTGTAAAAGAAGTTTAAGAAAAAATACAAAAATTTTCACACAAAAGAAAAACGGTCATTTTCCATCCTACAAGCACATTTTTTGTCCATCGATCATTTTCCGTTTAATAAAAAAATTAAAAAACAAATTTTTCCTTAATTAAAAAAATAATCTTTTTATTGTTAGATTGAGATGTAAATATAATAGAATTGGAAACATTTAAAATGTTTCATTTTTCTCACTTATTTATATGAAAAACAATTTTTGAATAATATTAATATAATTTTTTAGGTGATTCGCTATCGGATAAAAAATATCATAAAAAATATTAAGTAGAAAAAAGTTGCTGAAGTTTATAAAAATGAAGTAATACTTAAAGGTAACCCTATAATTTAATTTTGAATATTAGAAATGACATAAGAGAAAATGGTCTTTTTAGAACGATTCCCGTTTTTGAAAGGGTGGTAAATGATCATTTTTTCTGTGTGTTTAAAAAATTTTTTGAATTTTTATAAAAATATAAGTTTAAAAGATAAGCTAAATTATATAAATATGAAAAAAAATACTAATTAATGCAGCTTTTTATACGATTCTAATATTGTTACAATGATGAATTTTCTTTACATTACAAAAAGTTTTTATAAAAAGTAAGTTTTACTCTTTAAAAATAAATGTCTTTTTTAGAAATAGTGAATATATTATAAAAATAAAGGAAAATATAAGTTAAAATCATTTGTTTTATATATAATTCTTTTTTGTATTTCTTTATTGTAATCATTTCTTTATAGATAAGTTAACCCATAAATTTATTACTAAATGTAAAACATAAATTTTATAAAATTAATACTAATCATGATTATGTAAAATTACTAAATTATAGAATAAATTCAGATTATTAGATTATTTCTACAATTCTTTTTCCCTTATATAAAGGAAGTTGTTTTGGATATAAATTAAAATTTACTTCAATAAGATGTGGATATAAAATGATAAAAATAATATAAATATATGGGAAAGTAAGTTATACATTTTAATATTTATTTATATTCTAAACTTTTTATTATTGATATGGGATCATTATCAAGAATTATTTTGCAGAAAAAAATTATTTTTAAATTATTTTTGGTATTACTTCATCAGAAGAGTTTAGTATGTTTAAAAAGAATTTAAACAAAAAAAAACAGTGATTAATATTTAATTATGAAATTGATTAATAAAGCAGAAGTGTTACATATTTTGGTTTGTAAAAATTAGATGTTTAATCTTGAACAATAAACAAAAAAACAAGCTGAAAAATGTTACAATAATATAACAAATAAATAAAATACTTTTTAAATTTATGCTCCTTTCAAATTTAAAAAAGCATTTGTGACGTAATTATGTTATTTTTTTATTAGCAAATTATTTTCAATCATAACTAATATTATTTTTGACAACAAAAAAAAATTCTAACAAAGATGATAATATATTTTTTTTATCCGTATTGTGAAGCTATAAAAATAGATATTTTTAATTAAATTGTAATTAAAGATTTCATATTTTAATAAAAAAAAATGGTTTTAGTAATTCATTAATAAGCAGTACATATATTTATAAAATTGTCTTTAACTTTATGTTGTTTAAAAATATTTTTTTTATAGTTATCTACCAAATGACATCATTGTTATCCTAAAAGGCTATGTCAGAATAGACACGCCCTAAGAACAATACTATATAAGAACATGGAGGAACATTGTAGACCAGATTTACACAAATTTACATCTACAAGAACATAAAATATTATTTCTCTTAAATATAATTCTTTCTTATTTGTAAACATTATTTCACTTTTTATATTAATAAAATCCTAAGTTACTTTATTATTATTGTTTATTATAAATAACCGGGAGCCTTAACAGGCTCCCAAATGATCCAAAAGGATTACATCATTAAATAATAGCTTTCAAACTTATATAAAATTAAAAATATTATTTAACTTTAATAAAAGAACCTTAATATCCTAAAATTTTTCATAAAAATATATCTCATACAAACAGAATATTAAATGTAATTATTAAGATAAGTAATAAAGTTTTTATAAATAATTGTATTGTGAAGAATAAATATAAATTTAATAAAAAATATATACAAATATTTAATTTATCAAATTTAATATAGTGAAATTGTAAGATTGATAAATTAATTAATAAAATAATTTAATTTTGTTTTTTTGACTTATTCCAAAAAATCTAAAATTTACTGTATACACTTCACTACTTTTTTTTATTATTATAATGCAAATAAATATTAAGTATAAGAATATTTGTTTAATAAAAAAATATATATATCATTTTCCAGTCAATTTTAACTTTTTTCTGATAAAATTCAACTTTTTCTTAATTAATTTTAACCTTTTCCTAATAAAAATCAACCTTTTTCTAATTGATTTCAACTTTCAATTTTTTTATAAAATAATACAAAAAAAAATTATTTAAAATTCATTTATTAAAGGATGTAACATTTCAGCAGCACAATTTGTAATGTTTCTTAAAACATGCCTAAAATAACCAGCAGCATCTACTTCTGTAATATTATTGACATCTTTCATCATCATCTCTGATAAAACACCAGTTGCTTCCAATTGTAATTTTGATCTTATGCCATTCTTTATCTTTGAAAAGGCATTTTCTATTGGGTTTAGCATATATGAGTGCGGGGAAAGAAATTTATACGTAAAATTATATTGGGATGTAATTTTTTCAATATTTTCTTTTTTATTAGTTCTGGCATTGTCATCAAATTAACATGAATTAGTTATTCTAGAATTACTAAACAAGTATTGACATAATTCTTTAATATATTAAGAAAATATTGCGACATTAACTGTGGAGTTAGATATGGTTTGCAATAATTCATACCATTTATAGACATACGGATCTACCCCTTATTGTCGGTACCTTAACAATAACTTTTGTTTTTTTTAATAATCTTTTATGTGATCTTTTGAAATGCAAATTAAATGAAGATTTATCAATAAATATGGCTTTTGTGTAATCGTTGTTAAAAAAATTGTTAAACCAAAGTAAATAATTTTTTTGCAGCAAAATTTTATCAGGTTCGTTTACTCGGTTCATTTTTTTATGAGGAAGTTTCATAATTATACATAGATCTCTAAGACATTTATCAAGTGATGAAAGCGATATGTTTATGTTTTCATCTCTTTCTTGAAGTTTGGCTTTAATTTTTTTTTAGTGTCACTTGTGAATTAAAAGCAATAATTTCTTCTATTTTATTGCTTAAATTTGGTATTATTACTGTTTGATTGCGTCCACCTTTTTGTAAGACATCTATTTTGCCTTCTTTGTTATAAATACTTATTTTATGCTAGGCAGTATTGTAATTTATGTCCTATACGGCAGCAGCTTCTTAAATGGTTTGCCCCTGTGTGTAAACCAGCTTTATTAAACTATGTCTTTTATCGTTTGAATCTTTCTTATAAATATGATTTGATTCATTTGTATTAAATGAATTATTGAAAGATGTTCTATTCACTAGATTTTCTGTCATTTGGCAGTAAAATAAAAATCGTTAATTACAAAATATAGAAAAATATAATACAATTTATTGGAGATATGTAAAAAGAATAAAAAAAATTAAGTTGAAATTGACTGGGAAATGATATATACAGTGGCCCACAAAAAGAAATACACCTTTTATTTTTTTACCATAACTATTGAATTTATAAACGGATTTTGATGAATTTTTATTATGACAATGCTGATGACAATACCGTTGACATGACCAGGCTTGCTGATCATATATTTTTTAACACATGCAAAATTGATAACGTTTTTTAAATTCATGATATTTTATGATTTTTGTATTTTTTTTTGTTTTTGTTTTTTTAATAAATTTTTATATTAAAATATGTAGTTTTTTTATTTATCTTTGATGACTGGATAATATCTTATGTTTTTCAACTATGGGAAGAACAGTTGATTGTAAAAATTTAACGGAGAGGGAGCAAAATGCTGTAATCATTGGATTTAAAAATGGCATTAGGCAAAAACTACTTGTTGAACAATTTGGCATGAGCATTGATGGAATTAAAGGGTTAATATGCGTTATAAAGTCTGTGGAAATAGTGCTGAGGTTAAGAAGAGTACAGAGAAGCCAAGAAAGACAACACAGGTGCAAGATCGCACTATTATGCGGCTGAGTCGAGAAAAAACGCAGCTCACTTCTGTGAATACAAAGAAAGAAGTGAGTTATTATGGAAGCCTTGATGTCTCTAACGAAACTGTAAGACGTAGGTTGTGTGGTGAAGGTCTTATGGGAAGGAAACCGGTGAAGAAACCATTGATATCGCAAAAAAACCGCACGATAAGGCTCAAATTTGCAAAGAAGCACGTAAATTAGAGTGTTGAGCAGTGGAAGTCGGTTCTCTGGAGCGACGAATCTAAGTTCGACTTTTTTGGAAGTGATGATGCAGTTTATTATCGTCGTCCAGTTGGTGCACGGCACTTGGTTAAATACCAGAGGCCGACGGTGAAATTTGGTGGTGGAGCAGTGATGGCATGGGGATGTTTTTCTGCAGTTGGCGTGGCACCCCTTGTCCACATTGAAGGAACAATGGATAGGTTCGGCTATAAAAAGATCCTAAAAGAGAATATGTTGCCGTATGCTTGGCAAAACTTTGGTTGTTGTTTTACATTTCAGCAGGACAACGATCCAAAACTTACAAGTAAACTTATAAAGGAATGGTTTATAAATAAGGATGTGGCTGTAATAGGGTGGCCCAGCCAAAGTCCAGACTTAAACCCAATAGAACATCTATGGAAACACTGTAAAAGAAGTTAAAAGAAGTTTGTGTCAAGAATGCGAACGAAAAGTTTGCGAAATTAAAGGAAGTTTGGAGGAAGGTAACGACAGCAGTAATTGAACAGTTGGTGAAGTCGATGCCGCGGAAATGTCGAGTTGTGATCTATGCAAAGGGGTTTGCAACAAAATATTAATTATATATTAATATTTTAATAATTTATTTTTAATATTGAGTCTTTTTTTGTTCTTTTTGTGCCATTGAAAATGCCGGTGATTATGCATCAATTTTAAAAAAAATTTTTATAAAAATTCAATATTTTTAATATCAGATATTTATACTTTGGGATATTATTACAAATCATAATAGTAATATACATCTAAAATTTTATCAAAATCGATTGATAATATCAAAAGTTTAGCGAAAAAAAAAGGTGTATTTCTTTATGTGGGTTACTGTATATTATACAATTATATGACAAAATGTATAGTAAAAAAATAAAGTTGATGGGTGGTGGGTACTTTTGAATCTACTCAATTCCCTGTAAAAATCCAAACAATATAATATAATAACAACTACTACTGAACGTAGATTGTAATAATTTTTTTTTTATTTTTATAAATTTTAAACTTGGTTTTATAAACCTAAAATTATTAAAATTAAATAAAAATAATAAAAAAAAATATAGTGATAAAATTTATATATATGCATAAAATAAAATATTACGATATCTGACATTTTTTACATATAAATATATACACTTTTTCTTTTTTTTTTAAGAAGGGTCAAAGTATCAAGTTTAATATTCCTAACTAGATATGAATATTACTGTATGTTAATTTTAAAATTCCAATTAATAAGGAAAATAGATACTTAATGGAAAGTGACTGTCAAATTGACAAAATTTATTTCTGTGTGATATATACCATAGTTTATTTCCGCATATAATTGAAATTAAAAACATAGAACTAATGCGCAATAAGATATTAATAATCGGAATACCATAATATCTAGTTGCCACGCATACATTTAACAAAGAAATCCAAAAATATTAAAATTTATCTTTATAGATATATATATTATTCAACAATCTGTCTATATTACAACAGACAATAACTTTTTCTAAGACGCAGTACAATCATAATTGACTGATATCTTTAGCATAGTTTATTATTAGTGCAACAATTTTATCATGTTACTCTTTTTTAAATAATACTAAACTTGAATTTGATAAAAGTTTAAAAACAAAATTTTCTTTGTAAGCTTTAAATATACGTATTTTTTTCAAATTATTAAATAAACTTTAATAATAAAACTACGTTTCTAAAATCTCAATATTATTTTAATTTATATAATATATTTTTAAATGAAAATTTATTAGTTTTTCTGGGTAAGGAAATATTTGATAAGGTCGTTTTTTAAACTATGAATTATTTAAAAATTTTAATAAAAGATGTATTTAACGATGAGAATTTTTAAAGTAAATTTCAATATTTTACTTTGCTCTGTATACAACAAAGGAAAAAAAGTATATTTATATGTGAACCACCATGAAGTGGAAAAACTATTATACTACTGTCTAGTACAATAATTGATATTGTTTGATGAGTAGTCATCAATAAAATAAAAGTATATAAATATCTTTTTCTTTTGTCATGTCTATCTATCTGTTTATTGCGACGTAAAATAAATCTATTATACTAACATTTAACATGGCGTTTGGGACGAGATCAGCTCCAGCGGAAAAGAAAGTTACAATGAAGGATTTAATCGCAAGAGAAGTCCTGAAACTTAAGCTAGTGAAAAAAGAGGAAAAGGTCGAAAAAGAGAAGCAAGCAGTCTACAACATTATCAACCAACTAGATGCTGATGAATGTCAGTTGTTGGAAGAGACGTTGGGGGACAAAATTGAATGTTGGACATTACAAGAAATGCAAAGTCGACTGTTTAACGAAGAGATCCAGACGACTTTATATAACAGATTCGTTACAGCATTATTAAGCAAGTTTGAGTTTGAGAAGGGGAATATAGAAGAGTTTTTGAATGATTTCATTTTAAAAATTCCAAGAGAATTTTTAAATTTATCGACCAGAGAACTGTTGTTGCAGGTAAAAGTAGTGATGTGTTGTTCAAAGAAAGCTAGATCATGTTTTACTGAGAACAAAATGATGACAGTTGGAGACTTAATAACAACTGCAAAAACATTAAGATTGTTTAACAAAAAAGATGAGTATGACCAAAACGAGAGAGGTAGAAGAGGGGTTAAATGTTTTAATTGTAACCAAGATGGACATAGAAAATTTGAGTGTCCTAGATTAGAGGGGGAAAAAGCTCCAGAAACGAAAGCGATGTAAAAGGGGTGAAGAAATTGGCATATAGAAGTTTTGATAACAAAGAGAAAATGGTAGTTATGGACAAGAAGCCGGTCAAAATAGAGGTGAATGGGGTATCAGTGGCTTATGAAGGAGTGCTAGATACAAGGGCCGACATTACTGTGATTCCAAGAAAACTATGGGAGAAATTAGAGAAACCTTCGGCGTACCAGTTAGGGGTACAAATTTATGGGGTAGGAGGAACACGCATACCAGTTGTAGGGTTCATAAATGTGTGTATGAAGGGACCGTTAGGTCAAGTGGAAGATTTGCGCTGTGTAGTGATGGATGAGGAAGAATTGTTGATAGATCCAGAAACATTTGTTCAACTATATGGAAGTCTAGAAATGGCGTGTAAAGAAGTTTTAACACAAATTAAAACAGGGTATTTATCAGTAAACAATTATTTAGAAGCTCATCCAGAAATTTATGATGATTCAATTCCTAAAAAGAAATCTATTGAGGTAGATTACGTAGTGAAGGAAGATCCTTTGATTAGGAAAGTATTTAGACCAAGGAAAATGGAACCGACGCTTAGAGAGTTAACCAGGAAATTTGTAGAGAAAGAAATCAAGAATGGAAATATGGAAAGAGTGGAGTTTCCTAAACAGGCTTGCCCAGTGACAGCAGTACCTAAGAAAAATGGGGAGATTAGATTATGTATCGATGGATCATTTATAAACTCAAATTTTACCCATATTCCTTTAGAGTTACCATCAATGTTAGATTTACAAAAATTTATTTCAGACTTTCCAGAAAAGGATAAGCTAGTATTTAGTTTGGTAGATTGTAAAAGTGCTTATCGTTTAATCAAGGTTTCAGAAAAATCAAATGAGTGGACAACAATGGCGTTAGATTTTGGTTATTTTAAATCAAATTGTTTAGTATATGGGTTGTCCCAGTCCGGTGTGTTGTTTTATAACTCACTAAAAAAAGTACTTTCAGGTTTAAGTTTTTTGATGATTTTTATGGATGATATTTTAGTTCTTCATCAAGAGAAGGATGAACAACCTTTAATTGAAGTACTAGAGAGATTAAGATTGGCAAATCTAAAAATAAATAAAGATAAATTATTAGTGGGGGAAAAAGTGGTAGAATATACGGGTTTTGAGATTTCGCGCGAAGGTATTCGTGCAACGACAGAGGCCATAAAATCCACTTTAGAAATTTCTGTTCCAGAGGAAAGGAAAGATTTATTATCTTTAAAAGGAAAAATATCAAGATTGAGAAATTTCATAGGTGAGGATTGTTCCGAGTATGAAAGAAAAATAATGGATAAAGAAAGTATTTGGTCAGAAGAAAAAGAAAAATTATGGAAATCTATTAAATTAAAGTTGATAAATAGACAACTGTTAGAATACTACGATCAAGAAAAAGAGAAATTAATATTAGAAGTGGGATGGACCCAAGAAGCTGTAAAATTTACGTTGTGGGGTGAGCCACGAGTAGAAAAAAATTCGAAAGAGAGATATGTAAAAAAGAAACTTATAAATTTAGGATCAAAGGTATTGTCTGAATGTGAGAAAAACTATTCTACTATTGAAAAATCAGCGTTAGCGGTAAGATTGGGTTTGGAAAAGTTTTCAGGTTTTACAAAGATGATTCTAACAGAAGTAAGGACGATAGATGCATCTTTGGTAAGTGTATGGAATAAGAAAAGCAATTATCTCAACCCACATTTTTCCAGAATCTCAATATGGAAAGCGGAATGTGAAACTTATTGTTACAACCTGAAATTAGAAAAGAAAATAGATGAAACATTTTCAAGTATGACGTATATTCCACAAGTAAAAAAAGTTAATGTATGCCAACTTGACGTTCCAATTAACATATCAGGAATAGAAAATGAAGAATATGAATCTTTAAAAAAGAAAATAATAAATAAGTTACCTTTAACAACAAATTATGAAAAATCATTTGTAAGTAGCTACAATGGTTTAGAAGTTAAAGATGAAATTATTACAATTTTTGGAAGACCTTTGTTACCTAAGAAAGCATATTCTGAAATTAGTGAGTGGGCCCATGAAGGACATTATAGTGTGGAAAACATGTTGAGAAAAATCAGATCAATATTCATGGCTCCAGGTATCAGAAAACATTTAGTAGAAATCTATGAAAAATGTCACATATGCCAAGTGACAGGGAGAAGAAGAAATTATAGAATAATGGAATGGTCGCCAACAAATGGTGAAAATCAAAGATGGCATATGGATGTGGGACAAATTTTAAATACACTAATTTTGGTGGTGGTGGATACAAATTCAAATTTCATTATGGCAAAAAAATTGGCAAACAGGATAGTATAGAAATAGTAAAGGCACTTAAAAAAATTTTTTCAAGAAATGGCGTTCCACAGATTTTAGTAAGCGACAATTACAAATCATTTACTTCAACAACAGTAAAAAATTACTGTGCAAGAAGAGGAACAACCCAAATTTTTACAGTTCCATATGAATCATATACAAATGGTCCAGCGGAGCAGGCAGTAAAAACAATAAAGAAAGGGTTGGAAAAATTATCAAAAGAAAATAATAATTCAATAAATGAAAATCTGGATGCCGTTTTAATTACCCACCACTCAAACACATTCAATACGGAGGGGAAAACACCATTGGAGAGAAGAATAGGGACCGCAGATAATTACAGTTTTAGGGAGGCTTATTTGTATGCAGAGAAGTTTGAGAATAAGCCAGTATATTACAAACCAGCTTTATCAAAAGAGTGGAAGTTGGGGAATCTAGTGGAAAGGCTCTCGGAACATGTTTATATAGTGGAAGACACAGAAACTCACCATCATATGATGGTAAAAGAGGATCAATGGAAAGACAGAAAAGTTCAACAAATGGAATCATCATCATGGGGTGAAGTTAATACAAACTGCTTGTTAACGATAGGGTTTGATTGTAGCCAAACACTAAAGATACCTTCAGATGTTGAAGAAATATTGGAAAAATTTTTTAGTCAACCATGGGACAAGGATCAACAGTATTTGTGGCATCGTATGTCTATTATTGAAGATATGTCGACATTAGATCCCTTATCCGGGGGGGAAGAAGTGGAAAAGTTTGATAAAACTTTAGTAGCTGAAGTAGTAGAAAATCTTAAAGAAAATCGTGTCATTTGCGCTGTGGATGGGAGCAATGCTCCAGTAGGATTCAGTGTAGTAGTAGCAGTAAAGCTTGGCAAAAAGTTTTGTTGGTTAGTAGGGTATGCATCTGGGAAAAAGTTTTGTCATTTAGAAAAAGATCTAACACACATGGATATGGAAACAGAAGCATTGTTGTTAGCGTTAACTTTAGTTAAAGGAGCAGATATTCAAATTCTTTGTGATTCAAAGTCAGCAGTGTCGTCAGTAAAAGCATGGAGCAGGAATACGACGTTTACAAAACTACATCAAAAGAAATTAAGGAATTTGGCAAGAAAGATTCCAGAAGAAGATTTCAATAAAATTAAGTGGTTACCAAGAAATTGTATTGCTATAATGGAGAAAGCCGATTTGTACAGTCATGGAGTAGAAACGCAGTTTCAGTAAGGTGGCGGGGATGTTTGATGAGTAGTCATCAATAAAATAAAAGTATATAAATATCTTTTTTTTTCTTTTGTCATGTCTATCTATCTGTTTATTGCGACGTAAAATAAATCTATTATACTAACATTTAACAGATATTGATAAAGTTAATTTAATAATATTACCTACAATTACATTGTGAAAACAATATAAAGTTATTTTAAAAAAGGCTAATATTCCTCATTTATCAATTCACTCACAAGTTAAAGAAAAAAAGTTTTATAAATTATTTTGACATGATTATTTGAAATTCTGATAAATTTTCAAGTAAATCCAATATTATTATAACTACACTAGATAATTTCATAGCTGATAATACTACATCATTTATAAGCTCTATTTATTATTCAGAGTAATTAAAAAGGATAATAATTGATAAGAGTCATTTAATTTTCCGGCATAGATTAACGTTCAGACCAAACTATCTTAAAATGTTACAGTATATCAGCATACTTAAATGTTGTCAAATACTATTTGCAAGTGGTTGTATAACAAATTCACAATAATAAAATTTAAAGTAATATTGAAAATGAAAAAGTCTTAGTAATTAGAAGAAACTATTTCAAAAAGAATTTAGTTATAAAAAAAATATCAAAAGAGAAGTTACTGAATATCTGTGACTACACTAATTTTTGCTTAAGAATGAACATAATTAAGAAATTTTTTTCTTTTAATAATGATAAACCGTTATGAATAATTGTTTTAGTTAAATCAAAAAATTCGATTTCAATAATTAAATAAATTTATCAAAAATATAATTATAAAACCTTAAAATTTCATTCAAGTTTATCAAGTGAAGAAAAAGAAAAAAATAAAACTAATTTCGAAAATAGTCATAATGTAGTATTTATTATTGTCTCTGGAAATTTTATAGGCATAAATTTTAATTCTTGTTTTGTGGTAGTTCATCACTATATACCAATAAGCATATGTGAACTTTTTCAAGATATTGGTAGGATAAATAAATGTAGAAATATGGGATTTTCATTTTTATATGTCACATTACCAAACATCAAAATTATTTAAAAGTTTATAAGCACCCAGCAAGTAAATTAATCAAAATCACTTAGTATTTCGACAGTTAGTGATTCATTAATTAATTCATAAAATAATAATACAAATGATTGTGCATTTGATATATTAAATAATTCAACTGATACTATGTGTTCAATTTTGAAAAAAATTAATAATAATTGTTTACATTCATGTCATTTAAAATTTTATGATAATATCAATTTAGAAAAATGTATTTTTGGCTGTTTACATTGTTTAAAAGATAATATAAACATATCATAGAAAAATTAAGAAAAATAAATTAATCATAATTTTATCAATTCAATGAATTTTATAAGTATTAAAAAATTAAATCATTTTATTAATAATTTCAAATTATTAAAAAATATATATGTGAAATTTAACTACAGTTAAAAGGAAACTATTACGTATAGATTTACATAAAATAAAAAGAAACTATATATCATTAAATATAAATAATGAAAATAATAACAATAGAGTAAATGAATGTATTGAGTATAAAAAAATGGAAATGAAAAGGAATAAAATGATAAATTTGATCTAACTCTAAAAAAGAGTTTCTCAAATTAAAAATATTTACTTCTCCGAAGGTTTAACCCTTTTTTTTGTAATTCCATCCTCTTTTATATTAAATTCGTTTTATTGTAATTCCTCCCTCTCTTTTTTATTAAATTTGTTTTGTTGTAATCCTTTTTCTCATTTAGATAAAATTTGTTTTTTTTGTAATCTCCCCTTCTTTTATATTCGATTTTGTTTTATTGTAAACACTGGGACACCAATTATTTTAATAAAAAATAACTATTACAATAATAAAGAAAAAAATGAAGATGTCTTAAATAAAAGATTTATAGAATTAATGGCTAACCATGAATTTTCTATAATAATACAAAAATTAAATGACGTAATAGTACAACAACATTTAACTGAAGAATTTTCTTATATAGAATTTGTTAAATTAAAGTATAGCATTGATGATAGTTTAATATTGGACATAAGAGAAATTTTTATAATGTTTATACGTAATATGCAAAATGTAGATAACAAATTAAAAGGTTTTTTTTAATAAATTATAATTTAGATTTAAAATTGAACCTTCCAAATTAAATATATCAAAAATAATAAACGATTTATAAACAAATTATACATATAATTAAAATTATCATCATTTAAAATATTAGTTTATTTTTTATTTGTTATCGTGTTTGTAATTATATTGTAATGAAATTCTTATATAAATTTATTTTATTATTTATTGTATTCTTAATTATAACTATTACAGTTATTTTATTAAAGATGGTAAAATATTTGGTACCTCAAACATATCTATAAATAAATTGAAGAAACAATTAATAATATAATAAAAATTATTATAAAAAGGAAGATACAACATAAAAATGGGAATAAAGTTCTTGGAAAAGTTTTTAAATAATAAAAATTTATTAATTTTGGTCTTTACTCTTACAAAAAAAATTACTAAACTATTTAAAACTTATACAATACTTATATAAACTTATAAAATCATAGAATTACCAATTACAACATTTATACTTTACAAAACTATCAAATATAGGACTTCTAAAAATAACAACACTTTTAAACCTCTTTTAAAATATAAAACATAAAAGCTAGTTACTTCTCTATTACAAAAAGACTAAAATGACTTTTGTCATCTTTTTTCTTTATTTTTATATTATAATGTCTTACTATATTTTATTTTGAGAAACTCTTCGTAAAAGTTACATCAACTTTAATATTTTTTTTAAACTGATTTGAAAATTTTTTTCTGTAAACTTTTTTTTCAAAATAACTATAAAAAACACAAAAAAAAACATTGGCATAATGTACAAGAAGAAAATTTTTTAAAGTCTAAAGATTGTGAATAAAAAATCACAGTTAATGTTGAAGGTAATTAATAATTGATACAAGTTCATTTAAGAAAAAATTTATTATAAGTTGCTACTATGGATCACCATAAAGCAAAAGGAAAATTTTTTTTCTGCTACTAGTTTTATTAAAATGGAGAAAGTTTGTTGCAGAGAATGGAAAAAAAGCAAAATGCTCAAGTGAAAAATCACCAAGAAATTGGTTAAAAAAATTGTTTGAAAAAAAGAAAAAAATTTTTTTAACGTTAATTCTAATTTTTTTAGTTGGAAGTATAGAAGGAATTTCCCACAAAAAACCGTTTCAAAAATTAGAAAAAGCCAAAGTCGACGTTAGGAAAATTGTAGAAAATAAAACGAAAATCTCTGTTTGTTGGTTAAGTCTTATAACAGGGTTTTTGATTTATACAACCTAGCATACGCTTAGAGCGATGAAGTATAAACCTTACAAAATTAAAGTCTGTTCAATATTTAGAGATACTTGATCACAATAAATATTGCCTGTTTTGCCAGAACAAGTTTGAGTACATTATAGTAAATTTCAATTATCTAAAAAAATTTAATTTTTTCTGATTAAGCTCAATCTCATCTTGACAAAGAGGTGAACCGTTACAACTGTAAGATGTGGTCTATTGACAACCTTAGCTGTTTTGACAACCTCCCGCTTTATTCCACCCAAGTAACTTATAAAAAGTAGTGAGACACGATAAGGTTAACAGTCCTTACTTTTTTGAAGGTACAGTTTCCGGACAATCTTATTTTGACTTATTGTAAATCCATGTCTTACCTGAAACTGTCACTTAACATTTTCCAAAAGATTTTATATTTATGCAGAATAGAGCATCCTCACAATACTAAAAAACTGTGCATAAATAACTTGATAGCAAGCTTTATAAGCGTTTAATGGTTTGTAGCTTAAAAAAATTAAATATAGTCTCTAGATATCACCTGATTTTACACTAATAAACTACTTCTTTTGGGGTTTTGTAAAATCGCTTGTTTACAATGAAAAAAGCAGCTGCCTTAATAAGCTAAATAGGAGATAAAGGAGACCTTTAAATGGTAGGCAACAACTAAGAAGTTTTTGAAAAAATCATTTCAAATCATAAAAAACATTTAAAATTGTGACTGGACTAAAATGACTATCACTTTGAGCAATATTTATAGTTTTTGTTTATAAAAAATTTAAAATGTGTGTAAAAATTTTTCTTTTTTTAGGCATATTTTTGTAGCAAAAAAAAATTTCTTTTAACTAAAAAGAAAATGACTTTTTTAAGTTTGAAATTTGGAACTGCTTTTTAAAACAACCTGTACATACTTATAGTTTGTAATGAGTGTACAAAATATGTTTGGCTCTTTTCTTTATATACAAAAAAAGTTAATGAAATAAACAAAGTATTAATAAAAAGTATATTTACCAAAGGTCTAATTCCTTAAAAAATTAGAATTGATAATGATAGACAATTTGAAGGAAATTATTAGATTGATATAATAAAAAATTTAAAACATTGAAGAAATTGAATTTTCAACTGCTTGCAACTCTAAATCTAATTCAATAATAAAAATAAAAATAAGAAACAAGAAAAATTTAATTAATACATTAATGGAAAAATGTCCTCAAGTAAGTTATTGCAAATTACTTGTTTTGTAGTCTATTATCAAAACAACTTAATGATTAATAGTATGATTATGACATCTACTTAATTAATGTATGACACTAGAACAAGATAAACATTATCTAATATTTTAAAACTGAAACAACAACAAAGTTTATTGATAGAAACAATGACATAAATGAACTTTTCAATTCGTTTGCATTAGTAAGAAGAATAGTTAATGATAAACATAAAAAATGTCGTTAACTTATAAATGGTCAAAAAAATAAAAAAGTTGTTTAATTTCAAAAAAGCAAATTCTTTTTTTTGAAACAACTTAAAAAACATAAATTTGACAAGAATTATACCACACACCAAGTTTTTAATATCCTAAGAACAAGAGTTATTTACAAAAAGCAATGGTCGAATACTCGCTGCATCAAAAGCTAAGATTAACAAAAATTTTGAATCTAGTAAAGAATATTTATTGTTTGCAGATAATAAAAAAAATAAACAGTTATATCATAAAAGAAAAGTTATGAAAAAAAATTAAAAAATCACTCCAATTAAAAATATTTTGGAAGTAATTGTAAACAAACGCTTTTTCAATATTTTAGATATTTTTCTTTTATCATATAACTAATCTCAAAAAAAAGGAGAAGAAAGTCTGACATTTGAAAAAAAATTTTTTAATATAGATATAATTTAATTTAAAATTTTTTTGATTTTGTTAAATTGTTAAATTGTCTTGATACAAACTTCACAAAATAAAACTTTATTATTAAAAAAAAATTTCTTTAAATAGAAATAAATTCTAAATAGACTTTTTTTTTACAAAAAAAATAGTTTTTATATCAATAAAACTATTGAAATTAATTAAAACGTTTAATAATAATAAATAATTTATAGAATTTTCTCTTTTAAAATATCAAATTTTTATAAGCATTACAAAGTATATAAAATTATGCAAAAAATGTGGATTAAAGAATTTTTTTATAAAACGATTTTTGATAGAATATTGTCCACCAAGAAAGCTTAACTAAACAAGTTTGTCATTGAATAAAAAAATACTCATTTGTTCATTTTCTTAATATATAATAAAAAAACATCTTTTTGCTGTATCTATAAAAAAAGTGGATTCTATATTTATATCAATTGAAGTTTTGAGAAATTAAAATTATTTTCAAATTATACTAATTGTTTCTTATTTTAAAGTGTTTTGGCTTTGCTTTTAAAATTTTCTTACTTAGAAATATTAGTGAATGTTTTTAGTTTTTTTTTCTTCAATTTTTTTTATTGTTTGAAGCTTCTTCTAAAATTTTTATAAAAATTAAGAAATTTTTTCATTAGTAGATTTTTCATTAAAATGAACTGGGTATAGTATATAAAAGATTAAAATTGACAATTTTTAAAATAATGAAAATAAAAAACATTAAAATTAATAAAAATGATTAAAATAAATTGGAACAACTAGTACTGCTTCCGTATTTTGTACGAATATAGTACTAGTTATTACTCTTTAATCTTAAAATTTTTCATATCTTGTAGTATGTTTTATTAAATTTTATATTTATATAGCATACCTTCAAATAATATTTTTCCGCCTTTTTGCAACATTTTTTTTTATTTTATTTTTTTAATCTACTGTAATTAATAGATTTTTATATATTAAATTGATTTTTAAAAAACAAAGAAGCCCTAATGTTTTTACTAAAGAATTGTAAAATAATGTGTTTTAATGTTTTATTTTTTTTCCGTTAAACTATTATTTTTTATTTTAATAGTGATAATACTAAGGTTAAAATTCATATGAATAATTAGTCTGAAATTACAAACAAATATAAAAATTTTAAAATATTAAAAAATTATTGAAAAATTAAACTGATGTCCATATTTTTTTAATATAAAATGGGAATAAAAGGCATAAAAAAATTGTACTTCATTTTTTTTGTAACTTAGTTAGATTATAGAATTTCAACTTTATAATAAATAAAAATTTTTTAACCAGAGTAAAAGTTATTATTGGTTTAGAAATATAAAAATTTTCTAATTAAGTAGACAAATTTTATTTTCTTTTATTTGGACTCATTTATTGTCTTTTCTTTTTGAAGATGCTTTATATCAACTTCTATTTGAAAAGTATTTATTTCTTTATTATTTTTCTTTATTATTTTATCTAAATCAACGATATTTTCATTTTAATAACTTTTTACTTCTTCTAACGTTTCTATAATTTTTTTATTTTTTGCAAATTCTTTTGTAAAATCAAAAAATTTTTTTATAGAATTTTCAAAATCGGATTTTATTTCTCCAAAATTTCTTTTTTCAACTTTGCTAGAAAGTAATTTCCACTTTTTAACTTCCTTAAAACAATTACATTAGAATATTTTAATATTCAAATTTTTTTGAAATAATTTTAAAAATTTTATTAACATTTAAAATCTTAATTAAAATAAATAATATATATATAAATTATTGACTTTTAAAAAAACAACAGTAAGTTTTATGAGATACTGCCAACTAACTCTAAAAATAAATTATTATTTAAAAAAACCCTATAATAGAAACAATTAATTATGCACAAAAAAATTAATCGTTTTATTGCACTTCGTGACAATATGTATGGATTATAACATCCGTTTTTCCGTACGTTTTTTTCCTGCAAAAAAAGTCCTGTGTTTAATGTCATGGGAAAAATATTTTCAAGATAAAAAATAAATTAATAAAAATAAAGATAGCAGAACACATTTTCCAAAATTAATTTTTTTCAAAATGTCCCGCAAACGCAGAAATTCTGTTGGTGTCACTAAAAGAAAAAGACAAAATATCACGATTAATTTATCTGTGTATGTCATAATTTTTAATATTATAGTTAAAATTTATTTTATTTTGGCGTATAAGTGGCTATAAAGACAATACAATAAAATAAAAATAAGAAATACAATTAAAAAATGAAAAATTAAATATAAAAAATTAAATAATTAATTAATTACCTTGAAATAAAAGCTTATTTTGAAATAACAGCGGCAAATAGAAAAAATATGAACTCCTTTTTGCGCGAGGTCCTAGAAATTCCACTCAAGACTTAGATATTATCTAACTCCTCCATCCTTTAAGTTGACGTAATTTCCTTTTTGAAGTACGTTTTGAACTTTTCTTGATATTTCTAGTAGTATTGTCTGTACTTATAAGAGTTGCTGGCTCGCTATAGGCAGGTTGAAATTTGGAAGTGACTTTCTCCTTAATGTAAACTATCTTAGGTTCTTGTTCTTCAAATAATTTTGCTGTGTTTTGAAGGTATTTGTTTATTCTTTCCTGTTTTTCATTAGGTTTTTGTAAGAGATCATATATTGGTGATTCACAGCTCCTCTTGAATAGTCTTTCTTGTGGGATTCCCTCTGCTCCCATTGTCTGATTGTATGATTGAACTGCTCTCGGGAGAAGCTGATCCCACTCCATTTCTGAAAAATTGACGTGAAGTTTGGTGATGATGGCAGAAATGGTCCTAATGGCACGCTCCGCATAAACGTTGCCTCTAGAATTCCCCGGTGTACAAGTTGACAAAGTAATGTTGTATTGTTGTAAGTGTGATTGAAATTTAGATGAAATAAAATATCGAGCCCCATCTGTTCTCAAGATTTTAAATTTTCTAAAACAAGCAATGATATAATCTATTTGTGTATTGAGCGTTTCACTTTCCAGATTAGGTACTGGAACTGCTACTATAAACTTGATGTATATGTCAATGAGAAGTAAATAATGTTTGTTTCCATTTGTGGTTATCGGTAATGGCCCACAACAATCTGCTGCCACTACCTCCCATTCTTGTAAAACTTCCTTCCGTTTGTCTGAATCCTTTTCCTTAGGTATAAGTGATTTTTCCGGTGTAATATTTGTTCTTTGAGAGGGTATGCATTGTTTAACATAATCTTGAAATATTTTTCGAGCTCCTGGTCAGTAAAAAGATTGGTTCACCTGTCTTAACATTTTTTCCGCGCAGTAATGTCCTATTCTACCAGGTATCTCTTTCATTATGATATTGTGTAACTCTGAATTGTTTGGGATCACTGGTTTTTCCTCACTATCATTGGTTACAATAATATTCTCCTTCCTTTTGAAAAGAGGCTTGCCCTCTTTATCAATATCTGTTGTGTTTAGTGATGTGTCCCTCTCTTGCCATTTCTGTAATGAATCTACTGAATTTCTCTCAAGACTTATTTTCTCCTGTCTTTTCCTCAACCGAATGTGGTTCATTGTTGGTATTCTTGATAACCAATCTACCACTATATTGGAGGGTCCTGAAATGTATGATATTTTAACATTGTACGACATTATGGATTCCAACAGATCCATAAACCTGGGTGATGTACTTGTTTGTATGAGTTCCTGTAACGGTTTATGATCAGAATGTATATGTAAGGTAGCTGCCACAAGGAGTGGTAAAAAAAGTTCCAATGCTTTCTTGATAGATAATAACTCCAAATACGTTGCCGACTGATTCCGTTTGATCGGTTTTAATGGTATTGATATAAAGCTTATCGGGTACACTTTTCCATCTTTATCTGTTTGAGTAAGTCATCCTTCTAACCCAAACTGAGAAGCATCCGTATATAGAGTGTATTCCGTTGAATACATAGGTAAATAAATTTTCGGTTGTTGTATAATGTAGTTGGTTAGATCTTCAAACTGGCGAGTAAGGTCTGGATTCCACATGACAAGAGCTTTCTTATTGCCAAAACATGCTTTATAGAATTCCCTTGTTCTGAGATAATAATTGCTGATGGTTGTTCGGAAGTAGTTATAGGCCTGTAATACTGCATATAAAGCACCTTTTGTTTTAGGTGCCTTTTGAGTCACATATTTTGCCACTGATGTCGGACTGGGTGCTGCACATGTACCATCAAACTTTAATGAGAGAAATGTGAGTTCCTTTCTAAGTAATTCACATTTTTCAATATTCAATTTACAATTCTTTTGTTCCAAAATTGATAGTATCTTGTTGAGTATACGAAGATGATATTCTTCTCCCCCTTGCGTTATGAGTAATAAATCATCCTGGTAAATAAGGAACCGGGCCTCCGGTTCCATCTGAACGATATCTTCAAATATTTGTTCAAGCTGTCTTTGGAAAATCATTGGTGAATTCTTCGCCCCCATAACAAGTCTCTTAAATTGGTATGTGATTCCTCGATGTATGAAACTAAAGTATGGACTGTCTTATGGAGGTAGTTGTATTTGCCAAAATCCACAGTGTAAGTCCAATTTGCTCGCATAATTAAAACGGGTCATTCTCGAAAAAATATTGAATAGTGTTGGTGCTGGGTAGTTCATTAGTCGTGTTCTTTCATTTATGCGCCTAGCATCCAAAATGAAACGTAGTTTTTGTCTTTCAACACCTTCCTCATCCTTGTAAGTCTTAGGCTTTCCTTGCCCGTCTCTTTTCATCAAAAGGTACTTGGGTAGAATCTCAAAAGCCTGGCCTCTTTCAATAATATTGTATTGTAGCATTTTAGATATAACGTAATCCTCATCAGATGTAGGTTTTGTATGGTAAAACTTCATTTTCTGTAAATCTCTTTTAGAATTAAGTGTAAAATTTTGAGGCGGAGCAGTTCCCATAGTATCTCCGCAATCATACTCATCCTTAGGTTGTAACTTGGGATATTTCTCCTTAAGTTTTCTTTTTAACTCATTTTCTTTAGTGTCATCATTTGGCATGGGTGCAAACTGTAATGTAAGAGTTGGCTTCTTGTAAATAACGGTATGCTCCACTGTGTCGATAATTGCTCTCAACTTTTTGAGATGAGTATTCTCTAAGATCATATTAAATCCTACTAAATTAGTTGACGAAACATAACAGTCGTCCTTGATAACAACTGTTTGGCCATCCACTTTACATGTTATCGGTTCCTCTATCTCATAATATGGAATATAACTTCCTCCTGTGATAATATTATGTGGTACAGTATTTGTCTTTAATTTCATTTTTGAAGCAATCTTTTTAGAGACTATAGAGTAATAAGCTCCTGTATCAAACATAATTGTATTAGGAACGTGATTAATAGTAGCTACTCTCTTAATAAGTCCATCATAATTACTTTAAGTATTAAAGTTGGCTTTTCTCTCCCCTGGAAATTGTTCCTTATATGTTGTTGCAGCTGGTGTATTTTCAGTCTTAACTCTTTCTCTCTTTGTATAATCACCTGGTGGAAACCCCATTCGTTTTCGGTTACATTCTTCCGTTGTGTGTCTTTTAAATTGACAGTGTGTACAATGTTTGGAATTAGTAAATAGTTCTGGATATGGAGTTCTATTTGAATATGCCTGTCTTCTTTGACCATAGTTTCTTTGTAACGCTTTCTTACGCGCTATATTTTGTTGACGACGAAGGATCAACTCCTCTACCATAGTGTTTAAGGGTGCATCAGTGTCACGTACCAAGACCAGAGATCTTCATCGCGTATTAACATTTCCATTAATTTAGTACGAACTGAATTTTTTCTCTGTGCAGGTACATTATCCCTGATTGCACTTTCCGCAATTCTAATAAATGATCGAATACTGTTCTCAAAATTATCATAATCTAATTTGAAATGAAGGTATCTATTAAGAGTATTTTGATTAGCTAATGCGTCCAGAAATAAAACTCTACAGGCCTCTACATAAGCTTGAAAAGTTTGTCCTGGAGCCTCCTCTGATAATAAAGCATTAGTGTGGGGTGCTGTTCGAGCTTTTAGAATAGCGATTTTCTTTTCATTGTTTGTTACTTCATCTAAATTAAACGCATTCTCCAACTTTCTTACATATTGACGGAACGTGCGCTCTTGTTGGTAGTGATCAAAAATCGGTACAGCTATAGAAAAACTATATGTCGTACCCGCCATTTTTCTTTGTTCTTGTGTGGTATTATGTTCAAGATAATTTGTGATAAATTTCTGTAGTTTGTTAGGATTGTTATGGATCCTAGAAGTAAGAATTACAAGATGATGGAGTTCTTCAGTAGACGGTTTCTTTTTACTGATAGCTTCAACGATCCCAGCTATCTGAGCAAGTACTAGTTCTTCACTGACAGTGAATGGTTGTTTCTCCAGAGTAAAAGATAATATGAAAAGATGAATGTAGTAAAGTTGTAAATTTTGAAACTTGTCAGTTAGATTTCCACAACCAGTTAAAATTAGGGCTTCTAATCTGATCAAGTTAAAATTTATTTTATTTTGGCGTATAAGTGGCTATAAAGACAATACAATAAAATAAAAATTATAAATACAAATAAAAAATTAAAAATTAAAAATAAAAATAAAATATAAAAAATGAACTAATTAATTAATTAATTACCTTTTGAAATAAAAGCTTATTTTGAAATAACAGCAGCAAATATAAAAATATGAACCCCTTTTTGCGCGAGGTTCTAGAAATTCCACTCAAGACTTAGATGTTATCTAACTTTATGTTTTTTACAAACATAAGGAAATTTTAAACCTTCGAATAACGAATTATCTGTTTGACCTTTAACAGACATATTAACACATTCATCTAAAAATAACAAACTGTTGTTATTATTGGAATTCATGATAAAAAAAATTTATTATTTAATATTTATGCAATCTATTTTATACTTTTATTTTAATCAAAATAATTAATTTTTAGATATTAATATTTTTTATTAAAATTTCAAATTAATTATTATTCATATTTTTCATTTTTGTAAAAAAACATATTATCAAAATTGAAAGTTAAAATTATTAAATTACATAATTTTATTGTAATAGATAAATAAATTGTAATAATATACTACATTAGTCTCTTTATATAATTCGTATAAACTTCTACATCACCATTACTCAAAAGAATATTTGTAATATTAATATTTTTACAAATAAAATTGGTTTGGGGAGTAATAACATAAATAGTTATTGCTGATTGTTTTGATATTTTATCAAACAAATTTTTTTCATTCTGTTTTAAAAAAGCAAAATAAAAATAATCTAGAACAATGACAATGAATTAATTAACTTTTTTTTAAACTATGTTCTTATCTTCCAATATTTTGGTCATTGCTGTTATCAATAATATTTTTATAGTTGGACAATTATTTATTATTTTTGATATTATACATTTGTTACCAAAACTAGATGTAAAGATTATACAGGGTGATTCATGAATGTTTAACTTAATCGTATGCAATATGCCAATTTATATTAAAATTTTAGTAAATTTTAAGGTAAATTACTATTGTACATTCTATTTGTTTACTTTGTTTACCTTAAAATATACTAAATTTTTTTTTAAAAATTGGCATGATGCAAACGATTAAGTAAAACATTTGTGAACCACCCTGTATATCCTTTAAAACGACTATTAAAAATAGAAAAAAAAATTTGAATTTTTTTTATCATCATACAATTTTTTGCAATTAAAAAAATCTCGTCGAAAATCAACAAAAGTACAAACATGATTGAAGTTTAAATTGATTTGGTTTATGTTAAAGCATAATGTTTTAATATCTACAGGTAATTCTTGTGTAAGATCTTTTAAAGGTTGTTTTTTTAAACTATTAACAACATTTTTAAGAACATTATAATTTAATATTTTTCTATTTTTGTAAACCTTTTAAATTCATTAAATAAATTTTTAAAAAATATTTATTTACTATTACAAAAATTTAATTGTATAATATTTTCAAAAGATTTCATAAACTCTACTTTTCGAAGATACAATATAGGTTGTTCTGAACATTCTTTAAAAATTCAAGGGTCACAATTTTTAAAAAGTTTTTAATCATTACTGTTAAAGAAAATAAATCTGAACGATTAAGTACAAGTATGATCTTTGTGTATCCAAAGAGCAGCATATGTTGGTGTGATATGTATTGTTTTACTAATTGTTTTCCCAAAAGTTATTGATGAACCATAGTTAATAAAAACAATTGATTTATATTCAATTTTATCTTTAGTAAGCATTATATTTGACTCCTTTATATCATTATGTATTAATTAAAAAAAATTGAGAAATTTTTTTTGCATCAAAAATATCGTAACATTATTGATTAGATTCAGCGATTAGTTTTTTAGTTAAAATAATAACAATATAAAAAACTAAAAGAATAAAGAATGCCTTTATTTATCTATTCATTTCTTTTTATACATTCCATTTTTTTTGTATAACACACATATTAAAAGAATTTCATTAAATTGAAGTGTTTTTGATAAACGTTAATTTACAAAATCAGCTAATGAACTATCATAATCTTCCATTATTATAAACCTTATTTTGTTTTCAATGTTAAGTAAACAATTAAAAAATGAAGGTAAAGCATTTATTGTACTATCAACAATAATAGCCAAATGTTTTATTTTATTTGTTAAAGTTTTACTGTACATTGATTCGGCTTTTACGGCAACAACTTTATTTTTACGATATCCTTTATATATTGTAGCAAACTCTCTTTTTTTAATAACATCAGTTATAATTGTATCTGAATCAATATTAAATAGAATTTGTAAATCTACTTTCATTATTTTATTAAAAATAAACGTTTAATAAAAAATGATAAAATATTATTAATTTATATTATTTTTACTTTTTACTTTTTTTAAATATTTTAAATTTATTAATATTCATATTATAATGCCGGAGAAATAATCAAATAAAAAGAAGATTATTGGCATTATAATCAAGAATCAAATAATTAACAAAAATGAGAAAAAGGAGAAGCTTTGCAGTATAAATAAGAAGAAAATTATCAGAAAAATCAGATTTGCTAAGAACAACAAAAAGCAATCTCCTCAACTAGATATAGTAAATATAATAGTTTTATTGTATAATGTCGTGTTAAATAAATAAACTTATAAAATATAAATAATTTGTGTTATTTTTATTTTAAAAGTAAACTATAAGGTTCATGGCAGAAACCAGCTAGCTTATCACTTTTTCGAGTGATAAGTAGCAGCAACCATAAGCTACACCTAAAGGTTTTGCCATCATAAAAGCACTATAACTAAAGACAGCTTTTATAAGAACATGTAAACATTAGGAAAAATTCTATCCAACAAAAAAATAATTTAAACATATAAAATTGTAAAATTTAATTTAAAAAAATGTTTTATCTGGAAAAAACAACATGCTTCTTAAAAAATTGTTGCTATAAATAAAAAATTTTATAAATTGTATGTCATAAATAAATAATCTAAATATTTTAAACTAAGAACAAAAACTAAAATACTCTTTTTGTTTTAAAAAAATACTTTTACGTATAGAATAACAATGAATAAAGTAATTAAAAAATTTACTATTATGTTAGATTTTTGTTGACAATCTATTGAAACCTATATCTTATTGAAAAAAAAGTGTAAAATAATAATATAAAGAATATTTTATAATAAAAAACTTTTTAATTGGTTATTGACCATTTAAAATATTTTTTAATTAACTATTATACGATTAAATAAAAAATTATTACTAAATACTAATTATTAACTAAATTGATAAAATGGATATTGATAACAATAAATTTATAGCAGTGTATGTACTCTTGATTCAAAATCAATTTAAAAAAAGGTATTTAAATAAATAAAAATTAGTTATACTTTTTTTAGGTACATTATTAGATGATCAACTTTATGAAAGAATAATGAGTAGCATCCAAAGTATAGACGGTTTTGTTAGTTAATAAAATATTTGCCTAAATTTTAAAATTTATGATTAAAATTGATCAAGAAACTATAAAAAAAAATGTGGCAAAATTTTTTGAGAATCAAAAAAGAAATGTTGAGATTGACGACTATTGCTCAAACGCAGACACATTTTATGTTAAATTAAGATTAAAATTAAGTAATGTAAACAGAAAGAGAAAGAATATAAATAGTTTTAAAGATTCCACAGATATAACACCTGAAAAAAAGATGACTTTTAAAAAAAACTCAAAGATATAATTAAAAAGTAACCAATAACATATGTAAAAAATCAAAATCACATTTAAAAACTGAGAATTGTTAATGTAATTTTAAGAACTTAATATTGACAATGCTTTAATTACTGAAAAAAAAAATTTTTTTTTATAATGTTGAAATAATCTTCGAAGAGTACATTTGGAGATAATAAAAACTCATTAGGATCTGATTGATTTTTTAAAGAATTATATTAAAAATCAAAAAGGAAATAAAATAAATATTGATAAAAAAAAAATATTTCAATATTAAAGTATTTTTTGATACTTTGTAATCCTTGTGGATTGTTTGGTAGCCAGTTAAAGCTCCTGATTATTTACAATAAACAATAAATTAACTTTAAAAAAGTTTTTTTACCAAAGAGAAGACAATGTAAACAATATTAAATAAAGTTTAAGAATTATAAGTTTTTTATATTGAAGACTTGTAAGACTGGTTAATATTAAGACTGATAAAACTCTCACAAAACTGATAAAATGTTCTTCTATGTTTTTTTATACTTCATATTGAGGCGTGTCAAGAATAACATAGTCATTTTTGGATAACAACTTATAAGTAATTTTTTAATTGTTTGAATAACTTATTTATTTGTGATTTATTTGATACATTAGTATTTTTAATCACAGTTAAATGATACTATAGTTTATTAATTGTTTGATCTTTCAAAGGTTCTAGATTTTGGGAATATTTTATATATTAAAAATGAGTAGAATTTTTTTTATTATGTCTTTTTATTGTATATAATTAAAATTTGTTGAAAACAAGTTTTTTTTAATTATATCATTTTTTAGGTTTAAAAAACTCATTTTGAGGGTGAAGAATAAGTTCTATTGTGATTGTAAATTACTATATAAGTTCAAAAGATAACATATAATATTTGTCTAAAGAAAAAGCTGTCTTTCATCACATAGCGTCTTTATAACAATATAAATATTAGAAATCTTATTGTAAAAGGCATTTTTATATAATAAAATCATTTTTTATTTTAGTTTATTTTATTCGAAGTCCTGTGGACAATTATTTAACAATATTATTATTATTATGTTTAATTTTTAAGGATACGACGCCTAAATAAAAAATTTATTTTTTACTTTTTATTTTTATTCAAAGAAATAATGAGTATCAAATATTCCATATGTTTTGATGAATACATGATTACAAGTTTTTCAAGCATTAAGCAGTCATATTATGATATATTAGTTTCAAAAAGAAATTAAAATTAAAATGTCTTTATGACAGAACTTTAAATTGTCCTTACAAAGATTTCATATATTCCAACTTTAAAAAGCATTTATCGAACTTTTAAAATAAAGAAATAGTGGTGGGAACTTATAATGATAGTGTGGAGACCGTAGAAGAAAGTATGGTAATACACGACAACTAAACAATTGCCAATAAGGAAAAAAACTTGCTTACTTTGAATACTACAATGATTTTAAAGAAGATGATGTGAACACCGAACCATATATATCTCCTTAAATAATGTCATTTATTGAGGAAATATTTCCATGTTTTTCACAGCACAAAATAATTGATCAAAGCATTAATAATTGGAGTCAACTATAAAAATCAATAAATAATGCTGAAAATTTTTAGAATAAACTTAAGAAATATATTGAAGATCTCACTAAAGTAAATACATATTCAAAAAGATCAAAAATAACATTCAAAAAGTGATAAAATTTTAAGAAAGGAGATACATACAACAAAAGGAATAAATTCATGTTGTTTTTTTAGTATTCTAATAAGGTAATTAGAAATAAAATATTAAATAAAAAACTTTTTAATAATCAAACCCATTAAAAAACAATGATTTTAAAATTTTTAAAATTTGATCATAAAATAAAATTATAGTTTATAATTCCTTTGTATGTAGAGAATACATTCAAAAGATAAAAAGTGATTTTGGCAAAAAATACAATATATCTAAACTCAAGACACTTTTTATTGTTACATATTCTGATGATTACGATGTTACCTTAAGATCATCAATTCTGAATAGCGATACACACAGAAGAAAAACGAACGTTTTCCGTCCTACAAGCGCATTTTTCATCCAAGGAGCATTTTTCGTCCGAGGAATAAATTAATAAACAAATTTTTTCTTAATTAAAAAAATTAACTTTTCGTTGTTGGATTGAAATGTAAATATATTAGAATTGGAAACATTTTAAATGTTTATTTTTCTTACTTTCATATATGAAAAACAATTTTTTAATAATATTAATATAATTTTTTAGGTGATTCGCTATCAGATAAAAAAAATCGTAAAAAATATCGAGTAGAAAAAAGTTATTGAAGTTTTAAAAAATGCAGTAATACTTTACGGTAGTTCTTTTTATTCAATTTTGAATAATAAAAATGACAGAACAGAAAATGATCTTTTTAGGATGATTCCCGTTCTTGAGAGGACGGAAAATAATCGTTTTTTCTCTGTGTGTGGGTATCAGCCTTTTCTCTTCACCGTATACATACACAATTTTTATCCGTCTTAACGCAAATATATGTGCCACCGCTAGCAATGCCACTGCTGCCATTCCATTAATTTGAAACACACACTCACTTGCACCTAAATTGCTGATTTAATGAAACATATAAGTTATTTCTTCTGTTGATGTTAAAATGCCATAGTTAATTTCTTTCTTTGCTTTTTTTTTGGCCTTTTGTTTTATTAAATTCATAACCCCATCGGTTTTAACACCTTGAAAATTTATTTTTCTTTGTCCAACACATCACCATGCATTTCCTTTGCCTTTCTTACCGGAATATAGTCTTTCAAGCAGTCTAACAAATAAATATGTTTCTCGGAAACCCATATTTGCTTTTTGATGATTGAAATTACAATCGCCTTCATTATTTTTAGAGATAATACAGCTTCCACAATCTAAATCCTTTTTTTCAAATATTTTATATCTCTGTTCAACATAAGTTGCTCCTCCTTTTCGCCTTTTCTATCCGAAGTTCTTGCTATTGATAATTTGACATCTCCCATTAAAACAGTTTCTTAGTTAGCAACTTTTCTAAATTGATAGTTTATAGCAAATAATACAAATGAATTTTTAGATATAACCCATTTCCATTTTTCATCTTTTTTTATATCACCAGTTTTTTTTCTGGAGGATACACTCAAGGTTATATAAAAAAAAACAAATTTTACTGTATTAAGAAATATGTAATTTAAAACATATATTAATATATAAATATTTTAACCTTACATGACAAATACAATGAAAAAACATTTAAATATAAAAATCTTTTGAATTCATCATTAATAAAGTTTATCCAATATCTAACACTAATTTACCATCACAACTATAGTTAAAATACAATTATTTAATATTAGTTACCACAAACGACTAATAACTAATTGACAAAGAAATTATTTAATATCCTGCATTACATCTTATAAATCATAAATAAAAAACATTTTACGTACATATACATTAATTTTAAAAATTTATAAAAATATTTCTTAGTCATGACAAAATGTTAAATATATATAAAAATTTTACATACATTTTATATATGTATATTTATTCTAAAAAGAAAATTTAAAAAACTTTAAAAATGTATTTAAAAAAAAGGAAAGGAGACCCTAGGTTTTTTTCAAAAAAAAAAGAAGTGCTTATGCCAGATAATTTGGTGTTTAAAGGAGTAGGAAATCTAATATAATAGTCTCCCTTATTCTTCTTCTAACAAACCGTCTTTTCCAAAACAAAAAAGCCAAACATTGCCAACAGAATAGTCCATGTTAAAAATGTTTACTAAATAATGAATTTAAAATTAAAAAAAAAAACAAATAGTGAGGTTACGTTTGAATAAATGTTAGAATAATCCAACGTGATCCTATTACAAGATAGTGAAAATGTTGGTTTAGAGCAATAGCATGAAACGTTACGTCATCCTGCGTGTTCCTTTTGAATCGGCAATAACATAATTCTATTTTATCCATTAAGAAAAAAAATTAAAAAAAAAAGGTTTAAATAACTGTAACATTGTTAGAAAAAAAAACGGCTAATTATTAATAACGCTGAAAACAGCACTATGTAAAGAAAACAAAAAATTCAAAAAAATAATAAATCTTATTAGATAAAGAAAAATATTACAATAAAATACAAAAATTAATTAATAAAGAATACTTCTGCTGCTAATATCTCAAAAACAGAAACATCTAAAATTAAAAAAAATATAAGAAAATATACAGAAAAAAAGTTTTGTAATAAATGTTGTGTATAATATAAATTTTATTTATTGGAGAAAAGATAATGACAAAGATATTTAATAATAATATAAAGATACAAAAAAATATATATTTAATTTGATACAACTGATCTTCTTTTAAAGTGTTTCTTTCCATTTATGTCTGTTGATCCGGATGTCTAGTATCTATTATAGAATACCTGTATAACATCCCCTGTACAAGTTTCGAATAGGGAAAACTGAGAATGAGTAATTTGTTGTTTTTTTATGTTTTTTTTTGGTTGTTGTGTTGATAGGAATTTCCAGTTATTGTTAACTATTCAGTTAGGGAAGTGTAATTACGTTAAAAAAATTTTGTTATCTAAATTAATATTTAAAAAAAAGTTTAATTTATTTTGTCTTTTCCCGGTTTTTTTCGTAATAAAGTAACCTTATTGTATTTCAGCAAAGTCGAATAAAAAGATCATCGTAGTTGTGTTTGTAATATCAAAAAATAAGTTGTAGTAATGTTTATAAATTGTTGTATCTACTAATTTGTATGTTAAAGAATTGATTATGTAAAAAAAAGGAGAGTAATAATAATTTTTTTGTTTTCATTTGAATTTCTGTTAATAAGTGGTATTACTTATAAATATTATATTTTTTTTTCAGAAATAAAACATATAAAAGTAAAAGAAGGGGGAGGTTTCAAACTGTACTTATTGAACTTGTAAATGTAAGGAAAAATGCACTCAAAAAACATTTGTCAGCCGCACCGGACAAAGTCGACAATTTTTTAAAGGTCGGCGCGAGTCAGCTGCAGCTGACAATTCGACAAATATTTTTTTAAATTTGAATTTGTCAGGTACAAAAAAATATTAAAAAAAAATAAATTTTAAAATTATTTTTTTATTTTAATTACTATTTTTCATTTTTTTTTAATTTTGAAATTTCCTGGTCTATGTACATGAAACCTGCTACAATTTGAATCCGAAATGTGTTCAGTGGGTTTTGAACTTATCTAAAGTAAATTTATATTATTCGAAATTTTTTACTTACATTTTGATGCGGCTTTCAATAACTCTTATAATTCGAACTTCAATTAATAAAAAATTTTTTAAATTGTAAAGTATTGTATTTACTACAAATAAATTTTTTTTTATGGTATCACTACTATTAAATTTAATTTTAATAAAGTTAAAAAATTTTTGCAATCTAGGTATTACTTTTGATAAAAAACAACAACAATAAAATAATGATTAAATATTTATAATTATACAAAAGCAATATCAAAAAAAACATTAATACCTTATTATATTAATTAAATAAAAGATATAAATTGTAACGCTAAAATTATTTTAACTTTATACCAGGGGAGGCTTTGCCCTCCCAGTTATCACGATTGGTGCATATATATTACATGTATTTTTTTTTTTAAACTTGAATAAAAATTTTAACTTTATATTATTAATATTAATAGAATTATAAAGAAATTATTCTTAACAAAATTATTAAAAAAATTATTTAAAAAACCTTACTTCAAAATATACTGCTTAAGATTATTATTTTCTCCGCGTCTATTCTTTATTATAAATTCTTTACTTTTACCTGTTTTTTATAATACTTTTCTTATTTTTAATTTTTTATTTTTGAGCTAATTTGAAATTTAAATAACTTTTTTTTTATTTTCTATTTTTTAATTATCTATTTTTTTTTTTCGGTATATTATTTTCGGTGTATTATGTTTAAAGTAAAAAAAATTTATCATTATACATATATTAATATTTTTTATTTTCAGACACTACGCAAGAAAAAAAAAAATGGAATTTGGATACATAGATGGGGAATTGCAAAACCTTATGGGTGTTGGAGACCCAGATTCTATAAGTAAGTTTTTACTTTAGAGCTTAATCCTTTTTTTTTGTATTTTAATTTAAATTATTATTTTTTTAATTTTTGTTAAATATAATAAATTTTTTAATTTTTAATAAATTATTTGTCGTTACTTTTTTTTGGTACTTTTCGGTTTTAATGAGGTCACTAAAATTTGCCTAAAAAACGCAAATTTTAATTAAATTAATTTTTTTTTTATTTTTAGATTATAACCCTCAATTTTTAAAAAAAATGGAAGAAAATGTTGAAAAAATTGAAAATTTTAAAAATGAAAGAGAAATTCCAGTAGAAAAAATTATATTATGTATTTCTTAATTTTTAAATTTTTTATTTTTCTTATTTTTTTTAATATGCTGTTGGAGAGAATGTAGAAGAAGCAACTATTCAAGAATGAAAAATGAATCCGGATAAAAAACAAAAATTTAATTTCAATTTTTTAATTTTATAGTTTTTGTAAAGAAAAAAATAAATGAACTTATTTTTAAAATTTTTTTTTTAACTGAAAACTGAAAAATTTTTATTTTTAATTTAAGTAAAATAAAAATCAAAAATTATTGTCTAATTTTTTTTTAAATTGTTTAATATTATTTCAGTTTAAACTTTTTGTTCGGATTGACGTTTAGACTTAGAAAATGTATCTACTAATGTAGTGCGATATTGTTTGATTTTTCTAACTATCCTCTTAAAAATAAAAATTATTCCTTCAAAAATATTCAATTTTTTAAAATAAATATTATAGGAATTAATAATATTATATATATTACTATTACAGTCCATACAATAATTTCCTTAAACTTAAGTAATTTGAAAGTCCACCAACCAATTTTTATTTTTTTATTATATAAATGAAGCTTTTTTATAACCCAATATACAAATAGTTAATAAAATGATTCATTTTCTTCTTCGTAATGTAAAAAGTTTTTTTTTAATACTTCATCAGTAATAATTCCAGAACATATTCTTGATTCTTAGTAGTAGTAAGCGTAATTATCATTGTCAATAAACATAATATCACCATTTTTTGTTTTAATAGGTAAATAAGTATAACATATATTTTCAATCTGATGATCACTATATATAACATCAGTCTCAATTTTATTACATATTTCTACTACATAATCTCCAAATCTATTTTTTCCTAAAAAAATAACATTTTTTCTTTCTAAATGATTACAAACTTTTTCTTCAGGTGTATGACTATAGATTAAATTATTTAAGTGTTTGTTTTTTTGATCACATAAAATAATTTAAAATGTCGTTTTGCACCTAAATTAACTGATTTTTTTACAATTTTAAAACCCCTTTGAATATTAACTGCATTTTTGTTTAAAGGTAGCTGTGTTAGTTGTTTATAAGCTTTTGATAAATTATAATATTTTATATTTGCATCAAATGAAAATAATTTTATTGTTTGAGGATATAGAGTTAAATATACTTAAATACTTAAAATAAGAGCATTTTTAGATAATTTTATTGTAAAACTTATTATGATTGTTATTTTAATTCAAGTCACCAACAAATATTAATAGAAATTTAATTATAATTTTAAAAAAAATCTTGATAACTTTTTATTTTTAGTTTTATATAAACTAAAAGCTGATTCTTTTAGTTAAAAAGAAAAAAATGCCAGCAATTAAAAAATTTTTAATTAATTTTTAAATTTGTTGAAATTACAATTCCTAAAGCAATTTTTATTAATTCCTCCATTTTGCCTTTTTTTATAAGAAACATTGATGCAATTAACTGGCATTTATTATTTGCATAAACTTAAAAATATTAAAAAAAAATTAAGTAAAAATTTTTATATGATAGTTTTATTGGTGCGAGATACCTACACACCAAAACAAGGACAAACACAAATTAAAAGAGCTTTAATTTATTTTTCCAAATTTAACAAATTTTACAATTTTACAATTTTACTAAATATTAAATATTACAATTATATTTCATTATTAAACCTACCCAAGCCTTTGCTTGGTACTTCTAGAACCCCTCTAGGCTAACTTATTAACTAACCCCTAAAAATATCAAAATTAATAAAGAGCCCTAGATACAATACAATATAATAAAAAAACGATGACAATAAAATGAGATAATAATCAAAATCATTAGCTATTTATATATCCTTTTTTATGATAAAGATTAGTTACAACAATTCATTCTCATTTACTATTAAACAAAAAATTTTTTAACATTTAGAAAAAAAAACATTATTAATTATCAAAATAAAAATGATAAGATGTATCCTGTTTCAAATAACAATTAAACTAATTTTAACAAACAAATAGTTTAAAGTTTTTTTTACGATGTTATTATAATAAAATATTTTAACAAACATATCAAAACGTATTTTATCAGGTGGTTGATTACTTAACCATAAATCTTGTGGTTTAATGTATAAAAAACAAATTATTTTTTTTAAATTTACTCTTACGTTATATTTTCTGGTTAAAATATTAAATAAACGTTCTTAAACAATTTCTGTATAGAATAAACAATCATCTTCAAATTTTTACAAAATTGAATTAATTTGTTCATCAGTAAAACGATTTGTTTCATCAATTAATTGACAAATACCATTTTCTCCTACAAAATTTAAGAGATCATCTTGAGCATTTTAAATAGTCTTTTTTTTATTATTTGATAATTTATTGTCTTTTTTATATGTTGTTAATAAAGAAGATATTTTGCTACTGATTATCAAATCATTTGATATTCCTAAATGATCAGTAAGTTGTTCAGCAAATATTTTAGATATTCCTTTTTTTGACATTTTACCTCTAGTTAGCAAGCAATCACGATGATATATTGCATTACCATACATTTGAATACATTTTATATCATCAGGTAAAAGTTTTTCTCTATTTCTAGCTTTCTAAAAAAATAGTTTTATAAAGTATTAATTTTACCTTCAATACATCATCAATTTTTTTATGAAAATATCTAAATTTTGTCAACGAGTTTTCAATTTGACTTGTCATTAAATCACTAGGAATATTCCTAGTTGAATCCATTGTAAAAAATAATTACAAAAAATCTACAATAAAAATTTAACTAAAATTCAAAAAAAAAAAAAAATAAAAAAAAGGCGGTAAATAGTAAAATTATAAATGTTTTAATAAATAGAATTTTATAGTTAAAAACTTTTTCTGGTAAACACTTGGTAAATCAAAAAAAAGGACTTTTTTTAAATAAAATAAAAATAAAATAGCTTACAATCACAACTTTGTACCGCGGCCACGATACTTAAAATCTAAAATTAATATTTAAATTATTTTTTTTATGAATCTAACAAAAATAAATTTTTTATAGAAAATTATATGAATAATTTCCTTCTTATGAACAAAATGAAAAGAAGTGTGATAAATAAGAGAAAAACTTGTATATATATAAAAAAGTAAATAAACTATTTTGAAAAAGTTCATATCTCAGGTTGGGTACAAAGATCAAAAAAAAAACAAAAACAATATCCCAAAAAGATTTTATTAAAAAAAATAATTAATTTCTTACTAATAGTTTTAATTGGAATATATAATATTTCTTTATGTGAACGTATAAAAAGATAACCACTGTCTTTCTTTTTAAAGGAACTTTACAAAAAGAAGTTTATTATTATCTCTCTTTAAAGTATACTTTTCTCATGAAAATATGGGTTAAAAAGATTAAACTTTTTGTATTCCAATTGTATCACAAGTTTTTATAAAAGTTAATGTATTTTAAATTTATTAATAAAGTATATAGAGTTGTTAGCGCAGCAGGTAGTTTTTAAAGGAAATAAATAACACAAAGATAAATATGCATAACTTTATTAGATAGAAGAGGGTAACAATCCTAGGAATAATACAAGAATATCCTTTTTTACTTATCTTAAACTGAGTTGTTATAGGTTAAGATATAAGGCGGCGCTTACATCTCCCTCATAGCCTGAAACTATTTTTAATAATTGTTTGAAAGGCTATTCTTGGTTTACTATTATTACTATTCTTATTTTCCTTGATTTTGATATGTTTATTAAGTATGAAGAGTTTCTTGATCTATGACCGTTATAATCATTTTTTTTCATCATTTTTGTTTTTTTTCGATGACTTTTTTATGTATGTATAAGTTTTGTCCTTATTTTTTTTTTCTTTCTTTTTTCTTATTCATGAAATTTTTTAATTGTCATTGTAATTGTTCTACTACTTCTCTACACAACATGATGCAATCTTGGGAGAATGTTTTTGAAGTTTTGAAGAAGACTTGCGTCTTTATTTTTTTAATTTTTTTTATGTATCGTTTGCTGATAAGCAAGCTGAAAAAGTTGTTGATACCAGTACCTCCAGTTACACTACCACCACCAACCTCACCATCTTCATCATCATCACCAAGCAATGACAGGATGATACGTGGCGTCTAATTTTTTTATAAATGTGGTTGTTAATTATCATTATTTTATTTTAAATAAAATCTTCAGTAAGAATAATTCTCATATAAAAGGATTGTGGGAAGGAGATACCCAATCCCAAAATTTTTTGAAAAATTCAAAAAAAAAAAAATTAATTAATTATAATTTTTTTTTATTTTTAATAATTCTTGTTTTCTTTTAGTACTATAATAAAAATTTTTCGATTACTGCTGTTTTGGACTACTCCTTAAATAATGTCAAATTTATCAAACTGGAACTAAACAAGCAAGTTACTTTCACTGTCCTAGAACAACTATTAGGAGAAGAAAATATCAGTGAAAAGACCCAACAACTGCTTCTAACCATAACCGAAGAACACTATCTGTTGACTCTTGAATCTCCTTCAAAACAACGCAAGTTAGGTCTTACTCTATTACGCCAACATAATTTACTACCAGAAGAAACACCAAATACAGACAATTCTTCTGAAGATAGTGAAAAGGAGGAAAGTCTTAGTTCAGATATAGAAGACCAAGAACAGCCAAGTATAACTTCTTCACACCAAAAAAATCAAACTGTTAAAAAACAAAGTAGTCGGTGAAATAAAAAAAGAACAAGTTACATCAAACAAAAATCAAGTAATGAATATGAACTCAAACAATCATTGTAACTCTGTGGTTTTATATGACCATCATGATCAATCAAGAACTTTTGAAGTATTTCTGATGAAAATGGAAATGACTATGGAAATGGATGGAATAACTGATGACTACAAAAAAAATATTGAAACTAAGAATGCAAACGGTTGATCATACTACTTTAGTAATGCCTGAACATAATAGAACAATGAAATATGATAAATTTGTAAAACAATGTCAACAAATTTTTCCATCAACTCTTTCACTATCAAGTGTTAGAAATAAAATAAAAAAGAAAGGATAGATCATAGATTTATCTTCTTTGGACTCTATATTAAGAATAATTTTAATTTTATGTTTTTGCTCTTTTGTACTTTTATTAGGGTTTGAGGATCTCGTAGGGAACATTGTAGTATATATAAGACTATTTCATCATCATTTAGTCATTTTGTATAAGTTAAATTTTTGATGATGTTCTTATAATATTTTAAATATTTCGTAATCTAATATTTTTTATTATAGGGGTTTTTATTGTATTGCTACTTGTGCTAATAGTTTTTATTGTTTGTGCCTAAGCTATAAGCTTGATAAATATTGTAAGTGATCCTCAATTCCCTAAATATCATCTAATAATATTTTAGGTGGCTTTAAAATTATTATAGCTAACCGTCATTTTTGTTTGTGTTCTATCTTATTAAATAAAGTTTGTTAACTTTATATAAGGTTGTTTTGGACTATCCTGGGAGCTATCTTATTCACACGGCCCCAGCTAAACATTTTTATACTATCTATAGTATAGAAACCTTAAAAATTTTTACTAAAAATTTTAAATTAGATAGAAATGATTTCTTAGATTCTCTAAGAGAATTAGTTAAACTTGGAGAAGTTGCATACATGTCTTGTGATGAAGTTAATAGAAAGTATAATATCCAAACTGATATATTAAAATCTATTGAATGACATAATGATTTATGGAAAGAATTTCACAGAATTACTTTAAATGTTATACCTTTAGTTAGTGAAATAATATCAAGTTATGAACAATATAGAATGAGAGATCAACGTTATATAAAAAATAGAGATAGAAATGGAGGAAAAAATGAAGGTCATTCCAACTTTTTAAAAAATACGTGTAAACTTCATCCAAATGGTAATCACAGTGATAGTGATTGTAGAATACAAAAATATAAGAAAGCTGGAAAAAATTACATGTTGATACTCCAATAAAAAAAGAAACTCTTTTTTATAACAATTTCTTGATTAAAGATAAAAATGAAAACTTACACTATGAACAAGTTGAAGTTACTGTTCCAGTTAAAGAAAATGATGAAAAAAAATCTGACAACATTGTAGGTACCATGGATGCTCTAATTGATTGTGGTGCTAGAGTTTGTTATATGAATGAACAATGTGCTAAAGACCTACATATTAAAACAAAGAAAACTAGTCAAACTGTAGTAACTGGAAAAAGCTCTTTTTATAATGTTTAAACTTTAGTAGATCCAATTATTATCAAAATGAAAAGAAAATCAATACAACTAACTGAACAAGATCTTTACATTATCGATATCAAGTATCCTCTAGTTCTGGGAAAAAATGCTCTTCGTGAATTCCGCTATTGTGTTGCACCAAAACCTCAAAAATCTGAAATGACTTTAAATGTAGGTAATAAAGATGAATTACAACTGAAACAACTTATTTCAAAACATGTTCCAGAAGTCATCTCTAAATCTAAATATGATTTAGGTAAGTGTACTCTGTCAGCATGTAAAATCCAACTAACAAGTTAAGAAATTCCTTCATTTAAACGCTTTGATGCTACTCCTGATTTAACTTCTGAATTGTTACAACAAGCAAAAGAATTTAAAAAAATTCAAGTAATCCAGCCATCTTATAATGTAAAAATAGCTGCTTATACTATATCTGTTAAAAAAACTGATAATTCAATTAGATTGTGTGTTGATTTTTGTCAATAAATTCAATTACAATAAAAGATCATTATAATAGTGAAAAAATTTCCACTTTATTTGGAGACATGGGCTAATTTAATTGGGCATCTACTCTCGATATTACGCAAGCATATCTTCAAGTTCCTCTTCATCCATCTGATCGTAACTTACTAGGAATGAGAATAAAAAATAAATGTTATGCTTTCCAATCTTTACGATTCGGTTTTATAAATTCTCCTGCATATTTCCAGAGAATTATGGATCATATTCTTAGTCAAACAACAACAAATGCTATATGCTATCAGGATGACATAATTATCCTAAGTAAGGATGATTTAGAACAACTTAAATTAGAAACATTACAAGTCATACAATTATTTCATAAATTTCAGTTCAAATTAAATATTCAAAAATCCACTCTTTGTCGTCAGGAAATAGATTTCCTAGGATATACAGTCTCACCAAAAGAAATAACTCCTACTAAAAAATTTAAAGTTCAATTAAGCCATTTGACACATATTAAAAACATCAAACAACTTAGAAGATTCCATGGGTTTTTTAATTTTGTTAAACATTTAGTACCAAATGCTCATGAATTAGAACATAACATCAACAAGTTTATAGGAGGCACTAGTAAAAAAGAAGGTAAAATAAAATGTGAATTGCTACCAGAGATTCAATTTGATATAAAGAACATTGTGCAAGCTGTTAATGAAACTACTAATGTGCATTAAATAGATTTCAGTAAACGATTCTTTATATACACTGATGCTAGTAGCACTGGTTGTGAAGCAATTTTATGTCAATCTTACTATGAAAAAATATTTAATGATAATGTTAATGAAAAAGCTTTGTATCCTGTTGGATACTATAGTACAAGTTGGAACTCTTATCAAAGACTAGCTCCTTCTTTTTTATATGAAATACGTGGTTATTCATACTCTCTCAATTATTTTAAAGATATTTCATATTCTCAAAACATAGTAATTTGAACTGACTATGCCAATCTCATCACAATCATTAGTGAGTACACTGATTATAGGTATGACAAATACATTCATCATATTTTAAGTTTCAATCCACTTATTTAGTGGATTCCAGAAAATGCCAATGCACCAGCCGATTTTCTTTTACGTTTGAAAGTAGGGGGTTAGATGATATCTTCCAAACATCATAAAGCATGGAACAATATGGTTAATAAAAATATAGAAGAAATTGCGGAAGAATTTTATAAAGAAATTCATTGTACACGTATACATTCTTGTTTAAGCAAAATCTATCATTTAATCAGAGGAAGACTCATGTCCATGGGTTTTAGTAAAACAAATATAATTAAAATACTCTCATAGATAAGAAAAAAAATTGATCTTTGTGAAATATGTATTAACAATAATACTATAAGAAGATCTAGGCCTGGTAGAACAATTTATACATTTCCTTTACAAAAACTATACATTGACTTTAGTTCTTTTGAAAAAAAAATTACAAATAATGATAATCAAAAAAAATCTGACAATATAGATTTAATTTCAGTAGTATATGCTTTCTCAGGATACATATTTGCAGAAATACTCAAAGATAAATCAAGCATAAATGTCAAAAATTTTTCATTAATAATATCTTATGGAAGTTTGGTTTACCAAAAGAAATTCACAGTGATAATGTTCGTTGTTTTAGTGCTGGAGTATTTAAAAAATGGTGTGATGAAAATTATATAAATTTATCACATAGTATCAAATACAATCATAAAACCAATGTACATGTTGAAAGAAGTTTATATAGTCTTCAACAAGCTATAAGAAAAAGTTCCTTTGAAAAAAATTCCAATATTTGGATGAAAGATTTAAAAAAAATTGTTTTTAATATTAATAATACTGCCTTTATTGGAAGAGATTATACCCTACAAATGCTAACGTTCAATTTTCAACCAAGAACCAAGTTAGATAATAAAAAAAATATTACACTTATTCAAGATTGTGGGTCTGCAAGAGAATTACATAAAATTATTAAAGAAGTTCAAATTTTACCTACAAAACAAATTGTGTTTAAAAATAACTTTAAGAAAGGTAAACTAAGTCAACAAAATCATAAAGGAAAAATACTTAAAGAAAATAACAGTAACAGTGACCATCCAACTTGGGAAGTTATGCCAGATAAAAAAAATGGGGACCAGCGTGCTAAACAATTAGTATATCTACTTAAACTTATAGAAAAATAGTTAAATCATAAAAAAAAATAGTTAAATCAGAAAAAAAAGAAAAAAAAATAACTTTAATATCAAATATCAAATAGAATCTTAGAACTTCGTTATATCATATTACAACCAAGACTGGGGTTTGAAAAAGAAGAAGCGGAGTAAGAATAAATCTCATATAGGAGGATTGTGGGAAGGAAATACCCAATCCCAAAATTTTTTGAAGAATTCAAAAAAAAAAAAAATTAATTGATTATAATTTTTAATATTTTTAGTAATTCTTGTTTTCTTTTAGTACTATAATAAAAATTTTTCGACTTATTAATTTATTATTTACATTATGATAAACAGTTATTCATTTATTATAATACCCAAACTGTTTACAAATGTGTAGAATAAGAGTTTTGTGTTACGTTAGACAATAAAAAATTTTTATTATATTCTAATAATGCATTAAGATCTATTTTTTTTTTGTAAAGATGTTTCATATTTTTAAAAAAAGCCTTATATTGGTAAAGTGAAAAAACATTTAAATTTAAAACTTTTAATTGTATGTAAACTTATATTATTTTAGCTAAACAAAATGAAATGGATTTTTATGCACCGTCGTACATATGCTTTTGAAAAACAACAAATAATTCCACTTATAAGTACTTATATGATGTTTTGTTGAAAGAATTAGAGCTAAAAAATATAGAATAAATAAATGTTGCAATGGATATGGAACACACAGCAAGTATATTATAGAGAAAATATAAAGCAAAAATTGATTACTGTCATTTTTTAATTTGAAAAAACCTGAAGAAAAAAAGTTTGTTAGTTTAGGTTTGAACCACTTTTTTTGCAAAAAACAATAAAATTATTACTTGATATGCTAATAAAGGTAAAAAAATTAGAAGTCTTCTTAAACTTCTAAAGAAAATCTTTTATTAGCCGCCAAAAAATACAAAAAAAAGTTATCACATAGTAAAGAAAAAATTACTAAAATAGGTAAAAACTATTTTAAAATTCATTTATATATATTGAAAAAAATTATATTAGTAAGAATTTGTAACATTATACATTGTATAAAAGATATAATAGAACTAATAATGCTAGTGAACATTTAAAAGTAAAGTTAATATGGATCTAATGTATTTCAAAAATGGAAATCTTGGCAAAGTATGTAAAGAAATCAAAATAGAGGAATTTAAACATTTCATCGAAATTACAACTGGAAGTTTTTTATCATCAAAATCAAAAGCCACACTATTAAAAGGTCAGAAATACAAAAAATATATGAAGACGTTAATACAAACATTATTTTTAAATATCTTAATAAGTTTTAATTGCTTTTGATAATGTTTATTGTACTATTTTATTTAATATCTTCATGTTTAAAGTAGTAAATATTGTGATATATGATGAATAAATATTGTTATTATAATTATTTAGTATATATTGTAATGTTTTTTAGTAATATATTTGTCCCCGTTTAGTTGATATTCAACAAATATATTTAAAAAATTCCATTGACGCGCACATTTATTTAGGTGCGTATATAAGCGTAAGTGAGTTCACCTAATCTCGTTGAACTACTTAAAAAAATTTGTGGCAGAAATAAAATAGTCCTGTTTATACTTTTAGATGCGCTGCAGCAACCTCAGTTAAATTCACCAAAAATAAAAACGTTATTACCTCCTTTCTTAAAGCCTACTCTACTAAAATCAGTGCCACCTTTTACGACAAGAATATTGTCAAAAAAGTTGCCATAAATACATTGTGAGTTTTATAAAAATTAGAAAAAAGAAAATGAAAATCTTTGTGAAGAAACTAAAAGTAAATATTATTAGATGGAAAATTATGTGTAAAAAACATTTCACTTGGGTTAAGAAAAATATTATTAGATGACGATAATTAAGTAGGTGAAAATCCTGGAATTGTAAAAGATTCTAATGTCCCTGGTTTCTGCCCTGTTTTTTATATTTAATTGTACCACCAAATGAACTGCTCTAAATAAAAAAAAAAGAAATTGAAGATTCAATCCCTACTATTTTACTTTGTGGCAAGATGATTAATCTTAGCTTTGATAAAAGAAATAAAGCTTATAATAAATTTCAATTTACTATTTTCATAAATTCTGGCTTTTGCATTTCTTCCCATGCTCTCAACAGTTAATAAATTGTCAATAAATAGCTTCCTAAATTCAAATAACACATTTTTAATTGCATTGCTTTTCTTGACTTCTTCGATAATTTCATTATCAATAATTCCATGCGCGAATTAACTAAAATTTTTATTGTTGAAGATTTCAAAATCAACTATACTATCAAATTATTTAATTCCTTTTTTAATAAACAAAAACATATAATAATCAAATGATATTTTTTAAAATTTCATATGATATATTCTTACATTATTTTTAATAAAATTACTATAAAAAATAATAATAGAAATTTATTAGTACCTTGAAATTATATAGTTAATTCACCAGGAAAGCCTCATTAGTTCAGTTGGATAGAATGTATGACTTCTAATCATAAGGTCCTCGGTTCGAGCCCGGGATGAGGCTGCTTGTTTCCCTCCTTTTACTACTATGATTTTTGTAATAGAAAATTCTTAAATAAATATAAGTGTTTTTTGATCTTAACAATAACTTAAAGTTTTTTTAAATTAATAAATTATATAATTTATTAATTGTGTAAATATATTTTTTATATTAATTCTGATAAATATTTTAGTTTTATTATTATTTTAAATTTTAAATTTAATTACAATTTTATGATTCTTTTTAATATAAAATAACAATTATAAAATTAACTAAATATTATGAAATTATAAAATAATTAATTTAAATTAAAGTCTTACTAAAGGTATGATTTTAATATAGTTAATAAAATAATAAAAATATGAAATATCATTTATTTTTAAATTTATTGTAATTTTATTATATTATTTGTAAAAATGTTACAATACTTTTTTATTCTTTTCAAAATGAAATTGGTAAAAAATTACTGATTAGTTATTTATTTAACAATTAATGTAAAAGTAATTTTTCTTAACATTGTAAACAAAATTAGAATAGACTTTTATTATAGCAACATGTTAAATACGAAAGCAATGGAAAATAAAATAAATGCACACATAAGAAAAACAAACATTTTTCGTTCTACAAGCGCATTTTTCATCCGAGGAGCATTTTTTGTTCAAGGAATAAATTAATAAACAAATTTTTTATCAATTAAAAAAATTATCTTTTTGTTGTTAGATTGAGATGTAAATATAATAAAAATTGGAAACATTTTAAATGTTTTATTTTTCTCACTTGTTTATATAAAAACCAATTTTTTAATGATATTAATATAATTTTTTAGGTGATTCGCTATCGGATAAAAAATATCATAAAATATTGAGTAGAAAAAAATTATTGAAGTTTTAAAAAATTCAGTAATACTTTAGGGTAGTTCTTTTTATTCAATTTTGAATATTAAAAATGACAGAACAGAAAATGATCTTTTTAGGACAATTCCCGTTCTTGAGAGAACGGAAAATGAATGTTTTTTCTTTGTGTGTATAAAATTTTTTGCAGTTTTTAAAAACTCTATATGTGAATTGCGGCTATCACGTTTATCTTCTTTTGAAAACGAACTTTTAAAAAAACAACTGCTAAATACTTTGAAACTTTCTTTACATTTTTTTATTTTATGTTGTTTTCAAAAATTTTAAATTCTCTTGAAATTTTATATTTTTTAATTCCATTTCAAAAACAGTTTTTTTTTGCGTTGCTTATTAATGATGAAATTACAATGTTATTTTCCATTATTAAATAAAATAATAATAATTTTAAATTTGATTATATTAATAATTGAGTTATTGTAAATTATAGGTAAAAAATATGTTGTTAAATATATCAATTTAAATTAAAGATTCTTGGAAAAATAATTACTTTTTTTTCTAATTAAGATTATTTAGTAAAATATGATTTTTAAGTTAATTTTAATTAATTTTAAAATTGTAGCTTATTTAAATATTTTTAAAGCGTTATTTTTGTATAAAAAAAAGTTGTTTTTTTTAAATTGTAAGTTAGTTTAAAAATTTAGTTTTTTATAAAATATTTTACTAATATTATTGAATAAAAAAAATTATTTACAAAAAAATGTAAGTTTATACATAAAGTGAAATAAAATGATGAAAGTAATGATTATCATCATATATTAATATATATAAAGCATGGTTTTGCTTTATATATATTATTATTTTTTATATATTTTTTTAATATATTTTCTTTTCTTTTTTACATTGTAATTTAATAATATAATTATAGGGTTTAAGTCAAGTTCTAAATATTGTTTTAAAGTTTCGATTGTAATACCTCTGGATAGAGGGTAGGTTTTTTTATATTGTTATTATTATAATTGTAATTAAGTGTATCGTTTTAATAAAGGTTTTTGTAATTTGTTGTATCAGTTTAATAGTAGACGCCAGAAGAAACTAATATTTTATTTTGCTATAATTTAGGTTATAGTAATATTTTTCAGATGATATTATTGTAAAAAAAGAAATTATTTGTTTAAAAATTGTAAGTTAATTAAAAAATCTATTTCTTATTTTTAAATATTTTAGCTATTATTATTGTGTAAAGAAAAATTATTTTCAAAAATGTAAGTTTATGTAAAATTTTATTTATAATAAAATATTTTATGTAATATTGTTGCAAAATAATTAAAAAATTTATAAAGGAATAAGGAAATTTTTTAATTTTTATAAATAATAATTAATGATCGTATTTAATTGTAGTTTCTTTTGTTAATAAATATTTTTATTTATTTGTTTTTTTATATATTTTTATATTTAATTGAATAATTTTATATATGAAAGAATTTTTGCACTTAAAAAATGTGCATTTTTTCTATACTTTTTATACCTCCAAAATTTCTGCACTTAACTTCTTCAGTGCGTTGATGGTTAAGTGGTATAATTCTCGCCTGCCACGCGGGAGTCCCGGGTTCGATTCCCGGTCAACGTATTTTCTCACTTTACTTTTAGTAAAATTTAAACATTAAAATTAAAAAAAAATTGTTATATATTACAAAAATATATAAATTTACTACTTTTTATATTTAACAACAATAATTTTATTTGAAAAAAATATAAAACATTATAAAATTTTTATTAATGATTTTTAATTGTGTATAAGGGTAGTTATATTTAAATATTGCAAAAATAAATTTATAACAAATAAGTTTATTAACAAAAGATAGAAAGATTAATAGATATAAAAAAATGAATTAAGTTACTTAATTACAAAAAAGAAATTATAAGGTTTCCCGTTCTTTCATTTAGAAAGATATATATAAAATTAATTTATACCACTACAAATTAAACCATTAAATACATTTTAACATAAAATTTTTAGTTTTATTATTTCAATAAATTTTTAGTTTATATTACATAAAAAATAAAAATAATTATTTTTACTATTTTTTTTGATTTATAATTACAAAAAATGTCTGTTTTCAATGATAATATGTTTTCAGAAAATATAAATGTTAATGTTTTAAAATATTATTATCAAGAGTTATCATAACAAAATATATTGCATAATATATACATAAAAATTTTAATAAAAATAATTAACAATAAAAATATTATAATCATTTTATTTTTTTACATAGTGTTTGAAATTATAAAAGTATTATAGAATTTTTCCGATAGAAACAAATAAATGACAATGCTATTTTAAATATTTTTATAGTAAAAAATTTTATTAAATAAATTTAATTAGTAATTTAAAAAAAAAAACAAATAAAAGTTATTTGTCGCAAGTGGGGTTTGAATCTACGCATCTTTCGATATTGGAACTTAAGTACAACGCCTTAGACCGCTCACATAGAACGAAAAGATAACGAAAGCGTCATCAATATCGTATTTACTTTTTCTTGAATAAATAACAAAACCGTCATCTTTTTAGTTTTTTTTAAAATTCTTGAAAAGATGATGAAAACGTTATCTATTCAAAAAAAAGTAAAAATACGAAATAAATAATGATATGAAAAAATTCAAAAACATTTATTTATTTTTTAAGAATATTTTTTATATACAGATTTTCTCTCAAACCTATAACTAACACTTTATACGAAAATTTTGAAGAATACGAAAGAATAAATGAATAACAACCAACAAAAAAGATTCAAACCTGGGAAGAAATCTTAACAAACTTAATTTTCTCAACTTAACTTTTTTAACTATCACACTTTTATCTAAAATAATCTTGTTTTATTCATAATATAAATGGTTTTTAATTCAAAATTTTCAATTTTTTTTTTATTTTTAACTTTATACCTGTTATTTTTTTTATATGCATAAATATTTTTGAAAAGATAATAAAGAAAAATTACCTTTATATTTAATGCATTAATACTTGTAAAACATCAATTTTAATATTATAAGATAAAAAAAAGGAATTATCAATATATTAAATACTATAAAAAAAAACATTATTACTAAGAATGGTGTTCAAATAATACAAAATAATACTAATTTATTTTATAATGTAATTACAGAAAACATTGCTATTATATTATTAATTATATTAACTTATTACTAAAAAATATAAAAAAATTTTTTTTCATATTTTTTAAAATTTTTCCTTCTTTTAAATAACATTTTTATAAATAAAAATAAATGAATTAATTCTTTTTTATACAGTTATGTTTAATTTAAGTATTTAACTTTATAATTTAAAATAAGCCATTCTTATCAATTTATAAGTATAAAATAGTTTTGAATTAATATTATCCAATACGTTTCTGTATTTCATTTTTAATTTTTTCCCATTCAGTTTTTACTTTCTTGTTATAAACTCTACCACCACCAAGAACTTTATTCTCTAGAATATTGAATGAATAGCAAAAAAATGTAATTACACGTGTCAAACATTTTGGTGGCACAATGAGAGTTAGAGAACAAACTAATGTTTTTAATTGGCAAATTTCAAAAATATTTGATGTTTCAAGCATTGTAAAAACATCAACTTTAAAACATAATTGCCACACTCATTCTTTACAATTGATAATTCCTGAGAATTTTCTTTGGAATCGAATTATTTAGGCGTAGCATTAACTAATTCTATTAAATATTCAAAGAGTAAAAATTTTATTTGGTGTAGAACCCTTAAAAAATTAAGTATTACAATAATTTTAAAAATTATGTTACCTTTACCATTAAATTATTATTTATTATCAAACAAGCTATACAAGCTTAACACTTAATTTTAGAAACATTTTAAACCCGAAAAATATACAATAAAAATATAGGTAAATGAAAACTGAAATTTTAAAAATATTAGTCACTATTTATACTTCAAGGTAACAATTCCCCAACTTCTAAAATTTGAAAGATCAAACAAAAATTACAAAAAGAACATGGTTTCATTTAACTAAAGCAATTTTTTTGCTAAAACTACTTTTTGACTTTTCCTCAGATTTTTTTTTAATATTTACAAATTATTAAAAATTGTTTCTAAAACATTCCTTAATCCAATTTATTTAATTTCTCAAAAGTTTTTTATACTTGATTGATAAACAATTTTCTATTTTCTTGGTTATATAAATAAATGCCCAATTTATTTATTTTCATTTTCTTCCAACCTAATGATACTTCACTTTCATTATAATCTTCTAAAGCAAATTTTCTTTTTTGACGCACGATTTTTGAATTTACAGTGTCTTTCAATTTTTTTTCATCAAAATCATTTGAATTAATTTTATAATGCGTTATGGTGGGCACCACCATATGGTATAGCGGATAAATTTATTATGTAGTAATGTATAAGCGATATAAATATAAACTCAATGGTTAAGTTCAAATTAACTTTATTATTTTAAACAGAGCGACAATGATTATGTGATTTATAATTATTAGAATTATTCTTCAGTGATTATTTGAAATTCTCCAGAAATAGAAGGTTAATATGCTGGACCCACAGCATATCAAGGGTATTCTTTATTAGGAATATTAGACTAACTACAACAATTTTCTAGTTTTTAATACTACTCCTAGTACCTCTTTCTATCAGTACATTTTCACAACTGACTTACTATTTCTCTTTTGCTGTTGATGCCTATTTCCTATCTCCTCCTAAATTTTAAATTTGGGTTCTTCATAATGCCTATTTTCAGACTAGCATTACAAGTTATCGATTAATATCTCTTTTTTAGATATTAGTTTGTTATCAAAAATTAATTTTTATAAGTAAATTGGTTCTTTAGCTATATTCTAAACTAACTACTGTAACTATTTTACTATTTTAATCTTAAAAAATATTGACCAACAATTTGTTTTGATGTAATACCATTTTATACAGTTACTTACCTAATTTTAAAGTATAAAAATTAAGAGATAGGAGAAATAACACAAAAAATGTATTTTTAAAATTAGTAAGTTCAACAATTTTTATGTTAAAATATTCTCTTAAAAATTTTTTAAATAAAGTCATTTTTTACAAAAAAAAAGTGCTTTTAAACTATTATGAAAAAAGAATTATAAATATTTTTATAGTTTAAAAAATGTATTTTTAAAAATATTTTAAAAAAATTAAAAAAATTTTAAATATTTGATTTTTTATTATTTGTTTACATTAAAAAAAATCTTTAGCATTGTTTATATACATCTATAGATGATTCTCTATTAAAAAAATTATTTAAAAATATTTTATAGAAAAAAAGTTATTAATTTTTGAAAAATTGCCGAGTTACTTTTTTACATTTTGTACATTCTGAATACAACGCTATAAACATACCAAAAAAGCCGTTTATTAAAATCTCTATGGATCATTTCCAAGTAATAGCCAAGTCAGATAAAGTTTCTATTCTCAATATTATTGATACAACAACGAGATTATGGATACTCCGTATTGTTCCTGAAGAATCCTCTGAAGAAGTATTACTTACACTCTGAAATGTCTTTTATATTTTTGGATTTCCAAAACTAATCAAATGAGACAACAAATCTTGTTTTAGATCACATGAAACAATATTAAGTTCAAAAAAAATTGGGAATAGAAATTATATTCAAAACAGCCAAGCACCATTAAGGTAATTCACTGGTAGAACGTTCATTTAGTACTTTAAGAAAAATGCTTAGATTAGCTTATTATGAAAACAACCAAAATTTATCAGAAACAGACTTTCTCCGAGCCAACATAAAAAGAATAGCATTTTTTTATAATAACACAGTACATGATACAACAAGTTTAATCCTATTTGAACATTTATTTGGTAGATCTAGAAAACCAACAATAACAGAAAATTTACCCAATCCCGAATATACCTTTTCTTTTGATATAAATGAACTTATAAAATCATGGCCAAATCTAGCAAAGTAAGCACATGAAAAAAGAAAGCTTTTAAATTCAAGGTTACCTAATGCCAATCTATTCCCTCTTACAAATTTGAAAATAGGAAACATCATTGCCAGAAGACAAACTTCTGACTCTAATAAGAACCTTTTATGATTTAAACTTAGTAATAAAGAAGCTTAAATATCCATACATTTTTGCTACAAAACCAAATTCAACAAAAGTACGATATTATAAAATACATATTCATGACTCTAAATTAATAAATAAAAAAGAATGTAGTGACGATTTATAAAAAATCATCCTAAAATCTTGATAAGAGCCAATAAAATTCCCATTATTTTGTAATATCATCTTTTTTTTTAATAATAAAAATTTTACTTTAAATAATAAAAAAAAATGATACAAAAGACAAATAATTAAAAAATAATGTTATTTACACCCTTTGTTTCAAAAGTAACCGGAATCGCTTTATTTAAAAGTAACTAATGGCGTTATCGGTAGGTCATCAAATTTTTTTGTAAAGTATATACCTTTATTTATCAACTGCTAGTTTCACTTATTCATTTGTTTTATTGGAGCAGATTTATTTTACATTAAACTACAGGCATTTTTTTACTTCGGTCGTGGGATAACTTAAGAGCAAACAATTATTACTAAATAATGTTTTAAAAATAGTAAAACTGCTACCGAAATATTTCAAATACTTTAAATAGCTTATGCGTTAAATCGTTTGTCAAAAAATTATCATTTGAAGAAGTCAAAAATTAAAACAATGCTCTATTGTTTCTACGATTCAAAGAACATCATTCACAAAGAATTTGTTCTAAATGGTACGAAAGTGAATGTTGAGTATTATTTAGATGTATTAAGACGTGTAATAGCCCGTATTTGTCTTGAATATCAAGAACAATGCAATTGGCAATTTTTTACAATAATGCAACATTATATTATTAATAATGATGCAATCTTAAGATAAAAAAAAGAAAATCAAAAAAATTAAATAACCAACAGAAGAAAATTTTTATTTTTACAAACAAAAAAAATATTTTTTTACAAAAAAAAAACATTAATTTATTCGAATTCATCGAAAGGTATACGTATGAACGCTCTAGACCACAAATTGGGATCTATCCATTGATAAGATTCTATACCACTTTTTTTGGAATAAAACTAATTTCAATTTTAAGTTTAAAAATATTTTTCTTTATTATAAATTGAATTATATTATTTTTTAAATATTGAAAATATTATAACTTTTCTTAAATTTATGTTTATCTTCTTCTATATTAAAGAATTGTTTTTTTATTAAAGAATCTTCTTTTACAGTATTCAGAAAAAAAAATTTTACTTTTATTTTTGAAATTAAAGTAATAATTTGTGTTGAAGATGATAAATCCAAAAAAAATTGTATTTGATTAATGTTTTTATCATTCTTTTCAAATTTACCACAATCGCCATTAAAGTTCATTTTTAAACTCCATCTAATTTCTGGTATATCGTCTTCGTTAAACGTGGAACTTTTCATAATAAAATTATCAGTTGCCAAATCTAATAGTTCTGAAAAATTTTTAATCTATAAAAAAAATTAAAAAAAATAACTAAACTTACGGTTCAAATGTTTTAATAAAAAAACATTTACTGTACACAGAAAAAAAATCACATCATTTTTCGTCGTGTTTTTTTTATAATATGCAAAATTGAATTCACCAAAAAAAAAAAATTTTATTTTTAGATTTTTGCTTAATTAAAAAAATTATCTCATTCAAAGTTTATCATAAAAAAGATAGTAATTAAAAGTTTATAAAAAGTATTGTTAATTTGAATATTAAAAAAATTATTTTTTTTGCATACATGCACACACACTCATACAACAATCTTATTTGTATAGTTAAATTTTTAAGTAGTTTTTTTCATCTACTATTACTTAAACTTATGTAGATTAGTTATACTTGGTTTATGTTTAAACTTCAATATTCATGAAAAAAAATGAATATTAGCAATAAAATGATAAAAAATGCAAATTAATTATAAAAATTATTTTTTTTTACGACAGAAAAAGATGTGATTTTTGTTCTGTGTAGTTTCAGTACCAGTGGGTGAATTTCTAAAATATTAAATTATATTTTAAATTTACATATTAAACTTACTTGGCATAATTTTAATAATTTTAAAATAATTCTATTTAAAGAAAAAAAATTTAAAATATAATACTTAATTGATATTTATATATTTTTTTTAAAAGTTAAATTTTACATAAAAATTTCTAAAAAATTTGAATGAATAATTTATTATCATTTTTTACGTGTTTTTTTTGAAAGGAAAACAAAATGATAAAATGAGGAATGATATGAGATAAAACTTGAGATACAGTAAAACAAAAAGTATTAAAAAAGTTTGCACTATTTTAAAAATATCATTTACAATGCGTTGATAAGTTAAATTAGTACTGTATAAAATACTGTTGTATAAATTTAAGATAATATAAAAGCCTAATGCTTTTCGCCCCTAAAAGCTACTGAGGTATGATCTTCAGTAGCGGAATGAAGATCCTGCTACTATTGCCCTGTGGAGAACAATAGCTAGCTGGTTCCTACCTCATGAATCCTACCGAAAACAATAAAGATAACACAATAAATAAAGTACACATAAAATTATAAAATAATTTTATTTAATATAAAAACATAAAATATAATAAACAACAATAAAATATTATTTATTTATTATACTCTCAGATATCTTCCTTATCTGAGGATAGTTTTTTCATGTTCTTGTACTTGAAATTCTTTTCTTTGACATTTTCAGACTTTTACTAAATCTGGTATGAAGTATATTCTCGGAAAGATGTTGTTTTCTGGCATTTTTAATAATAATACTCTAAGAGTATTCTCAGAACATTGCTGTTCTGGTGGTTGACAAAACAAAGTTCTGCGAAATATAAGAAGATTTCCCTTCTTATATACTAATAAACTCCTCCCAAAGTGCCATATGTTTTATTAAACTATGCCGTGGCACTTATTTTGATAAATGAGGTCAATATTGTCATACTGGCACTCATTACGAAGAAAAAGTAGCAGAAAAAGTTTTTTTCATTTTTTTATATATTATTTATAATAATCTTATGAATCCATATCTTTTTTTAAGTACACTTTTTATGCAAATTTTTAAAGATATTTCTTATAACGTGTTGACAAGTTAAAATAGAACTCCAATGATATTGTTATATAATTTTAAGATACAGTAAAAGAAAAAGTAACAAAAAAAGTTTGTTTCATTTTTAAATATATTAGTTATAATAATCTTAAAAATATAATATCTTTTTTCAACATGTGGAATCTAAAAATGATTCTTTGTAATATATTTAAAAATAAATAAACTTTTTTGATTTTTTTTTATTTAAAATACTTCAAAATAATTACTATGTGTTTTACGGTAATATAACAAAATAGTAACATACAAGGTGTTCAATAAGTAACTCCCAATTTTTTAAAACTTTTTTAATACCTAATTTTTTTAAATTATTTTTTAAATGAAATAAAAGTGTGTAAATTTGAATATATTACAAGATCGTTTTTGAGAAACAACGTTTAAGTAACCAAAGATATTACTATATTATGATAATTTTATAAATTTTAATATCTTAAAAATCTTTCTTTTTTTTTAATTTTATTATATTAGGTAAAAAATATACCATCAACTTAATTTTTTTCACAAGATTAAAAACATTTTTTTTTGTTTCAAAGAACTCTTTTTATTACTTTTTTAAAAGTATTTTGTTCTATAAACACAATTTTTTAAAATATTATTTTTATCATTATTTAAAGTTTTTGACAAAATTCTATAAACGCGATTTTTTTAATAAATTTATGTTACACACTGGATATATATAAAATTATTTTATTTGATGCCATCTTTTTACAATAAAACATTTTTTATTTAATTTATTTTGATTTTGTAATCAGTTGATTGTTTAGAAATCAATTTTTTAACATTTGTTTCCACTCATTGAAAAAAGTTTTTAAATTTTGAATTTTTTAAATCACAAATATTAGATACAGGTGAAATATGTGACTTAAACGAAAGAGAAGTAAAATTATTATAAATTAACAATGATTATATTCTGACATTATTGAAGTTTTTCTAAATGAGTGGAAAAAATGTGTTCAAAAATTGATTTCTAAACAATCAACTAGTTACAAAATTAAAATGAACAACATATTTTTACACTAGATTGAAAAGAAACGTTGAATTTTCATCTTGGTCAGGTCTTAAAGCAAATGACCGTCGACAACTTATGAAGAATATAACTAGAAGTTCAAATGAAAAAATATAAAAAATTTTAAAAAGTGTTAAATAGCCTTTAAATCTTATAACTCAATTTACTTTTTAATGGCTTTTTACCTTTTTTTAGCTATATTATAGTTAATAAAACAAACAAACAAAAAAATTTTTTTTAAAAAAAGTGATACAAAAAGTACAAAAAAAAAACTTTTTTTATATACAGAATGTATAAAAATTAACCCGGTAATTTTTTAAACATTAATAACTTTTTTTTTACTTAAAATTTTTAAATGATTTTTTTTTCATATTATAGAAAATCATTTTTAGAATTATATGAACAATGTTAAAAATTTTTTTTAATATAAACAGTTAAGGAAAAATAAAGCATTTAAAATTTTTCCAATTTTTTTTTAAAAATACAATTTTTAAACTATTAAAATATTTTTAATTTTTATCTTTAAATAATTTAAAAGCATTTTTTTTTGTAAAATTAACTCTATTTAAAAAGATTTTTAAGAGAATATTTTAACATAAAAATGGTTAAATTTACTAGTTTTAATATTAAAATTTTTTATATTGTTTTTCCTATCTTTTTATTTTAATACCCATAAATTAAGTAAGTAACTGTATAGCGTGGTATTACATTAAAACAAACTGTTGGTCAATATTTTTTAAGATTAAGATGGCAAAGCAATTTAAGTAAATAGTTAAATATATAGCTAAAGAATCGATTTATTTATAAAAATTAATTTTTGATAACAAACTAATATCTAAAAAAGAGATATTAACCGATCATTGCGATTGCCAGATATCTGCATCTGATTTTTATGAAATTAATCAAAATCTTTAGATAATGTTAAAAGTAATATTTAAAAAAAATCGCATACATAAAACAAGGTAATTTAAGAAAAGTTGTAAAAATGTTCTTTAAAAGGCAAAAAAATGTTTTTAACTACGTGGAAAACACTACGACGACGTTATTGTTTATACCTAATATAATAAAATTTAAAAATAAAGATGTTTTATTATAAAAATTAATATAAATATCATAACATAGCTGTATTATTAGTTTAGTTTAAAGTTGTTTTATAAGAACCTTCCTCTAATATATTATACTTTAAAACATTTTTATATCAGAAAAAAAAATTACAAAAAAATATTCAGTAGAAAAAAAGTTATTAAAGTTTAAAAAACTGCCGGGTTACTTTTTATGCAAGCTGTACACATACAATAAAATCATTCAAAAAACATGCGTTTTTGCGCAACATTTTTTATGTGTTTTTAACACAAAAATAAATGAATTTTTGCAATTTTATCAAAAATAAAAAAAGCATTGAGAAAACAACAACAATGAAATATAAACAAGTAATTAAAAGTTTATTTTTAAGTATTGAAAATTAATCTTTATTGTTTAATAATTTTCTTTTAATTTTAAAATAAAATTTTATTTTTAAGATTGTTTTTACTAAAAAAAAATAAACTACTTGATTTTTTCTTTATAAATTGAAATTTTAATTGAAAAACTAATATTATTTAATAAATATTTTTTATACATTTTTGTTATTCTTTAAACGAAAAAATTTAATCTCTTAATATGTATAAAACTTTGAAACTAAAACACATGTGATAATTTATAAAAGATACAAATATGTACATTACAATAATAAGATAAAAAGTATAAAATAAAAAAAATTTTTTTTAAATCTTTTTTTAAGTATTTAAATATTTACAGATTTGCTCCTATATTTATAAAATTAATATTTAAAATGGATTCTACAAATAACAAAAATTTTAATTTAGATATTGTAAGTAAAAAATAACTTTTTATTATTAAAAAAAATTTAGAAAGAAATAACTCCTCCAATACCAACAAAAAAGTTTAGAAAAGATGATCTTGATAACAATAATACAGTAGAGGTTGAAAGTGTCTTTAATAAAAATGAAGTTTCATTAGATAATAATGAAAAAAAATATCTATTTAAAAAGTTAATAAAACTATTAACAACAATAAATGTAAAAAATACAATACCGTTTTAGTGGAAACATTTAATGATGCTCAAAGTTATTTGATAAGACGAGATGGTCATTTTAAAATGTTTTTTAAAGAAAAAAATATCAATTTTTATTCTCTGAAATGGATAAAAATACAGAAAAAAAAAACTAAAAAGTAAGCTTAATAAATAAAATATTTTGTCATATAATAATTCATAAAACCCACACAACATGAATTATTTATTAATGCATTTTTGTAGATATGTATATGAAGTTTGTAAATTATCTTACAAAAAATTAGATGATGCAAACATTTCTAAACAAGGGTTTTCATCTTATTTAATTAATTATGCTTCAAAAAAAATGTTAATTAATATCCCATTAGATGCTAGAAATCTTCAAGCTACTGGTACAAAATATTTGTCATCATATGAAAATGATAAAAACAACAAAAAAAAATTAAATGAACCATTAAGTTTAAAGTTAAGTGATTTGTCAGAAAATGAAATGCTTAAGTTTTCAAAGATCCTTACGCTTTGTTAGAGAAAGAAAATGTATTTGAAAATTCAAGTGAAAAGTTAAGCAATATTTTTTTAAAGATAAAAAATGATAAATCAAGTAATTTATCTGCTTTAAACATTTTGGAAGAGAAACTTTCAAGTCAAAGAATTTAAATAGATATTTGTAATTGTCCAAATGATGTTTTTCCACGTTTTGCTAGAAACGTGAAATATATAAATATTATATAAAAAATATAAATAAGAGTTTATTTAAAAGTAAATTTATTGAGTATTTAAATTGTAACATTTTTAAATAAATTGATAATAAAAAGGTTTACTTATTATTTGTGTAATACATTTCAAAACGACAAATCAATTACATTGTTTTTGACTAATTCAATTTCATATATATGTGTTAATGAATCTCAAGCTATTCTATATTCAATTTCATGTAGATTAATGTTTAAAAATGATATGGAAGATCCTGATAGTATTAAAAGAATAATGGATTTCTTTTTTTATTTTTGAGCATTAAAAGTGAACTAGTCTTAAGAACAAAAATATGTAAATACTCAACTCAATCTATTGCCTTATCTATAAAAATGATGTTTTAATTAAATTATTTAATTATATTTTGTTTTGTTCTATTTTATTTTATTTTTGTTTTATTTTATTAAACTTTACTATATTATTTATAATTATTATCCATATTTTTAAAAATAAAAAAAAAACAGTTATGTTCTTAATTGAAATTTCTATGTAGGTACTTTTTATCATTAAAGAAACTATATTAACAATAACAAAAGACACATTAATTTAAACTAACTAACACTTATAGAATTCATTGCTAATAACATGAAATAAAAAATAGTAATATAAAAGGCTCTACATTTGTGATATCTCAAAACGAAACATTAAATTCTTTTTAACATTGTTTTTAAATTGTAAAAAAATAAAAGCTGTACATTACTTATTAAATTGGTTACTATTTACGTTTTTGTCTTCTATATAATTTTTTTTATAGAATGAATAATTTTTCTGATTTACCTGAAAGTACTACTGTTTTCAAATGTTTGGATACAAAATGTCCATTTTCTAAAACTTTAAACAAGCTATTAGCTCATATAAATATTGGGCACAATAACATTTATCATTATACTCAAAATATTTATAAATGTTTAAATTGTAATTCAAAAAAATTGTTCAATAGAATAACTTTTACAGAACATGCAGTAAAAAAACATAAACAAAAATCTGATGTCAAAAATATTGAAAAATAATAAAAAATGACTTTATCCTCTTTTTATAATTATCAAGCAATAGATAATAATTCAATAAAAGTCGATAAAATAATTACTGATAATGATCATTTGCCTACTTCATTTGATGTTCTTAAAAAAATGAAAGAAATTTTATATCTTTTTTTAATAAGTATGTTTTTAATTTTTTAACTTTTTTTTATTTAAAATATACTATAGCACTTTTTTACAAATAAATTGATTAGTGATTTCAATATAGTTTTCTCTAAAACTTTAAACTATTTAAACAACTTAATTCCTGAAAGTGAAGAAAATAAACACATTAAAAATGTTGTTTCTCAAACAACTTTGTCATTTGATATCTTAAAAATGACTGACCCAAATTTACTTATAAAAGAAATACCGTTAGGTTCAATTAAAAAAGGACTAAGTAATGAATTTATTGACAGAAGTTTATTTATAACAGATATTAAACATGATTTAACAAATTTTTTGAATAATAAACATATTAAATCAATGCTAAGATTTAATCCAAGAAATAACTTATTTGATGACATAATCACAAGTCCGTTAGATGGAACAAGATATTTAGATACTTAATAATCAGTTGGACCTTTTGTTACTGTTGAATTGTATTTTGATGACTTTTCACCAAATATAAATAAAGGAGGACACCGTTATAATCATCAAATGACAGTGCTCTATTATCGTATAGCAAATTTGGGGCATGTAAAATTCGGAAAGTAAAAAAAAATTAGATTTTTTAAGATAGCTGAAGCTATAATGGCAAAAGAAACAAATTATACTAATTTAATTGAAACAATTATTAAAACTTTTAATAGTATAAATGTTAATTTGGGAGATAAGAATTATCCAGTAAAAGTATTGAATATTTTAGGAGATAATTATGGACTTAATTCTGTTTATTTACTATGTAGAAGTTTTGCAAGAAATTTAAGTAATCAATGTAGAGAATGTGTTTTAAAAACAGATGATTGGCAAAACTTAGATCTTTAAAATCATTTTTTTAAGAAAAAGAAAGAAAATTATCTAGTAATGAAATATTAAATCAGTATATTTGTTTATTTAATTGTTTCCGTGATCTAAATGAAGTAGTTCTACAAGATATTGCTGGGAAAGTATCTAGCGTTATTCTTTATGATAATAGCATTATATCATATCAAAATTTAGAAAAAATATTGTTTTCTATATCAAATAAGTTAAGCACTGGCTTTAAACTTAACTCAGTACTAAGAACTGGCATGTTAAAAAAGTTTTTCTAATTCTCAAGTTTACACTGACAACTCTGGAAACTTTTTATCAGATCAATTAAAAACATGGTTAGACATTCCCAACATTGAAATTACTCACAGTAGCCTTTACCACCATGAAAGAAACTCGCTTGCAGAGCGTTATACTCAACTAGCCACCTCCACTCTTTGTAAACTTAATAAAAGAACTGACTCATGGGATTAACACAGCAAAGAAATAGAATTCAGTATCAACACAACCAGAATATTAAAAGCAAAACACACCTCCTTTTTCCTACACAATGGAAGAGAAGCCAAGAAGCCAACTTTCCAATCAATTTATTTTTTTACTAAACTCACTATGGCCTCTTTGAAACTGCAAGAAACATTCATGAAGTACATGAACAACTCAAAAACATTTACAGTGGCATTTACCAAGAAAATATCTTAAAAGAATTTGATAACCCATTTCCAAAAAACAAAATTCATCTTTAACCAAGCGACACCGTTATCTTAAAAGATTACTTTAAACCTTGAAGTTCATAATTACAACTCAAGTACAAAGAACAACATTATAAAATTCTGTCACTATCCCCCCGATTATGCTGAAATTCAAAGAACTTCAATGGATAAACGTGAAAATTCAAAAATAGTTCATTGCCGCCCTATGAAACTAGTAAATAGAAAAAACACAAAACCTTCAAGAATGGAAGAATCATTTACATGAAGCTTATATCCCAGAAAGAAAATCTGTTTCAATTAAAATTTATTTAATATAAAATTTAATTAAATACAATAAAATAAATCATTGTCTCTTTACCTTTAATAAAATTTTCAACTAACATACTTATATTTCTAAAAAGGAGAAAGTTGAATCTGCTGATATAAGAAATCCACCTAATGAAGTAATAATTCAGCATAAATTTTTATGTGATTCAACATGTTATATCAAAATTATTGATAGTTTTTAAAATCTGACTTCTAATAAATGGAATAGAGTTGCTGCAATATTTCTTGATAGATCTTATAAACAATTTGGATCTTTAAATGTTAGTATAATTACTAATAAATTTATGGAAGAAAATAATTTATTTTATATTAAATTTGATGATACAGAATGCAGTGAAAATATAAAGAAATAGCCAGTAAATATTGTTACCATTTCTAGAAATAATAGAAGTTTGGATTCTTTTCAAATATCATTATTTTAGAATATGTTGGAATATTTATGTACATAAATTTTAAATTTTATAAATTTCTGTTTACCATATAGTATTTGCCTTTATTTCATTCTTATTTATTTATGTTTTTTCTTAATAAATGATACTTTGTCTTTATTTCTTATTTTATTTTTTTTAGATTAATAAAATTTATTATAAATGTACAGGATGTGACTATAAAATAACAATACTGATGCTTCCACAGAAGAAGAACGCATGCGCAAAACGAGAACAATCGACAGCTGTGTAGTATGAAGCCTTCTCTTTCGAATGAGGCGTCTCCCGTGTCTGTAAACAAATTAGTCTGGTGTAGCCTTCGTTTGTATAAAGGCTGTTGTTTTGTTTTAGCCGAAAAATGGTAAGTGTAATAATAGAGCAACAAATCGTCGTGAAATTTCACATAAAACTTTGAAAAAGCGCTACTGAAACTTATCTTTTATTAAAAGAAATGTATGGCAATAAATGTTTATTACGTGCAAAGGTTTTTGAGTAGTTTAAGCGTTTTCAAGATGACCGAGAAGACGTTGAAGATGATTCATGCCCAAGTAGTCTTTCCACTTCAAAAACGGATGAAAATATTGAAAAAGTCGGTAATCTGATTCGATCTGACTGTTGGTTAACTATTCGTGCGATTGCTGAAACTGTAGGAATTGACAAAGAATGCGTAAGACAAATTTTACATAACAATTTTAACATGTCAAAAGTGTGTGCAAAATGATGTCTAAAAATTTCACGATTAAACAAAAAGAAGCTTACAAAAATGTCTGTACTAACACTTTGAATGCCCTTGAAAATGACCCGAACTTCTTGCAAAGAGTGATAATATGTGACAAATCTTGGTTTTTCACTTACGATTTTAAAACTAAGTGCCAATACATGCACTGAAAGAGCTCAACTTTACCGTAAGCTAAAAAAGCTTGAATAAGCAAATCAAGATTCAAAGCGATGATGATTGTTTTTTTCGATTTTCATGGGATTGTGTACCTTTACTAGGTTTCAGGAGGTCAAACTATTAATCAGCATTGCTACTTTGAGACTCTTGCTCAACTACATAAAAGAATAAGAAAAAACGACCCGAATTGTCGAAAAACAAATCATGGCTTTTCTATCAAGACAATGCGTCGGCCCATTCTGCATTGTCTGTCAAGACGTTTCTAGCCAAGTACAACATCCCAGTGTTAGACCATCCACTTTATTCACCTGACCTTACACCATGCAACCTTTATCTGTTTCCCAAGGTCAAATTTGCATTAAAAGGAACAAGATTTCAGTTCGTTGAAACTGTGAAAAAAAAAGCGGCAAGCGTCATAAAGAAGCTCACAAAAGAAGACTTTCAGCACTGTTTCGAACAATGGAAAATTCACATAGAGCGTTGTAAGGATAAAGGAGGGGTGTATATTGAAGGTGATAAAAACTAAAAAAGTAAAAAATTCAAAAAAAAAATGTTTTACATCAATAATCTCGTTATTTTATAGCCACACCTTGTGCAATTAATTGAACTAAAAAGATTGAGTATTTTGCAACTCTGTTTAATTTGATAAAAAAAAGGAAAAGTTTTGTTAGTATACTAAGTCGAAAAGAAATTTTTTAATAAGTTATATTTATGCCTCTTGTTTTTTGTACGTTTGGCAAAAAATCTACAAAAACAATAACCTTCTTAAAAGAACTTAAATTTTCAAAAAAAAATTATTTTCATCATCAATAACCTGTACAATTGAAAGAGTTATCAAAAAACACTTTAATAATTTAATACGAAAATTAAATTTGTATTATACCATCTCAAAGTTATAATAGTGCTAACTTAATGAGAATTTTTTTGTAACTTAAAATATAACAAATTTTAAAAATAAATATACTATTAGACGACTACCAGATATGTTTGAAGACATTTAAAATTTACTAAAAACCCAATTTTTAAATATTTATTTTAATAATACGTAATAAATGTTTACAAAAAAAAAAAATAAATTTTAAATTTATTTATAGATATAAATATGTATAAATTAGTAAAACAACTTATTCATAACCAAAGATTCTTGCATAAGTTTTTATTATTTCATACATATGTTAATATATAACATTTCAGTTTTTTTATTTATAAGTTAGATTAAATTGATGACATTAAGTATATATAAATGATATATGTCATCATCATTTCTTTCATTATTTCTTTATTTCTTTCATTCTTCATATCATGCTTTTTATAAATTGTATATTTTTAGATCCTACACCAATTTTAAATAACATTTTAATTTATACATACTAATATAATAAAATTAGTGCAATAAAACTTTTTCTGTACAAAAAATAGTATAAATATATTTTTTACAATTTTTTCAAAAATAATATTACCTAAAATCTAATTATTTTTATCTGTTATAATTTGTAACACCTCCAAGAAAACGTATAAATAAGAACTAATTTTTATATTTAGTCAGTCTATATTTACACTTAACTTTAAATTTCTTAATATTGTAATTATGTTTGTGTAATAAAATAATTAACTTATTCTATTTTGTTTACAAATTGTTATAAAGTGTAAAACAAGATATATCAATGTTGTGGTAATATTATTAATATTTTAGATAAATTTCAAATTGAGAATTAAATAAATTAGGTAATAAATTCTGATATACATTTAATTTATATTTTTTTAATTTATTAAAAATATTATTTTTTTTTATGTAATTATAAAAATTAATTATAAGTTTATATTATAATTTTAAGAATATAAAAAGTAAACATAAAAATTAGAAAAATTTTTATTAATAATAAAAAAATAAAATTTATCGGTTGGGAGTTTCTAAAAAAATTATTTTTTTATTGTTTAGAATGATTCATTAGAGAGGAAAAAAAATATATAAAAAAAAGTTTTCAAACTTTTAATTTACTTTTTATTTTTTTTAAATTTTGTGTTACATAATTTAATTAAATTAAATAGAAAGTTTTATTATAATTTTATTTTATGATTAAATATGATCTGTTGTTAACATACTGAATTTACTGAAGAATTTTTAAATTCTATCAATAAAACTACTAAATATCACTTTATACTTTTATTATAATTAGAAATAATTTCATTGTATTTAAAAAAAAAATTTAAATATAAAGAAAAAAATGGTTGGAAGATGCGTTTATCGGGAATCGAACCCGAATCGGCCGCTTGGAAGGCGGCCATGCTGACCATTACACCATAAACGCTTATTTATTTTAAATTTATTTTAAAAGTATTATATTTTAATTTTTGTATTTTCTAATTAAAACACCACATCAATAAATAAAATATTTTACTATAAAAACAAAAAAAAAAATAATTTACAAAAAAGTAGATAAATTCTTAAATTTAAAGTGATATTAATTATACAATTATAATAAAACGGTGTTTACATTATAGTAATAAAAAAACTTTTTTTTTAAAATAAAATATTTTATAGAAAATATTTAAATTGATTATTAAAGTAAGAAATTATGAAATATTAAAATATTATAAAAAAAAATTATAAACATTAAAATTAAAATGAAAAAAAGTTATTTTGTTAATGATAAAAATTTCTGACTTGAAACATAACAAAAAACTTGAAAAAAAAAAACAATAAAATTAATTTCAATTTTTTATTAAGAAAAAATATTTTTATTTTGTTTGGCGTATATATATATAGATAAGTCAGCTAGTTATTATTAGAAAATTGACTTAACCAACAGACAAATAAATACAACACAAATTTATATATCAAATTTATACAAATTAAAAATTAAATACAATATTATCAATTATTAATTACATTATTACTTACCCTAGTACCTCTAGGTTTTGCAAACATAGAAACCCCTTTCTTACAATATACAATACAATTCAGAACTCTAAAATATACAATAATTATACATAACAGAAATACAATAGAAACATAAAAAAACAAACTAAAGAAATGATGAAGTTCTAAATGACAATAACATTAAAATCCCCCCTTTATATATACTTATTGTCATCATTTCTTTACTATTATTATTTTTAAAATTAAAATAATAAAATGTATATAGCTTGCAAAAAATTACAAAAAAAATACAAAAAAAGCATAATTTTAAATTTAAATTGTAAAATTATAAGTACTAAATTTTTACAAATAAAAATAATTATGGATGCTTACCATATTTCAAAATACGAATGAAGATTTTCTAAACTCTACGGTGAATTTTTAATCCTGATTCAGTTAGTAAGTTTTTTTTTTCTCAATTTTTAATATTAAAAAAAGTTTTTAAAAATGTTAATATATTTTTTTTTAGATTATAATCCTGATCTTTAAAAAAAATTGAAAGCAGAAGAGGAGGAGCAAGATTGCACCTGGGGCACCTTCTGGACATATTTTGGAGTGTTCTGGATAGGAGTGGTGGTGGGAATTGTGGCAACAGTTCTCACCAGCCGTTTCTGGTAGGGCTGTTGTTGCATAAGGTGCCTCAGAGGCACTCCCTGTGACCGTTGTAGAAATTACAACAAAGTGGAGAACGGCACAGGGAGTGCTAATTAATTTTTATTAAAATTTTTATGTTAAAGATAAAATTTTAACTTATTTATTGTGTTAGTTTTTTTTTTTTTTTAATTTTTTTAAAATAATATTTACAAACAGTTAATTTATCAAAAAATAACTTTTTTTTTAGTATTATTATTTTTAGTGATATATTATTAATTTGCCACAATGTATGATGTATGACAAAAATTAAAAAACTTATTTAAATTAATGTTATTACTTATAAAATATAGTAAATCTTCTTTTAACAAAAATTTAAACAAAATTATTTTTGGCAATAAAAATAAAATTTAAATTTAATAAATTATAGTTTAAATATTAATTTTTTTAAGTTTCATAAGTTTAACAATTCTACAAAATAAAATATAAAGAAATTTTCCTATGATTAAATAAAATTTTATAAAATTGACAACGTTTAATTAATCATAACTTTTATCATTGTTTATATAAATTGATGTAATTATTGTCATTCGACAGAGAATCATTTATTCTATCATAATATTTATTAGTTAATTTTAAAAATTATTACTTAATTAGTAATAATCAAAAAATATTATTAAAAAATGGTGACAAATCAGTAAAAAAAGACAATTTTTCAATTCCTTTTTTTAAAAGCTTCTAACTCCAGAATAAATTAGAATTTTAAATAGGATTAATATTTTTTGATTTCTAGATTTGTTGTCTATACAATGAATCTAATATTACTTAAATCCAATCATAAATAAAAAATTTATTAATTAAAAAAATATAGTATATACATAACAGAGACACTATATAATAAAGATTAATAATTAATAATTACTTACAATTAATTTCCTTATTATTGATATTATTAATAGTACAAAAATTTAATGTAAAAAAAGTAAAAAATGTTTTTAAAAGAAAGTAGTGCCCCGCAGGGCAAGACACGCGTAGCGTGGCTTGTTATAAGTACTAAATATTTAAAGTTGCAGTTTAAATAAAGTTCTTATTTTTTTTAAAAACATATTGTAGCAATATAAAAAAAAATTAAAAAGAAAAAAAAAAACACGTCGCCCCCGGGTGGGCTTGAACCACCAACCTTTCGGTTAACAGCCGAACGCGCTAACCGATTGCGCCACGGAGGCGTGTTTTTGGAAACTTTTTAGAAAGGAATACTGTTGAATTACATTATTTTAATCTAAAAATACAATAATTAGAAACAAAAATTTTATGCTTTAAATATAATTAATTTTTAAAAAATATTTAATTATACTATTTTTTATTAAAAATTTGTTATTATTTTATATCAACTTAATCAAATAATAAAAATTTACTTTTTTTCAAAAAAAAAAAGATATAAATTATTATTTTTTTTATTTTAATTATATATTTTAGAATTTATTTTTTAGATTGTTTTTATAAATATTTTTTGAATATTATTAAACAAATTTATGTTAATTTTTAACATTATATAAGAAGAAATGTTTACACAGATATTTATATGTATTAGAAAATATATAAGAAATTAATTTCTATACGATTAAGATAAAACTGATTTTATCACATAAAAACTACTTTTTTTTATAAATATTTATAAAATATCATTAATTTTTTTACACTAGTAAGAATATTTTATATGTCAAACAAATAATCATCAAAATAAAACAAAAAAAAAAACTATTATATATAAAGCAAGTCATTTTACACATAAGCCATTCTACGATAATTTCACATTTTTAATTGTATTACTTTTAGAGAAAAAATAAAATAATTTAACTTTTATTTCACGACTACTATATAGAAACTGAATCCTGACGACCTCTAATTTAACTGGACCTGAGGCGTTTTGGATATACTTATTATTAGTCTTTCACCTTGCTCTCTTAATAATAACAATAAAAAAAAAAAAATTTTGGATGATTTTTTATTACGCTTTATAAATCTATAATGGCCACATCATCTAACGTTACACAAACATCTGAAGATAATAAAGATATCTCTTTAACAATTGATGGCATCATCAACAAATTCAAACTTCACCTAACGTTACCTCTTCTTTCCAGTTACATTCAAATGAATATAGATGAGTTGAATAATTTATCACAAGAACAACTGGAAAAAAGAATACTACAATTAGAAGAAGAATATACGTCAAAACAAGCAAGAAATCAACCAGTTTTGTCTGCTCATTCAAATCAATCCGATATCAATAGTCAACAACTTCTTCTTTTAATTCAACGACAAAATAATATGTTTATGGAATTCATGCAATCAATAACTCAACATAAAAATAATAATTCTATTATTTTTCAAAATAATATGACTATTGAAAAGTTCAAGGGAAAGGATTTTAAAACATGGTTTAACAATTTTAATTCATATCTAATCACCAATAAAATAGATGTTAGTTTAAAAATACATCATCTTCGTCTTCATCTATTACCTGATGATCAAATATTTCTCGATGACTTATTAAATGATGATCTTAACTATGAACAAATTATTGAAAGTTTTACGTCAAGATACCATGATACTTTATCAATAAAAAGAGCATCAAAACAACTTATTGACATATCACGTAAAGGTACAATTAATGAAAAAGAAATTGATGACATTATAAAAAATGTCAGTGAATGTATTAGAATAATACATAAAAGAAATACAGCTGATGAAAAGCTAGATATAATAAAGTCATATGTTGATGCACTGTTACCTACACCAATACAACGCATAATAAGTATGCAAGAGTTTAAAAACATTCATGAATATACTGCCTTACTCAAATATCAATTTTCTATAGATAATTCTACTACTCATCAAAAGGATAAAAAATATAAATATTGTTCATATCATAAAACCAATGGGCATAGTACTGATGAGTGTCGAAAAATAAAAAAGAATCAAGATATATCTACTAATAGATATACAGGCATTAAAAACACTGAACAAGAAACTTCTATTTCAAACAATCATAATACTAAAAATACACGTTCTTTTACAAGAATTACAGCTGCCAAACCTGGATCTGTTTTATTCAACATTAATCTTACAAATATTTCAAACAAAAATTTACACGTCAAAGATATTACTGCTTATTTGGATGGAGGATGTGATGTATGCTTAATTTCTGATAATCTTGCTACACAGTTACAATTAAAGACAAAATCAACTTCCATCAAATTATTTACAGGTAATAATAAAGAGTTTCCTCCAATTGGTGAAGCTCAAATATTAATTTCAATTGGTGATATCAAATACAAAACAACTACATACATTGTTCAGACATCTATTCTCCGAAATGTATGTTATGCTGAATTCATAGTTGGAAATGATTTATTACTTTATGCAAAACAATATTCCGTCAATTATGAAACTTCTACTATCACACTTGGTAATACAATAACAGTACCTATAATAGAAGTATGTAATGATAAACATATTTCCGTTAGCAATCAATCTTTTTTGAGAGTTGTACAAAATGTAGATACAGAATTAGATTCGGTAATAAAGAAACAATTCTCCTCAGTATTCTCTTCCCATTCCAAAGACATTGGCACAATGCCTTTTACATTGTCTAAATTACCTATCAAACCTGACATAGAATTGCCAAAAATAAAGAAATATCATTACAATCCCAATGTTCAACATCAAATTAATTCATTAACTGATGAATTATATAAGTTAGGGATTCTTGAACCTGCGAATAATCCTTTATATATTTCTAATTTTGTACTTGCAGGTACAGCAAAATCTAACGAAAAAAGAATTTGTGGCGACTTTCGCAGTCTCAATTCAATAATATGTAAAGAAGCTACATATTTACCCAGATATCACGATACAATATATAAGTTAAATAATGCAACAGTTTACTTTGCAGTTGATTTTACAAAAAGTTTTTGGACCATTCCACTTGATAGTTCCATTCGTCCATATTTCTCCATGTTTACAAATTATGGAATTCGACAATTTACTAGGATGCCGTTCGGTTATCTTAATGCAACTGCAGTATTTAACAAAGCACTTAATAATTTACTTCAACCTATTATTGAAAAATATTCATCCTCAGACACTGGAATCATTCTTTACGTGGATGATCTAGTAGGTTACTCTGATTCTACAAAGAAACTAAATAATCTAATGACTGATATATTAACACTTTTTCAGAGCAACAACATTAAATTGTCTCTTTCAAAAAGTCATTTTTTTTGTGATACAATAACTTTTTTATCCTTTACCATTCATAAAGGGACCATTAGACCATCTGAAGGAATTATTACCAGAATTATCCAATTCAGTCCTCCTTCTAATTTGAAACAATTAAGACGATGGCTTGCAATGGTAGGTTACGTATCAAATCATATCAAAGATCTTAACATCATTTTAAAACCCATCTCCCATCTATTAAAGAAAGGTATTCCTTTTCATTTCTCTGACACCTGTTTAGAAATATTTAATCACATTAATCGTCTACTTGAATCCCGTCCCATTTTACAAATTCCTGATTGGGATAAAGATTTCTACTTAGAGGTGGATAGTTCCAGTGACGCTACAGGAGCAGTTCTTTTACAAAAAGTAAATGGTGATCTATTACCTATACAATACTTCAGCAAACGTCACGCCATAAGAAAACGTCCAATAAAAGCAACATTCCTAGAACTCAATGGAATTCTTCAAGCACTGCGTCATTGGAAAGATTTTTTATCTACTTCTACAGTTCATTTAATGACAGACCATAAACCTTTATTAGGACTTTTACGTGATGGTCGTACACCTGAACTGAATCGTATTCTTGATTTTATTACTCAATTTGATATAAAATTATCATATAAACGGGGTGAATCAATGGTTATTTCTGATACCTTATCTCGTATGTTTTTACGGATCACTTCCACTCCTGATAATATTACCCCAACTAAACCTCCCAATTATAAACAATTGCTAGAAAATTTTCATAAACAAATGTCACATTTAGGTTATAGAAAAACTATTCCACTTTTAAAAGATAAGATAAATTATACAGGTATTGAAAAAGATTTCTTTGAAATTACAAAATCGTGTAATGAATGCCAACGAATCAATTTACACTTAAGTTCTCATGCAGAAAAGAAAATAATCGTCAAACACCCTATGGAAATTATTACCATGGACCTGTTGGGACCTGTCTATGACTCGCCTGATGGTTTCCGTTATATATTATCCATAGTGGATTCTTATAGTCGTTTCACTATACTATCACCTGCACGTACAACTGCTGGTGTTGAAATTGCCGATCTGTTTAAAAATAACTTTATATATGTTTTTGGGCCACCTCATTCTATTCGTGTTGATAACGCAACTTCATTTGACAATCAACACTTTCGTCAATTATCACAACAATTTGGTTTTCGTTTAGATTATGGTATTCCATATTACAGCAAATCTCAAAGCATTGTTGAACGCTCCCTCCGTACTGTTAACATGTGTATTTCCAAATTGAAATTACAATTTCCTGATGATGATTGGACAACTCATCTCAACTCTATACAACTATCTATGAACTTATCTATTCATTCAACTTTCGATATTAGTCCATATGAATTGTTTTTGGCTCTTCCACCTCTCAAACTTTCTAATCTATCCCATGCTCAACGTTTAATTTTACGTACTTTGGAAGAAAATTATATTGTTTCAACCTTAACTACCAATGACCGTTCTATTGTTCAACCAAATGATTCTTCTGATTTAAAAACTGGTGATTTAATTTATGTTCAATTAAAACAAGGAAATAAATGGTTACCACGTTATTCTGATCTTAAACAAATTACTGCTATTGTTAAAAATCGTATTCATTTTAAAGACTTTTCACCTACAACTGAACCTACAAAGACCAAAAGAGGTCGAAAACGTCATTGTATCACTCATCGTTCACGTGTTAAGAAACATGTTTCATCTTCTTGAATGATTTTGGAGATACTGAACAATTTTATATACGTGGGCTCCAGTTAAATATTATCTTATCAAATTTTATTCTATCTATATTTCGTTTCCATATCATTTCAACTCCAAATAAGGGGGAAGAAGTAAGAATATTTTATATGTCAAACAAATAATCATCAAAATAAAACAAAAAAAAAAAAAAAAAAACTATTATATATAAAGCAAGTCATTTTACACATAAGCCATTCTACGATAATTTCACATTTTTAATTGTATTACTTTTAGAGAAAAAATAAAATAATTTAACTACACTTCAATTTAACAATAAACTTTTTATTATTTTTATATAATGAATTATTGTTAGTTAAATATTTTATGATTTATCTAGTGTAAAAAAATTGTAAAAATAAAAAATTTCTTTAATTAAATTTATTTTTTTACCAGAATTAAAATATACAATAAAAAAAAAAAATTAAAAAAATACATAATTCAATGTAATATTTAAAAAAAAAACTTTTTTTCTTTCTTACGAGTGTAAAAAAAAAAAAAAATGAATAGCATAAATAAAAATGCTTAATATATATAATTTTTTTTATGATATTATAGTTATAAACATAATTAATCTTTGGTCAATTATATTCTAGTCAACTATTAAATTGTTTAATTATTTGTAATGTATTATTTCAAATAAAATTTAATAATTTTTAAATTAATACTAATAAATTTTTTGGTTTTAAATAGTTTATACATTTTATTTATAAAAAAAAATTATAAAAATTTCTTATTTATATTTTTGTTTTTTATTTTTAAAATAAAAAATTTATTTTTTTTAAATATTTATAAAAATGTTATCAAATAATTATTATTTAAAATGGTTTTAAAGATTTTTGATAAATAAATAATTAATATTAATGTATTTTTATATGTTTAAAAAGTTATTATATTTAAATTTGTATTTTTTGTTACATCATATAGTAATTTAGTGTTTTTCTCTATTTTAATTTAATTAAATTATCTTTAATGTTACTAATTAGCAATATATTCATCTAGATATAGTTTTATAAAAAATTAAAAATTTTACATATTTTACTGTTTTTTATTTTTAGAATAATTATTAAAAATATTATTTTTAAAATTTAAAAAAAAATTAAATTAAATGTTATTAATATGAAAAAAAAAAATTTTTCAAAAAACATTACAAGAAATTTTTTCTATTATTATTATGACAATTTTTATCTAAATATTGTTAAGATAATATAATATCTGGAGTAGTATGATTGATGTTAATTATAAAGATAAAATTTATTTAGGATGATAGTAAATTTATTTATTGAATAAGGCTCTATAACAATAATATTAATAATAATAATAAAATAATATATTAAATTAAGTTTAAGCCAAACGCAATAATGAGAATAATGAAAATAATGACATTATTCTAGCTTATATATTGCTAGATTCTTTCCTCTTGAAACGATTGTTTTACTTGATAATAAAAGATAAAAAATATAATTAATAGTAAATGTAAGAAAGTTAAATGAATTTATGTTTAAAAAAAGTATAGGTTATTTAAAGTGTTTGTTAAAAAAAAGAAATTTAAATTATTATTATAATAATTAGAATTTTTTTACTATTATGTAAAATTAATAAATAATTAATAAAATTTATTATGATAAAGAAACAAAGGAAAAAAGTAGGGCTCAACCGGTGATCGAAACCGGGGCCTCTCGCACCCAAAGCGAGAATCATACCACTAGACCATTGAGCCATATAGATACTACTTCATTCTCAATACTTATTTTATTCGAAATTCAATAATACATTAAACTATTAATATTTATTAATAAATATTTTTTTTTATATTTATTTATTTTTAATTTTTAATTTTTTAATTTAATATAATGTATATTTTTGTATTAATTATTATTTAAATTAAAAAGAAATATATATATATCACTGCTCGGGGGGCTGTGTATGACCACCAGAATGATAATTTTGACCTCTATACAATTTTTTTAAATAAAAAAAAAACACCTTTTAAATTTATAAATTTTTTAAAAATTTTAAAAACAGATGTTAAACACCACATATATTATTGCCCTTTTTTTAATTTTTTTAAATAATTTAAAATAGCTAAAACACAAAAGATTAAAATTTTTCCCAAATTTTTATGCCACTTTGCTCAAAACGTGTCATTGCTAGAGATATAAAATATATCCTATTTGAAAGCCCACATTTCACTTTCTATAAATGAGTAAATTTTTATAAAAAATTTTTTGCTCAATTTTTGAGATATGCCGTGTTTAGTATGCTATGTCTATTTTATAAATTATACTATTATTTATGATTTTTTTTTTTACATAGAAAATATTAAATTTATACTTCAAATGAATCCTAATTATCTCAAGTAAGTTTTTGATTAATAAAAATAATAAATTATTAATTAATTTGCATCATTTTTAACATAAAAAGTTAAGTTATTTAAAAATATTTTTTTGTGTTTTTAATATTCGATTGATCAAACATCTAAATGTATGTATATAAACTATATAGTAAAACTTAAATTTAAAATTTTTAACTATTCATTTATATAAACCTTATAAAAAGACATATTAATTAAATAATAAAACATTTAAATTAAACATAAAGTATCTTAAACATATTAATAAGATAGTTATGCCAAAAATACAAATTTGTTTGAATAAACAATATGTTTAATGGTCCGACTTTTTATAGTAAAAATTATGCAAATTAATTAAAAAATTTAATATTTTTATAATTTAAAAACTTAGTTGAGATAATTATATACTACAAAAAATTAAAAATATTGTTTTAAATAATGAAAAAAAGTACTTTTAAATAACCACAAATTGGTAATATACAGTGTCAATGTAAACCTGTCACCAATAAAAATAACATATCTCAAAAATTCTGGCAGGAAATTTTTTCTAAAATTTACAAACTTATAGAAAAGAATGTGGGCGTTTAAATATTATAAACTTTTTATTTTTTTAAATTACAAATTTTGAGAAAAATAATGCCAAAATAATTTTTGCTCTTTTTTAAAATTAAAAAAAAAATTTTTTTCTTGGTGCATATCTACATTGTACTATAAAGCTGATTATAAAATTTTACAAAACTGAAAAAAAAATCTTGAATCATTTATTTATTTTATTGAAACGTTAAAAAAACAAGATATAAACTATTGTTCTAACGGAATAACGAATTTAGAAGTATATATTTTTAATATATAATATATAAAAACTATTCTTTTTTTTACACAAATAATGATTTAGTTATCTATTTTAATTAAAAAATTTTAAATAAAAAATAAAATTATTTAGTTATCTTAATTTTTTATATACATAATTTTTAAAAAAATTATAATAATTAAAAAAAACAATTAATTTTATAAAATAACTAAAAAATATAAAATATTCTCTTGTCAAATAATAAAAAAATGATAATTCAAATATCTAAAAATTATGTAATCATAATATTTTTTTTTATTTTTTTGTTTATAAAATTATAAACACAGTCTATTTTGTTACTATAATTTTAAAATTAAAAATAAAAAATATTAAAATTTTTTTAATAAAAATAAAAATATGATAAAAATAAAAAAACATTTTTTTCATATAAATAAAATTGAAAATTTTTTTTTTTATTTTTATTTTAGATTTTTTGCAACTGTTTTTATATACAATAATATTATAAATTATTTAATATATAAAAAAATTCAGTTTTGATAATTTATTAAAAAAAAAAAAAAACACAAAAGATATTTCCCATGCCGGGAATCGGACCCGGGCCGCGTGGGTGAAAACCACGAATCCTAACCACTAGACCACATGGGATACTACCAAGCTAACTATATTATAATTATTACTTTTTAATTATTACAAAAATGTGTATAATAATATTTATTATAATTTTATTTAAAATAAAAATAAAATTTTTTTATCTTTTTAAATATAATAACATTATATTTTAATAATACTTTTTTGAAATATTTTACAATTTTCAAACTAATTTACTTTAATCTTAATTTTACTACACTTTGTTAAGTTTATTTTTTTGTTTTTTTAATCTACTATTAGATTAAATTTCTAATAATATATTGTGTTTATATTTTTTGTCAATTTCACTTTTTTTAAATAAATACTTTATCACTTTATAATTATGTTTATTCTTATTTAATAAAATTTGAAATTATCATTTTAAAATAAATTTATTAATTAAATGACTTTTAAAAAAATTTAACAAAATATATATAAAAATAAAAAAAAAACACTATGGTAAATCATTTTTAAAATAATAAAGATTTAGAAAAATAATCAAAATTACTAATATTATTAAAAATTTACTGTGATTTTAAAATATATTATTGTTTTTTGCATAATTATATTCCAAAAATAATATAATAATAAAAATTTTTTATTGTTATTTTATAAAGTTAAAAAATTTAATTAAAAAAAAATATATATATATATTTAATAAAATAATTTTGACTAATATTAAAAAAATTTTTTTTATAAGTATTTTTTTTAATATTGTTTAGTAGTTTTTTATACAAAAAAAAAAGTTATAAGATAACCATTTTTTTTCAAAAGAAAAATTAATCCAACCAACCGGATTCGAACCAGTGACCTAAGGATATCAGAAAGTTAAATCTACAGTCCTCCGCTCTACCAACTGAGCTATGGTTGGTTATTGAATCAAATTAAATATTTTAAAATAATCATTTAATACTTTATTAAATTATTATCCATTTTTGTTAATAAATTTTAAAATTATACGTTTTTTTTAAAAATATTTTAATTTAAAGAAGTTTTAACAAAATATAAAAAATATATAATTAATTTTTTTTTTTAAATCAAAAAACAAATAAATTTTTAAAATATTACTCTATATTAAAAATTTATTATTATATTAAAAAAAAATCAAATAAGTTATAATTAAACTTAAATTTAAAGAAAATTCTCATTAAACAAAATTATAACAGTAATAAATTTTATTGAATAATGTATTTAAAAATAAATAAACTTAAATTTTATTATTTTGTTATTTTAATTTTGTTGACACAATTCAAAGACACTCCTAAATATAATTAGAAATATCTAAAAATAGAATAAATTAACAAATGTGATTAATAATTTGAATGATAAAAATAACTAAAATTACTGAAATATTTAATTAGAGATATTTATATATAAAAAAAATATTATAATTTTTATCATATCCAAAAAAAAAAAGATAATAAAATACAATAAGTAATGTAAAATTTTAAAGAAAATTTTATAATTTATGTATTAATATAATTTTTTCATAAGATATAATTGTAAATTAAAATATTTTCAATAAGAAATAATTCATAAGAGAGAAATATTGTACACTAAAAATATTCTTTCTGTAAAATCTAATTAAATTTAAGAAAAATAGTATGGAGATATGGGGAATCGAACCCCAGCCCTCTCCCATGCTAAGGGAGCGCTCTACCCCTGAGCTATATCCCCAGTTGAGGGTACCAAATCATTTATTGTTGTAATAAAAATTATATAGTAATAGTTATAATATTATATTTTATTAAATAAAAAATCAAAAATTTTAAAAAATAAATAAAAAATAATGTTTACTTTTAATAAGAAATAATGCATATTGTTTATTTATACAACTTATTATTTTTATAAATAAATTAATAAAAAAAAATTTTTTTTCAGTAAACAATATATCATAAAGCAATAAAAAAAATAAAAATTAAATAAAAATTGAAATAATAGTAGTTTATTATAAGAATAATAAAAATTTAAAAGATATAATAAATAAAATTTATAATTTTAATATAAATATAAAAAATAATATAAAATATTGAAAATGAATTTTATTTAAGTAATAATAATAAAAATATATTTTATTGTTATTGCTTAACATTATATTTGCTTTTAACATAATTATACATAAAAATGTTATAAAAAATTAATTCTTAATCTTTTTTGTATTTAATAATTTACTTTGACAATATTATAAATTGTTATTTTATATTAACTTTACAAAAATTTTTTTAAATTTATTTTTGATTAAAATTTACTATTGAATATTTATAGTTTATTAAATACTTAAAATAAAATTTTTTTTGTTTATTATTTTATTTGTAAAAAACAATTTTTATAGATATTTCTAATAATAATTTTTTAAATATCAACAGTAAAATTATTTGAAAGTTAGGATCTGCGCCCTAAACAGATTTCCTGGGGATACCAATTCTCAGTAATTGTCACTGAAATAATAAAAAAAATAAAAAAATGTTTTTTAAATTTGTTTTCTCCTGTTTTTTTTATATTTTTTTTATATATTGTTTATTTCAACTCTTAAAAATAAATTTTTAACATGAATTTTATTTTTTTCATTTATTTAACTATAAAATGATAGAAAATAGTTTATTTTTTAAAACAAAGTCAAAAATTAACAAAATTCTCAAAATCTAATATTACAATCTTAAAATTCATTATTATATACTTATAATATGTTTTTGTTTTATAATAATAATAAAAGAAAGTTATATCGTAATGGTGGTATTATATTTCATAATACAGGGTGGTTTTTTTAAAACTGGAGTAGACAAATTTTGGAGTAAAATTATCTACGTAAGAAAATTAAAAACTTAGTGATGCGTCAAAAAAAATAAAATTTAATGCGACAACTGAAATATTTAATTTTTTAATAAAAAAATAATAAAATTTTTTTTTTTTTGGTATTCCTCTGGAAAATTTGATCAACTACCAAACGCCTTAAAAATTTTGATAAATTTCATAAAAAGAAGTCTACAATCAAATAATTTTTAGTTATATTTTAAAAAAATCTTGACTGCTACACAGCGGTTAATTTATTACTAATTAATTGAAAAATCCGCAAGGCAGAAGATTTTTTATTTTAATTATTACTTGAGTCTAACTTGTCTACTTCAGTTTTAAAAAAACCACCCTGTACCATTAGTATTATTACATAACAATAAATAAATTTTTTTATTTAGCTAAAAAAATTATGTTTTGTGTTAACTAATGTTAAAATAATTAAATTAAAAACATAGATTAACACAAACAAACATATATAACAGAATTATTTATAATGTATATTAAAAGTTTGATATAAAATAAAAAATAAATTAAAAAAATATTAAAATTTTACATATTTCATATACACAGAGGTAAAACAATCATTTTCCATCCTACAAGTACATTTTTTGTCCGATCATCATTTTCCGTCCAATGAAAAAATTAAAAAACAAATTTTTCCTTAGTAAAAAAGTTATCTTTTTGTTGTTGGATTGAGATGTAAATATAATAGAATTAGAAATTTTTTTAATGTTTTATTTTTCCAACTTGTTTATATGAAAAACAATTTTTTAATGATATTAATATAATTCTTTAGGTGATTTGCTATCGAATAAAAAAAAAATCATAAAAAATATCAAGTAGAAAAAAATTATTGAAGTTTAAAAAAATGCGGTTATATTTAAGGGTAGCCTATATATATTCAATTTTGAATATTAGCAATGAAAGGACAAAAAATGATTTTTTTAGGACGATTCCTGTTCTTGAAAGAACAGAAAATAATCGTTTTTTCTCTGTGTGTTCTTTATTATAAATTTAATAATAACACATTATAATTAATTAAACTTATAAAATAATATTTTGAAATGTATTTTAAAAACTAATATTGATGAATTTAACATGTAAGTAATAATTTATTATATAATAATTATAAAAAATATAAACAAAAAAAATTTATTATCTAAAAAGTAGAATAAAATAAAGCTAAAGAAATGCCTCATGCTGGAATCGAACCAGCGACCTTCTGTTTACTAGACAGACGCTCTGCCCCTGAGCCAATGAGGCCCTTGCAGAAAAGTTTTTTTTTCTATAAGTTTAAAATATTATAAAAAAATTAGAAAAAAATTTTTTTTTTTTATATAAAAAAATAATTTATACAATATAATCATTAATTAAATACAATAATTAATTAAAATTCTGAACATTAAAACATAAAAAATTATTATTTTATTATATTAATTTACTTTATAAAGTTTAAAAAATGGAAAAAAATAATTTTTAAAATTAAATTAAACAATTTTCTAATTAGTACAATAAAATTAAAAAAAAAATTTATATTATAAAATAACAATTATAATACACTAAATATTAAAAATATTTATCTATTCAATTTCTTTAAATAATTGCTTTGTAAAGCTAAATTCAATAATAAAAATTTTTAATAGTATTATATTATTTTTTGTAAAATTAAAAAAAATATAGATACATATTAAATAAGTAAATAATAATGAAAAAATATTAGGTCTTTACATATGAAATGGGTTTTTTCTACTCTAAATTTTAAATGCGCATAACTCGGTCGAAAATAAATATTTTTATTAAAAATAAGAACCAGTAGAATCTATACATTGTTGCCAACGGGATACCATTTTATTTATACCATTTTGATAAAAATCCTGGCTTCTGGAAGCGATGAAATCTTCAAAGGCAGTTTTTATATCCTCCTCGTTGTTGAAGATTTTCTCATTCAAGAAGTGGTCCAAATGTTTGAAAAAATGAAAATCCGTTGGAGCAAGATCTGGTGAATATGCAGGATGAGGTAGAGTTTCATACCCCAATTCACCCAGTTTTTGGAGGGTCTTTTTTGAAACATGTGGTCTTGCATTGTCATGAAGCAAGATAGGCCCCTTTCTATTGACCAATGCGGGTCGTTTTTGGCACAATTGTTTATGCATTTCTTCAATTTGTTGACAATACGACTCCGCAGTAATAGTTTCACCAGGTTTCAAGAATTCATAATGAATGATTCCTTCAGCAGACCACCAAACAGTTACCATTACCTTCTTTTGGTTAAGTTGAGGTTTTGGAAAAGATTTTGGTGCTTCATTGATATCCAACCATTGTCCACTTCGCTTGCGGTTATCGTACAGGATCCATTTTTCATCACATGTAACAATTCGATCCAAAAAAGGATCATTTTTGTTTCTTAAAATGAGCGAAGAGCAAATTTCAAAACGACGATTTTTTTGATAGTCGTTTAATTCATGTGGTATCCATTTGTCAAGCTTTTTTGTCTTTCCTATTTCTTTTAAGTGGCGGGAGACTGTTGCCGTGGATACATTCAAAGCTTCTGCAAGTTGTCCTAGAGTTTGGCGTGGATCGGCTTCTACAACTGCTCGTAATTCATCATTATCCACGGTCGAGCAAGGCCTACCACGGTCTTCATTCTCAAGGTTCTCGTTTCCCTCGTTGAATTTTTTGAACCATCTTTGTACGGTGGAAGTACTAACAACATCCTCCCCAAAAGCTTCATTAATATTTTGAGTTGTTTTTGTGGCATTAGTGCCACGTTTGAACTCATAAAGCATAATAATACGAATGTCGCGTTTTGATAGCATAGTTTATTTTTAAAATAAAATAATGATAATTAGAATCAAATGCCATGATTTATATGCCAAATTGTAGCAAAGATTCTGTAGAATCTAACAGTATGTTTTTCTATGTAAAAACATAGCTACATATTTTAAATACAACGAGTCAAACTTTGCGCATCAATATAAACCCATTTCATATGTAAAGACCTAATAATAATTGCTATTATATAATAATAAATAAAAAATATATTAGAATAAAAAAAATAAGTGTGCTACCACAGCCGCCATAGCTCAGTCGGTTAGAGCGTGGGTCTAATAAGCCCAAGGTCGCAGGTTCGACCCCTGCTGGCGGCAACATTCTTTTGTTATATTGAAAATATTTTATAAATTTACTAAATTTTTGATATTTTAACTTATTTTTCTTATAATAAATATATTCTAAAAAGTAATTTTTTTTATATTATTAATTATTATTATTCTTAATATGTATATCTTTTTAAAAAAAAAATTTTATTCTATAAAACTTTTTATAACTTAAATAAAATTTAAGAACATAAACAATAATAATCTTTAATTTATAATAGTAATATATAATAGTAATAACAAATTACAAGTTTGCTCTATCATTAAAAATTACCAGAAAACAATTTTATTTTTTTTTAATTTAAAGCTTAAATTAAATAATTAAAAACTTAAAAAAAAATATTAATTTAAATAACTCATTTATTCTACCTTTATTTTTTTAAATAAATTTTAAGTTAAATAATCATCAAATTAAAAAATAAATATTCATATGAAAATATATATAAATATTAAATAAGTAAGACTACATTTTCAATAATACAAAAATTTTAGATTATAATTTACAAAAAAAATAGTTTACTTGTTTATATTAAAAAATCAAATATATTTTTATTTGAAACTATTAATTAATTTTAAATAGAAAAAATTACATATTTATTCGCAGCCAGCAGGATTCGAACCTGCGCGGGCAAAGCCCAAGTGATTTCTAATCACTCTCCTTAACCGCTCGGACATCACTGAAAAGCAAATAGTCATTTTAAGGTGACCACTTCGAAGTTGTCACATTGAAGTGACATTTTGCAAAAAAAATTTTTTTAACGAAATTTATTTTTTATGTGTATTTTATCTAATTTTTAATATTTTAAATAATTTGAAAACATTTTTTATAAAATTATTAAATAAATCATTAAATTAAAGTTAAAAAAAAATTTTTTTTTTCAATAAAAAATAAATCTTATTTTAATAGACAATATTATTTGCAACATAAAGAGTATAAAGATGTTTTTATTAAATAAAAAAATAACCAACAATAATAAAAAAACATAAATAATTAAGAATTGAAATTAATATTTTAAATTTTTCCAATATGTCTTCTCAAAACTTCTTTTATCTCACTCCCAATAATAGTTTTTTTCAAAACTTCTTTTATCTCCCTTTTGACAATGGTTTTTTTTAAAATTGTTAAAGCAGGAAATTTGTGATTTTTACTAGCTTTGTAGTACTTCTTAACACATTGATGTTTTCTTTCATAACAATCCGTACTTAGACCAACAAAGCTATTATTATTCCATGCAATAATTCTTGGATAATGAAGAATATAATGTATGTAGTTTTTTGCAAAACCCATAACGTCCATGTGATAATTTAAGTGCATATTCAACTACTTGATTACATACATTTTTTAATCTTTCTATTTCTATTTCTGTTAATTGACTTTTTTTTGAACAAAATTCATAAAGATTCAAATAATTTTTTAATGTATTTCTATAAAATAAAATTTCTTCATTTGGATTTTGCTCTAATAATGTTCTAAGAAGACTATTCAAGCAATAAGCTGCTTCGAGATTTCCGTAACCAGAATAAAATGAAATAGCTTTTCTACTTGTGCTTTCAATAAATGATAATTTTCTAGAAATAATATTTGAATTCAAAATTCCAGTAATATTTTGAACAACATTATTGCCTCTCTTTTTATGATGTTGCAAAAGTGATTGAGAAAGTGTATTTATATTTATTTCAGGATATTCAGTATGAAGACATAATTTTTGAAATATTATATACATACTTGAAATAAGCTCTTCTTCAAGAATATCATGAAACCAATCAGAATATTGCATTTGATCAATAGAATTAAAAAATGGATTTTTTGTAGGCTCTCTACGATATTGGTCAACTTCATCAATATCATCTACAGTTTTATAATTTGAATAGATACATGGTGGAATAAGACAAATTCTACAACTTGGGATATGACCTAATTCACCGTTAGCACTATTTACATTCCAAAAACAATCTAAGAATTTATGATCACCAAGCATTTTGTTAATTTCAAATGTAATTAATTTTCCATTTACTTTAATTTTGTTATGTGAATAAAATTCTTCTTTTAATTTCTTAAAAAATTGAAAAAAACGAGATCCATCTTCTTTAGTACCAAATTGTTTTACTCCATGTGTAGGTAAAATAGCCCAAGTAAAAACAGAATCCATTTTTGACATTTCTTCAAAGCTATTATTTATTCTAAGACAAACGTGAAGAAGTTCGCTGTATCCATCTGTATGGCTATTCATGTTAACTTCATCAGCATACATTTGAAGTTTAATACAGTCGTTTATATCAGAAATTATCCATAAATGAGTTTGAGCAATTTGTTGTAAAACTGTTTCAATATTTATCATAACTCCTTTATACTTATTATTATCATTAATAGAAACTTGTGTAGCAATATTTGTTATAGGATCTACAACATTTTCAAAAATTTGTTCTTCAGGATGAAATGGTGAACAATATTTAATATTTTTATCACCACCACTTCTAATAACTTTTAAAAACTCTTCAATTATTCCTGGTAGATTAGTATCACTATATGAAAGTGCAAGAGATTGTTGTGCTTCAAGAAACATTTCAATATTCTTAAAAGTACCACAATCACTATTATAGTATTTAAAAAAATAATTTATAAAAGTAGATAATGGTTTATCTTTTTCTGTAATAGATGAATAGTAAAGAATATCATCATCTGTATAGTCACTTTGATCAAGTTCGTTTTCAATAAGAGAAAAATCATTTTCATTTATTTCATCTATACTATTATCAATTTCCATCATATTATCATTATTTTCTTGATCAATCAAAGCGGATTCTAATGTTGAAACTGTGATATCAGGTACTTCTTCAATTTTGAAGCAGCCTTTAATAAGCATATGTTTTAAAAGATTTGAAAGCGTAAGTTCATTTACTTTAATATTTCTTACACCTCTGTTTTTGTCTTCAATACATTTTTTACATTTAGTTTTCCAGAGACTTCCTGGTTCATGTCCATGAAAATTTTTAAAATGATTTACCAATTCAAAACGTGTATATGATGAATCATTTGCTAAACTTTCATATTGATAACACAATGGACAAGTATATTTATTATTAGTTATGCGTGGCATACTTTATCTTAAATAATTATAATTATATTTTTGTAAATTTTATTTTTATTTTGGTTAAATTATATTTCAAATAACGGTTATTTTTAAATTATGAATTACTATTTTAATTATTTTTACTGGATTAATTTAAAATCAAAATTCTAAAAACTCAATCAAATAACATTTTTTTATGTCTTCAATCTAATAACTATCCTGATGTGGTCTTGTGATATTTCTTGCAAAAATCGGTATATACGTAAACCAATGACTGGATTTTTGTGCAAAAAAAGGTAATGATATGTACTAAACTATAGAGAAACTTCATGTCTTTAATCTAAAAACTATCTCAATGTGGTCTTGTGATATTTCTTGCAAAAATCGGTATATACGTAAACCAATGACTGGATTTTTTTTGCAAAAAAGGTAATGATATGTACTAAACTATAGAGAAACTTCGAGACATCTGACAAAATACCTATATAAGTGTATAAAATTCTATTGTATTTTTATTATTGTTAAACCTTAATAAATCTTTTTTTTAACCAACGTTTATACTTTTTTTTTTAAATAAAAATATTATTATTAATTTTTTTATTTTAGACAATGAATTCTACAGTTATTAAAAGTGAAAGTGATAGAGAGCAATTTAAGAGGGATTTGGTTAAGCAAAAAATTAGAGAAAATTTTTGTTCAATAAAAGAAACATTTAAGAAATATAAATGTAGAGATATAGAAGAAGTGTTAAAAAAGGGAAAGAAAGAGGATCTTTCATTGAAAGAAAGGCAAAAACTCCAACGTTTTGCCAACTTTTTTTTATATAGAAGCTTGGAAAGATGGAAAATATGAGAACCTCCAAATATCCAAATTGTTTTGCAAAGAGCTGGAGGAAATAATGGAGCTTAAAGTTAAAAATATTTTTAACTCTAAAAAGTTAATAAGCTCATTATCAAGCTTTAAAAATAGAAGTGAAAGAGGTGAAAATGAAATGGAAGAAGAGGAAGGATTTAAGGAGATTAAGGATAGTGAATCCTTATCAGAACATTTGAAGAATGTTCTAATGCCGGACTTTATAGAAGGCATAAAAAATAAATATCATTTGGATGATATTATAGAAATAATAGAAGGCGTAGATGTCCCAAAATCAACACTCCCTGGGCAGCCCGAAACAACAAAATTTGGGAGTATTTTAAGTAAATTAAAAGTAAGTTACAATTAAAATGATTAACTTAAAATGTGTTGCTATTTAAATATTAATCCTTGCTTTTTTTTAAATGTTTTTTGTTTGTAGCAAACTTAATATTTAAAATACATAAAAAGTTTTATTTTAAAAGATAATCCGTTTGTTTTCTTTAGATAAATCCATCCGCATTATGGAAAGCCAACATATTGGATGAAGATTTTTTATTTTTTATTTTCTCAAATGAAAATATGTGTTTATATGCAGGATCAACCTGCATTTTAAATACAAAAAATTTGCCAGAACTCCTCCACACTGCATTATCATTGAAAATGGAGACAATGTACCCTGTGGAGCCAAACTTAGAATTTCTTCTAAGTTTTTTTGCAAGGAAAGTTGGTATCAAGGCCTGCCGCTTTTTCAAAAAAAATAAAAAATATTCTTCCCTATTATGCGGTTAAGAAATTAATTTTTAATTTTTAATTTTTTTAATTTTATATTTTATTTAATTTTTTATATATTTTTTTAAATTTTTATTTATTTTTTTAAATATTTTTATTGTTCATTTTTTTCTATTAATAAAATTGTACATATTTAATATGTTATCTATAAGAAAATCACCAATAAAAAAATAAAAAACAATTTACTTAAAATTAAACTATATTTAAAATTACAAAAATGATAAATTACAATAAAAGGTGGTTGTATTTATATGTAAACAAATATGAATAAATAAAGTTTTTAATTAATTCATCTGGAATGTTCAAATATACTGTTTGTAATTCATCTATTTATTCAAAAGCAGTTTATTTTAATGTTCTTTTAACATACCATATCATAGATTTAAATGAATCCCATATTGATATCGGTGAGGACATTGAGATTCTTGCCAAGGATATAAGAGGGTGTTGAGTATCTCCTATTTGAATTATGTTTGAATTTAGTCTGAAAGTTACTGGTATATTAAATTTATCTAAACATTCTAATGCATCTGACCCCAATAAAATATCAATATGTAATTCTTCAATAATCCATAATGAAATAGGTACCACTTTTGAATTCAATAAAAATTTTGTTATACAATTTCCCATAGCAAAGATTGCATGTCCATTGAAATCCTCTCCTACTTTTATTGGTGAAGAAAACCATTTCACATCTGGTATATTTTTCGTTGATGTTTTTTTGATAAAAGATATTTCAGCACCTGAATCAAACAGACATTTCATTATTTCTTTTGATTCTTTTTTCACAATGTATAAATCTATTAATGGCTGTTTACCAATGCTTGAAACTACTGATTGAATCCTAACATTTGCTAATTGGTACATCTCTATTTTTTCTTTAACTCTTGACGTTATTTCTTTGCATTCCTTCTTATTTTCATGCTTCTTTTGTATTTTATTTTTCCATTTTCTTCCTTTCATAATACATTTAATCAACCCATATATAATTATGAATGATAAAATTATGCTTATCGTCCCTATTATAATTTCCAATATCCATGCTAATATTTCTTTTCCATTGTAAAGAATCTCGAAAAAATTACCTTCCAGAATCCATCTTGATTTTTTATTTTCTGCTTCTTTTTTCTTATCTTCTATTTCTGATAAATCTTCCATTGAAAGTTGAGTACATCGATGACCTATTGAGTATTCAAATACGTACCCATCTCTATCTAAAAACTTCAGTACTCCATTTACTATAATTGGCATTCTGGTGTAACATGTATTATTATATTTATAATCCGTAAAGATTGATTGAGGATGTACATGCTCACATTGTTGTATCCAGAAAAACCCCTCATGTAGTGATGCTCTAATGTCTTTTCTATTTAATAGAATGCGTGCTTTTTCTGATGGATCCATTGTACGTCTAATTGCATTAAATTCTTCTTGGTTTCTCTCACATGCTTTTTTAAATTTAGGTATTATATTTTTTTGAATTAATGAATAAATAACAGAACGAAACATGCTACTCCTTCTTAAATCGTTATATTTAGTCTGAAATACATTAATAAATAAAGCTTCCCATTGTTTATCATTTAGATCTACTACCATCATTCCTGCTTTGTATAAAAGTAATTGAGTTGCTATCCCTTTTATACTTTTTGCCATATCTTTTGGAAAATGTGGTAGTGTATCATATACTTCATAACTTATTTCTTCTTGTGTCCATAAAGGTTCTTTTAATTTAGCAAAATATCCTTTTCCTACACACAATTTGCTTGTCCTGATTCAAATATTTTAAATAATAAAATTTTTTTTATTTATAATTGTTATTAATTAGAAGAAATAATTTTTATTAAAGTTAAAATAAAAATTGTTACATAGCTAAATATATAAAAGATTTATTAGTCTTAATTAATATAAAAAATACAATTATTAATATTATAAAAAATTAAAAATTCAATGTGTTAAAATGGTATAATTAAAAAAAATATTTTTTTTGTTTATTTAATAAATAAAATAATTTTTGTTCAGTCTATTGTATTAAAAACTAAAAAATTGATATACATAATAAAAATAGTTTTTTTATAAATATGATATTAGAACTATTCATCTCTTCAAGTAATTTAAATGTTTAAATGTTTAAATGTTTAAATATTTGAACCTTTTTGATCACTGAAATGATCATTCAAATCATTATACCAAATATTTAAAATTTTTAAAAACAAAGTATTTGAATAATAGAAATTCAAAAAAAATTAAATTTTTAAAAATTAAACTTTACAATAAATAAATTTTTAATATTTTAAAAAGAAAGATAATATTAAAGTTAAAAAATCTTCAAATTAACACATTTTTTATTTATCAATTTAAACAATTTTTAAATATATATTTTAAATTCAAAATATTTTTTTTATATAAAAATTCTTTGAAATAAAAATAATTTATTAAAATATAATTTTTTTAATTATAATAAATGCCTTTTAATAAGAATAATTAAAAATAACATTTTTTTTATAGCATGCATAAATTAAATAAAAAAAATTTTAATAATTTATAGCATTTAATCAGTAAAATTAATTTTAATTTATGAGTACCAAAATAATTTTTTATTATACAGAAGCACTTACATACAAAAAATCAAATTTAACTGATCAATTGTAAACTCGCCCTCATCTTTGTCAGAAATGGAACATGAAGTCATATAAAAGCCAATCTCCCTCAAGGACAAAATCACTCTTTACTAACTCTTATATAATTCTTATCAACTATTATTAAATTTACTCACTTATTGTATAATTATTATTTTATATTGTAACTCTATTCTAAATAAAAACTTTAAATAAAAGCTACACCTTATTTATAACTTAAATAAAAGGAAGCCAAAAGAACTCCAAAAGGATTCTCACGGATTATAATTAGAGACATATTTTAAAAATTTTTTAAAAATATTTTTATTTTTAAATAAACTTTTTTTAAAAACCAAATATTAGAAAAATTAAAAAATTATATTTAAAAATTTTTATTTTTTATTTTGTGACTGTTTAAATCCAAATGTTTAACTTAATAAACAATTTAAATTTTTAGAAATTTGAACCTTTTTGATCATTGAAATGATCACTTAAATCACTACTCCAATACATTAGTACAATAAATAATAAAAAAAAACAACTAAAAATTAAAATTTTTCATCTTTTAATAAAAAAAAATAACCAAAATTATAAGTTATTTTTAAAATATAAATATTTCATCTATCAAAAAAATAAAAAAATTTTTCTTATTAATAATTTAATTGTTAAAATAAGTAATTGTTCAATCATATTATATGGTTTAAATAACTAATTTATATAAAAATAAAAGAATAATATATGTAGTAAAAAAAACATATAAAAGTATAATTTTTTTGAAATTTTTAAAATAATGAATTTTTTAATTATAAATACATTTGTTATCATATTTATAAAAAAATTTATTCTATTAATTAAATGATAAATAATGAAATTAAAAAATTTATTGATAAAAAAAATAGACTAACTTTTTTATTTAGTTGTTTTCAAATTTTAAAATGCTAAAAAGTTATTATTTAAAATATTTTAATCAGGGCAAGTAAATTGTGTGTAATGCATGACCACTTTTGTTACAATGTATCATGTTCCCTGATAGTTTTGTAAGTAATTCTGGTTCTTCTTTGAGCCATAAAACATTGTTTGGGCTTACTGCTAAGAGAGCTAATTCTGCTTCACAATTTTTATCTATAATTTTATACAAATTACGTAATTCTAAATGCCATTGATGTTGTTCTTTACATGACATCATTTGTGGAACTTGAATTTTCCATATTTCTTCTGTACCATTGTTACAATCTATAATTTGACTTAAACCCCAAACCAAAGAGCTACTTAACATTATTATACATAAGATTAATAATTCTATTTTTTTGTATGAGAAACTATTTCTAGATGATTTTACTCTCAACACACGGGATACCATTGGTTCTCTAAAATCTATTCTTACTGGTACTTTATTTTCTTTTTTATTATTTATTTGCTCAAATTCTATTGGTGCTATTACATCTGCTATAGATGTTTCAAAACTTGAACAAAAATTACCAGGTTTACAATCTTGAATTCTCTCTATATTTTCTTGATTTTTTAATTTCTCTTTGTACTGCAAAAATTGTGTTTCTATTTGCTTATCAAACGCTTCTTGACGATATCTTCCTTTCATAATTAATTGTTTTGCTTTATTTTTTATTTCTAATAGTGATTTTGACTCTACCCACTCTTCCAGATGGTCAATAATTTGCCATGGGAGCGTTGATATGTACTCTGTTTTTCCCCAAATTTGTAATGCTTTTATGTTTTTAATATCATTCGCATTCATTTCATTTATTTTTCCGTTATTAACATTACCCAATAGTATTGTTTTAGAAACTCCTGTAATAGCCACTGTCTTTTCTACGAATTCATGAAAATGTTTATTAAAATCAGATGACATATCCACAAAAGATCTTAATCTTTCTTTATTTACCATAAATCTATCTATCGGTGGTCTCAAATTGGTCTTTATGTATTCTATTATTTCTTTAAAAGTCATTTTATATTTGTTACAGTGGGTGATATCTTTATATAATTCTAAAGCTCTTTTTTTCAAATATTTTCTTAATAGTAATCCTTTTATTGCTTCTCTCTTTTCCATTGAGTGAGTTGAGAATGCCATATCTACTGCTTCTTCAAACTGTTCAATCCAATATTCAAAGTCTTCTGGTGATGATTCTTCAAATGAAGGTAAAATATCTAAAAGTATTGAATCATTTATTCTTTTTTCTTCATACATAATGAGTTCTTCTTTCTTTTTTTCTTTTTTATTAAATTTTTCTTTTTTCTGGATAGTACTTTCTTCTTCCTTACTTCTGTCTTTCAACAGATTTTCTACTAACTTTTCAACTTTTTCTAATTCTTTTTTCTTCCAGTGACTTACTATAATTTCTTCAATCTCCACAGTCCATTTTCCTACTTTGCGTAATCCATCAAGAATTACTTTTAATCCTTCCTTATTCTTTACCATTCTTGAAGTTCCTTATAGCGAATTTTTGCCTAAAATATACTAATATATAAAATAGCAAAGTTTATAATACAACACGTTAAATAACAAAATTAATTTTTGTTATGCCAAACTTATTTTATATACTCTAATTTAAGACGTATTATATAATAAAAATAAATGCCTTAAGTTGTTTAATTTTTTGTTTTTTTTGTTGTGCATATTAGATTGTAATATAATATCAAAAGTAATCATAAAACAATTTATTAGATAATAAATATTATCTAAAAAATTGACAAGAGAAACTATTGTATTATTATATTTATATTATGTTATTGCCACCATTTATTATATTTTGATAATGCAGATTTAAAAAAATATTCAAATGAAAAATTTTTTTAGATACTTCTAATTGAACAAAAAAGAAACATTAAAAATTAATTTATTTATATGTTTATTAAAAAAAATGTTTTATTTTATTAATATGATAATAATGCTTTTTTTTATTATAATAATTTTTTAGCATTGTTTATGTTTTTATTTTATTATATTTTCTTTAAAAAAATAATTGTTTAATAAAAAAAGTTGTTGTATGGAATCATAAAAATTAAAAAATTTCATTTTAATTAATAAAATTTATGATTGAAAGTAATTTTTTTTATATAATTTTGTGTAAACAGATATTAATAAAATGTATTTAATATTTTTTTAATTAAAACATTTAAAAATTTCATTTTTGATACATTATAAAAATAATTTTTTCAAAAAAGTTTATATTACAATGATAAAATTTAAAATTTAAAAGAAAAGAAAATTTTTTTTTAATAAATTTTTGATACTTATCCTTTTTTTTATCCATATAAAAATGTGTCAGATGCAGCAGGTAAAAATTTAAAAATTTCAATTATAGGTGATCCGGTTTCAACTACCATCGAGTACTACGTTTGAAAATAAATCAGCAACATTTGGGGAGATTCTACAGGATCAAGGATACAGAGGAAAATTGCTTCAAAAGTACCAAATAAATAGAACATGATTCAATAGGAAAAAATGCAGCAAATGAATAAACATGAAGCAGATAGGTAAATATGAAGCAAAAAAAAAAAGTGCCAAAGAATCAATAGATTTGAAGCAAAAAAGTAAATATGAAGCAAAAAAATAAATTTGAAGCAAATTTATCAAAAAATTGATATTTTTTTATTTTTTTTTTCAAGGTGACAATTTGGAAAATTTTTTACAACTTGTCACCTCAAAGTGACCATTTTAAAAAAATTATAAAGAAGTCACTTCAATGTGACAACTTCGTTAGACGAAATAAAACTTGCGAACTTGTCACATTGAAGTGACAATTTACTTTTCAGTGATAGCTGCTACATTTACATTTTTTATAATTATTTACTAAACAATTTTAGATATATACGCTTAGACATGTAGTATATTAAAAAAAAATAAAAATTTAAACTACTCTGAATTTAAAAAAAAATTAATAGAAAAATAGTAACTATGAAACCACTATTTTATTTTAATGTATTTATTTTAACACTATAAAAAAAATAATTATATTTATAAATTCTCAAAGACATTTTTTTTAAAATCCGTAACAAATAATAAATATTGTAGTTACATTTATAATTTATTAGAAAATTTACTTTTTATATATATAAATAAGCAAGGATATTTTTTAAATTTTAAAATTTTTTTATATAAAAAATTACTTGAGCATTTTATTAAATATTTTTATTGTTTTATAAAAATTTATTTGTAATATAATTTTAAAAGATTTTTTTTAAAAAATAAAAGTCATATTAAAATACCTAAATCATAAATGTTTTGAAAATAAATTTATTAATAAAATAAAAAAAAAATTTTAAAGTGGATTTTTTTTCGAATTAAAGTTTTATAATAAACTTTAATTTATCACAATTTTAAATATAAATTTTCGAATAATTTAGAAAAATAAAGTTATAATTATTAATAATAATACAATTATTGTAGTTTTTTTTTTCTTTTTAATTTTGCGTTATCTTTTTAATTTATTTGTAATAAGATAAATATCTAAAAAGACAAATCCTTGAATCATAGATTTTAATTAAATTTTCTTTTTCTTTTATAAATATGTTTTATAAAAATTTTGTTCAAATTTTTTAGAGATTTCACAAAAAAATTATTGAAAAAAAATTATTCCATTCCAATTATATTTTCCTCTGGTTAAAACTATTTTCTCAATTTTAACATTATTATTAGAACTTTAAAGATACAAAAAAGAAAATATAAATTTTTTGATGAATTCTAATTTATTAAAAATGTTTTTAGAAAAAGTATTTTTCGATTGTGTATAAATATATACAATAAACTTTTGTAAATATTGTTATGAATTTTTAAAAATTGCATTTTTCTTAACACTATTCTTAATACTAAAAAAATTATCAAATTTTAAATAAAATTTTTTACAATAATATTGAATAATTTTTAAATTAGTCAGTTTCATAAGATACTAACAAATGAAATAATTTTTTTTTTTCAACTAATCTTTTTTTTATAACATATTAAAAACATTGTCGTCACTATTAATATATTAAAAAAGAGATAGTAAAAAAAAGTAATTTTTTTATTAAAAAAAGATAATAAAGAAATAAATTTATTATTTGGTGTTTTTTCACTGTAAATTGATAAAAAATTTAATAATAATAGAAATTTTGATATTTTTAGTAGAAAAAATCATGTTTTTATTTTTAAAAATAGAGATAAAATTAACTGTTCTTAATTATACACTATCTAATAAAAGTAATTATATATTTGCTTTTACAATTAAATTAACTCACTACTTATTTTTTTTTTTATTTTTAATGTTAAAGTCAGAAATTATAAATATTTTTTTAATATAATTTTATAATTAAGATTATTTTTGAATAGAATTACAATTGATATTGTTACAATTGTTTAAAATTTTAAACAAATGTTGGAAATATTAATAGTATAATGAAAATCCTCTTAAGGGAGCCTCCTTGGCGCAATCGGCTAGGGCGTTCGGCTGTTAACCGAAAGGTTGGTGGTTCAAGCCCACCCGGGGGCGAAATATGCTTTATCTTTTTATAGTATAAGAATATAATTAATTTGCTGATAAGTACTTGTAAAAGTTTTATTTTTTGTATTTTTTTATAAATATTAAAATAATTTTTTTACAATTACATTTTTTTATAAAAAATAAAATACATTATTTTAAAAAAAATTGTTTTTAAAATTACATTATAATTTGTAATAATATAATTTTTTTAATTAATAATTTTGTATGCAAAAAAATTAGAATTAATCTAAAATTCTGTAATTTGTGTAGATTTTTGAAAAAACTCATACAATAAATTCCAACTGAATAAATATATAAATTTAAAATTTACATTAAATTAAATTTATTTATATAAAGAGTAAAAGGTATTACAAATAATAAGTTTAGCAAATTAAATATATTATTTTTCTTTTTATATATTCAAAAAACAAGAATTGTGTAATGTAAAAGTATTTAAAAGTATTCTGTAATTGTAATTGTTATTCTTGTATAGTTTTGTAAAGAAAAACAGTAGTTTTGTCTTTTGGAAAGAATTTAAATTATTATCTTTTGTAAGGAAATAAGACTTTTGGAGGAGTGGTAACCCTGTATAATTTTAAGTAATTATTTTGAAATTATTTTGAAATCTTTATATTTTTATTTTTTAATATTTTTAAATAATTTGTGTTTGTTTTTAGGGGTGAACGCCACTAAATTAATAAAATTTTTATTAGTTTTTAATTTTTCATGGCTAAAATATAAAAATTAAAATTATTATTTAATTTAATTAATTACATATATTTTATATAAAATGATTAAATTTTATTATTTATAATTGTAACATATTTAAAACTTTTTTATATTATTATAAAATTATGAAAAGTATATGATAAATATAAAAAAATTTTCATTGTTTTATAAAAAATTATTATAAATGTCCTTTATATTGTTATTATTATTTTAAATAAATTTCTGTTTTTTTTTTTTTTTTTAAATTATTTAACAAAACATAAAAAAAATTTTTTTAATACATATATATTAAAAACATATTTTTTTTTAGAAAATTATAAAAAACTTATCAATATATTGCCACATGCTGGGATTGAACCAGCGACCTTCGGTTTACAAGACCGACGCTACTACCACTGAGCCAATGTGGCTACGAGTGGTAGAATAAATTTTTGTAAATTTTTATTAAAAGTAAGAGAAAAAGTTGAATAAATATAAAAATTATTAATAATAACAGATCATAATTTTTATAAAAAAAAATTGATTTATTAGGAAAAAAGATTAGTCAGTTGATGTAGCCTTCCTAGCTCAGTTGGTAGAGCGTTAGACTTTTAATCTAACGGTCAGGGGTTCGAGCCCCCTGGAGGGCTGTATTTTTCTATGTTTTGCTTTTTAATTATAAAAACAAAAAATTGATATTTATTTATAATTATTTGAAACAATATTTTCTAACTTTTGCATTATATATTATATATTTTATAGTTTATTACAAAAAAATATCTCTGGAAATAGTTTCCTTCAATTATCTTATGCTTATAGGTAATATATTTATTACTATAGTAGTGCTTTTTAAAATTAAAAAAGTTACTTATACAATTTAATAAAAATAAATTTTAAGATATTTAATATTGGAATAGGTGGGGTGATTACGTATTAAGCAATAAATTTAAAAATATTATTTAATATAAAAATTTGTCTAAATAAAAAAAAAAATATTTTAAAAATATAATTAAAGCTTATAGTATTGCATGTAATAAAAAAATTTATGATTAATAGTAATAAATGTAAAAAAAATATATTTTACCTTTAACAATCCACTTTTAATAGACACATTTTCAAATTGATTTGTCTATAGAATCAAGAATTTTTATTTAATAAAGAAATCGTTTTCTTTAATTCCTATCATTGTTTAAACACTTCATTAAAATAAAAAAAAATTTCTAGAAGCATATTGTTTTTGATTAATTAAACAGTGATTAGAAAATATCATAACAAACCAGATGTGTTCGTTTGACACATTAGAAAATTATAAGAATTTTAAAGTTTGAACATGCTGAAACCTTCATGCAACCTGATTCCTGAGTAAAATGTTGTTGTTATTGTTTATATTATCAATATCTAATGTTCTCTGTAATTGTGTTGTGAATATTAAGCAAATGGTTTTGTATCGGTTTAAGATTTCGTTTCATAATTTTTGTTCCTGTTTGTGAAATACGTACTTTTCAAAAGTAACATGCGTAGTATATAAATATTTTTAAGTTTACACTATTGTAATTTTGTTTTTTATTGAAATGGATAAGATATAAACTGATAAAGATATCCAACGTGCTTTATAGAAAGTGATGATAAAAATTATATTTCTTTTTAAAATGATACTGAAGATGAAACTTTTGTTCCAGATACTGTTTTTGACAATGAAAGTAACTTTGCGGAAACAGCATCTGAAAATGATGACAAGAAATTGTTTAGTAATGATGAAAACCCAATTGATAACAAAATGAATAATACTAGTAATTCAATTAATGAATATATTCGTAAAAATGGAACTATATGGAAAGCAGAACCATACAAAACAGGAAGAACTAAACGACACAATTTATTAAAAGGCAATATTCATAAAGTTGTTCTTCCACCAGGAAAAATTATTACGATCTTGTTTATAATTTCAATTTATTTTTCGACAACACTGTTTTAAAACTTATCGTAAAGCACACTAACTCTGAAGCTATAAAAGTTTTACAAAATAAATGAAAACCAATAGACATTATAGAGTTACGAACTTTTTTAGTTTTATTTTTTAACTACTGGTGTTGATAAACAAAACAAAGTAAATTTTAGAGAATACTGAGATCCATGATTTGGTAACCCTAAATTTCGTGCCACAATGAAAAAAAATCGATTTGCGGTTGTTCAACGTTTTCTAAGATTTGATACTGAAGATACTAGAACTAATAAAAAATCATAAGATAAACTTGCAGCTATCAGAGAATTGTGGAAAAATATAAATCACAAATTACAAAAATTATATTTACCTGGTGAAAACATTACAATAAATGAGCAAATTACATCATTTCGTAGACGTGTATCGTTCAAACAATATTTATCAAGTAAGCCTAGTAAGTCTGATTTGTAGATGTGGTGGGTTTCCGATAGCAAAACAAGCTATTCTTTGTATGAAATCCCATATCTTGGTAAAGAAAAGTCATAAAGAACAGAAAATTTAGCTTTTATAGTTGTTAACAAATTGTGCCAACCTTATTATAGAACAAACAGAAGCATTACATTTGATAACTATTTTACTAATCTAGAAGTTGCAGATTCAGTACTTAAAAACGGACTGACAGTAGTGTGTACTATGAAAAAAAATTAGCGTTGTATACCTTAAAATTTTTTGCTAAGCCAAACCTGTGATATTTAAATTAATCTATTTGGATTTCGTAAAAATATGACATTGGTTTCATATGTGTCTAGAAAAAACCGTGCTGTCATTTTATTGTCTACTATGCATTATACTAGTAAAGTAAATAAAGAAAATAAAAATAAATCTGAAATAAATCTCTACTATAATGTAACTAAACGTGGTATAGATACTTTAGATCAAATGAATCATGAATACACAGTTCGACGTAGAACAAACAGGTGGACAGTAGCTTTTTTTCAAAATATTATTGATGTTGTTGGTATTGCATTTTACATTTTATGAAAAAAATTTTATCCTACTTGGAATCAACGAAATAAGTATTCTCAAAGAAAAATTTTTTTACGAGAAATAGTAACCCAACTTGTAAAAGCTCATATACATTTACGAGGAAGGAAAGGTTTAAACAAGTGATTGATGTAGGAAAATTATTAATAAAATAACATTATATAAATAAAAAGTTACCTAAAATAATTTAGTCTACTACTGAATATTTTAGATTAATTTAATTTTAATCACCAAGTGTCACATTGAAGCAATAAAAGATGTTGCAGATACAAATAAACAACAAAATGCTGTTCAATTTATTGAAAAATCTAAGGCAAAGAAAAAGAAGCGCTGTCATATTTGCCCATCTAAATTTTTAGAATTTCAAAACAATGTTGTGATAAATGTAATCTTAATGTCTGTTCTGAGCATTTAATCAAAAAAATAATTTGTAAAAATTGTAACTAAAATAATTAGTCCTTTTAATAATTTTTAAAATTTCTTGATAATAGATTTTTAAAATTTTTAATGATGTGTCTGTTGGACACTACTGGACAGATACGTTACAAACATATACTGGGTTGTTAAGAGTTATTATAATAAATGATCTTAAAATATATGATTAAAATTTTTTAACCAGGTTGTAAATATATATCATAGTAAAATGAGAAACTATTTAAACTAAATAGTTTTATAATATTTGATTATTCATAACATAAAATTTATATTTCATTAAAATTATTATTTGTAATTATCTAAATTATTATTAAATATTAATTTATTTTTATAAACTAAAATTAAATCTTTATTTATAAAATAATGCTATAATAATTATTATTTTATGATTTATTTTCAAGGTTGTAGCAACATTTTAAGTTTAAAAAAATTTTGTTAAAATTTGATTTATTCAATTTTAATTACCTAAATTAAATTTTAAAAAATCTTAAGAATTTTAAAATTTGCAAAATACAAGGAGTACCCAAAAGTAATGTCGTTTTTTCGCACTGAATTTTTGATGACTTTTAAGCCAAATTTGTAAAAAACATTTTTTAAAGTGTAACTGATTTCTTAAATTTTATTCTATACAAAAACTTTATTTTTCTAATAACCATGAATGGAATGGTAAGAATAAAAACCAAAAAAATGTATTCACGACATTGCATGTTGTATAAGTTTTGAAACGTTAACAATACTATAACACCTACAAAAAATATTTACAATACCTACAGAGAACACTTTAGTGTTTGCAAATTCCAAAGATAGTTTTTAAAGTTTTAATCAGGTAATTTGTACCTTGTTTAAGAAAGGCATCATCGCTAGATAATGATGTTTTTTTTCAAGCAATTAAAGCCAATCCCTGTCAAACAGTTGAAAAAACAGTCATAGAAGCTTAATTCAATCTAGTCAACAGTTCAAAGACATTTAAAACAATCACCTTGTCAAAAGTTGCATAAAAAAACATTACTTTTAAGTACTCCTAATAACTTAATTTAATAATTTTAATCAAATAAAATTAATAAATTTATTTTTATATAATAAGAAATTTGATTTTAATTAATATTATTCATATATGTTTTTGTAAAATTATTTTAAAAATGTTGATAAAAAATAATATAGTTTTTCAAAAATTCTTAATATTTAATAAAGCAGCTCCAATTTTTAAAATTTTACTGAACAAGAAAAAGTCACAACTTTATTTGTAAAAATATTTAGAAGAATTTAAAAAGGTTTTTGGACCAAACTTCAAGAGAGAAATTAAAGTCTTTAAGGATACAGTTACAAGTTTGGTAGAAAGAAATTTTAAGATAATAACGTTTAATAAATAAAAAAGTGGAAATATTTGTTTATCTTTTTTATAAAATCAGAATTTGGATTTAAAAAAAAATTCCGTTATAATTAAAATTCAGGAATTCTTGATAAAATTGTGGAAAATAAAAGTTGAGACAAGAATTATGGATAATTTCAATTATAGAAGTTTAAACATTTTTGAAAATTTTTAAGGTAAAGATTTTCTTGGTTTTTCTTAGAAGATTTGATGTTTCTGTTGGTTTAATAAATATGAATTATAATAAATTGGATCAAAAAGTTAACACAAAACTACTTGTAACTAAATTAAACGAGGCTATGATTTTTCAATTGCATTCTAAGTAAGACGTTAATTTTAATGATTACAAATTCCTTCTTAAGGCTCTAAATGATTTATAAACTAAAAAAAATATGAATAATGTTTCTTTAAAAATAAAATTAGCTTTTTTACATAGAAATGATTATAGAATTGTTAAAGAATTAGCCAAAAAAATTATTAAAGTCGCTAAGATGTTATATTCTAACATGAAATATTATAAGAGATGCAAGATGGTTACTGGTTTTTTTTGTATTAAGTTTGGCACTACTTATCTTACGACTTAAAAAAAAATGCTAAGTGGAATCCCCAAGAAGTGTTGGAAATTATAATTGCCAGAGAGAAACAAATAGGGAATGGTAGATCATTGGATTAAAAAGACATGTTGAAAATAAAAAAATCCAGAAACAATATCAAAAGTGTTGAAAATGTGGATTAACAAATCATAAAAAAAAAGATTGTAAGAAAATGATAAATAAAATGTCAAATACACTCAAACATGTTTTTGTGTGGTTTTTTTTTGTGCGATTTTTTTTTGTGCTATTTTTTTGTGCTATTTTTTTTGTGCGGTATATAAAAATTTCAATAAAATTGGAATATAAATTAAATTCCATAATTGCATAATTCAAATCCGCTAAATTAAGTAATTAATTAAAAAAAATTTTACGTATGTTTTAATTTTTAAATCTAATATTAAACTAAATTTTAAAAAGTTCGGCGAGATTCCAAATAGCTGTCAAGCTTCGTGTCTTGCTTTTGTTTAAAAAAAAAATTCCTAGTTATTTTGTAAGGTTTCGGGTTATTTCCTACGTGAGACTTTTTTATGCGGTCTTTTTTATGCGGTTCCTATCTACCGCACAAAAACAGGTTTGAGTGTATTTTAACTAAGTTGCGTAATAAGATCTACAGAGTGTCCCATATTATACAGAACCGTTTTTTAAAACTTTAATAACTTTTTTCTACTTAATTTTTTTGATAATTTTTTTTTATCTGATATAAAATTGTTTAGATTATAATATATTACAATAACGTTCTTATGAAACAACTTTAAACTAAACTAATAATTCAGCTATATTATGATATTTATATTTATTTTTATAATACAAGCATCTCTATTTTTAAATTTTATTATATTAGGTATAAACGATAACATTATCTTAATGCTTTTCACGTAGTTTAAAACATTTTTTGTCTTTTAAAAAACACTTTTACAACTTTTTTTAAGAGTATTTTGTTTCATGTAAGTAATTGATTTTTTAATATTGTTTTTAACATTATCTAAACTTTTTGACTAATTCCAAAAAAATCAGGTGCAGGTATCTGACAATCGCATTAGTCGGTTAATATCTCTTTTTTAAAATATTAGTTAGTTACCGAAAATTGATTTTAATAAATTAATTATTTCTTAAGCTATATATTAAATCATTTACTGTAACTGTTTTACCTATTTAATTTCTTAAATATTGACTAACAGTGTGTTTTGATGTAATACCACGCTATACAGTTACTTAACTAATTTATGAATATTACAATTAAGAGATAGAAGAAACAATATAAAAAATTATAATTTTAAAACTAGTAAATTAATTCATTTTTATGTTAAAATATTCTCTTAAAAATTTTCTTAAATACAGTTAATTTTACAAAAAAAAATGTTTTTAAACTATTAAAAGATAATAATTAGAAAAATTTAAATAATTTCAAAAATGTATTTTTAAAAATATTTGAAAAAAAAATTAGAAAAATTATAAATGTTTTATTATTCATCGATTGTTTCTTTAAAAAAAAATCTTTAACATTGTTTATATAATTTTATAGATGATTCTCTATAAAAAAAATCATTTAATTAATATTTTCTAGAAAAAAAATTATTAATGTTTGAAAAATTGCTGAGTTACTTTTTATACAACCTGTATTTAAAAGTAAAGTGACTGAAAACTGTTTGCATTTAATTTATTTTTATTTTGTTTTAGATTAGCTATAACTTGAAAAATAACTTTTTTTTTTATAAATTATTTTAGTAGTATTTATTAAAAACTAACAAATAAAAAACTATATGGAGACTGCGAGGATTGAACTCGCGACTTCTCGCATGCAAAGCGAGCACTCTACCACTGAGTTAAGTCCCCGACATCCATCCAACTATCAATTAAAAATAATACAAAATCTTTTTCAAATAACAAAAAATTTTTAATTTATTATTTTTAAACTGTTTAAAGTAAAATAGTGAAAAATTACATTTAATTTTTTTTTAAAATTGTTTTAAAAAATTTTAAAAAAAAGGAAAAGAAATAAAAAAAATTAATACAAAATAAAATATAATTTTTTAAAATATAAAAAAACTTATATTTTCTAAGCAATAATTACAGTTGAATTATCAATATTTTTCCAATAAAAAGCAATTGAAATCAATGACATTATTTTTTTATTTATGATAAAAAAGTTTGTTTTTTCTTGTCAGATTTTTTTCTTTGTGTTAAACTTTTTTATTTTTACTTTCCGTTTATCTATTTATCCTAACTTATTTTATTCTATCTTGAATTATTGAATTGATGTAAATTTTTTTATGATTTTAAGTTATAAACATGTGTTGTAAGTGTATGAATTCTAAAAATATAATGAAATTTAAATAAATAAAAAATATGAAACTGTGTCATATTTATAGTATTGTTTATAAATTGAGAATGTTTTAAAAAACTAAGAATATTTTAAGAACAATATTATGTCATTATTAGAAAATATAAAATTTTTTTATTATAAAACCATGGAAAATTATCTTCAAGCATGATGATAATTTTTTATAAGATCATTATTTAACAAATTTTTTAAATAAATACTTAAAATGAAATAGCTTTATCTATTTTTAGTATCTATTTTTTTTTTATTAATTTTTATATGTTTACCAATTTTACATTAAAACATGTATCAAATTATTTTTTTATATTTTGATATTTACAGCTTTTAAAGTACTATCTATCTTTTAGTTTGATTTTTTTGATGAAAAAAAACGTTTTATAAAAACATAAAAAATTAAAAAAATGTATTTAAATAATTAAATAAAAAAGTATAATTATAACTGTAAAGATTTATTAAATTTATAGTAATAAAAGGCTTGTTTAATAATATTTATAAGAGATAAAAGGGTTTCTTGACGAGAGTGGGATTCGAACCCACGCATCCGAAGATATCAGTGCCTTAAACTGACGCCTTAGACCGCTCGGCCATCTCGCCGTGACTTTCTAACAATAATTATTTACCATTAAAATATGCTTAACGTCAGTAAATATTACTATTAAAGAATAATTTAATTGAATTACAAAATAAAAAAAGTTGTTTCTAACAGTTATAAAAAAAATTTTTTATTACTTTAAAAAATAATACTTGTATTATTCTAATTTTAAAATTTATTACTTTAGTAAAGTAACTTTAATGTGAAATTTGAATAACATTAGCAATACTTTTTTGAAAATTTTTTAGTATCGACTAAAAGTGACGTCTAAAATAAAAAAAAACACTTTTTAGCTTTTTTTTTATAATTTTAATGAAAATAAAAGATTGTTTCGTCTAGTAAAATCTACAGGTATTTTGTCCAAGTTTTTATTGAACACACTAATATTAAAATACAATAAATCAATATAAAATTAAAATCATAATAAAAGAATTATGAAAACATTATTGTCTTTTAGAAAAAATATAAAAGATTTAGATTGTAAATGTAAAATCATTTAATATTATTATATCATTTTATTGTAAACTTATTTAACCCTTAAACGATATCATGGGTGAAATTTCACCCCAAAAACAATGTAATTTAATGTAATTTTTTTTAGATGATAGCTTTTAAGGGTTAATTGTCATATTTTAGGATAAGACACCAATCAATATATTTTATTTATATTATAATAAATTTAACTCCCCATAAAAAACAATTATTAAAAAATTGTTAATGTTCATAATTTTATAATGAAAATTCAAATAGATTTTTCTTAAAAGTTGCTTTTTTCCCATTATTTTTTTTACTTATTTTAAATTGTTTTCGTAAAAATTTACTTATCCTAATTTCAAAATTTTCTTTATTTGTACTTTGATAAACAAGGGATTATGAAACATAAAAAAATCTTTTTTTCATATAATGTAAAGAAGTTTTTCCAGAAATTTCTGAGATTCGATATTCAAAACACAATTTCTTAAATAAAATACGTGCACTTTTTTTCATTATAAAAAGATATATTTTATTATTTTGTTTCATCTTATGTTTTATTCTTTTCATTTAATTCCTTTTTTATTTGTATTTATATTAAAATAGTTTACTATTTCATTATTTCAAAAAATTATTTTTTTTTTAATACTTTATCAATTCAATATTTCGTTTTTTGAATAATTCAGTAAGTTATATTCTTAATATTCTATTTTAGTTTTTTTATTTCACTCATGTAAACTTGAAACAACCTATTTTAAAACTAAATTGTGTTTCCATCTATTCTTCCATCTTTATTGGATTTATATATTTTTCCATAAGTTTTTTTTTAGTCTTAAGTCTTTTATTAGAATTTACAATCCAACATTAAACTTCTTCCAGTACTTTAAAAGGTTAAGTTGTTCTTTTTTTTCTATAAAAGTTGAAAGCTAACTTTGTTGCTCTTACAAGAGATATTGTTTACTTAAATTCAGCTAGATTCATGTTTTTATCAATCAAAGCCGGAGAAACTTTATTAAATTGAATGCCTGATGAAATAATTTGAGTTGTACCAAATAATAGTTCAAATGGTGTAACTTGGGAACTTTCTAAAACTATTGTGTTGTAAAAATATCAACAAAGTTCCAGATAATCATCAAAATTTTTTATTTTTGTCTAGCTGTATGCATTTGTTGAAAAATGCTTTTAATATATGAAATGATATTCCTGTCAATGAATTTTCTTTATGATCATATTTAGTTGTAAATTTGGTTTAAATCTTCTTTTTTTTAAATAATTCATCTAATTTTAGGGTAGTAATATAAGAAACATTTTACAAACATACTGATTTTGGATACATAAATTTATTAAAAAATGAAATTAATTGCTTTTTTATTTCCTTTACAACTACTCTTTTTAAACTTGATATTATACAAAATCTATTCAATGAATCTACAAACATCAAAATATACAGGGTGTATAAAAAATAAGAACCCACTTTTTAACTCTAAAAGCTTTTTTTCCTCTTGATATTTATTTTTGATTTATTTTTTATCTGATAGAGAATTGTTTACAATGTAATATATTACAAGATCATTTTAAAGAAACAATTTAAAATCAAATTAAAGGTGCAAATATATTAAAATTTTTATATTTATTTATATAATATAAAAGCTCTATTTTTTAATGATGTTACATTATGTACAAAGAATAACATAATTTAAATGTTTTCCACGTACTTCATGACTTTTTTAGCTCTTGAATACACATTTTTTATTACTTTTTTTTAATTCTCTCAACAATTTTATTAAATATTGTCAATTTTTATAAAAAAAAAAAAAACTTTTTAACTAGGAAAAAATAAAAATTAAAAAATTTTAATATTTTAAAAAATGTGTTATTCAAAATGTTTTCATAAAAAATCGGAAACATTTTAAATGTTTTACTAGGGAGGCTTCGCCCCCCATTTACGATTCCTGACACATAAATATATATCTAGTACATGTATAAACTACTACTTTAAATCGCCGCCACAAATTACTACTATAAATGATAGATATAACTTTTTTTTAAAAACAAAAAATAAAAAAACCTTCTTGATATTGTTATTTGATTAAATTGTTAGAATTTTGTTAGATTATTAGAATAAATTTTTATATTATGAAAAATACTTAATGATAAATTATTTATTTATTAATATAAATATAAAAAAAAACTTTTAAGTTTGTTTTATCACATAAAAAAAAATTATCAAAGTACAACACCTGGTAAAAAAATTTTTTCTTTTGTATCAACCAACTTATTTAAAGAACGAAAAAAAATTTAAGCTTGATTTATACCTTAAAAATGTAAAACTCATAAATGTCCCAAGAAGTGTTTTTAAAATTTAATAAAAGTTTTGCTTCATTAAAATCTTTTTTTAAAAATGACATCATCAAAATTGTTTCTTTTTATTGTTTCTGTTGTAAGCGCCGCCTATATTTTAATCCTTAAAAACTTACTTTAAGATATGTAAAGGGGATATTTTGTATTATCCTTAGGTTTGTTACCCTCTTCTAATAAATAAAATTATGTATACTTATCTTTGTGTTATTTATTTCCTTTAAAAATTAACTGCCGCGCTAACACTGTTGAAATGACTATATCTAAGTCAAAAATAAATTTTTTTACTAAAAAATAAATAAAATGTGTATTTTTTATGTATTTATAAATAAAACTATCTAAGACTGTTTAAAAAAATATAGTAAGAAATGATGATATTATTGTGTTTAAAAACGACTAAAATCTGATGACAATAGAAAGAAAAACATATATAAAGCCACCTATTACTTAATACCTTTCATTTATTGAATAGCATTAAGTCATAAATCCCCATAAACTAATGATTGTATAATTGTAGGGTTTTATTGTAATAATTATTATTAGTATCTAAAATAACTAAAGGCCTTATATAGTAAATTCCTCATAACATTTGTAAGTTAAAATATTATTATTATTGAATTATTTAAGTAATAGGTGGCCACTTTTGTTAAAACTTATTATCATTATTAAGGATAGCCCAAAAAAATTAGAAAAATAGTGACAAGCCTATTTTATAAAATTTTACTATACCATGACAGCAATTTTTTATTTTTTTTTGTTTAAAAAAAAGTTATTGCCATTTTTGTAAAAAAAATTTTTAGTTTACACTTTATTCCAAATTTTTTTTTATTTCAGAAATGTACGTTGAAAAAACAGAAGAAGAGTTGGAAAAACTTATTGGAATTGGAGATTCTGATTCTGTATGTAAGTTTGGCTTTTTTTTAATATATAAGTAACCTTAAAAATATGTATATAGTTAACCTCTTCAGGGACAACTTTTTCTAATTTTTTAAGGAATACTATTATACAGGGTGACACAAAAGTAAAGATCTACTTATTTCTTTAAACTGTTTGTTAGAATAATTAGAATATTATATTAAATTATTATATAATTTTATTATTATTTAAATATAAGGTTTTTTTATAATAAACAGTTTATACTCATAGTGTATACGAACATGGCGTCCCCGAATGTTATCAATCATATGATGACTTATTTGAATCAACAGAAACCCTTAGTTTGGTTAGAACGTAGTTATAGCTTATTGACCAATTTTGAACCTACTCGACAAGTCGAACTGCTACTGCAATACTTGACACCTGATTTACGTGATATGATAATTGCTGAACCCGAAGTACATACGTTGGAAGAAGCAGTGCATTTATTAAGAGAGTTTTTTGGAGATACTAAAACTGATTTACCAAGGTCTTTGTTTAATTTGCGCATTAACAAAAATGATTTTTTAAAATCATATGGCTTAGCTATGCGAGCAGTAAAATTACTCAAAACGATATTTAATGCAACAGACGAGGCTGTGGAATTGGCCGCTTTAACAATTGCAATGTTAAATTCTAATGAGAAATTTCTTAAAAAATGGTTTATTGATGCTGATACTCTTTCACCGGAAACATTGAAGAATTTTGAAATGAATAATAGGAATTGGTGGATGGATAAATTTTCACATCCTCATAATTCAGGTAAACCTAAATTTAGTGTAAAGAAAGAACCTATTGATATTGATGTGAAAAAGAAACATGACAAATTTTATGTTACAACTAAGATATCACCACCTGTTCAACACAAAAAACAATGAAAACCGATGAAGGATACACCTGCTTTATTAGATCCTAAATGGAGAGAAACTATTCAGTTAAATGGTACTCCTCATCTCTGTATTTTGGATACGGGAGCTACTTTTAATTATATTAGCATGCCTTTGGTGAAAGAATTAGGTATTTCATAGAACCCTAATACAACGATAGCTATTGATCAAATTAAATCCGGATCAATTACTTGTTATGGATCTTGTTATATTGATGTTACAATGAAAAATGGTAAAGTTTTTCGTAATATACAATTCTTTATCTGGGAAGATGAAAAACTTATGTTAGGATATTTGACTATAGATGTTATGGGTTTTATTCCAAAATTTGATAAATCTACTATTCCTTTAGACCATGCTACCACAACAGTAGATACTTCTTCTCATAAAATACTAGTAGAGGATAATGTTCATGAGTCACTGGAGGAGGTAAATGTTAATGATAACTTACATTCAACCAATTTAGGTACCACTGAAAAAAGAATTCATTTAAATGTAGAACATACGGAGAATTTTGTACCAAAATTAGTTTCTGCCAGACCTGTATATGATTTGGAATTATTAGAATTATTCAAAAAACGGATTGCTTTGGAAGTTTCAATGGGTTATTATGAAAGAATTCCGAGAGAACAAGTTAAAAATTCGTTGTGGAATGTAAACCACACCCAATTTATTTAGTATAAATTATACCATCTCATGATAGTTAGTCAGTCTTAAGTCGGTGAATGATTATTGACTATGATAGTTATTTCTTATTTATAGTTTGATTGATTCATGACAATAAAAGTGTTAAGTATATCTATATTTTGTTTATTATTTAGAAGTTAATAACCGCTAGCCATAACGAGGTTCCACCGAGATCCTCTTAATTAATTTGAAAATTATAGATAAAGAGGTAAGAACAATTTAAGAATATTAAGACACGAGAAAAGTTTAAGTGAATAGGTGAGATAAATAATTTTTAAGGTTTCAGCGGGGCCAACAAGGTCCAGGGGGGATCCTAAACAAATTTCAATTGTTTAGATGAGGGGGATATTTAATATTACTCCGAGTATATAATTAGTATTATATGGGTCTACTGTGATGCAAGTAGGAGTGAAATTCCTGAGATAGAAGAGGTTAACTATCTTGGAAGGGGGAACCGTACAGTAGCAAATACTCAGAGAGTAGGAATATGAGATTTAGCGAAATGACGGAATGCCCTAGGCACGTGCAGGAGTTCCTACACACCGATTTTGTAGATATTATTCCGAGTGGCCATAGGAATGATATCGAAGAACGGTTGATGGTAGATCACTGGCGTTTATAAAAGGGTTATAAACGGGGGGTACTCCAAAATTTGTTTATATAGTGGTTTATCATCGGCGGAGGCTATTAGGAGTACAAAAATAGAGAAAATTTAAGTAAAAGTACAATAAAAAGGTATTAGGGGGATCATTATACGAGAATGATCAGAGAGCACACAGTAGTTCAGATTTCACTCTGAAACGGAAAGCTGAAACAATTAGAGAAGGACACGTAATAACTAGGGAATTAAGAAGAAAAAATATATATGTTCATAAATAATAGGGAAAGTATCTCATAATAGCATTAGATAAGAAAAACATTCTTTTGAGAATGTATTTGATTAGTTTAAAATTATGTAACAAAATGATAAACATTTGAAATAATAATTTGAGAATAACAACAAAGAATGTTTTAATAAATAAAAATTAAAAACATTTAACATGAGATACAATAAAAGAAAATATAGATGCTTAAACAAAATAAAATAGATCCCATGACCTATCAATCTATAAATAATCTAAATAACCATCAAATCTCTGTCATTTTACCGTTTTTGCTAAACAAAATTCAAAATTTACTAATACTTATCAATCATGAATCTATCAAACCAAGTTGCTGGAGTCGATGGACGTCAAGGAGAACCTTATGGATTAAAACCACTTAAGTACTATATGAATCCAGACGACATGGAGCCGTCTGTAGCCCAAATAGAGCTTTTCTTCAAGAATACCATGAGAAAGATTCGCAATCAATGCGAAGGTAAAACGGAAATGGAAAAGGATCGAGAAAAATGGAAAGATATCTTTGAAGAATTAATTGAATTACCTATTGATAACTCCGTTTACACCTGCTACAGAAAGTTAAGAGAAGAAGCAAAAAAGTCCAAGTTTGAACTTTTAGTTGAGACAGTCAAAGAAGTTATTTTAACAAGAAAAAAATCGAAAGTCAATCCTAATTCCATAAGAGATATTAAACAAGGTCCGTGTGAAAGTGTCGAAAGTTATAATAAGAGATTTTATAAAGCCTTGAAAGAATAGGAGATTGAGTTAGACAGGGAAATCACTGGGATATTATCCCCGAGCGATCCATCGCCACGAAAGAATCAAAAATATTTGAGATCTGAATTATTCTACATCTACAAACAAGGATTACAAGACAAGATTCGATCAAGATTTCCTGCTCTCCAAGTAAATGATATGTGTTTGGACAACGCCATGAACCAGGCCATTGGCATTGAAATAGAAAATAACAGACTTAACGATTGTAGTCAAAGAGCTAACACTAACCCAGAATTTTATGTTAATCAAAATAGAAAATCAGAAGATAACAATAAAACTTGTTATAACTGTGGTAAAAGAGGTCATTATAGAAAACATTGCAGAAAACCTAGGAATTACTTCTGACACGGGACAGTTAAATGTTGAGGACAACAATTTTTAAAGCAGGAAGGCGTTGTGGAATGTAAACCACACCCAATTTATTTAGTATAAATTATATCATCTCATGATAGTCAGTCAGTCTTAAGTCGGTGAATGATTATTGACTATGATAGTTATTTCTTATTTATAGTTTGATTGATTCATGACAATAAAAGTGTTAAGTATATCTATATTTTGTTTATTATTTAGAAGTTAATAACCGCTAGCCATAACGAATTGTTCACAAATAACAATAGTTTCAAAAGGAAAAGACGTTCGTATATGTGGTTCTTACGTTCGTCTTAATCAATTTATTAAAGATGGACCTCAAATGGATATGACAAATATTTTAACAATATTAGCTACACCAAAACATCAGTTTAAATACCTTTCTCAATTAGACATCAAAGATGCTTTTAAACAATGTACTTTGCCAGAACATATTTTAGATGCTGCTGTTATTACCACAACAGAAGGTTATTTTAGACCCTTGAAAGAAGTTTTTGGTATTAAATCTATTCCCAATTGGTTTGATTTAGAACTTGCTACACGTTTTAAATATCTTCCAATAGTACGATATCTAGATGATATCATAATCATGGCTGAAAGTTTGCAACAACATGATTCTATATTAAGTCAATGTAGAACAATATTACATGAGTGGAACTTACCTACTAATCCAAAAAAAGAAAAGATTTTAGTTCCTGAGGTGGAATTTTTAGGACATTTTATCAGAACAGATGGCACTGTTACGCCTATGTCTAAATATAGTGAAGCACATTATACCAGACCAACTTCTAATGCTACATTACAATCATTTAATGGGCAAGTTACTTATTTAAAACATGCTTTTCCTGATTTTGCTAAAACAATGAAACTTCTTTATGTTAAAGGAAATAAAACATTTTTTTGGAATAGTGCTAGAGAAGAAGCTTGGTTGAAAATGTTAAACAATTTTAAAAATTTACATACGTTTACTTGTATTAATGGTCCGAAAAATTTTATTAAGATAGTACCATATGCTGATGAGACAGTTGTTTCTGTATTGCTTTTTTGTGACAATAATTTATTTTATTCAGCTTCTAGGGTTTTACAAAACAGTGAACTTAACTATCATATTGAAAATAAACTTTTGTTAATAACTACAGAAACGTTGAAACTTTTACGTAATGTTATGTTAACAAGAAAGATAGTTGTAGTCGTACCGTCTACTCAAACAGCAAAATTGTTAAATGACTATGTACAACATGGTAGCATCACAGTTAAAAATAATACATTTCGTCGTCTTATTGTTCAAACAATTCCTTTTGATGTATCATTTATCAAGGAACAGCGCAAACGTGATGACACAATAAATTTACAATGTGATGTACCTTTGTTACTGGAAGAATCATTACTAGTTAATGATGAGGTTCTTTTTCCTAAAGATCAAGTTAGACAAATGTTGAAAAATGATGGAATTTTAAACCTTGTATTAGGAAAGAAGTTGTATTTATTACCTTCTCAACTCAGGAAACGACAATTACAAATTAAAGATGATTTGTTATGGATTGATGGTAAGATGTATATCTCACAAAGTTTAACAAAACCTTTTTTACAATTTATTCATAGTTTTCATTTCAGTAGATGTCACATGATCAAAAAGATATATAAAGATTATGTTCTACTTAATTATTCTAGATTGGTTGAGGATTTTGTATTAAATTGTTCAACTTGTATGCAGGCTAGGAGAAATAAAAATGCTTGTTTCAAATCTTTACAAGTCCCGATAACATACAATGAAAGAATTTATTTAGATAATGCTCAATATGGTTCCCTTACATTTTATAATATTTATGAACCATTTACTAGGATGTGTTTTGCTAAAAGAATTGATAATATGTCAGCATCATCTATTATTTCTGTAGTAGAAAAATACATTGAAGAAAGAAATACACCACAATTACTTATTTCAGACAACCATAAACCATTAATATCTCGTCAATTTGAAGATTATCTTCATAGAAGAAATATAATTCATTTAAGAAGTATAGAGTACCGTTCTGTTAGTAATGAAGCGTGTGAAAGAGCGATTCAAACTATTAAAGAAGGGTTGAAGAGAAATTTAACATTAGATGATAGTGTTTTCTGTGCTAATATGACATTAAAGGAGGATGGTTTGTCTCCACTTGAAAAGTTCAAATTACTACAACATATGAAACCACTATCGTCAGAACAATTACGAAATCGTTATTCTACAATGAGTGCTCTTTGTTCTGGAGATTGTTATTTTAAGAAAAGCTATTCTGACGACAAATTTTTGTTTGGTAAATTGAGACAAGTTATTGGATCTTTTTATGTCATAGAACATGATAGTCAATTTTATTTACGGAAAAAAGATGCTGTTAATATTATCGATATCACTTATTTGGGTGAAACTTCTTCTGTTCCTAGATGGGAAATTCGTGATATTATGAAAATGATGGGGAAACAAGAGAGAAAAGAAGATGAAATAGTTATTGATTCAGATTTAGAACCAGAAGCAAATGTACTGCTTGAAGATTTCCAATTTATAAAACTTACAGAGAATAAAACGATTTATGAAGAAATGATGAAAAGGAAATATGCTGTTGCTACTGATGCTGGATGTAAGACTGGCAAATATGCAGCAGCTTTTTTGATGGAAATGAATCCAACTACGAAGTCAATGTCAAAGTTAGATCAAATAAGAAGAGAATGTGGACCCAATGCCAGTGCGCAATTTTTAGAAGTTAATGCTATAATCAAAGGTTTAGAATTAATTAAGCCAAATAATTTATGTAATATTGAAGTCACTTTCATAATTGATTCAGATTATGCTGCAAAGAAATTCGCTGTGATAAATAGTTGGAAACAAGGAAATTTTATATTGGCTAATAAATCTATTGCTAAGCATGTCACTCATTGGTTAACAGTTTATAATTTAGTTCAAGAAATTAATATTACCCCAGTTATAATCAAAGTTAAAAGTCATTCTAAATTGTTTACCTAACGACTTGGTTGACACTTTAGCTAATCAAGGTTAATATTTTTTAGCTGAAATTATATGTCAGCGGAAATGGGGGATGTTAGAATAATTAGAATTTTATATTAAATTATTATATAATTTTATCATTTTTTAAATATAAGTTTTTTTTTATAATAAACAGTTTATACTCATAGTGTATACAAACACTGTTATAACTTTTTTTTTACCCTGTATTTTTTTATGATTTTTTTTATTTGTTAAAGTTAGGCAATCCTCTATCAGAAAAAAAAAATTATAAAAAATACAGTGTAGAAAAAAAGATATTTAAGTTTAAAAGAAATAGGTAGGCCTTTACTTTTGTGTTGTCCTGTATACTCATAACAAAAATAATAACTTTTTTTTAAACTTGGTATATAAAAAAATTTTTAATATTATCTCATATTATTAAAAAATTTTTTTTCAGACTATAATGAAACATTTATGAAGTTACTACATAATAAAAAAGTGGAAGAAGGCCTCAGTTTTTTTTTTCCTTTTTTAATTATAATTGGTCCTATAATATTATTATTAATAATAATATGTATTCTATATATATGTAAAAGAAAAATTTTTTGCCGTTGTTATTCATATGAAAATTTATAAAATTATTACAAAATGGAACAATGGAATAAAGAAGAAAGAAGGCTTCAGTTTTTTTTTAATTTTTTTTTATTATAATTGGTTTTATAATTTTATTCAAATATAGGAGAAAAATTTTTTGTTTTTTATATTCATATGAAAATTTATAAAATTATTACAAAATGAAACAATAGAATAAAGAGAGGAAGAAGGCTCCTTTTTTTTCATTTTTTTAATTATAATTGGTTTTATAATTTTATTATTAATTATTATAATAACAAAAAAAAACAATAATAAAAAAGTTTCCAATTTTTTTAAAATATTTTTGTTAAAGTCTAAGTAAAATAAATTAATAATATTTATTGAATATTAAATAATTAAATAATTAAAGTTTTTATTTTTTTATAACGTTTTTAAAACTTTTAAAAATAAAATTGTTCTACCAATAAAATAAATTTTAGTTCTACTTTAAAACAATTAAAATTTAAAGCCTATTTAAAAACAAATAAAATGCTTTTTATAATTACCTTCCAATAAATAAAAGTATTTTTTTCTATAAAAATTGACTGTTTTTAAAAAATGTTATCACAAAAATTAGTTTAAGGTTGAAAGATGTTTGTAAAATGATAAATCATCTCCTAGCACAGAACTTAAACAAAGATTGTAAGAAATTTTTTTAAATGCTAGTTAATTTTGTTTATGAAGAATTTAATACAACCAATAATATTTAGAGAAATTCCATTGGAAAACTGAGATAATAAAAAAAAATAAAAATGTAAAATGAGAGTAAAAAATAAAGAATCCTTTACTGATTATAAATTTTTGAGTTGCTTATTTACGTTCTAAAATTTGAATATGGATTTCAAAGATAATATCAAAAATGAAGTACTTCATTATGAGAGGAATTTTATTAATGTCGTCGGCAATGCTGTATTAAAAGAAAGCTTGCACACAATTTGTTTGTCCTAATTTAATTGTTTTAAATAATAATTTTTTTTTGTTTATAAATGTTATTAATTAATGGAAATAACTTTTATTAAAATTAAACTATAAATTGTTATATAGTTAAATATATAAAACGTTTACTAGTCTGAGTTAATTAAAAAATTTGATTATTAATATTATAAAAAATTTAAAACTTAATATGTTAAAATAATATAGTTGAAAAAAATGTTTTTTTTTGTTTTTCTAATAAATGAAATAATTTTTGTTCAATTTATTGTATTAAAAAATAAAAAATTGATTTAACTAATAAAATTGATTTTTTTAAAAATATAATATTAGAACTATTCTTATCTTACAAGCAATTTAAATCTTTAAATGTTAAAATATTTTAACCTTTTTGGTCTATGAAATGATCATTCAAATAATTATACCAAATTTTTAAAGTTTTTGACAACAAGTTATTTTAACAATTAAAATTAAAAAAAAAAGTTTTTAAAATTTTAACTTCTAAATAAATAAATTTTAAATATCTTAAGGAAACATAATATTAAAAGTATAAAATTTTTGAGTTAATATATTTTTTATTTATCAATTTTAATAAGTTTAAAATACAAGCTGTTCCATAAGTAACTCCCAATTTTTAAAATTTTTTTTTTCTAATTGATATTTTTTTATTTTTTTTATTTGATAGATGGTTGTCTAAAGTATGTTATGTTATAAGATCGTTCTTAAGAAACAACTTTTAATTAAACTAAAGATATAACTATAATAATTTTTTAATGTAATATCACACTTTACAATTAATTAATTAATTTATGAGAATTGAAACCAAGAGATATGAAAAGAAATGTAAAAATAGTAATTTTAAAACTAATGAATTAAAACATTTTCAATATAAAATATTCACTTAGAATTTTCTTTAAATACAGCAATTTAAAAAAAAAAATTTTTAATTAGGAAAAGAAAGAAATTAGAAATATTTTAATAGTTTTAAAAAATAAACTTAATACATATATTAAAAAATTAAAAAGGCTTTGAAAAAATGTTTTTTTCTCAGTTTTTAATATTTAAAAAGATTTTTTAATATTGTTTATAAACTTCCTTGATAATTCTCTATCAATTAAAAAAACAATTTATAAAAAAATATAAAGTAGAAAAAAAGTTAAAAGATTTTAAAAAAATGGAGAGTTACCTATGAACACCCTGTATATGGCTTAAATTAAAAATATTTTGATTTTTAAAAATTTATTGAAATATAAAAAATTTATTAAAAAACAAATTTTTTAATTGTAATAAATGCTTTTTTTTAAATTTTTATTTTTTACTTTTTGTTTGTTTAAATATTTAAATGTTTAGTTTAAAAGCAAATTTAATTTTTAAAATTTAAATTTTTTTGATCATTGAAATGATTACTTAATTCACTATTCCAATAAATTGGTACATTTAATTATATATAAAAAACAACTAATAATTGAAATTTATTTTTTTTGATAAATAAGAATAACCAAAGTAATAAGTTATAGTAAGAAATAATAATAATATTGTTTTAAAACGATTAATATTTGATGACAATAGAAAAAATTATATAAAAAGACCAGGTGATGGGAAAGGAGGCTCTCTTTTTGGTACTTTAACTTTAAATTTAATATCAAATTATATTATATATTGTTGTAACTTTTATTAAGAAGGATAATCCAATAAAATATAGAAAATAGTGACTATTCTATTTTTTTTAAAAATTTTACTTTATTTTTAAAATATAAATATCTTATTTATTCAAAAAAATAAAAAAATTTTACTTATTAATAATTTAATTGTTAAAATAAGTAATTGTTCAATCATATTATGTTGGTTAAATAATTAATTTTTTAAAAAAATAAAAGAATAAGATATGTAGTAAAAAAAACATATAAAAATAATAAATTTTTTGATTTTCATATCATAATAAATCTTTGAATTATAAATACATTTATTATCATATTAATAAAAAATTGATATTATTCATGTAATAAAGAGATAATATATGCCATGTCAGAGAGAAACTACAGAATATTATAGACGCAGAACGCAATTATAAAAAGGAAACATCTCGTATAATATTCAGTCACTTAAAAGGATACCAATATATGAGTTGTACATTTGTAATATTATATAACATCTTAATAAAAGTTACATAAGAGTATATTATAATTCCTCGGGACCTCTCTAAAGTCCCACTTATTATCCGGGTATTATGTATAACATTAATTAAATGATAAATAATTAAATTAAAAAATTTATTAATAAAAAAATAAACTAATTTTTTTTAGTTGTTTTTAACATTTAAAATACTCAAAAGTTATTATTTTAAATATTTTAATTATGACAAGTAAATTGTGTGTAGAAGTAATATATAAGAGAATATGTTTAGCCTGGATACAAGAACAAAAAGACATCTTTACAAGAGAAGATTACAAGAGTTTTGAAAATGTAATCCTAGCTCAGCAAAACGTATGGAAAAAGATTATAACTGATCTTGGCATAACTATGACTTTGCAAGTTTTGATATACAGCGTGCCCCAAAATAACATGAAAACTTTGAACTTTTATAACTTTTTTTTACTTTATATTTTTTTATAATTTTTTTTTAACTGATAGATAATCATGTAGAGAATTATATATCAAAAGATCATTTTTAAGAAACAACTTTAAATTAAAATAAAAAATAAGGGTATATTTTGATATTTTTACAAATTTTAAAATGCAAAAACCTCTACTGTTTGATTATATTATATTAAATATGGAATATAACATCATCTTGACGTTTTCCACGTAGTTGAAGACACTTTTTTGTTCTTTTATATATACTTTTTATTACCTTTTTAAAAGTGTCTTGTCCTACGTATGTAATTTTTTCTTCAATATTATCTTTAAAATCGTCTAAAAGTTTTTGCCGATTTCTATAAACGCGATTTTTTAAATAATATTGTTAAAAAAATAATTTAATGCGAATAAATCTGATGATTGCGATGCACAGTAAATACCAAATTTCTTAGATATACACCCTCTGTCCCAAAAATAACCGGAATGGCTTTATAAAAAAGAATGTAGCTATAACAATTGAAAAAAAAACGTTTTATTTATTTGAAGTAATTCTCCTTAACAGAAATACATCAAAAAAATTGCTTCAAAAGTCCATCAAATTATTTTTTTATGCCGATTTTTGTGACGCTTTCAAGGGTAGCGATCTTTAAAGATTTAATGCTTCTAATCAAGTCGAAATGCTTTCTTTTTTTTTCAAAATGTAATTTAGGGAGTAGGAAACAGTCATAGGGAGTCAACTCAAGTAAATATGGAGAATGATAAAGTAAAAAAATCTGACTTTTGGTTAAATAATCAGTAATGATTGATGACCGACAAGATGTTGTATTATCTGAATAATTGTGAATTGCTTTGTTCTTGATATTCAAGACGAATACGGGCTTTTAAACGTTTGAATACATCTAGATAATACCCAACATTAACTTTTGTACCACTTGATACAATTTTTTTCTAAATAATGTCTTTTGAATCGTAGAAACAAGTGAGCATTGTTTTAATTTTTGGCTTTTCTAAACAACATTTTTTTACCAAAGAATTATCTCTATAAGCTATTTGAAGCATTTAAAATGTTTCGGTAGCAGTTTTACTAATTTTAACACAAAATTTAATGATAATTTTTTGCTCTCAATTCGTCCTCCGACCGACGTAGATAAATGATTGTAGTTAAATGTAAAATATATATGCTTCAAGTTGACGAATGAATAAGTGAAACTAGCATTTGATAAATGAGGGTTGATACTCCACAAAACAATTGATGACCTACCGATAACGCTATTAGTTTTTGTAAAAAAAAGCTATTCCGGTTATTTTTGGGACAGAGGGTGTATTTTTTTAAATACTATTATTTTTTTTATAAAAAAAAGGTGTTTTGAAACATAAACTATTAAATATTTACTAAAAAAAAAGAAACTTTTAAATGCTTCATTTTTCGTTAATTTTTTTTTAATTAAAAAGAATCTTTAAATATTGTTATATAATTCTCTACATGATTATCTATCAGATAAAAAAAATTTTTTTTAAATATTAAGTAGAAAAAAAGTTATTAAAGTTTAAAGTTTTCAGGTTACTTTTGAGGCACGCTGTATATAGTTAAATATCAGAATGTAAATATATAAAGAGCCAGACAAATTAGTAAAAAGCTAGCATTGGAAATTGGAAGAAGAGACACTTTTAAATTTTTTATGCATGAAGAGGGATAGAATTTTGACAATAGAAAGAGGGAACATTGAATATAATTTAAATGTTTGCTTTTGACAATGAAGGAATGAAAAAAGCTGAAACCTTAGATTTGGAAACTCTTAGGCAATTGGTACCACCCGAAAGTGTTACCTATCGTTATTTGATAAAAATCTAACAGGAATATATAGAAAAAGATAAAAAGTACAAAAAGGATGCTAAACTTTCAGTCATTTGAGAAAAAATTTGAAAGTCTATGAGAAGGTCAACATCCAGCGGAACTGCTTCTTTTTTGATATCATGCCCTGTATTGAAAAAATAGAAAAATATAAAAAGTTATGCAGATCGCTTTAAAAGATACATAAGAATAGATTTGGATGTAAACAATATTGTAGTTGCATTAGACTTAGACGTTGAAGTGCTTAAACTTAAATGCATTGAATTCATAAGAAATATTCCATCCAAAATAAGGGATAAAGCCAATGTAAACATTGTTGCTGTCATGCGACCTTAGAGAGAGTTTATAAAAGTTTTTGAAAACGTTGAATCTCATTTGAATATAGGTCAACCAAGAGAGGAAAATCGACGCTTCAAAAAGTTTAAGAAGTATAGAAGTAAGCCAATGTATAAAGAAGGAAACAAGAAAAAAAAAATCAATCTTTAAATTCCATTAAAAAAGAATTTTACGGTGGAAAAAAAGATTATGAATAATGGAGAAAAGAACAGAAGGAGTTGAACAATTAAATCAATTCACTTACTGAAAAATTAAATGAATTAATCACTTCTGGTTTCACTACACTTGTTGTTGTAATCTGTATTATTACTTTGTTAATCCCTGGATCTATGACTTCATCTGTAAAGAAAGAGAATATTCTATGTGACAAACCATTGATTCCTAACTTTATGAGACTGGACTCAGTTAATGTTGCGGATATCCGAGCCATAGAGCTTAAGTTAGTTGATTACAATAATGATATGGCGACAGATGAATATATTGCAACAGGTGCCGGAATTGGGGATCTTATGATATACGAGGATAGAGACAATTTAAGAGAAGTACTTTTTACCACCAAAGAGAAAAATCTCTATGGACAGAAAAGGGTTGTAACTGATGACAAAGGTCAACACTTTGTCAAGATAGAATCAACAGATGCAGAAGACAAGAATAGCGGTCCACGTTTAGTGATCCACGTAAGAGAATACGCTGATGCTTTTAAGAAGGGGTGTGATGTTCATGCATACTCATCAAAGCGTAGATTATTTGAAGTCAAAGAAAATAAACTTAAAAAAGTTAAACTCCAAAACGAACTACAAGAGAATGCGAAAATCAGTAAATGTTTAGATGAAAAAGAGTCATGTAGAAGAGAGTTAAATTTTGTCAAAGAAAATTATCGACGTTTAAAGGAAATCGCTGTAATGCAGGAAAGTGAAATATCCAAGTTTAGAGAAAGAATAGTAGAGTTGGCAAAACATCAAGACCAATTTATTGAATATCACAGAAAATTAGAGGAAGATAACGATAAATTGAAAGAAAATTGTAACATGGCTTAGCAAACCGTAAATCAATTAGTTTTTACAATTCAAAATACAAACAACAAGCGAAAGAATATGTCGATTCAAGAATACAGCTTGAGGACAGACTTAAAATGGAATTTGTTCAAGAAAGAGCTAATTGAGGATATCGTCAAATCAAGAAATCAATCAGAAATTACAATAAATGAATTTTGTATTTGAAATCATTAAACGAAATGTGGATCAAATGATTAATAAAATACAAATGAATGGAGATAGACATATATGTGTAGACAAAAGCAGTTTCATAAGAAGACTTCAAACGCTAGATGGACAAATGGATGTGTCTTTACCTTTGGAAGTAGCTAACCTGAAGGAAATGGTTGAATAAAAGGAGTCCAGTAAAGTTGCAACAAGTCCACAAAACGTTCATGTTGAAAACGAGACTAGAAAATAGCGCTGGAGAAGCAAAGTGATGGTCCTGGTAGTTTCATGTCTAGTAGTCATAGCATCAGCGTCTATCGTATGTTATTGTAGACAACGAAGAAAAAAGAATACCAGGTTACAAGCACAAACATCGAATGGTAAGAGGGAAATGGTTGCTATAGAGATGCCGGAAGTACCTCGAAATGTAAAAGAGCCCACTAAAAAAAGAAATTATTCTGTAATGTATAACAGATCACATGAAAGATTGTTGGTTATTGTTAATGAGTTGAAGACTGCTAAGGTTTCATTGGTAAAAGTCAAATCACTGACGAATAAATGTTATACGGCATTAGTAAACAGTGGAGCTGGAATTAATGTTATATCTAGTAGAATGGTCAAGGAATTAGGATTATCCTTAAGTAAATCGTTAGTAAAAGTGAAAATAGCAAACGGACAAGAAATGAGATCAAGAGGCAGAGTAGAAACGATATTGAACATTCAATCAAACAATGTAAATTAAGCTTTTAATTGATGGATGATATCGGTTTTAAACTCATATTGGTAATGCCTGCGATAGGTTTAATTGTAATTGATGTACTGTTTGAAGAATCTAAAAAGCAAAAGCTAAATAATACAAGTAAAGTTTATACTACTGATTGTGAAAAAATTAATCCTAGATCGTGTGCGATTATCCATGCTGAAATTCAAAATAAAGATTTATCAGGAAAGAAAGTATTAATAGAAATTGATAAGCATTGGAAACAAATAAATTGGTTACTAACTATAAATCAATTAGGAAAAATAATTGAAAATAAGGTGCCATTTGTAATTTTAAATTTAGGATAAAATCCTGTGAGAATTAAAAAGAATGCGCCAATTGAAAATGTTTATAAAATCACTGAAATAAGCGATGATACTATAATTGTTAATGGTGAAGAAGTTATTCCGGAAAATATTAATGGAATTATCGGAAAGTCTAGATAAATTTCAAGAAATTATGCAGGAAGTAAAACAAAGATTCCAAATTGTTATGTATACATAGATGCTATATTAGCGTGTAACACTACAGAAAAGGAGCATCTCAATAGAGTTCATATACACAAAAAAATTAATTGTGACATTGCACTTCGTGACAATATGTATGGATTATAACACTCGTTTTTCCGTAAATTTTTTTCTTGCAAAAAAAATGTCCTGTGTTTAATGTCATGGGAAAAATATTTTCAAAATAAAAAAAAAGAAAATTAATAAAAATTTAGATAGCGGGACATATTTTCCGAAATTAATTTTTTTCAAAATGTCACGATTAAGTTTTCTGTGTAGTGTTAGAAAGAATTATAAGTTATATTATAAAAATTAAATTAGAAAAATGTCAATTTAATAAAAAGTTTATTCAATATCTAGAATTTTTGTTAAATGAAAAAGAAATACAACCTGATCCAAACAAAACTAAAGCATAAAAAAATAAAGACAAGTAAAAAATATAAAATAAATATTCCAATTAAAATTTTACTATAAAAAAAAATTTACATTTTTATATTATATATACAGGGTGTCCGGCGAAGGCTTTCCCTGTGTTTAATTATGTATTTGTTATATCACTTTAAGATCACATAAACATTGTGTTTTTTTACTTAATAAAAGTAAAAATTTTTTAAATTATTTGGTATAACACATACGATTAAGGGAAAGCTTTCGACGGACACCCTGTATATATATCTTTTATCTATTCATCAAAAAAAATATTTCGACTAGACATTTTTAAAACTTATAAAGAAGTAAAAAGTTTTCTTGAAACAGCTTTATATTTTTAAAAACATGTGGAAAACTTTGCAGTTATAGTTGAACCATTTTTTCGTCTTTATAAAAAATTTGAATGAACTGATGAACAAACAGAAGCATTTAATAAAATTAAAGATGGTTTTATAAATGCCACTACTTTGTCTGTTCCAGGTATACAAAAAGAATATAATATATTTTTGGACTCTAGCTTTCAAAAACTAGGTGTTGCTTTAACACAAAATGAGAAAATAATAGCTTTTGTATCACGATCGTTAAAACCAGCGGAGAAAAATTATCCTATAAAAGTTAAAAGCTGTAGAATTGGTATATGCCTTAAAACAATTAAAACCTTATATTTATAAAAAAAGAACTACCATCATTACTGATCATGACTATTGTTAGCATTGGCAAAAAATAAGGAATTAATTGGAATATTACAAAGATACCAAATGGCTATTTTAGAATATGATCTTAATATACAATATGTAAAAGGAAAAGAAAATGTAATAATTGATTATTTAAGCAGAGAATCATTTTGTATTGTTAATGTCAGAGAGGATTGGTTAGAAGACGTTTTTTTTAAAATGAAATCAGGACTAGAACAACTATATATTGTAAATAAATTTAAGAATTAACTAAATGAAAAATAAATAGATTAAAAAATCAAAATGGATAAAACTGGTAAATCTTTGTCAGGAAAAAAAGTATATGTTTCAAAGATTTTATGAAAACAGTTGTTAAGAAAATTTCATTTAATTCATTATTAGCCAATCATATGAATGCTGAGAAAGTTAGAGAAAAAATTAAAAGAATTTTCTATTGGCCTAGAATGACAAAACAAATAACTGAAACATGAAACACGTGTGACAAATGTATAACGAATAAGAAACCCTAAACATCAATTTTTTAGACCTAGTGAAGCATGATTCACATTAAGCGCGGATTTCATGCAAGTAGGACAGAGTTAAATATTAGTGATTATTGACGAATATAGTAAATTTGTGTATGCATCTGTTACCAAAAATCAGAATGGAGCAACATTAATAAGACAAATGATTAAATGCTTTACAATGTTAGGTTTTCCTAAGATTCTAAGATCAGATAATAATCTAGCATTTGTACAAAAAATGTTAGAGATTTTTTGCAATAAGTAGGAAAAAACATCAAGTTAGCTTACCTTATCATCATTAAGATAATGTTATTGTTACAAGATGTAACAGAACATTAAGAGAAGTCATCAGAGTCAGAAAAAATGTATTACTAAAAAAAATAGTTATACAATAATGTATACTTATAAAATATCAAAAACAGTAAAAAGAATATGCTCTGTGCAAAAAATTTTAAATACACCAAACAGAATTGTAAGAAAACCTGTTTTTCCTAATGGTTTCAGACAAATACCCAAACTTTAAGATGTTCCTGTACAAAAATAATCATTAGTACGCAAAAGAATAAATATTAAAATGGGAGAATTAGTGATGAGAAAAGTATTATATCTAAAAAAAAGGGAACATAAATTTAAAAGATTAAGAAACCTGGGATATTTTATATAGAGTAATAGAAAAGCTTTGTAGTGACATATATAAGTTAAAGTAAATGTTTAAACCAAAAACAGGAAAACAAGAAAGATCAAAAAAAACTTCAATTTAAGAACATACATTACATCTAAAAAAATATATCACACCAAAATCAAGAAATATAAGATACAACAAATAGAAATGAAAGACACCTTACAAGAAATTAAAATATTAGTATAATTACAATCATTACATATACTCATTATTATACACATACAAAAAAAACAAAATAAAATCGTTAACTAAAATAATTTTATTTTATATAAATAAAAAATATCAAACAGTAAATTAAAAGAAATAATAGACACTTTTTTAAATACAAGAATTCCACAGCAGTTTAATAAAGTATAAAAATTCAATTTTCTCTAAAGAAATCATTACACATTACAAATTATCATATTATTCTTTGAAGGTAAAGAGAAATTAGGCATCGCAGTCCCAATTTTCTTCATCCTGTCCATAAGTAGACAACAAAGAAAATAAAAAAAAAATAAAAATATACAAAGTTTCTCTGCATACTCGAAAAACGTATTCTAAAACTTACCAACGTAGCTAACAATAAAATTCTTAGAACAATTAAAATTAATAACTTTATATTTAAAAAAATGACCAAACGAAAACTGTATAATCTTTTTTTAAAAAAAAAAAATTTATAAACATATAGTTGTATTGCAGTAAATAAACATAGAATAAAAAAAAATTCCTATATATCAAACTAACTAATCATTTAAAAAAAGTGAGAATACTGATAAAAAAGCTACAAATCTGACCAAAAGCCTATTAAGCAATTAATAATTAATCGTTTCAAACTAAAAAGGAGATGTAAGCGCCGTCTTTTTGGCAAGAGTATAAATAATGATTAAGATTATAGATAAGTTGGATATTTTGTGTTAGAGCTTTTGTTTTGCCTTTATGGTTTGTCTATTGGCTTCTAAATCTAATAAATTCTTAATATTACACTAGTGTTTTTTTTTAATAAGATATGAGCTGTTACGCTTACAATACATTCAATAAATGGTGTAAAGAAATAAATAAAGAATTAGAAAATCTTATATAAATAAAACGTTTTATAAGAAAATTGAAAAAACTTACATATTTATAAAATGTTCAAAGTAGAGTAAAAAATTGTGCTAATAATATTAATAAAAATTGGTTTTAAACGTTGAAGAAAAAAAAATTGATATACATTTATGATAAAGATGTAAAAACAACAAATGTTTGTGAATCATTTCATAAAGTATGTAAACAAAAAAGATGCTTAGATATTTATGTAGTAAAAAAATCTTAAAAAAATTTAAGATTAATTTACGATAACTTATAGATTGAACTAAAAAGACTTTAATTAAGTAATCAAGACTTTTTAATTTATAAATTTAAGACTAGGATAAGTAGTGAAAGATTAGAAAACATAAGGAAAAATTTTACATTAGAAAATACAATAAATTGTATTGAATTTTTAGATAGAATTGGGAAATAATTATTTATAGAAAAAATAATATCTGATAATTTTGGAAATTATAGAACAGAAGGTATTCAAAATATTTGTAGAGGAAGTAAAGCGATGATAGAAGATAGTGCCCAAAAATTAAGAAATTATTTTTTTACAAATTCTACTAAGTCTCCATCTTAAAATCATCTTATATATGAAAATTTGAAGATAATGACTAAATACTACCAAGCCGCACAATTTTGGATCGTGGTTTTAGAAGTTTTGAATCAGAAGAAACTCAATGTTTTGTCATTTATATTTTGCAGTTACTATTTATATGCACTGATTTTATTAGAAATGTTAAACTGATAGACAATGATTATGCGATAGAATTAACTAAAACATACACTAAGATTAAACATTTAAGTAGACAATAATATCTGAAGTTAATTGATAATAATTTGTTTAAAATTGATGAATTAGCTAAGTATGTTGATAGTGGAGCACATGAAAGTGTTGCAAAATTCTTTGTATATGCTGTGTATGTTTAAAAGGCGCTTTCCATAACTCAGTAAAAATGTTAACACATAACAGAGAATTTAAAAAAATTTGTGTAAATTGCAAAACAAATACAATTTTAGAAACTTATGAATCTGTAGTATTAAATATTAAAATTAATGATTTAAATAAAGAAAAAAAAAATTAAAAATGCTTTAAAAGTTATGTTTTAAGAAACATAATTTATGAAAAAAGTTCTTGTTGCTTATTTTTGGTTACTTCACAACCAAATGTAATAAAGAAAACAGTAAATAAATATTCTAAATACTTATTAATAGAATAAAAAAATTTACAAGATAAAAGATATGGAGATTTGGGACTAAATTTTTTAGCATTTAAGAATATGTTGTTTGTAAATGATTATTTTGAACCAACTAATCACTATAATCTTCTAGGTTTTGCATTTCACATGAGATTTCTGTCGATAAATGAGCATTATGTTGCATTTTTGAGAAAAAAAAATGATTTTGTCTAAACGATGATCATGAAGGAAAACAATTAGATGAATATTTTATGCTTACTAAAAAAATAACAATCTTGTTGTACCATAAAAAATAGAATGCACATATTGAATTTATAATGAATTTTATTAAGAATATAATAATTTTATTTTTTTGCTATTAATTTTTATCTATTAAAAATTTATATTTTTATCATTATTATTTATCATTACTTTTATTCATACTTATAATTTCAAGTTTAAATAGTTATTGAGTATTTTGGAAAAATTAATTGCTAAAGTAAATGATCCTACACAGAAAAAAAATGTAAAATTGCCTTGACGAACTTACGTATCCCTAAACCAGATATAACAATTTTCAACGAAGAAAATAACAAAGTTTTATTTATTAAATTTGCTCTATTAACTTTTAATTTTATGAAACAACAAAAAGAAATAAAAAGAAACTAGATATACAAAAAATTAATTATTAAATCAAAGATACAATAAAGCTGACTTTATATCAATAAGGGTAAGTACTACTAGTAAAAAAATTTAAAAAAAATTAAAAAAAACTAAACAATTTATTAAATCAAAAACTATGTTATTTATATTGCTAAATATGATTACTAATTAAATAGCAGCATCACATAGAATCCTAAGAAGTTTATTTAGTTATAAAGAATAATGAACAAATTTAAGAAAATATGACTATCTTTTACATTTAAACAAACACCTTTTATTTTGATAATTTTATATTTAAAAGCTATTTTAAAAAGTTCAAAAATGCTTATATTAACAAATTTGAAAAAAATAATGTAATAACAACATTTTAAGTAAGATACATTAATGAAAAATTTTAAATATTTCAAATATTTCAAATATTCAAAAATACTTCTAAATGTTTATAATCAATATTTTATATTTTTAAATAACTTAAACATTTTAAATATAATTAATAGTTTTTTTTAATATTTTTTTTATTATAGAATAGTTTTATATAAGTTATATAATTACTAGGAGTTCTTTTTAGAAACACACTAGTACAAAAGGATTAATTGGTCACCTTTGCAAGGTATGTAATTGTACTGAAAATCATTATCAAGCAAAGATTTGCCTTTTTATTCTACATGATGTTTCTGTCATTTTTGAATTTGTCTTAAAACATCTGCATAACAGTTTGATAAATATACTACCCAGGGCAAACTTTTTGCCAAACATGATTATTGACGTGGATTATTAAATATTTCAAAAATATTTATTTAATACAACAATTATTATACATTTTATTGTATAAAATTTCCATATAATCAACTAAGTAAAGTATCAATATAAGTAGCGGTATTTCAAAATTATTCAATAAATAACTTCTACTTATGCTACAACTTACAAGACACTTTACAATGCTTATCTAATGTCAAGCTTAATAAAACTTATTTTATCTATATTTTTGCCAATCCTGTTTTTTTGGTTGTAATTTTGCTGAATGGTTAAAAAGTACAGTAAGAATTTTGTTAATTTATTTTTGCTTGTCAGAAATTACCCGACAAAATCATTAAGCTACTTTAAAAGATTGAATAACAGCTAGAGTTATAAGATATATTTTTTTTGTTTTTCAATAACTTTTTAAAGTTTTTTTTTGTTTTTTATTTACTTTACAACAAAATATTTATAAAAAAAAAATCTAAATAAATATTGTTGAATATAAATAATATTAATCTTTTCTTGTGCATTTTTACATCAAGTTTCATGACTTTACATAAAGAAAATTTCAAAAAAACTTTGAATTATAAATTTTTACTTCTAAACTAAAGTAAAATACTTTTTTAATTTTAACTGTGCGAAATTTTATCATTTAACATTATTTGTGTTAGTTATAAAATTTTTATTTGTTTTAAATATAATTTTTTAAGAAAATATAAATTATAAATGTTAATTTTTTAGTAATTTATTTATATTTTCATCTTTTATCAAATCAAAAATGTTTAATGTTTTAATTTTTAGAAATATAATTTTTATTAGTTAATATTTCTTTTTATTTAAAAATTTTTTATTGATACAAATCTTTGAGAAATATTTTTTAAAATTACAAAAAGTATTTTTTTAAAATTGAAAATAAAATATTAGTTTTTTTATACTTTGAAGTTTATTTTTTTTATACAAATATTTTTTTATTTTTTAAATCAATTTTTAAACGATTAAACAAACTATGTATTTTATATTACATTTAGTATAGAGTATATTTACTTTTTATTCTTTATAAAAATAATATTTTTATTTATATCTAAAGGTTATTTGTTATTTTTAAACATGTAATATTTTTCTAGAAATTTAAAAAAAATTAAAAAGATATTTTAATAAGAGTAATTTTTTTTTAAATCTTATAATTTCATATTACAAAAATATGATAAGAAGCTTTATAAATTTTTATCTTTTCTAATATTTGCTCTAAATTGCTATCACTCTATATACGAATATTCATTGTATTATCACTATAAAAAAGGATGTTTAAAATTGGATAAAATGTATAATAGTTAATACGCTTTTTTTCTTGCTGTTTATTAATATTTTGTAAATTTAATAAATAAATATTGTAAATACATTTAAATGATAACTTATGTATTTTTTTAAATTAATTAAATATTGCATGAATGTTTATGAATTATTTTAGTGTATTAGTTTTGATAAGTTGTTAGAAAAATATTTGTTATATTTTATATAGTATTTCAATTTTCAATTTTTTAAAATTTATTTTTTTATAATTTTCTAAATATGTTATCAGCAGATTTAAATATACAATTTATTTAAAAAAATATATTAAAAGCTGGCAAAAAATAAGAGCTTACTAATGTACAATATAGTTTATTTTTCTTTCTTTCGACGTATCTCAATAAGTATATAATTAATAAAAAATTGTCAGATAATTGTAGTGCTTTTACCTTAATTTTAACTATAAGAAAACAGTAACAAATTCTCTAAAAAATTAAATTACTTTTAAACAAATATTTATGATTTAATTTTGTATTTTAAATGTTATTGCTACGTTGATTTTTCTGTTAGATAAATCGTGTTACTTATTCATTGTGGCATTGATGTTTTGTTATTGCTATAATATTATACATTAAAATCTTAAGTTAAATTTAATTTTATTTAGTTGTAAAACTGGGTTTACATTTGCTTACCTTAAGTATATATCTTATTTTTTAAATAAAAAATGCATCATTATTTCTTAAATATATTTTAAACATACTTTTTTCAGATTATAACAAAATTTGACATTTTTTAAACTAATTCATGTGTTATATTACTAAAATCAAATAATCATTTGGTTTTATATTAAAATATGAAACAAAGAAAATTATTAATATACATTTTTCACTTATAATAGTTTTTAAAACAAATGTTGTTACTTTTTGTTACAATAGTATAGTAATTTAAAAAGATTTATTTATAAAAATTATGATATACACATTTATTTAAAAAAAAAAGAGTTAATTAATAAAAAATATTAATTTATCACCATTTTTAATATTTTAATATTTAATAATTTTATGATTATTTGTTTTATCTTATAACAACTTTAATAAATTTCTTTATTAAATAGTTAACTTTAAAATAGTTATTATCTTAAAGATTTTGTAATTATATTATTAATATATTAATATAAATATTAATAAAATAGTTTGTTTTACTTTTTTAATTTTATACCACTAAATAAAACAATTATCGTTGTGAGAACATTAGTTTGTACATAATGACACATACTTTTTTTATATATTTAAAGTTTAAGAGTAATCATTTTATATTACAAGTATTTTAATTTTTAAAATTTTAAACTTACTTTTTGTTTAAATTTATAATATTCATAAAAATAAAAATGAATATTAAAAATTTTACAACAAAATCGGTACCTAATTAGAAAATTAATTTCATTTTACCATGAAAAAATATAATGTTTGTGTTATACGAATATTATTGTTTTTAGAATTTAATAAACAAAAAAAATTTACATTCATACTTAGAAATACATATGCACTTTTTTTGCATTATTAGGAAATAAACACATACTTTTAGTATTTATATCATCAGTTAACAATTCAATGTCTTTAAAATTATTTCATTTTATATTAATATTAGATAGATTTTTTTTAAATATTGTAATAAAAAGCAAAGTACAAAAACCCCTTTCCAATATAATATTAGTTTCGTGTTAATAAATATAATGAAATAATGATAATTTTTATAAAATGTTTAGTCTAAAATACACCTTTTTAAGAATCGCTTTTTGATGATACTTAAACATAAAAAAAAATTTTTTTTTATTAAAATGTATAATTTTAATAAATGTTGTTTTTTTAAAACTATGCGATTTTTTTTAAATATATCTATATATGATTGTCATACAATCCATGTTAAATTTAATTTAAAATTTTGATCGTTTTTTTTAAATTACGTTATTATAATAATTTTTTATAGAAGTTAATTTTACTTGTTTAAGTATGCAATAAAATATTTTAATTTTTTTATGTTCTATAATTCAAAAACGTTGTCTTTTTTAGTAAATATTAAATATAAATAAAAATTTTACAACTATTTTACGTTATAGTTAATAATAGTATTTTTTTTATTAAGTAATAAAATTATCATTTAACAATAGTTTATTATTTTAAAAATATTTATTTACCAAAAAAAAAATTTATTTTAAAGACATTTTGTTAAAAAAAAAATTTTTATTATAATTATTTTTTGTTCTAACTTATAGAATTTTAAATTATAAAAATGTCAAATGATTTACATAATATTATCGGTGATAATCTTTGCCAGCCATTACTAACAGATTATTATCAAATAACAATGGCTTATGCTTATTGGAAAGCTAATTGTCATGAAGAATCAGCTGTTTTTGATCTTTTTTTTAGAAAAAATCCATTTCAGGGAGAATATACTGTTTTTGCTGGATTAGAAGATGTCATCAAATTTGTTAGTAACTTTAAATTCTCTGAAAGTGATTTAAATTTTCTTAAAAAAATTATGCCTCAAACTACTGATGTAAAATTTTTTGATTATCTTGCATCGTTAAATTGTAGCAGCCTTAAAATAACAGCAATTCCAGAAGGTTCAGTTACCTTTCCTAAAATTCCTCTTATTACAGTTGAAGGGCCACTAGCTATTTGCCAACTTTTAGAAACGTCACTTTTAAATCTTGTTAACTATGCAAGTTTAGTTGCTACAAATGCAGCAAGATTTAGACATGTTGCTGGAAATAATGTAGAATTACTTGAATTTGGTTTACGTAGAGCACAAGGTCCTAATGGCGGATTATCAGCAAGTAAATATTGTTTTATTGGAGGATTTGATGGTACAAGTAATATTTTAGCAGCAAAATTATATGGTATTCCAGCTAAAGGAACACAAGCACATTCATTTATTTGTTCATTTAATTCTGAAAGTGACTTAAAGTATAAACTTTTACGTTCTAAAGATGGTTCAAAAGAGATAAATATATTTAATTTATGTAAAGAAAAGATAAAATTTCTTTATGAAATTATATTATGGTCAGTAGACCGTGAAGAAATCTCACAAAGTGAATTAATTGCATTTTGTTCATATGCTATAGCATTTCCTGATTCCTTTTTAGCTTTAATTGACACATATGATGTTCTAAAAAGTGGTGTTATAAATTTTTTAGCAGTTACCTTAGCTTTGAATGATTTAGGATATCAAGCACTTGGATGTCGTATTGATAGTGGAGATCTTTGTTATTTATCTACTGAAATAAAAACAATTTTTAAAAAATTAAAATTAACTGTACCAAAGTATGCTAATTGTGTTGATAATTTAAAAATAGTTGCTTCAAATGATATTAAAGAAGAAACAATACAATCATTTAATGAACAAGGACATGAAATCAATTCATTTGGTGTTGGAACACATCTAGTAACATGTCAAAAACAGCCAGCATTAGGATGTGTTTATAAATTAGTTGCTGTAGGTGATATACCAAAAATAAAACTTAGTCAAGAAGTTGAAAAAATATCAATTCCAGGTAAGAAAAATTGTTATAGAATTTATGGAAAAAGTAGTTATTCAATATTAGATTTAATGACATTGGAAAACGAGGAGCCACCCCAACCAGGAAAACAAATTCTTTGTAGACATCCATTTGAAGAAGGTAAACGTGCACTTGTTATTCCATCTAAAGTTGAAAAACTTCAAGAACTTTATTGGGATCACGGTAAAATTGCCCAGTATTTACCTTCATTAAATGAAATAAAACAACATTTAACATTATCAATGAAAAGTATTAGAAAAGATCATTGTAGATTTGTTAATCCAACCCCTTATAAAGTTTCTGTTAGTGAAAAGCTATATGAGTTTCTTCATGAAATATGGCTTCAAAATGCTCCTGTTGGAAAACTAGAATAACTATAAAGTATAACCCATGTAGAAGGATAGTGAAAAGAAGTTTTATACTAAACTTTTATTAAAATATAACACTACTAGAAAAAAATATTAGTTTATTAATTAAAGATATAAAATAGAACAATAAAGAATAAATATAAATTTAAGTTATTTCTCATTTATAAATGAAATATTAAAACTGTATTTGAATAAAACTTTGCTCTTGTTTTAAGTCCTCTTTCTTTTAATAATGCCTTAAGTTGTAGACGTAGTTCCGACATATCTCCTAAGTTTACAAAAATCTTTATTAAATTAATTTTAAATTTCAATTAATTTGTATTATTACTAAATTTTTAAAATTTGATAACATAACAAATACTTTTATCACCGATTGTCAAATATTTAATTCTTATTCTTCAATATGTTGTAAAAATAATAAAATCTTTGAATTATTATAAATAGCAACTACAATATTCACCTATTTTAAAAAACGTTGTACGATAAATAATAAACACAAATAAAAAATTTGAATAGATTGACATTTTTTCAAATTTTTTTTACAAAATTAGCTATAATTTTTTTAAAAATAAAAATTTAAAAATCTGTTCAACACGTTTCTAGATCTAACTTTTAGCTTTGAAATGACATATTTAAGATCTTCATAGCATAGCTAAGGGGTTGGAAAGTAGCAAAAAGTGTTTCTAATTTTTATCAAAAATTGATTTTTTAATTTAAAATTAAATATTTTTTTTATAATTTAAAATTATTAAGTCTGTTCTACATGTTTTTAGATTTAACTGTTGACTACAAAATGACACAATAATCATTTTTTTATTTAGCTACGGGATCGTAAAAGTAGTCACAAATATTTTCATTTTTTTTTTTTAAATTTAAATTAAAAAAAAGTTTTTTAAAATTTTAAAATTTTAAAATTTTTTAAGTTACTTTTGTATCACTTTGTGAATTATTAATGTAGAAAAATAAGGATCTATTAAAAAACAATTAAAAAAAGTTATTTACAATATAGTTTAATAACACTATGTTTTTTGTATAATGTTTGATCTTTAATATTGGTGAATTGTTACCTTAATTAAGGTAACTTAATTTTTAAGAGATGTACTATTTTAAAATTTTTGTGAAAAGTAATTTTAGTATATTTTATTTTTGTATTGGTCGATGTTATGATTATAATTTTTAATAATTTTGTATTATTATTGTATTGTATTATTATTTTTACTTTTAGGGGTACTACACCAATAAAAATTTTTACTATATAAATATTTTTTAATTTATTTACAATAATAAAATTTAATAAAATTAGCGCAGTTTTTTCTACAAATAAATCTATCAAATAACAGTTGTTATATATCTACTTAGTATATCAACCATAGAACTGAAGTAAAGTTCTAATAATTATAAGAAATGGTCTTATATTGTCTATGACTGTGGACACATTTATGAGGAATGAAAATTTAAAGATTTAATCTGTACAAATATCAGTTTAGAGATAATAAAACAAATTGGTAATTTAAATATAGCTAAAAAATTGATACACTGATAAAGATAGATATTACTGAAAGCATTCCCTAAGCTTCTTATGCTGTGAAATGTTAATAAAACCTTAAAGTGTTTGTTTGCTTAATTTAGACATACACAGAGAAATCTGTCATGTGATTTTAACTGGGTTTAAAATACAAAATACATATACTTTTGCTGTAAACACCGCTCAAAAAAAACGCGACGTTTTTTTCTGCGCATATCTAATATAAAGATGGACAGAGTTACAATAATTTGATAATTTTCTATATTTAGATAACTTGCAAGAATAGAAAAAATTTATTAAACAATTGAAAAAAGTAATGTAACAACCAGCACTTTTGAATCAACAACATCATCAAGTTCTATTCTATAGCAAAACAATTTTCAGACACAGTACTAATAATTTTTGATGCAACAAATGAATTAAGATTAAATAATTTAATAACTGCCGCTATGACAATAAAAAATAAGTATGAAAAAAAAGTACTTCAAACTCCATCAATATTGTGTTGTTTAAAAATAGAAACGCTAAGGAAAACTTATTTTTTAGTATTCACTGAAACACTCTTATCTAAAAACGTTTTAAAATTGTCGAAATCGTCTTATCATTAATTAAAAAATAAATTAATAATAATCGTTAAAGTTTTATAATAAAATGATAATTATAATTAACTAAAAAATTGTTTTATATTGTTATAATTTTCCAACTGTCGTCAAAATCTTTCTCTTTTATAACTATAAATAACTAAAAAAAAGGTTAAATTATGTTTTTTAATTTCTTAATAATTTTTTTTCTTGTATAAAAAAAATGAAACATTGGTCTCTATTTCCTACGTTAATGAAAAATTAAATATTTTTGCATATAAAACTATAAAGTTTATATTTATACGTGTTTTTTTGTAATTTATACTTGTTTATTTTAGTGAATGAAACAATAAACTTCTGTAAAACTAAGTTTATCAACATATTTTAATGAAGAAATTATATGTGGGGTTCTATGTGGGATTCTAATATTGTTATTCATATAAATTCTTTTAAATTTCAATCAAAAATTTTTGAGCTTTATCAAATTAATTTTGGCATGAAAAATAATAATTCTGAGCGAAACCAAATTAATACAAAAAATCTTTACATGACTTGGTAATTTATCACACAAAATATAACAACAAATTTGTGATAAAGATTATTACACTTAAGCACTAATAAAATTTCAACCTCAATATTATTTTTACTTTTCAATTTTTAATGTTAATAATAGAAAAAAGCTTCAAATGATTATTACCTAACAATTTATTTCTTTTTAATAATTTACAAAATTCATTACATCAAGAAAACACGTGTATGATACAAAAAACTATACCTACATTGTCATTCAAAAGAAAATTATAAAATAGTAAAGAGTCATTAAAAATATTTGATTATATAAATTTTATTATTGAAGATTATTAAAAAACGATTGAATTATTTTTATATTATTATGCTTATTTAAAAGTGAATATTGTTTGTGGTTTTTATACTATGCAATGTGGTGATAAAACAAGATTATTCAGGTTGCTTTTCAATTATACTCAAACCTGTTTTTAAGAGGTGGATTGAGACCGCATAAAAAAAGTCTCACATAGAAAATAACTCAAAATTTTACGAAATAACTAGAAATTCTTTTTTAAAACAAAAAGAAGACACGAGGCTTGGCAGCTACATGGAATCTTGCCAAACTTTTTTAAATCTAGTTTAATATTAGATTTAAAAATTAAAACACACGTAATTTTTTTAATTTTTTTTTATTTTAAACGCGTTCTAATCATATATAAATATAGGGAACAATGTTATTAAGAATAAAATTGTACTTGTTGCAATTAAATGAGTAATAGTTAAATTGTTACTATTTTTTCCTACATTTCTAAAATCTTTAAAAGCAATCAAAATAAGATTCACGTTGTCTACCAATACGTTTCATAGTTCCATGAGGACACCAACATAAACATCTTTGAACAATACTATTTTTGTCAATTTTTTTGTATATGAATTTAATCTTAAATTTGGTTAAATGACAATTTAAATTACATATACCAATCTCCTTATACATATCTTCATTTGAAAATTTTTTAAAGGTATTATCATCCTCTTTAATCAACCATTTATCTTCTGGTATTAATTTTAATCTGCGAATTATACTACGCTTTACCGATATAAGATTATTCTTTTCAGCTTGTGTTGTAGTTCATGATTGAGCCGCATAACACATGCTTGATCTTATTCTAGTTACAAATAAAAATTTCCTAGCCCTAAATGAAATATTGAGAAATTTCCTAATGCTGTAGAAAGCTTTCCAAGCTCTATTTCTAACTTGTTTCAAAAAGCATTTTTTTCCGTAATAGACACTATTTTTCCTAAATATTCTTCTTCGTTTGAAACTTGCATTTCTGCCGAATTTAATAGAATATATTTATCCTTTATTTTTAATATCAGATCAATTATATTACATCACTAATATAGTTTTCATCTATATAACATCTATGATTAGCTCCTTAGCTGTTAGAAATCACCACATTCAGTTAGTATCGGAGGATTCTCAACTACAATAAATAATAGATGTTTTATTTATTGTAATCTTTTTAAAATAAGAGAGAAATATAGAAACCATCTCTCACTAGCTAGTAAAAAAAAAGAACCAAAATACACGTAATATTTTTTTTTTAATTAATTACTTTATCTAGCGGACTTGAATTATGCGATTATAGAATTTAATTTATGTTCCAATTTGATTGAAATTTTTATAAACCGCACAAATAAAATAGCACAAAAAAATTGCACAAAAAAAATTGCACAAAAAAAGACAGCACAAAAAGAGGTTTGAGTGTAATATAAAAGGAGTGTAATTGAGAAAACAAGTTATTTTTGTAATTGTCTTTTTTTTGATGTGACTAATTGTAATTTTTTTAAGGTTTTTTGTCTAAGTTTAAACTAATAAAGAGTGTTAACTTTTATTTTACTTATTTAATCAAAATATAAAGAATATTATTATTTATTAGTATTATATTATAAATGACATGATGTTGTTAGTTGCTATAACAACATCATATTTACAATAACTCAACAAACATACAACTGCCTCATTTTTACTAAGTTTCTACTATTTATAATAGTAAAAATGGGCGTTGTGTGAAGATGGTACCTTCACAAGAGTTTAAAGTTAAATTATTTCATAGGAACGGAGTACCAGAAATTAAATTAAAGTGCGCGGAATTATACAAAGAAAAAAGTGGTGTCAAATTAAGGAAAAAAGCAAAACTTCAAAAAATGGAAGAAATATGTCGTATGTTAATAGATGAGTTTGATTTTTTTAAAAATCGTAATCTTGAAAAAAAATTTAATATTTCAAAAAATAAAATATACTTTAAAATAGATATGTTTTTAATATTTTATTTTTTAATTATTAAATTTTTTTTCGAGAATATCTAAGAATATATCAATCCTGTTATTTAAATTAATATCTTTGTGGGTGTTGTTTACACAATTTGAAAATTTAACAAACGCATCATGCAGAGACTTTCTTCCTTCATTTGAAAAATTGTAAAATTTTTTATAAAATTTTCTTTCACTATATTCTGTAGTAGTTTGAATGTTAGAAACATCTTGAATAATTTTATGTATATTAGATTGGAAATCGTCATTCTTTAATAAATTATTGAATAAAAAACAGAAATCTTTTTCAATATGAATTGTATTCTCAGATGAATTTTGTGATACCTTTTTATCATTTTGTAAAACCATATTGTGATTATCATTCTTTTCATCAAATATTTTCCTTTTTCTTTTTATCAAATCAATATCAATAATATCATTTGAATTTTCTTTTGTGTTTAAATTATTTTTAAATTCATTTTCCATTTTTTCCAATAATTTAAATAGTTCTACATGGTTACCAACAGTTTTCATATTGTAATCACTTTTGACCATAAAAAACGTATCTTCAAAATTGAAATTGTTATAATCTTCATTTTTTGAGAATTTAAGATAACAATTGAAGCAACCATATTTGCATCTTTTTCCATTAACATTATCATAATGCATCATATATATATCATGCAAACAATTATTACTATCTTTGCTTAAAATCTTCAACACCTGATCATGGTCCGAATTTTGTAATACAAATGAGTTGTTAGATGATGACTGTGAGTTATCATTATTAATTTCATCGAACATATTTGATTCAATTGTTAAATCCAACTTTATTTTATTTTGTAAAAGTTTAAAACTTCTTATCTTACTTGGTGTTACATAAAGTAAAACGATACCGCAACCTTCATTTCTACACAGGCGACCAATATCCTGATAAAAGTCGTTAAAATTACAGGGTATCGCTTGATATATAAGTATTCCTAAATTTTTGAAATGTAATCCAATTATATTACCTGTAGTAGTTACGAAAATGCCATTTTTGGATTTATTAAATAATTCTAAATTTAATTTTTTATCTGTTTTTGATAATTCCGAATAATAAGGAAAAATTTTATATCCTTTTTTTCTAAAAACATTACAGCAATTTTTGATTTCTTTTTTTAACCGCATGATTACAATTACATTAGAATGCTTTAAATTACTGTTTTCCTCCTGAATCCTTCTTATTCTTTCATATGAGTCATACAAATCATCTGTCTTAGTTAGGTTTTTCTTTGAAATTCTATATAATACACCCTCTGTCCCAAAAATAACCGGAATGGATTTATTTTACAAAAACTAATAGCGTTATCGGTAGGTCATCAATTGTTTTGTGGAGTATCAACCCTCATTTATCAAATGCTAGTTTCACTTATTCATTCGTTCACTTAAAGCATATATATTTTACATTTAACTACAATCATTTTTCTACGTCGGTCGGAGAACGAATTAAGAGCAAAAAATTATCATTAAATTTTGTGGTAAAATTAGAAAAACTGCTACCAAAACATTCCAAATGCTTTAAATAGCTTAAAGAGATAGATTTTTGTTAAAAAAATCTCGTTTAGAAAAGTTAAAAATTAAAACAATGCTCACTTGTTTCTACGATTCAAAAGGCATTATTTAGAAAAAAATTGTTTAAAGCGGTACAAAAGTTAATGTTGGGTATTATCTAAATGTATTCAAACGTTTAAAAGCCCGTATTTGTCTTGAATATCAAGAACAAGGCAATTCGCAATTATTCAGATAACACAAATCATGTTGGTCATCAATCATTACTGATTATTTGACCAAAAGTCAGATTTTTTTACTTAATCATTCTCCATATTTACTTGAGTTGACTCCCTATGACTGTTTTCTACTCCTTAAATTACATTTTGAAAAAAAAGCGTTTTGGCTTGATTAGGAGCATTAAATCTTTAACGCCCACCATTTTTAAGATTATCACAAAAAATGGCATAAAAAAGTAATTATATGGACTTTTAAAACGATTTTTTCAATGTATTTCTGTTGAGGGGGATTACTTCAAATAAATAAAATTTTTTTTTTTATAATTTCTTTTGTATCTTATATAGAATTGTATAAAGTATAATATATTAAAAGAACGTTTTTAAGAAACGACTTTAAACTAAACTAAAATTGCAGTTATATACTGATATTTTTACTAATTTTTATAATAAAAACATATTTATTTTTAAATTTTATTATTTTAGATATGAACAATAACGTCATTTTAATGTTTTAAACGTAATTGGAAACATTTTTGTGCCTTCTAAGAAACACTTTCTACAACTTTTTTTTGGTGTATCTTGTTTTATGCATGCAATTTCTTTTTTAATATTATTTTTAACATTTTCTAATGTTTTTGACTAATTTTTAAAAAATCAATTGCAGATATCTAAAAATCATGATGATCGGTTAATATCTCTTTTTTAGATATTAGTTTTTTATCAAAAATTAATTTTTATAAAAAAAAAGCTCCTTTAGCTATATGCAAAACTATTTACTGTAACTGTTTTATCATTTTAATCTTCAAAAATATTGCTTAGCAATTCATTTTGATGTAGTACTACGTCATACAGTTACTTACCTAATTTATGGGTATTAAAATTAAGAGATAGAAGAAACCATATAAAAAGTTATAATTTTTAGACTAGTAAATTTAACAATTTTTATGTTAAAATATTTTCTTAAAAAATTTTTTAAATACAGTCACTTTTTACATAAAAAAATGTTTTTAAACTATTAAAAGACAAGAATTAAAAACATTTGTAATACCGGGCGGAACGCCGGAATTAGTTATATACGTAGGAGGAGATTGATCATATATAAGGAAGTAATTCTTCATACTAGTTGGAGTTGGTCTTAAAGGAGAGTTTTAGAAGTTAATCTTAAGAGTTAGTTGTGACCGTCGTCACTAGGATAAGGAGGCATTTGCCCATGGCAATTGGCGTACCTCAAACGTATTAATCTCGTACCCAACCCCAATATTCCCTTAACCTGAATACTACTAAAGAACACCCAAGATATCATATTATTAATATCATTTATTGTTATATTACGTATCATCTTTAATAAACATTTACTTGACATCGCTATCTATCTTGTTGCCATTTATCTCTTTTATATTAAAACCATAATGCCGCTACACTAAAACCGTAGACACCATAACGCATTTTAATAGTTTAAAAAATGTATTTTTAAAAATACTTTTATAAAAAATTGAAAAAATTTAAAATGTTTTATTTTTCATCATATGTTTATATTAAAAAAAATCTTAAAAATTGTTTATATAATTCTATAGATGATTCTCTATAAGATAAAAAAAAATTATTAAAAAATATTAAGTAGAAAAAAAGTTATGAAAGTTTAAAAGAATGTCCGGTTACTTTTTGAACGCCCTGTATATCAACATAGTCTCATAAACAAGTTTTTGAGATACGCAAAGTAAGCCAAAATTTTTCTGAATTTAAACAGAAGCGCAATGAAGAAATATAAAGCTAATATTTTTATTTGGTAATATGTCTTTTATGTAAATAAATAAAGCATATTAAAATCAAAATTAAAAATTTTGCTTGTCCAAGGTTTTTAAAATTGCTCGAGTTTCTCAAGAAACGTGTTTTAAATGTTTTTTATTTCTAATATTATGTCACCAAATTCTCCAAAAAGTACAACAGTTGATTGTGATATTACTGATGAATTACTTAAAAATGTTTTAAATATTTTGTAAAAAAGTAAATCACTTTCGAAGTTGTCAGTAAATAGTGGTATTTTTGTCATACCACATTTTTGAAACGCTACTCCAACTAAAAAAAAGAAAAAAACTGTAAAAACTCAAAAAAAATTTTTTAATTCTTGTCATTTTCTTTAAAATAAAATCTCTCATTTTTATCTGCTTTTTTGTCTAACCGGTTACCAATAGTCTTAAATATTACTTAATCTATCACTAATAGGTGATTTATTTACATATTTTTACTGTTCAAAAAATGAAATAACAAGAGATATTTTAAATATCACTATTAGTGACATTTTATCAGATAAAAAATCGTTGTTAAAAATATAAAATAAAAAAAACATTAAATAAGAACACTCTTTAACCAAAATAAAAAAAATTTTTTTTTAAACTACATCTTTTTTTTCAGTTTTCATCTATATTTAATTAAATAAAATTTACCTAGTATGTTTATTAAATTCATATTTCAAAATAACTAAGAAATTACTGCTCTGTTTAGATGCTTCTACTGGTATATATTTATGGATAAATTAGAACTATCTAAATCTACTACAAAATTAATATTTTTAAATTTTAAGCAATATAAGAATATTATTTTTTTAATGTTAGTGATACTGAAAGAGGATTATTAACTTTTTTATATTGCATAAAAAAATTTTTTTGTCTAATTCAAAAGCACCATTAGGATTTGATTATTATGAATGCTTAAAATATGCTTAAAATCAAAATTCTATAATTGTCTCATTATCAAATTTTAAATCTGGAAATTTAGTTATTCTGACATCATCACCACAAAAGAAAATAAAAATTTCAACAACATTGTTTTATATGTCTTTAGATGTGATCTACCTAACCCAAATAACATGAGATTGCCCTAGTAACTTAAACAGTAAAGTAAGCGTATATCCTTTATGTTTGGCCTGTTTGTTACAGGGTAAGTTTAACTTAAGTCTTTTTATCTTAATCATAATATTATAGCTTTTTAATGATACTTCTTGTGTAATAAAGAACTACTACAATACCCTTGTTTTGGTATTTCAAGATGTAACACCAATAAAAAGAAATTCTCTTTCATCATTAAACAGTTTATTGAATCGCTCAATAATAACAGTATCAGATATAATTAATCAAGATTATTTATAAAAAGTAATAGCTATACCGCAATCATTTGTTATAGTTGATATATTATGGAAAAAAAAATATTTCTTATACTACAAACGGTAAGTAATCTAAATCCAATTAATATTTTTAAATTTAAGATAAGTCAAAAGGAATAAAAAATGTAAAATATTTATTTACTTTACCAAGCAAAAAAGAAAAAAAATTCCAAATTAGTTGAATACAAATTAATTAAATTTAAAAGTAATACAACTGAAAATACATTTATTAAACATACATTAAACTTTATTATTAAAGAGTTTCAAGAAGTTCAAAATTAGGCATTATTTGTTAAAAGATTAAAGTGGTCAATGTTTTTAAAAGTTTATTGTAAACTGATCAAAATTTTAGAAATATCGATAAATTATTTACTATTATATGTACAAATTTTTCTGATAAACATAAGTTACTTTTATTATTAGAAAAAAAAATAATTCCAGAAGAGGCAAAGAAAGGAAAAATATTTTCTGAATCAATTGAATTTGAATAAATTAAATAAATATAAATTAAATAATGTAAAAAATTTCTTTGTTTTTTTTTTGTTTTTAAAATATATTTCAACTTTTCAAATAAAAATTTTTAAAAATATGTTTAACATAGAAATTATAAAATGTTATTATGTTTAAAAAATATAATTTTAAACAATTTAATAAGTCATTTTAAGCATGTATATTTAGTAAAGAAAATTAAAAGAATTTCTTGTATTTATTTCAATTGTGCAATTTGAACTTCTAAAAAATCAGACACATTTATAAATCATTTTGTTAATATTTATTTATCGAATTCAACTTCTTGGCAAGCGACATCAATAAGTAATAATAGGTATGTTTAAATTAAAAAAAATATAATTATAGAAATGATGACAATTAAAATCTCATTGGTGTTTTACTATTTAAACATTTCATGTCTTAAAAATGGTAAAACTTTTTATTGCGGTTACACACAGAAAAAAAGGATTATTTTCCGTTCTCTTAAAAAAAAATCGTCTTAAAAAGTTCATTTTCTGTCCTATCATTTCTAATATTCAAAATTGGATATATAGGGTTGTCCTTCAGTATTACCACTTTTTTTTTAAACTTTAATAATTTTTTTCTACTCGATATTTTTTATGATTTTTTTTTATCCGATAGCAAATCACCTAAAGAATTATAAAGGTATAAGAAAAATTTTTAAAAACTGTTGATAAAACTAAAGGAAGACATAAAAATGTTGAAAAAAGTTTAAAAAAATTAAAAAGTGATGCGTTAGATAATAATGAAAAGAAGATTCTCTAGTATTTTTCAAATCAACCTTATCAAATTATTTTTTTAAACAATAAAAAATGGTCAAGTAGAAGAAATATAAGTAATTGTTTTGTTACTGCTTTAGAAAATAAACTTGAAGAATATTCAAGGAATATTATCAGTAACTCAAAATTAACTTCTTTATTATCTTCAGAACAATCTAAAGTTAATAAAAAAAAAAAGTGCTACAAGTAATAATTCATTCTATGAATTGTCTTTTGATCATTCTTTGAAGAAAATACAAAATGAAACATAATTAATTGAGTTATTTAAAGAAATATTATTACCCAATTTAAAAAACAGGTGATTAACGATTTTAAATGCTGAAAAAATTGAAGAAATTTAAAAAAACTTCAATCAAATGATTTTCTTTCTGGAGAACAAACTGATTATATTGGTAGTCTTTTAGAAGTTTTGAAGGTAAATTAAATATTTTTCTATTTTTATAATAAATTATTTTAGATTGAGCCAAAGTACTTATGGAAATCTTCTTCAATTCTTGAAAAAATAAGTTTGGTCTTTTTAAAGTTTTGCTATGAGTATTTTGCAGAAAGAATTTTTATTTTTTAATCTTTCAATATTATTGAAATTTTGAGAATTGGAGTTGCATTGGCTATATTAATAAATATGAAAATTAAAGAAAATGCTAATGAACTTTAAAATTTTATTGCTTATAAATTGGATATTTTACCATATAAATATTTTAGTTAAAGTGCTGCGCATTCAAATAAATTTAAAAATATTTAATTTTTTTGTAATATTTTTTTTATAAAGTTTTTTTTTTTTTAAAAATAGTGTATATAATTAGAAGGTTAGTTATCATTTTACAAAAATATATTTATTTATTAAAAAAAATTATACAAAAATAAAAATTAAAAATGTTAAATTTTGTAAAATTTTTGTTAAAGTCATTCAAAAAGATTAATAAAATTATTTACATGTTAACTATTGTTTTTAAAGATTCTAGATTCTAACTTATTAATTACATCAAAAAAATTTTCATTTTTTTTTTAAAATTTATTCGACAAACTTAAAAAATATTTTTTCACGCCTCAGCAAGGGCACTAAAATTTATATAACGGAAGGATAAAAGAACCATCTGTTTTATTTTGATTGTCATAATCAAAGTATTTTAAAAAATTGTTTAATAAAATTGTTATTCTATTTGAAATTTGGTAGACTACGGTTTAAAACAATAAAAAGGAAAAAATAATGATATATAATTTATTTTATTTTTCATATTATAATACATAAAATAAAAATTAAACTCAGCACTTAATTTGGTTTACTATTAAAATAAAGTTAATTTTCATCAATTTCGTAATCAACGTTATCGTCAAAATATTTTTAGTAATACCGCCATCTTCAATCACTTTATCAAACTCTTTTTCGACTACTTTATTGCAATCATTCAAAACAATTTCATCATGTTCTTTGTCAATACAAAAAGATTTGTTAGAAACGCTTTCATTAAAACTTATATAATCAACAGTAACATTTAAATTATTAATTGTTAATTTTGGTGCGCAGAAACTCCAGTTTTTTTTAAAAAAATTTTCTATTTTCTCTGAATTGTTTTCATTTAATAATCCAACTGTATCAAATTAATACAATTTTCCCAAAACTGTTTTTAAAATATTTTTTTTTATTTTTTGTTATTTTTTATGCCTCCTTTACACACTTATGAGCACTCTAAAAAAAAATAATAAATAGTTAAATTGACAATTGTTTAGTAAAGACTTACTTCATATCTCATTGTCGAAAATTGTATTGGGTGGCCAAAATGTTCTATCCAGTCTTTGTAATGCATTATTATGTGGTATTTGTATGAAAGAATATAATTTGCTAAAAAAATTATAAAATTTTATATTTATGAAATTTAAACATACGTAATGCAATATGTAAAAACTTAAAAAAGTCATCGATACAATAATCAATGCACGTAGCAATTTCATCTGAGGATTTTTTGATATCTTCAAGTAAATAACATATATTTAATAATGAATTAAGTAAACCAATCATTCCTTGAATTATTGAACTTTTCCTCACAACATCTTCAAATATACCTATTTGTTTCAAATAATGACGAAAAATTTGAAATAACAAATATGTTTGCTCACCACTTAATAAAAACTTAGATTTTTTATTAATTTTCTTTCTAATTGTAGTTAATTGGAAAAAATCATTTAATATTACAGAATTTAAAGCTTTTGTTTTAAATTCATTAATGATTTCTAATATTTGGTTATTAAACTCAAGTGTATTCTTTTTCGTTACTATTAAATAAAGAAATATTGAAGAATGAAGTATGTTCGCCACTACGCCTCCATATAAATCATGAAATGGATCCCAAAAAAAATTATTTTTTAAGGGTATATTTGGTATTTCATGAGTCTAAAATATAGAAAAAGTTTAAAAAATGTTTTAAATTGTAATATAGCTTAATTTTAAGCTTTTGGAAAAAAAATTTTTTATTTAAACTATAACTTACTTTTAAAAACTTTCGTACGCTTTCACATGTAGTAAAATTTTTGTAATGATATGGAATAATTGAACATGCTCTGCAACTGTTTCTTCTGCCTATAGAACGGAAATTCAGAAGGTTCTTAAAAGAAAATTTGCATTAAAGGATGGTCGCCTAAATTAAAAATATACAAATTACTGACATAAGAATATAATCTTACCAACTACACACCAAATCTTTAATTGTATATTAATTTTTTCATTAATATTAACTATTCTATCCTTAAATTTTTGAACGCAAAACTGAATAAATGATTCATAACCTTCTTTCTTAGCTTCTTTAGCCAAACTTAATCCAAAAGTTCTGAAATGAACTAATTTTGATCCTTCCTTATCAGAATACTTAACATCTAAAATTTATTAAAAAAATATAAAAAAAACGTTCTTAAAAAAAATTTTCAAGTAGTTAGTTGGGAAAAAGTCTATAATAATATTTCTTATTTAATAAATTTTCATCATTTTTATATAATGTCATCAATTTAATAATTTTTATATATCTAAATATTGTATCAAATTTTAATAATATTTTTAATTGTAATTGTAATTTTAGATCATATCGACCAAATTTTTTTTAATAAAAATAACTAGTTTATAAATAATATCAACAATGAAAAAAACTTTCATCATTTTTTAAATAAAAAAAATAATATTTTAATTAAAAAAATTTTTTTTAGTTTAAAATTTACCTTCTGATGATAACAATTTATATAATGCATGACAAAAATTGGCATTATTTGCATGAGGTCTGCAAATGTTGTTTGTTGAAATATCTTCAAAATATAGTATAACTTTGACTTGTATAGAATCAACACTAAAAATAAAATAAAATTTTTTAAATATAATAAGAATTACCTGTTAATTATGTTATTATTAAACAAACGTTCAAACAAATGAAAATTTGCTAAAACATAATTTTTTATGTCGGTATCAATATCAAAATATGATATTTTATAAAAATATTGAGATTCATTTTTTTCGCTGTCATTATCATTTTTTCAAAGTATTACGTTTTTTAGTTTTTTTCTTTCTATTTGAGTAATCTGTAAGCCTTTCTTCTAGTTTATTTTCATTTTTATTTCTAACAGTTTGTTAAAATTTAGAAAGTTTAAGAGCGCTGCACATTTCTACACTTTGGGTTAACTTTGCCATTTTTTATATCATGTCAAACAATTAAATATAAGCTTTATCAGTACAATGATTTTCATTTACAAAATCAAACAAAAGATAGTCCATAAATTCTGCATTTTTTTCAGTTTCCATAGCGCTATTTAATCCAAAAAAAATATTGTGAGCATTGTTAATTTCATTTATATTTGTAATTGAAGAATTATTGTTAGAAAAACAATCACAATTTATATTTTTTTTTTGTTTAACATGAGATAAATTAAATGACGATAAATTAATTTTATACACATGACCTTACCATAATTCAAACATGATGTAACTGCATATGTCAATGGTTCTTGTAATGATAAATCTCTTATTACATGCATTTCATTTATATGAATTATAATATAATCAAAATCATGTTTTTCACAACAAATGTAGCAACGAATTTTCATTTTTTTGAGTGATAAAAATTAATAAAAAATATAAGAAAAAGAAAAAAAATATTAATAAAATTGTATATATAATTGTTTAAAAAAATGCAAATTTAAATAATTTTAACTTATCACCTGTAACTCATATTTAACGCAGCATATTTTAGACAATATCCCAATTTTGTTGTAAAGTTAGTGTACCATTTTTTACATATAGGTTTAATATTTTAAATAGCAAAGAAAAAACACTTAATAAAACGCAAGAGATGTATTAAAACAAATTTTATTATAATAATAACTTTTTACAATAATAGCTATATATACAGGGTGTCCCATAAGTAACACTCCATCTTTATTTGTTAATAATTTTCTAATTCTTAATGGATTTAATCGATATTAAATTCATTTTGAAGACGAGAAGACCGCATTTATGAAAATATATATATCATGTGAAAAATTAAAGATTTGTTAGATTTACGAGCTTTTGAAAAAAGGGTTCATTTTTACCTTATTTGTTAATGTAGCCTTTTTAAATAAAAAATAATAATTATGATTTTTGTTATAAAATAAATATCTAGTAAATATCTATATGTGGTAATAATATCATTAAAATTGTACTTTAATTATTACTATTAAAATTTAAAAATTACCATTTTTTATTGATTTTTTACCTTTTTTGGTTTATAACCAATAAATTAATAATTTTATTAAATAAATTAATAGATATTTTGATAGAGTTAATGGTTCTCTATCAAATGACTATAAACTCATTAATTTATACTATCATTGAAAAACGTTATTATTTATTAAACGTTGCCAATTTCATATATTTAATGTAATCATAACATCATTTTTTTAAAATTTTCCAATGTTATTATCATAAAAAAATTTTTTTTGTTAAAATAATTATTACAAAACATTTAATTTATTAAAAAATAACTACTTTTTTTTATTATTATTGTTTTTATTGATATATCATTAGTTTGTTACAATGTATAAATTATGAAAAAAATTAAAAAAGTTATGTAAATTAATGTTGCTACCCATAAAAGGTGGTAAATCTTTATTTTAACAATTGTTTTAACAAAATTGTTTTTTTTGCAATAAAAATAAAATTTAATAAAAAATTTTCTTACTAATATTTCAAAAATATTAGTTTTTTTAAGTTTCATAAGTTTAATGATGCTACAAAATAAAAATAAAAAAAAATTTTCTTACTATTTAATAAGATTTTATCAAATTGGCAACCTTTAATAAATAATAACTTTTTTCAATGATAATTTAAAAAAATAAGGTTATAGTCATCTGATAAAGAATCATTAACTCTATCAGAATATTTCATAATTTATTAACAGAAATTATCAATTAATTAGTTATAATCCAAAAAAGGTAAAAAATAGATAAAAAATTATAATTTTTAAATTTTAATAGTAATTAATAAAGTACAATTTAAATGATATAATAACCACATATAGATATTCACTAGATATTGTTTTTATAACAAAAATCATAATTATTATTTTTCATTTAAAAAAGTTACATTAACAAATATGGTAAAAATTAACCCTTTTTTTGAAAGCTCATAAATCCAAAACATCTTTAAATGTTCACATGATTTATATATTTTCATAAATGCGGTCTTTTTGTCTTCAAAATGAATATAATATCGATTAAATCCATTGAGAATTAGAAAAATTATTAACAAATAAAGATGGAGTGTTACTGATGGGACACCCTGTATTATACTATAACCATAAATATTTAACCTTATCTTTTTTATTTTTTTATTGTAAAAAAATATTTTATCAGCATTAGTTGATTTAAAGAGGTGATTTTCTCCGTCATATGATATAGGGTGATAAAAAAAATCCAGTTTTTATTATAAAATAGTACCCCATGATATATTTCTAGTAATCTCTAAATAAAATCTCAATATGACACAAATATTTCTCAAAATATACCTTTCCTTTATAGGAAAACCGTTTAGAACATTTTGAATTATTAAAAATTATTGTTTAAGTCCATTAAAGTCCATTTTTTATGTTTGTAGACATTATTCCAAATTACTATGTTTATATATCTATAATATATAATGTTACCATTTGATATCATTAACCGTTAGAGTGCTAAGCAGCGCGATAGAGCTGCAATGAACACTACTGAAAAGTGCGATGCAGCGCTATCGCGCTGCGACTTTAGAGTGGTTTAGTCCTCATGTATGTGTATATGTTATATGTGTTGTAACTGGTTCCTTTTCTTATTAGAGCTAGAATTTGCCTTTATACATGTAGGTAGTGTTCCAATTCGGTTTTTTGACACAAAATTGTTAAAGTTTATTTTTTTATACAATTGAAATACCTAACCATGTTAGATAGCTGCGTTATTTCAGATGATGATACTTTATGTAGTAACACGACGGAGGATGAGACATTGGATACAACCAGTGAAGATAGTGATGATGGAAGTATTATAATGCATCAAAAAAAAAAGACTACAAACACTGATTGAATCTTCTGAATCGTCTTCTTCATCTTCTTCGCAAATAGAAGAGCTTACTTTTACCAATATTCCTCCTACAAAATCATTTTCTAAAGCAACCAATGTTTTTTTTTGAAATACCTAAACCTAGACGCGCACCTTCTTCTGATTCAAAACCCATATCATATTTCAATATATTTTTTACTACATTACTGCTTGAAAATATTGTAAAAGAAACAAATAGGTATGCTTCTCAATTTTTGAATTCACAAATTTTATCAAAAGATTCACGGGCAAAAAAATGGACACCAACAACAGTACAGGAGATAAAAGCTTTCATAGCGGTCTTACTGGAGATGGGTATAACTAGACGACCAACAATTTACAGCTATTGAAAAAAGGATTCCAGGCACATACCTTGGTTTGGGAGAATGTTTTTCAGGGATAGGTTCCAGTTAATATTGAAGTTTTTTCATTTTGTCGACAACAGATTATTAGCTAAACCAGGTCATCTAGAATATGATCCATGTGGCAGATTTGGTATGCTTGTCAAACATGCAAATGTTTTATTTCGTCAGCTTTATGTACCACATCAACAACTATCAATTGATGAGTCGTTGGTCGGTACTTACTGTCATTCCTCCATAAAGCAGTATCTACCAAATAAGAAACATCATAAGTGGGGGATCAAATTTTGGATGCTTTGCGACTCTGTTACAAATTATTGCCCAGGATTTTACTACTACAAAGGAGCCAAGAAGTTAGAAGATACAACATTGATTAAAAAATACGGTCTTGGTTTTACAGTAGTTCAAAAATTATTATCAGAAGGAAATTATTTAAATAAAGGTTATCATTTGTTTACAGATAACTTTTACACAAGCTTAAATTTGGCTAAAACATTATTACAAGAAAATACATATATAACTGAAACTATCCGTCGAAATAGGAAGGAAATTCCTACAGAAACTAAAAAAGCAAGTGTAGGAGAAGTCAAATATTTTGCAAATGAAAATGTTTTAATGTGTTCATTCAGGGAGAAAAAATCCAATACCCATCCTGTAGTGCTAATTTCAACAAATGCAGATATTAAAAATGTTACTATAAAAAAAAAAAAAATTTTGAGTATGAGAAGGAAAAACCCAGTATAATCCACGACTATAACAAATACATGAAAGGAGTGGATGAATCAGATAAAATGTTATATGTCTATTTGAATGAGCGAAAGACCCTCAAATATTGGAAAAAGGTAGTTTTCAATATATTTGGAAGAATGGTATTGAACGCTTATATTTTATATGCATCGAACACTACACAAAAGAAAATTTCTAGGCACGAGTTTACATCTCAAATAATTGAAGATATTGAAAAGAATGGATGACTCACAGAAATAGTGAATTAGCACAATCATTGTTTTCAAACAAAAAATTCGCTTTTGAAAAATTACCTGGTCGGAACTTACGTCGATGTGTAGTCTGTAGTAATAAACAAAATGGGATAAAGCGTTCTAACCTTATTTGTGCTCATTGTAAAAAGGGACTTCATGGCCTTTGTGCAGGAAAACACATTTGTTAAGCAATTTTTTTTTGATTATCATTTATTTACATTTTATAAAAAAAAATTAAAATAATAAATTTTTTTTTTCTGTATCTAGTTCTTTTGTTTTATTATTTATCTGTAAGGCAAAAAAAGAATTATTAAAATCGGTTAAAAATTACATAAATAATGGGGTTTTGTTTAATAAAACATTTTTTACTTTTTTATACACTCAAAATACCTTTAGCACTTTAGGTATATTTTTCCAAAATATGCTTAGCACTCAAACGGTTAATATATAATCGCAATATATTGTATTATGTAAGGGTGTAACATTTCACAAAAGAACACTGGTAAAGTCAAAGTAAAGGTGAATAAATATTTAACCTGAAAATTAAATATTTATTTCACCTACCTTGACTTTGGACAAAAATAAGGGAGAAAGGGAATTGAAGCACGGGTTGAAGTTCTAAGGATGGAGGAAGGAATTATACAAGGGTGGGTGGGTGGGTAGAGGAGGGTTTGTTACTCAATTTCAATACTTGATGCCAACCAAATTCACCAAAAGCGTGGGTAGGGGAGTCTCGAATTCCGAGGGAGGGTTTTTCTTTTAAATGATAAATACTGTGAACATACGATGAACAATACTATGAACATACTGTGAAGAATATGTGAAGAAATATTGTGAAGAAAATTATATAATCATAGTGCGAAGAAAATCAGAAAGTTACATATATTATAGTGTGAAGAAAATCAGAAAATTATATACTAATAACTATAAACTATCCATATACTATCTCGTGAACAAAATTAGAAATTCATATACAAATCACATTGTGAAGAAAATTAGAAATTCATATACAATCATATTGTGAAGAAAATTAGAAGAAATCCATATATATCATATTGTGAAGAAAAATACTGTAAAGAACGTGTACCTGTGAAGTTGTGAAGAAGAAATATGAAATATCTCGTAAGAAAATATAAATTTAAATTTTTTAATTTTTAGGTTATTAGGGTAGGCAAAAATTTAGTTGAGGGGGGGGGGGTTTATTAAGATTTAGTTAGTACTAACTCGTCTGTCTCTATCGGACCCAACTGTACACCGTGTTTAAGCCTACACTACCTGCACCGTCAGGTGTATGGCTACGGTGTACAGTTAAGTCTGTTAGGGATTAGTCTTTTTAGATCAGGCATGCAAATACGGCGCATAAGACTATTACATACGACTACATGTGTGCGCGTATACATGTAGTGTGTCTCATTAAAGAATCCAAGGTGAGGGGCAGGGCCCTAGTATTGTCATAAAATTAAAATTAATTATAATAAAATGGTAGTACATATTAAACTGAAACAATTTTTTGTGACGAGATACTCATTTTTTGTGCTTGTTTGTGTTCGCTTCTGTCACACAATCAGTCAGACTGATAAGCTGTTAACTAGCAATTTTAGCAATTCTTGTGTTTCTTAAAAGGTGTGAGTGCAATATTATTGTCAAAAAGGTAATATTAGAGTTTTTTTTTCAAAGTTAAATTTTTTTAGAAGTTTTAATTCATAATAGCATGTCGGAAAGCAAACAAAAAAACGGAAGATTGCGGATAAGCGCAGGCATTTCCAAGAAAAGTGGAAATTTGATTATTTTTTTACTTTCGTCAAAGATAAAGCTGTATGCTTAATATGCTCAGAAACTGTGTCAACATTAAAAGAATATAACATAAAAAGGCATTACGATACAAAACATGAACAACAATATAAAAACTTAACAGGACAACTCCGTTTAGATAAGTTTAATCAAATGGAGAAAAACTTGGGAAAACAACAGGCTATTTTTAAAAATCAAGCTATTTTATCAAATACGGCAGTAAAGACTAGTTTTATTGTCAGTCAAATATTGGCAAAAAAAATGAAACCTTTTGCGGATGGAGAGATGATAAAAGAATGTCTGACTGCTGTTGCAGAAATAGCATTTCCTGATAAAATAAATATTATTTCAAATATTAGTTTATCAATATTCACCATTGCAAGGAGAATTGAAGACTTGTCCAAGAATATAGAAACAACGCTTCGTGAACGCATTACAAAATTCGAATACTGTTCTTTAGCACTTGATGAAAGTTGCGATATTAGCGATACAGCACAACTGGCTATATTTTTACGTGGTATTGACACCAAATTTAATATTACCGAAGAATTGTGTTCACTGATTCCAATGCAAGGGAATACAACTAGCAAAGACTTGTAGTATAAACTAAAGTCTGTGTTGGAAAATTTTTCAATTTTATTAGAAAAGATTATTGGTATATCAACAGATGGAGCACGAGCAATGTCAAGCATGGAGGTAGGAGTATCAGGAAGGTTATTTCAAGACATTAAGAAGGTCACAGGAAGGGAAATATTCGTTAACCACTGCATAATTCACCAGAAAAATTTGTGTGCAAAAAGATTGAGTTTGCCACATGTCACAGTACCAATAATTAAACTAATTAATTTTATAAAGTCGCGTGCGTTAAATCATCGTGAATTTAAAAAATTCTTGAAAGAATTAGAAACTGAATATGGCGACGTGGTTTTTAATACTAAAGTACGTTGGCTTAGTAGAGGTGCAATGTTAAAAAGAGTATACAACTTAAAAAATAAAATACAATTGTTTTTGGATATGAAGGGATATCCCTTTCCTCATTTTGGCAATAAAGAATGGATGTGTGATTTTAGCTTTCTTATCGATATAATTCAGCATCTCAATGATCTTAATGTGGAACTTCAAGGCAAAGGACAGTTTATTCACAATTTGTATGATAAAATTCAGGGCTTTGAGCGCAAATTAAAATTGTGGAAACAGCATCTTTTGCAGAATAATGTGACTCACTTTCCACATTTAGAAAAAGAAAATGTTACTACTTCTTAAAAATACGCACAATATATAGACATTTTAATCAACGATTTTCAATTATGCTTCCAAATGTTCAAAGCTGAGAAGACAGCGGTTTCTATGAAAATGTTTTCCTCGCCATTTAATATCGATGTGGATACAGTTCCTGAAGAATTTCAAATGGAAGTGATTGACATGCAGAATAATACCGATTTAAAGAATATATTTTTCTCAGTAAACATCGAAAATTTTTATAAATCTTATGTGAGCCATGAGAAATTTCCACTTTTGACGAAAAATGCAAAGCAAATGATGTCTCTGTTCGGAAGTACGTATGTTTGCGAACAATTATTTTCAACCATGAAATTAATCAAAAATGACTATCGATCAAGACTGACTGAAGCACGAATAGAAAGCTGCGTACGTGTAGCTACCTCATCAATTCCGGCTGATATTGATCAGCTTGTATCAAAAAAACAATGCCAAATTTTTCATTAAAAATTGTATATGAAATCTTTACCTTTTTTTAAAGTTTATATTTTTTTATTCTAATGTTTATTATAAATAAATTTTTGTAAATTATTAATAAATATTACTTTATGTGCGGCCGGCAAAAAATTTTAAAATTTAAATTGGCCCGTTGATTAAAAAGGTTGCTCACCCCTAATATATATTATATATATATATATGTTATATAAAATATTATATATTATATAAATATATAATATAAATGTTATATATATATTACAAAAACATTATACAGGGTGTATAAAAATAAACCCCGGCACTTTTTTTTACCGTTCATAACTTTTTTTCTACTGGATATTTTTTTATTATATTATAGTCATATGATAGAGAACTATCTAAACTATTAATCTGATAACAATAAAATATTAATTTCGATATAAATAACATTTAACAAAAGCTTTTAATATAAACACTTTAAAATTAATGGATTATTTAATGTGTTTTTAAAATTTTTTTCAATGTAATTTTAAAGTTACAATCTTCGAAACATTGAGGTGTTGATAATTTTTATCTTTATTGTTTTGAAAAACAATTTTTTTTGTAAAAAATGTCTATATTTAAAGAAGCTTCTGAGAAAGATTTTCATTCTTAAAATGTTTAGATTTACTATTTTCAAAGTTGTTATTCTTTTGGCAATTTTTATTTCTATTAGTTTAACTACTAATAGATTAACTCTTGAACATTTTGCGCTATTACGTCAAAAAGAATTTACGGACCATTTTACTTCGAGGATGACAAAGGAAATGCTGTTACCGTTAATAAGGAAAATAACAGATACATGCTTGAGCATTCAGTAATACCAACAATAGGTAATGTTGATGAGATGTGGTATCAGCAGGACGGGGCTCTCCCGCACATTGCACACGAAATAATTGCCTATTTAAAGATAATATTTGGTAACAGAATAATTTCAAAGAATGGTAATATCAATTGGCCGTCTAGATCTCCTGATCTATCACCACTAGATTTTTTCTTGTGGGGGTATTTGAAGGATAGAGTATATAGAAATAAACCGGAGATGATAGAGGATCTAAAAGAAAATATTGAAACTGAAATTGCTGACATACCACGGAGCATGCTTAAAAGGGTAATGAATAGCTTCTATGACAGGGTACAACAATGTCGCCAAAGAGAAGGAAGGTTATTGGACGGTGTAATTTTCCATAGTTGACATAATAAAATTTAAAAATACAGATTTTTATGTTATAAAATTAATATAAATATCATAATATGTTAATATTTTTAATTTTCTTTAAAGTTGTTCCTTGAGAACGATCTTGTAATATATCATTCTCTAGATAATTCTCTATCATATGACTAAAATATCATAAAACAATATCTAGTAGAAAAAAAGTTATGAATGGTAAAAAAAGTGCCGGGTTTATTTTTATACACCCTGTACATATAAAACAGGAACGATCCAGGTATCGAATTTTAAGAGACCAGTTTAATGAATGTGCCAAAAAACTACAGCAATTGGGGGAGAAAATTAAAATGGCTCAACTCTGGTTAAAAAGAATAAAAAATATTAAAAAAAACTGATGACTGGTTGAAAAAAATGATGTACACAGGACGCTCAAGATTTATAATATAAATCAGAAATTTTAAAAAATCTTTTATATTATTAAAAAGTTTTCTTTCCAGTAATTGTATTGTTTATTTTTTCATTTAGTTGAAATTTTTTCAAATTCAACAGTTAGTTGATCAATATTTCTTTCCTGTAAAATATCTCTTGATAAAAAATATTTTTCTGTGTGCTGTTTAAATAAACTGTTATCATTTTTAATCTGTTGAAATTTTCTCTCCAATTGACGAAAAAACATGTTTTAATTAGATATCGTATTTTTCCAGTTCTCATTTCTTTCCTAAAAATTTTTGTACATGTCAAAGGTGTCGAAATAAACACGCCTCCTGAAATATCTAATGTAAAAAGAAGAAAGAAACAAAAAGTCGGCAGTCTGTTATTTTTTTCTCACGACTAAGAAAGCGGGACAGCGCTTGGCCAACATCAAAAAAAAAACTACATCAGAATAAAGAATCAACAACGGTGTTTTTCTTATGAGCCATTTTCTTGTTATATATATTATTATAATCATTTTATATTTTTAAATATAATTTTAGGCTAGTAAAATATTTTTCTAATAGTTGCTTTATCATGTTTTCTCCAAATTGTAATGCCATAATTTATAAAAAAAAAAATTTTTTTTTAAATCACAAAATTGATCATTTAAATGTAAAATAAAAAAAAACAGTTCGTAATGCTAAAAATAAAAATAATCGGTAAAAAAATGATGTGATAAATTTTAAGACAAAAGAAATTAACCTATAAGAAAAAGACGTAATAAGTAAAAAAAACAACTTGTGGTATTAAATATTAAAAAAAATGATTGTAAAAAAAACGTTATAAATGTAAAAATGAAAAGAAATCAACCGATGAAAAAATCACATGACAAATGTATGACCGAAAATAAATAAACTTGTAATACTAAAAAGAATTTATTTTAAAACATTTAAAAATAAAACATATTTAATAAAATAAAATATTCTTTAAATTAATAATACGAAAAAATTCATATGCATCTATTTTTCTTATTTTTATTTCTTCCCGTATCTTCTTATTTTTTATCTCTTCCTGTATCACCTTGTTAATCTAAAAAAATTTAAATTTAATAGTTTTAAGAAAAAAAACTTGATTAACAAAGCAACTTTTTATTTTCATCCTTATTTTCATTTTTTAACCAGTTCTTAGACATCGTTGCCAGTTTATTCAACCACTCTAATTTTGCAAAACATATATCTATTTGATTTCTTAAAATCCGGTAACGAAATTTTTCAAAGTTCATTTTCTTATCTCCTGTTCTTGAATCACAACGTGTTAAATGTGATAATTTTTGTTAAATATTTTTAATCTTTTTATCAAATTCACTATCAAGAAAAGATAAAAAATTTCTTTGTTTTGTTGGAATCATTTTTCTTAATCTAAAATGATAAAAATTAATAATAAAGTAAAAAAACACAAAATAAATTCAGAAAAAAACGAAAAAATTTATCGCTAAATTAAACTTATTTCAATCAAAATTTATAATGAAAAAAAAAAATTAAAAATTTGTCGAACTTAAAAACATCAATATCTTATAATATTAAATAATTGTTCAGGTAACTTTTCTATCATATAAAAAAATTTTTATAAAAAAACAAATCTTAGAAAGTGTCACTAAAGTCTTAAAGAAAAATAACCAGATACCTTTAGTACACTAAGTATATACATTTTTCAAAAAATTTTCTTTTTAGTAGTAGTAGATATTTTTTTAAAAATATTATTTTGAAATATCGTAGGCGCTGGAATCATCAGTCATAGCATCACGTGATCCACGTACAACCTTGCTCTTTTTTTTTTATTTATCTACCTTACAATAAAATATAAAAATAAAAAATAACGGTTGTTTTGTTGTGAGTCACAAAATACCAATTCCAGGATGCATCTGCGCATCAGGATTCAAGGGAACCGACACTTCGCCAACTCAATCAACGAAATAACCATGTCTTACAATAAAATTTTAAAACAAATAAAAATTTAATTAATTTGAAGCTGGGTCACGACTCCAAATCGTAAAACACTAACACCTACAGACCTGTTGACATCCTAGTTGCAAACATGCATTTAAAGTGATTTGTGGCACTCTGTGCTTTTTGACAGGATGAGTCATTATACTCTTACTTAAGTGTACAACGTTATTCTAACGAGAATAAGCTTATACACATGAGTATGTCCACTCGGATGTCATCCCTGTTTCAACTACACGGTGATGACCACTAGTCACCTTCCATAGCCTCGGCTGCCGTCTGGAGCTTTTCCATCTTATTCGACAGTTGGCTCGACATGTAAAGCGGCTCGTGTCTGAGAATTTTATCTCTCAGCTCGTCCCATCGAACCGACAAAGATTCTGCTTTTTGCAAGCTCGACATTTGTGCTAAATCATTTTAAGCACTTTGTAACAGCTTTATAAGCTGTTTCTTGGACTATCCACTACCCCGTTTTAGAGCCAACAAACAATTGTCCACTGTATCACAAACCGTTCTGCACCGGTTTATAAGCTAAGTTTTCAGCTTTCTTCCTGCACTAATAAACCTTAACGCATTCACAGGGGATTTGGTTAAACTAATCGGCTTAAATCTCTCTAAAACATGGACGTTGTCTATGGACGTGGTGACCATAAACAACTCTTTATTAACTTTCCAAACGGCTTTTCCTTCCGGAGTGGCAGTCCCAACTCCATCTTGGGTTGAGTTGAAATTATTTCTAATTTCTCCTCCAGCACGATTGGGCCGTACATAAAACCTGGAGGTAATTTGTGAAGAGCCTTAGCTTGTACAGCTTTCCCCTCCTTTTGTAGGTTACTTCAACCTCCAGTCTTTTTTATGATCTTTGATGGTCCACCTTTGCTTTTGGCAGCATTGCTACCTTTTTCGCCACTTTTACCTCTGCGTGGTTGGTTAGCTTTCTTGGCATTTCCTCCTTTAGCCATTTTTTCTTCTTAAACTGTATTACACTCTGAAAATAAAACGATTATTATAGTTTAAAAAAGTCACGTTAAATAAAGAAAGCGCGAACTAAGGAACGGAATGAGGAAGGGTCAGGAATTATAACTAGTTGTTCTGCTTTCACTAGTTATAATTCACAACACCAAATATACATTAAGGCATTTTTGGATTTTGCATACTGTGTTCATTGTGTCTTAGAATTTTTTATTAGGCTTCTCTGCCTTCATTTGTCCGCCTTCTTTTGGAACTGCTCGTGAAAATACTTCTATTGGACATTATAGCTAAACTAGTTAAATATCCCATCAGTTTATGCAATACTAAATATAATAAAGCTCTTCCCGAAGGAAGCCGCGGGAGTAACTATGACACTACTTATTCACATACGTGACCTTTTTATATTTGGCATAAACACTCCCTATTGTTCAAATTTGTCCTAGCCAGTATCTTATCATGTAAGCTGTGTTTACGACTGCTGCTTTTCTAGCACTAGCAATCATAGCCTGTATTTACTACTGTTTCTTCAGTAGCTTTAATTTACTATCAAGGTTTCGATACACTCAAAAAAAAAACGTTAAAACAACACCAGTTTTGAAACTCCAAAATATACGTGTTTTACACAAAAAACGAATATAATATATTAATAAAAAACGCATATAGTTTAAATTGAAATAACTAATAAAAATTAAAATATAATAATTATATAAAGTTTTTAATGTAAAAACGACATTAAATAGAAAATAAAAAATACACAGCATTTTAAAACCAAAATGATATAATTTAAAATGTAAAAATTAAATATAGTTTAATATTAAAAATTTATGTTAATATACATGGCAAACTAACCCGATTCTTGATATTTGCTATGGTAAATTGAAATCTATGTATTGTTTGTTGATTTAATGTATATATTTAAAAAGTAATCAAGAGAAAAAAATAATTAAATACATATAAAATGACTTTAAACTAATTAACTCTGTACTATGTAATAGATGAATGACTATAAACTAAATAAATATATTAAAAATAAAAAAAAAGAAATAAACTGTTCGTTTGGTATTTGATCTTTGAAAATTAATCTCAAATAAAAATATATAAAAAAAACTTTTATATCAATGATATTATTTTTTACCTGCATTTTTTTAAAGTATATATATAATTTTTTTTCATATAAATTTTTTAGTCTGTGCTCTCTCTCTTGGAAAGAATTTATAATGAATAACGTTCATAATAGTTATTTTCATTTATATCTTTTTGTTTTATAAAATAAAAATTTTCATTATAATAATTTCTATTATGGCAATCCTGGCACTCTCCTTTGAAAAAATCTGGAACAGTATCCGTTATCAACTTTCCAAAGCTTCATGTAGCTACACTTTTGCTTAGGTCAGGTCTCACAAGGTACCCTTACACAACAGAGTAGATGAACTTGGCAAAGGAATCACCTCACTTTCAAATCCACTTGATCAAAAAACTTCAGAAGCAATCTTGAAGGTAGTAAAGAATTAAGAAATGAACGGGGGATGCCCTCTCTCTTAGAGAAAATTTATAATGAACAACGTTCATAATAGTTATTTTTATTTATATCTTTTTATTTTATAAAATAAAAATTATCATTATAATAATTTCTATCAGTCTGTAAATAAAGTTATATTAATTCTAGATTTTTATAATTTTTATTAAATATTTAACAAATTTTTTAATTTTTTAATGACTTTAATTTGTTTTATATGTATATGTCGCTATTACGTTACTTATTATTTACAAAAAAATATTTCAATCTGAATTTTTACTAAACGTTATTAAAGAAATTTTGCCTTATTTACCAATAGATGGTATTAATAATCTTATCAAAAAGGAAATGGAAAAAATTGATACAAATGAAAGAGGAATGTTTTTTTTTGTCAAGTGATGCAATTGATGAAAAACAAAAAAATCTCAGTGATATTTTAAACTTGTCAAATGAATACAGTAGTTTAAAGTTGACCAAAAATTGTTTTTATAGGTTTAAAAATACGTTGCAAAGTTTGAACAAAAAAATTATACCAAAATCTTCTAATACACCGTTAAGACATAGTAAGGTTGCTACTGGTAAAACGGATTGTCCAACTGCAAGAAGTCGTTTAGCTAGCAGACATTCAAATGTTAGTAGTTATAAGGAAAATGATAATGTAACATCACTGGCAAATACTATTAGCAAAGAAATAGTAACATTTGTAGATCTGGAAAAATATGTATAAGAAAAAAGATCAACAAGAATTGGACGTCAAATGATATAAAATGAAAAAAAAATTATTGAATATTTTTATATTTTATACTCAAGAGATGAAAAATGATTAATAAATAGGAAATTTAATTCAAAATTATATAATGATAGTCGTTTAGCTCAAGTAATTCTTTCAATGTCTGAAAATATAAAAAAATCGGAATGTACTACTATTGAAACAAAGAATAGAGAAATTTTTGATTATTTCAGTACAATGAAAAATTAAAAAAAAAATCCCATATTGTTACTAGAAATGTTGGAAAATTTATGAAAATTATTCTCAAAAAAATAATAAAAAAATTTTGAAGTGGTTTTTATATGTGCTGAAATGACAACATCTTTACTTAATCACATATCATTACACAAAGAACTTTTTAGAAAAAAAAATAGATCATTTATCAACAAAAAAGAGAAAAAAAGAAATACAACTGAATGATGAAAACATAACTGTAATTTAAGAAAAAGAATCTTTTTTAAAACACAAGACACCTTTTTTATATAAAAAAAAACAACTTAAAATATATAAATTTAATATTTTTTTTTAAATAAAGTTTAAAATGTCTAATTTTTAAAAAAATAATTATAAATAAAATATTGACATAAAAATTATGTTTATTTTTTTTTAATCAAAATATATTCATTTTACTAAAAAAAGTTTTAAAAAATAGAGCTAAAATTTACAAAAACAGCATTGAAAAAAAGGAACTTGTTAAAATTTGATAAAATAAACATATTTAAAACATTAAAGTTAAAAAAATTTAAAATATTAAAAACTTAAAAAATGAACAAAATTTATGGAAAAAAGAAAAAATCTCAATTTACTTCCCAGTTTAAAAAAGAAAATATAAAAAAATTACTATACATTAATAAATAAAAAAAATAGATTATTCTCAAATACTATCTTCATCCTTAGATTACAATTTTAATTTCCTTTTCTATTATATTTTGATATATTTTTTATAAATAAATTAATATTAATAAAAAGATTATGTAATTACTATATTTATTTAATATTGTTTTTTAATCTAAACTATATGTATTTTTTACTAAAAAAATATATTTATTTTTATGCTAAAATGTATATTGTTATAAAATTTAAAACAATCTGTGTTACGGTGCTATTTTCTTTAAATGAAAAAAAATAAAAATTCTAAAATAGTTTTAATGTAGAAATTATACAATGTTATTCAACTTAAACAATAGACTTTTTTTAGTAAACCATATAAATTTTTATGCTAAACAATTAGAGTTTTTAATTTGAAACAATTAGTGTTTTGAGTTGCGTATTAAGCTAATTGATAAAAAAGCATATTTGTTTTATCAAAGAAAATTCAAATTTAGCGTTTATATATTTTAAGTGTTTACATAATTGAATTAGCAGATGGAAATGTAACTCTAAGTTTCTCTGCATATGTAGCATAAGTTTCATTTTCTTCAATAGATGGTAACAAATCTAAAGTAGCTTGATCTATACGTTGAGTTAAAACATTTATCTTTACACGATCTAGAACAACGTCATATAACTCAAAAGCAACATTTAAAATATAAAGAAATTTTTCTATATTTGTAGATTGATCCTAATGATTGAACAATGTTACAGTTAAACAAAATTGAAAACTAGGTCTAGTAACCATATCTAACAATTGAATTGATAAAGGATCCTCTTCCTTAAATGATAGATTTCTAAAACGTTGAAAAAGATCATTCTCTTCCTCTTCAAGATTGAATTCAGATAAAAACGATTGTTCTTCAGTTTAATTGATTAAATAAATCTTTACTTTACGTACTAACAAAGTATGAGAATGATAATACTTTTGTGTATGTTAATCTAATGCAGCAATATCTAACTCTTCAAAATTGACGTATTAAAACTGATTCTCTTTACTTATACTTTCTAAGATACCAGTTTAATGTATATAAACTAACTGATCTGGCTCAGTAAGCGACTCAGTATCCAGATTGAACAAATGTAAAAGTCAAACAAAATGTAATACAAACTTTTTTTACTAAGTCCAGTTACGCTCTATCCAGTAAAAATTTACGTCCATTGTTTTTCGAAAGTATGTACTAGCGATAAACTTGTAACAAAGTAATTTGATTCGTATAAGCGTAGAACACAACAAAAACCCAGTAGATGTAACAATTTAAGGTTTTCTAGTAACATACTGTAGATCCAAAATCAAAAATATGTAAACGCAAAAACACTGTAGTATAGCCCAAAGTAGCGTAACGTCGCTCCTAATATATAGCAAAAGATAACCCAATAAGTAATAAAACAACACGATAAAAACAAACGATAGCAAACTGTAACACAAGCAAAGTCTTAAGCGCAAATATACGTAGCAAGCTAAACACAAGTACAAATTTTTATTTTTAAAATGAAAGCTATGCTTAAAATACAAACATATAAAAAATAAGTACTTAACTCAAACACATAAAAAATTAGTATATAGATGACAGATTAACGTAACATAAAAGAAACATTAAATAGATATCAAAAAACGTTACAATTGTTCGTTTAAGACGCTCACTTTAACTTTTATTTTAAAAGTAGCTTGTTTACATTATATCTATTATATTTACATTTTAATCCAACAACAAAAAGATAATTTTTTTAATTAAGGAAAAATTTGTTTATTAATTTTTTCATTGGACGGAAAATGATCATCGGACAAAAAATGTGCTTGTAAGATGCGAAGTGATTGTTTTTCCTCTGTGTTAAAATTAAAATACTTCAACTTACAACGTTTTAGAAATGCAGAAATATTTTCTTTTAGAAAAAAAAATCTTAAAACAATTGAGAAGAGACAAAAATTTTCAGAATTGCAAATAAGTTTTAGAAATTCAGATTTTAGCAATGTTAATACATATTTAAAGAAATATCAAATATTTTAACGCCACTTAAGTTTAAGGAAACATTTAAAGAAATAACAACATTGATGGAAATACCTAGTAAATTAATTTTTCAAAATAATGAGGATTTGAAAGATGACACAAAGAATTTTATTGAAGAAACATTTAGTGTCTCTATAGAAGTTTTATTAAACGAGATTTGAAGAGAAAAGGACTTAAGAATTCCAACGTATTCAGGAAGAAATATTTGATTTAACAGGATTTACTATAATTCAGATTACGTTAATCATTAGCTTAAGAATTTTCTTTTTTTGTATAGTTGTAAAATTTACAAATTTTAATAAAAGTAAATTACTAAAATTGGAGATTTAAAATGTTTATTGGAATAATGTTTTTAATAAATAATTTTATATACTACTTTTTTTTGTTTATTTAATAAATTTTTCAGAAATTTTAGATATGATTTGCGCAACGTTTTTACTAGTTTTTTGTAAAATTTTTATTTTAATTTACGTTACATATTTTGATGACAATTATTCACTATATATACCGGGTGTCCGGTGAAGGTTTTCCCTGTGTTTAATCATATATTAGTTATATCACTAAAAGATCACATTAAGATTATATAAATTTATGTAGGTGTTAATGTTTTTTTACTTAATATAAGTTAAAATTTTTTTAAACATTTGGTATAACACATACGGTCAAGGGAAAGCTTTCGGCGGACACCTTGTATAGCCTTTTGAAAGAAACTAAAATAAAGTTTGCATAAATTATAATCAATCTTAAAATCATTAGTTAAAAGACAAAATTAATCATAAATATTAAAATCATTCTCAATCAAGTTTACGCAATACTCAATAATTTTTTTTAAAGCTTTATATAATGACAATTTATCTAATTTATCAATATTAAGTTCAATAAAATAAATTGGGTATACATTTGCATATAGAAATTGTAAACGCAATTCATAAAAATGAAGTTTAAATAAAGAGAGTTAAAAATTATTAATAATAGTAAAAAAGTTACATAAAAAAATTTTATCTTTTACAGCCGGGGGCGCTATGTACAAAAATAATTAAAAAAATATTTTATTATAACAAAAAAAAATATATGTAAATAAAAAAAGAATGAATGAATTAAATAACTATTCACTATGTACAAGGTGTTCGACGAAGGCTTTCCGTGTTTAATCATGTATTGGATATATCATCGTAAAATCACATTAAGATTACATAAATGTATGTAAATATTAATGTTTTTTACTTTATAAAAATTAAAATTTTTTTTAACATTTGGTATAACACATACGATTAAGGGAAAACTTCCGGCGGACACCCTGTAAATTTGTCAATTTAATCAAATAACAGTAAAAATCAAACATAATTGTGATTATTATTATATAATAATTAAAGTTTTTTTTGTTTGTCTTACTGCATGTAATGAATAAAAAGTTTATGCCGGCTTTTGAAAAATTTGCTTTTATTTAATTTAATATAGCGTAACAACAGCGCTAAAACAATTGTTACATAATTTTTATTTTGTGTTTAAAAAATTTTAAAACATATTTGTAATTTTTTTTAATTAATTGATTATTTATAGTAAAAATTTTATATGTTTAAAAATAAGATAAACATATGATAAAAATATAATTTAAATAATATTTTAAGAATATGGTAATTAAATTTTATATATGTACTCATATATATTTTTTATAATAACTTTTTATTTTTTTAAATTAACAGTATTAATGTATAAGTTAAAATTTTTAATGATTAAAAAAAGCAAATACTTATATTATTAAAAATGAATTAAAATTTTAATAAGTTAACTATAAAAGTTTATTTTAAAGTAACAAAAAGTAAAAAAAAATAATATACTGATAAAAAAAAACTTAAAAACTGATTTGTTTATTTTTTAACCAGATTCAGCCATTTCAATATCTTCTACATTATTGAAAATATTTTTTTAAGTTTTTTTTTTCTGTAAATTTCATTAATTAAGCGTAATATTGTAATAAATATAAGTCGTTTATTTATAACAGTAAAGAACAATTAACTAATTATCAAATGAAAGTGATAGTTATTATATACTTGTCTACACGGATGTCTATATCCGACATAGAACAGGTATAACAATATTTTAAAAAAAAAAATTTGAAATTTATTAATAAAACACCAAATACTTTTTAAAATTTTCTTTAAGATCACAAAAATTTGCCATTCTTTAAGTAGTATGTACAAATAGGTAATAGCCGTAACAATAATTAGTAGTATACAAATAATAATGTAGTTATGATATTTAATACAACAATAATTTATCCATCTCACTGATAATTCTTTAAATGTAGAATTTATTTTTCTAAATATTTAATTTAAACAACTTTCAATAAATCCCATTTTTATATAATTAAATGTTTCCAAAACATAGTCAAAATCAATCAAAAAGTGGCATATTCTTGTTTCTGAAAAGTGATAAATATAGTTTTTATCATCAGCAAACATTAATAAGTTGTTTTTTACTATAACTGAATTAAACTTGTAACAAATATTATCATTGTTACGTTCTTCATAAATTTTTTTAGGTATTATTTTTTCGTATTGATAAATTATGTATTTTCTGTTTGGTTCAAATTCTTGAGTTTTAACAATTTTTCTACCAATGTATTGTCTAATTTTTTCTTCAGAAGTTTTCTTATTATTAGAATGTTTGATTTTATTATTTCTTGTATTACATGTTTCTCACAGAAGAAGTTTCCCCGTCATATCAACGAAAGGTATAAACTATGAACATTTTATTGATTTTAAAATATTTAATACAAATAAGTTAATTAATTAACAGTCATTTTATAAATTTTTACTAATAAATTAAGACAAATTGGATGAATATTAACGAATAACTTTTGTATTTTTTATAAATAAACAACAAGTTGTAAAATAAAATTTAATATATTGGAAAATATATACATCTGAAAAAATAATTTTTTTTAATAATAAGTACAAAAAACAAACTTTTAATTATTTATCTATATTTTTTATATTATTCATTTAAAAGTGTAGTGATTATGTTAAATACTATTTATAATTGTAATCATAAAAACAATATAATATTTTTTATGATAAATGATAATAGAAAAATACTACCATTAAAAGTTTTAAAATAAGTCATTGTGTTCAACTATATAAACAATATATCTTTTTTTAAAAAAAGGCTATATGTTTTACACGGTAGTTTACATTCTTTTTTTATATAAATTTTGATTAATTTTTTTTTTTTATTTTTATATTTTTTTTTTATTTATCACTTATTATTTTGTACAAAATTTACTTGGAATTTTATTTTGTATTAATTTAAAATCTTAAAACATAAATTTAATTATATTTTAAATTATAAATTATTAACAAATTTATCCTTTCTTTATAAAAATAAATTAATGTTTGTTTAAATAAAAATAAATATGTTATTTTTTTAATATTTTTAATGAATTTTTTATTTTATTACAAATATTTTATTAAAAATCTATTATAAATAAATATAATTATTCTCATTATATTAAATTTTTCCACCTATGTATAAAACCAATCGTTTTTTTAACAAATAAAGCTATTATTAATATTAAATTAAAAATTATAATATTAAACAAATTGATTTAAAAAAAAATTTTATCACGACATGATGCTAATATTTTATAAAATCACATATTTTCGGTGTTTCTTTAAAAAAAACAACATAATCATCTTTTAAATTAAATAGAATTTCATATGAAATAAATAATTGAAAAATCTCTTCAATTTTTTCTACTAATTGCTTCATTTTGTTAAAATTTCCACTTTTACTGTTTATATTAATTAATTCGTCTACGTTTGTATATATTTTTAAAATTACATTTTCAGGTTCTTTAATATTCTGAACGACTTTGTGTAATGTTGTTACGGCCGTAAAAGTATTCTTTCTATAACTTTCAAATTTTTCGTATCCTAGAAAAGTTTTAAGAATTAATTTAATAAAAATTACCTTCAAACATTAAATTATTTTTCCTCGCAGCATATTTAATAACTTTTGAATCCACATCCAGTATTATAAAAACATCAACTTTGTTAACTGTTTGTTCAGAAAAATTAAATCCAAGAATATTAATGAACGAATTAAATAAAGAATTATTTTGAATACTATTTTTTGATTTATTATTTTCACTTTGTTTTTTTTTCTAAAAATTATAATATTAAAATTACTATCGAAAGTTGCAATAATTTACCGGTGTTGAGCATAAAAGAGGTTCAGCAACATCTAATAATTTTAACTCCTTAGCAAGATTTTTTTCTTCCTTTATATTTTTTTCTACGTTAATATTTTCTTTTTCTTCATATTGCCGCAAACAAAGAATTTCGATTTCTTGTTTAAGAATTTCTATTTCTTCTTCATTTTATGTAACAGTATTATTGAGTCTAACAATTGCTTCTTCTAAACAGTTTTTTCCTTCTTCTAATTTCTTTGTAATTTTTTTTTCGTTTTTTATTTCATTTGATTTTTCAATTAACTGTCTTTTCTTTTCTTTGAAATTGGATTCAAGTTATTCGTAATTTTTTCAGGTTTTGAATAAAGTCCTTTCCATTTTTTAACATCCTTAAATAATTTATTAGAAATATTTAAAAGTAAATAAATAATTTAAAATAACTTTTAAGTTTTTTTACATACAGTAAAATTTTTATGTTTTTGACTGGCGTATTCGAAGGGAAAGAAACAACTGGTCTTAAGCCTTCTTAATTACTTTATTTAAACAACAAAATTACAATACTAAACAGTAGCTAAAACTACTCCTTAACTCGAAACAGTAGGCCTACCTACCAAAAATAGATATAAAAGATACAATAAAAAATTAGGACTTACTGTTATAAAAAATCACAATTACTTAAACTTCCTAGTCTAAGATAATTAAACACAACTATAGTTCTAAACAATAAAAAAGATACAATATAAAATATAATTAATTACTAAAACTTACTGTTACAGTGTGGACAAATACTTAAACTACTCAGACAATAAAAATGAATTTCTATTCCTAAACTAAACTAACTTAAAACAAGATTCCAAAAGCCATTCCCAACTTTTGTTCTATGCATTAAAGTCCTACACATCATAACAGTAAGTGGAGAAAAGATCCTCAATTAATATATATTTACTATACACATGTAAATTGTTTTATTTGATCACATAAATTAATTGTTAAATTTGTTTTTGATTGTCCACGTGTAATCATATTATAAAATGTAAAATTTTTTATGACTAAAATTTATTATTAAAAACAAAAAAATACAATTTATAAAATTTCTGGCTTAAATGTTAGAAATAAAATAATTTAAAGTTAATAATATTACAAAATTATAGTAAATTCAAATTAAAGATTAAACTTTTTGATTATAATTTAAATGATCAACTCTATTCATTTTTTTCAATAAATCTTCTTATTCCTTAATTTTACGTATAACAACAGTGATATAATAAATTTGTCAAAGGCTCTATAATAATTTTACTATGTATTTAAAAAAGTCAATTATCAAGCAATGCAATTACTGATTATTTAAACGACTGTATTAGATATATAACATTTTTATAAATCTATTGCTTTTTTTTATTAAACTTTTTTTTATAAAGAATTAATTCTAAAATATTTGTCACTTTATTAAGTTATTCTTTTTATATAATAAAGTTTTATAAAGTATTTTTTAACATTTTATTTTTAATTAATTTAGACGTAAATTTAAAAATTTTTTTAACTAGTTTAAGATGGAAAAATGTATAGATCAAAAATATTGTGCTGCATTTCTATTTTGAGGAAAATTTGATTTCAAATGAATTCATTAATGAAATCAAATGTAGTTCAAATAAAAAAGAATTTTTTTTAGATTCCTTATTATTCTGGATGAAGAATGTTTTCGAATTTTTTTTAAATAAAAAAAATGAATACAATTTAAAAAAATATATAAATGATATTATTTGATAATAAAGGTATTTTTGAGGCAATTATTAGTGAATCCTGAAAAGAATTTAAAAAGAAAAATAAATTTATTATCATAAAATTTATATGTTAATGTTAAATTATCTCTAATATATATCATCATATTATATTATTATATTATTATATTGTAATTTTTAGGAGAAGAACTCCACAAATAAATAAATTATTTTATTTATTAATAATAATAATTTCCTGGATAATGAAATGAATGTAAGTATGATAAATAAATATCTTTAATTTTTCTCTAAAATTTAGATAAATATAAACGATATCAAAAAAAATATTAATAAAGATGCTGAAATGGATAGTATTCCTAGTGAATTAAGTAATATGAATGTATCTGAAATGGACCAAACATATGAAGTTGTTACTTCTGAAATCGAACAATCAAGTAATATGGATGTATCTGAAATGGACCAAACATGTGATATAACCACATCTAAAAATGAAAAAGTTTGTGAAAGCAATACTTCTGATATTCAGAAAAATAAGCCTGATGAGGATAAAAATATTGTCCAAGAAAATACACTACAATGAATCAGAAGAAAAATCATTGGATATTGCTGAACAATTATTTCATCATAGATCTAAAGAAGTTGAAAAAATTAAAAATATAATTATTGAAACTAATAATGAGGAAATGTCATCTTCAAATTTATTTGAAATGGTCAAAAATTCTACTAATGATTCGCATAATTATACTGAAAAAATTGATAATAATGATTTATCTCAATTTGAGAAATCAGGTGATAATACTTCCATCGATAAAGTCATGTCATCTGAGGCAATTATTGTAGAATCTTCAAATAAGGATGTACCCATTGAAGAAGAAAGTCCCATAAATGAGAATGTAACTAATAATGATTCTGTATCTCACTTTGCTTCACAAGAAATATCTCATAGGAGTGAGAGTGATTCAGTTATATCAATTAGAAAATTAGAAAAAATCTGCCTAATAAGAATACGACCCAAAAAAAAAAATGATGTACTTCAAAACAAGTATACTACATATGAAAAATTTGATATTGAAGATAATTCTATTTTTGGATCATATGATACAACTAGGTATAATATTGATATAAAATTGAATATGAATAGGGATGCTACTATAACTTTTAAAAAAATTAATCAAAATAATTCAATAATTAGAAATGATTCCGTTACATCTAGCGTATCAATTATACAAGAAAATGATGATTCTTTACCAAAAATAAATTTGTTATCATGTAATCTACAGGGTCACAATTAAATCATTGTACATTTTTTAAAAATTGAATAACTTTTTTTTTACTCAATATTTTTTTGTGACCTTTTTTTTATCTGACAGAGAATCATTCAGAAAATTATATGGTTAACATTAAGAATTGTTTTTTATTTAAACAAGTGAAGAAAAATGAAACATTTAAAACGGTCCTAATTTTTTTATGAAATTATTTTTAAAAATATATTTTTTAAACTATTAAAATGCTTCTAATTTCTATCTTCCACTAGTTTAAAAGTATTTTTTTTATAAAAAAATGACCGTATTTAAAAAAATTTTAAAGACGATTTTTTATTTACAAAATGATAAAATTTGTAACTGTTCTTTAAAAAGTAAAAAAAAGTTTTTAAATACGTAAAAAACATTTTATTGATATTACTATCTACAACTAATATAATATAATTAAAAAAAAAGCCTTTATATTATTAAAATTTATAAAAATACCATAATATAGTTATATCTTTAATTAAAATTAAAAGTTGTTCTTTAAGTAAGATATTGTAATATTTTATATTTTTATCAATTTTCTATCAGAAAAAAAAATCATAAAAATATATAAAAAAAAAAAAGTTATTCAATTTTTAAAAAATGTACAATGACTTAATTGTGACCCTGTATATGTTCAAGAGATAGTAAATGGAGAGCGAAGCCTACCTAATGTATTTTTATTTGATCTTGGTGTTGATACTAGTTGTGTATAATTTTCTAGATATAGCAATGTTATTTAAAGAATTTAATTCACTTTTGGCTGATGCTTATAATGCATGGTGAAAAAAATGGGTGTCAATTGGTAGGATTGTTGTTAGAGTTGTTTTCCTGATGTTAATTGCACTTATTTTTGTTCTTAGATTTCAATATCGCATATACATACGTAATGGAAAGAGGGCAGTAGAATCTCTAAAAAAAGATTACAAGAATGTAATTGAAAGTTTAATGGAAGAAAACAAGGAATTGCGGGCAAATCAGCAAATTTTAGTAGTTGATGAGGAGGAAAGAATTGAATCTTCGATATAATAGAGCGTGGCTCTGTAATTTTTTTGGTTTATTTTGTTTGTTTGTTTATATTTGAATAAATCGTTGTCCTATGGGTTGATTTGACGGTGATGTCAGGTAAGTATCATAGAATGAAACAAATGATAATATAAGAATAGTTGAGAAGTAGGGAATACAATTTTAAAATAAGATAAAATGTTAAAAAATAAAAGTAAATAATAACGTAAATATAATAAAACAGAGTATATAATATAAATGTTTAATATTATCGAAATAGTGTAGTTTTTAGTATGATTTATAATGGCAATGGAAGTACTGCTGGGTGTATGAAGTATAAATTAAAAAAAATTAGTGTAATGAAACAAAAGGTGAAGTAGCAACAGTTGTCATGTTGTAATGTTAAAAAATTTTTAGTGTTATAAAGATGTTTCATTAATGAAGTTATAAAATAAAAATAAGGAATTAATCACTAGTATTCAATGCCTTCAATGTGTAAAACGTTTGTTGTAACAATAAAAGTATAATGTAATATAGCAGTAATAGGTAACCGATGTGCTAGGCTAGACGACTAGTGATAAACAAACTAATTCTTAGAATTAAGGTATAAGAGCACTGTTAGTAAGCCATGCTAACCTTATACATCTGAAGATGGTACTAGACGCCGGCTGTCTATTGTCAGATCATTAGTATGCTATGCCATTTTTAGAAGGTCTTATTAACTATGGGTATAATTAGTAAATTAATTAAATAATGAAGGAGAGTTAAATACTAACAAAGATAACGATGAGCTAATACTGATTCATAAAATCGCTAAAGTAGTTCAATTAGATTCTAGAACATTCTCAGAAAGTTATTAAAAAAAAGGTAGCGGTTTTGAAGGGCGACTAGTAGTTCTAATCGAAGGGAACCTCCATGTTAACCGGGATATCGCCAATATGGAGATTCACCCGGATATTTATTTGTTATTTATTGAAATAAATCTAAAGTTGGGTCTTTTAAACTTCAGGTATTTATTAAAAAATTTTCAATAATAATGAAGTGATAACACAAAGATATTTTTAATAACTGATATTTTATATAACATTTGTTCATTTTATACTTTCATTTTCTTGCTCTATTTCTTTGACATAGATATATAACAGATGTTAAAAGTTTTCAGCAGGGTCATCTCATGACTCTGCTCTAATGGTTCTTCACTTTTACGCTTCTTAGGCATCCTCTATCTCCACAGCTTCAACACAACAAAAGTAGATAAAAAAAACTTTTATTTAGAAATAACAAATAGGTACTACGTGACAAAAAGGTAAGAGGATTAAATTTTAAATTAAAAGAATATGGACAAAACAAACGTATAGCATGTCCCTTATATATTCTTTTTAAGTCATCATTTTGGGTATCTTTCTCTCTAACAACAGATTTATAAACTTGATCATTATTTTTATTTTTAAATTTATAAAATTTGTAAACAATTTACAATGACAAATAAACTGTTTATTTAAAAATAATATAAGAAATAATAATGAAATTAATAGTATTATATTAAATTAAAATAAATGTATTTATATTCTTCTTCTTCCCAACGCAGGGGTGTGAAAAAATTGATCAAACTTTTCTAAAGTTGATTTTAAATTGTTTACTGTATTCTGTGACATGGTAGGTCTTTAATTTCTTACTTTTTACCTTCTTTTAGAGCGTCTTTATTGTCATTTGTTTCTTGTTGATTATTACTATTGCATGAATCATTGGTAATGTCTTGTTTTTCTAATAGATTCACCAATGTTCCTAAAGTATCATTTGTTATTTTTGATTCAATAACACTAGTATAATAGAGAAATTATTATAGTCATTGTATACATCTAGTAATATTTCATTGTGTTTTATGTAGTATTCTAATTTTTTATAATTTAATTGGTTTTTTTTTAATATTTTGATTCAATTTTGGTACTTTTTTTCTAGTTTCTTTCTTCCACAACTTTAATTGATGCTTTAAAAATTTTTCTTTTTGATATTGTGATGTAAATTTATCTATAATTTCATCAATCAATTTTATATGTGTATTGTTGTTACTACTTTTAATTGTTGATCAAATAGTAGAATTAGCATTCACTTTCATTGTTTTTCTTTCACATTTTCTAACAATTTTATTGTAGTTATTTAGTTTTCATTCTAAAATATTGTGTGACCAATTCTTCAGATTATTTTCCGAATTTTTAGTAGTTTTTTGTAAGCTTTAAAAAGATTATTAAGTTCTTTTTTTGTTATTCTTTCTAAAACATTATGCATTTTATTATGTGCTGCAGATATTTGAGCACATCTCATGATAATCTTTTTATTAGGAGCATTTTGTAAAGTTCTTTTTATTTGAGCGAAAACTCGTTCCGAAATAATGTTAGTATATGATTTTAGTTTATAACTATAAGTTCTATCTTCTTTTTCAAATATTTTTTCATATACTTCTATAAAACTTTTTCGAACAATATCAACAGTTTTCTTAATACGTATGCCATATTATTTCTAAATGAAATAGAATTTTTTTAAAACCTACTACATTATTTATCAATTCAAAAACATTTAATCTTGAAAAAGCAAATGTTTTACTTTTTTCACCATATTTGTTTTTAATTTTTTCTAATTTTATAAGTTTTTAGTAGTTATTTTGTTCCATTACTTTAAGTAGATGTTTCATATAATTTTAAAATTTTCTCATTTCATTTGTTTCACCAGCTGTGATAATTGGGTAAACAAACATTTCGTGCAGGTAAGCTGTAAATATTATTGTGTTCATAGTTTCTTCACATTGTAACATAGAATTAATTATTTGACATATTTCGTAATGAGCATTCAATATATTTGAAAATTCTAGTAATTCTGAATATGTGTATAAAATATCTTGGCAAATCACATTGTAAATATAAAGTCCGTTTCCTGCGATTGATGTTATATTTGGTTGTAGTTTTATACCAATTTTTCCTTTTTCTTTTTGAATTTTGTGTTTTATTTTTGCAAAAAGCATCAAAGGCCGTTGCTGGTGGGTGATACGCACAGTTTCTATAATATAACTTTTTAAAAACTTGTTTAATAAAAACTAAACATCTTAATTTAGTTTTTAAAGTCTAAAATTGATATTCCAATCACTTTAGATATTTTGCTTCCAATATGCGCAACACAAGAGTATTCTAAATTTTTTCTTATTTGTCTAGCTATTTTTTCATAATTAGTTTTTTTTTCTAAAAGCCGATAAGCTTTTTTTCCAATTGTGGAATTACCTCTTATGTATTCATTAATACAATTGTAGGTATCTTCAAGTTACTCATTAGGAAAAGTTTAGTAACTTTTGCAGGTATACTAATAAGGTTTTCAAAACATATCATTAGACTTTCCTTAGACTTGTTGATTATTTCACATGTTCCAAGTAAAATTTCGTAGTATTGTCTTTTAGTACTACCACAAAGCATAAATGTCTGAAGTTTTTAATTTTTCAATATGGTTTTATCTTGAAATAGAATTCCTTTTTTTTAATTTTATAAATTTTTTTAACAAATAGCCTGATATATATAGTGAACATACTTTGAATTGTTTTGTCCAACTATATATTGTTCTTTAAAGAAGAATTTGACAGCTTTTTTATATAAAAGAGTTATGTGTTTGTAGAATACACATTTTTTAAGCATTGCAAACATGTACATTTTTTTTCTAATTAATATAAATTGTTTTTCATTTTTGAATGGTTTAATTTTATTTTCATTAATTGTTGCTTTCTCCATAAAAGCATTTCCTAGTTTAATGTCTTTTGAAGAATTTCTGCTCTTAAATCATTTAATGTGGCTTCAGCTTTTTGTACTACAACATATAAATTTTGTAAATTTACTTTCAGTTTTATATTTCCTTCAACTAAAATCCTTTTTTCTTGATTTATTTATATTTTCTTTGTTATATTTGTTTTATTGTTTATTTTTTAAGTTTTATTGATAGGAAGCATTGAATCGTTCTAATCTATCGTCGTAAGTTTGTTTTTTTAGCAGCGTTAAATTATCAACTCTTCTTTTTTCAAAGCATTTTTTTTTAATCTGATTTTCTTTCTTTTTCCATAATGAATTAAAAATTTTTAAATAATTGCAATTTTACAATAAAAATAAACAAATTTTTCTATTATTAAAATAATATAACAATAAGTAAATTTATGAAAAATGTTTTTTTTACAGTAAAAATGTTAGCTAAAGTTATTACAAATCAGATAAGATATGACTTTGACAGATAATATAATACTACTTTATTTTTACAAAATTGCAAATATGTTCGACTTTTATTCTAAACTGGTTCTTTACTTAAAAAAATTGATTTATATAATATCTTGTAACCAAGACGTTTTAAAAAAAAACCATCAAAACAGATTTTTTTTTATGTTTTAAAAAAAGTTATAGCATTAATATAAAAAAAATTTTTTAATGCAATATTTTTTCCGATGTTTATCTTATTTATTGCATTTTTAATATAACGTTTTAAAAAAACTAATGTTGCCAGTCGATACTTATAGCTGTTGAGAATTTTTTATCAATTAAATCATTCATAAATACCAAAATAAATTTGTTTACTTTAGTAATTGCTAACTATTGTTTCATAAAAACATGACAATTAATATAAGTAAATTACTAAACAGTATTGTAAAAAAGTGCTTGTATAATAAATAGATTTAAAATAAAGATAAAGCTTAACTTTTTAAATTTAATATTTAATTATAAAAAATTCCAAATATCATTTAAAAATAAATGACAATTAATATTTAAATTTGTTAACTTTTATATCAATGATTTAAAAACATATAAATATTCAAACTGTTTTGTTTTTATTTTAAAAATGATTAAAATATTTTTCATTAGTTTTTTTGATGTTTAGAAACATGCACATACATAAAAGAACTGGCATGTCATTTATATTAACATATTATTATACACATAAAAAGAATTTTTATAATGTAAAATCGCTTTGTTATGTTATACATAAAGAATCGTACTACTAAATAAAATAAATTAATCCTTCAATCAAACAATATAATTTAATAAATAGCGTTATCTCTTTTTTAACATAAATATTTATTTTTATTGATGCATCGTTTACCATATTTTTAATAAAACATAAGTTCCTAACTTAGTTTACTGTATATATTTTATGTTCCTCATCAAAGGTATTTTAAAATCAAAAAAAATTATATTGCAAAATTATAAAAACGTATTTATTACTTATATAATTTTCAATTTCAAATAAATTTAATTTTTTATTAATCAAAACTTAATAGATTTGTATCCCTCATTAAATACTAAGAATATTAGAAAAAATTATTTTATTGTTTTTTAAAGTTTAATATAAAAAAAAAAAATAAAATATTATACAGGGTATTTTAAAAGTATTATTCAGCGTATTTTTATGAATAACTTCTTTAATTCTCAATGGTATTAATCGATATTACTTTCATTTTGAAGACAAAGTAACAAGATTTATATGTTTATAAAAAAAGGGTTAGTTTTTATCATATATGTTAATTCAATTTTTTTAAAATGAAAAGAAATAATTTTAATTTTTGTTATGGAAAATTATCTAGTAAATATTTATGTTTTGTAATCAAATTATTGAAATTGTATTTTATTGATAACCATTAAAATTAAAAAATTACCATTTTTTTCGATTTTTTACTATTTTTAGATTGTAATTATATAATAAATATTTTTTTAAAATGGATTATTATAAATTAAACTAAGATAAACAATTCTCTATCGAATGACTTTAAATATACTAATTCGTATTGTTACTGAAAAAAGTTTCGATAAACTAAACATTGTCAACTGTATAAAATTTTATTAAGTAGTATGAAAATTTTTTTTGATTTTTATTGTATGACATCACCTAATTTATTAAATTAAATTTTTTTATTTTTATTGTAAGTAATAATTCATATTCCCTGTTTATAAACATTTTAAAATGATCACAATTATATTGCAAACATTTTTTGCATCTTTTTATTATATTATCTACAACTTTTTTTTATCATTACTAACGGAATATTATTAAATTTATCAGTAATAGCAATTTTAAGCTTTTTTAATTAGCTATATTGCGAGAATAAACTTTATCTTTCAAATATTCCTAAAGAAAATAATTACAAACTGTAAGAACTGGACTTTGTGGTGACCATTTTATTAAACTAGAATCTTTTCCAACTCATCTATTATTTATATTGTTGTTTAGTAATTTTTATTGATAGAAGAAAAATGAGTTGGAGCTCCGTCATGTTGAAAAATAAATTCAGTATTTTTTCCTTTTGTAAAAAAAGGAATAACATTATTTTTAAAAATTTCTTTTTAAAACTCTGAATTTACACTTGATTCAGAGATTTCATATTTTATTACATCTTCATAACCCATTAAAATTCACACTATTAAACTTTTTGAAATATATGATTTTTTTTTATTGCTTAAATGTTAGTTGCTTTATTGAAAACATTGTGTTTATTTATATAGATATTCAAGTAAAAAGCTGCCTCATCGCTATTGTAAATGCTACAATAAAAATTATTATTTTTATTATTCTTACACAGAAAAATTAATCGTGACGTTGCACTCCGTGACAATATGTATGGATTATAACACCCGTTTTTCCGTACGTTTTTTTCCTGCAAAAAAAATCTCCTGTGTTCAATGTCACGGGAAAAATATTTTCAAGATAAAAAAAAAGAAAATTAATAAAAATATAGATAGCGGGACATATTTTCTAAAATTTATTTTTTTAAAATGTCCCGCAAACGCAGGAATTCCGTTGGCGTCACTAAAGAAAAAATACAAAATGTCATGATTAATTTTTCTGTATATCTAATAACCATGTACAAAATTATTTTCTTTTATGTTTATTATTAAAAAAAAAGTCTATTAGTAAAAATAGGTTTGTATTTATTATGACTATTTTTGTGTAACAACCGTTGTATTGTTGATTTGCTAACATCGGTTGTTCTATTTTATCTTTAATGAGAGTCGTTGAATCATCCTGTAAAATGCTTACAATTTGTTCAATAATGTCAACTTTATCATCAATGTTTGGACGACCAGATTTTGGTCTTCCTACAAAACAGCTCATTGAAAAAAATATTTTTTCTCCTTTGTTTTTTAGTTGAATGATAAATCATTGTACCACTACGATTTGTGTTCTAATTTTCTTTATTTACTCTTGTTGTTGAAAAAGCAGCACTTTTTTATTTTTATACTAAACAAATGGTTTTTACCGTAAAATTGCTAAAATGTTCAAAAATTCAGCACAGAAAAATTAATCGTGACATTGCACTCCGTGACAATATGTATGTATCATAACACTCGTTTTTCCGTACGTTTTTTTCCTGCAAAAAAAATGTCCTGTGTTCAATGTCAAATAAAAAATATTTTCAAGATAAAAAAAAAAGAAAATTAATAAAAATTTAGATAGTGGGACATATTTTCCAAAATTAATTTTTTTCAAAATGTCCCGCAAAAGCGGGAATTCCGTTGGCGTCACCAAAGAATAAAGACAAAATGTCACGATAAATTTTCCTATATGTAGGAAAATGCATGTATACATTTCTTCCTTCATTAATTTCAGCTGTAACAAATGCTGATTTTACATCAAGTTGAGCTATTTTAAATTTCCTTTCAACTGCTATTTTCATTAACGTTTTAAATGCTTCTTTTGAAGATGTTGGAGAGAAACTTTCCACATCTTCTTTTTCACAACATCCCTTTTATAACTAACTTTTCTTTATATTTATCATCGTCTTTTATTGAAAATACCCAACGATGTGGAAGAATTTTCATGTCTTTTTTTTTACTTATAATTTCAAAAGCATCATTATCTTTTATGTTTTGTAATTCATCTTCCATAGCTTTCTTCCACTTTGGATTTTCCCAAGGTTCTATTGCTGATGTTGGAATTCCTTTCATTGCTGATAATGCATAATATGCATCATCCTTATTTTTCTTACTTCTTGTTCTATCAGCAACATTTATTTGATTATCTTGAACTTTTCTTTTAGTACCTCTTTCAGGATCAACTAACATATTTTTTTCTAAGTTTTCTACTTTTATTACAACTTATTTTAATATAATTATCTTCATAATTTGAGTCATTATTAACCTCATCTTGTCTATACTTTTTTAAATGATTCAATCCATCTATAAAATTTTCGCTTTCATTTATCAAAATATCAATACCTTCAACAACTTTCTTGTTTTTAAACAAGAAAACTTGATATGCTGTTGATGTTCCAGTAAAACCGACTATTATACCATTATCACTTCTTTTTATAAAACTATTTGATTGATTAGGTTTTTTTATAAAACATACACTTCCTAATTCTCTTAAATGATCTATTTTATATTTTAATCCAGCAACTTCCATTGACACATTTTTGTTTGTGGATTCTTGATACGGTTACGTATATAAGCCGCTGACATAATCAGATAATCCCACACACAGGAAAATTAATCGTGACATTTTGTCTTTATTCTTTAGTGACGCCAACGGAATTCCTGCTTTTGCGGAACATTTTGAAAAAAATTAATTTTGGAAAATATGTCTCACTATCTAAATTTTTATTAATTTTCTTTTTTTTTTATCTTGAAAATATTTTTTATTTGACATTGAACACAGGACATTTTTTTTGCAGGAAAAAAACGTACGGAAAAACGAGTGTTATAATCCATACATATTGTCATGGAGTGCAATGTCACGATTAGTTTTTCTGTGCAATTTAAGTGGCAATTTTTGCTCATACATTATACATCTTACAATTGATTTTAAAGTACAGTTGTGTCTTTCGGCCAAATTTTGTTGTGGAGTTTAAACGGCTGTATATTGTCTAGATATTTTCTTATCATCTAAAAATTTTATAACGTCTGAATTCTTAAACTCCTTACCATTATCACTTCTAATGTTTTTGATTGTTTTACCGGTAGAAATTTCTAACATCACAATCATTTTCTTTAAAGCTTTAACTACAGTTGAACTATCTTTAGATGGTAATGGGATTACAATTGTCAACTTTGTGTAACCATCTACACCTATCAAATAGCAATTATTACCATCATAAGTTCTTATCTTTGAAACAGGAAATCCTATGTCTATATATAAAGTTTTTAGTATTTCATTATCGCTAAAACTTTCTTTATGTGGAACTTTTGTTATCTTTTGGGATATGCATATATCACATTTCTCACTTATATCTCCATTAACATTAACAGTTGTCATAACTGCTTTCATATTACAACGTCCTAGTCGACGATGCCAGAATAATGCATCATCTTTGACCATATAAACTTCATCTTCTGGAATTTTTACTTTGTACAATGTACCTTCTCTAACCACTTCAATTTTCTTATCACCTTGCTTAATATATTTTGGACCTAATGTTTCATTATAAACAAATTGTTTCTTATCAGTTAATACTCCAGCAGACAAAAGATTTGCTGCTGCTTTAGGAAACAAATATACATCATCAATTACTATATCTTCTCCTAATCTTAATTGTCCTATAACACTTGATTCCATGATTTCTTCTTCCCCAAACTTACAATTTCTTTGTCTACCATTTCTTATATTTGACAAAAGCTCTCGATCTCGACAAATATGCATACTCGCACCAGTATCTACAAAAATATTATTTAAATTGACATTCATGATCACATTATCGAAATTTGTAAATCTATTATTTTGTTCTTCGAACACTACATTCCAGAATTCTTATCTTTGTTCTTAAGTTTAAAACAATTCTTAGCAATATGCTCTTTTTTTTTACAATAATAACATACAATTTCATTCTTATTTTTAGCAAAAAATATTGACTCTTTATTTACCATTGAGTCATCATTTTCTTCTTTAATATCTATGTACTGTTTAATTGAACTTATAACATCTTCTAATGTATTTTCTTCTTTTAAACCAAATATAATAAATTAGAAAATTAATCCTAGTTTATCAATCAGTGTGGTGATATAATAAATATCTAGAAGAGATACACTTAAAGATTTTAATTCCTCTCTTTGTTTCAGCGACATTCTTATAATATTTAATGTATCACCACTTAACGCATTAATCGTTTTAAAACAATTAATAATTGAAGCAATCCTACCTTTACTATATTTTGCTTTTAACATTTTAAATATTTCAATTGAGCATTTCACTAAAACTAAATCTTGTTGCAATTATTCACATAACAATATTCTAAATATATTTGGTGAAATAATTACTTCTTTCTTCTCCCATTTTTCACAATTAATTTCACAAATCGTAAATATTGAATGTAAATTATCTTCCCAGATAGTAAAATTACTTCTGTAAAGGATAACAAGAATGCATTATGATATTTTTATATTATAATGCATTCTTGAGAAAAATAACAAATAAAACTTATATATAAGAAGATTAAAATTATAAATATTTCAGATTTTATATTGTTTAATATAATAAAATAATTTTAGTTTACATTTATACTTCCATCAGCCTTCAACTTTGGTTTATTTATACATCTCCAACCTTCTAAAAATTTACTATCCATTTTCTTTTTCTGGGTCTGAGAAGCTGTTAAATGTTAGTAAGAGTATATAATAACTTTTTATTTAAAAAAAAAGACTGAATAATATGACAAAAACAACACATATATATAAAAGTTAAATCATCATTTGACCATATCATTGTAAACTTCATCCAACTCAGTTATATTCTGTATGATTTTCTTTCTTAATTCAGACCAATTATTGAATTTATTAATAAGTGATTCGATATCTTTTTCTAATTCATTCTTAACATCAATGTCCAAATTAATTGATGACAAAAAATTCTTCATTTTACGTATTTTGTCAAGAAGTGAATTATTAAGGAAAGGAACTCTATTACGAGAATCTTTTTCCATATAAGTGTAAATAAAGATTATTAAATGTTAAATGTTAGTAAGAGTATATAATAACTTTTTATTTAAAAATAAAAGACTGAATAATATGACAAAAAACAACATATATAAATAAAAGTTAAAATCATCATTTTAACATCTTCCATTGAAGCAAAAGCCCCACTAACACATAATGAAAACTGTTGCTGCAATTCCCACCACCACCCCTACACAAAACACACCAAAGTATTTAATGAAGGTGTCGCAGGTAATGAATTCTTCCTCACTTTTTCCTTCCATAATTCTTATGAGACCTGGATTAAAATCTAAAGAAAAATATATATTTAATTTATTATCTGCAGTATTTTCAATAAGTAATTCCAAGAATTTCTAAACTCATAACTTTTGTTGAACTTTATTTATTTTTATGAATTTTTATTTACCTATTTGTATAACTTAACAATATGTAAACGTGTTCTATTGCATAAACCATATTTAATGCTAAAATTACATAAAAACATAACAAATGATCTTATTTTTAATTTTAATTTATTTACAGGAAATTTAGTAAAATTTAATGAATTTAAATATTCAACTTGATATTCTTATTGTATATCCTCATCTGATTGATCCACTTATCATTGTTTAGCTATATTAGTACATAAATATGTGTGAGCTTTTCCTTCGATTAAATTTATTACTTTTTCATTAAGTGTACATACATCATCATTATGATAAGCTATAATAATTTTTTCAGATAAATTTTAATCCAATGAAATAGAATTATTATAAATATCTTTAACAACGTTTTCAGATTTTCAACTATTATATATTTCCAACTCATTTACAGTTCCATCAGCAACACTTAATAATTCATTTGCGTGTTTCGTATCAGTCGATCTCATTTTTTTTATTAATTTAAATTTTGTACACATTGGCCATATTGACGTAAATTTTAATGTTGAATTTATAATTTTTGCAAGCGTGGCATACTTTACAACAGGTAACACAACGAAAATCTCCACCAAAAATAACAAATTTGCAACTAAAAGATTTTTCACTTTTACATAAATCTCTATGTAACTCATCTACCAATTTTACAACTTTACCTAAAAACATTGAAGCTTTATCCCAAATAATAACATCAGTTTTATATAAATATTCTTTATTTTTCATGTTTTTAACACAACATGTTGAATAATTATCTATTTCTAATGGTAATTTAAATGCTAAATGAGAAGTTTTTTAGGTAGTAATATAAAAGCAATACCAGTCTACACAGAAAAATTAATCGTGACATTGCACTCCGTGACAATATGTATGGATCATAACACTTGTTTTTCCGTACGTTTTTTTTCTGCAAAAAAAATGTCTTGTGTTCAATATCTCATAAAAAATATTTTCAAGATAAAAAAAAAGAAAATTAATAAAAATTTAGATAGTGGGACATATTTTTCAAAATTAATTTTTTTCAAAATGTCCCATAAAAGCAGGAATTCCGTTGGCGTCACTAAAGAATAAAGACAAAATGTCACGATTAATTTTTCTGTGTATACAAACTTACTTTACTTGGAAATAAAGAAGTTGAAAAAGTAACTTCAAAAGTAACAAATATTCAAACAATAAGAGTCGTATTATCTGAAGTAACAAAAAATTCCAAATACGATTTTTTGTTAAAAAAAATATTAACAGATATAGAAAAACTTCAAATCATTTATAAAGGTAAATCTGTTAAATTTGAATTGTTTGATTTAGCAGAAGATCATGTTTTCTTGCAAGATGTTTATCATCTACCAAAATTTTTTAATGGTCTTGGAGGTCCTTGCTGTAGAACATGTTTTACTAAAGGGCGCAATTTTAACATAATAAAAAAATGTAAAGATGCCAATACAAGTAGTTTTTTTGTCATGACAATTGAAAAGGAAGTATAAAATATCCTTTTAATCAATATTCAGATACATTTCATAATTTACTAGAAGGTATTTCAGCTGAATGTGTAAATAGATGTTGTCAAAAACATTCATAATTTGATAAAAATTGAAATATAAAATTTCAAGTTTGTATTGTAAAATAGTTAAAAGTTGAAAAAGAACTAAGAATAATAAATTGGCAAGATAAAAAATTGCAATCAATTTCTACCGTTATAAAAAAAAATGGATTTTTTGGAAAAAAATTTCATTTGAAAAGTTTCACAGAAAGCATTCATTTTTATTTACTACTTCTGAACATTTATTACTTGCAAAAGCATTATGGTGATTATGAAATAATATTGAAGGAATTACACTTTTCACTAATTCTGATTTTACTGTTTTTTTAAAAGCCAAAATGTTGGTAGAAAAGATAATAAATATATGTCAAATAGTAATGATAAAAAAAGAATTGACTGATAAAGATATTCAATTACTAGAAGATAAATTTAATGATTTTTACTCACTATATTTTGATTTTATGCCTACAAATTCAAAATGTACATTGAAACTACATTTTTTGTTACATTATCCTTTGTTTGCATGGCAATACCGATTTTTATGGATTTTTAGCTGCATAAGATTTGAGTCATCCAACAAAAGGATAAAAAATTACATGAAATTAGTTGTAACAAAATGATTCCATGTTTTACAATAATGGGAAAAGTAGGTATGAATTTGTTGGTTGAAAATTACTAATTGAATAAATTCAATTTTACATTATCATATAAATATTTCTTTTTTATGTGACTGCTATTAATTTTTTTTTATTATTAGTTTACTTGTTTGAAAATTATTGTATTGTTCAATTTTTGAAATACCATTTGATGTTGTTTTTTTAAAATTAAACATTTAATATTTAAAATATTAATAAATCATTAAATTAAATAAACTTTAATTTTATTACTTGATTGAAAAATAATTAATAAAATAAAATAAACAATTTACAAAAAAAATGTATTAAAATAATGCGGGAATTTTGGAATAAATGATTATTTTAAAATAATAAGTTATTGACATCAAAATACCCACTTTTACTATTAAAATTATATTTGATAACTTTATTTTTTTAATGTGATAAAATAATAAATAGCGCTTTTTTTGAAATAATATTCGCAAGTTTTTTCTTACATTTTTTAGTAACAATATTGTTAATTTTTTTACTTGTTAAATATATATATTTTTTATTTAATTTACATATAGGGATTTCAGATGTAACAAATATTTTTTTTAACCAAATATCAAAGGTTGTTTAATTTTAATAAATAATTGTATAACTATTTGTTGAAATGTAAAATTTAATTGGAAAATATGAGTTTAGTAAATTTTTTTAAAATAATTTTCTATTTTTTTTAAAGATCAATTAATCGCTTTATTTAAATAACTTTTATAGAGTATGTTTTTCAAATTATTATTAATTAATTATTTTTTTAGATTTATAGTTATAGTAAACTATGATGACATAGTTTAAAAAGAAAACAGTGACAAAATTTAATATAAAAGAAAAGAAATAATATGATACAGGCACTTCATTCATTTAATAAAAGTTTTGGTTTAGCTGCTGATAATTTGCAAGAAAATCAAGTTAAATTTTAAAGGTAATTAAATTATATATTATTGTATCATTTTATTTTATTAAAGTGAAATCACCAATAAAAATTTTACTTTATTAAAAATAAAAAAACTATTAAAGTAAGTTTAACTTGGTATTGTTTAAGAATTAAAATATTATTTTCTATTTTTAGGATTTTAATTCAATAAGATAATTTAAAAAATATGCTAAGTAAAGAATTTTTTTTGAAATATATTATTTAAAGTTCAATGAAATCTATTTTTTCAGGTAATTTAGTAAAGTTGATATAGCTCATGGGAGGATTTTTTCAAAATACTTCCTCAAAGTTTTATCCCACTGTCGTCACCAGTGATAGTTTTATTGTAAAAAAAAACTTTACTTTCTCCATCAGAAGAATCACTTTCTTCTTCAAATTTTTTTTTAGTTTTAAAAACATTTTCTGGAATAATTCTCATCCTTAATTCATTACCACTTTTTTTTTCATCGTGACAATTATGTTTTTTTTAATACCAAAAATTAAACTTTTTATAATATCACTATATTTTTTATTATCACTCATTTTATAGTATCAATAAATTTAAAAAATAACTGTATATAACATATCAAACAATTTAATCCTTTAAAGAAAATCATCAAAAAATATATTATTATATAAATATAAGTATTATTTTATATAATAACATTTTATTTTTTAAATATATAATTTACTTATTTTATTTTTTTATTTTTAGATATAAATAATTAGCTGGCCAGCTAATTCTTTTATACTAAATTATTGTATATCTCACCAAGTGCCTAGTAAAATAAATTATTTGTAACTTCAATTTTTAATTTATAAAGGTACGTTTAGCAAATTATATTAATCATAACTAATGCTATGTTTTAGATTAATTCGTAATGATGCCAGATAGAATGTCTTTGTAAATCTTTGTTAAGTATAAATTATTATAACGGAAATCCATAATACAATAATAAATATGGCATCATTGTAATAAGTCTAAGAATATTGACCAGATATTATATTAAAATAATCCTATTAATGTCACTGTTGATCTATCTCATAATAAAAGGTCACCAGATGTTTATTAAAATAGGAGGAGTCTTATAGTATATAAAGAATGAAATATATTCATTTTCTTCAGAGATTGGCAAGTCCAATCTCGAGAGACTAGTACCTCTGGTCTCGGGAGACTGATTAAGTTCGGTTTCCTTTAAAAGCTAGTTCCAGTTCCAGTTTCCGTCATCCAGTTATACAAGAATAGGGTGTTCAAGTCGTCCCCTTTAAGTACTTGAGGAGACTAACCTCTCATAATGGTCTCCATTCATATTCTACGTACGATACATTGTATGTGGAAGCCAAGTCTATTTCATAAAGACTTGAAGATCGGACTTATTATGGTCTGATATTAAGATGGTATATCCAAATACCGTCGTCAAGCTTCTTCTATATAAGCTTGATTTGATTCTTCTAAAAGAGGAATCTTAAGACGGTAATAATAAAATCAACGTGGACTATAATTATGGTCTGCAATAGATCTCTATGTAATGGAACTATATTGATAAAATCGAATGAACGTCATGTTAATGTTCGATTACATATACGTATTCATATGTATACTTCAGATCATTATATATGAAGATCTGATATGAAGTCTCTCAATGGAATGGACATCTGAAGGACTGATGCTGTAATTACGCAGGATAAGAAGAAGAATTGAATACAGCAATAAGAATATTAATAATAAATAATTTAAAGAATGATATTTGTTATTATTTATGTTTTATTTTAATAAATAAAATTTAATAATAATCGTGTGTTATTTATTTTAATTTATTTATACATTAATATTTAGGATAGGACTCGGTAAAGAACGAGGTATGGAATCAGCTAGCTAAATATTCCATTTGGAATGTTTAGTAGCAGTGTCTTGACCGCTACCAAGACGGTACCTCGAACTTCACCAAAGTAGGAGGAAGTTTTTAGGAATTTTGTAGGTTAAAAACTAATTCAATTTTAAGTTATAAAGTCACATATTATTACAACTTTAATTATAATTGCTTTATTTTTAAATTAATTATTTACGACATATTTCGTAGTTCTTTTAAAGAAAATTTTTTTGTATGTTTTTTTTTTCAATAATTTTTTTTTAATTGTTTGTTTATTAATTAATTTTTATTATATATTTTAATTTTTTAATAATTTTTTTAATACATTTTTTGAGGTAATATTTTTAAATTATCACAGTTAGAAAAAACAGGCAATATTGTAGGATAATTTTCTGACAATTAGATTTTAACTGTTAGTGGTTAATAAGTTAAACTAACATATACAATAGAAATGTTCAAACAAAAATATCACCACAGGAGGTTGAGTTGACAATTCAATTACGTAATATGGGTTGGTGGTTCTGATGGTCTTAAGGAATCCTTATAACTCTACTTAAAAGGACTTATGTTGAAGTTTGCTGTTTACGGGAGAGACACCGGCGTTTTAAAAGCGGGGGTTGAGCAAAGACATTACTATACCCCAACAGCCAATATTTAACACTTGATAATTTGATATGTATATACAAATTGTATGTCGTTAATTATTGATAATAATAAACATTTTTTTATAATTCCTTTTATTTTAGGTAATATTTTTTTTCAAATATGGGATCCCAGTAGAAGTTTGACAATATATTTATAGGTTGGATAATAAATTAGGTGAAAAACAGATATTTTTAGATAATGTTGTTAGTAAAAAAAAGAGTGGTGAAATAATATAATATATAGAAAAAAATTAAAATATACACTCAGACCTGTTTTTATGCGATCTTTTTTTGTGCGGTAAGTAATTTTTTTTTATATAAATAAATAGTACTGGATTGGAATAGTTCTTATGATAAAGAAATTTATAATTTATTTTATTTTATTTAAAATTCAGTACAATTCTCTTAAATTTTAAAACAAAAGGAATTCCCTCTTTCTCTAAAAAAGAAAATATAAATTAATAAATTATAATTATTAATACAATAAAACATCATAAAAAATTATAATATTATATAATTATAAAAATGATTACAATAATTTAAAAGTAACTTTTATTTATTTTTTTTCGAGATTTATTCCGACTTTTCCCCATTTAACATTTTTTTTGAATAAATTCTTTTACATTACTTAAGTAAAATAAATAAATTATGGGCGATTACACCCAACAAAAGTTCCTAGTGGAACTATTACTACCTAAATACAAAATAACACTAAAAGAACTAAATGATAAAAAAAAAACTTACTGGATAGTAAAAAGAAAATATATATAAAAAAAAGGGGGAGCCCCTAGATGATCCAAAAGAAATTAAGTAAACTCTATAAACCTAAAATTACAAATATTAGAAGAGTACAAAAAAAAAAGAGAAAAGACTAATAATGATGATTTCTCATTTATTAAAAAAAGTCTTTCTTTTTTTTATATATATACTCTCTAATGGTGTAAAATAGAGTTAGGTTATTTTATGTAATAATATTCATAGGAATATTACTCTTATGTGATTTTCCCTTAAATTTCCATGTCCATTATTAAAATAAACTCTATCTCCAACTTGATCTGATACAGGAAATGGTTCTAGATATTTATCCATTAGTTTACTTGAAGTACCAGTCGGTCTTTGAAAGTTCTTTACAAGAATTAATTGTCTTTTTTTGAGTTTTGGCAATGAATTATCTTAAGATTTACGATTTTCTAATGTTCTTTTAGTTATTATAGAGTTATTCACTAACTCTTTTACTCCTTTCATTTTTTGAGATATTTGAAATTTTGTTGGATCCCCTTCATAAATACCTGTACTTTTTCTTTTATTCTTGGTTCTTTTCCATAAACTAAAAAATATGGTGATACATTTGTTCCATATATTTTCACTTAAAGATTTATTTTGATAAATTATTTTACATATATTTTCTAACTTGTAGACTTCTTCATCAATATCATCGATGTTTTTAATAACTGGACCATTTTTAAATCTACGAAATTCCATGCGTGCAACTTCAATATTATAATATGGATTATAAGTTCTAATAAGTGCACCTTTAGTATTTTCATAGTCATTAAATTCATTTATAACATGGTAAGCTTTATCTTCTACTGTCATATCTAATATATGAAAATATTTAGTAAGTGGTATCTTGTTAAATGAAAGTAATGCTCAAGTTTGTCTAAAAAGTACTTAACATTTTTCTTTGGATTTTTTCCAGTAAATAAACGAGGTAGATCTATTTTTATAAAATAATTTTTAAATTGGGTTATAACAGGAGAGTTGGTTATTTGATTTTTGTTTTAATTTAGTATTTGATTTTGAAAAGCATTTAGCGTTTGATTAAAATGATTTTGCATTTTCTCTATGTTCGGCTTCATTATTTTACCCATTTCTTAAATAAGTAATTGAATTTCATTCTGACTTGCAGATGTTGAAGTACGACGTGGAGTATCGTCTATGAGGATCTGATTTTGATCCGTTCTATTAATTTCATCTTCTTGAGAAGATGAGTCATGACTGGAATTAAGATTTTCTACTTGATTTGAAGCGTTTTCCATAATCCACTTATATTGATCAAATAGCGTTAGATTAGGTGGTATGTTTAGATTTCTCCATCTCATACAACTATTCCAAGTTCTATCTTATTCTGAGCCCAGTAATTTTTTATATAAATTATATTTATATAATTTAGTAATAAAAAAGTACTGGAATGTATAGTCCTTATGAGATAAAAACTTTATTCTTTTATTAGATCTTGAAAATTAAAACAATATATTTTTAATAAAGGAATTCCCTTTTTCTCACTCTGAAAAAGGTAAAATTATAAATTTTCAATACAATGATATATACAGGGTGTTCAAAAAGTAACCCGTCAATTTTTTAAACTTTAATAACTTTTTTTCTACTTAATATTTTTTAATGATTTTTTTTTTTATCTTATAGAGAATCATCTTTAGAATTATATAAACAGTTTTTAAGATTTTTTTTAATATAAACGTTTGATGAAAAATGAAACATTTTAAATTTTTTCTATTTTTTTTAAAGTATTTTCAAAAATACATTTTTTAAACTATTAAAATGTTTTTAATTCTTATCTTTTAATAGTTTAAAAACATTTTTTCATGTAAAAAGTGACTGTATTTAAACAATTTTTTAAGAGAATATTTTAACATAAAAATTGTTAAATTTACTAGCTTTAAAATTATAATTTTTTATATTGTTTCTTCTATTTCTTAATTTTAATACCCATAAATTAAGTAAGTAACTGTATGGCGTAGTACTACATCAAAATGAATTGCTCAGTAATATTTTTGAAGATTAAAATGATAAAACAGTTACAGCAATTAGTTTAAGATATAGCTAAAGAAACAATTTATTTATAAAAGTCAATTTTTGGTAACAAACTAATATTAAAAAAAAGAGATATTAACCTATCATTGCGATTGTTAGATATCTGCATTTAATTTTCTATAACTTAGTCAAAAACTTTAGATAATGTTAAAAATAATATTAAAAAAAAATTGCATACATAAAACAAAATACTCTAAAAAAAAATTGTAAAAAGTGTATCTTAAAAAGCACAAAAATGTTTTTAATTACGTGGAAAACATTAAGTTGACGTTATTGCTTATACCTAATATAAAAAAATTGAAAAATAGATAGGTTTATACTATAAAAATTATCAAAAATATCATAATAAAAGTAAAAATTTTTATAATTATTTCTATACTCTAATAGTATAAAAATGTTTAGCTGGGGTCTAGTGAATAAGAAAAATTCCCCATGATACTCCAGATAGTTTATAAAGTTAATTACTTTATTAAGATTGAACATAATAATAAAAAATTGATGGTTAAACAAAAAAAGAATATTACATTATAAAAAAAACTAAATTCGCTATGAGATCCTCAATTCTTAAAAGTACAAAGAATATTAAAATTTTAACTTATAATCATAATAATAGTAGTATTAAAATGGGTACAAAGAAGATAAATCTTTGACCTATTCTCTTTTAAAACTGTATTATTAGTTCAGTTTAAAGTTGTTTCTTAAGAACGTTATTATAATGTATAATACTTTATACAATTCTATATAAGATACAAAAAAAATTGTAAAAAAATATTCAGTAGAAAAAAAGTTATTAATGTTTGAAAAATTGACGGGTTACTTTTCGAATACCCTGTATATACGTATGTAATTATCCGTATATATATTTAGAGTTATATATATTTATTTATAAAATATATATTTCCATGTGGTCAAGATACACTATGTGTATAGGACATTATATGTTGGTATCTTAATTTTTACTTTGTGTTATAGCTAATTTGTCTTTAAAGTGTAATGTCTGATGAGATGTCTAGGATCTATACCTATCCCTCCCTAAGACAGAAACTTTAAAGTCAAAGTATTATATAATATTAGTTATAATATATTTTAATATATTGTTCTAGTGTCTATGATGGATCAATCAAGTGAAAAGTTAGCTGAGAAACCAATTGAAAAAACAACTGGTATGTTTGAATCTAATTAGTATATGTAAGGTTTATGTTATAGAGATTGTTAAAGAACGTAATGAAACAGGCTTGATAAGCCTAGAGAGTTATGTCAAGCAATTGGAGTTGTCAACGCGAAGCATTGAAACGCAACTGGCTATGATGGTTATTAACAAAGGTGTTGGAGCAGGAATTAAAAAGAAGATGATGATGTCCATGTTATCGTTAAAACATTATCATCAATTGAAGAATCGCGATGATGTTAATATCTGGAGAGAAAAGGTATTCACAGGACTGTGTAGTTTGGTAGAAGTTCCAAAATATTTAGATTATGGTGTTATTGGAAATACCAAAGAAATGGATGAGATGTGTGCTACTATAGCACATAGGGAATTTCAAGGCATTAAGTTGAAATTGAATGGAGTAGGTGACATAAGGTTACCTATTACAGGATGGCCGAAAATTAAGACTATGTACTTGACGTACGTAGGAGGAAAGGTGTCAGGAAACTTACCTGATAGTTTAGTATGGATTGTGCTCGCTGGATGGAGTTATTCGAATACTTCATTTTCCCAGCTATTTATTGGTTTAAGAAAATTGAAAGTCATCGTTACTATGCAATGCGAAATCATGAAAAAGATATTGAATATTGTCAATAAATTGGACAATGTGCAGGCACTAATATGCCTTCAAGAATATAATTGTCAGTGCTGGAAGATGAATGTTGATGGACGATTCCAGTATAGTGTAATGTTGCTTCTATCTGAACAATGTAATAACGTTTACTGGAATCAAGTTCATAAAAACAAAAGGATGGGATTGAGAGTTCCGCAATTTACGCGCAAGGGTGTAATTAGATACACCCAGGCAAGTGTATTGCCTGAACTCTGCAAGAATGGAGTTCCAGCACATATTCATGATGCTGTTGAAAAAAAAATTCTATGGAAACAAGAAAAAGAAAAGCTGTCGGTTTTTGATATAATGGATATATTGTATGCAATATTGTCTATTGTTTGTTGAATAAAAATTTGAATTACTTTGTTTGGTTTTTTTTTTTTTAAATATTTATATATGTACATGAAATTTCATATTCAATGATATTATTGTATGTATCGTTTATGACGATCAGCGTGTACTTTTTCTATTGATAGTCTTGTTTTCCGATGTTTACTAACGCGTTCAATTTCATATGTGTCACCATAAAGATGTTTAATAATTTCAAAAGGTCCTTCTAAAGTCGGTTGCTTTTTATGAGATGTTGTAGCATCTTTTCTATGCATTAGTTTTCGTAAAACAAGATTGCCAATTTTTAATTTAAAACCATGTCGTTGTAGGTAAGGTTCGTCAAATTGTTGTTTTGTATCTTTAATGAGGTTGTGTATTCCACTATAACCGTTGTGAATAGGTGTTTTATCTATGAAATGATAGGCTGTGTTAAGCATTATTTGTGCTAGAGATAATCCAGTACTCATATGTTTTGATCGATTGTAGGCATAAGTGAAATGTGATACAGTTTCCATTAAATTGATATTGCGGTTGATACGTATTGCAGCTCGTAATACCCTGTTGAATCGTTCTACAAAAGCGTTACTTTTATGATTGTGTGGAGAACTGAATTGCTGTTCTACTCCTACAATTTTTAAGTAATCTGTAACAGGTTTCGCTATGAATGCTAGGCAGTTATCAGAACGTAATATCTTTGGAAAACCTAAGTTTGTAAAGCATTTCATTAATAGATTTTTAAGTGTGGGACCATTCTGTTTCTTACAGACGGTTGCTATAACAAATTTGCTGTATTCATCTACAATGACCAATATATATTCATGATCTACTTGCATAAAATCAGAGTTGATAGTGTGCCATATTTCTTCAATCCGATTTAAGGATTTTTTGTATGTTTCAACAAGCCTACTAGGTTGACTTTTATTAAAGGCACAAGTTTGACAATTGTGCCAAATTTTTGTAATTAAAGAATCCATTTTTGGCCAGTAAAAGATAGATTTAAATTTACTGATAATCTTATCAGATCCTAGATGTCCACCAAGAAGTGGATGGTTATGAAAGACTTTTAAGAGTTTAGTTCTTAGCATTTCAGGTACGTAAATACGATTTCCTAAAGGAGTACATATTGTTCCGTCTTTGGAGACGATTTGTTTTTCGTCGTCTGATAAATAGTTGGTGAATTTGTCAATGTGATATGGTGGAAAAGTGGTAACTGGAAATATGTCTTCCAAAAGGGATTCAGATACTTCAATAGCCATGAAAGATTCACGACTGAGATAGTCTGCTACGTTGTTAGCTTCGCCTTTTATATATTGAATAGTAAGGTCATACTCCATGATGGCCATTTGGTATCGTTGAAGAATGCCTGTTAATTCTTTATTTTTAAGTAAAGCTAATAACGGTTTGTGATCGGTTATAATTATGGTATGTTTACCGTAAATATAGGGTCGAAATTGTTTAAGTGAATAAACAAGTCCTAGTGCTTCAAGTTTGATAATAGGATAATTCTTTTCAGTGGGTTTTAGTGATCGTGAAGCAAATGCCATAGGTTTATCATTCTGTACTAAAGCAGCACCTAAACCTTGAAAACTAGCATCAGTGAAAATGGTATAATTCTTAGTTGGATCAGATGGTGATAAAACAGTAGCATTAACAAGTGCTGTTTTTAACTTTGTAAAAGCTTGTGTATGAGTATCATTCCATTGAAGTGATTTATCAAGACGATAGAGTGGTTCAGCGATAGTCGAAAAGTTACGAATATGTCGTCTGAAGTAGGAAGCAGCTCCTAAAAAGCTTTTAACTTCTTTGTGTGTTGTAGGTATTGGTTTGTTATTAATTGCTTTAACCTTTTCAGGATTAGGATGAATGCCTGAAGCATCTAATACAAAACCTAGATAGATTGCGTATGGATTACCGAATTGACATTTAGCTAAGGATATTTTCATGCCATAATGAACTATTCGTTCTAATATTTCAGATATATTATTAAGATGAATATTTTCGTCATTAGCACATGTTAAAATATCATCGAGATATACATAACAATTAGGAATGTTATATAGTACTTCATCCATTACTTCATGAAACTTATCGGGGCTGCCTATTAGACCCATAGGCATAACTTTATATTGAAATATACCTTCGTGTGTTATGAAGGCGGCTATCTTACGGCTATTTTCATCTAGTGGAATTTGATGAAAGCCTGCTTTAAGATCAAAAGATGTGTAAAATCGTTCGCCTGCGGCTTTCTTCTGTTATTTTATCTATACGAGGTATAATATGTGATTGTTGTTCAATAAGATTATTAACTCCTCTAAAATCAACAACAAAACGCCATTTTTGATCTTTCTTTCGTACGAAAACTACTCTAGAAAGATAGGGTGATTTACTTGGTTCGATCATTCCAGTTTTTAACATGTCAGCAATTTGTTTGCTAACTTCATTGGATTTTTCTATACTCATGCGGGAAGCTTTTATTTTCTGTGGTAAATCAGAAGTTTTAATTTTGATATTTAAACGTTGTTCACCAGTATAAAGACCTGGTTGACCATCATATTCGTGAAAGGCTGTATTGTATTGCCATATTATTGAGAGTAATTTGTCTTTTCCTTTGTTACTCAACTGAGATTCATCTAATTTGATGAGTGAAAGAAATTTATCTTTAGATAAAGGTTTTGTATCGTCAGGATAAGGTGGTAATGTTTCTTCCCAGTCAGCGTCATCAGGAATAACTTCTTCGCCATTAACTAATAAAGTATTATTATCAATTTCTTGGATGTCAAAGACTTCTCCTATATGTGTATCGCTTTGTAATTTTACCGGATTGCGTCCAGCGTTAATAATTACTATAGGTATTTGGTTATTGTGAATTGAAGCGATCTGTTCCATCGTCAATAGGTGATTTGTTTGTCTCCAGTGAGAATGTAAACATGATAGAACATTCAAAGACGTACAATCGAAAAGACGTATTGTAGCATGTATGATTGAACACGCGTTAGGTGGTAAAAGAGTATCTGAGGAAATATAAAGTTGATTTGTTCTATTTCGTAGAGGTACTATATGGTTACCAAATAATATAGGTATGCCAATATGTTTAATAGCTGGCATTCCTAATATGATATCGTGATGACATGCATCTAATATCTCAAAGTTCAATTCATAATTAATATTATGTATGGATATTGTTATAGGTGTTTGATCTAATGTTGTAGCAATACTTCCGTTTGCTGTAACAATATTTATATAAGTATTATCTTTTCGTAATATTAGTTTATCGAAAAGTTTCTTAGAAATAACGTTAATACTTGCTCCAGTGTCTATAAGAGCTGTATAACAAGTATTAAGTATATTTATCGTGATGAAAGGTGACCACTCCTTTGCATTGGATTGTATTTTATCCTGTTGTGTACACGAAATGGAATAGACTTGTGCATCCACGCGTCCGTGTCGATTAACTCTAATGCCTTCTACTGCAGTAGTAGTTATGCGTGTTGCAGGAGACTCTATTATTGGTGTCCCTAAAGTAATGCGTTGTCTATCGTCAAAGTTATCAGGTGCCTGAGACTGATTTCTTCTTCGTGCTACGAGAGAACTGAATTTTTCTTTTACTACTCTTCCTACTATTGTAGTTATTACTCCACTTAAGAAAGTGAGCATGGTATCATATTCAATGCCGGATTTTTGTAGATCGGCTTCTTTTATGACATTATTTATTTGTTTAGTAATGTCGGTATAGACACTATGATGGGTTGTTTTAGGGGTATTTTGTAGATTTTTATCTAGATGTAACTCCTCATCCGGTGGATGATATTCTAGTGTTGTCCCTGTGGTCATCAACTCTGTTATAGTGTGTAATCGGTTGTATATACCTTTTTTATGTATAAAAACCATACCTTCTGGTTTATGTTTTATATCGCTTATTTCTTTATAAATGTGATTAGCGTTAGCTTTAGTACGTATAATTTTCATATCAAGATTATGAATTTTCATTTTGCAGTCGTCAATAGAATCATGGAGAACTTGTTTTTCAGTGTTACAGGCTGACTTCAAGTCTCGTTCTACTTGTGCTTTATCACTATTAGCTTTATTAAGTAATTCTAAACATTGTTCATGTGCAGAATTATCTCTTCCATTATCATCATTATTTTGTGAAATTTGATTTTGTAAAGATTCTATTTCTTGTTGTTTCTTGTTAATTTCTCCCTCTCTAGAGCGAAGATTATGTGTACAAGTATCTAACTCAGTGGTTATCTGGTTGACGCGCTTGGCACAGTCGATTTTATCTTTGGCGAGAGCTTTTGTTCTACCTTCTTCATGGTGTCGATTAGATCGTTCTCGATCTAAGTCTTTTCTTAATGTTTTAATCTGTGCATCATGATCCTTCTGTGGCATCATTGACTTCATAGCTTCTCTAGCACTTTGTAATTCTTTGGAGAGTGTTATAACTTCTTCTCCGTTACGAGTAAGTTGTTTGCGTTGATCATCGCATTGAGATAGTCTGTTACTTAAGTCGGTAACTTTATTATTACTTTTCTTATGTTCAACTTCAAGCATTTTCTCTCGAAGTTCAAGTGCTTGTGCATATTCTTTTAATGAATTAAATATGGTATCTAATTCGGCTTTATATTGCTGTGCACTATTTCTAGTCATAGTAACTTGTTTATTTTTACCATATTCTGGTAGTACGAATTGATCGACGCCATTATTAGTAGTTACATGTTCTTGGGCTGTGTCTACGTCGGATACAGATAATTCATCTGAAGGTATATCAGTGTCTGATATCTCAATTTTAATTTGAGTTTTAAGTTGACGATCCCAATTAGGGCATCGTGTCCAAAATTCTGTTCGAATTTCTTTAGCTAATTGTGTATATTCGACTACTTCATTTTGATCAATTTCTTGATCTATATTAGCTCGTACATAATGATTACCATCTGTTAATTGAATTGCCTCAGGTAATTCGCAATAATCAGTTAGTATTGCTTTATAATAATGTTCTGTAGGTGTTTTGGGTACTGTTAGACTCCACATGATGAATATTTGATTATATTCAAAACCTATCAGTGTAAGCATATCGGTAGACGGTGCGCAATCGTCTCCTATAGGTGTTAAAGAAACTGGTGTTCCTACTATTGTTTCTAAATATTTGATTGGTAAGCGATAAAAATAAGGTAATCGTGGATTATCACAATCTTCCCAATTATATCCAGTTAATTGGCCATTTATTGGTGATATCATTAACATAATTATGGATAAAATTATTAAAGTCGACATTTTTGCGGTCAAAAGTATATCGTGAACCTGCTGACATATAGAACGTGAAATTCCTGTAGTGTCTACAAGATTGACATAATGATTTGTATTTTTATCATAAGATTTCCCATTAGGTGGTGTATATTTCGTATGATTATTTTTATTAATTTTTGTATTACGATTGTCGTTATTAGTGGTTTTATTTTTGTTTTGTTTCCAGGGAGTATTCTGGAATGGTTTGCTATTATGTTTCCCATTAATTTTTGAATTAAAATTACTTTTATTATTATTTAAATCATGATTTTTATTATTTTGGTATGGTGTAGCGTTTGAAAAATTATTTTTATTAAATTTTTTATTGTTATTATTCTTTCGATAATAATTTGTATTACCGTTATTATTATTACGGTTTTGATTTTCTTATCACAATTATGGTGATACCTATCCCATGTCTTTAAAAGAGATTCTGCCTCGATAAATTGTTTAAGGAACGCATCCTATGAGATATCCTTGTGGATGTCAAATTTTACTTCCTTACATAAATTATGAGGTATGCAAGATTGATAATTCATATAATATTCACAACGAAGAGCAGAGTTACCATCGAAGTAAGGGCCAACTACTTGTACTCCTAGTCTTCGACTAAGGTACTCATCATATTTTTTATTAAATGTCTCAAGGGTATCTTTCCCGTAGATCCATTTAGGTGGTTGTGCAAGTATTTGCGATTTTTTGTGAATATGTGATTTAGGCATATTATGCCACATTTCGTCGAATAGTTCTGAAACAAGGAGTCCTCGTTTGAGTCGTCCTTCTTCATCTATTCTTCGTTTAATAGCTATATCAAAGAAAAATTTTACTTCGCTACCGTGCGGTATAAGTTTATTAGCTAGTGACATACATAGCTGGTTGGCTATTTCATAACCTTCCTCATTAACAGTGAGGACTCTGATGAATTTCATGGTCTCGTCTTTCCAGAGACCGAACTCTATATCGCTTCCTTTCATAAAGGGGCGAATATTTCCATTTTTTGAGATTTGACTAACTATAATGTTAGTTAGTTTCTCTAATCGTGGGTGAGTTTCAGCATTATCCCATTCGTACGGGATAAAATATGAAACTTCATCATTAATATTATAGTAATTGAGCATACTTTCCAGCTCTTTAGCTTGACGTTTAATAAGAACTTTTTTGTCGGTTGATGTAGAAAGAGGATTCTTCATCAACTGTTTTTGTTGACGTGACCATGCTTTTTTAGCTATCTCATAGAAAGCCAAAAACATGTCATGTCTAGTGTTGTCATCATTCATGATGATAGGGTAGGTTTGATCAACCTCAGCCAACGGAGCTGAAGGTTGATTAACGACAATATTATTATCCATAGTACTATATGAGTTTATAACTAGTCCTAGTTATCAGGCGATGTCTCTCTGGACAGGAAAGTAAGAAGAGTGAAGAATATTCATATTTTAGTAGTTTATATATTCCGATATATCGTTTTTGAGTGGGAAGAATGTGTGGGATAATCATGTGGGATTATTGTGTGGGATGATTGTTAAAATATATTATTATATATTTTTTTTTTTTAAAATTGTAATAATTACGGAATTTTATTATTAGAATGCCTACGCATTTCTAGTGCAGTGATTTTTTTTTTTATTACTACGGATATATGGGAAATAGAATATAATGGGTATTATTATAATAGCAGAAATTTTTGTGATTAATATAACGGTCAGATTTTATATTTCAATGGTTAATATATATATAGTCGTATATATATATAACTTTTTTTTTGTTCGTGTAAAACTGTATTACACTAAAGAAAGATTGTAATGTTTATCAAGAATGGTAAACCATTATAATAGTTTTGTTGCCACCGAAATCCAACTTCTTAGTTGGATCTCGGTGGAACCTTCATGTAAACAATTTACAAGTACTGAAAACTGTTTATTAATATATAAGTACTACAAATGATAAATTTTAAGATAAATGGTAAATGACAACAATTATTATGAATTTAGTTTATTTTATATTTTCTTTTGCCCATGCAGGGGCGTGAACACTCTTAAATAATGAATTTAACATTTCTATAAAAATTTTTTACCAGGTCTTCCTGGTACATCGATAAAAAAAACCCTTTCTTCACCATTTTTAAAAATTGAATTTAATAGTTTTTCTAATATGTTTAGTTGATCTGTATTGCACAATTTTTATATTTCAGAACCCTTTTTTAATTCATATGCAATTCTTTCATTGCATTCATTTTCCGATTCTACAAAATGAATATTTAAATCAGGTTCAGGTAAATTAAAATGCTTTAATAAAAAATTTTCAGATTCTAATATTGATGATATATGGAGTAAACTTCTATATTCATTGTTATCAGAAAATCCCACACAGAAAAACTTTTTATATTTGTTCCATATTTCTAAAGCATTTGGTGGTTGTTCACCTAATAGATCTGTAGCATAAAAAGATCTTAATTGATAAGGCATCATTGCAGAAACAGCTTCGTCAAATAATTCAAAAACAATTTTTTCAGTGTGTACAATTTGTCTTGCTACTGCAGCATCTCTAAAAGTTTTATATTGTTTCCCATTAACCATTTTTAAATCATTATAACATGTAGCTCCTGGAACATAATTGAGTAATAATTTTTAAAAAAATCTTTTAGAGTCTTTTGGACTAATTGAACAAATTCTGCCAATAATTTTTTCACTTTTTTTTCGCCTAATCCATGTTTTATTAACATAAAAACGATAGTATTCTGGTAATTTTTGTAAAGAATATTTCTAGCATTAGGGTCATTTATGTTTAGTCTAAAATATGCCGTTAAAGCTGTTTCGTTTTTTTGTAAAGCTTTTTCTTCATTTCCTTCTTCATACAATACATTGTGTTGGTATTCCAAATGGGCCGGCATTCTAAAAATAGAATGTGAATGTCCAGACAATAGAAGTTCCAAAATTCTCCATGCAGCTTCTGTAGCGCCAACATATCTACTATCAGCAAATGATTTTATTTCATCATAAACTTCATCTTCTTTATCTTTATCAGCAACAACTTTTTTGAAGTTAATTTTTGCTCTATCGTGTCTTTTATGAATATATTTGTGAATATATTTAGTTGCAGCAACAGGTGTACAGTATTCAACATTTATATGGCAATCGTATTTCATTAAAAGATAAGGGTTGTAAGGAACTACCATTGAATTGTCTATTCTTATTAATTTTCCATCAGCTGTTGTTTTATATAAATTTCCAGTACCACGATTATCTCGGCGCCTATATTGGGATATCCTTTATCGCTTATTTTAGTTTGTTCTATAAATTTTTTTGGAAACCTTTTAGAACATTGTTTATTCTAATTAAAACCTTCAGATTTATCATCATCTACAAAGCATGTAGATTTATCAGTATGTGGCCCATGTATCATATGTTTAATTACTTTTGCTTTTAAAGGACCGTCTGTAGGTATTTCGGCAGATATACAACTATCAATTTGTTCAGCAGTTTTTAATTTTTCATCATGTTTTAAAGTAAAAAGCATATGTGCATGTGGCAAACCACGTTTTTGAAATTCTATTGTATAAACATATGCAAGTATAGTTCCAAATAATTTTTTTTAATATATCATTTAATAAAGATTTCACTTTTAGATGAAATATTCTTACAATAAGTAGTGGTGCATCAATTGATTCTAATTTAAAGTATTTAAATTTCTCTAATGCTTTTTTTAATTCTGGCCATTTTGGATTATATGTCATTGTAATAAAAAGATCTGGTCTTCCATATTTTTTTACAACAGCTATAGCATCCTGGTATGGTTGTTGCATGTCCCGTGGACTTCCTATAAATGTTGATGGTAAAACAAATATTCTTCCTAATCTCGCTTTGTTATTGAAAGTTTCCGAATTATTCAATGCACATTTTGATACATGATCTACTAAACCTTGATAACATTCAACTCTCAATTTTATTTGATTATGTAAAAAATAGTTGAGTCTTTGATTTTTTATTCTAATGTATGCATGAATAACATATTGTTGATGTAATCTACCACCATAATAAATTGGATTAAAATGTTCAATATTTCTATACATTAAACGATTAGAATAATATTGAAGAGCTGAAATTTGTTTTGTTTTATTTGTTTCCTGCATCATTAAACACGTCCACCCTAAATCTCCATTAGGAAATAACAATGGAAAAATCATAGGATCAATATGTGCCGAAAGTTTTGGTAATAATGTACTTTTTTCGTTCGCGATTGGATAAACACATAAATCAAATTCTGGAATTACACCATCTTTTGAAACAATAATTGCTGCGCATTCAGATGTTACTGGCTTATTATATACTTTTTTATCAGGGCCTTTTTTAAAATATAAAATATATTCATCTGTATTTTTTTCAGATACATTTTTTAAAGTTTTATACTGTTTGATATATGGATTGTACTTTTCCAGTATATTAGTTATTTCTTTAATATAATGTTGTGTTTTAAGTGCCCATCCTAAACTTGTTCTGTGTTGTAACGCAACATCAGGATCATACATATAAATTTGCTCACAATACCATTTTTTTTCTGGTTGGTTTGGTCCATAAAGAGATGTTGGAGCAATATGATGCACTTGTCCTTGAACTTTTAATATTGGAATTTGTTTATCTGTTGTTATGTCTGCTTGAAATGTGGCAAAAGCAAACATTGAATTGAATATACGAATATCATTTCTTAATTCTTTTTCACAAAAAAATTGTTGTAATTCGGGTGGAAACGACATTAATTGAGGTAGAATTGCTTTCCCATTATGACAACAACTTTTTTTACAAAATTCATTTTTCCAAAATATTGCACTACAATGTGGACATTTTTCTGACATTTCACCTGCATCATGGGGCTTAACAATTTCCTCATTAGTTAATTGATCATCTATTTTTTGTTTTTTATTAGGTACTTTAAAAGGTTCTTTTGATGATTCAATTGGGACTTTAGAAGATGTTCTTTCAATTTTTCTTTTATTAGTTCTTTTATATTTTTTGTCGTTGACAGATTTAATTTCTTGTTCATTTTGAAAATTTTTAAAAAATGTTTGAAATTGATCAGCAACCGATTCAGCAAATTTTCTATATTTTTCTTCTATACCATCTTTATCAGTTTTACTTATTTTTTATTATTAAATTTGTATAAAGTTTCTTTGTGACATTTTTCTTTGCATAATTTTAAAAAATCCGTTACAAATTCATTATCTAATGTTTGGTTTTCTTCAATATAGTCGTGAATATTTTGTATATTTAAAATTTTTACAATTTCTAACATTTTGGCTGTATTATCTATTTTTTTTGGATTTTAAGATATTTAAAATGTCAAAACCTTCTTTCCATTTAGATGTTAAAGAACAATTTGTTTTATTTTCAATAATCTTTTTAGTTAAAAATAAATCATTGTTTATCTTACTAACTTTAGTGATAATTTCAAAATGATTACCATTAAAATGGATTAAAACTAATGGCCATTTATTTATGTCTTGGAAATCTTTTTTGTAAAATATCCAACATGGGTTAAATTGATCGATTTCTTCACTGTATATTAAAAATCTTATTTTGAATAAGTATCCACAAACAGAAAAATCCGTACTATTTCCCCAGTGTTCAAATGGTGCTTTTGATTAATTATAACATGTTACGCGTAGTACATTTGAAAGAAGTTCACTTTGTCCAATAAAGTTTAAAATTGTTTTGTTTTTATTGGCAAAATATTTACTTCTATTTAAACGTTGGTAAAAATTTCTTATTTCGGTTCTCATTGACATGTGCCCATCCAATGTATTTTTTGTTATGACATTCATGCAATGAAATGCACAATGTCCATCTCCTTTTATTTTATTTGATAGACTAAAGTTTTATAATCCTTTTTCTGAAATGCTAATAGATAAAGGATATTCAAATTCAATATATAAGTAAACATTAAAATTGTTGCAATCATAAATATAATTAATTTGATTGTTTTCAATAATTACTTCAATTTCGACATAATGTTTTTCTAAAATTTCAAATATTGCATCGTCAGTATTATACATAAGAAAGATTACAAAGAAAATATCTTTGTAAATTTTTTCTACAGTTGTTGTAATATCAGCATCTGTTAAATTGAATAATTGTGTTTTTTATCTTTTTTTTATTTTTTTTATCGTTTTTAAACGAATTATTTTAATTTTTTTTTAAAAAACATCAAAATTTTTTTATATTCGTAAATTTTCTTCGCAATACTGTTGTATAAATAATTATTTTTAAGAATATTTTTTGTTGTTTGGCTTTTGATCAACAGAAAGGATTCTATTCCTAATAATAAAATATTCTTATTTATTTCGTTGTTGTGGTGGAAACTAATAATTTCGGTGAACGATTTTTCTATTAATCGTTTTTTGTTAACATTGATATTTTTCCATTCAAAATTTCTTTCAACACCGACAAAAATGTTGTAGTTGAAATGAAAATATTTTTTCTCTTTTGGAATACAGCCAGAAACATTGTAATCAGCTGTTTCAATATAATCCATTAAAAGAATATTTTCAGCTTTATTTAAATTTGATGTAAGCAATATTGTAAAATTTTTTGATGCCATTAATATTTCTAATGAGTTTGTACAACTTTGATAATTACCATGATAATGATAAACTTTCTTTAGCTCCATGTGCCATATATTTGAACTTTCAATGTTGCAATGTTTTTGTATCATTAAATCAAATTGATCGTATTTTGAATTGTCGGTGCAATCGTAGAAAATTTTTTTTTTCCAGAATTAACTTTATCAGCTTTGATGAAAGATTGAATAAAAAGTATCATCATAAAGAACATCATGTTTAGAAATAAAAAGAGTAATAACGATTAACGAATGAGTAATATTAAATGTAATAAAAATTAATATTTTAAATTTCTTTAATAAGTACTTGATTATTTCTATCTTTATTTAATTGTGTTATATTAAACTTTTTGTTTTAGAGATTCTATTTTTTTTTAATCTTTTGACAATAAATAAAAGTTTTTTTTTGTACTTGATTGATTTAAAATTTTATTTTAATTAATTTAAAACTTGACTTTTTAAATAGTAAATTTTTATATTAAAAAAAACTTTGTTAAATTGACCAACACAACTTTAATTTAATAAGTCATTTTTTATGGCATTTAATATTCCAAAGTAAAAATTTAAATTTAAAAAACAAATAAATTAGACATATTTTTATGCCTAATTATACTTATTTAATTTTTTCAAAAAAATATTAATTTTAAATATGCCAGAATAAACCTTAACGTTTAAAATTTTTCAATTTTCTTTAAATATATCTTAAGATAATAAGATCAGATCAATTTTATTTAACTAAATATTTTATCCCATAAAAGATTCTATATAAAAAAACTTTAAAAATAAAAATTTTTCAACATGTTGATGTTTTCCATTTTTTTCTGATTTTTTTATATATATATAGTAGATGTAGCCAAAATTATTACAAAACAAATAGTATATGAGATTGACAGATAATATAATACTATCTTATTTTATACAACTACCTTCTTTTATACAAAAATGCAAATATGTTTGAAATTCATTATAAGCTGGTTGTTTATTTCTTAAAAATTCATAACAACAAATTTCTAACTTTTCAAAACAGTTACAGCTGTTTATAAAAAAAAAATAAAAATTTAAGCATAACTTCAATGTTCATAACATTTATTGCATTTTTAATATAACGGTTTGAAAAAAAAGATACTGCTGGTTGATACTCATAGCTGTTGAGAATTTTTTATCAATTAAATCATTCATAAATACCAAAATTAATTTGTTCACTTTAGTAATTGCTAACTATTGCTTCATAAAAAACATGACAATTAATATAAGTAAATTACTAAACAATATTGTAAAAAAGTGCTTGTATAATAAATAGATTTAAAATAAAGATAAAGCTTTACTTTTTAAATTTAATATTTTAATATAAAAAATTCCAAATATCATTTTCAAACAAATGACAATTAATATTTAAATTTGTTAACTTTTATATCAATGATTTAAAGACATATAAATATTCAAGCTGTTTTGTTTTTATTCTTAAAATAAACAAAATAGTTTTTGTTAGTTTTTTTGATATGTTTAGAAACATGCGCATACATAAAAGAACTGATATGTCATTTATATTAACATATTATCTACACATAAAAAGAATTTTTATAATGTAAAACCGCTTTGTTATGTTATACATAAAGAATCGTACTACTGGATAAAATAAATTATTCTTTGATAAAACAATATAATTTAATAAATAGCGTTATCTCACATTTAACATAAACATATATTTTTATTGTTGTATTGTTTACCATATTTTTAATAAAACATAGGCTCCTAACTTAGTTTATTGTATATATTTTTTGTTCCTTATCGAAGGCATTTTAAAATCAAAAAGAATTTTAATATTACGAAATTATAAGAATGTAATTGTTACTAATATAATTTTTAATTTCAAATAAATTTAATTATTTTTAAAGTAAAACTTAATAGATTTACACCCTTCTTTAAATACTAAGAATATTAAGAAAAGTTATATTATTGTTTTTTTAAGATCAATATAAAAAAAATATAAAATAGTATACAAAGTGTCCTAAAACTATTATTTAGCGTATTTTTATTAATAACTTTTTTATTTCTTAATAAATTTTATTGATATTAGATTTATTTTAAAGACGAAATAACAAGATTTATATTTTTATAAAAAAAAGGTTAGTTTTTATCATATATATAAATGTAACTTTTTTTTTAATGAAAAGTAATAATTATAATTTTTGCTATAGAAAATTATCTAGTAAATATCTATGTTTTGTAATAATATAATTAAAATTGTATTTCATTAATAACTACTAAAATTAAAAAATTACCATTTTTTTCAATTTTTTACTATTTTTGGATTGTAATTAATTAATTAATATTTTTTTTAAAATGGATTAATACAAATTTTACTAGAGTAAACAATTCTTTATCGAATGATTTTAAATATACTAATTTGTATTGTCACTGAAAAAAGTTTCGATAAACTAAATATTGTCAACTGGATAAAATATTATTAAATAGTTGTTAATTTTTATTTTATTTATTTAATCAAAAATAGAGAATATTAATATTTATTAGTATAACAATATAAATGACATGATGTTGTTAATTAATATAACAACATTCTACTTACAATAACTCGACAAACATACAACTGCCTCATTTTTACTAAGTCAATTTTATAAATCTTAGTAAAAATGGGCGTTGTGTGAAGGTGGTACCTTCATATCCCTTTTTTAGTTTATGACCTATTAGGGTATAAATTCAATTCTCAAAAATCTATATTATTATTTTTATTAATTTTTTTTCTTTTCCCATTTTCTATTTTCTCTGTCGATTTTGCAAAAGATTCTTTTATCTTCTCTATCTCTTTATTAGTGAGAAGTTGTATTGTTTATTTTGTTTTATCTATTTTTCCATAAACTTTTCTTGTTTCTTTTTGTATGGTCAGTTAATGTTGTTTTGTAGGTGAGTAAAGGTGATAAGTGTTTACTATTTTAAAATAGTTTGGCTATTAGAACTGATATAATTTTTAATTGTTTTCACTTTAAAATTTTTACAATGTTATTTACGTTATTTCTATTTCTTAATCAAAAGTTTTCTTCTTTTAATTATGTCTTTAGTAAGTTTATCTTCTTATTAAAAGTTTTGTTTTTTATAATTTTCCTTAAATTATTTCAGTGGTTTTAATCTTATTCAACTGACTGGACTGTTTTGTTATTTTAATTGACAAATTTGTTATGGCTTTTTCTTTTCATCAAATGGAAATGTTGTCGTAATCAAAACAACTATTCTCATTACAATAATCCTTTTATTTCCAATCGTCAGTAAGCGCCATTCTTTATGTGTGATCAAATCAATCCATAATACGAATAAAATTTTTTTTGGTATATATTATTGTATATATATATTTTGTGTTTTAATTAATGAACTGTTTGTTATTTTCTAATTCATTTAATGGTGTGATATTTTACTTTTTGTTAGTTAAATTGTTTGTTGTTACAAAATTTGATTATGTTCTGTTACGATGATATATTATTATTTTTTTTTATTTGTTTGTTAGATAGTTACTGATGATTTTAGTTTTAATAGCCAATGATTGTTCATTGATCATTGTTTATTCCTTTTTTAAGTAACTTTCTAAATTAAACATATTTTTTTCAAACGAAATACATGTTCTTTCATTATGGATGTTCTGGCTTTTCTTCCACGACCAATACTTCTTATTTCATAGGTGTCTCCGTAAAGTTTCTTTACTATTTCAAAGAAACCTTCCCATGTGGCTTGGTCTTTCATTGATTTTGAATTGTTTTTTTGTTGGAGTATTTTTCTGAGTACTTTATCTCCAGGTTTTTTTGAAAAAAAAATTTCTTTCTTTGTTGTGTTTATCATTAATTTCTTTATATTGTTTATGAATTCCACTGTATTCTCTATGTATTCCTGTTTCATTTGTAAATCTATCTGGTGTATTCAATATAATTTGTGCTAGTGATAGTCCTGATGAGTTTACTAATCGATTGTACAGGTATATGGTGTGATAAATAGTTTTTTCTATAAGTATATCTTATTCTCAAAGCTTTTCTTAAGGTTCTATTAAATCTCTCCACAATTCCATTACTTTTGTGGTTATATGGTAAACTGATTTAGTGGTTTATTCCCATTTCTTTGAGAAATTCTGTTAAATTTTTTGATAAGAATTCAGGTTCATTATCCAATCTGATAGTATTTGGAAATCCTAGTAAAGAAAAAATTTCTATAAATCTTTTTTTAGTCTTGTCCTATTTTGTTTCTTGTTAATTGAGGCACAGATGAATTTGCTGTATTCGTCTACTATAACTAGTATGTATTCTTTTCCTATTTGCATAAAATCAGCATTTAATGTGTACCCTGATTTTAGGGGTATTTGTAAGTTACGTATTTTTGTTTTTACTAGTCTGGTAAGTTGTTTTTTGTTTCTAACACATGTATCAAATGATGTCTGAATTTGAATCATATCTTTTTCCATTTTGGGCCAGTAAAAGATTTCTTTAAATTTCTTCTCGATCTTTTTTAAATTCATGTGGTTTCTTAAAATTGGATGGTTGTAAAATCTTATCAATAGATGTTCTTTCAGTACTTCAAGTACGTAAATTCTTGATCCATACAAAGTTTTTATTCTTTCTTCTTTATCTGTTCTTTGAGTTTCCTCTTCCTCGTTTAAGTATTTTTCAAATTTCTCAGTATCATAAGGTTGAGAATATTCTGTGTCCATTTCTGAAAATGCATCTGACATTAAATCTTTCTTTACGTTTACTACCATAAATTGTTCTCTGCTTAGATAGTCAGCTACTTTATTTTCCTCTCCTTTTATGTATTGAATTGTAAGATCATATTTCATTATCGCCATTTGATATCTTTGTAGAATCCCTGTTAGTTCCTTATTTTTTATTAATAATAATAATGGTTTGTGATCTGTTATAACAGTGATATGTTTTTCATATATGATATGGTCTGAATTGCTTTAATGCATAAACTATGTCTAATGCTTCTAATTTGATAATTGAGTAATTCTTTTTAGCAGGTTTCAATGATCTTGATACGAAAGCGATTGGCTTTCCTTTTTGTACTAATGCAGCTCCTAAACCTTGAAAACTGGCATTAGAAAAAAAGTATAATTTAATAATAGATTTTGTGTCGCAATAATTGTTGTATTTACCAGTGCTTTTTTTAATTTATTAAAAGCTATTGTACGTTTTTCTTTCCATACAAAGTCTTTATTTAGTTTAAATAATGGATCAGCTATTTTTGAAAAATTTTTAGTGTTTTTTCTAAAATATTAAGCTGCTCATAGAAAACTTTTTACTTTTTTGTACAATTTTGGAATTTGTTTTTTATTTATTGCTTTTATATTATTTGGATATAGATGTATTCCTTGGTTATTTAGTATAAATCCAAGATAGTTTACCTTATCTTGTCCAAATTGACAATTATTTAGTGTGATTTTCGTACCATTTGTAATTAATTTGTACATTATAAAGTCTATTTTTTTTAATGTGATTCTTCTTCATTTGAACATAATAATATATCGTCAATGTAGACGTGACATCCTTGAATATCATGTAATATTTCTTCCATGATTTCTTGAAATTTATCTGGACTTCCTGTCAATCTCAATGGCATTACTTTATATTGAAATATTCCTTTGTGGGTTATAAATGCTGCAATCTTTCTGCTTTCTTCATCTAGTGGTATTTGATGAAATCCGGCTTTTAAATCTAGTGATGTATAATATTTCTTTTCAGCGGCTTCTTGTGTTATTCTATCAATTCTTGGAATTACATGCGATTGTTGTTCAACTAATTTGTTTGTATTCCTAAAGTCTACCACAAATCTCCATTTTTGATTTTTCTTTTTCACAAGTACAACTCTAGATAAATGCGGTAACCTACTAGGTTCTATCATTCCATTTTCTAACATATTGGTGATTTTTGTTTGCTAACTTCTTGTTCTCTTTCTCTACTCATTTTTTATGGTTAAATTCTTTTAGGAATTTCTTTATCTTTTAGTTTGATCTGTAATTTCTGATTTCCGTTGTATAGGCCATTTTTTCATCGTATTCGTAAAATGCCTCTCTTCTATTCCACAAGGTATCTTTCAATTTTTTACAGTTTTCTTTACTTAATGCTGATGGTGAAAAGTCTATTAGTTTTTCAAATTCTTTTCTTTGAAGACAGTTTTCTCTTGGTTGCGGATAATTTGGTAAATTATCTCCTTATTCGACGTCCTTTGGTATGATTTCTTTACCTTCTATAGTAATTACATTTTCGTTGATTTCCTTGATTGAGTTTACATAACCAATGCAAGTGTTCTTTTTCAACTGTACTGAATTTCTTTCAACGTTCAACATTATTACTGGTGTTTTGTTGTTCTTTACAGTAGCTAATTGATTCATTGCTAAGATTGAATGAGATTATTTCCAGTAAGGTTTGATTTCTGTCATTAATGTAGTTTCTTCTACGTTTTCATTTTTTATTTTAACGTGAATGATTGTACACGTTGTTATCACCTTAGGAACCCCTTAAAGAGGCACTATGGTGATAGCTATTTCTTTAAAGAGCAAACAAAATATATTTTAAAGATTTATTAAGAAAATTAGAAAATGATAAAAGTGTTTCAAATTATGTTAACATTAAATAATCTTATTTATTATGTGATTTGCTTTCTTTTTATATTGATTAAAATACTCCTACTCAGACGAGTGGAAGTATTTGACATAGTTGTCAGATAACAATCGATACGTTTTTTCGTGGCAATGAAAATTAAAATGTTCAAAGCCATTCAAAAAAGAATTATTTACTTTAGTAAAATTTGTATTGATTCGGTTAAAAAAATTTTAATTATTTAATTACAATCCAAAAATAGTAAAAAATCGAAAAAAATAGTAACTTTTTAATTTTAATAATAATCAATTAAATACAATTTTAATCATATTACCACAAAATAGATATTTACTAGATAATTTTCTATAACAAAAAAAAAGTTATTACTTTTTATTTTAAAAAAAATTGCATTAACATATATAATAAAAACAAACTCTTTTTTTTATAAACATATAAATCATGTTATTTTGTTTTCAAAATGAAAATAATATAGAATTAATCCATCAAGAAATAAAAAAGTTATTAATAAGAATACGCTGAATAATACTTTTAAAACACTCTGTATATAGCAATATAGTTTCATGCATCAGTTTTTGAGAGACGAGAAGTAACTAGAATATTTTATAAGCTTTACAGAAGCATAATGAAAAGGTACGAAACTAATATTTTGTACTTTGTAATTTGTTTCCTAGATAAATATACTAAGCAAATTTTATTAAGAATTTAAAATTTCACTTGTCTCAGGTTTGTAAAATTACTCGAGTTTCTCAAAAAAAAAACGTGTTTTTATTATAAATAAATCCTAAATATCATTAAAAAAATAAATGACAATTAATATTTGAACTTGTTAATTTTTATACCAATAATTTAAAAACATATAAAGATTTAAAATGTTATGTTTTTTTTTTTTAAAAATTAAATAATTTTTGTTAGATTTTTGATTTCTTTAAAAATGCGCATGTATAAATAGTTTGATATGTACTTCAAACGCATGATAACATATCATTTATATTAACAAATAATCAATTGTACACACGAATAAAGTATTATAATGTAAAACTGTCCTAATATATCAAACACAAAAATTAAAACTACTTAATTAAAGAAATAAACGTTTCAAATAAACAGAATAAATAAATCAAAAAGCGCTATTTTTCTTTTAAATTTAATGTGTATTCTTATTCTTATAGCGTTTGGCATATTTAGAGCAAAATTTAAACACTTAGTTTGGCTTTTTTTATATATTTTAAGTATCTATTTTAAAGCTTTGGAATACTTTTACATTATAGATCTCTCAATTTTTTTTTTTTGTAAAATTTTCACTTGTTTTGAATCTTTTTTCTATACCTTTTGAAATTTTTTTGAAAAAAAATTTTTTTATATTAATTTGTCTTTAAATGTAAAAACATCAAAATAAAGTAATTAAAAGCAAAAAAAATTATATTAAAACAATATAAAAGCATAGAAAAAGTGTTAATTTTAAAAAAGATAAAACATTAAAGGAATTAAAAAATCTAAAAAAACTCTAATTATTAAAAAAAATAATGGAAAAACATATAAGAGATTTTTTATAAAAAAGAAAAAATTATGATGATACTAGAACAGTTTTTATAATAGATTTTTTAAAGCTTAATATTTATAAAAAATTGTTTAAGTTTAAATAAAAGTTATTTTATATTTTTATTACTTTTAATAATTAAAAACACAATATAAGTTCAAACAAACTAAAAAAATTAAAAAAGCTGTTATTGTATAAATCAGCTAAAAATTGCTTATTATTTTTTATTAATAACAAAGAAAATTTTGAAAAAATACAGGGTCTTACTTAAATTGTGCCCCACTTTTTAAAACTTTAATAACTTTTTTTTACTTTATATATTTTTATAATTTTTTTTTATCTGATAAAGAATTTTTTAGAAATTTTGATAGTTAACATTAAAGTTTGGTTTTTATACAAACAAGTAAGGAAAATTGTTACTAACTTTTATCTTTCACTAGCTTAAAAGTATTTTTTTTTATAAAAAATGATTATATTTAAAAAAATTTTCAAAAAATACTTTATTTTAAAAGTTATATAATTTTTTATTTATTACTCTTATTTATTAATTTCAATACTTATAAAATAAGTAAATAACAGTATAATGTGATATTACATTAAAAAATTATTGGTTTATATTTTTTTAAGAATAAATTTTTTAAAACAGTTTCAGTAAATGATTTAACATATAGTAAAATTTTTAAAAATTAGAGTAGTCACTATTTTCTATATTTTATTGGGTTATCCTTCTTAACAAAAGTTACAATAAAAGTATATTAAAGTTAAAAGTACCCAAAAAAAAGCCCCTCGTCTTTTTATATAATTTTTTTTTCTATTGTCATCAAATATTAATCGTTTTAAAACAATATTATTATTATTATTTCTTACTCCTCCCACCTTTAAGGAAACTTCTTAAGTTTATCGACATGAAGTTTTCTGACGGACTTCTTAGAGTTATCATCAAGAACAATGTGAGCAATTCTATCTTCCATTTTTATAATGGTATATGGCCCTTTCCATTTCTTAGCAAGCTTACGACCTCTAGACAAATCTGGTAGTTTAGCATAGACTTTAGAACCAACTTTAAAGATATTTTCATTTAATATACGTTTTGGATTAACATGTATTTTTCTTAGCTCAGAATTTTTCTTAATAATGTTTTTGGTTGCTTCATAGGCTCTTTTTGCATATTCAACCAATTCTGTTAATGGTCTATTTATATCAACTTTATATTTAGCATCCATTTTAAGTAAGTCATTTAACATGGTGTGTGGATGGCGAAGGTAATGTAAGAAATATGGGGATTTGTTTGTTGACTGACAAATATTAATATTGTAAAAATAACAATATGGTTTAATATATTTATCCCATTGGGTAGCATCTTCTTTAACAAGTTTCTTTAAACCATCTTGTATATTTCTTAAACTTCTTTCAGCCAATGTACTGCCTCTACTGTGGTATTCTGAAGCATGTTCTAAACGAATGTTTACTGCTTTTAATGCTTCAGTCCAAAGTTTTGATTTGAAGTTAGGAGCATTATCACACCTTATTGATTGAGGTGCTCCATGTGTAAAAATTAAGTCTTGGAGAACTTCTACTATATTTTGGTAATCATATTGTTTGATAGGATATGCTATTGTATATCTTGTAAGTGAATCTATGAACACAATAACATAACGGTTTCCATGTTGGCTAACTGGTTGAAAAGGTCCACAGACATCTACTGATAGATTTTCAAATGGTTGTGTATATTCAACTGTTTTCATTTTACAATGTTTTTCCATAGGACTATTCACTTGTGCACAAACTTTACATGATTTGTATAAATCTTCAAAGTATTTTCGTCCCTTTTTAATATAACAATTAATTTTTAAGAACTTAAGAGATTTCTCTAGACAAAAATGACCATTTAGACTATGGCATATTTCAAACATTAATTTGATTGTATCCAAATCACTAGGCAAAACAGGGATCCAATCCTTTCCTCCTTCATCAGATGGAATTTTTACACAAAGAATTCCATTTATTTCTTTAGCTTCTTTTCCATCGTATTTAAGAGTTTGTCTAGCCTCAACAATTTCTGGGTCTTTATCTTGAGAAAGTTTTAAGTTAAAATTTAACTTGCTTATTCTATCGTTGTTTAATATATCATGAGTAGGGATATCATCCGTAGGTTTGATAGGTTCTGGATTGGTATTGATAATTGATTTGTTTTCATCAACATCAGAAGTATCTTGTGTTGTTGATTTATTTGAATGTTTCTTCGGTCTACCTCTTTTCTTTACAACATGAATATTTTCATTATTGGTTGTTAACTCCTTTGTATCAGTAGCCTGTTTGGAACATTCTTTTCTAGGTCTTCCTCTTCTTTTCTTTAAAGGAATTTCATTATTTTCAACTTGTAATGAATTAAATTTAAAGTTTTTCTTCATAACTTTCTTCTCATTGTAGATTTTAGGAATACGCTTTCTAAGTATAACATTAACTTCTTCATCTTCTGAAGTGTCATTATGAGGTAGTCTTGAAAGACAATCTGCTGAATTATTTTTAGATCCTTTTATGTATTCAATTTTACAATTATATGAGTTGATACTTTCAACTAAATCAAAGAAACGCTTTTCTTGTGTATTCTCAATTAATCTTTCCAACGGCCGATGATCCGACCGAATCAATATATAAGCTCCTATTAACAAAAATTTATTAAATTGTAATGCGCGTTTAACAGCATACAATTCATTGTATGTTGCACTTCTCGGCTTCTTCACACTTGGAAGTTTACAAGAAAAGAAAGAAATTGGTCTCTCAATGCCAGAATCATCTTCTTGTGTAAGGGTAGCGCCGACTGCTTGATTAGAAGCGTCACAGGTCAATATGTATGGCTTTTTAGGATTAGCGTGGTATAATAAAGGTTGTTTATATAAAGTTTCAACTATTGTTAAATAGTCTTTTAAATTATCACCCTTTAACTCAATTTTTCCATTTCTACCACTTGATAATTCGTATAGCTTACTAGATAATTGAGCAAAATTTTTGATTGCTAAACGATGATAGCTAAACTTTTGCAATCTTTGATATAGTTACTTTTTAGTACTAGGAAGTTTAAATCTCATTATATTTTCTACAGATTTAGCTGATGGTTTGACTCCTTCAGGAGTTATATCCCACCCAAGGAAAGATACTATACGCCGGAAAAACTTGGACTTATTGAAATTAACTTTAAGTCCATGTGTACGAGCAATAGTGAAAAATTGATGCAATAATTCAGTATGTTTTACTTCATTACCTTCAGACACTATAAGCAGGTCGTCTTGATAAATTAGCATATTATCTCTCATTGAAGAAAATATTCTTTCCATGGTTCTTTGAAAAATTCCTGGACTGTTTTTGGCTCCTTGAACCAGTCTTTTAAAACGAAAAATTCCTTGAGTTGTTTGAAATGCAAAACGATCTCTAATACTTTCTGGAATTTTTAGTTGTAGAAAACCTGAACATAAATCAATGTTACTTGCGTAATTATATTTTCTAATGGAACTCAATATAGATTGTAATGTTGGTGGCTCATAATTTATATACTTGGTAATGCTATTTGTTTCTCTGACATCTAGAACGAACCTCTTACGTTTTATGCCTGTAGAATCTGGTGGTTTATTAAGAATCATTACCGGTGCCACGTAATTGGAATCACATACTTCTATTATATCATTTTTAATGTAATTTGACACTATTTTATCAAGCTCAGGGCGGTCATTTAATGGAACAGGATAATGCTTTATTTTCTTTGGTATCATTTCTTTATAGAATTCCTGTTCAGGAGTTTCTACCAATCCTTTTCCCACGTCGTATTCATGTTGTGCTATTACATCTGAGAATTTTACTGACAACTCATTTCTTAACTTTTCCTCCAATTCATGATTGTTCTCTGATTCTAATACAAAATTTACATTGTTATTGTCTAGACTTAATCTCATCTCTTGAATTTCTGGAGGTTTGTTTGTAGTATTTAGAGTAAATGTCCCTTTCATAGTTTCAATTTTTCCATCGACTTTCTTCAACGCGTTATTACCTAATATTACTTGGTAATTTGAATCATTGAAACTGGTACCATTAACATAGACTCTATTGCTTAGTATCAATTCTTCTCCTAAAATATTAAGACGGATAGGAGACTTAACTTTATAGACAGTGGCTGTATTTGATAAGACGTTCACTTGTCTTCCTTCAGTTTCTTTTACTTTAATCTGAAGTCTTTTAGCACAATCTTTATCAATTATTGTGCATGTAGCTCCTGGATCTACAACAGCAACACATGACTGATCATTGACTAAGATATGTGTACCAATTAATCCTTTTTCAGTCACTCTTTTTATATTTTCCTCTATTTTATGTGTCATTTGGTAGATGAACTCTTTATCCTCGTCATCAGTATTTTCTTCTTCAAGGATGGATTCATTATCTTCTACCTTATTAATTCTCTCCTTTTTGGTATTGTAAGTTTTAGCCAAGTGTCTGCATTCACTGGTATTATGTGTAGTTGTTCTACACTTAGAACAATATTTTCTAGAAGTCCTGGTCTTACCAAAATAGTTGGTTCTGGATAGAGAATTTCCTTTTTGACGTTCAATATCTGCTTTATAATCAATATTCCATGCACGTTTTGTAGATGAAACTGCCACGTCAAAACTAGGAAATACTGAAGCGGTGAGAAGTATCTTCGATCTAAGTTCAAGTGGTACAATCTTGGCTAATGCTTCTACTTTACGTTGCAAAACATACTTAGCGGGTTTATTCTCTTCTAGTATCTCTATGATATTATTTATTTTCTGGCAGACAGAATCTAGTTCTTCTGGTTTTCTAACTGGTTTAGCAGTTAATAGTTCAAGCTCATGATTAGCACTTATAAAAGAATATTGGCCTGTGTATTTATTGGCAAGGAAGGTAGAAAGCGTTTGGTAGCTATTAAGTTCAATCCTATTTGCATCGCAAGCTGGTTCTTCATCCAGCATGAGTATTAAGTATTCATGCATCATTGACGTATGAACGTTATTGATTTTGCAGTAGGCATTGAATTTCTTAAGCCATACTTGAAAGCTACACTTGCCGGTAAATTTTTCAATAGTAATATTAGGAGGGCTCATATGTTGTCTTAAAGAATTTTTGACTTCTATTTCAGGTTCTTCCTCGCTAATAATAATAGATGACAAGTCGTCTGCAATATCATCAAAACTTTGCTTTTTCATCATTTTTGGTTTTGATAGTGTTGGTTTTATATCATCTGCATTAGGATGATCTTGCTGTTTTGTAAGCTTATTGCTTCTTCCTATAGTAGGGTTTCCAGTATTTACTGGGATATTCTCACTTTTAGATAGTTCCAAGTTTTTAATTCTATCGTCTAAATTACTCATAGTCTCTAAACATTTTGTCATTTTATCATTTTGCTCAGTCATTAGTTTTAACAGTTGTTGGATATCCAGGGATGAACCTGGTGTTTCTTTGGAGAAACTTTCTTGAGCATTAGGATTAAGATCGTAACTTTTATCTCCTCTAGTTACTACCATTTTGTCTTTATAACGATAACCTTTTGCTATTATATAGAAAACGATGACAAGAGACTCTATATTAAACCAGTAAAATTTTTAAAAATTAGAGTAGTCACTATTTTCTATATTTTATTGGGTTATCCTTCTTAACAAAAGTTACAATAAAAGTATATTAAAGTTAAAAGTACCCAAAAAAAAAGCCCCTCGTCTTTTTATATATAATTTTTTTTTCTATTGTCATCAAATATTAATCGTTTTAAAACAATATTATTATTATTATTTCTTACTATATAGTTAAATAAACAATTTTATTATCAAAATCAATTTTTGGTAACAAACTAAAATCTAAAAAAAGAGATATTAACTGGGCATTATTGTTGTCAGATATTTACATTTAATTATATAGAAATTAGTCAAAAACTTAAGATAATGATAATAACAATATTACAGATAAAATTAAATACATAAAGCAAGATACTCTAAAAAAATTGTAAAAAGTAGCTTTAAAAGAACAAAAATATTTTCAAATACGTGAAGAACACCTAAATAATGTTGTATTCTACACCTAATAAATTAAATTCAAAAAAAGTCCTAATATTGAAAAATTTATATAAATATCATAATATAATTAGTTTTTTTAATTTAATTAATGTTTTTTTTTTAAATAATCTTGTTATAAATATATTATACATTTAACATTTCTTTATCAGAAAAAAAAATTATAAAAAAATTAAAGTATAAAAAAAATTATTACATTTTAAAAAAATAGACTCGATTCTTGTATGACTCTGTATATGTAAATTTAAGAATAAATCAAAATATTTAATCTGTAATGTCTAATTTTTGAAAAAGAAATAACATGTGATAATAAAAAAATAATAAATTTATATTTTAAATTATTTAATTATATTGTAATATTACATTTACTATATAAATAAAATTACAAGTGTTATTATTTTAATTTTACATAATTAATTAAAATTTTATAATTATATTAGTAAATTAAACAGAAAAAAAATCCAATAGTTTAAATAATTAAACAATTAAAATTATAAAGTAGTTAAAGATTAGATAAATAAAAAAAATTAAAATAACAAAAGTATTCACTAAATATATTTTTTTTAAATATAGTAAGAAATGATAATAATATTGTGTTAAAAGCGATTAATATCTGATGACAATAGAAAAAAAATATATATATAAAGCCATCTATTACTTAATACTTTTCATTTATTGTAACATTAAGTCATGATTCTCCATAAACTAATGATTGTGTAATTATAGGTTTTATTGTAATAATTATTATTGTATCTAAAATAACTAAAGGCCTTATATAGTAAATTCCTCATAACATTTGTAAGTTAAAATATTATTATTATTGAATTATTTAAGTAATAGGTGGCCACTTTTTTTATAACTTTTATTAAGGATAACCCAATAAAATTAGAAAAATAGTGACAACTCTATTTTATAAAAATTTTACTATATGCATACTATTATCATACGTAATTATGTTTAAAATATTTATTTTATTTTATTTTATTTTTTTTTTTTCTGAGTAAATGAATATAATTTAAGAATTAAATAATAGATTTAAAAAAATATTAGAGGAGTTACAAAATGATAAGAAAATAATCAAGAATTTTAGAACATTATTAGTTTTATTTGTAATATTATTAAAAAATTTAAAAAAAAAGTTTCTGTAATTTTCAGAAATAAATTAATAAGCCATAACTAAAGTTATTAAGAAAAGAGAAATAATATAAAAATAACATTGTCATTAAAGATAAAAATAAAAAATAAATTGTAAACAGTTCTAAAAAGATTTAATAAACATACAATAAATAATAAACTGTTTATTTAAAAATAAAATTAATTAAAATAAAAATAATAAATAAAATAAAAATTTTAAAAATAATTATTTGATGTTATAAATTAATATAACTTTAATTAAGCATGTATACTTTTCAGTGCCCACGCTGAAATGTAAACAAAATGTTATAATTATTTACTTTTTGTTAGTCTTTTAGTTTTAAATATAATAATATTAATCACCTATTTTACTTATAGTTAAATAGGATATAGTCATAATTTATATTTATACAGGGTGTTCAAAGAGTAAACGTACATTTTTTTAAACTTTCATAACTTTTTTTCTATTTAATATTTTTAAATAATTTTTTTTTATCTCTAGAGAATCATCTATAGAATTACATAAACAATTTTAAAATTTTTTTTAAAATAAATAATCGATGAAAAATGAAACATTTAAAATTTTTTCAATTTATTTAAAAAGTATTTTTAAAAATACATTTTTTAAACTATTAAGTTAATTCTAATTCTTATTTTTTTATTGTTTAAAAACATTTTTTTATGTAAAAAGTGACTGTATTTAAAAAATTTTTTTAGAGAATATTTTAACATAAAAATTGTTAAATTTACTAGCTTTAAAATTATAACCTTTTATATTGTTTCTTCTATCTCTTAATTTTAATACCCATAAATTAAGTAAGTAACTGTATGGCGTAGTACTACATCAAAATGAATTGCTGGTCAATATTTTTTAAGATTAAAATGATAAAACAGTTACAATAAATAGTTTTACATATAGCTAAAGAAATTTTTTTTTATAAAAATTAATTTTTGATAACAAACTAAATCTAAAAAAAGAAATATTAACCGATCATTGCGATTGTTAGATATCCGATTTGATTTTTATAAATTAGTCAAAAACATTAGATAATATTAAAAATAATATTATAAAAGAAATTGCATATATAAAACAAGATACTCCAAAAAAAAATTGTAAAAAGTGTTTCTTAAAAGGCACAAAAATGTTTTCAATTACCTGGAAAACATTAAGATAACGTTATAGTTCATATCTAATAAAATAAAATTTAAAAATAGATATGTTTACACTATAAAAATCAATATAAATATCATAATATAGCTGTAATTTTAGTTCAGTTTTAAGTTGTTTCTTAATAGCGTTCTTTTAACATATTATACTTTATACAATTCTATATAAGATACAAAAAAAATTATAAAAAAATTTCTAGTAGAAAAAAATTTATGAAAGTTTAAAAAAATGTCCGGTTACTTTTTGAACACCTTGTATTTGTTATGTTTAAGTAGAAAAAATAATAATATTTATACTTTTTTTACATATTATCTAAGCTATTTTTACTATAATTTTATTACAGAAAAAGATGCTTTTTTATATGTTTTTAATATAGAATATAAAAATTTTGTTTTTACTTAAATTAATAAAAAATTTTTTTTCTAGTTTTAGATTAATGTAGAGTAAAATTTTTAATATTTTTTTAAAATCAACAAAAAAAATTATATAATTTTATTTAAAAATTTTTGATTTTTAAATTCAAAACATTCTTTTAATAAATCTTTGACTATTTTATCTTTTACAACTTTTAAAGGTTTTAATAATTAGATGTATAAATTAAAAAAAAAAAACAAAAGTCTAAGATTCCACCGAGATTTGAACTCGGGTCGCAGGATTCAAAGTCCTCAGTGCTAACGCTACACTCAAAGTTAAAATGTCAACTATAGTTGACAATTTCTCAAATTTTTAGGGAGCTAAGAAAATGTCAACTACAGTTGACAAAGTGAAAAAAAAATGACTTTGTCAACTACAAAATTTCTTTAACCTTAAATGATTATATTAAACTAATTTTAATATAAAGTATAACTTAATAATTTTTTTATTATAATTAATTAATTTTAAACAAAAAAAAAACATTAAAAATTTTATTTTAATTTAACAATAATAAAGTAAAAAATAAAAACTTATTTTCTTTCTCTTTTTCTTGTTTATTCAACCATTGTGTTCCAACTTTGTTGATAAATCCATTTGGATTAATCTAAAAATAAAAAGATTAAAATAACATAAAAAATCTTTAAACTTATCTGATAATAAAAGATCCAAAATTCGTAGAAAAAATATTTTTTATATAAATTTAGACCTGAAAATTTTGTATTTTAAATTAATTAATAAAAGAAAAACAACTTACTTTGATTTAAAAATAAAATTAAAAAATTGTTTTTGCCCAAATAAATCTTAAACCTATAAAAAAATTTTTTATTTAATGGAATATTTTAAAACTTATCTGATTATTCAGGAAGCACAATTTGACTGTAAAATAGTATTAATATCTAAAAAAAAATATGTAAAAAAAATTAAAGTTATAATTTAAACTTACATTATTTTATTTTGATAAAAATTGAAAGTGAATATTTTATAATAATTTAATTTAAAATATCCAATGTAAACATTATTAGGAAAAATTCTTTTGAATATTGTTGGAATACCAAGTATTGTTAAAATATATATACAAAAAAATTTAACATTAAATACTATTTTTTTTTTGTAAAAATTTTAGAAAATTGAAAAAAAATGTTAAAAGCTTCAAAAAAATAATATTATTAATTTTTAAAAAGTTTATTATATTTTAACAAAAAATAAAAGATTAATATGTATATAAAATATTTTTAAAAAGTAAAAAACCTTATTAAATAACATTTTTTTGTTTCATGAATTTGTCAACTATAGTTAACACTTTGGTTTTGAGTGCACGGAGGTTCTATCTCCAGCTTTTATATATATTTAATCGTGTTTAAATTTTTTAATTTCAACACACAGAAGAAAAACGAACATTTTCTGTTTTACAAGCGCATTTTTCATCCGAGGAGCATTTTTCGTTCAATAAAAAATTAAAAAACAAACTTTTCTTTAATTAAGAAAATTATCTTTTTGTTGTTGGATTGAGATGTAAATATAATAGAATTAGAAACCTTTTAAATGTTTCATTTTTTTCACTTGTTTAGATGAAAACCATATTTTTAATAATATTAACATAATTTTTTAGGTGATTTGTTATCAGATAAAAAAAATCATAAAAAAAATATCGAGTAGAAAAAAGTTATTGAAGTTTTAAAAAATGCAGTAATACCTTAGGGTAGTCCTTTTTATTCAATTTTGAATATTAAAAATGTCAAAACAGAAAATGATCTTTTTAGGACGATTCCCGTTTTTGAGAGGACGGAAAGTGATCGTTTTTTTTCTATGTGAACATATAAATCAAAATATTTTGTTAATTTTTTTTCATTTTTGCAATATTATAATGATATAATAAACTCAATGTCATACATTAACCATAGAATATCATAATACAAAAATAAAAAATTATTTTGTATATTATTTAGTCATATTGAAAAATATTTATATAAATTTCAATATTTACAACATAATTTACATATTAAAAAAAATTTTTATTTAAACTTGGGATATGCATTTTAAGACCTTTTTAAAATTTCATACATTTTTTCAAGTTTTTAAGAGACCAAACTAACTTTTCCAATCATAACTTTTAAAACAATTATTAATGTTACTGTCAAGTTATTTGCGTATTATTGTCAAGAAATATGACAATTTTTTATTTGCATATAAACAAACTCATAAGAAAGATGTCCGTTGGAATTTTTTGGTAAGACTTTAATACGCAAAAATTACAAAAAGATTGTTTAGTTACTATTTTTTACAAAAAAGTAAGCGCTATAATCTCTATTATAACTTCATGATTCCTAAACAGTTTTTCAAAAGAAATACAAAAAGTTTTTTTTTTAACAAATAATGTTTTTAAACAGACTATATCTTATAATTTTAGAAATTAACCTTTTAATTTTAATAAAAACACATATTATCAAAAAAAATAAAGTTTTTAAATTAGGGAAATATTTTTACAATTGATTCAATGCCGTTTAAAAAGAATTGACGCAATAGTAAAAAATTAGAAGTTGAAGCTGTTGAACTGTTTTTATTTAATAATAATATAGTCTTAAAGTTTTTAACGCTCTTAAAATTGTTTTTTGTAGTTTGATTTTTGTAGCACTAATTCAACACAAACTTGATAATAAGTTTTTTCTGTAATGTTACTTGTCTCCTTATTAGCTATTTAAAGTTTTTAATACCTCAAGCTTTCCTTTTAAATCAAAAATTTAATTTGTCAAGAAATATTAAAGAAGTTTAAATTTATTATTTATATACAAATAAATTAGCTAATTATGATTTAACAATTATAATATTTGGAAATTCATTCATATTGTTATAGTCTTTTTTTGTCTGGGTACAATTTTTATTGTTAGTTATGAAAATGTTAGCAGTTTTTAAATTTGTAAATTTTTTAAATAAATTAAATCAAATATAAATAAAACATATACTATTTTTTTAATTATTTTTAGACATTATATCCTAACTTAATATGATTAAAATTTTTTTTTAACTTTTATAATAGAAAAGAAATGATGATAATAAAGTATAAATGGAAGGAAAAATTTAATGATATTGTCATTTTAGAAATCATCATTACTTTAGAAGCTTTGTAATCTTGTTTCTAAATGTATTTTTTAGGGTTTTATTGTATAGTCTTATTGTAAAAATATAATTTGTAATATTGTCTTGTCTTTAAAATTTAATAATAAAAGGGTGAGTTTAACTGAACGTGTATAGACAAATAAAAATAAATATTTTTTTTTTATTTTAGAAATTTTTTATACATAAAATATAAAAAGATTGTTTTTCTTGTTGATATTGTTTATTTCTATTTTTTTTACTATAGTAAAAATTTTATTAAATTTTAAAAGAAATGTATAAATTTATATAAAATAAATTTAATTTTTATTAGTGTCCAGCGTGTGATAATATTCATATTTCACTTCTGGACCCTTAAGATTTAGCAGAGGTTTTGGTTTCCGAAGGTTGTTCCATGCCCAGTAAAAATGGACTAACCTTCGATGTTGTTTCATCACCTTAGATTTTCTTAACCATTTTGATATGAGTAACTTGACAAGTTTTTCTTCCTCTCTTATGTTTAGTTTCTTCATCATTTATCAGTTTATAGAATACACGATGATTATCAATTTTTTCTACTATTGATAATGGACCATAGAGAGGTTCATCTTTTCTAGGTGATTTTTTTTCACTCTTATCAAATCACCAATTTTTATTGTAACTCCTCTTTGACGTTTGATTTTAGATTCTTCATCATCTTTAAGAGTACCAAGTATAATTTGTTCAATTCTTTTATCTGCTCGGTTCATATTCTCTTCAGGCAATAACATAAATTTAGAAGAAGCTAAAGTACCATCTTTGCAAGTAGTATTTAACACAAAAGCAATATGTTGTAGTTCTTTGGCCCAGTTGATGTTCTCATCATCCAGTTGAAGTTTAACTAAAATTCTAGTAAGAGTACCGAATACTCTTTCTATTAATGTTTGAGAATTGCTATTGTAAGGTAATCCAAATTTTACTTGTATTTTCAACAGTTTGAGTTCTTGAATGAATGTACTGCTAGCAAAAGTTTGTGCATTGTCTATTCTAGCTACTTGTAGAGCACCATATAAATACAGCATGCCCCAAAAGTAACCTGAAAAATTTAAACTTTAATAACTTTTTTCTACTTGATATTTTTAAAAAATTTTTTTTTTATCTGATAGATAGTCATATAGAGAATTATATAACAACATTTTAAGATCCTTTTTAATTTAAAAAAAATTAACGAAAAATAAAGCATTTAAAAGTTTCTATTTTTTTTAATTAATATTTAATACTTTATGTTTCAAAATACCTTTTTTTTTTATAAAAAATGACTGTATTTAAGGAAATATATCTAAGAAATTTGGTATTTACTGTGCATCGCAATAATCAGATTTATCCGCACTAAATTATTTTTTAAACGTTATTATTTAAAAAATCGCGTTTTTAGAAATCAGCAAAAGCTTTTAGACGATTTTAAAGATGATATTAAAGAAAAAATTACATACGTAGGACATGACATTTTTAAAAAGGTAATAAAAAGTGTATACAAAAGAACAAAAAAGTGTCTTCAACTACGTGGAAAACGTCAAGATAATGTTATATTCCATATCAATATAATATAATCAAAAAATAGAGGTTTTTGCATTTAGAAATTTGTAAAAATATCATAATATACCCCTATTTTTTATTTTAATTTAAAGTTGTTTCTTACAAATGATCTTATGATATATAATTCTGTAGACGATTTTCTATCAGATAAAAAAAATTTTTTTATAAAATATCAAGTAGAAAAAAAATTATTAAAGTTTAAAGTTTTCAGGTTACTTTTGGGGCACACTGTATACGTATTCTTTAAAAGCAGCTAGAGATTCAGAAGAAGAAGTAGAGTATAGTGGTTTCAACCAAACAAATTTGGAATATGTGTCAATACATCCAAAAATGTAACGAAATCCTTCTTAAGATTCTTTTATTAAACCTTTGATATCAATTGTGACAGATTCAAGTGGAAATTTTGATACAGTTTTTAAATATTCATAAATTGACAAATGTTGATTTACACGCTGACATGATATGCATGATTCACATATTGATTTATATTTGTTGACAACATCCGGTGTTTCCTTTTAATTTTTTTTAATTAAATTACTGGCTTTCATGACTCCCAAGTGACATAACAATTGGTATAATTGTTGCAGCATGTTTTTTTTCCTCTTCAAGAGGAAGTTTACTTTCTTCCTGCTCTGACTGAAAATTGTTGTTAGTGGCTTTAAGAATCCTATTATATTGACGAGATAATGCATCACTACCATGCATAGATTTTCCATTTTTATATTGAAGTTGAATGTTAGATGCTTCGATATATGCTAAATAACGATATAATTCTGGTGACTTACCATGTTTGATGAATCCAAGAAAAGGCTTGTGGACAGTTAAGACCACAACACGATTGATAACATGACGAAAATGGCGTAACGTCATCATTATACTTTGCAGTTCCAGAACAGTTACAGAAGAAGCCTTGAAGTTGGGATCAAAATGTTTTGAGAAATATGATACTGGTTGTAAGCGTCCTTGTTCGTTCATTTGGAGCAAAATGGCACCCATGCCAACAGCAGATGAATCAACTTCTAAAAAATATTTTTTATTTGGATTAGCAATTAACAAGACAGGAGCCAAATCAAGAATGAAATTGATTTTATTGGAAGCAGTAATACATTGTTCATTAAACACAAAAAGTACATTCTTTTTAAGTAAACGAGATATAGGTAGTAAGATCAATTGTAGATTTTCAACATGTTTGGCATAATATCCAATTATACCTAACCAGCGACGTAATCGAGATAGAGTGGATGATATATTATATTGAATAATGTGTGTCAGAGCATCTTTCAAAGGTTTAACAGTTTCACCTGAAATTGTATAAGAAAGAAAATTGATTTCATTAGCAAAGAAAGTACATTTGCTACGTTTTAATTAGGCACCTACTTTTTCAAAAGCAGTAAATAAATCTTCCATCAATTGAACAAGACAAGAACGAGAGTTGGTATATGCCAACAAGTCATCTACATATACTTTAATACCAGCATTATACTTAGACTTGTCAGCATATTTTTATTAAACCTCCGACAAAGCAGCATTCGCACCATACTGAAAATAAACAGTTGAATTGACAAAGTCAAATTGTAAATGTGTGAATCTATATAAACCGTTACTTGTAAATATCGAAAAATAATCACGCACATCAGTAGACAATTTTATATGATAATAACCACTACATAAATCTAATTTGACATACCATTTAGCATTGGAAAGTTCAGAAATAACATTTTCAGGACAAGCAATATAAGTGGGAATACGTTCAATACATGAGTTAAGAGATCGAAGATCAGCACATATAAGTTTTTTGTTATCTTTCTTACGTGTGGACACAACTAAATTAGAAATAAACTTTGGAGTGATAAATTTTTCTAGAACACCATTAGCAATAAGATTATTGACCTCTTTATCGAAAGTATGTTTAGAGTTGGGGGGATTGGTATAACGACATATTTTTGGAAATGAATAGTTTTGTTGAAATTCATATTTTCAACAGTGTAGGGTAAGGTTCCTAAGTCCTTGGAATCTTTAGAAAATACGTTTTTTTGTTGGTTCAGTAAGTTTTCTATATCAGTATATTCAATTGATTGATTAATTCTAAGAAATTTTTTAACTGTTACTGTTATATCTGAAGCGTTTTCTTTGGTAGCTGAAATAGTTACATATTCAACAGTGTCTAAGTGAACCAACATTCTGTCATAGTCAATAGCATGATTACCACATAATCTAAGAACATCATTTCCAACTAGTACATGAGAATAGTTAACACTTACCATAAGATTTGCTGGGAGAACACCAGCTTTAACCTTGATAATTTTGTCACCATTTACCAATACAATATTGCATTTGTATTCTAAATTAAGAACATCGTTATTACCTACATGAACCTTGTCAACCAAAGGAATAAGTTTCAAATTAAGTGCATTGGCTAAATCAAAAAATAAAAAAGTAAGATCTGAGCCAGAATCAATAAAACATAAATGTGAACTATGGTGAAGATTGTTATTGGCTAATGTCATTTTTATTAATAAGCCACTTGTTAAACTGAACTTATTAACACGACGAACATCTTTTTTAGGAGTTGGTAAGTTGACATTCTTTGGACAATTTTTAATTTTATGTTCATTTAGTCCACATGAAAAACAATTTCCTGATTTTTTGTTACATTCACTTTCTCTATGTCCTTTTATTTTACAGTAATTACATTGAATCAACAATTTTTTATTATCAATTTTTCCAATGATGCTGGCACGTTTCAATTCACTTTTAAGAAAAGCATCAGCACTAGCGACCATCTGCATGAAATCAACGTAACTATGAAAGTTACGTTGTATATAGTCCCAGACTCTATGATTACGTGCTAATAACTCTTGAACTTTTTCAATAATTTCTTTATTATCACGACTAGGATAGGCCAATTGGAAAGTTTTGTAAAAATCTTTGGCATTAGATTGGAAATTGCGTTCATCAAATTCAAAATTTTTAATTTCTTCTTTAGCCATGTCTCGAGAGAGTTGACCACCATATCTAGATTTCAACACATTAGAGAAAATTTCCCATGTAAATTTATTATCTGAAATCATATCCTTGATAAATTGGCGAACGTAAGAGTCAACTGTCAAAGCTGTACAACTGATTTGCTTATGAACTTCACATATTTCTTCAATTTTAAAAATAAATTCAAGTTTATCCAAATGATCACCTATACTGTCATCTTTCAAAGAATCAAATATTTGTAAGTTCTTACTCCAACTCATCATTGATTTTCTATTAGACTTACCAACAGAACTGGAAACTTTAGCTACAAGAATGTCCTAGATAACTCTTCTAATTCGATTGATGTCGTTAGCAACTTGCCACTTCTTATTCAAGATTGTTTCAGCGCACGATCTAAGTTCTTCCTCAGATAACAAGTTTTCAAAATCAAGAAAAAAGCAAAAATTTTGCAATTTTTTTTCAATTTCTTAGACCAACATTAACTGATAATTTTTATCAGTTCAAGCAGAATAACACAAAAAACAAGACAAGAGTAAAAATTTTATTAATTTTTAAAGAAATGTATAAATTTATACAAAATAAATTTAATTTTTATTGGTGTCTAGCGTGTGATAATATTCATATTTCACTACATTATAAAAAATGTTAAAAATGCTTCATTATTAAATTTTGAAAAAGTAATAGATGATTCTCTTGTAAGATTCTTTGAATCAACTAAACCATTAAATTTCAAAAAAATAAAATTTGTATTTACTCTTATTTATGATTTATTTTGATGTACCCAAAATTTTGATCTTCTTAATTTATTTGAAAAAAGTAAAGTATTCAAAAAATTAAAATCACTTCAACGTTGTACAAATGAATTTCCTTCGTTAAGTGAATTTTTTGAAAAAATTAAAATGAAAGTTGAAAAAGCATACTTATATACAACAGATCTTAAAGCAGATATTGAACATTATCTAAAAAATGAAATTAGATTAAATCCTTCTATCTTATCGTATATGTCAGAAAAAGAAGAATTAAAACTGATTCTGTATGCTGATGATTGTTGTGTTAGTAATAATATTGGATCAGAAGCTAAAAATATTACTCTTACTAACTTTTCCTATCGTATTTTTATCTCACAACTAGCTTCTTTTTCAAAACTATATTACTATCGTTGTGTAGCTGTAGCTTAATCTAGATTTGGTAAACATGAAAAATATCATAGTGTTTTACAAATTCTTTCAAACTTAATAAAAAATACAAAAGTTAATATTTCAAATTTACAACTTCCTCTGAAGTTATTATTTGTGACAGGTTAGAATTAAGGGAAAAATTTTTTCTAAGTTAAACTTTTTTTTAAAAAATAAAATAAAATCTTAAAAATTTTTTAAACTAAATTGATTTAAATGTTTTTAGGAGATAATGAATTCCATCACATAGTATTTTCAGTAAACAGATAATACAGGATAGGTGGGAAACACAATTGTCGGTTGTGCAATATATTGGGTAAACAATGGAATGAATATAGTTTATATATGAAATTAGAACCTTATTATAAAAGTTTTCATAATCTTCAATTCCTACCAAATTATAATAAATATATTTTGGACGGATTTTACGATGTTTATTGTAGAGTAATGCGATATACCATTAAAGCCAGGTTAGATGTTTTTATTGAAAATAGCAGTATTGATAAATTGATTCTGAGAAACAGTATTTTAGAATACTCTAAAACAAGCAAGTATTTTAGAAATTTAAGTATTAAAATGGTTAAAAAAATTTTTACTTATTACAAAATTGGATGAAAATTCACAAATCTATCTGGAGGACAAACACTTGTCTTATGCTATTTATTTTATAAATTTCTTTTAACATACAATTTTACTAATAATATAAGTGAAATTCAAAAAGTAAATATACAAAATATTACTCCTATGTTAAAATGTTTGTTAAATATGTGTGCTATATTGTCAAATGGATCATTAAACTACAACGTTTCCGCAAATTTGTGGACTACTAATTCAGATCATTTTTTCAAAGAAATAAAAATTACTGAACTTGGAAAACGATAGCAAAACAACTACAGTGGCAATCGTTTTTAGAAAGAGAATTAGCTAGAAGTAATGAAATAGATTAAAAAAAAAAGTCTGGAATTATAATATAATTGATTACACAAGCTTATAATTTACAAAAATTGTAAACAGTTTTTTAAATATTTAACAGGGTGTCTCATAAGTAAGTACTATAAATTGTTTTTGTAATAACTTTTTTATTTTATAATAGATTTTAATAAAAATAGATTCATATAATAAACAACAAATCCAGCATTTAGTGAATATTATTAATATTTAAAAATTTTATGTTTTACTGGACTTATGAACTTTTAAAAAAAAAGTTGTTTTTTTACCATATATATAAATGTAACATTTTTTAAAAAAGTTATAATTATTATTATTGCTTTAAAATGATAAGTACGTTAATAGCTATGTTTGATATTAATGTCGTTTAAAATTTATTTTAGTAATTATTATTAAAATTAGAAAATATCTATTTTTTATCGATTTTTTTACCATTTTCAGAATATAATTTATAAATTAATAATTTTTCATAATGGATTAATAAATATTATAATAAAGTAAATGTTTTTTCTATTAAATGACTAAAATTACATTAATGTTTACAAAAAATGAAATAAGTTATAGTTAATAAAATGTTGCCAATTTCATATATTCATGTACACATAACATAACTTTTTTAAAATTTTCCAATGTTTTTAAAATAAAAAAAATTTTTTTGGTTAAAATGATTATTACAAACATTTAATTTATCAGAAAGTAACTGTTTTTTTTTTATATTTTTTTTCATTAATGTATTATCAGTATGTTACAATGCATGAATTATAATAGAAATTAAAAAACTTATTTTAATCAATGTTATTACCCATAAAAGATAGTAAATCTTTCTTTTAACAATTGTTAAAACAAAAAAATTTGTTTACAATAAAAGTAAAATTTAAAGAAACATCATATTTATATTACTTTTTTTAAAGTTTCATAAGTTTAAGAATGCTGCAAAGTAAAAATAAAAAAAAATTTTCTTACTATTTAATAATATTTTATCAAATTAGCAATGTTTTATTAAAAATAACTTTTTCAATGATAATATAAATATTTTTGTTTTAGTCATTTAATAGATAACAATATACTTTATCATAATATTTAATTATCCATTTTGAAAGATTATTATTTTTTGAGTTGTATTCCAAAAATGGTAAGAAATTGATAAAAAATGATAATTTTTTAATTTTAATAATAATCAATAAAATAAATTTTTAAGGATATTATGATCAAACATAGTTATATGCCTAATAATCATTTATAACCATTAATCATAATAATAGTTTTTTATATAAAAAAGTTATATATACATATATAGTTAAAAACTCATCTTTTTTCAAAAGTCCATAAGTTCCACAAAACTTAAAATTTTTTAATAATAAAAGTATTCACTAAATTCTAGATTTGTTGTCTATCATATGAATCTATTTTATTTAAAATCTATTAAAAAATAAAAAAAGTTATTAAAAAACAATTTATAGTCTTTACTTATGGGACACCCTGTATATTATTGATATGTCCATTAGAAACATTTTGAATTTTTTTCAGGCTACCGTGTTTACGTTTTATTTTGACCGATTTAGAAATTCGTTTCAGGTTTACAGGAGTTTTTGGTGACCTTTCTCTTTTCATCTTAGGTATAAGAGCTTTTAGAGGTCTTCCTCTTTTGCTTTTAGGTGTAGGAGAGGGATCGTTGTTCTCATTAGGAGAACTTTTATTCTCATCTATAGTTTAATGAATTTCATCATCTTTTTCATTCATATCAACGATATCTTTTCCTTAATATCTTTTAATTTATGATACATGTGCCTTAAATGTTTTCTTTTTATAGTGAGGTTTAATGTAAGAAATAACATATGTATTAGCCTCGAGAACTTTGTCCGGTCCATCCCATACTAAATCAAATTTTGAACCTTTTATAATTTTCTTTACTAAAAACAAATCTTCAGTTTTGAAATTAGTTGATTGATAAACTGAATATTTGGTTTTCTCACCGGTGGATAAACGGAAAGCAAGAAGAGTAGAATGTGCTTTAGCATATGATAATTGTGCTCTAAATAATTGTTCTTCAAATACTTTATTTTTTTCGATCAGTGACATCTCTGTAAAATCAATCATATCCAGAGACAAGAATGGTTTTCCTTCATAAAACAGCTCATAAAAGCTGTGATGAGTTGTAAGTTGAGGAGAAGCATTGTAAAAGTAACAAGTTTGTTGCAAACATAAGTTCCATTGTCAAAGACGTGGTTCTACATGACTTTCAATAATTTTCCTAATAATATCTTCAAGTGTGCGAAAACTTTTTTTCACAATGGATTAGCTTGTGTGGATGTATGGTATCCCAAACGTTACTTCAACTCCATGGATTTTTGTCATGGTAATAAATGCTTGATTGTTAAAATATGGAGCATTGTCTAGTTGAATTTTTTTGAAAATCCGTATTGATAACATAATTGAAGAATTCCTTTTAGTATAGTTAAAGTTTTTGTATCTATGAGATCTATAGCCATCCAAAAAAGAGAAAATGAGTCTGTCAGAAGTAAGATATACTGAGATCCATTTGAAGATAAGTTCTTTTAAAATGGTCTGCAAAGATTGATATTGTAAACAAGACGGGACTGAGAATAAGCCACTATTTAAATTGGAGCAATAGACTTTTTATTTAAATTTCTCATTTGACAAGCATGACAGGATTTACGTATTTTCTGAACAGTTTTTCTAAGATCAGGATGATACCGTCTTTCATGAACAAGTCTCCAGGTTTTCTCAAGAGCAAAATGTCCGTGTTTATGAGCAGTTGGACAAATTCTTTCATATTCAACAGTTGGAAGATAAGGTCTAAAGTGAGTTCCTTTTTGAATTCCATAAATACCATGAACTTCTTTGAGATCAGAAATGGTGGGTAAGAGTTCATCTTGTTTTTGTAATAAACGTAAGTCAATTTGCATAATAACATTAATTTTTTCTGAATCATTTGATTCAACAATTTCTTTTTCAGGCATTTTAAATCAATCTATTCTTGAAAGTAAATCTGCAATTTGATTTAATATTCCTGGCATATGTTTAATTGTGATATCATAATATTGAATTTCATTTATGTATGAAGAATATTTAATATCTGTTAAATTTGTAAGTAAAGGTTTAAGACTTTTTGAATCAGTGTACCATGTAACAGAATTACCAATCATCCAATGCTTGATTTTTCTGAAAAACATAATTCCAGCAATTAATTCTAAATAACAGTTAGAAAAATTTCTAACAGTTGAAGAGCCCGACTTTGACCAAAAGAATACAGGTCTAAAACCAAGTTTTTTATTTTTGACATAGGATTCCTGAATATCCTAATTGAGATGCGTTTGTAAAAACAACTAAAGATAAATCAGAATTAAAGTAAGCTAAAAAAAGATCTAAAGCAAGTTCTTCTTTTACTTTGATAAAAGCATTTTTGGCATTTTCATCCCAGTTAAATTTCACCTCTTTTTTAAAAAGATTAAAAAGAGGAGCCATAATTACTGAATAACGTGGAAAAAATTGATTGAAGAAACCGACAACTCTAACAAAAGAGCGAAGCCGTCTTAAAGTCTTTGGTATCGGTAAATTTTTGATAATTTTAACAGTCTCATTATCTGACTGTACACCATTCTCAGAAATAATAAATCCCAAGAATCTAACTTTCTTTGATAGAAAAATACATTTATCAGATGATATTTTTAAACCATGATTAAATAAAGAAGTAAGGATTTCTTTTATAACAGTTATATGTAAATTTATATTATTAAGAGTAGCTATTAATAAATCGTCTTAATATCATTCGACATTTGGAATATATTTTACAACAATATCCATTATCCATTGGCATATGGATGAAGAATTTTTATATCCTTGAAGTAAACGGAGGTATTTGTATATTTCCCAGGGAGTTATCACACCAAACATATTTTATCTTCTTCTTGAAGTACAAATTGATAAAAACAAAAAGTAAGATTTAACTTAGAGAATAAGGCTGCTTCTTTAAATTGTAACATATTTCTCAATATTTTTGAAGGGTATTAAGATTTAACACTTATTTCATTTAAAGGTCTAAGATCGACAGTGAGACGTAACATACCTTTGGGTTTCTTAACGAAAAGAACGTTGTGCAAATATTTGCAATTTGTAGCAGGACTAAGTACACCAGTATTAACTAAATTAACAATTTCAGCTTTTGCTGTTTTAAGTATAGCAGGAGGTATAAGATAACGTTTTAAAGGTGGTGGTGGTTTATCCAAGAATGTTTGTTTTGGAACTTGAATATCACATTGTCCAATATCGTACTTATTTGTACTAGAAACTTTTTCAAGTTGACTGAATTCTTCCTTTACATTGAAATTTATATCGGGATTATAGAGTTTCATAATATTTGAAACAATTTTAGGTTGTTGAGTTATAATAGAACATGAAAAAAATTTGAATTTTTGAATTGTAACAGAATTTTTATCGAAATTAAAATTAATTTGCTCTAATTTACGAAGAGTAGAAGTACCAACTATTAAGTCATCAACAGGATCCATTTGTGAATTATTGATAACTTCAGCTTTGTCTTTTATAACAAGATCACCTATTTTTTAAGAATAATTAACTTTTTGCAAAGCTTTTTTTAGAATTTCTACATGCAGAGATAATATTAGCAAAAGATTCCATTACCTTAAGATTGAAAGCTTTAGCAGTACTAAGTTTAATCGTGAAAATAGTGGCACCTGAATCTATAAGAGTAGATGTCAAATGATCATCAATATCTAAAAGAACAACACCAAGTAGGCCATTTATAGATTCTCTTTTATTCATAGAATTAACAGAGATAGGATTATTTATTGAAGAATCAACATAATGATTTAATTTTTCAAAAAAGTTATTTTGAAAATTTTTAGATTTGAATGTTTTAGGCTTTTCATTTCGCTTTTTAAAACAATTAGCTTTAGTGTGATTAAGATATCCACACCATGTACACATAGTTTTACCATTACTAGAATTAAACTTATGATTTTTTTGAGAATAATTAACATTATTTCTTCTAGTTCTGGCATTTCTCATTTGTCTTCTTGCCATTAATAAAGCATACAAGTCTTGTACTAACTCAGAAAAAGTAGAATGATTAGTTTTGTTTATAAGACAATTGTATAGTTCATCTTCTCGAGAAACAAAAGTAGCTACATTATTAATTTGAAAATTTAATAAATGGTCTGGAGATAATTCATAAGCTGTAGCTTTTAAAAGATTTCCATAATCAGTAAGACTAGCAACAAAACCAGAATCTGACCAGTCAAGTTTTAAATATTTTAAACGATTTAAAGCAGTGGTTTCAGATATTTCTTCACTATATTTTTCTAATAGTAATTTCTTTAATTCTTCATAAGTATGGCTAACCGGTAAAGCAGAGTCGACATAATCAGCAACATGATCAGGAAGTTTAGATTAGAGAGCTCCTGACTTTCTATGGTCATGAGTAATTCTATCGGCATCAAGAAGTTCTTCAAATCTTCTAATAAATTTGGAAATTGACATAAGTCCTTCTTCATATGGTCTAGCAGCAGAGATAAATTGTGTACCAGCAGTATCTCTTCCTTGTACAGAAAGCACGCTTGAACTTTCAGGTATAAGCATAGTTGAATAAGCTTGATCGGCTAATGTGCGATCGTTTAGGTCATAATTAACAGCGGTAGATAAAGGTTTTGATTGATCTGATGTTTCAGTTGATTGTAAAGCAGGATCTACTAGTCCAGTAATAGTAATAGTAGGTTGTAGTGTTCTTGGAAGAGTACGAGGTAGTCCGCCATTTATAAATAGATTAAAAGTATCAATCAGAAAAAGAGTACGTTCAGAGTCCTTTAATGGACTATATTTTACAAAGCATTAAATTAAATTAATAAGATTGTCTGAATGAATTTGCTTAGAGTTTGAGAGAGTTTGATATGCGGCAAAAATAGTATTAACCTTGTATTTGTATTCAACTGTTTTGTCATTTAAATAATTTGTAAGGATAGTTTCTATACACGAGTGCAACGATTGTACAGGGTGTCCACGATAAGTCTTCCTGATGAATTAAATTTTGTACACACTATTCTAACACATATAAAAATTTGGTTATGTACTAAATTTAACTACTAGTACATTTAAAGGTCCTACAATGAAAATAGGTTTACATATATAGTTCATCAGGAAGACTTATTGTGGACACCCTGTATATAATATAAGAAAAGAATGACACTAGTAGTTGACAATAGTGTAAAGTAGAAAGTATGAGTAAGAGTTGCTAAGGGTCTGATGCTCGCAAAGTAATATAGATATAAGATAAAGTATAGCTGCCCGTGGGTCTTATGCAAAATATAATATATAAAGAAATGGTAGTCAGTTAAGCTATTCCAAAAGTAAAGAAATTACTGTAAAAAACCAGGAACAGAGGTTAGGTTGAATTCCCGTGAAGTGTCCTAATGTTATTCCCAGTAAAAATAAAGTTATAGGCGATTACACCTAACAAAAATTCCTACTGGAACTACTTTTTAAATACAAAATAACTCTAGTAAGAAAAAGAACTAAATAATAACCAAACTTACTAGGTAGTAGAAAATATAAAAGAAAAATATATAGGGGGAGCCCCTAGATGATCCAAAAGAAAATTAAGTAAAATTTATAAAACCTAAAATTGCAAATATTAGAAGATTGAAGAAAAGACTTTTTTTTTAATAAATGGGAAGTCATCGTTATTATTTATTTTTTTTATATACTTTCTAATAATGTAAGTTAAGGTTAGGTTAATGTATATTATATCATAATATTCATAAGAATATTACTATGGTAAAAAATAGATAAAAAATGACAATTTTTTAAATTTAATAATAATTAATAAAAATAACTTTTAATGATATTATTACTAAACATAGCCTTTTACTAGTTTAACATTTATTAGCAATAATCATAATTATTACATTTCAGTTAAAAAAGTTTTATATACATATATGGTAAAAACCAACTCTTTTTTCAAAATTTCATAAGTTCAGTAAAACTTAGAATTTCAAAATGGTATAAATATTTTCATCAATTTGAATTCCTTGTCTACAAAATAAACCTAATTTTAGTTAAATTCATTAGTAATTAACAAAGTTATTAATAAAAATACGATAAACGTTACTTTTGGGATACCCCGTATATATTTTTTTTTCGTTTGAATATATAAAAATAGTATAGGTAATAAGCAGTATAGTTGTGTTTTAACAGGTATTAAAGCATTAAAGGAAATGTGATGAGTAGTAAAAGGTTACTTAATTAGTAATGTGGTATATGTTTTTCTTAACATGTGAGGAATGAATACAATGTAAAAACGTTAGGGAAAAACGAAGTTACAATATGTAATTGGTTAGATATATAATATAAAGATGTGAGTAGTAATAAAAAATTAAATAGTAAGATTACAATAAATGATATTAAATGTAATAGTAATATCATGCATGCAAAGAAGAAGCAAGAATGGTAGGAAAAAGATAGATTTGCCGAAAAAAATAGAAAAGCTGCAGTCGATTTAATTATTAAGTGGTTTATGTCCATTTGTTAACTGGGGTATCGCCAATATGGTAATTTACCCGGATATTTATTGACGTAAATCTCAAACTAAGTTTTATAAATCTAATGTTATTAAGAAATATTATATAATAATAAAGTGATTAACACAAATATATTTAAAAAACTGATTTTTTATTAAACATTTGTTTATTTTATACTTTCATTTTCTTGTTCTTTGTCTCTGACATAAATATATAACATCCCCCGATTAAACTTTTGATATCCATAATTAAAAGCTAACAAATATTTGATTTTTTTAAAATTTTTCATGAATTGTAAGGGGACCCGTATGTTCGTCAAGGCAATTTTGCATTTTTTTTTTGTGCAGGACCATACTAAATTTATTTAAAAATAAAAATATAATTACAAAAAGCAAAAATGCATTCATTTTAATAATACATTATTTTTTTAAAAATATTAAAAAAAGTTTTTAAAAGGTTTTATTAAAATTAAACAACTTAACATTAAATGAAATAGTATTAAAAATATAAATAATTATTTATGATCAAAACATTCTCTTTCTGATTTTGTTTATTTCTAACTTAACATGAATATGGTTATGTTAGAATTATATATTATTTATGCTAGCCTTCTTATTTAATGTTGTAAAAGATTATTAGTTTTAATTAAAAGTGTATTAATAAAAAAATTTCTTCATACTTTGTAATCTTTTAATCAGATAAGATAAAATATTCAACGTGTCTAATGCTAGAAGTTATTTTTTTAATAAAAAAATAATTGTTGTATCAACAATGATAAAACAGATTAGTTAATATATTTTAAATATCATTTCATAAAAATGGTTTAAAAAATATTTTATATCAACTTTTTTTAATTAAAGATAAATATAGAAATTTTCATATTATATCATTTTATAATTTTATTCTTATTGTTTATCATTATTTTTAATTATACTTTTTATTTCACATTTAAATAAATATTAGATATTAAAAAAAATTATTCGTCAAAAAAAATGATCCTGCACAGAAAAAAAATGCAAAATTGCCTTGACGAACATACGTGCCTCCAATTTATTTACAAAGAATTTGGTAAAATGTTTTGGAATAATGTTTTTCCAAAATTTAAAATTAAAATTAATTAAATTGTAACATTTGTTGTTTCTTATGCGTTTTTTTTTGTTATAATGATAATAAAAGTGTAATAAAAATATTTTTGTTGTTGCTTATTGTTGTTCATATATAATCGCGTAAATTTATCGTGTTAATGTAATTTTTTTAATCTTGGTGTTGATACTAGTTGTGTATAATTTTCCAGATATAGAAATGTTATTTAAAGAATTTAATTACTTTTGGATGATGTTTATAATGCATGGTGGAAAAAATGGGTATCAATTAGTGGGGTTGTTATTGAAGTTGTTTTCCTGATGATGATTGCACTTATTTATGTTCTTAGATTTTAATATCGCATATACATACGTAATGGAAAGAGGGCAGTAGAATTCCTAAAAAAAGATTACAAGAATGTAATTGAAAGTTTAATGGAGAAAAACAAGAAATTGATGGCAAATCAGCAAATTGTGGTAGTTGATGAGGAGGAAAGTATTGAATCTTTGATATAATAGAGCATGGCTCTGTAACTTTTTTGTTTTATTGTGTATGTTTGTTTATATTTGAATAAATCGTTGTCCTAGGGGTTGATTTGCTGGTGATGTCAGGTAAGTATCTTAAAATGGAACAAGTGATAATTTAAAATAGTTAAAAAGTGGTGAATACATTTTTAAAATAAGATAAAATATTAAAAAATAAAAGTAATTAATGACATAAATATAATAAAATAAATTATATAATATAAATGTTTCGTTAGGTAGGGTGATACAAAAGTGTTAAACAAAAAATATGTGTTGAAGTAAAAAAATAATATAAGTTGTGTAAACGTATACATATAAAAAATCTTCAATCGCATAGGTAATAAGATAACAGATAACAAAAAAAGAAAAAACAAAGTATAATTAAAAGATAATGGATAATAAAGAAGATATTAAAGCTATGTTAACAAGTTATCAAATTTCGATGCATGGCCACTACACTGAAAAATGATGTACAAGTAACAAAGAAATATAGATAGTATGAAGCATAATAAGATTACAATGCAATAAAGTATATATATAGCATGTTACAATAAAAATTAAATAAAAGCAATAAAATAATAATGTTAATGTTTTCGTGATCTACCTCGTCCACGTTTGATTATTGGAGAATTAGCAGAAACAGTAGAAGTTTCCGTAGGTAAGTTAAGTGGAGGAAAGTTACAAGGGCGTCCACGAGTTGGTTTTGTTGCTGTAGGTAATGGATTGCTTTGTTGTTGTGGATACTTGTGTAATCGTCCACGTTTTCTTGTTTCCTGTATAATATTCTTTTTTGGTCTTCCGCACTGGCGTTTATTAATAATTTGATCGTTAACTAAAGTAGTTGTAGGTTGTATTTCTGTGCTTGCTCTCTGCTGTTGTTCTAAAAATTGCTGTTGAATGATTTTTGGGGCCATTTTCAGTATTCTGGCATTGGCTATCTCGGGAATACCAGTATGACGGTGGAAATTGGTTATGTTAACGATCATGTACGAATCGCCATGTAAATGTTCGGTGATCTTATAGGCGCCGATGTATTGCTGATCATTTTTGTGTGCTGCAAGGTTGCGTTTGTAAACAACCACACCAATTGGTAAATGAACAAAATCATTTTTAAAAGAGCTATTTTTCGGAATCATTTGATGTTTAATATAAAGTAATAAATCACGACGTCCTGATATTAAAATGTTAGTATGTTGTTCTAAAAGTAATCGGTCAGGATTGGATAATAAAAATTACTTGGGTTTACCTTCTTGAGAAGTATTGTGGCCGAAATTGTGGCTGAAATTGTGAACGTATTGTACACTATTAATAATGTCTTGTATTGGTTTATCATTAAAAATCCGTATTGCTTCTCTGATTGTGCGATTGAAACATTCAATGATACCATTTCCCTGAAGGTTATAAGGAGAAACTTTGTAGTGCTGGATATTAAATGTTTTGTAAAATGTAGCAAATAGTTTAGATATAAAAGTAGGTGCATTATCTGATTTAATCACATTTGAGAAGCCTAATAGGAAAAATATTGTATTGAGTAGGGATATTGTAGATTGTACTCCCATATTGAAAGTATAATGATGTTGAACGAAACGGTTGTATTCGTCAATAAGTACAAGTATATAATTATGTTCTGTGATTGTGAGGTGATCTATACTAATGATATCCCACGTTTGTGGCGGTGTAGGAATTGTTTTACCTGAAACAGATGCATGCAGTGCTGGTTGTGGTTTATTACTAATACATTTAAAACAGGCTGTCCATGCTTTTTTTTATATCTCCGTCCATACTTGGCTATAGAAAGATTTTTTTTAATTTTGTGACTCCTTTTTCGAAACCAGAATGATTACCTGGTAATATATGTTCAAGTCATAAGGTTAAAGTTAGAAAGCGCAGTTTTTGAGGGACATAGTAACAAGTTTTGCCACGCATGATTACTTTACCATCCGAATAAAAACCCTTTTCTTTGTTATTTAAGTGATTAAAAAAATTTTCTAATAAGTAAAGGCGTTGAAGATAATTAGTTATTGGTGTAAAGACATCTGTAAGTGTCAAATCTGCTGTAGATAGTTCAATATTATGAATTGTGCGGCTGAGATTGTCAACTATATTGCTGTTCGAGCCTTTTATATATTTAATGTTTAAATCAAATCTAATAATATATGCTTTATAACGGTCGAGAATATTTGATACGTCTTGTTTTGTTAATAAGCTAAGAAGACTTTTCTGATCAGTAAAATAGTAGTTCGTTTTCCGTCTGTGTACGGAGAAAATTGTTTAAAAGCGTAAACTAGTTCAAGAGCTTCTAACTGGATTGGTGCGTACATATTTTCAGACTTTTTCAATGTTCTAGACGCAAAGGCTATGGGACGGTCGTTCTGAAGGAGAGCCGCTCCAAAACCTTGCGTTGATGTTTTAGGCATTATAATGTATTCTATGTAAGAATTAGGTGGTGCTGATGTACATGCGGCTAATATAGCGTCTTTTAAAGCAGTAAAAGTTTCTGTTTGTTTACTAGACTATGTAAAGACGGATGTTGCATCGTATAAAATATTAGCAAGTTTACTACAATTAGGTATGTTTTCTATAATAGTTGGCTGTGCCAAGGAAAGAACAAAGTTCTCGTTCATTCATAAGTATGGGTTTCTTAGAAAGAGTCATTGTTTTATCTGGGTTAGGCGTTATGCCATTTCGATTTATTATGAAACCTAAGTATTCTAAAGAAAATTGAAAAAATAAACATTTAGCTAGAGAGAATTTTAATCCTAAAGTTTTGGTTTTATGTAAAGCGTAATCTATATTTTTAAGGTAATCAGCTGGAGCATTATCTGTAAGTAATATTTTGTCAAGATTCACAGAATTGTTGTGATCGCTAAAGATGTTTTTCATAACATGATCGAAGAAGTAGGGGCTGTCGACTAATCCCATTGGAACACGGCGGTATTGAAAAATACCCATGTGGATTGGAAATCCCGTAAGATGATGACTTGATTTGTCGAGCGTCAGTTGATGAAAACCATTTTTTTAATCGAGTGAAGAGTAGTACTTTTTTCCTGAAGCCTTGTCGAGTATATTATCAATACGGGGTATATGATGACTTTGCAGCTGGATTAGTTTGTTAATAGCTCGGAAATCGACGACGAATCGCCAATCATTATTTTTCTTTTTCACTAAGTTAATACGCGAAAGTGTTAACAATTTCAATAAATGAATAAACTCTTTATTAGTAACAAAGCAAAAAATGTATATGAAGATATAATAATAACATAAATATTAAGAATTAAATGAATTTATATGTAATATTTTTTCTTGCCCACGCAGGGGCGTGAACAGTTTTCATACTTTATTTCTGTTGATATCCCAATGTTAACATGCTCCAATACATCTAATTTTGTTTTTTTGAAGTCACATTGTGTTATCGATCTTATATTTTTAATTTTACACCATTTAAATTTTTAAACATTTTTAAAAGACGACAATGATATAACATAACTAGGATTTTTAATGGAACTATAAGCATGAAACAAATCACTTGGTGTTAATATATTGTTTCTTTTTGACAAATATTGTTTTCTAGTTTTTGATAATACACTTGCTATTCTGTCGCATGTTCTTTTACCTAATTGGACTTTTGAATAACTGTATAATTTAATCATTATCTCAGATTTTTTACATAGGCCATTTAACAGATGATTTAAACATGCATTTTTATAGCGAGCAGCGTTGTCACTTCTTAAATGAATTTTAACAATATTTGTTTTTTGTTTTAATATACTGAGTACTTTATAAGTGACACACAAACTGCGATAAAATTTTGCTTGTTATTGAATATAAAGATATCTACAAAACATAATTAAATATAATTTCTATCATTTTTACGTGCCAAAAAATGTACTATATGAACACTAATTCATTTTTTTTTTAATAATCTTTTTGTTTTTCGATATAAATTTGTGGAATTACCTGTTGAAAAAAATATAAATTTAATAAAGCTTTATTTTGTTTAAGAGATTTTATAATATTTTTTCTTTAAGTTTAACTGTTTACACCTCTTAAAATATGTCTTTTATAAAATTCTAAATTTGTTTCAAGTATTTCAATTTTCTTAACTGTTTTTCTAACTAAATTATTTGGTTATCAGGAACACTTACAAAGTAACAATAAATTTATCAATTACATTTTATACTTTATCACAACGGACATATTTAATGTTGTGTTAATGATTACAATTATTTAAAGATAAATCTTTTGTTAAAACATAGATGTAACAATAGTCACCAACATATTTAATGGAGTTAATGTTTATTGTAGAATTTGATTTTTCATGAATTTTAGAAATACATACATTAAAAAAATAAACTTTCTAAAATTGTTTACATATTTAAAAACTCAAAAAAAAGGTAAAGATTGATATATATGTATATATCAATATAGTTTCATGCATCAGTTTTTGAGAGATGAGAAGTAACTAGAATATTTTATAAAGCTTTACAGAAGCATAATGAAAAGATATGAAGCTTATATTTTGTATTTTGTAGATTGTTCCCTAGATAAATTTACTAAGCATTTTTTATTGAGAATTTAAACTTTCACTTGTTTCAGGTTTTTAAAATTTCTTTTAGTTTATCAAAAAAAAACGTGTTTTAATTATAAATAAATTCCAAATATCATTTAAAGAATAAATGACAATTAATAATTAAACTTGTTAATTTTTATACCAATAATTTAAAAACATATAAAGATTTAAAATGTTATGTTTTTTTTCTTAAAAATAAAATAATTTTTGTTAGATTTTTAATTTCTTTAAAAATGCGCAAGCAAAATAAGTTGACATGTACTTCAAACACATGATAACATATTATTATATTAACAAATAACTAATTGTACACACAAATGAAGTATTATAGTGTAAAATCGTTCTGATATGTCAAACACAAAAGATTTAACTATTTAATGAAAGAAATAAACGTTTCAAATAAACAGAATAATTCAATCAAAAAGCGTTATTTCTTATTTAAATTTAATGTGTATTTTTTTGTTATAGCGTTTGGCATATTTAGAGTAAAATTAAAACACTTATTTAAGCTTATTTTATATACTTCAAATATCTATTTTAAAGCTTTGGAATACTTTTACATTATAGATCTCCTAATTTTTTTTCTTGTAAAATTTCCGCTTGTTTTGATGTTTTTTTCTATGCCTTTTAAAATTTTTTTTTCAAAAAAAAATTTTTTATATTAATTTGTCTTAAAATGTAAAAACATCAAAATAAAGTAATAAAAGCAAAAAAAAATTATATTAAAACAATATAAAAGCATAGAAAAAGTGTTAATCTTAAAAAAGATAAAACATTAAAAGAATTAAAAATTCTAAAAAAACTCTAATTATTATAAAAATTATGGAAAAACACAAGAGAGATTTTTTATAAAAAAGAAAAAATATAATGATACTTGAACAGCTTTTATAATAGATTTTTTAAAGCTTAATATTTATAAAAAATTGTTTAAGTTTAAACAAAAGTTATTTTTTATTTTTATTACTTTTAATAATTAAAAACACAATATAAGTTCAAACAAAGTAAAAAAATTAAAAAACCGTTTTTTTATAAATCAACTAAAAATCACTTATTATTTTTTATTAATAATAAAAAAAATTTTGGAAAAATACAGGGTCTCACGTAAATTGTGCCCACTTTTTAAAACTTTAATAACTTTTTTTTATTTAATATATTTTTATAATTTTTTTTTATCCGATAAAGAATTTTTTAGAATATTAGATAATTAACATAAAAGATTGTTTTTTAAATAAACAAGTAAGGAAAATTGTTACTAACTTTTATCTTTCACTAGTTTAAAAGTATTTTTTTTTTATAAAAAATGATTATATTTTAAAAAATTTTCAAAAAATACTTTATTTTAAAAGTTATATAATTTTTAATTTTTTTTCTTATTTCTTAATTTCAATACTTATGAAATAAGTAAGTAACATTATGATGTGATATTATATCAAAAAATTATTGATTTATATTTTTTTAAGAATAAATTTCTTAAAACAGTTTTTGTAAATGATTTAACATACAGCTAAATAAACAATTTATTTATCAAATTTAATTTTTGGTAACAAACTAAATTCTAAAAAAAGAGATATTAACTGGGTATTGCTGTTGTCAGATATCTACATTTGATTTTATAGAAATTAGTCAAAAACTTGAGATAATGGTAATAATAATATTAAAGATGAAATTAAATACATAAAGCAAGATATTTTTAAAAATTGTAAAAAGTAGCTTTAAAAAAACAAAAATATTTTCAAATACGTGAAGAACACCTAAATAATGTTGTATTCTACACCTAATAAATTAAATTCAAAAAAAGTCCTAATATTAAAAAATTTATATAAATATCATAATATAATTAGTTTTTTTAATTTAATTAATGTTTTTTTTTAAATAATCTTGTTATAAATATATTATACATTTAACATTTCTCTATCAGAAAAAAAAAATTATAAAAAAATTAAAGTATAAAAAAAATTATTACATTTTAAAAAAATAGGCTCGATTTTTGTATGACTCTGTATATGTAAATTTAAGAATAAATCAAAATATTTAATCTGTAATGTTTAATTTTTGAAAAAGAAATAACATGTGATAACAAAAAAATAATAAATTTATATTTTAAATTATTTAATTATATTGTAATATTACATTTACTATATAAATAAAATTATAAGTGTTATTATTTTAATTTTACATAATTAATTAAAATTTTATAATTATATTAGTAAATTAAACAGAAAAAAAATCCAATAGTTTAAATAATTAAACAATTAAAATTATAAAGTAGTTAAAGATTAGATAAATAAAAAATATTTTAATAACAAAAGTATTCACTAAATATTTTTTTTTTTAAATATGCATACTATTATCATACGTAATTATGTTTAAAATATTTATTTTATTATTTTTTTTTTTTGAGTAAATGAATATAATTTAGGAATTTAAAAATTAAAAAATAGATTTAAAAAAAAATTAGAGGAGTTACAAAATGATAAGAAAATAATCAAGAATTTTAGAACATCATTAATTTTTTTTGTAATATTATTAAAAAATTAAAAAAAAAAGTTATCGTAATTTTCAGAAATAAATTAATAAGTCATATCTAAAGTTATTTAGAAAAGAAAAATAATATAAATAATAACATTGTCATTTAAGACAAGAATAAAAAATAAATTTTAAACAGTTCTGAAAAGATTTAATAAACTGTTTATTTAAAAAGAGAATGAATTAAAATAAAAATAATAAATAAAATAAAAATTTTTAAAATAATTATTTGATGTTCTAAATTAATAAAACTTTAATTTAGCATGTATACTTTTCAGTGCCCACGTTGAAATGTAAACAAAATGTTATAATGATATACTTTTTGTTAGTCTTTTAGTTTTAAATATAATAATATAAATCACCTATTTTACTTATAGTTAATAAGGATATAGTCATAATTTATATATACAGGGTCACAATTAAGTCATGGGACATTTTTTAAAAATTGAATAACTTTTTTTTTACTCAATATTTTTTTATAATTTTTTTTTTATCTGACAGAGAATCATTCAGAAAAATATATAGTTAACATATAGAATTATTTTCTATATAAAAGAGTGAAGAAAAATGAAACATTTAAAACGGTCCTTATTTTTCTATGAAATTATTTTTAAAAATATATTTTTTAAACTATTAAAATGCTTCTAAATTTTATTTTCCATTAGTTTAAAAGTATTTTTTTATAAAAAAATGTTCGTATTTTAAAAAATTTTAAAGACGAATTTTTACTAAGAAAATGATAAAATTTGTAACTGTTTTTTTAAAAGCAAAAAAAAAGTTTTTAAATACGTAAAAAACACTTTATTGATATTACTATCTAACCTAATATAGTATAATTAAAAAAAAGTCTTTATATTATTAAAATTTAATAAAAATACCATAAAATAGTTATATCTTTAATTTAATTAAAAGTTGTTTTCTAAGAATGATCTTGTAATATGTTATAATATAATTAATTATCTATCATATAAAAAAAAATTATAAAAAAATATTGAGTAAAAAAAAAGTTATTTAATTTTTAAAAAATGTCCGGTGACTTAATTGTGACCCTGTATATTTGTTATGTTTAAGTAGAAAAAATAATAATATTTATACTTTTTTTACATATTATCTAAGCTATTTTTATTATAATATTATTACAGAAAAAGATGCTTTATTATATGTTTTTAATATATAATATAAAAATTTTGTTTTTACTTAACTTAATTAAAAATTTTTTTTCTAGTTTTAGATTAATGTAGAGTAAAATTTTTAATATTTTTTTATAATTAACAAAAAAAAATTATATAATTTTATTTAAAAATTTTTGATTTTTTAATTCAAAGCATTCTTTTAATAAATCTTTGACTATTTTATCTTTTACAATTTTTAAAGGTTTAAATAATTAGATGTATAAATTTCAAAAGAAAACAAAAATCTAAGGTTCCACCGAGATTTGAACTCGGGTCACAGGATTCAAAGTCCTGAGTGCTAACCGCTACACCATGGAACCGTTGCGTCAGTCACTACTTAACTTTATTTTTCAAACAATAATTTTATAATAATATAAAATATATAAAATATTTTTAAAAATATATTTGTAAAGAAAAGACTTTCAAACCGCCCCCGGGTGGGCTTGAACCACCAACCTTTCGGTTAACAGCCGAACGCGCTAACCGATTGCGCCACGGAGGCTCTATCTTCGTCTTTTATATATATCTAATCATGTTTAAATTATTTAATTTCAATATATAAATCAAAATATTTTGTTAATTTTTTTTCATTTTTACAATATTATAATGATATAGTAAACTCAATGTCATACATTAACCATAGAATATCATAATACAAAAATGAAAAATTATTTTGTATATTATTTAGTCATATTGAAAAATATTTATATAAATTTCAATATTAACAACATAATTTACATATTAAAAAAAAATTTTATTTAAACTTGGGATATGCATTTTAAGACCTTTTTAAAATTTAATACATTTTTTTAATTTTTTAAGAGACCAAACTAACTTTTCGAATCATAACTTTTAAAACAATTATTAATGTTACTGTCAAGTTATTTGCGTATTATTGTCAAGAAATATGACAATTTTTTATTTTGCATAAAAACAAACTCATAAGAAAGATGTCCGTTGGAATTTTTTGGTAAGACTTTAATACGCAAAAATCACAAAAAGATTGTTTAGTTACTATTTTTTACAAAAAAGTAAGCGCTATAATCTTTATTATAACTTCATAATTCCCAAACAGTTTTTTAAAAAAAATACAAAAATTTTTTTTTTAACAAATAATGTTTTTAAACAGACTATATCTTATAATTTTAGAAATTAACCTTTTAATTTTAATAAAAACACATATTATCAAAAAAAAATAAAGTTTTTAAATTAGGGAAATATTTTTACAATTGATTCAATGCCGTTTAAAAAGAATTGACGCAATAGTAAAAAATTAGAAGTTGAAGCTGTTGAACTGTTTTTATTTAATAATAATATAGTCTTAAAGTTTTTAACGCTCTTCAAATTGTTTTTTGTAGTTTGATTTTTGTAGCACTAATTCAACACAAACTTGATAATAAGTTTTTCTGTAATGTTACTTGTCTCCTTATTAGCTATTTAAAGTTTTTAATACCTTATAGCTCCTTAAATTCTTGTCTTTATCATCTTTAAAAAGAGCCTCGAGGTACTGTCCTTGGTAGCGGAAAAGGACCCTGCTACTAATATCCCGGAGAACATTAGCTAGCTGATTCCATACCTCGTTATTAACTACCGAGAAAATAACAAATTACAACCAAAATTAACAAAAATGATTATTATTAAATTATTTTATTATAATCAAACAAAATAAACAATAAACAATCAAAATTATAATTATTAATTATGATAATATCATGCTTCATTTTGATCCATAAGTTATGTAAAGATTGAGAGGTATATCCTGGTTCATATCTGAATCTAACGTTTAAGTTTTACATATCTTAACATTATTATCATACCTTCAGGAGGCATGCTCGGATTAATTAGATCAATCCGGTAATTTTATTATGTTAATCATACCATGAGAGGTATGCTCGGATTAAAGATCTAATCCGGTATTTATGAATATTTTATATCATACTAATAAATAGTATGCTCGGACTATGTCCGGGGTCAGTATTTAAGGAATACTGCCGGGATATTTCTTCTCCGAATATTTTGAATTTCTTCTTTCTTTATATAATAGGAAACTCCTCCTATTATTATAATTTTGAACGTCTGTTTTTAAACTTTATTACACTTTCTTAACAGACTTTAAATTATTTTAACAGACCTTATTATTCATAACAGATTTTTATTTTATTCTCAACAGATTTTACAATGATGCTTTTATAATATTACGGCATCATTACGAATACCTCAAGCTTTCTTTTTAAATCAAAAATTTAATTTGTCAAGAAATATTAAAGAAGTTAAAATTTATTATTTATATACAAATAAATTAGCTAATTATGATTTAACAATTATAATATTTGGAAATTCATTCATATTGTTATAGTCTTTTTTTGTCTGGGTACAATTTTTATTGTTAGTTATGAAAATGTTATCAGTTTTTAAATTTGTAAATTTTTTAAATAAATTAAATCAAATATAAATAAAACATATACTATTTTTTTAATTATTTTTAGACATTATATCCTAACTTAATATGATTAAAATTTTTAACTTTTATAATAGAAAAGAAATGATGATAATAAAGTATAAATGGAAGGAAAAATTTAATGATATTGTCATTTTAGAAATCATCATTTCTTTAGAAGATTTGTAATCTTGTTTCTAAATGTATTTTTTAGGGTTTTATTGTATAGTCTTATTGTAAAAATATAATTTGTAATATTGTCTTGTCTTTAAAATTTAATAATAAAAGGGTGAGTTTAACTGAACGTGTATATACAAATAAAAATAAATATTTTTTTTTATTTTAGAAATTTTTTATACATAAAATATAAAAAGATTGTTTTTCTTGTTGATATTGTTTATTTCTATTTTTTTTTACTATAAAAAAAAAAATGTTAAAAAAATTTTTTAAAAATAAAAATTTTGTAAAATTTTAAAATAAAAGAGGGTATATGAAACAACCGTTAAATATATATTTTTATACTTACATATAAAAAATTATAATTTAAAAGCAATAAAATTATTTAAAGTTATTATTTTTATATATATTGTAAATGAATCTATAATTATTATTCTTTCTAATTTTATTTTTATCATTTATACAATTAAAAAATTTATACTTTTTTAATATATTATAACTAGTTACATTAATATTTTAGTGTTAATTTTACTAATTATTTCGTTTACTTATGTTGTTTAAATCTGTGTTTAAATTTTAGTAACTTATTAAGTACTTAAAATATAATTTTTTTTTTATTTTTTAAAAAAAAAACTTATGAATATATTAATTATGATAATTTTACAAATAATAATAATTTGTAAGTCCGCTCACATTTATGTCAGAAATAGAGTATGAAGTCATATAAAAGCTAAACTCCCTCAAGGACAAAATCACTCATATACACTCTTACTAACTTTTATTAACTTTAACTCAATTTACTCATAAATATTGTATAATTATTATTTTATAATTTATCTCTATTCTAAATAAAAACTTTAAATAAAAGCTACATTTTATTTTTAATATAAATAAAATGAGTCCAAAAAAGAACTCCAAAAGGATCCTCACGGATACAAATTTTAATAAACCTAATTTTTTTTTATATATAATATTTTTCTTATTATTTCCTTTAACACTAAATATAATTTTTTTTATTAAACCTAAAATATTTTGTTTAAATTAAACCCTTTTAATTAAATTAAAAATTTGTAAATGTTATATATATAAGTAAAAATAAATTTAATGGTGCTCATATAGAGAAAATATTTAAAAAGACAAATATATTTAGTTATAAATTAATCCCATTGATTGTTTGTTACTTATAGAAAAAATTAAATTATCATAAAGATATATAATGACTATTATGAAAAAAATATTTTTTTTTTAAAAAACAAAATAATTTTTTTAGATAAAATAACAAAGAAAAAAATACAGAAGATTAAGAACATGCCTCATGCTGGAATCGAACCAGCGACCTTCTGTTTACTAGACAGACGCTCTGCCCCTGAGCCAATGAGGCCTATTCTACAGTCATTTTTTCTTTAGTTGCAAAAATTATATATTATTGATAATTGTAATTATTAAAATTCAAAATTACTACAATTAAAATAAAACAAATTTATTTTTTTATGTTAAATTGTTGTCAAATTTTAAAAAATAAGTTATTAAAACTAAATCGAATATAAATAATAATAAGTTAAAGCCTTAAACATATAAATTAATTAAATATTTTTATTTTTTTTTATTAATTTAATATATAAAAATTTTTAAAATATTGAAATGTACATTAAAAATAGTGAAATAATACAACTATATTAAATTTTTTTTATTTTTTATTATTATGTATAAATACATACTTATGTCAAATTTATTTAACTTTTTGTTAAAAAAAACGATCATATAGTAAAATCTGACAAATTTAAAATGATGACTGAAAATTAATACATAAGAGAGAGAAAATCTTTTTTCAGTTATTTTTGCGTTTGGTCTTCTTTTTTTAATTTTGCTCTTGTTAAACTGCTTCTTAGATTTTTTAGAAGACCAATTTTATATAGTTAGGTTAAAAAAAATAAAAATAAAAAAATTAATTAATGATATTTTAGTTTTATTATTATTATATAATTTTCTTATATATACACATTTCATTTACTCTTAATAAAATTATTTTCAAATAAATAAATATAATTTTGATAAAACGGTAATCACCAGCCAAAACAATAAAATTTTTACTATATAATTGTATTGTAATCTAATGTATTTTGTCTTAAGATTAATTTTTTGTTAAAACAAATTTAGATTTAAAAGTTTATAAATTTATCATAAAATAAACTTTATTGTATATATATACTTATATAAAATTATTAAATAGGTTTTGTAAAGTAATTGTAAAATAAAAATTTATATCAAATTATTTGTCTTTCTACTTTATTATAAATTTTTTTTAAATAGTAAAGTATAAGATATAAAAATGTGATTACTTATAATAAATATGTATTGATATTGTTAATAAATAAAAAATCTAGTCGTTTTACATAGCCGCCATAGCTCAGTCGGTTAGAGCGTGGGTCTAATAAGCCCAAGGTCGCAGGTTCGACCCCTGCTGGCGGCAAAACATTCTTTTTCAAAATATCAAAAAAAAATTTTTTATGTTTTATTTTTTTTCATTTTAGACAATAAATATTTTTGTAACATTAATTTAAATGAAAAAAAAAAAACTTTTTTTATTACACAAAATAAATATATAAAAAATCAGAAATCAAATAAATTATATCTACTTTTAATATTAATATTCTTAAATTAATATTATTTATAATAACTTACAAATAAGAATTTAAAATTTAACATAAATAAAATAGAGTTGTTTGACAATTGATTGTTGCGTTTTAACATTGTATATAAAAAGGTGTTTTTTTAAATAAAGGGATTATCACTTTTTTTATTATAACTAATTTTCTAACAAGAGTAAAAAATATAGATTGTTGGTTAACTAAAATTATAATAAAGTTTTTGCTACAACTAATTTATTTATAAATTTTTTTAAAATAAATACTTTTTAAATTGCTTTAAATTGTCATTACTTAAAAGTCAAAGAACAAAAAAAAAATGAAATTACAAAGTGATTTTTTATTCAATGTATTTAATTTTTCACTATAATACTTTATGGTTTTTTTTTTATTAAAAATAAATAAAAATGATATTGGAATGACCATAGTTAACAAAAAATTATTTTTATGTTGGAACTAATTACGATTAATTATTAAAGAATTGACCATTGCGTTGGGATCCAATTTTAATATTAAATTAATATAAAGAATGTGATATTTAATATAAATTTTTTTTTTAATTTTTTGTAAAGCAATATATACAGGGTAAAAAAAAATTAAGGTCTACATATTTTTTAAACTTTAATAACTTTTTTTGTACTTTGTATTTTTAATGATTTTTTTTAATCTGATAGAGTATTACCTTAACAATTATTTAAACCGTTATAAAATATCTTTTAAGTTAATACAAATAACTGACAAAAAAAAACCTTGAAAAAAAACTAAATATTCTAAAAAAAAGTAATAAAAAATGTTTTTTTAAAGAATAAAAAAAGGTTACTAATTTAGGGAAAAACATCTATATGGTGTTATTTTTTACAGCTAATGTATTGTAACTTTAATATAAAGGTTTTTATATTATATAAATATTATAATATATTGATATTTTTAATTTAATTAAAAGTTGTTTCTTAACATCAATCTATTATTAGTGTGTTTAACTACAACCAATTCTTTATCAAACAAAAAAAAATCATAAAAAAATATAAAGTACATAAAAAATTACTAAAGTTTAAAAAATAGGTAGGTTTTTACCTTTGTGTTACCCTGTATGTATATATTCAAATTTCTAATACTTACAAAAAATTTGATTTAAGTTTTTTACTTATTGAGAATAAACAACAACATTAAAAATCTTAGTATAATAATTTATAATAAAAAAAAATAATTTTATTAAAATATTATAAAAATAATGTATAAATTTACAAACTAAAATTCCGCAATTTTACGTTTGCAAAAAAAAATTTTGAGAAACTTTTAGAAGGAAATAATCTTATTAGTTTTAGTAAATTTTTTTAGAATAAATACATAATTATAAATAGATTTATTATTATTTTTTTTTTATTTTTATTCAAAAAAAGACAAGTAATTGCCACATGCTGGGATTGAACCAGCGACCTTCGGTTTACAAGACCGACGCTACTACCACTGAGCCAATGTGGCTTGGAAATGAAAGATATTATTATAGAAATTTTTATTTAAAATAAAAAAACTACTTTTTTAAAAAAATTTAAAAAAAAGTATTCTTTAAAAATTGTAATGTTATATTAATAAAAATGTTTAAATTATTTTATAAATAATAAACTATTTTTCCAGCCAAGGCCTTCCTAGCTCAGTTGGTAGAGCGTTAGACTTTTAATCTAACGGTCAGGGGTTCGAGCCCCCTGGAGGGCTTATTTTTTATATATTTTTTTTATATTTAAAAAATTGAAAACAAATATTTCAAAAAATATTAATAATAATATTTTTTTCTTTATATTTTGTGTTATTTTTGAAAAAAAAAATTTAACAAAAGTAATTAATTTATTTTATTTGTTTTTTTTTTTGGTAAGACAATAATTATAATAAATATCGTTTATATTAAATTTTAAAAATTTAAATTTTTAATTAACAGTAAAAATTTTAAGATATTTAATTGATAGATACCTTCTATAGAATATTATTTTAATAAATCTTTATTTGAAACAAAAAATCGTGGCTACCTAAATTTATAATATAATATAAAAATATATACACACAGAGAAAAAACGAACATTTTTCGTCCTCTCAAAAACGGGAATTGTCCTAAAAAGTTTGTTTTCTGTCCTGTCATTTCTAATATTAAAAATTGAATAAAAAGGACTACCCTAAAGTATTACGGATTTTTTTGAAACTTCAATAATTTTTTTCTACTTAATATTTTTTATGATTTTTTTATCTGATTGCAAATCACCTAAAAAATTATATTAATATTATTAAAAAATTGGTTTTCATCTAAACAAGTGAGAAAAATGAAACATTTAAAATGTTTCCAATTCTATTATATTTACATCTCAATCTAAAAATAAAAAGATAATTTTTTTAATTAAGAAAAAATTTGTTTATTAATTTATTCCTTGGACGAAAAATGTTCCTCGGATGAAAAATGCGATTGTAGGACGGAAAATGTTCGTTTTTCTTCTGTATGTATATAAATTTTTTTATTATAATTTAAGTGAGATTTATATAAAAAATAACTTAATATTTTTCTTTTATTTATTATATCTCAGTTTATTGTATATAGTTTTTACTTAACTTTTTTTTTATTATTCTTTATTTCTATCACACAATTAAATAAAACAAATTTATAATTATTATACATTGTATATTTTTGTTGTTATGTGTTAGTAATTTGTTGTTTTTTTATTCTTCTCTATAACAATAATTTATGTAAATAACTAGCAACTGATTTATTATATAAGTCATTTACTCATTAAAAATATAATTAAAATTAATACAAATGCAAATATCTAGTAAAATAAAATTATAAAGATATAAAATATTTTATTTTTTTGCTTTAATTTTTAAAAAAAATTTAAACCTTACAAATGACAATTAATCAATGATTAAAAGATGTTTTAAAGGGAAAGAAAACTAACTACTAATAACTACTGTAAGAATAAAAGATTTATCCTAAAATAATAGTTATTACAAATTTAATAATTTTTTATTTTACATTTTTAATTATTTAATTATAAGGTGATCACAAGTAAAAGATTTTATTAATGGATAGTAAAGATAATAACTTTTATAAACAATGGATGTATTTTAATGATTATTTATTATTTATACAAACACTTTTTAAAAAAATTATATCTACATATAGTATAAAATGTTTTTTTAATAAACATTTTGATTCAAAAATTTACCTTTTCAATAACATTTATTAGAATAATTTTTTTAAATTATAATTGTGAATCATATAATGATACCATATTTTAGAATATGTATAAAAAGCATCCCACAAAAAACAAGAAATAGTTCAAGAAATATATATAAAAAATATCTTTTTTTTTAATTTATTTTAATATTTTTATTTTTTGTAATTATTTATTTTAAATAAGAAATTTAAAATTAAAAAAATCTTTTTTTATTGTTTAATTAATTTTTTATTAGATCACTATTTTAATGTACAGACAGATGGATTACATGACAAAAATATAAAAGATTTGTATTTATTACATTAATAAAAATTAATAAATATAGATTTTTTTAAAAAATATTAACTTTTAAGTAAATTAAATTTTATTTTAATTACTTTGTTTTTTTATTAGTTACTATTAAAATATTATAAAAGAATAAATTAAATTTTATTATTTTTTTGAATTTAAAAAACTACATATATTGTTTAAACAAACTAAAAACTTTTTAAAATTTTTTATTTAAATATTCTGTAACATTGTAATTTGGAAAAATCTGGATTATATGGAAAGATCCCGAATTATTATATGAAACTTAAAACTTTGAATAATAAAAATAAAAAAGAATTATTGTTGTAATAATAAGAATGTATTGAATATAATTTAACAATTTTTTTAATAAAAAAAATTATTAAAGACAAATTAAAAAAAAGTTACAAAATAATTGTGTTAATGTATTAGCTCAAAAATATACAGTTAAAAATTTTTCTTTTATTTAAAACATTTTTATTGTTAACAATAAATTATATTATAATATAGTTTATATTATAACAATAGTTTATTTTTTCTAAAATATGGCACTATTATATTTTTATAAAAATTATATTTAAATTAATAAATTATATTTTATCAGTTATTTTTTAAAAGCAATATTTATATAATATAGTAAAATGAGTTAAAAAAAAAATTTATATATATATATATATATTATGTTTTAAAAGATTTTAAAATTTAAAGTAAATTTATTTTATATATTATTATTACAAAGGCATATTTTATTTATATATAAGAATTAGTTAAATCAACAAATAATTTTATAACACAGAAAAAATTGTCATATTTTTTTGATTGGGTTGACAGCAAAAAAGTATGTATTTTTTCTTTTAAATCCGGTCAAACAGACGGGATGATTTTTCTGTGAATATTATATATAACTTATATACTATATTAATAAAGAAATATAATATATAAAAAAAGTTAATTATAAAAGTAAGTAGCCCGATGCGGGGCTCGAACCCGCGACAGCCAGATTAAGAGTCTGGTGCTCTACCGACTGAGCTAATCGGGCATATTCCGTCGTTTAATATCTATTTTTATAAATATTAGAAAATAAAACTTATTAAAAAAATTTTATTTTATAATTATTATTTTTTTTATATTTATATTTTAATTTATTAAATAAAAAAAAAATGTGTTTACTACTATTGTTTGGGTGCCCGAGTGGTTAAGAGGCCGGCCTGCTAAGCCGTTGGGCTTTGCCCGCGCGAGTTCGAATCTCGTCCCAAACGTAATGATTTTTTGATATTATTTTAAATTTAAATAAAGAAAAGTAATTTTTTTTTATTGTTTATAATTTATATTTAAAAAGCTTATTTATATTAAATATAACTTTTTTTAAAAATATTATTGTTTGACTATATATAATTAAATAAAATTTTTTATTGGTGTTATGTTTTAATAATATGATGATACAATATAATATAATAATTATTTAGTTACCTTTTTAATTTTAACTTGATTTCCTTGCAAACTCTCTGCAGCTAAATTAAAAACTTTGTTAAAATGAAAAAGTGTCTGTATCATGATTTTTATTTTCTTTTATAATAAATTTTTGTCATTGTCATTGTTTTTATCTTAAACTATGTCATCATAGTTTACTATTAGTTAATAGTTATCAAAATTAAATAATATATAAATTAACATTTATTGTAAGCATTTTATTTAGTGTGTCATCGCCAAAGTTAAATAAAATTTTTCTACTTTTTTAACTTTTTTAATTTTTGTTTTTTTATTTTTTGTTCTTATTTTAATTATTAATTCTATTTATTTGATATTTTGAATAAAATAAAAAATATTATGCAAAGTGATATGTTAAACTAATCTTTTTGTTTAATTATAAATTAATTACAATTTTTTTGTAATAAAATAAATATATAAATGAATTTTAAAATAAAATTTTCTTTATATTTATTTTATAATATTCTAACCAAATAAAAGTTATATAAAAGATATACCTTTAGGTATATAAAAAAAAATCTTTTTACAATTTAACTATTATTTAACTTTAAAATATGAAATTTTTGTAATTTTTATTTTAAAATTTTTTATTTATTTTTAATATATAATATTTTATAATCCGTGAGGATCCTTTTGGAGTCCTTTAGGACTTCTTTTATTGATGTTATAAATAAGGTGTAGCTTTTATTTAAAGTTTTTATTTAGAAATGGAGTTACAATATAAAATAATAATAATACAATAATTGAGTTAAAAAGTAAAGAGTTGATTAGTGTAAGTAAGAGTGTGTTTGTCCTTGAGGGATATTGGCTTTTATATGACTTCATGTTCCATTTCTGACATAGATGTAGCCGGGTTTACAATTTATGTAGATTAAGTAAATTTTTTTTACATTAAAAATTTAAATAATTAATTTTTTTTTGTAGATATAAACAATTTATTTAAATAAAATTAAACATTTTTACACAAAAAAAATAAATATTCAAAGAATTAATAAAAAAAATGTTTTAGTTTGACTAAAAAACGTATGTAATTTAAAAAATTAAAAAAATTAATGATATTCATATAAGTAATTGTAGACACAATTGATTTTTAATACTGTCAATTTAATCCTCTTTTGTTTTTTTATCATTCCAAATTTAACAACATTTTTTTTTTAAATTATATATATTTTTTTTAACACTCAAAATAGAATTTTACAAATAAACTTTTACAATTAAATTTTCACAGATACAATTTCACGTACACAATTAGTATAAAATATCAAAATCTCTAAATCTCTAAAAACTTTATAAGAGAAACTATTAACAGAATTTTATGATATTAAATCTTACCTTAGCCAAGGTTATCTTAACTTATTAACTTATTATATTAAAGTTTTTTTTTCCACACTTTTAAAAATTCCAAAAATTAAAGAAATATAAAATAGGCAATATACGTGATAATTGATAAAAAAAACTATAACTTATTAAAATAATAAAAAATTAGAACATACAGGTATTTATATAATTTTTTTGGATATTTATTGACTCTAAAGTTTAATGTTTTAAGATTATTTTGAAATAATTTTACCATTAAAAGTAGCCAATCTTTTAATATCTGGAAAACCTGTAATATATAAAAAGAAAAAAAAGAAAATTTAAGACAGTTGACATACACGCAAAATTTTTTTATTTTTATGTTTTAAATTTTTAATAAAAATTTAATATTATTTCAATATATCTTAATTAAGAATTTTTATATGCTATTACTGAAGTAGAAGTAAACCCTAACGACCCAGAGTTATTTACAAAATAAATAAAACATATTTAAAATACTTTATTTTACAATATATTAATTAATATTTAGCAACTAATTATATTTATTTAAGATAAAAACATTTTATTAAAACAAAACACTGTTTAATCATCATTTTCATTATTTATATATTAAAATTATTATTATTTTTTTCTTACTTAGGCAACTTTCTTTAATTCTTTTACTATTTAAATTTTTTTTTTTAAATATATTACAATGGAAAAATAAATTAATTAATCTTTATTAAAAAAAAATTAATAAAACATTAGAAAATATAAATAAAATGATTTATCTTCTTTAATATTTTTAAAAAATTCTAGAACAACAATTTGTGTGAGAAAATTTTGTACTTATAAAGAGATTTGAGTATCTTACAAAAAAATAGTTAATATAAAATGAAAAAAATTTTCTAATAGTTGTCAACATATTTTTTTTTATTATTATCTTGATTAATTTTATTAATTATAATAATCTATTTCTATTATAGAGTTAAAAAGTTTTACTTTACTATTGAAGTTAATTTTTTTATGCTAGGTGGTTACAATATATTGATATTTTTGTCTTAATTGTATCTTAATTTTTGAATTTAATAAAATTATTGTATCTATTCTACTGAAGTGTATACTATAGTAAAAATTTTATGATTGACAACTGGCGCTGATACCAAAAATAAGAGATATATTCGCTTTATAAAAACTTTTATTTTAAGCAAATATAATAATTAACACAGATATTAATAAAAAAAAAAAAACTAAAAAACATTAATTAACACAAGATTTTTCTTCTTACCCTAATTACTTAGGTTTTATTTTTTAAACTTGTTTCAGGAGCAAATTAGACCAAATAAGAAGTGACTCTTATTCATATTTTCTTCTCCTTTTATACTTATTTGAGTCATCATTTTTAAAATCATCCGATTTTACTCTATAGATAAAATTAATATTTTAGAAATTTTACTCATTTAATTAAATTATTAAAAAATAAAAATAATAATTGATATCAATTTAAAAAGTTTACATATAATTTTTTAAAATTAAAAAATAAATATGTCATCTAAATAATTAATGCTAAAAACTAATGTAAAAAAAAGTTATTATATGTAAAAATTTGATATATATAAATTTTTTGTTATACTAATTTATTTATATTTAAACAAAAAGGAGTTTAAAAAATGCCTATTGCAGGAATCGAACCTACGTCGCCACGGCCACAACGTGGAGTACTAACCACTATACTAAATAGGCCAAAGATTAAACGGGAAAATACCTATCAATTTTAAAAAGTAATAACAATTTTATTTTAATTAATTTTATTTAATAATATTAAAAATGTTGGTTCTTTATTTGCAATTTAATTAAAAATAGTAATATTTAAACGTATTTATAAATTTTTTAAATATAAGTAATTAGAACAAAATAGGTTTTTATTGTTAAGTAATTTTCCTTATCAAATACATTCTATTTTAAATGATTAACTAAGTTTATATAAATAATTAATAAAACATCATTGTAAAATAATTATAAAAAAGAAAGAGTAAATTATTATTCTATATTATCTTATTATTATATATTATAAAAGTTTTTTTTTATTCTTTTAAATAAGTTATTATAATTAAATAAATGCAATTTCCAGAAATATTATATATTTCTACAACACTTATATTGTTGTCTACTTTTTGTTAAATAATTTTAATTTATTCAGACTTTTACTTTTAATAATTTACATTAGAATTCAATATTTAAAATAATTTACGCAATCTATATTTTAAAAAGATAAATAATACAAAAAATAAAAAAATAAAAAAAAATAAAGTAATATTAATAATAATAACAATAATGGAATCAGACAAAATAAAAAAAAAAAATAAAAATAAATAATAAATATAATTAATTAAAAGAAAATTAAAATTTATAATATTTATACTATATATAAAGATAATTAAACTTAAAAAAAATTTTGCTTACATATCTATTTCACATATTAAATTATTATTTATTAAAAAATAATTTTTTTGAGTTTACTAAATATTTTTTTGTCTAACATACATTATAGTAATACACTCTCTGTCTCCAAAGTAACCGGAATCACTTTATTTTACAAAAATTAATGATGTTATTGGTAGATTATCAATTGTTTTGTGGATTATCGACTTTTATTAATCAGATGCTAGTTTTATTTATTCATTCGTCTACTTGGAGCATATATATTTTACATTAAACTACAATCTGTTTTTTTACATTTGTTGGAAGATGAATTAATAGCAAAAAATTATCATTAAATTGTATTTTAAAATTAATAAAACTGCTACCAAAAAATTTTAAATGCTTTAAATAGCTTATAGAAATAATTGTTTGTAAAAAAACTGTTGTTTAAAAAAGAAAAAATTAAATTAATTTTTATTTTTTTTTACAATTCTAAGGAAATTATTTATAAAAAAAATTTGTTTTAAGTGATATAAAAATTAATTTTGAGTATTATCTAGATGTATTAAGACGTTTAATAGCCCATATTTGGTTTGAATATCAAGAACAAAGCAATTGGCAATTATTCACAAGAATACAACATCTTATTTGTCATCAATTATCACTGATTATTTGACCAAATATTAAATTTTTTTATTTAATCATTTTTCATATTTACTTAACTTTATTTCCTGAGACTATTTCTAATTTTTATGTTACATTATGAGATGAAAAAAAAGCGTTTTGAATCGATTGAAAACATTCAATTATCAACAACCGTCATCCTTAAGAACATCACAAAAAATGACATAGAAAAGTCATTTTATAGACTTCTTGAACGTGATATTTGTTGTATTTGTGTAAAGAGGGATTATTTTAAATAAATAAGATGTTTTTTTTTTTAATTTTTTTTGCTACATTTTTTTTTAAAGTTATTTTAGTTATTTTTTTGCTAAGGTTGTATCTTTTATATAACTATTTTTGTTTTAGAAATTTTATTATTAATTGTTAATTAATATATTTTATTATTTAATTTATACATTAGTTTAATATTATTTTATTAATGATGTTTTGACAATATAATTAAAATTTTAATGATAATAAAATATATTAATAAGTGATTCTTAAAAAGAAATTAGTAAAAAAAATTTGATGAAAATAGATCAAGATATTATATGTTAATAATGTTTAGTAATTAAATAAAATAAAAAATTTTATATTTATATATATGTTAAATATTTTTTAATAATTTAATTGCAGAGAATGGCTATACAACTTAAACAATAAATTATTTTATTTATATATGTACATATATATATATGAAAATATAAAATATAATAAACTATTAGATAATACAATTTTAAACTATTTCTAATATTTAACTACAAATAATTGTTAGTAAAATATAAATTAATAAAATTATTTATTTTTATTATCAAATAAACTTATCTATCTAAATTATATATTTGAGTATAAGCATTATTTATACAAAAAAAATTAATTATTTTTCAAATTATTACATTTTTTTTTATAATAATAGTTGTCTGTGGCTTTACATTGTTAATATTTATTTTAGAAAATATACTTAAAAAATATATTGTTAAATGCCAATTTTAAACATTATTTATATTACAAAAATATTTTAAATAATAACAATTTTATCATTTTTTTAATATAAAAAAAACCTTATACTTATAATTAAAAGAATTTTAAAAAAATAATTAATTTTTTTTTTTTTTTTTTTTTAAATTGTAATCCCTTTGATTTATTTTGGAGCCTGTTAAAGCTCCCGGTTATATGATAAAACAATAAGATAAAGTAAAGAATATATCTATTTAATAAAGGTGTGAAATTTAAACAATGTAATATATAAAGGATAATGTTAAATATAAATATATTTATAAATATTGAGATTTATAATCCTTTTCAAAAAGAATATTCCTTTTATGTATTTTAAGAGTCTAATATTTTCTTCTTTTAATGTTACTTTATAGTTCCTGTTTTAAGACGTGCCTATACAGACATAGCCTTTCAGGATAACAAAATAACTTTTATTTTCAATGTTTTTAAATTCTTTTTTTATTTTTATATAATTTTTTTTTTTAATATTTTAAAAAAAAAACTATTAAATTTTTATAAAAATAAAGATAAAACAATAAATTTATAAGTTTATTATATAAAAAATTATAAAAAATAAAAAATTTTAAATTATAAAATATCAAAAAGTTTTTTTTATTACCTTTATTTTCATTTATAAAAAAAAATGTAAATATAAATTTTTGTTTAAATTGTTTATCTTTTAAAAATTATTAAAAATTCAAAACTTTTTTATATAATAAATTTTACATATTTTATTAAATTTTATTATTAATTTTAAACATAATCAAAAATAATAAAAATTTTTAAATTATTTTAAATTTGTAATTCTTGTAAATTGTTAAAGAGCCGGTTAAAGTTTCCGGTTATTTAATATATAAAGGGTGATTTAAAAGTAGTGTCACATTTAAAAAAAAATTAAATAACTTTTTTTCTATTTTATATTGCTTTATGACTTTTTTTATCTAATAAATTAACACCTAACAAATTTTATTAATATTATTAAGAAATTGTTTTCTATATTAATAATTAAAAGTAAATAAAACATTAAAAAAGTTTCCAATTTTTTTTTAAATGTAACACTACTTTTGGTTCACCCTTTATAATATAAGTTAACGTAAAGTTTTATTTATTAAAGGATATTTTTTTAAAACAAAGATTAATAATAATAGTAAATCATATAAAGATAAATGTAAATTTTTATATCTTAAGTAAAATTTGATAATACTCATAAGATTAAATAAAAGAATGTGACTGACTAGATTAAGTTTATTAACTGAAAAAATGAATAAAAATTATTTTGTTAAGGTATTTATATTTTTTATATTTGGCATTGTAAGCGTATTATGTATGACATAACCATTCTGGTTTAAAAAAATATTATTTTAAAATTGTTAATAATTAAAGTAAATATAACTAAAATAAATATAATATAAAGAAATTATTGTTATAATAAAGTTTATAAATTAGTGATTTTTATACAAATCTAATAAATAATAAACTTGATACATTAAACTAATTTTTTATAATAAGTTTAAAAAAAAATTTTATTATATAAAAATGAAAAAATGTTGGTAAAACACGGTCCTGTGGCGCAATGGATAACGCGTCTGCCTACGGAGCAGAAGATTGTAGGTTCGAATCCTGCCAGGATCGTAATCTTTTTCTTTGTATAATAATAATTAATTTTTTTCATTAAATATTATAAAAAAATATTTTTTATATTTTTTAAATAAATAAAAATATACAGGGTGTCCACGATAAGTCTTCCTGATGAACTATATATGTAAACCTATTTTTGTTGTAGAACCTTTAATATGTACTAGTAGGTTAATTTATTATAATAACTAAATTTTTATATGTGTTAAAATAGTGTATACAAAATTTAATTCATCAAAAAAGACTTAACGTGGGACACCTTGTATAGATATAGATACGTTACATATATAACTTATTAAAATAGTTTTAACTCTAAATTAATATAAGTTTTAATTATTTATTTTTATAATTTTTATTGTTTAATTTATTGTCACTATTTTCCATCTTAATTGTTAACTATAAATATAAAAATAAATTGATATTATTTGATTACTAAAAAAAGTGCAAATTTTTAAAAATATCATATTATTTTACATACTTACAAAATTAAATTAAGCAGCAAATTAAAAAAAAAATTAATTTTAAAAATTATTTTATATAAAAATTATAAAAATATGATGAACCCGACGTGATTTGAACACGCAGCCTTCCGATCTGGAGTCGGACGCGCTACCGTTGCGCCACGGATTCTATGTTCAGAATGGAAAAAATATCAATATTGTTATTAATAATCTTTTTTACTATTAACAAATTGATATCTATAATGTTTTTTTTTTAACAAATTATAAAATTTATAAATTGTTATTTTTTTAAATAATTTTTTTTCGTTAAAACTTTATCATAATCTTTCATATAACGTTATATAATATCGAATACAAACCATTTATAAAAAAAAAAAAACGAAATATATAAAAAAGAAAAAGTAAACATACAAACTAATCATGACAACAAACAAAAATAATATAAAAATTTTTTTAGTCATTTACTTTTATTAAAATTACTAGAAAAAAAATATTTTAGTTATAATATGAAATTTGATTTTAAAAACTTTTATAAAATTTGTTATCCAGAAATGGATATTTTATTATTTACATGCCTCAAACATGAAGTACAAAAGAAAAACATAAAAAAACATTAACTCACTCTTTTATCAGTCAATTTTACTTTCTTATCAGTCTTAACAGCCTCAGTCTTATCAATTTTACCAATCTTACCAACCTTAAATATATGAACATATAATTCTTATACTATATTTAATATTTTTTTAATTATTTTTTTTTTAATAAATAAATTCTTTAAAGTTAACTTATTGTTTATTATAAATAGGTGAGAGCCTTAACTGACTCCCTAACTATCTACAAGGATTACAAATACTAATCAAATTATTTATAAAATAACTAATAAATTTAATATAATTTAGATAATTTTTTTTTTTACAAAATTAATTTTATTTTAAATTAAAATATTATTAATATTAATTTATAAAATTAAGTTACTAAAATTATAGTAATAAATAAAGATAAACTAAAACAGTTTTTTTTTAATAAAAAATAACAAATAATAAGATTACAATACATTCTAATAATAAAAGTTATTTTAGTTTAATTTTATCAATTTAAATATATATAAAATTGTCCTTAAATTTTCAAATTATTTTTTTTAGACATAAATTTAAAACATTTTAAAATTTCTTTAATTTTATATGTTTTACTATGTCAATTGTTATAAAATCTATTAATTATCTCGCTATCAAATTAACAAATTAAAACTTTTTATTTAAAAAATATAATTTTTTTATTTAACAAACTATAAATATTACGTACATTATATTATACAGGTATTCTATGTCATGGATATCAGATATCCTTATTAACATACATATATGAAAAGAAATACTAAAAAAGAGATCAGTTTTTATATTACTGCTATATACACGTGAAATAATGTTATCTTTTTTATGATTATCTTATTAAAATTAAAACTATAATTTATATAAATAAATTAAATTATAAAAATATTTTTAATTTTAGGTATTTGAAATTCAAATATCTAACAATTTTATATATTTTGTATCATTGCAATTGTTATATTTTTATCAAATAAATACATTTATTGCATTAATTATATTTATTACACATAATGAATTAAATAACATTTGTTTATTAAAATTATTATAAATAGCAAAGAAAAAACACTTAATAAAACACAAAAGATGTATTAAAACAAATTTTATTATAATAATAATTTTTTACAATAATAGCTATATATATATATAAGTTTTTACAAACATAAAAAAAGATTTTTGTCATTTAAAGTTTTATATTATCTATAATGTTTAATATTATTTAAAGTTATACATACATTATTTATACATAATGTATAACACTGGAAGGGTAGTAAATATATGAATTTTTTCACTTCAATTTAATTAGGCAAATATGTTTTCTAATTTTCAGGCATTTTTTGCTTCTTAACTGTAAAATCACTTTCTATTAAAACGTGCAATAATTTTTTAGCCATTTTATCATCCCCTTTTGCCAATGCATTAATTATTTTATTAAAAGTGGATTACTTAGAAGAAAAATGTTTAGATTTATATGAATATCCACCAGTTATTGCCATATTCAACATAGTTAATATTATGCATCATAAATTATTTTGAGGTTGTTTCTTGTTTTGTACAAATTGTTTGAGACTTTCTTTCTCTTCAAAACTAAGTACATATGTATTATCACTGCAAATTATAGAATTTTGCTTTCTCCTCTTCCCTAGGATAAGACATAATAATATACCACCAACTTCATACCTGAGTAAACTTGATCTTCCTTTGAGAAAACTGGATTCTGAATAGTAATTGACTTCTTTGATATTGTTGAATACTTCCAATATACAAACATCAAGAGATTTGATATTTTTTTCTTTTATTGTTAAATGTGTGGCGCTACCATCCACAAAGTAGACAATTTTGTTATTGTTTTGATTTTAAAATGTAAAAATATCCTTATCTGTAATAAGTGATTGATTTTATAGATTTAGCATTTCCATGTTTGGTTTATTAGGTATTTCAAAAATGATACGAACTTCTTCATCAGTTATTTCTTTAAAGTCTTTTTTATACATGCTGTAGAAGGTGGTTCTTATTTCGTCAGGTTGGTTACGTAGAAAAAATTGGGTTAAAGAAATACCTGGATCAGCATTTACATAAAATTCTCTTTTCAAGTATTTGAAGTATGGTATAATTCCTTCGTAAGTAGTCACCAGTTAAACCCCTATATTATAAATAACAAAGAAAAAACACTTAATAAAACGCAAGAAATGTATAAAAAAAATTTTATTATAATAATAACTTTTTACAATAATAGCTATATCTATATATAAGTTTTAACAAACATAAAAAAAACTTTTTGTCATTTAAAGTTCTATATTATCTATAATGTTTAATATTATTTAAAGTTATACATACATTATTTATACATAATGTATAACAAAAATAAAACAATTAAAATAAATATCATTATTTATTTATTATAAAAAAGTTACTTATTTATGACAAAATTCATTTGATTTTTTTGTTTTTAAATTTTCATATATTTATAGTTAATTATTTAGCAATTTTTTTAAAATAATTTGTAATAATAAAAGTTTTAATTTAATTATTATTTTTTTTACTTCTCTTTAAATTTTCAATTATTCTTAGATTAGATCAATTATAAATTTTTATAATTAATTATTAATTCTATCATTGTACTATTATTTTCCATATTTGGTGTGCCATGATAGCTCAGTTGGGAGAGCGTTAGACTGAAGATCTAAATGTCGCCGGTTCGATCCCGGCTCGTGGCATTTCTTTTAATTAATAATAATTATTAATTTTTTTTTTTTACTGCACTAATTTTATTATCAGTATTATATTTGAAACTAAAAGATATAATTAAATATTTAGGAGTTAGTAAAAACTTACCCAAGAGTTCTTGGTTATGAATTAAGTCTTTTACTAATTCCTACATATTTTTACACATATACCAAACATGGTGTTTGATATATACAGGGTGTTCCAAAAGTAACTCCTGTATTTTGTTCATTAATAACTCTTTCATTAATAAATGGATTTTAATGATATTAGAATCATTTTATAGACGACGAATCCGGAAATTAGAAAATATTAATACTATAAAAAAATTCCTTTTTTTCCGGAGTTATAGGCTTCTGAAAAAAGAGTTGTTTTTAGCATATTTTGGCATATAACTTTTTTTTATGATAAGCTATAATTATGATTATTGCTAATAAATGTTTATTAAGTAAATGCCTATTTGTGATATTAATATCATTTAAAATTATTTTTATTAACTAATATAAAAAATTAAAAATTGTCAATTTTTATCGATTTTTCACTATTTTTGAGCAATAACTACTTTAATAACAATTTTTTTCGAATAATTTAATTAATATTCTGATAGAATAAATGATTCTCTATCGAATGACTATGATTACATAAATTTCTAAATATGATGAAAAAAGTTATAATTACTTAAAGTTTGTCAATTTTAAAAAATTCTACAAAATTATATTTAATAGTAAGAAAAATTTTTTTTTTTATTTAGTAGCATCATTAAACTTATGAAACTTAAAAAAATTGATATTTAAGATATTATTTCTTACATTTTATATTAAATTTTATTTTTATTGCAAAAAAAAAACTTTGCTTAAACATATGTTAAAAGAAAGATTTACTACCTTTTATTGGTAATAACATTGATTAACATAAATTTTTTAATGTTTGTCATAATTCATACATTGTAACATACTAATAATACATCAAAAAAATAATAATATTAAAAAAAATAGTTAATTTTTTATAAATTAAATGTTTTGTAATAGTTATTTTTACAAAAAAAATTCTCTTATAACAATAACATTAGAAAATTTTAAAAAAAGTTATGCTATGTGTACATTAAAAATATGAAATTGACAAACTTTAAGTAACCATAACTTTTTTCAATGTTTAATAACAATTAATGTAATTATAGTCATTCAATAGAGAATCATTGACTCTATTAGAATATTTATTAAATTATTTGAAAAAAATCATTAATAAAGTAGTTATTGTCCAAAAATAGTGAAAAATCGATAAAAATTGACAATATTTCATTTTTTTAATAGTTAAAAAAATTAATTTAAAATGATATTATTATCACAGATAGCCATTTACTTAGTTAACATTTATCAGCAATAATCATAATTATAGCTTGTCATATAAAAAAGTTATATACCAAAATATAGTAAAAACAATCCTTTTTTCAGAAGCCTATAACTCCAGAAAAAAATAGAAATGTTTTATAGTATTAATATTTTGTAATTTCAGGAATCGTCGTCTATAAAATGAATCTCATATCGTTTAAATCCATTAATTAATAAAAGAGTTATTAATAAAAAAAGTGCAGTAGTTACTTTTGGAACACCCTGTATATATAATATATATAGCATTTATTGTTACTTTTTACAAATAAAATTAATTAATAAATAAATAAAATAAATAATTTTAAAATTTATATTTTTTTTTTAAAATATTATTAAATGTTTAAATAATATACACTCTGTGTCCCAAAAATAACCGAAATGACTTTATAAAAAAGAATGTAGCTATAAAAATTTAAAAAAATCTATTTTATTTATTTGAAGTAATCCCCCTTAATAGAAATACATCAAAAAAATCGTTTAAAAAGTTCATCAAATTACTTTTTTATGTCATTTTTTGTGATGTTTTCAAGGGTAATGACCATTGAAGATTTAATGCTCCTAGTCAAGTTAAAACGCTTTTTTTTAAAATGTAATTTAAGAAGTAGGAAACAGTCATTGGGAGCCAAATCAAGTAAATATGAAGAATGATTAAGTAAAAAAATCTAAGTTCTGGTCAAATAATCAGTGATGATTGATAACCGACGAGATGTTGTATTATCTGAATAATTGCGAATTGCTTTGTTATTGATATTCAAGACAAATACGGGCTTTTAAACGTTTAAATACACCTAGATAATACCCAACATTAACTTTTGTACCACTTGAAGCAATTTTTTTCTTAATAATGTCTTTTGAATCGTAGAAACAAGTGAACATTGTTTTAATTTTTGACTTTTCTAAACAACATTTTTTTAACAAAAAGTTATCTCTATAAACTTTTTGAAGCATTTGGAATGTTTCGGTAGCAGTTTTACTAATTTTAACACAAAATTTAATGATAATTTTTTGCTCTTAATTTATCTTTCGACCGTCGTAGAAAAATGATTGTAGTTAAATGTAAAATATATCTGCTCCAAGTGGACGAATGAATAAGTGAAACTATCATTTGATAAATGAGAGTTGATACTCCACAAAACAATTGATGACCTAACGATAACGCTATTAGTTTTTGTAAAATATAGCTATTCCGGTTATTTTTAGGACAGAGGATGTATAACAATATAGGGGCGTATACTTGTGGCGTATCAGACATAGAACGGATAACAATTTTTTTTAACTTAAAATTTTTTTTTGTACTTTATATTTTTTTCTGATTTTTTTTATTTGATAAATAATTGTTTAAGGTTTAACATATAAATAGATTAATTTTAAGAAACAATTTTTGCTTAAATTTAAAATATAAATATATTTAAATTTTTATATAATACAAAAACTGCTATGTTAAAACTATAATACTCTATTTGTTTAATACAACACCATTCAGATGTTTTCTCCTTAGTTGATATTTTTTTTTTGCTTTTAAAAAAACTTTTTCTATTTCTTTATTAAAATATTCAATTATATGCCTAGGACTTTTTTAATATTTTTTTAAAGTTCATTCAGAGTCTTAATCTAATTTTTTAAAAAACGATTTTTCAATTGTTTAAATAAAAAGTCAAGCGTAGACAAAACCGGTGAATTCGATAACCAGTTATATTACATATCTTTGATATTATTTAATTACCAAAATTGATTTCAAAAGTTTTTTTTTTTAGCTGTATGAGAAAGTGCTTTTTTTCATTAAAACCACATTCCTATCTCATTTTTAATTTCTGAAACTAAGAAATTTTGAATTATTTTTATGTAACTTACACTATTTATTGTAATTGTTTTACCTCTTTTACTTTCAAAAAAATAGGAAGCAATAAATCTTTTCGATGTAATGTTACACCATATGGTTAATTTTTTAATTTTAAAAAATTTTTCAACATTAACTATAAAATTTTTATTTTCTATATCTTAAAGTTTTGTTTCATCACAAGTCCTTCCAACAAGAAATTAGCTTTATTGCTAATAATATGTTTGTCTAAGAACTCTTTATTTTCATTCACCAATTTTTCAAAAGTTTTTGAAAATGTTAATTTCTTTCCAACAATTCTTTTGCTTATTTTTTGACAAAATTAAACTTTGTATGGCTTCGGCTTTTAATCTGTTATAAAATTCTTTGTAATAATTTTTTTATTTATATTTAATTCTTGGCCTCTTTTTTTAATTATTTTGAATTACTTCAGTAACACTTTTCTTCATTCTTTCTTTATTTACCTCAGTACGTATATTCTTTGGTTTTCAACTTTTAGGTAAATCAACTACGCTTCCATGTCTACTAAATTTTTAAAATAATTCTTATTGTTTTATGTTTCAAAAATCTTTCATTATTATATAACTCACTAAGTGCTTTTCAAGTATGTATTATATTACCTACATTATTTCTTTATAGTTCGACTATTTTTATCTGTTGTACAAGACTTAACTTATGAGTTTTAAGCAAGAAAAAAAAAGAAAAAAAATTATTAATTTAGTCATTTTTATAGCAACAAAATAAATCATCTTTAAAATTGAATATTGTTTCAGAAATCCATTCGAATGAAGTTACGTTTTTGATGGAAATTAATGTAATAATTTTTATTTAAAAAAAAATTATATAAGAAATGAAATTATTAATAATTATATTGTGGAACGCCGTTCTATAATAAATTCTTTTTAAGAGAGAGCAGTTTTATAACAAATTTTGCAACGTCTCTTGAAAACATATATAAATAACAATGATAAATTTAAATCAGTGTTTCCCAACCTTTTTTGTGCCATGTCCTACCTTAGTCTTTCTAAAATTCTTATGCTCCCTATGTAACATTCGTTAAATTTGGCACCGAAATTGAGCATTGCATTTAATTGACCCGGAGCAAAAGAGTTGAACTCGTATCAAATCCATTTTTAAATTGCCCCCCTGTGGGACGTGGGCAACACGTTGGGAAACACTGATATAGATCGTCTTGCTGAATTAGCTGCTCTTGCATATAAAAATCGCTCTGAAGCTGAACAAATTAATCATATTATTAGAAAATTATAAGAAATTACCAGAGACCCTTTTCAAAGATATGTTATAAAAACACAGAAAATTATCCCCTTAATAAAGCTTTTACAGAAATTAAATCATTTTTAAAACCTACTTATGATGTAATTTCTAGATCGAATATCATTAGATGCTCTTTCTGTAATTTCCCCAATCTCTCTGAAAATGAGTGTATACGTAAAGCTAAAAGATTAGAAAAGAACAATTACTTCTTATTAAAACAACAGCGACTTAACTCTACAAATAACCTATTCAAATCTACAAAATCAATCAAACAGGAAAACTTATAAGCCTGGGAAAAACAGCCCAGGCCAAAAACTTAATTGAAGTAAAAAAAATGATGAACACAATTATTTAATAAAAGAAAACTTAATACAACAAATACTTTACAGAAAAATTCACTTGTAAAAGAAGACATTATTGATCTTAATAAAATGTTTATTTTCAAAAAAAACCTATTTCTCTCAGAAAAAGATACTGAAATTAAAACAGACTTTCAAACAATTGTCAGTTATATGAAGAAAATTATTTATGCTACCGTTTTACTAAAAACAAGTGCTTCTACAACATGTATTTCACATGATTTAGCCAAAAATCTTAAACTAATAGCTACTTGTGAGACAAGTGTAAAAAGTTTCCAAAAAAGAATATCTAAAGTTTCGAAATATGAATCTGACACAAATTTACTATTCGTTGAATATCAATGTCACATTATCTCACTAAAAAAAAATTATTATTGCTAATAATGACTATGACATAATATAAGGAAGAGATGCTAAAGCTTAAATTGATCAAAGTATAGAAAATGAAAATAAATGCAAAGAAATGGTAAGATAAAGCTTTCTAAACATTATTTTTATAGATCGTTTTTATTTAGAACAATGTTAAATCAAAGCTCTACATATATTTTTATAATTTTAGAAATGGAATCTTTTTAACGCTATGACTTACAAAAAGATGTTGAAAATAAAATGATGCATGATGTAAACAAATTAATTGAAATGAATATTATTGAACCCGTTATGACTAATTACATTTTCAATTCACTAGACGTAAAGAAACAGGACGGATCTATTAGACTATATCTAGATTACCAATCTTTCAAATCTATTACTGTTAAAAAAACATACTGTTCTGCTAAACCTTCCTATTTCTTGCAACATCTTAATCAAATTACTCACGTCTCATCTATCGATTTAACACAAGCACATATGCAATTTTTAATTTCTAATCAAGATTCTAACAAGGTAAGTTTTCACCTTGGCTCCTGCCTTTATATTATCAAACGTCTCATGTTTGGCATGCATAGTTCTCCAGGAATATGGCAATCTATCATTAATGAAATATTAAAAAATACAATAGCCATATCATACCAGGACGATATTATAGTCACCACAACAGGAACTATTAAACATCATTTAAATGAATTACACAATACTATGCTTGCTCTATCTAAAAACAATTTAAAAATTAATTTAGACAAATCATCATTCGGGAGAAAATGTATTAATTATTTAGTCTTTTATATTACTCCCCTAGGAATATTAATACAACAAAAATTTATTGACTTTTAAATCAACATAAAACAATCTCAATTTATTCATAACCTTCGTTATTTTAGGGACATTGTTGGATTTTTACAAAATCATATAGAAGGTTTTGCTCTACTTGAAGATGAAATGAGTACATTTATATGTACAATAAGCAAACAAAATAACAAATATAAAATATCTTTCCCAGATTTCATCTTGTCAAAAATTGAAGTCATTAAAGATAAAATTTGTCATCAGCCCTTCTTCATCACATCGACCTTAAACTCCTTTTTCTTATTTTTTGTGATGCTAGTGAGTTTGAGTTTGGTTCACTACTAACACAAACTTCCAAACTTTTAACAGACTATACCACAGTTAGACAAGATCAAGTAGTACCCATTGCGTTTCACTATCGCTCTATACGTAATCACAGACGTCTTATTCTAGCTGTCTTGTTAGAATTGATGTGTTTTGCTGAATTTTTAGTCAATTTTAAGGAATTGTTATATAATAGATGCTTTTACATATTTACAGATCACAGAAACCTTCAGAAAATAATCAAAGAATCCATCGATCCTAGATATAGAAAATACATTTTCACAATATTGACATTTACTCCTGAAGACATTATTTTTATTCCATGCTACAAAAACACCATTCCAGATTTGTTATACGGAGAACCTGGATAATAAGTGGAACCTTCGAGAGGTCCCGAGTAATTATAATACAAGTTTTATATGTAGCTTTTATTAAGATGTTATACTATTACAAATGTTACAACTTATAAATATGTTTCCTCTAAACTGACTTAATATTATACGAGATGTTTCCTTTTATACTTGCGTTTTGCGTCTAAAATATTCTGTAGTTTCTTTCTGACATGGCAGATATTATCTCCTTATTACACTAAAAATATATTATTCATTTTGTAATTTTAATTTAGTATTCACTTTATTTTAATAAATATTATATATTAAACAAAATTTAAAAAAAAAAAACTTTATTTAACCCAATTTTTTTCTACAATTTTTATGTTATTTTAAAAAATATCAATAAAATAAAACTTATTTCATTATAAATTATATTTGTATTTCAAATTTATATTTATTTTTGAAAATTTTTAAATGCGATTATTAATTTTAAAATTTAAAATATATATGTAAAATTAAATTGTTAATATAATATAAAATAAACTATTGATAATTATTATTAATAAATTTTTTAAACTAGGCTATTTAAATATCTTTTAACTAATTATTTTTTGTATTTTACTACAAAAATATATCAATTTATTATTAATTATTAAAAATATAAATTTTAAAATTATTTATTTTTTTTATTTATCAATTAATTTTAATTGAAAAAATTACAAAGAGAAAAAGCAATTAATAATTATTATTAATTAAAAGAAATGCCACGAGCCGGGATCGAACCGGCGACATTTAGATCTTCAGTCTAACGCTCTCCCAACTGAGCTATCATGGCACACTAAATATGGAAAATAATAGTACAATGATAGAATTAATAATTAATTATAAAAATTTATAATTGATCTAATCTAAGAATAATTGAAAATTTAAAGAGAAGTAAAAAAAATAATAATTAAATTAAAACTTTTATTATTACAAATTATTTTAAAAAAATTGCTAAATAATTAACTATAAATATATGAAAATTTAAAAACAAAAAAATCAAATGAATTTTGTCATAAATAAGTAACTTTTTTATAATAAATAAATAATGATATTTATTTTAATTGTTTTATTTTTGTTATACATTATGTATAAATAATGTATGTATAACTTTAAATAATATTAAACATTATAGATAATATAGAACTTTAAATGACAAAAAGTTTTTTTTATGTTTGTTAAAACTTATATATAGATATAGCTATTATTGTAAAAAGTTATTATTATAATAAAATTTTTTTTATACATTTCTTGCGTTTTATTAAGTGTTTTTTCTTTGTTATTTATAATATAGAGGTTTAACTGGTGACTACTTACGAAGGAATTATACCATACTTCAAATACTTGAAAAGAGAATTTTATGTAAATGCTGATCCAGGTATTTCTTTAACCCAATTTTTTCTACGTAACCAACCTGACGAAATAAGAACCACCTTCTACAGCATGTATAAAAAAGACTTTAAAGAAATAACTGATGAAGAAGTTCGTATCATTTTTGAAATACCTAATAAACCAAACATGGAAATGCTAAATCTATAAAATCAATCACTTATTACAGATAAGGATATTTTTACATATTTAAAATCAAACAATTACAAAATTGTCTAAAATTTGTGGATGGTAACACATTTAACAATAAAAGAAATTGTCTACAAATCTCTTGGTGTTTGTATATTGGAAGTATTCAACAATATCAAAGAAGTCAATTACTATTCAGAATCCAGTTTTCTCAAAGGAAGATCAAGTTTACTCAGGTATGAAGTTGGTGGTATATTATTATGTCTTATCCTAGGGAAGAGGAGAAAGCAAAATTCTATAATTTGCAGTGATAATACATATGTACTTAGTTTTGAAGAGAAAGAAAGTCTCAAACAATTTGTACAAAACAAGAAACAACCTCAAAATAATTTATGATGCATAATATTAACTATGTTGAATATGGCAATAACTGGTGGATATTCATATAAATCTAAACATTTTTCTTCTAAGTAATCCACTTTTAATAAAATAATTAATGCATTGGCAAAAGGGGATGATAAAATGGCTAAAAAATTATTGCACGTTTTAATAGAAAGTGATTTTACAGTTAAGAAGCAAAAAATGCCTGAAAATTAGAAAACATATTTGCCTAATTAAATTGAAGTGAAAAAATTCATATATTTACTACCCTTCCAGTGTTATACATTATGTATAAATAATGTATGTATAACTTTAAATAATATTAAACATTATAGATAATATAAAACTTTAAATGACAAAAACTTTTTTTTATGTTTGTAAAAACTTATATATATATATAGCTATTATTGTAAAAAATTATTATTATAATAAAATTTGTTTTAATACATCTTTTGTGTTTTATTAAGTGTTTTTTCTTTGCTATTTATAATAATTTTAATAAACAAATGTTATTTAATTCATTATGTGTAATAAATATAATTAATGCAATAAATGTATTTATTTGATAAAAATATAACAATTGCAATGATACAAAATATATAAAATTGTTAGATATTTGAATTTCAAATACCTAAAATTAAAAATATTTTTATAATTTAATTTATTTATATAAATTATAGTTTTAATTTTAATAAGATAATCATAAAAAAGATAACATTATTTCACGTGTATATAGCAGTAATATAAAAACTGATCTCTTTTTTAGTATTTCTTTTCATATATGTATGTTAATAAGGATATCTGATATCCATGACATAGAATACCTGTATAATATAATGTACGTAATATTTATAGTTTGTTAAATAAAAAAATTATATTTTTTAAATAAAAAGTTTTAATTTGTTAATTTGATAGCGAGATAATTAATAGATTTTATAACAATTGACATAGTAAAACATATAAAATTAAAGAAATTTTAAAATGTTTTAAATTTATGTCTAAAAAAAATAATTTGAAAATTTAAGGACAATTTTATATATATTTAAATTGATAAAATTAAACTAAAATAACTTTTATTATTAGAATGTATTGTAATCTTATTATTTGTTATTTTTTATTAAAAAAAAACTGTTTTAGTTTATCTTTATTTATTACTATAATTTTAGTAACTTAATTTTATAAATTAATATTAATAATATTTTAATTTAAAATAAAATTAATTTTGTAAAAAAAAATTATCTAAATTATATTAAATTTATTAGTTATTTTATAAATAATTTGATTAGTATTTGTAATCCTTGTAGATAGTTAGGGGAGTCAGTTAAGGCTCTCACCTATTTATAATAAACAATAAGTTAACTTTAAAGAATTTATTTATTAAAAAAATAATTAAAAAAATATTAAATATAGTATAAGAATTATATGTTCATATATTTAAGGTTGGTAAGATTGGTAAAATTGATAAGACTGAGGCTGTTAAGACTGATAAGAAAGTAAAATTGACTGATAAAAGAGTGAGTTAATGTTTTTTTATGTTTTTCTTTTGTACTTCATGTTTGAGGCATGTAAATAATAAAATATCCATTTCTGGATAACAAATTTTATAAAAGTTTTTAAAATCAAATTTCATATTATAACTAAAATATTTTTTTTCTAGTAATTTTAATAAAAGTAAATGACTAAAAAAATTTTTATATTATTTTTGTTTGTTGTCATGATTAGTTTGTATGTTTACTTTTTCTTTTTTATATATTTCGTTTTTTTTTTTTTTTATAAATGGTTTGTATTCGATATTATATAACGTTATATGAAAGATTATGATAAAGTTTTAACGAAAAAAAATTATTTAAAAAAATAACAATTTATAAATTTTATAATTTGTTAAAAAAAAAACATTATAGATATCAATTTGTTAATAGTAAAAAAGATTATTAATAACAATATTGATATTTTTTCCATTCTGAACATAGAATCCGTGGCGCAACGGTAGCGCGTCCGACTCCAGATCGGAAGGCTGCGTGTTCAAATCACGTCGGGTTCATCATATTTTTATAATTTTTATATAAAATAATTTTTAAAATTAATTTTTTTTTTAATTTGCTGCTTAATTTAATTTTGTAAGTATGTAAAATAATATGATATTTTTAAAAATTTGCACTTTTTTTTAGTAATCAAATAATATCAATTTATTTTTATATTTATAGTTAACAATTAAGATGGAAAATAGTGACAATAAATTAAACAATAAAAATTATAAAAATAAATAATTAAAACTTATATTAATTTAGAGTTAAAACTATTTTAATAAGTTATATGTAACGTATCTATACAAGGTGTCCACGTTAAGTCTTTTTGATGAATTAAATTTCGTATACACTATTTTAACACATATAAAAATTTAGTTATTATAATAAATTAACCTACTAGTACATATTAAAGGTTCTACAACAAAAATAGGTTTACATATATAGTTCATCAGGAAGACTTATCGTGGACACCCTGTATATTTTTATTTATTTAAAAAATATAAAAAATATTTTTTTTTATAATATTTAATGAAAAAAATTAATTATTATTATACAAAGAAAAAGATTACGATCCTGGCAGGATTCGAACCTACAATCTTCTGCTCCGTAGGCAGACGCGTTATCCATTGCGCCACAGGACCGTGTTTTACCAACATTTTTTCATTTTTATATAATAAAATTTTTTTTTAAACTTATTATAAAAAATTAGTTTAATGTATCAAGTTTATTATTTATTAGATTTGTATAAAAATCACTAATTTATAAACTTTATTATAACAATAATTTCTTTATATTATATTTATTTTAGTTATATTTACTTTAATTATTAACAATTTTAAAATAATATTTTTTTAAACCAGAATGGTTATGTCATACATAATACGCTTACAATGCCAAATATAAAAAATATAAATACCTTAACAAAATAATTTTTATTCATTTTTTCAGTTAATAAACTTAATCTAGTCAGTCACATTCTTTTATTTAATCTTATGAGTATTATCAAATTTTACTTAAGATATAAAAATTTACATTTATCTTTATATGATTTACTATTATTATTAATCTTTGTTTTAAAAAAATATCCTTTAATAAATAAAACTTTACGTTAACTTATATTATAAAGGGTGAACCAAAAGTAGTGTTACATTTAAAAAAAAATTGGAAACTTTTTTAATGTTTTATTTACTTTTAATTATTAATATAGAAAACAATTTCTTAATAATATTAATAAAATTTGTTAGGTGTTAATTTATTAGATAAAAAAAGTCATAAAGCAATATAAAATAGAAAAAAAGTTATTTAATTTTTTTTTAAATGTGACACTACTTTTAAATCACCCTTTATATATTAAATAACCGGAAACTTTAACCGGCTCTTTAACAATTTACAAGAATTACAAATTTAAAATAATTTAAAAATTTTTATTATTTTTGATTATGTTTAAAATTAATAATAAAATTTAATAAAATATGTAAAATTTATTATATAAAAAAGTTTTGAATTTTTAATAATTTTTAAAAGATAAACAATTTAAACAAAAATTTATATTTACATTTTTTTTTATAAATGAAAATAAAGGTAATAAAAAAAACTTTTTGATATTTTATAATTTAAAATTTTTTATTTTTTATAATTTTTTATATAATAAACTTATAAATTTATTGTTTTATCTTTATTTTTATAAAAATTTAATAGTTTTTTTTTTAAAATAGTAAAAAAAAAAATTATATAAAAATAAAAAAAGAATTTAAAAACATTGAAAATAAAAGTTATTTTGTTATCCTGAAAGGCTATGTCTGTATAGGCACGTCTTAAAACAGGAACTATAAAGTAACATTAAAAGAAGAAAATATTAGACTCTTAAAATACATAAAAGGAATATTCTTTTTGAAAAGGATTATAAATCTCAATATTTATAAATATATTTATATTTAACATTATCCTTTATATATTACATTGTTTAAATTTCACACCTTTATTAAATAGATATATTCTTTACTTTATCTTATTGTTTTATCATATAACCGGGAGCTTTAACAGGCTCCAAAATAAATCAAAGGGATTACAATTTAAAAAAAAAAAAAAAAAAAAATTAATTATTTTTTTAAAATTCTTTTAATTATAAGTATAAGGTTTTTTTTATATTAAAAAAATGATAAAATTGTTATTATTTAAAATATTTTTGTAATATAAATAATGTTTAAAATTGGCATTTAACAATATATTTTTTAAGTATATTTTCTAAAATAAATATTAACAATGTAAAGCCACAGACAACTATTATTATAAAAAAAAATGTAATAATTTGAAAAATAATTAATTTTTTTTGTATAAATAATGCTTATACTCAAATATATAATTTAGATAGATAAGTTTATTTGATAATAAAAATAAATAATTTTATTAATTTATATTTTACTAACAATTATTTGTAGTTAAATATTAGAAATAGTTTAAAATTGTATTATCTAATAGTTTATTATATTTTATATTTTCATATATATATATGTACATATATAAATAAAATAATTTATTGTTTAAGTTGTATAGCCATTCTCTGCAATTAAATTATTAAAAAATATTTAACATATATATAAATATAAAATTTTTTATTTTATTTAATTACTAAACATTATTAACATATAATATCTTGATCTATTTTCATCAAATTTTTTTTACTAATTTCTTTTTAAGAATCACTTATTAATATATTTTATTATCATTAAAATTTTAATTATATTGTCAAAACATCATTAATAAAATAATATTAAACTAATGTATAAATTAAATAATAAAATATATTAATTAACAATTAATAATAAAATTTCTAAAACAAAAATAGTTATATAAAAGATACAACCTTAGCAAAAAAATAACTAAAATAACTTTAAAAAAAAATGTAGCAAAAAAAATTAAAAAAAAACATCTTATTTATTTAAAATAATCCCTCTTTACACAAATACAACAAATATCACGTTCAAGAAGTCTATAAAATGACTTTTCTATGTCATTTTTTGTGATGTTCTTAAGGATGACGGTTGTTGATAATTGAATGTTTTCAATCGATTCAAAACGCTTTTTTTTCATCTCATAATGTAACATAAAAATTAGAAATAGTCTCAGGAAATAAAGTTAAGTAAATATGAAAAATGATTAAATAAAAAAATTTAATATTTGGTCAAATAATCAGTGATAATTGATGACAAATAAGATGTTGTATTCTTGTGAATAATTGCCAATTGCTTTGTTCTTGATATTCAAACCAAATATGGGCTATTAAACGTCTTAATACATCTAGATAATACTCAAAATTAATTTTTATATCACTTAAAACAAATTTTTTTTATAAATAATTTCCTTAGAATTGTAAAAAAAAATAAAAATTAATTTAATTTTTTTCTTTTTTAAACAACAGTTTTTTTACAAACAATTATTTCTATAAGCTATTTAAAGCATTTAAAATTTTTTGGTAGCAGTTTTATTAATTTTAAAATACAATTTAATGATAATTTTTTGCTATTAATTCATCTTCCAACAAATGTAAAAAAACAGATTGTAGTTTAATGTAAAATATATATGCTCCAAGTAGACGAATGAATAAATAAAACTAGCATCTGATTAATAAAAGTCGATAATCCACAAAACAATTGATAATCTACCAATAACATCATTAATTTTTGTAAAATAAAGTGATTCCGGTTACTTTGGAGACAGAGAGTGTATTACTATAATGTATGTTAGACAAAAAAATATTTAGTAAACTCAAAAAAATTATTTTTTAATAAATAATAATTTAATATGTGAAATAGATATGTAAGCAAAATTTTTTTTAAGTTTAATTATCTTTATATATAGTATAAATATTATAAATTTTAATTTTCTTTTAATTAATTATATTTATTATTTATTTTTATTTTTTTTTTTTATTTTGTCTGATTCCATTATTGTTATTATTATTAATATTACTTTATTTTTTTTTATTTTTTTATTTTTTGTATTATTTATCTTTTTAAAATATAGATTGCGTAAATTATTTTAAATATTGAATTCTAATGTAAATTATTAAAAGTAAAAGTCTGAATAAATTAAAATTATTTAACAAAAAGTAGACAACAATATAAGTGTTGTAGAAATATATAATATTTCTGGAAATTGCATTTATTTAATTATAATAACTTATTTAAAAGAATAAAAAAAAACTTTTATAATATATAATAATAAGATAATATAGAATAATAATTTACTCTTTCTTTTTTATAATTATTTTACAATGATGTTTTATTAATTATTTATATAAACTTAGTTAATCATTTAAAATAGAATGTATTTGATAAGGAAAATTACTTAACAATAAAAACCTATTTTGTTCTAATTACTTATATTTAAAAAATTTATAAATACGTTTAAATATTACTATTTTTAATTAAATTGCAAATAAAGAACCAACATTTTTAATATTATTAAATAAAATTAATTAAAATAAAATTGTTATTACTTTTTAAAATTGATAGGTATTTTCCCGTTTAATCTTTGGCCTATTTAGTATAGTGGTTAGTACTCCACGTTGTGGCCGTGGCGACGTAGGTTCGATTCCTGCAATAGGCATTTTTTAAACTCCTTTTTGTTTAAATATAAATAAATTAGTATAACAAAAAATTTATATATATCAAATTTTTACATATAATAACTTTTTTTTACATTAGTTTTTAGCATTAATTATTTAGATGACATATTTATTTTTTAATTTTAAAAAATTATATGTAAACTTTTTAAATTGATATCAATTATTATTTTTATTTTTTAATAATTTAATTAAATGAGTAAAATTTCTAAAATATTAATTTTATCTATAGAGTAAAATCGGATGATTTTAAAAATGATGACTCAAATAAGTATAAAAGGAGAAGAAAATATGAATAAGAGTCACTTCTTATTTGGTCTAATTTGCTCCTGAAACAAGTTTAAAAAATAAAACCTAAGTAATTAGGGTAAGAAGAAAAATCTTGTGTTAATTAATGTTTTTTAGTTTTTTTTTTTTATTAATATCTGTGTTAATTATTATATTTGCTTAAAATAAAAGTTTTTATAAAGCGAATATATCTCTTATTTTTGGTATCAGCGCCAGTTGTCAATCATAAAATTTTTACTATAGTATACACTTCAGTAGAATAGATACAATAATTTTATTAAATTCAAAAATTAAGATACAATTAAGACAAAAATATCAATATATTGTAACCACCTAGCATAAAAAAATTAACTTCAATAGTAAAGTAAAACTTTTTAACTCTATAATAGAAATAGATTATTATAATTAATAAAATTAATCAAGATAATAATAAAAAAAAATATGTTGACAACTATTAGAAAATTTTTTTCATTTTATATTAACTATTTTTTTGTAAGATACTCAAATCTCTTTATAAGTACAAAATTTTCTCACACAAATTGTTGTTCTAGAATTTTTTAAAAATATTAAAGAAGATAAATCATTTTATTTATATTTTCTAATGTTTTATTAATTTTTTTTTAATAAAGATTAATTAATTTATTTTTCCATTGTAATATATTTAAAAAAAAAAATTTAAATAGTAAAAGAATTAAAGAAAGTTGCCTAAGTAAGAAAAAAATAATAATAATTTTAATATATAAATAATGAAAATGATGATTAAACAGTGTTTTGTTTTAATAAAATGTTTTTATCTTAAATAAATATAATTAGTTGCTAAATATTAATTAATATATTGTAAAATAAAGTATTTTAAATATGTTTTATTTATTTTGTAAATAACTCTGGGTCGTTAGGGTTTACTTCTACTTCAGTAATAGCATATAAAAATTCTTAATTAAGATATATTGAAATAATATTAAATTTTTATTAAAAATTTAAAACATAAAAATAAAAAAATTTTGCGTGTATGTCAACTGTCTTAAATTTTCTTTTTTTTCTTTTTATATATTACAGGTTTTCCAGATATTAAAAGATTGGCTACTTTTAATGGTAAAATTATTTCAAAATAATCTTAAAACATTAAACTTTAGAGTCAATAAATATCCAAAAAAATTATATAAATACCTGTATGTTCTAATTTTTTATTATTTTAATAAGTTATAGTTTTTTTTATCAATTATCACGTATATTGCCTATTTTATATTTCTTTAATTTTTGGAATTTTTAAAAGTGTGGAAAAAAAAACTTTAATATAATAAGTTAATAAGTTAAGATAACCTTGGCTAAGGTAAGATTTAATATCATAAAATTCTGTTAATAGTTTCTCTTATAAAGTTTTTAGAGATTTAGAGATTTTGATATTTTATACTAATTGTGTACGTGAAATTGTATCTGTGAAAATTTAATTGTAAAAGTTTATTTGTAAAATTCTATTTTGAGTGTTAAAAAAAATATATATAATTTAAAAAAAAATGTTGTTAAATTTGGAATGATAAAAAAACAAAAGAGGATTAAATTGACAGTATTAAAAATCAATTGTGTCTACAATTACTTATATGAATATCATTAATTTTTTTAATTTTTTAAATTACATACGTTTTTTAGTCAAACTAAAACATTTTTTTTATTAATTCTTTGAATATTTATTTTTTTTGTGTAAAAATGTTTAATTTTATTTAAATAAATTGTTTATATCTACAAAAAAAAATTAATTATTTAAATTTTTAATGTAAAAAAAATTTACTTAATCTACATAAATTGTAAACCCGGCTACATCTATGTCAGAAATGGAACATGAAGTCATATAAAAGCCAATATCCCTCAAGGACAAACACACTCTTACTTACACTAATCAACTCTTTACTTTTTAACTCAATTATTGTATTATTATTATTTTATATTGTAACTCCATTTCTAAATAAAAACTTTAAATAAAAGCTACACCTTATTTATAACATCAATAAAAGAAGTCCTAAAGGACTCCAAAAGGATCCTCACGGATTATAAAATATTATATATTAAAAATAAATAAAAAATTTTAAAATAAAAATTACAAAAATTTCATATTTTAAAGTTAAATAATAGTTAAATTGTAAAAAGATTTTTTTTTATATACCTAAAGGTATATCTTTTATATAACTTTTATTTGGTTAGAATATTATAAAATAAATATAAAGAAAATTTTATTTTAAAATTCATTTATATATTTATTTTATTACAAAAAAATTGTAATTAATTTATAATTAAACAAAAAGATTAGTTTAACATATCACTTTGCATAATATTTTTTATTTTATTCAAAATATCAAATAAATAGAATTAATAATTAAAATAAGAACAAAAAATAAAAAACAAAAATTAAAAAAGTTAAAAAAGTAGAAAAATTTTATTTAACTTTGGCGATGACACACTAAATAAAATGCTTACAATAAATGTTAATTTATATATTATTTAATTTTGATAACTATTAACTAATAGTAAACTATGATGACATAGTTTAAGATAAAAACAATGACAATGACAAAAATTTATTATAAAAGAAAATAAAAATCATGATACAGACACTTTTTCATTTTAACAAAGTTTTTAATTTAGCTGCAGAGAGTTTGCAAGGAAATCAAGTTAAAATTAAAAAGGTAACTAAATAATTATTATATTATATTGTATCATCATATTATTAAAACATAACACCAATAAAAAATTTTATTTAATTATATATAGTCAAACAATAATATTTTTAAAAAAAGTTATATTTAATATAAATAAGCTTTTTAAATATAAATTATAAACAATAAAAAAAAATTACTTTTCTTTATTTAAATTTAAAATAATATCAAAAAATCATTACGTTTGGGACGAGATTCGAACTCGCGCGGGCAAAGCCCAACGGCTTAGCAGGCCGGCCTCTTAACCACTCGGGCACCCAAACAATAGTAGTAAACACATTTTTTTTTATTTAATAAATTAAAATATAAATATAAAAAAAATAATAATTATAAAATAAAATTTTTTTAATAAGTTTTATTTTCTAATATTTATAAAAATAGATATTAAACGACGGAATATGCCCGATTAGCTCAGTCGGTAGAGCACCAGACTCTTAATCTGGCTGTCGCGGGTTCGAGCCCCGCATCGGGCTACTTACTTTTATAATTAACTTTTTTTATATATTATATTTCTTTATTAATATAGTATATAAGTTATATATAATATTCACAGAAAAATCATCCCGTCTGTTTGACCGGATTTAAAAGAAAAAATACATACTTTTTTGCTGTCAACCCAATCAAAAAAATATGACAATTTTTTCTGTGTTATAAAATTATTTGTTGATTTAACTAATTCTTATATATAAATAAAATATGCCTTTGTAATAATAATATATAAAATAAATTTACTTTAAATTTTAAAATCTTTTAAAACATAATATATATATATATATATATAAATTTTTTTTTTAACTCATTTTACTATATTATATAAATATTGCTTTTAAAAAATAACTGATAAAATATAATTTATTAATTTAAATATAATTTTTATAAAAATATAATAGTGCCATATTTTAGAAAAAATAAACTATTGTTATAATATAAACTATATTATAATATAATTTATTGTTAACAATAAAAATGTTTTAAATAAAAGAAAAATTTTTAACTGTATATTTTTGAGCTAATACATTAACACAATTATTTTGTAACTTTTTTTTAATTTGTCTTTAATAATTTTTTTTATTAAAAAAATTGTTAAATTATATTCAATACATTCTTATTATTACAACAATAATTCTTTTTTATTTTTATTATTCAAAGTTTTAAGTTTCATATAATAATTCGGGATCTTTCCATATAATCCAGATTTTTCCAAATTACAATGTTACAGAATATTTAAATAAAAAATTTTAAAAAGTTTTTAGTTTGTTTAAACAATATATGTAGTTTTTTAAATTCAAAAAAATAATAAAATTTAATTTATTCTTTTATAATATTTTAATAGTAACTAATAAAAAAACAAAGTAATTAAAATAAAATTTAATTTACTTAAAAGTTAATATTTTTTAAAAAAAATCTATATTTATTAATTTTTATTAATGTAATAAATACAAATCTTTTATATTTTTGTCATGTAATCCATCTGTCTGTACATTAAAATAGTGATCTAATAAAAAATTAATTAAACAATAAAAAAAGATTTTTTTAATTTTAAATTTCTTATTTAAAATAAATAATTACAAAAAATAAAAATATTAAAATAAATTAAAAAAAAAGATATTTTTTATATATATTTCTTGAACTATTTCTTGTTTTTTGTGGGATGCTTTTTATACATATTCTAAAATATGGTATCATTATATGATTCACAATTATAATTTAAAAAAATTATTCTAATAAATGTTATTGAAAAGGTAAATTTTTGAATCAAAATGTTTATTAAAAAAACATTTTATACTATATGTAGATATAATTTTTTTAAAAAGTGTTTGTATAAATAATAAATAATCATTAAAATACATCCATTGTTTATAAAAGTTATTATCTTTACTATCCATTAATAAAATCTTTTACTTGTGATCACCTTATAATTAAATAATTAAAAATGTAAAATAAAAAATTATTAAATTTGTAATAACTATTATTTTAGGATAAATCTTTTATTCTTACAGTAGTTATTAGTAGTTAGTTTTCTTTCCCTTTAAAACATCTTTTAATCATTGATTAATTGTCATTTGTAAGGTTTAAATTTTTTTAAAAATTAAAGCAAAAAAATAAAATATTTTATATCTTTATAATTTTATTTTACTAGATATTTGCATTTGTATTAATTTTAATTATATTTTTAATGAGTAAATGACTTATATAATAAATCAGTTGCTAGTTATTTACATAAATTATTGTTATAGAGAAGAATAAAAAAACAACAAATTACTAACACATAACAACAAAAATATACAATGTATAATAATTATAAATTTGTTTTATTTAATTGTGTGATAGAAATAAAGAATAATAAAAAAAAAGTTAAGTAAAAACTATATACAATAAACTGAGATATAATAAATAAAAGAAAAATATTAAGTTATTTTTTATATAAATCTCACTTAAATTATAATAAAAAAATTTATATACATACAGAAGAAAAACGAACATTTTCCGTCCTACAATCGCATTTTTCATCCGAAAAATTATCTTTTTATTTTTAGATTGAGATGAGATATAATAGAATTGGAAACAAATATAATAGAATTGGAAACATTTGTTTAAATGTTTCATTTTTCTCACTTGTTTAGATAAAAACCAATTTTTTAGGTGATTTGCAATCAGATTAATATAATTTTTTAGGTGATTTGCAATCAGATAAAAAAATCATAAGTTTCAAAAAAATCCGTAATACTTTAGGGTAGTCCTTTTTATTCAATTTTTAATATTAGAAATGACAGGGCAGAAAATAAACTTTTTAGAACAATTCCCGTTTTTGAGAGGACGAAAAATGTTCGTTTTTTCTCTGTGTGTATATATTTTTATATTATATTATAAATTTAGGTAGCCACGATTTTTTGTTTCAAATAAAGATTTATTAAAATAATATTCTATAGAAGGTATCTATCAATTAAATATCTTAAAATTTTTACTGTTAATTAAAAATTTAAATTTTTAAAATTTAATATAAACGATATTTATTATAATTATTGTCTTACCAAAAAAAAAAAAAACAAATAAAATAAATTAATTACTTTTGTTAAATTTTTTTTTTTCAAAAATAACACAAAATATAAAGAAAAAAATATTATTATTAATATTTTTTGAAATATTTGTTTTCAATTTTTTTAATGTAAAAAAAATATATAAAAAATAAGCCCTCCAGGGGGCTCGAACCCCTGACCGTTAGATTAAAAGTCTAACGCTCTACCAACTGAGCTAGGAAGGCCTTGGCTGGAAAAATAGTTTATTATTTATAAAATAATTTAAACATTTTTATTAATATAACATTGCAATTTTTAAAGAATACTTTTTTTTAAATTTTTTTAAAAAAATAGTTTTTTTATTTTAAATAAAAATTTCTAAAATAATATCTTTCATTTCCAAGCCACATTGGCTCAGTGGTAGTAGCGTCGGTCTTGTAAACCGAAGGTCGCTGGTTCAATCCCAGCATGTGGCAATTACTTATTTTTTTTTGAATAAAAATAAAAAAAAAATAATAAATTTATTTATAATTATGTATTTATTCTAAAAAAATTTACTAAAACTAATAAGATTATTTCCTTCTAAAAGTTTCTCAAAATTTTTTTTTGCAAACGTAAAATTGCGGAATTTTAGTTTGTAAATTTGTACATTATTTTTATAACATTTTAATAAAATTATTTTTTTTTATTGTAAATTATTATACTAAGATTTTTAATGTTGTTGTTTATTCTCAATAAGTAGAAAACTTAAATCAAATTTTTTGTATGTATTAGAAATTTGAATATATACATACAGGGTAACACAAAGGTAAAAACCTACCTATTTTTTAAACTTTAGTAATTTTTTTTATGTACTTTATATTTTTTTATGATTTTTTTTTGTTTGATAAAGAATTGGTTGTAGTTAAACACACTAATAATAGATTGATGTTAAGAAACAACTTTTAATTAAATTAAAAATATCAATATATTATAATATTTATATAATATAAAAACCTTTATATTAAAGTTACAATACATTAGCTGTAAAAAATAACACCATATAGATGTTTTTCCCTAAATTAGTAACCTTTTTTTATTCTTTAAAAAATATTTTTTATTACTTTTTTTTAGAATATTTAGTTTTTTTTCAAGGTTTTTTTTTGTCAGTTATTTGTATTAACTTAAAAGATATTTTATAACGGTTTAAATAATTGTTAAGGTAATACTCTATCAGATTAAAAAAAATCATTAAAAATACAAAGTACAAAAAAAGTTATTAAAGTTTAAAAAATATGTAGACCTTAATTTTTTTTTACCCTGTATATATTGCTTTACAAAAAATTAAAAAAAAAATTTATATTAAATATCACATTCTTTATATTAATTTAATATTAAAATTGGATCCCAACGCAATGGTCAATTCTTTAATAATTAATCGTAATTAGTTCCAACGTAAAAATAATTTTTTGTTAACTATGGTCATTCCAATATCATTTTTATTTATTTTTAATAAAAAAAAAACCATAAAGTATTATAGTGAAAAATTAAATACATTGAATAAAAAATCACTTTGTAATTTCATTTTTTTTTGTTCTTTGACTTTTAAGTAATGACAATTTAAAGCAATTTAAAAAGTATTTATTTTAAAAAAATTTATAAATAAATTAGTTGTAGCAAAAACTTTATTATAATTTTAGTTAACCAACAATCTATATTTTTTACTCTTGTTAGAAAATTAGTTATAATAAAAAAAGTGATAATCCCTTTATTTAAAAAAACACCTTTTTATATACAATGTTAAAACGCAACAATCAATTGTCAAACAACTCTATTTTATTTATGTTAAATTTTAAATTCTTATTTGTAAGTTATTATAAATAATATTAATTTAAGAATATTAATATTAAAAGTAGATATAATTTATTTGATTTCTGATTTTTTATATATTTATTTTGTGTAATAAAAAAAGTTTTTTTTTTTTTCATTTAAATTAATGTTACAAAAATATTTATTGTCTAAAATGAAAAAAAATAAAACATAAAAAATTTTTTTTTGATATTTTGAAAAAGAATGTTTTGCCGCCAGCAGGGGTCGAACCTGCGACCTTGGGCTTATTAGACCCACGCTCTAACCGACTGAGCTATGGCGGCTATGTAAAACGACTAGATTTTTTATTTATTAACAATATCAATACATATTTATTATAAGTAATCACACTTTTATATCTTATACTTTACTATTTAAAAAAAATTTATAATAAAGTAGAAAGACAAATAATTTGATATAAATTTTTATTTTACAATTACTTTACAAAACCTATTTAATAATTTTATATAAGTATATATATACAATAAAGTTTATTTTATGATAAATTTATAAACTTTTAAATCTAAATTTGTTTTAACAAAAAATTAATCTTAAGACAAAATACATTAGATTACAATACAATTATATAGTAGAAATTTTATTGTTTTGGCTGGTGATTACCGTTTTATCAAAATTATATTTATTTATTTGAAAATAATTTTATTAAGAGTAAATGAAATGTGTATATATAAGAAAATTATATAATAATAATAAAACTAAAATATCATTAATTAATTTTTTTATTTTTATTTTTTTTAACCTAACTATATAAAATTGGTCTTCTAAAAAATCTAAGAAGCAGTTTAACAAGAGCAAAATTAAAAAAAGAAGACCAAACGCAAAAATAACTGAAAAAAGATTTTCTCTCTCTTATGTATTAATTTTCAGTCATCATTTCAAATTTGTCAGATTTTACTATATGATCGTTTTTTTTAACAAAAAGTTAAATAAATTTGACATAAGTAAGTATTTATACATAATAATAAAAAATAAAAAAAATTTAATATAGTTGTATTATTTCATTTTTTTTAATGTACATTTCAATATTTTAAAAATTTTATATATTAAATTAATAAAAAAAAATAAAAATATTTAATTAATTTATATGTTTAAGGCTTTAACTTATTATTATTTATATTCGATTTAGTTTTAATAACTTATTTTTTAAAATTTGACAACAATTTAACATAAAAAAATAAATTTGTTTTATTTTAATTGTAGTAATTTTGAATTTTAATAATTACAATTATCAATAATATATAATTTTTGCAACTAAAGAAAAAATGACCGTAGAATAAGCCTCATTGGCTCAGGGGCAGAGCGTCTGTCTAGTAAACAGAAGGTCGCTGGTTCGATTCCAGCATGAGGCATATTCTTAATCTTCTACATTTTTTTCTTTGTTATTTTATCTAAAAAAATTATTTTGTTTTTTAAAAAAAAAATATTTTTTTCATAATAGTCATTATATATCTTTATGATAATTTAATTTTTTCTATAAGTAACAAACAATCAATGGGATTAATTTATAACTAAATATATTTGTCTTTTTAAATATTTTCTCTATATAAGCACCATTAAATTTATTTTTACTTATATATATAACATTTACAAATTTTTAATTTAATTAAAAGGGTTTAATTTAAACAAAATATTTTAAGTTTAATAAAAAAAATTATATTTAGTGTTAAAGGAAATAATAAGAAAAATATTATATATAAAAAAAAATTAGGTTTATTAAAATTTGCATCCGTGAGGATCCTTTTGGAGTTCTTTTTTGGACTCATTTTATTTATATTAAAAATAAAATGTAGCTTTTATTTAAAGTTTTTTATTTAGAATAGAGATAAATTATAAAATAATAATTATACAATATTTATGAGTAAATTGAGTTAAAGTTAATAAAAGTTAGTAAGAGTGTATATGAGTGATTTTGTCCTTGAGGGAGTTTAGCTTTTATATGACTTCATACTCTATTTCTGACATAAATGTGGGCGGACTTACAAATTATTATTATTTGTAAAATTATCATAATTAATATATTCATAAGTTTTTTTTTAAAAAATAAAAAAAAAATTATATTTTAAGTACTTAATAAGTTACTAAAATTTAAACACAGATTTAAACAACATAAGTAAACGAAATAATTAGTAAAATTAACATTAAAATATTAATGTAACTAGTTATAATATATTAAAAAAGTATAAAATTTTTAATTGTATAAATGATAAAAATAAAATTAGAAAGAATAATAATTATAGATTCATTTACAATATATATAAAAATAATAACTTTAAATAATTTTATTGCTTTTAAATTATAATTTTTTATATGTAAGTATAAAAATATATATTTAACGGTTGTTTCATATACCCTCTTTTATTTTAAAATTTTACAAAATTTTTATTTTTAAAAAATTTTTTTAACATTTTTTTTTTATAGTAAAAAAAAATAGAAATAAACAATATCAACAAGAAAAACAATCTTTTTATATTTTATGTATAAAAAATTTCTAAAATAAAAAAAAATATTTATTTTTATTTGTCTATACACGTTCAGTTAAACTCACCCTTTTATTATTAAATTTTAAAGACAAGACAATATTACAAATTATATTTTTACAATAAGACTATACAATAAAACCCTAAAAAATACATTTAGAAACAAGATTACAAATCTTCTAAAGAAATGATGATTTCTAAAATGACAATATCATTAAATTTTTCCTTCCATTTATACTTTATTATCATCATTTATTTTCTATTATAAAAGTTAAAAAAAAAATTTTAATCATATTAAGTTAGGATATAATGTCTAAAAATAATTAAAAAAATAGTATATGTTTTATTTATATTTGATTTAATTTATTTAAAAAATTTAAAAATTTAAAAACTGCTAACATTTTCATAACTAACAATAAAAATTGTACCCAGACAAAAAAAGACTATAACAATATGAATGAATTTCCAAATATTATAATTGTTAAATCATAATTAGCTAATTTATTTGTATATAAATAATAAATTTTAACTTCTTTAATATTTCTTGACAAATTAAATTTTTGATTTAAAAAGAAAGCTTGAGGTATTAAAAACTTTAAATAGCTAATAAGGAGACAAGTAACATTACAGAAAAAAACTTATTATCAAGTTTGTGTTGAATTAGTGCTACAAAAATCAAACTGCAAAAAACAATTTGAAGAGCGTTAAAAACTTTAAGACTATATTATTATTAAATAAAAACAGTTCAACAGCTTCAACTTCTAATTTTATACTATTGCGTCAATTCTTTTTAAACGGCATTGAATCAATTGTAAAAATATTTCCCTAATTTAAAAACTTTATTTTTTTTAATAATATGTGTTTTTATTAAAATTAAAAGGTTAATTTCTAAAGTTATAAGATATAAAATGTTTAAATACATTATTTGGTACTTTTCCGTTTTATCCCCCCCCCCCCAAATTAGATTCAGCATTGTAACGTAGTTATATTATTTTTTTATTAATTAAGTATTAGATATGATGCCTTTAAGTGTTTTTAACAAAATAGAATAAAAAAACAAAAAAAAAACGATATTTTTTTTGTTTTTTTCGCAATATTAAATTGGAAATGTAACCTTCTAATATATATTTAGATGTTTCATCTTGCCTTCTGCTTCTTGCCTTCACTAATATTCAAACTTTTCAATGTTCTGGATATTGGAATTTATCAGTAAATCCACAAAATTACATATGTTATTCACTTTCAAGTATTCATCTCCAACTTCTTCTCACAAAATTCCATTGAAGACGTTCCAACGGATTAGTAATATATAAATAAAATTCCCATTCTGAAGATATTTCGATACCTTCAAACCACGTTTTTATTCTAATGCTTATCTCCTTTCTACATTCTTTAACATAACACCTCCTCCTACTTTGCTTTCCTACTTGCAATTTAATTTCATGTCTATTGGAACATACCTTACTTATAGGTAACAATTCATGTTTTTGAAGAAATTTAATTGCTTTTTCTTTATCAGGAATAGTTGCAGCAAATCTCAAAAAGTTCATTTTAGCAAAATAGTTAGGAATTGTACTAATAAAATATTAATTATAGTATAAAACTTCAACTATCTTTAAATTTGCTTTAGTTTTATTTTTTAATTTGAATGCATGTAAAAAATAATCATTTTTTCACTTATCACTGATAAAAAATTATAATTTTTTTTCTTAATTAATAAGATTTTAATTGTACTTTGACAGTACAATAATTTTTATGTATAAATTTTCCAATTATTAACTGCATTTTATTAATTTAATTTGGGGGGGGGGATAAAACGGAAAAGTACCCATTATTTGTTAAAAAAAAATTTTTGTATTTTTTTTAAAAAACTGTTTAGGAATCATGAAGTTATAATAGAGATTATAGCGCTTACTTTTTTTGTAAAAAATAGTAACTAAACAATCTTTTTGTAATTTTTGCGTATTAAAGTTTTACCAAAAAATTCCAACGGACATCTTTTTTATGAGTTTGTTTATATGCAAATAAAAAATTATCATATTTCTTGACAATAATACGCAAATAACTTGACAGTAACATTAATAATTGTTTTAAAAGTTATGATTGGAAAAGTTAGTTTGGTCTCTTAAAAACTTGAAAAAATGTATGAAATTTTAAAAAGGTCTTAAAATGCGTATCCCAAGTTTAAATAAAAATTTTTTTTAATATGTAAATTATGTTGTTAATATTGAAATTTATATAAATATTTTTCAATATGACTAAATAATATACAAAATAATTTTTCATTTTTGTATTATGATATTCTATGGTTAATGTATGACATTGAGTTTATTATATCATTATAATATTGTAAAAATGAAAAAAAATTAACAAAATATTTTTATTTATATGTTGAAATTAAATAATTTAAACACGATTAGATATATATAAAAGACGAAGATAGAGCCTCCGTGGCGCAATCGGTTAGCGCGTTCGGCTGTTAACCGAAAGGTTGGTGGTTCAAGCCCACCCGGGGGCGGTTTGAGAGTCTTTTCTTTACAAATATATTTTTAAAAATATTTTATATATTTTATATTATTATAAAATTATTGTTTGGAAAATAAAGTTAAGTAGTGACTGACGCAACGGTTCCATGGTGTAGCGGTTAGCACTCAGGACTTTGAATCCTGCGACCCGAGTTCAAATCTCGGTGGAACCTTAGATTTTTGTTTTTTTTTGAAATTTATACATCTAATTATTTAAACCTTTAAAAATTGTAAAAGATAAAATAGTCAAAGATTTATTAAAAGAATGTTTTGAATTAAAAAATCAAAAATTTTTAAATAAAATTATATAATTTTTTTTTGTTAATTATAAAAAAATATTAAAAATTTTACTCTACATTAATCTAAAACTAGAAAAAAAATTTTTTATTAAGTTAAGTAAAAACAAAATTTTTATATTATATATTAAAAACATATAATAAAGCATCTTTTTCTGTAATAATATTATAATAAAAATAGCTTAGATAATATGTAAAAAAAGTATAAATATTATTATTTTTTCTACTTAAACATAACAAATATATATATAAATTATGACTATATCCTTATAGCTATAAATAAAATAGATGATTTATATTATTATATTTAAAACTAAAAGACTAACAAAAAGTATATCATTATAACATTTTGTTTACATTTCAACGTGAGCACTGAAAAGTATACATGCTAAATTAAAGTTTTATTAATTTAGAACATCAAATAATTATTTTAAAAATTTTTATTTTATTTATTATTTTTATTTTAATTCATTTTCTTTTTAAATAAACAGTTTATTAAATCTTTTCAGAACTGTTTACAATTTATTTTTTATTCTTGTCTTAAATGACAATGTTATTATTTATATTATTTTTCTTTTCTAAATAACTTTAGATATGACTTATTAATTTATTTCTGAAAATTACAATAACTTTTTTTTTTAATTTTTTAATAATATTACAAATAAAACTAATGATGTTCTAAAATTCTTGATTATTTTCTTATCATTTTGTAACTCCTCTAATTTTTTTTTTTAATCTATTATTTAATTTTTAAATTCCTAAATTATATTCATTTACTCAAAAAAAAATAATAAAATAAATATTTTAAACATAATTACGTATGATAATAGTATGCATATTTAAAAAAAAATATTTAGTGAATACTTTTGTTATTAAAATATTTTTTATTTATCTAATCTTTAACTACTTTATAATTTTAATTGTTTAATTATTTAAACTATTGGATTTTTTTTCTGTTTAATTTACTAATATAATTATAAAATTTTAATTAATTATGTAAAATTAAAATAATAACACTTATAATTTTATTTATATAGTAAATGTAATATTACAATATAATTAAATAATTTAAAATATAAATTTATTATTTTTTTGTTATCACATGTTATTTCTTTTTCAAAAATTAAACATTACAGATTAAATATTTTGATTTATTCTTAAATTTACATATACAGAGTCATACAAGAATCGAGCCTATTTTTTTAAAATGTAATAATTTTTTTTATATTTTAATTTTTTTATAATTTTTTTTTCTGATAGAGAAATGTTAAATGTATAATATATTTATAACAAGATTATTTTAAAAAAAAAACATTAATTAAATTAAAAAAACTAATTATATTATGATATTTATATAAATTTTTTAATATTAGGACTTTTTTTGAATTTAATTTATTAGGTGTAGAATACAACATTATTTAGGTGTTCTTCACGTATTTGAAAATATTTTTGTTCTTTTAAAGCTACTTTTTACAATTTTTTTAGAGTATCTTGCTTTATGTATTTAATTTTATCTGTAATATTGTTATTATCATTATCTTAAGTTTTTGACTAATTTCTATATAATTAAATGTAAATATCTGACAACAATAATGCCCAGTTAATATCTCTTTTTTTAGATTTTAGTTTGTTACCAAAAATTGATTTTGATAATAAAATTGTTTATTTAACTATATGTTAAATCATTTACTGAAACTGTTTTAAAAAATTTATTCTTAAAAAAATATAAACCAATAATTTTTTAATGTAATATCACATTATACTGTTAATTACTTATTTTATAAGTATTGAAATTAATAAATAAGAGTAATAAATAAAAAATTATATAACTTTTAAAATAAAGTATTTTTTGAAAATTTTTTTAAATATAATCATTTTTTATAAAAAAAAATACTTTTAAGCTAGTGAAAGATAAAAGTTAGTAACAATTTTCCTTACTTGTTTGTATAAAAACCAAACTTTAATGTTAACTATCAAAATTTCTAAAAAATTCTTTATCAGATAAAAAAAAATTATAAAAATATATAAAGTAAAAAAAAGTTATTAAAGTTTTAAAAAGTGGGGCACAATTTAAGTAAGACCCTGTATTTTTTCAAAATTTTCTTTGTTATTAATAAAAAATAATAAGCAATTTTTAGCTGTTTTATACAATAACAGCTTTTTTAATTTTTTTTGTTTGTTTGAACTTATATTGTGTTTTTAATTATTAAAAGTAATAAAAATATAAAATAACTTTTATTTAAACTTAAACAATTTTTTATAAATATTAAGCTTTAAAAAATCTATTATAAAAACTGTTCTAGTATCATCATAATTTTTTCTTTTTTATAAAAAATCTCTTATATGTTTTTCCATTATTTTTTTTAATAATTAGAGTTTTTTTAGATTTTTTAATTCCTTTAATGTTTTATCTTTTTTAAAATTAACACTTTTTCTATGCTTTTATATTGTTTTAATATAATTTTTTTTGCTTTTAATTACTTTATTTTGATATTTTTACATTTAAAGACAAATTAATATAAAAAAATTTTTTTTCAAAAAAATTTCAAAAGGTACACAGAAAATGAAATCATGTCACTTTGACCCGGCCACCTACAAAATGATATATTTTGTGGTGGTTGTCAAAATGACCAATTAAGCAAAATATATGAAACCGCAAAACGTGGTAGAATACATTTTGTAGTATACATTCTGATACAATGTGCATGGTAATTGTATCAAATACATTAAACTAACAATTGTGGTTTATATCATTTTTTGTACCATACATTTTATACTAAACCTACATATACAGTTTTATACAAACCGTGCATACAGTTTATATAAAAATGTATGCTACAAAATGATATAAACCACCATGGTCAAAGTGACATGATTTCATTTTCTGTGTATAGAAAAAAGATTCAAAACAAGTGAAAATTTTACAAACAAAAAAAATTAAGAGATCTATAATGTAAAAGTATTCCAAAGCTTTAAAATAGATACTTAAAATATATAAAAAAAGCCAAACTAAGTGTTTAAATTTTGCTCTAAATATGCCAAACGCTATAACAATAAGAATACACATTAAATTTAAAAGAAAAATAGCGCTTTTTGATTTATTTATTCTGTTTATTTGAAACGTTTATTTCTTTAATTAAGTAGTTTTAATTTTTGTGTGTTGATATATTAGAACAGTTTTACATTATAATACTTTATTCGTGTGTACAATTGATTATTTGTTAATATAAATGATATGTTATCATGCGTTTGAAGTACATATCAAACTATTTATACATGCGCATTTTTAAAGAAATCAAAAATCTAACAAAAATTATTTAATTTTTAAAAAAAAAACATAACATTTTAAATCTTTATATGTTTTTAAATTATTGGTATAAAAATTAACAAGTTCAAATATTAATTGTCATTTATTTTTAAATGATATTTGGAATTTATTTATAATTAAAACACGGTTTTTTCTTTGAGAAACTCGAGTAATTTTTAAAACCTGAAACAAGTGAAATTTTAAATTCTTAATAAAATAAGCTTAATATATTTACCTAAGAGGCAAATTATAAAATGCAAAATATTAGCTTCATACCTCTTCATTACGCTTTTGTAAAGTTTTTTGAAATTTTCTATTCCCTTCTCGTCTCTCAAAAATTGATGCATGAAACTACAGGGTGGTTTACGAATGTTTTACTTAATCTATATATCATACCATATTTATTCAAAATTTAGTAATTTTTAAGTAAACAAAATAAATTATATATAATAGTAGTTAGGTAGCAGAGAAAAAAAGACATATAAAAATTTTTAAAAAGATAAAGTAAATGATCATAAAGAGCAATTATTAAAAAATTATAATAAAAAGCAAAGTAAATAATTAACATAAACTTTTATTAATAAATTAAAAAAAATTTTACATTAAATTTTCAATTTTTTAAAAATTTTTATGAAACAATTCTAAGAATTGTTATTTAGTTTTGATTGTTAATACTAATGTTAATTAAAAAATTAATTTTTTTACAATAATTCTTTTTTATTTAATAAAATTTATTAAGAAATAATAAGATTATTTTGTTATCTGACAGTTATGTCAGATACGCCTACATATGTGTAGGAGTATCCTGGAGCATTATAAGAACAGCAGATAATAAAGATATCAAGATTCAATTCATTCATTCATTAATATTATCATTATACTTTCTTTGTAATTATATTTTAAACCTTTACTTACTTTAACAAATAAAATACTTTCATATACTTTATTAGTGTTATTTGAAATAAGAATTATTGCCATTAGGCCCCTTTTGGAGTCCTATTGGCGATAACATGGAGGTTCTCCTCGATTAGAACTTCTAGTCGCCCTTCATTACCGCTACCCTTTTTAAAAACTTTCTGAGGATGTTCTGGAAGCTAATTCAACTGCTTCAGCGATTCTATGCATCAGTATTTGCCCATAGCTATCTTTCTTAGTATTTACCTTTTTTCATTATCTAAATTAATTTACTAATTATACCCATAGTTAAAAAGACTTTCTAATAATGGCATAGCATACTAATGATTTGACAATAGACAGCCGGTGTCTACTACCATCTTCAGATGTATAAGGTTGGCATGGCTTACCAACAGTGCTCTTATACCTTCCTTCTAAAAATTAGTTGGCTTATCACTAGTCTAATCTAGCACATCGGTTACATATTACTGCTATATTACATTATACTTCTATGATAACAACAAACATTTTACACATAGAAGGCACCGAGTACTAGTGATAAATTCCTTATTTTTATTTAATACCTTCTTTAATGAACCATCATTATAGCACTAAAAATGTTTTCATATTACAACATGATAACTGTTGTTACTTCACCTTTTGTTTCATTATGCTATTTTTTTTTAATTTATACTTAATATACACAGCAGTACTTCCTTTGCCATTATATATCATACTACACACTACACTATTTTATTAATATTAAACATTTTTTTTACAATTTCTTTTTACTGAGAATTGGAATAGACATTCTTCAATAGTAAATACCTTGGCCATTTAACTCCTACGTAGTACACTAGATTACTTCTTTTAGATTTTAGACATCCCTCCTTCCTTTTCCTTTACACTTATTTTACTTTAAATACATAAAAAGTATATCCCTTTTCATTCTTCGTTTTTTTTTAATTTTTATTGTTAATACAAGAGAAATCTCCTTATTGCGATAACAATACGCCGTTTATTTAAACGTTCTAATACAAAAAATGAGAACATCAACCACATCATCTTCGAGTCTTCCTACAATCTTCAAGAACCTTGTTGGATAGAAGAACAACGCAAGGCAGCACATCTCCCTTCGGAGATTCAAAAACAGGCACTTTATCCACAATCAACTCTTTCAAGAATTCTTTCTTTTTACTCAGATTTCCAACTATCTTGAAGACAGATAATGGACCTGCATTCATCGCATCAATATTCAAAACATTTTTCACAACTTATTCTATCCAACGTTACTTAATTTCAGCATACAACCACCAAGACAATGGCATAGTAGAACGATTCAACAGAACGATTTGTGAAGCTATTAGAATATACAATGACAAAGATATAAAAGAAATACTTCTATGTTTACAATACGCACATAATTTTGGACATCTTACAAATCAAGATGGAATGCCAAAAGAATACATCATCTCCAATGCAGATCGCTTTACCGACGAATTATATAATAATACAGATCTTTCTGGACGCAGAAACTTGCTGTTATTTATCGAACATCATTTAAAGCCGTCTAAAACTGCATCGGACAATACCAATTTAACAGTCATTCCTAATGGGACAATTTTTTATAAAAAGAATCCCATGGCTCATAAGAATGACAACCAATATACTGGACCATTCATCATACTTGAACATATTCATGGAGACACATATATTATCAGTCTTTCTACATATTCAAAACGACCAACTGGTACCCCGGTCAAATGCAATGCATGATTACTGAAAATAGCTCCAAGCCTTTTACAAAATAATCCTGATAATCTACCTATAACTGAAGAATCTGCTGAAGATTCAACTAATATTCAAGAAACTGACAATGCTGACATCCAACTTAAAAAAAAGCGTGGCAGACCACGTAAAAACACTCCAAATACTAATATTTCTATTTCAGAATCTAAGCCTCTAAGTATTCTTAAGAACCGTTGTGGAAGACCTAGAAAAACTCAATTCAATCCAGAAATATATCAACATCATTTGCCTATGTTCAACAAATTACCTTAACCAAGAAAACGTGGCCGTCCTAAGAAAAATTAACCGTAACTTTACTATTTTATATATTCCTTATCACCTAACATCTTTTGTTTCATTATATATCTTATTAACCATTTATATTACCTTTTCCCTAATAACTTTACTTATTGTATCCTTATTCTCTTTATTTTTATATAGTTTATATATTGTATCATATCAATTACTCCAAACTTATTGTTTTCATCTTTATCGTTCTGTTCGTCCTTATATATTCTGGATATTCCCTACTGTGACATATACATTTACACTTAGACAAATATTATAACTTTTTCAAAAAAGAACACAAAACATAATACAAAGTGTCAAAAAGCGAGTTTTTATTTATCACAATTATTAGAAATATGTAACAATTAGAATTATAATTAACAATTAACAATTAACATTACTAAATTATCCTTTCTATTAATGAATATGCAGTACATTTATTGGATAAGTGAGCATCTTCTTTTCCTGGTTACGTTTATAGCGTCTGTGGCGATTACGCGTGTAAAATATGAACCCACAGATGTCTGAAAGAATAACTAGGTGTGATCCAAGCGTCCAGTAGAACCACCACCCCATATTTCTCATCTGTAAAGTAAGCTCCAACTCTGTCGGCGACATGGATCTTCAATCTTGCGTGTGACAATTTCTAACTGTTATCACTGGCAATGCATTGAAAGTCAAAATGTCAACTATACTTGACAATTTCTCGAATTTTTAGGGAGCTAAGAAAATGTCAACTACAGTTGACAAAGTGAAAAAAACAATAACTTTGTCAACTACAAAATTTTTTAACCATAAATGATAGTATTAAGCTAATTTTAATAGTAAGTATAATTTAATACTTTTTTATTATAATTAATTAATTTTTAACAAAAAAAAACATTAAAAATTTTATCTTAATTTAACAATATTAAAATAATAAAATAAAAAAAAACAACTAAATAATATATAAATAATGATTAAAAATAAAAAAATTGAAATAACATAAAAAAATCTGTTATACCTGTTCTATGTCGGATATAGACATCCGTGTAGACAAGTATATAATAACTATCATTTTTCATTTGATAATCAGTTAATTAGTTAATTGTTCTTTACCCTTTATATAAATAAACGACTTATATATTTATTACAAATCTTAAAACTTATCTGATAATAAAAGATCTTAAATTTGTAGAAGTGTTATCTGACAGCTATGTCAGATACTTCCACTCGTCTGAGTAGGAGTTTGTTGAACAATATAAAAAGAAAAGATATAGCATAATAATTACAGGGTGTCCCAAAAGTAACGCTTATCGTACTTTTACTAATAACTTTTTTAATTACTAATGAATTTGAGAAAATTTAGATTCATTTAATAGACGAGGAATTCGGATTAATGAAAATATTTACTTTATTTTAAAATTCTCAGTTTTACTGAACTTATGGACTTTCAAAAAAAGGGTTAGTTTTTACCATATATGTATATATAACTTTTTTAAATGAAAAGTTATAATTATGATTATTGATAAAAAATGTTAAACTAGTGAAAGGCTATGTTTAATAATAATATCATTAAAAGTTATTTATATTAATTATTATTAAATTAAAAAAATTGTTATTTTTTATTGATTTATTACAATTTTTGGATTATAATTAATTAATTAATTAATTTTCAATATGATTTTAATAAATATTATGATAGAGCAAACTATTATCTATCAAATGACTATAATTATTTTAATTTTTATTAATTTTGAAAAAAGGTATGATTAATTAAATTTTATCAATTTTGTATTTTTAATATAAACATAAAGCAATTTTTTTTAAAATTTTCTAATGTTTTTATCAAAAAAAATTTTCTAATAAAAATAATTATTATAATCATTTTATCTTATTTAAATGTACTATTTATTGAAAATATTATTGTTTTTAGTATTTTATTATTAGTTTTTTATAATGTTTTAATAATAATAAAAATTATAAAATTTATGTAAATTAGATTAATGTTACTACCCATAAAAAGTAGTTAATCCTTTATCAAAATATTATGTTACAAAAAATGTTTAAAAAACATTTATTTATCAAGATAAACATTGTTTTTATTCTTGATAAAGATAATTATAAATACTTGGCCTTATAAGGAACTTTTTTCACTTATAAAAAATTTCATCTATTACCCTCTTAAAAATATTAAATTAAAAATATGAATGACTATTACTTTAAATTATTCATTTTTATTGTTTATGCAATTGCTTGGATTTATGGACATTCAAATGCTTTAATGTTTAAAGCTGTTTTCTTATCAGAAAAATTAAACAGTGATTCTTCAGCTGCAGCACAAATAAATAGAGAAAACTATAAATCAAATAGCAATAATTTCAAATTATATTTTACAGATATAAAACGATGGAAAAAAAATCTTCTTTCTATAGGTTGTTTTTTAGGAAGGCCAAAATCTGGTCGCCCTGTAGAAACAAATAAGGTTGAAATTTTTAAAAAAATTTAAGAAATATTAGATGATGATCCAGAAACGTCAATAAGAAGGCTAAGTGTAATGATTGGCGTTGGTAAATCTGTAATTCAAAGAATACTACATGAGAATAATTATAATCATTATAAACCTATTTATACTAATAAGCTGCTTCCTATTGATAAAGTTAAAAGAAAAGCATTTTGTGAATGGCTATTTGATAAAGACGAATTTAATTTTCATCGTTACATTTATTATAGCGATGAAGCAGTATTTCACATAAATGGCCATGTGAATAAACACGACGTTTTTATTTGGGCTACTCAAAATCCTAATACTATTATAGAAGAATCAAATACGCGACAAAGATTAACAGTATGGGCCTTAATTGGTTATGAAGGAGTTGTGAAGTTCCAAATTTTTGAATCAACTGTAAATGCAGACGCTTACGAGGAAATTCTTGACAATGGTGTTATTCCTTTCTTAACAAAAAGAAAAAATGCTAAATTGATTTTTCAACAAGACGGAGCGTCACCACACTTTGCTACCAAAAATATAGATTTGTTAAATGAAAATCTAGCTAACAGATGGATTGGAAGAGGTTCCAATTTAATAGAGTGGCCACCACGTAGTCCGGATCTTACAATATGCGATTATTTTCTATGGGGATATTTAAAAGAAAAAGTGTATTCCCATAATATAAAAAATTTAGGAGATTTGAAACACGCTATAACAGCTGAAATTATTAGCATTCCAAAAGAAATGATTAAAAAAGCTGTGGATAACATAATGAAAAGATGTAATAAATGTCTAGAATTTGATGGTGACCACTTTGAATTGTTTTTGGACAATAGTTGTGACTAATTTCCAACGCTAAAATATTAAAAATAAATATAAAATTTAAAAAAATAACACTTAAAATGTTAGTTTTTTTAAGTTTTATAAGTTAAATAAGGTCAAAAATTAAAAATAAAAAAAAAACTTTTACGATTAAATTACATTAAAAATACAAAATTGATAAAATTTAATTAATCATACCTTTTTCCAAAATTAATAAAAATTAAAATAATTATGGTCATTTGATAGATAATAATTTGCTCTATCATAATATTTATTAAAATCATATTGAAAATTAATTAATTAATTAATTATAATCCAAAAATTGTAATAAATCAATAAAAAATAACAATTTTTTTAATTTAATAATAATTAATATAAATAACTTTTAATGATATTATTATTAAACATAGCCTTTCACTAGTTTAACATTTTTTATCAATAATCATAATTATAACTTTTCATTTAAAAAAGTTATATATACATATATGGTAAAAACTAACCCTTTTTTTGAAAGTCCATAAGTTCAGTAAAACTGAGAATTTTAAAATAAAGTAAATATTTTCATTAATCCGAATTCCTCGTCTATTAAATGAATCTAAATTTTCTCAAATTCATTAGTAATTAAAAAAGTTATTAGTAAAAGTACGATAAGCGTTACTTTTGGGACACCCTGTAGTTATAGTTTAGTTAATATTAATTTTGAAACACTTTCAATAAACGTTTTTATTTAATCTTTAAATAGCTATTCGCCATAAGGCCCCTTTAAGGGGTTCTTAAGGTGATAACAGAAGAAATATTTTTATATAAATGTTGGTCCAAAAATTTTGTATTTTAAATTAGTTAAAAAAATAAAAAAAACTTACTTTAATTTGAAAAAAAATAAATCAATTTCTTCTGCCCAAAAAAATCTTAAACCTATAAAAAAATTTTTATATTATTTAGAATATTTTAAAACTTATCTGATTATTCAGGAAACACAATTTGACTGTAAAATAGTATTAATATCTAAAAAAAATATATATAAAAAAAATTAAAGTTATAATTTGAACTTACATTATTTTATTTTGATAAAAATTGAAAGTGAATAATTTATAATAATTTCATTTAAAATATCCTGTAAAGGATAAAGAATTCTAGGAATGCATTATAATGTTATTATATTATAATGCATTCTTGAGAAAATTAACAAGATAAAATAATATAAAAGACTAGAAAATTTATAAGATTTAGATTTTAATATTGTTTTAATATTATGAAATAAACGTATTTTAGATTTATAATCCAATGTAAACATTATTTGGAAAAATTCTTTTGAAGATTGTTGGAATACCGAGTATTGTTAAAATATATATACAACAAAATTTAACATTAAATACTATTTTTTTTGTAAAAATTTTAGAAAATTAAAAAAAAAATGTTAATATCTTTAAAAAAAAATAATATTAATTTTTAAAAATGTGATCCGTCCTATGTCGGATACGCCCTTCAAGTATACGCCCCCTTCTACATTATATAAAAATACCCTTAATTGTAAACCAAGATTGTTATATTGTTAATTTAAATAAAAAGTCTTATTTATAAAATTGTGTTTTTATTAACCTCGAACTCCCTCATCAAGAGGATTTCCGAGGTTACAAAAAGTTAATTATATTTTAACAAAAAATTAAAGAATAATATAGATATAAAATATTTTTAAAAAGTAAAAAACCTTATTAAATAGCATTTTTTTGTTTCATGAAAGTGTCAACTGTAGTTGACATTTTAGTTTTGAGTGTGTACAACCTAAACGATACCTTCCAGCAAAATTATCTTGATCAAATATCAAATGCTAAGAATTATATATATATCAATTCTTACAATCAATTCTTACAATTAATACTTTTCTATCTTTAGAACATTTATCTCCATATGGACCTAAATGCTCAACGGGGATGTTATCTGACAGCTATGTCAGATACGCCTACATATGTGTAGGAGTATCCTGGAGCACTATAAGAACAGCAGATAATAAAGATATCTAGATTCAATTCATTCACTCATTAATATTATCATTATACTTTCTTTGTAATTATATTTTAAACCTTTACTTACTTTAACAAACAAAATACTTTCATATACTTTATTAGTGTTATTTGAAATAAGAATTATTGCCATTAGGCCCCTTTTGGGGCCCTATTGGTGATAACATAACAACGATTAAGAAACTATCAAACACATTCTTTTTATTAGGTTTCCCCTACATAATTAAATCAGATAATAGTTCTGCATTTATATCTGATACCTTTAAATCACTTTGCGCAACATATCAAATTCAAAATTAACTCACTTCATCATATAATCACGAAGGTAATGCAATAGTAGAACGTTTTAACAGAACAATCCACGAAGCTATACGCATATATAACAATCGCGACATTTTAGAAATTATACCTAGCATTCAATATGCTCACAACTTTAGCTACACGACGACTCAGGATGGCAAACCAAAGAAATACATTCTATATACAGTCGATAAAATCATTAATGAGTCTTACGTAAACAATGAGCTTTCTGGATGCAGAAACTTATTGCAATATGTAAAATCTCAAGTCCAATCTCTTAACGATAAACCTTATGATAAAACGTTTATAACCATACCAAATGGTACCATAGTTTTTAAGAAAAATAACTTTGCGCACAAAAACGAAACACAATTTTTAGGACTTTATAAAGTATTAGAACATTTATATGATGACACTTACCATTTTATCAAAATAACAAAATCAAATAGACAAACAGGAATACCCGAAAAATTCAACGCTAGATTTTTAAAACTTGCACCACAAGTAATCCAAAACAACACCCAATTGTTTGATAACAAAACGAAATCATCTGAAGCAGATGATTCATCTCTATCTCATGAAACACTATCAAAACGTGGTCGTGGTAAACCGAAGAAAAATCAACTTCTTACTACTACTTCTGTTAACATGGACAACTTGACCATAAACACGTATGTAAGAACACTTGGAAGGAACATGGAGAATATAAATAGAAACATTATTGAACATATTATCACTTACTCACTTACTCTCTTATATTATCATTCTTTATTTTATTGTATTTCTTATATTAATAAAAGTCTTATATAACATTAACTTATATTCTTTCCTTATCAAAGGATGCTTCAAATGGGGCATCCGATGATTACACTTCTACCACTCCAGTAAACATCAATACTGCTAATCCTACCAAACGTGGCCGTAGAAGAACAAGAAAAATCCACCAGTAAACACGCCAAAAAAAAAACAAATAATAAAAATAAAATACCGTATTTGCTCTAATTGAGGCATATCTCTAGTTGAGGCGCATTCTAATAGTGACACACTTCGACAGGTTGATTGAAAAATTGAGACGTACTTTCTATTTGAGGCACATCTCTAACAGTAACACATCACTAATACAGGGTGGTTTTTTTAAAAGTATAGTAGACTAATTGGACTCATGTAAAAATTAAAAAAAAAGTCCTCTGCGTTGCGGTTTTTTTAATTAATTAATAATAAATTGACCACTGCGTAGCAGTCAAGATATTGCTAAAATAAAAGTAAAAATTACTTGATTTTAGATTTTTTTTTATGAAATTGATAAAAATTTTAAGACCGTTTGATAGTCGATAACCTTTTCTAAAGTGTAAGGAGGAGTCAATTTTTCCTTCTTAATAATTAAAAATTATTATATATATTGGTATCTTTTATAATAAAGTTAATTGTACTCTCCCCTTGTATATTTTTGCTCACATTTATTTATTTTTATTCTTACCTAACTAGCCACTGTGCTAACATGGAGGTTCCACCGAGATCCACTCACTAGAGTGGATCTAAGTGGAATGCAAGATAAGAAAACGCTACACTAAATAGATGAAACCAAAATTTAAAATATCAGAAAATAAAGGACATCAATCAAATAAATTTAAACAAAAACTAAAAGTAAGTAATGATTAATTACACACGAAACTTCATAGACATAATAAATCAAGTTAGGCCGAAAAGAGATAAGATAAAGAAAAGAATTTTTTAAAACAAAATAGACTTCCCAAATGCCGTAATGAGTAGACGGCTATCAATCAAACTACAACGACAGACAGCAGATTAAACTATAGAACAATTTGAAAAAAAATATTTTTTAACAATAATCACTCTTAAATTTTTAAGTACTAGCAGAGGACATTAACTTTCACTCTACTAGTACAGGAAATATCTTATACAATACGTTAAGATAAATTTAATAAAATTTCAACCTAATCCTACGATATGGACGCTAGTAACTACCAACAACCAACAGCCCCGGAAAAACCTGAATCATTCGCTTATGATGGTTTCGAAAAGGATGGAGAAGACGACATTATGGAAGCGTTTCTTGCTGCTTACGAAATCTCGAAGAAAAGATGGACAAAACAGCAAAGAAACTTAAAAGAAAATCCTCTTGCTAACAATGAGGATAAAGAACAATTGGAAGACAAACAAGCCAAGGAGTTGGAAAAAATGCTGACAGCTTTCAATATCAGCGACAAGCATTCCTTCCTTTTACCGTACGAGTGGGAGACAGAAAGCAATCATCCAAGATTGGAAAAGCTCACCACTCTAATTGTGAGTCAACTATCCAAACACGGAAAACTGAAACTATTCATCAAAGGCGGAGACGTGGAATTTGGGATCTGGAAGGAAGAAACAATTAACTTCCTGAAAGTAGTCACTGTTGATGACGAAGGATTCGATATTACCAATCAACTCTGTGTATCACTAATCACGAAATTCATACCACATCATAATGAGGCCAAACATTTCCTCAACATGGCTTTAAGAACAAAGATGGACGAAGACGGAAAGTTACCACCTGGAGTACTCTTTACCACCATTCTGGGAGAAATCTGGCAATCTATGAGGAAATCACAGAAAACGAAACGTAACCAAGTTTTAGCTCAGGCACTACAATGTTGTTACGGCAAAGACACAATTGAAACATTCACGAAGAAGTACGATGAATACTTATGCAAAAGATTGGGAGTACAAGTAGTAAACTTGTACTTGGATAGTGTCCCAGCACTAAGAAGAGAATACTTTCTCAATTACCAAGAAGGAATACCTATGAAGATAAGAAGAGAAGTTAAATTCGATATCACCAAGGACGTTACCTGGGATGAGTTTATTAACCTGTTTATCGAGGCAGAAGCCCTTCTTAAAACTTGGGACTCCACAGAGAAGAAATCCAACCAAGAAAGAACAAACAAAAATGGAGCGCCACCATATAATAATGAAAAAAAAATTTTTTAATATTTTTATAATCAGCAAACATCCAAAAAAAAATATTTTTAAATTATAGTAATAAATTAATTAAGAAAAAACGATGGAATATAATAAATAATGAAAAAAATAAATTAATATTTTTATAATTAGCAAATATCCAAAAAAAAAAATATTGTAAAATTATAATAAATTAATTAAGAAAAAAAATAATAATGGAATAAAAAAAAAATGATGAAAAAAAAGAAATTTGGGAAAAACATCTTTAAAAAATAACTGTAGACAAAAAATAGAAAATCCATGCGAGAGTCCAAGAACTAAAAGGGGGATGTAAGGAGGAGTCAATTCCTCCTTCTTAACAATTAAAAATTATTATATATATTGGTATCTTTTATAATAAAGTTAGTTGTACTCTCCCCTTGTATATTTTTGCTCACATTTATTTATTTTTATTCCTACCTAACTAGCCACTGTGCTAACAAAAGGAATACTAAAAAAATAATTTTTTTTTGTTTTTTGCTAATTAAAAAATCAAATATTTTTGTAAGCACATTAAATTTTTTTTTTGGCGCATCATTATTTTTTTAATTTTCTTAAATGAATACTTTAGTTCCAAATCTTTGTCTACTATACTTTTAAAAAAACCACCCTGTAGTAACACATCAAGGGATTGATTGAAAAATTGAGACGCACTCTCTATTTGAGGCACATCTCTAATAGTGGCACATCAAAATAAGTCGATTGAAAAATAGAGGTGCAGTGCCTCAATTAGAGCAAATACGGTATACTAAAAAAGATACATATAATGACATTACTACATATGTAATTATACTATTAATACACCTAGTTCAATTAATATCTACAAATCTTATACTACATTATTTTTATATAATATTATTGTATAACCAAAACACACTTCGATGTCATGGATACACAATTATCCACATCATCTTTTAATTTCTACCAGAAGACACATTTTTAAGTGTGTACTAGTTCTATTCAACAACTCTGTTTTTTTTTAACAGATATTTAGATGTTGTCTCTACAATGATCTTACCTCTACAGAAAATGCCCTGATCAAGTATTTTATGTAACCTTTCGTATTATCATTTTTATTGTACTATATCCTAACATCTATTTTTGTTTTTCCTTACCTTATTATTATTATGTATACCTTATTATTTTTTGTATGTTTCTGAAGTTTTTTATAATTATTACTACTCTTTGTGATATTAATTTTTTTCCCTTTATCCTTTTCCTTTATTATATCACGTATTGTTGTACAAATACTAAACTTTTCATCCGTACACAATCACTGCTATATTTAATTTTTTATTGAACAACGACAACTATTTATGTTATATATTGTATTTTGATCTTCTCCAACAACACTTAAACTTCTTACATTGTCTTCTTCTATTTTTGTGCTTAACCATACTATTATTATAATTTCATCTACTTTACTTTTATTGTATTTTTTTTCTATCTTACTATCTCTACCCATTGTAATTTTTTTAATTTTCACATACTGTGCTTTATTTCTATCTTTACCAGCAACACATGCTTATCGACACCTTCACAACAATTTCTTTCTATTTTTATATATTTCTTTTTTTTAACAAACAAAAAAAAAATTTTTTTATAAAAATTTAACAAAAAAAAAAACGAGAGGTTATTCTAAGATGACCCCTCTACAACTCCAGGAGATTTTCCTCCTCTCCCCCTTCACACTTCTCAGCTTCCTCTTGAAACCGGCCACCAAGCTCAGCTGCTGGTTATGGTGCCGGCAAATCATAAATATCATCAGGCCATAACAGCAAATCCCCACCACTGTTAACATGGACAACTTGACCAAGAACACGTATATAAAAACACTTGGAAGAAACATGGAGAATATAAATAGGAACAATATTGAACATAAATATATCATTCTATATTTTATTGTATTTCTTATTTTAATAAAGTCTTATATAAAAACATTAGCTTGCATTTTTTTCGTATCTAAAGATGCCTCGAATGGGGCATTCGATGATTACACCACCATCACGGCTACAAGAGCCCCCAGACAACTCTATTTCCACCAATTTATGGCATTTTTTGGTACGTAAGCAGTACGGGCAGCCAAAAATTCAGTAACTTTCACTAAAAATATTACATCAACCAGAACATTGAGAAACCTACTTTTTTTAATTTTTTCCAAATTTGGCAAAAAAAATCCTTTTCTGAAAAACAAAAAAAATTAATAATAAATAAAAATTTTTAATAAGAACTATTACATTTTAATAATAAAATTATTAAAGATGATTAATTCATCAGTCCAAAACAAAATTCAGGAATTTTACTTAAACTCATGAATTTTCAATTTTCTCAAGGTATTAGCAAGTACAAAATTGGAAAAAGCATGCCAAAGTAACAAGTTCATCCGCTGTCCCTCTCCCGAAATAATTTAGTCTAACTCGACATTCGATATCTTTGTACCTTGAACAATACATATTCATTAATTCTTTTTATCAATTTTCAACTACCATTATTTTTTTCTACCTTTTGAAGGATTCAAAAGCTTCATAAGGTGATGTAAACCCAGACAGTTATGTCAGAGATAATGAGCTCAAAAAGAAGTAACCAGAAGAGAGAACATAAAGAAAAGGAATATAAAAAGAGAGAACGATTTAATATAAATATATATTCACATTTTTTAGTTTTTAGTTTTTTCTTCTTAATAAAAAAAACTCTTATTTTAAATCAGCGACTTTCTAAATAAATCTAAGCTTAATAAGGAGCCCTGTAGGGGGTTCTAAACCAACCCTAGATTACAGATTTTATTTTGTTTAACTTTTTAAAAATGATAGAGAGTGACAAAAAATTGGTTTTAATGTTTTTTTTATAACAAAAATCATCCTTTTTATTTAAACAAAGGATTTATTTCAAACAACATTATATATATATTAAATTAATCTAAAAATAGATAAACATAGAATGTTGTTGAGGTATGTAATTTGTATTCTTTCGAGCCCCCTTTTATAGCGTCAATGTCGTTTCCGGGTATAGCAAACACCGCCACAACTTCCTTCTAATACTGTAAAAACGACTCTTAGAGACCACCAGAACCATTATTCCATGTTTCTAAGCTGTATAGTTAATTCAACTTCGGTTGGCGTCATCAGTAACTGAAGTTTTTTTATGATAATTTAGAACTGTTATCACTACCTTACTCAAAACGAAACTGTCAAAGTATTTTACCTCATTTTGAGTAATGCTTATAACTGTCAATTGACAGATTGACGTCAAAATAAAAAATATTCCTATCTGTCAAAATCTGAAAATATTTACAAAATTTTGAAAAATATAAATTTATATATTTTTAATATTTTTGAAATCTTATTATATTTAATTTTATTTGAAATTTACACCTGTTTTGAAGCTATTAATATTTTTTATTTATATTTTCACTTGATTCTTTTTTCTTTTTCTGAATACTTCGACTAGTCTAGGACTGCAATCAAATCCAAGCATAACATATTTGAAATTATAAATATTAGAAAATTAAAATTGATAACAAACAATATGTTTTTACTTTTTTAAAACATTAATAGTAAATTAAGGCACTATTAATTGTAAAAAAATATACTTTTTGTTTTTTAAAAAATAATTTGTTTTTGAATAAAAAGTTTTTTTTAAGAAAAAATAAAATAAAATAAAAAAACTTAGTTGAAAAGGGTAAAACAAAAATTAAAAAAAAATTTAGAATAAAAAAAATAGTTTGAAAAATTTAAACTAAACTTAAAAATTCTCTTTCTATCAAATTCATAAAACTTTTTTTTCCGACAATAGTATAAGCAGGATTCTTTTTATTGTTAGAAATTGAATGAAGCTTTTTGATAATTCTATTTTTTTGATACAAATCTTTTACATGATACTGCAGTCATATTACGATATCTTCTGCAATACAGAGGATAATGAAGTAAAACGTAAAACTTCATTGAACATCTTGCTTCTTTTACTACATTTTAAAAATAGTTTTTATAAAAACTATTAATTAGTGATTGCAAAAAATTTATTTCATAATCATTAATTTCTTTTTTTTGCATTGATAACGTAATATATCTTCAATATTACACATAGCAATTTTTTTTGAAGTATTAAATACTTTACTATCAACATTTTCAAAAAAAAATATGCTCAGATGATGTCATGCAATAATAAAGAGATCTTCCAAGTGCTAACTGTTCAGCACCTGATAACTTATACTTATTTTTTTTCTCGATTTTATTAGGATAAGTATATTTAGAGAAAAATTCATTTGTTAATGTAGAACATTAATTTTGACATTTATTTCTTTTATTGAATCTTCTTTTTTCCATTTCTATTGGATTCCAATTAATTGCAGTAGAAGATAATCTTCGATACTGGCTATTAAAATATTTTATTTTTTTGACAATACAAAAAATAACATTAGCAAGTATTCCCTCTAAAATGTCGTGAAAAGGATCACTATACTCATTTAGAGGATACTCCATAACTGAAGAGAATCTTTCACCTTTGAGAACTTCATCGTCATTTGCTTCTTCACAAGCTTTAAGATTTTTAAAATCTCTTTCTTCTACTATACAAGTGCGGCATAATAATCAACCTTCTCCTTTGAAACTTTTAGGTACGTTAAATACCTCTTGAAGAAATGAATGGTCACCACAGAAACAAAATATTTTTAAGCTCAATTGCTTGTTTATATGAACAATATTTAAATTTACCAACATTTTTTTTATTAAAGCAAGTAACCAGTCATATTTAAAAAACTTCGTCACTTCAGAAAGAACAATACCAAGAGTCATAATACTATCTAATTTGCTACACTTTTTAATAACATTAAAATTGTTTAGAAAATGCAATTTATAAGCAATATGCAAAAAACTTCCTGTTTTTGTGTGTGATCCAAGACTATTATTTGTTTGAATATCATCACTATAAAGAATAATATTAAGGCTATTAGTTTCATAAATTTCTAACCGTTTTATTAAAAGTGAAATTGTTTTTTCAAAAGGAATATAAAAAGGTAATAATTGCTTATTGCTTTTAAAACATCATTTTCAACTTCATCTTCATTTATAATTACTTCTTTAGAATCAGTAATTTTAATTGTTTCAACAAGTTTCTTAACTTTGTCAATATAATCTCTTATATTTATTGAAAAAAGAGCTAATTTAGCATTAATACAAGATTCATCTTGTAAAAGAATTAAAGTTTTTTTTAAAAACATTAAAATATCTTTAATATAAGCTTCTGGTCCTGATAATTTCTTAAGAATTTAAAAATAACTTTTTTAAAATAAATTCTCTATTAATAACACAACTAGAATTTAAAGCTTGAATTTTTATTAATTTTTAAATTATCATCTTCATCAGAATAATCACTTAAATTAATAAAAAAATTAATTTCTTGAATACTAGATGTTTCAATTTCAAGAACACTTTGTTGATTTAGTTCTATAGATTAAAAAGAAACATCAACATTACTTATTACTTTTTAATTATGCTTCAAACAACAATGATTATAATAACTTTTAAGTTGTAATTGCCCTTTTTTATATACATAAGTATTTGCTATTCTAAATAAAACAATTAAAATTATAAAAAATAAAAATACCTAAATTCATTCTTAATACAATTTCTACATTCTTCTTCAACACAAAAAAAATTTTATATTCTTATTTGCTTTCCAAAAATGATAATTTTGAAAATATGCCTTGAAACAATTTAATGAAATTTTGATGCTATTATTTAGATCTTCAGATTTAAGACAAGCTTGACAAAATATGTAATTCATTTTAGAAAAATAATTTAAAAAAATCTAAAAAAATATTTTATTAAAAAGTTTGAAATGAATTTAATTTATTATAAAAAAATAAATAAATAATAAAGAATTTATAAACTGTCAGCATCTCACAACGAATACCTTTGGGTGCTGCAGTTCTCCCACTTTTATATATTCATTTTTATCATTATCTTTTTGTCCACATAAAATATTACGCTAACATAAACATTTTGTAAAATGTCAAAAATAATACATCTACAATAAATTTTTATCAATGATAATATATATATATAATTGGTATATCAGTTTAACTTAATTTTTCTTTCATTTTACTGTGTGATATATATTATATTCTTGTACTTTGAAAAGTTCCCATTCTATCAGTACACTTCATTAATAAGTATATGGGATAACCAATATATTTTATCAACTTTTATAGTTATCATGTACCATTTGCAAATAAAAATTTAATATTAAAAATTTTTTAATTAAAAGTACAGGGTCACACAAAAGTCGTACACCATTTTTTAAAACTTTTTTTCTACTTTAATATTTTTTTGTAATTTTTTTTCATCTGATAGATTATTGTTAATAGTATAATATATTATAAGGTCATTCTTAAGAAACTTTTTTAAATTAAACTAAAGATAAAAATATATTATAATATTTATATTAATTTTTATAGTTAAAAACCTCTATTTTTTACTATTTTTTTAGAATATCTTGCTTAGTGTATACAATTTCTTTTATAATATTAATTTTAACATTACTTCATGTTTTAAACTAATTTTTATAATTAAACCAATAATTTCTTTTGATGTAATGCCGCATCATACAGTTACCTACTTAACTTTTTAGGTATTAAAATTAAGAAAAAAGAAAAAAAATACAAAAATAATAATTTTAAGACTAGTAAATTTAATAATTTTAGAAAAAATATTTACAAAAAAAATTTTTTTAATACTGTTATTTTTTTTATAAAAAAGTATTTATAAACTAATGAAAGATAAAAATTAGAAATATCTCAATAGTTTAATAACTGTATTTTTAAAAATATTTAAATAAAAAATTGAAAACATTTTAAATGCTTCATTTTTCTTTACTTTTTTAACTAGAAAACAATCTCTTATTGTTAACCATATCTTTTTTAAATAATTATCTATCAGATAAAAAAAAATTCATAAAAAAATATTAAGTAGAAAAAATTTTATAAAAGTGGTGTACAACTTTTGTGTGACCCTGTATTTACGCAATATCAAATTTTATTCGTTGTTATAAATTATTTTTTAATTATAATATGAAAAAGATTTTTTTTTCAATATATAGAAAATAAATTAAAAAAATTGGTGATTTCAAGTGATAAAAATGATGTTATTAATGTTATTTGTAAAATTTGTTTTTTTTATTCTTAACATTTTATTGAAAGGAAAAATATAACACCATAATTAGAAATAAAAATAAAACCAATTTGTTGGAGACAGGGGACATTCGCTTGTCCATGGGCAGCCCTTTTTTTTTAATTATTTTTTTTTTATATTTCGCCTGACTATGGGCAGCCTATGGTCAGGCGAAAATTTGTAAGATATCTTTTTTTTTTAAAAAAACTATTTCGCTTGTCCATGGGCAAGTCAGCAAAAAAAAAAAATACCATTTCGCCCACCCATGGACAAGCGAATGTCCCCTCTCTCGAATTGTTACATAATGGTTTTTTACCACATGTAATTACACATCATAAGCCTCATAATGATTGTGCCCTATGTACTGAATACATCTGTAAAATGTGTGAAGCCAAAAATACAAATAATGTTAAAGTTTACAACAAAAAATTATACATTGGTCATCTTAAGTATAAGCATAGTAAGTACTATTTAAAATAAATAAAATATTGTTAATAGATTTTTCAAAAACAACTTATGAAATCAAAAAAAGTAGTAAGAGAAAAAGAGGCAAGAGTTTAAAGCTTAAATGGAAGTAGATATTGTAGAAAGTACAGTTCCTAAAAATTGGTATGAAGAAGAAACTATAGTTTTAAATGATGACGGAATTTTTAAGAAAAAGCTTCTAAAATTTGTGTGTTTTTGCAGTTGAAAATATAAGTACAAACAAATCACTTGGTGCCTTTAATGATTTTGCAAAGAAAATGGTGAATTTAGTTTATAAATAATTTGAGGTTTATAAAAATACTATCGAAACTTGCGCAAAATAATCAACAGTTGTGTTAAATCTTGATATTGTAAAGAAAACAAGTCCTGAAGAATACTACGACACCACAAATGTTCCATATCTTGGTAAAAATAATTCTTAAGATTTTGAAAATGAGGAAAAAAATGATTTATCTACTTCAAAATTTATTCATGTTAATGTAACAAAGGATTTGGAGATATTCTTAAATCACGGAAAAATAATGAAACATCTTAGTTTTAATTTTCCAAGTAGCTGAAGTATGAGCACAATAAGGAATAAATTCACTGATGGCATGTGGTTTTGAGAAAAAATATTTGGTGGAGAAAAAGTCATTGTTTTAACATTGTGCTTTAATGATGTTCAATAAATGATGTACGTTCAGGACACTACTTCAACAACAAGATAACTAATTTTAGTTATTCTGTTTATAATTTATCTGGAATGAAAAGTAGTATTGTGCGTAATATTAGATTCATGAGTTTGAATGCTCCTGATGGAATAAAGGCAGATTCATACAACAGTGTTGTTAAAGTAATTTTTAAAAAAATTTGAAAATCTTAAAGTGAATATCAATTGTGAACTTATCAACGTTGTTGTGGGAAGCATTGTGTGTGATAATCTGGTAAACAATTCCATCCATAATTTACCAAAATCTTTCAATCCAAACGTTATTGGAAATTGTAGAGAATGTAATTTGAGTACTTTAACATGGCAAAGTTTAAAAGTGTTTTAAAATTTTACTCCTAAATCCCATTTAAGAAAAGTACTAAATAATCGAATGTTGGAAAATATTTGTGTCATATTTAATCCTCTCCACGATGCTAATGAAGGCTTTGTTCAGCTAATTGAAACCTTGTTCTTCTTTACACTGATAAACTATGGAAATGTTAGTTTCTTGAAACTAGAACAAATACTTCAAGCAATAACAAAACAACTGGCATTTGGTCAAAAATTATCTGATTTTGTCAGACCAAATATTTTGGAGAACCTTAGAAGTGAAGAATAATCAAAACGTTTTACAATAAATGGGTGTAAACAAGCACAATTGTTAAAAATATTGCCAATAAATTTTCAAGTTTTATGCGGAAAAAAGTACCCCGGAGCCATATTAGAAAATAAGAAAGTCAAGAAAGTGGTGAATCTTGTAATTCTGACAAACAGGATAATAAATTACCTAAACGCAAAAAAACAAAGTGCATTTTCAGTTGCAAGATGTAAAGAAGATGTAGGTAATAGGGCTACATACTGTAGAAAAATTGACTCAGAGAAACGGTTTACAATAAAAGAACACAGTTTGGTACATTATGTAGAAATGCGTAATAGAACAAGGGCAGTAAATGTAAACAATACAGTTAGATTTGAGGCAGGAAATAAGATAGTAAAAATTCAATTTTAAATTCATGTAATAAAATGAACGCGACATTAACAGGAATAAGAAATATTGTAAGAAGAAATCTAATGCTATCAATGACTTAATATAGTTTACTAGAGAACAAAAGTATTTACAAGTTTAAAGAGTATGATTACATTATACTATCTAATTTTTCAAGTGCACAGATTTTTAAGAAAATTGGAAAAACAAGATACAACTGTGGCAGAATTACTACCAAATTTATTAATGGTTGTAAAATTATCTTAAATCTTGGTGTTAAGTTTGAAATTTACGAAATGACATAAAAGATAAATACAATAAAATTGAAATTAATAGCAATAAGTTTATAATCCTTGTAATGTTCCATTGTCCATTATAACTTTTTTTAAAATTTTTATTTCTAAAATAAATTTTTTAATCTTTTATTTGTACACTTAAATCTGTTTTTTTGCGGTGGATAGAAATCACATAAAAAAACGCATTAAAAAGTCTTACTTAGAAAATAACTAGAAACTCCTTTTTTAACAAAATCAAGCCACAAGGCTTAGCAGCTACTTTTAATCTTGACAAACCTTTTAAAATCTAGTTTAGAAAATACACTCGAACTTTTTTTTTGTCAATTTTGTTGGGTCGTATATGAAAATTCCAATTAAATTGGAACATAATTAACAAAATTATTAAAAAAAAATTATAAGGTTTGGTTGGAATTTTTATATATATACCGCACAAAAAAAAATCGCACAAAAAAAGTTATGAGTGTGTATATTTTAAAAATGAAAAAATGCATCTTTTTTTGAAAAAATAATTGTTTACAACTTGTGTATTTAAATGTGTGTTTTTTTACAATCTGTGCAATAAAAAGTGAGTCATAATGCAATGTGTGTATTCCAAAACGTGCGATAAGGCTTTAAGTGTAAATCTCATGAAGTATTTTTTATATTTTTGTTTTAGTTTGTGAAATTTTTCTTGTTTGTGTCTTAGTAACTTTTTTGTTTTTTGTTATATATTAATTTTTTTTGTTTCAGAAAATTATTTTTATTGCTTTCTACCTACGTCGATTTCTACTTTTAATTCTATTATCTATTACCTATTATTTTTTTCTAGTATGGATAGATCTACTTGGAAGAAAATTAAAAGTTTCAACTTTAATTTGTATAAGTTGCTTGGATTATCAAGAAGCTCAACTGCTTTAGAAATAAAGAAGTGCTTTTATGATGAGTTGTGTGAGTACCATTCTGACGTCAACAAGTCACTTACAAAGTCAGAAAAAGTGCTTTATAAGAACCTTACTTATGATTATGAAATATTAAGAAATTCAAAAAAAAGAGCCTACCACGATTCAATTTTTTTAAACCTTGGATTAAACCCAATTAAAAAAAACCTTTTTTAAATGAAACAAAATCTATAAAGTTTATAATTACTCAGGAATGGCTTTTAGTGAAAGTGAAAAAAAGTCAAAGTTTGTGAAATATCTAAAGACAGGGATTGTAACTCAAGGTTTCAGTAGAAAACTTCAAAAATTAATATACCAAGAGTTACAAGGCATAGAGATAAAATTTATTGTGAGGCTTTGGGAAGTTACCGTCTCAATGGTAAGACGATAATCGATATAGAAATAACCATTTGTATTGCAGAAAAACTTGCCTGGTGCGACAGTTTAATTAATTTTAGACTAAACATGGGTAATATATAGTCTATCTTTCGTCTTTATGTTCAGACTGGTTTTGGCTACGTATTATCTAAATCTTACTAATGTCTTAACTAAGTTTAAAGTATAGATTATACATATTATACACTTTTTTTTATTATAAACTAAACTTAACAATATAAAACAATACAATATTTTTATTTATATTAGCAAAAAAATAAATACAATAAAAAAAAATAAAAAATTTATTAATGTTTAGAGATCCATCAATTGCTTATTGTAATTTCTATCATTTTCATTGTACACTCAAACCTGTTTTTGTGCGGTATATAAAAATTTCAATCAATTGAAACATAAATTAAATTCTATAATTGCATAATTCAAATTTGCTAAGTAAAGTAATTAATTAAAAAAAAATATTACGTGTGTTTTAATTTTTAAATCTAATGTTAAACTAAATTTTAAAAAGTTTGGTGAGATTCCAAGTAGCTGTTAAGCCTCGTGTCTTGCTTTTGTTTAAAAAAAAAAATTCCTAGTTATTTTGTAAGGTTTTGGATTTTTTTCTACGTGAGACTTTTCTATGCGTTTTTTTTTTAATCAGTCTCTATCCACAGCGCATAAAAAGTTTTGAGTGTACTTTAATTCTTTTACTATGAATTTGAAGTTTTGATTAAATGTATTTGACCCCATAAATTTATTTTCTGACTTTAGTTTTATCTGTTGTCAGTAGTATAATAGCTTTAACGTTGGTGATGTTGTCGGATGGTGAATTAAGACATTCTCCTTCTTCAGTTAAAATTTTATTATTTGTTTCATTCTTTTTTTCATCAGTTTGGGTAGCTTGAGTTTTTACTCTACAAGTAGAAATGTCATCATTTTTCATCTTTATAAGTAGTGACGATTACGCTGGCTGTTTTGCCTTTTCCCTTTCATGCTAAAAATTATAAAATAATTAATGATATAATAACTTAAACTTACCTCTGATAAGCATAACTTGCTTTTCCTAAAGCCCAGTCATTATTATTATTAACTAATTTTTGAATGACCTATTTTTATAACTATAGTAAAAAAATTTCCTTACTTGTTTCATCTTAAATATCTAAAAAAAATTGAAAATTATAAATATTAAATTAATTTATATATTTTAAAGGCATAAAACAGGGAGTAAAAAAATTTATTATATGATATATATTGAAATGATAATGACATTGTAAAAATATTAAACACAAAATATAAAAAATTTTTTTAAAAGATATATTAAAATTATAATAGATTTATAAATGATAAAAATAAAATAAATGTAATACTTACATAGAAAAATTTATAAATGAAATTGTATGACTTTCTCACTTATTTATATATATTTCATTATCAAATCATTAAAAGAAAAATATTGAAAAAAAATCAACTTTTACCTAAAAAATTTGGATATTATATAGACTAATAATCACTGATTTATTTTATAAGGTACGCAATAACTAAAAAATTCCTTGGAATATAGTATATACGAGTAAAACAACTTTATAAGCTAACTGTAACATCAAAAATAGCTTATAAGATAGCTCTAACACCAGAAATAGCTTATAAGTTAGCTGTAAACTAAACTGTTGCACCGGGTGGTTTTGAGTTTAAGGATGATTTACTGTTTATTGAAAAGAATTTTAAATTTAAGTTGGCTTTGGTAAAAGAAACAATTTCCGTCAAAATGACAGACGACACGTTTGAGAACATATGCATTGGTGAAGTAATAAAGTCTGGATTGTATTAAGGTATGTATAAAATCTGTCAGAAAGTTTAACTTGATTTATTTTTAAAAAGTATACCAACAAAATAAAACAGAGATTTCCTACGAAACAGCCCCTTTGAAAAAAATGATTTTGAATACAAAATTATAAAGTGACATAAATAAATAAAAGTAGGGTAAAACTAAAATATTAATTAATTATTTTATTAACATGACAAGTAATCACATTATCATTAGGGAGACAAATAGCATTAATCAAATCAGATAATTTGTCAACAATTGTACCTTCGCGCCATTTAATTCCTGTTTTGTAAAAAGCTTTAACTTTTTGTTTTGTTAAAAATTGCTTAACCTTTTCATTAACACTGACAGAAGTTTTTATATTAAGAATCCAAGAAAAATTGACAATAGTATTGAAAAACTTATGATAAGATAGAAATAATTTTATTGGTGGTATGCTCATAAAAGGACACAATTATATATACTTATAATTTTAATAATAAAATATTTATTTAAATATTACTAAGATGATTCTTGTCCTAAGGAAATTGACTCATATCGGTATTGGAATAAATAATTGACCAAGATAACATAAATTTTTAGACTATAATTTAGTTTAACAAATTTTCTTAAGTTTTGACAATGACATTCTACTTTTCTAATACAATAAGAAGCCTCAGGTGTAACAATTTAAACATTAGGGAAACAGATAGAAATTCATTACTGATAAATTGACGTCCACTATCAACTATAAAAAATTCAACAAAACCATAAGTAAGAAGATATTCTTTACAACATGAAATAATAGAGGAAGATATTATAGTCTTCAATAACCATGCAGATGAAAAATTGCTCCAATTGTCAATAGCTAAAAAAATTTTATGATTAAAACAGTAACAAGTGTTCAAATGTATAAATTGGCGTGGTCTAGAAGTTTTATAAAAAGAAAAACGAATTAGGGGTTTTCTCCTAGATTGTTGGTCAGCATCACAATCTTTCCAAAGTCTTATCAAATCTTTATAACAATTTTTAAAATAACGTTTTTTAAGTATCATAGAATACATGAAAGCTATAGAATCGTGATTTTTATTTAAATGTTTTAAAAGTTGTGAGATAAGTTTAGAAGGTAGGCAATAACGGTTTTTGAAAAAAAACATCATCTTTCAAGACGAAATGTTTATTATTTCTATAAATCCATTTATCATGTTTTGAAAAAAATCAAAAACAGGAAAACCATCTTTAATAAAACGTCTGATTTTACAAATATCTATATCTTTAGAGACTTCTGAACGAAAAATATCTTCCGTAAAAAATGTTTTGAAATTGACAGTGGCGAACTTTCTTTCAACCCACATTTCCGCAATAACTAACTCTGAAGATTTATCCATTGTAGTTACTATTCTAGAAAGAAGATCCGGCATGCAGAAATTAAATGTTGAAATAAAATCAACAGAGAGACAATAGGATTGGACAATTAATAACCAACGTTTGAGGCGGCTTGAAATATGATCGGGAATTGGTTTCTTACCTTTACTAACATCTATTAAATAACAGAGTGCTTAATGATCAACAAAAACTTTGCAATTTAAAAGCCATAATGTAATATTTAAATTTTTGAAGTTCAGTGATCAGTGCAAAAAGTTTCTTCAGTTTGAGAAAAATTTATTTGTGATGGAGAAAGAGCTTTATTAAAATATAAAACTGATACAAGGGTGGACTTATTACCAATATTAACTTGTTGTTCTAGAACACCACCTATCGCAATACTGGATGCATCACATGACAAACAAGTAGGTCTGTTTCTTTAAAAGAAATAATTATAAGATAATGAGAGAATGCTAGTTTCAAATTTTTGAAAAAGTAATTCTAATTCTGAGTTTCATTCAAATTTTGCGTATTAGCAACAAAGTAGAGAGAGTAAAAGTATAAAATTCTTCAGATTGAAGATAGCATCAGCATAATAAACACAAACACTTAATATTGTACGAATATCAGCGCCATTGTGTGGAGAACAAATTGCAAGAATTGAATCTCTAGCAGCACCAGTCCGACAACGTCTTCCATTTTAAATTTTTTAGCTTTAAAACAAACAACATTAGATCCAAAAAATGATTTTTGTTTATTTAACAAAAAATTATAATGGTTCAGTTGGTCATAAATCTAAAAAGTAAATTTGATAATGTCTGAAATGTTTGATGCATATATCAATTATCATTATAGTAAATTTTTGTAAATTGAACACAATCACGGAGCATCCATGATAGAAATGTTTGCATACACACAAAAATAAAAATGGTCATTTTTATCATTTTTTGCATGTCAATATGTGACTTTTCATTATTTCATTAATTGACCATTTTTGAAAAGTCATATTATGTTTTTATAAAATTTGAAATAAAGTTTATTAAAAAATTGTGTTAATTTTTTGTTTTTTTTTTTTATTTTACAATCGTAAAAATGGTTTTTACTGATGAAAATGTGTTATCAGAAAACACAAATATTAATGTTGAAGTTGTTTCTTCTGCTGACAATAGTACGAATGTTTACATCGCAAGAGAAAGTTTCAATGACTCAACCAATATTAATATTACTAGAAATAATTTTTTGGTTAGTCAATCAAGAAAATTTCAAGTGAGAGCTAATGTGGATTTATTGGATAAAACGTTTTTTAACAGTTATTGTAAAAGAATTTTTAATAATCTTGAAAGTTTCTATAATAGTTATGTAAAAAACAGTAAAAATAGTAACTTATCTACTGCATTATCTATTTTACAAAATTTACATGATACAGAAAGGGATTTGGAGTTTTATGTTACAGCAATTTCTAAAATTTTTATTATAAAAAAAATTCACCTAACTGAAATCCATAATTCAGGTTAAAAAAATTGTATGTTGGTCAAATATATTGTATAATGAATATATGACATTTTTTATATAAATTAGCATTAAAAGTCAAAATATTATGACCATTTTTATTTTTGCGTGTATGATATGGTAAATTTTTATATCCAAAAGATAACGCAATCATTTGATTGTGGTATCCAAAACTTTTAAAGTCATTATGGATGATAGTGAATCAGATAACTGTAGTTGTAAAAACGCTGAGTACAAATCAAAGTGTGTAAAAAATGTAGTATTACTTAAATCGCTAAAAAGAACATTGAAATTATTCAGTTAAGTATTACGTATGTTTATAACATGGTTAACAGTTGCAGAAAAATCTATGAAAATGCGCAAATGCTTGGAATGCTTTAACTAAACAAAGTGGTGTATTCCATTTAGCCATTGAATTGTGTTTTGTGATAATGTGTTGGTCTTTCCATTCAGATATTATATGTTTGACATTATTTTCCAAGTCAAAAGGGGATACGTCTTGATGAAATAAAAAGAAAACGTGATTGAGAATATAATCGTCAAGAATATAATCATGAACACTTATTTGCTTACCTGAAAGCTTGAACAAATTGGGAAATTTTTGTTTGACATTTGAAAAAAGATTATGATCATTCTTGATGTCGTTTACTTTTGGTGATAGAAGCATTTGAACAGCCGTCCAATCTGTATCATCGCCTCAAAGCGGCCTTGCAACATTTGCAACATAGCAAGAATAAGAAACATTATTGAATAAGAAATTGAAAAGCATATATTTTGATAGGAACATTGGTAGCTAAAACACAAAGTTTCAAAATTTTTTTGATGCGGGATATGCGATAGATTCTTTTTGTAAAAAGAAAAAGGTAGAACGGAATTATTGGCATCAGTAACAACGTTCATGTCACATGAAACAGTAGAAGAGAGATTTACAAAAATCAATTTTGAACAAACTGACAAAAAATCAACTAAATCAAAAATAAAAGCATTTATATCATTGTGCTTTTACCAGAAGATTGTTTACGATAACGTGGGTTTTTTCGTTGACGTTTTTTTCTGACAACCTTGATAGCATCAACTTGGTCAATAGAATTTAATAAATGAAGAGTTTCTGCATAAGACAAAAATTGAGTAAGAGAAAGCTTTTTAAAAGATTGAGACGCAACATACTTAATGGAATCGATCTTTAATGGTTTATGCAGCTGTGAAATAACGTCTTTGATAATTATAAGATCAAACAATTCAGCAATTAATTAGGTCTAAATAATTAATCATTAAACTTAAGCGAGAAAACCAATCAAATAAGGTGTTCTGCCTTCTTGAAGTGTCGGATAAGCAAGTTATAACGGAAAAACGTTTCTTTTTTGTTATGACAACGTTGTAAATATTGATCACAGCATTATAAGAAGTTGAAGAAATGAATTTGATACCAAAAAACTCAGCAAGTTTTTTAACGACATTATCTGATAACATTTGAATCAATCTACTAACTTTTTCGCTCTCAAACTTTAAAAAAGGGAGGTTACAGAAAAAATGATGATTTGATAACAAAAACAAGTTCAAATTCATTTGACCGGCAAAAAAAAACTTAACTTTAGGTTGCGCTAAAAGAGTAGATGAAAGCACATAAGACAGCTCAGCCTTACTTATTTTTATAAATGCGTTAGATTTATCTTTCATAATAGATTATGAAACAAGTAAATATAAAAATATTTAAAAAATAGCCAAGATCACCACAGATGTCAGAAAGTTTAACTTGATTTATTTTCAAAAGTATACCAACAATATAGAACAGGGGTTCTCTACAGAACAATAATCAATAAAGTGTCATTAGAATTTATTAAGACAGGATGAAAAAGTAGTTTTAATAATTGCTAAAATATGGCTGGTAAATTAATGTTTCCATTACTAATCCTTAAAAGCTATATGTGATATTGTTAGATATAAAGGAGAATTTGTTAATATCATCAGGATGAATTTTTGTTTAAAATTAATCTGATTAAAGTAAGGTTTTGATGCAAACGTGAGGCTTTGTATTTTTGGTAAAAGTTCATTAAAAAATTGTTCTTTAAACTGTATTTGTCTTGTACGTTTATTAAGTAAACGGCAGTCTAATATGAATTTTTTTTTATGTTTTTGACCATATCACCAATATACAGGGTGTCCTAAAAATAAGAACTATTAATTGTTTTGTAAATAGCTTTTTTATTTCTTGATAAATTAAAATAATATAATATTAATTATATAAATAACAAGATTAAAATTAAAAGGATGTTTATTTTTATCTAAAATTTCAAGTTTTACTGGACTTATGAACTTTTAAAAAAAAAGTTTATTTTTTATTTTATATGTAAATGTAATTATTTTAAATAAAAAGTTATAATTATTACTTTAATAGCTATGTTTGATAGTAATACCGTTTAAAATTTATTTTAGTAATTATTATTAAAATAAAAAAATATTAATTTTTTGTTGATTTTTTACCGTTTTTGGAATATAATTTAGAAATTAATAATTTATCATAATAGATTAATAAATATCATAATAGAGTAAATAGTTCTCTATTAAATAAATATAATTAGATTAATTTTTTAGGCAATAAAATAAGTTATAGTTTATAAAACGTTGCCAATTTTACGTACTCAATGTAGACATAACTTTTTTAAAAAATTTTCAATGTTTTTATGATAAAAAAATTTTTTGGTTTAAATAATTATTACAAATATTTAATTTATCAAAAATTAACTGTTTTTTTTTATATTTATTTTTTATTAATGTATTATCAGTACGTTATAACACATAAATCATAATAGAAATCAAAAAACATGTTTAAATCAATGTTATTACTCATAAAAGGTAGTAAATCTTTCTTTAAACAATTGTTAAAATAAAAAAACTTTTTTTCCGATAAAAATAAAGTTTAATATAAAATTTTTAAAATTATATCTTAATATTACTTTTTTAAAAGTTTTATAAGTTTAAAGATGCTACAAAATAAAAATAAAAAAAATTTTCTCATAATTAAAAATTATTTTATCAAATTGGCAATGTTATATTAATAATAACTTTTTTCAATAATAATGTAAATAAATGCGTTTATATGTTATTCGGTTAGACTACCCTAAAAGAACGATATAATCGGAGGGTTTAAAATGAAAATAACTATTTTTAATAAAAGGTTTTATATAACCTTAACAATGGCACAATAAAAAGTTTATAAGATGTAGTAATTGGTGTAATAATATAATAAGAATTTTGTTAAGACATTGTTAATTTGATTTTTATTTTGATGATACGTTCCTTTATATATGTTTTTGAACACTCCTACACACTTATGTGAGAGTATCTGACATAGCTGCCAGATAACATAAAGTCATTTGATAAGAAATGATTTACTCTATCATTATTGTTAATAATCTATTTTGAAAAATAATTATTTTACAAATTTTATTCTAAAAATGATAAGAAAAAATAAAAAATTAATATTTTTTAATTTTAATAATAATTAATAAAATAAATTTTAAAACAATATTATTATCAAACATAGCTACTAACGTACTTATTATTTTGAAGCATCAACAATAATTAAATCCTTTTATTTAAAAAAGTTACATTTACATATATGGTAAAAAACCAATCTTTTTTTAAAAGTTATTAAGTCCAGTAAAACATAGAATTTTAAATAATAAATATATCACTTAAATTCTAGTTTTGTTGTCATTTAAATGAATCTAAATTTATTTTAAGCTATTATAAAATAAAAAAGTTATTAACAAAACAATTGATAGTACTTACTTTTGGGACATCCTGTATATGTATTTTTGATAATTTTATTTCTTGTTTTTGTTTTTTTAATAAAAAAATTTTTTTTGAATATTTATGTTTTTTCTTGAATAATTTTCGTAATTAGGTGTTTTTTCGTACACATTTTTAGGATATAAACAGATGCTTTATTAACATTTTTATCATTCTTTAGTTAAATGTATAAGTAAAATATGTCTTAAAAAGAAAGATTTTGTAGTAATAATTTATATAATTGTAATCATTTTAAAATAATTTTCAAGATACTTTAGTTTTTTAAAAAAAACGCTTTTTTTAAAAGGATTAGTCGCCAGTCCATATAAAAACTTACTCTTTTTCTCCCTAGGATTCTTAAGTTGCTGCTGCAAGACTCAAAGAAAATGTCTTTAAAACTCGTAAGTTTATTTTTCTCCATTTATTTATTTTTAAGTTCTAATCTTTTTTAGAAATGGTGTATGACTAATTGCGGTAGTGGAGATAGCAATGCCATCTTTACTTTCCTACTTGAACTGGCACTGACGGCACTTTTGGCAGTCACTGCCACATGACAATTGGCTCAAATTTACTTCGGTCGCCGGGAGCAGCTTCAGTCCACTTATGCTGCTAGGGAGAGCCTTGCTGTTTCTTTCTTTTTAGATGCTTGGGACTCTTCTCAATCACAATTGCTACCAGTACCTACGATGGCAGCCCTCCAATCTGAAGACGAAAAGACCCTTTTTTTAAAAATTTAATTTTTTATTTTATTGTTTGTACTCTCCTCTTTTTTTCATGTTGTTGTTAATAAACCTCTTTCTTTTTTTTTTGAATAAACTACTTATTTAGACAATCGAAACAATATAAAAATAAATTAATAAAAAAAATTTAATTAAAATTAAAGATTGTGCTCGATTGTTCTTTATATATATTTTTCTTGCCTACGCAAAAGCGTGAAAAAAGGAAGATAGGAGTGGTGTGTAGAGTTATAACGGGAATTAATATGATTACGTGAATTAGATTTTGAAGAGTGGTTATTATAATTATTATTGTTAGACTTATGGTTGTGTTGTTGTATATGTGATGTTTTTGTCTGGAATTACCAAAATATTTAGAAAGAGGTGACCAAATGAAGGTCTCGACGGAAATAGAAGGGTATAGTCTTTGTAATATTCTTGAACAAAGGTGTACCAAGGTGTGGTTAGATGGGGTGTTTTGACTAAACGACGAAGGTTATCTTGAAAACCTTTAATATATTGGCAACGACGTTCGTTGCTTAACCGATCGTTATGAAATATGGCTAGAGAGTCTATCCAAATGTCATCTATTCACACAGAAAAAAAAACGAACATTTTCCGTCCCACAAGTGCATTTTTCATCCAAGGAGCATTTTTTGTTCAATGAATAAATAAATAAACAAATTTTTTCTTAATTAAGAAAATTATCTTTTTGTTGTTAGATTGAGATGTAAATATAATAGAATTGGAAACATTTTAAATGTTTCATTTTTCTCATTTGTTTTTTATGAAAACTAATTTTTTAAATATATTAATATAATTTTTTAGGTGATTTGCTATTAGATAAAAAAAATCATAAAAAATATCGAATAGAAAATAGTTATTGAAGTTTTAAAAAATTCAGATACTTTAGGGTAGTTTTTTTTATTCAATTTTGAATGTAAAAATGGCAGGACAGAAAATGATCTTTTAAGGACAATTTCCGTTCTTGAAAGGACGGAAAATGATTGTTTTTTCTCTGTGTGTATAAATAATTACAAAAATTATCTTTGTGTTTTTTATTTATTATTAATATTTTTTAAATTTCTAGTGCTATTAGTATTTTTACTTTTAGAATTCTTTCTTAAAACCAAATTTTTTATTAAGTAAACATTTTACCTATAAATTAATTTTTTTCTATACCTTTCCGTGGTATTAAAATTTTTAAAAACATGATAAAATCAAGATACTGTCGTCGGATTTTATTGCTATGAAATTATAACGTTGTTATCATGACGTTATTACGTTTTTTTAAATTTTAACGCTCTTTGTAACAAAAGTCAAAAAAATTGCAATTCAACTACAACATTTACTATTGTTTTTTAAATTTTTAAGGATTTAAATATTTGATAATAAAATTATAAAAACAGTTTATTAATATAAAAATAATTTTTAAATTACAAAAAATATTGTTTAAAAAATAAAAATAGAATTACTTAAAAAAATAATTTTTTTTTAATTTAAATGTTCTTTTTAAAATGTTATTTTTTTCATCAGAAGATTTGTTTTGTTAATTTCTTATACATTTAGCTGCTTTTTGATTAATTGCTACTAATTCATCAACGAAAGCAGTTTCTAAATTTGCCAAAAAAACCATACCATACTAATTGACACTTTCTAAAAAAACTAATTATTAAATTAATATAACTCACTTTTAAAAATTTCAAAAGTATCGGCATCCAAAATTTCTCGTAATGTCCTTTGCCCAGCAATTGGAAATTTTTTTTGTACTTAAATTTCTGGACTAAACATTCTATTAACAATTATTTTCATTAACTCTCTTGTTTTGCTAATTTGCTTTTTTACGTTTTTCAATTTGCACATTAAAATGTTTTTAGATCACCGTGTTCTTCTACAATCTAAAAAAAGTTTTTATTAAAACACGACGCTGTAAATACTTACTATTGGCTCACCGAGTTTAATTTGCCTTATTTTTAATGCCTCATAAAAGACAGAAGCATCAATATTACAAACTCTTTTTTTTGTGATGCTATTCAAAAAGACTAATAATTTGCTTTGGGAAAAATTAGCGCTAAACTCATCAAAAGTTTTAATGGTTTAGGGCCTTTTTGTTTTTTTCTATCTGCTTGTAGTTCACCAATTTTTATCGATAAGTAAATCTATTTCTCCTTCAAGCATATCTATTTTGTTTTTTAAAATTTCAAATAATTCTAAAATTATATATACTATTTTGTGTTCAAATTCAACATTCTATTAGTCAATTTAAACATTTTTAAGTCAATTTCAATTTTTTTTACAGATTAACTAATAATTTAATTTTTTTAAGCTAAAAATGTATTTTTCACATAAAATTTTAATATCTTGTTTTTTTTTTGTTTATAAATACATGTTTTTTTATGAAATTTTATTTTTTATTTGTTTAATACTTTTTCTACTATTGTTATTTGCATTATAAAATCTTCTAATTACATTATATCTGACGAAACTTTAAGTGAAAATATATCACTTATTAGAAGAATTTTGTATTCTAATGTTACTAACGGTACGGAAAACAGATTAGTAAGATTGGTAACAAATCAAAGATATTTTATAAAAGAAGCTACAATTTTGATGGATTTTAACTATAGTACAGCAAGATCTATTATAAGTAAATTTAAAAATAAGAAAGTTATATCAAAAAAACCAGAAAGTGGAAGTTCTAGAAAATGTCTTACACTAGATGTAGTGAATTATATTAAAGACATTATATCTGAAAATCCAAGTTTTACACTTAAAGAAATTGGAAGAAAAATTTAAAATATCAAAGAACCTGATTTTTAAATATCAATAAGTTCTATTGAAAAGTGTTTCAAAGTATTTAAAATTACAGTTAAGAAGTCACATAAAAAGCTAATAAAATAAATGATCCTGAAAAAATAAAACAAAGGAAGGAATATTCATAATGGTTAGTAATCATTTCAGCAATTATTATACAAAAATTATTTTTGTAGATGAAACATCCTTTAAATTACAAATACAAAAAACTATAGTATGTCTAAACAAGGGAAAAGATTTAATTTTATAGTTTCTACTATTAAAGGAAGATCACTTACGTTAATTACTAGTATGTCTGTTAATAACATGTTTAATTTTAAAGTAGTATCCAATTTTATAGTCAATGCCAATATTTTTTTAGAGTATTTGAAAGAACTTTTTGTTTAAGTTAAAATTTATTAAAAATTTAAATTAGCTTGCAATGGTACAATAAAAAAATATTAAAAACTATTAAAATACAAAATTATATGTAAAAAATTAAACAGCAAACTTTTGAACAAAATTAAAATTTAAACTTTTTAAACAGTGAAAAAATTACAACTTTTACTTAAGAAATGAAATAAACATGCAAGAAGCTTGTCTTATTTTATATAATGCAAGGATTCACAAATGGAAAGAAATTGAAAGAATCACAAGCACGTTTAACTATAAATTTAAATTTATTTTACCTTACTTATACATGCTTAATCCTATTGAAAATACATTTTCTAAAAATAACAATTGTGTCAGAGCAAGATTAAGAACTAACAAAAGTGAGAATTTATCAAACATAATAACTTCTGAAATAAACAATATAACATCATCTTAATGCAATAAGTATTTTAGATATATTAAAAGAATTATAACAAACTGTGCCGCGGAACTTTTTTTATAAATATCAATAAAACAGTGTTTTATTTCAAATAATTTTTTTTAAATTAATATAAATTTGTACTTAATTTTTTTTATAAAATTTTTAATTAAATTTATATTTTAATTTTTTAATTTTTTAAAACTTTTTACTAAAAATACCTTCTAACTATAAACATAAAAATTGATTTTAAAAAAATTGAAATTTTTTTTTCATATAAGCATGAGTTATTTATTTAGGTGTAATAATTTATTTGTAATTTTTTAAAATTTTACTGTAAAGTGTTTAATAAATTGAATTGTAAAATATTGAAATTGACTTAAAAAATGTTGAAGTTGACTTGGAAAAATGTTGAAACTGACCAATAAATCGTTAAATTTAGTTTGTAAATTGTCTAATTTGTCTAAGAAATGGTATATTAATCATATTTATAGGTTAACTACCAGCTTAGAAAAATTAAAAACCATTATAAAAACTTATAAAAAGAAGTAAAGGAAAACTAAAGAAAAGAAAATAATTTTGGTTAAGAAATCAGAAACTAATTTCAAAATTTACTAAAGTTTTCTTTAAAAACGTTTTTTTTAATAATTTTTTTCTATTTTTGTTTTAGTTTTATTGAAATCATTTAAATTTTATTTTTTTATTTTTTATAATAAACTTATGAATATAACTAGTATGTCATCTTGTAACTAAAACGTTTTACAAGAATACATGGTAGTAATTTTATAATCTTTTTTTTTGGTCAGTCATTGTTTTTGCAGCTTAGGTAAATCATCTTAAGAACATTTTTAACACCAACAAAAAAAAAGAAAAAATTAATAATTTTGTTTTTTACATATTTTATAAAAATAGAAATCAAAGTAACTAGTTAGGGAACAAAATTATTTATTAAGAAACAAAATGATAAGATGAGGAAAAATATGATTAAATTTAAATATTAGTAAATTTTAGGAATCAAATTGATGAAACTTTTTTGTGTCTATAATCCCAAATATACTAAAATGCTTGCCCGAGTAGCTTACCTCAACAATAGGAAAACTGAGGCTTCATACGTTGAAGGACAGAAGGATAAAAAAATCACCATGACCATTGCCGTAAGGAATAAAAAGTCCGTCGTTAGGAAAAACGCTGTGAAGAATATTGAACATAATCATGTGGACCGGGAGGAATCTGAATAAACAGAGCTAATTAGAGAATGCAAAGTCCAGTCTCTCGATGTTAAGAAGAAACCCGTTTAGATCTCAACCAGGCTATTTAAAAAGTAAACGTAAGAATTGAAAAAGATTCTGAGAAGCCTAATTTTGGTAAAAACTACTTTTTCCTTAATTCAGTAGTTAGTTTATTTTAATAAAAATTATTTGGGGATTCTAAATGGTAGTAAAAATGCTACAAGGCTTTATAAGTAGGAGTTGAAAAAATGGTTGGTTGAAAAAATCCTGTACTTCAATACAATTTGGAACAATATTAAAAACAAAACAATTAGAAAAATGCTGTCGTTATTAAAAGACTAACCATCAAATCCAAAAAAGATAGCAGCTAATAAGTGCGAAAAAATTTACACTGTTTATGAATAATGTTAAGAGCAGCTTCGTACATTTTCGTGGCAGGTAAATATAGGGAATTAAATCTAATTGAAGTATAGAATAATCCCGCTTTCTTTATATTATTTGTCACTCCAATAATTCAAACAATTGGTTTTAATTTTAGCTTTAAGAATAAGGTTGACAACATAGTTAAAAAATTTCTTAAAGATGCTTTTTTAAAATGAATTCAATTAAAAATTATCTAGAAATTTCAATAAGGAAATTCCGAGTTTGGATGGGGGAATTTAATTAAGAACTCAGACTTTTATCAGCAAAATCTTACGGCACATCTTTATGCTCAAACTACTAATAAAGGAATTGATTCAAGCACCATTGATTTTTTAGAAACAGAAAATTAGGTGTAAGCACTGAAAAATCAAATAAAAATTTTAGAGAAAAAGTTAATTAAAGCTACTAAAAAAGCTAATACTTTAATTGGTGAAACAAAGAAGAAAAGTGAGAAAAAGATCAGTAGATACAGTGGAAAGCTTTATGATATAAATGCTAGTTTGTTAAACATTTAAAGTAAATGGAGAGTGAGTAGAAAGTAAATTTTAATAATATATTGCAATATTAAAATTTTAAAAGTTTTATATTATTTTACTTTTTTTTAAAAATAATTTTTTCTTTTTTAATTTTAAATGATTGCATATTTTTTTATATAGTAGTGCCTTAAATATTATAAGTCATAATTTTAATATTTAATAATATTAGTTTTAACTATGATTAAATTTCGACTGTGCTAGTAATTAAACACTTACTTTACATTAGTTTCAATTTTAAATAGCTTTAAATTTTCATTGGTAATTATAAAAGTTTGAAATTTAATTAAATTTAAAGTTTGTTAATTCTTAAAAATAATTTTTTTTTTTATATATTATGAGAAATAAGTTTAAAATAGTTATTACAATTATTAAAAAGTTTTATTAACAATAAATCATGTTACTATTTTAATACGGTTACGACTCTTGATCAAAAATTATATAAATAATAGTAACAAATAATAATTAAAAATAGTTCAACCCTATTTATATTTTATCAATGTTTTTTAATTAAATAAAGTTTAATTTTAGTCTCAATTTACTTTAATTTCTATGTCAGCAGTTTTATATTATAATTAAGTTTTAGTTTTCTAACACTACTTTAAGTAATACATAAAATATTACAATAAAAATAAATTAACTTACAATATTTAACTAGAAATAATTACTGTATTCAAAATTTCAATAAACGATGATTTTGAAGTGAGAAATTTTTTTAGATATATAAATTTGTAGATATATAATATATGTGTATAACTTTCTAAAAATTTCTAAGTAGTTGTTGAAAAATAAATAATTACATTACACTTATTCATTCTTCTATATGATTATTAATATTATAAAAATAACCCATTAGTTGTAGATTTTTTTATATATTAAATATAATTTATATAGAAAAAATAAATTGAAAATTTCACTTTTATGGTAGGGAAGTCAAAGGTTTTAAATATTGATAAAATTTCAATTTTTAACGCTTTTTAATATTATGAACAATAATATATTAATTATTTATTATTTTAAAAATATTTTAAAAAAAAACTTCCAATTTAAACATTTTGGTAAGGAACACAATTCTTTTTTAAAAATTTAAAAAATACTTCTACTTCAAACTAGAATAAAATAAAGTAAGCTGTTTGAAAAAAACATCATCAAAATAATTTTACTATAAAAGTGTGACTTTTATATTTAAAAACACTTACTTTTTTTTATATATTACCCCTTGTTTTTCTTTTCATATACTGTTGCATAAATGAAATATTAATTATATACCCTCTAGAATCTTCTATTATATAAATCCTATCTACATTTTACTATAGTTATAAAAATAGGTCATTCAAAAATTAGTTAATAATAATAATGACTGGGCTTTAGGAAAAGCAAGTTATGCTTATCAGAGGTAAGTTTAAGTTATTATATCATTAATTATTTTATAATTTTTAGCATGAAAGGGAAAAGGCAAAACAGCCAGCGTAATCGTCACTACTTATAAAGATGAAAAATGATGACATTTCTACTTGTAGAGTAAAAACTCAAGCTACCCAAACTGATGAAAAAAATAATGAAACAAATAATAAAATTTCAACTGAAGGAGAAAAATATCTTAATCCACCATCCGACAACATCACCAACGTTAAAGCTATTATACTACTGACAACAGATAAAACTGAAGTCAGAAAATTAATTGATAAGATCAAAAACATTTAATCAAAACTTCAAATTCATAGTAAAATAATTGAAGTACACTCAAACCTTTTTATGTGTAGTGGATAGAAATTGCATAAAAAAAACGCATAAAAAATCTCACGTAGAAAAAAACTCAAAACCTTACAAAATAACTAGGAATTTCTTTTTTAAACAAAAGCAAAACACGAGGCTTGGCAGCTACTTGGAATCTCGCCAAATTTTTTAAAATTTAGTTTAATATTAGATTTAAAAATTAAAACACACGTAATATATTTTTTTAATAATTTATTTTATTTAGCGGATTTGAATTATGCAATTATAGAATTTAATTTATGTTCCAATTTCATTGAAATTTTTATATACCGCACAAAAACAGGTTTGAGTGTACAATGAAAATTATGGAAATTACAATAAGCAATTGATGGATCACTAAACATTATTTAATTTTTTATTTTTTTTTATTGTATTTATTTTTTTGCTAAAGTAAAATATTTTATTGTCACCTGGTACTTATAAAACAATAAAAGCCTATAATGAAACAAAGCAAAATTATTAATAAAAATTTTAAAGTGACAAAATAAAAATTATTTAACATTAATATACAATGTGTTAAAAAAGTAAACGGACATTTTTTTAAACTTTAATAACTTTTTTTCTACTTAATATTTTTTTTTATAATTTTTTTTTATCTTATAGAGAATTATCTATAGAATTATATAAACCATTTTTAAGATTTTTTTTAATATAAACAATCGATGAAAAATTGAATATTTCAAATTTTTTCTATTTTTTTTTTAAAAATATTTTTAAAAATACATTTTTTAAACTATTAAGTTGTTTCTAATTCTCTTTTTTTTATTGTTTAAAAACATTTTTTTTATGTAAAAAATGACTGTATTTAAAAAATCTTTTAAAAGAATATTTTAACATAAAAATGGTCAAATTTACTGGTTTTAAATATATAATTTTTATCATGTTTCTTCTATTTCTTAATTTTAATACTCATAAATTAGTTAACTAACTGTATGGCATAGTACTACATCAAAATGAATTGTTAAGCAATACTTTTGAAGATTGAAATGATAAAACTGTTGTGTAATAACCCCTCATACTTTGTCTCCATTGTCTAAATAACACTTTATTCTAGAACATAAAAAGATAACAAAGTAACAATATATAAAATTTATATTTATAAAATACCACTTAGGTAACAGAATATCTTTCTAGGACAACAAAAACAGTTACAGTAAATAGTTTGCATGTAGCTAAAGAAGCTTTTTTTGTATAAAAATTAATTTTTGATAATAAACTAATATCTAAAAAAAGAGATGTTAACCGATCATTGCGATTGTTAAATATTTGCATTTGATTTTTTTTAAATTAGTTAAAAACTTTAGATAATGTTAAGAATAATATAAAAAAAATTGCATACATGAAACAAGATACTCCAAAAAAAAGTTGGAAAAAGTGTTTTTTAAAAGGAACAAAAATGTTTCCAATTACCTGGAAAACATAAAGATGACGTTATTGTTCATACCTAATATAATAAAATTTAAAAATAGATATGTTTATATTATAAAAATTAGTCAAAAATATCATAATATAGCTGTAATTTTAGTTTAATTTAAAGTTGCTTCTTAATAACGTTCTTTTAACATAATATACTTTATACAATTCTATATAAGATACAAAGGAAATTATAAAAAAATATTCAGTAGAAAAAAAATTATAAAAGTTTAAAAAAATGTCCGGTTACTTTTTAAACACCCTGTATATTATAATATTATATTAGTAATTTTTTTTTTTTAAAATAAGGCCTATAAAGGCTTTTATAGGCTTTTATAGGCTTACAATTATGCTTATAAGGGCTTAAAAGGGCTATTACGCTTAATGTAAAATAACATATATTATTATTATAGGGTTGAATTAAGGCTGAAAAAAGGCCAAATAAATAAAAATAAGTACTACTGAAATAAACTATTAAAAATTTATAAAAGCGTTTATAGGCTAACATAGGCTTATTAGCGTATATATTTTATTTTTAGCAAAAATAAGCCTTAATTTATAATATTTTATTTATTTTTTTTTTTAAGATATTTTTTAGATTCAATTTAAATATATTATATTAAATAACAAACTATTTAAATTAAAGAAAATTTATTTTCACAAATATTATTATTATTACATAATGAAAAAAAAATAAAAATATGATATTATTCTTGACTAGAAACAAAAGAATCATCTTGATTTGTATCCTCAGTATATGCTTGAGAAATTTCAGAATCAATATTATGTTGAGAGGATTGTGAAGTATTTTGTGAAGTATTTAAATTTCTAGGAGACTTTGGAGATGAAAATTGTGAGAAGCTTAAATTTTTAGGAGATTTTGATAATGACGATTGGGAGGAACTTAAATTTTTAGAGGATTTTGATGATGATGCATCTGAAAGATTTACATCTTCAGGAGTTTTTGATAACATAACTTCTTCATTATTTTTTGAATCGGATGTGTTTGCCCTCGGTCTTCTTCCTCTTCTTGGACGCTCTTCCTTAGGACGATCCCTTAAGGCAATGAAAACTTTCAAGTGTCTGTTGATATTATTATAAGCTGACTGTCTTGTGATGTTCGGCATTTTACATTTAGTAAAGTCGCGTAAGACTTTTAGGATTCGTTCTAAAAGAATTGATTGCTTATAATAACCCAGATTTTCGTAATTACACCTTAAGGCCACACGTCTGTAAAGTTTGCCAACTTGGTGTGATATAGAATTCTTTATCTTGCTTACAAGAGCAACATTATCAGAATCTTCCGCGCATTCATAAGATTTTACGGCTTCGTATGAGTTCCTGACCTCCTCGTCTACATTGAAAATATAATGGATTACAACACAAAGGTCAATCTTTGCATTGGTATAGCCTACATTACTTAAAGAAGCCTCTGAGAACCCTGTCAAACTCAATGCAGATTTGCTCAATATTAAGTACGTTGACGTTTTAGTAGACGAATTATAAATCTCTCTAAAGCTGGTGTTCTTTATCATAGGGTTATTAAGTAAATCCTTGTCATGTTCCAAACTTTGAGCAACCTTAGGAGAGATCTTGTAAAACAGCTCCTTCCTTACAGTACTCATGACCTCCATAGTTTCTGGAAGAGAAATGGATTCTCCCTCATTACAAGATATTATGATATTAATCTTCTTACTTCCTTTATCATGAACAATATTTTCTACTGTCAAGTCACCCAAGTTCGTATAGATATCCAATAATATCTTAAATTTTGAGTCCAATGTAGAATTAGAGAAGAAGAATCTGCAGTTTATCATATCCTTACTGTATTCATAATAAGGGTATTTTTTGGGGGGCTCCTCGCTGCTGTCTACGCCTGATTTTCTAATTAAACCGCTTTTTAAGGTTTGTAGGCTTTTTTTAGTCTTTTTAGATTCAGCTGAACCACTAGAATTTATAATTTTACAAGACTTTTCTGAATTTTCTGAATCATCGTCCGAAATCAATTGATAAGATCCAGCACTAGAGTTTATCTTAATCATGGATTGGATTAGAGGCTGATTCTAAAAATATGTTATTTATTATAGTTAAATCTTAACTTACAATTCCTTCTTCATATGATTCAGTTTCAATGTACTTAACGAAAAACATATCCAAAAAGTAGGACGTTTTCTGTACTAATTCTAATTCATATCCATACTTATCCTTATCCTCCATCTGATTTATAATAAATTGGTATATTTCTTTGATTGATTTGTCGAAACAGAATGACAATCCTTCGAAGCATGTATCGAAATTTATTAAATATTCTCCAAAGAAATTTTCAAGAATACTTATATTGTTCTTTGTTTCCTTTAAGTCTCTAAACAGGAATTCATATACTCCTTCACGAATTTTAACACGATCATTAAATGTAAATTGATCGTTTACAAATAATTTCAAAATTTTAGGTAACTCTTCCATTTTTATGTAAAATAAAAAGCCAAAAAAGCCTACTGGACTTGATATATCAAAATTGTAGTAGAGATTACGGAGGTTTCTGGCCCACAATTGTTTATCAATTAAAGTATTGTAACTCTCCTTAATTATATAAGTGGGGATGTGGATTGTAAACAAAAAATCCTTGAAATAGGTAGATGTCGTTATATTCAACATATAACTTTCTTCATTGATGTTACCACACCCAGTCAAGTCCTTCCCGTAAGATTTAATACTAAGTCTTAACTTCCTAACTATTTTTTTAACTTGTTTATCGTTCAGACAAAGGAGAGTTCTTATAATACTGATTTTCAAGTAGGGAGTAAGACTGCAGTATGTTTTGTCCTCATTTATTAAACTTAAAAACTTATCGATAAAATCATCATTATCAGCATTGCTTCTTACTGAATCAAAAAGGACACCTTTACAAGTTTCATAATCAATATTAGTTATATTTACTTCACTTAATACATTGTTGAAGAAATCCAATATAAATTTCGGGTTAATGGCCCATATTGAAGAAACGATGTGGTTAACAGCTTTCATCATGCCAATAAAAGGCTTATCCACAAAAGAATTTGAAATTCTCGCGACAGTTGTAAATTCATCAAATTCTGAAGATTTGCACTTAGGATACATTTTTTGAAACAAAATCTAAAAATAAAAAAAAAAAAATTAATATTATATATGGCAAAAAATTATAATAATATTAAGTAAAACGTAATATAGAAAATTTGAAAATATGGTTAGATAAAAAAATTTTTTATACCGGTTTGATGTGTATTTTAACATATACAGGTTGTTCAAAAAGTAACCCGTCAATTTTTTAAACTTTTTTTCTACTGGATATTTTTTTATAATTTTTTTTGTATTTTGTGTAGAATTGTATAAAGTATAATATATTAAAAAAACGTTGTTAAGAAACAACTTTAAACTGAAGTAAAATTACAGCTATATTATGATATTTTTACTTATTTTTATAATATAAACATATTTATTTTTAAATTTTATTATATTAGGTATGAACAATAACGTCATCTTTATGTTTTCCAGGTAATTGGAAACATTTTTGTTAATTTTAAGAAACACTTTTTACAACTTTTTTTTGGAGTATCTTATTTTATGTATGCAATTTTTTTTTAATATTATTTTTAACATTACCTAATGTTTTTGACTAATTTATAAAAAATCAAACGCAGATATCTAACAATCGCAATAATCAATTAATATCTCTTTTTTTAGATATTAGTTTGTTATCAAAAAATTAATTTTTATAAAAAATAGTTTCTTTAGCTATATTTACAACTATTTACTGTAACTGTTTTACCATTTTAATCTTCAAAAATATTGACCAGTAATTCATTTTGATGTAGTACTACACCATACAGTTACACAACTAATTTATAAGTATTAAAATTAATAGATAGATGAAACAATATACAGGGTGTTCCAAAAGTAACTACTGTACTTTTTGTATTAATAACTCTTTTGTTAATTAATGGATTTAAGTGATATTAGATTTATTTTATAGACGACAAATCCGGAAATCAGAAAATATAAATATTATAAACAAATTCTATTTTTTTCTGGAGTTATAGGTTTCTAAAAAAAGGGTTAGTTTTTACCATATTTGTGTATATAACTTTTTTATATGACAAGCTATAATTATGATTATTGCTGATAAATGTTTATTAAGTAAATGGCTATCAGTGATGATAATATCAATTTTAATTATTTTTATTAACTAATAAAAAAATGAAAAATTGTCGATTTTTATCAATTTTTCACTATTTTTGGACAATAACTACTTTTTAAATATTTTTATCAAATAATTTAATTAATATTCTGATAAAGTAAATGATTTTATATCGAATGACTATAATAACATAAATTTCTATAAACGATGAAAAAAGTTATGATTACTTAAATTTTGTCAATTTCATATTTCTAATGTACACATAGCATAACTTTTTTTTAAATTTTCTAATGTTATTGTCATAAGAAAATTTTTTTTTGTAAAAATAACTATTACAAAACATTTAATTTATAAAAAATTAACTACTTTTTTTAATATTATTACTTTTTTGATGTATTATCAGTATGTTACAATGTATGAATTATGACAAACACTAAAAAACTTATGTAAATCAATGTTATTACCCATAAAAGGTAGTAAATCTTTCTTTTAACAATTGTTTAAGCAAAAATTTTTTTTTGAAATAAAAATAAAATTTAATATAAAATTAAAAAAATAATATCTTAAATATAAATTTTTTAAAGTTTCATAAGTTTAATAATGCTACAAAATAAAAACAAAAGAAATTTTCTTATCATTAAAAAAAATTTTGTAAAATTTTGTAAAATTGACAAGTATTAAGTAATCATAACTTTTTTCATCGTTTATAGAAATTTATGTAATTATAGTCATTCGATAGAGAATCATTTACTCTATTAGAATTTCTACTAATCCATTTAAAGAAATAGTTAATTGATAAGTTACAATTTGAAAATGATGAAAAATCGATAAAAATCGACAATTTTTCATTTTTTTATTAGTTAATAAAAATAATTAAAATTGATATTATCATCACTGATAGCCATTTACTTAATAAACATTTATCAGCAATAATCATAATTATAGCTTGTCATATAAAAAAGTTATATACACAAATATGGTAAAAACTAACCCTTTGTTCAGAAGCCTATAACTCCAGAAGAAAATAGAATTTTTTTTATAATATTTATATTTTCTGATTTCCGGATTTGTCGTCTATAAAATAAATTTAATATCATTTAAATCCATAAATAAATAAAAGAGTTATTAATAAAAAAAAAGTACAGTATTTATTTTTGAAACACCTTGTATATATTTTTTTTAATCATTTTAAAACATACAAAAAAATACCTTTTAAACTTATTGCGTTTAAATAATTTGTTATCAATATAAATTTCTTTTTTTATTACATCTTTATTTTCTTGTTGGATTAAAACTAAATAAAATGTCAGATAGAGTACAAAAATTAAATCAGGTTTTGTTGTAGATGATCAAACATTTCAATTCTATACCCAGTCCAATAATATAGTTAACATGCATATTTTTAATACACTTAGACAAAATAAAGATAATAACACTTCACTATTGTTAAAAATCAAATAGCAAAATCACAAATTTGTTTAGTGAAATGTATATATTTTTTTATGTAAAAAAAAATCAATTATGCAATACTTAAAAAATGCAAAAAATGTCTTATTGACCGTTTAACAGTACATATCGTTATGCTGTTTTGCGTTCGTTTCGTAATGATGCCAGATAGAATGTCTTTGTAAATCTTTGTTAAGTATAAATTATTATAACGGAAATCTATAATACAATAATAAATATGGCATCATTGTAATAGGTCTAAGAATATTGACCAGATATTATATTAAAATAATCCTATTAATGTCACTGTTGATCTATCTCATAATAAAAGGTCACCAGATGTTTATTAAAATAGGAGGAGTCTTATAGTATATAAAGAATGAAATATATTCATTTTCTTCAGAGATTGGCAAGTCCAATCTCGAGAGACTAGTACCTCTGGTCTCGGGAGACTGATTAAGTTCGGTTTCCTTTAAAAGCTAGTTCCAGTTCCAGTTTCCGTCATCCAGTTATACAAGAATAGGGTGTTCAAGTCGTCCCCTTTAAGTACTTGAGAAGACTAACCTCTCATAATGGTCTCCATTCATATTCTACGTACGATACATTGTATGTGGAAGCCAAGTCTATTTCATAAAGACTTGAAGATCGGACTTATTATGGTCTGATATTAAGATGGTATATTCAAATACCGTCGTCAAGCTTCTTCTATATAAGCTTGATTTGATTCTTCTAAAGAGGAATCTTAAGACGGTAATAATAATATCAACGTAGACTATAATTATGGTCTGCAATAGTTCGTTATATAATGGAACTATATTGATAAAATCGAATGAACGTCATGTTAATGTTCGATTACATATACGTATTCATATGTATACTTCAGATCATTATATATGAAGATCTGATAAGAAGTCTCTCAATGGAATGGACATCTGAAGGACTGATGCTGTAATTATGCAGGATAAGAAGAAGAATTGAATACAGCAATAAGAATATTAATAATAAATAATTTAAAGAATGATATTTGTTATTATTTATGTTTTATTTTAATAAATAAAATTTAATAATAATCGTGTGTTATTTATTTTAATATATTTATACATTAATATTTAGGATAGGACTCGGTAAAGAACGAGGTATGGAATCAGCTAGCTAAATGTTCCATTTGGAATGTTTAGTAGCAGTGTCTTGACCGCTACCAAGACGGTACCTCGAACTTCACCAAAGTAGGAGGAAGTTTTTAGGGTTTTGACACCTTTTCTTTTTTTGTGAAGATAAAAATGAATGAATGTGATTTGTTACCTGCTTTAGAAATGAAAAAAAAGAGGATTTGGAAAATATTGAAGAAATTATTGAAAGTTTTTTTAATGAACAAAATTGTTTAAATAGGGAGTATGCTTTAATTAAAAAATTACTGTATGATAAAATAAAATTTAAAGAAGTATTGACTGAGTTTTATGAAAAGCTTAAAAGATTAACTGATGATGCAAAAAAGTAAAAAGATAATTTTTTTATATATTAAATTCATGTATGTTTTTAATTTTAATTTTTATGTATTAATATTATTTATTTTTTACAGATTTACAGGATTCAAAAAAGATGAATTAATTTGGACCGGTTTTAATAAGTTAGCAATAACACAGGGTGAAAAAAAAATGAATGAAAAATTACTGGATGAAGAAAATAATCGAATTTTTAATTTGTTTTTATGTATGTTTCATAATATTTTTTTTTTTACTTTATAGATATAAATTTTTTTAGATAAAGAAAAATGTGTGAATGAGAGAAGTCTTTTTAAATAGAAAATACCAGGTGTACAAGTATGAAATGAGGATTTAAAAAACAGATAGCGCACCAATGCAATATGCAGTAAAAGGAATTAGCATATATGCAATTTTGTTGTAGGATCAACGAGTATTAAGCGCGCATAAGTGATAAATTGAAAAAAACGTTTGCGAACTATCATTTCATTGTTTAAATATGTCAAATTTTGTTTCAAATAAAGAGCAATTGCGGACAGCATTGATTTTTTGTTTTCATTTGGAGAAAATTGCTGCTGAATCATACCAATTGTTTCAAGAAACTTATGGTGAACGTGTTCCATTGCAAGATACGTGCGAACAATGGTTTCGGCGCTTTAAAAGTGGTGATTTTGATGTTACTGACAAGAAACACGGAAAACCACCAAAAAAATACGAAGATTCAGAATTGCAAGCATTGCTGTACGAAGACGATGCACAAACACAAAAACAACTCGCAAAGCAATTAAGCGTGAGTCAACAAACCTTTTCCAATCGTCTACAAGAGATGGGAAAAATTCAGAAGGTAGGCAGATAAGTGCCACATGAGTTGAACGAAAGGGAGATGGAGAGACGCAAAAACACATGTGAAATTTTGCTTTAACGATATAGAAAAAAGTCGTTTTTGCATCGTATTGTTACTGGGGATAAAAAGTGGATTTATTTTGAGAATTCCAAACGCAAAAGATTATGAGTAGATCCAGGAGCACCATCCACATCGAGCACAAGACCGAATCGCTTTGGCATGAAAACAATGCTTTGTGTTTGGTGGGATCAGAAGAGTATAGTATATTATAAGCTGTTAAAGCCAGGTGAAACAATTAATGCCAAACGCTACCAACAGCAATTGATCGATTTGGGCCGTTTGTTGCTCAGTAAACGACCAGAATATCAACAAAGACAGCACAAAGTCATTCTTTTTCATGACAATGCTCCGTCACATAAGACAAAACTGGTTCACGACACGTTAGAAGCGCTAAAGTGGGAAGTGTTACCACATGCGGCTTACTCACCAGACTTGGCTCTTTTTGATTACCATTTGTTTGCATCGATGGGTCACGCACTTGCGGAGCAGCGCTTTTGTTCGTACGAAGATGTTAAAAAATGACTTGATGAATGGTTCGCGGCAAAAGAGAAAGATTTTAAGTGGCGTGGTATTCACAAATTACCCGAAAGATGAGAAAAATGTGTAACTAGTGATGAAGCATACTTTGAATAAACCACTTTTTACCATTCTTTTGAATATAAAGTGTTTTTTTTGAAAAAAAAATCCGCATTTCATACTTGTACACCTGGTATGTTTGTTAATCATGTAAATTTTTTTTAAATATTTGTTTTGTTCTAAACTTTTTAATTAATTTTTTTAATACATATCTACAATGTGTATAAAAATTAACCCGGCAGTTTTTATAACTTTTATAACTTTTTTTCTACTTAATATTTTTTAATGATTTTTTTTATCCTTTAGAGAATTGTTTAAAATATAATTTATTACAAGAACGTTCTTAAAAAAAAACTTAAAACTAAATTAATTATACAGCTAAATTATGATATTTATATTAATTTTTTTAATATAAATATCTTTATTTTTAAATTTTATTAAATTAGGTATAAACAATAACGTCATATTAATGTTTTCCACGTAGTTGGAAACAGTAGAAGAAATAATATCAAAAATAATAATTTAAAAATTAGTAAATTCAACAATTTTTATGTTAAAATATTCTCTTAAAAATTTTTCAAATAAAGTCATTTTTTACAAAAAAAATTGCTTTTAAACTACTAAAAGATAAAAATCAGAAACATTTTAATAGTTTAAAAAATGTATTTTTAAAAATATTTTTAAAAAAATTTTAAATGTTTCATTTTTTATTAATTGTTTACATTAAAAAAATCTTTAGTATTGTTTATATAATTCTATACATAATTCTCTGTAAGATGAAAAAAATTCATAAAAAAATATTAAGTAGTAAAAAGTTATTAAAGTTTAGAAAATTGCCGGGTTTATTTTTATACACCCTGTACATTTAATATAACATTGTTAGTCTCAATATCTGTTTCCATAGAAACATACATCAAATTATCAGAACAGTCATATTTTAAAAGTTTTTTTATTTCACCATCAAAGTATATAATACCCTTCTTATTATTTTGTAAAAACTCGAAATTAACAAGATTATCACCACCGATAATCATATTACATTTCAAAGAATTCATTGCCTCTGAATCTCTTACCACATCGAATTTAAATTTGAATAATGTTCTAGCAACATTGAATCTCAAACATAATTCAACAGCTCCTACAATTTCTATGCAATTTAAATCAGAAACTTTGCCCTAATGTACAACAGAATCACACAGTTCCATTTTTACACCCCACTTTTCTATAAGTAAATAAGAATCATAATCAATTATTATACTACACAGAAAAATTAATCGTGACGTTGCACTCCGTGACAACATGTATGGATTATAACACTCGTTTTTCCGTACGTTTTTTTCCTGCAAAAAAAATCTCCTGTGTTCAATGTCACGGAAAAAATATTTTTAAGATAAAAAAAAAAATTAATAAAAATATAGATAGCAAGACATATTTTCTAAAATTATTTTTTTTTAAAATGTCCCGCAAACGCAGGAATTCTGTTGGCGTCACTAAAGAAAAAAGACAAAATGTCACGATTAATTTTTCTGTGTATCTGCACCATTGTCAACAAAACAAATTTTCATTTCTCCCATAAGCATAGCCTGAATATATATCTTATTATGTGACTGTTTGGACATACTGGCTATTTGATTCATTACTTTCTTACAATCTCTTTTAGTGTGACCTTCTGATCCACACTTTCAACATTTCTTGACGTTGTTTCTAAATTCTTTATCCTCACCATATCTTGTCTTATACAATGCTCTACCAATTTTATTTCGTTTCTCTCTGGCAACTATCATTTCTAACACTTCTTGGAGATTCCACTTAGCATTATTTTCACAAGCTGTAAGATAACTAGAACCAAACTTGATACAAAGTTCACTAGTAATCATCTTACATCTCTCATCATATTTCATATCAGAATACAACAACTCAGCGACTTTAATAATTTCATTGCCAAATTCTTCAACATTTTATAGTCATTCCTATGTAAAAAAGCCAATTTCATTTTCAAAGAAACATTATTCATATTTCTTTTACAATATAATTCATTTAGAGTCTCAACAAGGCAACTATAATTGTCAAAATCAACATCTGACATAAAAGATAACCGAGAAATCACAGCCTCATTCAACTTAGTCACAAGTAATTTTGCCTTAATTTTTTGATCCAACTTATTATTCATTAATATTAAACTAACGGCAACATCAACTCTCTTTAGGAAACTGTGGAAATCTTCTTCTTTAAAATCTTCAATAATATTCAAACTTCCATAATTGAAATTATTCATGGTCTTCTCTTTCCACAATTCTATCAAAAATTCTTCAAGATTATTAATAACAAATTTTTTTTAAAATCCGAATCCTGATTTTTCAAAAACAATTGACAAAAACTTCCACTCTTTTTATCAATGAACGTTATCGCCTTGAGATTCTTTTCTATTAAACTTGTAACAGTATCCTTAAAGACTTCAAACTTTTTTCCTTGAAGTTTCGTCCGGCAAACCTTTTCCAAATTCCTTCAAATATTTGTACATATAAGGTTGTAGATTTCTTTTGTTCAGTAAATTTAAGAGGTTATTGGCGCCGCTTAATACAATATTAAGAATTTGATAATCTTATTTAAGAAAAAAATATCTTATTATCAATTTTTACACAATTTTATAATATTTTACAATAGAAGAAATTATCATTATTTATTTATTTATTCTAATATCTACTTTCCTCTAATAATTAAATCTTTTAGAATTTTTCCAGTAAAAAATTCACAATATTTTTCAAATGGAATTGCATGTGGGATTCCATTTATACATTCCAAAGTAATTTTCTTAATATTTTCTTGAAAAGTTCCTCTTTTGGTTATCCAATAAAAATGATATAATGTTTTCTAATAAAAAAAATGAATAAAAATAAAAATAAAAACTTACAATTATATCATATTCTTTTTTTAAGTTTTTATTCTTTCCATATATCCTAAAAACTTCCTCCTACTTTGGTGAAGTTCGAGGTACCGTCTTGGTAGCGGTCAAGACACTGCTACTAAACATTCCAAATGGAACATTTAGCTAGCTGATTCCATACCTCGTTCTTTACCGAGTCCTATCCTAAATATTAATGTATAAATAAATTAAAATAAATAACACACGATTATTATTAAATTTTATTTATTAAAATAAAACATAAATAATAACAAATATCATTCTTTAAATTATTTATTATTAATATTCTTATTGCTGTATTCAATTCTTCTTCTTATCCTGCGTAATTACAGCATCAGTCCTTCAGATGTCCATTTCATTGAGAGACTTCTTTATCAGATCTTCATATATAATGATCTGAAGTATACATATGAATACGTATATGTAATCGAACATTAACATGACGTTCATTCGATTTTATCAATATAGTTCCATTACATAGAGAACTATTGCAGACCATAATTATAGTCCACGTTGATATTATTATTACCGTCTTAAGATTCCTCTTTTAGAAGAATCAAATCAAGCTTATATAGAAGAAGCTTGACGACGGTATTTGAATATACCATCTTAATATCAGACCATAATAAGTCCGATCTTCAAGTCTTTATGAAATAGACTTGGCTTCCACATACAATGTATCGTACGTAGAATATGAATGGAGACCATTATGAGAGGTTAGTCTTCTCAAGTACTTAAAGGGGACGACTTGAACACCCTATTCTTGTATAACTGGATGACGGAAACTGGAACTGGAACTAGCTTTTAAAGGAAACCGAACTTAATCAGTCTCCCGAGACCAGAGGTACTAGTCTCTCGAGATTGGACTTGCCAATCTCTGAAGAAAATGAATATATTTCATTCTTTATATACTATAAGACTCCTCCTATTTTAATAAACATCTGGTGACCTTTTATTATGAGATAGATCAACAGTGACATTAATAGGATTATTTTAATATAATATCTGGTCAATATTCTTAGACTTATTACAATGATGCCATATTTATTATTGTATTATGGATTTCCGTTATAATAATTTATACTTAACAAAGATTTACAAAGACATTCTATCTGGCATCATTACGATATTTTTAATAAATTTAAAAAAATTGCATGCAGGACATTCTCATTGATTGCACCATAGTTATAAATTTCGTCGAATAACAACTTTTCTCTTATGACATCCAAGTTGTCATATAGAAATTTTTTACTTAAAATTGTTCCAACATCCATAAAAATTTTTGAAGGAGAATTCATATTAATATAATCAACATCTGTTAATTTGAATTTCTTATATGGAACAATGTTATAGATAATTTTGGCATTAATATTTTGTACCTCAAATTGTTTAGAACAAATTTTTTGGCCTTTTACAATGCTGGTGAGTAATGGAGATAAGTTGTTTATTGTTCTGTTGGAGACATCGTTAATTGTTGTTTTGAAGTCATCTTGTATATCATTTTAAGCCTCATCCAACTCATTTATATTCTGTATGATCTTTTCCCTTAGTTCAGAAGAATTGTTGAACTTGTTAATAAGTGATTTAATATCACTTTCCAATTCATTCTTAACATCATCCTCTAAATTTATTGAAGATAATGATTCTTTGAGTTTTATCAACTCATCAAGTACTGGAGAATTTATTGATGGAATAGTAACATTAGATGTTTGCTCCATGATAACTTAAACGCAAAAAAAATAGAAAAATGAAAAATATTCTGAAATATTGTATTATTGTATTATAAAAAAAATGATCTAAAAAGATATGAAATAATAAATCTTAATAGGAAAAAAAAATGCTAATAGAAAAAAAGAATAAATCCTAATAGAAAAAAAATGCTAATAGAAAAAAAGAAATACTAATAAAAAAAAAGTGTTAATTCTCAATGAAAAGAAAAAATCTCAATAGATAGAAAAGTAACACACAGAGAAAAAACAATCATTTTCTGTCCTGTCATTTTTAATATTCAAAATTGAATAAAAAGGACTACCCTAAAGTATTAATGCATTTTTTAAAATTTCAATAATTTTTTTCTACTTGATATTTTTCATGATTTTTTTTATTCGATAGCGAGTCACCTAAAAAATTATATTAATATCATGAAAATATGTTTTTCATTTAAACAAATGAGAAAAATAAAACAACTAAAATGTTTTCAATTCTATTGTGTTTACATCTCAATCAAACAACAGAAAGATAATTTTTTTAATTAAGGAAAATTTGTTTTTTAATTTTTTCATTAGACGGAAAATGATCATTGGGCAAAAATGTGTTATAGAATGGAAAATGATCGTTTTTCCTCTGTGTGTAAAGATGAATTTATTGAATAAGAAAGAGTAAAATAAAACAACATTAAAACAATATACCAAACATTTGTTTGATAACGTTATTATTAATACAAAATTTACTTGAGTTTGTTTAATTTTCAACATATATCAAGAAAATATTAAAAAATTTATTGAAACATTATTCAGTGGATCTCTCTCCATTACGTAACTATGTAAGATGTCACAATTTTAAAACGATATATTAAAATATGATACAACAATTATATCTGATAAAATAACACTATCAGATTTTTTTAAAAATGATTTAAACTGCTTCAAACGGAAGAGAATTTCTATAACTTCTATGTTATATTAAATGAATCCAATCTATGATTTTTTTTATAATTTAAAAAGAGAGAATTAAATATAGTAAATTACTTAGATGATATTGATGAAATCAAACAAACTTTGGAAATATTAATTGATAGCGAATTCTTTACGGATAATTTTTCAAATGTAAATAATATTTATATTTTATTCAATTTTTTTAATTTTAGGAATCAATAAACGAAAATAATGAAAATGAATCAAATGATAGTCCACACAAAAAAATTCCATCATTTTGTTCCCTATTTAATCATTTTGTTCCCTTTTTTAATAAAATATGTAAAAAACAAAATTTTCTAAAATTTTATAATTTTTTTACTAATGTTAAAAAAATGTTATTAAGATGATCTACCTAAGCAGCAAAAACAATGACTGAACAAAATAAAAAAATATAAAATTACTACCATGAATTTCTTGTAAAAAGTCTTAACTACTAGATGGTATATTAATCATATTCAAAGATTAGCTACCGGTTTGGGAAAATGAAAAACCCATAAAAAGAGGTAAACAAAGGCCAAAAAAAAAAAATGTTTTTGGTTAAAGAACCAGGTGTTAATTTAAAAATTTACTACAGTTTTTTTTAAAAAAAGTTTTTTTTATGCAATAGCCTTTCCCTAAGGCTATATTAATGAGTTTAGCTGAGAAATCCATAGCATAAAACTGTTTATTAATAAAAACTACATTATTTTTATAATAAAAATACAATTATAATTATAATTTTAAATATTTATTATTTAAATATTACATTTTAATAAATTTTTTTCTAAATTTTTTTATTTTCATTAAAATCATTAAAGTTAAAATTTTTTATTTTAAATAAAAGTATTGAAAAAAAACTTTTAAATAATGCAATTTAGGATTATTATATATTATTATATTTATATTTAAAAATTTATTTATGTGACATTTCATGTGAATTAAATAATGATAATAATTATTTAAGAAATAATATAGTCGAAGAAGAAGTTATTGATAAAAATACATCTACAGTAGAACAACCAAATATAAAAAAATAGGAATTAATAGATTCATTATTACTTGATTTTGTATCAAAAAATAATGCAAGTGATTTATTTTATAATAATGATTTTAATTTGTTTAAAAATATTCTTCAAACAATGGAAAACAAGGATTCAATTGATATTTTTAATCAATGTCAATTTAAAAATATTATTTGTTCTAAAAATGAACACGTTTATGATAAATGTTTATTAAAAACTGTTGAAAAAAAAAATTAAAATTTGTAAAAAAAGAAAATTAAATAATGAAATTATTGATAGTAATAATATTAACAATGAAAAGTTATTAGAAATGAAAAAATATTATGTTTATCATACGGATTTGAATAAAGATAATGAAAAATATATTGGTAATTTTTATAATTTACTTGACAAAAATAGTAAATATTTAAAAATAGTATTGTTTTTTGATGATATATGTGCAAATAATTTGTGTACAGGGCATACTAGAAATGGAAATATATGCCATAGTGGTTATAAAATTATTCTTAATAATAGTAAGTTTCTCTTAATATTGATTTTAAACATTTTATTTATTTAAAATTAATATATTTTTTATTTATTTACGCTTTTCAAGTTTTAAATTAAGATAATTAACTAGCCTTCTAAATTAAATATCAAAGCAAAACCAATGTTTAAAAAAAATTTTTTATTTTAATGATATTTTTTTTACAGACACCGAAAACTTTTTTAATAGTATGTCAAAAATTGTACATTACAAAACATTTTCTTTAGCTATGTCTAAAGATTGTAAAAGTGATAACTATGAATTATATGTAAATTTTGTTATATCTCAATTTGAAAATAGAAGTATTATGTTGAAAAATAAGGAATATTTCTTAAAAATACATTGTATTATTGGTATGTTCAACAAAAAACGGCATATAAAGTTTTTAAAACAATATATTTAAACTATAAAGTTTTTTTAAAAAAATTTTTTTAAATTTTGTTTTGAAACATCTTAATTTAATGATTTTATTTAAAAGTATTGGATTTCAAATAGCTTTACAGAAATATAGGCTTAAAAATATTTTATTAAAATGAATCCTCTTATATTTCTAAAATTTACAATAATTAAAAAATATATTTATTTTTGATTATAAAATTTTTTTGTGAAAATAAATTAAATTATTCATTGTAATAATGAACCAAAATTGATGATTAAAAAGTTGTCTTAGTTTCTACTATGAAACTTTTTTTGATTCTTATATATTTTAAATTAATATCTTTATTTTGTTCTAACTATTTGCAATAAATCTTAAAAATTTTATTTTTGAATATTAAAATTGATACTTTTTAAAAATTTTTGTTTATAAAATATAGAAGCTTTATCTACATATAAAATAATAAATTATAAATTTATTCAGGTGATCAACTTGTTTTACAATTAATGTTTAAACAGATACAAAACTACAGATCAAAAGGAAACATAAATGCCTGTCGTGCATGCACTTTATTATCATATGAATATGAAAACAATATTATTTGTTCTAATTCTAGGAAATTCCTAAAAGTAAGTTTGTTTTTAAAAATAAAGGGTGTCCCAAAAGTAGTGTCACATTTAAAAAAAGTGGAAACTTTTTTAATGTTTTACTTATTTTTACTTTTTTATATAGAAAACAATTTCTTTATAATATTAATAAAATTTGTTAAGTGATTCTTTATCAGATAAAAAAAGTCATAAAACAATATCAAATAGAAAAAAAATTATTTAATTTTTTTTAAATGTTTTTGAAGATGTAAGTGGTAATGCATAAAAAATTAGAATATTACAAGCATTCGTATTTATGCCAACTAATGTTCCACTGGTAGTTATTAAAAAATTAAATTCATTTTCATTAAACATATTTAAATTTTCCTTTTTTTTTCTTCATTTATATTAAAAGTAAACTCCAGACAACTGTAACCTTTTTTTTCATAAATTTCTTTGTAATAAGGAACATCAGACAATTTTCTTATAATAATGATTCTTTTAAATGCATCCATCGTCTTTACATTTTTTTTAATAATATCTAATCTGTTGACTGAATCTTCTATAACACAGTTACTAATTAAATCATCATTTGTAATATTAAATAATGTAATTTTGCTTTGATAGCAAGTCATTTTTATCATGGCATATGTTGTTGGATGAAGTTCACTTATTATAAAATGTTTTATAAATTTATTTATTGTTGCTGATAAAACCACTTTTGTACAATTTTTTATCAGTGCTAATTTACTGTATATTTTTAAGTAATCATCTCTATAAGATTCGTCACATTGTAATGGAATGTGGCATTCATCAATAACAATTCTACTAATGATATTATTTTTAGTTAATATTTCAATAAGCAATTGTACAATATCTTTAGAGAAATATTCTAGTGTCATTATTAATACATTATTCTCAAATGCAAAATTATTTGGATCATCTATTCCCAATTTTATGGCATTATCAATTGTTGTTTTTTTCTCTAATGAATTTAAAATTAAATAAGTTATATTAGCTAACTTTAACTTTTCAGCAAATTGATAAATTAATGCATTAGTAGGCAAAATGATTATTGAACATTTGTTTATCTCTAAAATTATCGGTTCAAAAAAACAAATGCTTTTACCAATACTAGCCAAACCGTTTATAAAAATTAAATCATAATATTAAAATTCATATAAAAAAGAGTTTAATTTACCTTCATACAAAATACTACATCCTACTTTTTGAAAATTATTTTAAAATGATTTGTAATTAAAAGCATAAGGAAGCATACTTTCCACATTATTTGCTTGATCATTAGTTTCCTTTTTGAATTTATTTATTAAATTCTTAATTAAATTATCAGAACGGATAATAGCTTGATTAAAACTCATGAGTATTTCTTTAGAAGTAATTATTAATAAAATTGAAAATATAAAATTATTTAATAAAATTTCAAATACCAATTAGTTTATATATACAGGGTGTTCAAAAAGTAACCCGTCAATTTTTTAAACTTTAATAACATATTTTCTACTTAATATTTTTTAATGATTTTTTTTATCTTATAGAGAATTATCTATAGAATAATATAAACAATTTTTAAAATTTTTTTTAATATAAACAATCGATGAAAAATGTAAACATTTAAAATTTTTTCACTTTTTTTTAAAGTATTTTTAAAAAATACAATTTTCAAACTATTTAAATGTTTCTTATTTTTATCTTTTAATAGTTTAAAAACATTTTTTTATGTAAAAAATGACTGTATTTAAAAAAATTTTTAGGAGAATATTTTAACATAAAAATTGTTAAATTTACTAGTTTTAAAATTATAATTTTTTATATTGTTTCTTCTATTTCATAATTTTAATACTCATAAATTAGTTGACTAACTGTATGGCATAGTACTACATAAAAATGAATTGTTAAACAATACTTTTGAAGATTGAAATGGTAAAACAGTTACAGTAATTAGTTTTACATATAGCTGAAGGAATTTTTTTTTATAAAAATTAATTCTTGATAACAAACTAATATTTAAAAAAAGAGATATTAACCAATCATTGCGATTGTTAGATATCTGCATTTGATTTTTAAAAAATTAGTCAAAAACTTTAGATAATGTTAAAAACAATATTAAAAAAGAAATTGCATACATAAAACAAGTTACTTTAAAAAAAAGTTGTAAAAAGTGTATCTTAAAAGGAACAAAAATGTTTCAAATTACCTGGAAAACATTAAGATAACGTTATAGTTCATATCTAATAAAATAAAATTTAAAAATAAATATGTTTATATTATAAAAATTAATGTAAATATCACAATTTATCTGTATAATTAGTTTATTTTAAAGTTGTTTTTTAAGAACGTTCTTGTAATATATTATACTTTATACAATTCTTTATAAGATACAAAAAAAATTCTTACAAAATATCTAGTAGAAAAAAAGTTATTAAAGTTTAAAAAAATGTCCGATTACTTTTTGAACACCCTGTATACAGTCAACCCTCCTATAACGCGGTGAGTGCGTACCACGTTGTATGGAAACCGCGTTATAAGAAACTCGGATTTTATACTATAAACACAGATAATTGAAGCACGTTGTATGGAAACCGGCTTCCGCGTTTTATTGAAACCACGTTATAGGAAACTTGAAATTAGTACAAAACACATCATTCGTACCGCGTTATATAGAGGCCAAAAAATACAAGAGACAAAATAAATTTTTTTTATTGAATTGAAAAGAGTTTTTATAAGGCAATGATAAGATAGGAAACAAATAAAAACAACAAAACTGTTTTTCAATAATAAATAAAAGGCTTTTGTTAAATTATAAAAAATTTTAATATTCATCCTCGCTGTCAAATATGTCCTGTCCAAATCTTTCTTTTTTTAATGTTTTAATGTTTTCTTCAGTTATTTCTTTTTCACAATTGTTTTCGAATGTAGCTTTTTTTTCTAACTTTAGTAAAACCTCCCTTTAAGGAGCCAAACAATTTCTTAACTCTCTTTTAAATTTTGAGCTTTGAACCGTTGAATGATCAATATGAATAAAGTGAAGTTCTAATTTTTTAACTAAATTTAGCCCTTTTTTTACATAATGTAAATAAAAATTTGCCCCCTTTTCGTTTTCAACGTTTTCATTTACTAAAGCATTTGAGGTTGATGCATCGATTAATTCCATCAATTCTACCTCGTCTAAAGTTTCTTTCTCTAGGACTAAATCTCTCACTTCCTGATGGCTCACTAAAAACTCTTCATCGCTTAATTGAGAAGCCGTGTTTACTATTTCTGTGATCGGGAGTGAAATTGTAAATTCATCTTGCATTGCTTGAACCATTTGAAGTAAAAGAGGCTTCCAACACGCATTAAGCGTTGATGGTTTGATTTCTTCGCAAGCCGATGATACTGTTTTAATACAATCTAAAATTGTAATCTCACTCCACACTTGAGTGAGACTTTTTTCTACACTACTTTCTAATCTGTCGAAAATAGTTTGGAACAGTTGGCGAGTGTAATACAACTTAAAAGTCTGAATAATTCCTTGATCCAAAGGTTGTATTAGTGAAATGCAGTTTGGAGGAAGGAAGATAATTTTTACGTTTGGATGTTCCAGTTTAATTTTGTGACAACCAGCGTTATCAAGAACTAATAAAATTTTGAAATACAGATTTTTTTTCTTTGTAAAAATCTCGACTGCTGGGATAAAACAATTATAAAACCAGTCTTTAAATAAATCCTGAATCATCCACACTTTTTTATTTGACCTCTAGAATACAGGCAAGAGGGACTTATCAACATTTTTCATTACCTTGGGAGTTGAAGAACAATTAATTAACATTGGCTTTACCATGAGGCTTCCAGAAAGATTGCTGCACATATGAAGGGTAACCCTCTCTTTTGAAGGCCTAAACTCCTGAGCAAAACGTTGACTTTTTGAAATAAAGGTTCTGAAGGGTAATTTTTGCTAGTATAATGCCGTTTCATCGGCGTTAAAAATCTGGTCTGACGAGTAACCTCCTTTAACTATAATCCTAGATATATCATGCTTATAAGCTTCGGCTGCCTCTGCATCTGCTAAGGCCTGTTCGCCCTGAAACTTAATGTTATGCAGTGCGTATCTCTTTTTAAGCTTCTCAAACCATCCTTTACTAGCAAAAAAAAAAAATGATTTTTATGCTCCAAACCTATATTTTCACTATTCTTGATATGTTCATAAATTTTAATAGCTTTTTGTTTTATAAGATTACCACTCATTGGAATTTTTTTTGTTATACAATCTTCTATCCATATCATCAAAGCTTTTTCTTTTTTTACCATAATTGAATTCCGTGTGCGAGTGACACGTTTAGCACCTATTAGACAACCATCTTCTACAGTTTTCCTTATTTTATCTCCATTCTTTTTCATGGTACGAATGGTTGATTCATTCAACCCTGTTGCTTTTGCAACAGATGAAACTTTTTCCCCATTTTCTAATCTATTTAAGATTTGTATTTAATTTCAAGTGAAATAAACTTTCTTTTCAGTCCTTTCCTTTTTTCTTGTGTTTGTGAAATCATGAATTCTAGGGTTAAAAAAAACTTTATTATTATAAAATTAGAACAAAGTAAGTATAATTACCTGCAATATTGTGCAATGTTGTCTGGTATAAATCACAAATGATACGTTTGATTTCTCGAAGCAAATTTGTGCTTCTTGGATGTCGCTCGAAAGTGCCAGCAAAAAAAATTAGAAAGATTTTGTACCTGAAAACGTACAGTTAAAGAACTTTGAGAAATACAAGTCAAAATCGTAACCGGCTAAGATTTAAGCTTTAATGTTAATATAAACGTATCAGTTTGAAATTATACATTTGATGAGCTAAAAAAATTTGATAGAACGTTGTTGAATGTAAACCGCGTTATAGGAAAACCCCGCGTTAAAAAATGGCTGTCGCAATTTTAGAACCGCGTTATATGGAAATCGCGTTTTCTGAGTACCGCGTTATAGGAGGGTTAACTGTATGTGTAAATAATTTTTGTAAAGGCTATACTTAAAAATGGAAACATATTCATAGTGGTTGAATGTTACATTGTTAAGAAAATGTTTTCTTTTAGACATTTTTTACTCATATTTTCTTTTTTTTCTTTATTTGCTTTTTCATTTAGATTTTCAATCCATGAAATATAAACTAAAGATTTTTATTTTTTTTCTTTTGGTTTTTCATAATCTTTTATGTTTTCTTCTTTTTTTTATATAGTTTTACCATCTTCCAAATTTTTAAAAATCACTGGATCTATTGATCCCGAACGCATTATCTTGTTTTTAATTTTAAAATTTTTTAAAAAGTATTGCTCTATTTCATTTCATATTTTCCAACTTTCGAACAAGCGTTTAAATAAAAAAAACTTTTTAAGACTTTTTTTATCTAATTCAGAATTCTTTTAAGTATAATATTTGTTACAATATCTTAAAAAACAGCTTTAAATAAAAAACATTTTTAAAAAAAGTATTTACTTAGAAATTTTTTTCAGTACAACTTTTCTTATATATATAATGAAACTTACATACGAATCGAGGATCCTCTATTCCAAAAAGTTTTTCTAACTCTTCTTTATTTCTCTGATAGTACATTTTCTATTTTCTGAAATAATCAAAAAAAATAATAAATAAAATTGAAAAAAATTGAATTTTTATTAACAATTTATTAATAATTTTTTGCCTAATATAAAGTTATTATGATTCTAGTAAATTTTAGATTTAATTGGTCAAAAAAACAAACAAGAAATAAAATAACTTTTCATTAAACCAATAAAAAGATACTAATCTAAAAATAATATTTATTATTTATATCTTTTTTACTAAAAATTTAAAAAAATAATATTGTAATAATATATAAATTGTTATATATTAAAAAAAACGGCCTTCCAATTTCTACTGTATTCCTATTTTTACTGTGCCAAATTTTTGTTAACCTTCTGTAAATTGAATTTACCACATATCTATTATGTGCGCTGTATAACTATTTAGTGTAATCAACGTATTTATTATTTCATTTTTTAAATTAAGGATTTTTCTGCCACTTTGCTTTCTGAATAAATATAGTTTACTGATTGAAGAGGTTTTGTAAATCTTAAAGTTAGTGGTTAATTCGTTTCTAATTATCGTACCTAATTCACCTCCTTTAATTGTTAGTATAGATATCTTATTATTAAAAAAAAGTGCATCGCGACGTAATTAATTTTTGGAGCAAATGTGTTAGTTAGTAATTTAGTTACTATTCAATTTGGAACATTTACATTATTTATTTTGCGCATAAATTCTAATGTTACTTTTATAAATTTATTTTCAGTTTTATTCATATTTGATAAAATGTTTGGCTTATTTCCAGGTGCTTGTATGTCTTTAATTTTTTTAATTTAGAAAATTTATTCACATGTTTTAAATCTATTTCATTAGTTAATGTAGCAGACTTGGACTCGTCAAATTTATGTCTTATTTTATAGCACACTTTCTTTAATAGGTTAATCTTGTTTTTTTGTTCTACTAATGTATTAGCGTAAATCCTTGTATTGTCCATATAGACTGTAACGACTGTTTTTTTAAAGAAGTTAGTGATTAGTTAAACTCTTTGAAGTACGCTGGTTTAAATTTTGAACCACTAAAAAATAGCCCTTTGCAGTACAAAGGGATAAAATGTAACCCATGCTAAAAAACGTTTTGCCATAAAAGTACATCGGTTTAAATTTAGTTCGTCAGCATTTTAGAACCCTCAGGCAATGCGTAAACAATCTCCCGCTAGACATTCGCTTGATTGAGAATTATTGTTTCATTTGTAATCATTGTGTAAATACCTGGGTCATTTGCAAGATCACTACATTTCTAAAGCTTTTATTGTTCGCGAATCATATAAATAAAGTATTATCTAATCTAAAGTAGCTTCATCAATTCTTAAGGTAAATTATTAACTAAAATTAACATATTTATATGCATGATTTCTTAGCATTTGTTGTATTTTTCTGGCAGTTTAATTTTTAACCCACTATACTACTAGCTAAGATGCCTTGTTGAAAGAGACCGTTTTCTAACATAGTTAATAAAAATAAGGATGAATTTTCTAGAGAAGTAAAATATAATAATAATTTTGCAAATATTCCCTCGGGCGCAAATTTGGATAATGATAGTGATTTTAAAATTGAAAGTAATAATTCTGACACTATTATAAAACCCGAGATTGATTTTGATGACGGCGATGACAATATAATAATTTCTGATGAGGACAGTAATTCTTCAATGGGGTCTAATGATGACGAAATGCCATTGGGCAGCATGACGGGTGATAAAGATATATACAATATTGTTTGGGGAAAACATGATAAGCCAATGCAAATACAAAATTTTATGACAAAATCAGATGATGCACAATTTATAAAAGATATGTTTGATCCAACGCCTTATGACATTTTAAATTTATTATTTTCCGAAAATATTTTAAGTCATATAGTCTTTCATACAAATTTGTATGCTCAACAAAATTTCTTAAAAATTGGCAAAACTTATAAACAAACAAATATACATGAAATAAAAACATTTCTTGGAATAAATTTGTTAATGGATATTAGAAGTTTGCCGAGCTATAGAGACTACTAGTCAACAGCTCCTGATTTGCACGATCTATATATTAGCAAACTATGCGTGTTAAATCATTTTGACTGGCTTCTTTCAATTATACATCTGCATAATAATGTTATGATGCCGTCTAGACAAAGTCCAAAATATGATAAATTATATAAAGTGCGCCCTTTTTTAAATATGCTCAAGCACAATTTTAACAAATGCTTTTATCCGCAAGAGCATTTGGCTATTAACGAATAAATGATTAAATTTAAAGGAAGATTGACTTTTAAACAATATTTACCCAAGAAACTTATAAAAAGAGGATATAAGGTATGAATGATGGCAGATGAACCTGGTTATTGTTTGGATTTTGATATTTATGTAGGTAAATCAGACAATAGCAATAGCATGAATAAAAGTCTAGGTTCTAAAGTCGTTAATTCATTCACAAAAACTTATCAAACAAACATCACAAAATATTTTTTGATAATTATTTTACTAGTGTTCCTCTTATGCATGGCCTGCTTGAAAATCAAATTAATGCTTGTGGGACGATTAATGCTATGATAAAATTTCTTCCAAAATTCACTGCAGATAAAAAGATGAAAAGAGGAGACTGTAACTTTTTTCACAGTATAAAGGTGTATCGGCATTTAAGTGGAAAAACAATAGATGTGTCTACCTTCTTTCTAATTTTCATAATATTGACGATTGCACAGAAGTAAATAGAAAACTTAAAAACGGGTCTATTTGTGCAATATCGTGTCCAAAAGCGCTCGTTGATTATAATAGATTCATGAATGTGGTTGATAAATTTGACCAAATAAAATCAGTATATAATATTGACTGAAAGAACAAAAAATGGTGGCATAAAATTTTCTTTTTCTTCTTAGATGCGATAATCGTAAATGCGTTTATTATAAATAAATTACTGGGACATCAAAAAATGTCATTAAAAGATTTTAGAAGAAATGTTATAGATGATTTAGTTGCTCATAAATTGGTCACTACTATATCTTTACCAATCGAAATATCCATTCCACTTAACAGAGGAAAGATTTGTCAACCGGAGTCAGTTCGTCTAGAAGGAAGTGAGCACCAACCTCTTCGAACAACAAGACGTAAATGTGGTTTACGTAGTACCAAACAAAAAGAAGTTCGCACAAATTAGATGTGCTCCGTTTGTAAAGTACCATTATGTATGGGTGCTAAAAAAATGTGTTTTCAAACATATCACCGAAAATATAAAAACGCATTTGTTGCATGGTGGTACAAAAAATAACCTACCACTTTTTCGCAACCGTTTAAATGTTTTCATAAAAAAGTTGTATTATATATTTATTTAAAAGTTAATTAGCACAAATAAATAAAAATTAGTACGCTAAACAAAAAAAAAATATTGCCCGTACCGCTACACATCGAAGAAAAACGAACATTTTCCGTCCTACGAGCACATTTTTTATCCGAGGAGCATTTTTCGTCCGAGAAATAAATTAATAAACAAATTTTTTCTTAATTAAAAAAATTTTCTTTTTGTTGTTGGATTGAGATGTAAATATAATAGAATTGGAAACATTTTAAATGTTTATTTTTCTCACTTTCTTATATGAAAAACAATTTTTTAATAATATTAATATAATTTTTAAGGTGATTCACTATCAGATAAAAAAAATCATAAAAAATATCGAGTAGAAAAAAGTTATTGAAGTTTTAAAAAATGCATTAATACTTAAGGGTAGATTTTTTTATTTAATTTTGAATATTAAAAATGACAGAACAGAAAATGATCTTTTTAGGACAATTCCCGTTCTTGAGAGGATGGAAAATGATTGTTTTTTCTCTGTGTGTAGAACATTTTTTCTCGAAAAAATCTCGTACCGCAAAGAGTTAAAATAAAAATTCTTTAATTTTGTATTTTTTTTTGTATTTTAGATTACATCTCAAAATTTATGCAAGTATTAGAGAAGATAAAGGTGGAGGAGAGTGATGGTCGGGTTATTACTGTTATTAAAGTGCTCACTACAATTGGTGGCATTATTATAATTGGCAGTCTTTTAATAGCAATATTTTACATAAGAAAAAAAATTAAACAATGTTTTTTTTAATATATTTTTTCTATTAGTAAGAATTTTGATAATTCTTTAAGTTAAATATTCCCAATTTCTTTTATTTAAAACATTTTTTTGTATTTTTAACAAAATTTCAACTAAAATAAAAATTCTTTAATTTTGTATTTTTTTTTGTATTTTAGACTACATCCCAAAATTTATGCAAGTATTAGAGAAGATAGAGGAGGAGGAGAGTGATGGTTTGGTTATTACTGTTATTTAAGTGCTTAGTATAATTAGCGGCATTATTATAATTGCTAGTCTTTTAATGGCAATATTTTACGTAAGAAAAAAAATTAAACCATACTTTTTTTTAATATTTTTTTTAATATTTTAATTTATTAAAATTAATTTATTTAATTAATTTTCAATACTAAAATATTTTACTCTAAATTTTAGTTGAATTAATTTTGAAGGATGCCCTCCTGATCTATAAAATTTAGAGACTTCTCTTGGAAGAGTATCAACTTCACAATTATTATTAAATTTTATACCTTTAAAAACATTATACACATCGCCATATCTATTTTAAAGATATTTCAATAATTCTTCCCTTTTATTTTCATACATAGTAATATCATATAAATGTTCAAATAAAAGTTCATTTTTTATTTTTCTTTTTTGATAATCAATAAATAATTTTTTATGAGTTACTTTTTGGTAGTATATTTTATTATAAAATTTTTAAAAAAATAATGAAAAATAAAAAAGAAATGTGTGATCAACAGGTTTAATTTTTCTATAATTAAAAAAAAAACATTGAAATGACGTTTCTTTAAATTGTTTTATATAACTATAAACTTTCTATTGTTTGTATATTAATTTAAATAATTTTCCTTTTAAAATTAAAATAATAATATTTTAAAGAATTTAAAAAAAACTTACAAATAGAATTTTTTTAAATTTGTTATTAAAAACATCATCCAATTTTTCAAAATTTTTTTGGTGATTCTCAATACTTTAAAGTAAAAATAGAATATTACTAGGAATTATAAAATTGTGGGATTCTACACATTTAAAAATATTAATATGTAATTTTTTTAAATCATCTTTAACAAAATAAACTTTTTCTATTACTTAATCTAAGTTGTCGAATAATTGTTTTTTTTTGTTATCCAGAAATGACTGTCTGTATAGACACGCCTTTAAAACATAGAAATAAAAATTTTATTTGAATATAAGAAAACGTTAAAAATACAACAAAATAAAAAAGTGAATTTTTGGCGTGGGCTTTTTTTTCCCAAATTCTTCTTTTTAAGAGGAATTATTCACTCATGAACTATAAAAAGAACATTAGAAGAACTCAAATACTTACTTTAACTCATTCTTAATATTTCTCAGTCTCAGCCTCAGAACAGATAATATTAATCCACATATACTTTTTACATTGCTTACTCTTTTAATAAATAAACTCTTTTAACTTAAACTACTGTTTTATCAAATAACCGGGAGCCTTAACAGGCTTCTAAATGATCTAAAAGGGTTATATTTTTTTTCCACCCCTCATTTTTCTTTATAAAAAAGTGATATTCGTCATCCATAATTGTCTATAAAAAAATTTTTAATTATATTTTAATTATATTTAAATTATAAAAAGTAAAACAACGTAAAATAAATTTTAAAAATAAAAATTAATTATAAAAAAATGTGATAATAAAACTTTATTATATAAATTAAAAAAAACGACTTTAAATAGTTTATACAAGGTGGTTTTATTAAAACTGGAGTAGACAAATTTTGGAGTGAAATTATCTACGTAAGAAAATTAAAAAATTAGTAATGCGCCAAATAAAATAAAATTAAATGCGGCAACTAAAATATTTAATTTTTTAATAAAAAAAATAAAATTCTTTTTTTTGGTACTCCTCTGGAGAATTTGATCAACTACCAAACGCTTTAAAAATTTTTATAAATTTTATAAAAAGAAACTTACAATCAACAATTTTTAGTTATATTTAATTTTAATCTTAACCGTTACGCAGTGGTCAATTTATTACTAATTAATTAAAAAAACCGCAACGCAGAGAATTTTTTTTTTCAATTGTTACTTGAGTCCAACTTGTCTACTCCAGTTTTAAAAAAACTACCCTGTATATGTTATTAAATTGTCTCAATTTATGTTGAAAGATAAAAAATGGCTTTAATGTAAGAAAGTTTAAAGATTTTATACTTAAATAGTTTTATAATATAGTGTTATAATAAAAAAAAAGATTCCAGTATAAAAAAATTGATATATTTGTGAGACTAGATAAAATAACACGAATGAGTTTTACTTTTGATTATTTAAAAACTATTTTTATTTATTTAACACCTTGCTGACCGACAATTTTACACAAAAGCTATGCCATACCACCGCGAATTTTTGTTAATACAAGTGCATAACGAGTTAACTCGTTACAGGTCAGCAGGGTGTTAACATAAATTTTTTTTCGCTTTTTTTGTTTCATTTATTATCTTAATTCTCACGTTATTTTCTTTTAATAATTAGTTTTTTTAGATAATGTTAACTAAGGAGGAAAGAGAAACTGTTGAAGATTTGGACTAAGATTATGATTTATTATTCGAGGATATTAACAAAGCCATGGCTTTCATTTCAAACTCCAATTTTCGTTCTGGAGTTATAGAAATCAAGAAGGAGAAATTCCAATATCAAATTCTAAGAGATAGAATCGACATTTGCCATGTCAAGCTTAGCCGGTTTAATGAAAAAATAGACTTTTTAACACAGTGAATAAAAAACACACAAAAAAAATGCTGGAATTTTGCTTGACGGAAAAAAATTTGCAGGAAAAAAAATAAAAAATAAATTTTTCTTTGTCGTATATTTTTTTATATAGTCTTTTTATTTTTATTTTTTTTTTATAATTTACTAATAAAATTTAATATAGAGTTATTTTTTTAAAATGGTATCAATTCGTTGTGGTAAACATGTTATTTCATGTCCTATTTGTTTGAAAAAATTTCGACTTAAGTAAGTTTCACGTGATTTAAAGATATTTTTAATAAAATATTTTGTTGATTTATTTTAATTATTGTATTATTGTAGAAGATGGTGTGCCCATATTTATTTTGTACACACGGAAATTTTTAACAATCAGCAATATGTTTTTAATTGTCCTTTTACGAATATTTGCCAAAGTAAAGTTACATCAATAAATTCATTGATAAAACATGGTAACAAATGTCATAATTTACCTAGAATAGGAAAATTACATCGTAAAATTTCACTTAATGATTTTAATAATGAGAAATTGAAGTTAGAAGGAAGCGATAATGAAGAATTAATCAATTCAGACTATGAAACTGATATTGAAAATGTCAATCTTTTTAGTTTTTCTAGAATAATGAATAATAGTATAGAAGTTACTAACTCTAATGGTACTACACAACAATCTGTTTTTATGGAAGATAATATGGATATTGATAGCAATAGTACCGATTTTAATATGAATTCATTTTTTAATGAATCATGTTCTGGCAACAATTTAAAAAAAATAAATTGGATTGAAACTTTTATATTAAAATTTTTATATAAAACGTCTTTTAGTGATAGCTCTATGATATTGGTAGTAGAAACAATAAGAAATATTATTGCAAAAATATGTGATGACATTGTAAATTTGTGGCAAAATGATATAAAGGACATTAATTCAATATAAGAATATGTTGCTGATCTTTGTAAATTAAGTGGCATGGAAAATTTTATTGATAAAATAAATGGAAAAGAAGAAATTGAAGAAAAAATTGTTTATGTTGAGTCAGCTGCAAGTAGTGTTAATCAAGCTCCAAAAACACACTCAGCATCATATGTTTTTTTGAAATCTTCAATTGGAAATTATTTAAATATGAAGCATACATTTCCATATATTAAATTTCCTTATCCACGTGTTGACAATGTCATTGATTCATGTCTTAATGGATTAACATATCAAACTTTATACAATAAGTATGGAAAATTTATAGCTGTAAATATTTATATAGATGATATATCAATTAATACGGCGATCGGAAGTTATTCAGGTAATAATAATATAACAAATGTTTCCTATTCTATTCCAAATGTTGTTAAAAAACGTAGTACTTTTGATGAAATACAACCATTTATTGTTACTCTTGCTGAACATTCTAAACAAAATTCATATCAAGAAATTATTAAAATAATTATTGATGAATTTAAAGACTTAAAAATTCTTGTTGGCACAGAATTGATTCCTTGTTTTTTATTTATGTTAAAAGGTGATAATGTAGCTATTAATGGAATTCTTAAATTAAGTGGATCTTTTTCTTCCAAAAGCATTAAAAATCAATGCCGTTTTTGATTATACAACTATTCTCAGTTTCAAGAATGCTTATCATCTTCACACATTTCTAAACGTATGATTAGATTAAGCAGTACAAATGAAATGCTTAAATTTCCATTAAACAGATCAGTTGATCCTTTCCATGATTTATCCGAAGGTGCAGTTCCTCAAATTACGTTTATGATTTTACGCAAAGCAATTTTACAAAAGTTATTTACTACAAAAGTTTTTTATAATACAGCTATAGAAATTTCAAAAGAATTAAAAAATCATTCAAAATTTCATGATTCACTTAATTCACCAGAATATCTTATCTCACTTATTAATAATAATGATGTTGAAAAAAAAGTGACTTTAAAATTAAATGGCTCTCAATCAGTCGCATTATTATTTTTTTTACCAATAATATTTGACATGTTATGTCCAGATAACTTTAATTTGGAAAAGCAATTGATATTGAAACTTATTGAAATTGTAAAATTTTGTACTTTTAATTCATTACAAAAACATGAATGTGATTTAATGGATTCTGCAATAATTGATTTTTTAAATTTATTAAGAAAAGTTGAACCATCTTTTAGTGTTTCTATAAAATTTCACAATCTATGTCACTATAAACTAATGGCAGAAACATATGGATTACCAAAAAGTTGGAGTTGTAAACGAGAAGAATCAACAAATACTGTTTTAAAACAACTTATTTTAATTTCGAAAAATAGAGTTAATGTTCCTAAAACATGTTTTAGAAAGTTAATGCAGCGAAAAAATCTCCTTGATATGCTAATTGAAAGTGATCCTAGTTTTAATCCTTCTGTCAAACCACCAGTGCCTTTACAAAAAAAAATAATTAAAGGACAAAATGGCAAAATATATGTAATTGAATAAAAAATAATTTTAATACTAATATTGAAATTGAAAAGTTTTATTTTTAAATAATAAAAAAATAGAAACATCGAAAAAAATGTATATTAGATTTAAAAAAAAAAATCTTTTTTTTTCATTTTTTTATTTTTCATCACTAGATGAATTAAAAAATTTTTGATAAAGACGTTTTAAAATTCTACTGTAATCATTTATTCCTTTGTTGTAAACAAATTTTTCTGGAATACCAGAACAGATCATTAAAAAATCAAAATATTTTTTTAATTGTTAATTTAATAGATGCTTGAACATGACTTGTAGAATCATAGCATTAAACAAAGCATCAACAATATTTAAATTTTCAAATAAATTCATTTCATTGTAATTTATAACAAATTTTCCTGCTACTTCTCAAATTAAAGGTCTTTCTTTACTATTGTACCATGAAGTGTTAATAATAGATAGTTTAATAAACTTTGATAAATCATTAAATTTTTCAACACCATTTGAACCTTCAAATTTATAAAAACATTGTAAAAAATTATCAAAAAAATTTTTCTCATAGCCAGCTTCTTTTAAAATAACGCAAAACAATGGTCATATGTGTTCAACAAGTTTGATATACAGGGTGTTCCAAAAGTAACACCTGTACTTTGTTAATTAATAACTCTTTTATTAATTAATGGATTTGAGAGATATTAGATTCATTTTGTAGACGACGATTCCGGAAATTAGAAAATATTAATACTATAAAAAAATTCCAATTTTTTCCGGAGTTATAAGCTTCTGAAAAAAGGGTTGTTTTTAGCATATTTTGGCATATAACTTTTTTTAATGATAAGCTATAATTACGATTATTGCTAATAAATGTTTATTAAGTAAATGCCTATCTGTGATAATAATATCATTTAAAATTATTTTTATTAACTATTAAAAAAATAGAAAAATTGTCAATTTTTATCGATTTTTCACTATTTTTGGGCAATAACTACTTTAATGACAATTTTTTTCGAATAATTTAATTAATATTCTGATAGAGTAAATGATTCTCTATCGAATGACTATAATTACATAAATTTCTAAAAATGATGAAAAAAGTTATGATTACTTAAAGTTTGTCAATTTCATATTTTTAATGTACACATAGCATAACTTTTTTTAAATTTTCTAATGTTATTGTCATAAGAGAATTTTTTTTGTAAAAATAACTATTACAAAACATTTAATTTATAAAAAATTAACTACTTTTTTTAATATTATTATTTTTTTGATGTATTATCAGTATGTTACAATGTATGAATTATGACAAACATTAAAAAACTTATGTAAATCAATGTTATTACCCATAAAAGGTAGTAAATCTTTCTTTTAACATATGTTTAAGCAAAATTACTTTTTTTGCAATAAAAATAAAATTTAATATAAAATGTAAGAAATAATATCTTAAATATCAATTTTTTTAAGTTTCATAAGTTTAATGATGCTACAAAATAAAAATAAAAAAAATTTTCTTACCATTAAATACAATTTTGTAAAATTTTTTAAAATTGACAAACTTTAAGTAATCATAACTTTTTTCATCATTTTTAGAAATTTATGTATTTATAGTCATTCGATAGAGAATCATTTACTCTATCAGAATATTAATTAAATTATTCGAAAAAAATTGTTATTAAAGTAGTTATTGCCCAAAAATAGTGAAAAATCGATAAAAATTGACAATTTTTCTATTTTTTTAATAGTTAATAAAAATAATTTTAAATGATATTATTATCACAGATAGGCATTTACTTAATAAACATTTATTAGCAATAATCATAATTATAGCTTATCATTAAAAAAAGTTATATGCCAAAATATGCTAAAAACAACCCTTTTTTCAGAAGCCTATAACTCCTGGAAAAATTGGAATTTTGTAATAGTATTAATATTTTCTAATTTCCGGAATCGTCGTCTACAAAATGAATCTAATATCTATTAAATCCATTAATTAATAAAAGAGTTATTAATTAACAAAGTACAGGTGTTACTTTTGGAACACCCTGTATAAAATCTTATAATTTTTATAAATATCAGCTATTCAAGCTGTTTTGAAACTTAAATATTTAACAACAACTTTAAAATGTTCCAAAAAACAATCTTTATATTGAAGTTGATCATTTAATTCTTCCATTGTTAACGTTCTACTTTCTTTATTTTTTTCATCATTATTAATATTAGATTGAATTTTTTTACATTTTTCATGACAATGTGTAAGAGCATTTTGAATATTATCAACCTTAATATATTTTTTTAATGTTGGAATGTTCAACTCTTCACTTAAAAAATTTAATATTTGAATCATAGCACCAAAAACTTTTCTCTGTACTGGTGTTGTAGTATATGATACAATATCATAAATAATTTTTTTAAAAACAGGTACTTCTTTACTTGTTAAATTGCCCTTACTAGTCGTTGACAAAATATTATTAGTAAAATATTTTGTTATTTTCAAAATTTCCAAAGCATTTCTTAATTTTGCTTTCATATGAGTAATATTTAATTTATATTTATTACTACACTTTTTAATATTAATTTGTTGAATATTTTCTTCAAATTCAACTGGACACAATATATTATTTTTTATTTCTTTATTTTCCTCAATTGCTGTATTGTTTATTATTGTTTCATGTTTATAAAAGTCCATGTTTATATTAGCCATATTATCATTGTAATTATATAATGGATTTTCATTAATTTCTAAATCATATCCAATGTAGGTAATATTAAAATCATCCATAATTAAAATATTAATAGTAGAAAAATATATTTAAAAAGTATAACAGCAGCTAATTTAAAACTTATAAAAAAAATCGTATTTTAACCTTTCAATTACCCAGGATAAAGCAATTTATCGTTGTATTAAATGCATCTTTTAATTAGCTACTGGTATGTTTAAATGACTTTCTAATATATTCCAATCTTCTTAGGCGGCATTTTTTAATTTTACACATATATACACAATAAAGTACATTAAATTATTTAATTTTTTTTTTGTAAAAAAACGTTGGTTTATGCTTATAAATTAAGTAAAGGTGAGTTTCATTATTTTATTAATATAATTCATGTTTTAGGATAATAATATCAATGTGTTTTCTTGCAGTTGAATATATTTTATGTAAAAATGAGTTTCAATTATTTATTAATATAATCAATGTTTTAGGATAATAATATCAATGTGTTTTATTGCTGCTAAATTATAATTAATTATATTTTGGATGATTATAAATAAAAGATAAGTTTTATTTCATGTTTCTTTTATTATTTTTTATTTATAGATAAAAATTTTGGATTAATTTTTTGTAACTGAATTAAGTTTTAATGCAAGTTTAAATGTCAATTAAATCTAGTTTTAGATTGTTTTTAGAAAAAACAACATCATTTTAAAGAAGAATACAAAATATAATAATTTTAATATTTTTTTATTGCAATAATTTTTAATTGTAATAATTTTTTTAATAAATAAAATTTTTTATTTTCATATATATCCATTATTAAAATACACATAAAATAAAAGAAATTAAATCTACTTATATGGAATAAATTTTGCCTGCAATTTGAAGGAAATAACAAAAGATAAAATATGTATTTTCAAGGGACATTTTTTCTGCAAATTGAAGGAATTAGTAAAGGCAGCATTATTTTAAAATAGGGAACTTTTTTCCTGCAATTTGAAGAAAATAACATAAGATAAATCATGTATTTTTATGGACTAATTTTCCTGCAATTGTGCAGAAATTTTTTTCCGTCAATTGCTTAGTCCACCAGCTTTCCTGTAAATTGCAGGAAAATTTGTCCATCAATTGTTTTGTGTGAATTTAATAATTAAAAGTTTAAAATTTTAAAAAATTGAATAATTAATATAATTATCTATATTAAAAAAATTAATCGAATTAAAAAACTAAAAATCTATATATTTTTTTTTGAGAATAAAATTTCAATGGACTTAGAATATTACACGCAATTTACTTTTCCCAATTCAATATATTTAAAATAAATAAATTTTCTAAATTTTATTTTTTTTATCAAACAAACAATTTAATAATTAAAAGTTTAAAATTTTAAAAAATTGAATAATTAATATAATTATTTATATTAAAAAATTAATTTAATTAAAAAACCAAAAAACTATATATTTTATTGAGAATAAAATTTCAATAGATTTAGAATATTACTTATACTAAAATTTTCAAAATATAATATTATTTATTTTTTATCACAATTTGTATATTTGTATTTATATTCTATTGTCCTTTTATAATATTGTCTTCTTAAAAGTTCAATCGTTCAATTTGATTAATTTGACTAAAATTTCATGCAACGAATGTATGTAAGTGTTTAAATGATCAGTTGATCAAAATCTTCTACATATTAGTATATAAATTTTTCAATAGATTTAAAGTTTAAACTTGAAGTAATATAAAATATTAATATTTTACAAATTTAATTATGAATATATCAAATAAAATCTTAAAAACTACATTATAAACAGTTTATATAATAAATAAAAAAAAGTTTTAGTTTATTAATGAAATAAAAGGCAAATTTTAAATTTTTTTATATTTCTGATTTTATCAAAACGAATTTAATAAACAAACAGTACAAAGTAAATTTAAGTATATATTTTTTAAAAAATCTTAGTTTTTTTTTACAAAAAAAAAGTCAAATTTTTATTATATTAATCAACTAAAACTTTATTTATTATTAATCAACTAATATTTTATTTGGTACTATTCCGTTTTATCCCCCCCCAAATTAGATGCAGCATTGTAACGTAGTTATATTATTTTTTTACTAATTAATTATAAGATATTATGCCTTAAAGTGTTTTTAACAAAATAGAATAAAAAAACAAAAAAAAAACTTTTGTTTTTTTAATTAAAAAACAATAAAACTTTTCGGTGTCTGTTAAAATAGCATAAAAACGCTATTTTTTTAGTTTTTTTTACAATATTAAATTGAAAATGTAACCTTCTAACATATATTTAAGTGTTCTATTTTGTCTTCTGCTTCTTGCCTTCACTAATATTCAAACTTTCCAATGTTCTGGATATTAGAACTTATCCGTAAATCCACAAAATTACATATGTTATTCACTTTCAAGTATTCATCTCCAACTCCTTCTCACAAATATCCATTGAAGACGTTTCAACGGACTAGTAATATAAAAATAAAATTCCCGTTTTGAAGATATTTTGATACCTTCAAACCACGTTTTTATTCTAATGCCTATCTCCTTTCTACATTCTTTAACATAACACCTCCTCCTACTTTGCTTTCTTACTTGCAATTTCATTTCATGTCTATTGGAACATACCTTACTTATAGGTAACAATTCATGTTTTTGAAGGAATTTAATTACTTTTTCTTTATCAGGAATAGTTGCAGCAAATCTCAAAAAGTTCATTTTAGCAAAATAGTTAGGAATTGTACTTATAAAATATTAATTATAATATAAAACATCAACTATCTTTAAACTTGTTTTAGTTTTTTTTTTAATTTGGATGCGTGTAAAAAATAATCATTTTTTCACTTATCACTGATAAAAAATTATAATTTTTTTTTTTTAATTAATAAGATTTTAATTGTACTTTGACAGTACAATAATTTTTATGTAAAACTTTTTTAATTATTAACTGCATTTTATTAATTTAATTTGGGGGGGGGGGATAAAACGGAAAAGTACCTTTTATTTTGTTATATAAACTTTTTATAATGTAATTTTTAAGATTTTATTTGATAATTGGAATATAATACTTTTTGGAGATGACTAGGAATATTTATTGGAGAATCGTTTATATTATGCATTGTAGTGTTATTTGGTATATCTATTTCAGAACCACTAGGAATGTTTGACTCAATCTTTTTTGGAATATTTAATTCACAATCTAATGACACTGGAGCATCCACAGCTTCACGATTTTTATCTGTTATGGTAGTCAAGCCTGATTTTAAGCAATCAACATTTGAATCAATATTTTCTGAGTATTCCATAACGTTGTCAAGTGTTTCAACACTTGGTATATTTTGAGAAAGGACTGAAGAATCATTTAATGCTGATACATCTATTTCTGTATGAGAACTACTTTCAATAATTTTTGATAAATGGTTATCATCTTCTTCCTGATTTGTATCCATTTTGTCATCAAAGATATCGTTTATTTTTATCTAAATAAAAACAATAAATGATTATAATATTTATGTAAATTAAAAAAAACTTACTATCATGTCTTCCCCAATTAAATTATTATCAGTTATTAATGTATCAAAAACATTATTAATCTCTCCAATTTCAGTTAAATGTTTGGAGATATTGAATTCATGTTTTTTACTTAAGTAAAAATCAAATATAGGTTTCTTATAATACAAAAGGGAATCCATAAGGAAATCCTGGAAATTTGTTCTGGATTTTATATCCTCATACAATAAATTAGAAATAAGATTTCTTTCCTTATTTATGTTACTACAAATACCACAAATTTCTTTAAAAAATTCTGATGTATCTTGTAATTTGTTATAGTTCAAAAAATTATCTTGAATGCATTTAATGTATTCATCTATAAACTCCTTTCTTATTAAAAAGAATGTGGGCAGGAAACTGAGACCAATATTCATAGTATATTTACCAAAAAATAATATCAATAGTCTTTAATTTGAAATGTGTTTCTTTTCAGTTTCCAACTCCTTCATTATTAATACTGGGGTATATATAATAATTGTAAATTCTCTAGGCCAATATGAGTTTAGAAAATGGGATAAATTATGTCCCTTGTGTGTTTTGGAAGCCTGCAACTTTCCATTTGACTTTATATTTATCTTAAAGATTCTTTTTAAGCTTTGTTTTTCCTCTTCTGATACTTGAATCATTGAAAATAATATACTTAGTATTTTTTCCCTTTTAATTGAAAAGTCCTCCAAAAATTCTTTTGCATGAAGTAATAAACTTCTAGAAAATGCAGGTTCCATTAGATTAATTAACTTATTTCTATCAATATTCCCCTTAATAATATAATAATTCATTTCGTTTACACTTAAAGTGTTTAAAAAATTAATTAAGATTTCAAAAAATTTTGCAGTATTCTCGATAACAAATTGTTCTGTACACAAATAGCATAATGTGATATAACCAATATATTCTTCGACATCCAAGTTTGAATATCTATATGACAACTGGATATATTTAATAGTTTCTTTATTATTTTTCACCTTATGCAAAGGATCATTCATAACATCTTTATTTAAATCATCTGTATAAACGGCATTTTCCTCATCTTGATGATCCATATTTTCTCTACTAGACATATCTAAAATAAAATGTATTAATAATTTATGCAAAATAAAAAATATATATTATAAAAATTTGATAACCGAAAAAATTTAATTAAAGAAATCATGTAAGATATGTTAAATTATAAAATTAAAAAAAAGGGTGCATTTATACAAAAAAAAAACCCTCGCTTTTTTCGTTATTTAAATATCTTAAACAACTTACTTTGTGATGATGAGAAAGTTGTAGAGTAAATGTCATTCATTACTTCATCGTTTTCGGGATTACTTATGCATCTATTTATATAAGACATATTGGTGTTCAAATTGGAAGTGTCTTTGTTTGGATTGTTCAATTCGTTCAATTTTTTTAATATGAGATAATAATTTGTTAATTTGATATTTATAGTTTTTTTACCATGGTTTTCGAACGGAAAAAAAAATTTTTTTAGGGGTGATCCGATAGAAACAAAAACAGTCAAAATACATAAATTAAAAAACAATGTACTTTAATAAACGTTATATAAAATTTTTATAAATTGGTATGAGATTGTCTTTAATAAAAGTGCAAACTATTTAATAAACTAATTTCTTCTTTCGTAAAACGTGTATATACAGGGTGTCCCAAAAGTAACGCTTATCGTATTTTTATTAATAACTTTTTTAATTACTAATGAATTTAAATAAAATTAGGTTCATTTTGTAGACAAGGAATTCGGATTAGTGAAAATATTTATACCATTTTAAAATTCTAAGTTTTACTGGACTTATGAACTTTTGAAAAAAGGGTTAGTTTTTGCCATATATGTATATATAACTTTTTTAAGTGAAAAAAAATAATTATGATTATTGCTAATAAATTTTAAACTAGTAAAAGGCTATTTTTAGTCATAATATCATTAAAAGTTATTTATATTAATTATTATTAAATTTAAAAAATTGTCATTTTTTATCGATTTTTTACTATTTTTGGATTATAATTTATTATAATTAAATTTTTAATATGATTTTAAAAAATATTATGATAGAGTTAATTTTTATCTATTTAATGATTATAATCATATAAATTTTTCTTAACATTAAAAAAGTTATGATTAATTAAATTTTATTAAGTTGATAAAATTGTTATTTTTTTTTGCAAAAAGACTAACATTTTATCTAAAATTTATAAAAAAAATTTTTTTAGTGTAAGTTTTTTTAAAGTTTTTTAAGTTAAATAAAGTTAAAAAATAAAAATAAAAAGATATTTTAAAAAAATTGATAAAGTTTAATTAATTATACCTCTTTTTAAAATTAATAACAATTTATATGATTATAATCGTTCGATAGAAAATAATTTATTTTATCATAATATTTATAAAAATCATATTGGAAATTTATTAATAATAAATTATAATCTAAAAATGGTAAAAAATCGATAAAAAATGACAATTTTTTAAATTTAATAATAATTAATATAAATAACTTTTAATGATAATATGACTAAAAATAGCCTTTTACTAGTTTAAAATTTATTAGCAATAATCATAATTATTTTTTTTCACTTAAAAAAGTTATATATACATATATGTTAAAAACTAACCTTTTTTTCAAAAGTTCATAAATCCAGTAAAACTTAGAATTTTAAAATGGTATAAATATTTTCATTAATCCGAATTCCTTGTCTACAAAATGAACCTAATTTTATTTAAATTCATTAGTAATTAACAATGTTATTAATAAAAATACGATAAGCGTTACTTTTGGGACAGCCTGTATAATAATAAAAGTTGTTTGAATTATTTATCAAGAAAGTAAACCATAACGAAATTATTAAAAAAAATATATTTATTAAGAATAAAAAAAGAGAAATATTTTTACAATTTCTTAAAAAATTATTTATTTGAGTTTAGGTAAGGTTTGTTATATTTTTTTGTTAAAACTTTTTTTACTCGTTTATTAAGGGGTATGCTATATATACAGGGTCACACAAAAGTTGTACACCACTTTTATAAAATTTTTTCTACTTAATATTTTTTTATGAATTTTTTTTTATCTGATAGATAATTATTAAAAAAGATATGGTTAACAATAAGAGATTGTTTTCTAGTTAAAAAAGTAAAGAAAAATGAAGCATTTAAAATGTTTCCAATTTTTTATTTAAAAATTTTTTTTAAAAATACAGTTATTAAACTATTGAAATATTTCTAATTTTTATCTTTCATTAGTTTATAAATACTTTTTTATAAAAAAAATAACAGTATTAAAAAAATTTTTTTTGTAAATATTTTTTTCTAAAATTATTAAATTTACTAGTCTTAAAATTATTATTTTTGTATTTTTTTTCTTTTTTCTTAATTTTAATACCTAAAAAGTTAAGTAGGTAACTGTATGATGCGGCATTACATCAAAAGAAATTATTGGTTTAATTATAAAAATTAGTTTAAAACATTAAGTAATGTTAAAATTAATATTATAAAAGAAATTGTATACACTAAGCAAGATATTCTAAAAAAATAGTAAAAAATAGAGGTTTTTAACTTTAAAAATTAATATAAATATCATAATATATTTTTATCTTTAGTTTAATTTAAAAAAGTTTCTTAAGAATGACCTTATAATATATTATACTATTAACAATTCTCTATCAGATAAAAAAAATTACAAAAAAATATTAAGTAGAAAAAAAGTTTTAAAAAATGGTGTACGACTTTTGTGTGACCCTGTATATGGAAATTAACTGCAGTTTCATTATCTCATGATATTTTGTTATATGGATAAATCAAGTGAATATTTTAATGCATCAATGTATTATATTGTCTTAACGTTGAACAATTATTTTAAAGATTACACATTCCATATTAGAGATAAATTGTATAAGAATATATTTTTTTTATTATATAAAGCTTTAATTTAAACATTAAAATTATTGTTATTGTATTTTTTCTTTGTTATTATAATTTTTTTCATTGTTATTGTATTTTTTTCATTGTTATTTTTTTTAGTTCTATTAAATAAATTTTAATTATTAAACTTTTGAAAATAGTTGGAATTTTAAAAGAAGAATCAAAAAAAAGAAAAGAGATTCATTTTGAAAATGCTATTGAAAAAGTATATCATCATAAACGTTGTATTCGGTCATTAATCCAAGATTGCATTAATAACAAAAAAAGCAATGAAGATGATTTAAATAATAAAAAAATAAAAGTTCTTCAAAACTTTGCTAATACTCTTTATAATCTATCTTTTAAAGGTAGTCAGAGAGTTAATAAACACGGAATTGCTCAAGCATTTGTTTTTGAGTTTGAAAAAAAATTAAAAATTAAAAGCAATATTATATCATTTAAAAGAATACAAAGTTCTAAACAATCATTTGATTATAGAGAAAAAGAAATGAATAAATATGAAAATGATTTGAAAAAAATTTCTATTTCAATTAAAAATTATGAAAACCTGGTAGGATATTTTCAAATAAAATCTGTTCCACAATTTTTTGAGAAGCTGGAAGAAATAATCAAACTTGATGATATAGAAAATATTGTTAAAAGTTTTGGTGAAGAACAATTACTACCAGGTGAACCAAAAAAAGATTCATTTACAATTATTGTTCAAAACCTTAAGGTATATAAAGGGTGTCCTAAAATTAAGTGTCACGTTTAAAAAAAATTAGAAACTTTTTTAATTTTTTTTTTTAAATGTGACACTTATTTTGGAACACACCTTTTTTAATAAAAATGCTATATTATTAATTTTTTTTCAATGTTTAAAGATCAATCCTCAAGATTTGTGGAAAAAAAACCAATTGAAGAAACAATATCCTTTGTATATTTTAATAATAAACAATATTTATTTGCAGGGAAATATATGGTTGTAGAAAATTCTTCTATATATGAACTAATATCACGTAGATTGACAATAGTTCTTAAAACATCAGTAAAAGTTGATGAAACTTTAGAAAAACTACTTTCATTTTTCAGTTTCCGTTTAAATATAAGCGCAAGAGCTTTTTTCAAAAATGCCAGAAAATATACAAAAGTTATCAAACAATGTTAAATATATTTAATTATAAATTTTTATTTTTTCTTTGTTTTTGTCAATATCAACATATTTTATTAAACAAATAATATAATTTATTATTATTATATTTGAATATATATTTAAAATCAAAATATTAATTTATAGTGTAACTTTTGTAAATTATTTTTTTATCTTTTTATTATTTTAATTAAATCATAAAATTTTTTACGTGATAAAACATTATCGATTAGCAATTACTTTTCATTATAAATAAAAACTTTAATAAAACATTTTTTAATTTTTTAAACTGATTGTTAATAAACATGTATTGGTGTTTTGTAACCACCGCTTGTTTTAATATATTTGTTATGTTTAAATTGCATTATTTTCTACAGAAATTTATACTTTTATTAACAATACTACTTCGTTATTTATGCATAAAAAGTTATTAATATTTTGAAGCATATCTTTTCTTTTATATTTGGTAAGTTATCTTTGTTTTATAAAAATTTTTTTTAGTACAAAATACAGATGATTATATTTTGAAAAAAAACAGCTATGACAGAAATTCCAAAGATAAGTTTTAAATTTTTAATAATTTTATGCTTTTTTAAAATATTACATTGAAGTAACAAAGAAAATTTAAATATATATACAGGATTAGAAATATGTAGGTTTATTTAACTTTTGTTATAATTGTATAAAGACTTTTTAAGTAAAATTATAAGGAAAAAAGAGGTAAATATGTAAGTTTCCACAATATATTTTTTTAAAATTTCTTTTAGTTTTTAGAAGTTTAAAATAATAAATTCCAGGGATTAAATTAAAGGTAATAATATAAAATAATAATTTTATGCTTTTTTAAAATATTACATTGAAGTTACAAAGAAAATTTAAATATATATACAGGATTAGAAATATGTAGGTTTATTTAACTTTTGTTATAGTTGTATAAAGACTTTTTAAGTAAAATTATAAGGAAAAAAGAGTAAATATGTAAGTTTTCCACAATATATTTTTTTAAAATTTCTTTTAGTTTTTAGAAGTTTAAAATAATAAGGTTGTTTCATTGAGCAGAATTATAATATTGCTGAAGAAAAAAATAAATTTCAAGAATTAAATTAAAGGTAATAATATAAAATAATAATTATTGTTTGTAGTAATCTTTTTATTACTTGTGTTAATTTACAAATAAAATCTGTGTATGTTATTATTGTTTTAATTATGAATTTTTATTATTATTAATAATTTATACAATCAATTACATAATTATTTATAATATGATTTGGAATTGCGTCTTTTTTATTTGAAAATTAAAATCATCACTTCAAGGTGATTGCTTAGCATTTACAAAAAAAAGTGTCAAATCCTCACCTCGAAGTGAGGTTTTTATTCTGTGAGCTCTTGTCTACTTTCTTAAAAACAACAATTTAAATAAATTGAAAAAAAGAATTGAGGAGGCGTTCCAGAAAGTAAGAAAGGATTAGGAAATTCCAGAAAAAATTTTTTTTAACTAAAAAAAATAAATTTGTGTTTAAACCAAAAAGATAAGCATTTAAAATACTTTTCTTAAGCTTTTTTAAATAAAATTTTAAAAATAGCTGGAAATATAATTTTTTTGTTGTCCTAGAGAGATATCCTGTTACCCTGGTTGTATTATATAAATATAAATTATATATATTGTTTTGTATATTGTTAAATTGTTAATTTACTGTTTAGAATAAAGTGTTATTTAAACAAATGGAAGCAAAGTATGATGAGTTGCTTCACAACATTTTTAATAAATTTTTTTGAAGAAAAAAAATTATACACAGCAAAACTTACAACGTTTCTTATTTAAACAAGAAAAAATAATTTAAATTAATAAAAAATTGAAAAAGTAATAATTGTGTACTTTCTGGGAGTGTTAGTAGAGACGCCTGTATTTATCGAATAAGTGTTTTCATTATACTTCATCACTAATATTAACAGTTTTATTATTAATGTTTTTTTTCTTCAAAAAGTTTTTTTAATATAAATATTTCTTTTTTGATTATTCTTGTACTTTCTTATTATCTAATAGGTTAACATTCATCAACAGTCTCAATACTCAATATATCATCCTTACATAACTTTAAATTTATTATAACAGATAAGTTTCCTATTTTGTCATCAGACTTTACCAATATCGGAAAAAATGGTGAGAATTCTATTACTTTATTAATATTTAAATTTATTATACTTTGCAGTTTAGATAAGTATAAATCCTATTTATTAACTTTATTGTTTATTATTAGTTTCTCATTAAATATTCTAGTTATTCTTTCTACTTGGCCATTACTATTATGTGTATTCGAAGTTGTATAATGTATCTGAAACCTATCTTAGCTGACAATTTTTACATCAGTTAATTTTTAAACGTTAATTCATAATCAGTTACAAGCAATTAAAAATCCAAAACCAGGAAAAACTTTTTCTACTAATATGTTTTCAATATTTTCTGCTGTTGTTCGTTGAAGTGCATTTAAAACCACAAATTCGTTTAATGAACAAACCATGGTAGGTATATATTTATTGCCAGATAATGCTATTTTAAATTGTTTTAAAATATCACAGTAAACTCTTTTCCAAACTTTTTTAGAAACATTCTAAAATGTAAATTTTGGTTTAACAGCTAAGTGCGCAGAATATTTTCTCAAAATACATATTTCTCAGTTCTTTATTACATTTTCCACAGTTTTTTTCATTCCCTGAAAAATACATATCTTTCATAGTTTCTTCATTGTCTCTTCTATTCCTCCATGTGCTGCAATAACAGGATGTCTATGTACGTATTTCACAATTCCCCTTTATTGGATTTCTCGTATATATTACTTTTCAATAAGAAATATTTTTATTATCTTTATAATAAATATAATTAAACGATTTAAACTTATTTACTTTTATAACTCTAAGTCTATTTTCTAAGTTTTTTAAAATTATCTAAACTGAACATTTGATATTCTTTCTGATGTGTTTCATCAACATCATTTTTACTCATAAACTTTTCTATTTTTTTTATCTTGTTTTTTTCTCATTTTCTATCTTTTTTCCTTTCTTTAGAAAAAAATTAACCAATTTTGTAAACAACAGAAATTTTCAAAAGGAGTTTACCTTTACCCTGCTTAACTATTGCTATTCTTCATCGACTAAACAAACATCAATAACATCTATGTTACTACCCTCTGTCATATCAAGATCTGTTTTACAAGAATAAAAATCTGCTATCACATTACGGCTGCCTTCAATATAAAAAAACTTGATCTAAATTGGCAACCCCATTTTTTATACAAAAACGGTTCATTGACTGTGTAACCCTTTCGCAAGAATGAAATAGCTGGAGCATTATCTACATATCAACAGATTTCTCTTTTTCCTAAAATACAATGTTTGTTTTTTCTATAAAACATTATCACACTTTGAATTTCTAAAAAACATGCTTAACATACTCTTTTATTATTTTTTCTTATACTAGCATCTACCCTTTCTTATATACTCAGTGCTGAGTGGACGGTGCTATCTGCTTAAAATTTATAAAAATAAAATAAAATTTTAAGTATTTTTTTTATAATAAACTTTTTTAAATGTTAAAAAACCATCAAATTTTATTTAAAAAAATAAAAAATAATCAATTTAAAAAAAAATTTTAAATTTAAAAAAATATTTTAAAAAAATAATTATTTTATAGTTTTTAATTACCTTCTTTATTATTGGGTTCTTGTGATTTGATTTCTTCAAGAGAAAAAAATGTTTTTTTATGTGGAGTAATGACTAAAGTCATTTTTATATCTTATCATGAATATGTCTCACAACAAAACTCTCGAATCTTGAATTAATAATTTTATCATTTTTTATTATGTTATCATTTTTTATATTGTTCGTTTTTTATGTCATGTTTTTAAGTACTCATTTTATCTATTTTTAGTGTGTGAGTACCAATAAATTATTTTACTGTGGTAATTCATAAAAGACTACATTTGAATTCTTTAATTTTCTATTAATCGATCTTGTGTTAACAAGATGAATTCCATAATCAATGTAGCCAAAATGTAAGTTAAAACAATAAATATTCAGTGAAACTCACATTTTTTCTTCTGAAATAATACCAAGACCTAAGTATTTGCATGAGAGCTTATAACACTTTACTATAGTGTTATTATAAAGCTCGTTCTTAGATCTGTTTGATTTCCTTGTAAAAAAAAAATACTTTATTTGAGCTTACTTAGGTATTAATATATCAGCAACAAATTTACAAAGTTTTCCTGTGTTTTTTATTAATTTTACTGCTTTATTTTTAATTATGTTATTGTTGAGAAAACTTTTTAAATTTTCATTAGTAAATTGATAACTTCCTGATTTATTAAAATAGTGTTTTGTCATTTGAGAAATTAAGTTTTTTATATCTTCTTCTTCTGATTCTAACAAAGGTAACTAGTCTTCGTCATTTAAATGGTAAACATTCTTTTAGGTTGTCAAGTTTTTGTAAGTGTAATTTTTCTTATTTTTAGTTAATAAATGCTTTATATCATTCATTCTTTGTTGGTTATTAATGTTATTTTTTAATTTATCAATTTCTTTAATAATTCCTTTTTCAATATTTTCAATTTTTTTCTTTTTGATCATCAATAATAGTTAATAATTTATTAATGTCATTTTTTATTGAATTTATGCTTAAATTATCTTAATTAATACTAACTTTTTCATAAAATGTTGTTATATTTGTTTCTAAGTTATTTAAGACTTTATTATTATTGTAATCATTGGATGCCCCATTTGAGGTATCCTTTGATACGAAAAGAATACAAGCTAATGTTATATAAGACTTTTATTAATATAAGAAATACAATAAAATAAAGAATGATAATATAAGTGAGTGATAATATGTTCAATAATGTTTCTATTTATATTCTCCATGTTCCTTTCATGTGTTCTTACATACGTGTTTATGGTCAAGTTGTCCATGTTAACATTATAAGTGGCCACAAAGAAAGTGCATTGTTTTGAAAAATTTTTCTATAATAATTAAAAATGTTATATTATTAAAAAAAACTTACAAGCATTGCTTCTTCATCTTCAATTTGATTGATGTTTATATTTTGTTTATTTAATTTACCTTTAAATGTTTTTTCGGGTTTATTTTTTTTGGTCTTCCTCTTTTTCTTGTTGAATTATCAACTTCACTATTGGCTTAACTTGAAATTGAAGTTTGTTAAGATCCTTCTGATAATGAAGTTGGACTGGAACGCAATGAACAACCAATAATTTTTAATTTTTTACCTTTTGATGAAATCATTTTTGAATTATTTTATGTTTACCTAAAAAGTTTTGTAATAATATATAGCTTTTTTTTAATATAATAATGTTTTAAAAACATATGAAAAAAAAATTAATAGTAATAATAAAAATAAAAAAAAAACTTATTTAACAACATTTTTATTAAAAAAATATTAATAAAACAAAATATTAATTAACGAGATCTTAATTTTCAGGAAGATTATCTAATGTCCTGAAAAAACCTTTTTTTTAATTTTTTTATTTTACTTATTACTCCTTGAGTAAAAGAAGTTGGTTCAACAGTTTGTAATGCTGTACCATTCTTATTTAGTGGTAACATAAAAACTAAAAACTGTTTAATTTAGTAAAAATTAACTTACGTTGATTTCCATTTATTTTATTTGTGTTTTCGTTGTTTAAAGTTACTATTCTTTCACAAAACTTCTTAAATTTTTAAACAAAATAATATCCAAAATAGACAAATGCTAATATTTCAATAATCATAAAACAAAACTTTATAATTGTAAGAATTTTACTGAATAAGGAATCTTTTTATTGTATATATGATACTTTGTTAATTCATTCTCAGATTGGTTGTTCTAATTAATAATATTAATTTGTTCTTTTTTTTCTGAACTTGCTGTACCTCCCATGATTATTAGAGGAAATAACATAAACAAAAAAGATGAAAAATAGTACAAAATTATTTCATTTTTTCTGCTTTTATAGTGATTCTTGCAGTCCATGCCCATTTTAAATAGTTTTTTATGTCATTTTTTAAAACATCTAAATTTAAATTATAAAAAAAAATGTTTTTTTTTCATGAAATAGATGTTTATTTATATGACAATAAATATTGTACAAAAAAAATGAACAAAGAAATTGTAACCTTAATAATATTTGTTCATATGCCAATTTTTTTGTTCAATCTTAAATAAATTTATGTAAATAAACTATACTGAAAATTATTGTCATTATATTTTATTGATATGATTTTCTATATTCTTTTTTTTATTATTTTATAAAAAAAAAAAAAAACAAATAAGTTATACAAAACGTTTAAATTAATTAATAAATGTAATTAAAATCAAATAAATGCAAATATAAAAAAACCATTCTTTAAATTTAATCGCTTTTATCTGGAAATAAATTTCAAATTGTTTTATATAAAATGTCGTTTTTTTAGTTTAAAACTTAAATATGTTTATCTTAATAAAAAAAATTTTTTTATAATAAAATTAAAAGCACTAAAATTTATACATTGTTGGTTTTTTTGAATTATTTTTGTACAATAAAAGCAATAACAACATTTTCTTCGGTAGCTTAATCAAAAGTTTAGGCTGTTTTTGTGGCATTAGTGTCATATTTAATTTGCATAATGATAAGAAAATTGCATTTTGATAGTATGATTTATTTTTTAAATAAAATAATAGCAATTTTATTAAATGTAATAATTTGAATGACAAAATGTAGGAAAAATTTCGTAGAATCTAACAATATATTTTTATTATAAAAACAACTAAACATTTAAAATACAAGGAGTTAAATATTATCATCGGAAAAAAGCATTTTATATGATCCATCTACTATCAAAATGCTATTTTTGTGTTTTAAAATCATTTTTTATATTTTTGTTTTTTAATATTTTTTAAAATTACTATTAAACTTTTTATTTTATAAAATTTTTAAGAACCTTTAAGTTACTATTTTATATATTATTTTAGACTATTTTTTGAAAATGTTTTATAGCTCTAAAACAACTTATAAAAATTTAAAAAGATTTAAAGAAAATTTTGAAAACAAACAAAAAGAATAAACTAAAATAATATTGTTAACAAAAGTGAATCTTTATAAATTGAATACGCTGACTTTAAAAAAATCTGACATTGAAAGATGGGATAAAATGTCCATTGATGTTAATAATGATATGTTATCACCAATAGGACACCAAAAGGGGCCTAATGGCAATAATTCTTATTTCAAATAACACTAATAAAGTATATGAAAGTATTTTATTTATTAAAGTAAGTAAAGGTTTAAAATGTAATTACAAAGAAAGTATAATGATATTATTAATGAAAGAATGAATTGAATGTATTGAATGTCGGTTTCTTTATTATCTGCTGTTCTTATAATGCTCCAGGATACTCCTACACATGTGTAGGCGTATCTGACATAGCTGTCAGATAACAGATAATAAGAGAAGTAATTTTCTGTTATATAAATTTTAAATATCAGTTAGAGATTTTATTAATGAATTAATTAGTGTTAAGGTAGTTTTTTTTCAATTTAATAATTTTGTTTAAATTAAAAGTGGTATCTCAGACAGAGGACACAAATTATATTTTAGGTAAATAATTTTTTTTTATAAATTAAAGTTTTAGTGTTATAAAAAAGCTTTGCATTAACCAAATAAGCTTATTATAACTTTAGATGACGCAAGAAATTAAATAAAAAAAAAGGAAAAATATCACTATAGAACGAAACAATATATGAAAAAACAGAAAAAAGAAAAATTGTTATTTATAATGCAAAAGGAAATTCGATAAATTTTTTAACATGTATATGAAAGAAATTATTTCATATACTCAAGAAATGTTATTATCTAAACAGCTTAAAGATTTTATTTGTAAACATTTTTATAAAAAAATTAACAATGGTAAAAAAGATACTTCTTTAATTAACTTACAACATCACTTTAACGGTGCCAATATTAATACATCAAATTGTTTCTATTTTTAATCAGAATTTAAATTTGCCAATACTAAATACTAGGTGTAGAATTAAAAACAAATTAGGTTAGGATAGTCAAAATACACTAGTAAATACTAAAGCACTAAAATTACTATATATAGTGAGATAAAAAAGTAGGTAGGTAGGTAAAAAAAAGATCAAAAAAAATATAATATAAAATAGAAAATGGATAAAATAAAATAGGATAAAAACAAAAGATCAAATATAATGGTAATGTAGTTGGATCTTGTGGATTCATAAAGCTATAAATTTTTCAAATTTTTTATAAATTTTTCATAATTTTTTTATAAACCGCAGATAAATGTTTTACCTGCCAGATATGCTCAACTGCATTTGATCTGCTGTATACATTTGACCTATCTGCGACAAGAGCAGATGTAGATTCATCCATCAGACACTGGATTTGAAAATAAATAAATTCCAAATATCATTTTAATAATAAATGACAATTATTACTCATTTTTGTCAATTTTTATACCAATAATTTTAAAACATATAAAGATTCAAACAGTTTTGCTTTTATTTTTCATATAAATAAAATATTTTTTGTTAGTTTTTTTTTTGATTTCTTTTGAAATGCGCATGAATAAAAGGATTGACATGTAGTTAAAATGCAAAATGACATTCCTTTTATATTAACATATAGTTGTATTTACACACGATCAAAGTATTTTAATATAAAACCGACTCAATATGTCAAACACAAGAATTTAAACTACTTAATGAAAAAAAAAGTAAAATTTTTATAAGAATTTTTTTGGTAAACACTAAGTAGGGTTAAGAAAGAATTTATTAAATTTACAAATTACAATAAAATGTATCGTGGCCACCTGAGAACAGTATTAAAAAAATATAAGAAAATATACAGGGTGTATAAAAAGTAACGACCCACTTTTTAAATTCTAATAACTTTTTTTCTTCTTGATATTTTTTTATAATTTTTTTTTATCTGATAGAGAATCATCTTAAAAATTATATAATTACCATTAAATAATTGTTTTCTATATAAACAAGTAAAGAAAAATTAAACATTTAAAATGTTCCCGATTTTATATCAAAAAATCTTAAGAAACACATTTTCTAAACTATTAAAATGTTTCTAATTTTTATTTTCCCCTAGTTTAAAGATATTTTTTTTATAAAAAATTGACAATATTTAATAAAATTTTTAAAAGAATATCAAACTGCAAAACAAGAGAATTAAAAAAAAGTGATAGAAAATGTGTATTAAAGAGATAAAAAAAGTCATGAATTAAGTGGAAAACATTTAAATGATGTTCTTTTTTATACATAATGTAATATTATTAAAAAATAGAGCTTTTATATTATATAAATGAATATAAAAGTCATGATATATTTGTACCTTTAAATTGATTTAAAGTTCTTTCTTAAAAACGATCTTATAATATATGATACTTTTCACAATTTTCTACCAGATAAAAAAAAATCATTAATAAATATCAAGAATTAAAAAAGTTATTAGAGTTAAAAAAGTGGGTCGTTACTTTTTATACACCCTGTATATAGAAAACTGACGATACTATTAATTGTTAATTTTTAAAAAAAAAAATCTTAAGCTTAGGAGAAGTTTGCTACCTAAAACAATATCTAAAATTAATATATGAAATAAAAACTTTTGAGGTGAAAAAACTAATAAATGAACTATTTTGAAATAGCTCATTATACAGGGTCACAATAAAGTCATTGTACATTTTTTAAAAATTGAATAACTTTTTTTTTACTCAATATTTTTTTGTGACCTTTTTTTTATCTGACAGAGAATCATTTAGAAAATTATATAGTTGACACTAAAAATTGTTTTCTATATAAACAAGTGAAGAAAAATGAAACATTTAAAACGGTCCTAATTTTTTTATTAAATTATTTTTAAAAATATATTTTTTAAACTATTAAAATGCTTCTAATTTTTATCTTTCACTAATTTAAAAATATTTTTTTTATAAAAAAATGACTGTATTTAAAAAAATTTTAAAGCCGATTTTTTATTAAAAAAATGATAAAATTTGTAAGTGTTTTTTTAAAAGCAAAAAAAAGTTTTTAAATACGTAAAAACCACTTGAATGATATTACTATCTACACCTAATATAATATTATTAAAAAAAAGTCTTTATATTATTAAAATTTATAAAAATATCATAATATAGTTATATCTTATATTTTATTAAAAGTTGTTTTTTAAGTAAGATCTTGTAATATTTTATACTTTTATTAATTTTCTATCAGATAAAAAAAAATCATAAAAATATATAAAATAAAAAAAAAGTTATTTAATTTTTAAAAAATGTACATTGACTTAATTGTGACCCTGTATACACACAAAAGAAAAACGAGCATTTTCCGTCCTACAAGCGCATTTTTTATCCAAGGAGCATTTTTTGTCAAATGAAAAAATTAATGAACAAATTTTTCCTTAATAAAAAAAATTATCTTTTCGTTGTTAGATTGAGATGTAAATATAATAGAATTGGAAACATTTTAAATGTTTCATTTTTCTCACTTCTTTATATGAAAACCAATTTTTTAATGATATTAATATAATTTTTTAGGTGGTTTGTTATCAGATAAAAAAAATCATAAAAAATATCGAGTAGAAAAAAGTTATTGAAGTTTTAAAAAATTCAGTAATACTTTAGAGTAGTTCTTTTTATTCAATTTTGAATATTAAAAATGACAGGACAGAAAATGATCTTTTTCAGACGATTCCCGTTTTTGAGAGAACGGAAAATGATAGTTTTTTCTCCGTGTGTATATATAAAAAATCTCATGCCGGTACAAAGATCAAAACAAAATTAAAAAAAAATAAAAAAAGATCTTATTAATTTTATTAAATTAAATTTAATTAAATTAATTAAATTTCTTACTAAAATGTTTTAATTAAACAGAATAATTCATAAAAAAAAACGCTATTTTTCTAACTTTAATGTATATTTTTATTGTTGTATCGTTTGGCATAATTTTATAAAATTTTAAACACTTAGTTTAGTTTAGTTTCTTTAATTTGAATTATTATTTTAAAGCATTGGATTACTTTTACAATAGAGGCAGTTAATTTTTTTCTCCTCTTTAAATTAAAACCATGGTTTTATGAATTTAAAATAATAAGCCAATATTTATTAGTAGATAAAAAATTTTTTTTTACAAATATTTACACGTTTTGAAGCTTTTTAATGCTTTCTGAAATAGTGAAAATAAAAATTGCTTATCTAGTTAGAAATATCCACAGAAAAATATTAAGCGGTTATTTACCAATTAAGGTCAACAATATAAAACAAACAAAGACAAAAGAAAAACTCCTTAAAAAAATAATATTAATAAATCACAACTTTTAAAAATTTCATAAAATTAATTTAATTTATAATAAATTTTTTCTTTAATAATTCTTATTTTTTTCATCAACTTTTCTTAAAAAGAATTTTCTTTGGAAAATTTACTAAATTTTTTTTTATTAATTTAATTCAAAATGTAAAAATATCAGAAAAAAGTAATTTTAAGTAAAAAAAATTATATTAGAGCAACATAAAATCAAAAAAGGTGTTAATCTACAAAATAGTTAAAACGATAAAAACATTAAAAAAAACAAAAAGAGGGTTAAAATGCTTAAAATAATTCTAATTATCATTAAAAAGAATAACAGAACATAAAAAGGAATTTATATGGAGAAGAAAAAATCATGATAATAGATAGGCAGCTTTTAAAAAGCCTTTTTTAAAGCTTAATATTTATAAAAAAATTTTTTTATTTTTAATAAAAGTTGATTAATGCTTTATTAAGTAAAATCATAAATATATCCTTTTAAGTTTTTGTAATATTTAAATAAATAAATATTTATATTTAAAATTATAATTGTATTTTTATTTAAAAAAATTGTATTTTTTTATTAATAAACAGTTTATGCTATTGATTAAACAGCTAAACTCACTAATATAGCCTTAGGGGAAGGCTATTGCAGTTTAAAACAGAATAAAATATTTAGAGCGTAGCTATTTTACAAGTTAGCAAAAAATATTTATAACGATTTTAAACAAGAAAAATTTTTTAAAAATATCTACACACTCAACAAAACCTTGACATTTAGTTAGTTTGTTTTGGAAAAAATCGAATTATCGATACTTTTCAATTATAGTCACTAGTCTGAATTATTGACATTTCTCAAAACCTAATTAAATTTAAAAAATCGACATTTAAAAAAAACTAAATTAAATAATTTTTTATTAATTTTTTTAATCAATTTTCAAGATTAATCTGTAATTCTTGTGGATGGTTTGGAAGCCGGTTAAGGCTCCCGGTTATTTTTAATAAACAATAAGTTAATTTTAGATTTATTTATTTTGAAGACGGAAATATAAATAACAATATATTAAATATAAATTAATGTTATAAGTTTATGTATAATGTTCAGGTATGTAAATGCCAGTATATGTTAAGACTGCTAAGATTGATAAGATTGAATAGACTGAGTTATTGTCTTATAAAATGTTTTTCCACGTTTTCCTTTTATTGTTCATATTTAAGACATGTTTAAAATGGCATAGTCTGTCAGAATGACAAATCTTCAGCACATTTATTTATCCTTTAAACTTCACATTTAATTTTTTATTGATTTCTTTTTTATATTTTTATTCATTTGTTTTGTTAGCGCTATCATTCAAACTTGTGATACTTAAAATGAAGAAATAAATAAAACTAGTCTGGTATTTTCATTTTTGGTAAAGTTGTAGTGTACTTAGTTTATGCATAATATTTTATCTTTTTAGAATGTCTATTTATAAAATTTTTATGATTTTTATTAGATTTTTTTTTATATATTAAAAAAATAAGATGTAATATAAACAAAAAATAAAAATATATTTATTAAATTTTATAAGAGTTAATATAGCTCTTGAATGGATTTTGCTAAATACTTACCCTAAAGCTCTATCTGAACATGTGGCACCAGTTATCATCACTCATTTGAGAGTATCAATAAAATCAAGATAACTGTATTATTTTATTGTACAAGCATAATTTTATTTTAATTTTAATCGTCACCTTTTTCAAAACATTTTTATAATGTTTTATTATTGTGTTCCATTTCAATATATTTACTTTCAGTATCTGGAAGAAAAAATAAAAATAAAATTTTTTAAATAATTGACAAATTGAAAAAATAATATAATATTGTTTAATTCGTTGGCTATTGCTTTGATTTATTAGAAACAGTATAATTCTTAGACAAATCACTTTTTTCACCAATTAGCAATTAACAGGCATTAAAAATTGTATTGTTCGTTATATTCACCTGCTCTGCATTTATTTATAAAAAAAATGTTAAAAAAAATTAATTTTTTGTAGTCCTATTTTATTACAAACACAATTACATTAAGAAAAAAATTAAACTATTACTAGCACCTATTCATAAAACTCTTGATACAAAAAAGCTTTGATACACCACAATAGGAATTATTATTAACTTTTTTTTTTAAAACTAAACTAAACTGATTGCATTAAAAACATTTTTCTATTTATATAACTTATACTGTCATAATTTTACTATTTACTTAAATTACTGGAATTTTTATTCAGAAGATAAAAAAAATTGGGATTTTTAGTATAATTTTCTATTAAAGTGTAAAATATAAATTTTCTTTCGAAACTAAATTTTTCGATGACAATTACATTGTGTTTTTTCATTAATTGATACAATAGTTATTCAAAGTAATATTATTATATTTTCTGAGGTTATATTAGAAATATCTTTAAATTGGAACTTTTTAACTAAATAAGATTTTTAGTATATTTAAGTACTCTTTTTCAGTTTGTTTTTCTTCGAATCTTTTAAAAAAGTAAATCATCAATTTTTCTTAACAACAGTTGAGTTTCGACATATTGATATTACTTATAATTTCTGATTTTTTTCTATTAAAAAAAAATCAGAATTTAAGATATTGTTAATATATATAATTGCTGTGTTCATTCTAAAAAAAACCAAAGTTTTAAAAAAATATTATTAATATTTTTTAAATATTTTAAAAAAATTAACTATATTTCAAGTTTAATTCGTGAGAATTTTTTTATAATTCTTTTTGATTTTTTTTATTTGTAATATACAGGGTGTTCACGATAAGTCTTCCTGATGAACTGTATATGTAAACCTATTTTCATTGTAGGACCTTTAATATGTACTAGTAAATAAATTTATTATATAACTAAATTTTTAAATGTGTTAGAATAGTGTGTACGAAATTTAATTCATCAGGAAGACTTATCGTGAACACCCTGTATATAAGGTGTAGTTTTTATTAAAAATTTTTATTTAAGATAAAGATACAATAAAACAAGAATCATAATATTTGTTAAAGAAAGCTTGGTAGTTTTTGAAAAGTGAGTAATTAAGTAAGTGATTGTTATTGAAGTTGTTTGGCTTTTATATGATTTCATATTTTATTTCTGACATTCAGGCGGGCGGCTTTACATTCTAATATTAAGCTTTTTAATACCATAAAAGGAAAAAGCTGATTTTCGGTAAATATAAACATATAAGTAGTTGATAATAAACATAAATAATCTTAAAGATAATAGAAGAAGTACAATATAATAAGTATATAAACTACTATAAAAAAAGGTAAAGAATCTTACAAAGATTCTCTGGTTGTAAACAGTTTTAAAATGAATTTACAATAGATGAGATGAATAAACTGTTTATTTATATAGATTATAGTTCAATAATAAATGAAATATATATAATAAAAAGAATGAAAAAAAAAAGTAATAATGTAATATATTAAATATATGTTTTTGATTTTCTATAATTTCTTCTTGCCCACGCAGAGACAATGAACTGGTAAACAAGTTGGTTTAGTGTATTAAGGTAAAAATGTCTAAATTGTTCAATTTAATAAATTATTTTATAATTTACTTAATAATAAAATATTATTATTAATGTTTTTTTTTGTATAATTAATAATTTTCTATAATTTTGAAAATAATAAGATATTTCTCGTTTACAACTTAAGGAAAAAGAAAAAAATAGTTAAGCTCATGTTTTATTTAAGAAAAGATTGTTTTTTTTTCGAGTTTTATTTTCTTTTTTTTTTTGTGTATAATTAAAGTCTGATGTTATATTAATTTTAGTTACAAAAGAATGTTTTTACAAAAGAAGAGATGCCAAGTTGTAACAGGAAACTGCATTAAAAAGTTGTGAAAAAGCCACCATCCTCTTTATTTTGTTAGTGGTGACGTTGCAAATTGCGGTGGCCTTGTTATGGATTCTAAAATACAAACGAGCCTGTTATAAGGTCACTGAGCATCTGGTTAAAGGTAGGCAAAGTTAGAGACCAGCGGCAAAAGTGCGCTGGTGGCTTTAAAAAAAAGAAAGAGGTCTGTAAGGGTAAGCGGATAAAAAAAAGGTTTTTAATTACGTTTTTTAAAACTCATTGTTTAGCTGGTATGCTTAAAACGTGGTTGTTTACTTTACTTTTTTGTTAATAAAATGTTGTTTTTTTATTTCTTAAAAGTGTTATATTTATTTTATATTTTCTTGTTTATTAATTTATTTGGTTATGAATATATTTTTCTTTTTAAGGTGTTTTGAAATGTAATTGATATCAGGATGTTTCGTAAATATAATAATGATGGTAATTTTAATAGAAAATTTTTAGCAATAGTGAGATGTTGTTGTAAACTGTAATTCATAAGTAGTAGCAAGAATATAATGAGTATGTTATCCGTTTTATTATTTATCTAAAACTAACAGCACATTATTAAATTCAGATTGATTTATTAACAAATATTATCCACTTATATAGTCTTATGGGCGGTCTCATATAACAAGTAAACGTTATTTTAAATGTAGTATAAAGATAAGATGCTCAATAAACTGTGCTTTATGTATTAATAAACCAAAATAAAAAAAATTTCAAAAAATAGAAATTAAATAAAGTAAACAAAGTTAATTTTAAATATATCAAAATTAAAAAATATCAAAATAAATGTAATAATTGGTATGTTTTATTAATTGGGTCTAAATTACAATAACAATGATAAAAATATAAAACATATACATGATATAAATTAATTTTCTTCTTACATACTTGTCTATAAGGATGCGTGATATTCGTGACATAGAACAAGTATAACATCCCCGGAACAGGTTTTGAATAAAAACCAAAAAACAATTTGACATTTTTTGTTGTTGTTTAAAATAATTAGTAGATATTTGATTAATCAGTATTGTCTTAGCAAGAAGTTTTGTCTTTGTACAATCATCGATTGAAAAAGTGCAATTTCGTAAAAAAATTTAATTAACTAAAAATGTTTGTTAGTAAAACATGTTTCTTTATATATTGTATAAATATACTTTTATTTTTAGACATTTTTTTCATAATTGGTTGATATTTTTTTTTGTTTTATAGTAACCTTGTAGTGTTACCACAAGAACTTGCATCAGCTTTGAGAAAAGCTAATGACTGGATGTACTATTCGTTTATTGCAAGAGGAGTATGTGGATCTTTTTTTTTTGATTTGTGTTTTTATCTGCTATTTACGCTTAAGACATAAGTGGTACAAACGTAAATCGGAGATATTTATAGAGACATTTGTTTAATCGTCAGTTGATATTGTTCACCAAAGAGTAAATTACGTCTCCAATATTGTTTGCTTCAATAAGAAAAGAAAGGAAAAAAAAAAGTATTATTCTCTAAAAAAATTTTTTTTGATAAGTATTGTATTGATTCCATGTCTTTTGTTAAATATGCTAAGGATGTTGTGCAAATGTGTAAATAAAATACTGCATTTTAATATTAGAAAGTAATTAATATTAAAAAGAAATATATAAGAAAAATGTAAAAAAATAGTTTGTTTTTTTTTTCAGGTATGTAGTATAGAAAAATAATGAAAGGTAAATAGATATTGAACCTCGTTAGTTTAATAATAATCAAGGTAAATAGAGTGTTGACATGAAAACATGTTTAGTAAAGAAATGTGAAGTAGTTAGATGGTAATACAAAACAGTAAAAATTTATTATTTTTAAAGAAATATCATACAAATTTATACATAATAAATATATTTTAATTTTTATTAGCGTTTTCACTGTGATAATATTCATATTTCACTTTGCCAAAAAAAAGAAATTTAAATAACTTAGTAAAAAATGATTTTTTTTTTAAGAAATTACAATAATTTAGTAGATATAAGAAATTATTAAAAGATACCAGCAAAACAAATTGATATAGCAAGAATCACCAGTAATTGAAAAAAGAGACTTTATATTTTTTTTGTTCAAGCCTACTCACAGGAATCTTCTAGAATTGAAGCATTTGGTGGAAACTACTTTTCCTCTTCTTGATACACTCCCACAGAATTTTCAAAAAAAATATTAAAGAAAACCAACAAGAAATATTCTGACATTTCTATGAATTGGTGGTTGGAGAATAGGTTCTTTAAAGACCTTGAAAGACAGGATGTTGTTGTTGCTTTAAAATTATTACAAAGATTTAGTGGATCACTAAATGAAAGCTTAGGAGTACAGAGAAGCATATTAGTCTATAAAGAATAAATTAAAAGAAAAATACAATTATTACACTAAAAAATTCTTCAACAACTACATAAAGAAACAATAATAAAAACACTATGAGAAATATAAAATAAAAAAATAAATGAAATAAAATTAAAATAAAAACTAACAAGAAAGATTAAAAAAAAATTAAAACCAATAAATTAAAATAATAATAAAAATAAAATAAATAAACAAAATTAATAAAACTATTAATATATACTTCAAAAGTATATATATAATATAAAAATATTAGAAATTGTTATTAAATAAATTTAATATAAATAATATAAAAATTTAAAAATAAGAACTAAAGACAAAATTCGGTTGATCTTTCAAATAATGGACACCTTTTTTAAAAAAAAAAAGATAGTAGCGACTAAAAAAATTTTGTTTATTAAACATTAATATTATAACAACTAAAATATTATTTAATTTTTTTAAATTTTTTTGTTTTTTTTACTGGTGAAACTCCAGGACTTCTATTTGATGTTTCAATTTCCAAACAGTTAAATTCATCAGGTAAGTCATCAATTTTTTATTTTCTACTCATTTTATATTTTTTTTTGAGAACATTTATTAGGGTCTCAAATCTCCTTCCTTGATTCATCCTATTCCATATGAACCCCAATAAACAGTCATCAATAACATTTCTATTTCTCTGTTTCGCTGAAATCATATTTTTCTACCTATTCCACGTCTCTTCAATACTGTTTGTATGAATTCCAATAATTATGTCTTTGAAACATATTAAATGATTGACCGTGTGGTAAATATAGCCATGGTCTTTGAGATTGGCATATCCTTTCCAGCAATCAGTAGAAATTCCACTGCTTGGAAAAACATGCTTCTTACTAATGTCCACAAAGGTTTCTTCATTCCAATATTCAATCACACGGGCATACATCTTTCTTTGCCCAGTTTTTTCTACTCCTCCCAACAACCAAGCTTCATCATCTTGGTGACCCCGGTGATATTTTCTTTTGTCAAATTTTGATTTATCTATTTCAACGATGATACCGGTGCCGTCGATAGTTTAATCCCCTAATTCCACGGCATTGGCCAAAAGTTGCCTATTGTATTTATTCAGGGCCGAGGTGCAGGCACTACCAATTTGCAACTGATTGATAATAACAGTCTGTGTTGCTCCTGTTAAAAACATGTACAAATACATTAAGGTCTTGTTTAAGAGCAGTTTTATTTTCCTAAAAAAAAAGTCTCCTTTCTTGCCGAAATTCTTGCTCTACAACTTTTAACACCGCAACAAAAATTTTGTCTATATTTGACCATAGGTTTCTGGCAATTTGGCAATTCTTACACTCTATGTTTTTGGGGAAAATACCACTATCATACAAAAATTTTCCAGCGCATTCTAGGGTTCCAAACATTTTAAATATTTTAAAATTTTAAAGAATATCTTTTTTGTTATTTACCATTTTGTTAGATTTGATTAAAATTTTTAGTTTTAAATTTGAACAAATTTAAAAAAAAAAATAAAAAAAATTTTTTTATCAATTATTCCTTTGTATATTATTTAATATATACTAAATTTGGTTATTTTATCAACTTTCCCATTAATTTACGTTAACTTTATACTAATACTTTATTCTTTTGTGTTATTAATTCATTTTAAATGTACTTATTTTAGAATATTCTTTAGATACCCAATTTCTTTAAATTAACATTTACATTTACATCTTTATTTTTTTGGAAAAATATGTTTTTTTTAAATACAAATTAAAATAATTTTAAAAAAGAATTTTTTTAAATTTTATTTATTTTATGCAAAGATAAGAAATAAAATAACACTAATTAAAAAAAAATTTAATTTTTCCATCTCGAACCTTTTTTATTTTTAATTAAAAAGCTGTCCACTATTAGAAAAATTATACACTTTTTGTTATGAAACCGAAGAGCATCTGTGTTTTTAGGAAAAAGCTTCTTGTTTGTTCACAGTGATAAAACTAGCAAAAATTTTAAAAAAATTAAAAAAGCACTCTACTTAGAAGAGTATTAGCAGGATGTTTCTAACAAATATATTTGAAGTGCCCATCTTCTCAATCTATACATTTCTGACATCTGTCTAAGAAATTATAAAGCACCTTTTCAAATTCCTCACTTGTAATTTTAGCCGTCTCCTCTAATACCCTATTCTTAAACATCTAACCTTTTTGAGGTAAATTCTTTTAAAACACGCCTTTTAATCGACCCCAAAGATAAAAGTCACAAGCACTTAAATCGCGATATCTTTCTGACCATTCAAACTCAGTCTTGTGACTTATGACTCGCTCTTAAAACCACTCTTAACTTATTTCTAGAAGCCGAGTTGGTATGACATGGTGCATTATTTTGCTAAAATCACGCATATTCTCATACTTGTTTAATTTACAGTATAAACGAGAAAGGATCTGCCAATACACATTCTCGTCTACGTTTCTTTCTGAAAAGTAGGGACCTACAATTTTAGTCCCAAAGATAGTGGCCTACATGCAAAACTTCTTTAGTACTTTTTCTTTTTTTACTATCGTATGTGAATTTTCTTTTTATTAATTTCTCATATTTTGCCTACATACTGGGAAGTCAAACTTGATATAAAATTTATCAGTAATAAATAAATCTTTATAAATTATCACCACATCTTAACACAATCTAAAATTTTTTACAAAACAAAAGGCGCTTAGAAGCATCTTTTTTATAAATTTTTAACAGACGTGTATTTAAAAGCTTTGACATTATTTTTGACTGAAATTGTTAAACAAGTTGTTTTTTTAAAACTTATCTAAGCGTTATTCTTCTAAAAAACCATTCCGGATTCAAGTCTATATCATTTAAAACTTTATTTTTAATCTCAATATTATCTGAAATAGAATCTTTTTTAAAACATTTTTTATCGTCATCTTATCTAAAATAAAAAATTTTTTTGAAAATATTATAAAATGGTTTTATTGCAAGAAACCGGGCACTTTGGGAATGACAACCTAAAGTTATTCTTAAGTATTTTATAATTGTTATGCTTATAATATCCAAGTGCTATAAAACCTTTTTCTTTCAATGAAAAACTAAACATTTTTGACAATCCTAGTTAAAATCCTAACGGTATACACTCAAACCTGTTTTTGTGCGATTTTTATTGCAGTATATGAAAATTCCAATCAAATTGAAACATAAATTAAATTCTATAATTGCATAATTCAAGTTTGATAAATAAAGTAATTAATTAAAAAAATATATTACATCTGTTTTAATTTTTAAATCTAGTACAAAACTAGATTTTAAAAAGTTTAGCAAGATTCCAAGTAGCTGCCAAGCCTCGTGTCTTGTTTTTGTTAAAAAAGGAATTTCTAGTTATTTCGTAAGATTTTGAGTTATTTTCTAAGTGAGAATTTTTTTTATGCGTTTTTTTTTACGGTCCCTATCCACCGCACAAAAACAGGTTTGAGTAAACATTTAAATAAAAATTGAAAAGATAGATTACTTTTCATTATGTAGAAATATAATTAAGCTTTTTATGAATACAATGGTAAATCATGTTTTTTTTGGTGAACAACGTTTTAATGCCAAACTTAGAAATTTCTGATTTGCCACAGAAAATAAAAGCTTCTTGTGTAAGCAAGGAAAAGTTTTATTAAATTATTAAACAAATTGTTGACTTGTTGAAAACAGAAATAACTAAACTATGTAGATCACTCTACTTTTCCAAAATAGTTTCCGTACGAAAGAAAAATCAAAAATAGTATTTTGTTGTAAATTTCAAATGAATAAAAAACCTCATTAAACAACAATTACACATTATACTTCGTATTGATAAAATAACAAAAAAAAACCGCAGGTAAAAGATTTTATACATCTTTTGATTTTTTAGCGAGTTTCCATAAAATCCCGCTGGATAAAAATATTTGAAAGAAACAGTCCTTATAACACAAAAATATATTTCATTATAAAGTTATGCCAATGGGTTTAACAGGTAGTCCAAATATATTCTAAAAAGTAATGAATGAAGTATTATACAATATTTCTGATTGTTACGTTTATCTTAACAATATTTTAATATCCTTTAATGATGAAGATAATCATCTTAATAATATTTTTCTAAAATATTAAAACAATAGTTTTATATGGTATTAAAATACCGTTAGTTAAATGTCAGTTTGGAAATCCTTATCCAACCTACCTAGGATTTGTATAAATTGCTTCTGGGCTTCATCTTAATTGAGATAATGTAAAAGCAGTTAAAAATAAACCACTTTCTAAAACACACAAGGAAGTAAAAAGTTTCTTAAAAGCTCCTTCCGACTTTAAACGACATATTTATAACTTTTTGGCTATTATTGAACCACTATACTGTTTTGATAAATCATTTCAATAGAATGACTTTCATACACAAGCTTTTACAAAACTTAAAACAGCACTTATAAACACTACTGCTTTATCACCACCTGATCCAACAAAAAATTATATAATCTTTACTGATGCTAGTTTTCAGGGTCTAGGTATTGCATTAGTGCAAAATAATAAACCTATAGCATTTGCATTAAAGTTACTAAAACCCGCTGAAAAGAATTATACAATTATAAAGTTAGAAGCATTAGCTCTTGTTTATTTACTTAAACAATTTTGACCATACATTTATGGTAAACATACACTGGTCATAACAGATCAAAAACCTTTGTTAGCTTTATTAAAAAATAAAGAATTAACGGGATTTCTTCATTGATACAAAATGGCTATCATGGAGCATGATCTCACAATTTAATATAAAAAAGATGAAACCAACAATGTGACAGACTACTTCAGTTGTGATTCATTCATGGCAATTAAAGTATCTGATTTATTTTTGAATAATGTATTTCCATCTTCTACATTTCCACCAATTCACATTGATAAATTTACTAACTATCTATCAGACGATGAAAAACACATAGTTTCCAAAAACGGGAAAATACGTACTCTCTTAGAAATTGCATTTATGTACCAGAAGTACTGCAAGATAAACTTTTAGAAGTTTTTAACAGTCATCCGCTTCTAAGTGGCCTTCTAGGATCTGATAAAATCATCATTAAATTAAAATCCAACTTTCACTAGCTTAAAATAAACTCCTTAATTGCAAATATATAGTATTATTGTCAAACTTGCGCCTTTAATAAAAGTCAACCAAGTAGACTTATTGAAACATACAAAAAGACATTAACACGAACTGATGAAATCTGGCACACTATCAACTCTGATTTCATGCAGGTAGATCATAAATATATTTAAATCATTGTAGGTGAATATAACAAATTTTTTATAGCAAAAGGCCGTAAAAAACAGAATGGCCTTACACTAAAAAATCCATTAATAAAATGCTTTACAAACTTAAGTTTCCCAAAGATATTACGTTCTGATAACGGCCCAGCATTCATTGCGAAACTTGTTACAGATTATTTTAAAATTGCAGGAGTAGAACAACAATTTAATTCTTCACAAAATCATAAAAGTAATGCTTTCGTAGAACGATTCAACAGGACATTACGAGCTGCAATACGTATCAACCGCAATATCAACCTACTGGAAACGGTATCACATTTCACCTATGCTTACAATCGATCTAAACATATGAGTACTGGATTATCTCCAGCACAAATAATGCTCAACACGGCCGATCGTTTCATAGATGAAACACCTATACACAACGGTTTCAGTGGAATACACAACCTCATTAAAGATACAAAACAACAATTTGACGAACCTCATCTACAACGACATGGACTTAAATTAAAAGTTGGTGATCTAGTTTTACGCAAAGTAATGCATAGGAAAGATGTTACAACATCTCATAAAAATCAACCAACCTGGGAAGGACCTTTTGAAATTATCAAACATCTTTATGGTGACACATATGAAGTTGAACGCGTTGGTAAACATCGGAAAACAAGATTATTAATAGAAAAAGTACACGCTGATCGTCTTAAACGATACATACAATAACACTATTGAATATGAAATTTCATGTACATACACAAATAAAACAAAAAAAAATAACACTGTTAGCACAGTGGCTAGTTAGGTAATAAATAAATGAATGTGAGCAAAAATATACAAGGGGAGAGTACAACTGAATTTATTATAAAAAGATACTAATATATATATAATTTTTAATTATTAAGAAGGAGGAATTGACTCCTCCTTACAACACCACATAATAATTCAAATTTTTTATTCAACAAACAATAGACAATTTAGTAAACATTATATCTATTATATTAAAAACCAACGGCTTTTTTTTTTCTTGTCTATATAGACTTTTGCTTTTCAACAGCAGCACGGATATGAGCTGGAACTCCATCGTTGCAAAGTTCAGGCAATATACTTGCCTGGGTATACCTAATTATACCCTTACATGAGAACTGCGGAACTTTCAATCCCATTCTTTTATTTTTATGAATTTGATTCCAGTAAACGTTATTACATTGTTCGGATGGAACCAACATTACACTATACTGGAATCGTCCATCAACATTCATCTTCCAGCACTTACATTTATATTCTTGAAGGAATATCAGTGCCTGCACATTGTCCAGTTTATTGACAATATTCAATATCTTTTTCATGATTTCGCATTGCATTGTGACAATGACTTTTAATCTTCTCATACCAATGAATAATTGGATAATGACGTATTCGCATAGTTCCATCCAGCAAGAACTATCCATACAAGGCTATCCGGTAAGTTTCCTGTAATTTTTCCACCTACGTACGTTAAGTACATAGTCTTAATTTTCGGCCATCCTGTAATAGGTAACCTTATATCACCTACTCCATTCAATTTCAACTTAATGCCTTGAAATTCCCTACGTGCTATAGTAGCACACATTTCATCCATTTCTTTGGTATTTCCAATAGCACCATAATCTAAATATTTTGGAACTTCTTCCAAACTACACTGTCCAGTGAATACTTTCTCTCTCCAGACATTAACATCATCGCAGTTTTTCAATTGATGATAATGTCTTAAAGATGATATAGACATCATCATCTCACTTTTAATTCCTGCTCCAACACCTTTGTTAATAACCATCATAGCCAGTTGCGTTTCAATGCTTCGCGTTGACAACTCCAATTGCTTGACATAACTCTCTAGGCTTATCAAGCCTGTTTCATTACGTTCTTTAACAATCTCTATAACATAAACCTTACACATACTAATTAGATTCAAACATACCAGTTGTTTTTTCAATTGGTTTCTCAACTAACTTTTCACTTGACTGACCCATCATAGACACTAGAACAATATTAAAATATATTATAACTAATATTATATAATGCTTTGACTTTAAAGTTTCTGTTTTAAGAAGGGATAGATATAAATCCTAGACATCTTGTCAGCATTAAACTTTAAGATCAAAAAAGAATCTAATTATTACTACACAAAGTAATTAAAATAAAGTAAGTTTTAAAATACAAACATATAAAATGTCCTATACACATGGTGTAATTTTACCATAAGAAAATACATATTTTATAAATAAATATGTATAACTTTCAATATATATATACGGATAATTACATGCGTATATATATATAAATTTAATAAAATATATTTTTAATCAAAAATATAATTTTAAAACATTATTATATATATATAACTTAAAAATTATATATATATATTTAAGAACAATATAATCTAAGTATATATTTTTAAATTACAAAAATATATATCATACAAAATATATTTTAACTGAAACATATGAATTTTATATATTCCTTAAAGTTAGTAATTGGAAATTTAAAAAAAAAAAAGAAATAAATAAAAATCAAATAATTGTTAATAAAATGGTTTTAGAATTAAATATTCCTGATGATCCATAAAGATTTTTTTTAAGGAGTACTGAAATTAGTCAAAGTTCAATATTTATTGCACTAGCTTTGACATTAAAAGGGAAATTTTATTATTTAAAAAGTTAAACTAAAAAAAACACTAAAGGCAAAATTTTAATTATGACAAATTCTTTTGGATTAACAAATTCTGCAACATCTTTATCATTGGCTCAGCTAAATCTCCTCCCTCGATAGCAGGTACTTCTCCCCCAACAACACATTTTTCTTCTAAAGCAACAGTTGGAGGATGCGTGATGGAATACGAGAGTGGGGTTGGTGAAGGAGGTGAGGTGGAATAAGGAAAAGTTAGGTGGATTGGAGCGGAGTAAGTTGAAATTCTCTTCATCTCGAAAATATACAAAAGATACACAACAAACCATGTTGCACCAAAACATAGAATCAACTAAAGAAGAAATGTTGAAACCGGGATACATGAAGAGTTGTTTTCCATTTGACAATTTGTTTTATACCAATCATGAAACAAAATATAAACAAGAAAGAAAAAAAACTAAACCTACCAATACAACCGTTACAAAAATGAGATCTAACAACAAATACAAGAAAAATATATAATCCGGCAAACACCTGAAAGAAAAGAAAATTAACTAATTAATTAATAATAATAATAAATTTTCTAAAACAAATTAGATAATCAATTAAAAAATAAAATCAAAAAATAATAAAAAAAATTGAAAAAAACACCTTTAAAAAATAAGTGTAGACAAAAAAGACGGAAAATTTACTTGAGAGCCTAAGAACTGAAAGGTGGGTGTAAAAGGAGTTATCCCTTTTTACAATAAATAAAAGTATATAAATTGTAATTCTTTTAAAATAAAGTTAGTTGTATTATCTCCCTTATTTTACAATAAAATATTTTTTTATTTCGAGCAATTTTGCTTACAAATTTGTTTTGAATATTGCATTATGTTTTAGCAAACAACAGTAGTGTGATATTATAAGATTGTTTCTGACAACAGAATTCAATTTTTTTAAAACAGTAATTACAAATTTGAAAATTTTTATACTCCAAATATCATTAAATATTAATGACAAACTATTTTAAAATTATTTTGTTTTTATACTAAGAATCTAAAAAGATAAGAAGATTCAAACAGTTTTTTTTTGTTATAGATAGATATAAAACATATTTTATTAGCTTTTTTGTTAATACGCTTATGTATTCATATGTCAGGTATAAAAGATTAAAAACTATAAAAACAGGCTACAACAATTAAAAAACACACTTTTCATTAAATTTCATTTGTTACATTTTGTAATTTAAATAATACCGCTACATTTATTATCAAAACTTTTAATCTTTTTTGTTGTAACTAAAACCTTTAATAAAACTGAAGGTTATATTTTTATTTTAAATTAAGTTTTTTTAAAATTTTTTTAAAGGATCATATCTGATTACATTTTGTTTCCATTAAAGGCGTACACAAAAATGAAAAACTCGCCAAATTATTAAAATACAAACATACGTGTCATTTTATAACTAACATTTAATAAAATTTAATTAAAACTTGTATAATAAAGTAATCATTAGACATGTTTTTATTGATTTTTTAGTAAAATTTTTTATTTAGCGTATGCTTACTAAAATAAAAAAAAATCTTATTAAAAAAGGTTATAAAAATTAAGACGTACAATAAAAGTTACACTTCAACTAAAATTATACTAATATTACAAAAGGGTTTCTGGCAAAGGCTTTCTCTGTGTTTAATCATATATTAGTTATATCACTATAAGATCACATTAAGATTATATAAATGTATGTACGTGTTAATGTTTTTTTACTTAATAAAAATTAAAATTTTTTTCAACATTTGGTATAACACATACAATTAAGGAGAAGCTTTCGGCTTACACTCTGTACATTTTCATGCTTTGACAAAATAATTAACATATCATTTTAAAATACAATAAATATTAATTATTTTAAATTAATTCTGATAATAGTATAAAATATTACTTTTCATGATAAAATTTATTTTATATGAATAAAATGTTAACTAGGTTTCCTAAATAATAAATGTAATTTTGAAATGATCGAAACTTTTTTGTATATTTAACAAAAAACGAGTTTATAATTAATATGAATGTTTTCTCAAAAAAATTAAATATTATACAAAAAGATTTCTGTTATTATAATTGTTCTTTACATTTAAATTATTCTGTAATAATTGTTTAATATTTGTTTATTGCATCATTATTACGCTACAACATTTTAATTTTATTTTACATACACAGAAAAATTAATCGTGACATTTTGTCTTTTTCCTTTAGGAACGCCAACGAAATTCCTGCGTTTGCGGGACATTTTGAAAAAAATTAATTTTGGAAAATATGTCCCGCATCTATAATTTTATTAATTTTCTTTTTTTTTATCTTGAAAATATATTTTTCCCATGACATTAAACACAGGACATTTTTTTTGCAGGAAAAAAATTTACGGAAAAACGGGTGTTATAATCCATACATATTGTCACGGAATGCAATGTTACGATTAATTTTTTTGTGTAGACAAGTATAAAAGAAGATAATTAATTCTAAATATTGTCTAATCTTTGTTTATTTATGTCATGTTTCTCTTCTCTTGAATAAAGTACAACTCAATACACGGTTTCTTGAAACAAGAAAATAAGAGTTTAGGTCCGCTTTAAACACCAATCTCCAATTTCAATTAACAAGTCTACTATTAAAGCCATTTTTAACTATTAGGAGCCCACCTCTAAGACAGCTTCAATACTATTGATATCTATTTTTGTAGCTTTACTATGAGTCATAAAAATTACTGGTACATGGAAGACAGGAACTTAAACGGTTCTTTATGTCAATTTAAACAATCACTACTTATTTGAAAATCATGATGTCTCGTCTAATGACGAAGACATTTACTTCATTATTGAAGAAAGGAAACAAAAGAGCTCTCAATGAAATTAATTCATATTTTTAATTTTATTCTGTTTGTTTGATACTTCTTGATTTTGATTTATCAGATAATATCTTGATTTTTTAAAGTCACTTGCTTTCTTTATCTAATAATTATTTAATATCTTTAAATCTTGATAACTCTTTAAAAAAAAAGAAACAAACATATAAAAAAATAACAATTTAAAAACACAATAATTATCAACAACAAAACAATTTATTACGAACAACAGTTACAACATATATATGCACCCGTAAAATAAGTAATGGTTTAAGAACGTAATTATTTCAATTCTTTTTTATCTCATTTACCCTGCCAGACTTCTTACGTTTTCTGAAGGTCACCGTCTTTGCTTTGACCCTTGGTCTCTTGCTTAGGTCTTTTTTGACCAAAACTCATTGATCTTATGGAGAGGACGTTTATGCTTGAGAATTCTTCATAAGGCTATTGCAATCCACACCGCTGCTACCATAAAAATGTTAAAAAAATGGTCTCTGTAGTACTGCAAAATGCCAAATCCTTCAAGTACTTAAAGTATTTTTTCTTATAAAAACATTTCTTACTAACTATAATTAGACATATAAATAATTCAAAAAAAAAAAAGAAAATAAACGCGAAAAAAAAAATATATGAATAGTAAATTAATAAGATTTTGGTGTATACTTATATAGAATAAATCCAAACAGCTTATCACAAATTTTATTATCAATAATACAATAAAACACGTAAACCCCTAAAAAGTACAAAAATTATAATGACATATATAAAAAACATTACAAAGACAATATAAATTAATAAAATGACTTAGATTGTGAAATATCTAGGTATTTATACCACTTAATTAGCAGATACAGAATTCCAACTCATACCATATTTCACTTTATCATATATATATATTTTTTTAATTTATTATTTTTATTTATTAAAAATTTTTTTAATTACTTTATTTAGTTATTGAGTTATGTTAATTATTTTATTATGAGTTATTGAGTTATTTATTATGAGTTGTTGAGTTATTTTAGAGTTATTAAGTTATTTAGTTATTATAGAGTTATTAAGTTATTTAGTTATTTGGATTTATTAAGTTATTGAGTTATTAAGTTGAATTGAATTATTTATTTATTGAATTATTAAGTTAGTTATTTATTTTGAATTATTGAGTTATTTAATTATTGAATTTATTGAATTATTTATTTATTTATTGAGTTATTAAGTTAATCTATTGAGTTAACCATTTATTGAGTTATTTATTTATTTAATTATTTATTTTGGAGTTATTGAATGATTTAATTAATTATTTTATTAAGTTATTGAGTTAATGAGTTAATTTATATTGAAGAATTGAGTTATTGATTTATTTAATTATTTATTAAATTATTTATTTATTGAATTATAATTAGTTATTAATTTATTTTGGAGTTATTGAGTTGTTGTTATGTTTTTTAATATCTTTATTAAGGTTAATTTTTCTATGGAAAATCATTTAAATATTGTGGGATTTTTAATGGATTGTGGGATTTTTAATTCTTCTATTTTTTTTTCTTCTTCTTGTTCTTCTTGTGTTCTATTTTTCTGTTATTTATGGTATATTTTTCTATGTTTTCTTTTTCTATATTTTAATATCTTTTGTGTATCTGAAAATAAAAAAAAAATTCTATACTTTTTTTCTTGATATTTTTCTTGATATTTTTCTCGATGTTTTTCTTGATGTTTTTCTTGGTTGAATTAATTTAAAATTGAATTAAAATTAAAATTAAGAATGTTCTTATATTATTATTATTATTCTTAAAATAAAAAATTTCAATATTTTTTTTTTTTTTATATGTTTATATCTTTTATATATCTTATATATATCTTATTAATTATTTAATTAAAATTGTTGTTATTAGTTAAAATTTTATTAAGATATCTAAAATTAAATGGGTGAATAAAAGAACAATAGTGACACACATATAATGATAAAAAAATATAATGATTTAATAAAATAAATTTAATTGGGGACAACCTCCTTCCCCAAATGTATCTGTTTAGGACTCAGTCCTAACTTTATTTATAAATTTATGCAAAATAAAAATATTTTTATGAAATTATATCAATTACAATATCTTATATATATTATATAAAATCAAAATATATTTCTATAAAAATTACTATGAAAAAAATTATGAAAATAATATAGTAATATATTTTATTGGCCTCTTAGACCATCTAAAAATAAAAGTGTACAATAACGTGAATTAAAATAAAATCATTATATTTAAACAAAATTTCATTATTTTTAAACAAAAGATTCTCAGTTGGAAAGTGTTTGTTACACCTTTCCACTATATGTAATTCTATTTATTATGTTTTATATTTCTTTTTTTTTAAAAGACGTTTCACCACTCGATCGGACATTTTTTTAAAATTTTGTACAACTCAAAATCCTAACCCCTTATTTTTTGTTCATAAATATGTAGACCTATTAAAGTTATGTATACTGGTCAAATATTTCTGCTTGAGAGCTTCATAGAAAGCTACAACAGCGATTCAAAGTTTGAAAAATCAAATTTTTTAACTCCCTGGAAAATGAATATTTTTTAAAAAAAATATTGTACCTAGGGGTAATCGGCCATGAAAAAACAAATGAGAATATTTAAAAGTTTGTAAAATTACGTCTTCATTATTTTTTGACAAAATTGTTTTGTTTTTTGCCAATTTTAGGCCAAAAATCTAAAAAGCGCATGTTCTCACTAGATTCATTGGATTCCTCATCCAATTTTACATCTATTTTTAATAAAATTAAAAATTTAAATTGGGAGGATAAATGAGTTTTCATGTAAAATATGAACTATGTTCCAATAAAAATGTCGATATACTTTATTTTTCAACATTAAATTATCTCAAAAGTATAAAAAACATTGGTAAATGTAACGTAGAGTCTATTATACTATTTTTCTTACGATAATTTTATAAACTAAAATAATAATTATTTGTAGATTCTTAATTTTTCTATAATAAAAAAATTATATTTTCTAAAAAAAATTTTTTTAATTGAAAAATAAAGCGTAACAACATTTTTTATTGGAATATGGTACATATTTTACATAAGAACTCATTTATCCTCCCAATTTAAATTTTTAATTTTACTCAAAATAGATGTAAAATTAGATGAGGAATCCAATGAATCTAGTGAGAACATGCGCTTTTTAGATTTTTAGCCTAAAATTGGCAAAAAACGAAAAAAAATTGCCAAAAAACAATGAAGACGTAATTTTATAAACTTTTAAATATTCTTACTTGTTTTTTCATGGCCGATTACCCCTTGTACAATATTTATTTTAAAAAATATTCATTTTCCAGAGAGTTAAAAAATTCGATTTTTCAAACTTTGAATCGCTGTTGTAGCTTTCTATGAAGCTCTAAAGTGGAAATATTTGACAAGTATACATAACTTTAATAGGTCTACATATTTATGAACAAAAAATAAGGGGTTAGGATTTTGAGTTGTACATCAAATGTCCGATCGACTGGCGAAATGTGTTTTAAATAAAAAAAATTATGTAAATGAAACAACATTAATCAAAAAGAAAAATATTGAATTAATTGATTTTACAAAATAAAGTTAAATTATTTTATGGCATTGTAATATATAAAATAAAATTTTTATATTTTTAATTGTATAAAATTTTAACTCTAAAACAAAGTCATTCAATTTTAGTCATTTATTTTATTCTATTAGTTAGTTATTCAGTTACTTATTTGATATTACTTATTCCGACATTATTCAGTTACTTATTCAATCAATCTCTGTTACTTATTCAATCAGTCATTCTTTTCGTATATTTTCATATAATCAGTCATTCTTTCCATAATTACTTTTTGTAAAAAAAATTTAATATCTTTTAAATAAAATTTATTATCTTTTAAAATATTTTTTCTTTAAATAATTTCTTTAAATAAATTTTTTTTAAAAATAATTATTTTTAGTATTTCCAGATAATATTTGTTATTTATCCAGTTTTTAATATTTCTGTTTATTCTATTTAATAAAAATGGAGAACAAAACAAATTTTGAAATTTTATCTATTAATTTTTCATTATTAGAAGAATTAAATAATGTTAAGGATAATTTGGATATACTTAACATGAATGAATCAGACAAATTATTCATGGGAAAAAACATTAATAACATATTAGAGGAAATTAATACTTATACAACTTTAAGAAATGAAACATTATCTAAAATTAATTTACTTAATAATTCTATAACAAATATTCATAATGATATAAAATTTACCTTAAATGTTATCTCCAATAAAAGCATCAATACATTAACACCATTACTAAATAGCATAGTTACAAGTCAAAAACTATGCTCAAAAGAAATTCAAGGAGGCTGATTGATGTATGAAAAATCATCAATAAAATAATATTATATAAATAAAATGTAACCTAAAATAATTTAGTCTAATACTGAATATTTTAGGTAAGTTGTCATTGTTTTTATTAAATAAAGTCTAATACTGAATATTTTAGGAATAATTTTAATTAGAGGCAATAACAATCCTCCTATTACTACTGGTGATATAGTACTATACAAGAAAATCAAGGAAGTTGGTGTAACTGATTTACCAACCAACAATCCATCAAAAATTTTTATAGAAATTGAATCAATTTTAAGCAAAAAATTTTTGTATGATAATCTGGACATAATAAAGGAAAAACTTCTGTTTGATGAAATTTACAATTATGGTCCAGTAAATGAAAATGTTCTCCATGAAATTTTTTTGAGATTATTACAGGTATACAGTAAAAATAAAAACAAAAAAAGAATGTAAAATAATTGTAAGTTTTCATTTATTTTTATTTAATTAATTATTTATTTAATTATTTAATTTAATTTAATTTAATTTATTTATTTATATTTATTTATTTATAGAACACATTAATAAGATGTGCAGGTTGACATCTTAAGGGGAAACTTTTATGACATTGTAAGAATAATTTTTTTATATCTCACTTTTTTATTATCTTGTAATAAATTTAATTCTTTTTTTAACTTTTTGTGTAGTTGAATCTTTTACATAGGTTATTGACGCCAGACAATATCTTAATAATTTTACTCATTAATAAATTTCTTTTGGAACAAAAATAAAACTAACTTCCGGGATATTGTACTAAAAAACACATTAGAAGTAATCCACGAGACATCAACATCAATCACCATTGATATCCATTGTGCTTTTATTGGAAATAAATTATTCAAAAATTCTGAGGAGTACGGTCCAGTTATAAAAGAAATATTACAAGTATCAGAATAAAATGATGATAATTTAATATATATAATAACATCTTTATTCTGCTTTGTTATTGTTTCTCTTTTTAGATATAATAAAGTCGTTTTATATTACAATCTAATATATTATGAGACTGAATATGGATACAGCTGATGTACTGAAATTATTTAAAACATGTAAGGTACCAGTATTGGATTCTTCAAATTATCGCACATGGAAGGATCGCATTGATTTAGCTTTATTCATGCAGAATACTTCTTTAGATGAACTTAAAGAAGAAAAGGTAGAAATAAAGACAGCTGCGTTAAGGACAACTTTATCTGATAAGTTGTCAACTGAGTCGGCAGAAATTGAGACCGCTGCTGATTTAATTCGAGAGATTAAAGGGAAATTTAAGAGATCAAAGACTGCAGTTATGTTGAAAACAGTAAACCAACTGTTAATGAGTCAGGGAGATGCCATGTCCATGGCAGAAGAAATTTAAAGTATCAAAACAAAACTCAACAAGTTAGGGGAGAAGATTTCAAAAAGATTGTATGCGGCAATTCTTTTAACAAATTTAGGAGATCAATATGATTACCTGAAACTGACTTTTGACGATATAACCACAGTGGAAACAATAATCTTAAGATTGAGAACTCATAAAGACCTGAGTATAGAATGTAGAGAGAGAAGTGAGGTATTTGTTTCAAAAGAGGACTGGAGAAAAAACGCTACGTATTATGTCTGTAATAAGAAAGGACACATCCCTAGACAATGTCCAAGAAAAAATAAGAAAAATGAAAGAGCTCATATTATTTCTGAAGAAAGTGAATGGAATCTGGAGGTAAACCATTCAAATCGCAATTTAACAGAAATAATTATAGATTCAGGTGCAACACTGAATATTATAAGATCTAAGGAAATGTCAACAAAGGTTAAAAGTGTAGATCCAAAGTCAATAACGTATGGAAATGAACAAACAGTTAAAGTTGATAAGGTAGGTAGTATTAATATATGTGGAATAGAAATTGAAAACTGCTATTATGAACCAAATGCTGCCGGAAATTTACTGTCTATGTCAAAATTAGTAGATAAAGGTTTGATAAAATTTGATTCAAATGTTGGCCCAATTGCTTTGAACGATGGGAAAATATCAGTGAAAATTGAAAGAAGAGGAAATTTGTATATTATTATACATAAATCTTTAGAAATAATTAATGGTAAAATTTACGCTGCAAAAGAAGAAATATTGTAGCATAATAGGATGTGTCACCTTAACATGGAAGATGTTAAAAAGACAACAGGTATGAATTTTGATATTAAAAAACCATGCTCAACATGTCTATCACAAAAAATTAAGAGAACACCATACCTCCTTAAATTCAATGAAAATAAACCATTGGAAAGAGTCTACTTAGATTTATTTTTTCCATGAATAAAAAGTTTAAAAAGAAATACTATTGGTTTAATTATAGTATATGGGTTTACAAAAATAACCGCAGTGAAACCACTAAAGACAAAAGAAGATGGAAAAGTTTTGAAAATGGGAATGCATTCAAATGTATCATCATTCTCTAATTTGGCTAAAAGAGCTATGGCTTGCGTAGGAAGCCATGTTGATAAATTCTTCTCAGAGGAAACTATCACATTAATCACTGAAATATCAGAAAAGCCTTGGGACCAAAGTGTTTATAATAGGGTAACTCCTCTTATGATAATTCAAGTCAGATGTATTTTGACTGCATTTTCCTGTCTTCCAGAAGGCTGGATCCAGGGCAATAAAGCTGAAACAGAAGTTGATCCTTCTGAGATTAGAAGAAGATCAGCTATTGCCATAAGGTACTTTGAATTAACAGCAACTGATACTGCAGAGATTGCAAGAATAGATTTACCTGCTCTTTTGGCTATGATGACCCCTGTCTACTTGAGGATAATTTCAATTAGATTCTTATTTCATGTTTAATTATATATTTTGATGCAAAGCAAAGATAATGTTTGTAGCAAATCAATGATTTGTGAGCAATCTCTAAGTTATATTAATTTTTAAAAAGTTACAAGGTTTGTAAAGTAACTATACTCTTTATATTTGGTTTTGCCTTTAATTTTACTTTTTAAAAAAAAAATTTTGAAAACTCGCTTTGTGCTTAATGATAAAGAAGGAGTTAGAAAAGCGCGTTTAGTTGTGAAGGAATATGAAGAAGAAAAAGAAATATATCATTTTGCTTCTACAACACAACTTACAAATGTCAGGCTGATAATATTATTGGCTAGTAAAGGTATGTCTAATGCTACTTTAGACATAGATAGTACTTTCTTACAATCTGATCAAAGAATTGAGAAATATGCTAAGCTTCCAAAAGAATATGTTTCAAAAGAAAACAAGGAGGAGGTAATGTTGTTAAAGAAACCGCTATATGGACTTAGAGAAGCACCTGTTTTGTGGAACGCTACAATTACAAAGTTTATGTTAAATTTAGGTTATCAAAAATCAATGGAAGATCTTACAATTTTCAAGAAGAGTGAAACGTATGTAGTAGTATATGTAGATGACATATTAATTGCCAGTAAAAGCAAAGAAGAAATAAAGTCTTTTAGTGCAAATCTAAAAGAAAGATTTGATATTAAAAATTATGGAATTATTAAAATAGAAGAAAAGAGAAATTTTTTTAAATATGAAATAACTAGAGGTAAAGAAAATGAATACAAAATTTCTATGAGAAAACAAATAGACAAGGTAATAAGTGAAGTGTCTGTTTATCCATGTAAAAATCCATTTGGAAGTTAGGATGCATATACAGTAGAAAATAAAAAATTGAATGAAGATCAACAAAAAATTTATAAAAGATTATTAGGAAAATTACTATATATAGCGATAAATGGTAGATCGGATATTGCATATTCAACATCGGGAATATCAAGTGGAGCTATGAAATGGAAATTACTTCATAGAATAATAGGTTACTTGAAAGAAACTATAAATCAGTGTTTGACATATAGTTTAAGCAATGATTTAAAAATAGAAGTATATGGTGATACGTCATTCGCATTAGATAGTAATATGAAATCAGTAACAGGTTTAACATGCTTTGTTGGAGGAAATATTGTAAATTGGAAATCAACAAAACAAAAAAGAATTGCAAAAAGTACGTTTGCTGCATAAATGATAGCACTGGTAGAGGGAGTGGAAGTAATTGTATATTTAGAAAAAGTAATGAGATTCTTAATTAAAGATTACAAGAAAAAAACAACTTTGTATACACATAACATTCCTGTACTTGAAGCTGCTGCTAAAGACCTTGGTATATCAACCAAATCAAGATCATTAAAAATAGATTTTGCATATGTCAAAGATAATTTAAAATTTATTGATTTAAAAGGTATTCACTCAGAAAACATGAAAGCTGATGCACTAACTAAGAAAACATCTGGAATAAAATTAAAAGATTTCTGGATGACTAAACAAAATAATATTAAACCAGAAGGAGCAGAGGAAGTATCAGAATAAAATGATGATAATTTAATATATATAATAACATCTTTATTCTGCTTTGTCATTGTTTCTCTTTTTAGATATAATAAAGTCGTTTTATATTACAATCTAATAATAAGTATCTTAGTTACTAAAATACGATAGTTAATAAAAATAGTTTTGGTGGTTTATCAAAGTGTACAAGAATAAAACAAAGGTAATAAAAGTAACTTTATATCAAGACGTTACAAAAACAAAATTAAATGACGATAGTAACCAATGTCACACAAAATATAAAAAAATGGAAAGTGAGTAATATACTCAAATTTAAGGCTTATATACTAATTAAATTTGCCCCCTAGGTAGTGTTCATTTTTCCAACAGAAGGCTTTCTTTTACTATCAATGTTATTACCCATAAAAGGTAGTAAATCTTTCTTCAAATAATTGTTGAAACAAAAATTTTTTTTTTGAGATAAAAATAAAATTTTATAAAAAATCAAAAAAACTATATCTTTATATTACTTTTTTAAAAGTTTCATAAGTTTAAGGATGCTACAAAATAAAAATAAAAAAACATTTTCTTTTCATTAAATAATATTTTATCAAATTGGCAATGTTTAATTAATAATAACTTTTTTCAATAATAATGTAAATAAATGCGTTTATAGTCATTTGATAGAAAATTATTTACTCTATCAAAAAAGTTAATAATCTATTTTGAAAAAATATTAATTTATAAATTATCTTCCAAAAATGATAAGAAATCATAAAAAAAATGAATTTTTTTTTAATTTTAATAATAATTAATAAAATAAATTTCAAACGATATTATTATTAAACATAGTTACTAACGTACTTATTATTTTGATGCATCAATAATAATTATATTCTTTTATTTAAAAAAGTTACATTTACATATATGGTAAAAAACCAACCTTTTTTTGAAAAGTTCATAAGTCCAGTAAAACATAGAATTTTGGAATAATAATTGTGGTATAGTAAGCTCGTTTGTTACCTTCTTAACTGACAAATTATTTTGTAGTTTATTTCTTAGTATTGATGACTCCGACAAGGCATTGGTTCCTAGGATCGCATAGATGTTGTGTAAATGTTTTACTACTAACATGGAAACCATAACATCTTCTATTAACACCTCTACTGAGCCTAGAATTTTAAAAGGTTTGCACTGTACATCAGTTAATTTTTTATGAGGTATGTTTTTTGTTTGGAATTAGAATTAATTGTTTAAATGTAGAAATTGTTATCAAAGAAAATTTGGCACTAGAATCGAGAAGACAATTACTTTTTGTTCCTTGAATAGGACAAGGAATTGTACTTTTTTTTTCCATTAAACGCAATACTAGAAACATTTACAATTTTATTATCCTCAAAATCAACATCAACAATTTTATTCCATTTAACCAGATTTACATTTTTTACAAATTCTTTTTTTGGTGTTGACATGTTAAACTTATCTCGTCGTGTCTTCTTTTTAAAGGCGGCCAAAACTTTTGCTTTAAGGAGAGAAATTTCTACATCTGGGAAACTATAATACTTAAGAATTTTATCAAAGCGTTTCAAATCTTTTGAAGCTGTTAGCCAATACTTTGGTTTTCTGAACCCAGTACATGGCAAAGTTCTGATGATTTATTGATCTACCCTTGAAGACGATTGACCTATTGTATCGGAGAGTCATTCTTTTTACTGTTATTAGCCAGAAATTGTTCAAGAATTACCTTTCTTTTTTTATTGGAGAAGTTAGGTTTGTAAATTTCAATCCAAGCCTCTGTGAATTTTTCAAAATTATCATAACCTTTAATTTTTTAATGCTTTGTAAGCAATTAAAAGCGCTCCCGTAATGTATTCTTTAAACAACTGATGTTGAACAACTGTTATGAAATTCCCATAGCGTATGATAAATTTCTCCAAGAATCCTCTTGGATTCTTTTCATCATACTGTTGAAGTGAAGGTAAGTTAAGATTTCCTTTATCATTAACTTTTTGATCATCTTTCCACTTCTTTTTTAGATTACCATACTTGTATTCCAGGGTGAAGATGAGCGGCATAGTTTCATACAATGTTGGACTAGTTCGAAGATTATAGGCTTTGATTTGCAAAAGCAACTTATGTAAATCAATTTCTCCAGCGGCATCAAAAAGAACTAGCAGGAACATTTGTACTGGTTGTTCTTGTTTTATTTCATTTTCTACTGATTCAGTCGGTGGAACCTTCATGCAATAGCTCTTCTCTAAAGCTATATGAATGAGTTAAGCTGAGAAATTCATGGCATAAACTATTTATTAATAAAAAACACAATTTTTTATAATAAAAATACAATTATAATTTTAAATATAAATATTTATTAAAATATTAGAGTAAAAGTGTAATCGCTGTAGCTAATATATTATAAAAATAACGCTAATGTAATTATAAAATTTTATTAATCTTGAAAGACAATAGACAAACCATGTCGATAACAAGAGCTCTAACATAAAATATCCTATTTATTTATAATATTCTTCTTAATTTATACTCTTGATAAGAGGGCGGCGCTTCTAAAGTACATTTTATTTTATTAATAAAAAAAAGAAAAAAAATACAAAAAAGATCATTAATCAAAAGAATAATATATATTTAAAGAATAATTGTCATTTTTATTATTTTGTTGTTGCAAGTAGTAAAAATTTTATTGATATGTATTATCTAAAAATAAAAGGTAATTATTTAAAGATAATAATAAAAAGAATTAACAAAAAATTAGATAAAAAAAATAATAATGGGTTATTAAAATTCATTGGAATCACGTCTTCATTTCTTAAAAACATTACTGATGGGAGATATATATATTTTCCTAATAACTCACCCTCCCATAATTTTTGTAGTTTCACATCCTTTATTAGCCAAACCAGTACCTTTAGGAATTTTAACATGATCAATTGACCTAGTTTCTTTTGATCCAAACATAATTTTATTGTCAACTTTTGAGATTGAATCATTTTCAGAATTAACAGCAACATATCTTTCTTCCAATTTTTTTATTTGAAAAGGCTTTTTCTTAACATAAATTTCTCCATGAACAATATTTATAGTTTCAGGTTCTTCCATATTACAATTTCCATCCTTTTCAGCATATAAAACATCAGGAATATTTTTAATACCAGTATGATAAGACATATTATATTGTTTACAAATAATATCTAAATCTTCTTGTGTAACAAGATTTCCTTCCTTTCTATTGATCTTATCAACTAAACGCTTGGAAAGGGATTCTTCTAAAGTTCTAATACTTCTTTCAACATTTCCATTAGATTTAGAATGATAAGGAGAACCATACACTATCTTTTTAAATCTTAACTTATCAAATATTTCTTCTTTTAGCATTTCATCATTTAAAATAGCATCAATAATTTTCTTTTTATTAAATTTTTCAAAATTAATGTCCTTTCCTTTAACTATTTCAAATAATTGTTCATCATTAAATAGTTTTATTAATTCAATTTTAAGATGATTTTCAATTTGAGAAAAATATTTAGCATTATCACATTTGATAATTATAGGTTGTTTATCTTTAATTATTTTAGCAATAACTTCAGCAATCTTTGTTGATTTGAGAGAATTTATAAAAACAGCAAAAATATTCTTTGAATAATAATCAACTAAAGAGATAAAATATCTCTTCTTACCAGAATAAATTCCTTTTTGATTCATAAACGAACCTGCAATATCGAGATTCATAACAGCTCTAGGACCAGTAACATCCATAGTAATTCTTTTCTTTTTTGAACGACCAATATTAACTTTTAAACAACTTTTACATTCTCTAGTAATTCGTCTAAGTTCTTTTCTAGCCATCTTTAATTGTCCTTCAAAACCTTCATTAATTAAATGATATACCTTTTGATAACAAAAATGACCTTTTTCATGAAATTGTTTAATCCAACGTTTTTGATTATCATTTAATGTTTTCGTATTGTCATTTTCATTTTCCTTTGGATTTAAAACAATTTCCCTTTTTGACTTTTTCGTAGGTCTTCCTCTATTTCTTTTAATCTCTGTAACATTATTAATTAAATTGTTATTACAATTTAATAGATTCAAATTATTTTCTTTTAAAATATCAATATTTTTTTCCAACAAATTTAAATTTTTATTTAAATTTTTATCAACAAACTCACCCTCCCATAGGTTTGAATGAATTGTATTAGCATGTTCTTGATTTGTATGATTGATATCTCTAGATAAACTATCAGCAATTTGATTTTTACAACCAGAAACATGAAAGTATTCAATATTAGGAGGTAATTCACTTAACCAACTTAAAAATCTTTCATCTGTAGTATTTCCTGTATTTAAAATGCAAACAGCACTTTTATTATCCAAAAACCAGTGAACAATATCTTTGCCAAGTATTCTATGTCTATTATCACGAAAAAATTCAATTACACTTTGTAATTCTAAATAAATAGCACTTCTTATTCGTATATTATGGCGTCTAGCAGCACTCCAAAAAAGTAACGGTTGAAACTGATTATTAATTACTTGATATAAACATCCACCAAATCCTTCATAACTAGCGTCTGTATTAATTATAAGAGGTTCATTTTTAACTTCTGTATATAATCTAGGATTGTTTAATAAGAGTTCTTTTATGGTATTAAAATTTGAATTACATTGAGAAGTCCAATTAAAAGTAACATTTTTACGTAATAAATTTGTAATTGGGGGGAGTAATAATCCTAATTTTGGCAAAAAACGTCTAAAATAAGAAATAAATCCTAAAAAGCGGCGAATATCATCAGAAGATTGTGGTATTTTATAATTTTGCATGATAAGTTTAGCACGATGTCCTGGTTCAGCACCATATTCACTAACTTCAAAACCAAGCACTTGTAATCTTTTTGCACAAAACAAACTTTTATTAGCATTAATTTTTAAATTGCAACTTCCAAGTTTACGTAATATTTGTTCCACAATTGAAATATGTTCAAATAAAGTAGTATCTGTACCACGAATTCCATCATCATAATATAGTTGTAATAAATCAGCACTAATTTCCCTTTCTAAAAGATATTTCATGTAAACTGGAGAATTGATGAATCCTTGCGGTAATCTCTTAAAACGTAGACTAGGCATTCCAGGATAAGCTATACCAAAAAATGGGCGATCTTCATCCATCAACTGAAATTGATGGAAACTTTGACACAAATCGATAGAAATAAATCTAGTAGCTTTTTCACTTAAAGGTATAAGAGATTCTATTCTCAAACCGGGCATTTCAACTTTCTTACACATTTTATTTAAACTTCTTAAATCAACAACTATACGGAACTTCTTGTTGAAATCAACCTCATCATTAATTTCAATAGATTTGTTAGAATCAATAGTATCGTTACAATGTTTCTTTACAATTATTATATTATGTAAATGTTTACAATAACCAATTTCTAAAATATCAGCAGCTAACATATCTTTGAGTAAATGTTGTCCAATGTTAATTTGATGAACAGGATATTTATAAGGAACATAAGAATGAGGAATATTGGGATCCCATTCAATTTTAGGAACTTTGTGTATAAATTTACCAATGTCATTTGAGTGTTTACTTAAAACACTATCAACCTCAGGAAATTTCTTTCTAACTTCATTAAGAACTAAATCATTAGTGACTTCTAATTCCGAGGTAGCATTAACTTCTTTAACAATATGGGCAACTGCATGACTTTCAGCTTTATTTGATTGAAAATTATTATCCATTTTTCCCAAAAAATATTCACTAGGTATATTTAACATATTAAATAATTTGATTTCATTTATTCCGAGAATCATATCATAATTTAATTCAGGTACAACTAAAATTTCAATAGAATGTGTCATGTCTTCAAAAACAACATTTGTGACAATCTTTCCAATAGGAATAGTTTCATTTCCAAAAGCACCAATTAAAACAACATCAGTATGTTGTAATTCAATAGGACCATTTTTTAATAAACATTTGAACTTCGACATAGCCATTAGTGAAACAGTACTTCCACTATCAATAAGAGTATCAATTGATTCTTGACCAATTCTAAGGTTTAATATAATCAATGGATTTTGATTGTTACTCATAACTATTTCATTAACTTCAGTTTTTTGTTCAATAACAGGACTAATTTCAACACTAGAAACAACTTTAGTCTTTGAATTAAAATCTTTTCTATCTTCACTTTTAATATCATCAAAATTTTTATTAACACATTTATTTGCATAATGACCAAAATTTTTACATTTATGACATTGTATACGAGACATATCAAAAGATTTGTTAGGTAAACCAGCACTATAAGAATCATTCATATTTTTCTTATTTTTACCTCTTTTATGGTCAACACTAGACCAATAATCAGAGACATCCATAGCCAAATCATAGAAATCTTTATGACATTCATATCTAACCAATAATCTTGTTTTTATGACATTGTTGAAACTCAATTTGTTTCTTAATTGTGTCTTAATAGTACGTTCTTTAGTTAATTTATCAATGCCAGATAAGGAGGTTTTTAATAAATCATGATATTCTACTAAACTTTCATAAAGTTTGTCAGTATTAATCCTAAATTTCTCAGCTTTAATAGCTGCCATATTACGAGATCTATCACCATCATAAACTTCCTTTAAAAAATTAACAGCTTCACTAAATTTAAGAACTCCATCATGTTCTTCTTCATATCTGTCCAATCTATTTCCAGAACCATTATCTAACTTGGCTCTTAACAACAACAATTTTATATTTTCATCTTTAATACCATCGATTTTCATAGCGTTATCAATTTTCTTGAAAAATTGAGTAAATGATTCAGTAGAATTAAAAACACCTACCATAGCAGTCCATGTTGTATTTTGGTTCATTTTTCCTTTTTCAAAAAAATTAACAGATGAAATTTCTTCCTCTTTAATAATTAGAGGACTTTCTTCTTCAGATTCAATAACACCTTCAGGTTCAATAACTCCCTCAGGTTTAGTAACTCCTTCAGATCTAACGACTTCCTCAGGTTCAGAATCTTCTTCAGAATCAGAGACTTCCGTAAGTTCAGAATCTTCTTCAATTTCACTATCTTCTTCGGAACGTTCAAGCAAGCTTTTTAAAGCTTTAACTTTTCTAGTATGAGTTCCAAAGTCAGCAATATCTAACCTTTTAATAAGTGTCTCCTCAGATATCGTTAATCCCAATCCTTCAACGATAGTAGACAATTCAGACAATTTGTATTGATCGCTTTCAGATAAATTGTCTTTCATTAACTTTCAAATAAAAAATTTTTACAAAACTTGTATAAAACAAGAAAAAATAATAAACACCAGTTAACCAAAAAAAAGAAACTCAGTCTGTTCACAAAATTTCCAGATCACTTTCACCCTTTCCCAGTAAAAAATTAGGTTCCTCAGTAATCCTATTTTGATCCCAGCCAAAAAATTATACTCAATAAATAATCCAAATAATCTTCCTAATACGCCCAGAAGGAAGTAAAAAATTTTATTGATATGTATTATCTAAAAAATAAAAGGTAAATATTTAAAGATAATAATAAAAAGAATTGACAAAAAATTAGAATAAAAAAATAATAATGGGTTATTAAAATTCATTGGAATCACGTCTTCATTCTTAAAAACATTACTGATGGGAGATATATATATTTTCTAATAACTTTAATATTAAAAACTAAGAAAAAATAAAAGTTTAAACCTTTTAATTTTTTAATATAAAAATGGTTAAAAGTATTTGTTAAAAAGCAAAAAAATGTTTTCAACTACATGTAAAATATTTTAATGGTGTTATATTCTACACCTAATATAGCTTAATTTTAAAAATAGAGGTTTAAAAAGTATATCATTTCATATTAATATTATAATATAGTTAAATCTTTAGTTTAAATAGAAGTTGTTTCTCAAAAAAGATCATGTAATATAAAAAATTTAGACACTTTCCTATTATTTAAAAATATTACCAAGTGTAAAAAAGTTTTAAAAAATTTAGAATTACTTATTAAATATCTGATAAGCATGAAAAGAATAATAATAATAAAAACTTACTAACTGAATTTGGATTAAATTCACCGAATAGTTTAGAATATCTTCCTTTGTACTGTGAAATATCGTAAGCATCTATAATTATTTGTATTTGTAAAAAATTAAAATCCATAATAAATAAAAATGAAAATATATTTAATAAAAATATGTAGAGATATTTTATTCAGAATCTTAACCTTTAAGAGACACATAAAAAAAGAGATAAAATTGTTTTATAAAGAGAAGTATTAAGAAATTTCCATGAGAATAAAATTTGGCTTCACCATAAATTATTGGTTAAGTAACTTTCTTTTTAGGATCTAGACTAATTGTAACATTTATTGAAAAAAAAACATAAAAATATTATACACCCTTTATCCCAAAAATAACCAGAATGGCTTTATTTTACAAAAACTAATAGCGTTATCGGTAGGTCATCAATTGTTTTGTGGAGTATCAACCCTCATTTATCGAGTGCCAGTTTCACTTAATCATTCGTCCACTTGGAGCAGATATACCTTACATTTAACTACGACCATTTATCTACGTCGGTCGGAAAATGAATTAAGAGCAAAAAATTATCATTCAATTCTGTGTTAAAATTAGTAAATCTGCTACCGAAACATTCCAAATGCTTTAAATAGCTTATAGAAATAATTTTTTGTTAAAAAAATGTCGTTTGGAAAAGTCAAAAGTTAAAACAATGTTTATTTGTTTCTACAATTCAAAAGTCATTATTTAGAAAAAAAATTGTTTCAAGTGGTACAAAAGTTAATGTTGGGTATTATATAGGTGTATTGAAACGTTTAAAAGCCCGTATTCGTCTTGAATATCAAGAACAAAGAAATTCACAACTATTCAGATAATACAACATCTCGTCGGTCATCAATCATCACTGATTATTTGACCAAAAGTCAGATTTTTTAACTTAATCATTCTCCATGTTCAATTGATTTGGCTCCTTATGACTGTTTTTCTACTCCTCAAATTACATTTTAAAAAAAAAGAAAGCGTTTTGACTTGATTAAGAGCATTAAATCTTTAACAACCGCCATTCTTGAAAGCATCACAAAAAATAGCATAAAAAAGTTATTTGATGGACTTTTTTAACAATTTTTTTGATGTATTTCTGTTGAGGGGGATTACATTAAATAAATAAAATGTTTTTTTTTAAGTTGTTATAGCTACATTTTTTTTTATAAAGCCATTCCAGTTGTTTTTGGGACAGAGGGTGTACATTTATAATTTTACACAATTATTGAAATATAAAAAATTATTAAATTTATTTTAAATAGTGGATAAAAATTAACAAGAAAAAAGGTATTTTAAAGAATATTTTTTTTTTTTAAATTATAACATTTTAATATATAGTATGCATTAAAAAATATTATTTAAATATTTTTGAACCTCGTTAAGTACTTAGTGTTTGTTTTAAAAAATTTCGATAGAGGGATATTTATCTTACATGAAATGTAGCTTAATAAAATATTTTATGTTTCTTCACGTTTAAAATTTGTTAAAATAACACATGCCATGCTTATTTTAATAATATCAGAAATATTCTCAGATTAGTAAATGAAAATTGTACCAGCAAATAAGCTTATGGTGTCATTCGAAAATACAAGTGATATTATTTCTAAAATTGGGTGTGATTGCCAAATTTATTTTGGATCAATCTTTAAAAGAATAATTTATATTAAATAAAAAAATAAAACTTACATACTTTTAAAATTTTTAAAATTGTTCCAAACGAATTATTTGGTTGTCCTGGAAAGACATCTTCAGATTTTTGAAATTAAAAATATTTTATCAATTACTTTACTATCTACAACCTTCAAACATTTATCAATAAAACTTGGAAGTAACATTTCATTAAGTAAATTTTTCAATTCTCTTTCTTTATTTATTTTAGTCTTTAACATTGTTCTTTACGTATAATTGAATTATCAATAAATTTTTTTAGACTGTTTAGAAGACAATGATGAAATCAACTTCATTTTATTTATAATATTTTTAGCATTATTTCCAAGTTTACGCTCTAATGAAAAAATAAAATTTCTGCGAATATTGCGTTTTGATGACCATCTTTTATTATTAAGAAAAATTATCTGATAGAGTTGATTCGAGAAGTATTGAAAAACTTTTTCTTCATTTTTACCCAAAACTTCATTGGTTATTTTTTTTAAAATATTTGCAATGTTTTTATGTCCACCTTTAGTATTAATAATTGCTTTTTCATAATTATTTATCAATTTCAGTAATGCAATATTTTTGATTATTATTTAAAAAATTTGGCGAATTATTCATAATTAGAAAAATAAAAAAAAATACTAGAATATAATAAAACTTTATTTATTTTAAAATAAGATACAAAAAAAATTCATTTAAAAAAATAAAAAAGATTTATTTTTCACTTATCATTGTTAATTTTTTGTTGAAAATTTCATAAAAAGTTTAATTTTTTTGTTACTTAATAGCTACAGCAAAAGTACAATTTCACTTTTTTATGCATTATCAGTAAATTTTAAAATAAACTTTTTTTTTAATTCTAAAAATATAAAATATGAAATATACACCCTCTATCTCCAAAATAACCGGAAAGACTTTATTTTACAAAAACAAATAGCGTTTTTGGTAGGTCATCAATTGTTTTGTGGAGTATCAACCTTCATTTAACAGATGCTAAATTCACTTATTCATTCGTCACTTGGAGCAGATATATTTTACATTAAGCTACAATCATTTTTCTACGTCGATCAGAAATAAATTAACCGTTTGAGTGCTGAACATGATTTGGAAAAATATACCTAAAGTGCTATAGGTATTTTGAATGTTTCAAAAAAACAGCGCGATAGCGCTGAATCGCATTTTTCAGAAAGATTTATTGCAGCGCTATCGCTCTGCATAGCACTCAAACGGTTAAGAGCAAAATATTATCATTAAATTTTTTGCTAAAATTAGTAAACTGCTACCGAAACATTTCAAATGCTTCAAATAGCTTATAAAGATAATTTTTTGTTAAAAAAATGTCGTTTGGAAAAGTCAAAAATTAAAACAATGTTTATTTGTTTATACAATTCAAAAGTCATTATTTAGAAAAAAAATTGTTTCAAGTGGTACAAAAGTTAATGTTGGGTATTATATAGGTGTATTTAAACGTTTAAAAGCTCGTATTTGTCTTGAATATTTAGAACAAAGCAATTTGCAATTATTCAGATAATACAACATCTTGTCGTTCATCAATCATTACTGATTATTTGACCAAAAGTTAGATTTTTTTATTTAACCATTCTCCATATTCACTTGATTTGGCTCCCAATAACTGTTTCCTACTCCTTTAATTACATTTTAAAAAAAAAAGCGTTTCAACTTGACTAGGGGCATTAAATCTTCAACGACCACCACCCTTGAAAACATCACAAAAAATGACATAAAAAAGTAATTTGATGGATTTTTTAAACGATTTTTTTGATGTATTTCTGTTAAGGGGGATTACTTTAAATAAAAAAAATAGATTTTTTTAAATTTTAATAGCTACATTCTTTTTTATAAAGTCATTCCGGTTATTTTTGGGACAGAGAGTGTACGTTCAATTACACCTATTCCTCTGTGCTGGAAGCAAAACACTCTATTTGTATGGGCAAACTAGTTCCTGCTTCGCCTGTAAAGAAAAAGAAACTTCCCCACTCCGCGATATCGGACCGCAACTTTACACTGATACAAATAATTATCCTAATAAAAATATCATTGTGTCACACCTTACATCTAAGAACAAACGAGGTCGCTTCAAAAAGAATTAACAACTTATGTCTTTTTTTAAATACACAAATTATTAATATTTATTGTAATTGATAAACATACTCGACTTATTTTGCCCTGATCAAACATTATGACTATTATTTATTAATATTTCTGTAAGGAGGAGTTACCCTCTTACGATAAATAAATGAGTATATATATTGTAAACCTTTTTAAAAATAAATTAGTTGTACTTTCTCCCTTGTTTTAAAACATTTAATTAATACATTGCTAATATTTCATTTATCTATTTCTAAATTGTACTATTCCCTTCTTCACATAAACGCATGACTATATATGTACATATAAACCAGTATATTATATATTTTTACAATTTTACATTTTTCTAATACCCATCCCATTATTAACCCGTTTAATTTTTTCTATACTTATCACATTATCATTGTAAACCTTTTCTTAAACATTTATATTTTTATTGTACTCTGCCTACATTCATTGAAAATTTTTTGTTTATTTCTTCCTGTTAACTTTACTACTTCTCTTTACACAGGAACTATACCAATAATTTTTTTCACATAACAACATCATCATTTCCACAATAATCCTATATCCATACCTTTAATTGACAATTAAATGACATTAGAATAACAACAATACCTATTCATGGAAACACAAAATCACACAACATTTTATTACAAAAATTAATTTCAACAATTTTTTTAAACACCAGTTTTTAAACAATAATGGGACTTGAGCGTAATTTTTAAACAATATATAAGATAACAAAAAAAAGAAATCTTAATTTAAAAATTCCCATCAACCCACCCGTTTACTCCCCCATCCATAGTAATCATCTACTCTATTTTTATCAAACTAGGAACGGATTGGTACTTAATAGCCATAGCTTTTTTGCACCGACGATAGCGTTTTCGAGAATACACCTGACCGCCAGCACAGAGGACCATCAAAATAAGAGCCACAACAATTCCTATTCCAGACAACCATGTAAAGTGGCGAAGCTGCAACGTCAATAGCATTAACATTAGAGTAACTAAAAGTATAAAAATATATCAAAACAAACAAAAATAATTAGTAACTTACTTTTTCTGTGAATGTTAAACCAGAACTTTGTAAAATTATCCAAATTACTTGTTAAAAATTTAACCTTGTTTGCTCACAATTTACTTTGTAAATAAGAATTACCCCCTCTTACGATAAGTAAAAAAAGCATATAAATTGTAAACCTTTTAAAAATAAAGTTAGTTGTACTTTCTTCCTTATTTTATTAACGTTTAATTATAACTTTGCTAACAACTCAAGATACAATCCATAATCAAAACAATAATATATTTATACAAAAAAAAAAATTAAGAATGCACCAATTTTTTCTACAATAATTGCTTCCTCCAATCATACAGAAAAACTTTCGTGACAAGAACAACCTATATTGCCATGTTTCCCACTTCTGATCCATTTATAACTATTGTAATCTTTTAATTTTTCTTAATTTTAATTTTTCTATTTATATACTTCAACGACTTTTGATCACCTTTTTTAGGCATCAATAAATTTATTAGAGGGTTGTTATCCGTCCTATGCCGGATACGCTTTTTAAGTACACGCCCACATTATTATTATATAAATATTGTTTCTTATATTTACATTGTCAATGTTTTTTTAATAAAAGGTTTATGTTTAATAATTTTCATATATTTATAACCTCGAGAGGATTCCCAGATTACATATATAATTAGTAATACTTTTAATATACTTTAAATAAATAAAACCTTTAGATACTATTATTTCTTGTTTCTAAAAATAATTCTTCTTAAGAAATTTTTAAGAAACTCTTCCCAATTAATCTGGGATCTCCTTGAAATACAATAACATTAAATAAAAATTTTGTAAAATTGACAACAATTAATTAATTTTTACTTTTTTTCAACGTTTTAAGAAATTAATATTTCTATAGTCATTTAATAAAAAATTATTTACTCTATCATAATAAGATATGCATCCATTTTTAAATCACATGGACGAAGATTTCTTGTTTTTAAATTTAAAAAAAAAGTTTTTTGTTTTTTTCATTTAAATACAAATACATCAGTTTTTCAACATTTTTTGTTAAAAGTTTGAAAACATTTGATTTTTCACAAGGTGGTAATTGATCATAAAAAAAATTTATATATCATAATGTTGTTAAGAATTAATTGAAAATTATATAAAATAAATATTTTTTATTTTTTTATAAAACTGTTATAAAAGTGTAATAATCATTTTTTCAACAGTTTAATAACTTTATTCCTTTAAATTTATCATAAAAAAAATTAAGTAAACGCTATATTTCTTAAGATAAATTTATTTTTATAAAATGGAAAAAACTGCAATTAAAAAAAAATTCAATACTATTTCGGGAGAAATAGAAAAATATAGAAATAAATAAGCTGATTCTAAATATTTTTAAATAATAAATGATAAAAAAATTTTTTTTTCTACATTTTGTAAAAGCCAATAAAAAATATGATTCAGATAATAAAGGATTCAAGTCTTTATTTGATAAATAATGAATACATGGAGATTGTTAGGAAAATGGTAAAGAATAATATATAAAGAGATTTTAATGACAGGTCATTCTCTGTCTTTTGCTAATTCTAACATGGCGTTTGTAAATGACTTGTTTATGCAATACCAAGAAGGGAGAATCAGTCTGATAACTTTTATAAAGTATATAAAGTGTATTCTAAGTGATGTAAAAGAAAAAGAAAAAGTATCATGATTTATAAGAAGTGTTGAATTTAATGTTCTTACAAAAAGAAAAGCTCAACTAATCAATGAATAAAAATTAATAGAAACAATTAAAATTGATAAACTGTATGAGTGTTTTATAAAAATATTTGATAACAAGTCAGTGTTTTTTAATATTGTAAATCCGATTTCAGATGGGAAAACATATGATGACACAAATAAATTTTGCACAGAAATCACATTAGCGGTAGAGGATTTTAATAGAAGATTTATTTCAAAAGCAGAGTTAACAGGATTGTAATTTTTGATGAAATTTAAAAACACTAATTAATCATTATAAAGTACAATAAAGAAAAAAATAATGGATTCCAATAAAGTAAAAAGTTTATGGGCAAAGTAAAAATCGAAAACAATTCAAAACAAGAATCGAAAACTTTAGTCTTTTTTCCTGCTTAGATTTTAAAGAGTGCATAAACTTTTTTAAATCTTTAATAAGACAATAAGAACAAAGAAAAATTTCTGTAAGCAAAATTAATGAAGAAAAATTTGATAAGAATAAAGAAAAAAAAAGGAAAAAAGAAATTTACAGGATGTTTAAGATGTGAATCTTTTAACCACAGTTTTAAAAATTGCAAAATAAAGGCAAAAAAAAATTTGAAATAATAAGAATTCTTCTGGTTTAAATCATGAATTAGGTTTAGATACTGACAACTCAGAGATAAAAACCATTAAATTTACCAAAAAATTAAACACATTTTATGTAAACAAAGTTCCTCACCAGGAAAAAAAGTATAATTTTTTTAGTGAAGTTCTCCAATGATAAAGTTTAATGAATCCAAAAGATAAAAGCAAAAACTGGATATCTAATAACTGTTCTTCCCAATGAAACAGTTTTAAACAAAGCAAAAAAATTCTAACAGGAGTGAATTATGTTTCAGGAGTGGGAGGAGGAAAACTAATAGTAACTGTAAAGCAATCCTCAATTTAACCATACTAAAAAAAATAAAACAATTTAATGTGAAATTTAAGTTTTACTAGTGGAGAAACTTAAAGATAGTATTATAAGTAAAACAGATTTAATAAAAATGAGATTTTTATCAGACTTAGAAAAACTATGTATGAAGAAAGTTACAGGATCAATAAAAAGTGTGAACCAGACCTTCAATAACACTCTGGAAAAAAAATGATGGAAAATCTTTTATTAAATACTTTTAAAAACTATAAAGTGAAGAACTTGAGGAAGTTAAAGATGCGGTGATAAAGTTAAAAATAAAAAACTAAACCTTAAAAGAAATAAAAAAATGTTTTTTAACCCAGAAGAAATAGACAAAATTATAGTTAAAACAAAGCAGACGTTTTAACAGTTGGTATAAAAGGAGTTTTAAAAGAAGAAAAATATGAAACAAATATATCAACAAAGCTAAAAGGAAAAAAACAAAAAATTACTACTGTTTTTTAATATTTCTGGAAAAAGTAAGAAGAATTACAGCATTCAACATTTAAAAGCACTAGCTCTGGTTGAATCAATTCTACACTTCAAAAAATATTTCCTTTCTAGAAAATTTTATATACACAGTAATTATAAGGTTTTGGAATGTATTTAAAACATCAAAGAAAATAATATCAAAAACAACTAGAAAAACTAATAAATTACAAACATTGAAAAATCTAATAAAAATGATTGTAAGATCATCAAAACAAAAACAAAAAAAAAGAATGCCAAATAAACTATTACAAGTAACTCTTAAAAGCAAAGAAACCCCATTTTCTAAATTCTTTAGAATGTAAAACTTTTTCAAAAGGGGAATGTTGTGATATGACAATGAGTAAAAATAAAGAAGAGATCTTGATGACCGTTTATTTCTATCTACTGCTAAGTTTGACATACATTTAACATGTTAAGCTTTTTAATAAATATTTTATTATTTAAATTGATTCTTTTTGTTTACAATATTGAAAAATTATCATTACAATCTAACTTTTTAAACGTCATATAGTAACAGCAGATGATAACTAAATATGAGCTAATATTATAAAGAATTTAAAATTAGCATCATTAAATATATAGTAAATTTTAGATTTATTGGTGTAAATCAAAAAAAACAGAACTAAATTATTTTATTAAATTCATTGTCAATCTTACAATTTAAATATATTATATTTAATAAATTAAATATTTGTATATTTTTTTTATTAAATTTATATTTTTTATTAAATTTATGTTTATTCTTCACAATATAATAATAATCTAAACTATAAAAAAAATGTATATTTTAAAAATAAAGTAGATATAAGTAAATCAAAATAATCAAAATATTTTATTAAGAAACAGTAAAAAAAATAAGAAAGACAATTGGACAACGTGAAGTAAAGTAATTAATTATTCATTTAAATAATCTAAGTTCTATTATAAAAGAAGTAATTAATTGTTTTTTTAAGAAATCATTTTTATTGTAAAAAAATAATATAGACTTATTAATTTCTTTATTTTTTCCATTCTGCATAGAAAATCAATAAAACTTAAATTTAATTCAAAATGTATGACTAGATAAATTTTTCTAAATTCGATGCTTCTTGTAGTAATACCTGTAGCAACATATTTTATTGCGGTTTTGTTGAATAAAAAAAAAGTTACGATACGAGAATCTTGTGTTAAATATCTACGTATTTTACAACAAATCAGTTCATGTTTTTTTAAAAAATTTGCAACTTTCTTCACAGACATTTTTGTTTTACAAAATACGAAACATTTTTTTCTTCTAATTCAGTTGCCTTGACATTAGAAGATTTGAAAGAAGAAGAGCTATTCTTGTTTTCATTGTATCAACTGGTATGACAAATGTTTTTGGTGAAATTTCGCATGGAGTAAAATTGTTGTAGATAATTGGGTTGTAATCTTTTCTACCAATAAAATTCTTTGCCACATATTTCATTTTTGTTAGGATAATTGCAAGCTAACTGCAATTTTTTGTACGGTTTGAAAATGTTTTAATTAATATAAAATGTATTGTATATCTCTAACAAAATCCTTTTTAAACATACGATCAGATTGTTTAATTACTAAAATTTCTTATTTAAGTTAAAAGACCAGAGTTTTAAATTTTTTTAAATTGGGTAACACGTAGACGAAAGAGAGAAAACCAAGTTGTAGATACGAAATATTTATATATAAAAATATTTATACAAAAAACAATTAAATCCTAAAAATAATTATTATTATTTTTAAAAGAAAAATTGATATATAAAAAAATTAAACTAGGTTTTTTAAACTTTTTCTGAAACATATAAAATTTCGCAAACTGGGTTTTTTAAACTTTTTCTACAACATATAAAATGTAATTATTCCAAAAATTTTCTTATTAAATTATGTCTGCACATCATAATTTAACTCCAGGATAAATTGCGAAATTTTTTATATTTTTTTTTGAGTACAAATTAATATATTTGTTGGTTCTAAATTATTTTTTCCTTGATATATGAGTACAATTTAAATGTTTTTTATTTGAAAAAACATTTGTTTAGCTTCGTTATAAATAAATACCTTCACAATGTTTCCTTACTAGTAGTAAAATGAAAGTATAATGTAAATTAGAAGTCTTTATATGTAAATTCAAAAATATATCGGAATACAAATAAACTAAATATAAAAGTTTATTACGTATACTATTCACAGGTTACAATAAAACATTAACAATAGAACCTTAATGCTACTCAATACAATTTACGTTAAAAATAAGACTAAAACAAAAAAAAAACTATAAAAAGATATCCAAAAAAAGCTTATTGATGTTGAATTATTTGAATACATTTTTCATTAAACTGCTTGATATCTTTTACTTGAGAATATCAAGTGTGTTTTTACTATCCTTTTTAATCAGCACATCATAAAGTCTATCCAAGTAGCCAGCACACTTATCTGTATTATTCCCACTAACAAAAAACACATTTTTCTTATTTTTTTCTTAATTGAATTATTCTATAATGCAACAATAATAATTCCTTCTAAATATATTTAAGATTTCAAATTAAATTTTGCTGTTCCACATTGTTTAAACAAAAAAAATCTAAAAAAAAATTTTTTAAATAGTCGGTTTTAATAACATAATTTAATTAATGATAAGAGTAGATAACTTTTGAATAATTTTTAAATACTCATAAAAAATACTTTTATAATTTATTGCGTTTAAATAATTTGTTATCTGATAAATATAATTTTTATTACATCTTTATTGTCTTGTTAGTTTCAAACTAAATGAAATGTCACATAGATTAGAATGACAAAATTACAATTTGTTGTGAATGATCAATAACAATATACTTAAGATTTACCAGTTCAACTCAAATGTACCTAAGATAGCATTTAGATGTATTCTAAATTTTTTGATTAAATAAAAAAATCGTAAATGCCTTATGATATTGTTGAATATTAAATACTTTATACAGGGTGTATAAAAAGTAACGACCCACTTTTTAAATTCTAATAACTTTTTTTTTTCTTGATATTTTTTTATAATTTTTTTTTTTATCTGATGGAGAATCATCTTAAAAATTATATAATTATCATTAAATAATTGTTTTCTATATAAACAAGTAAAGAAAAATAAAACATTTAAAATGTTCCCGATTTTATACCAAAAAATCTTAAGAAACACCCTTTATAAACTATTAAAATGTTTCTAATTTTTATTTTCCTCTAGTTTAAAGATATTTTTTTTATAAAAAATTGACAATATTTAATAAAATTTTTAAAAGAATATCAAACTACAAAACAAGAGAATTTAAAAAAAGTGATAGAAAATGTGTATTAAAGAGCTAAAAAAAGTCATGAATTAAGTGGAAAACATTTAAATGATGTTCTTTTTTATACATAATTCAATATTATTAAAAAATAGAGCTTTTATATTATATAAATGAATATAAAATTCATGATATATTTGTACCTTTAAATTGATTTAAAGTTGTTTCTTAAAAACGATCTTATAATATAAAATACTTTTTACAATTTTCTACAAGATAAAAAAAAATCATTAATAAATATCAGGAAAAAAAAAGTTATTAGAGTTTAAAAAGTGGGTCGTTACTTTTTATACACCCTGTATATTTATATTTTCATTGTATTTATATTTTTGTATCTTCAATAATTTTTGTACACTCTTATTTTTTTATTTTTTAGATATATTATTCCTACAATTGATAAATTCATTTACCATAAATAAAACAGTCATCAATATACAGGGTGTGTAAAAATTAACCCGGCAGTTTTTAAAACTTTAATAACTTTTTTTATACTAGATAGTTTTTTACGATTTTTTTTATCTAATATATAATTGTTTAAAGTGAAATATTTTACAAGAACGCTCTTAAGAAACAACTTTAAACTAAACTAATTATACAGCTATATTATGATATTTATATTAATTTTTTTAACCTAAACATTTTATTTTTAAATTTTATTATATAAGGTATAAACAATAATGTCATCTTAATGTTTTCTACGTAGTTGAAAACAAGAGAAATAATATAAAAATTATATTTTAAAAATTAATAAATTCAACAATTTTTATGTTAAAATGTTCTCTTAAAAATTTTTAAAAAAAGTCATTTTTTACAAAAAAAAATGCATCTAAACTATTAAAAGACAAGAATTAGAAACATTTTAATAGTTTAAAAATTGTATTTTTAAAAATATTTAAAAAAAATGAAAACATTTTAAATGTTTTATTTTTTATTAATTGTTTACGTTTAAAAAAAACTTTAGCAATGTTTATATAAATCTATAAATGATTCTCTATAAAATAAAAAAAATCATTAAAAAAATATTAAGCGGAAAAAATATTATTAAACTTTAAAAATTGCCGGGTATATTTTTATACATCCTATATTTTGAATCAATAATAATATATATAACTTTTTTTTAAAAAGTTACATTTACATATATGAAATGAAACAACCTTTTTTTGGAAAGTCTATAAATTCAGTAATACACATGCTTTTTGAATAACAAATATAATATCTAAATTTTAGTTTTGTTAACATTAACCCTTAACAATCCAGTAGTGTCCAATGGACACACTTTCGAATTGATTTGGCTACAGAATCAAGAATATATACTTTATAAAAAAAAAGCCGTTTCATCTATTTTCCTATCATTGTTTAAACTCCACATTGAAATAAAAAAAAGTTTTTAAAAGCACATTGTTTTTGATGAATTTAACAATAGTTAGAAAAAGGTCATAACAACCTAGATGTGTACGTTTAATACTTTAAAAAATTAAAAGAATTTTCAAGTTTCAACATGTTGAAACTTTAATGTAATCTTGTTTCTGAGTATAATGTTGTCGTTATTGTTCATATTATTAATACCTAATGTTATCTGTACATATATTGTAGATGCCAAGCAAATGGTTTTGTATCTGCTTAAGATTTTGTTCCATAATTTTTGTTTTTGTTTGTAAACTACGTACTTCTCAAAGATAACATACGAAGTAGATATATTTTTTAAGTTTACATTATTGTAATTCTGTTTTTTTATTGAAATCGCTAAGAATTTAACTGATAAAGATGTCCAACGCGCTTTACAAAAAAGCGATAATGAAAATTATAAATGTTGCAGATACAAATAAAAAACAAAATGCTGTTTAATTTACTAAAGAATCTGTGGCAAAAAAAAAGAAGCGCTGTCATACTTGTCCATCTAAAATTTTTGGAACTTCAAAACAATGTTGTGATAAATGTAATCTTAATGTCTCTTTTAAGCATTCAATCGAAAAAATAATTGTTAAAAATTGTAATCAAAAATAATTAGTCCTATATATAGTTTTTAAAATTTATTGCTAATAAATTTTTTAAATTTTATATGATGTGTCTGTCGGACACTAACTGATCAGATACGTTACAAACATATACTGGGTTGTTAAGGGTTAAAATGTATCTCAATTTATTATAATCTATTGTGAAATAAAAAGTTGTTATCCTCTTAAGAACCCCTTAAAGGGGCACTATAATGAATAGTTGTTTCTTTTAAGAGCATACAAAATATGTTTTAAAGATTTATTAAAAATAAAAAATGAAATTAGAGAATGATAAAAGTGTTTCAAATTATGTTAATATTAAATAATCTTATTTATCAAGTGATTTGCTATGTTTTTATATTGATAAAAATACTTCTACTCAGACAAGTGGGAGTATCTGACATAGCTTTCAGATAACATAAAAAAAATGTTAAAATCTTTAAAAAAAAACATTATTAATTTTTAAAGTTTATTACATTTAAACATAAAATTAAAGAATAATATGTATATAATATATTTTTAAAAAATAAAAAACCTTATTAAATAACATTTTTTTGTTCCATGAAAGTGCCAACTGTAGTTGACACTTTGGTTTTGAGTGACTATACTACATCGGATTTTTTTGTAAGAATTGAATTACCAACTATTGAATTAAGAATTGAGGTGATTTTAGTCATTTCTTGAGAAAATTTCTCTCTGTGCTCATGTATTTCAGAAATCATTCTTTGATTAAGTATTGAACTTACTATAAACATTGCCATCAAGACAGCATTTTTTAAGACAATGTATTGATTATATTTTAGCACAAAGTGGCCGGTCACGGTAGAGAATAATTAAGCAGAAACTTTATCAATGTTTCTTACATTAAATCTCGCAAATGTCATGGATGTAACAAGGTTACGTCCTGATTTAAAGAAAACTGTCGATGTCACCCCGGGAAAGCAAGACATAACCTGGCTATAGTAATAGCATGACGATCTCCTGCAGTTTTGGGCTTAAACTCAAATGCAGCAATCAATTGCCTAATACAATTATACTCGTCATCTCTAATTTTCTTTTTTGAAATTTGAAGTATTTGTGCCATATACAGTACCTACAGTGATTAACCTAGTAATGTCCTTAAAAAATTCTCTTTAATCTTTTGAAGAACGTTTTTGTCTAATTCAACCAATCTTCTGAGTATTTGATTGATGTCAAAAGGTTCATATGCATAAAGTTTAATATAATTATTAATTGATCCTGTCATTACATATTGTTCTCTAATTACCATGTTTATTAATTGGTGAAAATTCATCTCGGCATTGACGTATCTCATCAAATCTTCAGAAGTGTCAACTTTTGATACATCAACAATAGGCTCATTTTCCATATGCAAAATGACAGTAGTAATTTCTTTTGATCCATTAATTCCTTTGTTAATTGGAATAACTGTGGACGGAAGTTCAGCTGTAAGAATCGATCTATTAAGTTAAGTTCTCTTTATACATTGTATCTGAAATTATGCTACTAGGTTCTTGTGGCTTAAGACGTCTCATTTTGTTAGCCAAAAATTTTTAGTAACTTCAGAAACCACAAGAGACATCAATCTTTCAACTGTTGATTTTTCCGAGTGTAAACGTACGTGTTTTGTCTTAACGTAGATTTCTCAGAACCCCCTTTTGGTAACCTCTTTCTAGTTTTACTTCTGGTTTTCTTAACAACAGGTGTTTTAGCTTTTTCTCTCAAATTGTATTTTTTTTAATAGCATCATCTTAGATCAATTATTAAAGAGTTTTGTCTACACTAACTTGTTGGTGATGGAACTGTTGATTGCCTAGAAGTTCTGCCTTGAGTAGTTTGTTGAGGCAAAGGTTGAGTAGTAAAACCTGATGGTCCAAGTTGTCCAGGAACATCAGAAAGGTTACCTGTCTTTATTGGTTGATCATGTGGTTGATCAGATGGTTGATTTTTGTTGGGAGTATTACGATTTGACATGATTATCTGAAATTAGTTGTTTATTTAGTGTTTTAGTTAATGTTATAGTGTTTTATGTATTCTAAACGCAAGGTTGGAATTAGAAGTTCGTAGACTGTAGATTAGTAGTTTAGCATTATCATGCACCCCTTTTTATTACATCAAAATTCATTTAAAAATTACGTTAAAATCCATTTGAAAACTGCTAGTAACTGGAAAACCGGTGGAAAGGATAGAATAACAAATTACTTTTTCAAATATATAATATCAGCTCAAGACTACTTAATTGAACATATTGCACAAAATATAAAAGGCAAATACAAACTCAATCACAATGATGTTCAAGCAATCTGTGTACTCCTACATAAAGGTGAAAATAAAGAAATTTCAAATTACAGACCGTTGTCATTAATATCTACTGATTACAAATGTTATACACCAATAATTACACAAAAGATTTATAATCGTTTACCTTCATCATTAATTACTACTGAACAACTATGTCAATTAAAAAAATGGGGAACATTAGAAGGTTTACTGAAAGATTAAGCATTTACCGGTAGCACAAGATAGAAAAATTTCAAACAATTTTCTCTTTGGTTTGATTATATAAAAACGTACGATTCTTTATGTCACAAACAATTTAAACGCTTGATTCAACTTTTACCAATAGGACCTGATTTTAAAAAACAACTCGAACACTCAATTAGCATATTTAAATACGAAACTTTCAAATACAACCAACTCCGCAGAAAGAAAACAAATCTTTATAAAACGTGGTGTTATGCAGGGAGATGTAATATCACTTTTGCTATATGTATTAGTATTAGGCACCACAGTTTTTCAACTAAAATCAAATTTACAGTTAAAAAAGTAAGTAAAAACAATGTAAATGTAATAGCATATATGGATGACCTGAAACTATTCTTTCCGAATGAGAAGTCTCCGTATAGCAACAAAATTAATCGAAGATACAAGTGAAGAAATAGGCCTCTTTCTTAACAATATTAAAAGTGGATACTTTTCACGAAAAAATAGAGAAGAATAAGAAAGTTTCAAAATTCCGAAAGTAGAAAAGTACTATATACACTTAGGAATACTACAAACAGATAGAATTGAGAAAGAAAATTACAAAAAATTAAATGATGCTGTAGAACAATCAACACTCAAAAAGTAACATTGTCATCAAAAAGAAAAGTTATATAAATAATACTTTTTTGTAACTGTTTTATTTTTAGAGAGATGTCCTCTAATATATTATTATTATTATTATATTTTATTGTAATCTGTTATTTTTAGAGAGAGTAACCTCCAATATAATAAAAATTTTACTAAATATTAAATAGTAAATTGACTTTTTACCAGAAATGCAAACTTTTCGATTGCAGCACAATAAATGCAGCAACGTATATCTTGGAAAATCTTACAACAAAAGAGAGTGCTGAAGCTACTTAAGCAAAAGCCAGGAAAATGGATCTAGCAGTAAGAAAAATACTTGTGTTTACTATACAAAAAATAAGGCAAGTTTCTAACAATAAGTTATATCTACCACATAATTACGGGAGCTATAATCTAAAGTAAATTTTTAAATATGTATTAGCGATTAATCCTTAAAAAAAAAGAGCGTTTATTAAAACTAAAAAATGATTACAATTCTATAAATTATTATTATTATTATAAAATCATTTTTTTTAGACATATTTCACTTCTTCTTATTTAAAATAAAATCTTCTTCAATGAATTTCTGACCATTTGTTTAGATACAACTCTTGGGCGACATTTGTTTGATGGTGATTGTTGATAAAAAAACTTTTAAATGATTTGATCCAGTGACAATAGATGGTTCTTTATATTTTGGAACTAACGTGTTATCTGGATTTAAATCTTTGATTAAAATTTCATCACCTTTTTTATAATCAATTTGATTATGAGATGTATGGTTAAGTGTTGACTTAAGACGATTCTTTAACATGTTGTTGAATGTATAGAATAGGCTGATTGTGTTTGATATAAAATATCGGATACACATGTATTTTTATCATAATTACCAGAATGTGTATATTTTAAATCTGTGATTATATTTGACTCAGATTCATGATAAAAGATAAAATGGGGAAGTATTAAATGTGACTGATTGATCGGTATTTATAAAATAAATACAAGCTTCTAATAACTTATCCTAATATCTTAAATAAGGAAAAACATTAGTATCATCAATAATTTTAAAATACATGACTCCAGTGTACGTAGTTCTCTCTCAATTAACCCTTTCAGCTCTGAATTTTTTATTTGAACAATTAGATTTTTTTGTGTGAAAATTTTTGATTAGAGCTTCACTGGGAACTCCAAAACCAGATTTGAAGTGATTTCCTCCAAGAGCATAAAATCTAGGAAGTGGTGGCAAATGCCACAAGCAGGTTTTTATGTTAAAATTTACAATTAATAAAAAAAAACTAGACAAATTGTTTAAATATTTATTTAGTGTTAAATATTTTGAAACAGTTCATTGACATAGACAAGCAAAGAGGTACATTACATTTATCACATTCTGGGCGTGAGCGCCTTTTACAACTTTCTAATTTACATCGTTGCTCATGTCCCTCGTTATGGATAGGCCAGTAGCCTATGTTATCATATCTAATGTCATTTTTTGGGATATTATAAAGCACTTTTTGTTTTGAAGGAGCAGGTGAGTTTGATCCACTTAGTCTGCTTTTTTTCCTTTTCAGCAAATCGGCTGACCCTGAAAATGCCAATGTTTGTGTAATCCTTAACGTAAATTCTAATAAATCCATTCCAAATTTCTTTGATATCCCCTCCCAATTAATATCTGCTTGATATTCTAACTAAGAGTTGCAAACAGCTAAATTAAAGTAATCGAATATCACCCGTAACGTTTATTTTCGGGATCTGATAAAGATACGATACAGTGCAATTAAAAAATTGTTTTTGTCTATACCTCCCATAGACATATTATATATTCTTACAATTGCAGAACGTTTTACCATAACATACTCTCCTTTCTTTCTGCCCCATCTTCTTACTTCATCCATCGGTTCATTGCCGACAAAGTTGGATGCCATGTTTACGCATTTATTGTCGTACCATCTAGTTGCTACAATTTTACCGCCATCAGTTACAACAGAATCGTAGCAACCACGTCCAATTTTCTTCAGTTCTTTTTCCATCTTTAATGGCCATTTATAAAGCCTATTACAGCGAATTGTACCAGCAACAAAAATACCTTGCACCAGTAATTTATGTAATATTTCAAGTGTGGTAAAATAAATAATTGTCACAAAACAGTTTATGACTTCTGTGTCTTACAATGCGTTCTGCTAGGTGCATTACCAGGTTGTTAGTAGAGGTGTATTGTTCTTGCAAATGCACAGGAAGAATTGTAGATCCCCGATATAATATGTAACGGTATATTATACCAGACGCTCCACATAACATAAACACTTTGACTCCCCATGAATTAGGTTTACCTTTTATGTATTGTTTGATGATCATTTTACATTTAAAGGGTATAATTGAGTCATCTATACATAAGATTTCATTAATTTTTAATACTTCGCACCGTTTTTCGAAGGAAAATATAATAGACCTTACCTTCCATAGTTCATCGTTAGTATTGCTACGGTTTATATCAACAATATAAAGATTATTCCTCAACGATTCAAACCAATTTCGTAATATGTTCAAATTGTTCATAAATTGAATCCTGGTTGCAGGTGTTCAGTACATCCTCAACTTAGGAAAGCAAATTACTCCCATTACAATATAAGTACGACAAATTTTTTATCTTCGTCAACATTTGTTGCTATATTTCGACCGTGTTTTGAGATTGCATACATATTCGTCTTCACTGCTAGTTCGACAAATATTTCTTCCGGAAAATATTTCGAGAAATACATCAACGGTGTTTTCTCCACATAATTATTTTTGTTATTCTCTGCTGTAAAATGAGTTATTGGTAGTACGCATGTTTTCCTTGTCCGTGAAACATCTTTTTTCTCCTTCTTTTTTTCTTTATTTGTTTTTCTAGACAAATGTGATAATGGGGTGTCATCCTCATCGTCCTGCATTTCATCTAAATTTCCCTCAATGTCATCTTCTATGTTGGAATCAAGTAGTGCAGATATTGCAGCTTGAGCTTCTTCTAATGATGTTTGTTTTGCAACTTCCGTTAGATTGTTATAAAACATCATTTGAGATATGCTACCATCATCTAAAAAAAACATCAAAAATAAATATTTTCATTTTCGAATTTTGCATAAAGACCTAGTGGTAGCAATTACGTACGCGCATTTTAAAGCGCTACGACGAGGTTATATGTACACTAAATGCTACCATCTTTTGTTTTACTTATACTACAAATCTTACAGTTTACATAGGTAACAAAATTAAATAATATAATATGTTTTATTTAATAATTACTTGTACTTACCAAATCTGTGTTTGAGGTTTTCGGAATCCATTACGCGGAGCTCTAAATAATTATTGTTCACACACGTGCTATTCAACAAATGGCCAAATTTCCGGTCTTATTACTTTCTAAAGACATTGTAGAAGCGGTATCTAGTGATGAATGGGAAAAGTACAGAATACGATGGCTAATAGAGACCTGTAAAATAAGTAGTGGCAATTGCCACCGGCAGGGCCGAAAGAGTTAATATAAAAAAATTGAAGTAGAACTTTAGGGTCACACTGTACTATTCACTTATTTACCAGTTTATAGAAATTACAATCATAAAATACTGCATTTTTTATTATAATAAAAAAAAATAATACAACATATATAAAATAATACAAATATATTTAAAATACTATCAATTTTGTTCTGATTAAAATTAAAATTTTTACTTTTTTTACACAGCATTGATAAATATTTTCTGTTATTGTAAATTATAAATAATTGAATCCAATTTTAATTTTTTAGCAGTCACCAATAAGTTTTATCCATATAAAATAAGCTCAAAAAATGTTGAAATTATGATTTTAATTATATTTTTTTTTACTTTTTACATTAGTCAAAAATTGAATTTTTTTTCTAATCTATTTTTCTTTTTCTCACGTTTTAGCAGGTTGTGCTTTTGTAAGCAGTGTAACCACCTCGTTATTTATTGATGTTTGCGGCACTTTAATTAGCTTCATTTTTAAACACTACTTTGGTTCAACTGTTTCTGAACGTATTTCTCTTATTTTTTTCTTTAGAAAAATTCTCTACATAATAATTTTTTAATTTATAAAGCATTCTCCATTTTTGACATTTGCTTTTGAATACATATAGTATTTTAATAAATCCTTAATTAGAGAAACGGAAAAATCCGGTGTTAAATATTAGTAATAGAATTTTTATTAGAGACAAAGTTAACAAGTAGTTATATAAAAACAGTTTACACATAAACCTTATATATGACATAATCATCATAACAATCGTGACATCAACACTTCACATAAGTAATCTCTGTTTATTATTCCATTTTAAATAAATCAAAGTAAAATAAATTAATTGAAATAAAAAGAGAAATTTATTCGTATTCACAAAAAATTACAAGAAAAATTTTATGAAAAAAAAATTTTATATTTAAAATTATTTTAAAACAAGTTTTCAATTCTTCCATATAGAAAAATTTTTATTCAGAGTAAAAATAAGTTTTCAATTTTTCCATGAAGAAATTTTATAATTCAAAAATAAAAATAATTCTAACCCATACAAGTAAAAAAGCAACACGTTGACAACAATAATGTTAAAGTGAAGAACTGACTAATATTGAATACTTTAAAAATACTTCTTTTTGAAACAACATGACCAAATGATTTTTAAAATTATCCCACAAACTACAAAAAGAAAATAAATTCCTATTTCAATCCAAGAAACGTTTTCAAAAAAATGAGGAATTGTGGGTGATGATGTTGACTCACAACGACGGCATAAATTAAGCGGGTCGGAAAATCCTTTTCTTGCTAGACAGTTCATTTTCTCTAAAAAAAATAGAATTAAAAACACAAAAAGAAATAAAAATTAAAGAAATAGAAATAATATATCAAAAATTAAAATTAAAAAGAAATATAGTAAAAAATTTAATAGTTTTATTGGTGCCTTAGATACCAATAACGTACACCAAAAACAAGGACACGATGATAAACTTTTAATTTATTTAATCTTCAATCAATATCAACAAAATCACTAAATAATTACAATTATTGTTAATATTATCTCAAACTTACCTAAGCTTTCTGCTTGGTACTTCTAGATCGCACTCTAGGGTAACTTAAAATTTGCAAATTTAACCCCTAAAATATCATGATAATTAATTAATAAAACAATAGGTACAACATAAAAACGATGACAAAATATACAATAAAGAAATTGTTTTGGGGTGACATAGGTAACATGAAATAAGACAATAATATACAATTAAGGAATTACTAGTTATTTATACTCTTTTCTTCTTTTTGTTATGATAAAGATTAGTCAAACGACTCTCTCTCTTTTACTATATCTAAAATAAATTAATATTAGTGGTTAATAATTAGTGGTCAGTATAAAATATATAAAATTAAAATTTAATTTAATTTAAAATATGTAATTCTTTTAGATCGTTTGGGAACCTTAACAGGCTTCCGGTTATTTATAATATAAATAATAAAACAATAAAGTAATTTAAGATTTTATTTTAAAAGTAAAGAGAAAATAAATGTTACAAAGAATACATAAAAGAGTTTTTAAATAATATTATGTTCTTGCCGATGTAAATTTGTATATCACTAGTTCACAATGTTCTTCCATGTTCTTATACAGTATTGTTCTTAAGGCGTGTCTATTCTGACATAGCCTTTCAGGATAACATCCCCGTTTGAAGCTTTTATATATCATATAGAAAAGCTGAACAAAAAGATGAAAAAAAAATTGTATGTATATAAAGTAATTGATATAAAAAGGTAGTTGATAAAGAAGGTATTGAATTAGGTAATTATTTGACAAAGTTTTTTTGTAAAGTAAGTGATTATTTTGATAAAGAGAAAAATAATAGAAAAGAAAAATGTCAGATTTTCCAAATCGAATGTTTACATTTTGAACGTATGATTTTTGTTATTTTCAAATAAAAAAATCATCTTGTATTAATTTATGGTTTGAGAAGTCTTGTTGGTGTCTTGTAATGTAATTGCAAGATGGCAATAGTGCCAATGTCGATGAAAAATATTAATTGTATGTTTTTTTTAGATAATTAACATGGAATATGTTATGACTAAGCAAAGAGGTAAAATAGTCATTAAAAGTTTTAATAAGTATTTTAATTTTAGTCCCAGTAGTATGTTATCTTTTTTTGAAAGTTATTAAGAAGTGTAAGGCGAACAATTAGGTGACTAGAGGATTGTTTGTAATCTCCGTGGCTACCATCATCTTTGGTACTATAAAATAATTTTGGTAATTTATTTGTTAGCAATTTACATACAAAGTTTGCATAGGAAGATGGAGGAGAAGGCAAGTGATTTGGAGTAGAAAATAATAGAGGATGAAGGAGGGAAAAAATTTGATGAAAAAAAACTGGAAAAAATATATGAGGAAAATATGGAGGAAAAATTAAAAGAAGAATTAAAAGATGTAATATTAACGCCTCCAAGAAAACGTTTAAAAAGGAACTAATTTTTATATTTAAAACAGTCTATCTTTACACTTAACTTTTAATTTATTAATATTGTAATTATGTTTGTGTAATAAAATATTTAATTTATTCTATTTTGTTTACATAATAGAAGAAAAAATAGAGGAAAAGAGTAAAAAAAGAAATTGAAATTGAAAGATATAATTTTAAATTGTTGTTAAATTTGTTGAAAATATTGTTTAATATTTTGTTAAAATAATTAGTTGTTATGATGTTATATGTTGAAATAAAGTATGTAAGAAAGTGGGTTAAGTATTAAAAATTATTAAAAAATATTAGAAAATATTTGTATATGTAAAGTTTACATACATTATAAAAATGAATTGACATACATACAATTAAAAGAAAGTATGTATGTGTACAATAAAAATGTAAATTGATATAATGGGATAAGAACAATGAAAGGTAACAAGTGGGATCAAAATAACATATTTAAATTAATAACATTATGATGTTATTTAAACCATTACATTATCAAGTCGCAAAAAAGTAAAAGAATAATAAGTTAATAAATACAATTAACATAAAATAATAATGTTAACATAAATATATTACAAAGATTAAAAGTAATACAATTTAAAATTAAAATTATAGTAAAAAATATTACAATATAAGGTAATATAATAGTATACAATCAAAGAAATAGTATAAAAATATAAGTTGTACAATTAAAAATGATAAATGAAGAAAAAGGAATATAATGTAATCCTTTTGGATCATTTGAGAGCCTGTTAAGGCTCCCGGTTATTTATAAAATAAATAATAAAACAATAATATAACTTAAAATTTTATTAAAAGTAAAAGGAAAATAAATGATATAAAGAATACATATATGTGTTTTAAATAATATTATGTTCTGGTATATTTGTATTTGAGTTAACTGTTTTTTTATGTTTCTCCATGTTCTTTTATAGTAATGTTCTTGAGGCGTGTCTTGTCTGACATAGCCTTCCAGGATAACATCTTCGTATGAAGCTTTTATATACATATAAAAAAGCTTGACAAAAAGATGTATAAAAAATATTTTGCAAGTAAAGAGAGAGTTGTTAAAGAGAATTAGGTTGAAGTAGTAGTAATAAGAAGGTAGTTGAAAGAAGATGAAAGAATTTTTTTTTTTTTCGATAATTACAAAGTATGTGAATTAGATTAAAATTATCCGAATTGGAAATTCTGATAATTATTTTGGTTTGATGATTTTGATCATCTAAAATAAATTCTTTTGTTGCGTAGAAACTATCGGCATTAATGCCGTTCTTATTCTTTTTTTTTTTTTCGGGTTATAATATTCTTTTTGTAGAAATGCAATACTTCATTAAAAAAGAAAAAGATTAGTCCATTTTAATTAATAAAATTTTTTTATTCTTTTAATTTGAATATGCAAATTTATTTTTAGTGCACTTGATGTGCATGTCGTTGTTTGAGGAGTTGGAGCTTTGCCAGTGGTAGAATTACAAGGCCAATGCTGCTGTCGGCATTTTGGCAGTTGCATTCCTGTTTCTCGAGATCGTCGTAAGACTGGTAATATACATTACGTTAGTGTACATTACCAACCTCCACAAAAAGATGGAGGCGATGAGGAAAAAGATGGAAAAAGATTAAGTGAGAGAAGAAGAGGGAGGAAGTTGATCTTGAGAAAGGAGAAGGAGAAAAGGTGGTAAAAGAAAAATAAAAAAAGAAGTTATTTAAATATCTTTGTAAAGATATATTGTTAAAATTTTGTTGATAATTAATTTGTTGGTTCCTTTATATAATAGGATAAGAAGTTGTTTATATTGTGTTAATAAAATATTTAAGAGAGTATTGTAAGTATGAAATATATTTTTTTTAAAAAAAATATTAAAATAACCCCGATTCAATGGTATAGGATACAGATAGTTAATAAGCTGTAATAAGGTATGTATTATCTGTATACACTTTATTGGAAATATATATACTTTTTCTATTCTGTATACAGTTTATAAAGTATAATTTTAACTGTATAAATTGTATCAACGAACAATAAAATAATTAAAGAAAAAACTAAGTTAACATTTTTTTAACAAAATTTATTTAAAAAAAACATAAATAATAACTTACAATAAAAAAATAGCAAATCAATTATTTAATTGTGTTCAAAAGAATGAAGCATAGGGCAAATATAACTTACTTGAGATTTTGATTTTATAAGTAATTCTTTTGAATAAATAGAATCTTCATTTTTGATAACTTTTATGTTATTATTGTTTAAAACCCAATTTAAATTTTTATAACAGTCATTAACAATAAAATATTTTTTAAAGAAACCTGAATCATCTACAATATTCATTAAATTATAAATACTATCAGTTAAAGTTTCGTTTTTAAATTTATCTTTCAATATCAAACTATTAATTGTAACTAATTCTTTGACAAAACAAATGATTTTTTTTTCATTATTACCTACTGCAAGTAAAATTCCTGGTTTGTAGATTATTTTATTATTAATTTTTTCTTTTATTATCAAAAAATTATCCCTATCTATGATACCATTAATTGATACACGAATACAAAAGCCCTTAAAATTTAATTTGTCTACAAATTCATGTTCATGTATTGTAGAAACTTTTTCTTTAAATATATTTGTAAAAACATTTGAAACATTAATAAATGTATTTTGAATTTTTTCTTCTTTTTTTTCAATAAAAAAAGATGCCATATGAAAATCTTTAATAATTTTTTTTTATTTGTTTTTTTTATTCGCTATGTGTTTATTTATTTTTATAGAAATTTTTAATTTATTTCTGTTTTACAATTTCATTTAAATATTGTTTTTTTTTGTTAATCTTATTTAGTACACTTACACTTTTTTAACCAATTTTTAATATTTAATGTAGTATCTTAACACTATGTAAAGGTACTAGCAATAAGTATCACGTGTATTTACGTTAAATCATTGCTTTTCGTGTACTATTTTTTTTAAATTTTTTGTTTTGTTTTTCAGGTAAGTTTAGTTAATTTTTACTATTAATTTTTTTTCAGATATACTGCAGGTTTCTTTTAAAGTAAGTTTAATAATTTTTTTTGTTATTAACTCATTATTATTTCAGATATGTTAATAGTTTTATGAATAATTTAATGTAAGTTTTTTTTTATTAATATTTGTGTTTATAGATATTATTGTAAGCAGTATTTTTTTTAAATCTTTATCTACATTATCATATTGTATTTTTTATATTGTATATTATTATGTTGTAAATTTTTTAATTGTATATTTTTCTATTGTATATTTTTTTATTGTATATTTTTTTAATTATAATAAAAATAATTAATAAAACATTTAATTTATGGATAAAATAATTTTCATTGTTGGCATTTTTTGTGTTTATTGCTTCAATATTGTCATTTGCTACATTTTTTCTTCTTAGCTGTATACAGTTAAAAAACACCTTATACACTTTATAAACTATCCTGTATGGTGTACAGGATACATTCAATACCTATACTATGTTTAAAGTGTATACATCTTGTATATCGCATACAGCTAAGTATCGGGACATGTAAAGTTTACATACGTATAAAAATAAATTGACATACATACAAATAAAGAAAGTATGTATGTGTACAATAAAAAAAGCAAAATAGTAATATAATACAATATAAGAACGATGGAAGGTAGCAAGTGGTGTCGAAACAGGCTGTTATAATTAAAAACATTAAGATGTTATTTATACCAGTACACTATCACACTGAAATCCAACTTGTCAGAAAAATTGCCGTCGTTTTGAAAATTCACCCCGAAATGTCAGAAAAAAAAACATTTTACCACATAAAAGATCTGTTGAGACTAATGACGTCATTCCACCTTTTTTAATATAATAAACATTTCTCCAATGAAAATCCCAAAATTTTAAAAAATAAATTAAAAACAAACATAAACATTACACTTAGAAAAAAAAAATTTTATTGATTAAACAAATAAAAAAAATACAATTCATATATTTAAAAATTAAAAAATATTAAAACGATATATTAATTTTATAATAAAAAGATTATTTATAAAATTGTAATCCTTTTGGATCGTTTGGGAGCCTGTTAAGGCTCCCGGTTATTTATAAGAATAACAATAAAACAGTAAATTAACTTAAGATTTTATTAGAGTAAAAGAGAAATAAGAGATATAATATATATTAAAGGAATTTAGAAATTATATTAAGTTCTGGTATTTGTATCATTGTTAACTGCCTCCAAATGTTCTTTCGTGTTCTTAAATAGCATTCATTCCTAAGGCGTGTCTTTTCTGACATAACCTTAACAGGATAACATCCCTGTTTGAAGCTTTTGTTATTATTAATAAGAAAAAAAAAGCTTGACAAAGAGATGTATAAAAAAGTTTGTATGTATATAAGAGAGTTGGTAAAGAGAAGTTCATAAAAAATATTGAGCAAGTAAGAGAGCTGACAAAGGGAAATTGATAGAAGTAGTAGTAATAATAAGGTATTAGATAGAAGAAAGAGTGGTTTGGATGTTCATATATTTCTGATAAGTCCAAAGTATCGGATTAAGTCCAAAATTATCTGAATAGGAAATTCTGATAATTTGTTTTTGGTCTGATGATTATTATAATCATCTTAAATAATTCTTTTCTTGGGATAATTACGGCATGTACCGGTTTGTCTTTTTGATCTGAGTGAATTATTTTTGACGTATTAATATTGTTCTATTATTTTAGGAAAGAATGGAATTTACCATGTCAAAACAAAGAGGTAAGTGTGGACTTGAAATATAATATTCTGTTTATAGTGCCATCAGCGTGCTTCGGGCTGATGAAGGAAATAAAACGTTGCAAAGGAGTTAACGAGATAAATAGGCAGGTGGTAGGGATTTCCATTTCCATGTTACTGTTTGGTGCAATAGTATTGCTACTAATTATATATATATTATCTGTATATATATATGCAATGCACAAAAAATTGGAAAAAGAAGTAGCTGATCTGGAGAAAGGAGAAGGAGAGAGAGAGAAGGAAAAACAGGAGGGGAAGGTATGGGAAGAGGATGAGGAGATAAAAGTGGAGGAAAAAGAGGTGAAAGAGATAAAAGAGGAAGAAAAGGATGAAGGAAAAGAGGAAAAGAAGGATGTTAAAAAAAGGAGAAGAAGAAGAGGTGGAAGGAGAAAAATTAAAAAAGAAATAAATTAAACAATTTCTTTTGTTTTAAATATTTGTTAAAATTAAATTGTTGTTGTTGATAAAGAAGAGTTATATATGGCATATATAAAAAATTTGTTACAATTATGAAAACAATTTAATGTAAGAATTATAAAAAAAATAATGTGAATATGAATATAGTAATATTAAGGTAGTAAAATAGTATGTAAGTAAACATACTTTAATAAGATGACACACATACAAATAAAGAATGTATGTGTGTGTACAATAAAAAAATAAAGAATGAACACAAAAAGATGATACAATGTAAGAAACACTATAGGTAACAGGAGGTATCGAAACAATATAACGTAAGTAGGATACGAGATTGGTATAAACCATCACTGAAATTCAACTTGTCAGAAAAATTGCCGTCGTTTTCAAAATTCACCCCGAAATGTCAGAAAAAAAAACATTTTACCACATAAAAGATTTGTCGAGACTGATTACGTCGTTCCATTTATTTTACTATAATAAACATTTTCCCAATAGAAATCCCAAAAAATTTTTAAAAATAGACAAATATTAATAAAAAATAAAAATAAACATTGTAATTAGAAAAAAAAAATTTATTTAATAAATAAATAAAAAAAAATACAATTTATATATTATAAAATTAAAAAATATTTAAACAAAATATTAACTTTATAATAAAAAAATTATTTAAAAAATAAGCTTTTTCTTGGAAAATTATTATAAACCTAAAAAAAACATACATTAAAAAATGATGATAATTTAATAACTTACTAAAGTTGAAATTTGATCCGTTAAGCATATGAAATATATCTATATTGAATAGTTTAATTAAATGAAAATTATAATATTTAAAACTTACTTTTTTATTTTTTTTAGACTAGTAATAAAAAATTACAAATTATTTTTACATTGTAAAGATCTAAAAAATATTTTAAAAAAATATTAATATAATAAAAAAACTCACATTTACAAAATATACCAATTCTTACAAAAAAATTACATGTACCTGAAAAAAAATTTAAAAAAAAACCAGAATATTACTTTATTACCTTATCATAATATAAACTTTGAGAATCTAAATATTCATTGTAAATCTGTTGTATCTATAAAGAATAATTCACATATAACATTAATTATGATTTATACTTACCTTAATTCCTATATGAATCTCCTAATCAATTTGGATATAATGGCTAAATTGGGATGTAAATATTAATATAAAAAAAATATAAATTTAAACATACTTTATTTCGTACTATTTTTTTAACTTATCATTTAAAAAAATTCTCCAATCTTTTATTATAATAAAATTAATACAACAATAGTGCAGGAGTTACTTATATAATGAAAAATAAATTGGTGTTGCGTTTTCAAATATAATAATTTTAAATAAAAAAAATAAATAAAAAAAATGTATAAAAAAAACTTAATACCAAAATTTCTAGTATTAAATTTACCTTTGTCATAAATTTTGCCGTCGAATAGGTAAACACCGACAAATTTTCATTAAATTGGCTCTGTGTGATTACACTATCAAGGTGTGAAAGTGGAAACAAATAATAAGATGGTAACAATACAATGAACATAATTATTAAAGAAAAGTAATATAATATAAAGGGATAAAATAGTACAATAAAATGATGGAAGTAAAAAAGTAGGAGGATGTTGATTCCAAAAAAAACTTCAGCATAGGGTGTGGAATAAAAAAAAACCATAATAGTAAAGATTGGAATAATAACGGGATCATAGGGAATATAGAAATAGGTAATATGAATATGAAAATTGTAGAACGCGAATGAAATTGTAAAAAATAGGGAATATTTAAAATATAAAACGGAGATCGAGTTGAACGCAATGTGGGAAGAGATAAAGGTAATTGCGCCATATATGTGGGCAAGTTACGGACAAACGTGTCCAATCTCTAAGGTAAAGGATGTCATGTAAACGCATGATAAGGTATGACGTTGGGGATTCGGTTATGTTAAGGTGAAGATCCATGATAGTAGGGTTTTCATGGAGAGCATTAGAAATGGTGTTGAGAAGCGTGGGATCAGCGGTATGTATTGAGAACGATAAACCGCTAGGGCGACTGACGGTGTGAACACCACGCAACGGGAAGTATCCACCATGAAGATATTCAATGGTAGATGGTGGTGAAGGAGAATAGGTAGGTGGAGGACTACAACGAAATTGTTGTGGTGCGAGATCAGTAGAATCGGTGCTACTGTCGTCATCAATGATGATGGGGTTAGATTTGGTAGTTCCAGCGGGAAGCATGTCTAGTAAGGAAAAGAGAAATATCCAAAATTGCAGGATATTAAAAATAAAAATGAAAAAAATGTAAAATGCTAAGTAATATAGCGAGAGTGAAATAATTATAAAAGGACATATAAGGGAACATAGGAGAATGATTAATGTCTGTGACTATATAATGAGGAGTCTAATATGTAGTTTGTGACATGTAGTATGCTTTAAAAAAAAAATTTAATTATTGTAAAGTTGCATATGTCTAGAAGGACGGGAACATATATAAATGTTTAATGGAATATTAGGCTAGTCAGTCTAATTTATCTTTCCGTGGGCGACCACGGCTTTTTCTGTTAGCATTATTTTCAAAAGAGACTATTTTAGTATTACTAATATTTTTTGGTTGTACTGAATTTTTCTTTGGTCTACCACGTTTCCTAGGAAGTCGTGGATTAGGCAAAGATTGTAAATTTAATGTGGGGGAATCTAATGTAGGTATAGCGATATTTAATGTAAGTTTTCTAGGACGACCTCATTTTCTATGGATAATTTCAGGGTTAACTTCTGTAGTGATAGTATCGGGAATGGAGCGCCGAGGAATGTTCGAAGACATATCCATAGTAGTATTATCGTCTTGAGCATTGTCGGTATATGCCTGGATAATATCGAAAGGTAAAGTAGACGGTTGTAAAGCGCGTGGAGCAAGTTTAAAAAGTCGTGCATTGCATTTCTCAGTAGGGCCGGTGGCACGATTCGATTGGGTAATTTTACTAATAAGGTATGTATCTCCGTGGATGTGTTCTATTATTTTATAGGGACCACTATAGTGCGCATCATTTTTATGTGCGGATACGAGCTTTTTATAAACGACTGTATCTTTAGGTAAAGGTATAAGAGTGCTCGATGTTTTGTCATTGTCAGACTCGGAGAGAGTTATTTTAGATTTAATAAATTGTAATAAATCATGACGTCCTGATAGTTTTGTATTAGTATAAATTTCATTCTAAAAGCGATCAGGATTGGATAGGACGTAGTCTTTTGGTCTACCTTCCTGATTGGTGGTATAGCTAAAGTTATGTGCGTACTGCGTGAAAAAGATGATGTCGTTAATATCTCTATCGTTGTATATACAAAGAGATTCGCGTATTGTACGATTAAATCGTTTAACAATAGCGTTGCCTTGGTAATTATAGGGTGATACAAGGTAATGGTTATTATTATAGGTATGACAAAAGTGTTTAAAGTTGTCAGCAATGAAAGTGGGACTGTTATCAGATTTAAGTGTATGAGGGAATCCGAGAAGAAAAAATAGTTTTTGGAGGTGACTAATGGTTGTATTTGTACCCATATTAGTCGTGTGATAGAGACTAACGAATTTGCTAAATTCGTCAATTACGACAAGTATATAATTATTTTCACTAATTGTTAAGTGATCTATGCTTAAGGTATGCCAAGGGTGGGGCGGAATAGGGATTCGCTTATCGTGGACGGAAGCTTGCAATGGGCCAGTATGTTTATTGGTATTGGTCAAACAAGTATTACAAGAAGACCATATGCGCTTGATATCGTTATCAATGGCAGGCCAATGAAAGATATCTTTAAATTTAGGAGCGCCTTTGTCAAATGCAGTGTGCCTACCTAATAATGGATGTTCATACCATAATGTTAACACCATGAAACGAATCTTTTGTGGAACATAAATTCTAGTTTTTCCACGTATAGTTATCTTACCGTCGAGATAACTATCTTTTTCTTTGTCAGTGAGGTAATTAACAAAGTTATCTATTTTAAAGGGGTATTGCAAGTAGCTCGAAACTTTGGGAAATATGTCATCAAATTTGTCGTAAGTGCTAGTTAGATTTATGTTAAAAATTTGTCTACTTAAGTAATCAACTATGGTGTTATCGGCGCCTTTGATATACTTAATATCTAAGTCAAAACCCATTATATAATTTTTATAACGGTCAAGAATGTTTGAGACATCTTTCTTAGTCATCAAACTTAAAAGGCTATTTTGATCAGTTAAAACTACAGATCGTTTACCATAGATGTAAGGAGAAAATTGTTTTAAAGCATAAACTAAACCTAGTGCTTCCAGTTGTACTGGAGCATACATCGCTTCAGAGCGCTTCAAAGTTCGAGATGCGAATGCAATAGGCCTATCGTCTTGCATGAGAGCTGCACCGATGCCTTGTATCGAAGCATCAATCATTATGGTGTATTGTTTGGTAGGGTCAGGTGGAGATAAGGTGCAAGCTGCGGATATTGCCTTTTTAAGCTTTTCAAATGCTGCGGTATGTTTATCGGTCCATAAAAAGTTATTTATAGTATCATATAAGATACTCGCAATTTTACTATATGAAGGTATATGCTTTCTGTAATAGTTCGCGGTGCCTAGAAATAAACGAAGTTCTTTTTCGTTTTTGAGGATGGCTTTCTTAGTTAATGCTTTGGTTTTAGCAGGGTTTGGCTTAACACCATCGTGGCAGATGATAAAACCGAGGTATTTTAAGGAATGTTGAAAGAATAAACACTTAGATAATGAAAATTTAAGTCCAAGATTGTAAGCTTTACTCAAGGAAAATTGTACGTTAAAGATATGACTATCTATATCATCATTGGTAAGTAATACATCATCTAGATAAACGAAGTTATTGCTATCGCTAAATAATTTTTCCATTATGTGGTTGAAAAAGTCAGGGCTACCTACTAATCCCATAGGGATTCTCTTATATTGAAAAATACCTATGTAGGTAGGAAAGCCAGTAAGGTAACGACTGTTTTTATCTAGGGTAAGTTGATGAAAACTATTTTTCAAATCTAAAGAAGTATAGAATAATTTTCCAGACGCTTTGTCCAGTATGCTATCTATACGAGGTATGTGATGACTCTGTGGTTGGATGATTTTGTTAATAGCGCGAAAGTCTACAACAAATCTCCATTCATTATTTTTCTCCTTAACTAAATTAATTATAGATAAGTATGGAGTACAAGATGGTTCAATCATGTCACTATTTAACATGTCGTTAACTTGTTTTTCAATTTCTTTTTTTTTCAACGGTGTATCTAGGAGTACGAATTGGCTTTGGTATATCATGAAGTAATGTTTGTAATTATAATGTTTCAGGTTCAGTATATTAACCTGGTGTCACATCAAATTCATGAAATACATTCCTAAATTTCCAAAGTATGTTATAAATTAAGTAGAGTTTTTCTCAGATAATTCACTATCGTCTTTACAAATTAATTTAAGGAAATTTTCTCGTGTTGATTTACTAGAAAGTGTTTTAGAAGGATAAGGTGGTATTCTATAAATGACATCGGCTTTATTACTATCATAACCGTCATTGGTTATTCTGTTATCAATTTGCTTAAAAATTAAAATAATTTAAACACAAAAAAAACAAGAAAGAGAGAGAGAACAACCGATTAATTAAAAGTAAATAACAATATATGTATTTTATTTAGCGTAGAAGAGGATAACTTCTTCTTACACTTGTAATAAGAAGTATCGAGTCTTTTATTACAAGCAATAAGAGATGGTACATAGTTAACCTTAAGGCAATTAAAGATATTCTTACGCATTTTATTTTTAGCTAATAAAAACAGAACAGTGTTGAGAATTGTAATGTAACTCTCAAAATTATAAATAGAAAAGTTATGTGAGAAAGGTATGATCTAAACGTTTTCTTTACAGAGGTATTATCCAACTCTTTTTAATAAAAGAGAAATCCAAGTTTGATATCTTCATTAATAAAGGAAAGTACTGGGTAGCCACAAAAGCATCATCATCAAGATTGAAGTTACGGATAATTTGTATAAGCTCATTCTTTAGGTTTAAACTTATCTATCGTTATTCAGCAGTAGAAAAGCTGCTTGCTTCCTGTTGTTGTTAAAGTCAAGTGTTTTTACTGCATTGTAAGATGCAAGAAAAACTTTATAATTGAAAGCAGCTGTAGGTTTCCTCATAATAGCACGTTTGATTTATTTCTGAAATATAGTCAAAATTGAAAACGAGATTTTTAAAATATGGTAAAAAAGGTATTATGAGACTACTCTTTAATACAAATTGTTAGCAATTATCACACGCCTTAATGTGCAGAAGAAACCATATTTGTCAAAAAAATTAAATAATACTACTGTATTCTAATTGTGAATCGATTGAATGGGATTGAAAGTAGTAAACGTAGTTAGCACTTCAAATTAAAAATGAATTTTATAATCTATGTGTAATTATTAATGTAATTGTAAAAAAATGCTTAATAATCTAAATAGCATTATTCGAAGCCTTTTATTCATGTAACTAAATTATATATTTTGAGTTTGGTTTATTTGCTTGAATATGTGAATAAAAATGTAATTATGTAAAATGTTTTTCTAAAAGTAATCTAGTTCGCATATGTAATTTGTGCTAATGGCATGCTAAAAGGTATCAGACAACGTTTCCTAAAAAAAAGGATTGTAAAAGACTATGGCTAACGTAGGAACCTATTTATAATTAAGGCTAGTGTTTTGTTAGTGAAATTTTAGATTTAATAAATAGACATATTATAAGTAATCCCAAATCTTTCTTTGGATGTAATGGGTAAAACTACCGTAATAGTCGGCCAATTGTGAATACTGAATAAGTGTGTCAAAAAAAAGATTATGAATAAGGTGCTGTTTAATGGATTCTACAATGCTTTACAAAAGGGAAATGATTAAAATAACATTAAGAATGTGTAAAAAAGAAAAATCAAAAAGGTACACTAGTGTTTGTCTAACAAATGAATAGTACTTAGTGAATCTACAACTAAAGTAAGCAAAGTAGAACCGCTATGTAATCTTTTTGGATTGTTTGGGAGCCGATTAAGATTCAAGGTTATTTATAATAAACAATAAGTTAATTTAAGATTTGTTTATTTAAAAGGTGTAAATATAAATAACAAAATATAAAGAATGAATAAATGTTATAAGTTTATGTATAATGTCTAAGTATGTTAATATCAGTAATTTTTAAGACTGTTAAGAATGAGAAGACTGAATATACTGAGTTGTTGTTTTTATGGTAAGTTCCTTTTATACTTCTTGTATTTGTGGTATGTTAAGAATGGCGTAAATATTTTTGGCTTACAGAATTATACTTTCGAAAAATATATTTAACATTTATGAAGATTATCAAAAAAAGTAGCTGAAATCCAAATATCATTTTAAAATAAATGACAATTATTATTTAACTTAATTTTTTTTTATATAAATAAATTAAAACAAAACATGCCTTAATTGTTTGTTTTTTTACAAATATAACAGTTTTTTTTTGTTATGTAACAGTAACAAATTTAAAATGGTACAAAAATTTTGTAACAAAATAAAAACAAGCTGTAGTTTCGTAGATTTATATCATTTTTGAATTTTTCTATATAAAATTATTTGTTATATGTATTGGTTGAAAATGCAAATTTTTTCTTAAATGTAAAATTATAAATACGATCATATAAATAAGATTTGATATGTATAATATTTTGTTATGAATACTTCCATTTTCAAAATTTAATATCCCACATTTTTTTAAATGACAACATAAAAGTTAACTTTTTTTTAAATATGTCAAATTTTGTTTAAAAAAAGCGTTTGTTAAAAGTTTTAATTTATTATTTCATCATATAAAAATTATTTATAAAATTTATCATATACATTTAAAATTTTATGATAATTATGCTTTGTCATAACTATTGAAATCGACTACAAAATAAAATTGCTTTGTAAAAAGACAATACTAAGCGTATGATAAAATCTGAACAATTTGATGTATTAAAAGTTTTAAGAATTTGGTGAAAATGTTAAAACAAATAGCTATCAGCAATAACTTATTATTTAAAAAAAATTAAACTATAAAACAACCACAATAGGTTGAACGACATGAAAAAAGTTATTTTTTTTATCAAAATGCTTCATCACAGACTTAAACAACTTTAAAGAATGTGCTAAAATATTTTGTATAAAAATATTAACCTTTTTGTTTGATTTACCAAACCTTGTTTTATTTAGTTATTATTTGTTTTATTTAATGACAAACGCACTAGTTGAGCAACATTTAAAATAATACAAATAGATAAAGAAATATGTTTCTAAATTTTCCATTTCTAAATAAAATTTTTTGAAACAATATCATAAATTAGTAAAGCAACAAACTATATGTGCAGATAACAAGAATAATTTTTTTAAAATTTTGCTTAATTATAATAATATTTACATGCAAAGTTGTACGTTTGATTTAGACATTCATAAAATTTATATATTCATTTTATTGTAATTTTCAAAATTTTTTAATTAAAAAAGTTATAATAAAAAAACCTATCAACTATTTTAAAGTGTTTTTAAAACTTATTTTTTTAGTTTTACACTAGCTTTAAAAATATAAATAAAATATTAAATATTAAAATTTTAAATACAATATTAATCAAAATAGTTTATTAAGTCTACAAATTTACATACTTTTTTATACAGTACGTTTTTTTATGTTAAACAAAATTTAAATGTCGTAGTATAATAATGATGTAATAAACGAAACATCAAACAATAATATTAAAATATTATAAACAAAAAAACAATTATAAAATAAAACTTTTTGTTTAATATTTAGTTATTTTAAGAAACATTCATATTAATTCTAAATTTGTAATATGTTATATAAACTAAACAAAAATGTTATCGATTAAAGTAATTTCGTATACTATTATTTGAATTAAATAAAAGTAATTGATATTTATTCTATCTTAAGGTATAATATCAACTGTTTCCTCAAAGTGTAGAAATGTATCTTATAGACATAATTTTGAAATAATTGTATATTTTAGTTTACATGTTGCTTATATTGTGCGTTTTAATATTAAAATTTTTTTTTTTAAATTATTTTTTTTATTTTTGTAAGCATACGCCAATTAAAAAGAATTTTTACATAAAAATTTAAAAGTAAAAAAAATTAAGTTTAAACTTAATTTTAATCTTTTAAAAACATTAATTGATCTAATTGTCAAAACATTTCAATTAAAAAAAAATAGCATAATAAAAAAATAAATAATAACATGTCTAAGGAATACTTTGTTAAAACAAGTTTGAGTAAAAAATTTTTAAAATTATTATGATATTTATAATAAAATATTTATAGCTGGTACACAGTGGTTAAGATAGAATCTTAATTTTTATACAATAGAAAAAGTCTACAAAAAAACCTCTAAAAAAACTATTAGAAATTTAATAAAAATGATAACTTAATAAAATAAAAAAAATACTCTTCCTTATATATCTCAAAACTATCTTTCTAGAATTTTTTTATTAAAATGCTATATTGGAAGGTAAATCATTATTTTATATCTTTCTTTTAAAGAAAATTTTATAAAAAATTATAAATAAAACAACATGTAAGTTCATATTTTTATGATTTGAAAGTTTTTTTATCTTTGCGTATGCTTTTGTTGGAAACAAAACGTTATCAGAATTGATTCGTCAAAAAATCCCAAAAAAAGCTTTTTTTGAAGTTTAAATAAAACCTCCAGTTTTATTATATGTTTTATTTACAACAAAAAATATAAAGTTTTAATACTAAATGTAATTGTTTTATTTTAATTACAAAGTTTAACAAATAAAATTTAAAAAAAAGAGTGTTTTTGATTTGTTTTAGCCTGTTTTTATAGTTTTCAATCCTTCATATCTGACATATGAATAAATAAGAGTGTTAACAAAAAGGCTAATAAAATATGTTTTATATCTTTAACAAAAAAAACTGTTTGAATCTTGTTATTTTTTTAGAATCTAAGTATAAAAACAAAAAAATTTTAAAATAGTTTGTCATTAATATTAAATGATATTTGGAGTTCAATAATTGTATAGCTTTGTAGATTTGTTTACATCTCAGCATAGACACTGGAATAATATGTAATATTTGTTCTATGTCGGACATGAAACATCCGTATAGACAAGTATATATAACATGAAGAGATCAGATAGGAAACACTCTTGACAGTCTTAACATTTTGTTCATGCCTCTGCGTGGACAAGAAGAAAACTTTATGCTTTTCTTAAAACTAGAAAGCTACTGAGGTATGATCTTCTGTAGCGGTATGAAGATCCTGCTACTATCATCCTGTGAAGAACAATAACTAGCTGATTCCTACTTCAAGAATCCTACAGAGAATAATGATAACACAATAAATTACACAATTAATTATGTAATGAATTTTATTTAATATAAAAACATATTTAGAATAAATAAACAATAAAATAATATTTATTATTTAATTATTATTCTTTCAGATATCTTCCTTATCTGAGGCTGAAATCTGCATTCTTCTAGTAATTTCTGAATCCTTCATTTGATCGTAAATCTCAGATTATTATTAATCTAGAATGAATGGAATTTCTCTTCAGAAACTATAAATGGTTTCAGAAGGTACTTTGTTCTGTCAATTTGGTAAACAAAATTAACGTCTCAGATTTATATGAATCTGGATAATTGGAAGAATACTCTCAATTTGAAAAAACAAAGTTCTGCTTCTTATTATTGAAAGGTTTTTATCACAGTTCAAGATTGTTTTGGTATAATTAAGTCTTTTATAAAGACTTACTCGGATCTTAGTTGATCTGGTATATAATGCTTTAAAAGCATTCTCAGAACATTTCTGATCTGGTAATTGAGAGAATATTCTCAATGACAAAACTAAAGTTCTGCCATCTAAAAGAAGATTTCTCTTCTTTTATATTGTGAAAGTCTACCCAAATACCATCTGGTGTAATAAATTATGTCGTGACACTTATTTTGATTAATGAGATCAATATTGTAATATTGGCACTAATTACGTAAGTTTTAAAAGGTTAAGCCTTAACTTAAATTGATTGTTATATCTACTATATTTATAGACAAAAATTGAAATTATAGATTTTTTTTTTCGATTTTTAGATTTTTTAAAAAGTATGCTAACCAAGATTTTTCACCGACAACAAAAGCGCTAACAATAAAGAAGAATTACAAATAATGTAGAAATTTTTTTATTTAAAAATTGTTCAAATTAATGTTTAATAAAATAAATATATTTTTTATTCAATAGCAATAAACATTTTAATATGAAGAATAAAATAATCAAAATTAGATTTTTTTAAAAAAATACAATAAAAAATGACTAAAAATTGTTTTTGTATAAAAATAATACAAAATAAAAATTATATCTTTTGATAAAAAACATTTAAATTAATAATCATTAAAATAATTAAAATATAAAACTGGATAAGTATTATTTTTAAAAAAAAATTTTTTCAGACATTACACTTTTTTCAACTTATTATATTAGTTATAACATTATTAATTGTCTATGAAAAATAAAAAAAAAGTTCGATACTTTATGATTAGGACTGAAAAGTACAACATAATGAATGTAAAGTATTCAAATAATAATGCATTGGTTGCAAATGGTAATAGAAATAATGCAAACAAAAATGAAGTTAAATCAATTAAAAAAAATTTCCGTCATTTTTTAATTAATCAACTAATGATTAGAAATTATAAAACATTGTTAATTTTTAAAAAGAAAACAAAGGTAATAAGAAATTCGGAAAAAAATTTTTTCAATTTAGAATGGTTAAACCTGGGTTAGGAATGATAAAAATGAAGCTGTACCTATGGATCCAAATGAGGTAGCATTTATATATGATTCTGAAGATAGGAATATTTCAAGAATTCGTAATGAGTGCCAATATTACAATACTGACCTCATTAATCAAAATAAGTGCCACGGCATAATTAATTACACCAGATGGCGCTTGGGCCGAGTTTGATAATATATAAGAAGAGAAATCTTCTTATATCTCGCAGAACTTTGTTTTGTCAAATTGAGAGTATCTTCTCAATTATCCAGATTCATTAGAATCTATGGAGTTAGTTTAATTCATTAAACTAACAATCTAAAATACCTTCTGAGACTATTTATAGTTTCAGAAAAGAAACTCCAACCCACAACTAATTCTTGTGATGAGTGTGTAACAGCTACCAAAGCTGTAATTGAACGCTTTATGCCGGAGGAATCCAAGAGAATGACATATAATCAAGAAATACGTCAAATATTTCGGGTTATTTTGTCAAAACCTGTTAACAACCTTTATGCTAGAGCATATAGAACAGCATGCAGATTATATCCTGCTGCATCATATCCAGCAATTCTTGCTTTTACTCGTAGTACAGCATTACAATCTTATCGTGCTGGAACTGATATTGAATTGCTGAGAGCTGTAAAGCAAAAAAATAATGAATCGGTACACAATTATACTAACGATTTTATGGTGCTCTTCATGATTGTTTTCCTAATTTAGACAATCGCATTACTGAGCAACTAGATAATTATGAAGAGAAACCGTTCACTGAGGCGGATGCTTTTATTAGAAGGGAATTATATAAGATTTACATGCATGGTTTATTATCCATGATAGTGAATCGAATTCCTATTCCACCAACAAACAGACAATGTCTGAAGAACATTTCGGAGCAGAATGCTGTAGTAGAAGACGATTTGAAAACAAAAGCTAAAGCCGGAAAATCAAGACAACAACATTATCAAACACGTTTTCAAACGGCTGCTATCGAGAAGAGTGTTCAAAAATCCAAATATGATAAAACAGTAACTATCTGTCACAACTGTGATAAGAAAGGTCATTGGGCAAGTGAATGTGGAGAAACTCCAGTACAATGTTAACTTGTGGTAAAAAGGGACATTTATCTAAATATTGCTATAGAAACAAACCCAAGAATAAAACAAAAAAATCACTCGTTCCCAGACAGAGAAAACCCAATTTTGCATCAAAAATCACTAGAGTAATAACAATTGTTAGCTGTATAATAGCTTTAATAATATGCCCTATAATTGAAGCTGATGATGTTAAATGGAGCAAACCAATTTATATTGGAGATTGTTTAATTGAGACTATTTATCCATCTTGTACTGAATATTACATTCCGATGATTTGGAAAAGTGGACAATTATATTCTGTAAAAGGAGAACCTGCCTTGGTAATAAAAGCAAACAAAGAAAATTTTAAGGAATGTCCATGTAAACAAATTGGCAGAGGTTTTGTCATAGGAGATAAAACTTGTTATTCTTTCTTAACCATAGCAGTGGATGATCGATCTTATGCTTTACATTTTGCTCATCCAGATATTGATAAAGTAATAGCAACACCTAAAGCGACAGAGTTAGGTTGGGCATTAACAGAATATTATATCCAAAATAAAAATAGACGATCAGATAAATCGAATACTACACCAGTATTAAAAGATCTGACTTTTGCTATGACTAATACAGCTAGTAACCAAAAAGAAACTGAAGATATTCATCAATTACTAGAAGAAATCATTGTTAAAACAAAAGAATTGAAAGATAAACAAGATAAAAATATAGCTAAAATGCAATTGGAAGACAGTTCTATATTTGATAATCAACAAAAAATTATCCAGTCAATGTAATACCTACAATAGCACTACCAGAAACTACAACAACTAAATCAACAACTACTAAGAAACCCACTACCACAACTACAGAGGCTGCCAAAACTAAAACACCTAAGGCGACAACTGTTATAAAACCTACAGTTCCTACTACAACTGAGACAATTATCAGTACAACAACTGCTAAATTATTAGCTATAGATAGCATACTATTTGATACCCCTAGAGGAGATCACTCTGATAATGATGAATTTAGAACCCCGATACAAACAGGGAGAAGAACAGTATATAAAAAAGTACTAGAAGAAGTACTACGGCGATTAAGGAAAGCAGGTCTAAAGGCTAAGTTAGCAAAAACAGTATTTTTGCAAAATGAAGTAAAATTCCTAGGATTTGTGATAGATCATAATGGCATAAAAGTGGATCCAGACAAAGTAGAAGCTATCGCAAAAATGAAGATCCCATGGGATAGAAAATCCCTACGAAGCCTGTTAGGAGCCACACAATATTTAAGGAGATTTATTAAGGATTATGCGAAAGTCGCAGCACCGCTCACTATGTTGCTGAGTGAAAAAATAGAGTTCCGATGGGGGCCGGAACAAGATAAAGCATTCAAAATATTAAAAGAAAAGCTTACAAATGCGCCTATTTTAGCAAAGCCAGATCTGGGAAGGTCTTTCATAATACATACAGATGCATCTGATTATGCCATAAGTGCAGTATTACTTCAAGAAGACCAGGAAAAGCGATTAAGGGTTATCGCTTATGCATCTCAAACGTTAAGAGATGTAGAAAAGAGGTGGCAGATTACGGAAAAAGAAGCTTTAGCAGTAGTATTCGCTGTACGAAAATTCCATTACTATGATACTGGAAAAACTACAGACATCTATACAGACCAACGTGCTGTAGTAGCTATTAAAAGAGCCAAAGAAAATCAAACCAAACTGAGAAGATATCAGTTAGCTCTTATAGCTTATAATTTAAATATATATTATAAAGAGGGGAAGGCTAATGTATTAGCTGATTTATTATCCAGAAATACTACCCTCGCTATTAAAGTATCTCAACCTCCGAAAGATATATTAGAAATTGTGGATAACTTTAAAAATCCACATAACATAGAAACATGGAAATTAAGTGAAGAAGAGAAAACTCTACTTCAAAAACACTTCGGAAATAAAGTACAAAATCATGATAATATTGCCATAGTAATCATTAACGGTACCCCTAATTGTTATGTACCAGAGAAAAATAGAGAAGAATTTATAAAACATTATCATGGACACCCGATATTCGAAGAACATTTTGGTCAAAAGCGCATAGAAGAAGCCATTAAGAAATACTTTTGGTGGCATAGTATGAAAATTCAATTTAACTGTGAGATATGCCACAAAATAAAATATCATCCTGGTACTACTTACTCACAATGGTTAGGAAAATGGGATATTCCTAAAATCCCATTTGAACGTATTAATATGGATATAAGAGGTCCATTACCAGAAACACTACGTTTCAATAAATATCTTTTGGTAATAGTAGACGATTTGAGTATGTACGCTCTAACATTGCCACTATGGAAGACTAATAGCGAATGCATTATTGAGGCATTAATAACCAAAGTATTTCCTATCTTTGGATTGCCCAAAATGATAAGATACGATAATGCACAGTATTTTAACTCTGCGTCTATCGTAAAAGCATTAAATGAATGGGGAATAGGGATGAGAAATTCTACCCCATATAATCACAACTCGAATGGAGAAGTTGAACGATTTAATAGAGTGATCAATGAGATATTCAGCTGTTACTAAGTCTCACAAAGTTGGGATTTATTTGTTCCAATGGTAACTGGTGCATATAATAACCAAATACACAGTAAGACTAACAGACCACCCAATAGTCTTATATTTGCACCATATCACAACAGTATGACTGATATTCACTATCATTATTATATTGACGATGAAGACTTTAAAAATGAATATGATGAATTACTAACAAATGTTCGTCAACATATAATAAGAGGAGGTCACAAAATACAAAAAGATCATCCATTCAAAGAAGGGATGATAGTATACCGAAAGATATTAGATACTGTTGGTAATAATAAAAAGCTGGTACCGCGATACGAAGGACCATTTAAAATTCACTCTATCAATGAAACAACTGGCGATTGTCAATTGATTTACATCACTAAATCTGGAAGAGAGGTGATGAGACGAAATAATAAATTATATTATGCTTATATTAAACAGCTTAAACTACAAAACAGAAAAACAGATGGTAATTAATGAGCATAATACATTGACAATCCCACCCATAAAAATTTAATATAAAAACATATTAATTTAATTAAACAATAACATTTTATTCATTACTATAAAATTATTCTTAATTTTTCTCTACGATGGATTCTGACAACTCCTTATTAATTTCATCATCATCTGAAGAATCTTCCTATTCTTCTTCAGACGAAGATTCTACAGAGGATATTGAATCAATATCAGAGGATATTTCACCCGTTACTGAAAAATTACATGCAACAACGGTAATCAAACATCAACCAATAATCTTTGATTTACCACCAATATACAAAGATACCTCCAATATTGACAAAGGAAATGATCATGTAAATGCTATTAAAAGCGCTGGGAAAGTAATTAAAAAGCAAAATAATTTGGACCAAGTTAATATTTCTAAGAAAGCCCATAACAAAGTTATGGCAATGCGTCGAATACAAGCCAAACGTATTCAAAAGAAAACTCTTCGAGAAAGGAAAAGTACCATCAGACCGAACATATTTACCACTCCCGTTAATAGAGTACTCACCCAATCTGGTACTCTGTCAACCATTACCATAACACAACCTTTAACCATAAATAGCTGTGCTACTCTAAGAAGATTTCAAGAAAATGGAGGAATAGTCGGGCCAATTAAATTGGCTAATGAAATTCAACGTACTCACATGGAAGGGATACAATTTTATTTTACAAATACAATCCCACCTATTTCATGGGAACAAAACTTAAAGGATGCCATTAGAATTGGCATTTCTTTTCCTGCCGGGTAGGGAAGCAAGAGAAAAATTTCTCACAAATTATTAATTTAATAGAGACTGGAGAAAATTTAAAATTTATAAGAATTGAAATAACAAGAACGGCCTCTGATGAAATGATCAAGCAAATAAGAAAAATAGTTAATCTAAAAAGATTCGAAAAATTCAAATTATTGCTGACTATACTTGGAAACATATATTAAACACGATCCCATTAAATCAAGAACTCCATTTATCTTTTGTCAAGTTCGAGGAAAAGAATCAAACTAAACTAATTATACCAGAAAAACATTTTCCTAATAATATTATATATTAATAATATTCATTTTTCTTTATAAAATGCTGCAATAAAAAGTTTTTCTTATTTTCTTATTTATTATTTACAAATCTAAAAGGAAAACCAAAACAAAAAAAAAAAAATTTTTTTTATTATTATCATAAAGAAAACAAACAAATTTCAAAAAAAAAAATACAAAAGTAACAACTTCTTTATAAACATTATGTAAAAGAGACACGGGATCCAAAACGTTCAAAACAAAAAAATTCTTCAAATTGTAAAAAGAGATCCAGAAGCAAATTTAAAAAAAAAAAAAAAAACACCCAGATTATTTGACAAGTATTCAAAATCCTTCAAAAAAAAAGAGAACTCCTTCAATATGCAATTTCTCTGAATTTTCCTCTTCTTTTGACAATACAGGAAAACAGCATTCTCAGCAAAATTCCGAGAAAGACCAAAATAATATATCCAACACACTCACCCTAAAAAGTGCGGGGAAGGAAGAATAAAATATTTGATTGTTCCTTGGGTTCGCAATAATTGCAAAGACGTAAAGAATCTGCAAACCCTGTTCTCGGAACACACGACATTATTAAAAGAATCAATCTGAAAAAGATAAAAGGAAATTATTACAAAAACAAATAAATATATATACAAAACATAAAAAGAAAATGGAAATTAATGCTAATATTAACAATTACTAACTAGAACTATTATATATACAAAAAACGTTAATGGTCAATAATAAGAATAAAATATAATTACTAAAATAAGAAATAATACTAAATACAGTAAAACATAATTCCAAAATCATGTTTAAACATCATTTTTAATCTTAATTTTAATATCACATTTATTACTTTTATCATAAAATTTTTACTATACTAAGAATAAAATAAAGTAACGAAGAAATAAATTAAAATTATATAAAATGAGCTATATATATATAAAATAAATTAATTAAATAAATTAAATAAATTAAAGTAAAAATTATAACTAAATTAATATAACATAAGTTAAATAAAAATAAATATTAAAAAAATAAAATAAATTAAATAAGTTAAAAATAAAATAAATTAAATAAGTTAAAAATAAATTAAATTAATTGATAAAATATATTAATAATAATAATAATAAGTTAATAAAATAAATCAAAAAAAAAAAAAAAGTTAAAAATGAAATAAAATAAAATTTGGGACTTTTGGAAAAATGTTTAATAAACAAATAATATTTTAAGAAGAATATTTTTGGAAAAATATTTCCATAACAAAATATTCCTTAAACGAAAAATTGGAAAAATGTCATTTAAGAAGAATTGCTAAATATGGAAAGTAAACCCCAAAAGTGAATATTTGATCTGGAGATCAAAAGTATTTCAGCAAGGGAGGCGTAATGAGTGCCAATATGACAATATTGACCTTATTTATCAAAATAAGTGCCACGGCATAGTTTAATAAAACATATGGCACTTTTGGAGGAGTTTATCAGTATATAAGAAGGGAAATCTTCTTATATTTTGCAGAACTTTGTTTTGTCAACTACCAGAACAGCAATGTTCTGAGAATACTCTAGGAGTATTATTAAAAATGCCGGAAAACAACATCTTTCCGAGAATATACTTCATACCAGATTTAGTAAAAGTCTGAGAATGTCAAGGAAAAGAATTTCAAATACAAGAATATGAAAGAACTATCCTCAGATGAGGAAGATATCTGAGAGTATAATAAATAAATAATATTTTATTGTTGTTTATTATATTTTATGTTTCGTTATGGTGGGCACCACCATACGGTATAGCGGATAAATTTATTATGTAGTAATGTATAAGCGATATAAATATAATACTCAATGGTTAAGTTCAAATTAACTTTATTATTTTAAACAGAGTGACAATGATTATGTGATTTATAAATATTAGAATTATTCTTCAGTGATTATTTGAAATTCTCCAGAAATAGAAGGTTAATATGCTGGACCCACAGCATATCAAGGGTATTCTTTATTAGGAATATTAGACTAACTACAACAATTTTCTAGTTTTTAATACTACTCCTAGTACCTCTCTCTATCAGTACATTTTCACAACTAACTTATTATTTCTCTTTTGCTGTTGATGTCTATTTCCTATCTCCACCCAAATTTTAAATTTGGGTTCTTCATAATGCCTACTTTCAGGCTGGCATTACAGTTTTTATATTAAATAAAATTATTTTATAATTTTATGTGTACTTTATTTATTGTGTTATCTTTATTGTTTTCGGCAGGATTCTTGAGGTAGGGAACCAGATAGCTATTGTTCTTTATGGATAATAGTAGCAGGATCTTCAGCACCGCTACTGAAGATCATACCTCAGTAGCTTTTAGGGACGAAAGCATAAGGAATTTATTTTTATTAGTTTATTATATATATATACAGATTATTTTCGACTTAAAAAAAACCAAGAACAATAAAAGAGAAACAACAAATAATATATTATTTTATTCAAACGGACATTTTAATATACAAAAACATCAAAAACAACAAAGGTTAATACATGAAAACAAAATTACTAGTAAATCCTTAACTTATGAATTGTATAGAAAAAGTTTTCTTGAAAGAGATTAAATTTTGATAATTGTACAAAGATCTTAACAAAATGAGATTCAATGATTAAAAGAAAAACAAAGATTATCTTAAAAAGACAAATTGAAATCTTGAATAAAGAACCACTAAAAATATTTATAAGTTGATAAATGTAAAAATTAAATACAGAACCATTATTATAAAAAGATATCCGTAAAATTAACTATAATTGACGTATTTGAATAAAAGAGAAAAAAAAGAACCACCAGTATATTCAAAAAGATGCCCGTGAATTGTTGATAAAAAGTTAGAATAGTAACAAAAATAAAACAAAATTCCGACAAGAGAGCAATCATCCCATCTAGTAATCTAAAAATAAATCAAATAAAGAAAAATTGAAAACAGGAAAACTTACCGCCATAAAATAGTAAAGCTAACCTTTCCTTTCTGAAACACTTACGTATAAGGAAAGATACACCCCAACCAATAGCTGCACATCCCATATATGCAATGACATGGTTAATGTCAAAATGAATAAAATAAACGGGATTATGGGATGGGATACATCTTTCACAAATTGACATAGGGTCAAGTAATTCACGTGACGGTACACAGCTCATTTTTGAAGCAAACAAAAATTCCAAAGGCTAGACGACTAAAAAGTTAACTGAAAATAAAACAAGTTAGTAAATTAATCACCTTTATTAATTATATTAAATACGCGTTAATAAAATATTAATATCTAATAGTTAATACTAAGTGGTTAAAGAAAGTCAAATGGTTAATAAGGATGGTCAAAACAAGTATATACAGGTTGTTCCATGACTAATACTCTATCTTTATTTGTTAATAATTTTTTTAATTCTTATTAGATTTTATCGATATTAGATTCATTTTGAAAACGAGAAGACCGCATTTTTGAAAATATATATATCATGTAAAATTTTAAAGATTTATTGTATTAATGAGCTTTCAAAAAAAGGGTTAATTTTTACCATATTTGTTAATGTAACTTTTTTAAATGAAAAATAATAATTATGATTTTTGTAATTATATAAATATCTAGTAAATATCTATAAGTGGTAATAATATAATTAAAATTGTACTTTATCAATTACAATAAAAATTTAAAAATTACCATTTTTTATTGATTTTTTACCTTTTTTGGATTATAACTGATTAATTAGTAATTTCTGTAAATAAATTAATAAATATTCTGATAGAGTTAATGATTTTCTATCAAATGACTATAAACTCATTAATTTATATTATCATTGAAAAAAGTTATTATTCATTAAAGGTTGCCAATTTGATAAAATCTTATTAAATAGTAAGAAAATTTTTTATTAAATTTCATTTTTATTGCAAAAAAAACAATTTTGTTTAAACAATTGTTAAAATAAAGATTTACTACCTTTTATGGGTAGAAACATTAATTTACATAACTTTTTAAATTTTTGTCATAATTTATACGTTGTAACAAACTAATAATATATCCATAAAAACAATAATAATAAAAAAAAGTAGTTATTTTTTGATAAATTAAATGTTTTGTAATAATTATTTTAACAAAAAAATTCTTTTATGATAATAACATTGGAAAATTTTAAAAAAATGATGTTATGCGTACATTAAATATATGAAATTGGCAACGTTTAATAAATAATAACTTTTTTCAATAATAATATAAATTAATAAGTTTATAGTCATTTAATAGAGAAGCATTAATTCTATCAGAATATTTATTAATTTATTAAGAGAAATTACTAATTAACCAGTTATAATCCAAAAAAGGTAAAAAATCAATAAAAAATGGTAATTTTTAAATTTTAATAGTAGTTAATAAAATATAATTTAAATGATATTATAACCATATATAGACATTCATTAGATATATATTTTATACCAAAAATCATAATTATTATATTTCATTTAAAAAAGTTACATTAACAAATATGGTAAAAATTAACCCTTTTTTTGAAAGCTCATAAATCCAACAAATCTTTAATATTATACATGATTTATATATTTTCACAAATACGGTCTTCTAGTCTTCAAAATGAATTTAACATTAATTAAATCCATTAAGAATTAGAAAAATTATTAACAAATAAAGATGGAGTGTTACTTATGGAACACCCTGTATATACAAATCATTTATAAACTTGAAAAAAAAACAAGTAAAAAAGAGAGAGAAAAGAAAACAAACAACAAATTAAAATTTTTTTATTAAGAAAACAATTATTGCAAAACAAATTTCAAAATAAAGAATTCAAAACAAAAGTTTTTCTTTCATAATTATCCAAATTCTTCAAAGAGTAAAATTAAATTTCTTTTATACAGAAAAAATTAAAAAAAAAAAATTGGATTCAAAAATTTTCCAAAGTAAATAAAAGATTTTGAAATTAAGATAAATTTTCAGAAGAACAAAAATCAAATCAAAAAGAATTCTTCTTCCATACAGGAAATATTTTTTTAGAAAAATTTCTATTGTTATTATACAAAGTATATCAGCAATAAAAAGCACAAAAATAAAGCGAGAGAGATACAGCAAACCCAAAAAAACAAGTACTTGTAAAATTTCCCCGTAAAAGTTTAAAAATCTAAAAGACAATTATTTAAAATTAAAAGAAAAATTTAAACTAAACTTACCAGTTATTAGCAAAAACTTCTTCCTCCCATGAATACAGCCCCATGCAGTCTTTAAAGCTGCACCCAAAAAAACAAGGAAGAATATGTAACAACTTCTTCCCAAGAAAATTCAAACATTGAGCCACCTGTAAAATATTGACAATTTCTACAGAGATCCAATGGATCCAAAACATCAGGTTTTGGGCTAAACTCCATCTTTAAAAATTTTTTTTTTTTTGTGTGGACTGGCTATCTGAAAAGATAAAAGAATTATTTTATTATTATGAAACAATGATAAACACGCGATAATATTAATAATAAAAAATTTTTAAGAAAAGAATAATAAAAAGAATGCTCAAAAAATAAAATAAGAAATGTATATAATAAAATAATAAAATATAATAACAAAAATTAAAAGTAAAGAAACACTTTACCAAGATCGTACTGAAAGTTAAAATTGTTTAACAGAAACAATTTTATTCTAAATCATTTTTAATTTTATCATTTTAAACCCATGACTTAATTTTAATTGTTTGTTTTATTATAGGGTTTGTACTACTTAATAAAATATTTTACTCTATAGTAGAGAGTAAATTAAGTAGCTGATAAGGAATACTGCCGTGATTGCTAAAAGAATCCAGAGTTTGGGATTTTTTACAGTAAGAAATTCTTTGTGAGAAAAAGTTTTAAAAGCTCGGGGAGCTCATTGTTGTTATTTGATAAGCTTGAAAGAAGGTTTAATATCAAGAGTATAACTGATAACATAAAATCAGTAAGTTGTTTATTCTGTGGGTATAAGATAATTCTTAAATAGCAAGTAAGGCAAATATTTTACTGGTTGGCCTGAACACTATTTTGGAATTGAGTCTTAGTATAATTGCAGGGAATATGTCATCCAATATGATGCATATCGAAAAATTTAACGGGAAATCACCATTTAAAGACTTTATAAGATCTTTAGAATGTATGTTTGTGGTAAATGATATCGTAGATGAAGCTAAACGTAGAGCTATGTTATTATTTTATTTGACACCTGATGTGGTAGAAATTATAGAGCTAATGGATGAGAAAGATGTAGCTACTTATAATGGTTTAAAAACCGCTCTTAATGATAGGTATAATGGACGTATACAAGCTAAGCGTGCTTTAGATGAAGTTAAATTTTATAAGATAGATTATAACAAGTTTGAAGAATCATTGAGAAAGCTGTTAGTACTAATTAAAAATGGTTTTAATCAAGTATATGGAAAAGAACTGCTTGAAATTCAAATTTCATGGTTGATGCAAAAGTTGAATGGATCTATATATGATAGGTTATATAACAATTCTGATCGTTATCAAAATGGAGAAGAATTGGTCGATGATTTAGTTTATGCGTACAGATTCTCAAACAAAAGAAGTAATGTTGGGGAAATTGGGAAAAGAGGGTACGATAATAGAAATCATAGAAGTATGAAAAATTTCAATAATAGTTATGATATGGGAAGAGCTAATCTTGATAGAACTAGAAGATGTTATGTCTGTAACGGGCAAAATCATTTAGCCAGAGAATGTAAAATGAATCAAGTAAAGAAATTTGAACAATCTAAGAACATTAATAAAGTTAATTTAGATGAACAAAATAATTTAACCGGTCCAAATTATAAGATAGAAATAACCATTAATGATAAAAGGATTAAAACTCATTGTGATTCTGGAACACCAATTTCGTTGATGACTAAGAAGTTTGCTGACAAATTAGAATTGACTATTGAAAAGGTTGAATCAGATAGCATGGCTATAACAGGAGTTGCTAAAGGAAAACTTAATGTTGAAGGAATAGTTTATGTCGAACTAAAAATGGATGATAGTAAATTCAAAACACCTATTGTAGTAATCTCTGGAGAAACTACAATTGCTAATGACGAAATATTATTAGGAACCAATTTCACCAGTCAATTTGTTTGTACTTATACTGACAAAGGAGTTTATTTTGGTAATAAACTATATCCTAATTTAGAAGAAATAAATCTTAAGTCAAATCATATACAAGAAAACCAAAAAGAACCAAACGAGTCATATCCAAGTTCAACTGTTAATGTAGATCTTGATACTGAAGAAGATAGAATCTTTGCAAATTTTGAAAATGTTGTCTCAAAAGATGATCTAGATGTTGGAACTATTCTTATGGATATACCAAAGAAAGTATTAAACAATAAACAATATCGTAAACCACCACGTTTTAGATATTCTCCATTACAAGAATCATTGATTGTATCTTATGTTAGAAGATTACTTGAAAATAATATTGTCATTATGAAAGACACCCCTTTTGTTACGAACTTCATTTTAGTTCAATCTAAAAATAAAAGTAATGAAATACGATTTGCTGTAGATTTACGTGCATTAAACGAAATTACCCAACCTGATATGTACATTACAAAAACACCAAATGAATTGATGAATTACCTTAGTGAAGCTGAGTTATTTAGTACTTTAGATATAAGAAAAGCATTTTGGAGTATGAAAATACCTGTTGAAGATGTCCATTATTATGGAGTGTTTACTCCAATTGGTACCATCTGTTTTTTAAGGATGCCATTTGGAGATATTAATGCAATGCCAAATTTTCAACGTATATATGATAAGATAATTTTACAAAGTGTACCAAGAAATTCTGTAGCGTATGTGGACGACTTACTAATATTCTCTAAAGACAATAAAGAAGTACACTTAAAGTTGATTAATTCAGCATTACAAAGTTTTGAAAAATACGGTATCAAGATTAATAAGGCAAAGAGTAAAATTATGTTAAAATCAATATCATTCCTAGGATGGGAGATTTCTAATGGTATGAAAAAGCCTGGAAACCAAATTGATGCTATCAAAAATAGAAAAGATCCATCTAATCCCAAAGAAATGAAGAGTCTATTAGGAGCTTTAAATTTTTTTCGTGATACTGTTGAAGGTTATTCTACGATCGTTAGACCGTTACAAGATATGGCAAATAATAATAAAAGAAATTTTCAATGGAATAAAGAGTGTGAAAAAGCTAGAAAGATTGTGTTTGAAAAATTAGAAACCAAATTATTGATTCCTCGTTTTGATCAAAAGTTTTATTTATATACTGACGCCAGTTTATATGCCATTTCAGGAGCAATTCTTCAAAAAGTGGAAGGGAGTTACTATCCAGTAAAATTTTATTCAAAGAAATTGAAATACCAAAAACGTCAGAAATCTATTAACATGCTTGAGATGCAAGCTATTGCATATACTTTAGTTGCTAATATGGAATTACTTTATTTGTCTGAAATTCAAATTTTTACTGATAACAAATCAGTAATTACAATATTGCGTGATAGTGTTGACCCGGATTATACTAAATATATAGCAATGATTTCTAGTTTCAATTTTACAATATCTTATATTAATATAAAAGTGAATAGTTTGGCTGATTTTCTATCTAGACAAGAGATGATAGATGTGTTAATTACTACCGAAGAAGAAAATTTAATGAAACAAGGATCCAGTCAAGTTAATTTTGCTAAATCTGATAATGTTAATTTTAATGTTAATGTTATAAATAAAAATATAGATCTAATGCCTACTGATGACATGAACAATTCAACAAATGAAAAATGTAGAAACCGTTTAGATAATACAATCTCGTTAGAAAATAGACTTAAAGCTGTACAAAGTGTTGATCTTGAACTTCAGTCAGAAATTAAAGAAAATCCAACTACATATATTAAGTTAAATAATATATGGCACAAGAAAATTCTTTTAACCGAAGAAAAGAAAGAAATTTTGGTACCAGCTGTACCAAGACAATTGAGGGAAAAAGCAATTCAACTGATTCATGACGCTAATGGACATATGGGGTTCAAAAAGACATGGAAATTAATGAGGATGATGATGTTTTGGCCAACATGTAAAAAAGATTTGAAAAATCATATTAAGTCTTGTTTAATTTGTCAAAAATATTCTGATGTTAAACCAGAATTACCAAAATTGAAAGTTTCACAATTACCAGATGAACCATTCAAAGTTATAGCTGTTGATGTTGGAGTTGTACCTAATTATGGTTTGATTTTACAAACCATTTGTAGTCTTACAAAATTTTGGGTTCCACAAATAATAAAAGATCAAACAGTTGAAACAATTATAACAACATTGAATAAAAATATATTCTTAAAATATGGTAGACCAGAAATGATTATATGCGATAGTTATCCCAGTTTTATATCAGAACAATTTAGAGAATTCTTAAAAGAAAATAATATCAATTTACATGTTAATACACCATATGCTAAAACTAAAAATAGTATAGTAGAAAGATCGTTTCGTACTATGTGGGATTTAATAGGAAAAATAAGAGAACAAATGGATGATAATAGATTAGATTTTGAAACTATAGTTATGACTGCAGCATATTATTATAATACACATTATCAATTAACAAGTGATGAAACACCATTTTATCTCGTTTTTAATAGAGAAGAAAGACCTTATTTAATTAATAAAAATAGTGCTGCTATTTTTGATAAATATCCAAGTATGGCTGATACTATAGCTTCAACAAGAATGGGATGGAAGTTAGCTGCTGAAAAGTCAAACTTAAATAGAAGCATAGATAATGAAAGAAAAAACGTTAAAGAAAATAGAATAGTCAGACAATTTTCAATTGGAGATAAAGTACTTGTAAGAAATTATATAAAAGGCAAGTTAGATGAAAACTATTCAGGACCATATATTATTATCAAGAAAAATGATAATGAATACCAACTTAGAAAAGAAAATTCAACTAGAGGGAGACTTATTGTAAGAAATATTAAGGATCTTAAACAATTTATAAATTAACAAACTGAAATAATGGAAGAAGAACTAGTTGAAACTCCAGAAAAAGAAAAAGAAGCTAGTAAAGGAACACTTTACCAAGATCGTACTGAAAGTTAAAATTGTTTAACAGAAACAATTTTATTCTAAATCATTTTTAATTTTATCATTTTAAACCCATGACTTAATTTTAATTGTTTGTTTTATTATAGGGTTTGTACTACTTAATAAAATATTTTACTTAAAATAATAAATTAAATAAAATAAAAGTTAAAATTAAATAAAATAAATTAAAAAATAAAAAGTTAAAAACTAAAATGAAATAAAAATGAAAAAGAATAAAATTTGGGACTTTTGGAAAAATTTTTATGGTGAACAAAAACAATAGTTATAAGATATATTTTTGGAATATCGTCTAAACGTATGAGAAAGTAAATGTTGTAAGAGATATTTTGGAAAATCGTCTATAAGTGTAAAAAAACAAACGTAGTGAGAAATATTTTTGAATAATGTTTATAGTAAACAAAAATCGTTATAGAAATTCCTTTTGGAAAAATGTCCGGTAAACAAGTAATATTTTAAGAAGAATATTTTGGAAAAATATCTCCATAACAAAATATTCTTTAAACGAAAATTTAAAAAAATGTCATTTAAGGAAAATTACCAAATATGAAAAATAACCCCAAAAGCTGAATATTTGATCTGGAGGTCAATAGTATTTAAGCAAGAGAGGCGTAATGAGTGCCAATATTGCAATATTGATCTCATTTATCAAAACAAGTGCCACGGCATAGTTTAATTTAACCCTTAAACGATATCATGGGTGAAATTTCACCCCATGAAAATTGTTTTTTCAACATTAATAAAAAACCTTACATCCAAAATCCCTAGTTTTTTTAGTATTTATTTATAAAACCTGTAGAAATAACTTTATCATATAAAAAGTCAATTTCGTTATAAATTTTGTTAGCTACAAACAAAACAAATCTGTTTGGGGTGATATTTCACCAGTGATACCTTAAGTGTAACTTTATTTTAAAATTTTTTGGTTAAAATTAAAAGTGTTTTTGAAGTTTTAGTTGTGATTTCTTGTTATTAGATTATTCTGAAGAGATAAGAAAATACTTTTTTTCCAGAAGTGTCTATTTTTTTTTCATTGGTTTTATTTTGTTTATATAATATATACATTTTATATATTATATATTTTTTACATCGTAAAGATAATTTTATAAAATGACGTCTCTAAAAAAAGAAGAAATTCAAAAAATTTTAAAAGAAACGGATGATTTTAGCGATGATGATGATAATGGAAGTTATAATGAGAGAGATAATGTAGAAGAAGACGATGTAGAGGATGATTACATAGATCTTACTGACAATGAAATAGATGAAAACACCCCTAATCTTACCGATGATGAAGTACCTATAAAGTGCTCTAATAACAGTAAAAATATTTGTGGTATAAATTCTAGTTCTGATGAAGATGAGCTTCCTCAATACAAACCGATAACTAAAAAGAGAGTTAAAGAAAACAATCACGTTTGGTTTACTGAACAGCCCGGCACATTTATCCTGTTACCTAAAAAAAATATGCTAAAAGGTAAAAATAACTATGAATGGTCAACACAATCACCAACTATACGTAAAATTCCAGCTAGAAATATAATAAAATCAAGTCCTGGACCAAAAGGTGAGGCAAAAAACGTTAGCAACCCTTTAGAAGCTTGGTGTTTATTTTTTGACGAAGAAATGCTTGATATGATTGTAATTTATACAAACCAAGAAATAGAAAGACAACGGGATAATTATTTTTATAAAAGTTCTTGGGTGAAAAATACAAATGCTATAGAAATTAGAGCATATATTAGCTTACTTTATATTGCTGGGGCTAGAAAAGATAATCACATGAAAGTGGAATATCTATGGAGTTCACGAGGTTGTAACATTTATAACACCATAATGCCTCTTCAAAGGTTTAAGTTCCTAACTAATTGCATGCGATTTGATGATCGTTCCACTAGATAGGCTCGTAAATGTTTAGATCCATTTACCCACATACGATCATTATGGGAAAAATTTATTCAACATTGCAATGACAATTATACACCCTCTTGTGAATGCACAATTGATGAGCAATTACTAAGTTTCAAAGGAAATTGTATGTTTAGAATGTATATTCCAAACAAACCAGATAAATATGGAATAAAGTTAGTATTTATGTGTGATTCAAATTCATATTATTTGGTTTCCGGTATTCCATACATTGGAAAGGCAACCAAAAATAATAATTTACCACTGGCTGATTATTTTGTAGAAAATTTATCAAAACCTATTCATGGCACTTACACGTCAATAACTGTAGACAATTGGTTTACATCAATACCTCTTGTTTCAAAAATGCTTACGGAACACAAAATAACTATGGTTGGTACTTTAAGAAGAAATAAACGAGAAATTCCGCAAAAATTACTGACTGTCAAAAATCGTTCCGTGAATTCATCTATATTCCTATATAACACCAATGATAAACTTCAGTTGACTAGTTTTATGCCAAAAAAAGGGAAAACAGTTCTTCTTTTATCTAGCACACATGATCGGTCATTTGTATGTCCGCAAACAAAGAAGCCATAAGTAATAAACTTTTACAACTCGACAAAAGGAGGAGTTGATACTTTTGATCAACTCTGCAAAAACTACTCATGCAGTAGACGGACCAGAAGATGGCCCCAAGCAGTATTTTATGGAATGCTGAATTCAGCAGGTATAAACTCTAATATTATTTTTGCATTTTGCAACGCTGCAAAAGGGATCACAAATATAAATAGGCAAGATTATTTATTAGATTTAGGATTTGCTCTTGTACAACCATTTATAAAAGAGCGTTTAAAAATTCCAAATTTGCCACATAAATTAAAGGAGACGATGTTAGAAATACTGGATGAAAAGCCTGAAGAAACCAATCCCATACAATCCACCTCTACATCTAAGCAGGGAAGATGTCGGATTTGTCCGAGGACAAGTGACAAAAAATACACGATAAGATGTTCAATTTGTAAAAACATCGTTTGTAAAAATCATCGCATACTCATTTGTAATAACTGTAAAAAATAAGTTTTATACTTTTAATATAGTACTTAGTAAATAATATTTTGATTTCATTTATTGTCTTTAGTAAACTCACAAAATATATATGTATACCATACACTGGGGTGAAATTTCACCCATGATACCATTAATGTAATTTTTTTAGATGATAGCTTTTAAGGGTTAACAGATGGCACTTGGGCGAAGTTTACTAGTATATAAGAAGAGAAATCTTTTTATATTTGGCAGAACCTCAGTTTTGTCATTGAGAGGATACTCTCAATTATCCAGATTCATTAGAATCTGAGAAATTAGTTTAATCTATTAAACTAATACCAAAATATCTCCTGAAAATATTTATAGATTCAGAAAACAAGTTCCTAATGAATAATCAGAGATTTACTATGACATGAAGGAAGACGCAGATTCCAACCTCAGATAAGGAAGATATCTGAGAGTATAATAAAAAATTAAAATATTAAATATTATATTTATTGTTTATTATATTTTTATCTTTTATATTAAATAAAATTTATAAAATTATTAATTGTGTAATTTATTGTGTTATTATTGTTTTCGGTAGGATTCTTGAAGTAGGGAATCAGCTAGCTATTGTTCTTTATGGGATAATAGTAGCAGGATCTTCATCACCGCTACTGAAGATCATACCTCAGTAGTTTTCTAGGGAGGAAAGCATAAGGAAATTTAGAAAATTTATTTATTTTAAAAATACTGAATCGGGAAAAGTAAATTGCGTGTATAAATTTAAAGTATGCTATAATGGAAGGAATTCCAACGTCAAAATCTGAACATATTTTAGAAAAATTAGAGGATTGTTTATTTTTCAAGTTTGGATCGTCAATACGTATTAGGTGTGATAATGCTGCGTACTTTAGAGGGAACATTTTCAAACAAATTACGGAGAAGTATGGGACGATAATAGACTTCAGGACACCATACTAGCACTAAAGTTCCTCCCCAATAGAAAGATTGTTTTGCACAATACAGTCAACCATAGCCAAATTATGTGAAAAATCTTATGACAACTGGTGCCACATTTTGCAAAGAGCAGTGTTTTGTTATAATACCATGGTCCATAAGAGGACAAAACTTAGTTTTTTTAAAATAATATATGGTTTTGAACCATTGACTAAGTATAATTTAGAAAAATGTAAAAATAAGTTGGAAGAAATTTCAAATCCTGAGTTAAAAATGGAATAAAGAAAAGTTATGTATGAACTGGCTAAGAAAATGTCTGAAATAGTGAATGAGAAAGATGATTATATTACTAAAAAAGAAGAAAAGCAATATAAAAAAAGGTTCTCCAATTGAAACGTGGTGTGCTAATTATATTAAAAATAGAAAATACAAAAAGATCCAAATTTGAAAACAAATATATGGTCGGCTATGAAACAGTCGGCATTGAAATATATGTCAACATCAACACTAAAAGAAGGAATTAATAAAAGCGCGGAATTAAAAACTCCAGATGTTTCAAAAAGTTTTTATAATTATGCACATACATCTGTTTCAACAGTAATGTCTACTTTAAATAATCCTGCTAATATACCTTTTTTAAATATTCTACCATCCAGTGATAATGCTAAAGAGATTATTGTAGACGATAGTTTGGATAATACTATTTCTGCTAAAAGAAAAAAAATAAATATTTTTGAATCACATAGTTCATACTTCAATTTCAATACATTAGATACAATTATAAAATTGTATAAATTAGATGAAGAAGAATCATCTTCTTCAAAATTATAACTACATTTGTTTTCAAATAGAGATGATCTCATTATTGATTATGTTAATAATAATGTTAAAAAGAGTTATATCTCAATCAAAATTAATTATAATCAGGATTTAAATGATTAAATTTTTGAAGATGATTCTTCAATAAAATATTTTCATAAATCATATGATATAACTCCGACAAAAACACCTGACTTATACTATAGAATTCCAGATAATGTGTTAACACCTGGGAAAAATAATTACAATTTATTGAACCATTTTTTTAATTAGAAACACCAACTATAAAGAAATTGTTGATGATAAATCCAAACAACTAACCTACCTTATATTAGATGATAATTCAGTCAATTTAATCGGACGCAAGGAAGCCTCTATATCATTTCCAGGATATCGTCAAGGTGAAATCGACATGTATATCGTTCTTCATTGCTTATACAATATCAATGGTAATTATCGTAATGCTGTAGAGGCTGTAATTATTTATGAAAAAGCACAGGAAACAGGAAATAAAGAGTATACAGATTCAAAAAAATTTTCATATTCTTTTTCTTTAGGAACTCTCTATAAGGAGCCCTTGTTAAGATTTGGTTTCGAAAAACATGACGATATGTCAAAATTCGCAATGATGGAAAGATTAAAAAAAATGTTGCGTGATTTTACGAAATGTAAACTTTTTACCCTAACAAGACAAAAGATATGGTGATATCTCAAAAGGCATCTAAACAAATTTTCAGAAAATAGAGGAAAGAACCAGTTAAAAAAGAAAGAAAAAATTTCAATAAAAATTTAAATAAAAAAGAATATTCAGAAAAAGGGACGATGAACATGAAGCCAACAAATAATTTTTTTTTAATCATATAAAATTTAATATTTTTTAATATTCAAAATATTTTTTTTTATAATAATTTCTAATGTAATCAATTATTATTATTTTTTTTATTTTAATCGTAATAAAATAATTTTGAAATATAAAGGCTCAATAAGGCTCTGAAAGGCAAAAATGTCCCCATGTGATATAGGTTTATTATATATTGCGGCTCATAAAATATAATATACTTAATTTTCTATGTTGCTATCTTTGTGCTAAATAATATTTTACTAATTATATATGCACCAAGATATGATTCGTAAGAAACAAGGAACATTTTCATAAAATTCCCACAATAACATACTGAAATTTATTACAAAAATAAAATTTATATTAAAAAATTTAATTTTTATTAAAATATATATTATTTTTATTATGTATATACACTTACAATTTATAAAAATATATTTCTACTCAATTTTTTTGTGTCGAATGTGGTTAATGGGTTTATTAAATTCAAAAATTCTTCCAAAGGTTTCTTAGGAATAAAACGACAATTTTTAATATCATCAAGAAAATGATTATACATTTGTTTCAGTATTGTTTTATGTGTTGTAGAAACATTATATTTTAAAGTAAAATCTAAATTATCAATGTACTCCTGTGTTGATTTATCTAATGGTATTTGAATACTGAGTTCCTTAATGCAATCAATTTATTTAGTATTTTTTAAAATTATTTTTTGAAACAATTCTTTTTTAAAAAAATCGTTAATTATTTTGATAATTTGACAATTTAAATATATATTTTTATTTTTTTTATCGTATCCTCTAAATCTTTTGATAAGATTAATATCAATAATATTTTTATTATTATTTTCCCTTTTTCTATTTTCATTTCCTAATTTAATATTTATTGTTTCATTATAATAATTCTTTAACATGCTTATTTTTTCGTTGAATTCTTCAGAGTTTAATATTATTTTTTTACCAATATTTAGATTGTTATATTCCTCGGCCACATTTTTTAAATTGTTTTCATTATTATAAAAAAATTTTTCAAAAAATAATTAAAGCAATTATAAATGCAATTTTTTAATTTGATGTTATCAAAAAATTCAACTAATACTCCATGTAAGCAACCATTATTCTTTTTGTCTAATAAATTAAGCATAACTTTACTTTCTATATCATAATAATTTAATCGTTTACTCACATTTGAAGATAAAGAACTTAATGATGATGAATTGCATTCTTGACTATTCAATTTATTATATATTTCTCTTATTGGAGTTTTTTTCTCATTTAATATTGACTTATAGGATCGAGATATATTAGTAGTTGTATATATAAAGTCGTATGAGCGTTTTTTATTCCTTGAAACCCTACCTAAATCTTGTAAAAAATTTGAACTTGTTAAAGGTAAAGCATAAAATATTATTATATTACATTGTTCTGTATTTATACCTACAAGATTTCCACTTGTAGTAATAATGAATTTATATTTGTTTTCATTGAACAACTTTAAATTTTCTTTTTTTTTATCTTCATTTACATTTGATGTAAATTCTACACATTTAAATCCTTTTTTTTGGTAAACGTCTTTTTAGTATTCAACATCCGCTAATTTTCTTATAATTATTATGCCTTTCAATTTGTCTAAATTATTTGAGTATTTTTGTAGCAAGTTTATCCTAATTGTAGTATCATCAATTACGCAATTGCTTTATAAGTTTTCATTTCTTATGCTAAACATTAAAATTTTATTTTGATAACAGCACATTTTTATCATTATATATGTAGTTGGACTTATTTCATTTAAAATATACTTTTTCATAAATTGATTAGTAGTTGCTGATAGAACTACAATTTTACAGCTTTTTAGCAATGATAACTTATAATAAATTTTTAAGTAGTCATCTCTAAAGGTTTCGTCACACTGAAGTGGTAGATGACATTCATCAACGACAATTCTTGTAATTATGTTATTCTTTGCCAAAATTTGTAATAACATTTGAACATTTTCTTTTGAGAAATATTCAGGAGTCATTATTAAAACAATGTAATCGTACGCAAACATATTTAGATCACTAAATCCTAATTTTATTGCGTTTTCAATTTTATTTTTCTTTTCAATAGAATTCAGTACCAAATATGAAATATTTGCCAACTTTAATTTTTCTACAAATTGATATATAAGTGTATTTGTAGGTAATATAATTATTGAACGCTTATTTATTTTTAATACAATTGGTCCCAAAAAACAAATACTTTTTCCTATACTTGTAGGACCATTTATAAATATTAAATCGTGATCTAAAAAAAATGAAACAATTTATTTATAATCAATTACCTTCATAAACAATACTACAACCAATCTTTTAAAAATTATTTTTAAATTTTTTATAATTTAAAGCATATTGTAGCATATTTTCAACATGATTAACTTGTTCAATTGTTTCCATTTTAAAATCATTAATATATTCCTTAATTGCTTCATCAAAACAAATAATAGTTTGATTGAAATTGAAAAATATTTCTTTGGATGTCATATTAAATAAAATTAAATAATGTAATTATAAATGATTTATTATGTAATAATGCTTACTTAAGTTTAAATCAAATACCTATAAAATTTTTTTAATATAATAGTGACTCTTTTTGATTAGCGTTTTTTTTTTAATTTTTAATTTTTTTTATATTATTGATGATTTACACTTTATTTACTAAATTGTTTTATATGTTTGATTGTATGAATTTATATTATCTTAAGGTTCTCTTTAATTGTAATAAAATTTTACATGTACTTTTTCAAACAAAATTGTTTTTGCACTTTACTTCTCAAAAATGTTTATTTGCAAAGGTAGATAAATACACCTCATACACACAAAATGTTGATATTTAAACCATTTTAAAAATCCTATATCTATATTTAAAATTTTTTTATAAATTAAAATTACTTCGATTATTAATTTTGAAATATCTGTGTTTTATAATTTGTATGTTTACTATTAAATTTTAATATTATTTTTTATTTATAGAAAACATTTCAAACTTATCTGTTATTTCGATGCAGTCTGTTTCAAACACTCGTCTAAATGACGATTATTGTTAAATGTTCTTTTCTGCTAAACATAAAAAATTGCTCAATTATGATGAATATGTCTCATTGGTAAAATGCATGGATTTATTAATGGATTCATTGATGGAGAAAAATCTTTAATGAACATTTTTAATAAGATATTTTTGAATGTATCAATTGAGGATTCTGAAAATGGTATGAATAAAAATGCTATAAAAAATATACTTGCTGATGTAATGAGGGATAATTCGTTATTGAACGATGTTTTTATATGTTTAATGAATGATTTGACTTTTAAAAAACTAACTGCTTATACTATATTAAGAATATTCAAAACATTCTTTAATTTGAATATTGAGGTTGTGGAATATATGAAAACTAAATGTAATCTTAATATTAAATTTGAGGTGTTTGATTATCAAATAATAATGGAGGATAATAAACATGAAGTAATTAATATTAGTGACTTTAAATATTATAAAGACTCGTTTATTGCTTGTATATTCCTAGTGAACTGATAATGGCCTCAACAAACGAAAATATTTTAAATTCAACATAGGCTTTTTACTTGAAAGAGCTTTACAATAACTTTACAATCAACACACCATTAGGAATAATTGGTTTCCTTTGTTTTATTAAATTCAATGAACTTATATATTACTTGACGTTAATAATTAAAAATAATTTGAAGGCTATTGATTGTAGAAAAATTAAATCAGGAATATTTAACTACTTATTATGGCATATACATAATAGTAACTTAAATGAACTTATAACTAAGCCTGTGTATGATAACTATTTCACGGTTTATCCTAAAAAAATAGATGGTTATAGAAACTTCGTAGGTAGTATTACAATGACAATAAACGAAATACTTTCTTTAAAATATAATTAAAAATATATTATATAATGATCATTTAAGAGATTTAAAGGATTCTATATTTTATATTAAAAAATTTTTTTCATTATATTTCGAATATGAGGAAGTCGATAAGGTTTTTTGTAAGTTTAATTTAAATATAATAATAATTTTTTATAGGATAACCCAGCCTTTTCTGGAATATTTTTATTGGAGGAATAGTTAAAAGAGAAAGGAATTCATACTGGGTAAAGAAACGTAAAGAAAAAGGTAGACCCAGAGAAGTAAACATTAACAACATAAAAATAGATTGGTCTAAACTTTCTGAAAGAATGGAGGAGTAAGAAAATTTAATATATAAATAAAGCAAAAGATGACAAAAATCATTTTAGTCTTTTTTTTTATTGAGATAACTTTAATATAACTTTTATATAATTTTATATAATTTTAGAGGGTTTTGTTATAAGGTATAGATATTATATTGTATTGTAAAAATTGGATATAAGTTAGAAAACTGGGAAGTAGTGTTTTGGTAAATTTTTATAATTTAGTGTAAAAATTGTATAAATTTTAGATTTTACTGTTTTTGTAAGAGTAAAGGCCAAAAATTAATAAAATTTTTAATTGTATAAAATAAATAAATATAATATTTAAATTAAACAAATTAAATTTTTTTTTAAAAACAATAATTAAAATTACTAAAATCACAACTTAAAATATTTTATTTAACAAAGAAATTTTATTAACAAGTAACAAATTAAAAAAATTATTTTAAAATTATATCATAAAATAAAAATTAGTGATTTCTTTACTTTTAAATGTTTTCTGCAATTAACATATTTTAATCTATTTATATAGTTTCAACTCCACAATTTGACAATAAGTATTAGAAATCATTTTTGATTTCATTCCAAAATTTTGAAAACTAAAGAATATACTTTAGAATCCAATAGTTACCTCAAATTGGGTTTTTTAAACCGAACAGTTATTAAAATGTGCTGCCTGTATCGTTTTGCTCCATTTTTTACTTCTACGTGCTATGCACTGCGTTGCTGTAACTCATAAAAAAATGTCTGTATGTACACTTAATTATTATTACATAAAACTAAAATCATTTTAAAAATGTAGATAAAAATATTTTAAATCAAAAATATAAAACTTTTAGAAGATTTAAGTAAATACTAACTTTTTAAATTTATTGTGTAGATTTTTTTAAAAATATAATTATTATTAATGATTATTAATTAGTAAGAAAATGATGTAGATTTAACACTTTGAAACGAAAAACGATGACTCTTTTTTTTCTATGTTTGATGTATCTTTACTTTTAATATATACAGGGTGTATAAAAATAAACCCGGCACTTTTTTTACCATTCATAACTTTTTTTCTACTGAATATTTTTTTATGATATTATAGTCATTTGATAGAGAATTATCTAAACTAATAATTTGATAACAATAAAATATTAATTACAATATAAATAACATTTAAAAATAGCTTTTAATATAAACACCTTAAAATTAATCGATTATTTAATGTGTTTTTAAAGTTTTTTTCAATGTAATTTTAAAGTTACAATCTTCAAAACATTTAGATGTTAATAATTTTTATCTTTATTGTTCTTAAAAAACAATTTTTTTTTGTAAAAAATGTCTATATTTAAAGAAGCTTCTGAGAAAGATTTTCATTCTTAAAATGCTTAAATTTACTATTTTCAAAGTTGTTATTCTTTTGGCAGTTTTTATTTCTATTAGTTTAACTACTAATAGATTAACTCTTAAAAATTTTGCGCTTATACGTCAAAAAGAATTTACAAACTATTTTACTTCGAGGATAACAAAGGAAATGCTGTTACTGTTAATAAGGAAAATTACAGATAAATGCTTAAGCATTCAGTAATATCAACAACAGGTAATGTTGATGAGGTGTGGTATCAGCAGAACGGGGCTCCCCTACACATTGCACATAAAACAATTACCTTTTTAAAGGCAATATTTGGCAAGAGAATAATTTCCAAGAATGGTAATATCAATTGGGCGGCTAGATCTCCTGATCTGTCACCACTAGATTTTTTCTTGTGGGGGTATTTAAAGGATAAAGTATATAGAAATAAACCGGAGACGATAGAGGATCTAAAAGAAAATATTGAAACTGAAATTGCTGACATACCACGGAGCATGCTTAAAAGGGTAATGAATAGCTTCTATAAAAGGGTACAACAATGTCGCCAAAGAGAAGGAAGGTTATTGGACGATGTAATTTTCCATACTTGACATAATAAAATTTAAAAATACAGATTTTTATATTATAAAATTAATATAAATATCATAATATGTTAATATTTTAAATTTTCTTTGAAGTTGTTTCTTGAGAACGATCTTGTAATATATCATTCTCTAGATAATTCTCTATCATATGACTATAATATCATAAAAAAATATCCAATAGAAAAAAAGTTATGAATGGTAAAAAAAGTGCCGGGTTTATTTTTATACACCCTGTATATTGTAAAATTTATTGTATTGTACCTTCATTTTTATTATTACCCCTGTGTTTTTTTATTGTAATTTTGTACTCCTAAAAATATTGTAAATCAATTCAAGTAAGTTTATATTATTTTATTGTATTGCATAGTGTTGATTAGGTGGCCACTTGTACGATTTCTCATTTGAAGGCGAACACCAGCAACACTCTTATAAATTAATAATTTATAACATTTTTTACTAATTAAAGGTAAAAAAAATTTATAAAAGAATTTAAAAAAATTTGTAATGTTTACTTTTTTAATTTTTCTTAATTATAATTTATATTAAACAAATAAAACCAACATATATAAATTAAATCTTATAAACAATCCAATTTCAATATTAGAAGCTATTTCTAGCTTTATTCCAAAATTTTGAATGGTGAAGATTATACTTCAGAATCCAATAATTATTTCAAACTGGGTTTTATAAACCGAAAACTTTTTAGATTTTACGACATTAAATAGCTTTTACAAATACCTAGGTGTATATCAAAATAAAAATGAATTTTCTGGCATGACATGTACATTAAATAACGTGGTTTAAAAAAGTTTGTTGAAAGTAAAAGAAATATTAGCAAGTCCATTAAATTCTTGACAAGTGATAAGACACAAAAAAAATTCCATTATTTTAGTCGACGAACTACCAAAAACATTTCGTGCAATTTCAGTTTTATGGTGTACACGCCAATTTCTAATTTTAATTAAAATATAATTATATTTTATTCTTTTAGATTAATTCAATAAAAATTTAACTTTTTGTTCCCCAAAATTTACTAATATTTAAATTTAGTCATCTCGTTCCCCCATCTCATCATTTTGTTTCATAATTAATCATTTTGTTTCCTAACTAATCATTTTTTTTCCAATTTAATAAAATATGTAAAAGACAAAATTAATTATTTTTTATAAGTTTTTTGTTAATGTTAAAAAATGTTATTAAAATGAACTATCTTACCGACAAAAACAATGACTGATCAAAATATAAAAATATAAAATTACTATCATTAACTTCTTGTAAAAAGTTTTAGCTACAAGATGAAATATTTATCATATTTATAAGTTAGTTATATAAAATAAAAAATTTTATTTTTATGATTGCAATAGAAACAAAAAAATGTAAAAAAAAAATATTTAAAGAAACATTTTTAAAGAAAAATTGGTAAATTTTGAAATTGGCCTTTGTTTTTTTAAGTAGGGTCATTTTCTTTTATTTAGTCTTCTTTTATTTCTTTCTACAAGTTTTTAAATTGGTTTTTCAATTTCCTAAGTTGATAGCTAAACTATGAATATGATTAATATGTCATCTTGTAGCTAAAACTTTTTACAAGAAGTTAATAATAATAATTTTATAATTTTATATTTTGATCAGTCATTGTTTTTGTTGCTTAGGTAGTTCGTTTTAATAACATTAGTAAAAAAATTATAAAATTTTAGAAATTTTTGTTTTTTACATATTTTATTAAAATAAGGAACAAAATGATTAAAAAGGAAACAAAATGATAAAAACTTAATATTTACATATTATTTTGGGGAACAAAATGATAGAATTTTTTTTGTGTGAAAAGCAATTAATACTACAAAAATTCCAGCAATTTCATATATCCTACTTGGTCGTCATGGGCAAGAAGATATGAAAATTATCCTAAAAAATGCTGAAAATATTGATAGTATGATAAGGAGGTTAATGACAAAAAGTCACAACCTTGATTATCCATTAAATCACTTAAGAGACTATGCTTCCTGTAATTCATGACTTTATTTATCAAATAAATCATTTGGATTAGATCTAAAAGAAATCAAAATGAAAGTATAGAAAATATTGGTTTTGCAGAAACTCATTTACTTTATGAAAAGGATTTAGAAAAACATTTAGGTAGGCAAATGAAAATGCACAAAAAGAATAAAAAGAATTTGTATAGCCATTTCTTAAAATATTTGAAATTAATGGGAATTAAAATTGAATGTATGGACCCAAAAGAGTATTAATTGAATAGTGAAATAATGGGGAATAAAGTTGAAATGAGAAACTATTTGAAAAATAAATTTTTTGAATTATCTAAAAAAAAATTTAGATAGTGGAATTCAAAAACGAACTATGCAATAAATGTGGTTAATCAAAACATGACTATGCCTTGGTTAAGAAATAATTCGCTGTACGAACAAAAAACTAGAGAAATGTTTCAACTTTCATAAAAAGATTACCTTGGATTAACTCATACAAAGGAAAATTCAAATCAAAAATTTTTACATTGTAATATGTTTGATACATGTCGACATATTTCATCCCAATGTCCAAGTGAAGAAATGATATCATTTTTTAAAAGAAGACACGATAGAGTATTAATGACTTTATTTAGTGAGTTAAGGAAAAAATACAAACTTAAAACTTTAAAAAGAAAAGAAACTTTCGATCCAAATTACTGGAAGTTAACTGATGATATAATGATACATTTTGAAAAACCATGGGCATTAAACAATTTACATCATTATGTTCCTGATTTAATTATTGAATGTAAGGAAAAGTTTATGTCAGAGAATTAGGAATAATATCATTAACAAACTATCAAAGAGTTTAGGATTAAAAAACCACTAAATATACAATAAGCGGAACATTAGAAATTAATGAATTAAATTTAAATAGTGAATTGGAAAAGTGTTCCAATTCTTTTTCTTAAAAGGAAGGTTTCCCTGATTGGGAAAAAGAAAAATTATTATTATGATTTTTAAGGTTTTTTTTAGATATTTTTGTATTGTTTTGTGAGTGACTGTGTATTGTAATTCTTTTATATATTGTATTGTTTTTAAATTAAATAAAGGGGTGTATAGACCAACTAAAATTATTTTAAATTTTTGCTGGAATAAATACAGTTGGTTTAGTAAGTGGATCTGTTGGATTCTGAAGCTGGTCGAAGAATCTGTAAAATTACCGGATCCAAGATACTTATACAAAGTATCCCCCAAAAATTTAATTTTCCCAAATTTTACCGTTTGTAGCCTAGTTGATAGTGAGTTCTTTTGATTTCTTTTGGGATTTAGGTTACGGTACTTTTTGATAGTTAGGGTTGTTATAAGATATACATATAATAGAATTCCGTGTAAAACCCAATCCCTAATCCCAATATTTCCAAATATTATTTTTTTTAGTAAGCCTGATTTAAAATAATTTTTTTGTTTGTTAAATTTTTATTGTCGGTATAATTACTATTAGTTATATATTCTTAGTTATTACGATTATAAATATATTAAATTTTGAGGACCCAAGTAGTGCCGATTTTTTTTTGTATAGATTATATAAGCTATCCTATCTATTTAATATTTTATTAGAGGACTATATCTTAATTTTTTTTTATTTTGGCAAAATTTTCGGGAGATCATTTAGAGATATACTTCTTCCATCCAAACCTTCTGGTTCTTCATCGTCTCCCATATCTTCACCCAGTTCTTCACCAAAAGACTCCTCAGGAGACGAATCATACAGACCATCAGTCCTTAAAAGATTATCCTTATCCCCTAGAATCACCAGAAGTAAAACTCGTGAGAAAGCTAATAACGCTAGGATTGAAACCAAAGACTTAGATTGCCCCAATACCGTTACTGCATTAAAAATGACGAATTCATGGACCACACTTAAGATTTACGACCCGCACGACTCTAATTTAAAGTCATATATCGAAAGGCTTGAGAGACACATGGATGTCGATGACATCGTCGAAGATGGTAAGAAATTAAAGGTTCTACTCGCCCGTATGCCCGATTCCATCCTCCACTTTTATGATGTTTCTAAATCCGATCGGGATACCTACGACACCGTTAAAAAGAGGCTCATAAGTCAATTTGGGATGAGTATGCTTAGTAACACTGCCCAGATAAAACTTCGTTCTTTTCGCTTAAACTGGAAAGAATCCGAATTCGAAAAGAGTTCAAATGAGTACGGCGCCCTTATTCAAGTTGCATACCCCAACCTCGACCACCAACAGCTCTTAGACACTCAAATAACTTCGGTTTTAAGATTAATTGATTCGAATGACATTTTATTTAACCGTCTTGTTAATAAATGTGATTACCGGACCTATTCAGAAGTAACTATGGACCTTAGCTCACTCTTAATAATATCTAGACAACGTAAAGACCATCATAGAGAGAGAAATCATAGGAGAGATAACTTGTCCAAACCTATAACATGCTTTTATTGCGGTCTTAAAGGTCACATTGAACCTAATTGTAGAAGAAAACAAAGAGGTGATCCCAGAACATACAATTCGACCCTTCATTCCTCATCATCTTCATCAACTGGTCGCGCACTTAATCAAAGTAGAGCTAATGCAGCAAAGTCTGAAAGAATTTATAAGTCCAATTCTATTACTGAAAATGAAGTCGAGCCTGAGGTTATAAAATTTAATGGGCCCCAAACTGTCATTCCAATTAAAATAAATGGCCAAGAATTTTCAGCGTTAATCGACACTGGTGCTACAATTGACTTAGTTAAGGAATCTGTTGTTAATCGTTATTATAATAAAATAAAACCCTATACTAGATTAGTTCGTACTGCCCTCGGTGATATCCGATCAACAAAAGGCCAGATTAAATTATCTATCACACTTGGTTCTTGTAATATTACTTCTATATCTAATGTCGTTGAAGATAGTATGATTGATAAATATTATGATATTATTATTGGCACCCGATCTTTAGAAAAGTTAGGCAAGATAACTGTATGTTGGGATAAGAAAGAGTTAACCATAAAAGACCAGTCCATACCTTTTATCCAAGTTGATACCCAAGATGTAGCGAATGAGTTATCCATAGCTAAACCTGATGATGTTATTGATATTAAAAAAGAGTTTTCTGATTTATTAGATGTATTTATTAAAGATAGAGATGATATAGGTTGTTGTACAATTCCAGTACCTCCCCAATCCTTTACTGAAGACCAATTACCTCCTCTACGTAGATATAATTTTCCATTGTCCATTATTGAGGTAGCTAAGAAAGAGATAAACGCCCTGGTAAAATCAAAAGTTCTTGTACCTGTAAATGAACCTATAAATCTCCATAATCTTATATTCGTAAAAAAAGAAGACGGATCCCTAAGACCCACTACGGACCTCCGTCCTACAAACCGTATTACCATAAAAGCTACCTACCCTAATAAATCCCTACGCGAGATGCTTAGAATTAAGGAGGCAGGTCTGTTTACTAAGCTGGACTTAACCCAAAGTTTCCACCAGTTCGCGTTAGACCCTAAAGACACTTGTCGCTTTGGGGTATATACCCCATGGCAATGCTACAAGTATCTTAGACTCCCTCAGGGGTTTTGTAACTCGCCCTCTATATGCCAGGAAATTATGGATCGTATTACTAGGGAAACAGATTATGCCACTTCATTTTTAGACGACATTATCATATCCACACGCCCAGATAGAGAGTTCCATCTTAGGGAGAAGATTCGTAATACTTTAAAAGTATTTAGATCTTACGGACTAAAGCTTAATATGAGTAAATGTGTCTTTATGAGTAAATGTATTACTTTCTTAGGTCATAAAATTACCTATGAAGGTATTTTTCCTGATGAAACTAATGTTCAAACTATTTGTAAGATTAAGGAATCTAGAAATATAAAACAGTTACGTATGTATATAGGTGCAATAGGATTTTTTAGTATGTTCATCCCTAATTATAGTTCCATTATGAAACCCTTATTTGACCTTCTAAGGAAAGATAAACCATATATATGGGGAGAAGATCAAGATAGATCTTTTAATTTATCTAAAAAGGCTTTATTATCTAAGAAAGTTTTATCCCATTATGACCCGTTAAAAGAATTATACATCTTCACCGATGCGAGCCAGCTCGGCTACTCCGGAATACTTTGCCAGTTAGTTAGTCAACACTATAAACCTATTATGTATTGGAGTAAGTCTAGACCTAATTTTAAGAGAAACTTTTCCTCATGTTTGATTGAGTTACAAGCGGGCATATTATTCATGAGGAAAATTAAACATTATATGTTGGGCAACAAGACTATCTGGTTTACAGATAGTAAAAGTTTAAGTAAGATTTTAGAGAATTCAGATGACATAAAATACGCTTCCTATATTGAAGAATTACAGCACTACAACTTAGAGATAAAACACTTACCAGGTCATCTTAACTCTATGGCTGATCTATTATCTAGATGTGACTATTTCCAAAAAGAGGTTAAGGAATTTGAGGCTAGTAGTGATAAAGTTAATATGATATCTGAGTTTAATATAATAGAAGAACAATCTAAAGTTATTTCTGATCTTAAAATCATCCCTAATATAGTTAAGCTACATAACGTATATGGTATATATGATACTAAGCCAGATGGTAGTAAAAAGTTCAAAGTATGGTTACCAGACAGTTTATTAATTAAGGTTTGTAAAGAAGCACACACCCAAGGTCACTTCTCACCATCTAAGATGGAAATGTTAATTAAATTAGTTTGGGTTAATGACAAAATTAAAAAAGTTTGTGAACAAATATATTCTGAATGCCAAGAATGTTTATTTCGTAATCGTGTTCATAATAAGATTACAGAACCACGTATAGTGGCCTTCAGTCAACCCCGGGTTTGCTATAGCCTGGACATTTGCGGTCCATTCCCTCCTAATCTGAGTTCAAGCGGCTATCGTTATATACTATTATGTGTGGACAGTTTCAGTCGATTCTGGATGGGTTGCGCACTTAAGACAACAAAAACGAGTGAAGTCAGCACCCAATTACTATTAAATATCATTTATAAGTTTGGTCGTCCCAGATACCTTAAGAGCGATAATGCATCTTACCTGAATAATGATATGATGAATCAAATCTGTAAAGCTTCCGGTATAATCTTGTATCATGGACAGCCTTATGTCCATACTAGCCAAAGCTTAGTTGAACGTGCATTTTTAAGTCTAGAAAATATTATATCTAAAATTGTACAATCAACCAATCAACTTACAATTAAATGTTGGGACAAATGCTTAAGTATGGCACTACATTTTTATAATTGCTGCCCACAAATGACTCTAAAACTTTCTCCGTATGAACTTTTCTTCGGTACTGAACCCTACTTAGATTTTGACACTACTATACACAAGTATGAGGAGAAACCCTTAGACAGATTAAATGAATACCAAGAATTAACTTGGAAAAGGAGAGTTAGTTATATGTTCGCGTACCAAACTATGTTAGAAGCCCGACTTAAAGCTGCTACAAAAATGGGGAAATCTATAATCAATTTTTCGATCGGTGCTGGGGAACAAATACTGCTAAAAGTTAACTCACCTGCAAGTAAATTTGATAAGTTATACGAAGGACCATATACGGTTATGGAGTCTGATCCTTATACAGTTAAGTTTAAGAAAGATAAAAATAGTAGGAAGATATACCATGCCCACTTATCACAGATAAAACGTTATAGAATGGAACCTAAAGATATTTAAGTTGACTGAAGGAGAGGAAAAAAATGAATGAATATTTAGAAAAAAAAATAAAATAAATAAAAAAATAAAAAAAAAAAAATAAAAAAAAAAAAATAGTTTTTAATTGTTAAATGATATTTTGTTCTAAAATTTTATATTGTACCCCTATTGAATTTCAAAATTTATTATGATTGTATTGCATTCTATATTATTGGTCTATTATTTGTAAATCTATATTATAATCTTACATTATTGGTCTATTATTGTAAATCTATATGAAAATCTTATATTATTGGCCTATTATTGTAAATCTATATGATAATCTTATATTATTGGTCTATTATTGTAAATCTATATGATAATCTTATATTATTGGTCTATTATTTTATTGTATCCTACATTATTGGTCTATTATTGAATTTAAAAATTGTAAAATTATATTATTGGTCTATTATTTTATTGTATCCTATGTTGTTTATATCCTTACTTGTATGGTATTGTATTGTTGTCCTAATTGAACAAGTTCAATTACATAAGTGCCTTGGAGTGAATTGGAAAGGTGTTCCAATTCTTTTTCTTAAAAGGAAGGTTTCCCTGATTGGGAAAAAGAAAAATTATTATTATGATTTTTAAGGTTTTTTTTAGATATTTTTGTATTGTTTTGTGAGTGACTGTGTATTGTAATTCTTTTATATATTGTATTGTTTTTAAATTAAATAAAGGGGTGTATAGACCAACTAAAATTATATTAAATTTTTGCTAAATGAAGTTTCAAAAAATAAAAACTTGGTGGAATTGTTAAAAGTTAATCTTAAAAACAAATAATCTTTATCCTTAAATATTAATAAGTTATGGTAAATTATGATTTATTAGACAACTTAAAAAATTTAAACATTATAGATACAGTTTCATTAGCTAGATGTTTATTTATCTTAACTGTATAAAAAACTCTGTGTGTTGTAAAAAATTTATTGCTAGACGTTAATCGAATAATGTTTAATGGTAAAAAAGCTGATAAAAATATTACAAATAATATTTAACTTTATTTTTTAATTTTAAAATATTGTTTTAATATGTTGTTTCCTCTTTAATATTTATTATTAATATCTAAATAAAAATTAAAAAACCAAATAAGAAAATAAAGACCCCGCTACAGTCTTTACTTCTTTTCCGCGTGTAGCGCATTATCTTAACGTTTAGCGATCATAGAATGTACCGCGTGCGTTAACCTAATGTACCGTTTTACTAATATTATTTTTATTTCCTTCTGTTCTTTCAGATCTCATAGACCATCAGCTAAAAACAACCGCTGCAGCGATCAAAATTGATAAGTAAAAAATGGTTCTTTCAGGATAATCAAGCCGCAAGCGCACAAGAACTAAGGACTCCTCTTGTAAACCACCACTAAGGGGTGCTGCTTTATTAAGCAATAAAAATCAACTTTCGGGATTGGACTTGAACTTTCTGAATTTGACGGGAAACTTAATTCCAATTGAATCCGAGACACCAGTGATGATTTATGTTAATCATCTTGATTACTTGTTTGGTGATTACTATAAATGGCTCTTACCGAGATTCTTCCTTCAGCCGCCTGTACCAGGGAAGAGTTCATAATTTACATGAGTACGTACTTTATTTCAAGAATACAACATGTAGGGAAGAATTATTACATTATTCCTGTAACACAAAGAATATTGTTTCCTGAACAGTGCGTTATCCTAACGGCATGGTTTTGTGTTATTAACCAGTTAGAACTAACACCAACTGAGAAGTCAGCAAGTTTTGTCTACCCAAAATTCTATAAGACTGTTGCCACTGATCCAAATTCAATTGAGGTCACACGCACTGGATTCAACAACCATGTGATTAATCACGTGTCGAAGTTGCTCAACACAACAAGAAGATGTGTAATCTTAAGTTATCACCAGTCAGTTATAAAGAAACAACCGGCACATACGCTTGGTTAACATCAACCGAGACACTCGCTGGATTGGATGTTAAATTCAATTATGAAAATAGTGTCATGATTAAGATTGTCACCAAACATTCAACACCACGTGAAAGACCATATGGCCTAGTTCTCAACCTATTCAAAAATCAGACTCATTGTGAAAGCATCGATCTCCAACATTTATAGGTAACTCCACCAGTACAGAGCCTTGCTACCTTAAGATATCAATATTTTACGCAACACAGAAAAATTTTGGTTCCTCTTTTTTAATCAATTTTATGTAATTTGTTATTAATTTTGTTTTAAGAATGGAACCGTACGCAAAAAGACATAAATTGTATTTCCGTTTAAATTTGAATATTTTATATTAAAAAGCGTATTATTAATTTTTTTTTTTTGCTTTACAAACAAAATAAAATTTATCATTTTTTTTAAATAAGTAAAGGAAAATGTTTCAGATAAAAAAAATAATATAATTAATATTATATCAATGTAAAATTGACAAAATAACGGGAAATTGTCTAGATAATTTTTTTTAAATATTTTCAAAAAAAAGAAATTAAAGTTAAAAAAAATTTTTTCTTAGTTTATGTTGTTATTAGTTTTTTTTAATTTGTTATCTTTTAAAATAAATAAAAAATGTTTAAAAAAAAGATTTTTTATTTGTTCTTTATATCTTATATAAAATAATAATGTGTGAAAGAAAAAATACAAATAATAACTTAAAAAAGTCATATTATTAAAAATAATTAAACCTGGTATCTGTGAGTTTTTCTTTAAATTTTTAAAAATAAAAAGTAAATTTTAAATAACAATGTAATTTTTTAATTATTACGAAACATAATAGAACATCATTGCCAAAAGAAGAAAACACTTCCCTTATTTATCAATAAATTTGTAGCACAAATTTGAATTTTTTTGCTTCAAATTCTATCAAAGCATTATATGCAATAAAATATTAATGTTTTTGCAGCATTTTTTTCGTCATAATTTTAAAAATTGATTTAAGAAATTTTTGATAAATATTAGTAATTTTTTATTAATTTTAGTTTAAAATTTGCATTAAAATGGAACAAAGTAATCTTATTAATAAAAGATTAGAAATCTGCCTTCTCCGTGATAAAAATGGGCTTGAAAAATTTATCACTGATTTTGCCTTATCAGGTATTGGAAGAGGAGTGTAAGTTAGATTAATTTTCTTGTGTATGTAATCAAATTTTTTATTAGTCTTTCAATAATTAATGAAGAAAAAATGGATAGTAGTGAATTTCATAGAAGTAAATTTTCTTCTATTATTTATAAGGAATTAATAAATTTATATTTGTAAGTAAAAAAAAGTTTAAAATTTCATATAATCAAGACATTTTTTTTTAATTTTAAGTAAACTAGTTCCTGAAGACTTGTTGCCTTCAAGTGTGGCAAAATGTTTCTTTTTAAAAAATTCAGAAAAACTGTTGAATTTTCATGAAAATTTTTTAAGGCAATTATATTTTATTAATAAAATAAAAAAAATAATGCATAGAAAAAGGAAAAGCAAAAAATGTCAAAAAATAATTGTCAACGATAACGAGTTTGCTGTAAGTTGGTAAAAATATTTAATTTTAATCATTTTAAAAATTTAAAAATAAAATTGTTTTTCAATGTTTTTTTTACATATTTTTTTATAGTCTATGGCTAAAGAATTAGCTTCGTTGGATGTTGGAGAAGAATTTTTTTTAAAAATTTATACAAATAACGAAAAAAGAGAATTTGTGATAAAAAATTTGGAAAAAATTTTTAATAGTGCTGAATATGAATTTGATTCATATACAATTGATTCAGTGTTAATTAAGATTTCTAATCTTAATATTTTAAATAAATTCAGTTCTGAAAGAAACAATTTAGTTTTGTGTCATCCTTTTGAAGTTAATTTTGAAGAAATATGTAAGTTAGTTAGTTTTTTACTTAAATTTTTAAAAAAGAAAGTTAAATATATTTTTTTTTATATTTTTGTCTAAAAAGTTTTTAAATTTTAGTGTTAAATATTCTAATTATATTTGATTTTTAGTAAAAAAAGAATTTTTTTCAAAAATGGAATTTTTTAAAGACCATGAATTTAATATAAGAAATGGTATTGTGAAACGTAGTTTGGATGAAAATTCTTCAAGAAATTTGTATTCATTATATTTTCAAACCGGTTATATAGGATCAAATGAAAATCTCAATGAATTAATGCGTCAGTTTTTAATTTTAAATGTAAGTGTAATTTTAAAATTTAGTGCTTGTGACATTTTAAAAATATTTTTTTAATTTTTATTATAAAATATGCTTTAATTTTTTAAAGATAGTAGTTGTTTATAAACTATATTATATGAAGTTATTTTAGAAAAATTTTAAATATTAATATTTTTAAAAAAACTTTTAAATTAATTTAATCATAACTTTTTTTAATTTTAAAAATATTTATTTTAAAAACTAAAAAAAAAATTATTAATAAGTTTTATAGATTATGTTTCAAAATACTTTTCTTTCAAAAAACATGAAATTTCTATATCAAGTAATGATACATTTATGTAAAAATGAAAAAAAAATTAAAGAAAATAAACAAGATAAATGTTTAAATAAAAAAATAATTAAATTATGTAAAGGAAGAGGAAAAGAACTTAAAGAGGCTATAAAATTAGCTAATAAAATAAATTCAATGTTTGTAGAAAATATATAAAAAGATCAATAGAATTTTGAAAATATTTGACAATTAGTAATATATTTTGGTGAGTATGCTATTGTATTTTTTTTTATAAAAATTAAAAATTGTTTAAAAATAAAATTTTAACATATAAAATAATATAGGTGGTGCAATCTATAATGTATTGAAAACATTTGTCTTTATTTTTTTATTCTTTTTAAATTTTTTAATGATTTTATTATTTTCATTGTAAGAATACTTTATTGAAGGTTGTAGTTCTTGTAGGAGAATTCAAGAAGGGAGTCTGATACCAGAAATTGTTTTAATTCCTCTTCTTTTTATAGTGCTTTGAATTGCAGCCGTGGTCATAAAATATCTCCTAGGTTTACAGGGTAATAACTTTTGTAAAATTTTTATTAATTAATTAACAATTAAGCATAAAAAATTTTATATATTAATAAAAAAATTTTTTTTTAAAATAACTATTCAATTTATAAAATTTTACAAATAATTTTAAAATAAAAGAAAAAAAATCATTTGACAAAAAAATTTTTAAATTGATATTAAAAATTTAAATATATAAATTTTGCATTATGTTAGTGCTCTATAAATAACCTTATTTTTTGTATAACAGTCATTTTTTTATGACTGATAATATTAATAGCATTCTCAAAACTTTAAAGTTTTTAAAATCAATTAATAATTCAACTTTGGAGACAGATAAATTAGTAAAATATTTTGAAAGTATTAATGAGTGGCAATTTGAATCTACAAATGAATTAAATTTGAAAATTATAGAATTTACATCATATATTACAAATGATTTAAAAATGGATGAAGGAAATAAGCATATTGTACAAAAATTGTTTGCTTTATTTCTATTCAAAAAAAATAATATACAACTACCCAAAAGTTTTAATGATATTACAATTGAAAATCAAAATGTTAAAAAAGAATATACTAAAGAGCTACAAAAATCACTCGTTAATGATATAGCTAATATCAAAATTAATAATGATTTAATTATAACTAGCACTCCTATAAAAACGTTATCACCATCATCAACGATTAATACAGCTAGTAAGGGATCGTTGTTTAATTTATCAAATAATATATCGTCAATAAGTAGTGGTCAATCTTTCTTTAAATCAATAAAAATTGAAGACTTGGATAAATTTGTTTTTAATACTCCTTTAACAATAATAATATTGTACACATTTGAAACTGATCCACCTATAAAAGGTTATAAATATTGTTTTGTAAAATCAGATAGTAATATAAATTTACCAAAAAAACTGCGTATATCATCGAAATTAGAAAAAAAAAATTCAATTTTGAAAACAGTAATTTCAAAATCATTAGACACTATTTTTGGATTATTTATGGAAAAAAAATTGAATCTTATTTTTAAAAAAGAGTATATAGATCAAGTAAAAATTGTTTTAATGGAAAAAGAAAGTTATTATTATGAAGCTTGCCAACAACTTTTTTTTATTGAAAATTATTCTAAAGAAGAAATTAGAAAATCCTATTGCTTAACAAAAATTACAGAAACTGATTTTTCTTCAAATACTTCATCTTTAAACACATCAATACTAGTAGAAAATATCAATTAAATATAATTTTATTGTATAATATATATAAAAATTATTTATACATTTTTTATGACAAAAAAATACATTCATACTTAAATTATTTATTATAATAAATTATTTAATTATTATTTTACATTGTATAATAAAAAAATTTTGTAAATTTAATTTATCCTTTGAAAAATTTATTTTAAAAGTAGTTTATTTATAATAGATATTAATTTGTTTTTGATATATATATTATATATATCAAAAAAAATTTTAGTGAAAAAATTAAAAAAGTAATTTCTTTTACAGCATTTGTCTTTGAAATACATCATATGTTAATGTTTCAACAACTGGAACATTTATAGATTTAAAAAGTGATGCTTTTTGGCTATAAAACTTTACAAATGATTGCATATATGTGCTTGATCCTGTTGAATAATTAATTTTAAATTTCAAAATTTTCTCCTTTAGCAAAACTTCATTAATAAAGTTTTTATTAATTTCTAATATGTTATCAGAAATTAAGTCAATAAAATTTGTTTCGTACATACTTTTGATTTTTAAAAAAGAAAGAAGATTACTAGAATTAACAAAATACATTACTTCAACATTTTCTTCTCCAAGTCCAATATTACAAAGATGATTATTAATAAAATCCAAACTTTTACTATAACATTTTAATGTTATATTTTTACTAGAGAGACAATGTGATAAGCGTTCTAATGATGTATAAATATATGTTTTTGCAAATATTGTTAAACACAGACCAATTTGATTAGATGCAGCATAATTTTCAACTCCATAAGTAATAATAAATTTGAATTGTGAAGAATTAAAAATACTATTTAAAAATAAATCATTTACTCCAGTGTAGTCCTTTTTAAAAAATTTATTTTTTATTTCTGATTTAACGCTTAAAGCATATAATTTTTGAGGTGAAATTGTAAATTCTTCATTTACATCTTCTGTTGATTGTAAATTTTTCACATTTTGTCTAAGTTCAGGTAAATCTGTACGAAAATGAGTTGAATTAGGGCAAATCATTTGCTTTAAATGTGAATGACTAATTGAAAAATTATTGTTTGAATTAGAAAGATAATGCTTGTTATTTTCATTCAAATGTTGATCTATTAAATTACCACTATTTTCAATTAAATTTTTATAATGTATTTGACTTTGATCGTTTAAATTAATATTCTTTATCATTTCAAAAGTTTTTGGGCAGCTTAAGTTTGACTGATCATTTAAAATTAAATTAAATGGTATTTCTACTTCCATTGTATTTGTAATATATGAATTTTCAGAAGAAACTTGTGTTGAACTGAAACATTTTATTGCTAGATCGTAAAAAATGTAAAAACTTACCAAGTAGTTTGGCTAGAATCATCATATAAATTATTATTCATTAAATCATATAGTTTAATTAAATCTGATTCTATAAATTTTCTTATTTCTAAATTTTCAGTAGTTTTTATTTTCTCTAAAATCTAAAGATAAATTATTGTCATGTTATTAACATGTTTGACCCAACAAATATGGGAATGTTTTAGTTTAAAACTAAAACAAAACCAAAAGCAAGGGGCTCTCGTTTTTTCTCATTTTAATATTGTAACCATTAACGTGTTTTTTAATAAAGTCATCTCTTAAAAGGTTAAAATTTTATATGGGGGCTCAACCGGTGACTTTTTAAATTAAATTGGTATAAATTAATTCGATCGTTTTTCTTTGTGTGGATTTTATTTTAAGTATTGTGTGGATTTTTTGTTTTATGTTAGGAACAATGATGTTCGATTTTCAGATGGCTAGAAATATGATGAAAAACTTGATGACAAAGAGTTTGACGGAGTATGAGGATGAGATGCCGTATTTTGAGTATATCTATGAGCAATTCTTATGTGAGGGGGAGAGTGCTGATATTCCATTTAGTACATACTTTTTCAAGCACCAAGATATTCAGACCAGAAGATTGTACAAGAATCAATGTGTGGGATCTGGCAGAATATGTGATGTGGAAGAGGATGTAATTGAGCAATTTTGTATTGAACACCAAAATCTTGTGGAGGTTAGAGAAGCTGACCGTAGAATAGATTTTGATAGAGCACGTAAATCTCCAGAAGAATCTGTTAAGAAGTATTATCAGAGAATTAGCCGTATGTTAAGTAATATGGATGATAGTAAAGCAAGGATATTGGTAGAACAAAAAATTCTTTTAAGTTTACCCGAGAGAGTGGCAAGAAATTTGAAAGAAGATGAAATTAACGTAACAACGATGATTGAGAAGTGGGAAAGATACATGGGTGATCTATCTTTTGATAAGAGAAGATCAAGAGAATTTATGCAAAGAGATGGTAGAGCTTATGATGGTGGTGCGGTAGTTAATGTTGAAGGGAAAAGAGTGACAAACAGAAGTGACAGATTGTCAAAAGCTGAATGGTTAAGAAATATTATATGTTACACGTGTAATGGAAAGGGACATACTAGTCGTGCATGTCCTAGACGTTTTGAAAGTAATGATCGGTCAAAGATAGGGCTAGGAAAAATTCACTATCCACCAGAGTTGGATAACATTATGGTAGAGACAGCAATTCGATTGGAAGGAAAGAATGTAATATGTTTGATAGATACTGGAGCGTCGAAGACAACCTTACCAACAAGTCAAGTAAAATATTTCAAACATGTAGCAAAACGTTTTCCATATGTAGCATATGATATTGCAGGTAAAGAAGTACAAATTACTCATAAAGCCGTGATGAATGCTATGTCAATTTTAACTCAAGAGAGTGAACAGTTAGAAGTATTCTTTGCAGAAATAGAGGAACCAGTAATATCAGCAAGAGATTGTATGAAGTTGAAGTTGGATATTACTAAGTTGATGAAAGAAAAATTGGAAAAATCGACAAAAGTTATACAAAAGCTTGAAGAAGCTAGAGAGTTTGATGAAAGAGTGTATAGAAAGTTGTATGAAAATCCAAAATTATATAATTCGTCATATTTGGAACCTAAGGTGGTAGTAGATATTCCAATGGAAGGAAATCTTATACCAAAACATTTTCAGCATTATAAGATGAATGGTGAAGAAAAAATGGCATTGTCAAAAGAAATTAATAAGGAGTTAGTGGCCAGAAGGCTTCAACAGACTGTTACTGCTAAGATGACTTCACCTATATCCATGGTAAGAAAGAATGATGAAGAGTATAGACCTTGCATTGATGCAAGGTATGTGAACAGACATATGGTATCGGTAGAATGTCGTTTACCTTCAAAGTATGAGATTCAATGTTTATGGTCAGTGAGTGAACAAGGTACTGTTGGTAAAGCAGATTTATGTCAAGCATTCAAAAGTTTTCAAGTTGTTGAGGATAAACAATGGATATCTGGAATAAATACTCATTTAGGAGATTATATATCTCCAAGGTTACAGTTTGGGTATAAAGCATCATCAGCTATTTATTCTAACAAGTTACGTCAGCTTCTGGAAGAAGCTGGGATTGAAGAAGCAGCAATTGTAAATTATGTGGATGATCTGGCATTTGTTGGAAAGAAAGAAAAACAGGTTGATAGTTGGGTACGTTTTATAAATATGTGTTCCAGATATAACTTGCCTATCAACCTGAGTAAGTGTGAATTTCAAATGGAAAAAATGTCATTTTTGGGTCAAACCTTTTCTAGGTATGGTATGTCTATTGAACACAAAAAATTGATGGAGCTGCAAAACATGAAAGTTTCAAGAAGTGTAACTGAAGTCCAGTCAGCAATAGGTAAACTTAACTATTGTAGAGCTTATATTAAAGATATTGCTGTTTTACTGAAAAAGATAGTGTGTAAAAGAAATCAATTACCTGATGAAGAAGTCTTGAAAGAGACTTGGCAACAAATTCAAAATAACTTAAAAAATACTAGAGTGTTATATATACCAGAGAAAGGGGATACTTTATATTTTGAAGTAAGTGAGTTTGATTTAGGTCCTGAAACAATTGATGTTGTAGTGTACGTCATGAAAGATGACATTAAAAAAATTGTACAGGTTGTGGAAAAAACGTTAAGTAATTCTGAAAAGAATTATAATAAATGTGAATTAGAATTATTAGCGATAGGAAATGCTATAAAGCATTATCAAGGTTATGGTTTTGACATGGTGATTATGGCAAGAGCTCCAGCAATGGAATGGATTTTAAAAGATGAAACATTAAACAGAAGTGACTTATCAAAAAGAATATTGAAATTTTCTGTACCAATTATATTAGCTGACATACAAGTTATTGTAATCAAAAATGATATTGAAAAGATTAAGTTGGGAAGGTGTAAGTATCTTGATTCTAATAAATTGCCAAGTTTAATGTCTGCTTATGAACGTGAAGAGTTGATGGAGGATCAACAGATGAATCCAATGATTAAGATGATTGTTGAAGCAGTAAAAGATGGAAAAGCTGAAGCTAAGAAAAAATTACCAGCCATGTTGAAAAATGATTTGGAACTGATAGAAATACAGGAAGGAATTGTTGTATATGACAACAAACCAGTTATTTCTAAAGAATACTTGAAGAGAAAGGCGTATGAGTGGCATATTAAAACTCATACATGTATGGCAATAATGAAGGAAGAATTGAACAAACAATATCTATGTATTGGAGCAACTACTGTGTATGCTCAAATTTATGCTGAATGTAGATCATGTCAAGTAAATGGTAGAAATAAACCGTCAAAGGCAAAGTCATATAGATGGTTTGTTGCTGAATATCCAAGACACCGTGCTCATGTTGATATCATGGTTTATGACAAAGAAAGAATACTAGTAATGGTAGATGCATTCTCGAACTATGTCTGGGCATGGAAATTAAAGGATAAATCAAGTAAGTGTATAATAAGATGTTTTGAAGAAGTTTTTCGACAATTCCCATATCAATATATTGTTATGGATAATGAACCTGCATTGAATGCAGGGGATATAAGTAATTGGTTAAATCAAAAAAGAATAGCAAATTTTACAACAATGAAGTTAAATACACCAAAGTACCATTCTGAATCAAATGGTTTAGTTGAACGACACATTGGCATTCTTAGGAAGAAAATGGAACTATTTGAAGGGGTATCAAAAAGTTTACAGGAATGTATAACTAGAAGTACAGCTGCCATTAACGCAACAAAAAATAGAGCTCAAAAGTTTTATGCATTAGGTTTTAAAAAACCACAGCCACATGAAGAAATAAGGTATAAAGAACTGTCACATAAAAGGGATGTATGGTATAAAGCAAGGGGAAAATTGGCACGAAAATTTGAGGAAGGAAAGCTGTTGGGTTATTGGGGAAATAGGATAGCTCATATAGAAGGGATGGATGGTAAGGAACATTTTATTTCAATCGATTATGTAAAAGAAAATGGCATGACAAAAGATACAGGTATAGATAGTGATTTATGGAATATCACTCATTTGTTTCAGGAGGCCCCCCTAGTACCAATACCTATTGGTTTGTCGTTGGAGTCTGATAACAAAGAAGATGATGAAACAAATAAGGAAGTCAATGTACAAGAAAGTTTGGATCATCCACAATCAATGGATGAATTGTTAAACATATCTGAGAGCAAGGAGGATAATGAAACAAATAAGAAAGTCAATGTACAAGAAGGTTTGGATCATCCACTATCAGTGGATGAATTATTAAACATATCTGATAACAAAGAGAATGAAGAAACAGATAAGGAAGACAGTTTACTGGACAGTTTTAATCATTCTCTGGTAGAGGGTGAATTTTTCGATGAAAGCATAAGCACAATGAATCTCATGGAGAAAAGGATTGAAAATGATGGGCATGTAGAATCACTATGGGAAAATTATAAAGTAATATATGCTGTTGATGGAAGTGCAAATAATGCAAAGAAGGAAAGTCATCACGGGGTTGGAATTGTTAAATGGGTTTACAAAGAGAATACAATTCAATTCTTCAATGCAAGTAACTTGTTTGAACAAGCTACTTCAGATAAAATGGAGGTAGTGGCCATATTAATTGCACATCTACTAGTGGAGGAAAATAATGATGGGAAAACAGTCATCCTGTCGGACAACCTTTATGCTGTAGAAGCAATAAACAATGTAACAAAAATGAAGGCTTATGCAAGTAATGAAAAACAACCACACCAAAAATTATGGGAGAAAATGAACTTTATTAGAGTTGGGATGAGACAAGCAAAACCTGATGTAATGCATTGTAGCAGTAAGAAATTAAGGTTAAATAAAGCTGCAGATTTTTTGGCAAAAGACTATCCTATATCAAAAGTGGCATCTGTCTTGGAACCGTTAAAGATAAGGAATATGACGACTGCAAAATTAACAAAACAATTATGTCTGAAAGTAAAAGATGACTAAGGATAAAATGGAAACAGAAATGTGTAGCTGAAAAGTTTTGTTTAAAAAGTTTTAATTTAAATATTTGTTTTTTATTTTGTAAATTTGAGGGCATGTCATGTTATTAACATGTTTGACCCAACAAATATGGGAATGTTTTAGTTTAAAACTAAAACAAAACCAAAAGCAAGGGGCTCTCGTTTTTTCTCATTTTAATATTGTAATCATTAACGTGTTTTTTAATAAAGTCATCTCTTAAAAGGTTAAAATTTTATAATTATAAAACAAAAAAATTTTTTTTTTAAAATTTACATTTTTTATTACGTTCAAAGATTCTAATGTAACAATAATTCCTTTGGAATCAGTTAATTTCACAACTTTTTGATTATCATTGGTAAAACTTATTAATGGTGATGATTCTTCAGCATTTACCAATAAATTTGATACACTATTTAAAAAATCATTTTGAACAATTTGATTTAAATTTTCAATTTTTTTTGTTGATTCCATACTAAACGTCATACATAAATTATTTTTTAAACATTACATAAAAAAAAATCTGTGTAATATTTGAATAACAATATTTAAATTTTTAAATAGTGTATCAAATTTGTTGGTAAATGCTGAAGAATCACCGTCATTAATAAATTATTTTTTGTACTCTTATTTATTTCTTACAAATCATGCAAACTGAAAATACCGTTCAATGTTTTATATGTAATGATCAAATTGATAAACTTTATTATATTTGTCACTTAGAAGAAACACATTCTTTATCAATAAAGTCCAAAATTTGCTGCCCTTTTTTACAATGTCGTTATAATAAAAATGCTATCATGTTTTCTACTTTTAAAAAACACTACAAAGTATTCCATTCTGATTCTTTAGTTAAAGAAAAATTTTTAGAAAATAAAATAATGTAGGTAGCTTTTTTTTTAAAGATTTTATTAATAAAATATTTTAAGTAACATCCCTGATCAAGATAATTTGAATAATATTTTAAATAATTCTAATAATGACGAAAATGAAAAATACATTGTTGATTTACCAGAATCTGTACAATCAGCAGCTTTTGCTACACATGTTAATTCACTGGTTTTTTCATTTTTAAAAAATAATAACCTTTCTGACTCTTCTATAAAATCGTTAAATGATATGATCAGTAATATTTTAATAAAAACTGGTATAAAACAATTAGTTGAAGCTATACCCAGTATAAATTTTTGGCAAAAAATTAGAAAATCACAAAAAAAAGTTGTAAAAATGTATGATATCAAAAGAGAAGAAAGTTCAAATAACGTTGACAATAATGATCATGTTTTCAATAGAGGTCAAAAAAGACCATTTGATAAAATAAACAACGATTGTATTATAAAGGTATTTTAAAAACAAATATTTAAAAAATATATAAAATTAATACTACAAAATATGCTTGAAGTTTAACTTTATATAAGTAAAATTTTATTAGTAAAAATATTATTCAACTTATTAAGTTGTATGTTTATACAATAAGTTAAAATCTCATTAAAAATTTAATTTTTAAGAATCTTATTAGGATATTTATTAGTGCTACCTTCTAATAATTAAAGTGTTTTTATCAGTAAATATTATTACTAATAAAAAATAGGTAAAAAAAGAAAAAATTAAGAACTAAATATCTTTAAATAAATATTCATTATCTTAATCCTTAACTTTAAATAAAAATATAAAAGTAATTTAGAATATTTTTTTAATGCGTCTTTTAAGATTTTAACCGATTTATTTTTTTTGCTTGTTAAAAAATATAATTTCAGAAAAATGATAAAAAAAAATAAAAATTATTTTATTTATTTAAAAAAAATTATACTAAAATATCAAAACTTTAAAATAATATTTATACAAAATTTGATAAACATATGATTGATTATCAAAATGCTTATATGTAATGTCTCTGTAGTCATCCGTTATAAAGATTTAAACTATCAAAATTAATATAAAATTTTTTTTTAATTTATACAAAAATAATTTATAGAAAAACAAACATAAAATTTTATTTGATTATTATTATTTATAGGAATCAGATCTTTTAAAAAAAACTTATACAATGCCACTAAAACAGAGAATTGAAGATTACATAAATTTTAAATTAAATGACTTGGAAAAAAATTTTCTTTTAAATATTGATATTAAAGAAATTCCTGTTCACTGTTGGATTGATGATCACGGCACTACATGTGATTTATCATTTGCTAATCAAAGGGGAAGTCTTTGTCATATGGCTTTTCGACTGTTGTTGAAGCACACTCAAAAAGGTAGCAAAAGAAGTGATTTGCTAACGTATTCATATACACCTTCTCCTGTGGCAAAAGATATAGGATACCATGTTTTGGTTCAGCAAATGATAGAAGAATTTGCCAAAACAAAGATCAATATAAGTGGAATAGTTTTTGATTTAAAAATTATTCTTATTATGGGTAAGTTTATTATTTTCTAAATTAAATAAAAATATTAATAGGAACAAACCGGGCAAGATCCGGCTTGTTCCTATTAATAAAGCGGCCCTTTGGGCTGTATACGGCTTGAATTGAATTTTTTACTATTAGTAAAATTGAAAATTTTTTTAACACATTAGATGACCATATCTGGATCAAAAAAATTTTTTTTAAATATTTTTTATTTTTTTCTTAGTATTAAGTGTTTTTTTATCTTTATATTAAACTTCATAAAAAAGTGTTTAATTTGCTGCAAGTTATTAAACTATTTTATGAATTCCAGTCTGGAGTAGAATCTCCATAATGCTAAAATGTTTTTAAAAAATGATTATCGTTTTCGTAATCAGCAAAAAATTTAAATATCGAAAATAATTTTTCAAACTCAATTCTCGCCTATAATATAGGAAAATCGAAAAAAATTCTCCAAACTTATTTCTCGCTTAATAATCAATGATTTAGCTGATAATTTGTGCTTTCAACAGCTAACTTTTCGAAAATTAAATTTTAAGAATGTTGGCTCAGACATTGTGTGTAATTCTTGTTCAATTAGTCCTAAGGACTATAATAATTACAAAACAGTGGAAATGGCAAGATTAAAAATGATAGATTTGAATGCTAATTCAAAAATAAAATATCTTCCATTTAATAATGCAATTTATAGTGATTGCTTTCATAATCTTCAAGAAGGTAAATAAAAAAAATTTCTTTTATTAAAAATATTAAGATCTCTCTCACAACTAAATAGAAAACCTAGTTATCTCATTTATAAATAAAATCCCTTTTTTAATTTATATTATTAACAATATAATAAAAAAACTAGTAATTTTTAAAAAAATAAAAAAAAAATAGAAATATAATTTATTTAAAATAAAAATTGTCAATACAATGTATTAGATATAAAAATTAAATAAGTAGTGCACTAATAACAAATATCACTTTATGTAAATTAAGATGACAATATTTTAAAAAATAATACAATACAATACTTTTTTTTTCATACATTTATATATTACAGAATATTTTAAATAAGTCCTGTACCTTTTAAATTTTTAATAAAATTGAATAGTTAAGTAATAATTTTTGAAAATTATTATAGGTGTATCAAAATATATTTTGTATGCTAGTGTTCATACTTTGATAATTGTAAATAAATTAAATAAAGAAAGATTTCTACAACAACTACTGTTGATGTTAAAAAAGACAGATCAAGGAAATCAATTGTCTTCGTGTTTACAAAAAAATATTTTTAAGTTACAAAATAAAAAAGCCTTTAAAAACAAAAACACGAAAGGTAAACTTAGGCTGAATGCTTATCAAACTGAATTAATGTGTTGGTTGCTTTATCAATATTTAAATAAACATGCTGATGCTGATGGATGTAATAAAAATATTACAAATAAATTGAAATACATAATGCATTTTTTGATAAGTCTTATGTTTTTAATAGGTTAGTAAAATATATCTTGGTAATAAAAAAAAATTAAGCATAAGGTTAAATTTTAATATTATATCTTTATCAAAAAATTTTATATTATAGGTGAAGTAACAATGCCAATAGAAGAAACAATTATGAAAACTGAAGTTTTTGTTGATAGATTTTTCTGTTCACTTTATGATTTGTTTCGTATGTTTACGTTAGTTATTTATAATTTTAATTATATTCATTTAGCTCAATATAAACAAAGTTTTAAGTTCCATTGTTTGTTGCATTTACCAGATCAACTTAAAAAATTATGTGTTTTAACTACAACAGGTGTTCAAATATTACCAAAGGATATCATAACAGCAATGTATGAAGTAAGTTTAATACTTAATTTAATATTTTCCCCATGTAAAAAATATATACATGTAACAATGTATCCTAGAAATAACTTGAATTTAATTTAATTTAAAATTTAAAATAAATGTTTTTTTTATAAACCTACAATTTTCAAATACTGTAAAATAAAAAGAATTTGTTGAGTAAATTAAGAAAAAGTATTACAAATTTTATTTATAAATAATAAACAATTTTATAGAAATAAAATTGATTTATAAAAAAATGATATTAAATTTTTATTTTAGTAATATTTGAAAAAATTCAGACATTTTTTATTATTAAAAAAATTTTCTTTTATAAATGTTTTAAGAAAGCTTTTGTTTTAAAATTAAATCTTATATATATAATTTTTAAAAATTATCTGTAAATTATTTTCATTATTTTTTTTTTAAATAATTAAAATTAATAAATTATTAATTTCAGAGCAAAAATCATGAAAGTAAAATGATGTTGTCAACTAGTCGTAGCCATAGAAATAAATCTATGACTATGTTAAAAAGAATAGCAAGAAAAGAAGAAATAGAAAAACATGTTCCATTTGAAAAAAAAATTTTTAATAAAGTTACAAAAATTAAACAAAATTGGGACTATAATTTGAAAATGGATTTAGATTTAAGTAAAATGTTTGAGGTTGTTAGCGACGATGGAGTTTTTGGTAAAATAAAAGAATTGGAAAATGAAATAATTGGTGCCTCATTTTTTGATGACAAAATTGAAGATTAAGTGTTTTTATTTTTTTATTAGAATTTTATTTATGTAGGGTCACAATTAAGTCCTTGTACATTTTTTAAAAATTAAATTATTTTTTTTTATTTAATATATTTTTTTAGTTTTTTTTATCTGATAGAAAATTGATGAAAGTATAAAATATTACAAAATCTTACTTAAAAACATTTTTTAATTAAATTAAAAATATAACAATATTATGGTGTTTTATAAATTTTAATAATATAAAAACTTTTTTTTCAATTATATTATATTAGATGCGAATAAAAATATCATTCAAGTGTTTTTTACGCATTTAAAAACATTTTTTTGCTTCTAAAAAAACAGTTACAAATATTATCATTTTTTTTATAAAAAAAAATACTTTTAAACTAGTGGAATATAAAAATTAGAAGCATTTTAATAGTTTAAAAATAATATTTTTAAAAATAATTTCATAAAAAAAATTAGGATCGTTTTAAATGTTTCATTTTTCTTCACTTGTTTATATAGAAAATAATTCTTAATGTTGACTATATAATTTTCTGAATGATTTTCTGTTAGATAAAAAAAAGGTCACAAAAAAATATTGAGTAAAAAAAAAGTTATTCAATTTTTAAAAAATGTGCATTGACTTTATTGTGATCCTGTAGTTGTTTTTTTTTCATTGATTTAAAAAAATGCAAAAAAAGGATATGTATTTAAAATATAGTTAAGTATTTCTAATCGTTGTAAAAAAATTGTTTTTAAAATATTAAAATAAAAAATTTAATTTGAAAAGTAAAATTCTTGAAAAATTTTGTCTTAATGTTAATCTTTTTTTTATTTATTTATTTACCAAAATTAAAAAACCAACAAAAAAATCTCATTGATAATTATACTACAAAAAATATTGAAATTTAGCAAAAAAAAAAGTTTTACATTTTTAAAAAATTCCAAAGCTTGATATGTTGTTTTTAAAATAGTATGTTTAGTTAAAAAAATCTTGTTTATAAATCAAAAATTGAAAAATATTTAATGAGACACCAACTTTAAAGTTAAGGTTTAAATCAACTAAAGTTTTTATTAATATCAAAAAAGTTGATTAAATTTAAGTTTTTTTTCAATAATTTTTAAAGACTATTTCAATTTTTTTTTAAAAATACGTTAAATAATTATTTTAAAAAATTTTGAATAATGTTGAAAATTTATAATTTTTTACATATAAAATGGTTCCGAGAAGAACTAACAAAAAGATGTTTTTTGTGGAACCATTTTTTTTCTGTGAAGATGTCAACGAGTAATCTCTCTTCCATTTATTTTATCGCATTTACATACTAAATAAATTTTACTTAATACTTAACTTTCTTTTTTTTATTATCATTATACTTCTTTATTGTTAACATCTTTAGCAATTATAACTTGCTTCCTTGTAAAAGTTAGTTGTAAAAAAAAATGCTGTAAGGGCTGATTGTGAATTCAGCAGTAAGCTGCTCAGATTTCCCTCTGCAACTCACTATTTATATAATAAAGATAGTGAAAATAGATTAAGAAATAAAAATTCATTCTTAGCAAGACTATATATGAAAAAGAATACATATGGTTTAACTTGATACAAGTTAAGGTACAAGTATGAAAAGAAATAATAAAAAATTTATACACTTAACTTTTGCGGAAAGCTAAAAAGATTGTTTTCAAGGTTTTTATAAGATGTATAAAAAAGGAAATGATTTTTTAGTTGGGAACTTTTTAAAATTGTGTGAATTGTTAGAAATCAAAAAATGTAATATTGGAAAAAATAAAAAAATAGTTGATGGAAAAATAGTAGATATTGAGTTAATGGCTAGAAAGTGGTAAATGAAAAAATTGAAAGAAACATAAATGATGAATTATTGATTAAATAGAAACGATATATGAGTTATGCAAAATCAATGACTGAATTTAAACTACGACTACCATAGATAGATAAAGTACCTTTTTCACAAGGTAGAACAAGGAAAATATTGGAAATACAACAAGAAAATGTACCATTATTAACTCATTGTAAGAATAATCCTAATAGTCCATGTGTATGGTGCAAGGGGCAAAGTTTTGATACAGCATTACATTTAACAAGTCAATGTTAGTTACAAATGGCATTAAATTGTTATAAAGAAAGACATGATAAAGTTTTAAAAACAAAAGCTAATAACATAAGATTATGTCTAGGTGCTAGACCATTAAATTTAAAAGATTTAAAAAAATCATTTGATGAAGATATAAAAAGATGGAAAATTTATTTTGATAAAATGTTGCCTTATGACTTGATTCATCGTAAACCCGATTTAATGATATATAGTAAAAAAAATATGTACAGGGTGTATAAAGATTAACTCGGCAATTTTTTAAACTTTAATAAATTTTTTTAGATAATATTTTTTATTGATTTTTTTTTACAAAGAATCATCCATAGAATTATATAAACAATGCTAAAGTTTTTTATTAATGTAAACAATTAATAAAAATAAAGAATTAAATTGTTTTTTTATTAATATTTTTAAAAATACATTTTTTAAACTATTAAAATGTTTCTAATTCTTATTTTTCTATAATTTAGAAACATTTTTTTATCTAAAAAATGACTGTATTTAAAAAATTTTTTAAGAGAATATTTTAACATAAAAATTGTTGAATTTACTAATTTTAAAATAAAATTTTTTATATTATTTTTCATATCTTTTAATTTTAATACCCACAAATTAGGTAAGTAACTGTATAGAGTGGTATTACATTAAAACAAATTGTTGATCAATATTTTTTTAAATTAAAGTGGTAAAACAGTTACAGTAATTAGTTAAGAATATAGTTAAAAAAACAATTTATTTATAAAAATCAATTTTTGGTAACTAACTAATATCTAAAAAAAGATATAATTATCGACCATTGCAATTGTCAGATACCTGCATCTAATTTTACAGAAATTACATAAAATTATTTACACAGAAAAATTAATCGTGACATCGCACTCCGTGACAATATGTATGTATTATAACACCCGTTTTTCCGTACGTTTTTTTCCTGCAAAAAAAATGTCCTGTGTTCAATGTCATGTAAAAAATATTTTCAAAATAAAAAAAAAAAATTAAGAAAAATATAGATAGCGAGACATATTTCAAAAATTAATTTTTTTCAAAAGGTCCCGCAAACGCAAGAATTCCGTTGTTGTCACAAAAGAAAAAAAACAAAATAACACGATTAATTTTTCTGTGTAAAGTCAATAATTGTAAGATTTATTTTTATAAAAAATTTAAAAAAATTATAAGCTTAATCAAAGTCTAAAGATAGTTGATAAAAAACCATGATTTTCTCACGATGTAATCAGGTAATAAGATGGTATTTGATAATTTTTTTAAAAACTTTTAACTGTTTAAAAAAAATGTTTGGATATACGCCGCAAAAAAAAGCTGAAATCATAATGATGTACGCTAAAAAAAGAAAAAATTTTACAAATACAAGAAGGAAATATCAAAGGATTTATGGCTTAAGTGCAGATTTTTCAAATGTAAACAGTCTTAAAAACTAGGTTACAAATTTTTTAAATAGTAAATTTTTATTACAATTTTAATATTATTAAAATTATGTTTTTAGCTGGTAGTGTTGAGGGGAGAGGAGAGGCCAAAATTTAAAGCTGAGGAAGCTAAGGAAGAAGTCGCAATGATAATAAAAGAGAACCCCAAGAATTCTGTAGGCAAGCTCATTGCAACTACGGGTTTATAAATTTCTATGGTGTAGCGTGGCTTAAAAACAATAAAGTTCCATTTGTACCGTATGCGCTCCGTACAGAAGCCTGAAGAATGTGACTACAAAAAAAGACGGGAATTCTGCGTAAACGAGTTAGAACGCATTGAGAGAAACCCTAGTCATCTAATGAATTTGATGTTTTCAGATGAAGCTCACTTTCATTTAGATGGTGGGGTTAATCGCAACAATTGTAAGATGTGGTGGTATTGATAACCCTAGTTGGTTTGAGGAGCATCCTATCCATTCCCCCCGAATGATTGTGTGGGGTACAATTAGTTGTGATAGGGTCATCGGTCCTTTCTTTTTCGAAGGAACTGTAACTGGTGATTCCTATCTCGACCTGTTGAAAACCCAATTTTGGCCTGAAATTGTAAATGATGAATTTGCAAATAGGGTTGTTTTTATGCAAGACGGGGCTTCACCTAATTACACAAATAAGGTGCGTGAATGGCTTGAAAGCAATCTTAATGAGCGTTGGATAAATCGTGGCTCGAGGAATCTAACTTGGTCGTCTAGATCTCCAGATTTGATCCCAATGAATTATTTTTTTTGGAGCTTTGTCAAATCGCTTGTTTACAGTGTAAAAACGCCTACACTTGATGAATAAAAAGACAAGATTTGTAATGTGTTTAAAAGAGTTAATGAAGATAAGAAAGTGCTTCAGAAGACTCTCCAAAACTTTGAAAGGCGTCTGACATTGTGCCTTAAAAAAAATGGAAGCCATTTTGAAAATAATTTATAAAATAATTTGTTTTTTAAATAAAAATTTAAAAAAAAATTTTACATTTTTCAAAAATTGATTTTTAGCTAAACAATAATACTTTTTTAACAAAATTTAAAAACAAAAAACAAATCATACAAGGGTTGACTATCATAAAAAAAAATTTTATTTTATCAAATAACAAAAAAGTTATTAAAATTTAAAATGTGTCATGTCGTCGTGAAACACCCTGTATATAAAAAAATATATTAGAAATTATTTTATTTTAAAAAAAAAGAGAAGAAATAAATTTTTCGTTTACAAAAAATAACTTTAACAAAATAATAATATGAAATATCTTAAGTAAAACCTCCCCCCTTTGGAATAAAAAGTTGAAACCCGGTTGGAGGTAGTGGGGAGGTAGCAGCAGCAGTAGCAACAGTGGGAGCAGCAGCAGCATCAGCAACGGAAACACTTAGATTAAATGGTAGAGGTTGATTTTATTGAGCTTCTTCACTTGAAAAATTATCTAAAAAAAGACAAAAATTTAATTAATTATAGAGAAATGAACTCACCACAAAAGAAAGATCAGAATATTTCTCTTTGTTTATAAAGAAGGAAAATTTAAAACAGAGATAGTATGATGCTGATGACTTGAAGAATAAAGAAAAATATCAGCTGCTTATTTAGAAAAAGGAATTTGTTTTGGATACTCATAATTAATTTAAAGAGATCTGGAAATAAAAGAAAAATTAAATATAAATAATACAGAAAAAAAATAATAAATTTTAAAAAGTTAAATATAAACAAAAACGTGAAAAAAAGAAGAGAGAAAAATATATATACGAGGTGTGGCTATAAAATAACGAGACTGATGCTGCAAAACATTTTATTTTGAATTTATACATTTCTAGTTATTATCACCTTCAATATACACCCCTTCTCCATCCCTACAACGCTCCTTGTGAATTTTCCATTGTTCGAAACAGTGCTGGAACTCTTCTTTTTTGAGCTCCTTCATGACGCTTGCCGCTTTTTCTTTCACAGCTTTAACAGACTGAAATCTTGTTTCTTTTAATGCAAACTTAACCTTGGAAAACAGATAAAAGTCGCATAGTGCAAGGTCAGGTGAATAAGACAAATGGTCTAACACTGGGACGTTGTACTTGGCTAGAAACGTCTTGACAGACAATGCAGAATGGGCCGGTGCATTGTCTTTGATGGAGAACCCATTACTTTTTCTTTCACATTTTAGGTCTTTTTTTTCTTATTCTTTTACAGAGTTGAGCAAGAACGTCAAGGTAGTAGTGTTGATTAATAGTTTTACCTTCTAGAACCCAGTGAAGATACACAATTTTATGAATATCGAAAAAAACAATCATCATCGCTTTGAATCTTGATTTGCTCATTTGAGCTTTTTTAGCTTTTGGTAAAGATGGGCCTTTTCGGTGCATAGATTGGCGCTTAGTTTCAGAATCATAAGTGAAAAACCAAGATTTGTCACATGTTTTCACTCTTAGCAAGAAGTTCGGGTAATTTTCAATAGCATTCAAAGTGTTAGTACAAATTTTTGCGAGCTTCTTTTTGTTCTATTGTGAAAATTTTAGACACCATTTTTGAACACACTTTTTGTATGTTAAAATTGCTATGTAAAATTTGTCTTACGCATTCTTTGTCAATTCCTACAGTTTTAGCAATCAACGAATAGTTAACCAATGGTCAGATCGAATCAGATTACCTACTTTTTCAATATTTTCATTTGTTTTTGACGTGGAAGGACGACCCAGGCGTGAATCATCTTCAACGTCTTCATTGCCATCTTAGAAACGCTTAAACCACTAAAAAACTCGCGCACGTGGTAAATATTCATTACCATACACTTCTTTCAATAAAAGATAAAATTCAATAGCGCTTTTTTCAAGTTTTATGTGAATTTTCACGACGATTCGTTGCTTTATAATTACACTTATCATTTTTGTGGCAAAACAAAAGAACAGCTCTTATGCAAACGAAGGCCACGGTCGGACTAATTTGTTTATAGACACGGGAAACACCTCATTCGAAAGAGAAGGCTTCAGGCTACAAAATTACCAGTTGTTCTCGTTTGGCGCATGCGTACTTCTTCTGTGGAAACATCAGTCTTGTTATTTTATAGCCACACCTTGTATATACACATACAGTGAAATCATTTAAAAAACATGCGTTTTTACGCATAGTGAATACGACTTACGTTTCACTACGCATAAAAAAGATGCGTTTTTGCACAACATTTTTTATGTGTTTTTACACACAAAAATTAATGACTTTTTGCAACTTTATCAAAAATAAAAGAAACATCAAGAAAACAACAACAATGAAATATAAATAAGAAAATGAAAGTTTATTTTTAAGTATTGAAATTTAATCTTTATTGTTTAATAATTTTCTTTTGATTTTTAAATAAAATTTTATTTTTAAAGATTGTTTTTATTAAAAAAAAATAAACTACTTGATTTTTTCTTTGTAAATTGAAATTTTGATTGAAAAACTAATATTATTTAATAAATATTTTTTATACACTTTTGTTATTCTTTAAACGAAAAAATCTAATCTCTTAATATGTATAAAACTTTGAAACTAAAACACATGTGATAATTTATAAAAGATACAAATATGTACATTACAATAATAAGATAAAAAGTATAGAATAAAAAAGAAAATATTTTATTGTATCTCGAAACATAAAAAGAAGTATATAGAAAATTAAAACAATACAATAGTTTATAAACCTTTTATATAAGTAAAAAAATTGGCTTTAATCACTTTATAAGATAAATCATCAAAAAAAATTTTTTAAATCTTTATTTAAGTATTAAAATATTTACAGATTTGCTCCTATTTTTATATGATTATTATTTAAAATGGATTCTACAATTAGCAAAAATTTAAATTCAGATATTGTAAGTAAAAAAAAACTTTTTATTATTTTAAAAAAATTTAGAAAGAAATAACTCCTCCAATACCAAAAAAAAAATTTAGAAAAGATGATCTTGATAACAATAATACAAAAGAGGTTGAAAATGTCTTCAATGAAAATGAAGTTTCATTAGATAATGATGAAAAAAATAAAATATCCATTCAAAAAGTTAATAAAACTATTAACAACAATAAATGTGAAAAATACGATACTGTTTTATTAGAAACATTTAATGATGTTCAAAGTTATTTGATAAGACGAAATGGTCGTTATGAAATGTTTTTTAAAGAAAAAAAATATCAATTTTTATTCTCTGAAATGGATAAAGATACAGAAAAAAAAACTAAAAAGTAAGCTTAATAAATAAAATATTTTGTCATATAATAATCCATAAAACCCATACAACATGAATAATTTATTAATGCATTTTTGTAGATATGTATATGAAGTTTGTAAATTATCTTACAAAAAATTAGATGATGCAGACATTTCTAATTATGGGTTTTCATCTTATTTAATTAATTATGCTTCAAAAAAAATGTTAATTAATATCCCATTAGATGCTAGAAATCTTCAAGCTACTGGTACAAAATATGTGTCATCTTATGAAAATGATAAAAATAACAAAAAAAAATTAAATGAACCATTAAGTTTAAAGTTAAGTGATTTGTCAGAAGATGAAATGCTTAAGTTTTTAAAAGATCCTTACGCTTTGTTAGAGGAAGAAAATGTATTTGAAAATTTAAGTGAAAAGTTAAGCAATATTTTTTTAAAGATAAAAAATGATAAATCAAGTAATTTATCTGCTTTAAGCATTTTGGAAGAGAAACTTTCAAGTCAAAGAATTAAAATAGATATTTTTAATTGTCCAAATGATGTTTTTCCACGTTTTGCTAAAAACGACAATTCTATTACATTGTTTTTGACTAATTCAATATCATATACATGTGTTAATGAGTTTCAAGCTATTTTATATTTAATTTCATGTAGATTGATGTTTAAAAATGATATAGAAGATCATGATAGTATTAAAAGAATAATGGATTTCTTTTTTTATTCTTTGGGCATTAAAAGTGAACTAGTCTTAAGAACAAGAAGATGTAAATACTCAACTCAATCTATTGCCTTATCTATGAAAATGATGTTGTAATTAAATTATTAATTTATATTTTTTTTTATTTTATTAAACTTTATTATATTATTTATAATAATAAACCATATTTTTATTAATAAAAAAACAGTTATCTTCTTGATCGAAATTTCTACATAGGTACTTTTTATCGTTAAAAAAACTACTTTAACAATAACAAAAGACACATTAATTTAAACTAACTAACACTTAAAGAATTTATTGCTAATAACATGAAATAAAAAATAGTAATATAAAAGGCTATGATTGTGATATCTCAAAACGAAACTTTAAATTCTTTTTAACATTGTTATTAAATTATAAAAAAAATAAAAGCTATACATTACTTATTAAATTGGTTACTATTTACGTTTTTGTCTTCTATATAATTTTTTTTTTTTTATAGAATGAATAATTTTTCTGATTTACCTGAAAATACTACTGTTTTCAAATGTTTGGATACAAAATGTCCATTTTCTGAAACTTTAAATAAGCTATTAGCTCATATAAATATTGAGCACAATAACATTTATCATAGTACTCAAAATATTAATAAATGTTTAAATTGTAATTCAAAAAAATTGTTCAATAGAATAACTTTTACAGAACATGCAGTAAAAAAACATAAACAAAAATCTGATGTCAAAAATATTGAAAAATATAAAAAAATGACTTTATCCTCTTTATCTAATTATCAAACAATAGATAATAATTTAATGGAAGTCGATGAAATAGTTACTGATAATGACTATCTACCTAGTTCATTTGATGTTCTTCAAAAAATTAAAGAAATTTCATATCCTTTTTTAATAAGTATGTTTTAAATTTTTTAACTTTTTTTTATTAGAAATATCCTAGAGCACTTTTTTACAAATGAAATGATTAATGATTTCAATATAGTTTTTTCTAAAACTTTAAACTATTTAAACAACTTAATTCCTGAGAGTGAAGAAAATAAACACATTAAAAATGTTGTTTCTCAAACAACTTTGTCATTTGATATTTTAAAAATGACTGGCCCAAATTTACTTATAAAAGAAATACCGTTAGGTTCAATTAAAAAAAAATTAAGTAATAAATTTATTGAGAGAAATTTATTTATAACAGATATTAAACATGATTTAACAAATTTTTTGAATAATAAACATATTAAATCAATGCTAAGATTTAATCCAAGAAATAACTTATTTGATGACATAATCACAAGTCCGTTAGATGGAACAAGATATTTAGATACTTAATAATCAGTTGGACCTTTTGTTGCTGTTGAATTGTATTTTGATGACTTTTCACCAAATATAAATAAAGGAGGACACCGTTATAATCATCAAATGACAGTGCTCTATTATCGTATAGCAAATTTGGGGCATGTAAAATCCGGAAAGTAAAAAAAATTAGATTTTTTAAGATAGCTGAAGCTAAAATGGCAAAAGAAACAAATTATACTAATTTAATTGAAACAATTATTAAAACTTTTAATAGTATAAATGTTAATTTGGGAGATAAGAATTATTCAGTAAGAGTATTGAATATTTTAGGAGATAATTATGGACTTAATTCTGTTTATTTACTATGTAGAAGTTTTGCAAGAAATTTAAGTAATCAATGTAGAGGATGTGTTTTAAAAACAGATGATTGGCAAAACTTAGATCTTTAAAATCATTTTTTTAAGAAAAAGAAAGAAAATTATCTAGTAATGAAATATTAAATCAGTATATTTGTTTATTTAATTGTTTCCGTGATCTAAATGAAGTAGTTCTACAAGATATTGCTGGGAAAGTATCTAGCGTTATTCTTTATGATAATAGCATTATATCATATCAAAATTTAGAAAAAATATTGTTTTCTATATCAAATAAGTTAAGCACTGGCTTTAAACTTAACTCAGTACTAAGAACTGGTATGCTAAAAAGTTTTTCTAATTCTCAAGTTTATCCTAAATTGTGTCTAAATGGTGGGCAATTTGCTATACTTTTGAAAATCATGCCTATAGTAGTAAATACAATTATTGATAATCACATGCCAACTACTGAAAATAATATTGTTAATGTAAGATTACTATTAGAAGCATCTTTAAATATTTTATCATTTTCAAATGTAAAATATAGAAATAATCAAGATGTTAAATATTTTAAGGAACAATTAAGTAATTTTGCAAGACTGCATAAAATTGTATTTGAATCAAAGCCTTTCAAAATAAAAATGCATAACTTAATTCACTATGAACATTTTTGTAATGAAATGGGACTTGTATCATTTGGAAGTACAATACGTTTTGAATCAATGAATTTATTTTCAAAAAAAATTGTAACGCCTCCAAAGAAACATTATAAAAGAAGTTATTTTATATTTTAATCAGCAGTCTTTCACTTATATATATTTTTTGTATTTTATAATATTGTTATGTAAAATTATAATAAAATTTCTATCTAACTTTGTTTACAAAATATTGAATTAAAATATTGAATTAAAATACTCAATTTTTTTGCAGTAAGGTGAACAAAGATATAAATATAATATAAAAAGGCTATTCGTTAACTCTCACCACATCCCTACTTAAATAAAACTCAATTCAACTCACTTACTCAACTGAACTCAAACTCAACTCATTCAGTGATTTCGACATAGAAAAAAACATTTAAAAAAACATTGTCAATAATACAAAATAATACATTAATTTTTTTCTATACATTAATTTTTTTCTATACATTAATTTTTTTCTATACATTAATTTTTTTCTATTAACATTGAAAAAATATTGAATTACATTAAGTGATTTTGACATAGAAAAAAACATATAAAAAGATATTAATTTAAAATACGAAACTTTTTTGCATTAAGATGAAGACAGATATGAATATAACAGATATGAATATAATATAAAAAGGCTATTCGTTAACTCTCACCCAATCCCTAGTTAAAATAACTCACTCACTCACTTCAACTCAATTCAATTCAATTCAACTCAACTCACTTACTCAACTCAACTCAATTCAATTCAACTCAACTCACTCAATCATTTTCGACATAGAAAAAAACATTTAAAAAGATATGAATTTTTTTGTATTAGAAGAAAAAGATTGAAAACGATCAAGGAATCCTTAGAAGAATTATTTTAGAAGAATTATTTTAGAAGAATTAGTGATTTGGACATAGAAAAAAACATTTAAAATAATAGATTAATTTTTTTGTATTAAAGAAAATAATTAAAATAATTATAAATTGAATTGAATTATATTGAATAAAATTAAATTTTTTTTGCAGTAAAATATTGAATTCATTTGAAATATTGAATTTTTTTATTGAATTAAATGAAGACAGATATGAATATAATATAAAAAACATTGAAAAAAACATTGAGAAATCCCCAAACAATTATTTTAGAAGAATTATTTTAGAAGAATTTTACTGAACTCAACTGACTTACTGAATTCAACTGAAAAACATTGAAAAAAACATTTAAAATAATACATTAATTTTTTTTGCAGTAAAATATTCAATTGAATTAAAATATTCAATTAAAATATTCAATTTTTTCGACTGCACAAAGGTATGAGCATAATTTAAAAGGCTAATGATTGACTTTCACCCAAATCCCTATCCTTACAGAAACACATCTGGATTCTGACATAACTGGATTCTGACATAGCATTAATACATTAATTTTTTTACATTAATTTTTTTCTATACATTATTTTTTGTATTAAGGTGCACAAAGATATTAACATAATTTAAAAATGCCAATAATTAACTCTCACCCAAATCCCTATTTAAATAGAAACACATCACATCCCTACTTAAATAAAACGATTCTGACATAACTGGATTCTGACATAAAACTGAACTGGATTCTGACATAGCATTAATACATGAATTTTTTTACATTAATTTTTTTACATTAATTATATTGAATTTTTTTCTATACATTAATACATGATTTTTGTATTAAGGTTAAAAGAAAGATATGAAGATAATTTAAAAAGGGTAATAATTGATTGTGAATTGAACTTCAATTCTGACATAGCATTAATAGATTAATTATTTTAGAAGAATTATTTTAGAAGAATTCTGACTTACGAAAAACATTGAAAAAAACATTTAAAATAATACATTAATTTTTTTTGCAGTAAAATATTCAATTGAATTAAAATATTCAATTTTTTTGCAGTTTGCGTGAACAAAGATGTGAATATAATATAAAAAGGCTATTCGTTAACTCTCACCCAACGACAATAAGAATTTAACTGAATAGAAGAATTTTACTGAATTCAACTGAATTGAATTGAAGTGAACTGATTGAGTGATTATTTTTATATAAAATAAAATTTTCTCTTGCGTCTACGTGTTATTACCCAGTTTTAAAATTTAAAACTGAAGCCTGCCAACAAACATTGATAAGGTCAGGCAAATTCAATTGTTTGATGAGAATGTTTATTTTAGACAACAATTTGAAGGAAAATTAAAATATAAGAAAGAGTTAGAGTCAAAGCTTGAGAGACTTCAAAATTTAAAGAAAGAGTCGGAAGGTAGTAAACGTAAAAATATAAACGTAGATTTAGTGAATTTAGTGCTACATACATGGAGCTAAGTACTTCTATTGATGAGATAAATAAGAGCCTAAATCAATCAAATGAATAATTATATTAGTTTTAAAGTATTAGAGAAAAATTTTTGTTTATATTTACAGAGCATTCAAAAAGCCACAAATAGTATTTAAACTCTAATAACTTTTTTTTTTTACTTTCAATAAACAAAAGCCTATCAATTACATAAAATAAGAAATTAGAATAAATAAATAAATAATGATAATTTCTTCTATTGTAAAATATTATAAAATTGTGTAAAAATTGATAATAAAATATTTTTTTCTTAAATAAGATTATCAAATTCTTAATATTGTATTAAGCGGCGCCAATAACCTCTTAAATTTACTGAACAAAAGAAATCTACAACCTTATATGTACAAATATTTGAAGGAATTTGGAAAAGGTTTGCCGGACGAAACTTCAAGGAAAAAAGTTTGAAGTCTTTAAGGATACTGTTACAAGTTTAATAGAAAAGAATCTCAAGGCGATAACGTTCATTGATAAAAAGAGTGGAAGTTTTTGTCAATTGTTTTTGAAAAATCAGGATTCGGATTTTAAAAAAAATTTGTTATTAATAATCTTGAAGAATTTTTGATAGAATTGTGGAAAGAGAAGATCATGAATAACTTCAATTATGGAAGTTTGAATATTATTGAAGATTTTAAAGAAGAAGATTTCCACAGTTTCCTAAAGAGAGTTGATGTTGCCGTTACTTTAATATTAATGAATAATAAGTTAAATCAAAAAATTAAGGCAAAATTACTTGTGACTAAGTTGAATGAGGCTGTGATTTCTCGGTTATCTTTTATGTCAGATGTTGATTTTGATAATTATAGTTGCCTTGCTGAGACTTTAAATTATTTATATTGTAAAAGAAATATGAATAATGTTTCTTTAAAAATTAAGTTGGCTTCTTTGCTCAGAAATGACTAAAGAAATGTTAAAGAATTTGGCAATGAAATTTTTAAAGTCGTTGAGTTGTTGTATTCTGATATAAAATATGATGAGAGATGCAAGATGATTACTGGTGAACTTTGTATCAAGTTTGGTTCTAGTTATCTTACGGCTTGTGAAAATAATGTTAAGTGGAATTCCCAAGAAGTGTTAGAAATGATAGTTGCCAGAGAGAAACGAAATAAAAATGGTAGAACATTGTATAAGACAAGATATGGTGAAGATAAAGAATTTAGAAACAACGTCAAGAAATGTTGAAAGTGTGGATCAGAAGGTCACACTAAAAGAGATTATAAGAAAGTAATGAATCAAATAGCCAGTGTGTCCAAACAGTCACATAATAAGATATATATTCAGGCTATGCTTATGGGAGAAAAGAAAATTTGTTTTGTTGACAATGGTCCAGATACACAGAAAAATTAATCGTGACATTTTGTCTTTTTTCTTTAGAGTAATAAAAATTTATTGGTGTGGGCTAAAATGTAACAATTAGTATATGAAAAATATAAAATGACATAAAAGCATAAATTAGATATATTTATATATAAAATTTTGGTGATTTGTCACTTTAGTGACGCCAACAGAATTCCTGCGTTTGCAGGACATTTTAAAAAAAAATAATTTTAGAAAATATGTCTTGCTATCTATATTTTTATTAATTTTTTTTTTATCTTAAAAATATTTTTTCCGTGACATTGAACACAGGAGATTTTTTTGCAAGAAAAAAACGTACGGAAAAACAAGTGTTATAATTCATACATGTTGTCACGGAGTGCAACGTCACGATTAATTTTTCTGTGTAGTTTAATAATTGATTATGATTCTTATTTACTTATAGAAAAGTGGGGTGTAAAAATGGAATTGTGTGATTCTGTTGTACATTAGGGCAAAGTTTCTGATTTAAATAGCATAGAAATTGTAGGAGCTGTTGAATTATGTTTGAGATTCAATGTTGCTGGAACATTATTCAAATTTAAATTCAATGTGGTAAGAGATTCAGAGGCAATGAATTCTTTGAAATGTAATATGATTATCGGTGGTGATAAACTTGTTAATTTTCGAGTTTTTACAAAATAATAAGAAGAGTATTATATACTTTGATGGTGAAATAAAAAAACTTTTAAAATATGACTGTTCTGATAATTTGATGAATGTTTCTATGGAAACAGATATTGAGACTAACAATGTTATATTGAATGTACAGGGTGTATAAAAATAAACCCGTCAATTTTTTAAACTTTAATAACTTTTTAATACTTAATATTTTTTTATGAATTTTTTTCATCTTACAGAGAATTATGTATAGAATTATATAAACAATACTAAAGATTTTTTTAATGTAAACAATTAATAAAAAATGAAACATTTAAAATTTTTTTAAAAATATTTTTAAAAATACATTTTTTAAACTATTAAAATGTTTCTGATTTTTATCTTTTGGTAGTTTAAAAGTAATTTTTTTTTGTAAAAAATGACTTTATTTGAAAAATTTTTAAGAGAATATTTTAACGTAAAAATCGTTGAATTTACTAATTTTTAAATTATTATTTTTGATATTATTTCTTCTACTGTTTCCAACTACGTGAAAAAAAATATGACGTTATTGTTTATACTTAATGTAATAAAATTTAAAAATAAAGATATTTATATTAAAAAAATTAATATAAATATTATAATTTAGCTGTATAATTAATTTAATTTTAAGTATTTTTTAAGAACATTCTTGTAATATATTATACTTTAAACAATTCTCTAAAAGATAAAAAAAAATCATTAAAAAATATTAAGTAGAAAAAAAGTTATAAAAGTTATAAAAACTGCCGGGTTAATTTTTATACACATTGTATTTTGTACCTCAAATTGTTTAGAACAAATTTTTTGGCTTTTTACAATGCTGGTGAGTAATGGAGATAAGTTGTTTATTGTTTTGTTGGAGACATCGTTAATTGTTGTTTTAAAGCCATCTTGTATATCATTTTAAGCCTTATCCAACTCATTTATATTTTGTATGATCTTTTCCCTTAATTCAGAAGAATTGTTGAACTTGTTAATAAGTGATTCAATATCACTTTCCAATTCATTCTTAACATCATCCTCTAAATTTATTGAAGATAATGATTCTTTGGGTTTTATCAACTCATCAAGAACAGAAGTGTTGATTGATGGAATGGTAACATTAGCTTGTTTTATCCATTGTAACGTAACGCAAAAAAATATAAAAATGAAAAATATTTTGAAATATTGTAGTATTGTATTATAAAAAAAATGATTTAAAAAGATATGAAATAATAAATCTTAATAGGAAAAAAAAATGCTAATAGAAAAAAAAATACTAATAAAAAAGTGTTAATTTTCAATGAAAAGAAAAAATCTCAATAGATAGAAAAGTAACACACAGAAAAAAACAATCATTTTCTGTCCTGTCATTTTTAATATTCAAAATTGAGTAAAAAGGACTACCCTAATGTATTAATGCATTTTTTAAAACTTCAATAACTTTTTTCTACTCGATATTTTTTATGACTTTTTTTATCTGATGGCGAATCACCTAAAAAATTATATTAATATTATTAAAAAATTGTTTTTCATATAAGAAAGTGAGAAAAATGAAACATTTAAAATGTTTCCAATTCTATTATATTTACATCTCAATCTAAAAATGAAAAGATAATTTTTTTAATTAAGAAAAAATTTGTTAATTTATTCCTTGGACGAAAAATGCTCCTCGGATGAAAAATGCGCTCGTAGGACGGAAAATGTTCGTTTTTCTTCTGTGTGAAAGGTATTGGAGTTCATCACAGCTTGCTTATGAGATTTATTAAAGAACTTGTTGAAAAGCTTTTTTAAATTGAAAGAATAAAAGTTGTTTTTTCAATTACTGACGTTACAGACAGGAAATTATTTTTAAATTTTTTGAAAAATATATCAGAAAATTTAAAAAGTCAGATGAAAATTACTTATCAGACTACACTTTTCTATGCTGATAAAAGTAGTTTATTTTATTTTAGGAAAACTGTTAAAATGTCTTTTAAAAATTTTTGGAAATCAACATTGGAAATTTAACTGCTATGGTTAGAAATTTAATAAAGTTCTAAACTAATAAAAGATTTTTACAAAATGGAAAATTATAATCAAAGGACATATTACGTTATCTGCAAGATTTAATCAAAATTGTCTTATTATTGCTAAAAAATTTTCGGATGGTATTTTGAGACATTTAAATCACAGTGAAATTATTGAAATATTTACAATGTTTTTAAAAAGCGATAAAATCGGCAATGAAGATAATGATAAAATTAAACCAAGATATTAATCCTTGGTAGAACGATACTGCAGAAAAATGTACAAAAAGAAAATTAAATACAATATTATTGATAAAAATAAACCATATAAGTCACCTCTTGTAAATGAGTATATAATCGCTATATGTTAAATATGCAATGGAGCACCAATTTATAAAGTTGCTTTTACAAACTTTATGCACAGTAAAAGTCTTGTTAAGAAAATTAAAAAACTAAAAAATTTATTCGAAAATATTTCATGTGTTTATTATTTAGATCAAATCCAACAAAAAAAAATTTGAAACGGCTGCAATAAAATTAAAAAATATTGAAAAAATGATATTTCAATGATTGAATTATAAAAAATGTTTAATAATTTTTAAATATTAATAAATTTCTGTATGTTTAACTAATTTTTTCTTGTAAAATGCCAAATTAATTGCTTTACTTTTAAAAGTTTTATTGTTAAATTATTATTTTTTTTTTTAAATTAAAACGTGTTAATAAGATAATTTTGAAAAAACGACAAAAAAGTTACTTGAACTACACACAAACCTAAAAACGATATAATGTGATTTTAATGCGTTAAGGTTGCATTGGCGTATGTAGCGGTATTTAGATTTTAATATAAAGGAAATACAAAAAACGACACAACAAATAGGTTTATAAAAGGATTTATTAGGAGAAATTTTAAAATAACAGAATAAACATATAATGCTAATGTCATATTTTGTATTTATAAGTCTTACCAATGGCAATGCGTTTACCTTGGGCAAATACCTGTTGTGAGAAGGCGCTAAAATGTACTGGTGATCACTCTTCGACGAGTTAGGAAAAGAGATAAAAGTAATGTTAAAATAAATAAAAATTATAACCATATAAAATCGCATCCTTTTATATGATTTAACTCTTTTTAGGTAGCTTATTTAATGGCGGCGTTCCGTCCGGCATTACAAATGTATTTTAAAAAAAACACATTGTACAGCAAAATAAAATATTAGTTTCCTTTGGCGTTTATTATTAAATTGATACAATAACTTAATAAAACCTTTATTTGAACGATACACTTAATTACAAATATAATAATAATAAAATAATAAGACCTACCATCTTTCCAGAGATATTACAATCGAAACTTAAAACAATATTTAGAAATTTAACTCAACCCTATAGTTATATTATTAATATTATACAATGTAAAAAGAAAAGAAATATATAAAAGATAATAATATATATAAAACAAAACCATGCTTTATATATACTAAAAAATATGATGATTAGCATTTTTCATCATTTTATTTCACTGTACCCTGTTTTGTATGTAGATTTATTTTTTAAAAAAATATAAATTCCACATTATAATAATTTGGTTTTTATAAGATAAAAAATTTTATAAATAATTTTAAATTTTACATTTTGTTTATTAAGATAATTATCTACAGCAATTAAAAAATACCAAGCAATTAATCAAATTATAAAATTAATAATGTTTTTTTAAATAAATATTTTTTTTAAACGTAATTAAATTATTTTAAATAATTTTTTTCCTATGTCAAAATTATTTTTTCTATATTTCACTTTTTATAATTATAAAAATTTACAGCTAAAATATTGAGTTTTAAATAAATTTAAACATGAAATTTTTTTTAATAATTAAATATTTTTTAGGAAAGTGAAGTAAATAAAATAAAATAATTTTATTATATGAGAGTCAGCATGAAAAAAACACAAAAGACTTAATTTATCAATTATCATAACAGTTGGATTGAGAGTTCTTTTAGATCATTCGGGGTCCCTGAACAAAAAAGAAACAATTTGGAGTTGTTGTTGATTTTTAAAAAAAGTTTTAAAATTGGTTTCAAATGTAGTTATAATTTTTCTTAAATTTATAACTGTAAAAGGTTTCGTGGGAAAAAAAACTTTTCTTATTTTCTTGTAGGGTAGCTTCCTGATTTGTTCACCTACGTCTTTTCCCCTAGCTAGGGAGTTGGCAACATTATGGGCGGTTACTTTATTGCCCCCATATGTACTATGCTGATTCCTGGGTACCACATGTTAGAAATTTTTTTTCAAGTTGAAAGGTAGACTGGTGTATACTTTTTAGTTGTATCTTCTGTGGCGACCCAATTTTTCAACCAGTGTTTGTTGATGGCATTGACGCAATAACTATTATCAGAGAATATAGTACATGTTTTTATTTGAAAATATGTAATGATTTTTATGGCAGAGTGTAAGACTTCTAATTCTAGTCTCGGAGCATTAGAAATTCGTTTGAGAAAGTTTTGTACACTTAAGATAATATCATGTTCTTCTAATACACCATATAAGCCAATAATGGTACCATTGTAAATAGATCCATTTATTAAAAGATAAGATGTATTATCTGGTAATTCTTTAACATAGTTATAGAATTCATCATCAGTTTGTAGTGATATTCTTTCAACATCAAAATGTATTATTTTCAAATAAGGTTGGTCTGAAAGATTGGTTATGGCTTTGCTGGAAATTTTTTTGAAGGGAGGAAGATGCATGGATAAACAAAAACCTTCAACAAGCATAAATGTATCTTCTAAGCCCTTCATAGATGCAGGATAAATAACAGAACAATCACATCCAAAGTAAACAAAATCTTTTAATACATAATGTTTATTGTTTTGTTAATCAGTTATCAATTATATACAATTACCTAACTGTGCTATAACGGTCCCTATTTCAAATTGTTTAGAACTAACACCTCTACATTTAAAATAAATTTGTTTCTTTTCAACATGTATTTATTTGGATGGAAAAAGATCATGAATTGGTTCAGGTGTGTTAGCATAGTAGAGACGAGATAGGGTGCATTAGGTTCGTAAGTTGATGTTGTTGTTGATTGAATCTAGCGTCTTTAAAAAAGGTTTGTTGAAGGATAAATCTAAAGATATACCCTTGGAAGTTTTACGTTTTAACAAGCCGACATACTTCTCTACTAAACCGTTAGTTTTTTGGGTATAGAATACAGAATTCAATATTTAAATGGGGTATTCAAAATAAATGGAGCAATTGTTAAAGAATTTATTAAAGATTCTAAAGAAAAATTGGTTCATTATCACTTACAAGAATACAATATGGGGTGGGAAAAGGGACATTCGCCTGTTTATTAGCAGTCCTTTTTTTTAAGTTTTTTTTATATTTTGCCTGGCCATAGGCTGCCCATGATCAAGAAAATTGGTATTTTATTATTCTCAAAAATTTTTGGTCAGACAAAAATTTGTAAAGAAATTAATATTATTTTAAGACTTTGTAAATATGTGTGATTTTTAAAAAAAATAAAATTAGTTAAAAAAAGTATAATTCTTTAATTTTTAAAATTTTATTAAATAATAAAAGGATATGTGTATTAGAAATTATAGTATTGTTAATAAATAACTTTCTTTATCATAGTAGTTTAATCTTAAATGCGTTCTCAAATCTTGACGTTTTATTCTAAATCGTTTATATAAATGATAGTTTGTAAATTTTTCGTTATCAAAAATTTTAACTGATTGAAGAAAACTAGTTATTGATGATTTTTTTTCCATCAGTTGGCTTAAATTGAGTGATGAATGATATACTTCAGCTTTATTAGATGTACATATATAAGCATATCTATGACAAATCATTTCTGAATGATAACTAGAATATGCATTTAATCAGTTGTGTCTAAAACACCAAACAAATTTTTTATAATTTGGAAATTTGTGAATTTAAGAAACTAAAAAAGCATAAAAACAAAATGATAAATCTTAGTTTCCAAAAACGGTAAGTTAAACAATATTGTTTTTCTTCATTAAAACAACGTCTTAATTCAATTCTATAATTTGATATTTCATGTGAATTGACAAAATTATTTCCTTTCATAGTAAGTAGCAAATCATACTGGCGTAATATTCTTGTAATAGCATATCTGTAGTACACAAACATAACTTTTTTTTTTGAATTGTAGAAACAGTTTTGATTATGTGCTCAATACGCTCATTTCTTTACCACTTATTACATTTTTGCTATAATTGAAAGAAATATTTGAATCTTTTACTCTTTTTTCACATAGAGTTTTTAAAAAAGTGAATGCTTTTAAATATACATCAATATTTTTTGATAGAGTAAGTATATAAATCAAGCAAACATCATCCCTTGTTGTTTTATCAATTGAATGTATCTCATACAGTTGATAAAATTCTTTAAGGCACAATTTAAAAGTACCATCTAATATTAATGTGTCAGTGGTAGAAAACTCATCTAACATTTTATCACTCGCAATGAAAAGAAATGTTTCATCAAGTGAATTATAGATATATTTTAATTTATTGTCATACAAACATTTACCAATATTATTAAAAATTGATTAAAAATTTCTAACTTTATATTTTTAAAAAGCTTTTATATAAACATTTCTGTTTTTCATATGAGAACTTTGAATCACTAATTCATAAAAGACATTATATTTTTCAGAACAGTCTATTGCACTTTTACTTGAAAACAAACGATAAGCATCTGATGGAAATATACATCCATTTAAAATTTGTTTGCAAATTTCGATAAAAACGTTTCTTATGCATACTGACAAAAAACTGATTCGTTCAAAACCATCATTTTAAGGTTGTTCAAAAAATTTATCAAAACCTTGTTTTAAATATTGTCTAATTTTTTTACATTCACAACATATTTTTTTTTGTTTTCTCATGATACATAAAATTATGCTCTTTGCATGTCAATAAATTATTACCAGATATAATGTAGAAACAAATATTGCTATCCTTATATATTGTATGCAAATTAAATATCCAAGAATTCCAATAAGATACAGCATTTGTTTTTATTTATGCAAAAATTTCTTTATTATTCTGCAATTGTTTCTATGCAATATAAATTTTTTTATATTGTTTAAGAAACACAGAAAAATTAATCCTGACATTGCACTCGCGACAGTATGTATGTATTATAACACCCGTTTTTCCGTACGTTTTTTTCCTGCAAAAAAAATGTCCTGTGTTCGATATTATGAGAAAAATATTTTCAAAATAAAAAAAAGGAAGTTAAGAAAAATATAAATAGCGGGACATATTTTCCAAAATTTATTTTTTTCAAAATGTCCCGCAAACGCAGGAATTCCGTTGGTGTCACTAAAGAAAAAAACAAAATGTCACGATTAATTTTTCTGTGCAGTAACGTAAAATATCTAAATTTAATAATTTATTATATAAAAAAAACAAATAAACAATATATTTGATTCTTCCATGACTGATTCATTTGGTCTTTTCCTCTATTTTTACCTGATTTATTAACAAACTTTTATTGTATTTGCCGGTTAACAGATAATAATTGATCAATGATATACCGTGAAAGTTTTATTGGTTTAGCAATCAAACTAATTAGTTTTTCTTTTTTTAGAATTTCTGTAAGAAATTCAATTGCAAAAGTTGATGGCTTTTTTTTACTTTTTATAATGAAATAATAAATATATCAAACACAAAATAAAAGCTAACCTTGTTTATTTACTTTTTTTTATATTTTATTGTTTTCCAAATTTGGCTACGAGAGGCTTCATTGAGTAGTATAATGTTTCCATCTGTTAACCGGGATATTCGGATATTTAGTGGAACCTTCGAGAGGTCCCGTAGAATTATAGTATACTTTTATGTAACTTTTATTTAGATGTTATATGATATTACAAATGTACGACTTATAAATTGGTATCCTCTAAAGTGACTAAATATTATACGAGATGTTTCCTTTTTATACTTGCATTCTGCGTCTATGATATTTTGTAGTTTTTCTCTGACATGGCATGTATTATCTTTTTATTACATATTTTTAAAAACAATTTTATATTCGGTACTTAATTCTCTAGTGACTTTAGTATCTCTAAGTAAAAATAAATTTATTGGTGCTCATATAAAGAAATTATAAAAAGACAAATATATATAGTTATAAAATTAATCCCATTGATTGATTGTTTGTCACTCACTCTTCCTTGAAAAATGGCTTCACCTGGGACACATGTACCTTCCTTGGTCTTCCCTTAACATTTTCTTGTGGCTTTAAAAACAAATGTTGATCCATCTGACAAGTAATTCTAAAAGGACCAACAAATGGTGTATCCAACTTAGAAGTTGTACTTGGATTTTTCAACAAAACTAAATCTCCAATAGAATAGCTTGGGCAATCAACCTTGGCATTTGCTAACATACCATTTTTCTCCTTTCTATTTTCCATTGAATCAGTAGAAATTCTCTTCCAAGTAGATAATGCAGATGTAGTTGAATAGAAACTGGTATGGTTATCACAATCCATAACTGGTTTGAATGAAGCAAGACGACTGTCTCTCATAAAAAAAACTGAAAATGGAGAAACTCCAGTAGTAGTATTGATAGTAGAATTATACTTCAATCCAATTTGACTTATATTATTTATAATATATTCCATCTCTGAAATTGGCGATTTCTGTGAAGTGACATATTCATTATACGTAGATTTGAGAAGTTGTTTAAGCGTTCTAAATGCTCTTTCGATAATACTATTACCAGTATGATGTTGTGTTGAAGAATACTCAACACTAATACCAAAAGAAGATAACAATGATTTTAGCGCAGTACTTCTTAATGAAGTTTGTCTATCGAAACGAATTGTATGTGGAAATCCAAACTTTGCAAATAGTTCACGTATCATTGTTTCACCTATAGCCTGAGACGATTCATTTGGAATACAAAATGGAAACCACATGCGAGATGTCAAATCCACAAAATTAAGAACACTAAGAATTTCATTTTTATAACGATATTGCCATATATCTCCAGCTAAAGCAGTAAAAGGACGAGAAGGAATGTCAACTGCTTCAAATTTTGGGTGATCTATTTTACTAGGCTTAGATATTTGACAAACACTACATTGCAATATCACTTCTCGAACTGTATTCAAGATAGCTTCAGTATCAAATCTATCCAACAATGATAAGTAAGTACGCTGCACACCTGGATGTCCAAGCTCAACATGTACCAATTGAACAGCTTCCTTATGTAAACTCTTTGGTAAAACTGGACACAATTTTTCCCCTAAATTGTTCTTAACTTTACCTAAAACAAGACCATTTAACATTACTCGATTCTCACTAATAACAATCTTTTCCAAAGATTGAGCTTCTTTAAGTTTTCTTAACCACATATCATACTTTTCTTCCACCTCCTCTTTTGAAATTGTACAAACGGCAGATACCTCATCAACATCAGAAGTTGATTCCTCCTCACCATCTGATTCTACACAAGTTCTTGATAAACTATCAGCAAGAATATTACTTGGGCCTGGAATGTATTTCCATTCTATATCTAGAATAGCCAATTCAGTAGCCCATGCGGACAACTGTGGATGGTGGTCAAGTTTTTTACTAAAATATTTCATCAATGGCAGGTTGTCCAAATGCCAAATAATACGTGTTCCTATCAGCAAATTAAGATGCCTTCTTGAAAATAAGATAACCGCCATACCTTCTAGGTACATTGCATCTCTTTTACGTTTGATATGAGTTCTTTTCTTAGACCAATAACGCAACACTCTTTTCTTACCATCCACTGTTTGTGCCAGATATCCCCCATACCCTGTAAGACATGCATCAGTATACACCTCTAATGGAAAATTCTTATCCTCAGCATATAGTAATTCTCTAGAACATAACCCTTTCTTTAACTTGTCAAAAGCATATTGGCATTTATTGCACCATGAAAAAGGAACATCCTTTTTCAACAGCCTAGTTATTGGACTTAGAAGCTTTGCAAATTCTGGTACAAATTGACAATAAAATGATACGGCACCTAACATAGCCCTTACCTCATTAACATTTGAAGGAGGCTTCAAACGTTCTATAGCTCTACTACCAGATTCTGATAAACTAAAACCCTGTTTAGATATTGTATGGCCGAGATAATTAATAGTATCACTACATAAAGTACTTTTAGTCCAACTTACTTTTAATTGAGCCTTCTTTAACATTAACAAAACTTTACGAACATTTTCTATATGGGTATTTAAAGAACCAACTGTCTTTAATATTCCATCATCATAGTACCATCTTAACCCTTCAGGAGCAAGAGAATCCAAAATCTCTTGCATCAGTTGTGGAGAAAGACGAAATCCCTGTGGTAACGTTAAGTATCTGTAAGTTTTTGAATTAAAATAGATTCCAATATCACCAACATTGTCTTTGTGAAGTCTAAATTGGTGATAAGATGATACTAGATCACAAAGCATATAAAAATCCCCCCCTACAGCATCATGAATAGCTTCATCTACTCTATGTACTGGATAATCTATATATGGCGCAGCATCATTACTTCTTCTCATATCAGTGGTTGGTCTAATTGTTCCATCTTTCTTTCTTACCGGAATGAGATTGTGTAACATTTTTGCAGACCCTTCTTCAATAGTACCTGAATCTAACATTTCTTGAATAACTGTTTCAGCTTGTTCCATCATACGTCCTGGAAAGCAAAAAGGTCTGAACGGTTTTAACTTACTATAATCAAATTTAATATACGGAATTGTTATAGTACAGTGACCTAAATCTGTTTTGTCTTTGGAAAACACACTAACCAAATCCTCATTGCCAAAACGATCTTCAATCATCTTTAAAATAGTTTCATTAGATAACTTCTTTTCAGCACTTGGTGGAATTTCAACACTGTTAATATTTATAGTATCTCTGAGATAGCGTACAGGCTGTCTCTCTAATGCAATATCAATTGACGCCGATAAAGTTTCACTAACTGGTTCCAAAAAAGGGAAAAAATGATCATTTAACACTACACCATTCTTCATAATCATAGTTGACTTTAGTTGTGAAATGAAATCCATTCCTAGTATAGTTTTATCTCTAACTACACGAGATTTTGATAAACAAAGAGGAACCCCAACACTTATATCTCCAACCATAATTGAAGAATTGCAAAAAGATTTTACCACTTCTTCTGTCCCTGTAGCTCCAAGTATCTTAAACTCACAGGATTCTTTATCAATATCTTTCATATTTTCATAATGTGCAAGCGAGATTGCAGACCCTGAATCAATTAAGCATTTAGATGTGATTCCATTGATTTTCAAGTTAACAATGGCAGGTAAAAGACTAGAAGATTTAGGAGATACAATTGAACACGTAGACTTTGGAACATCTAATTTGTTAAATGAATTCTGAGAATTACTTGAATTTTGGATAGTATAGTCTTTCTTTGGTAAACCTGATAAGAAACGACGACACTGTGCCTTCTTATGACCCGGAAAGTTGCAATGGTGACACCTCAAAGGTTCTCCTTTACTACCATTAAAAGAATCTACCCGATTGATTGACTTTTTCTGAAATTGTTGTCTTCTATTACCCTGAGATTCAACAAATAATTGATTATGAAATTCTAAATCGACATAAAGATCTTTAAGTGACTTATAAAACCCAAGACGATCCATAAGACGACGTTGAACATGCCCTGAAAGTTTAGTTACTAAACCTTGACTCACAACATTAAGACGTGACGATGAAGTACGATTAAGAGTAGTTTCCCATATCAAATCCCCCATCATTTTTAGTGAATTACCAAAATTAGCAATTGAGTAGTCTATGCGAGCCATAGACAATTTCATAACAGCCGTTTCAATTGACACTTTCCCATCAAATCGTTCAAGCAAGGCTTCCTTGGCTGTTGCATAAGTCTTAGCACCAGCCTCATTGATAACATTTCGACCCTCAGTCCCAACCTTTAATTGTAAGATAATTAACCTCCCTTGATCATGTTCTTCTTTAGTAAGATTATCTAACCTAAAACGAAGTTCAAGTGACTCAATCCACGCAGCTATACTGCCAGATCCTTCCTCATTGAACGTCTCTTGATTCTCCCAATTAGCTGGCATTGTACTTTTCAAGTAAGTATCCTTGATAATTGATTCAATAATTTTGATACTTTTAGTATCACTCAAAGTTGAAGCAGTTCCTTGAGGTAATTTTAGAAATATTTCCTCAACAGCTGTTGGATCAGTAGGCAAACAATTCACCTCCAATAAAGTAACAATTCTAGTTCTAATAATTCCTCTCTGAATTATATCCTCCACGGTGACTATTTAAAACCACGAAAATTGATGACAATGTAAGAAAAATTTGATGACTATTTGTAACCACAGATGAAAAGTGATTACCCCAAGAAAAAATTGAAATGCAAGAATAACAAGTGGATTCTCCGGCAGAGTTTCCACGAAGCACCAGTCCCCTAAGTAGCGTAAACCAAGACAAAAGAAAGTAGCTCCCCAAGCTAAAGATTCAAGACTATTCCAGTAAAAATAGTTCTTGCGAATATTAGCTTCGTTAGTAATGCGTTGTTAGTCGTAGCAAAAGAAAGAAAAAAAACACCTATAGTCACCGAGTAAAAATAAATTTATTGGTGCTCATATAAAGAAATTATAAAAAGACAAATATATATAGTTATAAAATTAATCCCATTGATTGATTGTTTGTCACTTCTAATTGTTTTATTTTTTAATCTTTCAAGTTGTTCCATTATAACTTTTTGATTTGATAAAATTAATTTTTGATTATCCAAAATAGTCTGTAATTGGTTATTACCTAAAATTTCAATTATAAAAATTTTAAGTATTTAATAAAAAAAAACTTACTTTTACTAAGCGATAAATAGTTAATAGACATTGATTTATTTTTATTTTTTTGTTCTATCTCTACTTTTTCATCATTATTTTCATTATTACTTTCATAATCTTTATTTTTTGTTACACCAGTAAGTTTTTAGTATAGCCTTTAATATCTGCTTTAAAATTTTCATAGCTACTTAACATAATATTTTCTTTATTAAAATTATTGGTCAAAATGTTACATTCTTCTTCTATAAATGTGTCTTTCATTAGTTTTTGTTGTACTAAAAATTTGTTATAGAATATTAAATAAAACTTATGATTAAATTCATGACGAGGTGGATTATTTACTCTTGATTCTTAATGCAATTTTGAACGGTCTTTTTCTCTTTTTAACGAAATACACTTAAAACTGTTTTTGTGCGATTTTTTTTGTACAATTTTTTTGTGCTATTTTTTTTGTGCGGTATATGAAAATTTTAATCAAATTGGAATATAAATTAAATTCTATAATTGTATAATTCAAGTCCGCTAAATAAAGTAATTAATTAAAAAAAATATTACGTGTGTTTTAATTTTTAAATCTAATATTAAACTAGATTTTAAAAAGTTTGGCGAGATTCCAAGTAGCTACCAAGTCTTGTGTCTTGTTTTTGTTTAAAAAAAGAATTCCTAGTTATTTCGTAAAGTTTTGAGTTGTTTTCTACATGAGACTTTTTTAATGCGTTTTTTTTTATAAGGATTCTATCCACCGCACAAAAACAGGTTTGAGTGTATTAGCACATTACCTAGGTTGCAAGTATGATTCTTTAATATAGGATAATAGATGAAGGACGCCAATTGATAATGCTATTTACCAATTAGACAAAATAGGAATAAAATCTAACTTTAGTAGAAAAAATAAAAACAACCATCAATGACAATCTAGATTGTAACATTAATGTAATTAAGGAACTAATTACAAATATAAAGCGAGAAAACGTCTTGAAAGATACGGAATGTAATGATAATGTACCACCCCAAAAAAAAAAGATAATATTAAGATACCACTAAAACCAAGAAGATTAGTTGCTAATTTGTTCAGTGGGTCAGCATTTAAACCAGCTTACCCAACATATTCTTATCAAAATTACACCATGGCACAACGAATGTAAGTAACTCAAAATACCTTGAAATAATGAATAGGTGCAAACTAAGTAAATTCTCTTATTCATTCTTAGCAAGAAACAATAACACTAATTTAGAATACATTAATATGTCATGCAGACAAAAGGCAATTGTTCTACGAAAATAAAGAATGTAGAATAAAATGGGAAAATAGAGAAAGACTAGAACATGCACTTACAAGTTGTATACATAAAGACACATTGAAAGAGTACATAATGTTAATATACTTAGAATAAACACAGTAAAGTATGGTAAAATACTTACGAGTATCCTTTCAGTAAATTTATACATAGACTGGGTCTGGAGGAAAATTTAAGTAAAATTTCACAAATCCGATTTAGTATATATTTATTTCGAAAGACACAAAAAAACTTTTACAAATGTAAGACGTTTCAATAGTTAACATAGAGAATATTTTTGCACAAGAAAAATAGAAATATTTTAAATACTCCAGTATTTCTAACATAGAATATAATGACAACTAAGAATTAACAAGGTATAATTTAGCGGACTATTTACAAAATAAGTACAATATGTAACGCCTTATAAATAAAAATATAAATAATAATAATTTTTAATATTTTTGTTAGAGATTTTTGATTTAATTATTATACATAAATGAATAATATTCAAGTATAGTCACCTTTTTGTTACTTTGTCATATTATTAGTTATTTTATATTAATAAATATTTAACATGAAGTCCTCCATAAAAGAAATTCTTAATTGGTACTGGACTAATGAATTACAGTCAAAAAGAAAATAAAACAAAGAAAAAAAAAAATTATTGTTAAATAGTATTCCAGATAAATTGCTTGATGAGTATAATACAGATAATTTAGATAATATGGATTCTTCTGAATTTCTACATGTTATTTTTGAATATGTAAAAAGAAAATGGTCATTAAAACCAATAAATAAACGATTTAATATGATAGGAGATGAAATTACATTACAACCCAGAGCAAATCCATACACAAATGCTCTAAAAAAATAAAACAGTCTTCTGAACTTTTAGGTTTCGATGACACTGTAGTAAATATAGTGATTCAAAAATTTATAGGGTTGATATCAAAAGCAGTTGCGGCCAAAGATAATTTAATATAACCTAGTAATATTGAATATCAATAATGTTTAGAAAATGCTGAAAAAATTGATGAATGGCATATGAAATTTAAACAAACTGCTAGTTCAGCTACAATATTAAAAAATTCATGCAACAAAGTTAAAGAAACATCAATACCAAAAACTGAAACAAAATTAGGAACAAAAATTGAAGCTAAACAACTCGTTTTCTTATTGGCAACCTAAAAGAAGAAAAAGAATATTTTTTTTATGATACGAAAAATGATGATATTGGAGATTACATTATATTATATTCTCATGCCACACATTATTATCTTAGTAAAAAACGTTTGAAAAATTAGGAAGTAAAATTAAACAAATGTTAAATAGTAAAGATAAATATACAGTTAAGGTTGGAGATAATCAAATTATGCCAAAAACTAGTGGTTCGTTCAAATTTGAAACTTCTATTCTGTTTGATAAAGCAACCAAAATCACTGTAAAATTCTTTGTCACTGATAATTGTGATTATCACTTTTATTTGATAAGTCAGCTAAGTTAAAAAGTTTGTCTAAATTAGAAAAGGAAAAATTACAATTAATGAGTAAACAAAAACTAAAAATTTAACAGATACCATTCACTTAAAAATAAAAAATTAATTAAATGGATTAGCATATTTAACGAATGATGACAACTTTCGTAATCTACAGCTGTTCACACTATAATAGTTAAAAATAATTATAAAAAAAGCATTAAATATGTTATCCGGTATACCCGTATAATAAGTAGGACCTTTAAGAGGTCCTGTGGAATTATAGTATACTTTTATGTAACTTTTATTTAGATGTTATATAATATTACAAATGTACGACTATTAAATTGGTATCCTCTAAAGTGACTAAATATTATATGAGATGTTTCCTTTTTATACTTGCATTCTGCGTCTATGATATTTTGTAGTTTCTCTCTGATATGGCATATATTATCCACTTTTTACAAAACAAGTAAAAAAAATAAAGCATTTAAAATGTTTGCAATTTTTTACATAAATATTTGTAAAAATACAACTATTAAAATCTTTCTAATTTTTATCTTTCATTAATTTATAAGTACATTTTTTTACAAAAAAATGACTTTATTAAAAAATTCTAGGGAAAATTTTTTTTAAATTGATAATTTTTTTTAGTCCTAAAATTATTATTTTTGTTTTTTTTTTTTTTCTTAATTTCAATACCCAAAAAGTTAAGTAAGTATTTGTACGATGTGGTATTACATCAAAAAAAAATTATCGGTACATTTTTAAAAATTAGTTTAAAATATTAGGTAATGTTAAAATTAATATAAAAGAAAATTGCATACATAACACAAGATACTTTATAAAAAAATTTTTAAAAATATTTAAAAAAAAACAAAAAAGTATTTTTAACTACCTGTAAAAAATCGAGATTATATTTTAATTTACACTTAATGTAAATAAACTTAAAAATAAAGTTTTTTTTCTAAAATATTAATATAAGTATCATAATATAGTTAAACTTGAATTTTATTCAAAGTTGTTTTTTAAGAACGATCTTGTAATGTATTATCCGTTTAACAATTCTCTATCAGTTGATAAAAAATCATAAAAAGTTATAAAGTAGAAAAAAAGTTTTAAAAATAGCTTGATATATTTTGCGACACTCTTTTTTATATGTTAAAAAACGCGTTTTTCTCGTTTTTTAAAATGAATTTACTATTGATTTAACCCATTAAGAAATGAAAAAGTTAGAGATAAAATATGTGGTGCGTTACTTTTGAGACATCCTGTATAATTTAACACAGTTAGAAAAAATGAATATTAAATTAAAAAAAAATTAGAACGAAAAAATATAATATTTAAATGTTTTTGAATGGAAATGTTTCTATGTGTAAGAAAAAGTACGCTATGTTAGATAATATAATTATGAAAATTAAAATGAAATTTGATTGTTTAAATAACAACATATTAAATTCAAAGGAGCATTTTATAGGTAATGAAAATAAACTGTTTATTGAATTTGTTTTTTATTACAATATGCTTAGTTTTTCAAGAAGTTTATTCACTGTCAGATTTGTTGCTGCAACAAGTAAAATGCTATTTAAGTTTGTTGAAGATTTTACCTATATAAACTATCAAATTGATAAAAAAGTTTTTTTATGATAAAATTGTAACATCAGTTTTAAATAATTACTTCAAAAATGATATCAAGTCAAGTGAAATTATTTTTTATTAAATTTCAGTTTTAAAAAAAAAATATGAAAAATATAGAAATCACGAATTGCCTTATGTCAAAAAAATTTTACAAAGTTTTGTTTTCAATGCTCAATTAACTTTTATAGTTGTTGAGAAAAATCATAAACTATGTTTATTTAAACATCAAGTTAACTTTATAGATACAAATAAAAAAAATGTTTCTGGAACAGCTATTGATAATAAAAAAATGAAAAAGAGATTTGGCGATAGCTGTCTTTATTCAAATTCCTATATTATAGATTCCACCAAGATGCCTGTATATGTTGTTGTTTATAATGAGAAAAGTTATTTAATGAATGAAATAAAAAATTTTACAAAACTAATGTCATATGGCAACCAAACTGGGGATAAGCTAATAAGTTTACCAACCTTTGTGCATATTGATAGTAAGTATTCCAGGTGTGGTCACGTAATGATGCCGTAAAATTACAAATAAGCATCATTGTAAAATCTGTTAAGAATAATTTAAAATTTCTGTTAACAATAAAAGTCTGTTAAAAATAATTTAAAGTCTGTTAAGAAAGTGTAATAAAGTTTAATAACAGACGTGCAAAATTATAATAATAGGAGGAGTTTCCTATTAAATAAAGAACGAAGAAATTCATAATTTTTGGAATTCATCTCGGCAGTATTTCTTAAATACTGACCCCCGGACATAGTCCGAGCATACTATTTATTAGTATGATTAATATAAAATAAAATTACCGGATTGATCTAATTAATCCGAGCATACTATTTATTAGTGTGATATAAAATATTCATAAATACCGGATTAAATTCTTAATCCGAGCATGCCTCTTGAAGGTATGATAATAATGATAAGATATGTAAAGACTTAACGTTAGATGCCGATATGAACCAGGATATACCTTTCAATCTGTACATAAATCATGGATCAAAACAAAAGATGATACTGTTTTAATTAATAATTATAATTTTGATTTATGTTTATTGTTTATTTTGTTTAATTATAATAAAATAATAATAAAATCTTGTGTTATTTTTGGTTATAATTTGTTATTTCTCGGTAGTTAATTACGAGGTATGGAATCAGCTAGCTAATGTTCTTCGGGATGTTAGTAGCAGAGTCCTTTTCCGCTACAAGGACAGTACCTCGAGGCTTTCTAAAAAGATAACAAGACAAGGAATTTTAGGAGCTTTAAAACAAAATTTTATTTAATAGTAAGATAATTTTTTTTATTTTTATTTTGTAGCATCATTAAACTTATGAAACTTAAAAATATTGATATTTAAGATATTATTTCTTACATTTTATATTAAATTTTATTTTTATTGCAAAAAAAAAACTTTGCTTAAACATATGTTAAAAGAAAGATTTACTACCTTTTATGGGTAATAACATTGATTTACATAAGTTTTTTAATGTTTGTCATAATTCATACATTGTAACATACTGATAATACATCAAAAAAATAATAATATTAAAAAAAGTAGTTAATTTTTTATAAATTAAATGTTTTGTAATAGTTATTTTTACAAAAAAAATTCTCTTGTGACAATAACATTAGAAAATTTAAAAAAAATTATGCTATATATACATTAAAAATATTAAATAGACAATATTTAATAATTCATAACTTCTTTCAATGTTTAATAACAATTAATGTAATTATAGTCATTCAATAGAGAGTCATTTACTCTATCAGAATATCTATTAATCCAGTTCCAACAATAGTTAATTAATGAGTTATAATCAAAAAATTGTGAAAAATCGATAAAAATTGACAATTTTTTACTTTTTTTATTAATTAATAAAAATAATTTTAAATGATATTATATCAAAGATAGCAATTCACTCAATAAACATTTATAAGTAATAATCATAATTACAACTTGTCATATAAAAAAGTTATATACACAAATATGATAAAAACTAACCCTTTTTTTAGAAGCCTATAACTCCAGAATTAATTGGAATTTTAAAAGTATTAATATTGTCTAATTTCCGGATTTGTTGTCTATAAAATGAATTTAATATCACTAGAATCCATTTTTAAATAAAAAAGTTATTAATAAAAATTACTGCATCTACTTATGAAACATGCTGTATTTTTTTTCTTGCCCACGCAGAGACGTGAACATTTTTTATAATATTAATAATTAAATTTTTTTATAAACTAAGACTAGAGTTAAATTTTTATTGAATTAATCTAAAAGAATAAAATATAATTATATTTCAATTAAAATTAGAAATTGGCGTGTACACCATAAAACTGAAATTACATGAAATGTTTTTAGTAGTTCGTCAATAATAATATTTTTAAATTAGAAATCAATTGCATTAAAAATTTTAAATTTAAAAACTTTATTTTGAACTTAAGTAAATAGTATTTTTGTGAAGTATACGACTACGCCGGTAGATCACCAAAGTTCTAATGGTCAAGCAGAAAGATTAGTCCAAACGGTAAACTATAAATTACTTAAAATGGAATCCTCTAAAGAATCTCTTTTGAGAGATTTATTTTTGATTCAAACAATACATCAAACAACAAAGAAAGGTACTAGAAATCAATCCCCATATGAAATGGTTTTTAGATATTCTCCAAAAACAGTTTTAGACTTACAGTTCCAAAAAAGGGAGAATAGAGAAAATATAGGAAAAGAAAATGAGGATATAAAAAAATTTAAATTGGGTGATAAAGTATGGTTTAGGAAAAATATTAGAGGCAAGTGGTCTAGTTGAGATATTATAGGATGCCATGGATCAAGAGTATATACAATTAAACCTGATGAAAATAGTGCATATAAAACGAACATTAAACTGCATGGACATTGTATAAAAGAAAAAAAGGAGTCATCATTTGGGAGATCTGAGGGGGCATGTTAGAGAGAAGATACCCAAAATGATGACTTAAAAAGAATATATATAAGGAGCATGTGAGACAATTGTTTTGTCCATATTCTTTTAGCTTTAAAAATTAATCTTTTACCTTGTCACATTGTACCTATCTATTCCTTCTCTAAATAAAAGTTTTTTTTTTATCTTATTTCGTTGTGTGTGAAACTGTGGAGATAGGGATGCCTAAGAAGCGTAAGAGTGAAGAATCATTAGAGCAGAGTCATGAGATGGCTCTGTTGAAAACTTTTAACAATTTTAGACATTTAAGTAAAATTAGATATTTAAACAAAAAAACTATTAAAAGTGTGCAGTATAATTAGTATTATTACCGTAATTTGCCTTTTTTTATGATAATATTTTTTTCTTATGAATTTTTTCTTATGAAAAATATTAACAAAAAAAAAAGAAAAATTATATAATAGCACCAACTACAGTGCATAACTAAATAATTAAAGGAATCCACCCACCACCTTCCTCAGTCGCTTTCTCTATCATTTTTATAAATTTAGGATTATCATCTGAAAATTTATAATTATAAAAAATTAAAAAATGTACACATTATTCCAATTTTTTCTTAAAAGACGTTTCACTACTTGACCAGACATTTTTTTTAAATTTTGTATTTAAATTGAAAGGATAAATGAGTTTTTATGGAACAAATACAAGAACGTACAAAATGTGTTTTTAAAAAAAAATTAATTATAATAAGAAAATAATGAATACAAATATCTTATAATTTTATTAATTAAACTTACTTATTGACTCTTCACACCCAATGCCGAAGTATTTTACCAACTCCTCCCCACTTTTATTGGGTATTTTTTTTCCTTCCATTATATTTGCGAACTTTTTTTTTATTTTTTTTATCTAAAAATAAATAATATTTTAGATTACAAAAAAAATTGTATACTTAAAACTTAAAAGAAGATACTTTAAAAAAGTTGTAAAAAGTGTTATATAAAAAGCAAAAAAAAAAATGTCTACTTTTATTGGAAAAAAGTTTAATAATGTATATAAAAGTAAGTTTCATATATTGCTATAGTTGGGAAAAAGTCTATAATTATATTTTTTATTTGATAAATTTTCATCATTTTTTCTTTCATTAAATTTTTATAAATTACACTCTTCCTCTTTCATAAAACTATCCCAAAATTTGTTAAATTTTTGTCTAAAATTATAAAATAAATAAAATTAGTTGATTTTGTACAGTATCATTACAATATTTTTAAATAATAAATTTTTGTCTAATATTTATACAGGGTGTTCCAAAAGTAACTACTGCACTTTTTTTATTAATAACTCTTTTATTAATTAATGGATTTAAACGATATGAGATTCATTTTATAGACGATGATTCCGGAAATTACAAAATATTAATACTATAAAACATTTCTATTTTTTTCTGGAGTTATAGGCTTCTGAAAAAAGGGTTGTTTTTACTATATTTTGGTATATAACTTTTTTATATGACAAGCTATAATTATGATTATTGCTGATAAATGTTAATTAAGTAAATGGCTATCTGTGATAATAATATCATTTTAAATTAATTTTTTTAACTATTAAAAAAATGAAATATTGTCAATTTTTATCGATTTTTCACTATTTTTGGACAATAACTACTTTATTAATGATTTTTTTCAAATAATTTAATAAATATTCTGATAGAGTCAATGATTCTCTATTGAATGACTATAATTACATTAATTGTTATTAAACATTAAAAAAAGTTATGATTACTTAAAATTTGTCAATTTCATATTTTTAATGTACACATAGCATAACTTTTTTTTAAATTTTCTAATGTTATTGTCATAAGAGAATTTTTTTTGTAAAAAAAACTATTACAAAACATTTAATTTATAAAAAATTAACTACTTTTTTTAATATTAGTATTTTTTTGATGAGTAAAAATATTAAGATATTGTCTGGCGTCAATAACTTATGTAAAAGATCCAGCTACACCAAAAATTAGAAGAATTATATTTATTATAAGATAATAATCAAAAAAAGTTAAATTTATTACAAGATAATAAAAAGTTATTTATATTAAATTATTCTTACAATGTCCTTAAAATTTCCCCTTAAGATGTCAGCCTGCACATCTTATTCCTCTTTCCTTAAGACCGAACGTTTGTTTTTGATGCTACCAAAATACGGCCTGAGGGACGTTTATATTTAATCTTAGAGTTAAAATTTTCAATCACTTTATATGGCCCATTGTAAATATTTTCAAATTTTGATTTTCTATTCTTGTTCTTAACATAAATATTTTCATTCTTACCATAAGACTTAAATGAATTTTTAACAATATTTGAATTTTTAAATTTTTTTAAATTTCTTAATTTAATTGAATTTTTTGAGTTTCTTAAATTGTTTAAAGTTTTTGAATTTCTTAAATTATTTGAACTTTTAGAATTTCTTAAATTATTTGAACTTTTAGAATTTCTTAAATTATATGAAATTTTTGAATTACTTGAATTTTCAGGATTTTTTAAAATTTTTGACTTAGTTGAAATAACATGTTTACCATAATTTAGCTTCATTCTTTCTTCCATGTGGTTTTCACTTGCCACACAACGAGAAATTTCTGCCTTCTCCATCATATCATAAATTGTTGTATTCCTATCATGCAAACCAATGCTAAATTGTCGTAGAAAGAGATCCAATGTTGTTGTTAGTGCCCTTGCAAACATTAGTTGAAATGGTGATAAATTAAAGCTCTTGATCACATTTGAGTTGTAAACAAATGCTAAAAAGGGTATGTAAGTGTTCCATTCACGTCCAGTCATTTCTATTAATTTATTCACCCCAGCCTGTAGAGTTCTTAGATAACGTTCACAAATTGAATTACTATTTGAGTAATGTGGTGTGGAGTATATCAATTCAATGTTTAATTTGGCCATTAACTCTTGTAAGGATTTTGCTTTAAAATTTTGTGCATTATCACACCTAATCTTTTTCGGGAATCCGTATTTGAGAAACACATTATCCATTAATTGATGCATAATCACTTCATGTTGCTGTGACTTGATTGGGATTGGGAAAACAAAACGTGATCCAGTGTCAATAACATTTAATACAAATCTTTCTCCTTGACTTCCTGGTGTTGATAGTGGTCCTAATATATCCATAGAGAGTTCATCTAATACTGGTGCTGGTAAAACAGTTTTAATAGGTCCTTTTTGAGATGTAACCGTATTTCTAAGTTTACATACATGACAATGAGATAAGTAATTTGATAATTTCTTTGCTATTCCTGATATGTAACATGTTCTATTAATATTGGTTTTTGTTTTGAGAAATCCAAAATGTCCATTAAAGTCATGGCTTAACTTGAAAATTGAATCAATAGCTTTATCAGGAATGACAACAAGTTCCTGATTATTCTCCCCATTTAATTTGACTTTAATGAGTCCATGATCATCTTTAAAACATTCAAGATTGTCATAAGTACCATCTTGTATTCCTTGTTGACACTTAATATCATTTTGTTGAAGTTCTTTAATGTTTAAATCAAAGATACCATTTTTAAGCATTAACTCACTTGCTGAATCAAGATTGTTTAAAGAATTATCTAATTTATTATTAATTTCCATTAAATCGTCTGAGTCTTCAGTTGAATGAATATTATTTAAATCAGTAAGATTGGTAGTATTATCAGTAATGTTTGAATTATCATGTAACATTTGTGGAGGTATTGGTAAAATATTTTTCCTTGGTCTTCCACGTGGACGTTTTGGTAAAATATCTACTTGTTTTGAATTATTTGTATCATTTAAAATATTTGAATTATGTAATTCATTGGTTGAAATAGTACTCGATGTACTCTTAGAAGTATCTATATCTAAATTGTATTTATTAGATGTCTTTGGACGACCACGGGATTTCTTCAAAGTATTTGGTAAAGAATGTTTGGGTGGACGACCTCTTGGTCGTTTAATTGTATGGGAAACTATTGGCAATAAAGAATTCTGAATAACATTACTTAATGGTACGTTTTCATTTGTAGTTGATTTATCATTATTATTATTAATAATTGTAGAAGTAATATTTGAATTATTGCTAATATTTGATTCATTACTACTAATTGATTCAATATTATTATTATTAGATTCATTACTATTATCAGATTCATTACAAAGACGTGATAACCAGTCTGCTACCATATTTGATTTTCCTGGGATATACTTTAAAGTAACATTAAACTGGTTAATGGTTTCAAGTAATTCTAGGTATTTACGATCACAATTGGAAGAAGTTAAATGGATCAAAGGTTTATGATCACTACGAACAATAACTTCAGCAGATGACAAAAGATATTTGTAATTTTGTAATGATTTGGCAACTGCATACAACTCTAAAAATGTTGGAGAACGTGCTCTTTTAGTTGCCGGAAGACGACATGAAAAGAATGATAAAGGTACTTCCTTATCTTGTTGTATTTGTGATAAAATTGCTCCACAAGTATGATTGCTTGCATCGGTAGTTAATATGAAGGGGTTACCATGTACTGGATGAAACATTGAAGGTGCATTCATAAGTTGTGTACGTAATGTATGGTAACAATGTAACTGTTCTGAATTTAAAGTAATTACTCCATCACGGCCTTTGGAAACCTCATAGAGAGGGGCAGCTCTTTTGGAGAAGTTTGGTATTACATGGCGGAAATAATTAAGCGCTTGAAGAAAACTTATACAATGTTTCTTTCTCTTTGGAATATCACGTTGCAATATATTGTTTACATTAGAAATATCTGGTTTCGTACCAAATTTATTTATATGATACCCGAGGAATTTAACATCACGAGCAAAGAAAACACTTTTTTCTAAACTAACCTTAAGTTGTAAGTCATTAGCAATTTCCATAAACTGATTGATAATATATTCATGATCTTTTATAGTGCCGGAAGATAGGAGGAGAATGTCGTCACAATAAATTAAACAGTTATTTCGTAATTTACTAAAAGCCTCCTCCATTGTACGTTGAAAAATGGCAGATGACACTTTACCTCCCTGAGGTAATCTACGAAATTGTAGATTACCTATAGGAGTTCGAATGCCATAAAATTTCCTAGATTGTGGTGGTAAAGATAGCTGGAAAAACGCATTCTTAAGATCAATTTTAGTTATAAAAGAAAATGATTGTAATGAATGTAGCAATTCTTGTATCTTTGGTGTATTATAATTAACGGATTTGGTGATGGAATTAATTTGACGTAAGTCTGCTATAAATCTTCGTGATTCTAAATCATTCTTTTTATCAGGTTTTGTAATTAACATTATTGGATGTAAAATATTTGAGGAAGATTTTTCGAGAAGTCCATTGTCTATCCATTTATATAGTAACTGTGAAATTTTCTCTTTCTCATGTACTGGTACACTATAGTAAGGTGCTTTTATCATTTCTTTATTATCATAAATTTCTATATCATTAACCATTATTTTTCCCGGTCCTATGTCAAAACTGTGACGAGCATAGGCCATTGGATATTTAGATTTAAGTTTATTTACAAAGTCATCAATGTTAACATTAATATCTTGATTACTAAGAATCATATAAGATGTTGGTATTTTATTATTTAATAAATCTGATGATGTCTTATCTTTCATAATTAACTTACCATTTTGAAGATCGATTATGGCTACTAAACGTTTCAAAATATTTGTACCTATTATGGCATCATAATTGTTATTTTTAAAATCTTCTTTAGAAGCATAAACGTTATCAGTAAGAGTAAATTTTTCTTTCTGAATTTGAACTGTAATTGGTGTGTCTATTTTAAAGGCAGTATTGGTTGATTGATAAGTGACTATGATTGATTCTTTACATGTAGTTAGATTTAATTTATCTTTCAATTTCTTACTAATAATCAAACAATTTGAACCAGTATCTAATAATGATACTATATTGATACCATTTATCTTAATAACAGCCCCTATAAGGTTGTCCTTTTCATTAATATTCTTTAATATATTACGAAAGGAATGATTTTGTGGTACTGATGGTGAGTTATCTTCATCAGTCAATGGGTCTATGTTGTTGTTATCAACATTTTCCATAATTGTATTAATTTGTTCATCACAAACTTCAATGTTATTTGCTTGATTTTTCATTTTAAATTTTGAATTTCTGCAATTAGCATTTGTGTGATTATTCATTTTACAAATTGAACAAAACATATTTTGATAATTTTGTCTTCTTTCTCTATTGCTATTAGAAAAGTTATGAGAGTTGGATTTGATAATTGAAACACCTCTAACTCTGTCTCTTTCAGCTCTCATTTCATGAATCCATATCTTTTTAGCTATAGCAACTCCTTCTTCAAGTGTATTCTTACTTGAACAGAAATAACTATTTTGTATAGCTGATGGAAGAACTTTAGCAAGATATTCTAATTTTTCTCTATTCTTTCTATCTTTTGAATCAGATGGAAATTTGATATCAATGTAGTAATTTATCTTTCTTGATATATTATCAAGGTCATCTGGTTTCTGAGCTTTTCCTCCAACAAGAAGTTGGAGTTCATCTGATGCAGCTTGAATTGAGATTCCTCCATTGAAGTTATCTCTTAAAAACTTTGATAATTGAAAGTAACTATCACTGATAGAAGGATTATCATAAATTTCCTGCAAAACAGTATCATCAAGTAACAAGATAAGAGAGTCAAGTCTATCTGTGTCAGATATTCTATTCATGCGACAATAACTACTAAATTTTATTTCCCATTTAGCAAAGTTATCTCAAACAGAAAATTTCTCAGGCATGACAATAGAAGTAACACGATCATTAATAATAGGTATACTTTTATTATTAATATTAAAAGAAGATAATAAATCATTATTATGATTACTTATATTTCTTTTTTGTTGAATTAAAGGTATATTAGATGCAACATTGGGTTGTCCAATATATGGCGGTTGATTTTGGTCATCACAAAGAGGTTGGTTACTTTGTGGTAAAGGTTGGGTTGTAATAGGAATTTGATTTCCTTGATATAAGCTAGCTGGTAAATAATTGATTAAGGCATTTTGAATCATCTCATTGATAACATTTTGTAATTCACCCATGTTAAGTCCATTTGGTTGATCAGACGGATGGACATTTGAGATGTTACCATTCATATTTTCCGGATTTTCATCATTTGTGCTATTATTAGCATTAACATTATTGGTATTTGGTTGTAAATTATTCATCGTTGAAATATTTTCTTCAACAATATTTGATAGCACTTCAGACTGTGCACTAGATTCTATATTTTTGAAAACTTCACTGAGAGGTAGATTCTCCAGAGCAGTTGATAAAGGACGTGTAGAACGGGTACTTCTAAACATAAGATTGTTCCAGTAGTCCAGTAAAAATATTAAGATATTGTCTGGCGTCAATAACTTATATAAAAGATCCAACTACACCAAAAATTAGAAGAATTATATTTATTATAAGATAATAATCAAAAAAAGTTAAATTTATTACAAGATAATAAAAAGTTATTTATATTAAATTATTCTTACAATGTCCTTAAAATTTCCCCTTAAGATGTCAGCCTGCACATCTTATTGATGTATTATCAGTATGTTACAATGTATGAATTATGACAAACATTAAAAAACTTATGTAAATCAATGTTATTACCCATAAAAGGTAGTAAATCTTTCTTTTAACATATGTTTAAGCAATGTTTTTTTTTTGCAATAAAAATAAAATTTAATATAAAATGTAAGAAATAATATCTTAAATATCAATATTTTTAAGTTTCATAAGTTTAATGATGCTACAAAATAAAAATAAAAAAAATTTTCTTATTATTAAATAAAATTTTGTAAAATTTTTTAAAATTGATAAACTTTAAGTAATCATAACTTTTGTCATCGTTTATATAAATTAATGTAATTATAGTCATTCGATAGAGAATCATGTACTCTATCAGAATATTAATTAAATTATTTGAAATAAATTGTTAATAAAGTAGTTATTGTCCAAAAATAGTGAAAAATCGATAAAAATCGACAATTTTTCATTTTTTCTATTAGTTAATAAAAATAATTTCAAATGATATTATTATCACATATAGGCATTTACTCAATAAACAATTATCAGCAATAATCATAATTATAGCTTATCATATAAAAAAGTTATATACCAAAATATGCTAAAAACAACCCTTTTTCCAGAAGCCTATAACTCCGGAAAAAATTAGAATTTTGTAATAGTTATTAATATTTTCTAATTTCCGGATTCGTCGTCTATAAAATGAATCTAATATCATTAAAATCCATTTATTAATGAAAGAGTTATTAATGAACAAAGTACAGGAGTTACTTTTGGAACACCCTGTATATATATATATATATTGTTATTATATTTTTTTTTTACAATAAAAAAAATTTTTTAAAAAAATATATTTATTTATTTTTAAATTTTAATATTTATAAATTATCGTTTTTTTACAATAAAAAAAATTTTTTAAAAAAATATATTTATTTATTTTTTCATTTTTATATTTGTAGATTATCGATTTTTGTTTTATTTTTCAATTTTTCAAAAAAAAAATGAACTCCAAAAAAATGTTTGAAATTCCTGCAATTAATTCATTATTGGTAGATGAATTAACCAATATTATTAAAAGTTTAAATGTTGTAGTTTTGAAAGATAATGATAATGATAATATTGAGGGTGAACTTAGTGATATTTTAAAAGATATTAAAAAATGTGAAAAAAATAGAGAGAAGATAATTACTGAAATTGTTTCATTAAATTCTACCTATGAAGAAATTAATGATAAAGTTAAACAAACTTTGTATTTAATTTCAAATGAAACAATAAACAGTTTATTTCCTCTATTCAATAGCATTGTTAAAAGTCAAAAACTTTGTAATGATAACAATGCTATTGAATTTTTGGATGAAAATGGTGGAATTTTGGAACTAGTACCTTTTAAAAAAATAAAAAATGGACAAGATGTAAATATGAACATCTCCTCCAGAATATTTTGTGATATAAAAATTTTGTTATGGAAAAAATTTCTATATGAAAATCTTGATATAATACGTGAAATGATGGTTTTAAAAGGTACTTACAAATATGAGCCTATAACTAGCACGATATTACAAAATATTTTGGAGGATTTATTGAATGTTTATGCTAAACATGATAACATGAAAAAAGAACATAGAATAGTTGTAAGTTATATATATAATTTATTTAAATAAAAAAATTAATTTATATTTTAATATAATTTTAGAATACAATAATAAATTTCTTATGGAAAAGTGGTTCAAACAGCTTTAAGGATAATGTTTTAAATAATACCGTGGAAATTATCAATTCTAGATCAAAAAGTTTAAGTATGGAGAAACATTCATCCTTTATGGGTGAATATATATTTAATAATGTTGATGAGTATGGGCCAATTATTGAACATTTATAAACTGGGATAAAAATTTGCTTCCCCCCTAAATGAAAAAATTTTTAAAATAATTTTTTTTATATATATAGTTAAATGATAGTGTTTTTGTATGAGTTAAATAATAGTATTTTTGTATGTTTGATCTTTCAATTGGTAAAAAGCTACCTTAATGGAGGTAACTTAGTTCTTTTTATTATTTTTTGTAATGTTATTTTAAAAAATTTTTGTTTGGTCTATATTTTAATTTTTAATAATTTTTTTTATAATATTGTAATTATAGGGGTACTACACCAATAAATAAATTTTTACTTTTGGTGGATAGGAAGTAAATTTTACTTTTTATGGTTAGAGAGTTACTTTATTGAAATTTTTGCTATTTGTGGTTAGATAGTTGATTTGCTAACTTAAAAAGTTTTTTTGTGTTTAAAGAGTTATAAGGAAAACTCTGGTGTTTAAATCTATTGTAAAGTTTTTGTGTGGACTATATTTGATGGTAAGAGTTGGTGATAAAACTCTGTTTGGTTTATTTTGAAATTTTGTGATAAGAGAGGCAATACGAGGACTCTCAAGGCGATATTTGGCGCGAAGGAATTTTATTGTACTTTTTGACGGGAAAGTCGTCGCGTAGAAATTTCTAGAAAGTGTACCAAATTTTTACTGGTTATAAGGGTGCACCGCTTCTAGAAAAATTTTTTATATAGTGTTTATGTTATATGGACATAACTGATAAAAAGGATAGATTGAGAATTTGTATTGAATCGTTAACTTTATTTGCTAAGGAGGATATTAGCGTAGTTTTACAGGATTCTAAATTTTGTGATAGTATATTGAATATACTTGATGTTGTTAGTGACTATAAAAGGACTAAGACTCTTGAACGTGTTGTTCTTAAGTATTTAAAGAATCTTAATAGTACTGGTGAAGATTTTAAAGCTCGTATTGGATATTACGAGGAAATTTTGTTTAGTAAATTAGAGACCGTTGTAACTGATAAAAATAAAGATTGTAATATGGCTGATCTTTTATCAAAGATTGAACCTTATGTTAATAAAAGGGAGAATATTTCTCTATGGTTAGAGAGATTCAAAATTGCTTTAAAGTTAAAGAAAGTTCTAGATGAAGATAAATTGGATTATCTTGTTATTGCTATTGGTATGGAACTGGGTGGAGTAATATTAAAGTGGAAAGAAAATAATAATGATATCACTTTTGATCAAGTTTGTGAAAAACTTGTAAGGGAATATAAGCTTGATATGGAAAAGGTAACTCTCAGAAGAAAAGTATTATCATTTAAGTTGGATTCACATGATGAAAAGTTTGATTCTAAAATTTATGAATTTGTTGACTTAATTAAACAATGTGAGGATGATATGGATCAAGAAAAATTATACTGGGAAGTTAGAGTAAAATTAAGTGAAATTTTAAATAAGTATGATGGATTATATGATTTAATAATGGAAGGAAATCATACTAGTATAACAGACTTGGTAGAAAAGGTAATTCTTAAAGCTAAAAGGATTGTTGATAAGTCAAAAATAAAGTCAAGAAAAGATAAATATAATGTTCATTTTGTTAATGATAAAAAAGAAATAAAATGTTTTAATTGTGGTAAACTGGGTCATATTAAAAAAGATTGTCGTGTTAAAGTTAATAATAGTTATCATTTTAAAAGAGAGATGAGTTATGACCATAAAGAAGAAAAGAAACCTGATGTTAAAACCGTTAGAATAAAAGAAGTTAAAAATTCAAATGATAATTGGACACCAATGGATTTAACTAAGGACTTGGTGATGAAAAGTTCTATTTATGGTAAGAAAGATATTACCTTAGAAAAAGGTCCAACTATATTGATGCCTGTTACTTTGAAAAATTTTGATAAAGAAATAAAAATACATGGGTTTATTGATACTGATTCAAACATTTCTATGTTATCTTTGAACATAGCAAAGAAGTTAAAACTCAAAATTGATAATATTGAAAATATTGATCTCACATTGGCTACAGGAATTCAAACAAGAGTAAATAAGGCTGCTTTAGTTTATATTAAGTTTCCAGATGGAAGATTTATTAAAAAGAAATTGTTAATAAGTAATGAAAAAGATAAAAAATATGCTTTGGTTATTGGTTCTGATATTCTTGAAACTATAAAAGCAAAAATTGAGTTTGATAAAATTGGTAATTATAAAATGTTTGATTCTAATAATACTATAAAGAAGGTAGTAGCTGAAAATGTAAATGTTGAAAACAAGGACCTTAGAGAAAAAATAATAAAAGAGTTTCCGGAGGTATATTCTAATGAAAAAATTGGTAAATGTATTTTTAAAATACCACCATTTGAGTATAAGGATGAAAAAATACCAAAGTTTAGTTATTATCCTATTTCTGATAAAAATAAAGAAAGTGTACAACAGGTTATTGATGAATGGATTAGTAATGATATTATAGTTCCTAGTAAATGGCCAAAAACTATTCTAAATATTCATTGTGTACCTAAGAAAGATACTGATAAAGTTCGTATTGTTTTGGATGCAAGACCGGTAAATGAAATTTATAAGGAATATCAGTACCCGTTGCCAAGAACAGATAAAATTTTAAATGATATGAAAGGTGGAAATATTTTAGTGTAATTGATCTTAATAGTTACTTCCTTCAATTACAAATAAATGAAAAGGATCAAGAATATTTGGGATTCCGTGATACTTATGGAAGAAATTATCAATTCCAGAGATTACCTTTTGGTATAAAAAATGCATGTAGTTATGCACAGAACATTTTTGAAAAGATTGCTGAAGGAACTGTAGCAAAACCATATATTGATGATTTTATTTTGGTAACTAAGAATGATTGGCAAAAACATGTACAAGAAGTTATACGTTTTTCACAAAAACTTAAAGATTTAGGAGTAACAGCAAATATATCAAAATCTAGATTTGGTTGTGGAGCTATTAGTGCACTTGGATATATAATTACAAGGGATGGCATAATGCCTGAAGTAAAAATACTTGATGCTTGGCTTAATTATCCAACTTTTACAAGTTATAAAGGGATAAGACGTTTTGTAGGTGCTGTAAACTGGTTTAGGGGAAATATACCGGAGTTAGCAAAAGCTTTAAAGCCTTTGTGTGCTGTAATGTGTAAGAAGGGTCCATATGAAGATAGTAAAGAAATTAATGATGCATTTAATGAAGTTAAAGAAACAATTAAGAAAGCTTGTATTGCTTATCATCCTGATCCTAATAAAGAATTTACTTTGGTAACAGATGCTTCAAATTTTTATGTAGCAGGTGCATTGTTACAACAAAATGATAAAGGATATATACCTATTGGATTTTATAGTAAAAGTATTGCTATGAGGAAAAAGTTTGAAAATATTGAAGAAAAGTTTAATGATGAAAATGGATATATACCGGCTGGAGAATTGGAACTTAAAGCTATTTGTGAGTGTTTAGATCATTTTAAATATATAATTGGTAATATTAAAACATGAATTCTAACGGACCATAAACCACTAATTGGGATGGTGAAAAATTCAACTAATAAGTTTATGTTAAGATATATATCACGTTTGTCTAATTTTAATATTGAGTTGAAGTATATTCCTGGTATACATAATCAATTGGCAGATGCAATTAGTAGAGCATCGTTGAAATGTTGTCATGTTAATGGTAAACAAGTTGAAAATGACAGGTTTTTAGAATATCTTAATATTGATACAGAAATTAATGATTCTAAAGAAGATGAATCTTCTTTTGAAGAAGAGGGGAGTGATAGTTGTAGTGACAACTATATGTTGTTTGATATTGATGATAATTTACAAATAAAAGAGATTACAAATGTTAAGAAAAGAAGAGGCCGTCCACCTAAAGTTAAACCTGATGAAACAGTAAATGATAAAGAACTGATTGATAAATTAACTCCAAAAATGTCAAAGTTAGATAAGTTAGATGAACAAAATTTTTTAATGGAGATTCATGAATCTAATGGTCATATTGGTTATACAAAAATGTTACATTTAATTGGAAATCATGATGAGGGACTGGATTATAAAATTGAGAATTTAACTAGAAAAATTGTTAAAATATTATCATCTTGTATTGTTTGTCAAGGAAAGCATAAGGCACATTTAAGAAAAGTTAATGAAACACCTATAATTTATAGTGGGCCAGGACAGGCTTTGGCAATTGATGTATTGGGGCCGATAGATGTTTCTGAACAAAATAATAAATATATATTGTTGACTGTAGATTGTTATTCTAAATATGTAACATTAAGTCCTATTGCTAGTCAAGAGTTTGAAAATATAGCTTTATCTTTGTTACAAAATGTTTTTATGAAACATGGTTATTATCCTATTATTCATGCCGATAATGCTAGTAATTTTAAATCAAGTATGCTTAAGGACTGGCTTTCAAAAATGAATATTGTGATGAATCATTCTAGTGAATATTATCATAAGGGGAATGCTCTTGCTGAAAGATATATACAAACAGCTCAACATATATTGTATAAAATGGCTAAAGGTAAACCGAGAGATTGGGACAAATTTTTGGCTTCAGTAGAATTTGTAATGAATAGTAATACTGGTGAATTTAATGGATATAGCCCATATTTTTTAATGACAGGAAGAGAACCAAATTTAGCTATAACAATGTTAACTCATCAAATAAATTATGATTTGAGAGAAAGTGCTCCTAGTATGGCAAATTTTTTAAGTTCTATGGAAGAAATAATACATGATGTACATGAAAGAAGAGTGGATGAAGCTTTAAGTAAAGAAATAACCAAAGGAGGTTATGTTAAAATTGAAAAAGGTGATTATGTATTAATATATCAGCCTATCATGCCAGGAATCTCAAGGAAATTACAGGGTATATATGGTGATGAAAAATATAAAGTGGTAAATTTTTCTATAGATTATGTTAAAGTTATAAGTGAAAAATCAAGAAAATGTAAAGTGGTACACAGGAGTTTGATTAAAAAGGTCTCTAAGGAAATTTAAGGATGTTTAAGGAAATTTTAAGTATATTTGTCTAATTTGTATTTTTTATTTTTTTATTTTTTATAATCTAGTGTAGTTACCTATAATGGAAAGATCAAACAGGTAGGGAAAAGTTAAATGATAGTGTTTTGTATGAGTTAAAATAATAGTATTTTTGTATGTTTGATCTTTCAGTTGGTAAAAAGTTACCCTAATAGAGGTAACTTAGTTCTTTTTATTATTTTGTAATGTTATTTTAAAAATATTTGTTTGGTCTATATTTTAATTTTAATAATTTTTTTATAATATTGTAATTATAGGGGTACTACCAATGTTCCCTCTAAGCTGCGCGGGTGCGCGGCCGCGCAGTGATTTTAAGATCAGTGTAATAATTGCACAGAAAAAATAATTTCCCGCGCACGTAAATTCGTTCTTAAACTACCAGAAAAAAACCACGTATATGGGGTTTATAAGAACATTAATTAATTTTTAATGATTTCCATTTCAATTCAAATAAAAAATGTCTAAAAGAAAAATTGAAAGTAAAATCGCAAATAAGTCTGGCAAAAAAGCATGTATCTCATTTAAAAAAGAGTGGCTTGCAATATTAATAGAAACGAATACACCATCATCTGATAAAAAAGGAACTGTAAAATTAAATGACATATTTCAATATAATGAAGAAACTGGACATGTTTTATGCACGTTTTGTGCAGAAGCAAAAGCTTCTGGAGATTTTAGTACGGGAAAAAGTTGGGATTCATGGAAATTGGATTATTTGAAAAGGCATATAATTCAAAAATCACACATAGATGCCGTAAACAAATTAAAAAATTTGAGAAGCGGTGGAATTCTAAAACTTTTGACGGAGACTTCTGAAGAACGGCAATTAAAAAAGCAAATACAAGAACGTACAAAATCAGATTATGATTTGGTTAAGATTTTAATTGAAAACGTGATATTAGCAATAAAAATCAATTCTTCAATTAATTCTGTTGTTGAAATACATAATCACATGGAAAAGTTTATTGAACTACCTCAAAATTGGAGAAGCAAAAATTATGCTTTTGAATTTGTGGAATGTATAAGCTCTGTATTAAAAAATGTGTTTAATGAAGTAAGAAAATCTAATTTTCATACACTTATTGTAGATGAAAGCACTGATATTTCTGTACAAAAAGTGCTAATTTTGTATTTTAAATATCGTGTTTATAATGAAATTGTGTACAAAACTATGTTTGGAGGTATAATTAGACTAGAACATTGCGATAGTCTATCAATTGTGGAAAAAATCAAACAATTTTACAAAGAACATAATTTGAACATTCAAAACATGGTAATGTTCACAAGTGATGGAGCCAGTGTTATGTTGGGGAGGAAAAATGGAGTTGCTGCAATTCTCAAAAAGGAAATATTACATCTAAGTGAACAACATTGTGTAGCACATAGAGAAGATCTAGGATTAAACGATGCATGGAAAACTATATTTATAATGAAGAATATTGAAACTTTGCTTAGAACTGTGTACACGATGTTTCACCGATCTACCGTCAAAAAAAAAAATTTTGAAGAACTAGCACAAGTGTCAGAGCATGATGTTATATCATTTAAGCCATTAAATGAAGTTAGATGGTTATCTAGAGATTTTGCAGTTCGTGCTTTAGTAAAAAATTATGACGTGTTGATTGAATATTGTAAAGATCAAGTAGCAGAATTCAATGATCCTATTTGCAAATATTGTGAAAACATTTTAACAAAAATACAGTATCGAGTAATAATATTTGCTTTAAAAGATGTTTTAGACGAACTCGCATCATTGTGCATTTATTTACAAAAAAGTGATTTAACAATTATTGATGCCAATCAGTATGTTAAAATAAAAATCAACAAATTCAAAACACAATATTTGGGGCATGATATCTTTTGGAGTGACAAGGTCCAAAAACTAACATCGGAACATCCCAATATTGATACAACAGCTATAATTCAATTTATTAAAAGTGTATGTTTGCACTTAGAAAGCAGGTTTCCAGAAGAGGAATTAAACGATTGGCAAGCATTAAATAATGAAATGATTATAAATTCGAAAGAAAATTTTGATTTCGGAAAGAAAAATATAATTCAGCTTTCTAAGAAGTATTCTGAATTTATAACAAATAAAAATATTGATACAGACAAATTATGGAATGAATATTCAGAATTAAAATTTATAATAATAGAAAAAACTAAATTAGGATTATTTAAAACTTTTAGGGACACGTTAAGCTTTGTCCAATCTAATAGTGAATTCTGTAATATTTCTTTTTTATATGACATTATGGGGACTTTTCAAGCATCAAGCGCGGATTGTGAACGTGGATTTTCAGTTATGAATTCCATAAAAACCAAATGCAGAAATAGACTCCAAACTGAACATTTAGATGATATTATGAGAATTAAAATACATTTAGGAAGTGGCAAAGAAATTAATACAAATGATGTTTACAAAGAATGGATTTCTGTAAAAGATAGAAGACAAAAGGTTTAAAAAGCTACAAAAATTTCTACAATAAAATATACTTACTTATCTGTTTTCATTTCAATATGCATATGTTCGTATTTCCTATGCACATATAATGTATAGCAAAATTTTGTATTATTTTCATATATGTAATAATAAGTTTATAAAATAAAAATAAGTATATAAAAAAATATATTTTGCACAAATTTTTTTGGGTCATTAGCAATTTTTGCACAAAACGAAATTTTTTGCGCGCAGCTCTAGAAAATACTAGAGGGAACATTGGGTACTACACCAATAAATAAATTTTTACTAACTTTATTTTAAATTTTTTAATAAGTTTATTGTGTACGCATATGAGGAAGTGAAATTTCTATATTTTTAGTTTGAAAGCCAGTATAAAGTAAAGGTAGTTGGGATATAAATCATTTTGTGTGCCATTTCCTATGTTTAATAGTAAAAAAAGTTTTTTTTACAAAATACATAAAACTAACAATTGTGGTTTATATCATTTTGTACCATACATTTTATACTAAACCTACATATACAGTTTTATTCAAACCGTGCATACAGTTTATATAAAAATGTATGCTACAAAATGATATAAACCACCATGGTCAAAGTGACATGATTTCATTTTCTGTGTATCTCTCAATTGTTTAAATACCAAATCATTGAATGAAGTTAAGTTTTTGAGGTTTTACCTAAATATATGCTAATAAAAAGAGATTCAAAAGGTAATTTTAAAAGTTACAAAGACCATGAAGGTGTAGAAAGAAAGAAACTTCGTTTTATATTAGATACTCGTAGAATAAATGAAAGAACAAGAATTATGTACTATCCCCCTCCTACTCTCTTAAATATCTTTGCTAAAATGATTCGTTTTTCATATGCCAGTAAGTTAGATCTACATAATAGGTTCTGGCAAATATAATTGCCTAAACAGGACCGTCAATTTTTTAGCTTTATACATCATGGAAAAACATATTAATTTCAAAGACTAGTAATGGGTGCCAAAAATTCTCCTATGATTTTCCAACGACAAATGGAACAAATCTTTGAAGAGTTATTGGTAGAGAAAAGACTGCAAGATTTATAATATACCAGGATGATCTTCTTCTTATTACAGAAGGAAGTGAAAATTATCATCTACAATTGTTAGAAAAGGTTTTGGAAATTATGGAAAAGAAACATTGTAAACTTAATTTAAATAAATGTGAATTACTTAGAAAAGAATTAACATTTCTTTCTTGGAAATTCAATGGCACAACTGCCGCACCAAGTCCCCAATCTGTAACCAAATTTATTACTACTCATCTTCCAAAAACTAAAGAAAGTCTTTATGCAACCCTACAAGCCTACAACTACTTTCGAACCGCAATAAATGATTATGTTGGGAGAACCAAATTTTATATCAAAGTAGTTATGGCAACAAAAAGGAACTAGTAAATTGGACTCCAGAACTAAAAAGACATTTTGAAAAGCTGACAAATTATATCATACAGGAACCAAAAATTTATTTACCAAAAAGGGATTTTGAATATATACTTTTTACTGACGCTTTACAAAGTGTGTTAGGAGGCTGTTTAGCTCAACAGGACAACCAAGGCCGAATTTTTCCAGTAGGTTTTATATCAATTCCACTAAAACCCACAAAGAAAGTCCGTTCGGCAACTTATCTTGAAATGTTAGCTATAAAAAAAACTTTAGAACTTTTCTATCCATTACTAGTAAGCTCCACATTAAAATTAAAAACTGACCACCGCCCGCTTACATCACTTGCTGAAAGTAATAATTCCCCCCGCTACATGGACCTGCTAGAGTCCATAATGGCTTTTAACAATTAATTTCAATACGTAAAAGGGTCCACAAACAACACGACCGACTGGCTGTCACGAATACACTCCTTAAATTTTATGAAGTTTAGAGACCGCGCACAAAACCAAGAGAAAACAAAAACACTCGCCCAATTTCAACAAATGGAGCTAAGCACTATAAATTTGGAAAAAAATAAAGAAAAATTTAAAAGGGTGGGTGACCTCGTTGTGACCAACGATGAAGAAGAAAAGCCCGTGGTTCCAAATATAACTGAGCTCCACAAAATTATTTTAAAGGAGCTACACGACAACATGGGGCATTTTTCCACGGAAAAATTAATTAAACAAATAAATCGAATATACTTTTAGCTATAGGCGAGAAAGTGTATCACCCAATATATAAAAGAGTGTGTCCCCTGCCAAAGAACAAATGTAGCACCTGAAAAATCTTCCCTTCACACCGAAAATGATTCCAAAGAATGGAAAAGTACAATACAGGAATGGGAAGTAGTTGCCACAGACAGTTGTGGTCCTTTACCTCTAACAATAAGAGGCAATAAACATTATTTATTATTAATTGACACCTACACCAAATACATAATTACCGCGGCAATACCAAACTTAGAAAGCAACATTATTTTTTTGAATTAGAAAAAATAATATTTTGGAAAATTTAAAATATTACGAACGGATGAGGCAAAGTACTTTACTTCTGAAAATTTTATTAAACAACTAAAACAATGTAATATTGATGTATCGGTTGCAGCACCAGGAAACTCCCGGGGAAATGCTTATGCAGAGAGGGCAATACGTACAATTTCTGCAATCATCACAAAATTACAAGTTTCAAATTCAGATAAGGAATGGGATGAATTACTTCCAATGGCCACATATTCTTATAATCAATCACCGGGTCCCGAAGGAATACCACAGGAAAGATTGTTCAAAAGAACCTGCTATTCAAATATTTATGATGTTTTACAAATACCCAATCAACACCTACAAAGAATGAAAGAGTACCATAAATTAACTACAAAGGTTTTTGAAAATTTGGAACCTAAAACAGTATATGTAAAAGAGAAACAACCTTGTAAACTTCAACCAAAATATGGACCTCGAGTTACACTTTTGAAGGGAAATGAAACCACTGCCATTATTAAGAAAAATAATAGAATCACTAAAAGAAAATTACATCATATTGAAGGGTGGAGGAGTTAAAGCAATTTCGCTTTATGAAATTTCAGTTTATAAATTATCAAATTTTAATTATTAATTAATTTTCGTAGAGAAAGTACCCAGTTATATTTAATAAAATTTTAACTAAATGTAAAAACACTGCACTCTTAGTTTATATAGAAGTAGACATGATAGAATAATGATTAATTTCACTAAATAACTACTTAATCTTAGAGGTAAAAAATACCTAAGTTCAAATGAATTAAAAGGATTAAAGGAAAATGAGATAGTAAAGGAGATTGGTTAATTATATTTGATAGACCAGTTACTGAGATTAACCACAAACTAAGACATAATAGACTAAACAGTTCTAATCAAAAAAACTAATAAAAAGCTTCTAATTGTGGAAGAAGTAGTTAATAATTCAAATACTATAATTAACCAATAGAACCTAAAACTAACAATGTATCAAATATATGTGGAAAATGAAATTAATCCTACAAATGTTACTGATACTAACAAGGGATTTAGAGGAAAAAAGTACTGTAAACAAAAATACAGTTATGACACTGTAGTTGTACCAATTGTACTAGGTGCATGTGGGGAAATAGTGGACCAAATGTGGGAAAACATAAAACCACTAAAAAAAGTTAATAGAAAGTTCCAAATAGTACTTACTATTATAAGCCGCTTAATAGTCTTCGGTACAGAGTACATAGTGCAAAACTTTCTCTCTAACATGTTATCAAATGAAGGAAAAATGGCAATTAACTTAGTAACAGAGGAAACTAATACAACTAACTCCTCTCTTTCGATTACTTATTTCCCCCAAAAAATAAAATATCTTCATATCTTTGTATTCGTAACATAAAAAACCTCAAAATTCATCTAAAAATCTAAATTATTTATTGTTTAATTTAACTGTATATTCTCATATGTATTGTAATCTATCATTCTAAAAGTATAACTATAATTGTAGTTAAACTTACCTTAAAATGTATTTTAATTATATTTATCTTCCTGATATTCTAAAACAGTCATAAGTATTTCTATTATGCTTTTGACGGTCAACTAAAACTCTTATATACATAAAAATCTAGAATATACATGGTGTTCAAAAAGTAACCTGTCAATTTTTTAAACTTTAATAACTTTTTCTACTCAATATTTTTTAATGATTTTTTTTATCTTATAGAGAATCATCTATATAATTATATAAACAATTTTTAAGTTTTTTTTAATATAAACTATAAATATTTGATGAAAAATGAAATATTTAAAATTTTATCAATTTTTTTTAAGTATTTTTAAAAATATATTTTTTAAACTATTTAAATGTTTATCATTCTTATCTTTTAATAGATTAAAAAGATATTTTTGTGTAAAAAGTGACTGTATTCAAAAAATGTTTTAAGAGAATATTTTAATATAAAAATGGTCAAATTTACTAGTTTTAAAATTATAATTTTTTATATTGTTTCTTCTGTCTCTTAATTTTAATACCCATAAATTAGGTAAATAACTATATGGCGTAGTATTACATCAAAATAAATTGCTGGTCAATATTTTTGAAGATTAAAATGGTAAAATAGTTACAATAAATAGTTTTACATATAGCTAAAGGAACTTTTTTTTCATAAAAATTAATTTTTAACAAACTAATATCTAAAAAAAGAGATATTAACCGATCATTGCGATTGTAAGATATCTGCATTTAATTTTGTATAACTTAGTCAAAAACTTTAGATAATGTTAAAAATAATATTAAAAAAGAAATTGCATACATAAAACAAAATACTCTAAAAAAAGTTATAAAAAGTGTTTCTTAAAAAGCACAAAAATGTTTCCAATTACGCCGAAAACATTAATATGACGTTATTGTTCATATCTAATAAAATAAAATTTAAAAATATATAAGTTTATACTATAAAAATTATCAAAAATATCATAATAAAATTGTATTATTAGTTCAGTTTAAAGTTGTTTCTTAAGAACGTTATTTTAATATATTTTACTTTAAACAATTCTTTATAAGATACAAAAAAAATTATAAAAAAATATCCAGTAGAAAAAAAGTTATGAAAGTTTAAAAAATTGACGGGTTACTTTTTGAAAACCCTTTAGTTTTACTGATTTAGGTTTGTTAGAAAAAATTTAATATGGTAAAGATTTAGAAAAAAGCTTGGAAACACTTTTAGGATAAATTACAATTAGTTAAAAATTTTCCTAATTTAATTCTATACGGACCTTCAACAGTTTGAAGCCTTGCTTTTAAAAAATTGGAAATGGAAATTGATCGTGTTATTATTAATAATTTTACATTTATGTTTTGAGATCCATATATTAAAAATATATGTAATGAAGGTAAAGAAATTATATTTAATCAAGCTAAAACATATTTAAATTAAATTAATATACCTGATTTAAATTCATGTTTAAGTAATGATAAAGAAAATGATTTAGATAACGTTATGGAAACTAATAATGAAGAAAATAATGCTTCAAATTAAAAAGATAAATTTTCATTGGATTTAAATATTTGTGAAAAAAATTTTGACTTATCTAGTTTAGAAAAATGGAGAAAGGAAGTTTTAAAGAGATTTTAAAAATATGCTAATATAGATTTTTTGGAGAACAAAAATAAAGAAAAGGAATTTAAATATTTTTAAATTTCCATTGAAAAAAAATTGTTTGATCCTAATGGAAAAGAGCACCATTTTTACCACAACAATTTCAACGTAAAGTTCTTGGTTATTTTAGAATGAATTCTAATATTTCTTGTTATTGCTCTAAATCTCAATATATTTATTGTGGAGAAGAAGATAGTTTTGAACATATTTTACAAAGTTGTAAATCTGAGTTTTTAATGTCGCAATACAAAACCAGGCAAAATAAAATTGTTAATGAAAATTTTAATGTAATATTAATAGCACTTAAAATATCTAATAAAAAAATTAATTATAATTTATCATTTACAGACACAGAAAAAAATATTACATTAAATCTGAAAAAACCTATTGCCGGAACTAACGGTAAAATGAACCGTCCTAATATATCAATATTTGATGATAATTTATTTCCATTAATAAAAATAGTTATATCTACATTTTCACAAATTGATGATAAACTACAAGAAACATTTAAAAAAATCATTAAGTGTTCGTTCAATTGTTTTAGGGTCATATGGCAACTTTACAACTAAATCAATAAAAGCAATTCATGAATTTGGACAAAGATTGAATTTAAATAAAAATTAATGTTTCTTCTTAATGAAAAAAATAGGTAAAATTACTGCGGATTATTCTGACTTTATCTTAAGATTATACTTAAATAACAAAAATTGTAAATTACAAAATGTTGTAATGTCTTAATTATTAACTTTTTTTTTGTATAGTTCTTTATTTATCGTTTATTACTTATATTGTGTGCTGTAATTTAATTATATATAGTAAAAATTTTATTAAATTTAAAAAAACGTGTACAAATTTATATAAAATAAATTTAATTAATATTGGCGTCCAACGTGTGATAATATTCATATTTTCACTATATTGTATTTAAATTATATATTGTCCATTGAACAATATTCTTATTTATCACATATTATTATTATGATTATTTAATAAGTGAATTTGAACATTATCACACAATTTTTAATTTTATATATTTTTTTCATATAATATTCATTCTAAAATTGTAAAATTTTTTAATCACCTTTAACATTAAAAAATTATTATCAGCTTTCCAAAAAAACTTCCACGCGGGATTCAACGTTTTGTTTGTTAACGAATTTATTTGGTTATTTGCTAAAAACTCTATAATTAATGAATTTTAACCGTGACTTCAGATGTCAAAGAAGCCACCAGATCCAGATATACCGTTTTACCGAAATATTCCGTTTTAATCGGACAATTTTAATATTTCATCATATCTACCCAATCAGAAGAAGCGTAAAAGCTCAGGTAACAGTGCTAATTTTAAAAATTTCACGATTTTACTAGATAAAGAAGAAAACATTGATGTGTGTATAAATTCTAATGATGTCGATAATCTTAGTGCTTTTACTGATGATGCTGATAATATTTTGAAGAATTCTCAAGCCATTTATGAATCCCAAAAAATGCTTTATTCCAAAAACCAAATAAGGAATGCTGAAGGCTTAATTAAGGTGAATGGTGATACAAAAGCTGACAACTTTTTAAATAAATTAAAACCTTAAAGAAATGTGAATGATGGTACAATCTCTGCTAAATGGACTAACAATGAGCTTCAAATGTTAGTTCCAATAATTGAAAATATTAAGTTGAAAAAGCAAAATAATTATATGAAGGAACCTTTTAAGCAAATTCTTAATAATATTGCTAAGAAAACTAGCAAATCTGTCAGATCAATCATGGGGCATATGGCATTCATAGATAGTCGACGTGAAAAAATCATTAAAGAAAAAATTCTAAATAATTAGAATCTTAGCAAATTGGAGAGTGGCAATTCTATAATAAAAAGTGGTATAAGTTATGCTGATATAGTTAAGAAAAATGTACTGAGGAAAGACAAAGGGAAACCTACTAAAATTATAAAGAAAAATAATAAATATTTAGACACATTTGAAGCATTTTTTTAAGAGGAGATTAGGTTGATGTAAAAGGTTTAATTATAGGGCACGTTACCTGCCATATAACGATATTAATGAAATTTTAAGAATTAAACTTATCAGAATAAAATGATGACATTAATATATAAAAAAAACAATAGCATTTTATTCTCTTTTGTCATTCCTTTAGATAAGCTTTTTTTTATAATAAAATCGTTTTATATTATATTACAATCTAATAAAACTGTTAAGAGAGAATAAAGATATCCAAAAGTGAATGACAAAGGTGTAATATAAAAAGAGTTTGTTTTATAAATTGTCGTTCATTTTTTCATAAATAAAGGTTTTAATTCTTTTTTTTTATTTATTTCTAAAATACCTAAGAAGAGAAAGAGTGAGGAGCAGTTAGAAAATGAAAGTTAGGAGACTCTTAAAACTTTTAACAAAAACTAATGGCATATTATAGAGTGTTATCCGCTTCTATTATCAGTCAATTCAATTTCGATTAAATCACTCGTAAAAATCTCCAAGCTGTTTTTTAGAGCATTTCATATACTTTGAAAGTTCTCTACTGAACATTAAAATGAATTCGGACTAAGTGTAAACAGAGTAACAAAAATTAAAAAGAAAATTGCTGAGCAGAAAAAAACTTTAAATAAATTGAATAAAAATAAAAATTATAATGTAAAGTTGACAAATAAGCTTAAAGTAGCGTCATAAAATGATGTGAGGAACATTTTAATCAAAAATATCAATAATCTAAATGAGAGTTTAGAAAGGACTGAAACTTAAAGTAAAGAGGCATCCATAAGAAAACTCTTTAATAATAGGCCTAATGTAAAACTTTTACAACAATACCTTAAACATAAAGAAAAAATTATACTCGATCCAAATGTTGTCGAATCACACTCCAATCTTATTCATGCAAAACAAGAATCTAAAAATTCATAGGTATATACAATAATATTGATAAATTAAAAATGTTATGTTCTGTCGATATAAATGATACAGTTATTAGTAATTATTTAAAAAAAATCCATTATGGCGTAGCATTATTTATTTTGTTTCAAGTTTTTTACCCTAATTATAGTGACAAATAATAAAATAAAAAAATGATAAAAATAAATATGATGGTAATATGATGGAAACAATAGATATAATAAATATTAAAAATAACATAAATAAATAACAATAAATTTTATTTTTTCATGAACAATCATACTATAAACAATAACAAATAACCATTTTATCAACTTATCATAAAAAACTGATTTTTTTTATATAAATTTCGTAATTTATAGTTGAATATTTAAGGCGTGGTTTTGGCTCCCACAACGCTTCCCTGCTATAAATTAATGTTCTCCAAAACATTTGAAGATCCTATTCTTGAAATTTTCATAATTATTGGCGTTCTTGAAAATGTTCTTAAATATACATATTTTCCCAAGAAAATCATTTCATCGAAAATGTTCCCACCTTCTTTTCTTTTGTTAGATAAATGTTCATAATAAAATATTTCATCATTGTTCATTCAATTTCTGCTATAATATTTTAAAATATATACAGGGTCACAATAAAGTCATTGTACATTTTTTAAAAATTGAATAACTTTTTTTTTACTCAATATTTTTTTGTGACCTTTTTTTTATCTGACAGAGAATCATTTAGAAAATTATATAGTTGACACTAAAAATTGTTTTCTATATAAACAAGTGAAGAAAAATGAAACATTTAAAACGGTCCTAATTTTTTTATTAAATTATTTTTAAAAATATATTTTTTAAACTATTAAAATGCTTCTAATTTTTATCTTTCACTAATTTAAAAATATTTTTTTTATAAAAAAATGACTGTATTTAAAAAAATTTTAAAGCCGATTTTTTATTAAAAAAATGATAAAATTTGTAAGTGTTTTTTTAAAAGCAAAAAAAAGTTTTTAAATACGTAAAAACCACTTGAATGATATTACTATCTACACCTAATATAATATTATTAAAAAAAAGTCTTTATATTATTAAAATTTATAAAAATACCATAATATAGTTATATCTTATATTTTATTAAAAGTTGTTTTTTAAGTAAGATCTTGTAATATTTTATACTTTTATTAATTTTCTATCAGATAAAAAAAAAAATCATAAAAATATATAAAATAAAAAAAAAGTTATTCAATTTTTAAAAAATGTACATTGACTTAATTGTGACCCTGTACTTTTTCATTTATCGTTATTTTTATCAATCTTTTTATAAATTATTTAAATTTTCTTCACCTTTTTCTTATTTAAATGTTTTTCTATATATACAAAGTGTGGCTATAAAATAACGAGACTGATGTTTCCACAGAAGAAGTACGCATGCGCCAAACGAGAACAGCTGATAGTTTTGTAGCCTGAAGCCTTCTCTTTCGAATGAGGTGTTTCCCGTGTCTATAAACAAATTAGTCCGACCGTGGCCTTCGTTTGCATAAGAGCTGTTCTTTTGTTTTGCCACAAAAATGATAAGTGTAATTATAAAGCAACGAATCGTCGTGAAAATTCACATAAAACTTGAAAAAAGCGCTATTGAAATTTATCTTTTATTGAAAGAAGTGTATGGCAATGAATATTTACCACGTGCGCGAGTTTTTTAGTGGTTTAAGCGTTTCTAAGATGGCAATGAAGACGTTGAAGATGATTCACGCCTGGGTCGTCCTTCCACGTCAAAAACGAATGAAAATATTGAAAAAGTAGGTAATCTGATTCGATCTGACCATTGGTTAACTATTCGTTGATTGCTAAAACTGTAGGAATTGACAAAGAATGCGTAAGACAAATTTTACATAGCAATTTTAACATACAAAAAGTGTGTTCAAAAATGGTGTCTAAAATTTTCACAATAGAACAAAATGAAGCTCGCAAAAATTTGTACTAACACTTTGAATGCTATTGAAAATTACCCGAACTTCTTGCTAAGAGTGAAAACATGTGACAAATCTTGGTTTTTCACTTATGATTCTGAAACTAAGCGCCAATCTATGCACCGAAAAGGCCCATCTTTACCAAAAGCTAAAAAAGCTCAAATGAGCAAATCAAGATTCAAAGCGATGATGATTGTTTTTTTCGATATTCATAAAATTGTGTATCTTCACTGGGTTCTAGAAGGTAAAACTATTAATCAACACTACTACCTTGACGTTCTTGCTCAACTCTGTAAAAGAATAAGAAAAAAAAGACCTAAAATGTGAAAGAAAAAGTAATGGGTTCTCCATCAAAGACAATGCACCGGCCCATTCTGCATTGTCTGTCAAGACGTTTCTAGCCAAGTACAACGTCCCAGTGTTAGACCATTTGTCTTATTCACCTGACCTTGCACTATGCGACTTTTATCTGTTTTCCAAGGTTAAGTTTGCATTAAAAGAAACAAGATTTCAGTCTGTTAAAGCTGTGAAAGAAAAAGCGGCAAGCGTCATGAAGGAGCTCAAAAAAGAAGAGTTCCAGCACTGTTTCGAACAATGGAAAATTCACAAGGAGCGTTGTAGGGATGGAGAAGGGGTTTATATTGAAGGTGATAATAACTAGAAATGTATAAATTCAAAATAAAATGTTTTGCAGCATCAGTCTCGTTATTTTATAGCCACACCTCGTATATATATTTTTCTCTCTTTTTTTTTCACGTTTTTGTTTATATTTAACTTTTTAAAATTTATTATTTTTTTTCTGTATTATTTATATTTAATTTTTCTTTTATTTCCAGATCTCTCTAACTTTAATATGAGTATCCAGAACGAATTCCTTTTTCTAAATAAGCAGCTGATATTTTTCTTTATTCTTCAAGTCATCAGCATCATACTATCTCTGTTTTAAATTTTCCTTCTTTATAAACAAAGAGAAATATTCTGATCTTTCTTTTGTGGTGAGTTCATTTCTCTATAATTAATTAAATTTTTGTCTTTTTTTAGATAATTTTTCAAGTGAAGAAGCTCAATAAAATCAACCTCTACCATTTAATCTAAGTGTTTCCGTTGTTGATGCTGCTACCTCCCCACTACCTCCAACCGGGTTTCAACTTTTTATTCCAAAGGTGGGAGGTTTTACTTAAGATATTTCATAATATTATTTTGTTAAAGTTTTTTTTTGTAAACGAAAAATTTATTTCTTCTCTTTTTTTTAAAATAAAATAATTTCTAATATATTTTTTTATATACAGGGTGTTTCACGACGACATGACACATTTTATATTTTAATAACTATTTTGTTATTTGATAAAATAAAATTTTTTTTTATGATAGTCAACCCTTGTATGATTTGTTTTTTGTTTTTAAATTTTGTTAAAAAAGTATTATTGTTTAGCTAAAAATCAATTTTTGAAAAATGTAAAATTTTTATTTAAAAAACAAATTATTTCATAAATTATTTTCAAAATGGCTTCCATTTTTTATAAGGCACAATGTCAGACGCCTTTCAAAGTTTTGGAAAGTCTTCTGAAGCACCTTCTTATCTTCATTAACTCTTTTAAACACATTACAAATCTTGTCTTTTTATTCCTCAAGTGTAGGCGTTTTTACACTGTAAACGATCGATTTGACATAGCTCCAAAAAAAATAATTTATTGGGATCAAATCTGTAGATCTAGACGACCAAGTTAGATTCCTCGAGCCATGAATTATCGAACGCTCATTAAGATTGCTTTAAAGCCATTCACGCACCTTATTTGTGTAACTAGGTGAAGCCCCGTTTTCCATAAAAACAACCCTATTTGCAAATTCATCATTTACAATTTTAGGCCAAAATTGGGTTTTCAACTGGTCGAGATAGAAATCACCAGTTACAGTATCTTTGAAAAAGAAAGAACCGACAATCCTATCACAACTGATTGCACCCCACACAGTCATTCGGAGGGAATAGATAAGATGCTCCTCAAACCAACTAAGGTTATCAATAGACCACATTCTACAATTTTGGCGATTGACCCAACATCTAAATGAAAGTGAGCTTCATCTGAAAACATCAAATTTATTAGATGACTAGGCTTTATCTCAATTCAATTTAACTCGTTTACGCAAAATTCCTGTCTTTTTTTGTAGTCACATTCTTCAGACTTCTGTACGGAGCGCATATGGTACAAGTGGAACTTTAATGTTTTTAAGGCACACTACACCATAGAAATTAATGAACCTGTAATTGCAATGAGTTTGCTTACAGAATTCTTGGGGTTCTCTTTTATTATCATCGCGACTTCTTTCTTAGCCTTTTCAACTTTAACTTTTGGCCTCTGCCTCTTCTCAACACTACCAGCTAGAAAAATTATTTTAATAATATTAAAATTGTAATAAAAATTTACTATTTAAAAAATTTGTAACCTAGTTTTTAAGGCTGTTTACATTTGGAAAATGTGCACCTAAGCCATAAATCCTTTGATATTCTCTTCTTGTATTTGTAAAATTTTTTCTATTTTTAGCGTACATCATTATAATTTCAGCTTTTTTTGCGGCGTATATCCAAAAATTTTTTTTAAACAGTTAAAAGTTTTTAAAAAAAATTATCAAATACCATCTTATTACCTGATTACATCGTGAGAAAATCATGGTTTTTTATCAACTATCTTTAGACTTTGATTGAGCCTATAATTTTTTCATAATTTTTTATATGCAATTTTTACTACAATTTTCCAAGATTCTTTTCACATGCTTATAAATTTTTTTTTTTAATTTTTTTTTATCAAAACAAATTTTACAATTATTGACTATAAAATACGTAATGATGCTGTAATATTACAAATAAGCATCATTGTAAATTCTGTTATGAATAAATTAAATTTCTGTTGTAAATAATAAAGTCTGTTGAAATAATTTAAAAGTCTGTTAAGAAAGTAATAAAATTTAAATAACAGACGTTCAAAATTATAATAATAGGAGGAGTTTCCTATTAAATAAAGGAAGTGAAATTCAAAAATATTCGGAGTTCAACCCGGCAGTATTTCTTAAATACTGACCACCGGACATAGTCCGAGCATGCCTCTTGAAGGTATGATTAAAAGTATATAAATACCGGATTAAATCCTTAATCCGAGCATACTATTTATTAGTATGATTAAAATAATATAAATATAAACCGGATTAATTCTAATCCGAGCATGCCTCTTGAAGGTATGATTAATAATATAAAAATTACCGGATTGATCTAATTAATCCGAGCATACTATTTATTAGTATGATTTATAAATAAATAATTGTACCGGATTTATCCGAGCATGCCATTCATTGGTATGATATAAAATTAACACCGGATTAATACTAATCCGAGCATACCTCTTGAAGGTATGATAATGACGATATGAGAAGTAACGATACGACGTTAGATATGAACATGAAGCAGAATATACTTCTCGATAAATCTATGAGTACATGGATCAAGACGAAGAATGTTATTATTTTAATTAATAATTATAATTTTGATTGTTTATTATTTATTTTGTTTTGTTTGATTATAATAAAATAATTTAATAATAATTAGTGTATTATTTTGGTTATAATTTGTTATTTTCTCGGTAGTTAAATACGAGGTATGGAATCAGCTAGCTAATGTTCTCCGGGATGTTAGTAGCAGGATCCTTCTCCGCTACCAAGGACAGTACCTCGAAGCTTTCTAAAAATAAGATAACAAGACAAGAAATTTAGGAGCTTTTAGGATAAAGAAAAATCCCAATGCCAAAATACATCTGAAATATCTATGGATTCAACAATGTCTGAAGAAAAGAATAAAATGAATACTTACAAATCTTCTGAACAGTATTTTGAGGATAAAGAAGACATTACTTTGGGTATTATAACAAATATTTTACCAAATGTAAATATTGAAATGGATTATGAAGTTCCAATTGAAATTAATCTTAAATTAATGAACGTGGAAAATTTGTTAAATTATCCAATGTTTAAAAATGTTTCCTATAAAGAAATTCCACATAAATCAAAAAATCATTCTACCTACAGGGTCACACAAAAGTCGTACACCACTTTTTAAAACTTTTTTTCTACTTAATATTTTTTTGTAATTTTTTTTTATCTGATAGAGAATTGTTAATAGTATAACATATTATAAGATCATTCTTAAAAAACTTTTTTAAATTAAACTAAAGATAAAAATATATTATGATATTTATATTAATTTTTATAGTTAAAAACCTCTATTTTTTACTACTTTTTTAGAATATTTTGCTTAGTGTATAAAATTTCTTTTATAATATTAATTTTAACATTACTTAATGTTTAAAACTAATTTTTATAATTAAACCAATAATTTCTTTTGATGTAATACCGCATCATACAGTTACCTACTTAACTTTTTGGGTATTAAAATTAAGAAAAAAGAAAAAAAATACAAAAATAAAAATTTTAAGACTAGTAAATTTGTAAGGAGGAGTCAATTCCTCCTTCTTAATAATTAAAAATTATTATATATATTGGTATCTTTTATAATAAAGTTAGTTGTACTCTCCCCTTGTATATTTTGTTCACATTTATTTATTTATTTATTCTTACCTAACTAGCCACTGTGCTAACAAATTTAATAATTTTAGAAAAAAATATTTAAAAAAAATTTTCTTTAATATTGTCATTTTTTTTATAAAAAAAGTACTTATAAACTAATGAAAGATAAAAATTAGAAATATTTCAATAGTTTAATAATTGTATTTTTAAAAATATTTAAATAAAAAATTGGAAACATTTTTAAATGTTTCATTTTTCTTTACTTTTTTAACTAGAAAATAATCTTATATTGTTAACCATATCTTTTATAAATAATTATCTATCAGATAAAAAAAAATTCATAAAAAAATATTAAGTAGAAAAAATTTTATAAAAGTGGTGTACGACTTTTGTGTGACCCTGTATATACAGTCTGAAATTCTATATTTTTTTATTCTAATTCTGAAATATACTAATATATTTCATATATTATATATGCTGATATTCTATATTTTTTTTATTTTAAATCTGAAATATTCTGATATATGCTATATCTAAAATAATGTATAATATTGTTAAGTTGGGGCAGCTTCTCAGAGAGAAGTTGCCCAGCTTTTTCTTCCACAGAAGACATAAAAAGAGAAATTTTATAAGAGAGCGCTTTTATTAATTTTATCAATAATTTATCATACAATAGAAAACGTAAATATAAATTTAATATATATATTTAAATTTAACATCCCCCCTTACGGAAGGAAGACTTTTTTAAAATTTTTTTGAATTTTTGAAGCAGTTTTTTCATCCAATTTTTCTAGAGATATTTTTACGGCGGAAGATATTCTTTAATGAAGATTATTATTGTCATCAAGTATATAGTAAGTGCGATTATTAATACGAGAGAGTACTGTGCACGATTCCCATTCAAAATTCAGGTCTAGACGTCTTTTAAATAGCTTCTTTGAAGTATAGGAGTGATTAAGTTGCTGATGTGGCAAAGGGATAGGGTGGGAATATTCTCTAGTTACATCATTAAATAGTAATTGTAGCGGTGTAGGTGTTTTCTTTTTTGTAAATATTCCTTTTCTAGGAGGATATGGAATTTGGCGTAGTCTCATCAGTGTTTTGTACATTGATTGTGATTTTGATTATTTGAGATCGAAAAATCGTTCAAGTGAACTTTTAATTGATCTTATAAAACGCTCAGCACCTCCATTACTTTCATGTTGATACGGTATTGAGTAAGAATAAACTGTGCCTATTGAATCAAGATAAGACCTAGTTCCATCTAAGGTAAAACATGTTTAATTGTCAAATTGAAACTGTTTAAAGGCCCCTACTTGATGTACTACCATTTTTAAAAAATTTATTATTGACTTACTTTTGAGATTTGGTATCCAATTTGCAAAAGGATAATTAGAGAAACTGTCTTTTAGTACTATAAAAAAACTATTAACATGATTATCATAAGCTGTGTCTACATAACCTTTTTCTAACGGTGCAGACGTGGCTGGTTGAAGTGATGGTGGTGATCTGGTTTTTTGATGTTTCAAACAGTTTGTGCATTTTTTTAAAAAATTGTTTATATGTTTACTGAGATTAGGTATGTGAAATCTTCTTTGCAACCAATCTTGCATAGTATATTTACCTTCGTGATTAGAATGAATTAAATGTAATAGTTTTTTCACAACATTAGCTGGAACTCTATTTTACCACATTTTGTTCTAATAACACCGTCTGATGGTCCGATTATATACTTTGAAGTTAATTCGTTTTTTTTTGTTTTTTATCATTTTCAGGTAATTGTTCACCTAGTTGTAATTTTAGAAACAATTCTTTTAAATCAATATCATTATGTTGAATTTCTTCCCATTGTTCACGTGAGGGAAAATACTTCCAATCAAATGTGGTGTTGGAGTGTGTAAGACAGATTTCTAATGATGGGTATTCTTCTTTATCAGAAGTAGATGTCTCGTCTTCTTGAACTGGTATACATCTACTTAGTGCATCAGCTATCAAGTTTTCTTTACCAACTACATGTGTGATACTGGTGATATTGTATTCTGATATTCTCATCTTCCACTTGAGTAGACGTAGTGACAGATCTTGTTTTGAAAAAATACAACTAAGTGGAGCATGATCTGTAAATATTTATAATGGAATGTTGTAAAGTAAAACTCTCATATGATCCAGACTAGATGTTAGAGCTAGCGCCTCTAAATCTATTGGAGGGTAACATTTTTCTGGACCACGTAGACAACGAGAGTATATGCATATAATTTTTTTTTTGAACCAAACTTCTGAAACAGAATGCCCCTTATAGCTATTGAGGAAGCGTCTGTATATAAAATAAAGGAGTGTGTACCTGATTGTGCTGTTGCAAGGTCAGGGGCCGATAGTATGGGAGCATTTGGTAAATCATCTTTGATTAATTGGAAAGATTGTAAGGTTTGTTCATTCCATGTTATTTTTGGCTGATTAATCATGTTATATAATGGAGAAGAATGTTGAGCAAAATGCCGTGAGAAACGACGTAAGTAATTTGCGTAACCAAGGAATGATTGAAGTTGAACTTTAGTTTGAGGGGTATTAAAATTAAGTAATTTGTTTAACTTATTCGGATCCATCATAATGCTTCCCTTAGTAAGTTTCATGCCAAGATAAGGAGTTTCTTTTTTAAGAAATGTGGACTTGTTTACGATCAGTTTCAGCTCTGATTTTTCTAACAAAAATAAGACTTTATTGAGTATTTGGAGGTTGGATGGGTCGTCCTTGGTGGCTATAAGGATGTCGTCGATATATAGAAATACTTCAGTAGGATGTTCTTCTAATATTGGTGCAAGTGCTTGTTGGAGTTTTTTTTGAAATAAACCCGGTGCAACGGCTAGGCCGAAGGGGAGTACAGCAAATTGATAATTTTTTTGATTAAAGGTAAAGGCGGTAACTTCTTGTGCTGAGGGAGCGAGACGTAACTGCCAAAATCCTTTATTCAAATCCAGTGTTGAGAATGAAGCTTTGTTATGTAGATTGAAAAAAATAGTATCTATAGATGGTATTGGGAGATTTTTATATTTTATTTTTTTGTTAACAGCGGTAAAATCGACGCAGAGGCGGATTGTGCTGTCATTTTTTTTATTGGTACCAAGGGAGAGTTGTATGGACTTTCTGAAGGTATTATAATGTTTTGTGACTCAAGTTCGTTGATTTATCTCTGGATTTCCAAAAATATGGCCAATGGTATAAGACGTACTTTATTTGATACTGGGACGGTGTCTAGGAGATCGAATGTAACTTCTTTTATTTTAGTAGGGTGTTTATGTATACCTTCTGTAGGACAAACATTGTATTTTTGTAGCAGTTCGTCTACATTTGATATTGAAACTTTATTTACTGTAGAACGCATATTTTCAAATGTTGTAGTCAATTTTTGTCGAAGAGCATGTGATCTCGATAGAGCATCTGTACCAATAAGTATATCTTAATCAGGTAAGTGATTAACAATAAGGAAGTTAATTTGAATATTTTCTACCCTGAAGGTAGCAGTACCTAATATTGAAATTTCGTTTTGTTGAACATCAACTACTTTAATTTTTGAATCAAAGGGTAGTGGTTTCTTGTTGGAGACTTTTTTAAACAGTGGTTGGCTCATCAAGGAAACTTGTGAACCTGAGTCAATTAACATAATCATAGAATGATGATCCAGTGTACTTTTTACTAGACATTTTTTACTTAAAGAAGAAGATAGTTTGTAAACAATAATATCTTTATTTTCTTCAATTACAATGTTATTTAATTGTTTTGTTTTATTTTTATTTATTGATGGTTTGGGTTCTTTTTCAAGAGCCTCTATTACATCCTTTTTAAATTTGATAAAATCTGTTTCTTTATCTTCCAAACGTAGAAGTTTATCACATAATTTGGGAAAGTCTCTGATTTTATTGACAGAGTGAAGTAAATGTTTTGCTCTTTTTGCATAAGATATTTTTGACTGTGTAAGAGTTTCAAGTTCTAAGATCATACCGATGATTTTATTAACATAAGAAGTCGGTCCTTCTTTAAAGGTACATAAGGCTAATTGACTTTCTAGGAACATGACAGGACGATCTGGAGCATAACGAGGTTTGAAATTGAGAATCCATTCTGCCGTTAATACATCAAATGTTTTGTTGTTTTCCTCAATAGCCCGACAGGCTAATAAGGCTGGACCTTTTAAATATTCAAAAAAATTATTTGAATCAAGTTTATCATGTCTTCTTTTAAAACGTTCAATGAAAGTGTGTTGATTTTCTTTATTATCATATTTTTCTAACTTTGGGAGAAGTAACTTGTCTTGCCTTTGTGGCAATGTCATTTGAGAGATGGATGTAGCAATAGTGCTGGAGAGAGTAGGTGTAAGATTGGAAGAGATTGTAGTTTCAACAGCTGTTTTTACAGCTTCAGATACAGCTATAAATAGTATTGACCGTATGTCATCAGTTACTTCTCTCTTTTTTGGTTTTATTACGGCGTAGCCATATGCTAATTGTAATAGCAAAAGAGTAAGATTTTTGACTTGATCAAGTGACTCAGAATTAACTTGTCTTAATTGCTCTTCTATGACTTTGAAGAGATCATGTAACTTGAACTGTCCCGTAGAACCAGCTGCAAGAATCGGTGGAACCTCCATGTTAAGTTGGGGCAGCTTTTCAGAGAAAAGTTGCCCAGCTTTTTCTTCCACAGAAGACCAAAAAAGAGAAATTTTATAAGAGAGCGCTTTTATTAATTTTATCAATAATTTATCATACAATAGAAAACGTAAATATAAATTTAACATATATATATTTAAATTTAACAACTTGTAAAAATTAATAATTTTTATTTGTACAAAATGATAAAAATTTACAAAGAACAAGAGACATACAAAATTTTTATAAAATACTTCTATCATATCCGTAATATAAGAAACCAAAACAAAATTGTTTTTAAAATTTTCAAGAAATATTTCCAAATATACTTTATACAGAAATTTTCAAAAAATATTTTCAACAACATTCTTTTTATATACAAATATTTTTCAACGATATTCCAATTAAAACTATATACAGAAATTTTCAAATAATAATTAATAATAAAGATCTTCCAATATCATTTTATACAAATAATTTTAAGACGAGATATTCTACCATTTTATAAAGATATTCTTAATAAAAAGATAATTTCATTATATATGATAAGCCTTTCAGTAAAATAATAAAGTCAAAAAAAAAGAAGACGTCCTTATACCTCTTTAATAAAATTGTATTGATCGTGATCTTTTCTTTACTATACAAGACCACAGAACTTTCATCAAAATTCCTAAGAAAATAAGAATAATAGATGCTATCATTTCATTCATGTCAGTTCTTGGTACTACAGAGAAAGGACTGTACCCACTCTTATAAACCTCACAATATCTTCAGATATTGGTCGGATCATGAAAACCATTCTCAGCGTGGCAAAACATGATAACTGAAAAACCAATAGAATTATTTAAATATTACTGAGAAATACAGGGTGTCCGGCGAAGGCTTTCTCTGTGTATTAACTAATGTATTAGATATATCGTTATAGGAGTACATTAAAATATATAAAAATGTATGTACGTGTTATACCAAGAAAAAATTTTATAAATAAAGATATTAAATAATTGAATGATAAATAGGCAAAAAAAAAAAAAGTACTGGTTGACCCTAAAGAGGACCATTGAGATCAGTAGACCTTCGGGTACGTACGGCCTAAATTTTAAAGTCTTTATTGACTATAGTTTCGCCTTGCAGTATAAAAAACTACTAACGGCACGGGTTCAGAGGAACTTTTTGTCATGAAACCGAACGGCATCTGAGTTTTTAGGAAAAAACCCCTTGCTTGCGCACAGTGGTAAAACCAGCTAAAAATTAAAAAATTAAAAAGGCACCCTACCTAGAAGAGTATGAATAGGATGTTTCTAGTATAGATGTTCGAAGTGCCTACCTTCTTGATCTAAACATTTCTGACATCTGTCTAAGAAATTATAGAACACCCTTTTAAGCTCCTCACTTGTAATTTTGGCCGTCTCCTCTATGACCCTATTCATAAGCTTATCTAACGTCTTTGGAGCCGGATCCTTATAAACTACGCCCTTTAGTCGACCCCAAAAATAAAAGTCACAAGCACTTAAATCGGGAGATCTTGCTGGCCACTCAAACTCGGTCTTTTGGCTTATGACTCGCTCTCTAAAGAGCTCTTTTAACTTATTCCTAGAAGCGAGCTGGTATGACATGGTGCACCATCTTGCTGAAACCATGTATTCTCTTTTTCATACTCATTTAATTCACCGTAGTAACGAGAAATGATCTGCTGATACACATTCTCGTCTACGGTTCTTTCTATAAAGTAGGGCCCTATAATCCTAGTCCCAGAGATTGCGGTCCACATGCAAAACTTCTTTGGTACTTTTGTTTTTTCTACTATCGCGTGTGGATTTTCTTTTTTCCAAATCCTTACATTTTGCCTATTTAAAGGGGGGTCAAGCTCAATATAAGATTCATCAGAAATGAATAAATCTTTATGAGTTATTAACCTCATCTCAATATAATCCAAAATTTTCTTACAAAACAAAAAACGCCTAGAAGCATCACCCTCATAAAGTTTTTGAACTGGTGTAAATTTAAAAACTTTGACACCATTTTTTTCTAAGATTGTTCGATAGGTGGTCTTTTTTATGCCTGTCTCTATCGCTAATCTTCTATGGGACCATTTCGGATTCGCCTCTATAGCATCTAAAACTTTATCCCTAATCTCAATGTTATCCGAAATGGGAGCTTCCCTAGAATATTTTTTATCCTCAGCGAATCCAAAATAGCGAATTTTTCGAAAATATTTGAGGATGGTTTTATCGCAAGGAATTGGGCTATCTGGAAATGTAAACTTAAAGTTTACCTTAACTACCTCATAATTATTATGCCTATAATACTCAAGTGCCATACAACCTCTTTCTTCTATTGAAAATCCAGACATTTTTAGCAATCCTAACTTAAATTCCAAAGGTATATCTTAGCTAAACTTAAATGACAAAGTGGTGATTTTTTTACATTTCTTTTACTTTTTGTAATCATTTTTTCTCAGTAGAACTGATAAAATACTTTGGACATTGGATTTAAGATCACCTATCTTTTTACAGGAATTAACGTAAAAAAAATTAAAAATTTTATCATAAGTAATATAATTTTAACGGAAAAAATTAGATTATTTTTAAAAAATTTTAAAGATCATACTTAAGATCATAGCAAAATATCATTTTTACCAAATATCATTAGTAAAATGTTTAAAAATTTAATTTAAAAGATAAAAAAAAATTTTAATTACAAGTCCATACATAAATTTTGTCATTTTATACTACTATCGTCAAATACCCTTAATAAATCCTTAATCCTTAATCCTTAATATATATAAAGGAGAAATCAGTTTTGCAAATTATTTTCGATTTTCGAATTTTTAAAAAGGTATTCTGATTTAAAATTGGTCGCTGACTACGAAAACGTTATTTATTTTTTAAAAAAAATTCAGCAACGTAGAGATATTGCTTCAAACTGGCATTCATAAACCAATTAAATAACTCGCAGCAAATAAAACATTTTTCTGTGAAATTAAAAATAAAGATAGAAGATGTATAAATATTAAGATTGCAAAAAAAATATTTAAAAAAAAAATTTTTTTGGTCCAGATATGGGCATTTTAAATTTTAAATTTTAAAGAAGGCATTTTAATGAAGCATAACTTCTTGAAAAACCGACTTTTTTAAGGTTTTAAAAAAAGCTCTGGAGGTATTAAGTAGCTTTACATTTTGGCATATAATTCAAGTTAAAGCACCTTTTCGTTCTTGAGATAAGTTGCGGTGAAAAATTCAAACTTTGGCAACATTTATTTCAAGTGTAATAAACCAAATTAAAAAAATTTTTTAATAAATAGATAGAAATTCACAATTTAATTTTTTTTAAATCAAAAAATCTAAAAAAATATTAACTTTTAATCCATTTATGGCCATTTGAAAAAAAAAAAAAAAAAAGTGGTTTTTGAAAAAAAAATTTTTTTTTGATTTTTAAATTTTTAAAAATGTACTCGAGTCCAGATTTCTTCGCTGCATATGAAAACAATAATCATTTTTCAAAAAAAATTTAGGAACATGGAGATTCTGCTTCAAACTGGGATTCATAAACCAGTTTAATAACTCGCAGCAAATAAAACATTTTTTTATGAAATTAAATATAAGGATAGAAGATTTTTGAATATTAAGATTCCAAAGAAATTTTTAAAAAAAAATTGTTTTTGACCTAAATATGGTCATTTAAATTGTTAAAATATTTTTAATTCTGGAGGAAACATTTTAATGAAGCATAACGTTTTGGAAAAACGACTATTTTGAAATTTTTAATTTAAATAAATGCCTCAAATCTATTTATATATATCTATCTATATATATATAATGATTAGCAAAAAATGAAAAACACTAAAAACTTAAAAAATTAAGATGTTCAAAGCGTTTTTATATAGTCTTTTATAGGGTAAACGAATTAGTTTAAAAAAATTGATCTGATTTTACGTTTTCAAGGTATACTTGAAGAAAGTTGAGAATTTTTCAAATTTGAAGCTCTTTTTGACATACTTAAAACTAATATTTTTTTGTAAAAATAAATAAATAAGGATAATCAGGCATAAAAAATGTATTTAATTTATTTGTTTTTAATTTTTAAGTTTTTGCCCCGAGATATAAAATATCATAAAAATCTACTATATATAAAATAGAGAAAAAAATTTATAAACTTTTTTTTGATTTTTAATAACTTAAATATCTATTTTAGACTAAACGTTTCTCCTAATAACAAAAAATATATTTATTTTCTTTAAAAATTTAAAAAACATGGAGATTGTGCTTCAAACTGAGATTCATAAATCAGTTTTATAAATTGAAGCAAATAAATCATTTTTTTTGAAATTTTGTAAAAAAACAAAAAATGCTTTAATATAAACAATTAATAAATAAAATTTAAAAAAAAAATTTTTTAACTAGATATGGTCATTTAAAATCACCAAAAATTTTCAAATTTAAGCAAAAAATTTTAATGCAGCATAATTTTGTGGAAAATTACCTTTTTTTAAGGTTTTAAAAAATTACTTTGGGTATTGATTATATTTACACTTTGACATATAAACTAAGTTCAGATACCTTTCCGTTCTCAAGATAGACCAAAAGATGCAAAACTAAAGACATTTTTTTTAAAAAGTATTACTAATACATGTGCTTTTGTAAAAATTTTTAAATCAAAAAAAATACAGGTTCAAATTTAATTATTATTAATAAAAAATAATTTTTAAACAAAGTATTTTTTTTGTATTAAAGAGTGTTTATTGTATTAAAAGATTTACTAATTGTACTAATTAATTAAATTCAATTTTGTAAATATAAGTAATAATTTTTCTTTTAATTTTTATACATGTATTTTATGTACAGAGTCTTTTAGAACCAACTTAAAAACTTAGACTTTAATAACCTTTTTTAAACATTATATTTTTTAAAATTTTTTTTTATCTGATAGAGATTCATGCAGAGAATTACATAACAACATTAAAAGATCCTTTTTAATTTAAAAAATGTATCTAAGAAATATAAGATTTATCCACGTTAACTTATTTTTTTAACGATATTATCTTAAAAATAGCGTTTTTAGAAATTGGCAAAAAAATTTTAGATGATTTTAGACATAATATTGAAGAAGGAATTACATACGTAGGACAACACATTTTAAAAAAGATAATGGAAAGTGTATAAGAACAAAAAAATGTCCTCGACTACGTGGAAAACATTTTAATGATGTTATATTCCATATTTAATATAATGTAATCAAAAAGTAGAAATTTTTGATTTATAAGTTTGTAAAATTATCATAATATACCCCTATTTTTTAGCTTAATTTAAAATTGTTTTTAAAGAGCAATTTTATAACATATAATTTCTATCAGACAAAAAAAAATATAAAAAAATACAAAGTTAAAAAAAAGTTATTGAAATCTAAAGTTTTCAGGTAAGTTCTGGGGGACGCTGTATATGTTTCAGGGATAGTAAATGGGGGGTTGAGCCGCCGAAGGCGGCTAGGGGGGCGAAGCCACCCTAGTGTGATCTTAAAGTGATATAACAAATACATGATTAAACACAGGAAAAGCCTTTGCCGGATACCCTGTATATATAGGTGTAATTGTAACGTTTTTACCGCTTTTTCTTTTTGATATTGCCACTAATAAATATATTACTTATATCTAACACGTATGCGTTCCGTTATGTATAGTGAAACAGTTTTTCAAAGCGCTTGGGCTAATCACGTTGTCTCTGTTGTGGTTGATAGATTGTCTTTCAATAGATGTCTTCCGCTTGGTACTTTAAAACAAGTTTTATTTTCCCAGAAGCAAATTATGTTTAAAAATTTTTATTAAATGTTTAATCTTAAGTTTAAAAATTAATAGTTGCGGTCCTCATGCTTTTTCACGATGCTGTAGAAAGTTAGCTCTTAAATTTATGTTTCACAAATTTGGTTTTAACCGTCAAAAGCTTGAATGCTTACCTCCTGACGAATACGATGTTTTTATTAAGGATATTGGTGCTAATCCTATTGCCCATATCCGTGTAAGGAATTTGGCTGTTTATTGTTTTTGTCCTATTTTAGATCAGAAAGAAGTTCATAGGTTGTATAACCTTGAATCGTTTATTAATGGATTTTCTTTTTCTAGCAGTAAAGTTTGTAATTATGTTCAACAGATCAAAGTTCGTAATTCTACTTATATTTGTTCTTCAAAATCTCAGTATTGTAACGTTACTGCTTTCATCTGTAATTTTTTTGAACTCTACTTATAATATGGATTTTGCTGATATTACTCAAACTTTGAATCGTGTTAATTGTCATTGGCAATGGGCTGTTTTATTTTTTACCCTATTGTTCTATTTAAGAAATTAGTGTTATTCCAGCCCAAAGCTGTTTCTTTTAAAAATTTTATTTTTATGATAAAATCTTTATTTGATTTTGGTTTACCGTAGATACTCAAGCTGGTTATGAACATTTGTTTAACACATATACCAGTCTTGTTAGTTGTTTCAATCTTTATTCTCCATTAAGTCATTATTATGCTCTTGCTACTTCTCATTTAAAAGACAGTATTCTGTATTTTTCTATTGTTAAATGTATTCTTCCTTGCATTCCATTTTGATGTCTTCTAACTGTCTTAAGAGATGATTTTATCTTGTATTATTAAAATTGGATTCCGACAGTCAGTGATATAGAGTTCGAATCTAAACATATGCGTCGTGCTCGTCTTGTTGTTCTTCGAAAGCTTTTTTATAATTTTTACTCTTACGCCATGACTATTCCTGAAGCAAAATTTACTGTTCGTACTTTACTTACAGCTGTTTTTTCATTCAATTCTCGAGAACTCGTCTCTGGTGTTCCAGTTAGTGCTTATTTTTCTATAGAACCTGAAGAGTTATCTCAAGTAGTTTATGCTATTCATTTATTAGTATATATTCGTAACTATTTGAATAACCAAGTTTTATAAGAAAATAAAAACTGAGGAGGATGTTCTTTGTAACATCGATAGTGTCTGGCAAAAGCTTGTTTCTAGTAAACTGGTTTCTATTTTGAAAAGTCTATTTATTAGTCAATTTATAAAATGTAGTCAGTTTGATGTTACTCCAGAAGATAAAAGAATGTGAACTTCATTATCTAACTGGATTTTGAAGATCGAAGGGAAGGTATTCTATTCGTGTTGAGAAATCCCTCAAGGTTCTTACTATTAAAGAAAAACTTCCTGCTTATTTATTAGAAGAATATAAGTAACGAGATAAATATACTAATCAGTTACCCGAACTTTTCCGATCTACGTTAAATGAAATTCAGAATGTCGAGAGACAGAAGTTTATTAATGATATTGTTGATGTTATTGATACTGAGGATGCTGATATTTAAAATTATGTTATTACTAAAAGTCCTTGTAAAACATCTGATCTTGTTCGAAAAAAAAAATGCCAATGGTGGAGATTGTTTATTTTATTCTATTGCTAATGTTAGTATTTGTTCGCTTTCTTTGAAGGAATTGAGTGCACGTCTTGCAGAATAATTCACAAACAGGTCAGAAGAAAAAGGTTTAATACTTATACTCATATAAGGCAGTTGAAACATTATAGAAACCAGCTGGAACAATGAGTACGTAAGTATCAACAAATAATCTTATACCTATAAAAAAACTTTCAATTACAATAATAATAATACTATTAGTAATAATAAAAATAATTTAACAAATAAAAATAACAAGAAGCAACATAAAGTAACAAACCGGGATTTTATAAATCAGTCAAACAAATTGTTCAAATTAAACAAAAAAAAAATAATGCTTAGTCATAAGTAAAGCAAAAGAAATTATTTATTCACAAATAAAACCGATTGGAAATGTTAAATTTAAATATATTAAATTCATATTTATATATTTTATTGTATGATAAATTATTGATAAAATTAATAAAAACGCTCTTTAAAAATTCTCTTTAATGTCTTCAGTGGAAGAAAAAGTTGGGTAGCTTCTCTCTCAGAAGTTGTCCCAACTTAACAGGGAACTTGACGAATTTTTCGTTTCTGAAAATTCATTTTTAGCACTATTTTAAAAGATAACATTGTCATCAAAAAGGCAAACCAACGGATTTTTCAAATCCAAAGCAGTATCTTCTTGTTTTTCAATGTTTTTTTCAAAAAAAATTGAATCATGCTTTCTAATACAATAAATGCTACATCTATAAGAAAATCAGTGTAGCTATAAGATTCTGAAGCACATCGGTTTTGACAAAAATTTAAAAGATCATGGATCTTTGTGCTTTGCAAAAAAAACATCTAAAAAAGAAAAAATTTGTCAAATATTTTATAGAAATAATAATAGAAATAAAAAAAAACAAGAAAAGAAACTTAAATATTCAAAAAAAAAAAGATGATAAGATGTCAAACTTTTATGGCAACAACAAATGATATTAGAGAGCCTAATGATATAGTTAATGCCTCATCTGTTCTTCTGAAAATGTGGTAAAAGAAGAAATTAAATAAATAAATTAATAAACAAATGAATAAATATATAATAAGAATAGTAACGATAATACCAATAAATATAGATAACGAAGGGGATAATGAAAACTTAAATTTATAGATTCAATTGTTAAAAGATTTACAAAAAAACAATCTTAATTAAATTAATAAAAAAAAAATTTTTATTTTATTCATTTTTCCACTCACGAGATAATTAAATCTTGACTGTAGTATATTACCTAAACATCAAAAATAAAAAATTTTTTTGAAAGATAAATGAAAAAAAAAATAGAAATTTTTGAAGTATCTGAAAATTTGAATCGGAAGCTCAAAAAAATGGGATAGAGAAGCGAAATGTAATGTAAACACCACCAAAAAAATTTTATATAAAAGAAGAAAATAGAAACAAATAATCAGTTGCTAATTCCAGAGGGCAACACTTAGTCAATTTATCAACATATTCTTAAATCAAAGCTACACCAACAAACTACAACGACTTAGAATAAAACGTATTCTTAAAATATTTTTTTTTCTAATCAAAACATATTTAAGTTATATAAAAAATCACAAATAAATAATTATAATGAAATTTTTTATTTTTGAAAAATTTCTTTAATTTTACCTTTAATAAATTATTTTTTTTTTTTGATTTTTTTGTAAATATTTTTTAGTTTTATTAGTTTCAGTAAATATTACTTAAACTCAATTTGCCAGTTTGAATAATGCTAATCAAGAATTATTAAATGAAATAAAAAAACTTAAAAAAATTAAATAAAAGTTCTTCTAATTTTTTGTATATATTAAAAAAAATTTTTTTCAAATATCATACACAGAAAAATTAATCGTGACAATATGTATGGATTATAACACTGCTTTTCCGTACGTTTTTTTCCTGCAAAAAAAATGTCCTGTGTTCAATGTCACGGGAAAAATTTTTTCAAAATAAAAAAAAAGAAAATTAATAAAAATATAGATAGCGGGACATATTTTCTAAAATTAATTTTTTTCAAAATGTCCCGCAAAAGCAGGAATTCCGTTGGTGTTACTAAAGAAAAAAGATAAAATGTCACAATTAATTTTTCTTAATAATAAAAAATGGTCATCAAAACGCAATATTCACAGAAATTTTATTTTTTCATTAGAGCGTAAACTTGGAAATAACGCTAAAAATATTATAAATAAAATGAAGTTGATTTCATCATTGTCTTCTAAACAGTCTAAAAAAATTTATTGATGATTCAATTATACGTAAAGAACAATGTTAAAGACTAAAATAAATAAAGAAAGAGAATTGAAAAATTTACTTAATGAAATGTTACTTCCAAATTTTATTAATAAATGTTTGAAGGTTGTAGATAGTAAAGTAATTGATAAAATATTTTAATTTCAAAAATCTGAAGATGTCTTTCCAGGACAACCAAATGATTCATTTGAAACACTTTTAAAAACTTTAAAAGTATGTAAGTTTTATTTTTTTTTATTTAATAAAAATTATACTTTTGAAGATTGGTCCAAAATAAATTTAGCAGTCACACCTAATTCCAGAAATAATATCACTTATATTTTCGAATGACACCATAAGCTTATTTGCTGGAACAATTTTCATTTACCAATCTGAGAATATTTTTAATATTATTAAAATAAGCATGGCATGTGTTATTTTAACAAATTTTAAACGTGAAGAAACATAAAATATTTTATTAAGCTACTTTTCATGTAAGATAAATATCTCTCTATCAAAATTTTTTAAATCAAATGCTAAGTACTTAACGAGGTTCAAAAATATTTAAATAATATTTTTTTAATGCATACTATATATTAAAATGTTATAATTTAAAAAAAAATATTCTTTAAAATACCTTTTTTATTGTTAATTTTTATTCACTATTTTAAATAAATTTAATTATAATTTTTTATATTTTAATAATTGTGTAAAATTATAAATGTACACCCTCTGTCCTAAAAACAACCGGAATAGCTTTATAAAAAAGAATGTAGCTATAACAACTTAAAAAAAAACATTTTATTTATTTGATGTAATCCCCCTCAACAGAAATACATCAAAAAAATTGCTTCAAAAGTCCATCAAATTATTTTTTTATGCCATTTTTTGTGACGCTTTCAAGGGTAGCGGTCGTTAAAGATTTAATGCTTCTAATCAAGTCGAAATGCTTTCTTTTTTTTTTTTAAAATGTAATTTAGGGAGTAGGAAACAATCATAGGGAGTCAACTCAAGTAAATATGGAGAATGATTAAGTAAAAAAATCTGACTTTTGGTCAAATAATCAGTGGTGATTGGTGACCGACGAGATGTTGTATTTTCTGAATAGTTGCAAATTTCTTTGTTCTTGACATTCAAGATGAATACGGGCTTTTAAACGTTTGAATAACCTAGATAATACCCAACATTAACTTTTGTACCATTTGAAACAATTTTTTTTTTTTAAATAATGCTTTTTGAATCGTAGAAACAAGTGAGCATTGTTATAATTTTTGATTTTTCTAAATAACATTTTTTTAACAAAAAATTATTTCTATAAGCTATTTGAAGCGTTTGAAATGTTTCGGTAGAAGTTTTACTAATTTTAACACAAAATTTAATGATAATTGTTTGCTCTTAATTCATTCTCCGACCGACGTAGATAAATGGTCGTAGTTAAATGTAAAATATATCTGCTCCAAGTGGACGAATGATTAAGTGAAACTGGCACTCGATAAATGAGGGTTGATACTCCACAAAACAATTGATAACCTACCGATAACGCTATTAGTTTTTGTAAAATAAAGCCATTCTGGTTATTTTTGGGATAAAGGGTGTATAATATTTTTATGTTTTTTTTTCAATAAATGTTACAATTAGTCTAGATCCTAAAAAGAAAGTTACTTAACCAATAATTTATGGTGAAGCCAAATTTTATTCTCATGGAAATTTCTTAATACTTCTCTTTATAAAACAATTTTATCTCTTTTTTTATGTGTCTCTTAAAGGTTAAGATTCTGAATAAAATATCTCTACATATTTTTATTAAATATATTTTCATTTTTATTTATTATGGATTTTAATTTTTTACAAATACAAATAATTATAGATGCTTACGATATTTCACAGTACAAAGGAAGATATTCTAAACTATTCGGTGAATTTAATCCAAATTCAGTTAGTAAGTTTTTATTATTATTATTCTTTTCATGCTTATCAGATATTTAATAAGTAATTCTAAATTTTTTAAAACTTTTTTACACTTGGTAATATTTTTAAATAATAGGAAAGTGTCTAAATTTTTTATATTACATGATCTTTTTTGAGAAACAACTTCTATTTAAACTAAAGATTTAACTATATTATAATATTAATATGAAATGATATACTTTTTAAACCTCTATTTTTAAAATTAAGTTATATTAGGTGTAGAATATAACACCATTAAAATATTTTACATGTAGTTGAAAACATTTTTTTGCTTTTTAACAAATACTTTTAACCATTTTTATATTAAAAAATTAAAAGGTTTAAACTTTTATTTTTTCTTAGTTTTTAATATTAAAAAAGATGTTTTGATATTGTTTTTATAATTCTCTAGATGATTCTCTATCATTTAAAAAAATTCAAAAAAAATTTAAAGTAAAACAAAAATTATCAAAGTTTTAATAAGTAAAGTGTCAATTAATTGTGACCTTGTATATAAACCATCTGTTAAAACAGATATTCTTAAACATAAGAATAATCATTAAATTCTTGACTCTTAGAATTTATTTATATGTAACGAAAGTACGTCAACTCACCCATAAACTTTTGCTCTGGAAATGTACATACAAAATCCTTTGCTTTTGTCAAAAACTTTCCTATAATACTGGATGACATGAACAAAGTATCAAAAACATCAAAAAGTTCATCACTATTACTATACATCAACAGTTCTTTAAGCATTACTATGTTGTTCAAATTTATATTCTTCTTCTTTTTTTCAATGAAAAGTTCTTTTATACTATTATATTTTCTTTCATGAATATTTTTAACCATAATCTCTTCATCATCATTTTCTATACTTTTATCAGTTTTATTCTTCTCTAACAACTCTCTTAACTTTTGTAAAGTTTTAACTTCTCTTCTTTTTAAGTTTTTAATTAAACTATGTAGCCTGTTCAAATTCTCTTTGGTAAAATTAACATTATCTAAATTCATTTGCTGACAAATTACTTTTCCAAGCATATGTGTAAAACAAATACTAATTGACATTTTTACTTCCTCAACAATATTTAAATGGTGTCCAAAATCTCTTTACATAAATTTAATTTTTTATAATCATCTTGCTTAACTTCATTTAAATAACTATAGTAAGCTAACTTAAATTCAGATACTATTTGAAATCTTCCTTCAACAAAATTACTTAACAAATTAAAGATATTTATTTGTAAATCATTCATTTTAAAAATTAAAAAAAAAAACTTTAAAACAAAAAAAAATTTAAAAAATATCCCCCATAATCTTTCCTCCCTTTTCCTATTTTACCAATTTGGAAAATATGTATTAAATAGTAAACATGACAAAATTTTATGTCACCATATTTTTTGTGTTTTCTTTGGATCTCTGTCCAAGAAGAATTGTTTCTGACATACAACTTTCTCTGGTGTAATGTCCATTTCCTTTTCAGTAAAACAATCTCTAAATTTGTTATTTAACTTATCAGTATACTTGGTTGTTTTATACAGGGTGGTTTTTTTAAAAGTATAGTAGACAAAGATTTGGAACTAAAGTATCCATTTAAGAAAATTAAAAAAATAATAATGCGCCAAAAAAAAAATTTAATGTGCTTACAAAAATATTTGATTTTTTAATTAGCAAAAAACAAAAAAAAATTATTTTTTTAGTGTTCCTTTAGAAAATGTTATCGACTATCAAACGGTCTTAAAATTTTTATCAATTTTATAAAAAAAAATCTAAAATCAAGTAATTTTTACTTTTATTTTAGCAATATCTTGACTGCTACGCAATGGTCAATTTATTACTAATTAATTAAAAAAACCGCAACGCAGAGGACTTTTTTTTTTAATTTTTACATGAGTCCAATTAGTCTACTATACTTTTAAAAAAACCACCCTGTAGTAAAAGTACTTAGCATTTAAATATGAGATTGCGTGATTTTTAGCATTCTTCTCATTAACAAATATTAACTCTCTAGTTTTACAATCCATTACAGCATTTAGCTTTTTTATTACATTTGTCTCAAATAGAATATCAAAGCCGGTGAAGTTATTTTTAGATATCAAAACATTATATAGCGAGTAAGTATTATCTTTAAGCGTTATATCAATTGGATCTATCAATTGTTCTTGTGAGACTCGAGTATCTGTTGTGATAACTTTCTGTTCTTTATTAGAAGTTTGTAACTTAAATTGACCTCTTAACTTTGGAGATATAATAGTACAATCAGCGAATGTATTAATTGCTCTTTTAATGTCAAGATTATTGACTTTGCACTTGGTCAAGAATATTCTGTTGTTGTGAATTCTCTGCTCAGAAACTGATTCACTATCACCATTCATCATGTCTATACATTCTGGTGTAATTTTTCCAGTCTCATCATCATTTATAGAGTAATCACAATTTAAAAATTTATTCTTATTTTTAAGTTATCAATTTCTTTGATAACATTACTTAACTTATGATTCAATCTCTTAATTTCAGTTTCATATTCAATTTCTTTATACGGACAACATCTCTTTTCTTCAGAAATATTGAGTAAGGCAAACTTGTTTATTAGATCTTTATTAGAATAACAATTTATACTTGTATGTCCAACCTTGTTACATGATTCACATAAATTAAATTTATTGGATAGAAATATTTTTATATGGTGCTTGTATATATAGATATACAAAGTGTTATTAATTCTTCTGGCGATCCTAACACAAAATTCAACTTTTATTTAAAAGACGTTTCACCACTCGATCGGACATTTTTTTAAATTTTGTACAACTTAAAATCCTAACCCCTTATTTTTTATTCATAAATATGTAGACCTATTAAAGTTATGTATACAGGTAAAATATTTCCGCTTAAAAGTTTTATAGAAAGCTACAACATCAATTCAAAGTTTAAAAAATTGAATTTTTTAACTTTCTGGAAAATGAATATTTTTTAAAATAAATATTGTACTTAGTGGTAATCAGCCATGATAAAACAAATGAAAATATTTAAAAGTTTGTAAAATTACGTCTTCTTTGTTTTTTGGCAATTTTTTTTTCGTTTTTTACCAGTTTGAAACCAAAAATCTAAAAAGCGCATGTTCTCACTAGATTCATTGGATTTCTCATCTAATTTTACATCTATTTTAAATAAAATTAAAAATTTAAATTGGAAGGATAAATGAATTTTCATGTAAAATATTAACTATGTTACAATAAAAATGCCGTTATACTTTATTTTTCAACATTAAATTATTTCAAAAGTATAAAAAACATTGATAAATTATACGTAGAGTCTATTATACTATTTTTTTTACGATAATTTTATAAACTAAAATAATAATTATTTGTAGATTCTTAATTTTTCTATAATAAAAAAATTATATTTTCTTAAAAAAATTTTTTTAATTGAAAATCAAAGTATAACTATAGTTTTTATTGGAACAAAGTTAATATTTTACATGAAAACTCATTTATCCTCCCAATTTAAATTTTTAATTTTATCCAAAATAGATGTAAAATTATATGAGGAATCCAATAAATTTAATGAGAAAATGCGCTTTTTAGATTTTTGGCCTAAAATTGGCAAAAAACAAAAAAAAAATTGCCAAAAAACAAAGAAGACGTAATTTTACATACTTTTAAATATTTTCATTTGTTTTATCATGGCTGATTACCCCTAAGTACAATATTTATTTTAAAAAATATTCATTTTCCAGAAAGTTAAAAAATTCAATTTTTTAAACTTTGAATTGATGTTGTAGCTTTCTATAAAACTTTTAAGCGGAAATATTTTACCAGTATACATAACTTTAATAGGTCTACATAATTATGAATAAAAAATAAGGGGTTAGGATTTTAAGTTGTACAAAATTTAAAAAAATGTCCGATCGAGTGGTGAAACGTCTTTTAAAATATTCTCTTAAAAAATTTTTTAATACAGTCAATTTTTACATAAAAAAATGTTTTTAAACTATTAAAAGATAAAAATTAGAAACATTTCAATAATTTAAAAAATGTATTTTTAAAAATACTTTTAAAAAAAATTGAAAAAATTTTAAATGTTTCTTTTTCATCGATTGTTTATATTAAAAAAAAATTTTAAAAATTGTTTATATAATTCTATAGATAATTCTCTATAAGATAAAAAAAATTATAAAAAAATATTAAGTAGAAAAAAAGTTATTAAAGTTTAAAAAATTGACGGGTTACTTTTTGAACACTTTGTATATGCTTCAAGTTGACGAATGAATAAGTGAAACTAGCATTTGATAAATGAGGGTTGATACTCTACAAAACAAATAATGACCTACCGATAACGCTATTAGTTTTTGTAAAAAAAAGCCATTCCGGTTATTTTTGGGACAAAGGGTGTAGTATTTATAACAAATTATCATACATTTAAAATCTTATTTATTATAAACAAATTTTAAATTTTGAATAAAAAAATTTGTATTTTCAATCATCACATCTAACAAATAATTTTTTAAAAAAAATTATAAAATTTTATGAAATTATAAAACGACTGTTTGTTATTATTTTGTAACAAAAATATCTGTGTCACGTTATATTTTTTATTGTGATAATAATAACAAAAACTGTTTTATTTGTAAAAACAAACAATTGAATCATGTTTTGTTTTTAGTTATTCATATAAAAATAAACAAAATTAAATAACAATTGTCATTTATTTTAAAATGATTTTTGGATTTTAGCTATTTCTTTGATGAACTTTATAAATGTTGCATATATCTTTTTATTATTGTTATATGACAGCTATGTCAGATACTCCCACTCTTCTGAGTAAGAGTTTGCTGAACAATATATAAAGAAAAGATATTACATAATAAATAGTTATAATATAGTTTATATTAATTTTTGAAACACTTAATAAACGTTCTTATTTTAAACTTCAAATAGCTATTCGCCATAAGGCCCCTTTAAGGGGTTCTTAAGGTAATAACATGGAGGTTCCACCTCGAATCTTACCTTAGGTCGTAGTATTACCTTACTCCATTCCGTATTCACCCATTTATTAGAATTTTCTTAATTTATACCTTATATTTCCTTTCTTACCTTACAATCTTTGAAGCACCGTTCTTAACTAGGATTAATACAATACAGCATCATATTCCTCCGTTTCTACATACATTTCTTAACGCATTTAACAGACCTTCCCAAAATGACGTACATTTACTAATTATCTGCTTTCGAGACAGCCGGCGTCTCTTTAGATTTACAGATATGTAGAGGTTGACGTGGCTTCTCAAAAAGTGCTACTACATCTTCAATAGAGTTAGTAATTGTGCTTCTACTAGTCTAGCCAAGCACACAACGGTTTTACTTTAAGTTACTTCTTTACTTTTTTACCATAAATTTCACAAATAGTTTAAATCAACATAATGTTGCAATAATGAGCTCTAGGAAGGCACCGTGTACTAGTAGAAACATTTAGTGTAATATCACATATACTTCTATTTTATTAAACATATTTTTCTTATCAGACAATAGTAGTATAATCTGAACATCTTAATATTACACAAAGAAGTAACAGTTATTTTTAAAATATTTAACATATTAATGTCATTAAACCCGTTCCCACTCATACATATGTTCGACATTCTTAGTATTACATAACTTTAAACCATTTGTTAAACTTTATACTAAGCTCAACCCTCATAACTTGTCTCCATATACCGATTTTTACCTCTTTATTTTTCACTCTTAATCCCGTATTCCTACTATGCGTAAGCTTTTAAAACGGAACACTACCAAAAGTTACTCAATCAGCCACATAGACTTCACAACTGCCTATGATATAATGAAGCCACAATGGATAGCAGAACAACAACAAAACAGCCATCTTGATGCTAATCATCAACAACATATTAAGGACAAACAAAGAGGTAAACTACAACAACTCATTCACCAATTCAACTTGCCTCCTGATGTTTATTTGATTCAATTCCCTGTACCAATCCTCAACGATGCTGCCTCCACTAATGAACTGCTCCCGATTGAAGATAAATTGGATGAAACCTTCAGGAAAGAAATAGGCCGCATCATCCCATTACTTAGAGAATCTTCAATTCAAGGAATAGAAAAATACATTTCCACTTTAGAAGCCGCTTTGTTCTCTTTAGCTAAGAACTCCACCAGACAGGTAACTTTAGATCGTCTTGCATTTTACTATATTCCTGCATTGATTGTTAATGACAGAGGACTCATCAAGTCCTACTATAACCAATTCATGTCTAACCGTAGTCTCACCGATACTCCGTCCTTGCTTGAAACTTTTCGTGGCATCGTTCTACTTATGGAAGCCGATGGTCACCGTGCATGCTTCGGCAGCTCCTTGAAGCTTCTTCGCCAAAACAATCTTTCGATAGGCACGTACAGCATGAATTTTGAAAATTATGTCCTTCGGACTGACGGAATGCGCATGGATTCCGCCGCCATGCTTTTTAACGTACCTTTGAACAATGATCGTAGAAGACTATTTGTTAATGGTCTCGATTCTAACCTTCGCATCATCGTCCAACAGCCTGCACATGATTCCACTTGGCATGCATTTAAGCAATCTTACTTTGACGGCTTCACCAGATTGTACCCCAACGTACTTATATTTGGTAAAACTATACCTCCTAACTCCATACATCCCACTCCTCGTAACTCTTTTCGTTCTTCTCCTTATGCCCATCACAATTCTAAACCTATCTACAGATCAAAACCGACCCATAATACTCACAACCACATAAAACCATTTAACCCTAAACCGTCCGCTACATCTTACACCAATCCCCAATTTCTTAACCGTTCTTCATAACGTCCTATTCATTATCAGAGTGATAAACGTCTGAATAAACATAATAACACTACTAAAAATAACCCTCGAAAGCCAACCAAATTTGTTAACACTATTAATCACGTCTACAAAGAATTGAAAAGACAATCTAACCTTTTGAGCTCTCTAACAAGCAAACTTAACCTGTTTGACTTACCTCATACTTTAACAATAGTAACATCATTCACGTTAATCACTCCTATCCTTTCTTGGCAATGCCAACAATCCCCACCTTTCTTTCCACACTCATACCACCAATTTGACTACCGTCTCAGCACGTTCAAGAAACTTAACATTAGTTTAATGAATGAGCTTTGCATAGCCGTTGGTTTCCGTCCTGCACTTTTTATAGGCGATGTCATTCTTGATGTCGACCCTCCTTTCCCTATAGAAACACAAGTTGCCCTTTTTGGCTTCAGTGAATGTGGTGCCTATTCCACTTATCAAAATCATACTTCTCAAGATATTTTCTTAGTAGACCCAACTTATCAAGTTCTTACTGATAACGATTATTCTTACCTACTTAACATATATGCTTACCATTACTCCTTTAACCATTCTTGTTCTTCGTTATGGAAGCTACCACTTTCCTACCCCGAGGTTTTATAATTCCAGATTCACCTGTGCTTAGCAGAAAACGACCTTTACTAGACAAATCATCTTATACTACCGATGATGCTACTACATCAGCTGCCTAAAAAGAACTTCAGTCACTTGTGACTCAACATGGAAACAACATAAAAGAACTCCAATCGTCTATTTCAGAGAGTGACGCAGCCAAACATAATCTTACCCAACAACTAAACGAAGCACAAGTATTATATCAACAACGCGACAAAGAACTTACTAATCTTCTATCCTTCAACCAAGAGCTTCAAGCAGAGAAAACTACTCTCTCCAATACGCTTCGCTCAACACAAGATGATTTAAGGGATAAGACAGAACAATTAATCGAAGCCAAAGAAGAAACTGAACATGTTCGCAAGCTTCAAGATGGTAGTCAAAACGCCATGAACGCTTACAGATCTACTACACAAAAGGAAGTAACTGACCTCAAGCAACAACATGATGATGCTCTTGCCCTTTTGCGTACTTCATTCAACAATGAGCACGCTATTGCTGTACAAGCTGCAATTACACATGAACAAACCAAATGTGCCATCCAAAAAAAGAATGATTTAGCTGAATGGCAACGCGGAATAGATCGCTTGGAAAAAGATCATGCCAACGCCATCAAGCTTGTAACCTTGGATGAACAGAATAAATGCATCAAACAAAGAAACAGTGACTCCAATAACTGGAAAAAGGAAGCAGATCAAATAGTAAAAGAACATACTGAAGCAGTCAATTCTGCCATTTTAAATGAACAGAACAAGTGTAATGACCAACGTATCAGCGACTCTTCAAAATGGAAAAAAGAATATACCCGTTTAGAAGCTGACTTCAAACTTAGCTTTGAAAACGAACGTGCCCGTTTGCAATCTATATTTGATAAACAACTCGAATCTTTAAAGACTTCCTTGCAATGCCCTACTTCCGATACTATGGAAGTTGATAATCAATCTTTACTATTCACCGTCACTCAACAAGCTCAAGAAATCTTGTCTCTCAAACAACTACTGGCTATGAAACATGAACCCGTTGCAGTACAACCTGATCAACCTTCTCCAGATTTATGCCGTTCCTACAATGACTTTGTAACTTTTATCGAAAACTTAAAAAATTTAAACATTAACGATGCTTTCTTATCCGTACCCAAGAGCATCGTATCTCTGATCACTTTCATCAGTACTTTAATAGGTTCCCATCTTTTTCATAATCGTTATAAATTTCCCACACATAATAACAATCTCGTTCCTCACTTTACACCCACACAAGTCCTACCTAACTATATACGTCCTCAAATTACACCTCAGTGGAAGTTTGGCGATGGTCCAAAGCCTGCCATCATTAATTCTATAATTCATGAGGCATTACCTAAAATACTAATTTATATCTACAATATCCCTGTTTTATCCCTCATAGATACTGGAGCATCCTTAAACATTATCAACTCCAATCTTCTTAAATCATTACCATCTTCTTGTTTTACTAAGATTAACAGCTTCTCATTAAAGGCAAAATCAGCCAATGGTACTAACATTCATATTGACGGTTCTATAATTCTTAACTTCTCCATTGCCGACATTTCCACCCAAATTACTTGTCACATCAGCCCTGATATTTCCCATGACTTGATCCTTGGAAAGCCTGGACTGTCGACCATGGGAGATCTAACTATTTTTTGGACCAATGATTACATACTTCTAGGCACGCATAAATTACCTTTAGCCAACACTTTCCGTTTTCTATTAAATGATGACACCACATTAAATGCCGAATCAACTAATATCCTATCTCCTCGTATTCACAACGCCACCCATTTAGACCGATCCGATGTCTTTACAATCATCAACCCATCGTTTAAAGGCTCTAACCATTTAATTACATATTCTCAAGTAAACCCCATTTTTAATCAACAAATTAACCTCATCATAGATAATCGTGGTTCTAACCCGGTGACCCTTAAAAAGAATATTTTCCTTGGACATGTTGCATAGGTGGAACGACTTAATGATAATGCAATACGCATAACTAACGAAGGCTACGATAGCGACGAAGCTGACGTTATAGATAGATTACCTCCCTATCCTAGCACTTCTCCTACTCCCCCCTGGATTGTGATAGTTTCTTGAAGTTAGTATCTGTCGATGCTTCCCGGCTATCTCCTTCATCTTTAAACTCTCTTCACGACCTTCTTTAGAAATACCGTACCGTCTTTCATGAATTTGATTCTACACCTGGATATTACACAGGTCCCGAAACTTTATCATTAATAACAATTCCTCATTAAACTCCAAAACCCATACGCACGCCTTGTTATACCCTAGAAAAGAGAAAGAAATAGAGCGCCAGATAAAGGATATGCTAGAACATTCCATAATTGAACCCTCTAGAACACCATATCTATCTCGCATAAACCTAGTTAAGAAAAAAGACAACAAATGGTGCTTTGTAGTAGATTTCCGCGCAATAAATAAACTCATACAACCACAGAGTCACCACATACCGCGCATTGATAGTATCTTAGATTTTCACATTTACTTCATTTCATGCTATAATCTTTATGGTACGAACATCCTTTATTAATCAACCACTCCAAATATGATAAAAAAACCCAGAAATTTAAAGAAACATTCTTATGACCTGCAATAAATAATGACATCAAGAAAAATTGGTTCACCTGTTCTAAATGTTTTGTCAATAAAACACAACCATTTTTGTTAACACCAAAACAACTTAAAACAATCCCTACGCCACCTTCTCCATGGCATACTTTAATCTTAGATCACATAGTGATTGACGACAATAACAATGTGCTCGTTATCATTGATGAACTTAGCAAATTCTTCATAATTAATCATACAAAAAACAAAGGCGCTTTATCTACTATCAAAGCTCTTCAACGTAACTTCTTTCTTATTGGATTTCCCCAAGTATTGAAATCAGACAACAGACCTGCATTCATATCTGAAACCTTTTAAACTTTTTGTAGTAACTTTGGAATTACCTACTACACGATATCAGCTTATAATCATCAAGGGAACGGCGTGGTAGAACGATTTAATTGGATTATACAAAAAGCTATACGTATTTACTCCAAAACAGATATACAAACTATACTTCTTAGCACACAACATGCTCATAATTATAGTTTCATGACTACACAATATGGGAAACCCAAGGAATTCATTCTATCCACAACTGACAAATGGTTAAAGCAAGAATATACTAACAATCAGCTATCCGGCCGTTTTGATTTGCTTCTATATCTTAAAAACAAACTAAAACCAAAACAGACAGATACTCCCAACGAAAAGCAACCCTTAATACCTAATGGTACCATCGTTTTTTGAAGAAATTCTGCTGCTCATAAAAATGAACTTCAATATGAAGGACCTTATAAGATTACAAAGCATATACATGGAGATTCATACTTGATACAGAAAATCTCATCAAAAGAACGAGCCACCGAAAAAGCTTTCAAAACTTACGCCAGGCTATTAAAATTAACCCCAAAACATTACCAGTCTACTCAAGATGTAGAAATAAAAAAAACATTATCAGAAAACCAACAGCCTCAACAAAACAACTTTCCAGAACTAGAAATAGTTCAATCACAATTTTTATCTACAAAAAAAAGAGGCCGTCCAAGAAAACAACTGCCTGACGTACAACCATCTGTAGAAAACTCAGTAAAACTAACAAATCTTAAAATGAGAAAGAGGCGACCTCCGCTACAAGCAAACCAATCTCCGAATGCAGTTAACAATCCTACACGCAGAAAACCAGAACGTCCACGTATCCACAATTACTAATTTACTCTAATTGAAACTCATAGAAATACCATCCAACATTATTTACATAATTAATCTATACGACATCAAGAATAAAGACAAAAACATTTTATTAGCTAAAATGTCTGAGTCGCAAAAGAGAAAATCCCTATTCTTACAGCAGAATGACATGAGTTCAAATAACAATCAAAAAATTCTTTTTTTTTCTTTCAACCATTGACACAAATGATTTACCAAGAAGAAAAATAATAACAACTATTCTTTGCTTCCAATTCAGATAGATTACAAATATATTTTCGAAAACAAAATAAACAACACCTACATAACTGATACTATACTTTATTTATCAACAAAACAATAAGAACGCCAATGTACAGACAAAAAATATTGTGAAATTTCATAAAGATAAATGGCAAAAGAATGCAATTGAAAAAAATAAAAAAAAAATTGAAACTAAAAACTAATATTTTTTCTCCCAAATCCTTTTACTTTATTTTTAGTGTCAGACTAAAACTCCAAAATTGAAGGTGCTTTCAATTGAGGAAAGGAGGATGCAGATTGAACACACCATTTATTTTCCGTATATCGCTTGAATCTTCTATGTCTTTCTTTCACGTAAGCAAACAACACCAAAGCACACAAAAAGAACTTCGATACAAGCTCCAAGTGCTAAATAAAATGCAAATTGAAAATTGGACAATAATATTGATAATTGAATTTCTCCAGAAAGCATGGCTATAAACACAAAACAATTAGTTTACAAAAAAAAAATGTTACAAAATGTATAAATTAAATAATTCAATTAAATAAACATAAAAAGTGACATTCTTCCAATTACAAAAACATTTCTAATAAGAGAAAGATATTAATACTATTCCAACTACAAAAACATTCCTGCTAAGAAAAAAAAGTTAACGTAACTCCAATATAACAATTCCTGATAAAACATCATACAAAACAAAAGAAAATATAGTAAATTTATAAAATTATATGGCGTATACCTTATAAAAACAAATCCAATAGTTATCACAAACTTTTATTAAATAATACTTAAACCCCTAAAAAAAATACAAAAAATTAGATGACAATACAAAGACAAATAAAAATGACTTAAAATACTTAGGTATTTATATTGTTTTAAACAATAGTTACGTGATACCAATTCCCGCACATTTCACTATATTACTAAATAATTATTATTATTTTTTTAATTTGTTATCTGTCAAAAAAAAAACCTCATTCAGCTTTATTAAAAGCTTAATTAGGGGATGTTATATGGGCACGCCCACATGACTTTAAAAGCAGGAAAATTACACAAATAAATCAGTCTTAGTTTAAAACACTTGTTAAAATGTCGTTACTTTATTAAATGGGAATAAACGAATAACATTTTTACTTACAAATAAGAATTAATTGATTCCTTATAAATAATAGAAGAAAATTTACTTTTATGAAATTCACTACTATCCATTTTTTTTTCATTTTTTATTGAAAGACTAATTAAAAAATTTGATTAAATACACAAAAAAATTAATCTAACTTACACTCCTCTTCCAATACCTGATAAGGCAAAATCAGTGATAAATTTTAAAAGCCCATTTTTATCACGCAGAAGTTAGATTTGTAATCTTTTATTAATTAAATTACTTTGTTCCATTTTAATGCATCTTTTAAACTAAAATTAAAAAAAAATTACAAATATTTATCAAAAATTTCTTTAATCAATTTTTTAAAATTATGACGAAAAAAAATGTTGCAAAAACATTAATATTTTATTGCATATAATGTTTTGATAGAACTTAAAGCAAAAAAATTCAAATTTGTGCTACAAAGTTATTGGTGAATAAGGGACATGTTTTTTTCTTTTGGCAATGATGTTCTATTATGTTTCGTAATAAAAAAAAAATTAGATTGTTATTTTAACTTTTTATTTTTAAATATTTAAAGAAAAACTTACACATTCCAGGTTCAAATATTTTTAATAATATGACTTTTTTAAGTTATTATTTGTATTTTTTCTTTCACACATTATTATTTTATATAAGATTATAAGATATAAAGAATAAATGAAAAATCTTTTTTCGAACATTTTTATTTTTTTTAAAAGATAACAAATTAAAAAAAAAACTAATAACAATATAAAAAAACTAAGAAAAAAATATTTTTAACTTTAATTTATTTTTTTTGAGAATATTTAAAAAAAATTATCTAGACAATTTTCCGTTATTTTGGCAATTTTACATTGATTTAATATTAATTATATTATTTTTTTATCTGAAACATTTTCTTTACTTATTTAAAAAGAAATGATAAATTTTATTTTGTTTGTAAAGCATAAAAAAATAATTAATATGTTTTTTAATAGTAATTTTTTTATAATTGTATTTAATAGTACTGGCAAATTAGTACTCCCAAATAAAGAAATTATTTAAAACAATTTTACAATAGAATATAAAAAACCTTATAAAAATATTATAAAATAATTATTTTAGCTTACCTTAGCTAAGGTTATACTAATTTACTAATCAATTACTAAAAATTTTTTTCTATCCACACTTTTTAAAAAAAACAAAAAAAAAACCCCTAAAATAGAAGGAATATAAAATTTCTTTTTATAAAAAAATGATGACAATAAAAAAGATATAAAAATGAAATTAACTAGGACATATATTCGTTTATATACTTTTATTTTCTGACCCTAGTAACCTAAGGTTATTTAGAAATAATCTTACTTAATATAAAATATTCAAATTTTAACAAAAATACAATTTATGTCTTTTTGCGTACGGTTCCATTCTTAAAACAAAATTAATAACAAATTACATTAAATTGATTAAAAAAGAGAAACCAAAATTTTTCTGTGTACTAAAAAGATCAACTTCTAAATTTTAATTTTTTAATTGTTTGTTTTTTTGTTTATTATCTAATATGTCTATCGCAATATTTTCTATTAACCAGTTGGACAAATCTTGGGGAATTGCGTTGGTATTTGAGTTTGCATTCGTACTTATTATTTAATCTTAATTTCCTCAAGGTCATCTAATTCGATTATATTATTAAAACCACGTTTTGTTATATACGTATCTTTTAATTTCAATGTTTCATCTAAACCTAATTTAAATTTTTTTAGTTTATTTAATTGTCCACTCATTATATCCATTCTTAATATGAAAATAAACAAAGCACATGCATCTTCTAGCATTATTTCTCTTTTAACATTTACTATTCTCTCATGACGTGGTAAGTGGTTATTTATTAATGTGTTATTTATAATAAACTAGTGAGTTACCAATCTTGTGGGTTAGGTAATTCTTTATTTGTAAACAATTTACAATATTGAATAAACTGTTTATTAAAAATAATATAAGATATAATAATGAATTAATAATAATATCAAAATAAAATCAATGTGTTTATATTCTTCTTCTTGCCCACCCAGGAGCGTGAACATATTGATGATGGTGTTGGTAATGCGTCTAAAAGATTTTAATGCATTTATGTAATGTTAGTAGTTGCTAGCAACAGTGGACGTTTTGAATTTGTTTATACACACAAAAAAAAATTCCATCATTTTATTTCCCAAAATTTACTAATATTTAAATTTAATCATCTTGTTCCCCATCTTATCATTTTGTTTCGTAATTAATCATTTTGTTTCCTAACTAATCATTTTGTTTTTCAATTTAATAAAATTTGTAAAAAACAAAATTATTAATATTTTATAAGTTTTTTGTTAATGTTAAAAAATGTTGTAAAAATGAATTATCTAAGCGACAAAAACAATGACTGATAAAAATATAAAAATATAAAATTACTATCATTAACTTCTTGTAAAAAGTTTTAGCTATAAGATGAAATATTTATCATATTTATAAGTTAGTTATATAAAATAAAAAATTTAATTTTTCTGATTGCAAAAGAAACAAAAAAATGTAAAAAAAATATAAAAAAAAACCTTTTTAAAGAAAAATTGGTAAATTTCGAAATTGGCTTTTGGTTTCTTAAGTAAGGTCATTTTCTTTTATTTAGTCTTCTTTTATTTCTTTTTACAAGTTTTTATATTGGTTTTTCAATTTCCTAAATTGATAGCTAAACTATGAATACGATTAATATGTCATCTTGTAGCTAAAACTTTTTACAAGAAGTTAATAATAAAAATTTTATAATTTTATTATTTTGATTAGTCATTGTTTTTGTCGCTTAGGTAGTTCATTTTAATAACATTAGTAAAAAAATTATAAAATTTAAGAAATTTTTGTTTTTTACATATTTTATTAAAATAGGGGAAACAAAATGACGGAATTTTTTTTGTGAGTATAGTAATTTAAAAGATAGATCATCAAATTATAACAATTAAATGGTATAAAGCCTTAAGCTAACAAAAAAAAATAATTAGCTTAACCAAGTTCTTAACAAGGAATACCACTTTTTCATTTAAATATGAAATATTAAAGTACTATATATAGCGTTTATGAGAATAAGCAAAGTAAAAAAGAAAAATATTTTAAAAAAATTTAAATTTTAAATTAATGAATTGATAAAAAAATGCAGTTATCTAAAAATATTTTTAAAGGTTTCGATGAAATTAATAAAATTGAAGAATTTAATAGAATTAAAGAATTTGATATGACATTAATTAACAAAAAAAAATGAAATAATTGATAAATATTTAAAAATGAAAGTGAAAATGAAAATGATAAGGGTATGGAAAGTTTTGACTTAATTGTAATGAACAAATTCAAATTTTGACAAAATTTATTATGATAAAAAAAGAAGGCAATATATCTGATATATCTTCAGACAAATTATTGGAACTGATGGGAAAATTGACAAAATTTTGTAATTGGTCAAAAACAATGAAGGCTGTTAGAGCTTTTTGGAAAAGTTTGTACCTGTTGTTTCTTATTTGTATGATGAAGTTCAAAAAGAATATTTTATTGGAAGAAAATTATTAAAATTTAATTTTTTGAGCAATATTGATTTTTTAGTCGAAAAAATATAAAATATTTACTACCACAAAGAAAAACGGATGGAACATTGATGGAAATAAATTTTTTGTTATACTCTGATGATGATCAATTGTCAAAAAGTTCAAGAATAAAAATATGGCCAATTAGTGGAATGATCTTGAATTTACCAAAAAAGTTCGATTATTATTTTTTCAATAAAATTGTATTTTTAATTTATCTTTCTAATGAAGAACTAAATTATAAAGATATTTTTCTGTGAATAATAAATTTACTAATTCGAAAAGTTGTGGTTCGTATAAAACTATTTAAAATAATGACTCGATAATTGATGAAAAATTATATTTTAAAATAAACATTGACAAGTTTACAGGTGATATACTTGCTACAAGTAAATTAAATAATATGGTTAATTTTAATGGCCATTTTGGATGCACATTTTGCGATGCAAAAGGAACTCATTAGAAAGGAATTGATGGAAAAAATGAAAAATTTGCAAATGATGATAATAAATTTTTTGAGCTTAGAAGCAAAGATAAATACAAAAAAAATTTATTTGAATTGATGGCTTATAATTATAAAAGTTATTATGGTATTCAAAGAAAAAGTTATTTATTGGGTGTTTTAAAGATTCCTAAAGCTATATGTATTGATAGTATGCATATTGCCTTTGCTAGTCTCGTAAAAGATGATCTCTTTAGAATTTGTGATTGACATCATAAAATGAATGAAAGATGTAATGGATTTAAATTCCCAGGTTTACCTGAATTTGTGATGAAAAATACTATGAAATGATAAAAAAAACAAAACTACCAATAGAATTTAAAAGGTCTTTAAGAAGTTTGAAAGAATTAAGTTTTTTTAAATCATCTGAATTAAAGATGTTTATGATGGTAAGACTTTCAACAGTATTAACAGAAGTAATATCACTATAAACAAAGCATTTGATTTTGTTATTAATTTTGTTAAATTATGGTGTATTAAATTAGATGGATGATAACTTAAATAAAGGTAAAATATTAGTGGCTGAAAATATTTGTCTAATTGGTTTTCTGAAAAAGTTAAATTAATAGAGCATAGTGCCAAAATAATAAAAAGTCATTTAATTACACATCTAAAGGTAAAAACACAAAAGCATGGAAATGTTACAAATTATGGGTATTTTAGTGATAAAGGTCTTATGCATATGTTGGCAAATCTTGTTTCTCAAGTTAATGAAAAAAATTCACTGAGTCAAAAAAAAGCACATATGATGGGTTTTCAGATGACTTCATTTGTTTTGATGAATAAATATGAAAATACATATAAAAAAGTTGTAACAGTTAATAATCTTTTGATGAATATGTGTAGGTCACTAAATATTGATGTAAATGATTGTTCATTTTTAAATGGAATTTTTTTAAATTCATATTTTATTAAATGTTGTTACAAAAAAGATACAAATGTTGATGGTTTTTTAATTTATGAAACAAATAATAGTAATTTTAATGATGGTTTATTGTTTGCTGTTATAATTTCAAAAAAAAAAATTGATGGTCATTTTAAAATTAAAATCAAAGTATGATATCAAAAAAAAATTTTCCATGCAATGTTGGTGGAAAAATAATGGAAACGATTAAAATTTCGAAATTTTATAATAAGTATCGTAAAATTGATGGTTATTATTTTGATGAAATAATTTTTAATATAAATTACAATGAATTGATGGTAATTGATGAAAGTAAAATATATTCAAAATCAGTGATAGTAAAAACTTTATCTAATAAAGTTTGTGTTATTCCTTTACACCATTCCTATGAACATATATGAAAAATAATTAATAAAATAAATATTTTTTTTTCAATAATTAACATTTAAAAAAGTAAAAAAAAAATAGTTTGATCTTTAAGAAAGAATTGAGATGTTTGGAAGGGTGGTTAACCTAAATAATTTTAAGTAATGTTTTTTATTTTTTTTGTAATTTTTTTATATAATAATGTTTTTTTTTGTTTTTTTTAGAAGAAAACGCCACTAAAAAAATAAATTTTAATATTTCTTTAAATTTTATTATTGTAAGCTTATTATAACAAGCAGTTTTATTTATTTGTTTTAAAAATTTTAAATTCGACTTATCATACTTAAAAAAATGTTACCAAAGTAAGAATTTTGATTAAAAAAAATTTTTTTAATATTTTTTGGTTTAACTTGAAAATAAAAACTAGTTTTAACTTAATTAATATCTTGAAAAGTAGAAGTACTTAATACGCCCAAATTTATTTTTGAAATCTCAAGAAAATCGTTTTTTAAAAAAGTTGTGCTTATTTTAACGATTTTTTTCTAAGATTTTGACATCAAAAAAATTTTTTTTTGATTTTAAATAGGTTAAAAATAAATATTTTAGTTATTATAATAGCTCTCAATTATAATAATTGAAAAAAAAAACATATTTACAATAATTTTTAATAATTCATTTTAAATGTTTTTAACACTTTCGCGGACGGCTACTGCATATGCAGTATTTTCGCCTGTTCTGGTGGGGCACCACTGCATATGCAGTACATTAATTTTCTATAACTTTTATAATGAGTACGTTCAGAAAGTACAATTAGTCATGTAATTTAATTTAGCTGTGTATACAATAAACCAGCTACCTCATTTTTTTTTTGTAACATTAGCAGTAATATTTTATTTCGTGCTAAAACCAGAACTACAATTCTGAACAGTTTACTTTTTTTGCGTTTGAGTTTTAAAGGAAGTTGCTATTTTTTTACTACTTCTTAGCAGTAAGAACAGGTATGTATACTTTGTAATTTGCAAATTCAAATCCATTGCTTTATTTTTACTCTAAGCCTTTTATTTATAGGATTAAAATATGTGTTCATCCAAGAGACGGGCTAAAACATGTCTACAAGTGATGTATTCTTCAAATGATAGCACTGAGGATGGGGAATGTTTAGAAAGTAATTCTGATAGCAGGGAATCATCTTTATTAGAAGAAACCGATGGGACAGCTGAACAATCCTTAATTTTTGAAAGTGCCGAATTGACTATTTCTGAAGATGAATGGGTACAAACAAAACGTGATATTGCTGATTTTAAGTTCGATGAGAGCACCAGTGGAATAAAACTAAATCTAAATAATGACACAACACCCAGGCAAGTATTCGATAAAATCTTTAATTCTAAAATGAGAAACATTTTAGTATCGTCTACAAATACGTATGCCGCAAATCTTTCTAAGAAAAGTCCACAAACTAGAAATGCTAGACATAAACAATTTCAAGCTATTAATGAAAATGAATTGATGAAATTTCTAGGGTTATACCTTTTGAATGGTCATCTTGGAACACCTAAAATACAGAGTAATTTTTCAACTGATCCGTTATATTGGCACCCAATTTTTCCATATACTATGTCTGGTCGTAGATTTGAACAAATATTACGTAATTTGAATGTAAATCCTAATATTGGTGATAAAAATCTTGATAAAGTTTCTTCATTTGTGGAAGAGTTCAAAAGAAGCAGCAGAAGTGCGTAAAGTCCAAATAAAGCCTTATCGCTAGATGAATCCCTTCTGTTGTTTCGTGGAAGGTTACACTTTAGGCAGTATATTAAAAATAAAAAATGTAAATATGGTATAAAGTTTTTTGAACTATGTGACCCAAACGGGTATATTTTTAATTTAGAAATATATGGTGGGAAACAATCTGAAAATTCTTTTATGTCAAAAACTGAATCACTAGTCATGCGTCTTATGGAACCATATTTAGGAAAGGGACATGTTTTATACATGGACAACTACTACACAGAAAAAAAAATATGTCGTTTTAAATACAATTTTAAAAAAATTGTATTTTTAGTGTCAAAATTTGACATTAATTGACATTTTTTGAAAAAATGTACAAGGTCACAATAAAGTCAATATAAATTTTTTAAAAATTGAATAATATTTTTTTAACTCAATATTTCTTTGTAACCTTTTTTTTATCTGAAAGAGAATCATTTAGAAAATAAATAGTTAACTTTAAAAATTGTTTTCTATATAAACAAGTGAAGAAAAATAAAACATTTAAAACGGTCTTAATTTTTTTATTAAATTATTTTTAAAATATATTTTTTTAACTATTAAAATGCTTTTAATTTTTATCTTACACTAGTTTAAAAGTTTTTTTTTATAAAAAATGACTGTGTTTAAAAAAATTTTTAAGACGATATTTTATTAAAAAAATGATAAAATTTACAAATGTTTTTTTAAAAGAAAAAAAGTTTTTAAATACGTAAAAACACTTTGTGATATTATTATTCACACATGATGTAATATAATTAAAAAAAAGTTTTCATATTATAAAAATTTACAAAAATACCATAATATAATTATATCTTTAATTTAATTAAAAGTTGTTTTTTAAGTAAGATTTTGTAATGTGTTATACTTTTAGCAATTTTCTAACAGATAAAAAAAAATCATAAAATATATAAAATAAAAAAAATTATTCAATTTTTAAAAAATATACATTGACTTAATTGTAACCCTGTAAATTCTTATTTTAATTAACTATAAAAAAATAAATAATATTTTAAATTTTAACAATTTTTAATTTCCTATTTAAATAATAAATGTGTTTTATAAAATCTTGTTTTTTAATTTTTTAATTATTATATATTACAAAATGTCAAATGAATCTTCAACAATAAGCTCTATAGATAGTGAAAGTTTGTCAACAGCTATTCTTCCATTAATGGCTCAACTTAATATTGACCATAATAATTTAAAAAAGAATAGTTTTTTATGTTCTGGTATTTTTGAAGAGCTTTATAAGCAATTTAAATTAGAAGTCAATAGTTTAAAAAAAATAATTGATGAGCAAAAAGAAATAAATAAAAATTTATTTAATGAGGTTGTTAAGACAAGACAACTTTTAGAGGAGTTTCAAAAAAATAATAAAGAAATGAAATCAAATCAATCAATTTTTAATAAAAATATTGAAAAAAATAGTTCTTTTATAATTTCAAAAAATTTTGATGATGTTCCAATGATTAGAAATAAAAATGATAATATTAATATCGAAGATTTAAAAAATCTTATTGCTGGAAAAATATCATCTAATACTTTATTTGATAAAACAAAATTAGAAAATGGTATTAAAATACAAAATTTTAATCAAACTCATGTTTATTCTCCAATAATAACATTTGAATCTGCAAAATGTAATTTATTATCCAATTTGTTTATAAATGAATCAGTAGATTTTGTAATAACATCATTCACAGGATCTGGTTTTGAAACACTTAATCATCGTTGTGGCGTTTTTTTCATTTTAACTAAAAATAATATATTAAATATTAGAATTAGATTTTCAAATAATTTAGAACGTTCATTATGTAGTATTAAAACACTTGCTTCTTTATTTGGTGAACTTGATAAAATGTTAAAACAAAAAATTATAAATTATAATAGTCGTTTGGTATACCTTATTTATGATTCATTTGTTGGTGAATTTTTAGCCAAAAGAAGAGAAAATATTGGATATCTAAATAGTTTAATGTCTAATGCACTAAAAACAGAGGCTTTAAATTTTTTGAAAAATGAAGTTTCATTTAAAAATGTGAAATATATTGTTCAAAATTCCAGTTTTTTGGAAAAAATTTTATGTGATGAAATAAACAAAACCTCATTATGTCAACCAATCGGAAAAACAGTTAAAAAAAATGATACTTATGGAGAATATGAACAATTTTTTAATTAAATTTTTTTAATTAAAAATTTTTACAATAAAAAAAATTATATCATTTTCTGTCATAAAAGAAATAAATTTTAAATAAAAAAAATAAAAATATTTGTAAGTTAGTTTACATTTTTTTTTTCATTAATTTGATTTCCAAAAAAAGACGATTTAAAAAAAAATTATTACTATATTATTAATATATTTATATACAAAGATTTCCTTATGATAAAACAACATAACTTTAATTTAATGTATTTTTATTAATTAAATGTGTATTTTAATATTATAAGCATTATAAATTAAACGCTTTTTTTTTAAATTTTTTTTACATATTTTTATCAGATAAAAAAAATTATAAAAATATTTAAAATAAAAAAAAATATTCAATTTTAAAAAATGTACATTGAGTCAATTGTGACCTTGTATTTTATATGGTTAATATAATTTACAGTTATTTCTTAAAACTAGTGAAAGAATGTAAAGTTAAAGAATAATGAGAATGAGTTATGTTCTTGTATGTAGCGTTTTTCTATCTATATCTCTGACTATTAAAAGCGTGCCAATTATGACATAGCGATTCTGGTTTACATAATCAAAAACATATAAAAAAAATAACAATTTCAAAACTGAAATAAGAATTTTTACAATTTTAAAAAAAAGAGTAAAACAACATACAAAATATTATTTATATTTGTCAACATTAATATTAAAGATACAATTAATTCTAAGCTTTTATTTATTGTTAAATACACATGACAAGAATTTGAAATATATTTAAATAAAATTATTGTAGTTATTATAAATTTATTAAATTAAAAATGTTCACAACCATTATTTCCCTTTTTCAATTGTTTCATTTAATATTATGGAATGCTCAACTGTTTTCAAATTTTTATAAGAAAACTTTTCTTTAAAAGTGTTAACTTCATATTTAACGGTATTCAAAAATGTTTTTATTGACGGATTTGTAATATGTACAATATTTATTGTATTCATTGTCTTAATTATAGCCTTTATGCAATTAAATATTTTTTTTAAACTTGTAGCAGCTCCAGTTGTTATATTTTCACTATTTTCTGAAAGATCCTTAAAAATTGAAACAATTAAATTATCATCCGTAAAAATATTAATTTGATTAATTTCTTTTGATTTAGCATATTTCATTAACGATAAAATTGTTGACACATAGCAATAACTTTCTGTATAGCTTACAGGAAATTTTCTTTTGAATCTTTCATATTTAGAATTTAATTTTATTAAATATAAATATCCAAAGATATTATTTTTAATAAAGATTTCAACTCCAACAGTGACGAAATTATTGTTTATTTCGTTCAAATTTTTTTCCTCATTAATAATTTTGTAAAAAATATTTTGAAGTTAGGCTGTTGAACAATTTACACTGTCTTGAATAAATATATAAATTAACATATAAATTTATTTTTTAAACAAAATTTACAGTAAATTAAATAATGTAAAAAATTTCTTTGTTTTTTTAATTATATTTCAATTTTTAAAATATTTCAAGCATGGAAAGTATAAAATGTTACATATGTTTAAAAAATATAATTTTAAATAATTACTTAAGTCATCTTAAGCATGTACATTTAGTAAAAAAAAGCACAAGAATTTCTTGTACTTATTTCAATTGTGCAATTCGAACTCCTAAAAAATTGGACACATTTGTAAATCATTTTGTTAATTTTCATTTGTCGAATTCAAGTTCTGGGCAAACGTCATCAATAAGTAATAATAAGTATGTTTTAATTAAAAAAAATTATAATTATAAAAATTTTTAGTTTCGAAATAGACAATCATTTTATTATTGGTAATGAAAATAATATTAATATATCTAATAATGATATGACAAATATTTCATTTAATCCATCTATTTTATCCGAAAATAGTAAAGATATAAATTTTTGTGAACTTCCTGATAATATTAAATCAAAACATTATGGCAATTTTATTGATAAAATAATGTTTAACTTTTTATCAAAACATCATTTAACAGATTGTGGAATTAATGATCTATATTTAATTATACAACAAATTTTTTGTAAAAGTGGAAATGATTTTCTTGTATCGTCTCTTGAACATATCAATTTTCATAGTAAAATAAAAGCATCAAAAAAAAACATAAAAAATTTATTAACTAATGATGTATTAGATTTCTCAAATAAAAAAATGGATGAAAGTTATAATGAATTAAAAAATATAGGTAAAGAAAAATTACCTATAAAAAATATGCAACATGATTCTAAGGATATAAATGACAATGTAAATTTAGCATACATAAACAAATGTATTTATTATTTTTTTTTAGCTAAAGTCGCTTAGTGGATCTTATATAATTGATTTAAAATTCACCGTTGAAAGTTATATTGAACAAACTTTTAATGCTTCTGAAAAAATGATGTTAGTAAACTGTCCCAATTCAATAATACCTGTACATTTGTGGTGTGATGATCACGGTGTAACAAATGAGTTATCATTTGCTAGTAAAAGAGGTTAGTAACCATTTAATTTAAAAAAGTTTTTTATTCTGATATAAAATTTTGTTTATTTTATTAGGAAACTTGTGCCATATAGCATTTCGTTTATTACTGAAAAACACCTCTAAAAGGTATGATGTAATAACATTTGGATATATAAAAACAGACGTAGCTAAGTTAACACATTATCAATTACCTGTAAAAATAGCTTTAAAGCATTTTAAAAATACTAAAATCAATGTTTGTAATAAAACATTCACATTAAATGTTATTTTAATACTAGGTATTTTTTTAAAACTTAAATTAACAATAGAATAGTTATATAAATTTTATATTATTAAAGGTGATCATGTTGTACATCAATCACTTATGTCAAAACCTCAAAACTGGTCATGTAGAGGAAAAAATCCTGTTTGTGTTATGTGTAATATAATACCTCAAGATTATAAAAAATTTAGAAAATGTCTGGAAACATTGAATCATTTATATAACATTGAAGAAGAATCAATAAAAGCTAATTTACCAATAGGAAATTCAGCCTTTACTGATTCTTTTTATGATCTACAAGAAGGTAAGTGTATTATTTTTATTCATATATTAAATAATGTTATATAAAATAATTTAATTTTAAAATTAATACAGTTTAAATTTTAAGTTTACCTGATAGATATCTTATTAAAGAGATAGATTTCATAAACTGAGTTTTCTAAATCTTTTGTTTTTTTACCAGATTGATAACAAGATATTATAAAAATAATAACTAAAATGAACAGTTATAAAAAAATATAATAAAATGATATAATTGGTTTTGATAATATTACAACGTAGGATTAAATAATATTGGGTTAAAGTTTTAATTGATCATAAATTAATCATTTAGTTTTTTCAATCAACTATTATACCTACTTTTGTTAAACATATTAAATAGTTTAGAAACTTTTTAAACAGTTTTTTTTTAATTCAATAACATACACAGCTATAATTATAATTTGGTCAATATAAAAAAATTTTTGTAAATTAATCTATAGAACCTCTTAAACCGGTTGATCTTAAAATTAAATTATTATGTTTTAAATAATAAATATTTTATAAAATAGTTAAATAATTAATTACAAGACTAAAAAAAAGCTAATTTTTTCAATATGCTATATTAATATAAATAAAAATAAAATTTATTTAATGATAGTATGAGTTTATTCAACATATTTTTTTTTCAAAATATTATTATATAACATATCTAAATATTTTTTTTTAAATTGATATTTTAGGAATTGCAAAATATATGATATATGGTGTCATTCGTTCATATCTAATTTTTCAAAAAGAAGATGATGAGATTTTTCGATGTGAAATTTTAAAGATGTTGGAAACAACTGATCGTGAATCTACACTAAAATCATGTCTTACTCCTCATTTTTTTGAAATAGCGTCTTCAAAAAAAAATTATTTAGAAAACCAATCCAAAGGAAAATATCGTTTATCAGCATTTCAAACGGAACTTCTTTGTTACGTTTGTTTCAAATATTTTTCTAGTAAAATTATATTAGAATTTAACCCTTTTGTTGAAAATATTTGTTATTTGCTTCATAGTTTGATTAGTATAATGTACTTAATACAGGATAGAGAGATGGAAATTAATTTACTTATCAATAAAATTGAACTATTTATTGACAGATTTTATGATGCATTATTTAATTTATTTCGTAAGTTTAATTTAATCTAAATAAAAGTAATCTAGTAAATTTAAAAATTAAAAAATAAGCATTTTATAAAATTGTTTGCTACACTTTTTAAAAGTTGTTGGTCACGAATTTTCTAAGTTTAATTTGAATTATAATTTATAATTAATTAAATCTAAAATATTAAATATCCAAAAAATAATTTTTTACCTAATTTTAGCAAGTTATTCATTATCATACAAATTTCATATTTTACTTCATTTACCCTTGGTATTAAAAACACATTGTAAGAAAATTGAATTTGGATATCAAATAAGACCATTCGATCTTTGTACAAATATTTACGAGGTAAGTTTGTTTCTATTTTTATACAATATTTTTTAGTCTAAAAATAGAAGAAGTAAATTATTAGTTGGTAATAGTTGTAATTATAAAAATATTGTAAAGACAATGATGTTTAGAGTTTCAAAATCCAATTTAATCGACACAAATTCTGATTTTCAAATTAAAAATAATCATACAAAAAGTTTTATAAAATCAGATTGGAACTATGACTTTGAACGAAAAAGTGTTTTTACTATGGAACATAATATTGATAATGAAACCAAATTACAATTAAATGAGTTATCACAAGAAATTATAAATGCTTCGTTTGAAGAATAACTTTTATTAAATAATAAAATTTTTTATACTTTAACTTTTACATATATAATAATTTTTATTTAAATTGTAATTTATTCAAACTTAACAAACGATGATAATTTAAATAATTTTGTTTTCAAAAAGTATTTTTTCTGTTTTTTCAAATAATTTTACAGCATCATCTAAAACTTTTCCTCTACCTTTTGGAATATCTTCTTTTTCAACATGACATAATAAAAGAAGAAATTGATATAACAATTTAAATGGTTTACACATAAAAGTTTTTTTAAATATTAACTAAAATTTAACGATAGATAAAAAAAGTAACAAAACATACATTTACCATCATAAATTTTTCAATAATGTCAATTATATTATTTGAAGCAAAAATTATGCATGTTTCAAAATACAATATATATTTTGTGCAATTTTGTGATACATTAACTATTTTTATCCCATTCTGAACGTAACTACCAGAATTTTTTAAATTTGGTAACAATTGATCAATATTTTCTAACGTTGCTGTAAATATTAAATATATTTAATATAAATAAATTTATTTTTAACTTACAAAGCCAATCAAATACTTCAATAAGTGGATCTTTTTGAAAATTACTTTTATAAAAACCATGATTTCTATCTATTTCAATATATGGATGCAATTTCAATAAATTATTAATTCTTTTTGATATTACGTTAATATTTGGTACAATATCTAGAGATGTAAATATGCCTTTTAAATTTACTTTAAAAAAATTTATTTTACTATCATTAAGATAAATTTTAGTTAAAAAACTATTATCTTGATTTTCATTTTCTAAATCTCGAAGTTCTCTTCCCATAATCTAAATAATTATATTAAAAAAATTTTTTAGCTTACTAATAATTCATCATTTTTAGGAAACAAGTTCTTTTTAAGATTTTTTTTTCTAATACGACTAGAACGTAGTTTCGAAGTATTATCAAATGAATATCGACTTATAAAGTTAATCGGAATCAAAATTAATCTTTCAACTTCATTCAAAAATAAATGTTTGCAATAATTAAACTTTAATAAATCGGATGGAAATACCTTACTTAAATTAATTATATTATTTAAAAATTTTAAAACACTTACTTAAATATTTTAATCAAAGAATCAATTAATAACTTATTAAAATGAGTTTTAGCAAATACAACTGAGTCAGAAGAACATTCATTGATACTTTTTAAACTAAAATTTATGTTAAAAAAAATTCTTGGAACATACATTAACAAGCCAATAGACGATTCCATAAATTTATCTATTTCAATTTTAAGTGAATCTTTTCTTAAGACTGTGTCAACACGCATTTTTAATATTTGGTAATTTTCTTTTTTCATTTTATAAATAAAATTATATAATAAAATTTTATCAAAATAATGTAACAGTCTATAATAAAGATACAGAGTAACAAAAAAGTAATGAGCCACATTTTTAAACTTTAATAACTTTTTTTTTATTTTTTTAAACGGTTAGAGAATAATCTAAATAACTATATAAATAACATTAAAAATTGCTCTTAATATAAACAACCAAGGAAAAGTAAAATATTTAAAATGCTTTTAATTTTTTATGATATATCTTTAAAATAAACTTTTTAAATTAATTATATTTTTTTTATTTTCATCTTTCACTGGTAAAAAAATATTTTTTTCTTCAAATGATTGCATTTAAAAAAGTTTAAAAACAAATATTTCATTTTGAATATTATTCAATTCGTCGATTTTGAAATTACTATTTTTACATTTATAAAACAAGATATTTTAAGAAAAGTGGTAAAGTGTTTTCAACTACGTGGAAAAAACATCTGGATGATGTCATATTCCACACCTAATATAACTTAATTTAAAAATAAAAGTTTATAATATTATATAAAATTATAGAAATATTATTATATATTATATTTATATCTTTATTTTAATTTAGTGAAGTTTTCTAAAAACGATTTTATAATATATATTATACTTAAAGCAATTATCTATCTCAAAAAAATAATAGAAAAAATTAAAAAAAAAATATAAATTAAAAAGTGTTATTAAGGTTTTAAAAAATGGTTCATTACTTTTTTGTCACCTTGTATATACAGGGTGTTCACGATAAGTCTTCCTGATGAATTAAATTTCGTACACACTATTCTAACACATTTAAAAATTTAGTTATATAATAAATTTATTTACTAGTACATATTAAAGGTCCTACAATGAAAATAGGTTTACATATACAGTTCATCAGGAAGACTTATCGTGAACACCCTGTATATATACAGTAAATAAAAAATACAATAGAAAAACAATGAATTAAATTTATAAATTATAAATTAATTGAACTAATCTACATATTTATGAATAAAATATAATGGGTTAGGATTTTGAGTTGTACATCAAATGTCCGATCGACTGGTGAAATGTGTTTTAAAAAAAATTGAAAATCTAATTTAAATTTTATTAATTAAATACTTATTATTATATTATTATATTATATTATATTTACATCTAAATTTCTTGTTTTTTCATCAGTTTTTTTATTTTCAAAATCATTTTCAAAATCTTTTTTATATGGACCAAGTAATTTAAATTCACTGGACATAACTGAATTACTAATAAATATAACTTCAATTTTTTCAAAATTTTTTATTGTTTTTTGCAAATAATTTAAACGTTTACTTGCTGTATCTGTTTGTTTTGGAATTGGCTTATTTTCTTCTATACATTTCACTGTATCAAAAAAATATCTTGAATTTGTTTCAATCAAAATTTTTTTATCAAATTGTCCAACATTAGTCAAAATCGAATTAAATAAATTTATCATATTAAGAACAGGACCATCTTTTTTACGATATTTTTTTGTAATTTCTGTAAAAACAGAATTAAAAATCAAAAAAATATGTCCAACAATAATGTCTTGCTTTGTTATAACGTCTAAACAAACCTTAGACTGAAAATTTTTTCGTTCTGGTATGAGCTCTTTTAAATTAATAATTTGTGTGGACAATATTTTTTTCGCCAAAATTGAATGATTTTGTAACTTATTTTTACCTGGCGTAGGTTGAGAGTCAAATGAATCAGATTGAATAGTTAGTTTTAATGAATTTTTTTTTTCAGCATTATCATATTGTGATGCCGTTGAGCAAGTTGATAAATTTGATAATCCACTAGTTACTTGATTAGATTCTATTGATATGTTTGTGGAATTAGTTGGCAATAATGCAGAACTTTTTGAATCAAGAGATATTGGCGTTGACATAAATATAGGTAGAGGATTTTCAATCTTTATATTATTTATATTTTCAGCATCTAGCATTTCAGCAAATAATAACCATTCATTTTTTTAAATGTTAATGGAGCTTTCTTAGTTTGTTTATTTGTAATTCTACCAACAAAATCAACAATTGATATTAAAATGCCATTTTCTCCTAATTGCAAAATTTCAGCTGCTTTAAATTTTTGAACAAGCGTTTCTTTGTATGTTGGTAGTACATTTACTTTAAGAACTAATTGAATTTTTTCAGCTATAGTTAAATTTTGCATTAATTTTTCTATTTCTATTTTTATATTATCTATTGTTAAATCACAAAATTTCCAATTATTAAAAAAAGAATTATTGTTGAAATAACAAGATAAAGCAACTTTTGTACCTAGACATAATGATTCATTTGAAAACTTTGAAATATCAATATTTTTGGATTCATGCAATTCCATTAAAGCATTAAAACAATCATTTAAATTCATTGTTTCAAAAAGGATAATGTAAATAAATTTATTTATAAAATTTTAAGTTGTATATAAATTTGTATTTAATATGTATCTATATTTATTATTATAATAAATAAATGCAATTATACAAAAAAAATTTTTTTTATTTGTAAAATAATAAAATTATCATTTATATTGTTTTTTTATTTTAATTCTAAGTAGAATGGAAGATTTGAATACTAGATCAAGTTTATCGAGTGTAACTTTTACTGAAAAGTTGATAAATTAGTTATTAAATTTTTAAACATTGGAAAATTAACAGATAAACAAATAAAAGGACTTTTTGATATGATATCTAATATTTTTGAAAAAACAAAAAATACTGAAGTAATAAAATCCATAGATTATTTAATATTTATAAGAATAAAAAAAATATCAATAGAAGTATGAAAATATTAAATGTAAATATTCCAAACGTAAGTAAATGGTTACCAATAAGTAGAGTTCTACCTTTTTAAACTTTAATAACTTTTGTTTAAATCTATATTTTTTTATGAAATTGTTTTTAAATGATAGAAAATCACCTAAAGAATTATATCAATATAAAAAAATTATTGTTTTCTATATAAAAAAGTGAAGGAAAATGAAGCATTAATAATGCTTCCAATTTTTTTAACAAATATTTTTAAAAGTCCACTTTTAAAACGATAAAAATGTTTCTAATTTTTACTTTCCACTAGTTTAAAAATATTTTTTTTATAAAAAATAACTGTATTTAAGAAAATTTTTAAGAAGATGTTTTATTTTAAAAATGATTAACTTATCAGTCTTAAAATTATTATTTTTTTTATTATTTCTTCTATTTCTTTATTTCAATACCTTTAAAATTAGTAAATAACTGTATGATGTGGTACTATCTCAAAACAAATGATTGGTTCATATTTTTTGGAGGGTAAATTTACTTAAACAGTTATAGTAAACAATCTAACATATAGTTTAAAAAACAATTAATTTATGAAAATCAATTGTTAGTAGCAACCTAATATCTAAAAAAAGAGATATTCATCAACCATCATGATTGCTAGATATCTACATCTGATTTTATAGAAATTAATTAAAAACTTTAGATAATGATAAAAATAATATTAATAATAAAATTGAATACGTAGAACATGATACTTTAAAAAAAGTAGTAAAAAATTTTTTTTAAATAAACGAAAAAATTTTTCCGGCTAAGTGGAAAACATTTATGTGACTTTATTTTTTACACCTAATATAAAAAAATTTAAAAATAAAGTTATTTATATTAGAAAAATTAATAAAAATATCATAACATTGTTATATCTTTAGTTTAATTGAAAGTTCTTTCTTTAAAATGATCTTGTGATATATTATACTTTAAATAGTTCTCTATCATTTAAAAAAAATTTCATAGAAAAATATAAATTTAAACAAAAGTTATGAAAGTTTAAAAAGTGGAACACTACTTATTGGTAACTCTTTATATGAAAAAATTTTTAAACTTATTTTACAACATACAAAAAATAGTGTAAAAGTATGATTACAGGTAAAAAAAATTTTTATTTTTGTATCTTCCAACTTATCTTAAGAACGAAAAGGAGTTCAAGCTGGATTTAAACCTTAAAATATATAATTCATTAATGCCTCCACACGTATTTTTTTAGTCTTAAAAAAGTTATTTTTAAAAAAAGTTATGCTTTATTAAACTTTTTTTTTTTCAAAAAGAGATCATGAAAACCATTTCTGTTTAAATAATCATATCTAGGTCCAAAGTAAATGTGTTTTTTTTAATTTTTTTATTAAACAATAATTAAGTATATATTTTTATTTATTTATAAAAAAAAAATTTTAAATTTGTTTTATCACATACAAAAAAATGTTTTCAAAGTTTGTTTATTCGTAAAAAAAATTTTTTTTTTCTTTTATCAACCAACTTATCTTAAGAATGGAAAGGAGTTTGAGCTTGATCTATATTTCAAAATGTAGAAACATCTAATTTTCTAGGGGAGTTTTTTTTAAAAAAAGTTATGCTTCATTAAACTTTTTATTCAAGGCAAAAAATTTTTTTTACTTTAAGTGATCATATCTAGACAAAAAAAATTTTTTTCATATATTTTTATTATGGATTCTTTAGTTTAAAACATTATTTATCATTATATTAAATTTTACAAAAAAATGTTTTATTTGCTGTGTTTTTGTTATTGGTTTATAAAACCCAGTTTGAAGCAGAATCCCAATTTTGCTGATTTTTTTATAAATAATTATTATTATTTTCGTGATCAGCGTAAAATTCTGGTCTAGAATATATTTTCAAAATTTTAAAAATCGAAAAAAAATTTCATTTTTCTATTTCTTGCTTAATAGTACTTTAGATCATTCATAAAAAAATAGATATTAAATGATAAAATAATTTAGGACGAAAAAAGATAATTGAGGCCAAAAAATACAATATTGGAATGTTTTTGGATGGAAATGTCTCTATGTGTAATATAACTTAATTTAAAAATAAAAGTTTATAATATTATATAAAATTATAGAAATATTATTATATATTATATTTATATCTTTATTTTAATTTAGTGAAGTTTTCTAAAAACGATTTTATAATATATACTATACTTTAAGCAATACTCTATCTCAAATAAATAATAGAAAAAATTAAAAAAAAAAAAATAAATTAAAAAATGTTATTAAGGTTTTAAAAAATGGTTCATTACTTTTTTGTCACCTTGTATATATATATACAGTAAATAAAAAATACAATAGAAAAACAATGAATTAAATTTATAAATTAAGTAAAACATGATTCCAAAATCATGTTTAAACATCATTTTTAATCTTAATTTTAATATCACATTTATTACTTTTATCATAAAATTTTTACTTTCATACCAGAAGCAATTTTTACTGGTAACGCTTCGGTAGAAAAAAAAGTAAAAATGACTCTTCAAACCAGCTTCAAAGAACTCTCAAGTTTCACCCTCAAACAACTAAAACAACACTCCGAAACCATTCCCAATTTCCCAAAATCCTTTACTAAGGACCTATTCATACGACTACTTCTCGAAGCGAAATTTGGAGCACTACCCTTGGCCCACGCCATAGAAAAATTCACAATCAACAAGCAAATACTAAGTAAAGCTCTCAACCATCCGTTACAAACGCTCTCAAATATGTCTGCCGATTCTTCTGCCCCAATTCAAACCAATTTTCCTGACTTCCAAGAAGACAAGGACTTCTTTGAGTTATACATCGATAACTTAAAAAGAGAGTTTAGATTGAAAAGAATATCCTCCGAGCAAGATAAACTAGACTACCTTCTCCTCAAACTTGGATCAACCACCATGCAAAAGTTACCTTCTCCAGCAATCGGAGAAACTTTTGAAGGTTTTACTAATAGAATAAAATCCAAGTTTAGAAAACCTCCTAGTACCCAAGATTATCTAATTCAATTAGGTTTAGCTACGGCATATCTTACTCACTCAAGTATCAATCACATTTCTGATCTTATTTTGAAATCATATCCTGATGCCGACGAACTTAGACAAACGGGAGAGTTAGTCTCTAAGATGTTACCCGCAGCTAAAACTACCTTTGAACGCTTTATCATCTCTTCTACAACAAAATCTACTTTTGCCGAAGCTATCGAAACTATTAAAAGTTTAGCACAGGCTTCGTCAACCAATTCGAACAAAACCCAGGTTAAGTCCCCAATCAAATGTACTCACTGCCAATTTATAGGCCACAAAGCCGAGGAATGTCGTCGTAGACATTTACCAGCAGCAGACTACGCTGCTAAAAAGGAAGCTGACCAAAGACAAATCAAAGCAGAAAATATATCAAAAAACTAAGTATACCCGTCTCTACTCCGGGTCTAAATAACGGTAGATCTCTTCCTGAAGTTAACTCTACAGGGCAAAACCTACTTATCCAAAAATTGCGCATCAACTCCACGCCTCTTGTTGCAGCCATTGATACTGGAGCTAGTCACACGATAATAAGTCAATCTCTAAAAAGTAAGTTACCTATAACCGATACCTCATCCATTACCATCCTCCAAAATGGCTCACTTAACAATATTGAAATAGCACGAGGCGAATTTATCTATGATATCGAAGGTAAACAGTTTACTTCGAACACAATCTTAATCAACAATGTAGATTATCCATCCTATGATTTGTTATTAGGGACGGATATCTTAGAAAAAACTTCTGGTGTAATTTCATTGAAAGAAAAACAACTAATTTTTCCTCAATCTAATTCCATGCAACTCCAAAATACCAGCGACGCCAAACTACAAGAAGAGTTTAAAACAAAGATACTACAAGAGTTTCCTACCTTACTACAATCCAATCCATATGATTGTGGTCCAGCTATATTAGAAGCTCCACCACAAACCTTTATTGTTAAAGACATACCCGTTAAACCTCCCTTCGTACAATACCCCCAAACACCAGAAGTATTGCAACACATTGAGCAAATGTTTAAAAACAACATCATCGAAAAATCAACAGCAATAGCTACTTTACCATATTTTCTTGTAAATAAATCGGAGTCTACAGAAAAACGTTTTGTTCTTAACGCAAAATATACAAACAACTTTACAGTCCCTTTAAATTATAATCCGCCAACGTTTGCCCAGATACACGCAGATTTATCCGAATTTTCATACGCGTCTAAACTAGACCTTTCAAAGGCATTCAATCAGATCGGTTTACATAAATCCGATAGGCCATGGTTTTCCTTTACCTCCAGACTAGGCACGTTTCAATATACGCGAATGGTGATGGGTTCGACTAACGCACCCATCATCTTTCAAAGGATGATGGAGAATTTACTATTATCATTAAAATTAAGAGATTCACAAATACACATTTACCAAGACGACATTCTTATTTTAACAAAAAATACAGATCCTCAGGTACATCTAACTGAAACTCTTAAAGTTATCAAATGTTTCGCATCTCATCAAATGAAGCTAAATATACACAAATCAAAATTTCTTCAAAAAGAAATAACATTCTTGGGCTGGTGTTTTACGGCCGATAAGATAAGGCCTAGTGAATCATTAGTAAAAAGAATAATTACTCATACACTGCCCAAAACTTCAAAACAACTAATAAGTATTTTAGCAGCCATTAATTATATTGCACTCACTATTCCTAATTATGCAGTGAAAACAGCTCCCTTACGTAAAATGATTGATCATAAAAACAAAAGAGCCCCTCTTTCCTGGTCCCCTACAACATCCCACACTTTCCATCAACTCATGCAAGAAATTTTTGAAAACAAAACACTTTACACTAAACCCAAAAATAAACCATCAAGGTTAGTACTAAAAATTGATGGCTCCAATAATGCCATAGGAGGTGCCTTATTCTACGAACTCGAAGATAAAACACGTTATCCCATAGGTTTCTTTTCTGAGCTACTACAACCATGTAAACGACAACGTTGCCCGACCTTTATCGAACTTTACACAATTCGCAAAGGTCTAGCAACGTTCCGTTGCTTTTTAGTTGGTCAACCTGTATTGGTGGAAAGTGATCATAAACCCCTCCAAACCATTTTTCAAACAAAACTTCATCATTATCGGGAAATGATTCAAGCTATTAACCAATACCAAGTCACCATTACATACGTAAATGGCCAACATAATCATCTCGCCGATCTATTAAGTCGACTTTTCACAGTTAACAGTATCAACGTATCACCAGTACAGCCACCACGCAAACGTGGTAGGCCTAGAAAGCCCCCCTACGATTACACAACAACACGAAAAGAATCGGAGTTGGAAGATCTCATCATCACAGCTCAACAAGACTCAACATTACAACAAGCTTTTAAAGATGGCACCCTCTGGAACAACCAACCCTTAACTATTGAACATACATATCATACCAATACCCCGCTGATTACCACCAACGAAGGTAAAATATGCATACCCAATGATTCGCCGGCTATGACGATGGTAATGCATATGGCACACAATGGAAGTGGACACTTCGATGTAGAAAGAACAGCCGCTATATTATCTGATGTCATCCATACAGCAAAATTATATCAAACCGTAGCCAAGTATATTTCTACATGTTCAATATGTTCTACCTGCGACGTAAGTCCTCTTAAACCCGCCACAGCTGATTCTTTAGATACTCTCTATCAACAATGGAGCGTAGTATCCATGGATTGCCTAGGACCCCTCCCCAAAACGTTGGAGGGGAACCAACATGTTCTATTGTTAACATGTGTGTTAACTCGTTTTACAGTGGCCTATCCAGTACCAAGTACACACACAAAAATACTTCTACCGTTAATTATCAAAACAATACAAACATATGGTCCAATGCAAATAATCAAATGTGATGCAGCTCCTTACTTCAACACACAAGATATGAAAAATGGTCTTCTGGAACTTGGTACTACATTACAAACAGCAACTCCTACAAATTCAACAGGAAATGCATTTGCTGAAAGAGCTATAAGAACCATAACTCAAATCATAAGAAAGTTGGCCAAAGAAACAAAAAAGGAGTGGGACCTGTTGGTGCAACAATCAACATACCACTACAACTTAACACCATCTCCAGATCGAAAACAATCACCAATGTCAGCACTAATGCTTAGAAATATTCCACATCCTACAGTTCAAAAAATAAGAACAATAATTAGAAACATTCACCAAAAGAAAAGAGATACGCTTAAAGAACTACAATCTCATAATCCATTTACTGCAATATTCAAGAAAAAGAATCCCACTAAATTAGACAATAGATACAGCGATCCAGAAACCGTAATTGCAACAAGTAGAGACAAGAAAACAGTTAAACTTCAAAATGGTCGTCTTCGTCCTACCCGTTCAATGAAAATTATAAATACGGCATAGGGACTCCAGTTAAAAATTTTATACTTCATATAATGGAGGAGTAAAACATGATTCCAAAAATCATGTTTAAACATCATTTTTAATCTTAATTTTAATATCACATTTATTACTTTTATCATAAAATTTTTACTATTATAAATTAATTGAACCAATAATTGATCACAATTATAATTTTTTATTTGCCGCAGCTTTTTTTTGTTATTTTTTTATATTATGAAAAATGTTCTCTTTTTATTACATGTAGTTAAATATTAAAAAAATTATTTTTTTTAATATACAAAATTTTAACTAAGTGTCACAGACACTATCAAAAAATACAAAAATGTGACACTAAAATTTCTCTGTGTAGTTTAAAAACATTTTTTATGTAAAAAATGACTGTATTTAAAAAATTTTTAAGAGAATATTTAAACATAAAAATTGTTAAATGTACTAGTTTTAAAATTATAATTTTTCATATTGTTTCTTCTATCTTTTAATTTTAATACTCATAAATTAGTTAAGTAACTGTATGGCGTAATACTACATCAAAATGAATTACTGGTCAATATTTTTGAAGATTGAAATGGTAAAACAATTACAGTAAATAGTTTTACATATAGCTAAAAGAACTTTTTTTTATAAAAATTAATTTTTTATAACAAACTAATATTTAAAAAAAGAGATATTAACCGATCATTGCGATTGTTAGATATATGCATTTGATTTTTTCTAAATTAGTCAAAAAATTTAGATAATGTTAAAAATAATATTAAAAAAGAAATTGCATACATGAGACAAGATACTCTAAAAAAAAGTTGTAAAAAGTGTTTCTTAAAAGGCACAAAAATGTTTCAAATTACGTTGAAAACATTAAAATGACGCTATTGTTCATACCTAATATAATAAAATTTAAAAATAAATATGTTTATATTATAAAAATTAGTAAAAATATCATAATATAGCTGTATTATTAGTTCAGTTTAAAGTTGTTTTTTAAAAACGTTCTTTTAATATATTATACTTTGTACAATTCTTAATAAGATACAAAAAAAATCTTAAAAAAATATTCAGTAGAAAAAAAGTTATTAAAGTTTTAAAAATTGCCGGGTTACTTATTGAACACCTTGTATATGGAGAATTATAAAAACAAAAACGAGGATTTGGTGGAGTAACAAAACAATCTTGTTTTTCTGCAGTAGCACTTCCTTTGCCAATATCAAAATCATGTTTTGCGCAAATAATTGAATATTTTTGAATTATGGCGGATTTAAATTCTTTCTTCATTGTTTTATTTTCTTGTTTTTCTGATTTAAGTAACAAGTTTGTCTGTTTTATTTGAGGATGAACTTGAATACATTTCACTTTTACATTAATCGTCGCATTGCATTTTGATAGAATTAGTATACCAAGGATACAGTCATAATTGTTAAATTCAGTATTTGAAATGTAGATCCCACTTGTTTCAATTATATCATCATTATCAATTAGAAATTTAAGTGATGTTTGAATTTCATACATAATCACTGGATTTCCCGCTGTATGAATTAATCTTTTGACGCTATACTTATGGATTCCTAATGTTTGTGATAATGATTTGGAGAGAACGGTAATATTTGATCCAGAGTTTACTAATGCAGTTACTCTTACATTTTCAATGTTGATGGGAATGAAAATTAAATCTTTCGTAAGTTTTGATTTTTCATTTCAATGGCATTTCCTTCTTTATGTTTATATTCAGGACTTGGAGATGGGAATGATAAAGGATGATTAGGTTTTCTTTCTCTATTAACATAATTTTTATTCATTGTGGCTACTTTCTTACGACACTCTCTTTCAATGTGTCTTATTATTCCACACCATTTACATTTTTTTGGTGCATCTAACTTGTTCTCTTTACTTAACTGGGATTGAAGTCTCTTTCTATATTTGTGGGATTCCATGGTGGCTTCAGTATGGAGAACAACATGCTTGAAGAAGTTAAATTGGTTTGCTTTACTGAGAGCGTCTCCTATAATGTCATTTTTCGCGTACAAATTTGGAAGTCTATTGATCTTACTTTAAATTAATAATGTTGGATCAGCAACATTTAAAATCATTTCAAACTCTAATGCTGATTTCTAAAAATAATTGAGATCAATCTTGAAATATCTGGCTTTTTGTCTTGCTGTTTCTTTCTCTAGTGCTTCAGTGTACTGGATTTTAAGACGCTGACAGATTCTACTAAATGTTTCATTGTCGGTTCTTATACTTTCAATATATTCTCTGACTTCGTGATCAACAGACAACTTTAAAGCAATAATTTTTTTATGTTCTTCAGTAATGTTATCTAACTCTAATGCTAGTGGAAATTCCTCTAGGGAATTACTGATAGACTTGCCTGACGAGCTATCATACCTGGAAATTGTACGCTATATCATTTGAATAGGATTTAATTGAATATTATTCATAGCTTTTAAAGAAGTTTACTTTTTAACAATAAATTTGCCTACTTTACTTTTTAAGAATTTTGTTGACCAACTACATATACATGGTATAGAGAAAAATTTCTGGACAGGGATGTTTTCTTTTATCCACTTATAGTCTTTACGTTGTTTAAAGACTGTTTCTAATGATTTGAAAAGGAATCTGTTGGATTCCGTAATACGCTTTTTCTTTGCTTCCAGGATAAGCTGTTAACCAGTTAAATTTAGCTCTGTCCTGTTATATAAATTTGATGATATTTAATTGATTGAATAAAGTTATTTTTATTATAACTTTTGCTATATTCGCGATACCGGTGATTTCAATAATTTTTGCTTCTACTACGACCATTTTGAAGCAATTGACGTTTATAGACACAAACACAAATAGTTAAATTTTATTAAAATATAACTATCCCTACAAAGAAATAATTAAAAATTTAGAAATATTAGAAATTTTTGTAATCCGTGAAGATCCTTTTGGAGTCCTTTTGAACTCCTTTTAATTAAGTAAAAAATAAAGTGTAGCTTTTATTTAAAGTTTTTATTTAGAATAGAGATACAATATAAAGTAATAATTTTACAATAAGTTAGTAAATTTAATAATAGTTAATAAAAGTTGGTAAGAGTGATTTTGTCCTTGAGGGAGATTGGCTTTTATATGACTTCATATTCTATTTCTGACATAGATGTGGGCGGGTTTACATCCCCTGATCAAGCTTATTAATACCATAAAAGGAAAAAGCTGATTTTTGGTAAATGTAACAAAATGTAAAATAATAGTAAATAATAAAAAGCATAAATAACAATAGAGCATAATAAAAGTGTTACAATAATAAAAAGTAGATAAATTGCTATAAAAGAAAATAGTTGGGTCTTACAACGGTTGTCTGGTAAATAGTTTGGAATAACACATTTTCTAACTTTTTTTAAATTATATATATAATTATTATTAATTTATATTAAAATAAAATTTTAATATATTATATTATTTTTTTTTTTTTGAATAGTAATTTATAATTATTTTAGATAGTTAGAGTCTCGTTAAAGGAAAGGAAAAAAATTTATAAAAGATGTTCAAGCGTGTGTTAGAGGTTTTATTAAACTTTTTTTTTTTTCGCGTTTAATATTAATATTTTTTTTTCATTTAATTAATATAATTAATTAATTAATATTTTTTTAGTTACAAGAGAGTGCTTCAACAAAAAGAAGGATTTAAGATATTGGAGAGGGACGACTTACTATGCTTCAATAGCAGCGGTTATCTTTTTTGTGGGAATGTGCATCACAGGGTGAATAGCAGTGGCCCTATGGAGGATTCTTAGACACGAACGTGCCATTCTTATGATCACTGGGCCCTTAATCGAGGAGGGGAGGCCAAGGGTGAAGGTGGTGGCGGTGTCCTCTAGAAAGAAAAGGAGGCCTGGGAGTGTGGGTGGTCTAAAAAAAGAAATGAAAAAAGGAAGCTAAAGGAGTTAAGATGGAGATCAAGAAGAAATTTATAGAGGAAGTATGATTACGTCTTAAAAAAAATAATTACGTCCTTAATGAAATATTTTTTTTAATAATTACGTCCTTTAAAACATATCATTGTTAATTGTTGATTTTTCACGGGAAATAAAACGTGTATTTTTTTTTTAGTGTTTATTTTTCTTCTTTTGTTTTGTTTCTTTTTAAATATTCATGAATAGTTATGTATAAAGTTAAATCAAAGAAGTACAGTATGAAAAATGATGAAATATCAAGAATTAATAAATTAAATAAAGCAATTTTAAAGAAAAAGACTTTAAGTAATTAAAAAGTTTATTTAATAATTCAAAATGAACATCATAAAAATCACAAAATAAAATTAGTTTTATTTAGTGTTTCTTATATTTTCGTTCTTCGATGATGTAGTAAATATCGTCATCATCGGGTGAGACATCAATGTATTCAAGTATGTAATGATGTTTAGGGTTGGCATGAAGGACTGTTTGAGTCCCTTTGTTCTCCATAACCCAGTTGAAGGTGTTTGATGTGATAAAAGTACGGAAATAAATATCTATTGTTTCGGAGTTGTTTTGGGCGTTCATGCCTAATAAGTGACCAATGGCGTACCTTGTTTCTGGGCTTAATGTAACTGGTGGTTGGTGTCCAAAGGGGACCAAAACTCTTATTTTCTTGCTTGGAGAAGCCATTTTAGAATAATATGGAGAATAATTGTCAGTGACAAAAGGTAATAGCAATAGATTAGGAGAATATATAGGAGTAGTACAAAAGGATAATAAAAAATAGTATAGAATAATATATAGAAATAAGGTACAAAAGATTCATGAAGTAGAATAATTGTAATGATAGGAGTCAGAAGCATGAAAAGAAGTCTAGCCAGAAGGGCAATTATAAAAAGGGGAAAAGTATAAAAATAGGTAATTTGATTAGGAGCATAATAAAAGATTATGCATACAAAAGATAATTATGGGTAAAGGGAAATAACATCTATTATTGTAGTATGTCTGGCCAGAATACAAATACAATAGATAGTGTAGTATTTTCAAGGTTGAAGGTATGTTAAAATAGGGGGGTATTATAAAAAGTGGTTAATAATGAAATATTTGTTTTGATAGTAGTAAAATAGTTTGTTAATATTTTGATATTTTTTTAAGTATGTTTACGTGGTCTTCCACGTCCACGAACAAAATTTGTCTTTATTTTTCGGGGTCTTCCATGGCCTCTTCTATTTTGTATTTTGTTAGGTATTTGTGTAGTAATATTTTCTGTTCTAATAGAAGGAATGTTTTTATTTGTTTTAAAAGTAATTGTGGAAGAAGTATTTGATGTTGGATTTGCAGCGAGAGAAGTTTCTGTCTATATATTTTTAGGTCTTCCACGACCTCGTTTAGGTTGTATAATTTCAGTAGGTTGCTGTGTGGTAGTAATAATATGTTGATCTTGTAAGTGTCCGTTGTGGTCATTATGTTGAAGCTGATTGTGCTGTTGTTGCTGTATTAAATTTGGTGCTATCTTCAATAGTCTTGAGTTGCATTTTTTTGTTGTGCCAGTAATTCAATTTGATTTTGTAACTTTTGCTATAAGGTATGTATTGCCATGTAGATGTTGAATGATCTTGTAAGGTCCGCTAAATTGTTCTTCATTTTTATGAGCACTGGGTAATTTCTTATAGACGATAGTGTTGTTGGCAGTTTTTTTATGTGTTTTATTCGGCGAAGATGGATCAGCTGTTTTGGGTTTCATTTGTGATTTGATAAATTGTAATAAATTTCTTCTACCAGATAATTCAGAGTTAAGGTAGTGTTCTTGTGTATAACGATCAATAGTTGATAAAATATATTCTTTTGGTTTTCCTTCTTGATTAATGCAGTAGCTAAAGTTGTGTGCATATTGTAGGTTCTGAATAATTTTTTTCATATTGTCTTCTTTTTAAATACAGATAGCTTTTCTAATTGTTTTGTTGAATCTTTCGACAATACCATTACCTTGATGGTTATATGCCGAAACGGTATAATGTTTGATGTCGTAATTTTTACAAAAAGATTTAAAAATATCAGCTATGAAAGCTGGTTCATTGTCGGTTTTTAATGGTATGTGGGAATCCAATGAGGTAAAGGTATGTTTAAGTAGGTTTATGGTGGTTAGGGAACCCATATTCGATGCGTAATGAAGGTGAACGAATTTACTAAATTCGTCGATGATAACTAAGATGTAGTTGTTTTCGCTTATTACAAGATGGTCTATACTCAATATGTGCCAAGGATATGGTGAAAGAGGAATGTGTTTTTCATGTACTGGAGCGTGTAACGGTCCATATGGTTTATTCTTTAAGCAGTAGTACAAGAAGACCATATGCGTTTAATGTCGTTGTCAATGGCTAGCCATTGAAATGTATCTTTAAATTTTCTGGATCTTTTATCAAATCCAGAGTGGTTACCTAATAAGGGATGTTCATGCCACAAGGTAAGTGTCATAAAACGCAATTTCTGGGGTACATAGAATCTAGTTTTACCCCTGGTTGTAATCTTACAATCAGGAAATTGTTCTTTTTCTTTATCGTTTAGGTAACGAGGGAAGTTCTTAATTATAAAAGAATGTTGTACGTAATTGGTTAATTTAAGGAAAACATCAGAGAATTCCTCTCTGGTTTCAGTAATATCTATGTTAAAGACTTGTCGACTTAAATAGTCGGTTGTGGTATTATCAATACCTTTGATATATTCAATGATCAAGTCAAATCCCATAATATAGTTTTTATATCTATCGAAGATGTTGGAAACATCTGATTTGGTCATAAGACTGAGTAAACTATTTTGATCAGTAAGTACAACTAATCTTTTTCTATAAATATATGGAGCAAATTGTTTGAGTGGATAAACTAATCCTAAAGCTTCTAATAGTACAGGTGCGTACATAGTTTCAGATTTCTTTAAACTACATAAAGCAAATGCGATAGGACGATTATCCTGAAGCAATACTGCGCCTAATTCTTGTATAAATGTGTCTGTCATAATAGTATATGTTTTGAAAGAGTCAGGGGGTAAAAGTGTACAAGCAGAACCTATAGCTTGTTTTAATTTCTCAATTGCGGTTGTATGTTTAGATGTCCAAAGAAAGTTATTAATGCTGTCGTAAAGAATGCTTGCTATCTTGATTTAAAAAGGAATATGCTTTCTATAGTAATTAACGGTCCCAAGAAAAGAATGTAATTCTCATTCATTCTTAGGAATAGGTTGATTAAATGTTTTTGTCGTTTCAGGGTTAGATTTGATACCATCTTTACTGACGATGAAACCTAAATATTCTAATTCGCGTTGGAAAAATAAACATTTTGATAGTAAAAAACGTAATTCTAATTGGTATGCTTTACCAGGAGAACTACGGATGCTATGAATGTGATAAAAGAGGTTATTATCGGTAAGTAAAATGTCATCTATTGTTGGTCAGCTGCGGAGTAACTTTGTGCAGCTTTTTGCTCTTCAAGCTATTGAAGCTTAACGGCGTTAAAGAGCTGTTACAAAAACTGTATGATTGGCTAGGTTGCCTGACTTGTAGGTATCAGCACGCTTGAAATAATTTACGGAGCATAGTAAATAATAACAGAGAGTTGACAAAAATAAAAAAATAAAATGGTAACAATAAAAAGTGTTGTTTAAGTATATATGTTGCCAATGAACAAAGAACCATTATCAAAGGGTATGAAGCATTACGTGATATGTTAATTGATAAAATTTTCTTAATTGCTACAATTTAAATATCTAGACTTTATTGTTATGTGCCTATTGTTCCCATAGTAATTGCTCTTAAGTGTCTTTCTAATACGCATTAATGAATATCGGAGTAATGCAATAAAATAATGTCTATGCGTAGAAAATAATTGGTATTCATCCATTGTTGTTGCTCCATCAACGAATATAATTGTGATGGAAATTGCATTATAACCTATGTTATGTACACAAATGAATAAATAACCAGTCGACTGTATGATATTATGAAATAAAAATTGTATGACCAACGGAATTAAAAAGGTTATTAACAGTGTAAAAAATAATTAATAGAATGATTATAATTGTTACCTAGAAAAAAAAGATGATAATGCGATGCTCTCTAAAGTTAAATAGAGCTATCTAATGTAATAGTTCTACCTATTATAGGACTGGTTATGAAATGTCTGATAAAAAATAATTTTTTCAAGGGTAATTAAAAATAATGAAAATTCCTTTCCACATGAAATGGTGCCGGCTTATAGGTGATACCTAACTACATTCCTATTCTAGGGACGTAGTAGCACTTTTGATGTGCCAAACATCAGTAACACGCATTGGTACTTTTTTTACGATATTGCGCTTTATCGTAGACCAAGTTAGTAGTTGGTTTGTCAGCAAAATGATATAATTTAAAAGTAAGTATAAGGTAGTTTTAGGGTGGAAGTTAATAAAGCTGACGTGGATCCTAATGAAGGCAATCGTAATGCAGCATACGATGTATATGAAGAATTTAGTAATATAGATGTCTAAAAATGTTATTGGAAACTATAAGTAATAAAGAATATTTGAACTTCCTTAGTATGACAACTGAACCAATTCTAATGATAGACCTATGATATTTGAACATTGCAACAGAGGAAAATCTTAAAAGTAGTTTCCAAGTGTAGAGATGCTGTTAGGGTAGGAATATCTGCAACGGAAATAACAAGGTCGAACCTCCATGTAATCCGTAAGGATCCTTTTAGAGTCCTTTAGGACCCTTTTATTTAAGTTATAAATAAGGTGTAGCTTTTATTTTAAATTTTTTTTTAGAAATAGAAATACAATAATTATTTTGCAAAAAGTGAGTAAATTTAATAATAGCTGATAAGAGTTAATATGAGTTAATAAAGAATAATTTTGTTCTTGAGGGATATTGTCTTTTATATGACTTCATGTTCCATTTCTGACATAGAAGTGGGCGGGTTTACAAGATCTATATGGTTAAAGATATTTGGAGTTGGTTATATAATTAAGCTTTGCACTGTAAGTGAATTTACATATTAAAAAGATATTTGCAACATTTATAAAGTCCATCAAAAAAATAGCTTAAATCCAAAAATCATTTTAAAATTAATGACAATTGATATATAATTTCATTTATTTTTATATTAATAACAAAAAACAAAACATGATTTAATTGTTCGTTTTTACAAATAAAACAGTTTTTGTTATTATTATTAGAGTAAAAAATATAACGTGACACAAATATTTTTGTTACAAAATAATAACAAAAAGTCGTTTTATAGAATCACAACATTTTGGAATTTTTTATATTAAATTATTTGTTAGATTTGTTGTGCCATGTTGTATTTCAATATCTCCAGGAAAATGTAAATGCTTCCTGTTAATGCCAGGATAATAACTGATTGCTATTATCCTTCTTCCTGTGTATTTATACTTCTTTAATAAATATTTTTTTTGTAAATGGGCACTATTTTGAATGTATTGATTGAAAATACAAACTTTTTTTTACTCAAAATTAAAAATTTGCTCATTATAAAATTTTAAATGTATGATAATTTGTTATAAATACTACTATTATTAAAATTTAATAAACCGAATTATTTTAAATTGGCAACATTAAAGTTAATTTTTTCAAAACATGTTATTATTTGTCTAAAAAACACTTGTAAAAAGTTTAAATTTTTATTTTATTATAAAAAAAATGTTTAAAAAATTTGTCATATCCATTAAAAACATTATAATGATTATGTTCATTTTAATAATTAAAATCGACTACAAAATAAAATCGCTTAATAAAAAGGCAATATCGAACGTTGGTAAAATTAGAAAAAATGTATTGTAATATAAGAACTAAATATTTAGTGATACTGTTAAAACAAAAAATTATCAACAACAACTTAAAAAATTTAAAAATACTATGACTATAAAATAGCCACAATGAGTTGAACAACATAAAAAATAATTTTAGCATATAACAATGCAACATTACGCATTTAAATACTAATAAAAAATAGGTTAAAATATTTTAAATTTAAAACGTTAAACTTCTTGTTTTATTTACTAAACTTTGTTTTATCAATATAATATTTGTTCTAATTGATGACAAACGCACTGGTTGTGCATTATTTAAAATAAAACAAATAGTTAAAAAATGTGTTTTTTAATTTTTCATTTCTAAAAATAATTCTTTTAGGCAAATATTTATGAATTAGTAAAGCAACAAGTTTAATGTGTAGATAGCAATAGAACCTTTTTTAACTTAGCACATTTAAACTATTCATTGAAAAAAAATTTCCATTATTATTTATATATTTATTACATCAATTTTGATAAAATTAAATTGATTTTTTATTTCAGTAGAATTTGAAAAAGCTCTCTGGTTTATAAGTGAAAATGTAATAAGGATCTAATATACGCCATGTCAGAGAGAAAATACAGAATATTGTAAACATAAAACGCAGGTATAAAAATAGACATTTCGTATAACATTTAGTGTTGAAGATTGTACTGAAAGTGAATTTAGCAAAATTATTGTTTTATTAACTTTTATTAGCATTTCTACTTTTTCATATTTCTTTTTTTTTTGTTGAATTTCTATTTCATTTTTTTATCTACCACTCATTCTTGTACAGTAATTTATAACATTCTCAAACTTGGTTTTTATAACCGCATATCAAAAGGTCTTATTTTAATTAGTTACTACACAGAAAAATTAACCTTGACATTGCACTCCGTGACAATATGTACAAATTATAACACCCGTTTTTTCGTACGTTTTTTTCAGGCAAAAAAATGTCCTGTGTTCAATGTCATCACAGAATAAAAATCACATCTTTTTCTGTCGTAAAAAAAATAATTTTTAAAATTAATTTGCATTTTTATCATTTTATTGCTAATATTCTTTTTTTTTCATGAATATTAAAGTTTAAACATAAACCAAGTATAACTAATCTACTTAAATTTAAATAACAGTAGATAAAAAAACTACTTAAAAATTTTACTATACAAATAAGGATGTTGTATGAGTGTGTATGCAAGTATGCAAAAAAAATAATTTTTTTTCATATTCAAATTAACAATTCTTTTTATTAACTTTTAATTACTATCTTTTTTATGACAAACTTTGAATGAGATAATTTTTTTATTTAAGCAAAAATCTAAATCTAAAATTTTTTTTTTGATATATTCAATTTAGCATATTATAAAAAAACACGACGGAAAATAATGTGATTTTTTTTCTGTGACGGGAAAAATATTTTCAAGATAAAATAAAAAAAATTAATAAAAATATAGATAGCTGAACAAATTTTCTAAAATTTATTTTTTTCAAAATGTCCCGCAAACGCAGGAATTCCGTTGGCGTCACTAGAGAAAAAGACAAAATGTCACGATTAATTTTTTTGTGTTGTTATGAATAATTTTTTGCAATTCAAAAATATTTATAAACTAAACCATAATGGAAATAAAGAAATGATTTCAATTCAAATTTATCTTTTGCCACTGAATATTTTAAAAATTGGACCATGGAAAAAATTACTTATAAAAATGCTTTAGAGAGTTCATTCAAAGATCTTGCTATATCATTTGGTTTTAAATTGTTTAAAGTGACTAGTGATGTGACAGCTTCCTATGATTATGATAATGTTCAGTAATTGGACAACTCTACAATATGTACAAACAAAGAAAATAAAAATCGCTATTTAACTAGCACACCAAATTTTAAAACTACTAATAAAAAAATTTTTTTTTTATTTTTATTGTATCAACAATTCTTTTAACTTCTTTAAACAATAGTACTTCACGAGAAAAAAATAACGACGTTGATTTTGAACTACAAAATCCAAAATTAAACATTATACCATTGTCTAAACCAAGCATACAACCAATAACAACTGAGGAAAACAATTTAAAATTATTTTCTGTGGTTAAAACATATAAATGTATAATTGCAACAAATAAAAAATCAAATAAACCTAGTTTTGTCAACTTAATATTAAACAAAATTCAATGTTACTTTATTGAAAATGCTGATCAATTAAATCTTGTATCAAATATTAAATGTAAAACTGCAATTTTTTTTATTACTGTAGAAGATTCTTATGCATTTTGCGCTTTGTATAAACATTTTAAAGCAAAAACAATTCATAAAATTACAAAAAAATATTTTTTTTAAAATAAAAAGTATTTTGATTACAGTCAGTCACTTTTACTATTAGTCGAAAAATTTTTAGAAAATAATGAAACATTGATAAATTTTTTTTATTGATAATGTTTATTGCTAGATAAACACGAATTATTTTATCTATTTAAAATTACCTCGCAAAAAATTACAATTTAAAAAAATCAATTAAATTATAGGAATATTTTAAATTTAGATATTTGAAAAATTTAAATATCTAACATGCGTCTCTTGAAGTTCAGATGTCGAAAGTTAATTGGTCTAACATTTGTAGTAGATTCTTATCATACATAAGAGTCTAGATGTTGTTGATTGATTCACTAAGTTTTTTTAAAGCTGGAATGGGGTCTTGGTCCTTAGTAACGGCATCGGCGACTTCATTTAACAAATTTTTTTTTTTTATAAGTATGTTTTAATATTATAAGATTTGAGGTATGTGAACGTAAAAGCAAGTCATCCATATATATTGTTAAAGAACAGTTTTTATTTTCTATTGGTTGTAATAATGTAGTGATGACTTCAATCCATATTTCTGGAAATTTCTTCTATCCAAAAAGTAACCTAACGTATTCAAAAACTCCAATTGGAAGACCAAATCTAGTAAAAGGAATTGAATCTGCTTTTAGCCCTATCGCATATAATGCTTCTGATATGTCTAATACTAATGCTATGTTGAAATTGTCTTTATTAAGGATTGTTAAATCTCTTATTTTAGGTAGAACATTTAGTTTTACTTCTGTAAACTTATTTATATTTAAGAGTGCTAAGTAAATTCTATAATCTATATCAGGACCATTATCAACTATTACAGTAAAGCTTCTCTCTCCATTAAATTTATCTGTTACTTTCCGTATTATACCTCTTTTTACTTCTTCCTCTACTTTTTCTTTTACTTTATCTATCAAATGTGATTTTATTGGGAGAATTGGAAATCTTTTTGGTCTATAATCTTTAGATAACTTAATGCTAATTAAGATTTTTGGTTGGAGTAGTAGTTTTTTGTCATATGCCTTTGGATTTTCTTTTAGAAATTTATCAAAGCCATTTTGTTTTGCTAATTTGAACATACTTGATTAATTTGATCTTCATAGGTTAATGTCTTTAATAGGACATTCTCTTTGGGTGTGTGTTGGCACTTCTCACATTGAAAGATGTTGACAGAAAATATTTTTAAAGTTTTCATACCAATGGTTATAACATCATTAAGGGGGTCTAGAAAGAATCTTAACTTTTGATGTTGTAAATTTCCACAGCCTGTCAGAGATGTTGTTAAGTCGATTGCTTCTTTTGTAAGAGATTTCCCTCCATGAGCATTGGTAACTATAATTTTTGTTTTAGGATCAAGTTATTGTTAGAATGCCAATTGGAGAGAATCGAAAAATGCTTGACTAATATAATTATTTGTAGCTCATTAATCTAGACTTGCTGAGGTTCTTATCTTTAAATCATCAAAAGTAATTTTTCCAAAACAACTGGAAAAACCATCTTTTATACTTTTAATGGTGTCAGAAGGTAAAAAACGTAGGTAAGTACAGGGTGTCCGGCGAAGACTTTCCTTGTGTTTAACCATGTATTTATTATATCACTTTAAGATCACATTAACATTATGTTTTTTTACTTAATATAAGTTAAAATTTTCTTAAATATTTGGTATAACACATACGATTAAGGGAAAGCTTTCGACGAACACCCTGTAGATTGTGGTGATGATTTTTTTTTGTTTGTGAATGATGAAGTAGAAGATGTTTTTGAGATATCCGTATTAGATTTGAAATTTAATATGCGTCTTTTTCTATCTTCTTTTGTTAAAACATCTTTGATTTCCTCTAGGGAAGATAGTGTTGGGTTATGCAGATTTTGATTTGTAAGTCCATAGGAAGAAATATGATAATTTGATCAATTGCCAGATGTTCATAGTGTTGTTCGTCTCTGACTTTGGCTTTATCAATGCAATCTTCTATAAGTTTGTTGTAAGAATTTTGGATATTTGGATTGTGACGAGTGCGTCTAAGGTCTTGTAAAAATTGATTGTAGTATGGTTTGTAAAGGTCATTGTTTGATAAATTTGTTTCCACAAATTTGATGAGATGATTTACAGAAGGGCTTGCTTCTAAGCTATCTTTGCTGAATTAAAGAATATAGTCTTGAGATGCTTGGTGAGGTAATAATTTCAAAATTCTCTGAATTTTACATTCTTCTGAGTCCGATAAGAATGCTGAGATGCCCTTGAGATATATGTTAATGTTCTTTTCTTAAGTAACTAGCGATTTGTAAAAATATGCTTCATTGATGCACATTCTTGGAAAGGTTATTGCCCGGAGGCGCCATGCTAGATAAACACGTTTATTTTATCTATTTATAATTACTTCAAAAAAAATACAGTTACAATTTATATAAATCAATTCACATATAAGAATATTTGAAATTTAGATATTTGAAAATTTAAATATCTTACAAACACCTCAACATAAAACAGGTAATTGATTAGCTGAACGCAGCTTCAGAACAATGAAGAACATTGTAAGTTTTATACTAGCGGCTGAAAAGATTCATGATTAAAAACAAATATAGATTTCACAGAAATAAATATCAAGGATTGCTCTTTATTATAACGTTTTTCCAAATATTACAACAAAAACATCACTATACGAACTATTGTTTGGACACAAACCAAACTTGCCAACTTTTCACAAACAGCTTCAATAGCTAAAAAAGATATTCATCTAAGACTTGCAAACCTATACTTTATCTTAAAGGAAGGATAGAATTTAGCAGCTAAATTATCAAGAAGATACGTGAAGAAGCTAATAAATAAAAAATTATTCAATAGTAATCAACCTATAAAGGAGTTTAAACCAGGGGACAAAGTCATATTGTATTGTTCTGATGAATCACCAAAAACAGCTACAAAATTTGATGAACCTTTTTATGATTAAAATTAAAAAGGATAAATTGTTTTCATTTCTAAGAATGCTCATGGTAGACCAAAAAAAAGTGCATGTACAGAGAACGAAAACAATAAAAAGATCGTGTGGAACAATCTGCTGAAATCAAAAAACTTTCTCAAGAAGTAAGAAAATATTAAAAGCAAACCGTTAGCTTTATTCAAATCAAAAATTTTACTCTAAGAAAATTTACATTTTTTATACAGGGTGTTCCAAAAGTAACACCTGTACTTTGTTAATTAATAACTCTTTTATTAATTAATGGATTTGAGAGATATTAGATTCATTTTGTAGACGACGATTCCGGAAATTAGAAAATATTAATACTATAAAAAAATTCCAATTTTTTCCGGAGTTATAAGCTTCTGAAAAAAGGGTTGTTTTTAGCATATTTTGGCATATAACTTTTTTTAATGATAAGCTATAATTACGATTATTGCTAATAAATGTTTATTAAGTAAATGCCTATCTGTGATAATAATATCATTTAAAATTATTTTTATTAACTATTAAAAAAATAGAAAAATTGTCAATTTTTATCGATTTTTCACTATTTTTGGGCAATAACTACTTTAATGACAATTTTTTTCGAATAATTTAATTAATATTCTGATAGAGTAAATGATTCTCTATCGAATGACTATAATTACATAAATTTCTAAAAATGATGAAAAAAGTTATGATTACTTAAAGTTTGTCAATTTCATATTTTTAATGTACACATAGCATAACTTTTTTTTAAATTTTCTAATGTTATTGTCATAAGAGAATTTTTTTTGTAAAAATAACTATTACAAAACATTTAATTTATAAAAAATTAACTACTTTTTTTAATATTATTATTTTTTTGATGTATTATCAGTATGTTACAATGTATGAATTATGACAAACATTAAAAAACTTATGTAAATCAATGTTATTACCCATAAAAGGTAGTAAATCTTTCTTTTAACATATGTTTAAGCAAAATTACTTTTTTTGCAATAAAAATAAAATTTAATATAAAATGTAAGAAATAATATCTTAAATATCAATTTTTTTAAGTTTCATAAGTTTAATGATGCTACAAAATAAAAATAAAAAAAATTTTCTTACCATTAAATACAATTTTGTAAAATTTTTTAAAATTGACAAACTTTAAGTAATCATAACTTTTTTCATCATTTTTAGAAATTTATGTATTTATAGTCATTCGATAGAGAATCATTTACTCTATCAGAATATTAATTAAATTATTCGAAAAAAATTGTTATTAAAGTAGTTATTGCCCAAAAATAGTGAAAAATCGATAAAAATTGACAATTTTTCTATTTTTTTAATAGTTAATAAAAATAATTTTAAATGATATTATTATCACAGATAGGCATTTACTTAATAAACATTTATTAGCAATAATCATAATTATAGCTTATCATTAAAAAAAGTTATATGCCAAAATATGCTAAAAACAACCCTTTTTTCAGAAGCCTATAACTCCTGGAAAAATTGGAATTTTGTAATAGTATTAATATTTTCTAATTTCCGGAATCGTCGTCTACAAAATGAATCTAATATCTATTAAATCCATTAATTAATAAAAGAGTTATTAATTAACAAAGTACAGGTGTTACTTTTGGAACACCCTGTATATAAGTGAAATAGATTTCGTTTTGAGAACACAAAGAATGGATTTTTAGGGGACCCGTATGTTTGTCAAGGCAATTTTGCATTTTTTTTCCGTGCGAGATCATTTAGTATATTTATATAGTAAACACTGAAGTGACGAAAAAACCTTTTAAAGGCAATTTTGCATTTTTTTTCTGTGCAGAACCATACTAAATTTATACAAAAATAAAAAAATTTATATTTTATTTTAAAAATAAAAATATATTTACAAAAAGCAAAAATGCATTCATTTTAATAATACATTATTTTTTTAAAAATATTAAAAAAAGTTTTTAAAAAGTTCTATTAAAATTAAACAACTTAACATTAAATGAAATAGTATTAAAAATATAAATAATTATTTATGATCAAAACATTCTTTTTCCGATTTTGTTTATTTCTAACTTAACATAAATATGGTTATGTTAGAATTATATATCATTTATGCTAACCTCCTTATTTAATGTTGTAAAAGATTATTAGTTTTAATTAAAAGTGTATTAATAAAAAAGTTTCTTCATGCTTTGTAATCTTTTAATCAGATAAAATGTTTAACGTGTCTAATGTTAGAAGTTTTTTTTTTAATAAAAAAATAACTGTTATATCAACAATGATAAAACAGAATAGTTAACTTAGTATATTTTAAATATCATTTCATAAAAAATGGTTTAAAAAATATTTTATATCAACTTTTTTTAATTAAAGATAAATATAGAAATTTTCATATTATATCATTTTATAATTTTATCCTTATTGTTTATCATTATTTTTATCCTTACTTATTATTTGACATTTAAATAAATATTAGATATTAAAAAAAAATTATTAGTCAAAGTAAATGGTCCTGCACAGAAAAAAAATGCAAAATTGCCTTTAAAAGGTTTTTTCGTCACTTCAGTGTTTACTATATAAATATACTAAATGATCTCGCACGGAAAAAAAATGCAAAATTGCCTTGACGAACATACGTGCCTCCGTTATTGTAATCAAAAATAATATTGAAAAGATTAAGTTGGGAAGGTGTAAGTATCTTGATTCTAATAAATTGCCAAGTTTAATGTCTGCTTATGAACGTGAAGAGTTGATGGAGGATCAACAGATGAATCCAATGATTAAGATGATTGTTGAAGCAGTAAAAGATGGAAAAGCTGAAGCTAAGAAAAAATTACCAGCCATGTTGAAAAATGATTTGGAACTGATAGAAATACAGGAAGGAATTGTTGTATATGACAACAAACCAGTTATTTCTAAAGAATACTTGAAGAGAAAGGCGTATGAGTGGCATATTAAAACTCATACATGTATGGCAATAATGAAGGAAGAATTGAACAAACAATATCTATGTATTGGAGCAACCACTGTGTATGCCCAAATTTATACTGAATGTAGATCATGTCAAGTAAATGGTAGAAATAAACCGTCAAAGGCAAAGTCATATAGATGGTTTGTTGCTGAATATCCAAGACACCGTGCTCATGTTGATATCATGGTTTATGACAAAGAAAGAATACTAGTAATGGTAGATGCATTCTCGAACTATGTCTGGGCATGGAAATTAAAGGATAAATCAAGTAAGTGTATAATAAGATGTTTTGAAGAAGTTTTTTGACAATTCCCATATCAATATATTGTTATGGATAATGAACCTGCATTGAATGCAGTGGATATAAGTAATTGGTTAAATCAAAAAAGAATAGCAAATTTTACAACAATGAAGTTAAATACACCAAAGTACCATTCTGAATCAAATGGTTTAGTTGAACGACACATTGGCATTCTTGGGAAGAAAATGGAACTATTTGAAGGGGTATCAAAAACTTTACAGGAATGTATAACTAGAAGTACAGCTGCCATTAACGCAACAAAAAATAGAGCTCAAAAGTTTTATGCATTAGGTTTTAAAAAACCACAGCCACATGAAGAAATAAGGTATAAAGAACTGTCACATAAAAGGGATGTATGGTATAAAGCAAGGGGAAAATTGGCATGAAAATTTGAGGAAGGAAAGCTGTTGGGTTATTGGGGAAATAGGATAGCTCATATAGAAGGGATGGATGGTAAGGAACATTTTATTTCAATCGACTATGTAAAAGAAAATGGCATGACAAAAGATACAGGTATGGATAGTGATTTATGGAATATCACTCATTTGTTTCAGGAGGCCCCCCTAGTACCAATACATATTGGTTTGTCGTTGGAGTCTAATAACAAAGAAGATGATGAAACAAATAAAGAAGTCAATGTACAAGAAAGTTTGAATCATCCACAATCAATGGATGAATTGTTAAACATATCTGATAGCAAGGAGGATAATGAAACAAATAAGAAAGTCAATGTACAAGAAGGTTTGGATCATCCACTATCAGTGGATGAATTGTTAAACATATCTGATAACAAAGAGAATGAAGAAACAGATAAGGAAGACAGTTCACTGGACAGTTTTAATCATTCTCTGGTAGAGGGTGAATTTTTCGATGAAAACATAAGCACAATGAATCTCATAGAGAAAAGGATTGAAAATGATGGGCATGTAGAATCACTATGGGAAAATTATGAAGTAATATATGCTGTTGATGGAAGTGCAAATAATGCAAAGAAGGAAAGTCATCATGGGATTGGAATTGTTAAATGGGTTTACAAAGAGGATACAATTCAATTCTTCAATGCAAGTAACTTGTTTGAACAAGCTACTTCAGATAAAATGGAGGTAGTGGCCATATTAATTGCACATCTACTAGTGGAGGAAAATAATGATGGGAAAACAGTCATCCTGTCGGACAACCTTTATGCTGTAGAAGCAATAAACAATATAACAAAAATGAAGGCTTATGCAAGTAATGAAAAACAACCACACCAAAAGTTATGGGAGAAAATGAACTTCATTAGAGTTGGGATGAGACAAGCAAAACCTGATGTAATGCATTGTAGCAGTAAGAAATTAAGGTTAAATAAAGCTGCAGATTTTTTGGCAAAAGACTATCCTATATCAAAAGTGGCATCTGTCTTGGAACCGTTAAAGATAAGGAATATGACGACTGCAAAATTAACAAAACAATTATGTCTGAAAGTAAAAGATGACTAAGGATAAAATGGAAACAGAAATGTGTAGCTGAAAAGTTTTGTTTAAAAAGTTTTAATTTAAATATTTTGTTTTTTATTTTGTAAATTTGAGGGCATGTCATGTTATTAACATGTTTGACCCAACAAATATGGGAATGTTTTAGTTTAAAACTAAAACAAAACCAAAAGCAGGGGGCTCTCGTTTTCGTTTTGATTTTGTAACCATTAACGTGTTTGTTTAAATAAAGTCATCTCTTTAAAAAGTTAAAATTTTAAATCAACTGACTTATTTTTAAATTTATTTTGGATTTCATATTTTCTAATGTTTGTTTTAGGTTAAATTTTCTTGTTTCTAATTCTCCAAGGGTACCTAAATATTTTTATATTTCTTTAACAACTGGTGGGTAAATTAAGTTTTTTTAATATTATTATTCATCTTCTCATTAAAAGCAATCATTGATTTATGTTCTTTAAATATAGTCTTACTTCTTGACTTGTTTCACGAATTCTTTGAATAATTAAATTTGTTTCTTCAAAATTCTTTGCAAAGATTTTTAGGTCATCTGCAATGAAAATAAAAGAAAAGGGAAGTTTTTTACTCATGAAAATTATATCATTTAACTTTTCTTAGATTTTGTTTATTTGAAGTGAAATAGAGCCTGTGAAAAGTGCAAAGAATATTGGACTTAAAGAACATCTTTGAAGTATTCCACGTTTAATATTAGTTCATTTTGTTGCTTTATTACTTTTACAGTTTTTTATTTTACATAACCAATTTCTAGATGCTGAACAAAATAAATGTTTTCTTTTTCTTTACATAAAAAAATTAATCGTGACATTGTACTCCGTGCCAATATGTATGGATTATAACACCCATTTTTCCGTACGTTTTTTTCCTGCAAAAATAATGTCCTGTGTTCAATGTCACGGGAAATATATTTTCAAGATAAAAAAAAATTAATAAAAATATAGACAGCGGCACATACTTTCCAAAATTTATTTTTTTTTTAAATGTCCCGCAAAAGCAGGAATTCCGTTAGCGTCACTAAAGAAAAATGACAAAATGTTACGATTAATTTTTCTGTGTAATTTGAAGTACATTTACTAACTTACAAAAGGCTTTAAGATCTAATCTATCAAATGCTTTCTGATAATCTATATAAGTAACTACCAGTTCCTGTTTTTGTACTTTTTTATACATTTCTATAGACTTCGTTATGGCGTAGCATTTAATATTTAAAGTTCCTCTCTAAATTTAGGTTAAAAATAGGAAAAGTAAGAATTTGATAATTCTTAAGGGACATATTCCCAATTTCTTTATTTAAAAATTATTGTTTTATTTTATTTTACGTTTTTTTTAAATAAATTCAACTTTCTGAGTTAATGATGACAATTCCTCATATTAACTCACAACATGATTCAACATCCTCTACATATTCAAATAAAATACAGAACCGTTATAAATCATTACAAGATCTGACATACAATGAATTACGTGATTTATGCACTTACAAAAGTTTAAAAAAGGAACTTCTTATTCGACTTATTTTAGAGGAAGAATATATCTCTCAAAACGAACAACACCTACAGAATTATTTGACTATTGGAATTTTAACCAAATCCCAAAATTTTAACATAAATGATAATTTTATCGATGAATTTAATTTTTCAAATGAAATTTTTAATATAACACCAAACATTAATAATGAGATTATTTCAGATACAAGAGATAAAGCTATCAATATCAATTTTGCCAACATGGAAGTTGAAAATTTTGACAAACAAAAATTATCTTTTAAAAAATGGACAGATCGTTTAGAAACTGAGTTTTTACTAAAAGACATTCCTAATGAAAAGAAATTAGCATGGTTTTACTTAAAATTGGGACAAACAATAGAATATTTACCTGATAGATCTCCTCATGATACTTATGAAACATATAAACAAAAAATTATCACAAAATTTCCAGAAGAAATTCCTCAAAGTCAACATCTTTCAAATTTTGGAATCTTTAGACCTACTATGACAGCTAAAGATATAGATCGTCTTGCTGAATTAGCTGCTCTTGCATATAAAGATCGCTCTGAAGCTGAACAAGTTAATCATATTATTGGAAAATTATTAGAAATTACCAGAGATCCCTTTCAAAGATATGTTATAGAAAACACAAAAAATTATCCCCTCAATAAAGCTCTCACAGAAATAAAATCAATCTTAAAACCTGTTTATGGTGTAGTTTCTAGATCAAATACCATTAGATGCTCCTTTTGTAATTTTCCTAATCACTCGGAAAATGAATGTATACGTAAATCCAAAAGATTAGAAAAGAAAGATTATTTTCTTTTAAAACAACAACGACTCAACCTTATCAATGACCCATCCAACTCTACAAAATCAATCAAACAGGAAAACTTATAAGCCTGGGGGAAACAGCCCAGGCCAAAAACTTAGCTGAATTAAAAAAAAATGATGAACACAATTATTTAATAGAAGAAAACTTATCAACTACAACAAATACTTTACAGAAAAATTCATTTGTCACAGAAGACAATATTGATCTTGATGAAATGTTTATTTTTGAAGAAAACCTATTTCCTTCAGAAAAAGATAATGAAAATAAAACAAATTCTCAAGCAATTGTTAGTTATATGAAAAAAATTATTCATGTTACCGCTCTACTAGATACAGGTGCTTCTATAACATGTATTTCACATGATTTGGCAAAAAATCTTAATCTAATCGCTACTAGTGAGACAACTGTAAAAAGTTTTCAAAAAAGAATATCTAAAGTTCCAAAATATGAATCTGACACAAATTTATTATTTATTGAATATCAACATCACATTATTTCATTAAAAAAAGTAATTATTGCTGATAATGATCATGAAATTATATTAGGTAGAGATGCTAAAGCTCAAATTGATCAAAGTATAGAAGATGAAAATAAATGCAAAGAAATGGTAAGAAAAAACTTTCCTAACAATATTTCTAGAGATCGTTTCGATTTAGGACAATGTTCAATTAAAGCTCCACCTATAATTTTTAAAAGTTTAGAAATGGAATCTTTTAAACGCTATGACTTACCAAAAGATGTTGAAAATAAAATGATGCATGATGTAAACAAATTAATTGAAATGAATATTATTGAACCCGGTATTGCTGACTACATTCTTAATTCATTGGGCGTAAAGAAACGGGACGGGTCAATTAGGCTATGTTTAGATTACCGACCATTCAATGCCATTACTGTTAGAAGACATACTGTTCTGCTAAACCTTCCTATTTCTTGCAACATCTCAATCAATTTACTCACATTTCATCTATTGATTTAACACAGGCGTACATGCAAATTTTAATTTCTGATCAAGATTTTAATAAGGTAGGTTTTCATCTTGGCTCCCGCCTCTATATTGTTAAACGTCTCATGTTTGGCATGCATAGTTCTCCAGGAATATGGCAATCTATCATTGATGAAATATTAAAAAATACAATAGCCATTTCATACCAAGACGATATCATAGTTGCCACAACGGGAACTATTGAACATCATCTACATGAACTACACAATACCATGGTTGCTCTATCTCAAAACAATTTAAAAATCAATTTAGACAAATCATCTTTTGGAAGAAAATCTATCAATTATTTAGGCTTTCATATTACTCCCCGAGGAATTTCAATACAACAAAAATTTATTGACTTTTTAAATAACATTAAACAACCTCAATCTATTCATGACCTTCGCTCTTTTAGGGGCATTGTTGGATTTTTACGAAATCATATAGAAGGTCTTGCTCCACTTGAAGATGAAATGAATACATTTATTGGTGGAACAAGCAAACAAAATGGCAAACATAAAATATCTATTCCATCTTCCGTCTTATCAAAAATTGAAGTTATTAAAGATAAAATTCGTCATGCACCCCTTCTCCATCACATCGACCTTAAACTTCCTTTTCTTATATTTTGTGATGCTAGTGAGTTTGGGTTTGGTTCACTATTAGCACAACCTTGCAAACCTTTAACAGACTATACCACAGTTCAACAAGATCAAGTAGTACCTATTGCATTTCACTCTCGTTCTATACGTAATCATAGACGTCTTATTCCAGCTGTTTTATTAGAATTAATGTGTATCGCTGACTGTTTAGTCAATTTTAAGGAATTGTTATATAATAGATGCCTTTACATATTTACAGATCACCGAAACCTTCAGAAAATAATCAAAGAATCCACCGACCCTCGATATAGAAAATATATCTTCACAATATTGACTTTTACTCCTGAAGACATTATCTTTATTCCAGGCCACAAAAACACTATTCCAGATTATCTCTCTAGGTGTGGATCTCCATCTCCTTCTCCCATTCAAGAGGAGGAAGAAAACTTAATAATAGAAGAAAAAAATGACAATAAAGAAAATATTGCCAACAAATTATTTATACAAGTCTACATAAAAAACAATCATTTGTCACTCAAAAAAATATTCTTTAGAGTTAAAGAATATCTAATAAAAAATATTAAGAAAGAGAAAAAGATCAGACAAATTATGGCTATATTAAGAAAAAAATTAAATGACTGTGAAGTATGTCGATTAAACAATGACACAAGAAGAAAAAAAATTAATAAAAATAATGAACGTTTTTTGAATTTAGAACCTTTTCAAGAAATATCTCTTGATTGCACATTCATAAACAACAACACTATTGTAGTAGCAATTGATCATGCAAGTGGATATGTTATTGCTAAAATCATTCCAGACCAATCTATCAATTCAATCAAATCATTCCTACAACAAAGAATATTCTATATATTTGGATTACCAAATAGAATACATTTAGATAACTTTAAGACCTTCACTTCAAAAAAATTTCTCAAAGAAATGGAAGACTTCAACACAAGAATCACATTTGCAGATCCTGATTCTCACTCTACTAACCCATTAGTAGAAAGAATGAATCGAACAATAAAATTAGCCGTAAGAAAAACAGAAAATTGGAGAAAAAAATTTGAACAAATCATTTTTAATATCAATCACAGTGAATATGAAGATTTAAATATATCACCTCATGATGTAGTATTTGCCTATAAAGTTAAAAAATTCAACGCAAACATTGAAGAATCTAATCGTCAATTATTTGCTGGTGAACTTAAACAAATTGCTAATATAATAAGACATTTACCTAAAGAAATTATTATGAAAAATAGAAAACAATATCCAAATTCGTCATCCAATAGAAACAAGTTAGTAAAAATTAATGAAGAATCATTAGATACTGACACAATTACCCGGAGCCTACAAACACATACTGGTGATAAAAGGAAAACAGAAAGGATATCAATCTTTAGAAACAGATAACCTTTTCAACTGGGAAGGGTCAAGTTTCTTAAAAAAAGAGAAGGTAGAGTAAGAATTTGATAATTCTTAAGGGACATATTCCCAATTTCTTTATTTAAAAATTATTGTTTTATTTTATTTTACGTTTTTTTTAAATAAATTCAACTGGAAATAAATAATAAAAATATTAATATTAAATAAATAAATAAAACATAAAATAAAAATTAAATTTTATTATGAGTAACTACAAACAATAACAAATAACATATTTATCAACTATCAATTTATCGTTAATTTTTAAACTGACTTATTTCGTATTTTCTTTTATTACGAAAATATTCCCACTTTCTTTTCTTTTGTTAGAAAAATGTTTATCATAAAATATTTCATCATAGTTTATTCAATTTCTTTTATAATATTTTAAAATATTTTTCTTTCTATTTAATATTATTTTTAATAAATTTTTAATTTTCTTTATATATTTTTAGATCTCAATCAATCTTTTTTTTCAATTAGTCATGAGCTTACAGGAAGAATTCATCTTTCATAATAAACAATTATAATTTTTTTTAATTTTACAAATTTTTAGTATTTTGCTTTCCTTGGTCCAACTCTTTCTTTATTAAAAAAAAGGAGGTTTTTAATACATTCTATAATAGTAAGTTTAATTAATTTTTTTTCTCTTTTTTTTTTCTCTTTAATAATTAAATTTTAGATAAAAATTTAAATGAATCTCAACCAAACCAGTCTACACCACTTCTTCCATGTGCACCTATTGCCGATACTGCTGATGCTCCACCTGCCGCCGCTCCTGCTCCTACCTCTTCATTACCCCCAACGGGGTTTCAGTTATTTATTCCAAAAAGGGGAGGCTTTAATTAATTAAAATAATTAAATAAAAAAATTTTTTTCATATTGTTAATGTTAATATTTTTTTTCTACATTTTTTTTAATAATAAAAAATAAGAAGCGAGTAAAGAACAGAGGACGCACTTCATTTCTCTTTTGTGGAGAAGTTTTTCTGAAATTTTTTTAAATAAAAATATAGATTACACTTTAATAAAACATTGTAAAAATTTTTTGGTATTCTGAAACTTCTAAGAGTTTTAGGAACGGTTTTTTCTCAATTTTTTTAAACAATAAAAAACAATAAAAGTTATTAAAAATACTTAAAAAAAATTTAATGTTAACATGTAAAAGAGATAAAATAACATTATTTTCTAAAATAAAAGTTAAAAAATATTAAAAAAATTGAATACAATATAACATCAAAAATAACGAAAGGTAGTAGATAAATCATCTATAAGCTAGTAAACAAATCATCAAAAAAAAAACAAAAGTAGTAAATAAATTATTTTCGTTACTTTTTAAGTAAAAAAACTTGTTTATAATTTAATAATTATTATTTTATTTTTTAAAAACGTTATCAATCTAAAAATGGTTCCTTCAACTGAAACAATCTCAATAGGAACTTTCGGCAATCTCTCAAGTGTCGACGAAATTTCAAATTTGTTTAGAACATCGGAAAAAGCTAAAAGGTTCCTGTACGATCAAGGGATCTTTTCCAACACTATAGAATGTTTCAGATGTGGAAATTACACGCAACTCATTGGCCAATCGTTTAGATGTGAGCGCCGTGTCTGCAGATTAAGAGTTTCTGCGCGAGATGAAACTTCCTTCAGTAGGATAAAAGTTCCATTAGACAAAGTACTCAAATATCTGTACTACTTTATTTCTGGTGCCTCAACAGCCCAGATAATAACGTATTTACAGATTAACAAGCCAACAATTGCTAATCTCAACAGATACACGCATCAACTTCTAGCAGATGCCGTAAACCAAAGTGAAGTAATTATTGGTGGCCCGGGAATCATCGTGGAAATCAATGAGTCAAAATTCGGAAAAGCCAAATACCAAAGAGATCACAGGGTAGAAGGTGCCTTGATCCTAGGCGGCGTTTGAGGAACGAGGGAGCAAAAATTATTTGCTGTACTGATTGAGTGCAGAGATGCCAAAACACTAGAGCAAGTAATTCAGCTCTACGTCTTATCCGAAAGAATCATTTACACTGATAGCTGAAGGGGTTACCATAATCTAGGGCGGATAGGGTACACCCATAGGACGGTGAATCATTCTTTACACTTCCGTGATCCGGAGAATGGTGTTCATACGAATACCATCGAAGGAACATGGTTATGAGTAAAGTTGGGAATCCCATTTAGGTGTCGTAATCGTAAAGTGATTGACGACTTCTTGTGGGGATTTATTTGAAAACGAATAAATAAGTGAAGGAGGTTTGAGGCGCTAATCTGGGCTCTCAAAAATATTAAGTGGCTTGACGTGGATCCTAGCGTCAATGAACTCAGTAATGAGTTTGATCAAATTGATATAAATGATGCCACGGGAAGAGTCTAGCTTCTGAGGGTCAACCCAGACTAGAAACTAATAAGCGGGATAGAGACTCATTAGTTTCACCAAAAAAAAAAGTCGGGAAAGAATGAGGTTCCATACGCCGCCGCCTCAACTTGACTAAGTTCATCCTCACTAAAAAACTAATACAAACAGCCTTTTTAAGGCAAAAACTAACCCAACTACCTTCTTCAGGGCAAACAAAACTGGCATATTTGAACTAACTTTTAATTAAAAAAAAAAAGGAAAAATTTTAAAAATTTTCTCAAAATTATGTTAAAAAATGTCTTCTTAACAAGTATGAACTTAAAAATTAATTTAAAGTTTTTAAAGAATCAAAAAAACAGGGTGCGTCCTCTGTTGTTAACTATAGCCGTCAAAAAAAAAAATTCAATTAATTCTTCAAAAATATCTTTCCATTTTTCTCTATCCTTTTCTATATCCAATGGATCTTTGCATTGGTTACGGATCTTTCTCATAGTGTTATTAAAAAAAAGCTCCATTTGAGCTACACTTGGTTCAATATCGTTAGGATTCATATAACACTTAAGGGATTTTAAACCAAAAAGTTTAGCATGACGTCCTTCCGATTTAGCAACGTTACTCAATTGATTCATGATTAGCAAAATAAGTTTCGTTTGACAAAAACGATAAAATGACAGTGACTTAATGGTTACTAATACTATTAATAAGCTTATATACAATGTGTTTTATTTTCGAAAAATTAATTCAGGTGTTTACTAATTTTTTCTATCATATTTGAATAAAATAATTTTTGTTTTATTAAATATTCATTATTACTATTCCTATTATTTTCTTTTAATTATTTTGTTATCCTTATTTCATTTTGTAAGTTAAATGAATCTATTTTCTAAAACATATATTTTATTAAATGTTAATTAGTTTTAATAACCTAATATTACCATTAAATATTTCTTTTTATAATGCTTATTGTCCCTATTTCAAAATATCAATCTTATTTCTATTCATAAAGGTTAAAATAAGTTTGTTATTTTGCACTTTGTTTAACTTTACCTTTTGTTTATGACCTATCATAAGATGGGTCCTTTTTTGATTGGTTCAGTTTCTCGTTTCAGAGTAAAGCTTGAACTACTGTATGCTCTCTGGTCATTTTATATGAAATGATCCCTAGTACTATTCTTGTACTTTTACTTTTCATTACTTTGTCTCAATATTATACTCCTATTGGCCTCAGCCAATGATAAACCACTATTAAAACTAATTTTGGAATACCCCTCATTTATATCACCATTATAAACGCAGTGATTTACCACTAACCGTTTTTCAATATTATTCCTATGCGCACTTGGAATAATATTTACAAAATCGGTGTGTAGGAATTACTCCACGTACTTTGGGTATTCCGTCATTTTGCCAAATCTCATATTTTTATATTCTGAGTATTTGCTACTATACGGTCCCCCTACCAAGATAGTTATTGCTCTATCTCAGAAATTTCACTCCTACTTGCATACCAGTAGACCGCTATAATCTTAGCTATACCTATAGTAAATATTAACTACGTTTCCCTTCTAAACAATGGAAGTTTGCTTAGGATCCTCACTGGATCATTTTGATCCTGCTGAACCTTAAAAATTACTTATTCTACCTGTTCATTTAAGCTTTAACTATAGCTTAACAATTTTAAGTAATTTCTCCTTATTTATTTATATCCCTATCTTTTTAAGTTCTTATCATGTTATACTTTTCTTAAACTATTCGTACCTATCTAACTGTAACCTTTGGACTAATTTAGAGGATTTCAGTGGAACCTCGTTATGGCGTAGCATTTAATATTTAAAGTTCCTTTCTAAATTTAGATTAAAAATAAGGGTACTTTTCGGTTTCGGTTGGGCCACTCAAAAAATGATAAATAATAAACAAAAATAAAAAAAAAGTAATTTTATTAATAAATTAAAACATAAACTTTAATAATATTAAAAAATTTAACCCCCCTAGGTACTTTTTATATTAATTTCAAGGGGGCAAAATATTGCAATAGCATGCAATATTTGAAGAAATATATCCTTCTCCTTTTGGACATTCCGCCACATGAACTCCGCCAGATAACTGTCCAACATATTTCTGGCGATCTCTCGGTGCTTCTTACTCCTCCATTTGGCACTCCCCCACATTCTTTCTATTGTCTGAGTTTGAGCTCCAGACTCAAGGTCCACAAAGTTATATTTGCGGTTAACTTTGAAATGTTGGAAGTCCTGAGCTTTGAGCTCACTGGTCTTAAAAGACTTCCAACTGTCCGAGAATATTGTGGACCCCTCGGCAATCTGTTCTTTGATAACCTGTGTCAGGGTCTCCATTTTCCTATCAGGCACGGTGACCAAAAAAGATTCACTTGTTTTACGACACAGGTCACCAAAAATCCACACTTGTGGCAGCACCCGTCTACTGTTATTCTTCCTTTTTGTGAAAGGGACTCGTCTACCTCAACTATTGTCCCGGGACCTTCTATTTTTCTGGATTCTGCCCTTTCCAATGAATTCACACAGACTTTCCTCATGAAACTACATCAGTCCACTGTAGTGTCGTTATTCATCCCAAGTTCCTCTTCACAAAACTGGACAGATACCATCTCCTAGCTCCAACAGTATATAAAGCAAACTACAGTTACAAAGTTCAACTTCATATCCCCGAGCCATGTTCCATTTCTCAGGCCAATTTTTTTTCGGCATGACCGTTGATTACAGTTCCATTGAACTCTCTGGTCCAAATAGAGCTTCATCAAATGGCCTTCTTGGCAGTACCTTTCTTTAGGAAGAACTCCATTCTCCATAAGCAATTTAATTGCTTCTTCTTCTGTTGTTGGAAGATTCCAAAGATTCATTTTTTTTTTCACTAAAAATATTGTAAAATTAATTTTTAAATTAAATTAAAATAAATTGAATTAAATTGAATTAAATTAAATTGATGTAAGTGATAAAAAAGTTATTTATGCCTTGAAGTTATTTTAATATTCAATTTTTTTTAATTTTTATCAGTTCATATCAATTACCTTTATCATTTTATTTTATATTAAATGTGTTAAGTTTTATCATTTTGCATATAAATTATCAAATACCAGTGGCTCTACCGAAACCGATATGTACCAAAATAAGAAATAAATAATAAAAATATTACTAATAAATAAATAAATAAAACATAAAATAAAAAATAAATTTTATTATGAGTAACTACAAACAATAACAAATAAACATATTTATCAACTATCAATTCATCGTTAATTTTTAGATTGACTTATTTCGTAATATCTTCCTTATTTATACCTTGAAATGTAGGCGTGATTATTGGTTCCTACAACAAATTGGAGATAGCACTTCCGGCAAAAGTAGAATAAATTCCTTTTCTTTTAGCTATTTGTTCTATTGGAAGACATTTTACAAATGTTTCATGAAGTTCATTTGCTATGATATTCATAGTTAATCTATATAAAAATTGAATTAAATTTAATGTTCTGTAATTATTGCAATTATTTAGGTTTCTAGATTTATAAATCAGAACTTCTTTGCCACGACATAAGAAAGCTGGAAGAGTTAATTTATTTTTGTCACTTACTAAGCATTTTATGAATTCTAATAGATAATTCTTAAAAGCATTTAAAGCTTTAAAGATTACGTTATAAACTTCATCATAAACTGGTGCTTTGAAAAGTTTAGTAAATTTTAGCATGCTATTAACAAATTTTTCTACCACTGAAATTTTTCCTGTTGTTATTTCTAATCTTTTTAAGTGATCAAAAAATTCATTTAAATATGGAGTATCTGTTAATGATTCAAATTCTTTATGTAGATTATTAAAGTGATCAATTACTTAATCATGTGTAACTTAAGGATATTGAAAATTATCATTTAATATAGTGAAAAAGTGTTGTGAACACTTTCCTTTAAAGAGATTTTGTGATTAAATTTAATTTTATTTTACGATTATGGTAATTTCATTGTCTAAGAGACCAATAAAATATTACTTACTATATTGTTCAATTTATATTGTTTCTGTTATTTAATACTAATTCAATCAAAAGTGGCGTTACAGTACTCTTTTACTGAAGAGGAAATTTGTCAATCTTGTTACATTAACTATAATACTAAATATACAGGAGGCCCACATGGAAATTCTTAATCATTACGCTACATTAAATAGCTATACCTACCAACAATTAAAAGACCGCTTTGCTTACTTTAACGTCTCTTTTACGAACTCTCTTTTAAGGCGACTTATTATGACTCTGGAATTTGGAAAGCTGCCAACAGCCTATTATTTTACATATGTGATTAAATTTGATGAGAACTCAAAATTAACCGACAGACCTCAAACTACACACAAAAAATTCTATCATTTTGTTCCCCAAAATAATATGTAAATACTAAATTTTTATCATTTTGTTTCCTTTTTAATCATCATACGAACGAATTTTTCATCAAAACACGGAACACTTCATCAAAATAAAGACCACTTCGTCAAAATAAAGACTACTTTATCAAAACACGGACCATTTTATTAATTTAAATATTTTTTTTTTTATTTTTTTTATTTTATTGTTTTTTTTGTCTAATATTTAAAATAATACACACAGTTCACTTTTCTAAAGATTATCAAAAGAAAGGATGACACAAAAGTAATTTAAATTTTTTTAAATTTGTCCGTTATTTGATAAAAATAGTCCTTCTTTTGATAAAATTGGTCCTTGAAATGATGAGAAAATGTTTGCGTGATTTTATTTTCTATTTTAATAAAATATGTAAAAAACAAAAATTTCTAAAATTTTATAATTTTTTTACTAATGCTTAAAAAATGAACTACCTAAGTGACAAAAACAATGACTGATCAAAATATAAAACATTAAAATTATTATTATTAACTTCTTGTAAAAAGTTTTAGCTACAAGATGACATATTAATCATATTGATAGTTTAGCTATGGACTTACACAGAAAAATTAATCGTGACATTGCACTCCGTGACAATTTGTATAGATTATAACACCCGTTTTTCCGTACGTTTTTTTCCTGCAAAAAAAATTTCCTGTGTTTAATGTCACGGGAAAATATTTTCAAGATAAAAAAAGGGAAAATTAACAAAAATATAAATAGCAGAACATATTTTACAAAATTAATTTTTTTTTAAATGTCCCGCAAACGCAGGAATTCCGTTGGCGTCACTAAAGAAAAAAGACAAAATGTTACGATTAATTTTTCTGTGTAGGAATTAAAAATAAAATTAAGTTAATTAATATCAATTTAATTCCAACAATCAACTATAAAACTTTACATACTAATACTCAAGGAAAACTTAGTGAGCTCTTAACTAAATTAGAATTAATAGATAATTCAATATTAAAGTCACTAACAACTAATAAAATCAAAACTTCCATCCCAACCCAATGCTCGTATCTAATTAAAGAAAGAATTAAATGGTCTTAACCTTTAAAATATAAAAGAGGAAAGAGAAAAACAAATAGCAACTGGAGCCCTGTACTTACTATTAAATAAAAATTTAACTCACTGTAAGTACATTCATCAATAATTACTTAAAAGAAAAAAAAGAAACCTCATTAATGATTTAAATTATGTACTTAAAGACAATAGAAGTAGTAATGTCATGCTAGTTAAAACAAATGATGTAGGCGAAGATACCCCCTCAGCTACAATAAATGGCATAGAATATACTGATTTTAAGAAAGCAAATAAATATGCACATTAGATAATCTCTAATAAATATGTAACGCCTACAGAAGATACGCATATAAACCATTGATTTTATATTAAAATTCAGTCTTACATTTATTTTATTTTTTGTTATTTTATATTTAACATGCTGCTATAATAAAATCTATTTTATTTTGTTTACAGATATGGCAAAAAAAGACTTCAAAGACTAAACAAAAATAATAAATACAAAAAAACAGCAACAACCAAAAAGTAAAAGGATCACTAATGCATCTAAACACTAATAATATGAATACAAGAATGGTATTAGCAATATTGTACAATCAAGTATATCTACGCACACACCCTACAAACCTAAATGCTGGTCCCAAACCTGCAGAAAATGCCACAACGGTCTAAAGACACTAGACCATATTTTACAAAGTTGCCCCAGCTTTCTAAATAAAGAAATAACCTGAAAACACGATAACATATGTAGGCTAGTTAAAAAAGAATTAATCTACTTGTTTAAATTTCCCAGTAACCCTAAAAACTATAGTAATTCAATAATCACCAACAACAACATTGAGATTCACTGGAATCCAAGAATTCCATCCGGCATTAAAATATACCACAATAAACCTGATTTATTAATAAAAGATAATGCCAACAAGAAAAGTTATATTCTAGAAGTTACTATAACTAATATACACAAGAAAATTGCTGGAATTTTGCTTGAAGGAAAAAAATTTGCAGGAAAAAAAGTAAAAAATAAATTTTTCTTTGTCGTATATTTTTTTATATAGTCTATTTATTTTTATTTTTTTTTATAATTTACTAATAAAATTTAATATAGAGTTATTTTTTTAAAATGGTATCAATTCGTTGTGGCAAACATGTTATTTCATGTCCTATTTGTTTGAAAAAATTTCGACTTATGTAAGTTTCACGTGATTTAAAGATATTTTTAATAAAATATTTTGTTGATTTTTTTTAATTATTGTATTATTGTAGAAGATGGTGTGCTCATATTTATTTTGTACACACGGAAATTTTTAACAATCAGCAATATGTTTTTAATTGTCCTTTTACGAATATTTGCCAAAGTAAAGTTACATCAATAAATTCATTGATAAAACATGGTAACAAATGTCATAATTTACCTAGAATAGGAAAATTACATCGTAAAATCTCAATTTATGATTTTAATAATGAGAAATTGAAGTTAGAAGAAAGCGATAATGAAGAATTAATAAATTCAGACTATGAAACTGATAACGAAAATGTCAATTTTTTAAGTTTGTCTAGAATAATGAATAATAGTATAGAAGTTACTAACTCTAATGGTACTACACAAAAATCTGCTTTTATAGAAAATAATATGCACACAGAAGAAAAACGAACATTTTCCGTCCTACGAGCGCATTTTTCATCCGAGAAGCATTTTTTGTCCAAGGAATAAATTAATAAACAAATTTTTTCTTTATTAAAAAAATTATCTTTTTGTTTTTAGATTAAGATGTAAATATAATAGAATTGGAAACATTTTAAATGTTTCATTTTTCTTACTTGTTTATATAGCAAAATGAAATATTAGTTTCCTCTGGCGTCTACTATTAAAATTGATACAATAGTTTACAATAAACCTTTTATTTAAACGATACACTTAATTACAATTATAATAATAACAATATAAAAAAACCTACCCTCTATCCAGAGGTATTACAATCGAAACTTTAAAACAATATTTAGAACTTGACTCAAACCCTATAATTATATTATTAATATTACAATGTAAAAAAGAAAGAAATATATTAAAAAAATATATTAAAAGATAATAATATATATAAAGCAAAACCATGCTTTATATATATTAATATATGATGATAATCATTACTTTTATCATTTTATTTCACTATGGAAGAACCATCAATTATATTTGATTGTATTAAAAAAATTAATAAGTTTACCTCAAAAGTTTATAAAGACTCTGTTTTTAAAATAATAATAATAGTAAGAAAATTAAATGAAATAGTGGATGTACAGGATGTATGTGCAAAATATAATTTAAAAAATTATACATATTCCTCCCAAAATAATAATGATAAAAAAAGAAGTATTTTGAAAGACTGGAAAGAAGATAATATAATTTCTATATTAATAACAACAAATAGTAACCTTATTGGTATAGCCACATCATTTTGTAAAATTATATTTCAATTGTGTATACCAATTTCTATAAGTGAAATGTATCAAAACATAGGAAGATTAGGAAGAATGTATGAATATGGTACATATATAATATATTTAACAAGATCTAACATAAAATCTTTTTTTTCATTAAAAAATGTTATTTTTAATCCAATAAAGAAAGTAAATGAAAATCTATCTACTGAGGAAGAGTACCAATTACTGATGTTAAAACTAAAGGAGTCAACATATATTGCCACATTAACAAATAGAAAATATACTAAATGTCTCCACTCATTTTATTTAAATTTCTATGAAACAAATAATACATATAATTGTAGGATATTATGTTCAAATTGTTATAAAGAAAAAAAATCAACATTATTATTAAATGAAAATAATTTCTCTATTGAAGAAAAGAAAATATTATCAATTTACAAAATAATATTTAATGAAGAAAAAGAAAATATTAATCAAAATAAAGAAATTAGAACCAAAAAATATTCAGAGATTGATGATATTTTACTTAAAAGATTAAAAAATTCAAAAAATAATGAAATTAATGAAAATATTAATGACAATTATAATAGTAATGATAATAATAGTAACAATGATAAAGATTATGGCAATATATCTAATAAAAATAATAGTATAGATAGAAATAGAGAAATTAATAATGAAAATCAAAATAATGATAATAATAATGTAAATGAAATATATGAAAAAAAAATTGATATTTTGTTAAATACAAAAGAAAATTATAAATTATATATGTCCATTATGTTTAAAAAAATTAATGATTCCAATTCAGAAACATTATTACAAGATTGTAATAATTTTGATATGAATGACAAGCTTTTATTTAAAAAAGAAAATGAAAATATAGATAATTTACTTAATTCATATTTATCTTTTTATGAAAATAAACAGCAAAAAAAACAAATAAACAAAAATTTATTTATTAATTTATTAAAAATGAAATCTGCATTTGGAAAACATTTACTTAATATCTTCTATTCAGAATAATAATTATTTCTATATATTTTAATTATATTATTATATTTTGTTATTTTAATAAAAAATAAAAAATAAAATAAAAAAAAAATTATTTTTGATTTATATAATATATAAATTTAACGATATATAATATATGAATTTAACGATATTTAAATCTACAATATACTATAAAAACTAGTCGGGCTTCGCCCGGCTAGTTTAAAAAGGTCTATGGACTTTTACATTAAAAAAAAAGTTTTTTAAAGCCTAGATTATTAAAAAGCATATAATTTACTATTAAAATTTTATAGTTTCAAAAAAAATTAATCAATTTTACACTGAGTTCTATGAAAGCTTTTAAATCCACTTATTACTAATATTTATAATTTTTTACTAAATTTTATTTTTTTTATAAAAAATTGTAAAAAAAATTTTCAAATTTATTTTATTACATAAAAAAACGTGTTAAAGTATAATTATTAATAAAAAAATTTTTTTTCCTTTTTTTTCCAATATATCTTGAGAACGAGAGGAAGTTAAAACTTGATTTATACCTTAAAATGTAGAACACATATATGCCCCCGGATGTATTTTTTAAATTTTAAAAAAATTGATTTTTAAAATAGTTATGCTTCATTAAACTTTTTTTTTCAAAATGACATCTTCAAAACTGTTACCGTTTAATTGACTATATCTAAGTTAAAAATTAACTTTTTTTTAAATTTTTTACTAAAAGATAAAAAAGATGTGTATTTTTATTTATTTTTTTAAAAAAACGTTTAAATTTGTTTTATCACATACAAAAAAATGTTATCAAAGTATAATTAATGATAAAAAAAATTTTTTACTTTTTTATTTTTTTAACTTATCTTAAGAATGGAAAGGAATTCAAGTTTAATTTATATCTTAAAATGTAGATCTCATAAATGCTCAGAGGTGATTTTTTTAGATTATAAAAAAGTTGTTTTTTAAAAAAGTTATGCTTCATTAAACTTCGTTTTTGAAAGTCGAAAATTTTGGAAGATCATATCTAGACGAAAAAAAATTTTTTTTCAAATTGTTTTTTGAATTCTTTATATAAAGTGTCAATTTATCTTTATGCTAAATTTTATAAAAAAAATGTTTAATTTGCTGCAAGTTATTCAACTGGTTTATGAATCCCAGTTTGGAGAAGAATCTCAATGTTGCTGAATTTTTTTTGAAAAATGATTATCGTTTTCGTGGTCAGCGAAGAATTCTGGTTTAGAATACGTTTTTAAAATTTAAAAAATCAAAAAAAATTAACCCCTTTATATTTCTTACTTAATAGTATTTTTGATTGATAGAGATAATTTTTTGTTAAAAAAATGTCGTTTGAAAAAGTCAAAAATTAAAACAATAATCATTTGTTTCTACGATTCAAAAGGCATTATTGAGACAAAAATTGTTTCAAGTGGTACAAAAGATAATGTTGGGTATTATCTAAGTAGCGAAAAATACGATTGTAGTTGGTGTCCACCGGTATTAGAATAGTCACACTTAGAAAAATAACTTTATTACAAAATAAAATTCACAATTAAAACCCCTAAAAAAGGCAAAATTAGATTTATTATAAAATTACTTCAAATTAAAAATTATTTCAAAATTTTTCATCATCTTTTAAATAGTTCACATTTTTCCAGAATTCCAGAATTTCTTTATAAGATTTTATTATTTCTCACTCATCCAGGGGTTAGATTCATACTTTCTCCTTCTCGAGATCGACCTTTGACTTATCCTTTTCCTCTGGATCACAACTAGGGGCTAACTTAACTTGAGACTTATGTATTTCATGCATTCTCTTTCCCCACTTGTACCATATAGAAGAGTCACTCATTCTTTCAATTTTAACTGGTCCAATATATGAATCTTTTAATTTATTTCCCTGTCTAGGATCTTTAACCAAAACTATTTGACCAATTTTATAATCTATCCAATTCTTTTCTTTTCTTAGACAATTTAATCTTTCATTAAAATTTAATATAGAAGCAGTATTTTTAACTATAGTCATACGATATTTGAGATCAGCCCATGCAGCATCCTTATCAACTAATGAGGGTGTAATTGGATATGATAGTGAATATCTGTTGGCAGGTTTGGCATAGTGCCAAAAAACAACTCATATCGCGATACTTGAGTAACATCCCTAACAGCAGTATTATAATGGAATGTGCAAAGTGGTAAAAACTCTGTCCAAGACTTCTTTCCACCATCTTCTTGCATACACTTATTTAACATTGCCTCCAACGTATGGAAAGAGCGTTCAACCAGTGAGTTTCCAGTATGAGAATATGGAACAGTGAACGATACTTCTATCCCCATCTCCTTTAGGAAATCAGTGAACTTAGTAGACTTTATGTAAGGTGCGTTATCCATTCTAATAGACTTAGGATAACCGTACCTGTGTAGAATTACAAACATATTTTCTCTAACCTCCTCTGTCGTGACTGTTTTCAAAGCAGCAGTCATCCAAAATCTACTGAACCCATCTATTACCATCAGTATATACTTCTCCTTTGTACCTACACTGTTGATCGGTCCACACAGATCAATCGAGAAATTCTCCCTTGGATTTTCATAACAAACGACTTTTTCCATACCAATTCTTTTACAGTGTTGGTTTCTTTTAGCGCAAATTATACATTTCCCAACACAATCTCTAACCAATCTTGCCATATGATCATTTATATATTTAATCTTCAAAACATTTAAAAGTTTCTTTTCCCCAAAGTGTCCGTATTTGTGTTGTTCTTCTATTATCTCTTTCATTTTCCCATCAGGAATGTATGGTTTGAAAAGTTTCCTCCCACAATTTGGTTCAAACTTCACCCATAATCCATTGTACTCTATTAAATCTTTCTTAGTTTTAATAATTTCATCCTCTTTCTGAGCTTGCACCATCTCAGCTAAATTTATAAAATTTACCACAAATCTAGGCTCCGGATCTTCCTTTTCTGTTTCATTTGCCTCCATAGATCCAAAACGACTTAAAAAGTCAGCAAATGAATTCTTAACACCAGAAACATGCCTAAATGAGATATCATAACAGGAAAGCTCCATACACCAAGCTGCAAAAGTTGGGTGTTCTGTTCCTCGCTTCAACATATGAATTAAGGGTAAGTTATCATTATACCAGATAACTTTTGCCCCTAGGAATTTGTACCGGTATTTTCTCGTCATCAAAATTATACACATCCCTTTCAAATAACAACTGTCACGCTCCTTAATGGTATGTTTTCTCTTTTTACTAAAGTACAACAAAGGACGTAATAAATTATCTTCCTGGTTTTGGCAAATTACTCCGCCAAATCTCGATTGTGAAGCGTCACTGTAAACTATTAAAGGTTTTGACAAATTCTCAACAGCCAGTTCACTATTATCTATAAGATCTTGCTTAATTTTCTTAAAGGCCTCCTCACATTCTTTTGTCCAATTGAATACCTTATTTTTACCCAACAAATCAGTAATACACCTTAAAGTCTGTGAGTATCTAGGGATAAATCTCTGGAAAAACCCAATCGAACCTAGAAATTTTCTTACCTCCTCTTGGTTCTTTGGTGATCTAATTCTTAGTATGCTATCTCTGGAAGTGGGATTTACAGCAATTCCTTTTTTGTTAAAGAAATGCCCTAAATAGGAAACTTCCCTAGCTACTAAAACACTTTTGTCCAAAGAAACATTCAATCCTTTTCCCATTAAACACATAAGCGCAGATTCCACATTCTTAAGATGACTATCTAAACTTCCTTTAGTGGCAATCAGTCCATCATCGAAAAAGAACTTTAATACTGGACATTCTTCTGTTATAGCATTCATTTCTTTCTGTAGCAACATCGGTGCGTTAATGTAGCCCATCGGCATACGAATATAATAGTAAACTTGTCCTTCAAAATAAATACCGAACTTGCCATGATCTGCCCAATTCAAAGGAAACTGATGAAACGCTTCTAGCAGATCCAACGTGCAGTAGTAATCAGCACCAGCAATTGTGTTGAGTACGATACTAATGTTTGGAGCTGGATAATTGGTCTTCTTAGTGTTTTTATTTGTAGTTCTCAAATCTGTAACCGTACGAAACGATCCATTAGGTTTCTTAACTATTAACACATTATAGAGATTTTCTGTAACACCTCTCTTAATGACTCCTTTCACCTCCAACTCCTCAAGCATTTTTCTTGCAATATCTTTCATTCTTGGTGGATAATTATATGGTTTAAAAGATATTGGAACTTTTTCAATACAATCTTGAACTTCTAACTCTTTATGATAACACCCTAAATTTTTCCCGTCATAAATCGTCTTTTCCACCATCGGATTTATCTTCCAAATCCTCTCATATGCTTCAGCATTAGTCATAACAGGATCACTTATACTAATGTTACAAGTTTGAGAGGTATTAGCAACATTTTTATAACGACATTGTTTATCTAATCTTTCTATCTCAGCAAACCCTACCTTTCTCCAGATAGAAATACCCATTAACACATCAACATCATGATTAACAAATTCAGAATCCTTAATAATAGTAAATTTTTCCATAAGCATCTTATCACATAAAGTAAAGCATAACTTTACCATACCAGAACTTTTAACAGTTTCACCAAAAGCGCCCTGCAATTTAAGATTTTGTGTTTCCACCTTATTCTCCAATCCCAACTTAATAATAGTAGAATATCTAATGAGGTTTAAAGTACTTCCCGCATCAGCTAAAGATGGAATATCATAATTACCAATCCTTATAGGAATGATTATAAGTCCTTGTAAGTCTTCATGTCCCTTGACATGATTAGTTTTTTGAATCTTAACTACATTCTCATTAGATTTCCCAGACATTGATCTCTTTTCAGGATAGTTACCTGGTGGTAACCCACTCATACGAATCTTACAGTCAGCCAATTTATGTCCAACATATTTGCAGTAGTCACAAGTACCATCGAACTTTCTCTTACCACGAGACTTATCATTATGAGTAGCTTTATTAATTTGTAAAATTTTCATACGATTAACACTCTTCTCTTCCATTATTACAGCTTCCAAGTCCGCACAACAGTCCTCAAATGACTTATAAATTGAATGATGATTACGAAGATGATTAAACAAATAATCTTCCTTTAATTTTTCAGCCAGTCTAGCAATCTTATCATCCAATCTCATATTTCGATCTAAAGAATTCATTATAATCTTGAACTCAGCGACACTAGATCTAAACCCTTCAATTGTAGAGGCATTCACACTAAATGTCCTCAATTTTTGTAACGCAGGCCACCGGCTAATGGTCCCAGTATACCTATTCTTCAAAGCTTCAACCATTTTTCTATAGTCATTTTTGATATCAACATCCAGTGAATCAATATAAGTATTCACTTCATTACTAACCTTAATTCTTAAAATGGATTCCTTTTTAACACCATCTGTAATATCATCCATAACAAAACATCTTTCCAATTGCGCAATAAATGCCGCAATATCTCTCCCTTCTTCTGGTTCAAAATTAGATATTTGACTCCAGAAAAAGGAGTTCATAACAATCCTGGACTCGGCCATCTCACTTCCTGTTTTAACCAAAATTACCTTGTTTATTTTATCACTAACACTCTCCTCTTCAGCAATAGAGTTGACAATTTCACTCGAAAATTTTCTTAAAGCTTCCGTTCGCTTCTTATCACTTAATTCACTAACGTTCAAATTAAAAGTAACCCAATCAAACAATTGATCTTCAGTATACACAACAGTTGGGAACTCTCGCTCCAATAAGGCTATCAAAGCACTCTTTACAATAATATGATCCACAATGATCCAGACAAATTAACAAAAATTTCAGATTTAATAATTCACAAACAATTAACTTCCAATACTCAGCAGATCCAACAGTCTCTGACCAGCGAAAAATACGATTGTAGTTGGTGTCCACCGGTATTAGAATAGTCACACTTAGAAAAATAACTTTATTACAAAATAAAATTCACAATTAAAACCCCTAAAAAAGGCAAAATTAGATTTATTATAAAATTACTTCAAATTAAAAATTATTTCAAAATTTTTCATCATCTTTTAAATAGTTCACATTTTTCCAAAATTCCAGAATTTCTTTATAAGATTTTATTATTTCTCACTAAGTGTATTTAAACGTCGAAAAGCCTGTATTTATTCTGAATATCAAAAACAAAGCAATTCGCACTTATTCAGATAATACAACATCTTGTCTGTCATCAATCATCACTGATTATTTGACCAAGAGTCAGATTTTTTTATTTGAATATTCTCTATATTTACTTGATTTAGCTCTCTGTTACTGTTTCCTACTCCCCAAATTACATTTTGAAAAAAAAAATCGTTTTGACTTGATTAGGAGCATTAAATTTTCAACGACCGCTATCCTTAAGAGCATCACAAAAAATGGCATAAAAAAGTAATTTGAAGGACTTTTTAAACAATTTTTTTGATGTATTTTTGTTGAGGGAGATTACTTCTAACAAAAAAAAAATTTTTTTTTAATTTTTTAGCTACATTCTTTTTAATAAAGCAGTTCCGGTTATTTTTGGGACTGAGAATGTAGAAGAAGTTGACCATAAGCATTATTGTTTATTTTTAACCATTCTTGTGAAATCACTAAAACAACTTCTGCAAGACTTCAAAGATGGGCATATGAACTTACACAATATCAGTTTGAACTAATGTATTGCAACACTAAAGATTTTGCACATGCAGACACTTCGAGTCGTCTTATACAGCGAACAAAAGCGGAATATGACGATGACGAGGAGTTAGTTATCGCAGAAACGTTAACCAATTCTTCAACAGATCAAATTGCTGAGAGACTGTTAAAGATCCAGTATTTAAAGAAGCACTAGGGACAATTCAACAGAATTTCAAATCTTTATCAATAAGTAAAGAATTACAATGGTTTCGACGTAATAGAAAACATTTAACTATTTGAGACAAGAAATTTATTTTGTACAAAAATAGACTAATGTTGCCCCGTCTTTTACAAGAAAAATTTCTAGAAATAATACATCATGGTCATCCGAGTTTCAACTCTATGTATAATTGTTAAACACATTTAAAAAATAGATTTATTTCACCACAAATTCCACAAAAATCACAACAATATTATTACAATTTTGAGTTAGTAAGATCAAAGGATGGTTCTAGTGACCACCTAAAAATATTACAAATTACATTACACATCAAAACTTACTAGAATCCCACAACAGAAATAAACTTATTATCTTAACCTTAAGCTTAACTCTAAAATTACAATTATAGCTAACGATACAAAACGAAACAATACAATAAAATAATCATATAGAAACGAGACCATCCAATATAAAATCATATGAGAATGAGACAATAAATATAAAACAATCATAAGAACGAGGCAATACAATATAAATACTCATATCACAGTGGAATACTGAAATATAAAACAATTATGTAAGAATGAGACAATTAAATATGAAACAATTATCTAGGAATGGGACAATATAATATAAAATAATTCTGTAAAACAGGACAATATTTTAACACGTGTACAAAATGATTACAAAAATGATTACAAATATATTACCAAATTCTTCTTAAAATTAACGTCAACTCATGCCATCCATGACAATAATCAAACAAAGAATTAAGTTTACTTTCCTGCTATGCAATTCGAACTACGACGTTTATATGATAAATGTGATTTTTGTCAACAAGCACGAAAGAAAGCGCGAAGAGTTTATGGAACTTGGAATGCATCAAAAGCTAGACAAAATGTACATGGTGATATTGTGTATCTATCTGACTTTAATAATTCTAAAAATTTATTATTAGTTGATGCATTCAGCGCATTCCTCTTTTTGTATACACTCAAAATTTAAAACTGTTTCTACGACTGTTTTTTTACAATTTAGGGTAGTAATTCACATTTGTGTCATTTTGACAAATAAATTAGTTTTTTTAAAAGGTGTTAAAATTTGATTCAAAAATACATGTATATTATTTAGAAAATAAAAGATAAATTTTTGAAAATTGTATGGTTTTTTTTTAAGGAATGTATATACAGTCAATATGACTTACATATTTTTTTTACAATTTATTACAGACTTTTTTTTTTAAATTTATAATAATTTCTTAGAAAATAATTATAAACTCTTGAAATTTGTAATAATTTTTTTATATAAATGTATCAACAGTCAATATGACTTACATACACTTTTTATAAAATGATATACATTTTTTATAAAAATGTATAGTTATTTCTTAGAAAAAAAACTATTCATTTTTTAACTAGCAAGGTGCTATTTTCTTTTTTAAAAATAGATATCTTTACAAAAAATGTACCTTTTTTTTTAATTTTTTTTACAAACAATATTTTAAGAAACGTATATACATAGTAGTTTAATTACATATACAAAAAAACTTTTTAGCAACAATTCCGTTTATGCCGATTTTTTATTTATTAAAAAATTTGATCATGTTTCTTTATATGATTTATTTTTTTTTGATATATTAATTCTTTTTTTACAAAAAAAAAATTTTAAACAAAGAATAAACAAGAAAAAATTATTTTTGGAAAGATTATGATTATATAAACCATTACTTATTTTGATTGTAAAAAAGAATTAATATATCGAAAAAAAATAAATCATATAAAGAAACATGATCAAATTTTTTAATTAATGAAAAATCGGCAAAAACGGAATTGTTGCTAAAAAGTTTTTTTGTATATGTAATTAAACTACTATGTATATACGTTTCTTAAAAAATTGTTTGTAAAAAAAATTAAAAAAAAAGGTACATTTTTTGTAAAGATATCTATTTTTAAAAAAGAAAATAACACCTTGCTAGTTAAAAAATGTATAGTTTTTTTTCTAAGAAATAACTATACATTTTTATAAAAAATGTATATCATTTTATAAAAAGTGTATGTAAGTCATATTGACTGTTGATACATTCAAATCAAAAGTCTATTCATTTTTTAAGTATTTATGGTACATTTTTTTATAAATAAACATGAATTAATAACTACATGTACATATGTTTTTTTGAATGCTATGGATTTATTTATTTTTACATAATTTTATTTTTGTATTGTCGTAATAATTTTTTTAAATTTATGAAATCACAAATATTCTATATATCTAATGTTAATAATTTAAAAAAAAAGTTAAATTTTATTATTATGATACTACATCTAAGGGTAGTAATGTATATGTCAGATTGACTGTTTAAAATTTTGAATGTAAGCTCAAAAATATTTCTTCAAAATCTGTAAAACGAGCGCTTCATCAATTTGAGCTTGATTTTGGTAAACCTGATACGTACATTTTTGACCAAGGAACACAATTTCAAGGCTTACATGACATTAGCAGCAAAATTTTAGTACCAGCAAATAGTCAACATGCCAATGGTGTGTGTGAAAGACAGGTACAACGATTGAAGAAATGTTTAATGCGTAATCAAGATATTAAACCTGAATTAGCAATTTCTCTTTACTTGTCACAAGCACGTTTTGAAAAAACATTTGGAGCTAGTGCTGCTGAAAAATTGTTTGGTCTTGAATTATCAAGAATCTTACCTTTCACAGTAGAAACAAATAAAATGAAAATGTTATCACGTTTTCAGCCTAATGAAGTTGTTTATGCATTTTTCAAAACAGGAATTAGGTGGCGTAAAGCAAAAATTATTAAATGCATGGGTTCCAAAGTTTTTCAATTACAATTGGTAGATGGAAATGAAAATGGAAAATTATTTTCGCGACATATAAATGAACTAAGGCGTTAAATTTTTTTTTTATGCTTATATATTTTTCATTTTCAGTTTGGGGGCTGTCAGCATCTCACAACGAATACCTTTGGGTGCTGCAGTTGTCCCATTTTTATATATTCATTATTATCATTATCTTTTGGTCCACATAAAATATTACGCTAACATAAATCAATTCACATATAAGAATATTTGAAATTTAGATATTTGAAAATTTAAATATCTTACAAACACCTTAACATAAAACAGGTAATTGGTTAGCTGAACGCAGCTTCAGAACAATGAAGAACATTGTAAGTTTTATACTAACGACTGAAAAGATTCATGATTAAAAAACAAATATAGATTTCACAGAAATAATACCAAGGATTGCTCTTTACTATAACGTTTTTCCAAATATTACAACAAAAACATCACTATACGAACTATTGTTCAGACACAAACCAAACTTGCCAAATTTTCCACCAACAGCTTCAATAGCTAAAATAGATATTCATCTAGGACTTGCAAACCAATACTTTATCTTAAAGAAAGGATAGAATTTAGCATCTCAATTATCAAAAAGACGCGTGAAGAAGCTAATAAAAAATTGTTCAATAGTAATCAACTTATAAAGGAGTTTAAACCAGAAGAGAAAGTCATATTGTATTGTCTTGATGAATCACCAAAAACAAATACAAAATTTGATGAACTTTTTTATGTTAAAGATCAAAAAGGACAAATTGTTTTCATTTCTAAGAATGGTCGTGGTAGACCAAAAAAAAGTTCTTGCACAGAGAACATAAAACAATAAAAAGATCGTGTTGAACAATCTGCTGAAATCAAAAAACTTTCTCAAGAAGTAAGAAAATATTAAATCAAACCGTTAGCTTTATTCAAATCAAAAATTTTACTCTAAGAAAATTTACACTTTTTATATATAAGTGAAATAGATTTCATTTTAAGAACCTAAGGAATGGATTTTTAGAATACTGCTTTTAAACTATTATTATTAAATTTAATATTCATTGAATTTATTGATAATTTTTAAAGAAATTTTTTTAGCTATTATTTATTATTGATAGTTGTTAATTTGTGTCTGAGTATATTTTTTATTTTAACTATTATTATTTTTAATATTTATTGTAATTATTGATAATTTTAGGGAAATTGTTGTAGTAAATATTTTCTTTGAAAAGTCGTCCAATTTGTCAAATTTTAAGAAATATCAAGCTTTAAAAATTTTTATTTATATGTATACGCAGGGTTATTAAAAATATACCTGTCAGTTTTTAAAACTTTAATAACTTTTTTCTACTGGATATTTTTTTATGACTTTTTTTATCTGATATATAATTGTTTAAAGTATAATATATTACAAAAAACGTTTTTAAGAAACAACTTTAAACTAAATTTTTATACAGCTATTTTATGATATTTACATTAATTTTTTAAATATAAACACCTTTATTTTTAAATTTAATTATATTAGGTATAAACAATAACGTCATATTAATGTTTTCTACGTAGTTGGAAACAGAAAAAATAATATCAAAAATTATATTTTAAAAATTAGTAAATTCAACAATTTTTATGTTAAAATATTCTCTTAAAAATTTTTTAATAGTTTAAAAAATGTATTTTTGAAAATATTTTTAAAAAAATGAAAAAATTTTAAATGTTCTATTTTTTATTAATTGTTTACATTAAAAAAATCATTTTAAAATATTAAGAAAAAAAAGTTAGTTTAAAAAATTGCCGGGTTTTTTTTTATACACCCTGTAGGTATAAATATAGATACAATTATAATTATACTAATTGTTAAAAAACTGTATATACATATAAATATAAATATTAAGTAATGCCTTGTTAAGTGAAGTCTCTTATGATACGATGTTTAAGTTTTATAACTGTCATTCTTTGTAATTTAATATTTTTTTGACTATTGTTTTAGAATTTAAAAGCGCCAATAATCGCATCTTTTGATATATTATTTTTATTTTGTTAAGTGGTATGTTTGTCTTCTTGCTAAATTCTACTCGGTTCGTGGTTAAGGAATCACCAGCATATATGAGCACTATAGGAATTATTTCAACTTCATAGTTAGTGGTGAATGTTAGTTGTTTTACTAAGTTGTGTCCAGGGGAAATGTTACTCATGTTGACATTGTTGACTTCATATTCTTCGTTTTTTGGAGTATTTGAGTATTTTTTGCTTTTTAACATTGTTTTAGCTTCCCCTATTAGTTATAGTAACTTCTAGAATATAACTTTTCTTGTTGGCATTATCTTTTATTAATAATTCAGGCTTATTGTGGTATAATTGTTACATCAAACATGCAATCAAAAAAAAGAATAATAAGCATCACTTTTTATATATAAATAGACATATTTTTTTAAATAAAATTAATTCATTTCTTTTTTATCTTTTCTAACTTTTAAAGTTAGTTCAATAATTTAATGCTGTATGGAATTCTTGAATTCCAGTGAATCTCAATGTTGTTGTTGGTGATTATTGAACTACTATAGTTTTTAGGGTTACTGGGGAATTTATACAAGTAGATTAATTCTTTTTTACTAGCCTACATATGTTGTCGTGTCTCTACACCGTTGTGGCATTTTCTACAGGTACTAAGGCCAGTTTTAGATTTGTAAGATGTGTGCGTAGATATACTTGATTGTTTAATATTGCTAATGCCGTTCTTGTATTTATATTATTAGCGTTTAAATGCATTAGTGATCCTTCTACTTTTTCGGTTGTTGCCGTTTCTTGGTATTTATTATTTTTGCTTAGTGCTTGAAGTCTTTTTTTGCTATATCTGTAAACAAAATTAAAATAGATTTTATTATAGCAACATGGTAAATACAAAATAACGGAAAATAAAATAAATGTAAGACTGAATTTTAATATAAAATCATTGGTTTATATGCGTATCTTCTGTAAGCGTTACATATCTATTAGAGATTATCTCATGTGCATATTTATTTGCTTCCTTAAAATCAGTATATTCTATACCATTTATTGTAGCTGAGGGGGTATCTTCGCCTACATCATTTGTTTTAACTAGCATGACATTACTACTTCTATTGCCTTTAAGTACATAATTTAAATCATTAATGAAGTTTCTTTTTTTTTATGTAAGTTTTGGTGAATGTACTTACAGTGAGTTAAATTTTTATTTAATAGTAAGTACAGGGCTCTAGTTGCTATTTGTTTTTCTCTTTCCTCTTTTATATTTCAAAGGTTAAGACCATTTAATTCTTTCTTTAATTAGATACGAGCATTGGGTTGGGATGGAAGTTTTGATTTTATTAGTTGTTAGTGACTTTAATATTGAATTATCTATTAATTCTAATTTAGTTAAGAGCTCACTAAGTTTTCCTTGAGTATTAGTATGTAAAGTTTTATAGTTGATTGTTGGAATTGAATTGATATTAATTAACTTAATTTTATTTTTAATTCCTATGCTTGATGCTAATATTTTATTTACTTCTTTATCAATTTTAGTGGTTATTTCTTCGAAAGTAGCACGTAGGTTGGTTTTTACGTGTTGGAAGATGCCTAAATATTTATATAAGTTGGTGTCTGAGGTTAGTAGTGGGAAGGGTATGTTAGTGTAATTAAAGTTAGTGGTTAACTTTCTATTTGCGACCATACTTTTGCGCATACTTAAAGTCGTTTACCCGTAATTCTATTTCAAGTCCTACCTCCCGAATTTTCTCTATACTAAGTTTAGTCCCTCCCTTGATTTAGCATAAAGCTTAATATCGTCTATATACAAAATATGGTTCCAGTGGTTAGTAAGTCCTGTTAGTTTTTTGTTAGTAAGACCTACAATGAGGAAATGAGACTCCAACTTCCTTAGATGATGGGTGATAGGGGCGATGACCATTATGAATAAGGTAGGGTTGATGGCATTGCCCTGTGGGACCCCCTTCTAATCAAAATGAGTTAGTACTTAGTTTGTTTGAGGTAAATTGGATTTTAAACTTTTTTAGGTTAGTGGTTATTATTGTTTTTAGATTATAGTAGGAATGGGTGAGTGGTTAATTATTTTTTTTAGTAGTGAGTGGTTAATGGAGTCGTAAACTTTGTTAAAATCTATGTACTCAATATGGAGATCCTTAGGTTTATATTGCGCGGTTGATATTTCAGTAGAGTCTAGTAACTGCGCAGTTAAGGTAGATCTGGAAAGGGGGCGATTGGCAAGCTGTTTATAGGGTGTTAGTATGGTGTTAGTTATGTTAGCATTAAGCCAATATGTCATAACCTAGGACATAATTTTACAATCTTTATTTAAACAGGTTATTGGTCTACAGTTAGTAGGGTTAGTAGGATCTCTCTTTTAAGTATGAGGTAAGTAAATCCATTAGGGGAAAAGGCGTTAGTATTGGGGTCATTTAGTAAGTTAGTAATGCGGTTAGTAAGTCATTTTCTAGCATAGGGGATATGTTTGTAAGCGAATGCGGGCACTCCATCAGGTCCAGGGGCGTGCCAAGAGGCAGTCTCTTTAATCTTCATATTTATAATTTCTACTGATAGAGGGTTAGTATTTAGTGGTTTGTTTTTATATTTAGTAGTTAGTTCTTGTATGAATTTGTTTATTATAGGTGAGTATTTAGTATAATCTTTAGTCCCCAATAAATCTTTAAAATAGTTAGTAATCTCCTCTAATGAAATATCAGTATTTTGGTTATGATTAGTAGTTTGTCTGTCCAAAGTTTTGATGGAGGGAAAGTGGTTGATGATAAGATTTAAAATTCTATTGCGCTCTAATATTTTTTGATTATTTAATTTTAAGTTCAGTGCCTCTATCTTCACACAAAACAATTTATGGGCAAATTTTCTTGCAATTTACAGGAAAGCTGGTGAACTAGGCAATTGACGGAAAAAAATTCTTGCACAATTACAGGAAAATTAGTTCTTAAAAATACATGATTTATCTTGTGGTATTTCCTCCAAATTGCAGGAAAAATTCGTTCCATATAAGTAAATTTAATTTTTTTAATTTTATATGTATTTTAATAATAGATATATATAAAAATAAAAAATTTTATTTCTTAAAAAAATTATTACAATAAAAAAATTTTAAAATTATTATATTTTGTATTCTTCTTTAAATTAATGTTGTTTTTTCTAAAAACAATCTAAAACTAAATTTAATTGATATTTAAATTTACGTTAAAACTTAATTTAGTTACAAAAAATTAATCCAAAATTTTTATCTATAAATAAAATATAATTAAAGAAACATGAAATAAAACTTATCTTTTATTTATAATCAATCAAAATGTAATTAATTATAATTTAGCAACAATAAAACACATTGATATTATTATCCTAAAACATTAATTATATTAATAAAATATTGAAACTCACCTTTAATTAATTTATAAGCATAAACCAACGTTTTTTTACAAAACAAATTAAATAATTTAATGTACTTTATTGTGTATATATAGTATGAAATTAAAAAATGCCGCTTAAGGAGATTGGAATATATTAGAAAGTCATTGAAAAATACTAGTAGCTAATTAAAAGATGCATTTACTACAACGATAAATTGCTTTATCCTGGGTAATTGGAAGGTTAAAATACGATTTTTTTATATAAATTTTAAATTAGCTGCTGTTATACTTTTTAAATATATTTTTATACTATTAATATTTTAATTAATTATGGATGATTGTAATATTACCTACATTGGATATGATTTAGAAATGAATGAAAATTTATTATATAATTACAATGATAATATGGCTGATTAAAACATGGACTTTTATGAATATGAAACAATAAACAATATGGTGGTTGAGGAAAATGAAGAAATAAAAAATAATATATTGTGTCCAGTTGAATTTGAAGAAAATATTCAACAAATTAATATCAAAAAGTGTAGTAATAAATATAAATTAATTATTACTCATATGAAAGCAAAATTAAAAAATTCTTTGGAAATTTTGAAAATAGCAAAATGTTTAACTAATAATATTTTGTCAACGGCTAGTAAAGACAATTTAACAAGTAAAGAAGTGCCTGTTTTTAAAAAAATTATTTATGACATTGTATCATATACTACAACATCAGAATAGAGAAAAGTTTATGGTGCTATGATTCAAATATTAAATTTTTTAAGTGAAGAGTTGAACAATCCAATATAAAAAAAATATATTAAGGTTGATAATATTCAAAATGCTCTAACACAGTGACGAGCAACACGAGGTCCGCCAAGCATTTCTAAAATTGACTATATTTTATCGACTTTCTCACGTTAATATATTGTTATAAAATTAAAATTAATTATAATAAAATGGTAATACATATTAAACTGAAACAATTTTTTATGACGAGATACTCATTTTTTGTGCTTGTTTGTGTTCGCTTCTGTCACACAATCAGTCAGACCGATAAGCTGTTAACTAGCAATTTTAGCAATTCTTGTGTTTCTTGAAAGGTGTGAGTGCAATATTATTGTCAAAAAGGTAATATTAGAGTTTTTAATTCAAAGTTAAATTTTTTTAGAAGTTTTAATTCATAATAGCATGTCGGAAAAGCAAACAAAAAAACGGAAGATTGCGGATGAGCGCAGGCATTTCCAAGAAAAGTGGAAATTTGATTATTTTTTTACTTTCATCAAAGATAAAGCTGTATGCTTAATATGCTCAGAAACTGTGTCAACATTAAAAGAATATAACATAAAAAAGCATTACGATACAAAACATGAACAACAATATAAAAACTTAACAGGACAACTCCGTTTAGATAAGTTTAATCAAATGGAGAAAAACTTGGGAAAACAACAGGCTATTTTTAAAAATCAAGCTATTTGATTAAATACGGCGATAGAGGCTAGTTTTATTGTCAGTCAAATATTGGCGAAAAAAATGAAACTTTTTGCGGATGGAGAGATGATAAAAGAATGTCTGACTGCTGTTGCAGAAATAGCATTTCCTGATAAATTAAATATTATTTCAAATATTAGTTTATCAAGATTCACCATTGCAAGAAGAATTAAAGACTTGTCCAAGAATATAGAAACAACGTTTCGTGAACACATTACAAAATTCGAATACTGTTCTTTAGCACTTGATGAAAGTTACAATATCAGCGATACAGCACAACTGGCTATATTTTTGCGTGGTATTGACACCACATTTAATATTACCGAAGAATTGTGTTCACTGATTCCAATGCAAGGGACTACAACTGGCAAAGACTTGTACGATAAACTAAAGTCTGTGTTGGAAAATTTATCAATTTTTTTAGAAAAAATTATTGGTATATCAGCAGATGGAGCACGAGCAATGTCAAGTATGGAGGTAGGAGTATTGGGAAGGCTATTTCAAGACATTAACAAGGTCACAGAAAGAAAATATTCGTTAACAATTGAATAATTCACCAGGAAAATTTGTGTGCGAAAAATTGAGTTTGCCACATGTTACAGTACCAATAATTAAACTAATTAATTTTATAAAGTCGCGTGCGTTAAATCATCGTGAATTTCAAAAATTCTTGAAAGAATTAGAAATTGAATATGATGACGTGGTTTTTAATACTGAAGTACGTTGGCTTAGTAAGGGTGCAATGTTAAAAAGAGTATACAACTTAAAAAATAAAATACAACTGTTTTTGGATATGAAGGGATATCCCTTTCCTCATTTTGGCAATAAAGAATGGATGTGTGATTTTGGCTTTCTTATCGACATAACTCAGCATCTCAATGATCTTTTTGTGGAACTTCAAGGCAAAGATAGTTTATTCACAATTTGTATGATAAAAATTCAGGGCTTTGAGCGCAAATTAAAATTGTGGAAACAGCATCTTTTGTAGAATAATGTGACTCACTTTCCACATTTAGAAAAAGAAAACGTTACTACTTCTCAAAATTACACACAATATATAAACATTTTAACCAACGAGTTTCAATTACGCTTCCAAATGTTCAAAGCTGAGAAGACAGCGGTTTCTATGAAAATGTTTTTCACGCCATTTAATATCGATGTGGATACATTTCCTGAAGACTTTCAAATGAAAGTGATTGACATGCAGAATAATACCGATTTAAAGAATATATTTTTCTCAGTAAACATCAAAAATTTTTATAAATTTTATGTGAGCTCTGAGAAATTTCCACTTTTGACGAAAAATGCAAAGCAAATGATGTCTCTGTTCGGAAGTACGTATGTTTGCGAACAATTATTTTAAACCATGAAATTAATCAAAAATAACTATCGATCAAGACTGACTGATGCACGACAAGAAAGCTGCGTACGTGTAGCTACCTCATCAATTCCGACTGATATTGATCAGCTCGTATCAAAAAAACAATGTCAAATTTCTCATTAAAATTGTATATGAAATCTTTACCTTTTTTTAAAGTTTATATTTTTTTATTCTAATGTTTTTTATAAATAAATTTTTGTAAATTATTAATAAGTATTACTTTATGTGCGGCCCGGCAAAAAATTTTAAAATTTAAATTGGCCCGTTGGTTAAAAAGGTTGCTCACCCCTGCTTTAGAATATGTACTTGATTCTTTAGTTTTTGATATTATTATTTCGAGAATTTTCTATTTGATGACCTCTAGTATATTTCTAGAATTTTCTATTTAATATATAGTTCCTTGTTATATATGTATGTGTATAATTTCTTAGTGAATCATATGTGTCAATTATCTGTAACGTTTCTTGAATCCTTTTTATTATTAGAATTTCTAATTATACGATTATATAAAGTCTCACATAGAATGCTTTATATATATAAGTTTCAGACAGGGATTTTTATTTTCATGAAATTTTATTGTAGAAATTTTTATTACAATTTGACAATCGTGAATTTTCAACATATAGAATGCACATACTTCATATTATTTTAACGTGACTATTATAACTATTATTACATGGAGCCTATATTCTATTATTTTGACGACTATTTTAAAGAATTATTCTATTAACTATTTTTATTATTTAAGAATTTTCTGTCATTTTTCTAATATATGTGTTACATATTTCCAAAGAAATATGTCATTCTTTTTTTTATATAAAAAAAGATAACTTTTTCATTCATATTCATTATTATTATTATTCACCTTTTTTTTATTGTAACCATTTTTATTGATAATAAAAATATCATACAATATGTATTATATATGTAATTTCATACGCAACTTTTTATTAATTTTTATAGAATCAATGTTGAAAAATGATATTTGTATATATAAAGAAATGTTTATGAAAAAGTTTCTTTTTGGAATTTGCTTTGTATAAAGTATGTTTATTTTGGAACTGTTATATAATGATTTTTGTTTTGGTGTTTATTACGGATATTCTGGGAGTATTTTAAGTATTTATGTTTTTGTAAAAAATATGTTTACCATTTTGTACGAATAAAATAAAATTATTAATTTTTACTCACTTAAAAATATTATCTACCGTTTATAACGGTAGGCAATTTTGGAAAGATGCTTGTTTGTTTTAAAAATAAATGTAATGTGTTTTTATGCTGTTTCTTATAAATTTTTATTGTTTAATAAAATATGTCTGCAATTAATTTTGTTTGTCCTATATGGGATGTTGAAAATACGGTTAAGGAAAGATATATTCTTAAAGATCTTCGAATGCACATTAATGTGGTTCATAAAATTTTTGATTTAAAAGGAAAATGTGCTGAATGTGAAATGGATTCTACTAAAAAAAGGGTAAATATATCAATTTTTTTTAAATTTTGTATTTTATTAGCGTTTATATAAGATTTCAAACACATATAAATATATGTCTGAACATTTTAGACTATGCCACCCAACAGGAACTCCATTTTTATTGAGTAAACATTTCGACGTTGATGAAAATGTAAGTGATAGTGAAAATATAAATGTCAATACAAATGACATGATGAATGAAGAAGAATCAATATTAGAAAACTCAGAAGATATTACCGATGAGGTTGATGATGAAATAAGTGATGATACAGACCATGAAACATGTAATATAGAATTTGACTTTTCAACTTTATGGGAACAATGTTTATTAGCTATGAAAGCTAGTTCCCATATAACAGAAAATAATATTTTATTTTTTTCATCAATTATTTCTAGTGTTTGTAAAACATTAATGAATGAATTAAGTCGAATTTTTCCAACTGAAAAAGAAAAATTATCTTTAATATTCAGTAAATTAAAGGAATTTGATAAAATTGGTAAAAGTAGATATAATATAGAAAAAAATTCAAAAAGCAAAACAGAAAAAATTCCAATTATAAATATAAATCTTGGAACTAGACTTTATGGAGAATATACGGTTTTAACAAAGCTTTATTGTTTTGATCCAGTTAAACTTGTTGAAACACAATTTAGCAATGAAAAATTTTATAAATATATTATTCCTCCATCTCAATATTATCTAAAAGACAATAACAATTTTAATTCAGTATTGGATGGAACTATTTCAAAGTCAATTTATAGTAATTTAAACAATAATTTTTTATTTTTTCATTTTCATATTGACGATGTACAAATGACACCACTTGGTTCGAGCAAAGGATCAACAAATACATTAACTGTATGTACCTTATCAATAATGAATGTAGATAAAGTATTTACACAAAATATTAAATCCAAATTAACATTTGTAATAGGGAACACACAAGATATAGAATCTGTTGGCTACGAAATTTTTTTATCTAGAATAACTCCTCTTTTAAAAATCTTGAAAGTAAAGGGGTTATACTCAACGGAATTCATTATCGTTGTTATATTTGTTGTGGAACAAATGATAATAAAGCAATGCATTTATTTAATGGTTTTTATTCAAGTTTTAACAGTCGTTTGCTTGTCATATATGTGAAGGCACCAAAGACAACAGGAAACAAATAGGACCATTACGACAACCAGAGTCAATTACTTTATACGTAAATAGAGTAATAAAAACAATACTTTTGATACAAAAGGACCTAAAAACTTCCCCCTACTTTGGTGAAGTTCGAGGTACCGTCTTGGTAGAGGTCAAGACACTGCTACTAAACACTCCAAATGGAACATTTAGCTAGCTGATTCCATACCTCGTTCTTTACCGAGTTTATCCTAAAATACTAATAAATAAATAAATTATAAATAAATAACACAATATTATTATTAAATTTTATTTATTAAAATAAAACATAAATAATAACAAATATCATTCATTAAATTATTTATTATTAATATTCTTATTGCTGTATTTCAATTCTTCTTCTTCATATCCTGCATAGTTTACAGCGTTGTCCTTCATAAATCCATTTACATAAAAGACTTCTTATCAGATCTATATATTATGATCTGAAATACACATATGAATACGTGTATACGATCGAACATGAATATAACAATTCGATCTTATCAGCATAGTTCTATTATGGAAAGAACTATTGTAGACCATAATCATAGTCCACGTTGATAATGTTATTATCAACTAAAGATTCCTCTTCTTAGAAGAACCAGTTCAAGCTTATATGTAGAAAGCCTGAGGATGGTATATGAATACATACCATTTTAATATCAGACCATATTAAGTCCGATAATCAAGTCCTTATGGAATAGACTTGATTTCTACATATGATATATGTAGAATGTAACTGCATTCAGATAGAGACTATTATAGGAAGTTAGTCTCTCCAAGTCCTTTTGAAGATTAGACCTGGTGTCCATATTGATGAAAACTGCAACTAGCTTTTATTAGAAACCGAACTTAATCAGTTTCTCGAGACCAGAGGTACTAGTCTCTCGAGATTAGACTTGCTAATCTCTGAAGAATATGAATATTTTTCATTCTTTCTATACTATAAAACTCCTCCTATTTTAATGAACATCTGGTGACCTTTTATCATAAAGCAGATCAGCAGTGACATTAATAGGATTACTTTAATATATCATCTGTTTAATATTTTTAAACTATTACAATAATGCCATAAATATTATTGTATTATGGATTTCCATTTTTAATAATTTATACTTAATAAAAAGTTTACAGAGAAATTCCATCTGGCATCATTACGCCTCCCTTACCCCAAATAGTTTGATCTCCTGATCAATTTATTTAATTTTGGCTGTTTTTACCATATTTGGTAATACAAATAAATTTTGTTCCAATGTTTGTTTTAAAACGAGTGTTTTTATCGGCAAGACATTTTTCCAAGGTTTTTCTTTTCAGAATATTGTTTTTATTTATTGTACATATTTTTCCACAAATTGTCTTATAACGATTATCTAAACATTATTTCAAAATATATCTTACAACGATTGTTTGTGTTTACAGGGACGTTATTCCAAACGATGATAGTTTTTCCCATTTTTAAATTTTTTAAAAATTATTCAATTTTTGTTCTTCAGTTTTCCTATATTTTTAAAGTTATCCCTTATATAGTTTCAATAGTTCATTATGTATGCAATTTTGTTATTTCAGTACTATTTATTAATAATAGTTGTTAGTTTTATAAGTTCGTAGAGTTTTAGTCCCATTCTTAGTTTTCTAAGTTTTTCTTTTTGTATATTTGAGTATATTTTTATTCTTTTTGTTCTAATTATTGCCTACTATTATTAAAAAGAATTTTTATACGTAGAAGTATCTTCTTTTATGTTTCGTTATATAGAATGCATATTTTATTAATTAACATGACTATTATTTTATTGACTATTATTTTATTATTTTATTGACTATTATTTTATTGACTATTTCTATTATCTGTAATTTTTCTAATAAGAATTTAATACCAATTCTCATTTGTCTCGGAGTTTTGATAAAGATTTTGTGGTCTTGTTTTGTTAAGAAGAGACATCGTTCAGTACAATTTTATTAAGGGCTTCTTTTCTTTCTACATTTTCAATTTATCATTAATATTTGCTGTAAGTCTTTTAATTTCTTGAATTTTTATTCATTTTTAAGAGTATCTTGTATAATTTGGTGGATATATATTTTTATCTTTTGGAAATTTTTGTCTTATTTAAAAATTTGTATAAAGTGATAATCTTGAAAATTTTTCTATATATATATAAAAAATATCTGTATATTTCTATTGGATGAATGTTAAAAGTTAGTATTTGTATATTTGGAACTTGGTTATGAAAGGATTTGGTAATTGTATTACGGATATCTTGGAGTATATTTATTTTAAAAATATTTTTATGTTTTTGTAAAATGTTGTTTTTGTAAAAATCTTTGTTTTGTACAAATTTTTGTTTTACCAATTTATACAATAAAATTAATTTTTATAATTGAAAATGTATTGTATTTGTTAATATTCTTTTATAATAAAGTTAAAGAAACAACAAAAACAAAAACAAGAACAAATATTAAAATGAATTAGTATATAATATCTGATTTTGGTAATTTCTCGGGAACTATAATTCTTGTGGTTTTTGTTTCTTCAAATTGCACAAACGATATGTCAAGTTCCCTATGAAGTGGGAAGATATCTGTAAGATGTTTCCATGTATAATTTGCTATAATTGTCAATTTTTGCGATATTCTTAGATTGATTATTTTCTTTACCACTTGTACTAATTCCACATTTGAAGATTTAGATATTTCAAGTCTCAAACTTGAAATATTCTCCATTTGATCCATTAATTCAAAAAGTTTAATGGCGGGTATTTCATACCCCCCTACCCTGCATGGGATAGTAATGCTAATTCCAGTGGCATTATGTATCGTTGCCTCCCATGTTCTTGAGGGTATTATATCATTAAAATAAAAGATAATACCGTCGTAGTGCTTTATGTTGGATTCATTAGGTAATAAAATTGGACCTAATATAGGTTCATTGTTATTGAAACGTTTCATAGAAGTAGCACTTTTTGGTGGATTATTGTGGACTATGGTTGTTTCGGTTAAAAGGCTACTCTGGGTAATTATTCTTTGATCTGGAGTGGTAAAGATATTTTTAGAAGCACTTACATTTCTTTTCATATTTCTCTTTTTATTCTTTTGCTTTTTCTTATTTCTATTCTTGATGGCTTTTATGAACAGGATGGCCTGTTTTTCTATTTGTATTGGATCGAATTTCTTTATTTTAGAAGGAATATCATTGATGTCGGGTTTGGTTTGTGGTTCCTTCTTTTCAGCCAAAGGTTTAATATCGTAGACAATAGGTTTATGTTTTATAAGTTTATCGTCTAAACCATTTTGATTACTTATTGGAATAGTAGGATGTTTCATATCGGTTTCAATGGTTGATTCGTCATCACTAGAAGAACTAGTAGATAACATCAAATCGTCGTTATAGTCAAGAATAAATTCCTCGTCCATAATAGCAAAAAGAAATAAGAATATAATAATAATTTAATTAAGAATGATATTTATTACTAGTTACGTTTCTTTTAAATAGTATTATGATCAGGCGGAGTTATTTTTATTTTCCATATGTTCATTTTCGGAACTTTTTGTGTTTTGTATTTTTAACTGTTTTAGATGAGCATGGATAAATTTATTATTCCGTCTGTTACATTCTCGACCAGACTTGGAAATATAAATTAATTTGCAATCGCCTGTATTTTCATTGATGGATTGTATTTTATAAGGCCCTGTATATCTGGGTATTAATTTTCTATTATTCCCTACTGTATCTAACACTTTTCGATATACAATCATGCTTTCTTTGAAAGGATGATCTTTCAAAATTTTAGGACCTCCTTTATTTAAATGATAACGTACATTCGCTAATAGTTCATCATATTCATTTTTGAATTCTTCGTCATCAATGTAATATGGATAGTGAATATTATTTATACCTCTATAATGTGGTGCAAATATTAGATCGTTAGGAATTTTTCCGGTACTGGTATGTATTTGATTGTTGTAAGCACCTACTACTATGGGTACAAAGAGATCCCAACTTTGTGAGGCTTGATAACAACTTATAATTTCATTAATCACTCTATTGAATCGCTCTACTTCGCCATTAGAATTGTGATTGTAAGGAGTTGAATTTCGAGCTTCTATCCCCCATTCATGTAAGGTTTTTATTATAGGAGCAGAGTTGAAATATTGAGCATTGTCATATCGTATAATTTTGGGTATTCCATATATTGGAAATACTCTTGTGATTAATGTTTCTATTATGTTTTCACTACTAGTTTTATATATAGGGATGGCTATAGCATATTTGCTGAAATCGTCGACTAGTACTAGTAGATATTTATTATATCTAGGGGTTTCGGGTAATGGACCTCTTATATCCATATTTAGTCTTTCAAATGGGAATGTAGGTATATCCCATTTTCCTTGCCATTTGGTATACGTAGTGCCAGGATGGTGTTTAACTTTCTGGCAAACTTCACAATTAATTTTTATTTTCATATTTTGCCACCAAAAGTGTTTTCTAATAATACTATCTATTCGGTTTTGTCCAAAATGACCTCCGAACATTGGATGCTCGTGATATTGTTTAATGAATTCATCACGATTTTCTTTAGGTACATAACATTTAGGAGTACCATTTATAATCACCATCGCAATATTGTCATTAATCTGTACTTGATCGCCAAATTGTTTTATTAATTCATTCTTTTCATCTTCGGATAATTCCCAATGTGTCATGCTATGTGGATTTTTGAAGTTATTTAATATCTCTGTTAATTCCTTTGGTGGGTGTGATACCTTTATTGTTAATGTTGTATTTCTAGACAATAAATCAGCTAGAACATTAGTTTTTACTTCCTTATAGTATATGTTTAAATTATATGCCATGAGAGCTAGTTGATATCTTCTTAACTTTGTTTGATTTTCTTTTGCTCTTTTAATGGCTACTACAGCACGTTGATCTGTATAAATGTCTGTAGTCTTTCCAGTAAATAGTAATGGAACTTTCGTACGGCGAACACTAATGCTAGTGCTTCTTTTTCCGTAATCTGCCACCTCTTTTCTACATTTCTTAACGTTCGAGATGCATAAGCGATAACTCTTAATCGCTTCTCCTGGTCTTCTTGAAGTAATACTGCACCAATGGCATAGTCTGATGCATCTGTATGTATTACAAAAGACCTTCCCAGATCTGGTTGTGCTAATATAGGCGCATTCGTAAGCCTTTTTTTTAATATTTCGAATGCTTTATCTTGTTCCGGCCCCCATCGAAACTCTACTTTCTCACTCAACAGCATAGTGAGCGGTGCTGCGACCTTTGCATAATCTTTAATAAATCTCCTTAAACATCCAGTGGCATTTATTTTGATTAATGAGGTTAATATTGTAACATTGGCACTCATTACGTGTGGGCGTATCCGACATAGGACGGATAACATAGGTATCACCGTATAGGTGTTTATTAACGATGTAAGGACCGTCCCAAGTTGGTTGATTTTTGTTTGAGGTTGAAGCGTCTTTCCTGTTATGTACTTTCTTCATAACTAGATCGCCTAATTTTAATGTTAGTCTTTGTCTAGAAACAAGATTTTTATTGGTAATCATTTTTGTAGATTTATATAATTTGTGTATACTACTGAATTCATTATGTAATGGTATGATATCAGTAAATAAATCAGTTGTATTAAATAATAATTGTGCTGGTGGTATACCAGTGGTTGTATGCTTTGCGTGATTATATGTGAATAGAAAATGATATATTATATTATGTAAAGCAAGCTGTTTTACATGTTGTAACTTTTTTCTATTTCGTTCAATACGAATAATTTCACGTAATGTTCTGTTAAAACGTTCAACAAGAGCATTACTTTTGTGGTTATAAGGTGAACTGAACTGTTGTTCGATGCCAACAGAAGATGTGTAGTCAGTTACGACTTTAGAAACAAAAGCAGGACCATTGTCTGTTCGTAGGATTTTAGGAAAACCTAATGTGTTAAAACAATGTGTAAGTTGTAATCGTGTTGTAGGACCGTTTTGATTTTTAGTGACTACAGCATAAGCAAATTTACTACATTCATCTATAAGAGCAAATATGTATTGGTTATCAACTTGCATGTAATCTGCATTTATTACTGTCCAGTTACCTGGAACAGATGGAATGTGTCTATGTCTAGTTTTAATTAGACGACTTGCTTGACTCTTATTTATGTTACAAAGATCACAGGATGACCAAATTTTTATCTATCTTTTGTCATATTAAGCCAAAAGAATATTTCTTTAAATTTATGTCCTATTTTATCATAGTTTAAATGATTGCCTAGTAAAATAGAATTATGAAATCGAAGTAATAGTTTATTACGTAATATTATGGGAACGTAAATAAGCTCTTCATGGGAAGTTTTAATTTTTCCGTTTTTAGAATATTGTTGTTCTTTATCTGTACAATAAAGTTTCATGTTTTGGACGACATAACGTCTGTCATAAGGATGTTTTAATGGTGGAAAAACATCGTAAATTTGTTCTTCTGTAAGTTCTAGAGATAGAAAATTGTGTCGACTTAAACAGTCAGCGACGTGGTTATCTGTTTCTTTAACATATTGGATGGTTATGTCATATTCCATGATAGCCATTTGGTATCGTTGAAGTAAACCTTCAAGCTCTTTATTCTTTAATAATGCGAGTAAAGATTTATTGTCGGTAACAACGATTGTGTGTTTACCATAGATATATGATCGAAATTGTTTTAAAGCATAGACAAGGCCTAATGCTTCTAATTTAATTATTGGGTAATTTTTCTCAACTGGTTTTAAAGAGCGAGATGCGAAGGCAACGGGTTTACCGTTTTGTGTTTATGTAGCTTCTAAACCTTGAAAGCTAGAATCGGTAAAGATTGTATAATTTTTTGTATTATCCGGTGGGGATAGTGTAGCTGCGTTAATTAAAGCAGTTTTAAGTGATGAAAAAGCATCAGTGTGCTTTTGTTCCCATTTAAAGTTTTTATCGAGTGAGTATAATGGACTCGCAATAGCTGCGTAGTTTTTTATATGTTTTCAAAAATATAAGGCAGCATATAAGAAGCTCTTAAGTTCTTTAAGCGTGCTTGGTACTGATTTATTGCTTAAAGCGGCAATTTTTTCGGGGTTAGTATGCATCCCATCTTTGTCTAAAGTAAAACCTAGATATTTAACATGATTTTGTTCAAATTAACACTTAGCAAGAAAAATTTTCATGCCATAATGAGAAATTCGAGATAACATTGTACCTATTGGTGTTTAGGTGGTCACGTTCGTCGTTACCACGTTTAAGAATATAATCAAGGTATACATAACAGTCGGGTATATCTTGTAATACTTTATCCATTATTTCCTAGAACTAGGTATTTTTAATGAATACATTTATTATTAGTGTTACAATAAGATTAACCGCGACAATATGCGGAAACTATCAACTAATGTGGTGTTTAGTAGTCCGGCTTTCGAAATGTAGCAAAAATTTTGTCTTGTGAAAATTAACAAAATGATGATATATCTGAAATTTTGTGTTCTTTTATATAAATTTTTACCTGTAAATATGCCGCTTGTGTCCTGTTTTATATCTCTGTTTTGTGGGGTTGATCGAATAAAATTAAAGAACTACTCTGATTTAACGATCTATTGTGGATTAGTTTTTTGACGGGAAACAGGTATTTACAAGGATGATTGGTTTTGTTGACTAAGAATTTTCGCATGATTAATTAGTTTTTTTATTCTATTTTGTTCGATTGTAAATTTAATTAAGTAAAAAAAGATCTGGTAGTTGTCATCAGATCTCTGTTGAACCTCCATATAAACAAAATAGAATAGTTTATTAAAAAGACATGTTATAATACAAATGATAAGTATATATTAAATTTAAAAAACTGCTGCAAATATAAAATCATTGATATTTTATATTGGTTTTCTGTAGGCGTTACAATATTTGTGTAAAAAAAATAGAATAACATTAGATAATAAAATATATATTTGCTCAAACATGTGTTGTATTGTATAAAATGAAAAATTAAAGAATGACAAATTTACAAAATTATAGTTGATATTAATAGAATCTCCCAGAGGGGTTGCATTTTTATAACAATATATATAGTTTATATATATTTTTTTTAATTTACAAACATATTCGGTAATATCGTTCTTTATTCTTACATAGTTATCTATAATAAATTGTTGTAATAATCATGATAATTTAATTAAGATTGTGTTAACATTTATTTGATATGAATTATATCTTATAAATTGCCCTCTACTGAAATATGTGTCTAAAAGTATTTTTTTTATCAGCCTCGTAGGTTTTTTCGCCTTAAATAAATAGAACAAAATATGTTAAGAAATCAATTAAAGGATGGTTCCTGTCCAATAAAATTAATTTTGTGACATTTTCATTATTACTTTGATAAACTAATAAAATATCAATTCTTAAATTATTCCTATCTCCAGAATTATATATAAATGCTACCTCATTTAGATCCATAGGTACAGCTTCATTTTTATCATTTCTAACCCAGGTTTAACCATTCTGAATTGAAAAAATTTTTTTTCGAATTTCTTATTACCTTTGTTTTCTTTTAAAAAATTAACAATGTTTTATAATTTCTAATTATTAGTTGATTAATTAAAAAATGACGGAATGTTTTTTTTAATTGATTGAACTTCATTTTTGTTTGCATTATTTCTATTAACATTTGCAGCCGATGCATTATTGTTTGAATACTTTACATTCATTATGTTGTACTCTTCAGTCTTAATTATAAAGTATTGAACTTTTTTTTATTTTTCAAAGACAATTAATAATGTTTTAACTAATATAATAAACTGAAAAAAGTGTAATGTATAAAAAAATTTTTTTTAAAAAATAATACTTATCCAGTTTTATATTGTAATTATTTTAATGATTATTAATTTAAACGTTTTTTATCAAAAGATATAACTTTTAATTTGTAATATTTTTTATACAAAAACAATTTTCAGTCATTTTTTATTGTAGTCACTTTAAAAAATCTTATTTTGATTATCTTATTCTTTATATTAAAATGTTTATTGCTATTGAATAAAAAATATATTTATTTCTTTAAACATTAATTTGAACAATTTTTAAATAAAAAAATTTTTACATTATTTGTAATCTTTTTTTTATTGTTAGCGCTTTCGCTGTCGGTGAAAAATCTTGGTTAGCATACTTTTAAAAAATCGAAAAAAAAACCTATACTTTCAATTCTTGTCTAAAAATATAGTAGATATGACAATCAATTTAAGTTAAGGCTTAACCTTTTAAAACTTAATATCCAAATAAAAATAAATTCCAAACATCATTTAAAAATAAATGATATTAAATATTTGACTTTGTTATTTTTATACTAATGATTCAAAAGCATATAAGCAATCAAACTGTTTTGTTTTTTTTTAATTTTTTGAAAAATATGCGCTTAAATAAAATAGTAGTTACACCACTAAAATGCACACACTTTGATTGAGTATGAAAATTGATCTAAGATTTAACACTTTGAAACGAAAGCGATGATTTTTTGTTTGATGTAACATCTCTATTCTAAAGAGTTACCAATAAGTAGTGTTGCATTTTTTTAAACTTTAATAACTTTTGTTGAAATTTATATATTTTTATGAATTTTTTTTTAACTGATAAAGAATCACCTAAGGAAATATATCAATATTAAAAAATTATTGTGTTATATATAAAAAAATGAAACATTAACATTCTTTCCAATTTTTTTTATAAATATTTTTAAAAATCCACTTTTAAAACAATAAAAATGTTTCTAATTTTTACTTTCCACTAGTTTAAAAGTATTTTTTTTTATAAAAAATAACTGTATTTAGGAAAATTTTAAAGAAGATGTTTTATTTTAAAATGATCAACTTATGAGTCTTAAAATTATTATTTTTCTATTATTTCTTCTATTTCTTTATTTCAATACCCGTAAAATTAGTAAATAATTGTATTATGTGGTACTATATCAAAACACATAATTAGTGCATATTTTTTAGAGGGTAAATTTGCTTAAACTGTTATATTAAACAATGTAACATACAGTTTAAGAAACAAATAATTTATTAAAATCAATTTGTTAGTAGCAAACTAATATCTAAAAAAAGAGATATTCACCAACCATCGTGATTGCTAGATATTCAAATCTAATTTTATAGAAATTAATTAAAAACTTTAGATAATGTTAAAAGAAATGTTATTAAAGAAATTGCATACATAAAACAAGATACTTTATAAAAAGTGATAAAAAATTTTCTTTCAATAAACAAAAAAATGTTTTCAGCTAGGTGGAAAACATTTATGTGATTCTATTTTTTGCACCTAATATAAAAAAATTTAAAAATAAAAATTTTTATATTAAAAAAATTAATATAAATATCATATTATAGTTACATCTTTAGTTTAACTTAAAATTGTTTCTTATAAATGATTTTGTAATATATTATACTTTAAACAGTTTTCTATCAGATAAAAAAAATTTATAAAAATATATAAATTTAAACAAAAGTTATTAAAGATTAAAAAAATGCAACACTACTTATTAGTAACCCTTTATATAACATTTAAATATTTAACTATATATATATATATATATATATATATATATAAAATATATTTAAATACTTACAATTTGATTTTTTTTAAATAAACTGTTGTCATTAATAACTTTTTTTAAAATTTCCTTTACTTCAAAAATAGATTCTAAATTTTTTTCAATACAATATTCGTGTTTCTTAATTAATAAGTAATCAAAAACTGATTGCATCCAGTAAAGTAAAGATGTTAAAAAGAACTCTTTAAAATTGGAATGGGAATAAACTTCACTCGAAAAAACATTAGATACAATAATTCTTTCCATATTTACATTCTCAATTTTTGAAAAAATAAAATTGTAATAATTTGATAAATTTTTTAATATTCCATAGTTTAAATTTCCTTTTTTAATATATCTAATGTATTCATTTAATCCTTCTTTTTTTATAAGAAACATTATGGACACAAAACTAAAGGATGATGTAATGACATAACTATTATAATACTTCATAACACTATTGTATTCTGAAATTGAGGATAATTCTTTATTACCAGCTTCCATAAATAAACATTGACTATGTAATAAAAAACCAAAGTCTTTGATTAGATAACCTTTGAAAAAAATGTGCCATGTTCTTGCTTGAGTGGTTCTTTAAATACTGGTGTCTTCCATTAGATTTTATATTAATAGAATATTTATCTTTAAAATCCAGTAATTCCTCTTTACTCATTATAAATAATGATTTGATAATATTTAACATTTTTTCACCACTCAACTTCAATTCAATCATAAGATTAGTTGCATAGATTATACATTCTTTTTTGAAATTATCATTCATGGATTGCAAGATTTTTTCATCATCCAATAACCCATTATTAAAATAATTATCCAGATCTTCAATTGAAAACAAATCCATGAAATTGGATACCATAATGAAGTATTCCTTAATGTTTTCAATTACACATTTTTCAATTAAATATTGACATAAACCTTTATATCCATTAAACTGTTGTTTTGACAGAAAACCGTATTTTGAAGATAACATAATATAATCTAATGTTAATTTATCCCATTTTACTTTAGATTTTACAATAAAAGATTCATTATTTGTTTCTTCAGTAATATTCAAATCATCGTCGGAAGATACGATGTCAAATTTGACATTACTTAGATTTGAGGCATACAATTCAATATTAGTCTCCATATTTGTTAATTTAGATTCATTTTTATGATCAACTGTAATTAAATAAAAATTTATTAAATAATAAATTAAATAAATAAAAATTTATAAATTGACATTATATATATTCATATATATACATTAAAAATTAAAATAAAATAACTAAAAACATACCACTTTTATAAAATGATGAAATAGTTCTTATTTCATCTTTTTTTTTGGAGAATTGTCACGTAAAAAAGTTGCAGAACTTCCTAAAGATGATGAAAATCTTCTTAATTTTTTATTAGAGAAAATAGAACGAGATTTTTCCATAAATAGCTTTTTATAAATATAGAAATACTTTTAAAAATTGATATATGACAAAATTTTAAAATTAGTTTGGTTTATATATAATTTTTTTAATATCTATATATTAAACTTTGATCTTATCTTATAAAATTTATTAATTAAGTGATTAGAAATCAAATTTTTATAAGTTATTCTTTGTATGAAATATATATTTTTATTTTATAGATTAAAAAATAAAGTTCAAATTAAATTAAATGATAAGAAAATAATTTTTTTTAATCTTTCTGTTTCCAATGATTGATAATTTTAAAATTGACTTATTATGTCATATAATCAATATATGTATTGAATTTGATTAAAAATGTTAAAAAAATTTTAAATATTACATGGTCATTATTTGTAATGACATATAAGCAAATAAATGATTTCAAGATTAAAAAATCTAATGGCATATTTCATTTCAATTTTTTTTCAAACTTACTTAATCAACAATTTTTGATTTTTAAATCACATTCAATTTTTATTAAAAAGTTATCATCATTTTTAAACTATTCAATTGTTTGATCGAAGTCATTATTTTTGAATACAATATTTAAATGTAACTTTTTTTTTATTTCATCAAATTAATTATTATAATTTATATTGTAATAAACATTAAATTCTAATAAATTTTTATTTTAAGTTATTATTTGGTTTTTTATAAGTATTTCTTAATTATAATATGGAAAGTATTTATATTGAGTATAATAAATTACATCACAATAATAATACAGGGTGTTCAAAAAGTAACATGTCAATTTTTTAAATTTTAATAAGTTTTTTTCTACTATATATTTTTTTTTAATTTTTTTGTATCTTATATAGAATTGTATAATGTATAATATATAAAAAGAACGTTATTAAGAAACAACTTTAAACTGAACTAAAATTACAGCTATATTATGATATTTTTACTAATTTTTATAATAAAAACATAATTATTTTTAAATTTTATTATATTAGGTATGAACAATAACGTCATCTTAATGTTTTTCAGGAAATTGAAAACATTTTAATAGTTCAAAAATATATTTTTAAAAATACTTTAAAAAAAATTTAAAAATTTTAAATGTTTCATTTTTCATCAATTGTTTATATTAAAAAATTTTAAAAAAATTGTTTATAGAATTCTTTAGATGATTATCTTTAAGATAAAAAAAAAATCATTAAAAAATATTAAGTAGAAAAAAAGTTATGAAAGTTTAAAAAGATGTCCGGTTACTTTTTGAACACCCTGTACATACAAATTTTACAATTAGAATAAAATGTACGGATAACAGCAGTAGAATTAAGCATAACAAATAAAGTATTACATAATTGAATCATAGCAGTGGAGCTACGATGATATCTATGTAAATAGGATAAAATAATGGGTTGAAATGATAGGGAAATATAAATTTTATTATTAATTCGTATTATCTTATTAGAATCTATTATAATTTGATTATTATTAATAAATTTCATAAATATCTTGGGTATTTGAGATAATTCATTATCATCTAAAGGGATATTATTAACATGTTTTAAAAAAATAGGAGCATAAGAATCGGTATTATAACTAATAAGTAAATCATTTATATTTATAGAAGAATCTATATCGTCAATCTTAGCTAGTTCTTTCATAGCGAATAAAGATATGGTCTGATTAAAATCTTCAGGGATAGATTTAATTTAAAGTTTACAATTTATATCGGGATTCTTAGAGTATATAAAACTGATATTGAAATATTCTAAGTATAGACGAAGTCGTTGAAATGTACTTTGGGCTGAAAACATATCAGGCGGGTTTTCAAGAACAGATCTTAATTAAGAGTTATGGACAATAATTCGAACAGGTAAATTAAGAAGAAATTTTTGATTAAAATTAAGAATCTCTTTAACTGCTAAAAGAAATTTATTATGGAAAAGATAATTAGGCTCAGATCCTTTAAGTGTTCTACCTTGTAAATCAAACAATCTTGATGTATCTTGAGAATGCCAATAAAGTGCTGAACATATAGAACGCTCTGCAACTTGGACAGCTACCGAGAATGAGGAGATGTTAGAGGGAAGAAGAGTTAAATATATATTCTTTGATAGAATATCTTAAATCTTATCAAATCTAGATTGCTCAGAATCGGTCCATCTAAATGATTTCATAACATAGAAAGTATCAGTTAGGTTGCTAAACTCAGGAATCATAGCTCTTTAATAATTAAGTGATTGAATAAATTGCTTAATTTGGCTTAATGAAGTGGGGTATGTGTAACTTTTATACTGTGATATCTTATATTCAGGTATTGTAATACCTTTACTAGAAATATAAAGACCTATAAATTCTACACTATCTTGCATCCATTTACATTTATCACGAGAAATTTTCCACCCAGCTTTATAAAGGCGTGAAAGGATTTCAATAACTATATTAGCTTGATCAGAACGTTTAGTAAATACTAATCCATCATCGCTATAAAATAATAAAGAATCTATACCTGACATAATCTTAGACAAGGTTTCAATGAATAGATATGAAGAAACATTAAGACCAAAAATTAAAGAAGTAGGTTCATATGTGCCAAACTCAGTAATAAATTGAAGATAGCGAGATTGATTAGGATGAAGTCTACAATTGCGGTAAGCTGCTTTAATATCTATAGTAGAAAAGCAATATTCATCATTATCTATATAATATGAAGAAAGTCTATCTTGAATATCTTTAACAGTTATCATTCTTTGCTTAAAGGTCTCAGGAATTACTATTTGATTATTTAAATTCTTAGGATTTACAACTAACCTAGGATCTTTATCAGATTGTTTTATAGTAAAAGCATTACTAACTTGATCAGATTGTGAAGTAACTTTAATAAGAAAACCTTTTCTAACATCTTCATCTAATATATGCTTAGAATATTCTTTAAGATGTTTAGCAAAACGAATAAGAGATGCTTTTGTGGGAACGAAATTATTTGGGAAAGGTATGGTAACAAATGTTTTGGATTCAACTGGTTGATCATCCCAAAGAGAAGGGTGGTCGGTTAGACGCTCATTAATAAGGGAGATATCTTTATTGGTAGTTGAATCGGAAATCATATTACATAAAAAAGATTGAGGTGTACGAAGTAATGGTTCATTCTGTAAGATCAAAAACTCTAACTTAGAAAGTAATCTATATTTAACACAAGTATTAATGCCTATAAAGTTCCAGTCGACATTACAAACTAAGAAATTTAATGGCTCCTTTACCATATCAGCAAATGGGCAGGAATAGTCTAACGTTATGGATCTTATAGTAGATATACGTGAACCGTCTGGTAGTATGATATCTATAGTATTGTTATAATCAATAGTGTCTCTCAATGATTGTGGAAGTTGATTAAATAATTTCAAAGATAAAATATTGTCACCACATGCTGAATCAACTAAAGCTTCATTATTAATAGTGTCAAATTGTGCTTGTTGAATAATATAATGACATGAACGAAAACTAAAAAGAGATTTAGCCTCATTGTTATGATCAGTATTGATTTCCATCTTGGGTAAAGTCGAAGTAGTAGTAGTAGTACGTGATTTCCGGAAATTACGAACAAGACTGGATGTGGCTAGTTTATCCCATAATTTAGATGCACTATGCCAATCATCAATAACTATAGAATCAGGTAAATGTTCTTTAAAATGTTGAGATTGTCGAAATTTAGGTGATATAGAGTCTAAGAAATATTTAATAACTAGAGCATCGCAATTCACAGCCTTATAAAGTGTAATACGATCTATAACTTCTTGAAAAAAAGTAGAGTAGGGTTTACGTAAGTTGTAGTCTATTCTAAGGTCATCAATTAACAAACACAACTTATCATATATATTGAATTCGTCATCAATTAAATCTGTATAGTAGTCACTAATTCTATCTAATAGTTCATATGATGTTAAACCATCTAAATCAGTAATGTTATTCTCCACAAAAAAAATATGATCTACGTTAGTAAGTAAAAATTCTATACGAGCGGAATCAGAGTGGTATTTAAATAATGATAACTTAAAATTCCTAAGAATAATAAAAGGATTTGACAAAGGAATTTTAAGACCAGGGGGCGCTATGTATGATATTTATGTATATCAATTTATTAAAAAAAGGATGACTAATAATAATCTTTGGGATAAAAATTATTACATATTTTTGGAAATATGTAACACTTAGATTTGGTTGAGTTATGTAATTTACATTGAATACAATTTTCTATATATAGCTTGAGATCCTTCACTAAAGTTTTCCACCTTTTTCTCCTTCTTATTAGATCTAAAGTTCTGGAAGGACATGCATGCCCTAGTTCATCATGGAATGTTCTAAACAATTCTTCTTTTTCATCATTGTCAACATTACTTTCCATCTCCTTTCCCTCTATATTTAGAGTACAGATATTTGCTCTTAATAGAGCATCTGCTACACTATTTTTCTTACCTTCAATGTACCTTATTTCTGGATAAAATTCATTTATTGCTAAAATGTATCTGGCCATTGAATCATGTTTGGGTTGTTTGCTTTGTAGTAATTGTTTCAGTGGCTTATGATCACTATAAATTATAATCTTGTGACTATATATCCAGTGATGAAAGAACCTAAGGTTTTTTAAAATTGACTTTAACTCAGTGTAGCATGCAGGCTCACTTCTTTTTAAACTTTCTTTTTTCTTAGAATAGAATGCAATAGGTTGGATTTGGTTGTTGGAATTTTTCTGAGCTAACATTCCACCATATGAATCACCAGAAACATCCGTGTATAACAGAAATTCTTTATCCATGTTTGGTATTTGTAGCACACTATTAGCAATTGATTGTTTTAAAGTTTCAAATGCTTGTTGTTGTGGTTCTTCCCATTTGTATGTTTGTAACTTTGTAAGGGGCTGTTCTATTGATGCAGCATCTTTAATGAAGATTCTGAAAAAGTTAATCTTTCCCAGGAATCTTTTGATAGCTTTCATATTTTTTGGTTTTGGAAATTCCATTATTGCTTTTATTGAAGAATAACATGGCTTATATTGATTATTAGAAATAACATGTCCTAGGTAACAAGTTTCACGAGAGGCAGGGGTTGATTTTTTTTCATTTATAACAAGACCAGCTTTCATCAATTTTTGTTTAATTCTTTCTACAAGTTTGAGATGTTCTTCCTTGGTACCAGGCGAATGTACCAAGATATCATCTACATAGATGATACAATTATTCTCTCCTTTTAGTATAATATCCAATATTTTTTGACAAATTAAAGTGGCAGATTTGATGCTAAAAGGCATCCTTTTGAAGGCATATAGAGATCCATTCAGAGGATCTCTAAATCCAATAAGATCTTGAGATTGAATAGGAAGTAGTATTTGTAGGAAGAATTGTTTTATATCTATAGTTGAAAACCATTCAGAGTTTGCAAGTTTGTGAATGACTTATTTAAAATTTGGAACTCTATTATTAAAATTTTCAGGGAGAGGATTAATAGGTCTGGAGTCAACACATGTTCTTATACTTCCATCTGGTTTTGGAGTTGTTGTCAAGTTTAAAATTGATTTAGCAAATTTAACTTCATGAATTACATCATTTTTAAGCCAAGATTTAATTGTTTCATGTACAGCTTGTTGTCTACTAATTGGAATATCATATCTTTCAAATTTAGGTACATCATCTTTGAAATATAACACAGGCGATTCATGAATACATTTTCCAAGTTTATCTTCTTCATAATTATAAGGACCGTCATCTTCTATCATAATTGTAGACATAGATAAATTTGAAACATCATTTAATTTTATACGGCAGCCTTTAAGAGTTAATTCTTTTAACTCAAAATCAAGTATAGCTTTTGTTTGTAGCAAGAAGTCAGAACCAAGAATACATGAATAATTATCATTGACTAGATCATCTTTCTTAACAGTAAGAAATGTCATGTTGTGGAATAAAGGTCCAATCTTTATTCTTATAGTAGCTTCATCAAGACATTTAAACTTTGTTTTATTTACACAAGATATAGTTATAGATATAGGTTCAATGTTAATTCTTAGATCTTCCACAACTTCATATGGTATCAATGATCTTTCAGCACCCGTATCTAACATAGCATATAAACCTGTATTGTTATCAATAAAAATAGAAACTATAAAATTAAAATCCACAGATCTAAAGCTTTTGAGAGGTTTACGTTTTTTATAAGACTTTTGTTTATGTTTTACTTCCAGAGAGTCATGATTTAAAGATTTTGATACAACATTACATTTAACTCTGGAAGATTCTAGTTTTTTGATGGTTTTTCTCGTAAACAATCTTTTATCATGTGGGTTGAGTCTCCACATTTGTAACAAGCTTTTCTTTTCATGCGACATTCACTCTCACGATGATTTGCTTTATGACAAAATCCACATATATCAACATTTTTGAATTTGGATTGACTATTTTTAGAACGATTGGATTTTTCTCTCATTTTATTTAATGCATATGCAGTACATATCTCTGTTATAAGTTCTTTTACAGTTCTATTTCCCAGTGAATAACCAGCAGCATTAGCAAGAACTTGATTTCTATATATCATTTGAATAATCTTAGCATGTGTTTCACGTTCTTTTGCTTTATCATCAAGATCAGGATGAGCTTCATGAATTAACTTTTCTACTTCAGATAAAGAAGCTTCCAAGTTTTCTACCGAATCCATTTTTAATGTAAATGTTGTTAATTTTCTTAAAGCATATTCTACATTCATATGATTGTTGTATTTTGCTTTTAGATGATTAATTATTTCTACATATGACCTTAAATTTTTCTTTTCAATCTCTTCATTTATAGTTAAGTCAAGTTTTAATAATAATATATCCATTCTGTCTTCTTCACTAATATGATCAAGCTTAGCAGCACGTTCAAATTGTCTTATCCAAGTATCTGCATTCTTCATATTAGAAGTGAAGGTAACTATTTCTTTTATAAAGTTTGATGACATTCTCTTCTTCTTTTGGACAGGTAAACTTATAGTTGGAGAGGGTTTTTTATTCTGATTAATATTAGCTTTTTAAATTACTGATAAAGCTATTTCTACCAAATTAAATATAGCTTGTGATTTTGTTAAGAAATCAAGTTCTCTTTTCCCAGCTTCTTTGACAATAAAAGGTATAAGTTCAGGATCAATATAAGGATACTTTTCTTTGATGACTGTTGTTACCTGACTAGTGTAAAGTTCATCAAATTCACTAGACATTGATTGAGATAAGGATTTTTAAAATACACGGAACTGAACCAATAAAATATTTGTTCCTATATTAACTCCTCAGTTTCTCCAAGTAAATGACAAGATTCAAGTAGATAATACGATTCAAACAGGTAGCACGATTCAAGTACATAACACGAGTCGAGTAAAATATTTTATTGGTCTTTACCCACAATTATATTAACGTTACACCAAAAACATTACATTTACAATATGATTACAAATTATTATTTAGAAACTCTTACAATAACACAAAACAATGGTCTTATGTGTTCAACGAGTTTGATATATAAAATCTTATAATTTTTATAAATATCAGCTATTGAAGCTGTTTTTAAACTTAAATATTTAACAACAACTTTAAAATGTTCTAAAAAACAATCTTTATGATATGTAAGGCATTTTGATGACATTTAAATAATATAAAAGAGTGTTCGTTATTTTATAAAGTGTTATTGTTATTATTGATCATTTACAAATCTGTCATCTTAAATAAAATCTTATCTATCACTTTATATTAAAGTTGATGATTTAATTCTTTCATTGTTAATGTTCTACTTTATTTTTTTCATCACTATTAATATTAGATTGAATTTTTTACATTTTCCATGACGATGTGTAAGAACATTTTGAATATTATCAACCTTAATATATTTTTTTAATGTTGGAATGTTTAACTCTTCACTTAAAAAATCTAATATTTAAATTATAGCACCATAAACTTTTCTCTGTTCTGGTGTTGTAGTATATGATACAATATCATAAATAATTTTTTTAAAAACAGGCACTTCTTTATTTGTTAAATTGCCCTTTATAACCGTTGACAAAATATTATTAATAAAACATTTTGTTATTTTCAAAATTTTCAAAACATTTCTTAATTTTGCTTTCATATAAGTAATAATTAATTTATATTTGTTACTACACTTTTTGATATTAATTTGTTGAATATTTTCTTCAAATTCAACTGGACACAATATATTATATTTTATTTCTTTATTTTCCTCAACCACTGTATTGTTTATTATTGTTTCATGTTTATAAAAGTCGATGTTTATATTAGCCATATTATCATTGTAATTATATAATGAATTTTCATTCATTTCTAAATTATATCCAATGTAGGTAATATTAAAATCATCCTTAATTAAAATATTAAAAGTATAAAAATATATTTAAAAAGTATAACAGCAGCTAATTTGAAACTTATAAAAAAAATCGTATTTTAACTTTTCAATTACCCAGGATAAAGCAATTTATCGTTGTATTAAATGCATCTTTTAATTAGCAACTGGTATGTTTAAATGACTTTCTAATATATTCCAATCTCCTTGGGCGGCATTTTTTTATTTTATACTATATATACACAATAAAGTACATTAAATTATTTAATTTTTTTCGTAAAAAAACGTTGGTTTATGCTTATAAATTAAGTAAAGGTGAGTTTCAATATTTTATTAATATAATTAATGTTTTAGGATAATAATTCAATTTGTTTTATTGCTGCTAAATTATAATTAATTACATTTCGGATGATTACAAATAAAAAATAAGTTTTATTTCATGTTTCTTTAATTATTTTTTATTTATAGATAAAAACTTTGGATTAATTTTTTGCGTTATGGTGGGCACCACCATATGGTATAGCGGATAAATTTATTATGTAGTGATGTACAAGTGATATAAATATAAACTAAATGGTTAAGTTCAAATTAACTTTATTATACACACAAAAAAAATTCCATCATTTTGTTCCCCAAAATAATATGTAAATATTAAATTTCTATCATTTTGTTCCCTTTTTAATCATTTTGTTACCTATTTTAATAAAATATGTAAAAAACTAAAATTTCTAAAATTTTAAAATTTTTTTACTAATGTTTAAAAAATGAACGACTTAAGCGACAAAAACAATGACTGATCAAAATATAAAATTATAAAATTATTATTATTAAGTTCTTGTGAAAAGTTTTAGCCACAAGATGACATATTAGTCATATTCATAGGCTAACTATCGACTTAGGAGATCGAAAAACAAATATAAAAACTTATAAAAAGAAATAAAAAAAGACTAAATAAAAGAAAATAACCTTAGTTAAGAAACCAGAAGACAATTTAAAAATTTACTAAAGTTTTCTTTAAAAATGTTTTTTTAAATAATTTTTTTTACATTTTTTTTGTTTCTAATGAAATCATAAAAATTTAATTTTTTATTGTATATAACTAACTTATGAGTATGATAAATATGTCATCTTGTAGTTCAAACTTTTTACAAGAAGTTAATGATAGTAATTTTATATTTTTATATTTTGATCATTTATTGTTTTTGTCGCTTAAGTAGTTCATTTTTTAAACATTTTTAAACATTAACAAAAAACTTATAAAAAATTAATAATTTTGTTTTTACATATTTTATTAAATTGGAGAACAAAATGATTAATTAGGGAACAAAATGATGAGATAGGAAACAAAATGATTAAATTTAAATATTAGTAAATTATGGGGAACAAAATGATGGAATTTTTTTTGTGTGTATTAAACAGAGCGACAATGACTATAGGATTTATAATTATTAGAATTATTCTTTAGTGATTATTTGAAATTCTCCAGATATAGAAGGTTAATATGCTGGACCCACAGTATATCAAGGGTATTCTTTATTAGGAATATTAGACTTACTACAACAATTTTCTAGGTTTTAATACTACTCCTAGTACCTCTCTCCATCAGTACATTTTCACAACTAACTTATTATTCTCTTTTGCTGTTAATGTCTATTTCCTATCTCCTCCTAAATTTTAAATTTGGGTTCTTCATAATGCCTATTTTCAGGCTGGCATTACACCTCCCTTCCCCTTTTATCTTCATCGGAGTCCTCTTCGTGATCCTTCATTTATTATTTTTCCTCATCCTCAATGATTCTAATATCAATTACTTTGTTCTTCCTTAATAATTTTTATATACCTGTTAAATTTTTATAAGTTTGTAGGTATGACGTCATCACTTTAAATCATATGTTTTTATTTATTGGTGGATTTTTCGTTTATCTTTACTTGTTACTGTTTGATAGTCTCTTTGGACTGTTTTCACGTGTTTTGTTTTTTTCTTTCTTACTTAAAGGGGTTTTTGACTTTTCTATATCTTTTTCTCAACAACTTTACATTACTTCTTTACAATACATAGATCTCTTTCTTCTTATTGTCCAATAACTTTTTATCCACCTATATCACACTTTTCCATTTCGGGTAGTATAAAAGGATAGGTTTTTTTTTAAAAGTTTACCATTATCTATTTTGATAATAAAAATTATTTTGTTAATCCAATTTATTTTCTAAATTTATTACAAGTTTATTCAATGACATCTATTGAGATTTTGATTTCTACTATTCTCATCAACTGGATAATTACGTAACTATACAAATTTCTGAAAAATGGAAAGATTCTTAAGCATATCTTGTATTGCTAAGCCTGGAACTATGGATCCTGCCAATTCCTGTTCTAGAAGCTGTTATGCTCCTAAAGCAGTATGGATCAATTTCATTGATTATTTCATACTCTATTGTTTGTTAATCATTACTGGTATTCTTTTCACAATTTTAAAAGTTTACTTATCATAATATGTTTCAAGAAGGTCCGGACAACTTGTTACATCAATTCCAATTGACAATATTCGTTTCTTAGAAGAAGGATTTGTTAATAGAAATTAAAATTGTTATTATTCTATTTTAATTATTTTAATATTTTTTTTATTATTATTTTTCTATCATATATTTTTTTTTAAATATTAAAAAAAACATATTTCCAATTATTTTCTTTGTAAATTAATTTAACACTTTAGTATAAAAAGATATTTTGTATTTGTTAGTATTGTTTTTATTTTATCCTAATTGAAAAAGTATAATTGTTGGATTGGTATAGAATGTATTGGATAAAATAAAAAAATATATATATCTAGAAAAAAACAATTTATATCTTGTTAATACTATATTTATTAAAAATAGAAAAAACGTCGTTTTTGTAGGTATGTTAAATATTATTATTATTATTTTTTTATTTTTTTAGATGTTTTTATTTATACTTTTTTTTAAGAACAAAATGTTTGTAACTAGAAATAAATTACAAAATGTGGGTTAAGAAAGATGGAAGTTTGTAATATATTTATTTAAAAATATATTTTATTTTTTTTTTGGATAGAAAATTATAATATAATAATATTAAATCTATTTTTATGAAATTTTTCTTGAGAAAGTAATATTTTAAGATACTTTTATTTTTGAATAAACATTATCCCAAAATCGTGTTAAGATTATTATTATTTCAAGTTCGAAGTTTAATCTATATATGGTATTTAAAACATTTTGAAATTGTTTTTCTAATATATCAAATCATTTGTAAATATTAATTAAAACTTTTTATAATTTATTTGAGGAAAAGAAAAAAATAATGGATATATTTTTTAAGAATAAAATATATGTTTATGTGAGAAATGTTATTTTAATATTACGGGGGAAATCACACTAGCCTCATTAATTTTTTGATGAGGCTAGTGTATACTATATAGATATACACTAGCCTCATCAAAAAATAGGCTAGTGTATATAAATATATACACTAGCCCTATTTCAAAAAAAAAAAAGAAAACTTAAGCAAAAAAAAGTTTAAGCAAAAAAAAATAAAAATAAATGGTATCTATGACTAGCAAAATAAGCATAAATAAAAGCTAACAAAAAAAAACAATCAAATTTCCTTAAGCTACTTTATTATCCAAAAACTTCTAAACGCATAAATATACTTCAAATTATTTCTTAAAATTATTCATTTTACTCCTTAAATTGTTCATAAAACTCTTCAGCATACTCATTCTCTGTTGAGGGATTTATTTCTGAACTTTTGCGCATTTTCATAAGAAGTCCTCGAGCTTCAATAAACATAGGCAAGCTAACTTTAATATACTCCTTAAGCTTATCTAATCTTCTACCTGTTATTCCATTCTTAAGATCCATCTTACTTATTTCAATTTTTCTTTCTTTAATCCCACCTTTTCTAAAGCTCTTATTCATTGATGTCCCCAAAGAGATTTCCTCATCATTTTTTATTATTTCCTCAATCAATTTTCGTCGTTCCTCAATCTCCTTCAACGTATCCACTAAATCACTTTTAAGAAACTGAACACGTTCCTTAAATGAATCCATTCTGGAGATGGCTTCATCCAAATATTTACAAAACTAAAAATAAAAAAAATAAATAAATAAATATATACATCTAAAGCATACCTGAGAGTGATCCATACTAAACTTCAAAATCTTAATAATATAACAGCAGAAATAAATTTATAATGTAACAGCCAAATTAAATTTATAATGTAACAGCAAAAATGAATTCTTTTTATATAATTATAATGTTTTATAATGATAAAAGTGCATTGTCCCTTAAGGAAAACTATTAAATTTTGTTATAACATGTTCTTTTTTTAATACCTACCTGTGTAAGATAACGTCTTCTTTTGGTTTTTTTTTGTTTCTTTTTTTCTAGAAATTTCTAAACACTTTAATTTCTTGATATAAATATATCAAGTTTTTCTGAAACATTTTAATCTCTTAGTACAAATTTACTATTATTGTAACTAAATTATTTTGCTACAAAATGTCCAACTTTGAGGAGCTCAAAACATTGATTGATAATATCTTGAATGAAATCGGAGAAGAAATTAGTAAAGTAGAAGGAATATTTAATGATATAAAAATGCTTAAGGACCAATTAATGGATAAAATAGAGTTGTGCCAAGATTTTGACGTATCTGCTGACTTTGATGATTTGCTTAGACAATGCTTTAGTCTTGAAAGAACAATGATGGTTATTGATTCCAACGAACATTTAATTTTTCAAGCGGAGGAAATCAATGAATTTTTTACTGGATTAAGCATTGATTTGAGCTTAGGAAAAAAAAAAAAGTTATTAAGGAAAAGAAAGACGAGGACGAAATTATTTTTGATGCTACTCAATAAACAACGTAATATATTTAGAAAAAAGTTCTATAGTTGTGTAAAGTTAAATATTATACTTTTTTTTTATTATAACTTTTTAACACAATAAAAGCTTTAGAAAATAATTTAAAGTATTTTTATTTATTTATTAATTAAAATAAAAAAAAATAAATTACTAAAACAGTTTATTTTCCTTAACAAATTTAAAATAATATTACAACAAAATTTTGGGGGGAAATAACACTAGCCTTATTTTAAAAAAAAACATTAAATCAAAAAAAAAATAATAAAACAAACAATATTAAATTTTTCTAAAGCAATTTTATTCTAATATTACAAAATTAAAAAATTACCAAATAATAAAATATAAAAGTTATTCCTTAAACTGGTTATAGAATTCGTCAGTAAATTCATTTTCTGATTGGGGAGCTATTCTTAAACTATCATGTATTTCCATAATCAAACCTCGAGATTCAATAAACAAAGGCAATGAAATATTAATATATTCCCTAAGTTTATCCAATCTATTTCCTGTAATTCCATTTTTAAGGTCCATTTTACTAACTTCTATTTTTCTTTCCTTAATCCCACCTTTTCTGAAACTTTTACTTGTTGATGTTCCCAAGCAAACCTCCTCATCTTTCTTTATTCTTTCCTCAATAAGTCTTTGTTTTTCCTCAATCTCTTTTAATGTATCCAACAAGCCATTTTTAAGGAACTGAATACGCTCTGTAATTGCCTCCATCCTTGATATTACCACATTCATATACTGGCAAAACTAAAAAATTAAAAAATACATAAATACAAAAACATACCTCAAAATGATCCATTTTAATAATTAGTGGATTTATATTTTATTTAAAAAGTAGAATAAATCTTAACGACTAGTAAATTTATTTTATTTAAAAACAGAATAGATTTTTTTTTATATATATAACAAAAGTAAATTATTGCTTTAGGAAAACAGTTTTTTTATTCTAGAATTTTCTAATTGTATTTTACCAATGTTTGTGACTAAATGTTTTATGTTAACTCTGAAATTATTAGGTCTTTACATATGAAATGGGTTTATATTGATGCGCAAAGTTTGACTCGTTGTATTTAAAATATGTAGCTATGTTTTTACATAGAAAAACATACTGTTAGATTCTACAGAATCTTTGCTACAATTTGGCATATAAATCATGGCATTTGATTCTAATTATCATTATTTTATTTTAAAAATAAACTATGCTATCAAAACGCGACATTCGTATTATTATGCTTTATGAGTTCAAACGTGGCACTAATGCCACAAAAACAACTCAAAATATTAATGAAGCTTTTGGGGAGGATGTTGTTAGTACTTCCACCGTACAAAGATGGTTCAAAAAATTCAACGAGGGAAACGAGAACCTTGAGAATGAAGACCGTGGTAGGCCTTGCTCGACCGTGGATAATGATGAATTACGAGCAGTTGTAGAAGCCGATCCACGCCAAACTCTAGGACAACTTGCAGAAGCTTTGAATGTATCCACGGCAACAGTCTCCCGCCACTTAAAAGAAATAGGAAAGACAAAAAAGCTTGACAAATGGATACCACATGAATTAAACGACTATCAAAAAAATCGTCGTTTTGAAATTTGCTCTTCGCTCATTTTAAGAAACAAAAATGATCCTTTTTTGGATCGAATTGTTACATGTGATGAAAAATGGATCCTGTACGATAACCGCAAGCGAAGTGAACAATGGTTGGATATCAATGAAGCACCAAAATCTTTTCCAAAACCTCAACTTAACCAAAAGAAGGTAATGGTAACTGTTTGGTGGTCTGCTGAAGGAATCATTCATTATGAATTCTTGAAACCTGGTGAAACTATTACTGCGGAGTCGTATTGTCAACAAATTGAAGAAATGCATAAAAAATTGTGCCAAAAACGACCCGCATTGGTCAATAGAAAGGGGCCTATCTTGCTTCATGACAATGCAAGACCACATGTTTCAAAAAAGACCCTCCAAAAACTGGGTGAATTGGGGTATGAAACTCTACCTCATCCTGCATATTCACCAGATCTTGCTCCAACGGATTTTCATTTTTTCAAACATTTGGACCACTTCTTGAATGAGAAAATCTTCAACAACGAGGAGGATATAAAAACTGCCTTTGAAGATTTCATCGCTTCCAGAAGCCAGGATTTTTATCAAAATGATATAAATAAAATGGTATCCCGTTGGCAACAATGTATAGATTCTACTGGTTCTTATTTTTAATAAAAATATTTATTTTCGACCGAGTTATGCGCATTTAAAATTTAGAGTAGAAAAAACCCATTTCATATGTAAAGACCTAATATTTAATCTGTAATTGTAATTAAGTACTTTATATTTTACAATAACGTTTATTTTTTTATCTTTTTATTTTCTTTTTAATTCTAGACTTTTCTAAAGCTAATTTATTACTAATTGTAATCAAATATTTTATTTCAAAATGTCTAATTTTAATGAGTTGAAAGCTATGGTTGATAAGACTTTAGATGAAATTGAGCAAGAAGTTAGTAAAGCAGATAATATATTTAAGGAAATAAGAATGCTCAAAATCAAATTAATTAATAAAATGGAGTTGTGCCAAGATTTCGATGTATCTGCTGACTTTGATGATTTGCTTAGAAAATGCTTTAGTCTTGAAAGAACAATGATGTCTATTGAGGACAATAGTAATTTAATCACCGAAGCGGAAGAAATCAACAAATTTATTACTGGCTTAAGCAAAAGTTTGGATTTAAGAAAAGATAAAATTACTAATGAAAAAAAAGATGATGAAGAAGTTATTTTTGATGTTACTCGTTAAGAAAGATAATATATCCAGAAAAAAATTTTTAATAAAATAAAGATAATTACTATGTTTATTATATTATAAATTTTAGAAAAAAATAAAGCTTTAGTAAATATTTTAAATTAATTTTTTTATTAAAAGAAAAAATTCTTAATCAGATATTACAATAATCTTAAACAGGTATTACAATAAAACAAAAATTTATTTTTTATTTTCCTTAATCAGCATCAAAATCTTGACTAATTCTTCAGTGGTTATTGAATTTATTGTATCATTCATTATGCTTATGTAAAACTTCAATCTCCAAAGTGGGCTCTCAATCTCATCAAAGTTTTTTGCTAAAGTATCTGCATAAGTTCGAGTAGACGAAAAACGCTCCTTAAGCACATTAGTTTCATAAGCCCTATTCCTAAGCAATTCTTGAAACGAACCCAAAGCTAAATCAGTAGTAACCCCGTTTATCTCCTCACACATAAGCAAAGTCTTATTAAAAATGTTTTGAAACTCTTTAATATAATTAGAATAGTCAACCATTTTAGCAATAATGTCTAAAAAAAATTAATTAAAAAAGTATAAACACATTAAGCTGTAGTGATATTTGAAAAAAAAATTAGCAATATTCCAAAACAATGAAAAAATGATTTAATAATTATCTAAAGAAATAAAAAAAATTTAATAATACCCGAAAGCAAAAAAAATGATGAAATAACTATCAAAAGCAAAAAAAGAAATTTAGTAATATTCTAAACAAGAAAAAAACCAATGAATTAAAAAGAGTTTTCTAGAATGTTATAGAATTCCAATTTTCTAAAAAGTATATATAAGCGCAGATGTGTAAAAAGTAACATATAGTAAAAAAAAATTTTCTTAAACTAGTGTTTTGTCTATAAAGTTAGATTTCTACTATGGCTTCAAAAACTGGCAAAAATGTTCCTGTAAGTTATAATTTTTGTTTTTATTTTTTCTAAAGTTTTAGATCGAACTTCAATGTAAGGTACTTTCTTATATTGCTGAAAAGCTTAAGCAACAGAAGTTCTCTACAATATTAATACAAAAAAAATTTCAAAATATTTGTAGATACATGGAAGAAGCTTTAGATTACGATGATTACGAGAACGTAACATCTGAATTTAAGAAAGATATTATGGACATGAAAACTGCACAACAACTATCATGTAATATTGGATTTTATGGATCGAAAGTTTTAGATGATGCTCAGAAATGCTATTCAAAAGTAAAACAGCTTGAGGAAGATTTAAATGATCTAAGGAAAGGTTATTAGTTTTTTTTTTAAATTTGCTTTTGTATAGTTTAATAATTTTTAATAAATTGTTTTGGGAAATTATTTTTTTGTTTTAAATGTAATCAAAATCTATAGAACAAAAACATTTTTACTTTGATATGTTAGTTATGTTTTTTGTTTGATGTGAGAAAGTATATTAAAGATAAAAAAAAAAAAACTGTTTTAGTTGTCGTTTTAGTTGTCGTTTTAGTTATTGGAAAAAAACCGATAAAATTGTTTTTTGAAATTATTTTTTTCTTCTTCAGATATTATTTTTGCTTTAGAACAATGTTTATGTTTTTAATTCAGTATATATATATATATATATCTATCTCTCCAACATTTTTCATTTATTTCAAAATCATTCGTTTATACTGGTTACCTAGTTATCCTAAAGTTTTTAATATATATCTTATGTGATATTTTATATATTTTGATTTAGTTTAAAATTTTTTTTGTTTTAGTAATTGCTTTATTTTTTTCTAAAATTAATTATTCTTTTTTTTCAGATACGTATTTTAATACTCATTATTCGTTCTATTTTTATTACATTTGTCTTTACTACTATACTTGGTTTTGCTGCACTACTATCATTGTTTTGGCTAATATGGATCATTCAACTAAAAAAAAGATTGAGAATATTAGTTTTGACCTATATTCCTTGTTTGGGCTACCAAGGAATTGTACTATTCCGGAGATTAGGAAAAAGTTCTATGAAGAATCACGTAAACACCACCCCGACGTTAATACTACGCTTGGGAAATCGAATCAGGAATACTATAAAAAATTAACGTTTGCGTATAGTATTTTATCATCAGAAATACAAAGGAATTATTATAACTCACTGTTTAAGCAACATGGTACAGGTTCAGAGTTTGAGAAAAATGGTACAAATTCAGAGTTTAAGAAGAATGATACAGGTTCAAAGTTTGAGGAAAGGGCTTCTTTGTTTGAGAAAAAGTCCATGGATCTTCATGTTAGTTTAGGTTTGGCTTTTACTGGAGGTCACAAAATAGTAGAAATTCACGGGATTTTTAAGGACAACAACGGCTGGTTAAGATTTGAAAAGAGGAAGGCACAAATTACTGTATCAAAAGGAACTAGGCACGGAGATATGCTTTACTTTGAAGGCATGGGTGGTTTTTCTCCTGACGGTAGAACCTCAATTGATTTGGAAATAACTATTCATATTAAAGAAGAACCTGGATTTGTGCTTAAGAATGATGTACTATATATAGAAAAAACATTTCAGCTTAGGTTTGCTTTAGTAGGTGGTATGGCTTTTGTTACAATGCCTGACGACACACTTGAGAGCATATGTGTCAGTGAAGTAATAACCCCTGGCATGGAATTAAGGTAAATATAAAATTTATTAATTTTATAATATTTGTTTTAGAATACCGTTTAAAGGAATGCCAGTAAGGAGATTTAACGAAACAGTGCGTGGAGATTTGGTAATAAAATGTAATGTGGAATTCCCTAAAAAACTCACGTTTACGGATTTAGTACTGCTTAACCAATTAAGTTTTTGAAAAATCAGCTGCTTAAGAAAAAAAAAAAGTAAAAATAAAAAAGCAGTTTATGAAATTATTTTAAATTTATTATTATTATTTGGTTTAAGACTTTTTTTTATCATAATAAATATATTTCAAATTAATTTTATTTTTCTTTCTTTAATTTCAAGGTTTTTCAATTTTTTATTTAATATTTATTTTAGTTGTTTGACATTAATTTGTACCTTAGTGAGTAATTATAAATAGGGTTTAAATTCATTTAATTAAGCAAACTCTCATATTGTAATTAATCAGTAATTTTATTTGTTTGAAATCGTTTTAGTAACAATTTTTTTATTTAGTTTCTCATAAAAAAAAATTATTTAAGTGTAAAAAATATTTTTAATGTTTTTTATAATACTTTATTGCGTGTTTTAAAAAAATTTGTTTGAGATTATTTAATTCTATTTTTGTTTCAGATAAAAATATGAATAATAAATTAAACGAATTTTTGGAATCCTTATCAGAAAGTCAAAAAGAAAAATTTTTCGAAGCTTTTAAAAATGAGAATATTTTACAAAGTATAGAAAATATAAAAAGAAAAAAATATAATGATGGTTCAGCGTCAGAAAATACAATTAATGTTTTGGATAAAAGTAGGCTTCAAGAAACAAATAATAATTCTACGTCAGTAATACCGGAAACAATATTTAGTGAGAATACACAAAGTAGTTTAGAAAGCTCAACTTTAGGATTAGTTCATGAAATTCAGGAAACCCAGAAATTAAATGTTTCAAAATCAAAAAAAGATCATAGAAGAATAAGCAAAAGTACTTCAAATTTTATTGCTTTCGAAAGTCAATGTGATGATGATGAATATGTAGACGATATTGTTGAACCATATATTAGTAGGCTTGAGAGATCATTTGAGAATACAATTAATAGAGTTAGTACAATACATGATGTAAGCAATGTTACAAAAGATTTGTTTTTGGATAACTTAAAGAAATTTTTCGACGCTTATGAACCATCAATTATTGTTAGAAATGATATTGTTTTTGGACTGCTTACGGAACGTTCCAAGAATGGAATATGGATTATGAATGATAATCAAGTAAATTATTTCAATCCTTTAGGTAGATTTTTTACTAAAAAGTAAGTTTAATATGCTTAAGTATATATTCTATTGTAATTTTAGAAGAGGGGAAGGATTTGAAGTTAGGAACAGAATAACAACATACTGGTGTAAAAATTGTAGGAAATCTACAAATCCTACATGGCCATATGGAAATGCTCTAGTAGAAGTTAAGATTAAGAACCTTAGTATTATATCAGCTTTAGGAACACATCATGAAAATTGTAAAGAAATTAGCTTTAAACATATGATTGCGAATGAAGTTTTTAAAAAATCAACGCTTCTGGTTAAAAACCCAGTAATGGCTTCGTCTACTTCATTTTCAATGGGCGAAACATACTTAAGAGCTATTGGAAAAATTTTTAATTATGGGCTTGGGGAATTAAAGTCTTTTTTTGGAGAGTATGAAAAAAGAGGTCACACTTTAAGAATGGCTTCTTACAGAAGTGCACCAAAGCTTGAGGAAGGAAAATTTCCTAGTGTTTGCAAATCAGTAGCCTCAATGGAAGATAACAAAGGAAATTTAAAGTTTCATATTTTAGGAGAACCAGGAGATGAATTAATAGTTTTAGGAACAAAAATAGGCTTAGAAATATATAATAAAGCATTGATAAGAATGGCAGATGGAACATTTTTTGTATCACCTACAGGATATGGCCAACTTTATGTAGTTTTAGCAGTTTTAGAAGAGTTAAAAAACAATGAAAAAAGGATTGAGTATTTACCAGTGGCTTTTGGAATTATGAAAAATAGAACAGAAAAATTATACAAACAGTTTTGGGATACACTTATTAAAGAAATGGAAGCTTTAGGTATTGAGCATAAAGAACCACAGTATTTTATAACAGATAAGGAAAAGGCAATGATAAATGTTATTGACAAAATTTATCCAGGAAAGCATGTTCATTGTTATTTTCATCAGTGTCAGAATATTGTAAGGAATCTTCAGAAAATAGGACTTATTAAGTATTTAATTAGATTAAGAACAGGAAGGGATAATTTAGAAAATTTAAGAAAATTTTACTCATTGTTTAGGAAAATAGTCTCTCTTCCAATGCTTCCGAACCATCTTATAAAAGATCAATTTTATAGACTTCAGGAACAGCTCCATTTTGATTGTAGACAATGGATGACAACAATAGAATTTGCATGTTTAAGAAAATGGACTCATTACTTAAAGGAAGAGTGGTTTGATGTTTCAGAAAATGAATTAAAAAAAATTTCAAAGTTTGAGAAAAGTATTAGGAATACCAATGGTTCAGAAGCAGCAAATAAGAAAATAAATAATCATCCATATGCTAAGAAACATGGAACATGCATTAACACTTTAGTACTTTGTCAAATGATTGAGGAGGATGTTAGATTAAAGTATTTCAATTTGCAAAGATTTAGGAATTCAGAAACATTTGCTTTTAGAAAAAGAAACCCTAAAACAGTTGAAAGGGAGCAAAAAATTTTAGAATTACAAGAAAGTTTTAGAAACTCAGGCTTCAGTAATGTAAATACATATCTTGAGGAAATTTCGAATGTTTTGATGCCGCTTAAGTTTAAGGAAACGTTTGAGGAAATAACAACGATTATGGAAATACCTAGAGAGCTTGTTTCAGGAAACGATGAAGATTTAGAAGAAGGAACAAGAAGCTTGATTGAGGAAGCGTTTAGTATTTCGACAGAAGTTTTACTAAACGATATTGGACGAGGAAGAGACTTAAGGATTTCAACATATTCAGGAAGAAATATAAGACTAAATAGAAGATATTACAATTCAGATTTTGTAAACCAGTAGCTTAAGTATTTTTTTTATTAATTGTTTTTGTACTTGTTTTTGTGTAATTGTATATTTTTTTTTTTTTAATTTGCTTTTGGATCTTTTTGTTTATATATAATTGTAAAAATTAATAATTTTTTTTTAAATTATTGTTAAAAAATTGGTTATTTTAATTTATTATATTTTGCTAAAAATTAACTATTTTTTGATTTTGTATTATTTTTTTTTTTTTAAATTGTTTGTTTTAGTAATTTATATAAATATTTTTTGTTAAAAAGTTTTTTTTTTTTTTTAAATATATTATTTTTTTGTTTGAAAAATTTTTTTTTTTATTGAGGCTAGTGTATATTATATAGGTATACACTAGCCTTGTCACACTAGCCTTAAAAAAATTTTTATATATACACTGGCCTAGTAGGCTAGTGTATACTATATAGGTATACACTGGCCTTATTGAGGCTAGTGTATATTATATAAGTATACACTGGCCTAGTGGGCTAGTGTATATTACATAGGTATACACTAGCCTAGTGGGCTAGTGTATATAATCCCAATATTACAGGTATTTTTAAAGTTTATATTTAATGAAATATTAAATATTTTTAGATTTATGATAAATATTTTAATTCTTATTTATTTGTTATTGGTCTTTTCTTTTTTTTTTCTTTATTATTTTATTTTAAAGTATAATTTTAATCATAAATAAATTTCATTTTCTTATTATATTTTCCTTGTTTCCTTTGATTATTGTTTTATAAATAATTCTTCTCTTTTTCATTATTTAGTATAGTTCTGACATGAAATTATTGAAGTTTATAATTTATTTTAATTTGTATTATTATTAATTAGATTGTTTCCTTGATTATTGTTTTATAAATAATTCTTCTTCTCTTGTTATTTTGTTTCTCCTAAATTTATCTCGGTTTTGTTTTATAAAGAATTCTCCTTTTCTTCATTATGGGGTGTTACTCTGTTAAATGTATAGGCATTCTTCACGGATTCATCAAAAATAGACAAGTTTCTGGATATCTTTTGTATACCAAATCCAGAAGTTCCTAAAAACTCCTAAAAGCTCTCGTTTCCTTGTCTTTTAGAAAGCCTCGAGGTACTGTCCTGGTAGCAGAAAAGGACCCTGCTACTAACATCCCGAAGAACATTAGCTAGCTGATTCCATACCTCGTAATTAACTACCGAGAAATAACAAATTATAACCAAAATAATACACGAATTATTATTTAATTTATTTTATTAAAATCAAACAGATAAACAATAAACATAAATCAAAAATATAATTATTAAATAATATCATTCTTTATCTTGATCCATGATTCATATATTTATTGAAAGGTACATTCTGCTTCATATTCGTATCTAACGTTATATCTTTATATATCATATCATTATTATCATACCTTCAAGAGGCATGCTCGGATTAGAATTAATCCGGTAATTATGAACATTTTATATCATACTAATAAATAGTATGCTCGGATTAAGGATTTAATCCGGTATTTATATATTTTATTAATCATACTAATGAATAGTATGCTCGGACTATGTCCGGTGGTCAGTATCTAAGAAATACTGCCGGGATGAATTCCGAATATTTTGGATTTTCACTTTCTTTATATAGTAGGAAACTCCTCCTATTATTATAATTTTGAACGTCTGTTATTAAACTTTATTACACTTTCTTAACAAGACTTTAAATTATTTTAACAGACTTTATTATTTATAACAGAAATTTAAATTATTCATAACAGAATTTACAATGATGCTTATTTGTAATATTACGGCATCATTACGAGTTGTTGATTCCAGTGACCAATGCTCTAGAAGTCATTGTGCTCTTATGGCTGTCTGGGTTAACTTTACTGATTATGTTATTCTCTATTTTCTTTTTGTTGTCGCTATTATTTTTTTATGATTGTTCTTAAGTCTATTTATCCCGTTATTTGTTCAGAAAATTTGTTAGTTCCATTGCTTTGATTTTTAATGGTACTAATGCTCACTTTCTGGAAAATGGCTTCTCTTTTCTAATTTCTTTTTACTTGTTATCCTCTTTCTTCATAATAATTTCCAATGTATTACGAATGACTCGTCTTTTCTTCGTTAAATTTCGATATTTTCCATTGTTTTGGTTTTAGATTTCTTCCTTATTCATTATTAATTTGTTATTTTTATATTTTTTTATTCATATTATTTTCTTATTAATTTTTCTTCATTTTCTTGTTTTCTTAACTTAATTTAAGTTGTCTGATGTGAGCCCTTATTCCTTTATTGTTGCTTTGCTCGATTTCTCTTCCAGCCTTAGTTACATAGTTTAATTCACAGTTTCCCGTAATGGCATTTATACTTTTTATTACATAAGAGCCTTTATATCTTTCCTCTAATTTTCTTCTATTACCTATGACTTCTGTTATTTTCTTATATACCTTTATTCCCACTCTGAAAGGATGTTCTTTTTCTTCTTTCCTAGTTTTTTTCATTAATATGTTCCTTGTCTGGGCTACTAAATTGTCAAATTCTTCTTGAAATTCATCGTCATCTAAGTAGTACGGGTAATGTAATTGAGTTCTTTGTCTTCTATATGGTCTGAATATTAAGTCATTTGATGCAGTTCCTGTAACTGTGTGTTTTTGGCTGTTATAGGCTTCTACTACCATAGGAATGAATATGTCCCAACTTTGTCCAGCTTGATAGCAGCCTATGGTTTCGTTTATTACTCTATTGAATCTCTCTACTTCTCCATTTGAGTTATGATTATATCCTGTAGAGAATTTAATTTTGGTGCCCCATTCATTTAAGGCTTTTAACATTGTTTCTGATTGAAAATAGCAAGCGTTGTCGCTTCTCATTGTTAGTGGTATCCCGAAAATAGGGAATACTTTTGTTACTAGTACTTCTGTTATCTTTTCACTAGAAGACTTTTCAATTGGTATCGCTATTGCGTATTTACTTAGATCGTCTATTATTACTAATAAATGCATATTTTCTCTTGGTGTTTCTAGAAGTAATCCGCGAACATCTACTTTTATTCTGGGAAATGGAATCTCCGGTATATCTCACTTTCCTTTCCATTGTTGGTATGTCAGGCCCGGATAGAATTTAATCCTCTGACACATTTTACAATGTAGTTTTATTTCCATGTTTTCCCACCAGAAAAATTCTTTAATGTTTTTTATCAATCTTTTAATTCCAAAATGTCTCCCTATCAATGGATGATCATGCCATTGTCTTATTAATGTTTCTCTATTGTTACTTGGGACGAATATTCTTGATTTGTTGTTGATCGTTACTACTGCGATGTTTTGTATTATTTGAACTTGATCTCCTAGCTGTTTGATTAATTCTTCTTCCTTTTCCAATTTTCAGTCCTTTGTATTAAATGGATTTTTGTATTTTTCAGCAAGGATAACAAGCTGTTAATTGGTTTTATTTCTTTTATTGCTAGTGCAGCATTTCTTGACATTAAGTCTGCCAATACGTTGCTCTTTCCTTCCTTATAATATATGTTAAGGTTGTACGCCATTAACCCATTTTTGCCCAAACGCGATCGGAAATAAAAAATAGTGATTTTAGTGTAAAAAAATATTTATTTACTTTCAATTATTAATTAACAATCTTCAAAACATAAAAAAAATAATTTTGGTTCATGGCGTGTGGTATAATTCAAAACAATTTTTTTCTACGCACAATGTATGTTTGCATTTTTTACAAATCCACCTGATTCTAGAATGACATACGCGACAACGTAAAGGATTATCAATTCTTTGTGGAAAATGTCCTAAATTATCAAATTGTACACCCAAAGGAAGTGAAGATTGTCTGCGCTGTGTCTTATTAGCTCTAAATAAATAATGCCGTACAATGTATCTTGTAAACTCCAGTTGAGTTATTTTTTTGCCAGACGATAACTGGTACAGTTTCCATGCGTTGGTCAAGCTTAGATCTAGCATGTAAGTAAAAAGTACCCACCACCATTTTTTTCCACGAATAGAAATACGATAAGTGTTTACAGATAGATCACTTAGATCAACTCCTCCCATCCTCTTGTTATAAGTGTTGAAAAGTTGTGGTTGAGAAACCTCAGTAACTTTTTTATCTTTTCTTGACCACCTTTTTACTTTATGTAAAGGTTGGATTGTATCATAATTTGTGATCATGTTGACTACATTATTGTCAACCCAACGCACAACAAGTAAATCATGACTTGTATCAAATTGAAAATCAAAATTACCTCTCGGTTGTTTTGATAATATCTTTGAAGATTTTAACGGACACTTTGATATTCGATTTTTTCTAATAGTTGCTGTTGCCCTAAAGCCCCTATTGGTCAGAGTTGACATCAAATGTAGAGTAGAAAAGTAGTTGTCAAAGAAAACAGCATGATTTGAAGGATTTTCTATATTTTCTAAGAGATTCAAGACTACATTGCTTCCCAATGAAACCGAGACATTTTCCATTTTGTTTTTTCCACAGTATGTGTCAAAGTGATAGCAGTATCCATCGAAACTGGCTAACACCCAATTTTTATAACCAAATCTTGTTGGTTTTCCCCTAATGAATTGTTTTGCTGAATGGCGGCCAAAATAACGTACCATGGCCTCGTCAATTGATAAGTAGGTATGGAAAATGCCCCACTGTTTGAATTTTTCATTTAGAATATTCATTAGCGGACGAAGTTTGAACATCTTGTCGGTAGTATCAATCTTTGAATTATCCACAAAATGAATATTTTGCTTTATTTGATCATACTTGTTTCTAGGCATAGCCTTGGACACAATCTCTAAACCAAGGTCCTCTTCATTGCACCAATACATTCTTTCTTGCGGAAGTTGGTGGTAACCCGACAGAAAAAGAATGGCAATAAAAGTTCTTATTTCCTCTTCGTTAACGGTGAAATCATGTCGATTGTTTTGAACTGCATATAGAAGCGTTTGTTCAACAATATATTTTATAGTTGAATCGTCTAAAAATTTTTCGTAAATTTCTACTGGATTCAAATCTTTGAAAGCTTCAATATTTATTTTATCTTTAGTAAATTCTTCCAAATTACAACCAACATTCCATTTTCGAAAAACTGGATCTACTTTAGACCATTTGCAGTCATTAGTTTTCTTTTCTTTTTTCATGCGTTTTTTGATGCTAGAAAGTACTTCGTCGTCGCTGGTGTCCCACTTGCTATCTGGCTGAGTATTTTTCATTATTTTTATTTCCCCAGCAACATCGTATGGGATATTTACAGACAGAATTTCATTTTCATTCGTTCCTCTATATCGGTAAGACTATCAACTTTTGGCGGTATAATACCCAAGTCATCATTGTCTTCCAGTTCAGCTAGAGCTCCAGGAAGGAAGTTGTGGAAGCCATAAGTTGAAACCGATCTGCTCAAACATAACCTATTGACAGATATTTTACGTTTATGATGATATTATAGAATTCTACACTTTAAGAAATCATAATAGAACAACAAGTTTTAACTACTTCTTATTACTAGATGGCAGAAAAGTTAATAAATACTGGCGTACCTGCTTGTGTACAGATGTCAAAAATGGGTTAATGCTAGTTGGTATCTTTTTAATTTTGTTTGGTTTTCCTTGGCGTTTTTAATAGCTATTACTGTTCTCTGTTTAGTATAGATATCAATTGTTTTTCCCCATATATAATGGTGGAACTTTCGCACTGCAAAAACTACTGCTAGTGCTTCTTTTTCAATAATCTGCCACTTTCTTTCTACGTCTCTCAATATCCGTGAGATATGTGCGATTACTCTTAATACGTTTTCTTCATCTTCCTGGAGAAGGACCGCACTGATCACATCTTGCGAGGCATCGGTGTGTATGATGAAGTTACGTTCTAAATTTGGCTTTCCAAAAATAGGTGCTTCTATTAACCTGTCTTTCAATCTCCTATATGTTATTTCTTGTTTTTGATCCTATGTAAACACCTCCTTATCACTTAACAACTTTGTTAGCGGTGATGCTGTCTTTGTGTAGTCTTTTATAAATTTTCTAAGGTATCCCGTCACCCCTAGGAAACATCTTAGTTCCTTTTTGGTCTCTGGGCTTTTCATTTTTGCAATTGCTTGTACTTTTTCTTTATCTATCTCTATTCCTTTCTCCCTTATCATAAAGCCTAGGAATTTGACTTTCTGATCCATAAAATTGGATTTCTTTAACTTGGCCTTCAAATTTGCTCCGCGGAGTCTTTTCAATATCTCTCTTAACTTCTCTTTGTGCGCATCTATAGTTTCAGAGAATATTATAATGTCGTCGAAGTAAACTAACACGTTTTCCCTCATGTCTCCAAAGGTTTCTTCCATAACTCTTTGGAACACCCCAGGACTGCTGGATAATCCCATTGGTGCTACTGCATACTCGTACAGTCCTTTTGGTGTGATAAATGCCGTTAAAGCTCTACTGGCTTTATCTAACGGTATTTGAAAGAAGCCCGATGCTAGGTCAATGGTGCTATATATCTTATTTCCAGCCACCTTTTCTAGTACATCGTCTATGAGCGGCTATACGCTCGTTTCCGGCTTCATTAGTTTGTTTAGTCGTCTGTAATCCACGACTTTTCTTAATGTCCCGTCTATCTTGGGTACCATGATAACTGGAAATGCCCAGGCTAATCTACTTTTTTCGATTTGCTTATTTTTATCCAGATCATTTACTATCGTCATCATGGCTTTTTCTTCATCTGGTTTGTATTTCCTCAACCTCGTCCTTATTGGCTTCGCATCTGCCATTAAATTAATTTCATATTTCACTTCCCCTCTATATCTTCCAGGGTCATTTCTATATTCGTAGAATACGTCTTTGTATTCCAGGATCATCGCTTTAATTTCTTCTGGTATGCTTGTTACTTTTAATAATTTCTCATTTTTTAGAGGTTCTTTTCTTTCGATTTCTAGTAGTTCTTCTTCCCAGTTAGCTTCAGAACTAATGTATTCGTCTTGTGCTTCAATGATATTATCTGGTGTTATTTGTGTGGTCACACAAATGGGTATGTTCTTTGGTAATATTATTGCCTTTGACGTTATGTTCATTACTGCAAACGTTGCTTGTCCCTTGTCTAATTCGCTAATTCCCTTCAATCCTATTAACTCTCCCTCGAGTGTTGGGTTTCTTTTTACTTTTATTAATCCATCTGATGTCATTTTAATCTTTCCTTTCACTTTTATACCAATATGTGATAGCAGATATTTTCTTTTTGAATTATGACCTTGATTGTTCTTAGGATTAATAAATCCATCTGTTTTCTGATGACGTCATTTTAATCGGGTTAATCCCATTGTAAATTCTGTTGACCTTGCTGACTTTCTTATACTGAGGTTGCCATATACAATCTTAAATATTAAAAATCTCGGTGGAACCTCCACGTTATGGTGTTCACGAATTTAGTATAGCGGCATTATGGTTTTAATATAAAAGAGATAAATGGCAACAAGATAGATAGCGATGTCAAATAAATGTTTATTAAAGATGATACGTGTATAACAATAAATGATATTAATAATATGTAATCTTTGGGTGTTTTATAGTAGTGTTTAGATTAAGGAAATATTGTGGTTGGGTACAAGATAATTACGTTTGAGGTATGGCATTTAACATGGACAAATGCCTCCTTATCATAGCGACGACGGTAACTCTTTCACGACTTACTCTTAAGTCCAACCTACTAGTATGAAGAATTACTTTCTTATATATGATCAATCTCCTCCTACGTATGTAACTAATGCCGGCGTTCCGCCCGGCATTACAATAGGAAGGATTAAATCCAAACATCATTTAAAAGTAAATGACAATTGGTATAAAATTTTGTTTATTTTTGTAATCATAATTTTAAAAAAATAACAACAATCCAACAGCTTTTTTTTGTTAATAAATAAAACATTTATTGATAGCTTGTTAATATTATTAAAAGCATATGCATAGTTAATAAACTTGTCATACTACAAAAATGCAAATGGCATTTTATTTCACATTTAATTTTAAAAAACTTCATTTTTTATTGTTTTTCATAAATTGTAACGATAGTATTTTTAAACAAAGTTATATCTAATTAAATTTTTTTTAAAATGACAAAATTTAAAATTATAAGAATTGTTTTTATTTAAATGATCATATATAAATTAAAATTTATTCTTTTAAAAATTTTTACTATTTTTCTACTAAAAAATAAATTTAACATTTATTTTCTATTTTTTTATTAAAAATATATTTTAATTTTTGAATATAGCTTAAAAATAGAAGGTAGTTTAAATTTATTTACACCTTAAAATGTAAAACTAATTTATGTCAAAAAACCATTTTTTAAAATTTCAAAAAGTTATGCTTTGCTAAACATTTTTTTCAAAATTTTATTATCAAAAATGTTTTTATTTTAATGACCATATCTTGGTTAAAAGTTAATTTTTTTTTTCTATTTTTTGTTAAAGTTTAAATTTTATTAAAAAATTAAATTGGAGTATGTGCTCTAAAAATAAAAAATATGATTAACAAAGAAAAAATTGATATGATGAAATGAGATACAATAAAATAAAAAAGTAACATAAAATAAGATAAAGTTTATTTAAATAGAGCAAAATAGAATTTACTAGAATAAAGTTAAACAATGAAATTCTCTCCTTTGAATAATATTCCAACTTTAATATATAAATAAAATAATTTATTTATTTGTAGAGTTCTTCTCCTAAAAATTACAATATAATAATATAATAATATATATTAGGGACAAATTAATCTTAACACATAAATTTTATAATAATAAAATTAAATTTATTTTACTTTTTAAATTCTTTTCAGAATTCACTTGTAAATATAACATCTATTTTTATTTAATTATTAAAAACACTTTTAAATTTGTCTTATTACACGCAATTTACTTTTCCCAATTCAATATATTTAAAATAAATAAATTTTCTTAATTTTATTTTTTTTATCAAACAAACAATTAAATAATTAAAAGTTTAAAATTTTAAAAAATTGAATAATTAATATAATTATTTATATTAAAAAATTAATTTAATTAAAAAACTAAAAAACTATATATTTTATTGAGAATAAAATTTCAATGGATTTAGAATATTACTTATACTAAAATTTTCAAAATATAATATTATTTATTTTTTATCACAATTTGTAAATTGTATTTATATTCTATTGTCGTTTTATAATATTATTTTCTTAAAAGTTCAATCGTTCAATTTGATTAATTTGACTAAAATTTCATGCAACGAATGTATGTAAATGTTTAAATGATCAGTTGATCAAAATCTTCTACATATTAGTATATAAATTTTTCATTAGATTTAAAGTTTAAACTTGAAGTAATATAAAATATTAATATTTTACAAATTAAATTATGAATGTATCAAATAAAATCTTAAAAATTACATTATAAACAGTTTATATAATAAATAAAAAAAAAACTTTAGTTTATTAATGAAATAAAAAGCAAATTTTAAGTTTTTTTATATTTCTGATTTTTAAAAACAAATTTAATAAATAAACAGTACAAAGTAAATTTAAGTATAAATACTTTTAAAAATCTTAGTTTTTTTTACAAAAAAAAAGTCAAATTTTTATTATATTAATCAACTAGAACTTTATTTATTATTGATCAACTAGTATTTTATTTATTATATAAACTGTTTATAATGTAATTTTTAAGATTTTATTTGATACATTCATAATTTAATTTGTAAAATATTAATATTTTATATTACTTCAAGTTTAAACTTTAAATCTAATGAAAAATTTATATACTAATATTTAAAAGATTTTGATCAACTGATTATTTAAACACTTACATACATTCGTTGCATGAATGTTAGTCAAATTAGTCAAATTGAACGATTGAACTTTTAAGAAAATAATATTATAAAACGACAATAGAATATAAATACAATTTACAAATTGTGATAAAAAATAAATAATATTATATTTTGAAAAACAAAAGTGTCAATATAAATAGTATTTTAAATCCATTAATATTTTATTCTTTAAATACAAATAGTTATGCTAGTTTTTAAATTCGATTTATTTTTTAATGAAATTAATTCATTAATTTTTTAATTTTTAAAAATATTAAATTTTTAATCATTTAATTGTTTGATTGATAAAAAAATTAAAATTTAAAAATTTTTTTTATTTTAAATATATTGAATCAGGAAAAGTAAATTGCGTGTATATATAAACAATGTTATTAAAGTATATGTATTAATAATAAATTTTTCATTTTTATATTTTCTGATCTAGTTTGAGAACGGAAAAGAGATTAAAACTTGATATATATCTCAAAATGTAAAACTAATTAATGCTCTAAAACCATTTTTTTAAATCCCAAAAAAGTTTAATTTGATTTAATTTTTTTTTCAAAGTCAAATACTTTTTAACACTTTTAACGACCATATCTAGACAAAAAAATTTTTTGTTCAAAATATTATTTGTAAATTCTTAATTTTGAGAGTCATTTTATTTTTGTACTAAATTTTACAAAAAAATGTTTTATTTTCTGCAATTTATGTTACTGATTTATAAATTTCATCTTCAAGTAGGATTTCAATGTCGCTAAAATTTTTTTGAAAATGATTAATGTTTTTGTTGTCATTAAAAAATTCTAATCCAAAATAATTTTTAAATATTTTTAAATTGAAGAAAAATTTTTCAACCTCAATTTTTCATCTATAAGTTGATAAGAAATGTTGAGGTTGTCTATTTTTTACTTTCCTTTAAATACCCCAATTTAAACATAAAAATTTGTACTTTAGTATAAATTTAAAATCCGTCTATAGAATTTTTTTAAAATAAAGTATGTTATAAAAAATGTTCTTTTGTATAAAAACATTTTTGGAAGTACAGATACAAAAAAATAATGCTTATTTGTTTATTCTATGTACACATTTTTTGTCCAATGATTATTTTTTATCCTATTGAAAAAAATAATAAGCAAATTTTTATCTAATTATAAAAATTATTTTTGATAGACATTATATTTCTAAGAATTTAAAATCTTTATTATTAAAAAACTAATAATAAATAAAATAATATGTAAAATTATGTTTAAAGAAAGACTTGTTTTGAATGAAAAAAAAATAAATATTTTTTTTCTATGTGTAGTCAAGTGCCTTTTTAAACAAATATTTTTTTTTAAAATAAATAATAAAAGTATAAATTCAACATCGTCTATTAACAAACATTAGAATAATAAAAGTACCGTAATTAACTTAGCAGTTTATACTTCAAACTATAAACTTTTACTTTTACATAATTTTTGAAGTTAAGATTGTATCTTTTATGTTTAAAAAAGCCTAAAATTCTACTATATTTTAAAAAAATGTAAAAAATTAACTCTTTTTAAAATAATATGTAATTAAAGTTATTATTTTTTTAACTGATTAATAAAACATATATAATAATAGATATTATTATTTAAATCTTTTCATTATAGATTAAATATTTTTAGTTTAAAACTTCTGTTTTGTTAAATGGTCTTTAAAGTTATTTATTGTTTCAATACAGTAGTAAACACTGTGTAGTAAAAAACATAAAAAAAATTTGTAAAAATCATAAGATACTAGTAGGATTAGTTATTATCATAATTAAACATACAGAATTTCTGTTTATAATTTTAAAAAATTGTATGAGACACATATGTCTTATAATTGGTAAAAAAATTAAGATAAAAGGTTTTTTTAATTTATTTTGCATATATTTGTTAATATTTCTAAAAATTAAATATTAAAATAATTAAAATATGTATATTTTCTACAGTTTTTTTATATTAAATTTAATATTTTTTTATATATTTAAAAAAGCTTTAATTTTTTTATATTTATCAATATTAAAGATTATTTCAATTATAATATTATAAAATTTAAATTATATGTTAAAAAATGCAAAATAATAAAAAAATTATGCAAGAAAATATTACATAAAATATGTAAATAATCTATAAATATATTAATATTTATTAAAATAATTAATAAATTCTTTAAATTAACAAAAAAAAAACAGTATAAAAATAAAAAAAAATCTTTAAAATTAAAAGAACATCTTGTAAAATGTATAAATTTGTGACATTATTTTTATGTTTATGTCTTTCTGTTGAAGCAACTAAAATAGAACGTGAAAATTTTTATTTAAATAGAACATTCCTTTGCAACAAAAAAATTATGGAAGATAGTACTTATTTAATAACTGAATCCAATTTGTGTAAGTAAATATATTTACTTTTATTTATAATTAATTTTATCATTTTAGTTCAAACAAATCCAAAAAAAGAAAATCCTAAACATATAAGTTTGTTTGAAGGTAAAAAAAATTTTTATTTTACAATAAGTCATACCTGTGGAGTTGAACTACCTTCAAAATGTTCATTTTTTGATACTATCATTTGGAAAAATCCTTTTGAAAAAAAAATAAGAAATTTATCAGGAGAAAAAAATGTTATTGGAATAAAACATGATGTAAAAATTGATTTTTTTAATTTTCAAGAACTTATCAAAAAAAATAACAATAATTATAAACGAAAACTTGTTTGCAAATAAAAACATATTTTTTTTATAAAAACAATAAACAAATTTTAAATGTATATTTTTATTTTTCTAAAAATATAATATTATATCTTTAAAATAAAACATTTCAAAAATAATATTTTTAATTTATAGCAATATGCTTAACAAATATATGGTTTGTAGATAAATTTTGTTTTAAATATAATTATTTTACTTTTTTTTTGATAAAATTAAAATACATCTTTAAAAACTTTTTTCTCTTAATTTAGTATATTATTATTTTTGTAGTTTAAAGATTTAGTAAAATACAGGTTGTTCAAAAAGTAACCGGACATTTTTTTAAATTTTCATTACTTTTTTTCTACTTAATATTTTTTAATGATTTTTTTATCTTATAGAGAATCATCTATAGAATTATATATACAATTTTTAAGATTTTTTTTTTAAGTATTTTTTAAAATACATTTTTCAAACTATTAAAATGTTTCTAATTCTTATCTTATAATAATTTAAAAACATTTTTTCATGTAAAAAATGACTGTATTTAAAAAATTTTTTTAAAGAATATTTTAACATAAAAATTGTTAAATTTACTAGTTTTTAAATTATAACTTTTTATATTTTTTCTTCTATCTCTTAATTCTAATACCTATAAATTAGATAAGTAACTGTATGACGTAGTACTACATCAAAATGAATTACTGGTCAATATTTTTGAAGATTAAAATGGTAAAACAGTTAGAGTAAATAGTTTTAAATATAGGTAAAGGAACTATTTTTTATAAAAATTAATTTTTGATAACAAACTAATATCTAAAAAAAGAGATATTAATTGATTATTGCGATTGTTAGATATCTGCAATTAATTTTTTATAAATTAGACAAAAACTTTAGATAATGTTAAAAATAATATTCAAAAAGAAATTGCAAACATGAAACAAGATATTCTTTAAAAAAGTTGTAAAAAGTGTTTCTTAAAAGGCACAAAAATGTTTCCAATTACCTGTAAAACATTAAGATGACATTATTGTTCATACCTAATATAATAAAATTTAAAAATAAGTATGTTTATATTGTAAAAATTAGTAAAAATATCATAATATAGATGTAATTTCAGTTCAGTTTAAAGTTGTTTCTTAAGAACTTCTTTTAATATATTATACTTTTTACAATTCTTTATAAGATACAAAAAAAATTATAAAACAATATTCAGTAAGAAAAAAAGTTATGAAAGTTTAAAAAAATGTTTGATTACTTAATGAACACCCAGTATATAATATACAGGGTGTCCCATAAGTAAGTACTATAAATTGTTTTTGTAATAACTTTTTTATTTTATAATAGATTTTAATAAAAATAGATTCATATAATAGACAAAAAATTTAGAATTTAGTGGATGTACTTAATATTTAAAAATTCTATGTTTTACTGGACTTATGGACTTTTAAAAAAAAAGGTTGGCTTTTTATCATATATGTAAATGTAACTTTTTAAAATAAAAAGTTATAATTATTTTTATTGCTTAAAAATGATAAGTACGTTAGTAGCTATGTTTGATATTAATAATGTTTGAAATTTATTTTAGTAATTATTATTAAAATTAGAAAATATTCATTTTCTATCAATTTTTTACCATTTTCGGAATATAATTTATAAATTAATAATTTTTCATAATGAATTAACAATTATTATAATAAAGTAAATGGTTCTTTATTAAATGACTATAATTACATTAATTTTTACAAGCAATGAAATAAGTTATAGTTAATAAAACGTTGCCAACTTCATATATTCAATGTACACATAACATAACTTTTTTAAAATTTTTCGATGTTTTTATGATAAAAAAATTTTTTTTGTTAAAATAGTTATTATAAACATTTAATTTATCAAAAAGTAACTGTTTTTTTTATATTTTTTTTTCATTAATGTGTTATCAGTATGTTTCAGTGCTTGAATTAAAATTGAAATTTAAAAACTTATGTAAATCAAAGTTATTACCCATAAAAGGCAGTAAATCTTTCTTTAAACAATTGTTAAAACAAAAATTTTTTTTTGTAATAAAAATAAAATTTAATATAAAATTTAAAAAAATAATATTATAATATTACTTTTTTTAAAGTTTCATAAGTTTAAAAATGCTGCAAAATAAAAATTAAAAAAAATTTCCTTACTATTCAATAATATTTTATCAAATTGGCAATGTTTTATTAAAAATAACATTTTTCAATGATAATATAAATATTTTTGCTTATAGTCATTTAATAGAGAACCATTTACTTTATCATAATATTTATTAATCCATTTTAAAAAATTATTATTTTTCGAGTTGTATTCCAAAAATGGTAAAAAATCGATAAAAAATGATAATTTTTTAATTTTAATAATAATTAATAAATTAAATTTTTAATGATATTATAATCAAACATAGCTATATGCGTAATAATCATTTATAAGCAATAATCATACAAATAGTCTTTTATATAAAAAAGTTATATATACATATATGGTCAAATACTCACTTTTTTTTCAAAAGTTTATAAGTTCAACAAAACTTGAAATTTTTTAATAATGAAAAAATTCACTAAATTCTAGATTTGTTGTCTATCATATGAATTTATTTTAATTAAAATCTATTTTAAAATAAAAAAGTTATTTAAAAACGATTTATAGTACTTACTTATGGGACACCCTGTATAACTAAATATTATTGTTTTTTAATATACATTGTTAAATAACATAAATTTAAATTTTTATATGTGTTAGAATAGTGTGTACGAAATTTAATTCATCAGGAAGATTTAACGTGGACACCCTGTATATATATATATAATAAAATATTTAGTGTGACGTGTAATGTAGCCGTGACGAGTCCCTAACAAGTACATATTTCTAAAAATAACGACTTTAAAAAATCATTATTCCCATAAAATAAAAAGATTCTTTTATTATTTAAACATTTATTTTACTGTGAATACAAAAATAAATAAATCATTATAATTATAAAATAAACCAATATAAAATTTTTCTTTATTATAAAAGTTTTTTTAAAATAATACATGTAATTGTTAACTTATTTATAAAATATTTACTTTATTTATAATATCTAAAAGTAATAATAAAAAAGTTTCTGTTAAAATAACGTTTTATAATAAATATAAATAGTCCAATAAAGTTTTCAGAATTTGTAAATTTGATTATGTCAAAATTTTTGTATAAAAACAAATTTTATACTACGCATTTTATTCATTTCTTTTTCAAAATGAAAGTAACTTTTAATAATCCATTCTCTTCTATTCATTTAATAGTTCTTTTTGTGCTCTTATTAACTATTGAAGAAACATTTGGTTTTTTTATGATGCAAAATATGAAAGGTGGTAGAGATGGACGTCATCTTGGCACAGATGGAAGTGGTAGAATTAGACTCACGGCTCCATCATCATCATCACAAATGCGCTCTGGTGGAGGCAGACAAAATAAAATAAGTTATTTTGGACGTTAAATTTTTTTTAAAACAAGATGAAAGAAAATAATTTATTAATTGATAATTATGAATTTTTTTTAAAAACAACAATATATTTTTAAAATAGATAATAAATAAGTACAGTTTCTTTGTATTTTCTTTTCATGATTTTGGCTTCTTTTTGTTAAAAATACATTTTACCACTCGATCGAACATTTGATGTACATGAAAAATTCTAACTCCTTATTTTTATTTTATAAATATAAATACCTAGTATAGTCATGTATACTGGAAAAATATTTTTGCTTAAAAGTTTCATTTGAAGCTACAACAATGGTTCAAACTTTGAAAAATTGATTTTTAAAATCTTTGGAAAATATTTATTGTTAAAAATAAATAATGTATCTAGGGTTAATTGATTATGAAAAAACAAATGAAAGTGTTTACAAATTTGTAAACATACGTTTTTGCTGATTTTTTGCACTTTTTTTTTGTTTTATATCAATTTGAGAACAAAAATCAAAAAAGTGACTGTATTTACTATGCTCATTAAATATCTTATCTAATTTTAGATCTATTCAGAGCAATATTAAATTTTTTAATTGGGAGGGTTAATAAGTTTTGATGTATAATATGGGTCATACTTCAACAACAATGTCGTTATACCTTGTGTTTTAAATTTAAATTTGTTTAAAAAATGTAAAATACATTATTAATTCTAATACATAGTCTATTATACTATTTTATTTCCATAAAAAGTTTTATTTTTACGATAATATTTTGAGCTAATATATATATACTATTTGGAAATTCTTAATTCTTTTTATTAGAATACAATCTATATTTTACAGCAAAACTTATTTACCCTCCCAATTTAATAATTAATTATTTTTAAATACAGACGTAAAAATTAGATGAAAACTCCAATGAGCATAGTGCGAACATATACTTTTAAATTTTTGTCCTCAAATTGGCAAAAAACAAAAAAAATTAGAAAAAATAATGAAAACGTAATTTTACAATTTTTCAAATATTTTCAATTGTTTTTTCATGACCGATTACCCTTAAATACAATATTTAATTAATTTTATAAAAATTGATTATTAATACTGGCGATTTAATTCTCCTTTGTTTTTTTTTTCTTAACAGTCCAAATTTTATAACAGTTTTATTTAATTAATTTATTATCACTCCAAATTAAAATTTTACAATTTAACTTTCACAAAGATAATTCAAATACACAATACACACAAAATATCAAAATTCTCAAAACTCAATATCTCAAAATCTCCAAAATTTCTAAAAACCTTGGAAGAGAAACTATTAAAATTTTATGATATAAAATCTTACCTTAGCCAAGGTTATCTTAACTTATTAACTTATCAAAGTTTTTCTATCCACACTTTCAAAAACCCCTAAAATTAAAGAAATATAGAATAGGCAAAATACATGACAATTGATAAAAACTATAACTTATTAAAATAATAAAAAAACTAAGACATATAGGTATTTATATATCTTTTTTTAGATATCTTTGACCCTAAAGTACTAAGATTATTTTGGAATAATCTTACTTTTATTTTAAAAATATTTATTTTATAAAACAGTTAAAAATTCAATTTTTCAAAATTTGAGCCGCTGTTGTAGCTTTATATAAAAATGTCAAGTAAAAATTTTTTACTAGCATATACGACTCTGAAAGGTATCACCTAATTGAAAAAAAAATAAAAGACCAAAATTTTTCACATACAAAATTTTGAAAAAATATTCGATTGAATAGTGAAATTGTAATCCGTGAGGATCCTTTTGGAGTCCTTTTGGAGTCCTTTAGGAGTCCTTTAGGAGTCCTTTTGGAGTCCTTTAGGAGTCCTTTAGGAGTCCTTTTATTGAAGTTATAAATAAGGTGTAGCGTTTATTTAAAGTTTTTATTTAAAATAAGAGTTACAATATAAAATAATAATAATACAATTGTTAAATAATAAAAGTTTATTTTGTTAACTTTAAATGATACAAAAAAATAAAGAGCGAGAGAGTGTCTAAATTGTTATTTTAGATCTATATATATTAAAAGAAAAAGGAAAGTCATCCTTTTTTTTCTTTAAACAAAGGATTGTTTCAAACATCCCCCTTTGTTAATATTGACATAATCATACTGGATAATATTAACATAACTTTCTTATCATTCAGGAATTGAAAATTTTTCTGCTTTAGAAGCTGGAAGTGCCGCAGCTTTTCTTGCTAATGCATCAGCTTTCTCATTTAAAGTTATCCCAACATGACCAGGAACTTTTCCAATAGTTATATTCAATGACTTTGAAAGATGGTAAGAGTTTCTTATAATTGACAAATGAATTAACGGCTTACCATCATTTTTAACGAAATCATTTTTGATCCAGTTTGAAAGGTCCGATGATATTGAACGTGCCACATAATCATTATCTATAAGAATTAAAATATTTTCACCTTTAATAATTTTCTTTTCCTCCATCTCATGCAGTCTTTTTATGCATTGATTAAGAGCCACGATTTCCAAATATTGTGCACTTGAATTTCCTCCAGCTCTGGCAGAATGTTCTATTATTTCTGTACTTGTTTGAATTACGTAAGCTATACCTCTTCCCTTTTCACAACTTCCATCAGTAGCACAAAGAATTTTGGTATTATTCTTTTGAATAAATTTGTCAACTTCCTTCTGGCTGTTTAGATAAAATAAAAGAGGTAATGTAATTAAATTTCCATTATCAGTATTATGAGTGTTTTTTATGATATCTTTTTTTTCAAGACTTTCAACTGTATTGTTTTTGCAATCTACTTTATTTTCTATGTTATTTATTCTATATTTATTGTCTTCATATAAACAATTTAAAATATCATTAGCTTCTAATGTTTGTGCAAAATCTGCACTATTGATAGTATCTGGAGTATAAGATCTAGTAGGAGATGATTCTGTACTAGATAAATTTTTTGTTGATAAATTTAAACTTAAAGCTTCTGCTTGAGTTATAATTTTTCCATTAAACATAAAGTTTATTGCATCACTTTTTCTAATAAAATATTTATTATTTGATTGAATTCTAAAACAATTTTTATATATTTGTTCTATGACTGTTCCTTCATACCAGGTTGTGTCTTCACGACACTTTTTAAATTTACATTGAACATTCATAACTTTTGGTTCATAATGATAATTAGCTAAAATATCTTCAACAGGAGTAGTTAAAGAAAAAAATAATTCGTACGCTGTTTTATTGTTTCTTACAATTCTTTCGTTTATTGCTAATTGACATTTTTTTAAACACTCGGCGAAATTTTTACAATTTGACAATGTTTTCTTTATATGATTTTTAGCTAGCGCTATTCTTTTTTCGGCGTGACCATTACTTTCTGGACACATTGGAATACTAAATGCTTGGTAAACATCCCAGTTTTTAAAAGCTTCCATAGTACTTTCTGCCCTAAATAAAGTGGCATTATCTGAAACAAAAATTTTTGGCTTTCCAAAATCACTAAATATGTTTGATAATGTTTCTTGTAATTCTCTAGCATGTAAGCTTCTCATCTTCCTCAAGATTGTAAAATGACTAAAAATATCTGTGACTAGTAAAAAACGATTTCCTAAATATTCAGCCATATCACTGTGCCATCTTTCGTGAGATTCAGTGACTTCGGGCCAACCACTTATAAGTTGCTTTTTGTTTCTCCGAAACTCTATACATACTTCACATGAATTGTATTTATTTTTAATTCTTGCATATAAGCTATTGAAAATAAAAAATTTCCTACACAAACTTTCCATTGCACTTGCTGAGTAATGTTTAAAATGTAATTTTTCAATCACTTCTGGTATTAATGACTTTGGTATGTATAAACGTTCTCCAAAATAAATTATATTTTCGTCTATTCTTAGTTCTTTTATATGTTTTCTTAAAACTGGATCTAACTTAATAATTAAATTTTCTCGATTTGTATTATTTTCAGAAGTAAACCTAAATAAAAGCGAAGCATCATTATCGTTTTTATATGCTTCTATCACTTTAAGGTGATCCATTTTTAAGAAATCAAACGGCATTTCTACACTAGAGTAGAAATTCGGTAATTCTATAATATTGTTAGAATGGTTAAAAGCAGCTTCTGCCATCAATGATACAATATTTCTAGAGGTATCACACGTCTTGAAGTCTACAGCGTATGGTAAAATCTTTAAAATGATTCTTTGAAATGTGTTAAATACAACATGAGAAGACTCCTTAAACAGATGGTTTAAATTTTTTATTCTAGAAGAAACTGTAATTGGAAATGCTGAACATAAATATTCATTATTTTGAATAGTTTCTTGTGCAGCTAATAGTAATTTTATACTAATGTTATAATTTCTTTCGTGCTTTTTTAACAACCTACCACCTATGTAAATAGGAACATTTGATGTTTTAGATTCACAAAAAAGAATGCTAGAAGTTGCTGAGGAAGAACAATCAACATATATTTTCAATGCTAACGTATCTTTTGGAACTGTTTGTAGGCAAACTGCTTTAGCAACAGTATCTAGAAGATTCTTAAAATCATTCTTTATTTCTTCTTCTATGTTATCTTTTCTGTTTATATAAGAATATAAATTTTTTAATCCTATTGAAAAATTTGGTATAAAGGCAGAACAAAATTGAAATTTTGCTAACACTGATCGTAGATCTTTTCCACTTTGTGGAGTTTTAATTTGCAGAAGAGAATTCATTCGTTCTTCATCAATATATAAACCTTTTCCAACTTCTATTTGGAAACCTAAAAAAGTAAGTTTTTTAACAGAAACACAGCACTTGTCGTTTGACAATTTGAAGTTAAAACGTCTTAAAAGTTTAAGTAGTTCGATGTTAATTTCTTCATGAATATCTTCTGGAACAATATTTAGTATGTCATCTAAATATATAATTAAATATTTTTCTAATCCTTTCATTATTTCTATCATTGTATTATAATAGATTGCTGGGGAACTTTTCATTCCAAACACTAGAACGTTGCTTTGATATAAGCCAACCGGTGTGATTATATTAAAATATTTTCTACATTCAGGAGAAACTGTTATTCTTGAAAATGCACTGTTTATATCCCAGCATGAAAAAACTGTAGTGTTTGCTTCAAAAAGTATTTTCCGTATATTTGGAAGATCAACCATTTCTGGTAACTGTATATACTTATTAAGATTTAAACAAGAATAACAAATTCTTGGTTGTTTTCCGGGTCGTTCTACAATAATAGCTTGATTCCACCCTTCAGAAATTAATTCATTTTTGTTTATTTTTCTTAACCAATTTTTCTTTACTTGATTATTTAAAATTTCTTGAATTGCTTCTTTTAATTCTTCTTTTACAGGTATAAAAGGATATCTTTTGCCCTGAAAATTTTCATTTACTTTGAAACTAACTTCAATTTTATTTCCAGGCTCGTAATCTGGATCAATCAACACTTTTGAAGTTGATTCATTTAAAAAATTTTTCAATTTTTCACATTTTTGACCAAACTTAATATTTAAATAAATATGATCAGAATTTTCATTATTAGTTGGTGTCGTAAAAGGGTTCAACTTTATTTCTTTACAGAAATTATACGACAATAATGTTAATTTTGCATTTGGATCAATAAAAAATTTGATTGGAACATTTGTTATTTCAAATTCAGGAAGAGAAATTGTAGTTTCAAAATATCCTGTAGTAATACTTTCAGTATTATGAATACTTTTTAGGATATATGTTTCTTCTTCTTTAACTACACTATTTTTGATATCTTGTGATAATTTTTGAAAATCATCTAAAGTAATTGAGTTTATTGAGGCACAACTATCTAGCCCCACTTTGACATGATTTAAGTTATCTGAAATCAACGCATTAGTTAGTGCTATTGAACTATAATCTATTAATGATGAAAGGTTTTGAAATTTAATATCATATGATTTTTCTTTTTTAACCTGTCTCATGTCACCATTATTAAACGCTTTTTTTAAAAGTTTTTTGTCATTGCCTTTACTATAGCTTTGACTTTTATCATTAATTTTCTTTTCATCACTTTTTTCATCATTTTTTGAATTCTTTCTTTCTAAAGTACGCTTTTTACCACTTTCATAGCTAAATACACTAGCATTCTGGAAAATAAGATCTTGTTCTCTCGAGAAACTTCTTATTTCATCCAATGAAGGTAATTTACTTTCTTTAAATTCTCTTTTTAATTTGTTTGGTAATTGATTAATAAAGAGCATTGGGATTATTTCATTTTTAGCTTGATCTGATACAATTCCATTACAACCTGTTTCTAGATTGTTTAAAAGATTGTTGCAAGCATTTCTCTCTCTAAAGTTAAACTGAATACAAAAAATTCTATTTATTGAAACTGCTATTGGTTCGGAGTCTGCTTCTCTTGCTCCTTCCTCTTCAATAAGCTTTAGCAGTCCCTCACTTGTTAAACAAGATTCTTCTCCTGCTTGAATGATAGCTTTGAGAAATCTGTTTTTCCAGTTAACAGGAATACTGTTTAGTATTGTAGCAACTCGATCATCTTCTGCCAGGTGGCTAGTTACAAGTTGAAGGAATTTTGAGTATGTGCGTTTGCATCCATACTCAGAAATTGAATATTTTTCCGGGGGCGCCATGTTAAATAATAAAAGTTTATTTTGTTAACTTTAAATGATACAAAAAAATGAAGAGTGAGAGAGTGTCTAAATTGTTATTTTAGATCTATATATATTAAAAGAAAAAGGAAAGTCATCCTTTTTTTTCTTTAAACAAAGGATTGTTTCAAACAACAATAATTGAGTTAAAAAGTATATAGTTGATAAGAGTGATTTTGTCCTTGAGAGAGATTGACTTTTATATGACTTCATGTTCCATTTCTGACATAGATGTGGGCATGTTTACAAAATGTGTTGAAAGTAAACAATAAATTTTTAGTCAAATATGGGAATTTTAAATTTTCTTGATTGTTAATAGTTTTTAGTTTTTTAATAGAACATATGTGTAAACAAGTTATTAAAAAAATATCTCGAATTTTATTTTTTTTTAAAGTATTTAGTTATTTTTACATTTTGTTTTCATCATAAACTTTATTAAAAAAACTGATATTAATTTTTCTTATTGTTTTTTTCTAAAATTTTTATAAAAAAAATTGCTAATAACAATAACTATTTGAAAGTAACTATCGTTTAAAAAATTAATAAATAATTATACAGGGTGTCCCATAAGTAAGTAATAAAAAATTGTTTTTGTAATAACCTTTTTATTTTATAATAGATTTTAATAAAAAAAAATTCATATAATAGACAACAAATTTAGAATTTGGTGAATTTATTTATTATTCAAAAATTCTATGTTTTACTGAACTTATGGACTTTTAAAAAAAGGTTGGTTTTTGACCATATATGTATAAATAACTTTTTTATATGAAAAGCTATAGTTGACGAACTACCAAAAACATTTCATGTAATTTCAATTTATGGTGTACACGCCAATTTCTAAAATTTTATTAAAATATAATTATATTTTATTCTTTTAGAGTAATTCAATAAAAATTTAACTGTGACTGTTTCTTCGCGTATAAATATATGCTGTACATTGGCTGACAAAATATCTAAAAGACTTTTTCTTGAATCTTTAATTGATTGTGATAAAAACCAAGTTGTAATGGAGACGAATAATAATGATACCTGGAATTATACATTATATCCATATGAGAATTAATTATATTGCATCGATTTTGAAAAAATTCTTATAATTTCTAGATGCTATTGAATATACACCCAGAATTTAAACTACAAAATATTATAATATTGGTTTTAAACAATGTTAACTTCTAAAAAATCGAAAGTAGACATAAATCAAAAAAATATTATTTAATTTAAAAATAATTGAATAATAAAAATTATCTTATTAACAATATTAAAATTTTACTGCATTAAAAACTAGGAGATCTACAAATTAAATTCCAATTTTCATTTTTTCTAAAAATGAATGATTTAAAAGTTCCTTGTTACCTATCCAGAAATATTCACGTAAATAACCTTATTGGTGAAGATGGTTTTGCTAAAATATACCGAGGAAAATTTAATCATTTATCAGTTGCAATTAAGATTCAACATGGAGATAATTTATCATCTAAAAATGAAATGTTAGTGTTAACAACCTTTAGCTGGGCACAATGTTACTTCCTTATCTAAATTTTTTAAAATTGATAGTGATTTTTCGTTAAAAATATCATATATTGTCATGGAACTACACAGAGAAATTTTAGTGTCACATTTTTGTATTTTTTGATAGTGTCTGTGACACTTAGTTAAAATTTTGTATATTAAAAAAAATAATTTTTTTAATATTTAACTACATGTAATTAAATGAGAACATTTTTCATAATATAAAAAAATAACAAAAAAAAGCTGCGGCAAATAAAAAATTATATATGTGATCAATTATTGGTTCAATTAATTTATAATTTATAAATTTAATTCATTGTTTTTCTATTGTATTTTTTATTTACTGTATATATATATATATACAAGGTGACAAAAAAGTAATGAACCATTTTTTAAAACCTTAATAACACTTTTTAATTTATATTTTTTTTTAATTTTTTCTATTATTTATTTGAGATAGAGAATTGCTTAAAGTATAATATATTATAAAATCGTTTTTAGAAAACTTCACTAAATTAAAACAAAGATATAAATATAATATATAATAATATTTTTATAATTTTATATAATATTATAAACTTTTATTTTTAAATTAAGTTATATTACACATAGAGACATTTCCATCCAAAAACATCCCAATATTGTATTTTTTTGTCCTCAATTATCTTTTTTCGTCCTAAATTATTTTATCATTTAATATTCATTTTTTTATGAATGATCTAAAGTACTATTAAGCAAGAAATAAAAAAATGAAATTTTTTTTCGATTTTTAAAATTTTGAAAATATATTCTAGACCAGAATTTTACGCTGATCACGAAAATAATAATTATTCATAAAAAAATCAGCAAAATTGGGATTATGCTCCAAACTGGGTTTTATAAACCAATAACAAAAACACAGCAAATAAAACATTTTTTTTTGTAAAATTTAATATAATGATAAATAATGTTTTAAACTAAAGAATCCATAATAAAAATATATGAAAAAAATTTTTTTTGTCCAGATATGATCACTTAAAGTAAAAAAAATTTTTTGCCTTGAATAAAAAGTTTAATGAAGCATAACTTTTTTTAAAAAAAACTCCCCTAGGAAATTAGATATTTCCACATTTTGAAATATAGATCAAGCTCAAACTCCTTTCCGTTCTTAAGATAAGTTGTTTGATAAAATAAAAAAAATTTTTTTTTACGAATAAACAAACTTTGAAAACATTTTTTTGTATGTGATAAAACAAATTTAAAATTTTTTTTTTATAAATAAATAAAAATATATATCTTAATTATTGTTTAATAAAAAAATTAAAAAAAACACATTTACTTTGAACCTAGATATGATTATTTAAACAGAAATAGTTTTCATGATCTCTTTTTGAAAAAAAAAAGTTTAATAAAGCATAACTTTTTTTAAAAATAACTTTTTTAAGATTAAAAAAATGCGTGCGGAGGCATTAATGAATTATATATTTTAAGGTTTAAATCCAGCTTGAACTCCTTTTCGTTCTTAAGATAAGTTGGGAGATACAAAAATAAAAATTTTTTTTACCTGTAATCATACTTTTACACTATTTTTTGTATGTTGTAAAATAAGTTTAAAAATTTTTTCATATAAAGAGTTACCAATAAGTAGTGTTCCACTTTTTAAACTTTAATAACTTTTGTTTAAATTTATATTTTTCTATGAAATTTATTTTAAATAATAGAGAACTATTTAAAGTATAATATATCACAAGATCATTTTAAAGAAAGAACTTTAAATTAAACTAAAGATATAACAATGTTGTGATATTTTTATTAATTTTTCTAATATAAATAACTTTATTTTTAAATTTTTTTATATTAGGTGTAAAAAATAAAGTCACATAAATGTTTTCCACTTAGCCGGAAAAATTTTTTCGTTTATTTAAAAAAATTTTTTTACTACTTTTTTTAAAGTATTATATTTTACGTATTCAATTTTATTATTAATATTATTTTTATCATTATCTAAAGTTTTTAATTAATTTCTATAAAATCAGATGTAGATATCTAGCAATCATGATGGTTGATGAATATCTCTTTTTTTAGATATTAGGTTGCTACTAACAATTGATTTTCATAAATTAATTGTTTTTTAAACTATATGTTAGATTGTTTACTATAACTGTTTAAGTAAATTTACCCTCCAAAAAATATGAACCAATCATTTGTTTTGATATAGTACCACACCATACAGTTACTAATTTTACAGGTATTGAAATAAAGAAATAGAATAAATAATAGGAAAATAGTAATTTTAAGACTGATTAGTTAATTATTTTTAAAATAAAAAAAATTTTTTTAAATTTTCCTAAATACAGTTATTTTTAAAAAAAAAATACTTTAAAAACTAGTGGAAAGTAAAAGTTAGAAACATTTTTATTGTTTTAAAAGTGGACTTTTAAAAATATTTGTTAAAAAAATTGGAAGCATTATTAATGCTTCATTTTCCTTCACTTTTTTATATAGAAAACAATAATTTTTTTATATTGATATAATTCTTTAGGTGATTTTCCATCATTTAAAAAAAATTTCATAAAAAAATATAAATTTAAACAAAAGTTATTAAAGTTTAAAAAGGTAGAACTTTACTTATTGGTAACCCTTTACTTACGTTTGGAATATTTACATTTAATATTTTCATACTTCTATTGATATTTTTTTTATTCTTATAAAATTTTAAATAATCTATGGATTTTATTACTTTAGTATTTTTTGTTTTTTTCAAAAATATTAGATATCATATCAAAAAGTCCTTTTATTTGTTTATCTGTTAATTTTCCAATGTTTAAAAATTTAATAACTAATTTATCAATTTTTTCAGTAAAAGCTACACTCGATAAACTTGATCTAGTATTCAAATCTTCCATTCTACTTAGAATTAAAATAAAAAAACAATATAAATGATAATTTTATTATTTTACAAATAAAAAAAATTTTTTTTGTATAATTGCATTTATTTATTATAATAATAAATATAGATACATATTAAATACAAATTTATATACAACTTAAAATTTTATAAATAAATTTATTTACATTATCCTTTTTGAAACAATGAATTTAAATGATTGTTTTAATGCTTTAATGGAATTGCATGAATCCAAAAATATTGATATTTCAAAGTTTTCAAATGAATCATTATGTCTAGGTACAAAAGTTGCTTTATCTTGTTATTTCAACAATAATTCTTTTTTTAATAATTGGAAATTTTGTGATTTAACAATAGATAATATAAAAATAGAAATAGAAAAATTAATGCAAAATTTAACTATAGCTGAAAAAATTCAATTAGTTCTTAAAGTAAATGTACTACCAACATACAAAGAAACGCTTGTTCAAAAATTTAAAGCAGCTGAAATTTTGCAATTAGGAGAAAATGGCATTTTAATATCAATTGTTGATTTTGTTGGTAGAATTACAAATAAACAAACTAAGAAAGCTCCATTAACATTTAAAAAAATGAATGGTTATTATTTGCTGAAATGCTAGATGCTGAAAATATAAATAATATAAAGATTGAAAATCCTCTACCTATATTTATGTCAACGCCAATATCTCTTGATTCAAAAAGTTCTGCATTATTGCCAACTAATTCCACAAACATATCAATAGAATCTAATCAAGTAACTAGTGGATTATCAAATTTATCAACTTGCTCAACGGCATCACAATATGATAATGATGAAAAAAAAAATTCATTAAAACTAACTATTCAATCTGATTCATTTGACTCTCAACCTACGCCAGGTAAAAATAAGTTACAAAATTATTCAATTTTGGCGAAAAAAATATTGTTCACACAAATTATTAATTTAAAAGAGCTCATACCAGAACGAAAAAATTTTCAGTCTAAGGTTTGTTTAGACGTTATAACAAAGCAAGACATTATTGTTGGACATATTTTTTTGATTTTTAATTCTGTTTTTACAGAAATTACAAAAAAATATCGTTAAAAAGATGGTCCTGTTCTTAATATGGTAAATTTATTTAATTCGATCTTGACTAATGTTGGACAATTTGATAAAAAAATTTTGATTGAAACAAATTCAAGATATTTTTTTGATACAGTGAAATGTATAGAAGAAAATAAGCCAATTCCAAAACAAACAGATACAGCAAGTAAACGTTTAAATTATTTGCAAAAAACAATAAAAAATTTTGAAAAAATTGAAGTTATATTTGTTAGTAATTCAGTTATGTCCAGTGAATTTAAATTACTTGGTCCATATAAAAAAGATTTTGAAAATGATTTTGAAAATAGAAAAACTGATGAAAAACAAGAAATTTAGATGTAAATATAATATAATATAATAATATAATAATAAGTATTTAATTAATAAAATTTAAATTAGATTTTCAATTTTTATTAAAACACATTTCACCAGTCGATCGGACATTTGATGTACAACTCAAAATCCTAACCCCTTATTTTTTATTCATAAATATGTAGACCTATTAAAGTTATGTATACTAGTCAAATGTTTCCGTTAAGCCTTTTGTAAAAAATTACAACAGCAATTCAATTTTCAAAAAATTGAATTTTTTAATTCTCTGGAAAATGAATATTTTTTAAAATAAATATTGTAATTAGGGGTAATCAGCCATGATAAAACAAATGAAAATATTTAAAAGTTTGTAAAATTACATAGAGAAATTTTAGTGTCACATTTTGTATTTTTAAATAGTGTCTGTGACACTTAGTTAAAATTTTGTATATTAAAAAAAATAATTTTTTTAATATTTAACTACATGTAATAAAATGAGAACATTTTTCATAATATAAAAAAATAACAAAAAAAAGCTGCGGCAAATAAAAAATTATATATGTGATCAATTATTGGTTCAATTAATTTATAATTTATAAATTTAATTCATTGTTTTTCTATTGTATTTTTTATTTACTGTATATATATATATATGCAAGGTGACAAAAAAGTAAAGAACCATTTTTTAAAACCTTAATAATACTTTTTAATTTATATTTTTTTTAAATTTTTTCTATTATTTATTTGAGATAGAGAATTGCTTAAAGTATAATATATATTATAAAATCGTTTTTAGAAAACTTCACTAAATTAAAATAAAGATATAAATATAATATATAATAATATTTCTATAATTTTATATAATATTATAAACTTTTATTTTTAAATTAAGTTATATTAGGTGTGGAATATGACATCATCCAGATGTTTTTTCCACGTAGTTGAAAACACTTTACCACTTTTCTTAAAATATCTTGTTTTATAAATGTAAAAATAGTAATTTCAAAATCGACGAATTGAATCATATTCAAAATGAAATATTTGTTTTTAAACTTTTTTAAATGCAATCATTTAAAGAAAAAAATATTTTTTTACCAGTGAAAGATGAAAATAAAAAAAATATAATTAATTTAAAAAGTTTATTTTAAAGATATATTAATAAAAAATTAAAAGCATTTTAAATATTTTACTTTTCCTTGGTTGTTTATATTAAGAGCAATTTTTAATGTTATTTATATAGTTATTTAGATTATTCTCTAACCGTTTAAAAAAATAAAAAAAAAGTTATTAAAGTTTAAAAATGTGGCTCATTACTTTTTTGTCACTCTGTATCTTTATTATAGACTGTTACATTATTTTGATAAAATTTTATTATATAATTTTATTTATAAAATGAAAAAAGAAAATTACCAAATATTAAAAATGCGTGTTGACACAGTCTTAAGAAAAGATTCACTTAAAATTGAAATAGATAAATTTATGGAATCGTCTGTTAGCTTGTTAATGTATGTTCCAAGAATTTTTTTTAACATAAATTTTAGTTTAAAAAGTATCAATGAATGTTCTTCTGACTCAGTTGTATTTGCTAAAACTTATTTTAATAAGTTATTAATTGATTCTTTGATTAAAATATTTAAGTAAGTGTTTTAAAATTTTAAAATAATATAATTAATTTAAGTAAGGTATTTCCATCCGATTTATTAAAGTTTAATTATTGCAAACATTTATTTTTGAATGAAGTTGAAAGATTAATTTTGATTCCGACTAACTTTATAAGTCGATATTCATTTGATAATACTTCGAAACTACGTTCTAGTCGTATTAGAAAAAAAAATCTTAAAAAGAACTTGTTTCCTAAAAATGATGAATTATTAGTAAGCTAAAAAATTTTTTTAATATAATTATTTAGATTATGGGAAGAGAACGTCGAGATTTAGAAAATAAAAATCAAGATAATAGTTTTTTAACTAAAATTTTTCTTAATGATAGATAAATAAATTTTTTTAAAGTAAATTTAAAAGGCATATTTACATCCCTAGATATTGTACCAAATATTAACGTAATATCAAAAAAAATTAATAATTTATTGAAATTGCATCCATATATTGAAATAGATAGAAATCATGGTTTTTATAAAAGTAATTTTCAAAAAGATCCACTTATTGAAGTATTTGATTGGCTTTGTAAGTAAAAAATAAATTTATTTATATTAAATATATTTAATATTTACAGCAACGTTAGAAAATATTGATCAATTGTTACCAAATTTAAAAAATTCTGGTAGTTACGTTCAGAATGGGATAAAAATAGTTAATGTATCACAAAATTGCACAAAATATATATTGTATTTTGAAACATGCATAATTTTTGCTTCAAATAATATAATTGACATTATTGAAAAATTTATGATGGTAAATGTATGTTTTGTTACTTTTTTTATCTATCGTTAAATTTTAGTTAATATTTAAAAAAACTTTTATGTGTAAACCATTTAAATTGTTATATCAATTTCTTCTTTTATTATGTCATGTTGAAAAAGAAGATATTTCAAAAGGTAGAGGAAAAGTTTTAGATGATGCTGTAAAATTATTTGAAAAAACAGAAAAAATACTTTTTGAAAACAAAATTATTTAAATTATCATCGTTTGTTAAGTTTGAATAAATTACAATTTAAATAAAAATTATTATATATGTAAAAGTTAAAGTATAAAAAATTTTATTATTTAATAAAAGTTATTCTTCAAACGAAGCATTTATAATTTCTTGTGATAACTCATTTAATTGTAATTTGGTTTCATTATCAATATTATGTTCCATAGTAAAAACACTTTTTCGTTCAAAGTCATAGTTCCAATCTGATTTTATAAAACTTTTTGTATGATTATTTTTAATTTGAAAATCAGAATTTGTGTCGATTAAATTGGATTTTGAAACTCTAAACATCATTGTCTTTACAATATTTTTATAATTACAACTATTACCAACTAATAATTTACTTCTTCTATTTTTAGACTAAAAAATATTGTATAAAAATAGAAACAAATTTACCTCGTAAATATTTGTACAAAGATCGAATGGTCTTATTTGATATCCAAATTCAATTTTCTTATAATGTGCTTTTAATACCAAGGGTAAATGAAGTAAAATATGAAATTTGTATGATAATGAATAACTTGCTAAAATTAGGTAAAAAATTATTTTTTGGATATTTAATATTTTAGATTTAATTAATTATAAATTATAATTCAAATTAAACTTAGAAAATTCGTGATCAACAACTTTTAAAAAGTGTAGCAAACAATTTTATAAAATGCTTATTTTTTAATTTTTAAATTTACTAGATTACTTTTATTTAGAATAAATTAAACTTACGAAATAAATTAAATAATGCATCATAAAATCTGTCAATAAATAGTTCAATTTTATTGATAAGTAAATTAATTTCCATCTCTCTATCCTGTATTAAGTACATTATACTAATCAAACTATGAAGCAAATAACAAATATTTTCAACAAAAGGGTTAAATTCTAGTATAATTTTACTAGAAAAATATTTGAAACAAACGTAACAAAGAAGTTCCGTTTGAAATGCTGATAAACGATATTTTCTTTTGGATTGGTCTTCTAAATAATTTTTTTTTAGACGTTATTTCAAAAAAATGAGGAGTAAGACATGATTTTAGTGTAGATTCACGATCAGTTGTTTCCAACATCTTTAAAATTTCACATCGAAAAATCTCATCATCTTCTTTTTGAAAAATTAGATATGAACGAATGACACCATATATCATATATTTCGCAATTCCTAAAATATCAATTTAAAAAGAAATATTTAGATATGTTATATAATAATATTTTGAAAAAAAAAATATGTTGAATAAACTCATACTATCATTAAATAAATTTTATTTTTATTTATATTAATATAGCATATTGAAAAAATTAGCTTTTTTTTAGTCTTGTAATTAATTATTTAACTATTTTATAAAATACTAGTGTGGCTTCGCCCCCCTATCCGCCTTCGGCGGATCAACCCCCCATTTATCATTCCCGAAACATATAAAGCGTCCTCCAGAACTTACCTGAAAACTTTAGACTTTAGTAACTTTTTTTAAACTTTGTATTTTTTATATTTTTTTTTCGTTTGATAGAGAATTATCTAGAGAATTATATGTTATGTGATTGTTCTTAAAAAACAACTTTAAATTAAACTTAAAAATAGGGGTATATCATGATAATTTTAAAAATTTCTAAATCAAAAACTTCTACTTTTTGATTATATTATATTAAATATGGAATATAACATCGTTCAGATGTTTTCCACGTAGTTGTAGACATTTTTTTGTTCTTTCTTATACACTTTCCATTACCATTTAAAAGTGTTTTGTCCTACGTATGTAATTTCTTTTTCAATATTATTTCTAAAAAATTGTCTAAAATTTTTCATCAATTTTTATAAACCCTATTTTTTAGATAATATTATTAAAAAAATAAGTTAGCATGGATAAATCTAATATTTCTTAGATACATTTTGTAAATTAAAAAGGATCTTTTAGTGTTGTTATATAATTCTTTACGTGAAATTCTATCAGATAAAAGAAAATTTTAAAAAAATTTAATGTTTTAAAAAAGTTATTAAAGTCAAAGTTTTCAAGTTGGTTCTAGTAGATTATCTTATATTACATCTTAAATCTCGAGGCAAAAACTTAAAAAAATTAAAAACAATTGTATTAAACACATTCTTTATGCTTAATTATCCTTATTTAATAGTTTTTACAAAGATATATTAATTTTAAGTATGTTAAAAAGAGCTTCAAAGTTGGAAATTTTTTTAACTTTCTTCAAATGCATCTTGAGAACGCGAAGTCAGATCAATTTTTTCTTAACTATATCGCTTTCTCCATAAATAATCCTATATAAAAACACTTTAAAAATCTATTTTTCTTTAATTTATAAATGTTTTTCACTTTTTGATGATTTTTTGTATATAGAAATTTTTTTTAAATTTTATTTCCCATTGTAAAAAAAAAACGGGTAAAGATATGAATATGAATAATATTTCAAAAGATGCCTAATATAAATATCCCCAGGCGTCTTTTTAATTTATTAAAAATTCCTTTATCTTTATATTTTTTTTAAGAATAATTTAAAATCACTTCAGCTAAAATTTGAAAAAAATTTTTTTTCTATCATGTTTGGTACATTATATCTTCGGATAATTTAATAATGATAAAATGATATATATTCCATTTAATAGAGAATTAGTGATTCTATAATATTAATAAAACAATATTTTAAAATCTTATAATTTTTATATACTTATTCAAGAAAGAAAAAAAAAATTACATTTTTCCAAAAAAATGTCAATTTGCAAATCCAAATCTCAAGAACTCAAACTTATTAAACTTTTTTAAAAATATAGTCAAAATATGCAGAAACGTTATATCTCGGGACCACTTTTTTTTTTTTTTCAATTTCTTATTTTTAAGCAAAATATGTTAATTTAAAGCAAAAAATTTTGGTTCGAGAACGTTCTTTTTTTTTGGTATTTTGTATCTCGGGACAAAAACTTAAAAATTGAGAACAAATAAATTAAATACATTCTTTATGCCTAATTACCCTTAAGTAAAAATTTTTAAGGTTTCTATACTATAGATAGTATAAAAAATGTTTAGCTGGGGCCGTGTGAATAAGATGACTCCCAGGATAGTCCAAACAACCTTATATAAAGTTAACAAACTTTACTTAATAAGATAAAACACAATTAAAAATGACGGTTAGCTATAATAATTATAAGCCACCTAAAATATTATTAGATGATAATTAGGGAATTGAGGATCACTTACAATATTTATCAAGCTTATAGCTTAGGCACAAACAATACAAACTATTAGCACAAGTAGCAATACAATAAAAACCCCTATAATAAAAAATATTAGATTACGAAATATTTAAAATATTATAAGAACATCATCAAAAATTTAACTTATACAAAATGACTAAAATGATGATGAAATAGTCTTATATATACTACAATGTTCCCTACGAGATCCTCAAACCCTAATAAAAGTACAATAGAACAAAAACATAAAATTAAAATTATTCTTAATATAGAGTCCAAAGAAGATAAATCTATGATCTATCCTTTCTCTTAAATATTAATTTTTACAAAAAAATATTAATTTTAAGTATGTCAAAAAGAGCTTCAAAGTTGGAAATTTTTCAACTTTTCTCAAGTATATCTTGAGAACGTGAAATCAGATCAATTTATTTTTTACCTCATCGTTTACCTCATAAAACGTTCTATATAAAAACACTTTAAAAATTTTAATTTTTTTAATTTGAGGACGTTTTTCATTTTTTGCTAATCATTTTATAGTATATAGTAGATTTATGTTTATTGTTTATCTGTTTGATTTTAATAAAATAATAATTCGTGTATTATTTTGGTTATAATTTGTTATTTCTCGGTAGTTAATTACGAGGTATGGAATCAGCTAGCTAATGTTCTTCGGGATGTTAGTAGCAGGGTCCTTTTCCGCTACCAGGACAGTACCTCGAGGCTTTCTAAAAGACAAGGAAACGAGAGCTTTTAGGAGTTTTTAGGAAAGAAACAAATAGAAAATCAAAGATTCATATAAAAAGTATAAAGAAAAAAATTAAATTAAAATTATAACTTCCTATCATTAAAAAAATTTTTAATTATAAAATTTAAACTACTGGTACAGATTTTTAGATAAAAAATAGAAAAAATTTTGTAATTAAATGATAAATTGTTACAATTACCTTTAAACTTTAAACTTTTTCAGTTATATAAAAACAACATATATAAAATTTTTTCAGTAATATATATAACATTGTTTTTCATCATTTGTATATATACCTTTTTAGAGAAACAGTTATATACATTTATTTTATATTATTGGACATGTATTATGTTAAAAAATTAAAAAAACACACTATAATGTATATATATACAACATTTCTGAAAAAATTTATCATTTCATTTAATTTTTAAGTTGCGTTAATTTTGTTATAAAATGATAAAGAATTTATTTGATTACTTATAGAAATATTTACAGTGTTTCGTTAATTTTTTTTTAATTCTTATTTTAATAAATTAATTAAATTTTAATATTTTTTTTAGATTCATCATATCAGCAAGTGATTTTAACTATATTGTGCTATATTAACTACTTCGATATGAATAATTACACTAATTTTGGTTATGCGAACAGCACTTCATCAAGTGACAATTATACCACTGATTCTGATACAAATAATGTTCTTTTTGTTTGCAAAATAAGGAAATTTTTTAAACGTATTCCTATAATCGTAGTACCTAAACCAGGGAAAGCATTAATTTCATTATTCAATGTTACCGAGATCCTGTGAAGAATAAATATGAATTTAATAAAAATATACACAAATATTTAATTTATCAAATTTAATATAGTGAAATTGTAAAATTAAAAGAAGAATAAATAATTTAATTCTGTTTTTTTTATTTACACCAATAAACCTAAAATTTACTGGTACAAGGATCAAATTGTTGTAAGTTAAGAAAACAAAGATTTACAATAGCAGGAATTCAATCAAGTACTGCATCACCTATCAAACAATTTTAAATTTGTTTATGGAAGAGTACAAGGAGACATTAATAGGAGACGATCTTATTTCATTCCAAACTTATTTGAATATAATAGAAAATCAATTAGCTCCGAAGAACCTTAAGTGTGAAGGAGAGGAAGAAATTAAGCTCCTAGATATATATAAGGCAAATTCAACTAAAGATTACTTGCGTGAGGCAGTAGCCAATAAAGTAGTCGAGAAAGTTAGAAGCCTTTATCCTGCACATTTCCCTGTAACTGCTCCAAAACAAGAAATTGCACACTCTGAAGTCATTTCAATAAAACAAAAGAAAATGAATGACAATCTCAACTATGCTCCATTTGCAAGTTTAAGTGCATTCAATGGTACTGATTGGTCATCTTGGGAAATCAATTTTGAAAATGTATTGTACCTAATGAGCGTTAGACCAGATGGAACTGAAATAAATATTAGTGATAAAGTTAAATTGGCACTCCTGAAAACAAAAATATCCAGCGAGGTAAGTAATGATTTGGCTCATAGACACTGGAATGCTGTTGGAACTTATGCAGAATTGTCTGAAATGTTAAGAGAATGTTATACCAAAAAGGTACTGTCTGATGTCGAACTCAGAACCAAACTAATTAACTTGAAACGTGGCAATTCTGATATCGAATCATTTTTAAGAGAAATTGAAAATTTGGCTCGTAGAGCTCATCTGTCATCTCCTGCTGCAAGTAGAAAGGCACTTATAATTGCAGAAATAACTGGAAAATTTGATGCCAATCTCCAAAGAGCCGTTATTAACAATGGATTAAAAGAAGTTGAAGAAGTCATTGAATTCATTGTAGAATATGAGAATGTTGGTAAAAATATGGAAAATAAGAGGAATGTTCATAAAAATAAAAATCAACGCTCCAATGTCCAGAATTCATCTTCAACAACTTATGAAAATCCAAATAAACGGGACTCAAAGATTAAATGTGAATTTTGTGGAAAGCCTAATCATACTGAAGATATATGTTATAAAAAGCATGGAAAACCTACCATTGCCGCTATCAATCCAAATGTAGAAGTGAAACGTTGTTTCGCTTACGGTAATGTTAATGGCATTAAGAAACAAAGAGTGTTTTTCGATGTAGGTGCATGTAATAGTTTTATTTCAAACCATTTAGCTGAAAAACTTATCAAATACAAAGGTTTAATTAAAAATAAAGAAGATAAAGTAAATGTATCATGGGGTGTTCCTAGCCAAAGTAATAGAGTTAATGTTAGTGGATCTTTGCAAGTAAATATACTATTCAAAAAAATAATTTACCCATTAAAATTATACATCACTGGTGATAAAATGATGCGTCAAGAAATAAACTGTGACATTTTATTAGGTGCTGATAGTTATGATTCTATTGGCACTGTTGCTAAAAAATTTTCTGAAAGATATATCTGTTTAAATTTAGAAAAAATAAATATGTTAAATTATTCTAGTTTACAAAATTTACATTCTATTATAAAGATAAATGAAGATGTAAAGGGATTGCATATAGAAAATCCTGAGTTTGACCTTAAATCAAAGGAGGCTAAAGAGTTTCTATTAGATAAATATCCAATATTGAAAGATGAGGAACGTCTAGGATGTTGTACCATAGGATGTTGTACCAGATCTCATTGTGTTAGACCACATTCTGAACCACCAAAATTCAAAAGATATAAATTTAATACAAAATGCTCAACAAACTCAAATCAACAATTTTATTCTGATAAGTTGGAAGAAATGGGAATTATAGAAGTCAGTAACACAAATTATATATCATCTCCAATGGTAGTTCCAAAACCAAATTCAAATGAAGGAAGACCCGTGGTAGATCTTAGTGACAAAAATCATTTATTTGAACCTCATCGTTTTCCTTCTCCCACATTTCGTGAAATTACCAAACATTTGTCATCAGCAAAAATTTATTCAAAGTTGGACCTCAATCAAGCCTTTCATCAAATACCTCAAATACCTTTCTAAAACTTTTTCTCGATATTTAGGTATATGGACTCACAAAGGTTGTCGTTGGTATGTTAGAATGCCCCAAGGGTATCGTAATGCTTCTGCTGTCTTTCAAATGATACTACAACAAATTTTAGGTCATCTTGAAGGTGTAATCATCTATATAGATGACATTCTCATATTCACTGTTGATGATTGGTCTCTACATTTACAATTAATAGATAAAGTTATAGGTGCATTATTGGATCATAATATGTCTTTGAATTTATCAAAGTGTATATTTGGTTCAACTAAATTAACTTATTTAGGATTTATGATAGGTTCACAAGGCACATCAATAAACGAAATTGCTGTAGCTCCTCTTTTAAACAGAAAATTTCCTCAATCAAAAAAAGAATTGAGATCATTCATTTTTGCAGCTAATTTTTACAATCAATTTGTTATGAATTTCGCTTTAATTGCTAAACCTTTAACCGATATGTTATCTACAAAGGTTAAACTGCGGGAAGGCCCATTGGAACTTGCTGCATTTGAAAATTTAAAATCTGCGATTGCTCTTGCCCCCACTCTGGCTCATCCTGTATCTGGTGAAGAATTTTACATTGAGAGTGATTCCTCATTAGAGGGTATGGGGGCACAATTGTATCAATGGCATGATATTAATGGTATCAAACAAAAGGTTCCAATAGCCTTTATGTCAAAGAAACTCTCAGCAAAATCAAAAATTTTGCCACCTGGATATTTAGAGCTACGAGCAATAATAACAGCAGTTCGTACATTTGAAATATACATTCAAAATGAACATACAACTATATTTACTGATCATAAAATTTTAGTCACTCTTTTTTCCACTACACAATTTCCACTACACAAAACCCAATTCTGCTTCGTTGGATTGCTGAAATTGCCTCATTCAATGTTTCTATAAAGTATCTTCCAGGTAAGCTGAATGGTTTTGCAGATTATCTCAGCCGCTCCAAATCAACTGATACATATGAAGAGGAAGTTGAAATAAATGCTCAACATCCTCAACGTCTCATCCCAATCAACGCCATCGTTGAAAATGACAAACCCATAGTTCCTGATTATCTTTACAAATTAACTAAGGATGTTAAAGTTGTTCATGATGAAATTTTCTTACAATTGCCAATTAATAAAAGCTTCAAATGGGTAAAATTTATTCCACCTGAAGAAGAAATTGAAGTAGCAACTCGCTATCACTCTCTTGGTCATTTTCATCCTGATAAGGCTATTAAACATATGAAACGTCAAGTCTATTTTCCATGTATGCTTACCACCTTAAAACAAGTTTATTCCAAATGTCTACCATGTTCAAAAGTTAATAAGTCCAAGAAGAAAGGAACTGCTGTCAAAATGGCCTTAGGTTCGACTTATCCTTTTCAACATTTAGCAGTAGACATATCAGGCCCTTTTACACAATCCCGTTTAGGTAATAAATACCTACTCAATACAATATGCCAATTTTCAAAATTTGTAGTATCAATTGCATTACCAAATACTACATCTTCAACAATAATAAATAGTTTACGTCAGCATGTCTTTGCGATATTTAACGTTCCTGAACAATTGCGATGTGACAACGCAAAATGTTTTACATCAAAAGAATTCCAAATGGCCATGGAAATGGAAGGTATCAATCTAGAATATTCAGTGCCTTACTATTCAAAATCTAACTGCCTAGTGGAGCGATCGTTTAGAACTTGCCAAGAGATGATCGCTAAATTAATAACTGAAAGGAAGTTAGATCGAACAGACTGGGACTCCATTTTACATTATGTTATCAGATACTATAATGCTGCAGTACATGAAAGCACAAATGAGAGTCCTTATTTCATTGTATTCTTGAGAGATCCCCATCATTTAGGATGGATAGAAAATACAACATTTTCAAATTATGCTGACTATGTCGATGATGGAATGAAATTAATGAAGGAAGCCTATGACATGATTTCTAAATTTAACTTAAATATAAGAATGAAATCAAAAATAGTTGAAGACATGAAACAAACTCCACCACCACAAGTTCAAAAGGACGATTTAATTATGGTACAAATGCCAAGTAGAGATAAATTTGCTGGTGATTATCAAGGTCCATTTAAAGTTATAAGGTTGGTGGGGAACGTTGTCCATTATCGTAGAACAAATAGATCTGCCGCTTCAACTTGTCATATTACAAAAATCAAATTATTTGAATCTACACTACACTCATCAGAAAATTAAAAGGGGGTTGTTGAATAAATATGAATTGTGAAAAATAAACAAATATTTAATTTAATAAAATATATACACAAATATTTAATTTAATTTAATTTAATTTAGTGAAATTATAAAATTAATAACCTAGAATAAATAATTTAATTCTGTTTTTTTTATTTACACCAATAAACCTAAAATTTACTATCCTAAAAGATCTCTTCTTCATCACAGAAGTAGATAAAATACTCTCTGCCTTTGTCAAATGTCACCCAGATGAAGTAATACTTTGCAGAGAACTTGAAAAAAAGATGGGACAACTATTATAAATGGTAGATAATGGCCCTGTTTCTAATTTTGAAGGGAGACTTAAAGAATGTATTAGTTTTTGTAGATGGGACAACTAGTCAATTTAAAGAATGGCCCTATTCAGGTAACCCTGAAGTAATATTAAACAACATATTAGGATTTCATCTTAAATTTAATCATACTAGAGGTAACAAAACTATTTCAAGATGGTTAGTTCACCCGATAAATATACCTTTTGTAACAAGAGAATATGACAGATTCCACTTAAATCTGTTCTGGGTTTTACTTGATAAATGGATAAAAGAAAGGAAATCAAATTTAATAAATAAATGAATTATGAAAAAAAAATAAAAAAAAAAATTTAAAAATAAAATAAAAAAAAAAAATAAAAAAAAAAAAAAAATTTAAAAAAATTTAAAAAAATTTAAATTTCTTTAATATGTTCATTTTATTTAAGTATTGTCTAATAATTTTTACAGTTTTATTGTAATTTTTGTTCTTTAATAATTTATTTATTTATTTTTAAATTATGATTATGACATATTTAAAATATGTTTTTTTAAAATTACTTTATTATTTTTATTTTTGCCTTGTTTAATTTTATTTAAAAATTATTTCTTTCTATTATACCTAATAAACTTTTTTTGTTATTGATAATTATATAAATATTTTGGATACATTTAGTAATTTCTTTAAATATATACATTAAAATGTATTATAAGACTTATTGAATTTTATAATTGAATTTTAATATTTGTATAAATTTTTTAAACCTATTTATTAATTTTTTTAATAATCAATAAATTTTTATAAATTCTAATAATTATATAGTTATTTTTATTAAAAAAATTGGTCGATATGATCTAAAATTACAATTACAATTAAAATTATTATTAAAAATTGATACAATATTTAGATATATAAAAATTATTATTAAATTGATGACTTTTTATAAAATGATGAAAATTTATTAAATAAGAATTATTATTATAGACTTTTTCCCAACTATATATAATATTTTTAAAATAATTTATCAATTTACATTATTTTGATAAAAATAACTGGAAAAAAAATTTAATAGATATTGATAAGTAGACTTTTACTTTTATATTACCCTGTATATGTATAAAAAGTATTATAATCTATTTTATAATAGATCTATAATAAATTTTAATACTTTTATATAAACTTTTATAAATATATAAAAATTCTAAATATTTTTAATATAATTAATAAATTTTTATAAATAATAATAATTATATAAATATTTAAATATTCAGTAATTTTTTTAATATATATAAATTTTTATAAAAATTAACCCGTAATTTTTATATAAGTATTTCAGATATATTCAGTAATTTCTTTATATATTATATATATAAAAAGTATTATAAGATTTACTAGATCTATAAATAAATTTTAATAATTTATACTAATTTTTAATATAAACTATTCAATAATTTTAATATTATTATATTATTTTACAATAAACTTTTATAAATATATAAAAATTTTAAATATCTCTATTATAATTAATAAATTTTTATAAATATCAATAATTATATAAGTATTTCAGATATACTCAGTAATTTCTTTATATACAGGGTGTTCAAAAAGTAACCCGTCAATTTTTTAAACTTTTTTTCTACTGGATATTTTTTTATAATTTTTTTTGTATCTTGTGTAAAATTGTATAAAATATAATATATTAAAAAAACGTTGTTAAGAAACAACTTTAAACTGAAGTAAAATTACAGCTATATTAAAAATTTAAAAAATGTATTTTTAAAAATACTTTTAAAAAAAATTGAAAAAATTTTAAATGTTTCATTTTTCATCGATTGTTTATGCTAAAAAAAATCTTAAAAATTGTTTTTATAATTCTATAGATAATTCTCTATAAGATAAAAAAAAAATCATCTATAAATATTAAGTAGAAAAAAAGTTATTAAAGTTTAAAAAATTGACGGGTTACTTTTTGAACACCCTGTACATATATGGTAAAAACTAACCCTTTTTTTAAAAGTTAATAAGTCTAGGAAAACTTAGAATTTTAAAATGTTAAAAAATATTTTAATCAATCCGAATTCCTTGTCTACAAAATAAACATAATTTTACTTTAATTCATTAGTAATTAACAAAGTTATTAATAAAAATACGATAAGCGTTACTTTTAGGACACCCTGTATATGCTGATATATGCTATATTAAAAAATATACACCCTCTGTCCCAAAAATAACCGGAATGGGTTTATTTTACAAAAACTAATAGCGTTATCGGTAGGTTATTAATTGTTTTGTGGAGTATCAACCCTCATTTATCAAATGCTAGTTTCACTTATTCATTTGTCTACTTGAAGCATATATATTTTACATTTAACTACAATCATTTTTCTACGTCGGTCGGAGGACGAATTAAGAGCAAAAAATTAGCTTATATTCTGTGTTAAAACTAGTAAAAGTGCTACCAAAACATTCCAAATGCTTTAAATAGCTTATAGAAATAATTTTTTGTTAAAAAAATGTCGTTTAGAAAAGCCAAAAATTAAAATAATGCTCACTTGTTTCTACGATTCAAAAAGCATTATTTAGAAAAAAATTGTATCAAGTGGTACAAAGTAAATGTTGGGTAATATCTAGATGTATTCAAACGTTTAAAAACCCGTATTCGTCTTGAATATCAAGAACAAAGCAATTCGTAATTATTCAGATAATACAACATCTCGTCGGTAATCAATCATTACTGATTATTTAACCAAAAGTCTGATTTTTTTACTTAATCATTCTCCATATTTACTTGAGTTGACTCTCTATGACCGTTTCCTACTCCCTAAATTACATTTTGAAAAAAAAAGAAAGCATTTTGACTTGATTAGAAGCATTAAATCTCTAACGACCGCTACTTTTGAAAGCGTCACAAAAAATGGCATAAAAAAATAATTTGATGGACTTTTGAAGCAATTTTTTTGATGTATTTCTGTTAAGGAGAATTACTTCAAATAAATAAAACGTTTTTTTTTCAATTGTTATAGCTACATTCTTTTTTATAAAGCCATTCCGGTTATTTTTGGGACAAAGGTTGTATATTATAATATATTGTAATAAAGAGATAATATGCCATGTCAGAGGGAAACTACACAATATCAAAGACGCAGAACGCAAGTATAAAAAGAAAACATCTCGTATAGTAATTCAATCACTCTTGAGGATACCTATTAATAAATCGTAAATTTGTAATACAATATATTCTTAAATAAATAAAAGTTATATACACAAAAATTAAAATTGTCTTTTTTTTTAAGCGCGTTGAATATTGACATTAAATTATTGACAAACCTTGTTATGTCAAGCATTAAAAAGCGCAATATTTTAATATTCGACACAAAATTTTTGTAAACAATTAAAAAAAGATCTTTTTCAAATATTAACGTGCAATTATCAAAAATGAGGCATTGTCAAATGCTTAAAAATGTAAAATGACAATTTTTTAAATTAGCAAAAAGTTATATTTACTATTATAAACCAAAAAAATAGAACTTATTTTAACTCATAGTTATCTAGATTTATTTTATAGTTCTTATAAAAAAAAGTATCTCGCAACTTACTACATTTTTTTTGGCAATTTTATCTATTTCATTCTCGTTAAAGTTAAATTCAAACACAGAACTAGGAATATTGCTAACTCAGAAAAAGCTATTGTATCTCCTATTTGATTCAAAGCTTTAGCGAATTTACTAACTTCAGTTTCATCTTTATTTATTTTCTCATTGCCGTCTTTTTCATTATTGTTTTTGCAATAGCCTTTCCCTAAGGCTATATTAATGAGTTTAGCTGAGAAATCCATAGCATAAAACTGTTTATTAATAAAAACTACATTTTTTTTATAATAAAAATACAATTATAATTATAATTTTAAATATCTATTATTTAAATATTACAGTTTTTACACCTTTCAGCCATGTTGTTGACATTCTTAAATCTGTGATGATCAAACTCGAAGCTTTTAAACGTCTTATAAAAAAACCCATTTTTTACTTATAAATTTATTATTCTTATGAAAAACATTATTTAAAAAACTCAACATAAGTTTTCTGATTTTTTACACATTCTCCAAGACGTTTTTAAATAATTTTCAAACATTTTTTTTATAAAAAAAATTTTGTTTGCGCCCACTTAATTGAAAACCTTTTTAATCATTTTTTAAAAATTTCAAGTTATCCTATTTTCCACTAAAGGCAAATGATTAAAAAAATCCTAAAAGTACAAATTTTTAAAAATTTCTTAGTTATTGATTCTAAATGACTAAAACTATAACCTTTTTTTTATTACGTAATTTTAAAAATTATCGCATGCATTATACCAAAACTTGGTTTTTGTACTATTATTGTAGTTTTTTTCTTTTTTTTTATATATGTAATAAAACTTAAACATTTTACTTTTATTTAAAAAAAATTATAAAAAAATATTAAAAAATAAAAAAATTATAGAAGTTTTAAAAGTGGAGGTTTGGATGAAACACCCTGTATTTATTTATCGTGTCATTTTAATATGCTATAATTGAATTATTAAAAACACGTTCCATTAAATATATAAAAATCTTTTATTTTTAGTATATGACACTGGAATGCTCATAATTGAATATTATCAAAATTTAACATTATATCATTTTCAATATTTGTCATTAAAAAAAATTAACAAATGACCATTTTAATTTTTGTTTGTAAAATGAAGGATATATTGAAGCTTTCTGTATATTTTAAGAATATGTCATCTAAGATCCTGAATTATCTCGACTCATGTACTATTTGTAAGAGACGGAATGTTGTACCTAAGATTGACCCACCACCTCAAATTGTTACTGCTGATATGCCAATGCATACTGTTTCTGCCGACATAATGGGTTCAATGAATATCTCGAATGGGCACAGATATATATTGAATATATCCGACAATGCTTCAAGATACTTATGGAGTATTTCATTAAGAACCCAAAAGACAGAAGAAATTATATCAAAGATAACAATCTAAATATTCCATAAATTTGGATTAACGCTCTACTTCAAAACTAACGGGGGAGGTAATTGGAAGAATCAAGAACTAAAGAATTACCTTGAAAGCCTAAATATCAAGCACAATATGACAAATCTATACCATAGTAGAGGTAATTCTATCATTGAGAGAAGTTTTAGAACCATCAGTCAAGCTTGAACAAATTAATTAACTCAAAGAAAGACTGTTGGGACAAGTATTTATCTACTTTTAATTATCATTTCAATTCAACAAAGATTAAAAGTTTAGATAAGTCACCCTTCGAAATCATGTTTCTCAGATGTGCCAATACCTTACTAGATGTTTTGGTTAGAAAATATTCTCTGGGTTTGGCTGATAATAATTGGTTAAGAATAGAAATGACTGAGAAAGCTGCAATAGTAAGAGACCTAGCTTAGGAACATAATTGTAATGAAAAGGAGAATTTAAATAAGTCTCTGAAGCAGAAAGAAGTTACTTTCAAAGAAGGGTAGGAAATTTATGTCAAAGTCCCTAAAGCTGATAAACTAGATATAATTTATGATGGTCCATATAAATGTGCTGGTCAGAAGAATTGTCAAGTAATCTATGTTAAGGATAAGTTTTAAAATCCTAAGATTATGACTGCTCATGTTTCTAATGTTAAAAGAGGGGTAAATTATCGTGAAGTTTCATAGTAAAGTTAAATCTCCTTATGCAGCAGCGAGTAAGAAAAATTATGTTAGATTTAACACTTTGAAACGAGAAACGAAAAACGATGATTTTTGTTTGATGTGTCTTTGTTTTTTTAATATATATATTGTAAAAATCTCTATTAATTATTATTGTACCTACATCTTATTTTTTTTCATTCTATTACTCTTGCTGTTGTATCTACTAATATTGTAATTTTAGGGGTTTTATTTTTTGTATTAGTGAATTAATTTTTTTTGTACTTCTATTATCTTTGTAAAAATTGTAGCAAGTAAGTTGTAATTGTTTGTCTTATCTATTTAATTGTATTTGTGTTTTTGCCATGATTATCATGATTTGACGATTATGTTTTTAAAAAAAATTTATGCCTATCTTGGAATAATAAAGTTTATTGTAATCAAATAGTTTAATATATAAGTGACTATATTTAGACTAAATTATCATTTATTAAGTAATCATTTTATACACGTGTATCACCCAAAAATATTATTGTTTTTGATCCAAAATATTATTATTATTTGTAACTACTATTCTCGTGCTTAATTATTGTATCATCATGTTATCCATATGTAATTGTATAATTTTAGGATTAAATTAAAGTTAGGTTGTATTGTAATAAGTCAAACTAGAATAGTGTTAAGATTGTTATTAATAGGATCTAGTAAGTTGTAATGATAATAAATTGTAATTAAATGTTTAGGTGACCACTAGAATCCAAAGCGTGTGCCCAAGTGTGTCATTAAAGGTTGTTGTATTATTTATTTGTGTGATTTGTGAAATTTTGGTCGAATAAAGTTTTAAATAATTAAAAGTTTAACAGTTTTGCTAGGTGGTCACTTTTTCTAAGTTTCTCATAGAAGGCATACACCAGCAAAACTTATAAAATTATATCATATTTTATAATATTTTCACTCAATTGTATTAATTATTTAATAAAAATTATTACAAATAATATTTTAAAAATAATATGTTTTACGCTTTTTTTTTACCAGTAACAAAAAAACAACTGATAATTATTGAAAAATAATAATTTTATATATTATTACAAAAAATTTTGTAAATTTTAATTATATAATAAATTATAACTATTTTTATGAAATATACTTAAAATATTTTTAAAGTATAAAAAAATTTATTTTTAATTTTATAATACTATATATATTTGTTTATTTTAAATAAATTAAAATTCCAATATATAAAATTAACTATGAAAAAAGTTGTGGTGTCGTTTTTATACAACATTTTCTTTAAAATGTAGGTACATTTACAATAACTTACAAACGTATTTTATGACTAAATAAAGTTTTTTTTTTTAAATGATTAATATAATTTTAGCACATATAAAACTTAAATTTATTTTGCAAAAAATTATACAATAACCAAATGAATGTTACAAATATATTCTTAATTCTTTTCGATAAAATTAACAAAATCTTATAAAAATTTCTAAAATGAATATATTAGGTCGTTCAAAAATAAATGTCGCATTTTTATCTTTTATTTTAAATTATCATAACATTGCGATTTATTAATATTTCTATTTAAAATAAAAACCGTTTGATTTTACACACTGTTGCCAACGTGTTAAAAGCTTTTCCATTCTATTTTCATAAAAAACTAGGTCCTTTAAAAGCAAAAATTCCATGACATTAGATTTTAAATCTTCTAAATTGGAGAATTTTTTTCCCTTCATGAAAGCATCCATATGTTTGAAAATATGGTAGTCAGTAAGGGACAGGTCTGGTAAATAAGGAAAGTGAGGTAGAGTTTCATATCCCAACGCAATAAGTTTTTTCACCGTTGTTTGTGAAATGTGTGGTCTAGCATTATCATGTAATAAAATTGGACCTTTTCTGTTGATTAATGCTGGCTTCAACTTCATTAATTTTCCATGCATCTCCTCTAATTCTTCACAATACACCTCCGCCGTAATAGTTTCACCAGGATTTAAAAAGTGGTGATAGATTAAACCTTCAAAATTCCACCAAACAGTTAGCATTATCTTCTTCTGATATAACTTTGGTTTGGAAAAAGTTTTTGGTGGTTCACTTCTGTCCAACCACTGTGATGATCTTTTACGAATATCATACAAAATCCACTTTTCATCACACGTAATAATCCTTTTCAAAAATGGTTCATTTTTATGACGAAGAAGCAAAGAAGAAGAATATTCCATACGTCGCAAACACTGTTCATTTGTTAGTTCATGTGGTACCCAAGTATCCATCTTTTTCGTCTTGTTACTAGCCTTCAAATTGTTGAATATTGTTCCAGTGCTAACATTTAGTTCTTGGGCAAGTTCTTTAACAGTTGTGCATGGATTTTGCTCGACTAAACTTTTTAATTCTTTGTTTTCAAGAACACTATTTCTACCACGACCCTCCTTATCTTCAAGACTTGTATCTCCATTTCTAAATTTTTTGAACCAACGTTCTATGGTACGTCTTGAAATAGAGCCCTCCCCAAATACACTATTTATTTTTCAAGCAGTTTCTAAAGCTGACTGTCTAAGTTTGTACTCATACAAAAAAATTGTTCTAAGATCCAATTTTGACATGTTTTGATTTTTTGCGTACAAAAGCGTTAAATTGAAAGATATTTAAATGGTTTTTATTAATAATGATAAAGCTCATTTTCTTTTTAAGATGATATAATTTACATACTGATATGATAACATATAAGAAAATTACAATAGTTCAAAGTTCACTAATCTTTTTTGCGACATTTATTTTTGAATGACCTAATAATAGCTGGAAACAATTTGATTTGAAAACGAAACAAAACATAAAAGTAGAGCATACATTTATAAGTTTTAACTTTCTATTATATTAAAATAAAAATAAATGAAAATAAAAAGTATAAAATTTACTTTTATTATATACTAAATAAATAATTTACTTATCACTGGAACTTGTTAAACAATATATTACAAATAAAAAAATATTTTTTTGACCACGTGCAATTTATGAATAATTATTAATTTTTTTATTATATTTAAATTTAATTTAAAGTACCCAAATATTTTTCGTGAATGGTGTCGAAATACATCCTTAAACGTTATCTGTGATTTTAAAAAAATGTGCATTTATACCTATGTCTAAAAAGTTACACTTTTATATTATTTGTGTATACAGGGTCACAATTAAGTCATTGTACATTTTTAAAAAATTGAATAACTTTTTTTTTATTTTTTATATTTTTATGATTTTTTTTTATCTGATAGAAAATTGATAAAAGTATAAAATATTACAATATCTTACTTAAAAAACAACTTTTAATTAAATTAAAGATGTAACTATATTATGGTATTTTTATAAATTTTAATAATATAAAGACTTTTTTTTTAATTATATTTTATTAGGTGTAGATAGTAATATCAATAAAATGTTTTTTACGTATTAAAAACTTTTTTTTGCTTTTTAAAAAACAGTTACAAATTTTATCATTCTGTTAATAAAAAATCGTCTTTAAAATTTTTTTAAATACGGTCATTTTTTTTATAAAAAAATACTTTTAAACTAGTGAAAGATAAAACTTACAAGCATTTTAATAGTTTAAAAAATATATTTTTAAAAATAATTTGATAAAAAAATTAGAACCGTTTTAAATGTTTCATTTTTCTTCACTTGTTTAAATAGAAAACAATTCTTAATGTTAACCATATAATTTTCTGAATGATTCTCTGTCAGATAAAAAAAAGTCACAAAAAAATATCGAGTAAAAAAAAAGTTATTCAATTTAAAAAAAATGTATAATGACTTAATTGTGACCCTGTATATCTACTGAATATTGGGTTAAAGTGGATTAGATTAGTTTTTACTTATATTATTTCTTAAAAAGTGGCTTTTTTTTTATCAAAAATCAAAAAACATAAGATCAATTCTAAAATAAAATTACAAACTTTTTCCTTTTCAAAAAAATTGTAAAAAGTTTTGAAGAGTGTTAATCAGTAATTAAAAATTTACATGGGAATATTTTTCTTTATTCCAAATAAGTTTGCTTTTACACCTATGTCTAAAATGTTACATTTTCATTTCACTTATGTATATACAGGGTGTCCACGATAAGTCTTCCTGATGAACTATATATGTAAACCTATTTTTGTTGTAGGACCTTTAATATGTACTAGTAGTTAAATTTATTATATAACTAAATTTTTATATGTGTTAGAATAGTGTGTACGAAATTTAATTCATCAGGAAGACTTAACGTGGACACCCTGTATATATTGTAGTATATATTGACAAGGATAAAAATTGATTTCCCTGTCATTTTTTGTAAAGGTAAAAAATAAATGTGTTAGTATTCACTGTGAAAACAAATATTATCGCATTTACTTTGTAATGGGAAATTATTATTGCGTTGATTTTACGCTAAAAACGTACTAAATGACTAGTTTCAGCTAGGTTTAATAGTGGCAGAAAATCTACTTAGCTAAAATTCTATGCAGATATTAGTACAATTTTACATATACAATGTATGGTGGTACAATATTTTAAAATAATATATATAATGATGCATTTCTATATATAATTAAGTAGTAGTACAACTATGCTACTTTTGCCTTTTTTAGTAAGGTTGTGTGTTATAGACCGACCAATTGGAACAGTACTATGTTTGAATTTCACTGTGCATTTAAATGTAATGCTTGGATTTTGCTGCACATTTAAATTCATTATGTGAAAGTCATCCTGTAGAAAAATGAAGTAGGCAGGAATTTCACGTCTACAGTTGTTCTAAAAAATAGCATTTTTTTCTTCAAAAGTTAAAAGATCAAAGACTGAGTTTTTTTAATCTAAATTTTTTTTTTGTTTTTTTAAACACTTTGACTCTCATATATATGTATTTTTACATACGTTGACTTTTACGCATTCTATGTTAATTGTAACATAGAAGTCACGTATATTATAATAATCACACCTAAAAAAACGTAGTAAATTTTTTTACGTAAATCTTACCAATATTAGTACTATGTTACTATGTAATCCATGAATTACTATAATTTAGTATAGTAACAACACGATATTATAATGATAAGATATAATATAAACTTGTTAATTTACCATGACTAATAAAATTTTATTTTTTTTTTAAAAAAACATAAGTTATATGCAATAGTTAACATACATATATTATAAAAACAGTGACGCCAGACACAAGAACATAGTGCTCTTGGTCTGGCCAGCTAGTCATATACTAGCTTTAATTCACCTTGACATGAGATAATATCAATGATATGATATTACCATTAGATATTTATTTTAAAATATCTAATAGATTATAATGCAAGGCTTAAACTATCTTAAAAAAAAATAAGATATAAACTATCATGAACATGTCATGATATAAATGCTTAGTTGATATAACTATAAACAAAGCATGACTAGATACTTTGAGTCATATCTCTAAGTTGGTATATTCAGTATGTCATTGTCTCTCTAATAACATTATATACCATATATTTGTTTTTACAGTACTGCTATACTATGCTGTATTACTACAACAATGATTATAAAGGGTGACCCAAAAGTAGTGTCACATTTAAAAAAAAATTAAATAACTTTTTTCTATTTTATATTGCTTTATGACTTTTTTTATCTAATAGATTAACACCTAACAAATTTTATTAATATTATTAAGAAATTGTTTTCTATATTAATAAGTAAAAGTAAATAAAACATTAAAAAAGTTTCCAATTTTTTTTTAAATGTGACACTACTTTTGGGTCACCCTTTATATATGGATAAACAATAAAATAAATCTATTTTTAAATTTTAAAGTTTATTTAAAAATAATATCAAAAATATAATTTTAACAATAAATCATAAGAGATTAAAATTTTATAAGATATATTTAAAAGTAATTGATGATTGGTACTGCTGATATGTCTTGTTGAAGGCTTAAAAAAATTTTAATACAATGTTTTATGGGGATTAAATACAGATACAATGTTAAATAATAATACAATGATTTTTTTTTACAAATAGGATACCAAAACAATAAAATAATACAATTTTTAAATATAAATATATGTATATATATATATATATATACATACATAAACAAAAGTTTTATTATAAAGGTTTTATTATAATGCTATAAAACTAGTAAAATTACTAGTAATATTAGGAAACAAATATAATTATTCGTTAGATTTGTTAAGGCTCTCATTTATCTCGTTAATAGAAGCATTAACCTCCATGTATGTGGCGCTTAGTTCACTAACTCTGCACTTAAGTTTCTTACGTGCATCACCTACTGACTCTATCTTTAACTCTCTAAGTCTCTCAAGTTCTGCTTCTAACTCTTTCTGATATTTTAATTTTTCTTCCAACTGTTGTCTAAGATAAGCATCCTTATCAAACAGTTGGATTTGCCTAACCTCATCAATGTTTGTTGGTAAGCTAGTTTTTAATGTCTCAATAACTTTCTTAATATAATTAATTTTAAACTTACTACTAATTTCTTGGTATTTTTTTTTACCACCATACTTATTTATAATTTTAGTAAGCTCACTATAGTCTACAAAGACACAGTTATTAAGAACATTTATAGCTTGAACACGAAGATCAGTGCGCCAAAAAAATGTAATTTGAAGTTTTTTAGCAAGCCTATTGATCTTCGTGTCAACAAACTCATCAAACTTAGCCTTAGGAAGTGAAGCAACTTCAGTAAGAGCAACATCAGAGTACTTAATTAAAGCACATATTATCATTATGCGCTTTTGCTCAGTAAAGAGTGAATTAAGTAACTTAATTGTGGAGTTTATATTATGATCTTCGACCTCTAAGACTTTAGCCAATTCACGCATAGCGTGATTAGTAATACTACTATCAAAAAAGTTAAGAAGAGCAATAGAGTTAAATACATAATGTTTAAAATCTGGGAGCCACTTATTACCTACTTTAAGACTATCGATGGTATGTGATGAGATGTCAAAAAGACAATTTATAAAAATAGGTAATTGAATCTTACTAAAAGTCTCATCACGTTTGCCAAAGCTCAGACCTATAAACTTGCCATGAGAAGTCGTAGTTGGGACATCAGTTTCACTATCACTAATAGTGGTAGTGGGTGATTTAGAGACACAACGTGGAGTCGTGTTAGAATTAATGTTAGGCTCAGGGTTATTACCAATAACATTATCGTTGTCAACTAAGATTTCTCTTAATTCTGGCGGAATACTATCTACATTAAATTTCCCATCAATGTAATATTTACTCTTTTGCTCTTCACAAAGATTTTCGTCTTCGTTTTCTAATGCTCTAAGTAATTTACAGGCTTTTATAGCAACTTTTTTGGCAATTTTTTTGTCATAAATGGCGGCGCTAGTTTTAGTAGAGTAGGCCCTAAGAAAGGCGGTAATATCTGTTTCATTCTCAGTGTACTTAGCTGATGTAACGGCAGCCTGTCTAAAAGTATACACTGAACCATCATCTTTTTCCCATCCAACTTCTTTAAGTAACTCAACAAGATAATAGTTAACATTGGATGGGAGTGGCCCACCATTCTCCTGGAAAAATAATCTTTCATCTTTGTTAACTGGGTCCTGGAGAATGGAACGATCAGAGAACAATTTTCTAATTATGTTCTCACGGGCTACCATGAAATGGTCAACAAATTTCAACTCTTTTTTCTTTGATAAGACATGGCAAGTAAGGGATTTTTGCTTACCAAAGAAAGAGTGAAAGATGTACTTTTTACCGTCCTCAAAAACAATATCTATGTCGCCTACTGTTTGTTTATAAGCAAACTCAGGGCGCCCGCCATTACTAGCAACTACTAATAATACATAAATGTATTGAAATCTCTTAAACTCATTGTACGTAAGATCAGGGTTTTTAGGAATTTCAAGATCTATTCTACGAACCATTTTCATATAGTAACTATAATGTTTTAACTTATTAATTTTCGGGGAAATCATTAAAGCCTCAGTTATTTTTTTCCCGGAATATTTTGGTTCTAAGCGTTTTATACGCTGAATAGCCTTATCAATCATGTTACTAACTACGATGCCCTGTTCATCGAGTGTAGTCTTACGTGAACTTAAGAAATTTAAAAAATGGTAAATTGCCTTAAAGTAATTAGATGTAGTTGAGCCTGTACTAACATTAGAAATTATGGCAATAAAGTCCGGGAAATGAGAATCAATGCTTATAACGATAGACCTAATATCGTTTGGTCGAAGAACATTTCCACATAAATTTAGTAACATATTAGAGAGAAGAGAATTTTGTGCGTTGAAAGGCTGAACAACGCGGATGTCACCAGCAAAAAGCCGGGACGAGTGTTTGTGAGTATTTCGCCTATCTTCGATATACTCACTAAATAAAGGGTTTGTCCATGGACCATGGACTTTACATGCATGGATTTTAGGCTTTGTACTCATCTCAGTATCATTAACTAAAGTGTAAGACATTTTTAAATTTTTCTTTAAGTTTTCCTGAATCTCAGCGCTTCTATCACCCTTAGATAAATTTAAATAATATTTATAAGGTTCAAGAAACTTGACTGTGTCTCGACCACATTTTGTGGTCCAATGTCTTTTAAAGTTAATGTCGTAAGTGCCACAGCTAAAGCATCTGATTCTAGGACGAGATCGAGTAGCCATGCTTATAGGACAGCGAGGGGGGCGGAGAGTTGGAGGAGTCAAACTCCTCCTATAAGAAGTAGAGATACCTTCAATATCAGCAGTACCAATCTCCATGAGATCAGGATCGGCATCTGGATCTAGACCGGCATCTGGATCAGGAGAAGGTGTTGGTACTGGAACAATATGAGTAGGACCAGCAGGTACAGAAGTATCTGTACTTTCTCTAGAAAGAGCATTAGGTTTAACAAGAGCTTCTTCAGAGGATAAATAAGCTTTATTAGATTTGTCGGAGCTTATTTTAGGTATAGCAATATCATCATCTGTATTAGTATTACCAGACTCGACAAGTGCATCGTGATCGTAGTCTGATGTGTAGTCAAAACCACCGCTGGAATCTTTTGGCTTAGCAATCGGGGTAGTTTCAGATTCAAAACTAGTTATAGATTGCATGGTGACATCACCATCATTGTCACTGTCATGTTCCATAGCACTTATAGTAGGGATACGTTTTCTTTCCTTATGAGAGGGAAGATTATGAATTGTTAAGGCACTACCTGGGGCACTGCCATACTTAGCGGATGATTTAACATCTTCGTCTGAAGATGATTCAAATTTTATATGTCTGCTGTTTAACGCGGGGATTTTATCAGAACTCTTACTAGAAGACTCTTGTTGAATATAACGACTCTTAGCAGAGAATAAATTACCTTAAGAGAAACAGTGAACAAAAAAAAAATAAAAAAACTTACGTCCTCTACCTTTTCTATGGTTTTTATAAAACTGTTTACGAGCTTTAAGAGGACCACGTTTTTTATTTTTACTATGCATTGCATCCACTTTCAACAATTATATTTAATAAACGAATGTGGTAGGTAAAAAACCACTATCGAAATAAACAATAAGTAAAGGTTACGGTCGAAGTAAATAATAAGTAATATTAATCAAAGTAAACAAATATATTTATTCAGCACACCTATAACCTATAAAAAAAATTAGTAGTATAAATGACACTCAATCAATAATAAGTTCGGTATACTCGAAGTCGAAGTAAAAAAAAAATGACCATATATGGTGATATATATAGACCAATATATAAAACAATTGATCACATATATATTATAATATATAAAAATAAGATTTTAATTTTAATATAAAAAAAATGATCATATATAGTAATATATACAAGATACTGATCTTTATATAAAAGAAAATTTTATATGAGTAGATGATAAAAGTCGTTAAACTTCTTCATCTACTCATGATAGAATCATGTCATAATATATATAAATACTCAAAAAAGGTGTAATTATATATATAAATGTAAATGAAACAAAATCACAACGTATGACGGGGCAAAGCACTCCGTCAAATCACCTTATTAAAAACTAAAAAATCACATTAATATGACGGGGAAGTTACCCCTTTAAATCACCTAAAACAATATATTTTATTGTCAAGAAAATTTTAAAAATCACCATGTATTACATGCCGGGGTAAATCACTCCCTTTGAATCACCTGGGAAAAATTTTTTTATATCAAAAATAGTAAAGGAATAAAAAAATTACTTGTAATTATAGGGTTATGCACTGTTATATTAGTGATATTACTAGTAATTTTAAAAAATTACCATGTATTACATGTCGGGGTAAATCATCCCCTTTGAATCACCTAGTAAAATTTTTTTTTATATCAAAAGTGGTGGAGAAATAAAATTTATACTTGTAATTAAAGGCTTACGCATTGTTATATTGGTGATAATACTGGTAATTTTAAAAAATCACCATATATTACATGCTGGGGTAAATTATCCCCTTTGAATCACCTGGTAAAATATTTTTTTATATCAAAAATAGTAAAGGAATAAAATAATTACTCACAGAAAAAATCTTCCCGTGTTTTTGACCAGGGTTGACAGTAAAAATGTACGTGTCTTTTCTTTCAACCCTGATCAAAAAGACAAGAAGATTTTTTCTGTGCTTATAATTTAAGGGTTATGCATTGTTATATTGGTGGTAATACTGGTAATTTTTAAAAATCACCATGTATTACATGCCGGGGTAAATCACACCCTTTGAATCACCTGATAAAATTTTTTTTTATATCAAAAATAGTAAAGGAATAAAATAATTACTTGTAATTATAGGGTAATGCATTGTTATATTGGTGATATTACTGGTAATTTTGAAAAATCACCATAAATTACATGCGGGTAAATCACCCCCTTTGAATCACCTGGTAAAATATTTTTTTACGTCAAAAATAAGGAAAAAGGAAGTAACTACTTGTAATTATATGGTAATACATATTAATGCTGGTAATAATACTGGTAATTTTTTAATATTACCATATATTATAGGGCGGGGTAAATCATCCCTTTCGTATACATGTATTAAAAGATTTTAATAATTTTTATACAGTTAATTATCATAAGTACAATTAAAATTTTAAAATCACTTTTTATGTATGGCGGGGTACATCACCCCTTTGAATAACCTAATCATATTTTTTTTTATAATTATTTAATATATTAAAAAAAATCACCGTATATTAAATGACGTGGTAAATCACCCCTTTCTTATACATGTATTTTTTTAAAATTTTTACTAATTTTTATGTACTCAATTATCATAGGTATAATTTAATTTTAAAAATCACCATTTATGCATAGCGGGGTAAATCACCCCTTCAAATCACTAAGTTCATATTTTAATAATATAATATTAAAAAAATGAAGTTAATACTTAATATTATGATATTATATATAATAATATTGTTTATAATTCAGTATATTTTTAAATCACAGTATATTATGAGGCGGGGTGAATCACCCCTTTCATATTCACATAATTTTCAAATTTTTTTTTTATTTTAATGTGTAACCCAATTATCATAATTAAATACAAAGTTTTAAAATCACCAAATATGGTATGGCGGGGTGAATCACCCCTTTGAATCACTTGATTTATTTTTTTCTTTTATAATATAAAATATTAAAAAAATAAGAGTAATATTTTATTGGTCTCTTAGACAATGAAATGATAAATGAAATGACAATAATCGTAAAATATAATTAAATTTAATCAAAAACTCTCAAAAGGAAAAGGTTTTTACAACGCTTTTCCACTGTATTTTTGTTTTTAAACAATAGTATTTATATTGGTGGTCAGCCATATACTATGTTTTAGAATGTTGGTTACAATTTATAATAATAATGATTATTTAAATATATACAATTTTTCACAATATTTACAATATATAATATGTAATATAATATTTAGTGGTTAGATTTACAATAATTATCTTGTGAATATAATTAGATGAATTTTTACAATTAGATGAATGCGTTTGGTTTACAGTTTAATGAGTTTGAGTTTTACATTTAACAATAATTACACTTATATTATGTGTGCTTTAGATGTTCTTAACTTCATACAAACTTACGTTTGTACAAAATTTTGTAGTGAGTTAGAATTTTGAGCTTTACAAGAATAATATTTTTAACTAGTACGACTTAAATTTTGTTAAGATAAATTTCTACTATTAATATTATTTTCTTAAATTAGGTTAGGTTTTGTATGGATTGTGTGCGATTTAAAATAATACATAATTTATTTTAAATTTTCTTATATTTCCTATGCTTTACTTAACTACTTGGTTTCTACTTAACTAATAATTGTTTTATAATTTACTATATATATATTTTTTTTTTATACATTTTATAAAATTTATACTTAAAATATATTTTATATATAATTATGTATATAATTATATTATATATTTTAATGGTATATATTTTCCCATTTTTTATCAATTTTATAGCGCACATTGGTTTTTTTTATAATTTTATTTTTGATTATTCTAGATCTTTCTATTTATTTAATTAATATATAATTATATCAATTTTCTGGAATGTTCTATTCAATAATTATATATATATATATTAAACACACTTTTCTCTATTATATATACTTCTTTAACACATCTTTCTCTCTTTTATATATTTCTTTGACACTTCTTTCTTTATGTTATGTGTTTCTTTCTCACGTCTTTCTTTCTTTATTTATTGCTTTAACACTTCTTTCTTTGTGTTATATACTTCTTTCACACACATTTCTTTTGTCACATATATCTTTAATATATTTCTTTCCGATTTTCTCGATGTTTCTTTTCTTATGATCCTATATATACACATACAATGAAATCGTATTTTATATAAACGCATCTTTTAAATACGCATCTTTTTTTACGCATCTTTTTGAAAACACAACTTTTTTATCATTATACCTAACTTAATATTCTTTAATAATACCTTAATATGGTAACTAAGATATCAGAACAACCTATGTATTTAAAATAATAACTTTATTTGTTAAAATACTTTTTTTAACTTGACTCTTAAAAAGAAAGTTTTTGGAATAACGTATTTGCAATTTAATTTTATAATTATACAAAAAAAAAGTGATCATAAGATTACCATTTAGTTATTTGTTTTTTATTATTACATTATTGTTTATTATGGTTATTTATTTAAACAAAGAAAAATATTAAATTAATAAATACAATGATACATAATGGGTATTAAATATGTAAGTTTTTCTAAATTTATACAATGACATTTATCTATTATACTATTTTCTTCTGCTACAAAGCATTGAGTACATTCATTTTCTATAATATAAGCACCATATTTATTAGCAACTGTAATAAGTTTTATAGTATATTTAGTATCATTTTCATTTATTTCATCAATTCTAGCAAACTTCCTTGAACTTGTAATTATATAGTCACCTTTTTTATATTTCTTTATTGTACTTATATTAATATCATTACAAAATTCTTTCATTATATTTTTTCTTACTATTTTTTGAGCACAACTTTTAGCTATATTTATTTTATTGTTATTCAAATTAATAATTTTTTTTGAAAATAAATTCATTGATTCAAAACGTATTGTACTTCCAAATGATACAAGTCCCATTTCATTACAAAAATGTTCATAGTGAATCAAGTTATGCATTTTTATTTTAAAAGGTTTTGATTCAAATACAATTTTATGCAGTCTTGCAAAATTACTTAATTGTTCCTTAAAATATTTAACATCTTGATTATTTCTATATTTTACATTTGAAAATGATAAAATATTTAAAGATGCTTCTAATAGTAATCTTACATTAACAATATTATTTTCAGTAGTTGGCATGTGATTATCAATAATTGTATTTACTACTATAGGCATGATTTTCAAAAGTATAGCAAATTGCCCACCATTTAGACACAATTTAGGATAAACTTGAGAATTAGAAAAACTTTTTAGCATGCCAGTTCTTAGTACTGAGTTAAGTTTAAAGCCAGTGCTTAACTTATTTGATATAGAAAACAATATTTTTTCTAAATTTTGATATGATATAATGCTATTATCATAAAGAATAACACTAAATACTTTCCCAGCAATATCTTGTAGAACTCCTTCATTTAGATCATGAAAACAATCAAATGAACAAATATACTGATTCAATATTTCATTATTAGATAAATATCTTTTTTTATCTTGAGGAAAATGTTCATAGAGATCTAAGTTTTGCCATTCATCTGTTTTTAAAACACATCCTCTACATTGATTACTTAAATTTCTTGCAAAACTTCTACATAGTAAATGAACAGAATTAAGTCCATAGTTATCTCCCAAAATATTCAATACCCTTACTGGATAATTCTTATCTCCCAAATTAACATTTATACTATTGAAAGTTTCAATAATTGTTTCAATTGAACTGGTATAATTTGTTTCTTTTGCCATTTTAGCTTCAGCTATCCCAAGAAATCTAATTTTTTCTAACTTTCCGGATTCTACATGCCCCAAATTTGCTATACGATAGTAGAAAGCTGTCATTTGATGGTTATAACGGTGTCCTCCTTTATTTATATTTGGTGAAAAGTCATCAAAATACAATTCAACAGCAACAAAAGGTCCAACTGATTTATAGATATTTAAATATCTTGTTCCATCTAACGGACTTGTGATTATGTCATTAGATAAGTTATTTCTTGGATTAAATCTTAGCATTGATTTAATATTTTTGTTATTCAAAAAATTTGTTAAATCATGTTCAATATCTGTTATAAATAAACTTCTGTCAATAAATTCATTACTTAGTCCTTTTTTAATTGAACCTAACGGTATTTCTTTTATAAGTAAATTTGGGTCAGTCATTTTTAAGATATCAAATGACAAAGTTGTTTGAGAAACAACATTTTTAATGTGTTTATTTTCTTCACTTTCAGGAATTAAGTTGTTTAAATAGTTTAAAGTTTTAGAAAAAACTATATTGAAATCATTAATCATTTCATTTGTAAAAAAGTGCTCTAGGATATTTCTAATAAAAAAAAGTTAAAAAATTTAAAACATACTTATTAAAAAAGGATATGAAATTTCTTTAATTTTTTGAAGAACATCAAATGAACTAGGTAGATAGTCATTATCAGTAACTATTTCATCGACTTCCATTAAATTATTATCTATTGTTTGATAATTAGATAAAGAGGATAAAGTCATTTTTTTATATTTTTCAATATTTTTGACATCAGATTTTTGTTTATGTTTTTTTACTGCATGTTCTATAAAAGTTATTCTATTGAACAATTTTTTTGAATTACAATTTAAACATTTATAAATATTTTGAGTACTATGATAAATGTTATTGTGCTCAATATTTATATGAGCTAATAGCTTATTTAAAGTTTCAGAAAATGGACATTTTGTATCCAAACATTTGAAAACAGTAGTATTTTCAGGTAAATCAGAAAAATTATTCATTCTATAAAAAAAAAAATTATATAGAAGACAAAAACGTAAATAGTAACCAATTTAATAAGTAATGTATAGCTTTTATTTTTTTTATAATTTAATAACAATGTTAAAAAGAATTTAAAGTTTCGTTTTGAGATATCACAAATATAGCCTTTTATATTACTATTTTTTATTTCATGTTATTAGCAATAAATTCTTTAAGTGTTAGTTAGTTTAAATTAATGTGTCTTTTGTTATTGTTAAAGTACAGGGTCACAGAAAAGTCATTGTCTATCTATTTTTTTTTAAACTCAATATAACTTTTTTTTTACTTTATATTTTTCTATGATTTTTTTTTGATCTTATAGGGGATTGCCCAACTTTATTAAATAAAAAAAGCCATAAAAAGTATAAAGTAAAAAAAAAAGTTATATTGAGTTTAAAAGAAATAGATAGACAATGACTTTTCTGTGACCCTGTAGTTTTTTTAACGATAAAAAGTACCTATGTAGAAATTTCGATCAAGAAGATAACTGTTTTTTTATTAATAAAAATATGGTTTATTATTATAAATAATATAGTAAAGTTTAATAAAATAAAAAAAAAATATAAATTAATAATTTAATTACAACATCATTTTCATAGATAAGGCAATAGATTGAGTTGAGTATTTACATCTTCTTGTTCTTAAGACTAGTTCACTTTTAATGCCCAAAGAATAAAAAAAGAAATCCATTATTCTTTTAATACTATCATGATCTTCTATATCATTTTTAAACATCAATCTACATGAAATTAAATATAAAATAGCTTGAAATTCATTAACACATGTATATGATATTGAATTAGTCAAAAACAATGTAATAGAATTGTCGTTTTTAGCAAAACGTGGAAAAACATCATTTGGACAATTAAAAATATCTATTTTAATTCTTTGACTTGAAAGTTTCTCTTCCAAAGTGCTTAAAGCAGATAAATTACTTGATTTATCATTTTTTATCTTTAAAAAAATATTGCTTAACTTTTCACTTAAATTTTCAAATACATTTTCTTCCTCTAACAAAGCGTAAGGATCTTTTAAAAACTTAAGCATTTCATCTTCTGACAAATCACTTAACTTTAAACTTAATGGTTCATTTAATTTTTTTTTGTTATTTTTATCATTTTCATAAGATGACACATATTTTGTACCAGTAGCTTGAAGATTTCTAGCATCTAATGGGATATTAATTAACATTTTTTTTGAAGCATAATTAATTAAATAAGATGAAAACCCATAATTAGAAATGTCTGCATCATCTAATTTTTTGTAAGATAATTTACAAACTTCATATACATATCTACAAAAATGCATTAATAAATTATTCATGTTGTATGGGTTTTATGGATTATTATATGACAAAATATTTTATTTATTAAGCTTACTTTTTAGTTTTTTTTTCTGTATCTTTATCCATTTCAGAGAATAAAAATTGATATTTTTTTTCTTTAAAAAACATTTCATAACGACCATTTCGTCTTATCAAATAACTTTGAACATCATTAAATGTTTCTAATAAAACAGTATCGTATTTTTCACATTTATTGTTGTTAATAGTTTTATTAACTTTTTGAATGGATATTTTATTTTTTTCATCATTATCTAATGAAACTTCATTTTCATTGAAGACATTTTCAACCTCTTTTGTATTATTGTTATCAAGATCATCTTTTCTAAATTTTTTTTTTGGTATTGGAGGAGTTATTTCTTTCTAAATTTTTTTAAAATAATAAAAAGTTTTTTTTTACTTACAATATCTGAATTTAAATTTTTGCTAATTGTAGAATCCATTTTAAATAATAATCATATAAAAATAGGAGCAAATCTGTAAATATTTTAATACTTAAATAAAGATTTAAAAAATTTTTTTTGATGATTTATCTTATAAAGTGATTAAAGCCAATTTTTTTACTTATATAAAAGGTTTATAAACTATTGTATTGTTTTAATTTTCTATATACTTCTTTTTATGTTTCGAGATACAATAAAATATTTTCTTTTTTATTCTATACTTTTTATCTTATTATTGTAATGTACATATTTGTATCTTTTATAAATTATCACATGTGTTTTAGTTTCAAAGTTTTATACATATTAAGAGATTAGATTTTTTCGTTTAAAGAATAACAAAAGTGTATAAAAAATATTTATTAAATAATATTAGTTTTTCAATCAAAATTTCAATTTACAAAGAAAAAATCAAGTGGTTTAATTTTTTTAATAAAAACAATCTTTAAAAATAAAATTTTATTTAAAAATCAAAAGAAAATTATTAAACAATAAAGATTAAATTTCAATACTTAAAAATAAACTTTCATTTTCTTATTTATATTTCATTGTTGTTGTTTTCTTGATGTTTCTTTTATTTTTGATAAAGTTGCAAAAAGTCATTAATTTTTGTGTGTAAAAACACATAAAAAATGTTGTGCAAAAACGCATCTTTTTTATGCGTAGTGAAACGTAAGTCGTATTCACTATGCGTAAAAACGCATGTTTTTTAAATGATTTCACTGTATGTGTATATATATCTAGGTATGACTGTGTGTAGTAAGAAGTACTATTTAATATAATATGTTAGGAAGTAGAACAATTTACATTAGTGCTCATGTTGGTTTAACAGGTATTTCTTTTTTAGGATGAAAGATAGATAACAATATATATAATATGATAATTTACAATATATACAATATACAATAATTAATTATTTTTGTAGGCTAGGTATTTTAAGCAAAGTATTTTAGGAAAATAATTTAGGTTTGAGATATAATTCTAATAGTAATATAACTATTTTTGTTTTTGAGGTTTTTGATTTTTAAGATTTATTTTACAATTGATAAGCTTTATTTGGATAATGAGTTTGTTAAAGGAATGGGTTAGTTGTGTTTGTTAGTTTCCATTTACTGAGATAGTTGCCCTTTTCCTTCATTTGACAGCATGTTAGCTAAGAAATTTCTTATTATGTATTCAGTTCCTAACACTGTAAGACGACTCATATTTGTTAATACCATATCAATCTTTTTATTAATTAGGGTAAGTGGTTTAATATCTTCCCACGTTTGACTTGTAGTTTCCCCATATGCACCTAGTATTATTGGTACTACTACTGTTTGATAGCCGTATTTTTGTTCATAGTATTTTTTAACATTGAAACCTTTGCTAGTGTCATTTACATTTGTAGGATTAATTTCATTTTCCCCATTAATTTGATACTTTGTTAGTTTGAGGTTTCTTTGATGAGTAATTGTGTTAGAATTTGTGACGGCTAACTCAACTATTATGCATTTTTTGATATTGTCGTTGATTAGGACTAGGTCTGGTCAATTATGTGTTAGAGGATGATCAATCTCTGTTACCGGTCTATCAAATACTACTTTCCAATCACCTTTTACTACCTCATTATCTTTTAATGCTTTCAACTCATTTGTATTTAAGTATTTTTTACCTCTAAGATTTAACATTTGATTCGTAAAATTAGTCATAATTCTATCATGCCTACTTCTATATAAACTAAGTGTTGTTGGGTTTTTGCACTTTGTTAATATATGATCTGTAGTTAATATTTCATTACAATATGGGCATTTTTTATTATTTATTTCTTTTTTACCCCCCCAAATGGCTATACAATCCAGGTAAATTGTTTTGTTGTGCTGCCATAATTATATTAAAAGTTTTTTGACTAACATTCGCTTTTTTTAACCATAACATTTGTAATTTTTGTTCTTTATAGATTCTGGCATATGTTAGTTTGTTAGTCCATAAATTATAATAACTTTTATGATTAATGTCTTCTAATAATTGATTCATAAATCTTTTTGCCTCATTATATACAGTGAAATGGTTATTATTTATATATACCCCTCCATCTATATACTTCATGTCTATTTTATTTTTATTTAGTACTCTATACATTTTTAATATGGGATTAGTATAATTTTGATTTGTTTTCTTTATATACAAATTTTTAATTTTCTCAACTTCTTTTGTTAGTAATATATACAACCCACTACTCACTATTTGTTTACTCGCCTCAACTTGTAATAATTTCATACCTAATCCTCCTAATTCAAATGGACAATATAATCTCGATAGCGCTTGTGTGCTATGCCTAACGTCAACTTCCTCAGCGCCTTCTATTCTTCCTGTTAGAACCTTCCTAATGCTCTTATCTAGTTTTTTACACATTGCAGTTAATCGCGCTATGTTAGTGTGGTTAGCTGAGTGTAGTACTATGTACCCAACAGCTGGGATCACAGACGCATTAAAATACTTAATTTTTTGACCTATAGAGAGGCAGGAGGCGAAGATCTCTGTTGTAAGTGCAATGACCTTTGTATCTAAGTGCTCTTCGATCTTTTCTATGTTACCATGGTGCTCTTTTTCATATATTCCTAAATACTTATACGCTTCATTTACATTATCTATATCTTCAAATATTTTAAGGGCGGGGCCATTTTTTATTGGCTCAACAGCACACTTCTTTTTGTTTACAGTAAGGCATAGTTGGGAGGCGGTGCTAATGAAGGTTTCTTTCAACTTTTTTAATGTACTGTGATCTTTGGCGAACAATTTATAGTCATCAACAAAAGCAATGTGGTTAATCTCATTGGGTAAGTTGTATTTTGTATTTATGTTAATTATATTACTGTATACATCAACTTCCAGATTTTTTAACTGCTCATTTCTTTGCCTATTACCTAATATGTCTATCGGATTACTTTCTATTGTCCAGTTGGAGAGATCTTGTGGGATTATGTTAGTATTTAAATTAGTGTTAGTGGTTAGTAATTTAGTTTCTAAATCCTCAAGATCATCTAATTCGATCGTATTATTATAATCACCTTTAATATACGTCTCCTTTAATTCTAATGCTTCATCCACGCCTACTTTTAACTTCTCTAGTTTATTTAACTGCCTACTCACTATATCCATCACTAACATGAAAATAAACGGAGCGCATGCGTCTCCTTGCATCACGCCTCTTTTAACACTTATAATCCTCTCATGACGTTGTAAGTGGTTAGTTTTTAGGGTGTTATTTATAATGAACCCTGAGTTAGTAATCATGTGTGTTAAATAATTTTTAATTGGGGGCGGGATTGGTAAAGCGTCAACTATCAAATGAACCGATTGGTGAGATATACTGTCAAATGCCTTTTTTAAATCAACGTATACTGTAGATACCATATTCTCATGTTGCGACGTTAGGGCGGTGTTAATGTTCATTGCCTGTAATGTACTTTGTACCCCTTTTCTACCTGCTTGTTGGTTAGTCTCTATTACATTTATTGTATTATAGTATATGTAAGAGTGCGTAACAGCACTGATTGTTTTTATGTTAGTGTTAATGCAGTTAATTGCTCTATAGTTTGTAGGGTCTTTTAACATGTCGGTATCGGTGGTTTTAGGTATAAGAAACGCATTAGCAATATGTTCATTTATTGCTGTGTATACTCTTCCTGTTAATATTAATTTAATCTTTGTTTTTAGGTATAATTTCGCACTAGGAAATTTTTTGTATACTGCCGCATCTATTTTATTGGGGCCTGGTGTTTTCCATGGGGCTGTTCTTTTAATAACATCATCAATAATTTTATCTATGTCATTTAAATCTATTTTTGATTTTTGTTGTGACATATTATCACACCATTCTATTATATGATCTAATGTATCGCTTTTTATTTCTTTATGAAGATTTTTATAAAATTTTATGGCATCTTCCTCTTTTACAACTGGTTTTTGTCTTTCTCTTTGTGCTCTTACTACTTTAAAAGACCCAGTTTTCTCAAACATAAATCTAACTTTTTGTGCGTTTAAATTAGTGGTAATTTTTTTATTTTTAAATTTTTGCTTATCCAATTCCTCCTCTAATTTGGTAATTAGTTGAGGTATTGTGTCTAGATTTTTGTTTTTAGCTAATAATCTCGCTTTTGTAATTTGATTATTGTAGTCACTATTATTTTTATTTCTATTATTTCTATTTTGCCATAAGGATTTTATTTTGTTAATCGATCTATTTGTACTTTTTATTTTATGTACTGATTTTTTTTTTCTCTCTTTTTATTTTCCACCCATCTTCATCTATTTTTTGAAAATCATACGATTTTGCTGTATGTAGGGCAGTTAATAATAAGTGATTAGCTTCTACATTAATAGATTCATATCTATTTTGACTAATATTACTACTAGTTAATTCTTTCATTATTTTATCTAATTTTTTGTTTGTAAACCCAGACAGCTATGTCAGAGACAATAACCTCAAAGAGAAGTAACCAGAAGAGAGAACACAAACATAAAGAATATAAAAAGAAGGAACAATATAATATAACATATAGAGATACATTTTTTAATTGTTAGTTGTTCTCCTTAATAAATAAACTCTTATATTTAAATCAGTAACTTTTTAAGTAAATTTAAGGTTAATAAGGAGCCCTTTAGGGGCTCCTATACCAACCCTGGATTACATGTTAAGTATAAGATCTATGTCATTTAAAGGTATCCATGGCGCGTAGTCAAATCTATAACACCTTCTTAAATTATTTATTTTCTGGAAATGTTCAAATCTAACATTAGGACCATCATCTTTAGAGAACTTTCTTTTAATGGGAAATTTTTGTTTGGTTTTAAATGTTGGTTTATCCGCACCTCTAAAATCCCCCATTTTTTTATTGAATCTAACTTTATTTATTTCTTTGGGATGCTTTTTTGTATTTTGTTTTTTGCTATTATCACGTACTGCTTCAGCATATGTTTTACCGTTATTGGTCTTATTCCTATTTCTATTTTTATTTGGTTTTTTTGTCTTTTTAAAGCCTTCGGTTTCTATATTAATAAACTCATCTATAAACATAATTTCATCATTACTCTCATCCTTCTTATCTATATTATCTTGATTATTGTAATGGTTGATGTTATTTGAATAAGTCATATTAATGTTATTGACTTCTGCATTGATGTCAACCTCATTTGTATTACTCTTTTTCGAACCTATATTATTTTCCTCAATATTTTTCCTTTTCCTATTAGTTTTTCCTACTATGTTACACTTATTACTTGTGTTATGAGTAATTATACTAACTTGGTTATTTGGATTATTCGGATTAATTGGATTAACCGGATATTCTAAATTTGTGGGATTACTAGAGTTTTGGCTATCGTTTAGACTATTTGGATTATTTAGGTTATTTGTGATTATCCTATTATTTGGGCTAAGCTGTCTAATAGGATAAAAGTTATCCTGATCTCTCAAATTTTCCTGGTATATCTGATTGTTAAATCCTACTGGATTATCCTGTTTATTTGGATTTCCTATGTTTACTGGTATATGATTATTTATTTGGGTATATGGGATATGTGGATTATAACTACTTATTGTGTAAACTGGATTAATTGTGTTAATCGGATAACTAGGATAATTCGGATTAATTGGATATCCTGAATTAATGGGATTGCTAATAGTTACTGGATTAACCGTATTAATTGGATATCCTGAATTAAAATTATTCGGTATGTATGTTGGATTAATTGTACTATTTTGATAATTTGAGTAATTTGGATTATCTGGTTGAATCGTGTTTGTATGATTATCACTACTTCTTATATAGTTTGGATTGTCCGGATAATTCATATTTATTCGCTTATCTATATTACTCTGATGATTTGTATTATCTAGATATTCTGGATTATCTTGGTTATTTCTCCTATTTATGTTCTCTAGATTATTTTGGTTATCAGAGTTGTTTATATTTGTACTACTACTACTTATATCTTTGCTTAATTCATTATTTGTTAATGCTTGTATTCTTAATAAGTACTTATTTTTTATCACTTCTTTTAATCTTTTTTCACCTACTTCTCTACCTAATCCTTTTAATTTCTTGCTCAAGTTTCTAATATGATTGTCTACTGAATTCCAACTCATTGTGCCTTTGCTACTTAAACTGAATAAACTAAAGTTAATTGTAATAAATTCATCTAATATATTTAATTGCTCTCTTGACCAGGGATCAGCAATTGTATTTTTACTATTTTTTGTTGTTTTAGTACTAATATTTTTGTCATTTTGTTTATTTGATCTAATGTTGTTAACATTAGTACTACTACTATTATTTATGGTATTTTTGGAGTTCTGAACAACCCCCTTTTTGTTAGTAATTAATGTACTATTCGATTAGGAGTGATCTTGTTTGTCTGGTGGATCCCTATTATGATTCATTTTAATAAATATTCTATTGTGTATTTGTTAATTGTACTATTTTCTATACTTTTAAAATATTTTCTATGTATACTTAACTACTTTAACAATATAATTGTTAATATTTTTATATTTTATAATTATTTGTATATTTTAATTTTCCACAAGGTGAAGAATTACTTATACTAATAATTAAATGTATTTTTATATTTTAAATACTTAATTTTTGCTAATTAATTATAAAATTAAAAATTTTTTTAGGATTGTCTTAATACGTATTGTATTGGTAAAATATATACTATTGGAGTAAAGTGTACGCAAAAAATGATTACATAAAAAATTTTTTTCACAATTTTTCCCTGTTATAAAATTGAATCTTAAGCTTGAAAAATCCTACTTCTAAAAAATTTTTTTTTAATAGAAACTTATCTTTAGATCGTTTATCAGCTAATTATTCAAAAAAATTCCGGAAAATATTTATTTAAAATGCCAAAAATAGAAATTTATAATTTAATATAAGAGAAATATTAAAAAAGCACCTCTCGCTAACTATGCATAAACAAGAATAAGAGAGTCAAATTTTATTTAAACTAAACTCACAATAAATTACATACAAAATTTATTGTAATAGCACAGTCTAGTTCACACCATGACGGTGAGTCCCCAAGCTGTCTATTACAACAGTAAGCTCATCAGGAAAGAGTTGTGAAAACCTGCTCATACAATAGTACTATTTTATACTCTTTTTTATGTTTAGGCTGGTCAGGCCTTGTCTACAAATAAATTATATAAATTATTTGACCGACAGATTCATAGCCGAAGTGACATTGTCTCTACCGTCATAACCTAGCTCTAGTGTTAGTATAGAGTGATGCAAACGTGAACTTACACTGCATATACTTTATACACTAGTTAGTGTTGCCACTTGTCGACCTAAGTTTCATTCTATCCGCCCTACTTTTCTCCTGCTAACACGAGTGTTATAGGGTGAATTTCAGGCGTCCTATCATTATTGCCAGTAATGATAGTAAGGCTTTATGAATAAGCCTGAATATCTATGTATCAATCTGCATAGACTCCACGGACTTATTCATTGATTCCAAGCTATCACAAGTCATGGTTGATAGTTGGTTTTTCATCCTTTCAAAGTAAGACATGGTGCTATCAAGTCTTCTTTTAATCAGACTAGTCTTAAGCTTCTCGATTTGTTTTACGATCGGCCCAACTACCTCTCTATAACTCGCAGTTGGAGTATTAGATGTCCGAAGACTCTCTTCTACAACAACTTTAGCCTTCTCCAGTTGCACGACTGCCAGCTTTATTGAAGTCTCCACCTTAATGGTATCCTCTTCCAGCTTCTTTACTAAGTTGAGCACTGAAAGACAAGGGTCTTTATTTTTCCCAGTGACTTTCTTAGCCAGTCGCTTAACTTTGTTGAGCGGAATCAGAGCTTTCTCTACTTCCCCATCAACTACACGTCCGGTCTGAATTACTTCAAACCTCTCTTTGTTCAGCTGGACCACTTTCTCACCTACGACAGGGACAAGTTTGTCCAAGTCTTCCAGCATGCGCTGTTTCTTAGCCGGTGGTGGACCCGTGTGATATTTGCTTGGGTATTTCTCCGCTAGCAATTCTTTCACCTTATCACTGCTAAACTCGAGCGTGTATCCGGGTGGTAAATCCACTCTCTTTTTAGCCTTATCTACATTACTGGGACCGGGCTCGGTGCCAGCCTCGGTTTCCATTGGGACGTTATTCACGTCCTTTTGGTCGCCTGGCTTAGCTCCCTCGCCTTTGCTCTCCTGTTGCTTGATCTTTTCAGCAACTCTCTTTTTACGCTCTCTTCTTCTGGCGTTCTTTGAGGGTTTCTTTTCATCAACACTCAAAGTTGTTGCTTCAACAACAGGAGTCTTTGTGCCGCTGTCCTTCGCCTTGCTGTCCATGACAGAAGGTTGGGGTTTTGGCTTGTCAGCTTTTGGCTGACTTTTTTGTTGTTTACCCTTTGGTTTCCCTCCAGGTTTTTGGGTTTTGGCCTCGCTATTTCTAGCTGGCTTGGCCCTCTTTCCTCCCTTATTAACCATGTTCTGGTTGGGTTGGTTGACACCCGAAAAAGTTGTCATGGCCTGGGCCATGAGTACCATAGCTTGAGCTAAGGCATTTTCGTTGGTGGTGTTTTTTGGTGCGTTGTTTTGGTGTTTAGCCATCTTAACGTCTTTTTCTCCTTGTTTTGATCTAATTTAAAATGTAAAAATTATTAATTTACTATAAAAAAGACGTTCAAAACACGCAAAATACAACGGCAAAAAATTCACGTACAACAATAAACGCGAGGGGATCGATAGGAAGAATTTACTTTAACGACAAGTATACGTAGCAACATAACTAGGCTTTAGCTAATGGGCGCTTTAGCATTACTACACTGTCTGCTAGGACAACAGTGAGACAACGTTACCTCTCTCCTTACTGCATCTCATCTCCTCGGCATCTCTCCTATCCTACAGCGCCACTGCTGTCTCAGTACCGGCCTCCTGTCAGTACCGGCCTCCTGTCAGCACCGGCCTCCCTGCTAGCTGCTCCTAGTAGAGAGCACGTGTGTTAAATATAACAACACGTAGGTCAATAGGACCTGATTGCCTTGTGTCATAGTTACGAGATGTGTTTAGTGTAATACCCTGTATTTGATGCGCTGATGATAAATGTACTTTGGGCATAAACTAGGCAAGATTTTCTAATACCTCGCTTAAAATCTTGCTAAAATAGCACTAAGTTGAGGACCCTGTGGGACTCAGGGGGTGGGAGTAACTATGACTACATTTTTACACGCTCCACGCAACTTAGTTCTAGTCCAGTTCCGCTGTAGTTTATCGCCTCATGCATCCAGGGTTTTACCTAAACAAGCCTTAAGTATCTTAGCTGTTTCTCTTGCCACCATCGAAGAAACAGCCATGACGAACTTTTCACAGTTTCGATCATTCCGTAGGATGATATTCAACGGTTTCAGGTCATCTTTAAGTGAGTTTTTTACTTCACCATATGCTCCTATAATTATAGGTATGAATCTCACTTTATATTGTGGGCCATATTTGCTACGTAAATGGCGTACAATATTTATGTCTTCGGACACGAGATTGTAGTTATCAGGACCTATCTCGACTGTGCCGTTGACTGTGTACCTTACCGTTTTTATCTTCCTTTGGACATCCAGCAGGTGCGGGTTTGATACCGCAATTTCGATCACTAGAACCTCTTTTAGTTCACGGTTAACAGCAATAACATCAGGTCTATTATGGACGAATTGTATAGATCTGTCACGATCTTCTGTATTCTCGTACATAATTCCCGCATTATTGCCGTGAACTTCCACTAATTGAGGTCTATCAACACTAATACACCACCCGCTTCCAATGTCTTGGTTTTCATCTAACTCCTTAAGTTCATTAAGTGTCAAATGTTTTCTACCAGCCTGTTTGATAAAGTAGTTTGCAACTAATCTTACTACTTGGTCGTGTCTTTGTCTAAATAAATTTTCCGCTGTTTTAGACTTACAACCGCCTATCAAATGGCTTGATGTAGGGTTTTCACCACACATTGGGCAAGCTACACTTTTGTTTGCTCTGCTGTTTATAAAGCGCGAGAAACATGGTAGTGATTCTTGCTGGGCAGACGCAATCAAGTTAAAGTCTTTGTCTCTCATTGGTGCATTAGCTAACCATGGAGTCTTTAACTTTTCTTGCTTGTATAGCTTTGCATAATCCATATGTCTAGTCCATTTATCAAAGAGATCTGTTTGGTGCTTATTTTCCATCAATTGTAAAATGGCTTTCTTGGCCTCTTTTACGCTTGTGAAAGATGCTTCATTTACCATAATTCCATTAATTCCTATGGCATATGTTATTCCAGCTTCTTTCATCTGTGTATGGAAAGCACTGATTGGTGACATTCTCTTGCTAACAGATTCTTTGATAAAGTAGTACTTCGACTTCTTATGGATTGGGTCAATGATTAGGTTCAATCCGTAGGTAATGATTGCCTGTTTAGCTGATTCTGCCAGGCTCATCATACCTAACCCACCGTTTTCAGGCTTCAATAGTAATCTCGCTATTGCCTGGGTGGGTTGCCGCAGATTGATCACTTCATTGTCCCGTATTGATCCTGACAAGACTTTGTAAACGCACTTGTCAAGATACTTGCAAAGCGCAATCATCTTTCGCATACTTACACTGGCAACTGAATGCATCACTATGTATTGCACCGCAGGTACAATACTGATGTTATACAGTTTTACCTTCTGCCCTGTCGAGAGACATGACTGGAATATACTAGCTGTCTTTGATATAACTTTGTTGGACAAAGTTACACGCAGATTGTCTAGGTCAATTCCTCGTCCTATCTCTGGCATTCCCAGGTATTTGTACGCAGTGTCAAGTTGTACCACGTCATCTATGAGTGATACACCTTCTTGTATGCTTGGGATTACTCCGCATTTGGATAGGTTTAGCTGTAAACCCATCTCTTTTCCGACTTCAATGAATAGTTTTTTCATTCTCTTGAGGTCTTCTTTTGTACTAGCGAACATTTTTACGTCATCTACGAACGATAGGTGATTCACTGATGTTACCTTGGTTCTGCGTTCAAGGTATGGATCATCGTTCTGGAAGACTGGTTCGTTTTCCAATAATGCGGAGTGTCCCTGGGTATGACAATCTGATATGTCTATTTGGTTAAGTAAGTGCTAGGTTAGCTCTTTTAACCAATGACACTTCAGTGGATACATCTACTGGTGAGCCTATAGCTAGAATAGGTAATCCATTCAGCGCACTGCTTATCACATCCATGCATAATATAAACATGCATGGAGCAAGGGCGCACCCTTGCAATACACCTCTATCAAACTGAATTAATTTTGCCTTCTTTTTAATTCTGTGGTTGGACGTGGTTGCATTTGTGATTTTGAATCAGGCATTAGTCATAATTTGTTGTATGTAGTCTTTCACCGATTGCGGAATATTTAAAGCTTGAACGATCTTATTCATGCTAGTTTGATCGACTGAGTCAAAAGCTTTCTGCATATCCGTATACATACAACTTACTGCTTTCTTGTGTTGTCTCAAGATAGTAACATTTATGACATATGCGTTCAGGGTCCCTGTCATACCTCTGAATGCTGCTGACTGGTTCATCTGCAAGTACTTGTAACAATTCCTATAAATTAACCCGTATACAACTGCATTTAGGTACTTTATATCGGAATTGATACAATTGATGACTCTGTAGTTTGTCGGTGACCGAAGTTTTACAGAGTCATCAGTCTTCGGAAGTAGAAATGCATTCGCTATATGCTCGTCTTTCAAAGTCTTGACCTTACCTGACAAAATAGTCATGACTTTAGCATATAGTACATCCTGTAAGGATGTAAATCTTTTGAATGCAGCTGGGTACACATTATTTGGACCAGGTGATTTAAATGGAGAGCTATATTTAATGCGCTCTTGGAGTATGCCCTGTACATCCTCGAGTCCTGCCACAATCGCTCTGTTCTCCCATTTTTTACACCACCTGTCAACTTCAGGAGTCGCTAATTCCTGTTTCTTTGAGTACAACTCCCTGTAAAACTTTATACAGTCTTTTTCTAGTACAGTCATTTTCTTTACCCCATTGAAAACGCTGTGGACTGTTTTTAAAGAGGGTTTTTTCTCGAATAAAAATCTCGCTTTTCTTTCGAGTTCTAGGGTTTTATACCTCTCTTCTTTGTTTTTCAGGTGTTGTACTTCATCCCTTACCTTTGATATGTACTGAGGGATTTTGTTAATGTGTTTACTCTGGGCTAGCACTCGTGCATGCCTCAGAGCTTTTACCCTGGACTTGGATAGTCCTTTTCCCTGACTTTTGTTGTCTGGGTCTACTTCCTTGTACTTGCGTGATGACCACGCTGAAGTCAGTTTTTTCAGTAGTCTTTCTTTCTTCTTTCTCGATGTTGTTATGAGAGGTCTACCACAAATGAAACCATCTTCGTCCATTTTGCTTCTGTCATAACTACCAGCTGTGAGCATCATAGCATTAGCTATTTTGACCCACTGTTTTTGAATACTTGCGTATTCTTGCTGTGTCAATTCATTAGCATTTAATTTGGAAATAATAGGTGTCAGAAACTCCCTACCTACCAAATCTATCTCTTGGACCGGTATCCATTTGTTAACTTCCCAACGTTTACATCTTGGCAGAAGTTTCAAACCTAAATAGTATTCTAACCTTTGTCTGACTGAAGTATTCTGATCAAACACTTGTGACTTAGGGTTGGTTTTCCTTGGAATACGAGTGGCATCTGGTGGTTCTAGAGCCAACCTCTTTCTTTCCTCCAACTTTCTAAGTTGTGTCTTTTGATCAGATGTAAGAGAACTCTCTAGCGGATGTTTCTTACTTTTGTCTTTCGGTCTTTGACGTGGGTTACTATTTATCTGATAGCTTAAATGATCCGGGTGATCAATATCACTTAAACTATCACTGGTTTGATTTTGACTATTAATATTAGCCATGTCATTGTTGATGGTCGACTGGTTAGTTTCATGAAAGATCATATTGCTTGGTAAATCTGTCAAAGTCATGCATTCTGTCATGTCAAGAGAAGGTATCTTTTCTCCTTCGTTATTCTCTCCGGACACTTGAGAGATATTCGATGAATTCACCCCATTTATGCATTTTTCACCCCTATGACTTACCGCAATGAATTTTTGATCTGACGTGAAATGGGCCAACCCTAGAGATTGATCAGTCTCTAGAATTGGCCCAGGCTTACTATGTAAATTTGGCATTAACGTGAATTGGGTTGAATCCAGCAATGATGTCATTACTGAACCCAACCCAACCTTATCTACATCAATATCTTTGTTGATTACATCATCTGATACATTATTATCAATATCTTGATCAATTGTTTCAACATTGACATCTGCATCAATATCAAAACTAGTTGACTCATGAATGACGGTATATTCATTGTCAACTATATTAACCAAGTTATTTGTATCTTGTAAACTCTGGCCTAATTCACTGTGTAAATTTTGCCCTAACGCAAAATGGGCCGACCCCGATGACATCTTCGTCATCAGAGCCGGCCCAGTAGTCGCAATGACTGGTTCGCTTACTAGTATCATATCATTGTCAACTATTTGCTTGTGTATGAAGGGATTGCTAATAGTTGATGCTGTGACTATATCACCGGACGTAATATTGTCGGATATGATATGTTCTTCGCTAATATTAGTAGTGATTGTGTGTGAATGTTGAGTGTCAACACACTGACTACTGTTGTCTTTACCCGTGGTCGTGTTTGCCTGTTTCAAACACGAGCCATGATTGCTTGTTTCTGTGATCTTTTCTGATCGAAACAAATTGTTCGTCATAGTTACATCTACCTGGAATGATTCCTCTAGATAACATCTAGGCCAATCATTTTCCAGACTTTTGATAACTTCCATCTTCTGCTCTTCGGAAAGTTTCTTTTCTTTCGAGCTACTCAATGGAATTCTAGTCATCATTGCCCCAGATTTGATATAACTAGATACTTGGTCAGTAAATGTTCTATATTTCATGGCTTTGTGTAAATTATTCGCAACAAAATAATTTACTTCAGCCTCTGGAATATAGACCCATGAAATTACTTGACCAGCTCCTTTGCGATCGTGCCTTCTAAGACGGTTTATTCGCCTCCCTAACCATTGCTGAAGTTTTGTGATTACTTCTTCGGGCCATCTGTCAACTGAACCCTTGGATTTACCACGCTTCGGTGTAGGTGGCTTAATGCCATCTTCGATCGCTCTCGGTGATTCGTTTGCCTTCCTTTTTCGATCACCCGAAGCTTGCTGTTGTTTTTTCAACAACAATTCGGTGTCAGAGACTCCCGAATTTGCTTGGCTTCTACCTTTCCTCTCATCATTGATAGAAGTACCAGATCTACTCATGTGTCCTACTCACAAGATCTGGATAAGCCGTAACTGGTAGGAACAAGGTCTTACATAAAGTGGGCGAAGTGTCTACTATATGTAGAGCACTCCTAGAACCCGTTTTCCTAAAATTATGCGAAACCTCAAACTGGGTTTTATAAACCAAGAGAGTCATAGTTACTCCCGCCGTTTACAAGAGCTTCAATTGGTTTCCCAATGATAACATTCATTGCACTGGGCAGAAATCAGACACAGTCTACATGCATTTAGCATCATCTGTCTCCTCTGTTTTAATTAGACAGTCGGATTCCTCTTGTCCGTGCCAGTTCTTGATTAATGTATATATATTGATATTCGTTAAAATATTATATTTCAAATATTTGTAAGTATAATGTTAATGATTAATAATAAATATAAATCAAATAACTATTACTAGTATTCATTTTATATTAATTAAAATAACCATTGATACATAATACCCGAATATCTACATCTCAAGAGCCAATTCTTTTCCCAAAGTTACGAATCTATTTTGCCGACTTCCCTTACCTACATTATTTCATCGACCAGAGACTAAACATCTTGGAAACCTGTTGCGGATATGGGTACGGTTATTCTATGAAATTTATTATGCTTTCATTAACTTTTTAAGTAATATAACAAGCACTTTGGATACCAACAAAATGTTAGTACTCTACGTTAATAAAATTTCATCTATATCTCTTGCTGAGCAATTTCCATAGATTTAATAACTTAAATAGAGAAGATATCTCTACCCAAAACTTGTTATATTGTAGTTAATTTCATTTATGTTACCATGCATAATATAGTTTTTATCCTATATTATCTCCATAGATAGTATAGAAATATTAATCTATTTCCCTTTTGCTATATATGAATAAAAATTTTTCAATTTTAGCTTAGGACCGACTAACTCACAGTCAAATGATGTTGACGTGAAACCCTTTTCCACTTCGGTCCACAAGATTCTCACTTGTGTATTTGCTACTATCACCAAGATCTGCACTAATAACAGCTCCAGTTAAGCTTACGCTTATAACCTTCAATGCTATTACTACGCCAGCCTACACATATATTTATTTTAATTTATTTATATAAATATATGGTATTGTCTAAGTATTTTGCTCAAGCGCCATCCATTTTCAAGGCTGCTTGATTCGGCAGGTGAGTTGTTACACGATCCTTAGCGGATTCCGACTTCCATGGCCACCGCCCTGCTGTCAATATCAAACAACACTTTTTATGGGGTCTGATGAGCAAAAATTTAGGCACTTTAACAATACTTTTGGTTCATCCCACGTCGCCAGTTCTGCTTACCAAAAATGGCCCACTTGAAACTATACAATCGAAATTATGATTCATATTAAGTAATCATAATATCACACCCATTTATAGTTTGTAAATAGATAAAGGATATATTATCCCCTATTCCTCTAAACATTAGCTTTACCGGATGTATCTGTATAACAGTTTCAGCTATCCTGGGGGAAACTTCGGCCGGAACCAGCTACTAGATGGTTCGATTAGTCTTTCGCCCCTATACTAATGTCAGACGACCGATTTGCACGTCAGGACCGCTTCGAGCTTCCATCAGAATTTCTTCTGACTTCACCCTGCACTAGTATAGTTCACCATCTTTCGGGTCGCACTACTATGGCTATAACTGCAAAAAATGAATAAATCATATATTTACGTTTCTCATGCGCTAATGATAATATAATCAAAAGATCTGAGATTAAAAATTATTTTCATTATGCCTTTGATATTAATAATATCAATGACTTGCCATAGCAATACACTCCTTGGTCCGTGTTTCAAGACGGGACATACAGCATACCAGGATTACATAGGTTTATTAATTTATAATAATATAATAATTATTAATAAATAATATTTAACACATGTGTCTTATATTATATTAATAATTAAAATATTATTAATACATTAATAATATATAATATTAATTATAAATATAATTATTTTATTAAAGTTAACAAAATTTAAAAAATTTTATCACTCTTTAATAAATAACTAATTAATAATCAATATACCCATGCTTAAAATTATTAATAAAAAAATATTAATAATAGTGCAACTGGCTCTGTATGCTTCCATCGTATCGGTTTCACGTCCTCTTTAACTCTCTCTCCGGAGTACTTTGCAATTTTCCTTCACAGTACTTGTTCGCTATCGGATTCATAGGAATATTTAGCCTTAGATGATGTTTATCACCAACTTTGTGCTGCACTTCCAAGCAACACGACTCTAAAGTTTTATAAATTTAATAAATATTATTAAATAACAGGGCTGGCACCTTCTGTGGCTGTATATTTAAATACAATTATTTAATAATAATTTATTAATAATAATAAAACCTATACACGACATTTCGATATTATTATTATAATATAGATTTCGTGATGGGCTAATTCCAGTTCACTCGCAGTTACTATGGAAATCCTATTTAGTTTCTTTTCCTCCGCTTAACGATATGCTTAAGTTCAGCGGGTAATCATACATAATTGAGGCAAAAAAAATTTAAAAAAATTATTAATGATTTTTTTTTTTTATTAAAAAAAAATATAAATATATATCAAACATGATATTTTATTTTTTTTTTATATAATAAAAAAAAAAAAATATACAATAAAAATACTTTTATTTAAAAAATTAAAAATATTTTATTAATATATTTATTATTTTTAATATAAAAATAATAATATACAATACTACTTGTTATCACCCTCAATTATATATGCTAATAGTATAAAATACTATTAGCGCCATTTGCATTCAAGAATTTAAGGCTCTGCTTAGCAATTCACCTTACTTATCGCATTTAGCTGCGCTCTTCATCGACCTATGAACCGAATGATCCACCGACACGATTTTATAAAAAATTTTTATTTTTATTTAATAAAAAAAATTATGTATTAAAATAATATTTGATGGCTGATATTAATTAAAATATCTATTTAAACGTTTATTTAAAAAAAAAAATAAATAAATAAAAAATTTATTTTTTTTAAATTTTTTTTACGTACCATCTTATGTGTTTATTATAAAATATTTTAAATTATATTATAAAATAATTTATAATCATAATGATCCTTTCGCAGGTTCACCTACGAAAACCTTGTTACGACTTTTGCCCGGTTCAAACAACAGCGATTGGAAGGATTTAATATAAAAAAAATTAAAAATTTATTACATCTCTTCCTGCCTCTCGATATTGCTCAGTTCCGGGCAGCGACGGGCGGTGTGTACAAAGGGCAGGGACGTAATCAATGTAAGCTAATGACTTACGTTTACTTGGAATTCCTCGTTCATGAAAAATAATTGCAATTTTCACTCCCAGTTACGTAATGTTTTCAATGTTTACCCATTTATCTCTAAACAGGAACATAATGATCACTACATTGTAGCGCGCGTGCAGCCCCGGACATCTAAGGGCATCACAGACCTGTTATCGCTCTCTCTCAAATAGTTAAACACTATTAATCTGTTATTAAAATATTAATTATTTATATTAAAATAAACAAAATAATAATATTTAATATAACATAAAAGTCTCGCTCGTTATCGGAATCAACCAGACAAATCATATCCACGAACTAAGAACGGCCATGCACCACCAACCACTAAATCATGAAAGAGCTATCAATCTGTCAATCCTTATAGTGTCCGGCCCGGGTGAGTTTTCCCGTGTTGAGTCAAATTAAGCCGCAGGCTCCACTCCTGGTGGTGCCCTTCCGTCAATTCCTTTAAGTTTCAGCTTTGCAACCATACTTCCCCCGGAACCGAAAGACTTTCGTTTCCGAGAAGATGCATAAATTATTATAACTAATAATTCATACATCTAGTAGGCATAGTTTACGGTTAGAACTAGGGCGGTATCTGATCGCCTTCGAACCTCTAACTTTCGTTCTTGATTAATGAAAACATTCTTGGCAAATGCTTTCGCAGTAGGACGTCTCGCTACGGTCCAAGAATTTCACCTCTAACGTAGCGATACGAATGCCCCCGTTTGTTCCTATTAATCATGAAAAATTAAGTGAAACCACACTAAATTTTTCTATAGTGTTATTCCATGCTAGACCATACAAACATATAATGTCTGGTTTAAACCCTCTGATTTATTCAAAGTAACAGTTATTATATTATTTCTAATATAATAAAAATATAAGATGATAATGATTAAATAACATCCAAGATGCTCATTATACAATCTTTATAATCCAACTACGAGCTTTTTAACCACAACAATCATTTTATGCACTTGGAAAGCTGGTATTACCGCGGCTGCTGGCACCAGACTTGCCCTTTCCTTTACCAACAAGTTATTTATACTTGAAGATTTTCAATCCAAATATTAATAATAATATTTGGTTGTCATTTTTCGTCACTACCTCTTTTAACTAAAATTGGGTAATTTTCGCGCCTGCTGCCTTCCTTGGATGTGGTAGCCGTTTCTCAGGCTCCCTCTCCGGAGTCGAACCCTAATTCTCCGTTATCCGTCACAACCATGGTAGGCCAATACCCTACCATCGAAAGTTGATAAACCAGATACACATACGGTATGTTTTAGTAACAAAATCAGCGAGGATATTTTGAGTCAACCAATATAAAATGGTTTAATCAAATAAACGCACCACTAATGTGGTATAAATAGCGTGTATTAGCTCAAGAATTACCTCAGTTATCCAACTAAAATATTTACCGTGTAGTCTATAGCTGTTATAATGAGCTTTCCGCGGTTTCATGTTTAAAACATTGTACTTACACATGCATGGCTTAATCTTTAAAATAAGCACATCAATTCAGACAGGATCAATCAGATATATGATTTTTATATTAATGATTATATAAAAATTATATAAAAAAAAATTGATAAAATTTCTATTTTACTATGTAAAAATTGTCGCATAGTTTTTTCATTCACTATGAATAATATTAAAATTATTACATAAAAAAAAAATATTAAATTTAACAATCACACCCATTTTTATTTTTATAATATTTATATATATATATATATATATATATATTTATAATATAATATATATAAAATAATTATTTTACTAACTTATTTTATTATAATATATTACAATTATTATATTTATATATATAATATATTATTTTATATTTATCTTAACATTATAGTAGTAAATATATATATATATTAATAATATGAAAAAGTAATATTATATATATATATGTATATACAGTAAAAATTGGTAATATATGTACATAAAAAAAAAAAAAAAAAATTTATTAAAAATTATTAAAAAATTATTAAAAAATTATTAAATTAATTAAAAAAATATTATATTATGTATATATATATATATATATATATTATTTAATTATATAATATAACAAATCATAATGATTATAAGATATCTTTGTTATATATTATTATATATTATATACATTATATATATAAAAAAAATTTTTTTTTTTATAAAAATAATAATTATAATAAACAAATTTATTAAATTTATTAAATTTTATTAAAAAATAATATTTATAAATATCATAAAATATTTTAAATAATTTTTTAATTATTAAAAATTATTAAATAATTATTAAAAATTATTAAAAAAATTAATAAAATAATAAAAAAAAATAAAGAAATTAAATAAATTTATTTATATTTTTCAAAATATTTTATATTTAAATATAAAAAATTAATTTTTTTTAAAAAAAATAATAATTATAACAATTTAAAAATTATAAAATTATAAAATAATAGTAAAATTATAAAAAAAATTAACAAAATTTATTAGATTATTAAAAAATATTTTATATTTAAATATAAAAAATATATTTTTTTTTATAAAAATAATAATTTATAACAATTTTAAAATTATAAAATTATAAAATAATAGTAAAATTATAAAAAAAATTAACAAAATTTATTAGATTATTAAAAAATATTTTATATTTAAATATAAAAAATATATTTTTTTTATAAAAATAATAATTTATAACAATTTTAAAATTATAAAATTATAAAATAATAGTAAAATTATATAATAATTAACAAAATTTATTAAATTATTAAAAAATATTTTATATTTAAATATAAAAAATATATTTTTTTTTTATAAAAATAATAATTTATAACAATTTTAAAATGATTTAAAAACTTTTTAAAATTATAAAATAATAAAATAATAATAAAAATTATAAAAAAAATTAACAAAATTTATTAAATTATTAAAAAATATTTTATATTTAAATATAAAAAATTAATTTTTTTAAAAAAATAATAATTATAACAATTTTAAAATGATTTAAAAATCTTTTAAAATTATAAAAAAAATAAAATAATAATAATAATTGTATAATAATTGTAAAAAAATTAACAAAATTTATTAAATTATTAAAAAATATTTTATATTTAAATATAAAAAATTAATTTTTTTAAAAAAAAATAATAATTTTAACAGTTTAAGTATGTTTTAAAAACTTTTTATTAATAAAATAATAAAATAATAATAAAATTATAAAAGAATTTAACAAATTTTTAAAGATATTTAAAAAAATATATATATATATATATAAATTAAAAAAATATAAGTAAAATATTATAAAAATAATTTAAAAATTTATTTAATAATTAAAAAATTATTAAAAAAAATATAAAAAAAATTTAATAATATATTAAAAATATTTAATAAAATATTTTGTAAATTAACTTTTACATATATATAAATATATATCTTTGTTGTATAATTTTTTTATTTTTATATATATAAAAAAAAAAATTAAAACATCTGATTTTTTAGTAACCTATTATTTTTAGTGAAATTTGTTAATATATTTTATAAAATATAAGGTTTTATAATATTAATTTTAACTTACGTTCATATCTTACTGAATGAACCAGATCCCGTCCGATCTCTGAAGTTAATCAGTTGCGAGCTATCTTAGTACTTGGATGGGAGACCTCCTGGGAACCGTTAGTAATGTAAGTTAATTTTTATTTTATTTTATTTTATTAATTTTTTTTTTTTTTTTTTATTCTTAATTATTTTTATAAAAATATATATATAAGAAATTTTTATAAAAAATATTAAAGATAAAAAATAAAAAATATATATATATATATAAAATAAAATAAAATAATATTAATATAATATATAAAATAAATAAACAAATAAATATAAATATAATTTTAATAAAAAAAAAAATCAAAAAAATTAAAAAATTCTATATAAAAATATATATATATGTTTTAATATTATCTTGGTTAAATAAATAGCAAAGTTATTATACAATAGTTAACAATAATATTATGTAAAAACAGTGACACCAAACACAAGGATAAGGCTCAATAGATCGCAGGAAAGACCTGCTCTACTACTTACACCCCCTGGTCCAGCTAGCTAGTCGTATACAAGCTCACTATTACCTTGACATGAAATAATATCAATGATACAATATTATTATTAAATATTTATTTTAAAATATTTAATAAATCATAACGCAAGGCTTAAACTATCTTATTAAAGAATAAGATATAAAATTGCCTAGAAACATGTTAAGGCAAAAATTTATTGTTGATATTACTAGACAGAATACTGACTTAGATGCGTTCAGTCATAATTCTGCAGCTGGTAGATTCAATGCATTATTGTTTCCAATAACATTATATACCAATTAGCTGATCTAACGGTTCCTCTCGTACTAAGTTAGATTACTATTTCAACAACTTTTAATAAATCAACAGTAGGATAAAACTAACCTGTCTCACGACGGTCTAAACCCAGCTCACGTTCCCTATTAGTGGGTGAACAATCCAACGCTTGGCGAAATCTGCTTCGCAATGATAGGAAGAGCCGACATCGAAGGATCAAAAAGCAACGTCGATATGGACTCTTGGCTGCCACAAGCCAGTTATCCCTGTGGTAACTTTTCTGGCACCTCTTTTTAGAAACATACTAATACAAAAGGATCGATAGGCCACCCTTTCAGGGTCTGTATTCGTACTGAAAATCATGATCAAGCAAACTTTTGCCCTTTTACTCTACAAGAGGTTTCTGTCCTCTTTGAGTTTGCCTTAGGACACCTACGTTACAGTTTGATAGATGTACCGCCCCAGTCAAACTCCCCGCCAGACATGGTCATTGACGTGGATTATTAAATATTTCAAAAATATTAATTTAATACAACAATTATTATACATTTTATAGTATAAAATTTCCATATAATCAACTAAGTAAAGTATCAATATAAGTAGTGGTATTTCAAGATTGTTAAAATAAAATTTAACTCCCACCTATGCTACACCTCATATGACACTTCACAATGCCTAGCTAGAGTCAAGCTCAACAGGGTCTTCTTTCCCCGCTGTTTTTGCCAAGCCCGTTCCCTTGGCTGTGATTTCGCTGAATGGTAGATAGGGACAGTAGGAATCTCGTTAATCCATTCGTGCGCGTCGGAAATTACCCGACGAGGCATTTGGCTACCTTAAGAGAGTCATAGTTACTCCCGCCGTTTACAAGAGCTTCAATTGGTTTCCCAATGATAACATTCATTGCACTGGGCAGAAATCAGACACAGTCTACATGCATTTAGCATCATCTGTCTCCTCTGTTTTAATTAGACAGTCGGATTCCTCTTGTCCGTGCCAGTTCTTGATTAATGTATATATATTGATATTCGTTAAAATATTATATTTCAAATATTTGTAAGTATAATGTTAATGATTAATAATAAATATAAATCAAATAACTATTACTAGTATTCATTTTATATTAATTAAAATAACCATTGATACATAATACCCGAATATCTACATCTCAAGAGCCAATTCTTTTCCCAAAGTTACGAATCTATTTTGCCGACTTCCCTTACCTACATTATTTCATCGACCAGAGACTAAACATCTTGGAAACCTGTTGCGGATATGGGTACGGTTATTCTATGAAATTTATTATGCTTTCATTAACTTTTTAAGTAATATAACAAGCACTTTGGATACCAACAAAATGTTAGTACTCTACGTTAATAAAATTTCATCTATATCTCTTGCTGAGCAATTTCCATAGATTTAATAACTTAAATAGAGAAGATATCTCTACCCAAAACTTGTTATATTGTAGTTAATTTCATTTATGTTACCATGCATAATATAGTTTTTATCCTATATTATCTCCATAGATAGTATAGAAATATTAATCTATTTCCCTTTTGCTATATATGAATAAAAATTTTTCAATTTTAGCTTAGGACCGACTAACTCACAGTCAAATGATGTTGACGTGAAACCCTTTTCCACTTCGGTCCACAAGATTCTCACTTGTGTATTTGCTACTATCACCAAGATCTGCACTAATAACAGCTCCAGTTAAGCTTACGCTTATAACCTTCAATGCTATTACTACGCCAGCCTACACATATATTTATTTTAATTTATTTATATAAATATATGGTATTGTCTAAGTATTTTGCTCAAGCGCCATCCATTTTCAAGGCTGCTTGATTCGGCAGGTGAGTTGTTACACGATCCTTAGCGGATTCCGACTTCCATGGCCACCGCCCTGCTGTCAATATCAAACAACACTTTTTATGGGGTCTGATGAGCAAAAATTTAGGCACTTTAACAATACTTTTGGTTCATCCCACGTCGCCAGTTCTGCTTACCAAAAATGGCCCACTTGAAACTATACAATCGAAATTATGATTCATATTAAGTAATCATAATATCACACCCATTTATAGTTTGTAAATAGATAAAGGATATATTATCCCCTATTCCTCTAAACATTAGCTTTACCGGATGTATCTGTATAACAGTTTCAGCTATCCTGGGGGAAACTTCGGCCGGAACCAGCTACTAGATGGTTCGATTAGTCTTTCGCCCCTATACTAATGTCAGACGACCGATTTGCACGTCAGGACCGCTTCGAGCTTCCATCAGAATTTCTTCTGACTTCACCCTGCACTAGTATAGTTCACCATCTTTCGGGTCGCACTACTATGGCTATAACTGTAAAAAATGAATAAATCATATATTTACGTTTCTCATGCGCTAATGATAATATAATCAAAAGATCTGAGATTAAAAATTATTTTCATTATGCCTTTGATATTAATAATATCAATGACTTGCCATAGCAATACACTCCTTGGTCCGTGTTTCAAGACGGGACATACAGCATACCAGGATTACATAGGTTTATTAATTTATAATAATATAATAATTATTAATAAATAATATTTAACACATGTGTCTTATATTATATTAATAATTAAAATATTATTAATACATTAATAATATATAATATTAATTATAAATATAATTATTTTATTAAAGTTAACAAAATTTAAAAAATTTTATCACTCTTTAATAAATAACTAATTAATAATCAATATACCCATGCTTAAAATTATTAATAAAAAAATATTAATAATAGTGCAACTGGCTCTGTATGCTTCCATCGTATCGGTTTCACGTCCTCTTTAACTCTCTCTCCGGAGTACTTTGCAATTTTCCTTCACAGTACTTGTTCGCTATCGGATTCATAGGAATATTTAGCCTTAGATGATGTTTATCACCAACTTTGTGCTGCACTTCCAAGCAACACGACTCTAAAGTTTTATAAATTTAATAAATATTATTAAATAACAGGGCTGGCACCTTCTGTGGCTGTATATTTAAATACAATTATTTAATAATAATTTATTAATAATAATAAAACCTATACACGACATTTCGATATTATTATTATAATATAGATTTCGTGATGGGCTAATTCCAGTTCACTCGCAGTTACTATGGAAATCCTATTTAGTTTCTTTTCCTCCGCTTAACGATATGCTTAAGTTCAGCGGGTAATCATACATAATTGAGGCAAAAAAAATTTAAAAAAATTATTAATGATTTTTTTTTTTTATTAAAAAAAAATATAAATATATATCAAACATGATATTTTATTTTTTTATATAATAAAAAAAAAATATACAATAAAAATACTTTTATTTAAAAAATTAAAAATATTTTATTAATATATTTATTATTTTTAATATAAAAATAATAATATACAATACTACTTGTTATCACCCTCAATTATATATGCTAATAGTATAAAATACTATTAGCGCCATTTGCATTCAAGAATTTAAGGCTCTGCTTAGCAATTCACCTTACTTATCGCATTTAGCTGCGCTCTTCATCGACCTATGAACCGAATGATCCACCGACACGATTTTATAAAAAATTTTTATTTTTATTTAATAAAAAAAATTATGTATTAAAATAATATTTGATGGCTGATATTAATTAAAATATCTATTTAAACGTTTATTTAAAAAAAAAAAAAATAAATAAATAAAAAATTTATTTTTTTTAAATTTTTTTACGTACCATCTTATGTGTTTATTATAAAATATTTTAAATTATATTATAAAATAATTTATAATCATAATGATCCTTTCGCAGGTTCACCTACGAAAACCTTGTTACGACTTTTGCCCGGTTCAAACAACAGCGATTGGAAGGATTTAATATAAAAAAAATTAAAAATTTATTACATCTCTTCCTGCCTCTCGATATTGCTCAGTTCCGGGCAGCGACGGGCGGTGTGTACAAAGGGCAGGGACGTAATCAATGTAAGCTAATGACTTACGTTTACTTGGAATTCCTCGTTCATGAAAAATAATTGCAATTTTCACTCCCAGTTACGTAATGTTTTCAATGTTTACCCATTTATCTCTAAACAGGAACATAATGATCACTACATTGTAGCGCGCGTGCAGCCCCGGACATCTAAGGGCATCACAGACCTGTTATCGCTCTCTCTCAAATAGTTAAACACTATTAATCTGTTATTAAAATATTAATTATTTATATTAAAATAAACAAAATAATAATATTTAATATAACATAAAAGTCTCGCTCGTTATCGGAATCAACCAGACAAATCATATCCACGAACTAAGAACGGCCATGCACCACCAACCACTAAATCATGAAAGAGCTATCAATCTGTCAATCCTTATAGTGTCCGGCCCGGGTGAGTTTTCCCGTGTTGAGTCAAATTAAGCCGCAGGCTCCACTCCTGGTGGTGCCCTTCCGTCAATTCCTTTAAGTTTCAGCTTTGCAACCATACTTCCCCCGGAACCGAAAGACTTTCGTTTCCGAGAAGATGCATAAATTATTATAACTAATAATTCATACATCTAGTAGGCATAGTTTACGGTTAGAACTAGGGCGGTATCTGATCGCCTTCGAACCTCTAACTTTCGTTCTTGATTAATGAAAACATTCTTGGCAAATGCTTTCGCAGTAGGACGTCTCGCTACGGTCCAAGAATTTCACCTCTAACGTAGCGATACGAATGCCCCCGTTTGTTCCTATTAATCATGAAAAATTAAGTGAAACCACACTAAATTTTTCTATAGTGTTATTCCATGCTAGACCATACAAACATATAATGTCTGGTTTAAACCCTCTGATTTATTCAAAGTAACAGTTATTATATTATTTCTAATATAATAAAAATATAAGATGATAATGATTAAATAACATCCAAGATGCTCATTATACAATCTTTATAATCCAACTACGAGCTTTTTAACCACAACAATCATTTTATGCACTTGGAAAGCTGGTATTACCGCGGCTGCTGGCACCAGACTTGCCCTTTCCTTTACCAACAAGTTATTTATACTTGAAGATTTTCAATCCAAATATTAATAATAATATTTGGTTGTCATTTTTCGTCACTACCTCTTTTAACTAAAATTGGGTAATTTTCGCGCCTGCTGCCTTCCTTGGATGTGGTAGCCGTTTCTCAGGCTCCCTCTCCGGAGTCGAACCCTAATTCTCCGTTATCCGTCACAACCATGGTAGGCCAATACCCTACCATCGAAAGTTGATAAACCAGATACACATACGGTATGTTTTAGTAACAAAATCAGCGAGGATATTTTGAGTCAACCAATATAAAATGGTTTAATCAAATAAACGCACCACTAATGTGGTATAAATAGCGTGTATTAGCTCAAGAATTACCTCAGTTATCCAACTAAAATATTTACCGTGTAGTCTATAGCTGTTATAATGAGCTTTCCGCGGTTTCATGTTTAAAACATTGTACTTACACATGCATGGCTTAATCTTTAAAATAAGCACATCAATTCAGACAGGATCAATCAGATATATGATTTTTATATTAATGATTATATAAAAATTATATAAAAAAATTGATAAAATTTCTATTTTACTATGTAAAAATTGTCGCATAGTTTTTTCATTCACTATGAATAATATTAAAATTATTACATAAAAAAAAAATATTAAATTTAACAATCACACCCATTTTTATTTTTATAATATTTATATATATATATATATATATATATAATTTATAATATAATATATATAAAATAATTATTTTACTAACTTATTTTATTATAATATATTACAATTATTATATTTATATATATAATATATTATTTTATATTTATCTTAACATTATAGTAGTAAATATATATATATATTAATAATATGAAAAAGTAATATTATATATATATATGTATATACAGTAAAAATTGGTAATATATGTACATAAAAAAAAAAAAAAATTAAAAATTATTAAAAAATTATTAAAAAATTATTAAAAAATTATTAAATTAATTAAAAAAATATTATATTATGTATATATATATATATATATATTTTTTAATTATATAATATAACAAATCATAATGATTATAAGATATCTTTGTTATATATTATTATATATTATATACATTATATATATAAAAAAAATTTTTTTTTTTATAAAAATAATAATTATAATAAACAAATTTATTAAATTTATTAAATTTTATTAAAAAATAATATTTATAAATATCATAAAATATTTTAAATAATTTTTTAATTATTAAAAATTATTAAATAATTATTAAAAATTATTAAAAAAATTAATAAAATAATAAAAAAAAATAAAGAAATTAAATAAATTTATTTATATTTTTCAAAATATTTTATATTTAAATATAAAAAATTAATTTTTTTTAAAAAAAATAATAATTATAACAATTTAAAAATTATAAAATTATAAAATAATAGTAAAATTATAAAAAAAATTAACAAAATTTATTAGATTATTAAAAAATATTTTATATTTAAATATAAAAAATATATTTTTTTTTTATAAAAATAATAATTTATAACAATTTTAAAATTATAAAATTATAAAATAATAGTAAAATTATAAAAAAAATTAACAAAATTTATTAGATTATTAAAAAATATTTTATATTTAAATATAAAAAATATATTTTTTTTATAAAAATAATAATTTATAACAATTTTAAAATTATAAAATTATAAAATAATAGTAAAATTATATAATAATTAACAAAATTTATTAAATTATTAAAAAATATTTTATATTTAAATATAAAAAATATATTTTTTTTTTATAAAAATAATAATTTATAACAATTTTAAAATGATTTAAAAACTTTTTAAAATTATAAAATAATAAAATAATAATAAAAATTATAAAAAAAATTAACAAAATTTATTAAATTATTAAAAAATATTTTATATTTAAATATAAAAAATTAATTTTTTTTAAAAAAATAATAATTATAACAATTTTAAAATGATTTAAAAATCTTTTAAAATTATAAAAAAAATAAAATAATAATAATAATTGTATAATAATTGTAAAAAAATTAACAAAATTTATTAAATTATTAAAAAATATTTTATATTTAAATATAAAAAATTAATTTTTTTAAAAAAAAATAATAATTTTAACAGTTTAAGTATGTTTTAAAAACTTTTTATTAATAAAATAATAAAATAATAATAAAATTATAAAAGAATTTAACAAATTTTTAAAGATATTTAAAAAAATATATATATATATATATAAATTAAAAAAATATAAGTAAAATATTATAAAAATAATTTAAAAATTTATTTAATAATTAAAAAATTATTAAAAAAAATATAAAAAAAATTTAATAATATATTAAAAATATTTAATAAAATATTTTGTAAATTAACTTTTACATATATATAAATATATATCTTTGTTGTATAATTTTTTTATTTTTATATATATAAAAAAAAAAATTAAAACATCTGATTTTTTAGTAACCTATTATTTTTAGTGAAATTTGTTAATATATTTTATAAAATATAAGGTTTTATAATATTAATTTTAACTTACGTTCATATCTTACTGAATGAACCAGATCCCGTCCGATCTCTGAAGTTAATCAGTTGCGAGCTATCTTAGTACTTGGATGGGAGACCTCCTGGGAACCGTTAGTAATGTAAGTTAATTTTTATTTTATTTTATTTTATTAATTTTTTTTTTTTTTTTTTTATTCTTAATTATTTTTATAAAAATATATATATAAGAAATTTTTATAAAAAATATTAAAGATAAAAAATAAAAAATATATATATATATATAAAATAAAATAAAATAATATTAATATAATATATAAAATAAATAAACAAATAAATATAAATATAATTTTAATAAAAAAAAAAAATCAAAAAAATTAAAAAATTCTATATAAAAATATATATATATGTTTTAATATTATCTTGGTTAAATAAATAGCAAAGTTATTATACAATAGTTAACAATAATATTATGTAAAAACAGTGACACCAAACACAAGGATAAGGCTCAATAGATCGCAGGAAAGACCTGCTCTACTACTTACACCCCTGGTCCAGCTAGCTAGTCGTATACAAGCTCACTATTACCTTGACATGAAATAATATCAATGATACAATATTATTATTAAATATTTATTTTAAAATATTTAATAAATCATAACGCAAGGCTTAAACTATCTTATTAAAGAATAAGATATAAAATTGCCTAGAAACATGTTAAGGCAAAAATTTATTGTTGATATTACTAGACAGAATACTGACTTAGATGCGTTCAGTCATAATTCTGCAGCTGGTAGATTCAATGCATTATTGTTTCCAATAACATTATATACCAATTAGCTGATCTAACGGTTCCTCTCGTACTAAGTTAGATTACTATTTCAACAACTTTTAATAAATCAACAGTAGGATAAAACTAACCTGTCTCACGACGGTCTAAACCCAGCTCACGTTCCCTATTAGTGGGTGAACAATCCAACGCTTGGCGAAATCTGCTTCGCAATGATAGGAAGAGCCGACATCGAAGGATCAAAAAGCAACGTCGATATGGACTCTTGGCTGCCACAAGCCAGTTATCCCTGTGGTAACTTTTCTGGCACCTCTTTTTAGAAACATACTAATACAAAAGGATCGATAGGCCACCCTTTCAGGGTCTGTATTCGTACTGAAAATCATGATCAAGCAAACTTTTGCCCTTTTACTCTACAAGAGGTTTCTGTCCTCTTTGAGTTTGCCTTAGGACACCTACGTTACAGTTTGATAGATGTACCGCCCCAGTCAAACTCCCCGCCAGACATGGTCATTGACGTGGATTATTAAATATTTCAAAAATATTAATTTAATACAACAATTATTATACATTTTATAGTATAAAATTTCCATATAATCAACTAAGTAAAGTATCAATATAAGTAGTGGTATTTCAAGATTGTTAAAATAAAATTTAACTCCCACCTATGCTACACCTCATATGACACTTCACAATGCCTAGCTAGAGTCAAGCTCAACAGGGTCTTTTCCCCGCTGTTTTTGCCAAGCCCGTTCCCTTGGCTGTGATTTCGCTGAATGGTAGATAGGGACAGTAGGAATCTCGTTAATCCATTCGTGCGCGTCGGAAATTACCCGACGAGGCATTTGGCTACCTTAAGAGAGTCATAGTTACTCCCGCCGTTTACAAGAGCTTCAATTGGTTTCCCAATGATAACATTCATTGCACTGGGCAGAAATCAGACACAGTCTACATGCATTTAGCATCATCTGTCTCCTCTGTTTTAATTAGACAGTCGGATTCCTCTTGTCCGTGCCAGTTCTTGATTAATGTATATATATTGATATTCGTTAAAATATTATATTTCAAATATTTGTAAGTATAATGTTAATGATTAATAATAAATATAAATCAAATAACTATTACTAGTATTCATTTTATATTAATTAAAATAACCATTGATACATAATACCCGAATATCTACATCTCAAGAGCCAATTCTTTTCCCAAAGTTACGAATCTATTTTGCCGACTTCCCTTACCTACATTATTTCATCGACCAGAGACTAAACATCTTGGAAACCTGTTGCGGATATGGGTACGGTTATTCTATGAAATTTATTATGCTTTCATTAACTTTTTAAGTAATATAACAAGCACTTTGGATACCAACAAAATGTTAGTACTCTACGTTAATAAAATTTCATCTATATCTCTTGCTGAGCAATTTCCATAGATTTAATAACTTAAATAGAGAAGATATCTCTACCCAAAACTTGTTATATTGTAGTTAATTTCATTTATGTTACCATGCATAATATAGTTTTTATCCTATATTATCTCCATAGATAGTATAGAAATATTAATCTATTTCCCTTTTGCTATATATGAATAAAAATTTTTCAATTTTAGCTTAGGACCGACTAACTCACAGTCAAATGATGTTGACGTGAAACCCTTTTCCACTTCGGTCCACAAGATTCTCACTTGTGTATTTGCTACTATCACCAAGATCTGCACTAATAACAGCTCCAGTTAAGCTTACGCTTATAACCTTCAATGCTATTACTACGCCAGCCTACACATATATTTATTTTAATTTATTTATATAAATATATGGTATTGTCTAAGTATTTTGCTCAAGCGCCATCCATTTTCAAGGCTGCTTGATTCGGCAGGTGAGTTGTTACACGATCCTTAGCGGATTCCGACTTCCATGGCCACCGCCCTGCTGTCAATATCAAACAACACTTTTTATGGGGTCTGATGAGCAAAAATTTAGGCACTTTAACAATACTTTTGGTTCATCCCACGTCGCCAGTTCTGCTTACCAAAAATGGCCCACTTGAAACTATACAATCGAAATTATGATTCATATTAAGTAATCATAATATCACACCCATTTATAGTTTGTAAATAGATAAAGGATATATTATCCCCTATTCCTCTAAACATTAGCTTTACCGGATGTATCTGTATAACAGTTTCAGCTATCCTGGGGGAAACTTCGGCCGGAACCAGCTACTAGATGGTTCGATTAGTCTTTCGCCCCTATACTAATGTCAGACGACCGATTTGCACGTCAGGACCGCTTCGAGCTTCCATCAGAATTTCTTCTGACTTCACCCTGCACTAGTATAGTTCACCATCTTTCGGGTCGCACTACTATGGCTATAACTGTAAAAAATGAATAAATCATATATTTACGTTTCTCATGCGCTAATGATAATATAATCAAAAGATCTGAGATTAAAAATTATTTTCATTATGCCTTTGATATTAATAATATCAATGACTTGCCATAGCAATACACTCCTTGGTCCGTGTTTCAAGACGGGACATACAGCATACCAGGATTACATAGGTTTATTAATTTATAATAATATAATAATTATTAATAAATAATATTTAACACATGTGTCTTATATTATATTAATAATTAAAATATTATTAATACATTAATAATATATAATATTAATTATAAATATAATTATTTTATTAAAGTTAACAAAATTTAAAAAATTTTATCACTCTTTAATAAATAACTAATTAATAATCAATATACCCATGCTTAAAATTATTAATAAAAAAATATTAATAATAGTGCAACTGGCTCTGTATGCTTCCATCGTATCGGTTTCACGTCCTCTTTAACTCTCTCTCCGGAGTACTTTGCAATTTTCCTTCACAGTACTTGTTCGCTATCGGATTCATAGGAATATTTAGCCTTAGATGATGTTTATCACCAACTTTGTGCTGCACTTCCAAGCAACACGACTCTAAAGTTTTATAAATTTAATAAATATTATTAAATAACAGGGCTGGCACCTTCTGTGGCTGTATATTTAAATACAATTATTTAATAATAATTTATTAATAATAATAAAACCTATACACGACATTTCGATATTATTATTATAATATAGATTTCGTGATGGGCTAATTCCAGTTCACTCGCAGTTACTATGGAAATCCTATTTAGTTTCTTTTCCTCCGCTTAACGATATGCTTAAGTTCAGCGGGTAATCATACATAATTGAGGCAAAAAAATTTAAAAAAATTATTAATGATTTTTTTTTTTATTAAAAAAAAATATAAATATATATCAAACATGATATTTTATTTTTTATATAATAAAAAAAAATATACAATAAAAATACTTTTATTTAAAAAATTAAAAATATTTTATTAATATATTTATTATTTTTAATATAAAAATAATAATATACAATACTACTTGTTATCACCCTCAATTATATATGCTAATAGTATAAAATACTATTAGCGCCATTTGCATTCAAGAATTTAAGGCTCTGCTTAGCAATTCACCTTACTTATCGCATTTAGCTGCGCTCTTCATCGACCTATGAACCGAATGATCCACCGACACGATTTTATAAAAAATTTTTATTTTTATTTAATAAAAAAATTATGTATTAAAATAATATTTGATGGCTGATATTAATTAAAATATCTATTTAAACGTTTATTTAAAAAAAAAAAAAAATAAATAAAAAATTTATTTTTTTAAATTTTTTTACGTACCATCTTATGTGTTTATTATAAAATATTTTAAATTATATTATAAAATAATTTATAATCATAATGATCCTTTCGCAGGTTCACCTACGAAAACCTTGTTACGACTTTTGCCCGGTTCAAACAACAGCGATTGGAAGGATTTAATATAAAAAAAATTAAAAATTTATTACATCTCTTCCTGCCTCTCGATATTGCTCAGTTCCGGGCAGCGACGGGCGGTGTGTACAAAGGGCAGGGACGTAATCAATGTAAGCTAATGACTTACGTTTACTTGGAATTCCTCGTTCATGAAAAATAATTGCAATTTTCACTCCCAGTTACGTAATGTTTTCAATGTTTACCCATTTATCTCTAAACAGGAACATAATGATCACTACATTGTAGCGCGCGTGCAGCCCCGGACATCTAAGGGCATCACAGACCTGTTATCGCTCTCTCTCAAATAGTTAAACACTATTAATCTGTTATTAAAATATTAATTATTTATATTAAAATAAACAAAATAATAATATTTAATATAACATAAAAGTCTCGCTCGTTATCGGAATCAACCAGACAAATCATATCCACGAACTAAGAACGGCCATGCACCACCAACCACTAAATCATGAAAGAGCTATCAATCTGTCAATCCTTATAGTGTCCGGCCCGGGTGAGTTTTCCCGTGTTGAGTCAAATTAAGCCGCAGGCTCCACTCCTGGTGGTGCCCTTCCGTCAATTCCTTTAAGTTTCAGCTTTGCAACCATACTTCCCCCGGAACCGAAAGACTTTCGTTTCCGAGAAGATGCATAAATTATTATAACTAATAATTCATACATCTAGTAGGCATAGTTTACGGTTAGAACTAGGGCGGTATCTGATCGCCTTCGAACCTCTAACTTTCGTTCTTGATTAATGAAAACATTCTTGGCAAATGCTTTCGCAGTAGGACGTCTCGCTACGGTCCAAGAATTTCACCTCTAACGTAGCGATACGAATGCCCCCGTTTGTTCCTATTAATCATGAAAAATTAAGTGAAACCACACTAAATTTTTCTATAGTGTTATTCCATGCTAGACCATACAAACATATAATGTCTGGTTTAAACCCTCTGATTTATTCAAAGTAACAGTTATTATATTATTTCTAATATAATAAAAATATAAGATGATAATGATTAAATAACATCCAAGATGCTCATTATACAATCTTTATAATCCAACTACGAGCTTTTTAACCACAACAATCATTTTATGCACTTGGAAAGCTGGTATTACCGCGGCTGCTGGCACCAGACTTGCCCTTTCCTTTACCAACAAGTTATTTATACTTGAAGATTTTCAATCCAAATATTAATAATAATATTTGGTTGTCATTTTTCGTCACTACCTCTTTTAACTAAAATTGGGTAATTTTCGCGCCTGCTGCCTTCCTTGGATGTGGTAGCCGTTTCTCAGGCTCCCTCTCCGGAGTCGAACCCTAATTCTCCGTTATCCGTCACAACCATGGTAGGCCAATACCCTACCATCGAAAGTTGATAAACCAGATACACATACGGTATGTTTTAGTAACAAAATCAGCGAGGATATTTTGAGTCAACCAATATAAAATGGTTTAATCAAATAAACGCACCACTAATGTGGTATAAATAGCGTGTATTAGCTCAAGAATTACCTCAGTTATCCAACTAAAATATTTACCGTGTAGTCTATAGCTGTTATAATGAGCTTTCCGCGGTTTCATGTTTAAAACATTGTACTTACACATGCATGGCTTAATCTTTAAAATAAGCACATCAATTCAGACAGGATCAATCAGATATATGATTTTTATATTAATGATTATATAAAAATTATATAAAAAAAAATTGATAAAATTTCTATTTTACTATGTAAAAATTGTCGCATAGTTTTTTCATTCACTATGAATAATATTAAAATTATTACATAAAAAAAAAATATTAAATTTAACAATCACACCCATTTTTATTTTTATAATATTTATATATATATATATATATATATATAATTTATAATATAATATATATAAAATAATTATTTTACTAACTTATTTTATTATAATATATTACAATTATTATATTTATATATATAATATATTATTTTATATTTATCTTAACATTATAGTAGTAAATATATATATATATTAATAATATGAAAAAGTAATATTATATATATATATGTATATACAGTAAAAATTGGTAATATATGTACATAAAAAAAAAAAAAAAAAAAATTTATTAAAAATTATTAAAAAATTATTAAAAAATTATTAAATTAATTAAAAAAATATTATATTATGTATATATATATATATATATATTATTTAATTATATAATATAACAAATCATAATGATTATAAGATATCTTTGTTATATATTATTATATATTATATACATTATATATATAAAAAAAATTTTTTTTTTTATAAAAATAATAATTATAATAAACAAATTTATTAAATTTATTAAATTTTATTAAAAAATAATATTTATAAATATCATAAAATATTTTAAATAATTTTTTAATTATTAAAAATTATTAAATAATTATTAAAAATTATTAAAAAAATTAATAAAATAATAAAAAAAAATAAAGAAATTAAATAAATTTATTTATATTTTTCAAAATATTTTATATTTAAATATAAAAAATTAATTTTTTTTAAAAAAAATAATAATTATAACAATTTAAAAATTATAAAATTATAAAATAATAGTAAAATTATAAAAAAAATTAACAAAATTTATTAGATTATTAAAAAATATTTTATATTTAAATATAAAAAATATATTTTTTTTATAAAAATAATAATTTATAACAATTTTAAAATTATAAAATTATAAAATAATAGTAAAATTATAAAAAAAATTAACAAAATTTATTAGATTATTAAAAAATATTTTATATTTAAATATAAAAAATATATTTTTTTTTTATAAAAATAATAATTTATAACAATTTTAAAATTATAAAATTATAAAATAATAGTAAAATTATATAATAATTAACAAAATTTATTAAATTATTAAAAAATATTTTATATTTAAATATAAAAAATATATTTTTTTTTTATAAAAATAATAATTTATAACAATTTTAAAATGATTTAAAAACTTTTTAAAATTATAAAATAATAAAATAATAATAAAAATTATAAAAAAAATTAACAAAATTTATTAAATTATTAAAAAATATTTTATATTTAAATATAAAAAATTAATTTTTTTTAAAAAAATAATAATTATAACAATTTTAAAATGATTTAAAAATCTTTTAAAATTATAAAAAAAATAAAATAATAATAATAATTGTATAATAATTGTAAAAAAATTAACAAAATTTATTAAATTATTAAAAAATATTTTATATTTAAATATAAAAAATTAATTTTTTTAAAAAAAAAAATAATAATTTTAACAGTTTAAGTATGTTTTAAAAACTTTTTATTAATAAAATAATAAAATAATAATAAAATTATAAAAGAATTTAACAAATTTTTAAAGATATTTAAAAAAATATATATATATATATATAAATTAAAAAAATATAAGTAAAATATTATAAAAATAATTTAAAAATTTATTTAATAATTAAAAAATTATTAAAAAAAATATAAAAAAAATTTAATAATATATTAAAAATATTTAATAAAATATTTTGTAAATTAACTTTTACATATATATAAATATATATCTTTGTTGTATAATTTTTTTATTTTTATATATATAAAAAAAAAAATTAAAACATCTGATTTTTTAGTAACCTATTATTTTTAGTGAAATTTGTTAATATATTTTATAAAATATAAGGTTTTATAATATTAATTTTAACTTACGTTCATATCTTACTGAATGAACCAGATCCCGTCCGATCTCTGAAGTTAATCAGTTGCGAGCTATCTTAGTACTTGGATGGGAGACCTCCTGGGAACCGTTAGTAATGTAAGTTAATTTTTATTTTATTTTATTTTATTAATTTTTTTTTTTTTTTTTTTATTCTTAATTATTTTTATAAAAATATATATATAAGAAATTTTTATAAAAAATATTAAAGATAAAAAATAAAAAATATATATATATATATAAAATAAAATAAAATAATATTAATATAATATATAAAATAAATAAACAAATAAATATAAATATAATTTTAATAAAAAAAAAAAAAATCAAAAAAATTAAAAAATTCTATATAAAAATATATATATATGTTTTAATATTATCTTGGTTAAATAAATAGCAAAGTTATTATACAATAGTTAACAATAATATTATGTAAAAACAGTGACACCAAACACAAGGATAAGGCTCAATAGATCGCAGGAAAGACCTGCTCTACTACTTACACCCCCTGGTCCAGCTAGCTAGTCGTATACAAGCTCACTATTACCTTGACATGAAATAATATCAATGATACAATATTATTATTAAATATTTATTTTAAAATATTTAATAAATCATAACGCAAGGCTTAAACTATCTTATTAAAGAATAAGATATAAAATTGCCTAGAAACATGTTAAGGCAAAAATTTATTGTTGATATTACTAGACAGAATACTGACTTAGATGCGTTCAGTCATAATTCTGCAGCTGGTAGATTCAATGCATTATTGTTTCCAATAACATTATATACCAATTAGCTGATCTAACGGTTCCTCTCGTACTAAGTTAGATTACTATTTCAACAACTTTTAATAAATCAACAGTAGGATAAAACTAACCTGTCTCACGACGGTCTAAACCCAGCTCACGTTCCCTATTAGTGGGTGAACAATCCAACGCTTGGCGAAATCTGCTTCGCAATGATAGGAAGAGCCGACATCGAAGGATCAAAAAGCAACGTCGATATGGACTCTTGGCTGCCACAAGCCAGTTATCCCTGTGGTAACTTTTCTGGCACCTCTTTTTAGAAACATACTAATACAAAAGGATCGATAGGCCACCCTTTCAGGGTCTGTATTCGTACTGAAAATCATGATCAAGCAAACTTTTGCCCTTTTACTCTACAAGAGGTTTCTGTCCTCTTTGAGTTTGCCTTAGGACACCTACGTTACAGTTTGATAGATGTACCGCCCCAGTCAAACTCCCCGCCAGACATGGTCATTGACGTGGATTATTAAATATTTCAAAAATATTAATTTAATACAACAATTATTATACATTTTATAGTATAAAATTTCCATATAATCAACTAAGTAAAGTATCAATATAAGTAGTGGTATTTCAAGATTGTTAAAATAAAATTTAACTCCCACCTATGCTACACCTCATATGACACTTCACAATGCCTAGCTAGAGTCAAGCTCAACAGGGTCTTCTTTCCCCGCTGTTTTTGCCAAGCCCGTTCCCTTGGCTGTGATTTCGCTGAATGGTAGATAGGGACAGTAGGAATCTCGTTAATCCATTCGTGCGCGTCGGAAATTACCCGACGAGGCATTTGGCTACCTTAAGAGAGTCATAGTTACTCCCGCCGTTTACAAGAGCTTCAATTGGTTTCCCAATGATAACATTCATTGCACTGGGCAGAAATCAGACACAGTCTACATGCATTTAGCATCATCTGTCTCCTCTGTTTTAATTAGACAGTCGGATTCCTCTTGTCCGTGCCAGTTCTTGATTAATGTATATATATTGATATTCGTTAAAATATTATATTTCAAATATTTGTAAGTATAATGTTAATGATTAATAATAAATATAAATCAAATAACTATTACTAGTATTCATTTTATATTAATTAAAATAACCATTGATACATAATACCCGAATATCTACATCTCAAGAGCCAATTCTTTTCCCAAAGTTACGAATCTATTTTGCCGACTTCCCTTACCTACATTATTTCATCGACCAGAGACTAAACATCTTGGAAACCTGTTGCGGATATGGGTACGGTTATTCTATGAAATTTATTATGCTTTCATTAACTTTTTAAGTAATATAACAAGCACTTTGGATACCAACAAAATGTTAGTACTCTACGTTAATAAAATTTCATCTATATCTCTTGCTGAGCAATTTCCATAGATTTAATAACTTAAATAGAGAAGATATCTCTACCCAAAACTTGTTATATTGTAGTTAATTTCATTTATGTTACCATGCATAATATAGTTTTTATCCTATATTATCTCCATAGATAGTATAGAAATATTAATCTATTTCCCTTTTGCTATATATGAATAAAAATTTTTCAATTTTAGCTTAGGACCGACTAACTCACAGTCAAATGATGTTGACGTGAAACCCTTTTCCACTTCGGTCCACAAGATTCTCACTTGTGTATTTGCTACTATCACCAAGATCTGCACTAATAACAGCTCCAGTTAAGCTTACGCTTATAACCTTCAATGCTATTACTACGCCAGCCTACACATATATTTATTTTAATTTATTTATATAAATATATGGTATTGTCTAAGTATTTTGCTCAAGCGCCATCCATTTTCAAGGCTGCTTGATTCGGCAGGTGAGTTGTTACACGATCCTTAGCGGATTCCGACTTCCATGGCCACCGCCCTGCTGTCAATATCAAACAACACTTTTTATGGGGTCTGATGAGCAAAAATTTAGGCACTTTAACAATACTTTTGGTTCATCCCACGTCGCCAGTTCTGCTTACCAAAAATGGCCCACTTGAAACTATACAATCGAAATTATGATTCATATTAAGTAATCATAATATCACACCCATTTATAGTTTGTAAATAGATAAAGGATATATTATCCCCTATTCCTCTAAACATTAGCTTTACCGGATGTATCTGTATAACAGTTTCAGCTATCCTGGGGGAAACTTCGGCCGGAACCAGCTACTAGATGGTTCGATTAGTCTTTCGCCCCTATACTAATGTCAGACGACCGATTTGCACGTCAGGACCGCTTCGAGCTTCCATCAGAATTTCTTCTGACTTCACCCTGCACTAGTATAGTTCACCATCTTTCGGGTCGCACTACTATGGCTATAACTGTAAAAAATGAATAAATCATATATTTACGTTTCTCATGCGCTAATGATAATATAATCAAAAGATCTGAGATTAAAAATTATTTTCATTATGCCTTTGATATTAATAATATCAATGACTTGCCATAGCAATACACTCCTTGGTCCGTGTTTCAAGACGGGACATACAGCATACCAGGATTACATAGGTTTATTAATTTATAATAATATAATAATTATTAATAAATAATATTTAACACATGTGTCTTATATTATATTAATAATTAAAATATTATTAATACATTAATAATATATAATATTAATTATAAATATAATTATTTTATTAAAGTTAACAAAATTTAAAAAATTTTATCACTCTTTAATAAATAACTAATTAATAATCAATATACCCATGCTTAAAATTATTAATAAAAAAATATTAATAATAGTGCAACTGGCTCTGTATGCTTCCATCGTATCGGTTTCACGTCCTCTTTAACTCTCTCTCCGGAGTACTTTGCAATTTTCCTTCACAGTACTTGTTCGCTATCGGATTCATAGGAATATTTAGCCTTAGATGATGTTTATCACCAACTTTGTGCTGCACTTCCAAGCAACACGACTCTAAAGTTTTATAAATTTAATAAATATTATTAAATAACAGGGCTGGCACCTTCTGTGGCTGTATATTTAAATACAATTATTTAATAATAATTTATTAATAATAATAAAACCTATACACGACATTTCGATATTATTATTATAATATAGATTTCGTGATGGGCTAATTCCAGTTCACTCGCAGTTACTATGGAAATCCTATTTAGTTTCTTTTCCTCCGCTTAACGATATGCTTAAGTTCAGCGGGTAATCATACATAATTGAGGCAAAAAAAATTTAAAAAAATTATTAATGATTTTTTTTTTTTATTAAAAAAAAATATAAATATATATCAAACATGATATTTTATTTTTTTTTTATATAATAAAAAAAAAAAAATATACAATAAAAATACTTTTATTTAAAAAATTAAAAATATTTTATTAATATATTTATTATTTTTAATATAAAAATAATAATATACAATACTACTTGTTATCACCCTCAATTATATATGCTAATAGTATAAAATACTATTAGCGCCATTTGCATTCAAGAATTTAAGGCTCTGCTTAGCAATTCACCTTACTTATCGCATTTAGCTGCGCTCTTCATCGACCTATGAACCGAATGATCCACCGACACGATTTTATAAAAAATTTTTATTTTTATTTAATAAAAAAAATTATGTATTAAAATAATATTTGATGGCTGATATTAATTAAAATATCTATTTAAACGTTTATTTAAAAAAAAAAAAAAAATAAATAAATAAAAAATTTATTTTTTTTAAATTTTTTTTACGTACCATCTTATGTGTTTATTATAAAATATTTTAAATTATATTATAAAATAATTTATAATCATAATGATCCTTTCGCAGGTTCACCTACGAAAACCTTGTTACGACTTTTGCCCGGTTCAAACAACAGCGATTGGAAGGATTTAATATAAAAAAAATTAAAAATTTATTACATCTCTTCCTGCCTCTCGATATTGCTCAGTTCCGGGCAGCGACGGGCGGTGTGTACAAAGGGCAGGGACGTAATCAATGTAAGCTAATGACTTACGTTTACTTGGAATTCCTCGTTCATGAAAAATAATTGCAATTTTCACTCCCAGTTACGTAATGTTTTCAATGTTTACCCATTTATCTCTAAACAGGAACATAATGATCACTACATTGTAGCGCGCGTGCAGCCCCGGACATCTAAGGGCATCACAGACCTGTTATCGCTCTCTCTCAAATAGTTAAACACTATTAATCTGTTATTAAAATATTAATTATTTATATTAAAATAAACAAAATAATAATATTTAATATAACATAAAAGTCTCGCTCGTTATCGGAATCAATACATGCTTTATCGTTTTTTACCGACTATCAATAATTTACCATTTAATTGTTTTACTTTTACTTTCAATCATAAATAATAATTTGCGACATGTAGTAGTTGTTATGTAAATTGTTCGTCACCACGTGTTGGAGTCATTTAAACATGCATTGTGCCACTATTCTCATTTGTTTTGATCATTTTTTCCGCCCATTTTTCTTATTTTTTACCAGTATTTTGTTTCATAAATTTTTTTCTCTTAAAATTTATTATTTTTTTTTTAAACTTTTGAATTAAATTTGTTATACAAAAATGTTTATTTTTTTTAAAAAAAAATTTTGAAATCAAAAAAAATTTTTTTTTCTAACTTCTGCTATTATATATATGTAAATTGACAAATTTTAATTTTTTGTATTTTAGCTGTATTTTTTGCCAGTTAATATTATTTTTGTATTGGTGTGTTATATTGTAGTTATGTTTCAAATTAAAATGCGATACTTTTACCGTGGCGTCGAATGTGCGTGAAAACATCCATGTTTTCTTGTTTAATTAACACGGTTTGTCTGAGATGAAAAAGAATCTGGAATAGTTTGTTTAGTGATAATTGCCCATGTTTAAAAAAAATTGTAAATAAAAAAAAATTGTAAATAAAAAAAAATTTTACATATGTAACTATATTCAATAATTTTTAATATCTATCATTTGTAGGTAATGACATTTAATACGTCTACGTAGGTATTAATTAAACTCTTTCTGTCAAAAAATTTAGATTTACTTGAAGTGCTTTTCTAAGGTAGGTTTTCATCTGTGTTAGCGTAATAATTTGTATGAAATAAAGGGTTACCAATAAGTGGTGTTACACCTTTTTAAACTTTAATAGCTTTTGTTTAAATTTATATATTTTTATAAAAATTTTTTTTAACTAGAGTAATAGGAAATCGCCTAAAGAATTATACCATTATTTATATCACTATTAAAAAATTATTGTTTTCTATATAAAAAAATGAAGAAAAAAGTAAAGTGTTAATAATGTTTTCAATTTTTTTTAAATATTTTAAAAATTCCACTTTTGGAACAATAAAAATGTTTTTAATTTTTACTTTTTACTAGTTTAAAAGTATTTTTTTTAAAAAAGAGTAACTGTGTTTAGGAAAATTCTGGAGATGTTTTATTTAAAAAATGACCAACTTATCAGTCTTAAAATTATTATTTTCCTACTATTTCTTTGAATACTTTATTTTAATACCTGTAAAATTGGTAAATAACTGTATGGTGTGGTACTACAGAGTCACAATTTAAATCATTGTGCATTTTTTAAAAATTGAATAACTTTTTTTTTTTATTTTATATAGTTTTATGATTTTTTTTTATCTGATAGAGAATTGATAAAAGTATAAAATATTACAAGGTCTTACTCAAAAAGCGACTTTTAATTAAATTAAAGATATAACTATATTTTGGTATTTTTATTATAAATTCTAATAACAAAAAAAGTTTTTTTTAGATTATATTATATAGGTTGTGGATAATAATATCATTCAAATGTTTTTTACATGTTTAAAAACTTTTTTTTGCTTTTAAAAAAACACTTACAAATTATATCATTTTTTTTAATAAAATATCATCTTTAAAATTTTTTAAAATACAGTCCTTTTTTATGAAAAAAATGCTTTTAAACTAGTTGAAGATAAAAATTAGAAGCATTTTAATAGTTTAAAAAATATATTTTTAAAAATAAATTAACAAAAAAATTGGGATTGTTTTAAATGTTTCATTTTTCTTTACTTGTTTATATAGAAAATGTCAAGCAAACAGCTTGATAAAAGAATAACATTAAAATTATATATACCGTATTTGCTCTAATTGAGGCACTGCACCTCTATTTTTCAATCGACTTATTTTGATGTGCCACTATTAGAGATGTGTCTCAAATAGAAAGTGCGTCTCAATTTTTCAATCAACCCGTTGATGTGTTACTACAGGGTGGTTTTTTTAAAAGTATAGTAGACAAAGATTTGGAACTAAAGTATCCATTTAAGAAAATTAAAAAAATAATGATGCGCCAAAAAAAAAATTTAATGTGCTTACAAAAATATTTGATTTTTTAATTAGCAAAAAACAAAAAAAAATTATTTTTTTAGTGTTCCTTTAGAAAATGTTATCGACTATCAAACGGTCTTAAAATTTTTATCAATTTTATAAAAAAAAAATCTAAAATCAAGTAATTTTTACTTTTATTTTAGCAATATCTTGACTGCTACGCAATGGTCAATTTATTACTAATTAATTAAAAAAACCGCAACGCAGAGGACTTTTTTTTTAATTTTTACATGAGTCCAATTAGTCTACTATACTTTTAAAAAAACCACCCTGTATTAGTGATGTGTTACTATTAGAGATGTGCCTCAAATAGAGAGTGCGTCTCAATTTTCCAATCAACCTGTTGAAGTGTGCCACTATTAGAATGCGCCTCAACTAGAGATGTGCCTCAATTAGAGCAAATACGGTAAGTTATATTATTTTAAAAGTAATTGTCATCTCTTTATTTCCAATAAATGTTATCATCAAATAACAGTAGTTTTAACATGGCGTTTTGCCGATTACCTAACTCTGTTGCGGGTGAAACAAATGCAGAAGATTTTGTAGAATATTATAAGTGTCAAATAAAGTTACATAAGCTAGTAGAAGCAGAAGCGAAATTGGTTTTTCTAAGTGTTTGAAACAATCCTTTGTTTAAAGAAAAAAAGGATGACTTTTTTTGTTTCTTTTAATATATATAGATCTAAAATAACAATTTGGACTCTCTCTCTCTCTTTATTTTCTTATATCTTTTAAGTTAACAAAATAAACTTTTATTATTTAACATGGTGCCCCCGGAAAAATATTCAATTTCTGAGTATGGATGCAAACGCACATACTCAAAATTCCTTCAACTTGTAACTAGCCACCTGGCAGAAGATGATCCAGTTGCTACAATACTAAACAGTATTCCTGTTAACTGGAAAAACAGATTTCTCAAAGCTATCATTCAAGCAGGAGAAGAATCCTGTTTAACAAGTGAGGGACTGCTAAAGCTTGTTGAAGAGAAAGGAGCAAGAGAAGCAGACTCCGAACCAATAGCAGTTTCAATAAATAGAATTTTTTGTATTCAGTTTAACTTTAGAGAGAGAAATGCTTGTAGCAATCTTTTAAACAATCTAGAAACGGGTTGCAATGGAATTGTATCAGATCAAGCTAAAAATGAAATAATCCCAATGCTCTTTATTAATCAATTACCAAACAAATTAAAAAGAGAATTTAAAGAAAGTAAATTACCTTTAATGGATGAAATAAGAAGTTTCTCGAGAGAACAAGATCTTACTTTCCAGAATGCTAGTGTATTTAACTATGAAAGTGGTAAAAAGCGTACTTTAGAAAGAAAGAATTCAAAAAATGATGAAAAAAGTGACGAAAAGAAAATTAATGATAAAAGTCAAAGCTATAGTAAAGGCAATGACAAAAAATTTTTAAAAAAAGCGTTTAATAATGGTGACATGAGACAGGTTAAAAAAGAAAAATCATATGATATTAAATTTCAAAACCTTTCAATATTAATAGATTATAGTTCAATAGCACTAACTAATGCGTTGATTTCAGATAATTTAAATCATGTCAGAGTAGGGCTAGATAGTTGTGCCTCGATAAACTCAATTACTTTAGATGATTTTCAAAAATTATCACAAGATATCAAAAATAGTGTAGTTAAAGAAGAAGAAATATATATCCTAAAAAGTATTCATAATACTGAAAGTATTACTACAGGATATTTTGAAACTACAATTTCTCTTCCTGAATTTGAAATAACAAATGTTCCAATCAAATTTTTTATTGATCCAAATGCAAAATTAACATTATTGTCGTATAATTTCTGTAAAGAAATAAAGTTGAACCCTTTTACGACACCAACTAACAATGAAAATTCTGATCATATTTATTTAAATATTAAGTTTGGTCAAAAATGTGAAAAATTGAAAAATTTTTTAAATGAATCAACTTCAAAAGTGTTGATTGATCCAGATTACAAACCTGTAAATAAAATTGAAGTTAGTTTCAAAGTAAATGAAAATTTTCAGGGCAAAAGATATCCTTTTATACCTGTAAAAGAAGAATTAAAAGAAGCAATACAAGAAATTTTAAATAATCAAGTAAAGAAAAATTGGTTAAGAAAAATAAACAAAAATGAATTAATTTCTGAAGGGTGGAATCAAGCTATTATTGTAGAACGACCCGGAAAACAACCAATAATCTGTTATTCTTGTGTAAATCTTAATAAATATATACAATTACCAGAAATGGTTGATCTTCCAAATATACGAAAAATACTTTTTGAAGCAAACACTACAGTTTTTTCATGCTGGGATATAAACAGTGCATTTTCAAGAATAACAGTTTCTCTTGAATGTAGAAAATATTTTAATATAATCACACCGATTGGCTTATATCAAAGCAACGTTCTAGTGTTTAGAATGAAAAGTTCCCCAGCAATTTATTATAATACAATGATAGAAATAATGAAAGGATTAGAAAAATATTTAATTATATATTTAGATGACATACTAAATATTGCTCCAGAAGATATTCATGAAGAAATTAACATTGAACTATTTAAACGTTTAAGACTTTTTACTTCAAATTGTCAAACGAAAAGTGCTGTGTTTCTGTTAAAAAACTTACTTTTTTAGGTTTCCAAATAGAAGTTGGGAAAGGTTTTTATATTGATGAAGACCGAATGAATTCTCTTCTGCAAATTAAAACTCCACAAAGTGGAAAAGAATTACGATCAGTGTTAGCAAAATTTCAATTTTGTTCTGCTTTTTTACCAAATTTCTCAATAGCATTAAAAAATTTATATTCTTATATAAACAGAAAAGATAACAGAAGAAGAAATAAAGAATGATTTTAAGAATCTTCTAAATACTGTTGCTAAAGCAGTTTGCTTACAAACAGTTCCAAAAGATACGTTAGCATTGAAAATATATGTTGATTTTTCTTTTTCAGCAACTTCTAGCATTCTTTTTTGTTAATCAAAAACATCAAATGTTCCTATTTACATAGGTGATAGGTTGTTAAAAAAGCACGAAAGAAATTATAATATTAGTATAAAATTACTATTAGCTGCACAAGAAACTATTCAAAATAATGAATATTTATGTTCAGCATTTCCAATTACAGTTTTTTCTAGAATAAAAAATTTAAACCGCCTGTTTAAGGAGTCTTCTCATGTTGTATTTAACACATTTCAAAGAATCATTTTAAAGATTTTACCATACGCTGTAGACTTCAAGACGTGTGATACCTCTAAAAATTCTGTATCATTGATGGCAGAAGCTGCTTTTAACCATTCTAACAATATTATAGAATTACCGAATTTCTACTCTAGTGTAGAAATGCCGTTTGATTTTTTAAAAATGGATCACTTTAAAGTGATAGAAGCATATAAAAACGATAATGATGCTTCGCTTTTATTTAGGTTTACTTCTGAAAATAATACAAATCGAGAAAATTTAATTATTAAGTTAGATCCAGTTTTAAGAAAACATATAAAAGAACTAAGAATAGATGAAAATATAATTTATTTTGGAGAACGTTTATACATACCAAAATCATTAATACCAGAAGTGATTGAAAAATTTACATTTTAAACATTACTCAGCAAGTGCAATGGAAAGTTTGTGTAGGAAATTTTTTATTTTCAATAGCTTATATGCAAGAATTAAAGATAAATACAATTCATGTGAAGTATGTATAGAGTTTCGGAGAAACAAAAAGCAACTTATAAGTGGTTGGCCCGAAGTCACTGAATCTCACGAAAGATGGCACAGTGATATGACTGAATATTTAGGAAATCGTTTTTTACTAGTCACAGATATTTTTAGTCATTTTACAATCTTGAGGAAGATGAGAAGCTTACATGCTAGAGAATTACAAGAAACATTATCAAACATATTTAGTAATTTTGGAAAGCCAAAAATTTTTGTTTCAGATAATGCCACTTTATTTATGGCAGAAAGTACTATGGAAGCTTTTAAAAACTGGGATGTTTACCAAGCATTTAGTATTCCAATGTGCCCAGAAAGTAATGGTCACGCCGAAAAAAGAATAGCGCTAGCTAAAAATCATATAAAGAAAACATTGTCAAATTGTAAAAATTTCGCCGAGTGTTTAAAAAAATGTCAATTAGCAATAAACGAAAGAATTGTAAGAAACAATAAAACAGCGTACGAATTATTTTTTTCTTTAACTACTCCTGTTGAAGATATTTTAGCTAATTATCATTATGAACCAAAAGTTATGAATGTTCAATGTAAATTTAAAAAGTGTCGTGAAGACACAACCTGGTATGAAGGAACAGTCATAGAACAAATACATAAAAACTGTTTTAGAATTCAATCAAATAATAAATATTTTATTAGAAAAGGTGATGCAATAAACTTTATGTTTAATGGAAAAATTATAACTCAAGCAGAAGCTTTAAGTTTAAATTTATCAACAAAAAATTTATCTAGTACAGAATCATCTCCTACTAGATCTTATACTCCAGATACTATCAATAGTGCAGATTTTACACAAACATTAGAAGCTAATGATATTTTAAATTGTTTATATGAAGACAATAAATACAGAATAAATAACATAGAAAATAAAGTAGATTGCAAAAACATTACAGTCGAAAGTCTTAAGAAAAATGATATCATAAAAAATACTCATAATACTGATAATGGAAATTTAATTACATTACCTCTTTTATTTTATCTAAACAGCCAGAAGGAAGTTGACAAATTTATTCAAAAGAGTAATATCAAAATTCTTTGTGCTATTGATGGGAGTTGTGAAAAGAGAAGAGGTATAGATTACGTAATTCAAACAAGTACAGAAATAATAGAACATTCTGTCAGAGCTGGAGGAAATTCAAGTGCACAATATTTGGAAATCGTGGCTATTAATCAATGCATAAAAAGACTGCATGAGATGGAGGAAAAGAAAATTATTAAAGGTGAAAATATTTTAATTCTTATAGATAATGACTATGTGGCACGTTCAATATCATCGGACCTTTCAAACTGGATCAAAAATGATTTTGTTAAAAATGATGGTAAGCCATTAATTCATTCGTCAATTATAAGAAACTCTTACTATCTGTCAAAATCATTGAATATAACTATTGGAAAAGTTCCTGGTCATGTTGGGATAACTTTAAATGAGAAAGCTGATGCATTAGCAAGAAAAGCTGCGGCACTTCCAGCTTCTAAAGCAGAAAAATTTTCAATACCTGAATGATAAGAAAATTATGTTAATATTATCCAGTATGATTATGTCAATATTAACAAAGGGGGATGTTTGAAACAATCCTTTGTTTAAAGGAAAAAAGGATGACTTTTTTTGTTTCTTTTAATATATATAGATCTAAAATAACAATTTGGACTCTCTCTCTCTCTTTATTTTTTTATATCTTTTAAGTTAACAAAATAAACTTTTATTATTTAACACTAAGTAAATTGCAAATTCCAGAATGGACCAAATTAAAAACAGAAGTAAATCTTATGGGTAAAACTTTTGATGAGGAAACTGTTGATGATTTGATGCAATTATTTAAAAGTATTTTCGGAACGCCGAAAAATAATTACTTAGAAATATTGACATTATTAAAAAAATATTCAATCGAGAAGTAATGATTTAGAAGCTATTGTTAAAGAGGTAAATAATGCATTAAAGAACCTGGAGATGAAAACAATTAGAATGGAGGAATTGGCTGCAATGGTGATATTATGTAAATATCAACCAATGGAAAATATTGAAGCTTTGATAATAAAAAAAGCATGTGAAAAAAAGAACGAGAAAAGAAGGGACTAAAGATGTTTCCTGTTTTGCGACAGCAAAACAAATTATTGAAATTATTAAAGAAGCAAATTCCTACGCGATAGCTGTTGCAGGTGATAATAAAGAGGTGGAAAGAGTTTTTAATGATAAAAGAAATAAAAAAGTGAATAAAAGACTGACCAATAACAAAGAGAAAAATAAATGTAGATGTTTTAGGTGTGGTTCAACAAGTCATCTTATTGCTAACTGCAATTATAGAGTGAAAAGAGTAGAAGAAGATGATGAATTTGATAGTGATGATAATTCATTAGAAGAAGATAATGATGACTTGAGAAGTGTTTATTCAAATGTAAAGAGAATTTCAAATGAAAAAGATGGTGAAATTATAATTAAATGTGAAATTATTATTGATAAATGTAAAAGGATGGTGAAAGGGGAAGCTGATTGTGGATTTCCTAGAACATTTTTGTCAATACATCACATTCCTAGGAATTGTAAAATGAATAAATACAGTGGAATCACATACAAAGGAATAGGAGGTCTACCTATACCAATCATTAGAAGTTGTGAAGCAAAACTTTTATTAAAGAATAAAATGGCAATTACAACAGTTTTGATAACTGAATTACCATATTCATTGTTTGGAAGGAAAGAACTTCATGCTCTTGGATTATTTGATGATCTATATAGAAAAAGAGTAAGTAAAATAACAGAAAATGTTACAAAAATTGAATTGAGTAAAGAAAGAAAAGAAAAGATGGAAAAAGAGTTTTTTAAAACTTTTGTGAAATTGACTGATAGAAAATTAGGATTGGTAAAAAAATTCGAAGAAAAATTACCAATTAAGGCTGGAGCAGTAACTAAAATTGTTCCACCAAGACCTTATCAATGTGAACAAATAATACCTTTTGTCGAAGAGAAAATTAAAGACTATGTAGAAAATGGTTTATTAATACCAGAAAATTATCCTAGAGCTGCTTCACCATTGATCCCAATAGTAAAAGACATGTCAATTTCTTTGTCAAAGAAAAATATAAGATTTGTAGGGGATTTCTCTATTTTCAATCGTACATTAGAGAAGAATTATTTTAAAATGAAGGATATATCTGAAATATTCAAAGGAATAAGTAAAAATAAAAATAAAAAAGATGAAATAATTTATTCAAAGTTTGATATATCCGATGGATATTCTTGTGTTAAATTGGATAAAGAATCATCTTGTTATGCTTGTTTAAATACACATCATGGTTGTTTTAGGATGACAAGACTTCCACAAGGTATATCTGTAAGTCCAGGAATATTTCAGAAATTAATGTTAATTATTGAAAAAGAAACATATAATTGAATTTATAAAATTGATTCAATGTTTAATAATAAAGTTAAATTTATTTATAATTATTTTGATGATACACTTATAGTAACGCGTGATTATAAGTCTCATTATATTGCAGTATTTACTTATGCTAAAGTAATGGAAGATTACGGACTAAAAATAAATAAAGACAAAATAGCTTTATTGGTATCAGAGACGGAATTTTTGGGTGTAAAAATAAGTAAAGGAAAATTCCAAGTCTCAGGTAAAAGAATAAAAACATTAACTGAGTTAAAAGTTCCAGAAAATAAGGATGAGTTGAGATCTGCATTAGGTCTTATTAATTATAATTTAAAATTTTGTCCTAAACTTGCTATTTATAGAGAGGAATTAAATGACGCTATGAGAAGGGAGCCATTTAATAAATTGAATAGCCAGGAAATAACAAGCTTTAACAATTGTATAAAAATGATATGTAATAGTATATCATTGACTCCATATACTTCAGATATGAAGCTAGTACTGGAGACTGATGCAAGTACAAAAGCAATAGCTGCTGTATTAAAGAATGACAAAAAACAAATTATTGAGTGTTGGAGCAGGTCATTAAAAGAAATTGAACGTAGATATCCAATACAACACTTAGAAGCGCTAAGTGTTATAGAAGGTATAGAACAATTTAAATGGTATCTACTATTCAAAAATTTCAAAGTGGAGAGTGATCACCAATCACTTGCAACTGTATTTAACTTCACAAATGGTATAAATAAGATAATGGCAAATAGACTTCAAAGATGGGCTCTAAGGTTAGTTCCATATCAGTTTGAACTGTGTTATGTTGGTGGAAAAAAAGTACCAAATGCTGATTGTTTAAGTAGACTGTTGAAAGAACTAAAAGAACTCAATGGGGAAGAATATTTAGTAGGAAAAATAGAAAGTTTAAATGAGAAATACATACTAGCTGAAGAAATATTAGAAGCAAGTAAAAATGATGCCGAATACCAAAATCTAAAGAAAAAGATAGAAAATAAAATAACAATACCTGAACTTAAAGAAAAAAGTAACATAAGTTATATAGAAGAAAATTTAATCAGAATTGGAGAACGTTATTGGATTCTAGTAAAACTTAGAAATAAATGTTTAACTCTTTTCCATGGAATACGCCAATCAATATCAATGATGAAAAAGCAGGCAAGAAAACATTTTTATTGGTACCAAATCGTAATGATGCTGTAATATTGTAAATAAGCATCATTGTAAATTCTGTTAAGAATAATTTAAATTTCTGTTAATAATAATAAAGTCTGTTAAAATAATTTAAAGTCTGTTAAGAAAGTGTAATAAAGTTTAATAACAGACGTTCAAAATTATAATAATAGGAGGAGTTTCCTATTATATAAAGAAAGTAAAAATTCAGAATATTTGGAATTCATCCCGGCAGTATTTCTTAAATACTGACCACCGGACATAGTCCGAGCATACTATTCATTAGTATGATTAATAAAATATATATAAATACCGGATTAAATCCTTAATCCGAGCATACTATTTATTAGTATGATATAAAATATTCATAATCACCGGATTATCTAATCCGAGCATGCCTCTTGAAGGTATGATAATAATGATAAGATATAACGTTAGATATGAAGCAGAATGTACCTTTCAATAAATATATGAATCATGGATCAAGACAAAGAAAGATATTATTTTAATTAATAATTATATTTTTTTGATTTATGTTTATTGTTTATTTGTTTGATTTTAATAAAATAATTTAATAATAATTCTTGTATTATTTTGGTTATAATTTGTTATTTCTCGGTAGTTAATTACGAGGTATGGAATCAGCTAGCTAATGTTCTTCGGGATGTTAGTAGCAGGGTCCTTTTCCGCTACCAGGACAGTACCTCGAGGCTTTCTAAAAGACAAGGAGACGAGAGCTTTTAGGAGTTTTTAGGCACCTTTATCTTCAAAAAGGATTTTACAACTAGGAAAAGCTTTTATTTCAGAAATTTTTGAATTTTCTTTTTCATCTTTTTCATCATTACGTGATTTTATCCCTTTACTTATATTATTATCTTTTTGTGGTGAAGAAACAGAAAGGGATGGAGTAATTGAAATATTTTTTCTTGGAGTTGTTGATGTGGAACGAGATTTAAATATAGAAATTTTTTTAATTGGTGAAGACATAGCAAAATCAAAATTAGATTTTTTTTGATAATGATCTTTTTTAATAATTTCTTCAATTAACTTCTAAAAAATTAAATTAATAATAAAATATTATATATAAAACACAACATACCCAATCTCTTATTCCATCATCAATTAAAAATTTAATAGAATTTAAAGTTTCATTATTTTTTATGTAATTAGTAATAAATAAATTATTACTATTTAAATCATTTTTTAATATATTATCAATTATTTTTGTAATATTTTCTTTAAATAATATTCCTTCTTTTATTATTACATTCATAGTTGTTTCATTTTCAGTAATAAAATTTTCCAAGTCCTTATTCATAACATAAACATTATATTCTTGATCATATTCAATAATTATAAAAGGATTGATCATTTTAAAAAATTTTGTATAGTATAAAGCATCAGTATAAGTAATAGATAGATTATAATCCATATGATAAAGGAATTCAATAATTTTAGTGTTGTCCACTAAAAACAAAAAACAATTTAACCCATACATAGATTTAATGGCAAAATTTTTGTTGTTATAAATTTTCTTGACTTTGGAGAGAATACAATCATCGATTTGATCATTGATTTGATTATCATTAAGATATTTGATTAAGATGTAAGGGAAATAATTGAATAAGAAAAATTCGTCGAAGAAACTCAGATTAATTACTCTGAGAAAAGTGGAACATCCAGATATGTTGACAAAGGATCTTTTATTTTTAGTTGATCTTAGATTCATATAGGTAACAGTTTTTTCAATATCATTTTCATGTAAAAGTATACAGAATGAATGAAGTATTGATAATTTTTTGGAGTCGGATAATTTTTCAAAAATTTTTGATTTTTTAAAGCATGATAAAAATTTTTTTTGAATACATCTATATTTATTAATATAGGTATTGTTATTATATGTTTGTCTTTCATCCAATGAAAAAGAGATTAGGCCTTCAATGTAATCATCCGCTTCTTTCTCCTTAACACCATTACATGTTTCCAAAAAAAATTCTAAGATTTCGTCCATATTTTCAACGTAATAGTCGTGAAGTATACAGTTTAAGAGATATTTAATATCTCTAATTGTATCATTCTTTAAAGATCGTTGTTGATAAGGCATTCTCTGGATTCTATTAAGTACGTTTGTAATATTATATCTATACATGATTGTCTGAAAATAATAAAAAGATTAAAAAAAATATTTAATAAATTAATATATGATAAAAATAAAAAATAACGACATATATACAATTATAGAAATAAATTGACACACATATACAGGGTGTTCAAAAAGTAACCGGACATTTTTTTAAACTTTAATAACTTTTTTTCTACTTAATATTTTTTAATGATTTTTTTTTATCTTATAGAGAATCATCTATAGAATTATATAAACAATTTTTGAAATTTTTTTTAATATAAACAATCGATGAAAAATGAAACATTTAAAATTTTTTCAATTTTTTTTTAAAAGTATTTTAAAAATACATTTTTTAAACTATTTAAATGTTTTTAACTCTTATCTTTTAATAGTTTAAAAAACTTTTTTTCGTGTAAAAAGTGACTGTATTTAAAAAAATTTTTTAAATAATATTTTAACATAAAAATTGTTAAATTTACTAGTTTTAAAATTATAACTTTTTATATTATTTCTTTTATCTCTTAATTTTAATACCCATAATTTAGGTAAGTAACTGTATGACGTAGTACTACATCAAGATGAATTGCTAAGCAATATTTTTAAAGATTAAAATGGTAAAACAGTTACAGTAAATAGTTTTGCATATAGCTAAAGAAGCTTTTTTTTATAAAAAATAATTTTTGATAACAAACTAATATCTAAAAAAAGAGATATTAATCAATTATTGCGATTGTTAGATATCTGCAATAAATTTTTTATAAATTAGCCAAAAACTTTAGATAATGTTAAAAATAATATTCAAAAAGAAATTGCAAACATGAAACAAGATATTCTTTAAAAAAGTTGTGAAAAGTGTTTCTTAAAAAACACAAAAATGTTTCTAATTACCTGAAAAATATTAAGATGGCGTTATTGTTCATACCTAATATAATAAAATTTAAAAATAAATATGTTTTTATTATAAAAATTATTTAAAATATCAAAATATAGCTGTAATTTTAGTTTAGTTTAAAGTTGTTTCTTAATAACGTTCTTCTAATATATTATACTTTATACAATTCTACATAAAACACAAAAAAAGTTATAAAAAAATATCTAGTAGAAAAAAAGTTATAATAGTTTAAAAAATTGACGGGTTACTTTTTGAACACCCTGTACATGTATAAAAATTAAAAGAAAAATTATTACTTATATTTACAAAATTGAATTTAATTAATTAGTACAATTAGTAAACCTTTTGATACAATAAACACTCTTTAATACAAAAAAAATACTTTGTTTAAAAATCATTTTTTGTTAATAATAATAAAATTTGAACGTGTATTTTTTTTTGATTTAAAAATTCTTACGAAAGCACATGTATTAGTAATACTTTTTAAAAAAAATGTTTTTAGTTTTGCATCTTTTGGTCTATCTTGAGAACGAAAAGGTGTCTGAACTTAGTTTATATGTCAAAGTGTAAATATAATCAATACCCAAAGTAATTTTTTAAAACCTTAAAAAAGTCGGTTTTTCAAGAAATTATGCTTCATTAAAATGCCTCCTTAAAAATTAAAAACTTAAAATGCCCATATCTGGGCCAAAAAAATTTTTTTTTAAATATTTTTTTTGGAATCTTAATATTTATACATGTTCTATCTTTATTTAAAATTTCATAGAAAAATGTTTTATTTGCTGCGAGTTATTTAATTGATTTATGAAACCCAGTTTGGAGCAGAATCTCCATGTTGTTGGATTTTTTTCGAAAAATGATTATCGTTTTCGTAGTCAGCGAAAAAATCTGGATCCAAATACATTTTAAAAATTCAAAAATCGAAAATAATTTGCAAAACTCATTTCTCCTCTACATATGTTAAGGAAAAAAAATAAAAATAAATTTAATTTTTTTTATTTTAAAAATAATCTATTTTACCTTATTTTGAGAATTATTGTTAGAAGAATTAAGAAAATTAGGATTGTTTCTTTCTGCGGTAGCTTGTTCAATCAACTTTTTTAATGACTTATTAGTAAAAATATTATCACCTTGTAACATTGTTTTTTGTGGTAATTTTATAAATAGTTAAATAAGATAACAGTAAATCCTAAAACACTAATATACAACTAATAAATATAACAAATTAACACTTATAATTATATTCTAATAATTATTAAAAAAATAAGTATCAATATTACAATAAATGGGTTAAATTTTTTTTGATTTAACTTAACCATGTTTAAATATTTTCCATAGAATAATTGTAAAATACTCAATTAAAAGAACTGTTAATCATGTTTATAAGATAATAAAATAACAGCAACAGTAAAAAGACAAAACAACTAAAGGAAAAGATTGTTAAAACCACCAAAGATTGCAGTACATCTTTTTTATCAGGATAGTTAAAAAAAAACATTGGACGTTATAAAGACATTTTTATTTTTACGAAATTGTTTTGTTTAATTTTAACAGAATAAAAATTTTGAAATAGTATTTTTGTCTAATTTTTTTTAACATTATAAATATTTTTAAAATTTTTGTAACTTAACAAACTATTTCTAGATTATGGATGAAGGAAATTAAACCAATGTTATTGAAACCAGAAAGACCAGAAAACGTTCTCAGCCACATAATGATGATGATGATAGCAATGAAAATGCTAATAAATATTTTTTATTAGAAATACTTGATACATATGTTATTGTCTCTTCATCAAACAAAACAAGATTTCCATATAATTTAAGAGAATCAAATGAGGATGGGGAAAATAAATTAATTGGAGATAGTGTAAGCATTTTTTATAAAAATAAAGTACAAGAAGGAGAGATAATTGATATTGGCACTAAAGAAGATATGCTGGCTGCAAAAAAAACATTATTTGCTAGTAGAAGTATGTTTACAAAATTGTCAATGTGTTAATGTTTATAAATGATTATTTTTTTAGCAGGTAGAAAAGAATCTACTAAAGACAACAGTTTATCTCCTGAACTTGAAAATCAATCGCACGATAGTTTAAATGGTGGTGAAGAAGCCAATGCAAAAGGCAATTTTTTAATAAAATTTTTTATTTTAAACAATTACCGTATTTGCTCTAATTGAGACACATCTCTAGTTGAGGCACATCTCTAATAGTGGCACACTTCAACAGGTTGATTGAAAAATTGAGGCGCACTCTCTATTTGAAGCGCATTCTATTTGAGGCGCATCTCTAATAGTTTTCCACAGTCTTTCCTATGTTAAAATTGTAATAAAATTTAGACGAACAAATATTTTTATAGTTAAATAATGTTATATTTTTTAATTGTTTGTTATGAAAATTTTGATGTTTTAAAAAAGAGAAAAAAGTAACTAGAGGAGATAGCTCATATCAAGAATTTTGAGTAAACATTGGTATACCATTTTTTTGTTCACGAAATTAAGATTTTATCATAAAAACTTTTATTTACAAGAATGCTACCTACAAATTCCAAAGTTATTGAAAAGTCAAGCGATTCAGACTTTGATGGAGAGCCTGTTCCAGATAAAAGAAGAAGCTTTGACTTAAATTTTAAGCTAATGGCAGTGAATTATGCAGAAAAAAATAATAACTCAAAAGCTGCAAGACATTTCAAGGTAAATCGTCGTCAAATCCAAAAATGGCGTAATCAAAAAGTTGAAATTGAAAGTCAATTGTAAGTTTTCATTAGATTAATTTATAGCATATTGAAATTTAGAAAGTTGTCGAACAATTTTTTTACTAACAAAAGAGTTCATGGGGCTGGTAGACCGTTAAAAGACATTGATTTTGACGAAAAAATGATCAATTGGATACGTGAACAGCGCAATAAAAAATTACGAGTAAGCCGTAAATTGATCCAACAACAAGCGTTGAGTTTTTCAACCGGTAATTTAAAGGTATGTACAGGGTGTTCAAAAAGTAACCCGTCAATTTTTTAAACTTTAATAACTTTTTTTCTACTTAATATTTTTAGATGATTTTTTTTTATCTTATAGAGAATTATCTATAGAATTATATAAACAATTTTTAAGATTTTTTTTAACATAAACAATCGATGAAAAATGAAACATTTAAAATTTTTTCAATTTTTTTTAAAAGTATTTTTAAAAATACATTTTTTAAACTATTGAAATGTTTCTAATTCTTATCTTTTAATAGTTTAAAAACGTTTTTTAATGTAAAAATTGACTGTATTTAAAAATTTTTTAAGAGAATATTTTAACATAAAAATGATTAAATTTACTAATTTTAAAACTATAATTTTATATATTGTTTCATCTATCTATTAATTTTAATACTTATAAATTAGTTGTGTAACTATATGGTGTAGTACTACATCAAAATGAATTACTGGTCGATATTTTTGAAGATTAAAATGGTAAAACAGTTACAGTAAATAGTTGTAAATATAGCTAAAGGAACTATTTTTTATAAAAATTAATTTTTTGATAACAAACTAATATCTAAAAAAAGAGATATTAATTTATTATTGCGATTGTTAGATATCTGCGTTTGATTTTTTATAAATTAGTCAAAAACATTAAGTAATGTTAAAAATAATATTAAAAAAAATTGCATACATAAAATAAGATACTCCAAAAAAAAGTTGTAAAAAGTGTTTCTTAAAAGGAACAAAAATGTTTCCAATTACCTGGAAAACATAAAGATGACGTTATTGTTCATACCTAATATAATAAAATTTAAAAATAAATGTGTTTATATTATAAAAATAAGTAAAAATATCATAATATAGCTGTAATTTTACTTCAGTTTAAAGTTGTTTCTTAACAACGTTTTTTTAATATATTTTACTTTATACAATTCTACACAAGATACAAAAAAAATTATAAAAAAATATCCAGTAGAAAAAAAGTTTAAAAAATTGACGGGTTACTTTTTGAACACCCTGTATAGTTTTTTAATAAGTAATTAAAATTTTAATGTTTAGGCAAGTGACGGCTGGCTTCAAAAATTTATGATTCGCCATGGCTTAAGTTTACGTCGACCAACAACAGTTTGCCAAAAAGAACCTGATCAGTACAAAGAAAAAATCGTTGATTACATACTTTTTGTTGAGTATCAACGTCGTAAATCAAATTACCAGTATATTTTTGCAGCAGATGAAACTGCTGTTTACATTGATTTCTCAAACAGTTTGACAGTTGAAAAGCGTGGAACAAGAGAAATCCCTGTCAAATCTACCGGACATGACAAATTTCATATAACAGTTATGCTTACAGCCCGTTCAGATGGTTACAAATGTCGCCCGTTTGTCTTACTTCCTCGAGTTCGTTCTGATAAGCTTATAGAAGACAAATTTAGAGGAAAACTTCAACTTTGCTGGGCAGGTCAAACTTTCTTCAACGATGCAACAAATTCGGAATATTTGCAAAGAATTTTAGGACCATCTCTTTTTGGAAAGAGAATGCTTGCTTGGGATTCTTATCGTTGCCATATCAGCGAAAATACAAAGAAAAAACTTAAGGAGCTACAAATTGACTCCGTTGTAATTCCAGGAGGATGCACAAAATTTATCCAGGTTTGTTATTTAAATTCAGCAATTTATAAGTTAACTTTTTTCATATTTTAAGGCTGCTGATATTTACTGGAATGCGCCATTCAAAGCCAAAATTCGTCAATTTTACGAGGACTGGATTGTTCATGGAGAGAAGTCGTACACAAAATCCGAGAATATGAAGCGACCATCGATGAACATCTACTTACAATGGATTGTAGATGCTTGGGAAGAATTGTCACGGGAGCTCATTATTAAGTCATTCAAAGGATGTGGCTTAACAAACGCACTAGACGGTAGTGATGATAAAGAAATTCATTGTTTTAAACCAAATGGATTAATCCCATCCGGCTGCTTTCTCCTAGAGCAAGCACGAATCAATGGGGTGAATAATAAATTTGAGCAAATTCAAATTTTGGAAGAAGAGGAAGGAAACGACTATGATAATGATGAATATGTTGAATTTGATTAATCCTTTGCTCTCCACTGTTCATTGTCCATATTTAATAGGGCACATCTCTAATAGTAACACATCACTAGTAGTAACACATCAACAGGTTGATTGAAAAATTGAGACGCACTCTCTATTTGAAGCACATCTCTAATAGTAGCGCATCAAAATAAGTCGATTGAAAAATAGAGGCGCAGTGCCTCAATTAGAGCAAATACGGTATATTTACAAAATGTAAAAAACAACTATTTTAATAAATTGTTATTTTTTAAGTGATCTGATTTTTTTTATTATTATTATTAAATCTTTTTGTAACATTTTACTTATTTTTAATTATTTATTTATTTATAAATAATATATTTTTAGAATTATTTAAAATTTTAAAAAATAAAATAGATATGCTTGAAGGGAAAATAAATTTACTTATAGATAAAGTTGATGAACTTCAAGCAGATAAAAAAAAGCAAAAAACCCCTAAACTATTAAAAACGTTTGATGAGTCCGACGCTAATTTTTCCCAAAGTAATGTGTTAGTCTCCTTAAATGGCACCACAAAAGAGAGACTTTGTGATATTAATGCTTCTGCCTTTTATGAAGCATTAAAAATAAAACAAATTGAACTTAGTGAGCCAATAGTAAGTATTTATAACGTTGCGCTTTTATTAAAAAAAATATTTTTTTTTAGTTTGTAGAAGGGCATGGTGATCTAACAACACTTTTAATGCCCGATTTAAAAGATGCATGGAAGCACATTGGCAAAACGAGGGAGTTTATAAAAATAGTTGCTGATAGAATGTTTAGTCCAGAAATTCAATTAAGAAAAAAATTTTCAATTGCTGGGCGAAAAACATTACGGGAAATTTTAGATGCCGATATTCTTGAAATTTTTAAAAGTAAGTTATATTAGTTTAATAATTAGTTTTTTTTTAGAAGTTGTCAATTATTATGAAGTGGTTCTTTTAGCAAATTCTGAAGCTGCTTTTGTTGATGGATTAGCAGCAATTAATCAAGGACAGCTGATTGTATAAGAAATTACCAAAACAAATCTTCTGATGAAAAAAATAACATTTTAAGAAGAACATTTAAATTTAATGAAAATTATATTTTTAAATAATTGTATTTTGAATTTTTTAAATATTTTATGTAATTTTTAAATTATTTTTATAATAATAAATTTTTTTATATTTATATTATTAAATGTTTACATTTTTAAAAATTTTAAAAACAATAGCAAATGTTGTAATTTAATTACAATTTATTGACTTTTGTTACAACGAACGTTAAAATTTAAAAAAAACGTAATAACGTCATGATAACAACGTTTTAATTACATAGCAGTAAAATTCAACGACACTACCACGATTTTATCATGTTTTTAAAAATTTTAATACCCCGAGTGATTTCCAGAAGATTATTAATGATGAAAACGTATTTTTATTAAACGTTAATATTATAAAAGATTTAGAATACAAAGAAGAAAATATAGACACTTCTAATTCAATTTATATATTCAATAATAGTTTAATAAGAAATTTATTAACCGATTTATATCCATTGAATATCCCACATTTTGAAAAAATGGACATACTAATATATATAAGTTTATTAATATTATTTAAATACTGTCCTATAACACAAACCAAATTTTCAAAAGTAGGAAGTATGAATGATTTTTTTATGTAATAATGATGCTACTCAAGAAGAGAAATCTAATAAACACAATAATCCATTATCAAGATCATATGGAACTTTTTTGAGGTGCATTTTAACTAAAATAGGATTTTACAGAATAGAAGAAAAGTTGAAAGAAGTTTTTGTATCAAGAACACTATTCATATTAATTAAAGTTTGGGAAATTAAATTATTTGGAGAAAAAGAAAAAAAAATAAATTTTAACTTAAATAAATATATTTCTAAAAATTGAAATAAAAAAAATTCTTCATTGGATACTAGAAAAGATAAAGAAGAAACTAATAATTTGGGTATGGAAAACAAAGAAAAGGAGTCAAGAAAAAAACATAATATATTGTCAATAAAGGATAAAACAGAAATTTTCAAACATAGATTCTAACGAATATAGAAGAACAAATTTATTTCAAAATTAATTTAATTCTTAATTAATTATATTTTATGATTTATGGAGATAATAATCCAATGCATAAAATGACACGTTAGTTATCATTAAAATATAATTTTTTTTAATTATAACTATTATTTATCAACATTTTATAAAATAAATTTATCTTTAAATATCATTGTTCTGAACTTCATACATTTTTTTACATTTTTTTTTCTTTTATATTGCTGATATAAGTTTTTTAAATAAAGTATAAAAATAATTGTCTAAAATAAATATTTTATTGGCACCTGCGTACTTAAATTAAATACAAGCCTATAATAAAACAAAAATGATTACAAAGAAAAAATTATTACAATGATTAAATATTAAAATGATTCATATTTATATACTTTTTTTAATAGGCATATTTCTCCATTAATTTCTTACTTTGTGTTAAATGGTATAAACCATTTACTCTAATCAGATGATTTAACTATCAAAATTACCTTTAAACTTTAAACTTTTTCAGTTGTATAAATAACAACATTTATAAAATTTTTTTCAGTAGTATATACAATATTGTTTTTCATTGCTTATATACATTTACCTTTTGAGAGAAATAGTTATATATCATTACTTTATATTATTAGGTATCTATCATATTAAAAAAATAAGAAAAAAAAAGACCATAACATAGATATATTACTATTTCGAAAGAAAAAAGTTTATTTTTTTATTTGTTAAATCTCAATAAAATTTTCGTGTTACGTAGTTTTTATTATAAAATAATAAAAGATTATTTAATTATTTGTAAAAATATCTACGATATTTCGTTATTATAATTTTTTATTTTTTGATTTAATGTTTTAACTAATTTTTAAATAATTTTTATAGATACAACATATCAATAAACGGCTTTGATTCTATTTACACTATATTATTAAAATCAAGCAACAATAGTTATTTCAATATGGATAGAAACAATAATCTAAACTATACCAGTAGCATAACATCAAGTGAGGAATGTAATAATGATAGTGAGAACAACGATGCAGTTGTTCTATGCAGAATAAGAAAATATTTTTAAAGGATTCCTATAATAATTGCCCCCAAGGCGGGCAAGTCATTAATCTCGCTAATCAATGTATCCGGAATATTAAAGGATCTGTTCTTTATCATCCAAATAGACAAGGTGACTTCTGCTTATCTAAAATAACACGCAAATGAGATAATAATCAACAGGGAAATTGACAACAAAATTTCCTACTATAGAATCGTCGACGATGTCTCAAGATTTACCAGACAGGACTGGAGAAATGTCGTGTCTGTTTTTGTTGATGGAACAATTGGTCAATTCCAAGGGTGGCACAATTCAAACAACCCTGAAGCAATATTGAGACGTATATTGGGCTTTCACCTAAAATTTAGTAATACTGTATGCAATAAAATCGTCTCAAAATTGTCTGTTCATATTATGACCGTACCATTCTCGACTAGAGAATATGACAACTTTCATTTGAATTTATTCTGGATTGTTCTTGATCAATGGATAAAAGAAAATAAATTATATATGATTAATAAGTAAGTAAATCATATGAAAAAAAGAAAAAAATGTTTAAAAAATTTTTCAATTTTTTAATATTTATATTTCAATTCAATATTATTTAATAATTTTTATTATTTTATTAGATTTTTTATTTTTTAATAATTTGTATATTTCCTTTTTAATTATGATTATGATACATTTAAAAATTATTCTTTTATAATAAACTTAATATTTTTATTTTTACTTTGTTTATAATATACTTAAAAATTATTCTTTTACTTCTTTTTTGCAATGCAATTATTTATTGTATTATTATTAATAAAATGTTTCATATAATAATTTTAGATATATTTGGTAAACGTAATTATATTATAATTTATAAACATACTTAGTGAATAAAATCATATTTTAATTTTCAGATATATTTGGCACCTTTTATAGTATAAGAAGAACTATAAAATACTTAATTAATTTTTTAAACATTAATAAATTTTAATACACAGAAAAAAAATCACATCATTTTCCGTCGTGTTTTTTTTATAATATGCAAAATTGAATATATCAAAAAAAAAAATTTTATATTTAGATTTTTGTCTAATTAAAAAAATTATCTCATTCAAAGTTTGTCATAAAAAAATAGTAATTAAAAGTTCATAAAAAGTATTGTTAATTTGAATATGGAAAAAAATTATTTTTTTTGAATACATGCACACACACTCATACAATATCCTTATTTTTATAAGTTAAATTTTTATGTAGTTTTTTTTCATCTACTATTATTTAAATTTATGTAGATGAGTTATACTTGGTTTATGTTTAAACTTTAATATTCATGAAAAAAAAATGAATATTAGCAATGAAATGATAAAAAAAGCAAATTAATTATAAAAATTATTTTTTTTACGACGGAAAATGATGTGATTTTTTTTCTGTGTAATTATATAAATAAATCAAATTTATTTTTATTTATTTTTATTAATAATGTAAAATAATAGTCAATAATTTTTATAAATAAATCTTAATAATTATTATACACCCTCTGTCCCAAAAATAACCGGAATAGCTTTATTTTACAAAAACTAATAGCGTTATCGGTAGGTCATCAATTGTTTTATGGAGTATCAACCCTCATTTATCAAATGCTAGTTTCACTTATTCATTCGTTCACTTGAAGCAGATATATTTTACATTTAACTACAATTATTTTTCTACGTCGGTCGGAAGACGAATTAAGAGCAAAAAATTATCATTAAATTTTGTGTTAAAATTAGTAAAACTGCTACAGAAACATTCCAAATGCTTCAAATAGCTTATAAAAATAATTTTTTGTTAAAAAAATGTCGTTTAGAAAAGCCAAAAATTAAAACAACGCTCACTTGTTTCTACGAGTTAAAAGGCATTATTTAGAAAAAATTGTATCAAGTGGTACAAAAGTTAATGTTGGGTATTATCTAGATGTATTCAAACGTTTAAAAGTCCGTATTCGTCTTGAATATTAAGAACAAAGCAATTTGCAATTATTCAGATAATACAACATCTCATCGGTCATCAATCATTACTGATTATTTGACTAAAAGTCAGATTTCTTTACTTAATCATTCTTCATATTTACTTGAGTTGACTCCCTATGACTGTTTCCTACTCCCTAAATTACATTTTGAAAAAAAAAAGCATTTCGACTTGATTAGAAGCATTAAATCTTCAACGACCGCTACCCTTGAAAGCGTCACAAAAAATGGCATAAAAAAGTAATTTGATGGACTTTTTAAGCGATTTTTTTGATGTATTTCTGTTAAGGAGAATTACTTCAAATAAATAAAACGTTTTTTTTCAATTGTTATAGCTAAATTTCTTTTTATAAAATCATTCCGGTTATTTTTGGAACAGAGGGTGTATTTATTTAGGTAAATTTTATGAATCAGTCTTGTATGTTTTTTATGACAAGGTGTATCTATCTAAAACAAAAATCAAAAGAATCCACTTAAAAGAAATGTATATATTAGGTGATAAATTTAATATGTCTAATTATGTTCCAAAATGTGTTCCAGAAAACTCTATTTATCTATTTAATGGAGTTAGAATTTGTCTTACAACGAATCCTAATAAATTTCCAATTTAATTTTTATTCTTTTATATATTCATTTTTTAATAAAAATTTACACTCTCCAACTTTGCCAAATAAAAGAACCACAAATAGTGAACCTTCCAGCGACACTGGAAAACCTTAGAAACCTATCAACCCAAAACCTCAAAGACATGTGTCCTTATAAATCATTGACCAAAGAACTCATTCTTATTACTATTCTAGATAAGTTATCTGAGCACAAAAGACATGAGAAAATTATACATCTTTTTACAAATCCTACCACGAATTCCTGTACTGATAATGATATTCCTGAACAAGCCCAAAATGAAAATTTATTGAATATTTATCAATTTCAATCTATTATGGCTGCCGGTTCTGTTACTGAAACTCCTACATTTGATTCAAAATCTATGTCGTTTGTCAAATGAATTAGCATGTTGGAAAATGAATTTGTTGTCAAAAATATTACTGATGATGCTTCTCAACTTGCATGGTTACAACTTAAGATGGGAATACATAATTTGGAGATGTTGCCTAATATTAATTCTACAACCACTTATTCTCAATACAAACATACCCATAAAGGTAAGTTTCTTAGTGATGTTAGTGACCAAAAACTTCTTGTTCAGTATGGCATGTATCGTGTCACACTTACCAAGCGAGGTCTAAAAGATTTGTGCAATCTAACATTGAAAACTTTTCGTAACAAGCAAGAGTCAATTCAAGTTTCTGAGATGTGCTCAAATTTATTGTTATCTGCTAGGACTAATTTACAACGCTTTATCATAGAGGAAGCCAGTTCACTTTCTATGTTTTAAGCAATTGAGAGAATTTCTAAAGTTCTACCTGACAAAATTAAGCCTTTAAATCAAGAACGCTGCAAATTTTGTAACTTTCCTGGACATCAAGAGAGTGATTGTCAACGTAAGGCAAAAGGTTTAGAACGTGGTGATTATTTTGCTATCAAACAACAAAGAAGAAAAGAATCTGTAGTTCCTGTTGATTCTCAAATAAAACAAGAAATGTATCAATCTCATAATATTCTTGCTCTTGATACTTCAAAAGTTAATGATTCTATTGATGATGGAATTTTGTCTCCTGGTGAATTTCATAACTCTTATCTTGAAACTGTAAACAATGTTAACAATCATCCTGAGTTTGAGAATGAACTTCCTGTTACACAAATGGAAATATCATCAACCACTTGTTTTATCAATCAAGCTAAAGTTCTTCTTGATGTTGGTGCCAATGTAAATGTCCTAAATACAGAAATTGCTAAGAAGTTACAGATTTTTGACAAATCAATCAAAAAGAAAATCCTATCCTGCGGTAGTGATTTAATTACATTCCAAATTTCAAGTCCATATTCAATTACTTATAAAGGTAAAACTATTGCTTCAAAAGGTATCACTGTTGCTAAAGATATACCATATGATATGATTATGAACATTTAAACTTGTGGTCTCTTGGGAATTTCAATAGATACTGCAAATAAGAAAATTGTTGTTAGTGATAGTTTTAAACAAGACATAAAAAAACTGTATCCTGATGCTTTGGTAAGCCCAACCAATCTCCTTGGTAAATGCTCCATTACAACTCCCCCTCTCAACTTCCGGGATAATGAAATGCCAAAAATGATACGTTATGGCATTCCACCTCATCTGGTTCCTAAAGTTCAACGTGAAATTGATAAAATGATTAAGCTAGGTGTTTGCTCTGTTAATTATAATACTAAATTTATTGTTCCTTTAAGAATTGTTAATAAAGATCATGATCAAATTCGTCTATGTCAAGATTTTCGTGAACTTAATAAGAAACTTTTTACTGATTATTATTGTAGTCCCTCTTTCAAAGAACTATTCATTTCAATGAATTCATTTAAGTTTGCATCTCGTATTGACCTTCGTAAGGCGTATTGGCAGATTAGTTTACATCCTACTAATATTGGTAAACTTGAATTCTTTTTTAACCGAACAATCTACTCACTGAATCGCTTGCCATTTAGACTCTCTTCATCACCGGGAATCTTTCAAAGAGTTCTAGATGAAATTCTGTGTGATGTTCCTTCTCTTGTATATCAAGATGATATATTAATCATTGCAGGTGACACATATGAAAGTCATCGCTCATTTGTTTTACAAACCATTCAACGTTTACATTCCTATGGGTTGGTCATAAATTTAGACAAATCAACTTTTTATGATGCCGAATGTCTGTTCCTGGGATTTAAATTGACTTCTTCAGGTATTGCTCCCAATCCTAAACTAATACAGGCGTTGAAAGATTTTCGTACACCCAAGACACCCTATCAATTAAGACCCTTCCGGGGTCTATTTAATTTCTTGAGTCACAACATTCCCAATAGTGCCAGCTTATCTGTGAATCTTAATTCGTTCCTTGGAACTCTACCAAAATCAAGAAAAAAAATTCCTATTCCATTGGCAGTTCAACAGGATATTATTAATATGAAAGAGAGTATGTGTCGTATTGTTACTCTTGGTTTTTCTGATTTCTCCAAACCATTCATACTTATGTGTGACGCTTCAAATACTGGTTATGGATCAATCCTGCTTCAGTCTCATGCACCCCTTACCCATTCTTTGAATTCAAAACATCTCTATCCACTTGCTGTACATTCTCGTTCCTGGGATGCTTTAGCTAGGTCTGCCACTCCTACATACTATGAACTCAAAGCAATCAGTCTTTCTCTCACCTTTTTTTCCCCCTTGATAAGATATAGTCGTGTCCATATATACACTGATCATAAAAATTTACTTCGTATTATTTATGATGGTTCTCTCCCCATATATCATAAATATATTTTTAATATATGTAACTTTAATTGTACTATTTAATATATTGAAGGTCATAACAACCCTGCTGCTGACTCCTTTAGTCGTCAACCATTAGGTGAAGGTATGACTACAGTAAACTGTACCATAGAAGACTTGAAGACTAGTGTAGAAGATTTATTTCTACTATTTTATATAAGCACAGGCCACCTATCATTGAAAAAAATAAAAGACTCACTAATGCAAGCCATTATCAAAGATCACCCAAAACTCAGAAATGCTAAAAGAATCCTAAAAATGGTAGCTATGAAAATATCAAAATGTAAGGTATGTTTATCTAACAATGCCATTCCTAGAAAAAAAGAAAATAACTTAGAATACAAAGCACAGAAACCTATGGATCTGTTATGCATTGACATTTCAAAATATTTAAACACCAACATATTATGTGTTGTAAATAGATATTCAAAATACAAGTTCTTTTTTGAAATAAAATTAACAACTAGAGAAAATATCACCAAAATCATTAAAACAAAAATAATAAATTTATATGGATTATCTCAGAGAAAAAGAAGTGATAATGCAAGAAATCTTATAGAGAGTTTAATAGCAAAGTTCTGTAGGGATCATTATATCATACAAGAATCAGCCATAAGATATAAGCATACAACTAATCAAATAGCTGAACGTAGATTTAGAACTTTATTTGAATTGTTAAGAAAAATGCCAAAAGTCAAAGCACCATTAGGAGAAAACCTAAAGATAGCCAGTTTTAGAATTAACAATATTATGAATGAGAAAAATATAACCCTGCTGAGTTATTCCTCAACTTTCTACCATGTACAATTTAAGATAACAAATATGATATTATGAATAATTACAAAGTAGAAGATATGCGTACTTTATATGAACTTCTCAATCAACTTGATGAAATGCCAAAGGAACTGATTATTAAGGACCACAATTTAAAGAAACAAAAAAATGAGAAGCGTAGTGTTATCATGGAGAAAGAAAAAAAACCAATTAATCAAACTACATTAAAAACTGTTGATGGAAAATATGTTAATAAGTTTGAAGTATTGTCTAAGTCTAAGAAGTGAGCCTTTGGGGGCACTCATAAAGATAAAGACAGTTAGGATTTGTCTTACAACGAATCCTAATAAATTTACAATCTAATTTTTATTTTTTTATATATTCATTTTTTAATAAAAATTTACACTAATGGTTTATTTTATGCTTCGTTAGAAAAAAGAAAGCGACATTTTTCAATTGATAAGCCAGATTTCAATGCAAATAAATTAGCCGTTGAGATTTGTTATAAGAATCAACATTTTACTAAGAAACGTAACGCTCACACACTTTTAAAAATCAGAAGTTTTGTTTGATTTTTACATGAAATGAATGACATAACAGGTTATATATGAAATAATTCAGCATACGTACTAAATTGTTTACAAGTAATCAAATTGATCTTGAAATTGATAGTGATGAAGACTGATGTAAAACATCTCCAGCAAATAATGACTTTAAATATAAAAAATTAATTGATGTTAAAGTTGCCTGGCAGTTGGGTAATGTAATAATGTTTATAATGTGCTTATGTTTACTTGGTGTTAATATTTATGGAATAACGACACTTAAAGCCAACTTAAAAAATCCTTAATCCAGTGGCGGACTATAGTACAGGCGCACAAGGCGCGCGCCTGGGGCCCCATAATTCAAGGGGCCCCAAAATTTAGCTAAGCATAGAATATTTAGTACAAAGAACACCGATCAAGATACGAATTTTTCATCCTGAAAAGTAATAGGCTTAAATTTTTTTGGAATATTATGACATTTGGTATGTAAAAAAAAATTAATTAACGCACATTAGCTACCAGTATTTTAGAGCTAACAATTTTTTCTAATTGCAAACATTATCTGGAAACTGTTGTCTGTTAACATAGGTACTCTTTATAAATTATTTTTATTCATTACTAATTTTTTTTTAGTTTTTCTCTGCCATGAAAAGAAGATACGAGTCAGGAGCTGTTAAACGCAAAAAAATGAGGGAAAAAGAAGAATATGAAAAGAAGCTAAAAAATTCACTAGAAAAATATATAATTTGCTCAAAAAAACAATCTAATAAAGAAAATGAAATTGAAAGAATAAGTGAGCAAGCTGATAATGAAACAGAACAATCAGCAACTAGTAAAGCAAATATTATCATTAATGAGCAAAATAGCCAAGAGAAATTGAGACAACCAAATGAATTAACAGAATATTCTGGTAAACATAAAGACAACTGTGTGTTTTTCAATGACATTGCTTTGTGGCCACTGAATTTGACTGATAAGATGATTCAATACCATTTGATAAACAAACCTTGTAGCGTTGGAGATATTACAACACTTAAAGTAAAATATGAAGACCGAAACCGATCCTACTACAGAAATGTTAGCGATTCAAATTTTTATTGTGTGAAAGCAAATGGTACTAAAGAATTGCGTCAGTGGTTGATATATTCAGAAACAAGTAAATGTATTTATTGTTATGTTTGCAAACTATTTTCTAATGTACAGACAAAATTTTCAATAGGATTCAATGATTGGAAAAATATAGCCAAACACTTAAGAGATCATGAAACCTCTCAGGGCCATATGAAAGCAATGCTAACTCTACAAAAACTATCATTAACTGCTGGACGTATCGATACACACTTAGTACAACAAATTGAATCGGAACAGAAGTATTGGCGAGCTTTTTTACAAAGAATCATTGCTACTGTGAAACTATTGGCGAGTTTAGGAATTGCGTTTCGTGGCCATAGAGAAGACACAAATTCAAATAGAAGAGGAAATTTTTTAAGTTGTATTGAATATCTGTCAGAATTTGATAGTTTTTTAAAAGTTCATTTGCAAAAATATAGCAATCCAGGTGTTGGAAAGGTTAATTACTTATCTCACAGGGTATGCGACGAATTTATAAGTTTGATGGGCAATGAAGTCAAAAAATATTTAGTATCAGAAGTTCATCAAGCAGTTTACTATTCAATTATTGTAGATTCCACTCCGGATATATCCCATGTTGATCAATTAACATGCATTTTGAGATTTGTTGATAAAAATGGAAATATAAAAGAACGATTTTTTGGGTTTATTAGTATTGAAAATCATAATTCTGAATATTTAAAAGAAATAATTCTTGAATTTTTAAAAGAATCATTAATAGATATAAATCATTGTAGAGGACAATCTTATGATAATGCTGCAAATATGTCAGGTAAATATAATAGATTGCAAAAAAGAATAAAAGAGCATGCTACAACAGCAACATATGTGCCATGTTCTAGTCATACTTTAAATTTGATTGGAAATTGTGCTGCGGAAGCATGTATTGGTGCATTAAAATATTTTGATTTTGTTCAAAATTTATTTGTTTATTTTTCCGCTTCAACTCGTCGATGGAATATACTTGTAAATAGTATGAAAGAACAAACTCCACATATAAAAAGAATAAGTGTTACTAGGTGGGCATCAAGAGCAGACGCAGTTTCTGCATTAAAATGTAATTATCAAAATATTAAAGAAGTGCTTATCCAGATTAGTAAAACCGATAGTGAAAAACCTATAAGTCGGAGGCAAAAAAATTGGCTGAATTTTTCAACGATTATGAAACAGCATTGTTAACTGTTTTATGGAATAAATTATTAGAAAGAATAAATAATACAAGCAAATCTTTACAAAACTCTCAAAACAATTTATTGTTAGGAACAAATCTTCTAAAATCGCTTTCCAATTTTATAATGACTGTCAAAAACAATTTTGAAGATATTGAGGAAGGTGCCAACTTATTGACGGAAAACCGAAGCTATCGAGAGGTGAGAATAAAAAAAAGAATTTCACCGGTTGAAGAAGAATTGATAAATGGAGCACAATTTAATGCAAAAGAAAAATTTGTCTTAAACGTACATAATGTCATTTGTAATGTACTAATTTCTGAATTATCGCGGAGAAGTGACATTTACGGTGAAATTCTAAAAGATTTTGGATTATTTTTTAATTTTACAATGTCTGACGTTCAATTTAATGATTGTGTGGAAAAATTATGCATAAAATATAAGAATGATATCGATGTTGAAAATTTTAAAGATGAACTTATTCAATTTATTGCCTTTATAAAGGAAGAAAATGTCACCGATCCTGTTGGCATGTATAAATTAATTATTGGAGGTTTACAATCTACATTTCCTAATGTAGAAACAATTCTGAAAATATTTTTGACAATTCCTATTTCAAATGCAAGTGGTGAACGTTCTTTTTCAACTCTCAAAAGAGTTAAAAATTATTTAAGAAATTCCTTATCTCAGTGCCGCTTAAGTCACTTATCTATGATGTTTATAGAAAATGATATAGTCAACTCATTAGATTATGAAAATTTAATTGATAAATTTGCTAAAGCCAAAGCGAGGAAAGTTCCAATATAATTTTATTCTTACGCGTTAACTGTCACAGTATTTTTGCAGATAAAATCTGCTGCGTTTTTTTCCCATTTTTCCTATTTTAAAAAAAAATTTGTTATTGATATTATTATATTCTAATATATTTTCAATGTTTAATAAAAAATGATAATTATACTGTCAATGTACTTTATATTATTCGCAGATTACTACATTTTTGAAAAGCAAATCGGTATTATAAAGTTAAAAAAACAATTCAAAATATTTAAAGGGGCCCCAAAATTGAATTGCGCCTGGGGCCTCTCAAGTGCTTAGTCCGCCACTGCCTTAATCCTTAATATATATAGAGGAGAAATGAGTTTTGCAAATTATTTTCGATTTTTGAATTTTTAAAAATGTATTCGAGTCCAGATTTTTTCGCTGACTATGAAAACGATAGTCATTTTTCGAAAACATTTCAGCAACATGGAAATTCTGCTCCAAACTGGGTTTCATAAATCAATTTAATAACTCGCAGCAAATAAAACATTTTTCTATGAAATTTAAAATAAAGATAGAAAATGTATAAATATTGAGATTGCAAAAAAAATATTTAAAAAAAAATTTTTTTGACCTAGATATGGGCATTTAAAGTTTTTAATTTTAAAGAAGGCATTTTAATGAAGCATAAATTCTTGAAAAACAGACTTTTTTAAGGTTTTAAAAAATGCTTTGGGGGTATTAAGTAGCTTTACATTTTGGCATATAATTCAAGTTAAAGCACCTTTCCGTTCTTGGGAAAAGTTGCGATGAAAATTCAAACTTTGGCAACATTTATTTCAAGTGTAATAAACCAAATTAAAAAAATTTTTTAATAAATAGATAGAAATTCACAACTTAATTATTTTAAAATTTAAAAAAATATTAATTTTTAATCCATTTATGGCCATTTGAAAAAAAAAAAAAGTGGTTTTTAGAAAAAAAAATCTTTTTGAATTTTTAAATTTTTAAAAATGTACTCGGGTTCAGATTTCTTTGTTGCATATGAAAACAATAATCACTTTTCAAAAAAAATTTAGGAACATGGAGATTCTGCTTCAAACTGGGATTATAAACAAGTTTAATAACTCGCAGCAAATAAAACAATTTTTTATGAAATTAAATATAAGGATAGAAGATGTTTGAATATAAAGATTCCAAAAAAATTTAAAAAAAAAATTGTTTTTGACCTAAATATGGTCATTTAAAGTGTTAAAATATTTTTAATTCTGGAGGAAACATTTTAATGAAGAAAATGTTTTGGAAAAACGACTATTTTGAAATTTTTAATTTTTAATTTAAATAAATGCCTCAAATCTATTTATATATATCTATCTATATATACAGGGTGTTTCAAATAAGTGTTTAATACTTTAAACTTTAATAACTCTCTTTATTTTTAATTAATTTTTATAAATTTTTTTTAAAATGTAGCCAACGATTAGAAGTTTTGTTGTATATTGTTATTTATGTAAAAAATGTTATTTATGCTGCGCAATTTTTCGTTCAAATAAATGTTTTATTTTACTTAGTTTTTTAAATTTTATCTAAAAAAAATTATAAATGAGGTTCAAAATGGCATTCCTCTTGCAAAATACAATTCTCCAACCTTTTTTTATAATTTAGAAATGTTTTTTGAAGTATTTCTTTTTCACCATTAACTTCTTTGAAAGCTTCTTTTATTTTTTCTTTTAACTCCTCAATAGTCCCACATTTTTCATTGATGACGAGCGATTTGACGTAGCTCTAGAAAAAGTAATCCATTGGAGTAAGATCTGATGGTCTTGGAGGTCACGCCAAATTTTTAGAACCATAACCCATCTGGCAACCATTAAGATTACTATCAAGCCATTCACGCATCTTTTTAGAATAATGAGGTGGAGCCCCGTCTTGCATGAATATAAATTCACCGGGAGAGTGTTTTTTAACAATATCTTGGAGAACTTGGGATTTTAATAAATCCAAGTAAGATTGTCCGGATTCATTTCCTTCGAAGAAGTAAGAACCGTAAATCTTACTTGAACTTATTGCTCCCCATACAGTCACTCGGAGGGAATGGAGAGAACGTTCCTCAAACCAAAGAGGGTTATCAACGGACCACATCCTACAATTATGGCGATTAATCCCACCATTTAGATGAAAATGTGCTTCATCAGAAAAAATTATTCTTTCTAGATGACGGGAGTCTTTCGTAATGCGTTCAAGCTCGTCTAAAAAGAACTGGCGGCGTTTTTGATGGTCCACTGGAAGCAGTTGTTGGACGGACATCATCTTGTAGGACTTCAAATTGTTAGCTTTTAACGCACGCCAGACTGTTGTTATTGGAGTAGTTGTAAGAGCACTAAGACATCTCGTTGACAACCTCGAATCTTCCTTTATTTTTTCTTTCACCTCTGCTATGGCAACCTCTAATTTTGCTGCAGGTTTAACCTTAGGTTTTCCTTGAACGCTACCCGCTAAAAATTAAAAAAAAATAGAGTGATTAAAAAGTAAATTTTAAACTCACTATCAAACAAATTTTTCAGCCATTTTTTTAAAGTTGGAAATGACGGAAATTCAACTTTTAGCCCATTAAGTGTTCCAAATTGCCTCTTTGCATTAGAATAACTTTCACCCGTAGTCAAAAAAAGGTGGACTATTGCGAATTTTTGCTTATTTGAAAAAACCATTTCAGGAATATTTTAAAGAATTGAAGTGTTTTTTTTAATCAAAGATTAATTGCCATTTTAAAAATCATTGTTTTTTTATTAAAATTTGGATGATAATTTAGTTAGAAAAAAATTTGACTTTTACTTTATTATACATTTTTGTATGTGTTAAACAAAAATTTATTTTTAGCATATTTGAATAATATTTTTTAAATTTTATTTTATGTAGAAAAAAATTTCTAATTGTTAGCTACATTTTAAAAAATATTTTATAAAAATTGGTTAAAAATAAAGGGAGTTATTAAATTTTAAAGTATTAAACATTTATTTGAAACACCCTGTATATATTTTTACCATTATGTCTAATAGATGATAATTCAAATTTATGATTCGGCATAATTATTGAAATATCTTCAGTGGATCTATCATTCATTTTATGAATAAATACATTTGTTCCTATCTCAGGGTAACTTTTTTTATCTATTATTTCTTTATTTTGAGAATTACCCGATTTACCAGAAATATACAGGTCATCAATATTTCTATTTATTTTGTTTATATCATTCAATGATTTTGGAGTAATTAATGGAATTTCATTTTCAACAGAATCTTTATTATCGGAAGGTATAGATTCACGATTTATATATTGTTCCATAGTCAAATTAGTATTAGAATTGCTTATTGTAGGTGTAGATAATTCAGTTGATATAGATGATTCAATTAAATTAGAAATAGATTTATTTTTCTCATTCAATAAACTTGTTGCTTTTATTTCTGAGAATGCGGCCGTAGAATGTTTGTCCTTAATGTACTCTGTTACTAAATCAATGTTATCATTATAATACTCTGGCTCTTCTTTAGTAATATCATTGCAATACTCTGTTCCTTCATCGCTAATAACATCAATACATTCATAATCTGTTTTTTCTTCAACGTTCTCATTAGTATATTCTGCTACCTCTTCAATGTTACTATCAGAAAATGTAAATGTATTTTCATATAATTTATTTTTTTTCTTTAATTCTTTCTCTATACCCATCTAAAATAAAAAAATCATAAATAACATAAAAGTATTCAAAATTAAAAAAAAAATATACCCAATTATTAATTCCAGAATCAAGTAAACTTATTATTTCTCTTATTAGATCTATTGTAATTATATAATTACAATCTTTAGAAATTGTAGAATTATTCAAAATAATTTTTTCAATAACAATAATAATGCTTGTTGTGTAAAATAAACCGACGTGCAATAAAAGACTTAAAAAACTACCATGTAGTAAAATATAATTGGCAAAATCTTTACTTAACATATTTCTGTTGTCATTGTGATTATAGTTGTCCCCTAAAAATTTGTTTAAAAAGTAATTATTTTCCACTAATTTTGAGTAAGTTAATTCTCTTTCCTCAATCATTTCTATTATACTAAAAACATTATTATGTTTTGTTGTTAATATTATACAAATTAATTTAAAAAAACTATTAATGATCAAGTCATTATAATTGTAAAGATTGTTGAATTGGTTCTTCATCCTATCTTGTACATCTTCATTAGCAACTTCAAATATATAGAGTAAGTAATTATATTTAAAAAAATCTTCAAAAAAAATTGTATGCATTATTGAGCATACATTAATGTTTCTTTCCAAACTTTTATATTTATTTACTTTTTTTATAGTTGGAAGTTCCAATCTTTGAGAGTATTCAATTATTTCATTGCTATCCAAGTTTAATAATGAATGGATCATACACATTTTTTTATTTGAGGATATATTTATGAATATCTCTGATTTAAATAAAGCATCAATTATTTGATTTTTAACTTTGTTATACAAGTCTTTATACTTTTCAATGCATTTAATAGTTCTATCATTAATATAATAATCATAAAGATCCAAATCATTAATTTCGTTTAAAATTTAAAAAAATAGACTGAATATATCATCAGTATATATTTCGTAGTATAATTGTAAAATATAATCTACAATCAAATGAATGTCCCGAATATTTTCTTTAGATAAAAATATTTTGCAAGACGGCATCTTTTGAAATCTAATTAAAGCATAATCAATCTTGGATTTAGACATTCTTAATAAATTTTAACCTATAAAAAAATAGTATATTTATATATGTGAAAATTTGAATATTTTATTATTAAACAAAATGGAAATTACGAAATTTTAAAAAAAAATAATTTAAAAAAAATTAAAAGAAAATTAAAAAAAAAAGGAAAATACGGAATTTTAAGAAAAATAATTTAAAAAAAAAAAAAAACAAAAAACAAAAAAAAATGAAAAGAATAACAATAAAAAAAAGATAGAATGAAAGTATCCCTTAAATATATTTAAGGGATTCATCAAAAAAGTAAAAATAAAAATAACAAAAGAAAAAAAGTTTAACAGTATTTTATACTTTCAAATAAAATACATATTTCCCGCTTTTTATCTAAGTAAATTAATTTGGTAAAAGTATATATTACACATCACATTTAGAAAGAAACTTTATTACGATGAAAATACAATTGTCTTAGTATGTTTACAGTTATCTTTTTTTTTAACTTGTAAGAAGTTAGCATGAGAATATGTAAATTATTTCATAAAGTATATGTAATATTCCGTAAAATATATAAGTAACATTCCATAATATATAGGTAACTTTCCGTAATATATAAGTAACATTCCGTAATATTCAGCAATATTCTGTAATTATATTCAACATATATAATAATAGGTTTCATTCAGTAATCTATAGATAACTTTCCGTAATATATAAGTAACTTTCCGTAATATATAAGTAACATTCCGTAATATATGAGTAGCACTCCGTAATGTATAAGTAACTTTTCGTAATGTATAAGTAACTTTCCGTAATATATAAATATATATAAAAATATCAAATATTGAAACATTTACAATTTATTTAACATAACAATTTTCAGATACTTAAATTTATATAAGTGGTGATATTGTAATTATGAAAAACTGTTATTTTTTTAGTTGTTCTGATTTGAACAATAATAATAATAATAATTTAAAAAATATACCTGACTCTGACCAATTTTCTAAAGAAGCTATTGATAATATTCAAGATTTGGAAATTTTAATGAAATATGCATTTAATGTTCCTGGATTTAAAAGTAAATTTCAATATTTTTAAATATTATCAATTCAACAAAATTATGATTGTTTATTTATTTGTGCCCCACCGGGTTCAGGTAAAACAATTATTTTGCTAAGTAATATTATTATGATTGTGCTAAAATCCCTTATTTAACAATTAATTCTACTAACAAAAATTCAATAGAAAGAGGTAATCTAATTAAATTAGCAGTAACATCACCCAATTTATTTGCTAACAAAATTAACGTAATATTGATATCACCCGAAAGCTTTATTAGTAACAGTACTAACGGTTTAATCTCATCTTTATATGAAACAAACAATATAAAAAGAATAATAATTGATGAAGCACACTTAATATTTCAATGTGGACTAACATACAGACCGGATTATTTGAAATTATTAAAATACTTATCAAAATTAAGTCAATTGCAAGTATTATTTAGCAGTGGTACATTAACAAAAGAAGGAATAATAAAAATAAGCAATAATATTAATAGTAATAATTATTTAATGATAAGAGGATGTTCATTTAAAAGCAATATATTAATATATAAAATATATAAGGAAAATCTTATAGATTTAAAACACGTTTTCTGAGAAAGTCGAACAAGCTAGGACAAGCAAAATTTTTAATTTCCAATTTAATATCCTTAATATATTTACCTAGTTGACATATCTACTATATATATATACAGGGTGTTCAAAAAGTAACCGGACATTTTTTTAAACTTTCATAATTTTTTTTCTACTGGATATTTTTTTTTATAATTTCTTTTGTATCTTATATAAAATTGTAAAAAGTATATTATGTTAAAAGAACGTTATTAAGAAATAACTTTAAATTGAACTAAAATTACAGCTATATTATGATATTTTTTACTAATTTTTATAATATAAACATATCTATTTTTAAATTTTATTATATTAGGTATAAACAATAACGTCATCTTTATGTTTTCCAGGTAATTGGAAACATTTTTGTTCCTTTTAAAAAACACTTTTTTCAACTTTTTTTTGGAGTATCTTGTTTCATGTATGCAATTTCTTTTTTTATATTATTCTTAACATTATCTAAAGTTTTTGACTAATTTCTTTAATATCAGATGCAGATGTCTGGCAATCGCAATGATCGGTTAATATCTCTTTTTTTAAATATTAGTTTGTTATAAAAAATTAATTTTTATAAAAAAAAGCTCCTTTAGCTACATGCAAACTATTTACTGTAACTGTTTTATCATTTTAATCTTCAAAAATATTGACCAGTAATTCATTTTGATGTAGTGCTACGCCATACAGTTATTTACCTAATTTATGGGTATTAAAATTAAGAGATAGAAGAAACAATATAAAAAGTTATAATTTTAAAACTAGTAAATTTAACAATTTTTATGTTAAAATATTCTCTTGAAAAATTTTTAAAATACAGTCATTTTTTACATAAAAAAATGTTTTTAAACTATTAAAAAGTAAGAATAAGAAACCTTTTTAATAGTTTAAAAAATGTATTTTAAAAAATACTTTAAAAAAAAATTGAAAAAATTTTAATTGTTTTATTTTTCATCAATTGTTTATATTAAAAAAAAATCTTAAAAATTGTTTATATAATTCTATAGATAATTCTCTATAAGATAAAAAAAATCATTAAAAAATATTAAGTAGAAAAAAGGTAATTAAAGTTTAAAAAATTGACGGGTTACTTTTTGAACACCCTGTATAATGAGTAATTGCGTTTTAAAATTACATGTGTTTAAATAATATAAATTTATTTTTTAAAGTTTATAAATTTGTGTAGCTGATTATTATTTATAATATAAAATTCTAAACATAAAATTAATAGTGATACAAACCTCAAAAATTTAATCAATAAATAGGATTTAATATTAAATAATTATTCAAGAAAGATAAGAAAAAAAAATAAAATAAAATTTTATAATATATGTTCACTAGATCAAAAATATTATCGTTCAATAAAGTTATTTTATAATTTATAGAAATGTAATAAAAATTTTAAAAATCTTTAATAATTCTTTGTTCAGCAAAAATTATAAATAATTTTAGTTGGTCTATACACCCCTTTATTTAATTAACAATATAAAATATATAAAAATTACAATTCACAATCACTCACAATATAAAATTTAACTCAGACAAATATAACTATATAAAATTTGACACATACAAAAATCTCAAAACAATGGTACAACAATAATAAAATTTTTTTACAATAACGAAGGAATGAATTCCTGATAAAAAAAATTTAATAATCTTTTTCCCAATCAGGGAACGTTCACTTGAAGAAATAGAATTGGAACATTTTTCCAATTCACTGTTCGAATATAATTAATAATTTTAAAATAATAATAATCCTTAATATATATAGAGGAGAAATCAGTTTTGCAAATTATTTTCGATTTTCGAATTTTTAAAAAGGTATTCTGATTTAAAATTGGTCGCTGACTACGAAAACGATATTTATTTTTTTTAAAAAATTCAGCAACGTAGAGATATTGCTCCAAACTGGCATTCATAAACCAATTAAATAACTCGCAGTAAATAAAACATTTTTCTATGAAATTAAAAATAAAGATAGAAGATGTATAAATATTAATATTGCAAAAAAAATATTTTAAAAAAAAATTTTTTTGGCCCAGATATGGGCATTTTAAATTTTTTATTTTAAAGGAGGCATTTTAATGAAGCATAACTTCTTGAAAAACCGACTTTTTTAAGGTTTTAAAAAATTACTTTGGGTATTGATTATATTTACACTTTGACATATAAACTAAGTTCAGACACCTTTCCGTTCTCAAGATAGACCAAAAGATGCAAAACTAAAGACATTTTTTTTAAAAAGTATTACTAATACATGTGCTTTTGTAAAAATTTTTAAATCAAAAAAAATACAGGTTCAAATTTAATTATTATTAATAAAAAATAATTTTTAAACAAAGTATTTTTTTGTATTAAAGAGTGTTTATTGTATTAAAAGATTTACTAATTGTACTAATTAATTAAATTCAATTTTGTAAATATAAGTAATAATTTTTCTTTTAATTTTTATACATGTATTTTATGTACAGCGTCTTTTAGAACCAACTTAAAAACTTAGACTTTAATAACTTTTTTTAAACATTATATTTTTAAAAATTTTTTTTTATCTGATAGAGATTCATGCAGAGAATTACATAACAACATTAAAAGATCCTTTTTAATTTAAAAAATGTATCTAAGAAATATAAGATTTATCCACGTTAACTTATTTTTTTAACGATATTATCTTAAAAATAGCGTTTTTAGAAATTGGCAAAAAAATTTTAGATGATTTTAGACATAATATTGAAGAAGGAATTACATACGTAGGACAACACATTTTAAAAATGATAATGGAAAGTGTATAAGAACAAAAAAATGTCCTCGACTACGTGGAAAACATTTGAATGATGTTATATTCCATATTTAATATAATGTAATCAAAAAGTAGAAATTTTTGATTTATAAGTTTGTAAAATTATCATAATATACCCCTATTTTTTAGCTTAATTTAAAATTGTTTTTAAAGAGCAATTTTATAACATATAATTTCTATCAGACAAAAAAAAATATAAAAAAATACAAAGTTAAAAAAAAGTTATTGAAATCTAAAGTTTTCAGGTAAGTTCTGGGGGACGCTGTATATGTTTCAGGGATAGTAAATGGGGGGCGAAGCCACCCTAGTTTTATAACTATATATATTTGTCTTTTTTATAATTTCTTTATATGAGCACCAATAAATTTATTTTTACTCGGTGACGATAGGTGTTTTTTTTCTTTCTTTTGTTACGACTAACAACGCATTACTAACGAAGCTAATATTCGCAAGAACTATTTTTACTGGAATAGTCTTGAATCTTTAGCTTGGGGAGCTACTTTCTTTTGTCTTGGTTTACGCTACTTAGGGGACTGGTGCTTCGTGGAAACTCTGCCGGAGAATCCACTTGTTATTCTTGCATTTCAATTTTTTCCTGGGGTAATCACTTTTCATCTGTGATTACAAATAGTCATCAAATTTTTCTTACATTGTCATCAATTTTCGTGGTTTTAAATAGTCACCGTGGAGGATATAATTCAGAGAGGAATTATTAGAACTAGAATTGTTACTTTATTGAAGGTGAATTGTTTGCCTACTGATCCAACAACTGTTGAGGAAATATTTCTAAAATTACCTCAAGGAACTGCTTCAACTTTGAGTGATACTAAAAGTATCAAAATTATTGAATCAATTATCAAGGATACTTACTTGAAAAGTACAATGCCAGCTAATTGGGAGAATCAAGAGACGTTCAATGAGGAAGGATCTGGCAGTATAGCTGCGTGGATTGAGTCACTTGAACTTCGTTTTAGGTTAGATAATCTTACTAAAGAAGAACATGATCAAGGGAGGTTAATTATCTTACAATTAAAGGTTGGGACTGAGGGTCGAAATGTTATTAAGGAGGCTGGTGCTAAGATTTATGCAACAGCCAAGGAAGCCTTGCTTGAACGATTTGATGGTAAAGTGTCAATTGAAACGGCTGTTATGAAATTGTCTATGGCTCGCATAGACTACTCAATTGCTAATTTTGGTAATTCACTAAAAATGATGGGGGATTTGATATGGGAAACTACTCTTAATCGTACTTCATCGTCACGTCTTAATGTTGTGAGTCAAGGTTTAGTAACTAAACTTTCAGGGCATGTTCAACGTCGTCTTATGGATGGTCTTGGGTTTTATAAGTCACTTAAAGATCTTTATGTCGATTTAGAATTTCATAATCAATTATTTGTTGAATCTCAGGGTAATAGAAGACAACAATTTCAGAAAAGGTCAATCAATCGGGTAGATTCTTTTAATGGTAGTAAAGGAGAACCTTTGAGGTGTCACCATTGCAACTTTCCGGGTCATAAGAAGGCACAGTGTCGTCGTTTCTTATCAGGTTTACCAAAGAAAGACTATACTATCCAAAATTCAAGTAATTCTCAGAATTCATTTAACAAATTAGATGTTCCAAAGTCTACGTGTTCAATTGTATCTCCTAAATCTTCTAGTCTTTTACCTGCCATTGTTAACTTGAAAATCAATAGAATTACATCTAAATGCTTAATTGATTCAGGGTCTGCAATCTCGCTTGCACATTATGAAAATATGAAAGATATTGCTAAAGAATCCTGTGAGTTTAAAATACTTGTAGCTACAGGGACAGAAGAAGTGGTAAAATCTTTTTGCAATTCTTCAATTATGGTTGGAGATGTAAGTGTTGGGGTTCCTCTTTGCTTATCAAAATCTCGTGTAGTTAGAGATAAAACTATACTAGGAATGGATTTCATTTCACAACTAAAGTCAACTATGATCATGAAGAATGGTGTAGTGTTAAATGATCATTTTTTCCCTTTTTTGGAACCAGTTAGTGAAACTTTATCGGCGTCAATTGATATTGCAATGGAGAGACAGCCTGTGCGCTATCTCAGAGATACTATAAATATTAACAGTGTTGAAATTCCACCAAGTGCTGAAAAGAAGTTATCTAATGAAACTACTTTAAAGATGATTGAAGATCGTTTTGGCAATGAGGATTTGGTTAGTGTGTTTTCCAAAGACAAAACAGATTTAGGCCACTGTACTATAACAATTCCGTATATTAAATTTGATTATAGTAAGTTGAAACCGTTCAGACCTTTTTGCTTTCCAGGACGTATGATGGAACAAGCGGAAACAGTTATTCAAGAAATGTTAGATTCAGGTACTATTGAAGAAGGGTCTGCAAAAATGTTACACAATCTCATTCCGGTAAGAAAGAAAGATGGAACAATTAGACCAACCACTGATATGAGAAGAAGTAATGATGCTGCGCCATATATAGATTATCCAGTACATAGAGTAGATGAAGCTATTCATGATGCTGTAGGGGGGGATTTTTATATGCTTTGTGATCTAGTATCATCTTATCACCAATTTAGACTTCACAAAGACAATGTTGGTGATATTGGAATCTATTTTAATTCAAAAACTTACAGATACTTAACGTTACCACAGGGATTTCGTCTTTCTCCACAACTGATGCAAGAGATTTTGGATTCTCTTGCTCCTGAAGGGTTAAGATGGTACTATGATGATGGAATATTAAAGACAGTTGGTTCTTTAAATACCCATATAGAAAATGTTCGTAAAGTTTTGTTAATGTTAAAGAAGGCTCAATTAAAAGTAAGTTGGACTAAAAGTACTTTATGTAGTGATACTATTAATTATCTTGGCCATACAATATCTAAACAGGGTTTTAGTTTATCAGAATCTGGTAGTAGAGCTATAGAACGTTTGAAGCCTCCTTCAAATGTTAATGAGGTAAGGGCTATGTTAGGTGCCGTATCATTTTATTGTCAATTTGTACCAGAATTTGCAAAGCTTCTAAGTCCAATAACTAGGCTGTTGAAAAAGGATGTTCCTTTTTCATGGTGCAATAAATGCCAATATGCTTTTGACAAGTTAAAGAAAGGGTTATGTTCTAGAGAATTACTATATGCTGAGGATAAGAATTTTCCATTAGAGGTGTATACTGATGCATGTCTTACAGGGTATGGGGGATATCTGGCACAAACAGTGGATGGTAAGAAAAGAGTGTTGCGTTATTGGTCTAAGAAAAGAACTCATATCAAACGTAAAAGAGATGTAATGTACCTAGAAGGTATGGCGGTTATCTTATTTTCAAGAAGGCATCTTAATTTGCTGATGGGAACACGTATTATTTGGCATTTAGACAACCTGCCATTGATGAAATATTTTAGTAAAAAACTTGACCACCATCCACAGTTGTCCGCATGGGCTACTGAATTGGCTATTCTAGATATAGAATGGAAATACATTCCAGGCCCAAGTAATATTCTTGCTGATAGTTTATCAAGAACTTGTGTAGAATCAGATGGTGAGGAGGAATCAACTTCTGATGTTGATGAGGTATCTGCCGTTTGTACAATTTCAAAAGAGGAGGTGGAAGAAAAGTATGATATGTGGTTAAGAAAACTTAAAGAAGCTCAATCTTTGGAAAAGATTGTCATTAGTGAGAATCGAGTAATGTTAAATGGTCTTGTTTTAGGTAAAGTTAAGAACAATTTAGGGGAAAAATTGTGTCCAGTTTTACCAAAGAGTTTACATAAGAAAGCTGTTCAATTGGTACATGTTGAGCTTGGACATCCAGGTGTGCAGCGTACTTACTTATCATTGTTGGATAGGTTTGATACTGAAGCTATCTTGAATACAGTTCGAGAAGTGATATTGCAATGTAGTGTTTGTCAAATATCTAAGCCTAGTAAAATAGATCACCCAAAATTTGAAGCAATTGACATTCCTTCTCGTCCTTTTACTGCTTTAGCTGGAGATATATGGCAATATCGTTATAAAAATGAAATTCTTAGTGTTCTTAATTTTGTGGATTTGACATCTCGCATGTGGTTTCCATTTTGTATTCCAAATGAATCGTCTCAGGCTATAGGTGAAACAATGATACGTGAACTATTTGCAAAGTTTGGATTTCCACATACAATTCGTTTTGATAGACAAACTTCATTAAGAAGTACTGCGCTAAAATCATTGTTATCTTCTTTTGGTATTAGTGTTGAGTATTCTTCAACTCAACATCATACTGGTAATAGTATTATCGAAAGAGCATTTAGAACGCTTAAACAACTTCTCAAATCTACGTATAATGAATATGTCACTTCACAGAAATCGCCAATTTCAGAGATGGAATATATTATAAATAATATAAGTCAAATTGGATTGAAGTATAATTCTACTATCAATACTACTACTGGAGTTTCTCCATTTTCAGTTTTTTTTATGAGAGACAGTCGTCTTGCTTCATTCAAACCAGTTATGGATTGTGATAACCATACCAGTTTCTATTCAACTACATCTGCATTATCTACTTGGAAGAGAATTTCTACTGATTCAATGGAAAATAGAAAGGAGAAAAATGGCATGTTAGCAAATGCCAAGGTTGATTGCCCAAGCTATTCTATTGGAGATTTAGTTTTGTTGAAAAATCCAAGTACAACTTCTAAGTTGGATACACCATTTGTTGGTCCTTTTAGAATTACTTGTCAGATGGATCAACATTTGTTTTTAAAGCCACAAGAAAATGTTAAGGGAAGACCAAGAAAGGTACATGTGTCCCAGGTGAAGCCATTTTTCAAGGGAGAGTGAGTGACAAACAATCAATCAATTGGATTAATTTTATAACCATTAATATTTGTCTTTTTTATAATTTCTTTATATGAGCACCAATAAATTTATTTTTACTTTTGGATGCATGTAAAAAATAATCATTTTTTCACTTATCACTGATAAAAAATTAAAATTTTTTTTTTTAATTAATAAGATTTTAATTGTACTTTGACAGTACAATAATTTTTATGTAAAGCTTTTTTAATTATTAACTGCATTTTATTAATTTAATTTGGGGGGGGGATAAAACGGAAAAGTACCAAATATTTTGTATTTCTTCAAGATTTGTATTGACATCACTAACATTTGAATTTCTAAATCTTTCTTCCAATTTTAAAATTTTTTGTTTTCTTTCAACTGTCTTAGAACTTTTTTTTTAAAAGCAAATGTTTCTGCATTTCTAAGCCGTTATTAGTTGAAGTATTTTAATTTAGCATCCTTCTTCATCATTTGGCAAAGTACCAAAGTATTACCCGGTTACGAGTGATGGTTAACATACAGATTACAATATGTATTTTAGATGTATAAGGTGTATACAGCTAAGGTTTGAAAAATATGTATTCTCATTTTAAGATAAAAGTTAACATACAAAAATACATCCAATATAGATCTGTAAGGCTATACTGGTATGCTTAATACTTTTACCGCATGTTAACTGTATATTAGTAACATATCTCATACGACTTGAAAACGGGTTTATTTAAATTTCTTATTTTTCATTTTAGGAACAGTTAGAACATTAGAAATATTAACGGCAAGTTTTCCGTTTTGATTCCAGGAGAATTATGATTATTTAATCAGGTAAGTGCAATTATTTATTTTTTTTGTATTAATGTTCTAGGTTTATCAAGTAAAATGTATAAAATTATTAATGTAAGTTGAAAAGTTTATAATTCTAACAATATTTTTATTTTTTTAGAATAAAATATGGTCATGGATAAAAAGAAGAAGGAATTGTAACATTTTAAAAATTTAATTTGATCAAGAAAAGAAAATTGAATTAATTTTAATTATTTTATATATTTTTTGCTTTTTTTATTGAATTAATACAGTTAACATACTACCAATATACAGCCTATACAGCTTGTACGTGTATTGTTATTATACTAGTAATATCTTAGCTGTATACTAGTAGTATATTCCATACAGCTAGTAATCGGGTTCTATAAAATAAATTTCAGTTGTAATAGCTTTTTGGGTGGAAATGGAATAAACTACTAAATTGGCAACAGCGGTTACGGTCTTCTTACCTACACCAGAAGCAATCATACGAGTGACTTGTTGAGCATTTATTTCTAACGGAATATAAGCATCAATCATACTTGACGGAAAACATTAATTTCGGCTCCAGTATCAATATATGCAATCGCTTGTAATAGACCGGAATTGAAAGATTCATACAAAAGAGGAGCACGATTCCATTAAGATGGATAATTACTCGATTTTTCAGTAACCAAGAACTGTACTTTGGTATCTTTTTTTTTCGACAAGAACAATGTTGTGTGAACAATTCGGTCTAAGGTGGCCAGGTTGTCTACAATCATAACACTTTCAAACAATATTTGTTTGCGTTGGAGGGCCATGTTTTGTTTAAATTTCTTTCGTCCTTCTGGAATTGAAGTTTTAACAATGAGACGAGGAAAAAGCTGGCGTAAGCGCTGTTTGTCCTCAAAATCTTTAGCCTCCCTCAAGAAAACAGACAAGGTCAGCAAAAAATATTTGACAAGGGCTTTTTTGATCTGTTGGGGGCTTCAGCGATCAACTTAATCAACAAACAGGAATCAATAGCAGGAGGAGGTAGAACATTATGCACCATAGACTTCAAGCGGGATACAAAGAATGCATAATGTTTTACAGGCTTTTTGAAAATCCTATTAAACAACAGCATTTTTTCTGCTGGGGAGGCTTCATAAGTTGCAGTTCGGGATTGTATGTAGGACTCAATATCATAAAAGGAGAGGTTAATGTCTTCAAAGTTTTCGTAGAATTTCTTCTTTTCAGTCTTTGAATGATATATGCAGAACATTTTCCCACATTCCAAAGAATAAAGTGAGATAAATCGTAATAATAATTCGTTTTTAAAATACTTAGCATAAGGTATTTTTATTTATTTATTTATTTTATACGAAGGTCACCACCAGTAGTTAGTCGTATCTTGAAAACTAACTAGATTACAATTTGGTTATAGGTTATTGCTTATTTTAGAATTAATAGTTAATCCTCGGTATAAGTTGTCTTATTTTTTGCTTTACGCCGAGGTTGTGTTCTTAACTTCTCCGTTTTCTTCAAAATTTTCTGAAGTTTTCCATCTTGTTTCTGTTATGCTTGCTATGTCTATATCTTCCTTATATAGGAGCTCTATCAATTCTTTTTGTTTGTGTTGTGATGACCTGACGTTCAGTGTCATCATTTTTACTTTAGTGTAATCATTTTTTAGTTTACAGTTTCTTTGACTATCCGAAGGCCTGACGTCACTCCCTGGATCGATTCTTCTTTTTGAATGTGTGACTCTTCTGTTCTTCATTGTTTTATCCGACTTTGAATTATAGTTTTTCATAATTATTGAATTATTTTCTTATTTAGTAAAATTTGATTACAATTATTTATATAGCAAACGCTACACACAATGCAAAAAAGAGAGAATGTAGCATAAGGTATGTTACCATGATATTGTTCAAGATATTGAATTGAAATTGCAGATAAGTCCAATAAATTTATTTTAAACCAGGATCGCCATAAAATATTAAAAGACAGATAATATTTAATAAAAAACTTTATTTTTTATAACTACGAAATTTTTACAATTTTCGTTTATTTTTAAAAAAATTAAATTTAGTTAATATTTTTTTTTATATTCATATTTCAATTTCAAAAAAAGACCTAAATAAAAATGAAGATAAATTATTGCTTTAGCGAAAAAGTTGGAACTTATCATGTCGTTGCAGAGAATAATATTTTATACAATTGTTTGATTATCAATTCTCCAGGAAAATCCTACTGTTGTCCAATAATATCTTCTTTTGAACATAATTAAAAATTTTTCTTTTTCTTTTTATTTATTGTTAAAAAAAAGACCAATAAAAGTATTTTAATAAAAATGACATTTAAAAATAATTAAAGTAAAAAAATATACAAATAAAATTATAAATTGTTTTAAAAAATAACAAATTTTTAATCATTCAACTTCTTTTTCAAAATAAATGAAGATTTTTTTACGTCAGAAAATGGAACAAGATTTTGTTTATTGAGATCACATCTTGTATAATTAGACCCAATAAAATGTCTATAACAAAACACATCGTCTGGCGAAATTATTCTGTTTATAACAATGACTTGGGTAATATCTCTGTCAAGAAATTTATTAAGAAAATAAAAAACATGTTGAGCCTCCTCAAATCTTGTTATCGTTACTGCCTTTCAATTATAACATATTGTACACGCTAAAAGAAAAGTTTTGATCCGACATTAAAAAAATGTATGAGATGGTCAAACGTTATCACTACTACGTCCACATTTTGAATGTGAGTCAAAACAATTGTCCAGTTTATTGTAGCAGTGATGGCAATAACATCAGTGTCAAGAACTAAAAAACGAAGCAATGCCGCAATTTCATGGCAAGTGCAGGTTTTGTAAATGATAATGATAACATGTGCTTGAGCAGGGCGTGAGAAACGTCTAAAAGGTACAATGGCAGTAAGATTATCAATGGGAGTATTATTGGCACTTCTAAGTGGAGTATCAAGGACAGTATCAGTAACAGTATCAGTGGCAAAGACATAACTATCTCCTAATGCTAAAAGGTTAATTTACAAATTTAGAAAAAAAAATACTTGACATTAAAAAATTCACTAACTCCTGCGCAAACTGTCATTGTCTTTTCTGTATTAGTATCTCCTGATATAACAACGTTTTGGCAGTATAGTTTCATAACAGATAAAATATTTTTTTTGGATAGTTGGCCCATCTGTTCAATTAAGTAATTTATAAATTTTTTTAAAATTAGACTGGTTTTGTAAAGACATTTTTTTATCTGATAATAAATTATTTCAAAATTAGCGAAATTAAAAAAATAATATAAAACGAAACGAAATAATAAAAAAAACAGTAAATAAAAAATATACAATTACGACGTAAAAAAAAATATTTAAAACGACAACATTAAATTATAAAGATTATAAAATTGTAAACTCGCTCACATCTATGTCAAAAATGAAGCATGAAGTCATATAAAAGCCAATCTCTCTCAAGGACAAAATCACTCTTATCAACATGTATAAAATTTAACTCAATTTACTCACTTATTGTATAACTATTATTTTATATTGTATCTCTATTCTAAATAAAAACTTTAAATTAAAGCTACATCTTATTTATAACTTAAATAAAAGGAGTCCAAAAGTACTCCAAAAGGATCCTCACAGATTTCAAAATGACAATGTTTAAAAAAAATCATATATTTATATACTTTTAGAAATAGACAGGTAAAAAAATAAAATAAAAAAAAATTGAAAAAATAATTTTTTTGATGTGAAAACCGATATAAAAAATCTAATATTTCAAAAATTATTTAAAAGAAGACTTTATGTTAACTACACAAATTCGTTTATTTAGCTATAAAATACTACAAAGTGTAACGCCTCCAGAAAGAAACTTATATATATATGTTTGTATTTATAATATTTGTCAGTCTTATATTTTATTTCGATTATTTTATATTTAACATGTTATTATAATAAATTTCTATTCTATTTTGTTTACAAAGGATGAATGAAAAGTTTTTAGCCTAATAAAGATAAAGCACCTAAAGCAAAAGTTTTATATTATTATCTAAAAATATAACTTATTGTCATGATTATCCAAAAATTTTGGATATCTACCTTAAGTTGTTTTTTTTTTACAACCTTTTAAAAATTTTTAATATTTATTTTTGAAAATTATAGAAAAAACTGAAATTAAAGAAGTGATAAAATACTTTCTTAATAAAGATTTATCTGCTACAGAAATTAAAGCTGATTTGGATGGAACATTAAGAAACTCTGCTTCTTCATTTGTAACATTAAAAAAGTGGGTTGCTGAATTCAGACGTGGTCGTACCAGCATAAAAGTAGCTGATCGTCTTGGCAGACCAACAATTGCAACAAGTGAAAAAATTGTTCAAAAAGTCCATAAAATAATAATGGGTAATTGCCGTTTGAAATTTACAGGAATAGCTGAGACTGTTGGAATTTCAAAAGTAAAGATAGATCACATTTTGATACATATTTTGGGTATGAAAAAGCTGTCTGCAAGATGAGTGCCGCATTTGCTTTCTCCTGATCACAAGTTGCAAAAACTTATAACATCGGAAAATTGTCTGGCTTTTTATGAGTCCAATGCAGTAAATTTTTTAAAACGATTTGTTACTGAAGATAAAACCTGGATTCTTTACTACACGCCTGAAACAAAACAGCAGTCAAAACCGTAAACAGCAAAAGAAGAACCAGCTCCAAAAAAGCAAAAAGTATTCTATTTGCAGAAAAAATAATAGCCATTGTTTTTTGGGATTCTAAAGACATATTGCTAAAAGATTTAAAAAAAAAAAACCAATAAATGATGAATATTATGCCAGCATCCTGGATAAATTAAAAGTAAAAATTGTGAAAAATAGGTCAGAAATAAGAAAAAAATTTTTTTTATTAGGACAATGCGCCCAGTCATAAGCCTGTTGTGGTGATGGCAAAAATCTATGAATTAAAGTTTCAACTGGTATCACATGTAGCTTATTTGCTAGATTTAGCTTCATCAGAGTTTAGTCTTTCTCTTAACCTAAAAAAATTTCTTGCTGAAAAAAGATTTAAGTCAGATTCGGTAGTTATTTTAGCGGCAAGTGATTATTTTCAAAAGCCAGATATATGTGCCTATAAAAAAGAGATTCAAGCACTGGAACATAGATGGCGCAAGTGTATATCTTTGCAAGGCGATTATGTAGAGGAATAAAATAAAACATAACTGATTGAATTCTAAAATAAATAGCAATACACTCTTTTATTATTTAAACAAAATAATGATATACTTACCTAAAATAAATAGCAATACACTAACTTATTTTAGGACACCTTATTCTTTATATAATCCTTATTTGATGACTTTCCACATCAATCAATAACAAAACATTTTTTATTTTTACTGTTAGGCTAGAAACTTTTCATCCCACCCTTGTATGTACCTAACACTTTTTTTATAAACAAACATATTAAGTGTATACATTCTACCAATAAACTGTCGAACACTTTATTACTAACTGTACCAAACACCGGGTAGCCGGAAACTTAAACATGGTGTATTATCAGACACTAGCATATTTGGATATCAAAAAAAACCGAACGTACGTTTAACATTTTAATTATTTCTTCTTCTTTTAAAGTTTTCATTTTTTTGTTTTCCATCCAAGTAGAAAAACGACTTACCAAAACCAAAAAAGGTACTCCTTTAACAAAATAATGATCCAGGTGTACTTGTTGAAAAAATCCGTCTGACTTACCACCCTCTACATCCGGTAGCGCTAACTTTCTACTGGATTTTTGACACGTTTTACAATTTCTAATAAAGTCTAAAATGCGATGTTCCATAAAAAGCCAAAAATTTTTTTTTCTTTAATTTTCTCCTATTTTATTTTTACCAAGACGTGCTGCATATACTTTTTCCATTGCTGTGGGTCGTAAGCTTTTTGGTAATATTATTTTTTCGTCATCTAATATTACAATTGGAACAAAATTTTTCAAACGACTTTTTACTTTTTCAAATATTTCCATATAGAATTATCTTTCCTTAGCCATCTATTGTTCACTACTCTTTTTTAAATAATTCCTTACACTCTTGATCTTTCTTAGCTTCCAGTTCTATGTGCGCATCATTTTTTTTTTTATTTTGGGAACACTAATTTCAGCACATATAACTACTTCTTCTTCATCTTTAACTGTTTGACTTTTCGTATCTTTTACTAATCTTTAGAAGTGTACTTGCAATACCCATTTTTTTGATTCTACCAATTCGACTGAGAAATTATATTTAATTAGTTCTAAGTTCCACTTTGTTGCTAATCTTTTACTTTCAGTTTTCGATATTTCTTAATAAGAAGATAATACGCGAAATAAAGCTTGATTATCAATCACTATGTAAAACTTTCCACCCGAAAACCATAAATCGTACTTTTTTATGTCTGAGTAGAATATTTTTTATTGGTTTTTGCCTACAATTAAATTACATTAGCATTACAATCAAAATATTACAATTAATTATAGTTAGCATTTTCTACAATCTTTACCTACAAATTACACTAACAGTACACCAAAAACATTACAATTAAATACAATTACAATTTATTATAGTTACAAACTCTTACATCTGTAATTAACGCTAAAACTTTTTTTTTCTACTATAAAGTAGAGTTGTTGATGTGAATTTATTGTCTTTGAAAAAAAATCCTAATGGTTTTATAGTTGATAGATAGATGACAAAAAGACGGCAATAAAAGTATATAACTATTGTATTCTCCCTTTTAGATTATAATATATTTCTTACATTAAATAAAGTATAACCATTTATAATTATATCATAACGTTACATAACAATCAAGCAATTACAAAAATTGCTTGGTTGTTTTATGTATTATTCATTATACAAAGTAATAATTTTACTAAAGTAAACAGTTTACATTTTATATTTTTGTAATACATAATCCAACATGACGCAAAATCAGGATTTGAGAAATTTATGGCAGAAGACAAAACTTCCAGAAAATTTAGAGCAAGCAGAAATAAATATGGAATACACTAGATTTGTGGTAAAAGATGATGTTAATAAAATGATGACTTTTTTATCGATGGAAAAATTTGAGAAAGTGATAATGGAACTGAACTTGAACTTAAGAGGAAAATTAATTAAAGATAATACAGCTGAAGAAGTTGAAAAAAGATATGTAAGTTCATACGGAAAACTAGTATAGTAAAAGAAAACAGATTCTCGAGTATGTTGAAGCTGAGAAAATTGGTAAAAAACGAAAGAATTGATAACATAGAGCTGATAGGTAAAATAAACGCGGTAGTAAATTTCAAAAAAAAAAGTTTTTTTAAAAGAAGATATTTCAGGAATCTTTTATGCAGTTTTGTGTGGGAAAACATGTGATATATGTTTAAAAAAACTATTAGATCTATCGAGAAAAAAAAATGTAGATGAATGTAGATTACCGAGTAAATGTAAAGCCCAGGTAAAAGACAAAGAAATATAGATAAAAAAAGCATATCATGAAATAGATAAGGTAAAATGTCAAGATATTATGGAGCTATCAAAAATTTTTGAATTTATTGATAAGCTGACAGTTAAAAAAGGAAAAAAATGGAATCTGAAGTAAACAAAGTATTCGAAAATAATAAATTAAGTATAAAAAGTCATTGTTACATATTTCCAAAAATATATAATAATTTTTATCCCAAAGATTATTATTAGTCATCCTTTTTTTTAATATATATATAACTTTTTTTCACAATTGTTCCATTTATTTTTTATTTCATTTTTTATCCGTTTTTTAATAAATTGATATACATAAATATCATACAGTCATCATTGACAAAAACCAGAACATATGATGAGGGATTGTTGGGTAAACAACCCTAATTTGAAAAATAAGAATAAGAAAAAAAAGCACTGAAAAAAAAAACGTATTTTTAAAAAATCGTGTAAAAAAGGGTCTGTTTTTAATAGTTAAACAGTTAAATTGGTTTAAAACATTTGCAGTATATTTTTTTCTAATATAATATGTTTTATAAATATATGAAAAGCGTTTTTATATGAAAAAAAATGTTAATTTTTCAAACAAAATTTTTACAATTTTTTTTTTAATGACTGGATTAATTTTTTATGTAAATTTTTTTTTTTTTGAATTTATAAACATACTCAATAAAAAAATAAAAAATAATAACTGTTTTTAAATGTAATACATAAATTACCATAAAAATAATAAAGATTACATGCCCCTTTTTTGAAATAAATTAATTAATGACAAATAAGTTGACTTTATCATAATTAAAAAGTATTTAGTTATCAAAACATAAATAAAAAAAAGCTTATTTTACAAATTAAGTTTTACTATTCATACACTGTATTTTTCAACATCAAAAATCTTATTCATGTGCCAAAAAAATACAATTTTTTCTGTAAATACTATAAAAACAAAATTTACTAGTTTAAACTTATTTGAAAATGTTATGGTAAGAATAAAATGATCGTTTCTTCAAAAAAGTGGTAAGTTCAAGAGCCATTCCAAAAGTAAATGGTTACAAATAAACTTCACCAAATTGATAGAAAGTATCTTTGCGCTATAATTAAATGTCATAATGGTATGTTATTATACAATTTATGATTAAGTTTTGAGTTTAAATATGAAAAATAACTAATAAAAAGTTTTCAAAATTATTTATGATTAGATTAAGTTTATTCTTAAGTAAAAATTTTTTTTTGAAAATTTAACCGTTATTTTAAGAAATTAGAAGTCTGTTTTACAAGCAAAAACAAAATGTGTTATTACGGGGAAAATTTTTCTAATTTTGTTATAAAAATCCTTTGAATTTTTTTCGCAAAAACTTGTTTTATTTTGGATTTCAAAATTTTGTTTGTTTTTAAAAAAAAAATGTTGGATTTTGAATATTAAAAAGAAACATTTTTATTCTTAAAAAACATAATTTGTTTGTTGTTATTTTTTTTTTCAGTGAGGTTGACTATAAAAAGCAAAAGTATTCTAGAGCTAAGAAAGTAACGAAGAAGAAGAGGAGAATTATTATAATTGTAATGATGATTGGGTTAGTTGACGGTGATCAAAAAATCATGATGAGAACACTAATTAAATAAAGCAATGAGGTAAAAGATAAAGAGATAAAAGGAGATACGGGGTGTCAATATACAATCACATCAAAATCATAGTTCAATAAAAAACAGCTATATAAATTAAAAAAGGGTCAATTCAAGTTTATTAAAAGAAAAGGAGGTGGAAAAAAAGAAAGTTCTTGAAAACTTGACAGTTAAATTAAAAGTAATAAATAAGAATGGAATAAGTAAGAAATAGATACAGAAATAACGTTGATGGATGATTTACAAAATGCTTTATTAGGAAGAAGAAATCTAAATAAATTAAAACTATTGAATGAACTTCAAGCAATGACAGTGAAAGTAATTTCATTAGATGATAAGCAACACTTAATAAAAAAAATAGTAAAATTAAAATGAGGTTTCATATTTTAACATCAAAACACTTCAGGACATGCAAAAGGTGTTTTATTAAAAATTAAAAATAAAAGAGATAGAAAAAGATATTTTTGTAAACCTAGAGAGTATGAAAGCAATATATTAAAAAAATTAGTAAATAAAAAAATTAACTATTATACTTCAAAAGTATTTAGTTAAGATAGGCTTTGCAAAAGTGCGTTTTTTCTATCTAAATTAGTAGTTTTCTCTTGTCGCGAATTTTTTTCACTTAAATTTTAGCACTTTTCTGATTTTATATTATTCTCTTTTTCTATCTAAAAATTATACGTTACGCTATAAAAAATTTATTTCTATTGATGGAGGAATTTATCCAACAGCTCTTGGATTAAACTGAAAATTCAAATATCTCTGAAGAACTAGTAACGGTTGATGAAAATCAATCAACTGTTTTACAAGAGATAAAAGATAATAAAATTGACTTGTTTAAGGCTTTAACTGCAAATTCTAAGAAGATGAAAGTTAAGGAGAAGAGTTTGGAGATAATAAAACAAGTTTTTCTCCAGCTAAAAATGAATCAAAATACCATATCTGCTCTTGTTGAAAAAATTGGAACATGTTCTAATATCTTGTTTAAGACACCAGCCTTTGATGAAACATTTTTCTCCCTTCTCCGTACAAAAAGTGAAGCTGTTTAGGATGCAACGTTGGCAAAAGCCATAAATTCTATTCTCCAAACAGCAACGATCCTTTCCAATTTTCACAATGTTTCAAGAGATGGAAACCTTAAAAAGATGTGTATAACTATGATAGCTAACATGAAACATGCCACTGATATTACTACTGATTTGAAAAGGGAGTTGGCACTTAAAATTATTGCATATAGAACATTTGTTGGAAGAACGGTCTCTTCGATCGCGTGTTCAAAAAAAGAACTTTGTGTTAGATTATATGGTGAATCTCATATTAATTTACTACCAAAAGAAGCACAGGAAAAAATTAATAATGTGGTAAATCCAGCTAGAGGTAAGCTTCTTCATATCTTAAAAGGTAACAATTTCTATAAATATCAAGCTGATAATTACAAAAGAGAGAGGTATGTTTTAAGAGATAAATTTCCCCTAAATTGTATTCAGCAAAGAGTTCACCAATGGCGTAAAATTTGCCCTGACAATACGTTTATGCTTAACATTATAGAGGAAGATGCTGATTTATTGATAAATTATCCGCCATTACAAAAATAATAAAAATTAATAAAATAAGCTTTGTAGAGGAGAAAAAAGCTGTAGATAGAGAATTTTTAAAAATGCTTCAAAGGAAAAGCATTATACAAGTAGAAAACTCAAGATGGTTTCACCGATTTTTGCTATTCCCAAAAAAGGAAAAGAAAATTAATAGAGGGTAATAATAGACATAACGGATATAAATAAGTATTTTATCAACCTCATTTTAAATGTGAAAGTTGAAGCTGTGTAACTGATATTATAATAAAGGGTTCACTATTTTGTAGTATTGACCTAAGGAATGCTTATCATAGTATAGCGATAAAACTTATATACATGCTTTATGTAAATTTTAAATGGAGAGGAATTTTTTTATGGGTTTCTTGTTTTACCCTTTGGTTGTTCCATAAGTCCAGCATTATTTTATAAATGTAGCAATCCAATATGTAAATTGTTAAGAGGGTGTAATATAAAATTAAAAAGATTTTATAATGATTATCTAATAATTAATGAAAGTAATGAAAGACTGTTAGAGGAGGTAGACATATTCATTGACACTTTTGAATCTTAAGGTCATAAAATAAACCGTGAAAATGCGAACTTATACCTAAATCAAAAACAAATTTTAAAGGTCTAAAAATATGCGTCAAAGCATTAAAAACATATTTACCTGATGAAAAGGTTAAAAGTATTATAAAGCAAGTTAGAAAGTTAATGATAAAAAGGAGAATAAAGGCGAGAACATTGGCCAGTTCATTGGGGAAGTTAAATTTTGCAGAGCATGCTAGTGTACTGTTTACTTTAAAGGTTAGACCATTACAGATGATACTAAATAAGTGTTAAAACAGTTTTTTGTGTTATGAGAAGATTATTAATGTAACTAATAAAATAAGAAATGATTTAAATTTCTTTATAAATGATAAATTATATTTTTAAATATAACGGGAGCAGCTTTCATGTTCAAGATGAAACATTAGAGATAAAAACTGATGCAAGTAGTAGTGGTTATGAAGCATTTTATGTTAATTCAGGAAAATCCATATCTGGTTTATTTGAGAGGGAGGTAATATCAAAACATATAAATGTCAAGGAACTTTTATGTATATATTATGCACTATTAGAGTTCACAAAAGAAGTGTCTGATATTAATATAAATATTTATATTTATAATATAGTAGCTTTGAGCACAATAAATAACTTAGGTACCACTGCAGATAGAGAGTTAACAGAATAATCAGAGGAGATCCATAAACTTGCTATCTTTAAACACCTAAATATTAATGTTTATCATATTCCAGGGGAAATGAATACAGAGGCAGACAAATTATCAAAAATAATTCCAAGAGACCATTTTCGGAAAATCACTCTTTCTCAAGCGGGGCGAAACGTCTTAAGGACGATTCTAATTTCTAATAATATTACTATTAATATTGATTTGATGGCTACTTTTTGTAATAAAGTTTGTGATAAGTACGTATCATTGTTACCTGATGTTAACAATTATAAAACTAATTGCTTTAGTTTTTCTTGGCAAGAAATAGCCCATTTAGGTGTTTATTGCTTTCCACCTTTTTGTTAATTCCTAGAATATTAGGAAAACAAGAAAGAGATAAATTCCCTATGATTTTGTTAGCACCAATTTGCCCAAATCAGCATTGGCACCCTCTTATTATTTGTAAGGCTCAAAAACCCATTGGAATTATCAAAGGAAATAATATTCTAACACATCTTGTTTTAGATCTATTAATAACAAAAAGGAAGGAACGAATTGGAATCTTTCAACTATTCTAAATAATAATAATTCGCATTTTTTAAACGAGAGTAAGGAACTAATTATTAACTCTCTGGCCAAATCCACACAAAAGATTTATATATATATCATATTAATAATTGGAAATATTATTGTGCTATAAATAATTTAAATCCATAAACTTGTACAATCGACCATTTTATAAATTACATTGCAATGCTACAAAGAGATCATAAAACAGGTACATTAGCAGTAATTAAATCAGCTATAATTACAATATGGAGTCTAATAAAGCGAGTTCTCTCAGAGAAAAATAAGTTACTTATTAAAAGATCTATAAAAGAAGCTGAAAAGTTAAATTATACGACTCCATGTATCACAACTTTTGATGTAGACCCAGTATTAAACTATATAAATAACTTTCCAATAAGAGAGTTTGATTCCCTAAAAGAGATAACTGAAAAGTTTCTATTTTTACTATTGCTTACTACATCACAGAGAGTATCAGAAATTGCTAATTTAGACATTACGTATATGACCATTTTGCCAGATGAAATATTCTTTATTATACCTACTCGTTGCAAGAATTCAACAAAAACAAGTCCACTTCATAAGGTTCATATAAAAAAGTATGACAAAAATAGTAATATCTGCTCATTTACAGCTTGTAAGAATTATCTAAAAAAGACGGAAATTGTCCGAACTACGAAAAAATTATTTATTACCTTAAATAGACTACATACTTCTGTCACTAGTTCGACAATCGCTAGATAGTTATTACAATTTTTAAAGAAGCATGAAATAGATATTCAATCAGCTAATGAAATAAGGAAGGCATCAAGTTCAAAAGCATATTATAGAGGTGTAAATGTTTGTGATGTAGTTAATAATATTAACTGGGCTCACTCAAACACGTTCTTCAAACATTATCTTAAGGAAATAAAGAAGGATAGCTATTCGAAAAATGTTCTATCTTTAAAATAAGCCGATCTCTACTAAATACTCTTGAAGTATAATATAACAATTTTACCAAGAATTTTAATTCTACAGTAAAATTATTATTATACGAAAGTGTATTTAGTTAAGGACCCACCCTAGATTAAATTACGAGTTATATCATAGAATTTGCCAATAAAAGTCTCTTCATCAATTAATTAATTAAGAAAATTTCCTACGATTGTTCATATATTGATTTAATAAAAGATTGTACTATTTAAATATTAATTAGTGTTAATTATTAACCTTTCCTATAAAAACATTTTTCTAATATTCCTTAGAAGTGAATAATATAAAATCAAAAAAGTGATGACAACTGAAGAAAAAACATTCGCGACAAGAAAAAAGTACATATTTAGATAGAAGAAACGCATCTTTGCAAAGCCAATCTTAACTAAATACTTTTTCGTATAATAATAATTTTACTGTAGAATTAAAATTCTTGGTAAAATTGTTATATTTTACATTTTAATTGTATTATAAAAGTATAAAAATGGAATATCATGCATAAACTACAAAATATTATAGATGCAAAATGATATATAGAAAGAAAAATTTTGTATATGATTTAGATATTTTGAAGAAGCATCCATAAAATTATGACACTCATAATATATTATATACATCAAACTAAGGGTTACATATAAAATTACGTTATATTTTAGAAACCTCTTGTCAATCTCATTAATTATCTAAATCTCCAAATAACATAATTTTTATTATATTTAATATTTTGCTAGACACAGTAAGTTTCTATGATTACAGCAAAAAATATTTTTTATTATTTTTGTTTTTAAAAATATTAATATTAATAGTTAAAACCTATAAATTAAAAACATTAAATAAAAAAAATAATAAACTTTTTGTAAAACAAAAAGTGTCATCAAAAACATAATGATAAATATACAGGGAGTCTACGTTAAATCTTCCTGATGAATTAAATTTTGTACACACTATTCTAACACATATAAAAATTTAGTTATATAATAAATTTATCTACTAGTACATATTAAAGGTCCTACAACAAAAATAGGTTTACATATATAGTTCATCAGGAAGATTTAACGTGGACACCCTGTATATCAATGTTAAATAATTTTTATTTAGTAACTTTAAAATTTTTTATTAATAATTTTGTTTTGTTTCTTTATAGGCTTGTATTGTTTTTGTTGTCCTAGAAAGATATTCTGTTACCTTGGTGATATTATATAAACATAAATTTTATATATTGTTTTGTATATGGTTACTTTGTTATCTTTTTACTGTTCAGAATAAAGTGTTGTTTAAACAATGAAAGCAAAGTATGAGGAGTTGCTTCACAACAGTTTTATATGTACTAGGTGTCAATAAAATATTTTACTAAAGTAAAAGTTATTTCCAATTTAATAAAAAATATTAAAAAAACTAAAAAATGTTTTTTTCTTATTTTTGACGTCACTTTTAAATGATGCTAAAAAATTTTTAAATTAATATTGCTAATGTTATTTAAATTTTACATTATAATTACTTTACTAAAATAATAAATTTTAGAATTACAATAACACAACACACAAAAAATTCCATCATTTTGTTTCCTAATTAATCATTTTGTTTCCTAACTAATTATTTTGTTTTCCAATTCAATAAAATATGTAAAAAACAAAATTATTAATATTTTATATGTTTTTCATTAATGTTAAAAAATGTTATTAAAATGAACTATCTAAGCGACAAAAACAATGACTGATCAAATATAAAAATATAAAATTACTATCATTAACTTCTTGTAAAAAGTTTAAGGTACAAGATGACATATTTATTATATTCATAAATTAGTTATATAAAATAAAAAATTAATTTTTTATAATTTCAATAGAAACAAAAAAAATGTAAAAATAAATTATTTAAAAAAACTTTAGTAAATTTTGAAATTGGCTTCTGGTTTCATAACTAAAGTCATTTTATTTTATTTAGTCTTTTTTTATTTTTTTTTATAAGTTTTTATATTGATTTTTCAATTTCCCAAGTCGATAGCTAACCTATGAATATGATTAATATGTCATCTTGTAGCTAAAACTTTTTACAAGAAGTTCATAATAATAATTTTATAATTTTATATTTTGATCAGTCATTCTTTTTGTCGCTTAGGTAGTTCATTTTTTTAACATTAATAAAAAAATTATAAAACTTTAGAAATTTTTTGTTTTTTACATATTTTTTTAAAATAGGGAAAAAAAAATGATTAAAAAGGGAACAAAATGATAAAAATTTAATATTTACATATTATTTTGGGAAACGAAATGATAGAATTTTTTTTGTGTAAAATATTATTTTTTTTAAGTAGTAAAAAATTTTTAAATAACTGTTATAAACAATTTATTTTGTAAATACATTAAATTTTTATTAAGTAGTAATAATATTTACTGACGTTAAGTGTATTTTAATGGTAAACAATTATTTGGCGAGGTGTTGTGGCGAGATGGCCGAGCGGTCTAAGGCGTCAGTTTAAGGCACTGATATCTTCGGATGCGTGGGTTCGAATCCCACTCTCGTCAACTATCTTTTTAATTTTAATAAAGGTTATTGAAAAAATTTTTCATTGTTGTAATTTTAATAAATTTTTAAAGTTATATAAATATTTTTATTTAATTATTTTAATACATTCTTTAAATTTTTAAGGTCTTTACAGAACGTTCTATTTCATCAAAAAAATTAAACTAAAAGATAGATAGTATTTTAAAAGCTGTAAATATTGAAAAATAAAAAAATAATTTGATATATGTTTTATGTAAAATTAACAAATATATAAAAATTAATAAAAAAAAATAGAAACAAAAAATAGATAAAGCTATTTCGTTTTAAGTATTTATTAAAAAAATATATTAAATAATGATTTTTTGAAAAATTATCAGTATGTTTGAAGATCATTTTTAATGATTTTATAATAAAAAAAAGGTTTATATTTTATAATGATGACACAATATTATTCTTAAAATATTTTTAGTTCTATAAAACATTCTCAATTTTTAAACAATACTATAAATATGTCATAGTTTTATATTTTTTATTGATAAGAATTTTATTGTATTTTTTAGAATTCATACACTAACAACACAAGTTTATATATTAAAATAATAAAACTAATTTACATCAATTTATTAATGCAAGATAAAATAAGATAAGGTAAGATAAATAGATATACGGAAAGTAAAAATAAAAAAGTTTAGCACAAAAAAAAAATCTGACAAGAAAAAATAAACTCTTTTATTTTAAATAAAAAAAAATAATGTTATTGATTTTCATTGTTTTTTGTTGGAAAAATATTGATAATTTAATTGTTATAATTGTAATCTTTGAGGATCCTTTTGAAGTCTTTTTGGACTCTTTTTATTTATGTTACAAATAAAGTGTTGCTTTTATTTAAAGTTTTTATTTAGAATAAAGAGATACAATAGAAAATAATAGTTATACAATATTAAGAATGTTTTATGGGTAAATTAAGTTAAAGTGAATAAGAGTTTATAAGATTTGATAAGAGTGATTTGTTCTTGAGAATGTTTGTCTTTTATGTGACTTTATGTTTTATTTCTGGCATAGATATGAACGGGTTTACATAATCACTTAGAAAATTATTAATTTATTTATATTAGAAAAAATTTTACTTTATTTTGTATCAATTTATTTTTTATTTTTTTTTTTTTTATTTTTTTTTAAAATTTTGTAAAACAATTTTAAAAATATAATTAAATGAAATTTTTTACTATTTTACTTCAAACAGTTTTAAAATAATAATTTAAAAATTTTTTTTTTATTTGAAAAAGATTTTGTATTATTTTTAATTGATAGTCAGATGGATGTCGGGGACTTAACTCAGTGGTAGAGTGCTCGCTTTGCATGCGAGAAGTCGCGAGTTCAATCCTCGCAGTCTCCATGGAAATTTTTATTTTTTTCATTTTTTAAATAAATACTACTATAATTTATTAAAAAAATGTTTTTTTTTAGTTTAAGCTAATCTTAAATAACAATAAATTAAATGCAAATAGTTTTTAGTCACTTTACTTTTTAATATGTTTATCTTATTCACAATTAATAAAGGTAAAAAAAATAAAAGCAAAAGTTTAAAAATTTACAGATAAAAAAGTAATTTTTGTATTAATATTTTTTTTATAAATAAAAAATCACTCTAAGTTATAAAAGAATATTTTTTTAACAAAATTCTTTTAAAATATTTCTATATTTTTTCTGTGTAATGATTAAATAAAAAAATATAAAAAGAAAAATTTATGTTTTTAGCCTATATACACATAATAAATAAAACCCAGTCTATTTAATTAACCACAGAAACTATATAATTACAAATTTCAAAATAAAAAAATTTCCACAACTAAGTAAGATAAAACAATAAGACTTAAGATATATACATTAAGACAGATAAAAATAAATAATACCAAACATTAAATGTCAATTACCTACCTTAGTACTTCTAATTCTAATTACTGAAACCCTTATCAACAATATAGAAATTTTTCCAATATAAAAACTTTTACAATAAAGAAGTCCTAAAATTACAATTACATTTTTTTAATAATATTTTGACACAAATAACCAATAAAATGACTAAATTACAATAGAATTTATAAATATGTTTATTTAAGTTGTTTTCAAACTCCTTACTTATATTATTTTTTTTAAAATTTTTTTAAATTACAAAAGTCACATTTTTTTTTATTATAATTTACTTAGTAAAGAAATCTAGATTGAATAGTAGTTTAAATGACTAAAATTTAAAACAGTAGTTTCAAATCTATAATAAAAAATATATATATTAAAAATAATTACAATAAAATAAATTAAATTATTTTAATATATATATATATATATATATATTAAAAGCTTACAATAAAATAAACTAAATTATTTTATTATATATATATATATATATAATTGTTTTTATTTTCTAGAAATTTCTATAAAATCATCATATTTTACTAATTTATTTATCCAATTCAAATGTAATATGTTGTAAGAAATTTTCAATATTTTTTAATAAATATCATTTATTAATTACTACATTATTTTAAAAAAAATACATATTTTTTTTTTTTATTTGATTCTTGTATTACACTGACAAAAGTAAACAATTGATTTGTGTATATTTTAAGTTTTAAAAAGATTTTTTAATATAAAAAGTACTAATTATAAACATATTTCTACTAATATTGTTTAAAACATTCCTTCATTAAATTATAAGATGTTTAATAATTTAATTGATCACAGCGGAAAAAATGCCACGAGCCGGGATCGAACCGGCGACATTTAGATCTTCAGTCTAACGCTCTCCCAACTGAGCTATCATGGCGATGTTTAGAAAAGAATTATAATTAATATATTAAATTTCTATATTGTATATTAATTTTAAAATAATTATTTAAAAACCTTTTATAAATTAGTTATTATTTTTATAATAATAAAAAAATTTACCATTTTTTTAAGTATAAAATTTTTCAAAAATTTATTATAATAAATTAATGTAAAAAATCTAATTTTTAATTTTTATTAGTTTACCTTAAATTCGACCAAACTTTTGTTAGTATTAATATTAAATAAACATATTTGTAACAATAAAAAGAATTTTTTTTATTTAAAATTTTTGTAATATCATAAAAGCTTCTTTCATTTAGATACTAAGATAGGAAATAAATAAACATATTAAAAAATATATTTTACAAAGTGAGAAATTTTTTATAAATTACAGGATTTTTTCAAAATTTTTTATATTTATTTAAAGTATAATTTTTAGTTAAATTTTATTTTAAAGTTTTAAAAATTTAGTCTACATATTATAAATGGTACGTAACAATAAAAAAATAAATTAGCATTTTTTTTAGAAACTTTCAATTTTAAAGTATATTCAAAACAAAAAATTATTTTACACACAGAAGAAAAACGAACATTTTCCGTCCTACGAACGCATTTTTTGTTTAATGATTATTTTCCGTCTAATGAAAAAATTAAAAAAAAATTTTTCTTTTATTGAAAAAATTATCTTTTTGTTGTTAAATTGAGATGTAAATATAATAAAATTAAAAACATTTTAAATGTTTCATTTTTCTCACTTGTTTATATGAAAAACAATTTTTTAATGATATTTATGTAATTTTTTAGGTAATTCGCTATTGGATAAAAAAAATCATAAAAAATATCAAGTAGAAAAAGTTATTGAAGTTTTAAAAAATGCAGTAATACTTTAGGGTAGTCCTTTTTATTCAATTTTGAATATTAAAAATAACAGGACAGAAAATAATCTTTTTAGGGCGATTTCCTTTCTTGAGAGGACGGAAAATAATCTTTTTTTCTGTGTGTAGGCACTAACTTTTTTAAATAATCTTTTGTTAAATTCAGTAATTTTTTATAGAAATAAAAATTTTATTAAAATATATATACTATATATAACAAACATTATGATTGGTATATATGTATAAATATGTAAGAATTAATAAGAAAGTTATTTATAAACCAAGTACTTTTGGGTAAGTTTTTACTATTTCTTCCATATTTAATATATATACTATTTTAATTTTTTTATTTTATATACTGATAAAATTAATTCAATGCAAAGTAAGATTATTCCAAAATAATCTTAAACCTTAGTCAAAAGTTCAGAAATTTTTTAATATATAAGTGATGAAATTTAGCTATATTAGTCATTTATGTTTTTTTGTTAACTGTCACATTTTTTATATATATTATTATTAATAAAGTTGATATAGCTTTTGGAAGAATTTTCTAAAAATACTTTTTTAAAGCTTTATCCCAACATGTGGCACTAGTTATTATCACTCATAAGAGAGTATCCATAAAATCAAAATAATTCTATTATTTTATATTATAAGCACAATTTTATTTAAACTTTAGTTTTTACTTTTTTTGAAACTTTTTTTATTATGTTTTTATCATAATTTTCCATTTCAATATATTTAGTTTCAGTACCTGGAAAGGAGAATAAAAAAAACTATAATATTATTTTGAGGGGTTTGAATATTTGAATAAAAAAAAAAATAGATTTAATATAATAAGTTAGTAAGTTAAAAAAACCTTGGCTAGGGTAAGATTTAGATTAGTAATTATATTAATTATTAATTTAATTTTAAGGTAATTGTTTAAAGTTTAATTTAATAGTTAGAGTTTTTAAAATTTAAAAAATATAATTACTTTTTGTGTTATAAAATTTTGTGAAAGATTTTGTAATAAATTTTGTACTTTATATTGTTGATATAAAGAAGTATCTGGATTAATTATTTAAGAGGAAGTTGCCAATAATTTTTATTCAATATACAATTTAATAAAAATTACTGCAATATAAACAAAAAAATAAATAAATAAAAATTATCTTTTAAAGGATCCTGTTTAATAAATTAAAATAATAATGAAGTATTTCTTTTTCAAGTGTAGTTATACTCTTAAAAATTTAATTATTAACTATAATGTTTACACTAATTAAAATTAAATTTTCTATTGTTTAAATTTTACTAAAACACTACAAATGAAAATTATATTTTCTTTTATTATAACTTTTTATTTTTACTTTGAAAAGTAATAAAAATTTTAAAAATTCACTCTTGTTGAAAACCGTAATGGTGTCCACGGTTATGAGTGTATCGATTTTGGTATTAATATAAAAGATATAAGTGACAAAAATACAGATAGTAAGGTAAAGTAGGTATTTATTAAAGGTAATGTATAAAATAACAATAAATGAGGGTAATAATGTGATATCTTTGGATATTCTACTCACAGTGTTCATGTAAGTGAATACTAGGGTTGGATAGAAGATTAATATGGATTGAAGTTATGGTATTTGTCATAAGCAAATGCCTCTTTTTTGGTGAACGGAGAGAATATCGCGCTTAATATAACTATAGAAGAACTATTTTGAATAAAAGAAATTGCTTTCTTATATGTAATCAATTTCCTCCTACGTGCCTAATTAATGCCGGTGTTCCGTCTGGCATTAAAAAACTCATTCACAACAATAAAACTTTTGAATAAAGTTTCAAATTATTTCATAAAAATCTGTTTTTTTTTTGTGAAACTTCAAGCTATTATAATAAAGTATTAAAAATACATTTGTCAGATAATCTGTTTTTATTTTGTTAAACAAGCTATTTTTAATTTCTCAATTTTTTAACTAAAAAAAAAACAAATTTTTTTTCAAATAGTTTGTAGAAACTAAAAAAATAATTTTTGAATAAAATGACGTATTTTATTGTACATTTCAATTATAACAGTTGGGAAAATAAACAATTATTAATACATTGAATATGATTTTTTTAATTATTTAGATAATTATTGTAAAGTCTTTTGAAATTTTTTGTTTATTTTCTCAGTTAAGAAATGGTACTTTTGTTAAACACATTATAGAAATATTTTAAAAATTTAATTTTTTTTATATGCTTAAAAATGATAATGCTTTCTAATTTTGATTTACAATACAATATTATAAACAAAAAAATATATTGTTAACTGGGATATAACTTATTATTAAAATTAATGGTTGTTACATTAAAAATAAGTTCATTTTTTACATTAATTGTTAAAAATTTTTTGTGCAATTAATATTTTAAAATTGATTATTATAAAAAAAATATACCTAAAAAAGCAACAATGACTTTCATTTAAATGTATTTGGATAGTTTTTGATATTATACCAAATTTTTTCCGAATTTTATTATTATAATAAAAATGAGCTGAAAAATATTAAATTGCATTTCAAAAACATTAAAAAAAACTTCTGCTACCTAATTTATAAATTAGTTTATTTTTATATTATAGAATTTTTCTATTTTGATTATTAAAATATAAATATAATACAAAGTGTTTTATTTTTTAAGTTAGTGTTTCCAAAATTTTTCTAATAAAAAAAAATATAAATAAATTTTACATTTTAAAAAAAATTTAAAAGTTTACGTTATAATTCTTATTATGTATATTAAAAAAATTAATCTAAAAAAAATAAATATAAAATGTTTCAAAATTTAACTAAATTAAATTGAACTTAGTTTATTTTTTGATGTATAAAAAAAATGTATTAAAATAGTATTAGTAAAGAAAGGTAAGTTTTTCGTTTTCAAATGTTTTTTTCTTAAGTAAAACTTTGCATTTGAATCACTTATGATTATTGAAGAGTTTAATAACTAGAATTAAAAGTCAGTGTTAACATAATATTGCGATCATTTCTGACTCTTTTAATTATTACTGGCAACTAATGTTAAATGCACTAAATAATGAAATTGTGTAATTAGAAATGATGGTATGGTTTTCGAAATAGTTAAAACAAAAATAGACAAGTTAAAGTATAACAGAAGATCTTACAAGTAGTTTTTATACAAAACTATTGAATGGACTTCGAATAGTTATAAAATATTAATTATTCCACTGCAATAGAGAACTTAAAAAAATGTTGGTGAAAAACTATAAGAGTTTGTTTAACACTAGGGAAATGAAAAAAAATTTATAGTATAAGTTTTTCAAAGTTTCAAAAGAAACTATATATATCTAACACAAACATTTTAACATTTCTAATTAGTGAAACAAAACAATAATATTATAATATTATATTACAATTTATATATAAAAATTGCTTATTTATGACAAAATTCATTTAGTCTTCTTTGATATCAAAAACAAAAACTTGTTTATTATATTATACATTTATTTTCGGGGTTAATTTGTCCTTTATTAAAATTTAAACTTAAAAACGTATGAATATGTAATAAAGTAGATTTTTTTGTTTACATATATTTTTATTTAATTGTCAAATATTTTGTATAATTTTGTAAATTTAAAAAATATTGAAATTCATCTGCTGATTTTTCTGTTTTTATTTTGAATTTTCAATAGGTTTTGGAATTAGAACAAATCTTATAAATTTTCTAATTAACAAAAAAAAAATATTCAAACTTGGCAAATTGTAACTAAAATTCTATTTTTAGTTAGAAAGTATTATCCAAATCAAAAATAAAAATAAATAAATAAATATTAGACTTATATTTGAATTAATAAATAAGAACAATATTTAAGGTCAAGATTATAAAAATAAAAAGTAAATTAATTGAATTTTTCTTTTTTTTCTATTAAATATTATATTTTTTAAATGAAGCTTATTAAAAAATATTTATTAAAATATAATTTTTGTAATTTTCTGTATTGAATGTGGTGTTGTCACAAACCTTCGGCCTATTTAGTATAGTGGTTAGTACTCCACGTTGTGGCCGTGGCGACGTAGGTTCGATTCCTGCAATAGGCATTTCCTTCATTCATTTTGATTGTTTATTAATAAATATGTTAATAGTAAAATATAAATTGACTGAGTTTTTAAAAAAAAAAAAGTATCAATATTAACATTTGTTTCTTTAATTAATCTAGTTTTTTTTTTAAATTGTATTCATTTAATTTTAAATTTTTTTATCAAAATTATATATTATTTTTTATTTTAAAATTTTTTTTAAAGCTATTAAAAAATTGAAATAAAATTATAATTTTTTTATGATACATAAAATTTTAAATAAAAATAAAATAATTTTTTTTATTAAATTAAAAAAAGTAAAAATTATATCTTTAGGTTTACAATAATAACATACTTAAAGGTTCTTTAAAATGATTAATATTATATTTTCAAAACAGTTTTAATTGAAGCTAGAATATTATAGAAAATATTTTAAAAAAACTTTTTTTAATATTTATTTATAATTTAAATCTATTATAATAAACTTTAAACATTTTATTTATTTAATAACATAATGAAAAATTTGATTTAAAATACTACTTTGCATAATATTATTTTATCTTATTAAATTTATATACTAGATAAAATTTTTAATTCAAATATAAACCTGAAATAATAACAACGAATATAAAATTAACAAATTATATATAATTAATAAAAAAAACTTATATAAAAAAAGAAATTTTTTATCAAAAATTAATCATCTTTTTTGTTTTATAAAGTGACATAAAGTAAAAATTTATATGTTATAATAGTTGGATTATTCCAAAATAATTTTATACATTAGTAAAAAGTTCAAAAAAAATTTTTAATATATATAATTGATAAAATTTAGGTATAATAGTCATTTACTGTTTTTTGTTTTTTTGATATTAACTGTCACATATATATTTATTATTTTTTTTATAGGATTTTTATAAAGTATAAGTGTTGATTAGTTTTGTTAAGTATACTTAATTAGTTAGTAATTTTGACCAAAATAAGTAGATGTTTTTATCATTTTTAATTGTATTAGACAATTAAGGCCTAAGAAATTATATCCTGTTTAAGGAATTTTTTCTTGTCTAAATTCTGTAAAATTTATTGTAATATTATTGTAATAAAATTGTGTTAAATATTTTATTAGTGATATAAAGGATGTCCCAAAAGTAGTGTCACATTTAAAAAAAATTGGAAATTTTTTTAATGTTTCACTTATTTTTATTTTTTTTATATAGAAAACAATTTCTTAATAATATTAGTAAAATTTGTTAAGTGATTCTTTATCAGATAAAAAAAATCATAAAACATCATCAAATATAAAAAAAGTTAATTAATTTTTCTTTAAATGTGACACTACTTTTGGGACACTCTTTATATAAAAAAAAATTACTAGACTAATCACAAGAGGGAAGTTGCCAGTACATTTTATCTAATATACAATTTATTAAAAATTACTTAATACAATATATTAAAAATATTTTATTAATTAAAAACATTAGTAATTTTTTTTTAATACTCAAACAATAATTATATATTTTTATTTTTAAAATAATTATTAATTATTAAAAAATAAGATACGTTTGGGACGAGATTCGAACTCGCGCGGGCAAAGCCCAACGGCTTAGCAGGCCGGCCCCTTAACCACTCGGGCACCCAAACCGTGCCCTCATTTTTTTTTAATTTACTAAAATAATATTAATTTATTTTATTATATATTATAAAAATATAAATAATTTATTTTTTTAATATAAATATTTATTTAAATTTTTTACAATTACAATTAATAGAAATTTTAAAAAAGATTTTTAATAAAAATATTATTTTATATTCTTTATTTTAATATAATATTTTAAAGTTAACTTTTAAAAATTGTTCACAAATTCTTTTAAAATTTAATATATATACAATTTTTATTGATATAATTTATTAGTATTTTTATTTTATTTTATGTTGAGATAAATAACTGAATAATGTATATTTATTTTATTTTCGATTTACACGGTTTTCTGAAAAATCTACTTTTAGTGTAAATCAAAAAATAGCTAAATCATATTATGAAAAATTATTTTTTATTACATTTTATTAAATTGAAAAAAATAGATATTAAAATTTTTTTATTGTATTTTCTTTTCTTTCTAATACATTATAAATATTTTAAAGAGAGTTTTTTTTATGAATACTATATAATTTTTACATTGTCGTTATTCATCCATCTTTAAAATACATCAAGTCTACTAAATAACACAAAAATTTCTCAAAAAAGTTCTTTTTCATAATATTTTTTTATAATTACTTTTTTTATAAACATTTATTTTTTTTTATTTTATTAATATTTGTTTTATTATTTGATTTTTTTTTAAACATAAAAGTTAAAATATTAATTTTATTTGATTTAAATTATAAAATTTAATTATTTTGTAACTTTTCAAATATTAAAAATTTTATAAAATTTAATCTAAGTTACTTTAATTTAATAAATCAAATTATAACAAAATTTTATTAAATTTAAAATATTACTACAACCATAAAAAGAAATTAAAAAATAATTATTATTATAGTGTTATTTTGTAAACAAAGATTTAGTTAATATAAATAAATTAATATTTAACAATAATTTAGATATTTACAAATAATGATTATAATGAAATATAAATGCAATGTTCTAAATAATTAAATATTATAAAACTATTAAGTTTAAATAGTTTCTCATTTTACTATGATATATTTTTACAATCTGGTTAAAAAACTTTATAATAGTTTTTAAGATCGTTTATTTATAAAAAATATATTTTTTTTTTTATTATTATTACTATTAATCATAAATTTTTCTATTACATGCAATACTATAAACTTTAATTATATTTTAAAAATATTTTTTTTTTTTATTTAGACAAATTTTTATATTAAATAATATTTTTTAATTTATTGCTTAATACGTAATCACCCCACCTATTCCAATATTAAATATCTTTAAATTTATTTTTATTAAATTGTATAAGTAACTTTTTTTAATTTTAAAAAGCACTACTATAGTAATAAATATATTAACTATAAGCATAAGATAATTGAAGGAAACTATTTTCATAAATATTTTTTTGTAATAAACTATAAAATATATAATATATAACACAAAAGTTAGAAAATATTGTTTCAAATAATTATAAATAAATATCAATTTTTTGTTTTTATAATTAAAAAGTAAAACATAAAAAAGTACAGCCCTCCAGGGGGCTCGAACCCCTGACCGTTAGATTAAAAGTCTAACGCTCTACCAACTGAGCTAGGAAGGCTACATCAACTGACTAATCTTTTTTCCCAATAAATCAATTTTTTTTATAAAAATTATGATCTGTTATTATTAATAATTTTTATATTTATTCAACTTTTTCTCTTACTTTTAATAAAAATTTACAAAAATTTATTCTACCACTTGTAGCCACATTGGCTCAGTGGTAGTAGCGTCGGTCTTGTAAACCGAAGGTCGCTGGTTCAATCCCAGCATGTGGCAATATATTGATAAGTTTTTTTTAATTTTCTAAAAAAAAATATATTTATAATATATATGTATTAAAAAAATTTTTTTTATGTTTTGTTAAATAATTTAAAAAAAAAAAAAACGGTACTTTTACGTTTTGGTAGGGTCACTAATATATTGTCTAAAAATGTGCAAGTTTTAAATTAAATTAATTTATTATTAATAACTATGATAACATTAATCTTTTAATCATTACTGCACATTTTTTTAAATTGCTTCAGATGGGTAAAACAGTGCTATATTGCATAGTATCTGAACAAAAGCGTCCTCATTTATATAAACATTTTGTCGTATAAACTCCGCTAAATATCTATTTAGCAAGTTTCTGAACGCCCCCTTCTGTTTTTATACCTCTATTTGGTACACCCCAATCCTTTAAACTGTACAAATGGAAGCTTTAGATTCAGGGTCTACAAATTTGTATTTGTGGTAAACTTAGAAATGTTGGAAGCTCATGAGTTTTGAGTTTACTAGTCTTACAAGATTCCAACTGTTTGAATATATAATGATAACAATTGAAATTTTTTTGATTATTTTAAATCATTATCAATAACATTATCCTATTTAAGTTATATTACGTACATAAAATTAATTTTTTTTGCATAAAAACAGTCAAATATTAGTGGCCCTACCAAAACGGAAAAGTACCAAAAAAACATAGAAATTTATTTAAATAATAATAACAATATAAAGGACATTTATAATAATTTTTTATAAAACAATGAAAATATTTTTATATTTATCATATACTTTTCATAACTTTATAATAATATAAAAACGTTTTAAATATGTTACAATTATAAATAATAAAATTTAATCATTTTATATAAAATATATGCAATTAATTAAATTAAATAATAATTTTAATTTTTATATTTTAGCCATGAAAAATTAAAAACTAATAAAAATTTTATTAATTTAGTGGCGTTCATCCCTAAAAACAAACACAAATTATTTAAAAATATAAAAAAATAAAAATATAAGGATTTCAAAATAATTTCAAAATAATTACTTAAAATTACACAGGGTTACCACTCCTCCAAAAGTCTTATTTCCTTACAAAAGATAATAATTAAAATTCTTTCCAAAAGACAAAACTACTGTTTTTCTTTACAAAACTATACAAGAATAACAATTACAATCACAGAATACTTTTAAATACTTTTACATTACACAATTCTTGTTCTTTAAATTTTAAATATATAAAAAGAAAAATAATATATTTAATTTGCTAAACTTATTATTTGTAATACCTTTTACTCTTTATATAAATAAATTAAATTTAATGTAAATTTCAAATTTATATATTTATTTATTCAGTTGGAATTTATTTTATGAGTTTTTTCAAAAATCTACACAAATTACAGAATTTTAGATTAATTCTAATTTTTTTGCATAAAAATTTATTAATTAAAAAAATTATATTATTACAAATTATAATTTAATTTTAAAAACAATTTTTTTTAAAATAATATATTTTATTTTTTATAAAAAAATGTAATTGTAAAAAAATTATTTTAATATTTATAAAAAAATACAAAAAATAAAACTTTTACAAGTACTTATCAGCAAATTAATTATATTCTTATACTATAAAAAGACAAAGTATATTTCGCCCCCGGGTGGGCTTGAACCACCAACCTTTCGGTTAACAGCCGAACGCGCTAACCGATTGCGCCACGGAGGCTCCCTTAGGGGAATTTTCATTATACTATTAATATTTCCAACATTTGTTTAAAATTTTAAACAATTGTAACAATATCAATTGTAATTCTATTCAAAAATAATCTTAATTATAAAATCATATTAAAAAAATATTTATAATTTCTGACTTTAACATTAAAAATAAAAAAAAAAAATAAGTAGTGAGTTAATTTAATTGTAAAAGCAAATATATAATTACTTTTATTAGATAGTGTATAATTAAGAACAGTTAATTTTATCTCTATTTTTAAAAATAAAAACATGATTTTTTCTACTAAAAATATCAAAATTTCTATTATTATTAAATTTTTTATCAATTTACAGTGAAAAAACACCAAATAATAAATTTATTTCTTTATTATCTTTTTTTAATAAAAAAATTACTTTTTTTTACTATCTCTTTTTTAATATATTAATAGTGACGACAATGTTTTTAATATGTTATAAAAAAAAGATTAGTTGAAAAAAAAAAATTATTTCATTTGTTAGTATCTTATGAAACTGACTAATTTAAAAATTATTCAATATTATTGTAAAAAATTTTATTTAAAATTTGATAATTTTTTTAGTATTAAGAATAGTGTTAAGAAAGACGCAATTTTTAAAAATTCATAACAATATTTACAAAAGTTTATTGTATATATTTATACACAATCGAAAAATACTTTTTCTAAAAACATTTTTAATAAATTAGAATTCATCAAAAAATTTATATTTTCTTTTTTGTATCTTTAAAGTTCTAATAATAATGTTAAAATTGAGAAAATAGTTTTAACCAGAGGAAAATATAATTGGAATGGAATAATTTTTTTTCAATAATTTTTTTGTGAAATCTCTAAAAAATTTGAACAAAATTTTTATAAAACATATTTATAAAAGAAAAAGAAAATTTAATTAAAATCTATGATTCAAGGATTTGTCTTTTTAGATATTTATCTTATTACAAATAAATTAAAAAGATAACGCAAAATTAAAAAAAAAAAAAAAAAAAACTACAATAATTGTATTATTATTAATAATTATAACTTTATTTTTCTAAATTATTCAAAAATTTATATTTAAAATTGTGATAAATTAAAGTTTATTATAAAACTTTAATTCGAAAAAAAATCCACTTTAAAATTTTTTTTTTTATTTTATTAATAAATTTATTTTCGAAACATTTATGATTTAGGTATTTTAATATGACTTTTATTTTTTAAAAAAAATCTTTTAAAATTATATTACAAATAAATTTTTATAAAACAATAAAAATATTTAATAAAATGCTCAAGTAATTTTTTATATAAAAAAATTTTAAAATTTAAAAAATATCCTTGCTTATTTATATATATAAAAAGTAAATTTTCTAATAAATTATAAGTGTAACTACAATATTTATTATTTGTTACGGATTTTAAAAAAAATGTCTTTGAGAATTTATAAATATAATTATTTTTTTTATAGTGTTAAAATAAATACATTAAAATAAAATAGTGGTTTCATAGTTACTATTTTTCTATTAATTTTTTTTTTAAATTCAGAGTAGTTTAAATTTTTATTTTTTTTTAATATACTACATGTCTAAGCGTATATATCTAAAATTGTTTAGTAAATAATTATAAAAAATGTCAATGTAGCAGCTATGTCCGAGCGGTTAAGGAGAGTGATTAGAAATCACTTGGGCTTTGCCCGCGCAGGTTCGAATCCTGCTGGCTGCGAATAAATATGTAATTTTTTCTATTTAAAATTAATTAATAGTTTCAAATAAAAATATATTTGATTTTTTAATATAAACAAGTAAACTATTTTTTTTGTAAATTATAATCTAAAATTTTTGTATTATTGAAAATGTAGTCTTACTTATTTAATATTTATATATATTTTCATATGAATATTTATTTTTTAATTTGATGATTATTTAACTTAAAATTTATTTAAAAAAATAAAGGTAGAATAAATGAGTTATTTAAATTAATATTTTTTTTTAAGTTTTTAATTATTTAATTTAAGCTTTAAATTAAAAAAAAATAAAATTGTTTTCTGGTAATTTTTAATGATAGAGCAAACTTGTAATTTGTTATTACTATTATATATTACTATTATAAATTAAAGATTATTATTGTTTATGTTCTTAAATTTTATTTAAGTTATAAAAAGTTTTATAGAATAAAATTTTTTTTTTAAAAAGATATACATATTAAGAATAATAATAATTAATAATATAAAAAAAATTACTTTTTAGAATATATTTATTATAAGAAAAATAAGTTAAAATATCAAAAATTTAGTAAATTTATAAAATATTTTCAATATAACAAAAAAATGTTGCCGCCAGCAGGGGTCGAACCTGCGACCTTGGGCTTATTAGACCCACGCTCTAACCGACTGAGCTATGGCGGCTGTGGTAGCACACTTATTTTTTTTATTCTAATATATTTTTTATTTATTATTATATAATAGCAATTATTATTTTTTCATTATTATTTACTTATTTAATATGTATCTATATTTTTTTTAATTTTACAAAAAATAATATAATACTATTAAAAATTTTTATTATTGAATTTAGCTTTACAAAGCAATTATTTAAAGAAATTGAATAGATAAATATTTTTAATATTTAGTGTATTATAATTGTTATTTTATAATATAAATTTTTTTTTTAATTTTATTGTACTAATTAGAAAATTGTTTAATTTAATTTTAAAAATTATTTTTTTCCATTTTTTAAACTTTATAAAGTAAATTAATATAATAAAATAATAATTTTTTATGTTTTAATGTTCAGAATTTTAATTAATTATTGTATTTAATTAATGATTATATTGTATAAATTATTTTTTTATATAAAAAAAAAAAAATTTTTTCTAATTTTTTTATAATATTTTAAACTTATAGAAAAAAAAACTTTTCTGCAAGGGCCTCATTGGCTCAGGGGCAGAGCGTCTGTCTAGTAAACAGAAGGTCGCTGGTTCGATTCCAGCATGAGGCATTTCTTTAGCTTTATTTTATTCTACTTTTTAGATAATAAATTTTTTTTGTTTATATTTTTTATAATTATTATATAATAAATTATTACTTACATGTTAAATTCATCAATATTAGTTTTTAAAATACATTTCAAAATATTATTTTATAAGTTTAATTAATTATAATGTGTTATTATTAAATTTATAATAAAGAACACACAGAGAAAAAACGATTATTTTCTGTTCTTTCAAGAACAGGAATCGTCCTAAAAAAATCATTTTTTGTCCTTTCATTGCTAATATTCAAAATTGAATATATATAGGCTACCCTTAAATATAACCGCATTTTTTTAAACTTCAATAATTTTTTTCTACTTGATATTTTTTATGATTTTTTTATTCGATAGCAAATCACCTAAAGAATTATATTAATATCATTAAAAAATTGTTTTTCATATAAACAAGTTGGAAAAATAAAACATTAAAAAAATTTCTAATTCTATTATATTTACATCTCAATCCAACAACAAAAAGATAACTTTTTTACTAAGGAAAAATTTGTTTTTTAATTTTTTCATTGGACGGAAAATGATGATCGGACAAAAAATGTACTTGTAGGATGGAAAATGATTGTTTTATCTCTGTGTATATGAAATATGTAAAATTTTAATATTTTTTTAATTTATTTTTTATTTTATATCAAACTTTTAATATATATTATAAATAATTCTGTTATATATGTTTGTTTGTGTTAATCTATGTTTTTAATTTAATTATTTTAACATTAGTTAACACAAAACATAATTTTTTTAGCTAAATAAAAAAATTTATTTATTGTTATGTAATAATACTAATGGTATAGGGTGGTTTTTTTAAAACTGAAGTAGACAAGTTAGACTCAAGTAATAATTAAAATAAAAAATCTTCTGCCTTGCGGATTTTTCAATTAATTAGTAATAAATTAACCGCTGTGTAGCAGTCAAGATTTTTTTAAAATATAACTAAAAATTATTTGATTGTAGACTTCTTTTTATGAAATTTATCAAAATTTTTAAGGCGTTTGGTAGTTGATCAAATTTTCCAGAGGAATACCAAAAAAAAAAAAATTTTATTATTTTTTTATTTAAAAATTAAATATTTCAGTTGTCGCATTAAATTTTATTTTTTTTGACGCATCACTAAGTTTTTAATTTTCTTACGTAGATAATTTTACTCCAAAATTTGTCTACTCCAGTTTTAAAAAAACCACCCTGTATTATGAAATATAATACCACCATTACGATATAACTTTCTTTTATTATTATTATAAAACAAAAACATATTATAAGTATATAATAATGAATTTTAAGATTGTAATATTAGATTTTGAGAATTTTGTTAATTTTTGACTTTGTTTTAAAAAATAAACTATTTTCTATCATTTTATAGTTAAATAAATGAAAAAAATAAAATTCATGTTAAAAATTTATTTTTAAGAGTTGAAATAAACAATATATAAAAAAAAATATAAAAAAAACAGGAGAAAACAAATTTAAAAAACATTTTTTTATTTTTTTTTTATTATTTCAGTGACAATTACTGAGAATTGGTATCCCCAGGAAATCTGTTTAGGGCGCAGATCCTAACTTTCAAATAATTTTACTGTTGATATTTAAAAAATTATTATTAGAAATATCTATAAAAATTGTTTTTTACAAATAAAATAATAAACAAAAAAAATTTTATTTTAAGTATTTAATAAACTATAAATATTCAATAGTAAATTTTAATCAAAAATAAATTTAAAAAAATTTTTGTAAAGTTAATATAAAATAACAATTTATAATATTGTCAAAGTAAATTATTAAATACAAAAAAGATTAAGAATTAATTTTTTATAACATTTTTATGTATAATTATGTTAAAAGCAAATATAATGTTAAGCAATAACAATAAAATATATTTTTATTATTATTACTTAAATAAAATTCATTTTCAATATTTTATATTATTTTTTATATTTATATTAAAATTATAAATTTTATTTATTATATCTTTTAAATTTTTATTATTCTTATAATAAACTACTATTATTTCAATTTTTATTTAATTTTTATTTTTTTTATTGCTTTATGATATATTGTTTACTGAAAAAAAATTTTTTTTTATTAATTTATTTATAAAAATAATAAGTTGTATAAATAAACAATATGCATTATTTCTTATTAAAAGTAAACATTATTTTTTATTTATTTTTTAAAATTTTTGATTTTTTATTTAATAAAATATAATATTATAACTATTACTATATAATTTTTATTACAACAATAAATGATTTGGTACCCTCAACTGGGGATATAGCTCAGGGGTAGAGCGCTCCCTTAGCATGGGAGAGGGCTGGGGTTCGATTCCCCATATCTCCATACTATTTTTCTTAAATTTAATTAGATTTTACAGAAAGAATATTTTTAGTGTACAATATTTCTCTCTTATGAATTATTTCTTATTGAAAATATTTTAATTTACAATTATATCTTATGAAAAAATTATATTAATACATAAATTATAAAATTTTCTTTAAAATTTTACATTACTTATTGTATTTTATTATCTTTTTTTTTTTTGGATATGATAAAAATTATAATATTTTTTTTATATATAAATATCTCTAATTAAATATTTCAGTAATTTTAGTTATTTTTATCATTCAAATTATTAATCACATTTGTTAATTTATTCTATTTTTAGATATTTCTAATTATATTTAGGAGTGTCTTTGAATTGTGTCAACAAAATTAAAATAACAAAATAATAAAATTTAAGTTTATTTATTTTTAAATACATTATTCAATAAAATTTATTACTGTTATAATTTTGTTTAATGAGAATTTTCTTTAAATTTAAGTTTAATTATAACTTATTTGATTTTTTTTTTAATATAATAATAAATTTTTAATATAGAGTAATATTTTAAAAATTTATTTGTTTTTTGATTTAAAAAAAAAAAATTAATTATATATTTTTTATATTTTGTTAAAACTTCTTTAAATTAAAATATTTTTAAAAAAAACGTATAATTTTAAAATTTATTAACAAAAATGGATAATAATTTAATAAAGTATTAAATGATTATTTTAAAATATTTAATTTGATTCAATAACCAACCATAGCTCAGTTGGTAGAGCGGAGGACTGTAGATTTAACTTTCTGATATCCTTAGGTCACTGGTTCGAATCCGGTTGGTTGGATTAATTTTTCTTTTGAAAAAAAATGGTTATCTTATAACTTTTTTTTTTGTATAAAAAACTACTAAACAATATTAAAAAAAATACTTATAAAAAAAATTTTTTTAATATTAGTCAAAATTATTTTATTAAATATATATATATATTTTTTTTTAATTAAATTTTTTAACTTTATAAAATAACAATAAAAAATTTTTATTATTATATTATTTTTGGAATATAATTATGCAAAAAACAATAATATATTTTAAAATCACAGTAAATTTTTAATAATATTAGTAATTTTGATTATTTTTCTAAATCTTTATTATTTTAAAAATGATTTACCATAGTGTTTTTTTTTTTTTTTTTATTTTTATATATATTTTGTTAAATTTTTTTAAAAGTCATTTAATTAATAAATTTATTTTAAAATGATAATTTCAAATTTTATTAAATAAGAATAAACATAATTATAAAGTGATAAAGTATTTATTTAAAAAAAGTGAAATTGACAAAAAATATAAACACAATATATTATTAGAAATTTAATCTAATAGTAGATTAAAAAAACAAAAAAATAAACTTAACAAAGTGTAGTAAAATTAAGATTAAAGTAAATTAGTTTGAAAATTGTAAAATATTTCAAAAAAGTATTATTAAAATATAATGTTATTATATTTAAAAAGATAAAAAAATTTTATTTTTATTTTAAATAAAATTATAATAAATATTATTATACACATTTTTGTAATAATTAAAAAGTAATAATTATAATATAGTTAGCTTGGTAGTATCCCATGTGGTCTAGTGGTTAGGATTCGTGGTTTTCACCCACGCGGCCCGGGTCCGATTCCCGGCATGGGAAATATCTTTTGTGTTTTTTTTTTTTTTTAATAAATTATCAAAACTGAATTTTTTTATATATTAAATAATTTATAATATTATTGTATATAAAAACAGTTGCAAAAAATCTAAAATAAAAATAAAAAAAAAAATTTTCAATTTTATTTATATGAAAAAAATGTTTTTTTATTTTTATCATATTTTTATTTTTATTAAAAAAATTTTAATATTTTTTATTTTTAATTTTAAAATTATAGTAACAAAATAGACTGTGTTTATAATTTTATAAACAAAAAAATAAAAAAAAATATTATGATTACATAATTTTTAGATATTTGAATTATCATTTTTTTATTATTTGACAAGAGAATATTTTATATTTTTTAGTTATTTTATAAAATTAATTGTTTTTTTTAATTATTATAATTTTTTTAAAAATTATGTATATAAAAAATTAAGATAACTAAATAATTTTATTTTTTATTTAAAATTTTTTAATTAAAATAGATAACTAAATCATTATTTGTGTAAAAAAAAGAATAGTTTTTATATATTATATATTAAAAATATATACTTCTAAATTCGTTATTCCGTTAGAACAATAGTTTATATCTTGTTTTTTTAACGTTTCAATAAAATAAATAAATGATTCAAGATTTTTTTTTCAGTTTTGTAAAATTTTATAATCAGCTTTATAGTACAATGTAGATATGCACCAAGAAAAAAATTTTTTTTTTAATTTTAAAAAAGAGCAAAAATTATTTTGGCATTATTTTTCTCAAAATTTGTAATTTAAAAAAATAAAAAGTTTATAATATTTAAACGCCCACATTCTTTTCTATAAGTTTGTAAATTTTAGAAAAAATTTCCTGCCAGAATTTTTGAGATATGTTATTTTTATTGGTGACAGGTTTACATTGACACTGTATATTACCAATTTGTGGTTATTTAAAAGTACTTTTTTTCATTATTTAAAACAATATTTTTAATTTTTTGTAGTATATAATTATCTCAACTAAGTTTTTAAATTATAAAAATATTAAATTTTTTAATTAATTTGCATAATTTTTACTATAAAAAGTCGGACCATTAAACATATTGTTTATTCAAACAAATTTGTATTTTTGGCATAACTATCTTATTAATATGTTTAAGATACTTTATGTTTAATTTAAATGTTTTATTATTTAATTAATATGTCTTTTTATAAGGTTTATATAAATGAATAGTTAAAAATTTTAAATTTAAGTTTTACTATATAGTTTATATACATACATTTAGATGTTTGATCAATCGAATATTAAAAACACAAAAAAATATTTTTAAATAACTTAACTTTTTATGTTAAAAATGATGCAAATTAATTAATAATTTATTATTTTTATTAATCAAAAACTTACTTGAGATAATTAGGATTCATTTGAAGTATAAATTTAATATTTTCTATGTAAAAAAAAAATCATAAATAATAGTATAATTTATAAAATAGACATAGCATACTAAACACGGCATATCTCAAAAATTGAGCAAAAAATCTTTTATAAAAATTTACTCATTTATAGAAAGTGAAATGTGGGCTTTCAAATAGGATATATTTTATATCTCTAGCAATGACACGTTTTGAGCAAAGTGGCATAAAAATTTGGGAAAAATTTTAATCTTTTGTGTTTTAGCTATTTTAAATTATTTAAAAAAATTAAAAAAAGGGCAATAATATATGTGGTGTTTAACATCTGTTTTTAAAATTTTTAAAAAATTTATAAATTTAAAAGGTGTTTTTTTTTTATTTAAAAAAATTGTATAGAGGTCAAAATTATCATTCTGGTGGTCATACACAGCCTCCCGAGCAGTGATATATATATATTTCTTTTTAATTTAAATAATAATTAATACAAAAATATACATTATATTAAATTAAAAAATTAAAAATTAAAAATAAATAAATATAAAAAAAAATATTTATTAATAAATATTAATAGTTTAATGTATTATTGAATTTCGAATAAAATAAGTATTGAGAATGAAGTAGTATCTATATGGCTCAATGGTCTAGTGGTATGATTCTCGCTTTGGGTGCGAGAGGCCCCGGTTTCGATCACCGGTTGAGCCCTACTTTTTTCCTTTATTTCTTTATCATAATAAATTTTATTAATTATTTATTAATTTTACATAATAGTAAAAAAATTCTAATTATTATAATAATAATTTAAATTTCTTTTTTTTAACAAACACTTTAAATAACCTATACTTTTTTTAAACATAAATTCATTTAACTTTCTTACATTTACTATTAATTATATTTTTTATCTTTTATTATCATCCTAAATAAATTTTATCTTTATAATTAACATCAATCATACTACTCCAGATATTATATTATCTTAACAATATTTAGATAAAAATTGTCATAATAATAATAGAAAAAATTTCTTGTAATGTTTTTTGAAAAATTTTTTTTTTTTCATATTAATAACATTTAATTTAATTTTTTTTTAAATTTTAAAAATAATATTTTTAATAATTATTCTAAAAATAAAAAACAGTAAAATATGTAAAATTTTTAATTTTTTATAAAACTATATCTAGATGAATATATTGTTAATTAGTAACATTAAAGATAATTTAATTAAATTAAAATAGAGAAAAACACTAAATTACTATATGATGTAACAAAAAATACAAATTTAAATATAATAACTTTTTAAACATATAAAAATACATTAATATTAATTATTTATTTATCAAAAATCTTTAAAACCATTTTAAACAATAATTATTTGATAACATTTTTATAAATATTTAAAAAAAATAAATTTTTTATTTTAAAAATAAAAAACAAAAATATAAATAAGAAATTTTTATAATTTTTTTTTATAAATAAAATGTATAAACTATTTAAAACCAAAAAATTTATTAGTATTAATTTAAAAATTATTAAATTTTATTTGAAATAATACATTACAAATAATCAAACAATTTAATAGTTGACTAGAATATAATTGACCAAAGATTAATTATGTTCATAACTATAATATCATAAAAAAAATTATATATATTAAGCATTTTTATTTATGCTTTATGCTATTCATTTTTTTTTTTTTTTTTACACTCGTAAGAAAGAAAAAAAGTTTTTTTTTTTTTAAATATTACATTGAATTATATATTTTTTTAATTTTTTTTTTTTATTGTATATTTTAATTCTGGTAAAAAAATAAATTTAATTAAAGAAATTTTTTATTTTTACAATTTTTTTACACTAGATAAATCATAAAATATTTAACTAACAATAATTCATTATATAAAAATAATAAAAAGTTTATTGTTAAATTGAAGTGTAAAAAAATTAATGATATTTTATAAATATTTATAAAAAAAGTAGTTTTTATGTGATAAAATCAGTTTTATCTTAATCGTATAGAAATTAATTTCTTATATATTTTCTAATACATATAAATATCTGTGTAAACATTTCTTCTTATATAATGTTAAAAATTAACATAAATTTGTTTAATAATATTCAAAAAATATTTATAAAAACAATCTAAAAAATAAATTCTAAAATATATAATTAAAATAAAAAAAATAATAATTTATATCTTTTTTTTTTGAAAAAAAGTAAATTTTTATTATTTGATTAAGTTGATATAAAATAATAACAAATTTTTAATAAAAAATAGTATAATTAAATATTTTTTAAAAATTAATTATATTTAAAGCATAAAATTTTTGTTTCTAATTATTGTATTTTTAGATTAAAATAATGTAATTCAACAGTATTCCTTTCTAAAAGGTTTCCAAAAACACGCCTCCGTGGCGCAATCGGTTAGCGCGTTCGGCTGTTAACCGAAAGGTTGGTGGTTCAAGCCCACCCGGGGGCGACGTGTTTTTTTTTTTCTTTTTAATTTTTTTTTTTATATTGCTACAATATGTTTTTAAAAAAAATAAGAACTTTATTTAAAACTGCAACTTTAAATATTTAGTACTTATAACAAGTCACACTACGCGTGTCTTGCCCTGCGGGGCACTACTTTCTTTTAAAAACATTTTTTACTTTTTTTACATTAAATTTTTGTACTATTAATAATATCAATAATAAGGAAATTAATTGTAAGTAATTATTAATTATTAATCTTTATTATATAGTGTCTCTGTTATGTATATACTATATTTTTTTAATTAATAAATTTTTTATTTATGATTGGATTTAAGTAATATTAGATTCATTGTATAGACAACAAATCTAGAAATCAAAAAATATTAATCCTATTTAAAATTCTAATTTATTCTGGAGTTAGAAGCTTTTAAAAAAAGGAATTGAAAAATTGTCTTTTTTTACTGATTTGTCACCATTTTTTAATAATATTTTTTGATTATTACTAATTAAGTAATAATTTTTTAAATTAACTAATAAATATTATGATAGAATAAATGATTCTCTGTCGAATGACAATAATTACATCAATTTATATAAACAATGATAAAAGTTATGATTAATTAAACGTTGTCAATTTTATAAAATTTTATTTAATCATAGGAAAATTTCTTTATATTTTATTTTGTAGAATTGTTAAACTTATGAAACTTAAAAAAATTAATATTTAAACTATAATTTATTAAATTTAAATTTTATTTTTATTGCCAAAAATAATTTTGTTTAAATTTTTGTTAAAAGAAGATTTACTATATTTTATAAGTAATAACATTAATTTAAATAAGTTTTTTAATTTTTGTCATACATCATACATTGTGGCAAATTAATAATATATCACTAAAAATAATAATACTAAAAAAAAAGTTATTTTTTGATAAATTAACTGTTTGTAAATATTATTTTAAAAAAATTAAAAAAAAAAAAAAACTAACACAATAAATAAGTTAAAATTTTATCTTTAACATAAAAATTTTAATAAAAATTAATTAGCACTCCCTGTGCCGTTCTCCACTTTGTTGTAATTTCTACAACGGTCACAGGGGGTGTCTCTGAGGCACCTTATGCAACAACAGCCCTACCAGAAACGGCTGGTGAGAACTGTTGCCACAATTCCCACCACCACTCCTATCCAGAACACTCCAAAATATGTCCAGAAGGTGCCCCAGGTGCAATCTTGCTCCTCCTCTTCTGCTTTCAATTTTTTTTAAAGATCAGGATTATAATCTAAAAAAAAATATATTAACATTTTTAAAAACTTTTTTTAATATTAAAAATTGAGAAAAAAAATTTACTAACTGAATCAGGATTAAAAATTCACCGTAGAGTTTAGAAAATCTTCATTCGTATTTTGAAATATGGTAAGCATCCATAATTATTTTTATTTGTAAAAATTTAGTACTTATAATTTTACAATTTAAATTTAAAATTATGCTTTTTTTGTATTTTTTTTGTAATTTTTTGCAAGCTATATACATTTAATTATTTTAATTTTAAAAATAATAATAGTAAAGAAATGATGACAATAAGTATATATAAAGGGGGGGGGATTTTAATGTTATTGTCATTTAGAACTTCATCATTTCATTAGTTTGTTTTTTTATGTTTCTATTGTATTTCTGTTATGTATAATTATTGTATATTTTAGAGTTCTGAATTGTATTGTATATTGTAAGAAAGGGGTTTCTATGTTTGCAAAACCTAGAGGTATTAGGGTAAGTAATAATGTAATTAATAATTGATAATATTGTATTTAATTTTTAATTTGTATAAATTTGATATATAAATTTGTGTTGTATTTCTTTGTCTGTTGGTTAAGTCAATTTTCTAATAATAACTAGCTGACTTATCTATATATATATACGCCAAACAAAATAAAAATATTTTTTCTTAATAAAAAATTGAAATTAATTTTATTGTTTTTTTTTTCAAGTTTTTTGTTATGTTTCAAGTCAGAAATTTTTATCATTAACAAAATAACTTTTTTTCATATTAATTTTAATGTTTATAATTTTTTTTTTTATAATATTTTAATATTTCATAATTTCTTACTTTAATAATCAATTTAAATATTTTCTATAAAATATTTTATTTTAAAAAAAAGTTTTTTTATTACTATAATGTAAACGCCGTTTTATTATAATTGTATAATTAATATCACTTTAAATTTAAGAATTTATCTACTTTTTTGTAAATTATTTTTTTTTTTTTTGTTTTTATAGTAAAATATTTTATTTGTTGATGTGGTGTTTTAATTAGAAAATACAAAAATTAAAATATAATACTTTTAAAATAAATTTAAAATAAATAAGCGTTTATGGTGTAATGGTCAGCATGGCCGCCTTCCAAGCGGCCGATTCGGGTTCGATTCCCGATAAACGCATTTTTCAACCATTTTTTTCTTTATATTTAAATTTTTTTTTTAAATACAATGAAATTATTTCTAATTATAATAAAAGTATAAAGTGATATTTAGTAGTTTTATTGATAGAATTTAAAAATTCTTCAGTAAATTCAGTATGTTAACAACAGATCATATTTAATCATAAAATAAAATTATAATAAAACTTTCTATTTAATTTAATTAAATTATGTAACACAAAATTTAAAAAAAATAAAAAGTAAATTAAAAGTTTGAAAACTTTTTTTATTTATTTTTTTTCCTCTCTAATGAATCATTCTAAACAATAAAAAAATAATTTTTTTAGAAATTCCCAACCGATAAATTTTATTTTTTTATTATTAATAAAAATTTTTCTAATTTTTATGTTTACTTTTTATATTCTTAAAATTATAATATAAACTTATAATTAATTTTTATAATTACATAAAAAAAATAATATTTTTAATAAATTAAAAAAATATAAATTAAATGTATATCAGAATTTATTACCTAATTTATTTAATTCTCAATTTGAAATTTATCTAAAATATTAATAATATTACCACAACATTGATATATCTTGTTTTACACTTTATAACAATTTGTAAACAAAATAGAATAAGTTAATTATTTTATTACACAAACATAATTACAATATTAAGAAATTTAAAGTTAAGTGTAAATATAGACTGACTAAATATAAAAATTAGTTCTTATTTATACGTTTTCTTGGAGGTGTTACAAATTATAACAGATAAAAATAATTAGATTTTAGGTAATATTATTTTTGAAAAAATTGTAAAAAATATATTTATACTATTTTTTGTACAGAAAAAGTTTTATTGCACTAATTTTATTATATTAGTATGTATAAATTAAAATGTTATTTAAAATTGGTGTAGGATCTAAAAATATACAATTTATAAAAAGCATGATACGAAGAATGAAAGAAATAAAGAAATAATGAAAGAAATGATGATGACATATATTATTTATATATACTTAATGTCATCAATTTAATCTAACTTATAAATAAAAAAACTGAAATGTTATATATTAACATATGTATGAAATAATAAAAACTTATGCAAGAATCTTTGGTTATGAATAAGTTGTTTTACTAATTTATACATATTTATATCTATAAATAAATTTAAAATTTATTTATTTTTTTTTTTTTTTGTAAACATTTATTACGTATTATTAAAATAAATATTTAAAAATTGGGTTTTTAGTAAATTTTAAATGTCTTCAAACATATCTGGTAGTCGTCTAATAGTACATTTACAGGGTGTATAAAAATAAACCCGGCACTTTTTTTACCATTCATAACTTTTTTTCTACTGGATATTTTTTTATGATATTATAGTCATATGATGGAGAATTATCTAGATAATGATATATTACAAGATTGTTCTCAATAAACAACTTTAAAAAAAATTAAAAATATTAACATATTATGATATTTATATTAATTTTATAATATAAAAATCTGTATTTTTAAATTTTATTATGATAAGTATGGAAAATTACATCGTCCAATAACATTCCTTTTTTTTGGCGAAATTGTTGTACCCTGTCATAGAAGCTATTCATTACCCTTTAAAGCATGCTCTGTGGTATGTCAGCAATTTCAGTTTCAATATTTTCTTTTAGATTCTCTATTGTCTCCGGTTTATTTCTATATATTCCATTCTTCAAATACCCTCACAAGAAAAAATCTAGTGGTGATAGATCAGGAGATCTAGTCAGCCAATTGATATTACCATTCTTGGAAATTATTCTGTTGCCAAATATTGTCTTTAAAAAGGTAATTGTTTTGCGTGCAATGTGCGGGGGAACCCCGTCCTGCTGATACCACATCTCATCAACATTACCTATTGTTAGTATTACTGAATGCTCAAGCATGTATCTGTAATTTACCTTATTAACAGTAACAGCATTTCCTTTTTTATCCTCGAAGTAAAATGGTCCGTAAATTCTTTTTGACGTAATAGCGCAAAATACAGTAATTCTTTTTAGATGTGGTGCCTTTTCTACCACAATCCTTGGGTTTTTCGTGTCCCAATATATTAAATTTTGCTTATTGATATATCCATCTAGCTGAAAATAGGCTTCATCGGTCATAATTAATTTATCAATAAAATTTTCATCCTCTCTTATAAGATTGTCAATATCATTTGCAAATTTTAATCTTTCATTAGCATTACTAGATTTTATATGATGCGTGAATTGAATTTTGTTTGGTTTTAAACTTAAATCTTTAACCATAATATTTTGTAAAGAATCCTTATTTATACACAGTTCTTGTCCACATTTTTTCAAAGATGTAGATTGATCATTATTAACGCTTCCCTAACTCTTTCAATATTTTCTTCTGTTCTTACACGTTTATGGCGACCAATATAAAGCAAATCGGCTACGCTTCCTGTTGTTAAATGAAATTTTTGATAAAGATGTTTTATTGTTTCACGCCTAGGAGGTTGGACAATATTAAAAAAAAATTTGAAATTCCTTTTGTGTTCTTACGACTTTATAATTATTTCGAATGTATGATTCTACAATCATAACTTTTTGTTCAAGAGTTAATCTATTAGTAGTTAAACTAATAGGAATAAAAACTGCCAAAAGAATAACAATTTTAAAAATAGTAAATTTAAACATTTTAAAAATGAAAATCTTTTTCAGAAGCTTCTTTAAATATAGACATTTTTTACAAAAAAAAAATTGTTTTTTAAGAACAATAAAGATAAAAATTATTAACATCTTAATGTTTTGAAGATTGTAATTTTAAAATTACATTGAAAAAAACTTTAAAAACACATTAAATAATCCATTAATTTTAAGGTGTTTATATTAAAAGCTATTTTTTAATGTTATTTATATTGTAATTAATATTTTATTGTTATCAGATTAATAGTTTAGATAGTTCTCTATCAAATGACTATAATATCATAAAAAAATATCTAGTAGAAAAAAAGTTATGAATGGTAAAAAAAGTGCCATGTTTATTTTTATACACCCTGTATATCGCTGGAAAATTTTCTGCAAAAAAAAACAATTTTGTCTTACATAAAACTACAAAAAAAATTAAAAAAATCACATTTTAATGTAAAAGAAAAAATCACCCCGCCATACATAGTTACAATTAGCATCATGATGTTTTACCATGTGCACATTGTAACTATAAACATAAATTTTATTTTTTAATATTTTGAACGATAGAAAAAGGTATTTAGTCAGTTGACTTAAAGGGGTGATTTACCCCGTCATATAACATTAAAATTTGATTGAAAATTTCAAGTTGTAAATGATAATTTGAAAGCACATACTAAGTATGAAAGAGGAATTATATCCCCCGTCGTATAAGTTTGGTAATTTTTAGTTTGAGATTCAAAGTAACGTATAATTTATAAATTTAAAATAACATTTTTATATAAAAGGGTCAAAACCCCGTCATATAGTTTTATTAATTACTAGTTCGAACACAGATGAAATGATAACATCTGTATTTGGTTGTTAAAAATCACATTTTTATATGAAAGAGTGTTACCCCGCAATGTAGTTTTGGTGAATATTAGCTCAAAACCCGGGTTGAGCAGCAATGTTGTGATTCCATTTATATACATATGTAATGAAACTTAAAATCACACCTTAATGTAAATAGATATCTCGCCGTCATATAGTTTTGGTGATAACTAAGTTGAAACTCAAAATACCACAATTTTTTTACAGAAATTTTTTTTTCTTGAATTATAAATCTTGAGGGTAACACAGGATACCAAAAAAAATGGTTTGGGCTTTAAAAAATCTAATGTTTAATATCGGTAAACATTATTCTAAAAATATTAGTATATGTATCTATACATAAAATATTACCATTTGATATCATTAAAATGTATACTAAATAAAAGTAATATTGTAAAGCAAAATGGTCGTCTCTATAATATATAATACAATATGCGATACAATATACAAATATAATATCAATAAATCTATAAAGGTTCCTTGGTTGGTAAAACGTGGGTGGGCGGCTGGTGGGTTTGCTGAGGAAAGACTATAAAAGACAAAGTTTAACAGGCTAATCTCATAATCTTAATACAAATAAATAAAGTACAGTACAATATACAGATAAGATATAAAGGATAAAAAAATATATAAAGGAGAAATTAAGTACTAACACCATCCAAGGAGGACTAATTATAATCACTAAGTACTAACAATTACTGAGTACTAATACCATCCAAGGAAGACTAATCACTAAGCACTAATAAGTGCCAGCAAAAAGAAAAAGACTAATCCAGTTGAACTTAAACTTAAATATTGCCCATATTGGGCCGCGAGATTCCGCGGGTTTTGGGTAGGTGGGGAATATTGCAAAAATGTCACAAAATGTGTTTATGTTTATATAAAAGTAATTTTTCTGTTATTTAATTTAATTTTTTGTTCTGTTTTTGATTTTTTTGTAATTTAATTTAATTTTTACGTAGTTTTATTTTTTTAATAAAAGTATTTATTTATCTGCATTATGTTGTATTATTTCTTACCATAAAATAAGTTTTTAATAAAAAGGTCTAAACTACTGTTTCTCCTGATACATCTTCGGTACATATAGGGAGGAGATAAGTCTTGCAAATTCTTTTCAATTTCTGAGTCTTTAGAAGTGCATTCAGGTCCAGATTTCTTCATTGACTACAGATTCATGGTATGTATAGAAGAGAAATGGGTTTTGTAAATTTTTCTTAGTTTTTGAATTTCTTGAGTGTGTTCGTGCCCAGACTTCTTCGGTGACTAAAAATCCTTAATTATATGTAGGGGAAGGGACAAGTTTTGTAAATTCTTTCAAGTTTTTAAATTTTTTTCAGTTTTTGAATTTTTAAAAATGTATTTGAGTCCAGATTTCTTTGCTGACTATAGAAACAATGATAGTTCTTTGAAAAAATTCCAGCAACATGAAAGTTCTGCTTCAAGTTGGGGATTCCATTATGAAGCGTAACGTTTCGGAAAAACGACTATTTTGGAATCTTTAATTTAAACAATGCCAAGTTTTTCAAATTTTCCAAATACTTTAATACTCAATTATGGTTTTGAAAAAATTAGACGGTATTACTTATGTTGTTACTGAACTTTCAAAAAAACTTGGATTCAATAATTTTAAATTGGAAAAATCAATGGTAAAAAAGCAAGAAATATTATATTATTTTTGATAATGAAAAATCCGTAAAAAAAATTATTCAAAAAACAGTGGTGGTCATGATTATAGTTAAGAACAAACCGTCAAAAAAAGAAAACTCTAAAAAATATAAGGCTATGTAAGAGGGTTTAAACTCAACAAACAAAAATGTTTCTCAAATGCGAATTGAAAAAGAAAGAAATTTATCTCTTTTTCTAAATGATGAAATCTTAGTGTAGCAACAACATACACTCAAAAAATTATTCCGTTTTTTTAATTCCTCATCAAATAAATTGATACGTATTTGTTATTTATCCATTTAAAAAAAAATTCATCAATTTTAAAATACGATTTTATAAAAATATCTGTTTTATAAATTTCCGTTTTATTATTTTTCATTTTTTTTATTCGATTTTTACATTATGAATTATGCGTTTAACTATCAATGTGTATTTTTTTGACATAAATATATAGAAATTATAATAGTAAAAAAAATTTCATATATTTTTAAAAAAAATAAAATATTAAATAATATCATTTGTATTGAAATTATAATAAAAAATTTTTTCGATATTTTTTCTAAGTTGCTTTGTATGCACCACAATATCATCTTCATGAAGTTTGATTTTTTGAGTTAAAATAAATACTGTTAAACCAAACATTTTAAAATTATGTTTCGGTGAGTGAGAATATATTTGGTTTTTATTTATCCATATTTCTTGAGCTATCTCAATTTTATCTACATTTTCTGTAAAATATAAAGCTCCAACACTAAACAAATGCTTTATGATTTGAACTAATATTTTGCCATTTTTTGAATCAATTTCAACTATTTTGACAAATTTAAAGTTCAATGATTTATTAATTTTGTGTGGTATATTCTTTTTACAGTCGAAAAACCTAGCGATCACAAAATCTCCCAACGTAAATTTTTCAACATTCTTTAAATTTAATAAAAATGATAGTGACTTTAAAATTCTATAACGTTGTCCTTGTTTACTTGCAATTGAAAAGGCTATATTAGACATGTTGTGGCCAACAATTACATCACGTTTTGTACTCTTATGTAATGCTTCAAATTTGATTGTTGAATACTTTTCTATACTTCCAATATTTTTTATCACTGATTCAATGTACAATAAATTATGTTGTTTTGGTTTTATTTTTCCATAGAAGCTTTTCATATGTTGTAAATGTATTGAAACATATTTTTTAATTTAAGTAAATCTTCTTCAAAAATAATGTTTTGTTCTTGGATTGAGCCATGTAATCTTAGTATTTCGTATTCTAACATTATATTTTTCATTGAATTAATTTTTTCATCATCTTCACAAAATAAACTATTATCTATCATGATGTCTTCAAAATTAGATTTTATTAAATGAGTTCTATCTATTCTTATTAAAAAAATAATTAAGGGAAAAAAAAACAAAAGTGATCTCATTTGTTGTGATTGCTATGAAATATTATTTTTAGAACTATAAGATAATCCTATAGACCTAATTGCATTAGGAGCATCATATTTACTATAATGTATCGAACTTATAATTCTATTAATTGAATTTAAATCAATCATTTTAACATTATGAATGATTCTACAAAAAAAACTTTCTAATGCATATCATACTGTTCTAAGAAAGTAATCATGACAAAAATCAAGATATTTTACATCATTCATAGGTAATATATCAGAAAGATATGGATTTATGTTTTCAGTACGCATAATACAGTTAGATTCAAGAAAAATATTATTCATATTTTCACAATTGGCAAGACAAAATTTACATGGTTGCGTTGATTTTCCATGAAAAGTACGTCCTAAGCCGTACAAAAAATTTAGTTCAAGATTATCAGCTTGATAGCATAAACATTTAAAGGTATATTTTATTCCATTAATTACAAGATTAGTCATTTCAAGTGATTTAATCTGATCTCTAACAAAATAATATGTGTCATCAGGAAACTTCTTAGCAATATTAAAGCCGACAGAAAAAAAAAATATTTTAAAAGTAATTTTGCTTGTAGTTTTTGGTGTAAATTAATTATAGAAAAGTAGTCTGTTAAAACTGATTTGGAGCATAAGGATGAACGACTTAGTAGTGAATATTCATCACTAAAAATTGAGAAAAAAATAATGTTTTTTGAATTTGATGTCAATTTTTCATATCTTTTACCGTCATAAATATTAAATAATACTTTACATCTATATTTTCAAGCTTTTGTTTTTCAAATACTTATTGTTTCTGAACTTCTTCTACTGATAGAAAATCATGAACACGATTAATTTAATTAAAGTAGTAATGTTTATGCTGGGAATTATCAGAAAAATTTAAAACCATTGGCTTTATATCATCGATTATTTCGGCACAATTTTCAACATAATTTTCTTTTTTAAAACGTGTATTAATATTATTTAGCTCTAGAAGAGAAAAATTTATTATTTTTTTTAACTGATTGAAACTTAAAGTAGGATCTTCAAAGAAGAAAAGAAATTCAATAAACATATTTACTATTAAATTAACATGTTTATGATTTATTGATAAATCAGAACATGTAAATAATAGCTTTTTAATAAACATTTTTATACAAAATTTTTTTAAAATTTCTTCAGTGTCATTGATTTCCATTAATTCAATTTGATTTTCATTATAAACAGAAGTTTCTAAAGTCAAGTAGTTTTGATCAAAAAATTCTAAACCATTTTGTCCACTTAAACATGAATAAACATATTGATCAAAATCCTCTTTTGAATTAATTACCATACTTCTTATCTGTAGAATAAACAACTCACTTTTGTGAAAAAAGTTTATATGAGAATCAAGAAATGATAATAAATTTCCATAATAATGGCATTTTCTATAAGATTTGTTGACTAAATATTGACAACAAGAAAATAATTTTTTTTTGATAACAGTTAAAATGTTTGTGATTAACATGATATTTAAACAAATAATTAGATGTAAAAATTATTTTACAAAATGAGCAGCAAATATAAAACATATTGTGTAATTAAAATAGAATAAAAAAAATGATAATAATTTAGTAAATATAATATTAAAAAACGATTAAACGCAGAATATCTTATTAGAATTATTTCTAAAATAAAAAATTAGAAAAAACTACGTGTGATTTTTTTATTTGTAAATATAAACATATAATTGCGAAAAAAAAGTTTTACGTATTATCATCTTTATACCAAACTAATTATATAAATCAGTTGTTATTTCACTTTGATACGATTTTTATGTTTTTTTCCAATAAAAAAAATTTCTTCAAGAGATACAATTATATAACACCATTTACTTTACATCAAAATAAAAAACTTTTTATTATTGTTTTATCCTATTAAAAGTGTATTCAACATTTTTTTTCATTGTTAAATTCTAATAAAGTTTTTTAATATTTTTTTTCGTGTCTAAATTTATCCGTTGTTTCCATTTATTATTTTTCTATCTTTTTTTAAAATAATTTAATTTTTAAAAAACAATTTTTGTTAATCATGGACAATAATCCTATATTAGCTGAGAGTGAGTTAATTTTGTTGTAACTTATAAACTTTTTTTATTTCTAAATATAATGAACTTTTTTCTCCACCAAAAAGAATGAGAAAATTACATGTTTATAAAAGAAATGAAAAGTTAACATTTGAAGATGTTGCTAACATTATAAAACAAGAGTACAATAAAAATAAAGAAAGCTTCAATTTACTTGAAATATTAAGAAAAAAAAAACTAGAAAATTAAGTTTTAATATGTTAAAATTACAAAATATAAGAGAAGGAAGAAGATACTGGAATGAATTAGGTGAAGAATTGTTTGAAGACCTAAAAGATATGTTTGTTAATTTTGCTATTATATCTTTTAGATCAGCTAAAGATGCATTTTTTAGACCAACAAAACTTTCAAATAAAAAATGTGAAATTCGAAGAATCGAAGAATACAAATTATTAATAAACATGGGAAATTTGAAGCAAGCAAAAGAAAAAATACTTAGTGATACAAATTTAAGAAAATACTTTTTTAGACAGGAAAATAAATATCAAAAATTTTTTCAAACTTTTATATTTATGACAGAAGAGTCAGTTAATATTTTAACATATGATTACAGTAACATTGAAAAAAAAAAAAATAAAGAAATGAAAAACTTTTCAAAAATTTATCAATTTCTTCTTTCAAATTTTGGCACTACAATGGATGAAATATTTTCATCTGAAGGACATGGAGAATTTAAATTATCTAAAAATTGCAATTTTGATGATATTGGTGAATCTATTTTGGCATTTCAAAATATTGTACATAAAAAACCGCACAAAAACAGGTTTAAGTGTAGTAAAATTTTAATTTAAGTAAGATAGTAAGTAACATGTTTTGATTAGGTGAAATGATGCAATATATAAATTAGTACTTTATCATTAATAGATATATAAAAAAATACAATACAAATTTAATTAATAGTTAATATACAAAAATAAGTTGTCTCACTAAAATATAAATTTACACTCAAGATTTTATAAGATAATCGGAAGATTTCGTATAATCTTTTTCTTTTACATTTAAAGTTTCTAATTCTCTTCTTAATTATATTCATTCAAACAAATTTTAACATAATATTATACCAATTTTAGTGCACATTTTACTAAATATTGAAATTAATAAATAAATTTAATCTTTATTATTAATATTAAAAAATAATTATAAAAATAATAAAAATAATGTAGAAAGAATTAAAAAAAGGGCTAGAAGGTATGTCGCGATGGCCGAGCGGTCTAAGGCGTTGGACTTAAGTTCCAATATCGAAAGATGCGTGGGTTCGAACCCCACTCGCGACAAATAACTTTTATTTTTTTTTTTTTTTAATTTATTTTATTTCATAAAATTTTGTACTAAAATAATATTTTAAATAGCGTTGTTATTTATTTGTTTGTATGGAAAAAATTCTATAATACTTTTATAATTTCAACTATTATACACAAAAATAAATATGATTTTAATATTTTTATTGTTAATAAATTATTTGTATTAAAATTTTTATGTGTTTACTATGCAATATATTTCGTTATGATAACTTTTGACAATAATGTTTTAAAACATTAACATTTATATTTTCTGAAAACAAATTGTTATTGATAACAGACATTTTTTGTAATTATAAATCAGAAAAAAATAGTAAAAATAATTATTTTTATTTTTTGTAATATAAATTAAAAATTTATTGAAACAATAGAACTTAAAATTTTATGTTAAAATGTATTTGATGGTTTAATTTGTAGTGGTATAAATTAATATTATATATATCTTTCTAAATGAGATAACGGGAAACCTTATTATTTCTTTTTTGAAATTAAGTAACTTAATTCATTTTTTATACCTATTAATTTTTCTATCTATTGTTAATAAACTAATTTGTTATAAATTTATTTTTGCAACATTTTAATATAAAAATACTCTTATACGCAATTAAAAATCATTTATAAAAGTTTTATTATGCTTTTATATTTTTTTAAATAAAATTATTGTTAAATATAAAAAGTAGTAAATTTATATATTTTTGTAAGGTATAACAATTTTTTTTTAATTTTAATGTTTAAATTTTATTAAAAGTAAAATATAAAAATGCGTTGACCGGGAATCGAACCCGGGACTCCCGCGTGGCAGGCGAGAATTATACCACTTAACCATCAACGCATAATTAAGGGCTTTTTAGTTAACTTAAATTAAAATAATTAATATTTAAGTTGCTTAATATAAATTTATAATCTTTTTATAATAAATAAAATTAATAAAAATAATTAAAATGTAATTATTAGTAAGATTATTTCAAAATAATTTTAGAACTTTAGGGTCAAAAAATATCCAAAAAGTTATATAAATACCTGTATGTCTTAGTTTTTTATTATTTTATTAAATTATAGTTTTTTTTTTTTTTTTTATCAATTATTACGTATATTACCTATTTTATATTACTTTTACTTATTTATTTTAGTAGTTTTTTAAAGTATATATAGAGAAACTTTAATATAATAAGTTTATAAGTAATAAGTTAAGATAAGCTTGGCTAAGGTAAGATTTTATATCATAAAATTTTGTTAATAGTTTCTCTTCTAAGGTTTTTCAAATTTTTGAAAGTTTTAAAAATTTTATAAATTTTGAGATTTTGAAATTTTATATTTTTAATTTTTATGTATGAATTGTGTACGTAAAATTGTATCTGTAAAAATGTAATTGTGAAAGTTTAATTGTGAAATTTTAATTTTGGAGTAATAAATAAATAAATTAATTAAATAAGAGTGTTGTTAAATTTGAACTGATAAAAAAAAGGAAGAATAAATAGCCAGTATTATAAATTGTTGAGGATCTTGTGGACTTGTGGGGTTACTACTTCACTACTCTTCCCATCACTCCATCTTGTTCTTTTCTTGACCATCACAAAGTTAGTTAATATTTTATTAGTAAAAAACTTTAAAAAAAATACAATAAAAAAGTAATTATCATTATAACTTACAGATCTTGTTAACTAGTTAGATGATGAATAAAATAACTTATACAATAGAGCCTTAATATATATATATATATAAATTATTTATTGTGATGTGTAATGTAGCCGTGATAAGGATTATCTAACAAATTCTTTTTTATCTATTGATGATGTTTACCAGATAAGTTTTATCACTAAAAATTTACTATCATAAATGCAATTTTTTAAATATTAACAAAATTTCTATTCTAATGATTAAAATAATAAGGATATCAGTAAATTTAAGGAACATAAGACATAATTAAAGTCATATTTTTATGTTTGAAAACAGCAAATTTAAGTTTATATTGATAAAAAATAAAATAATAAAAATAATGTATTTTATATAATATTAAATAACGATAAAAGATTCTAGTGTATTTTTATTAATAATAAAAACATTTTTTTTAAAGATATATTATAAATAATGTTAAGAAAGATTACTTCTACATAAATTGTTAAATAAATAACTATGCAAATTTTATTACTAATATAATTTTGAAAAAAATAAAAAAATATTGTAGTATTTTTACAAAATGATATAATAAAATTACAATAAATTTAAAAATAAATGATATTTAATATTTTTAATTTTTTTATTAATTATATTTAAATCATACCTTTAGTAAAACTTTAATTTAAATTAATTATTTAAAAATTTTATAATATTAATAAAACTAAAATATTTATTAGATTTAATATTAAAAGATATATTTATACAATTAATAAATTATATAATTTATTAATTTTAAAAAACTTTAAGTTATTGTTAAGACCAAAATATATTTATATTTATTTAAAAATTTTTTATTATAAATATTATAATAACAATAAAAGAAAAAGATCGCAGCCTCATCCCGGGCTCGAACCGAGGACCTTATGATTAGAAGTCATACATTCTATCCAACTGAACTAATGAGGCATTTTTAATAAATTTAATATATAATTTTAAGGTACCAGTAAATTTATATTATTATTTTTTAATTGTAAATTTATTTAATATAATGTAAAAATATATCATATAAAATTTAAAAAATTAATATATGATTATAATATGTCTTTGTTCATTAAAAAAAGAAACTAATAAATTTGATGGTATAGTTGATTTTGAAATTTTCAACATGAAAATTTTTAGTTAATTTGCGCATAACATTATTGATAATGAAATTATTAAAGAAATCAATAAAAGCAATGCAATTGAAGATGTACACTCTTTGTCTAAAAAGTAACCGGAATCACTTTATTTTACAAAAATTAATAATATTATCGGTAGGTAATCAATTATTTTGTGGATTATCAGTCTTTATTAATCAGGTGCTAGTTTTGCTTTTTCATTCGTTCACTTAGAGCAAATATATTTTACATTAAACTACAGTCGTTTTTTAAGTCAATCGGAGACTAAATCAAAAGCAAAGAATTATTTTTAAATTTTGTTTTTAAATAGTAAAACTGTTACTAAAACATTCTGATTTTTTCATATATCTTATGGGTATAATTGTTTGCCAAAAAAATGTCGTTTAAAAAAGTCAAAAATTAAAACAATGCTCTTTTGTTGCTAAGATTCAAAAGGCTTTATTCAAAATAAAATTATTTCAAGTGGTACAAAGGTTAATCCTGAGTATTATCTAGGTGTATTAAAACGTTTTAAATTTATATTCGTCTTGAATATCAAAAACAAAACAATTCGCAATTATTCAGATAGTATAAAATCTCGTCGGTCATAAATCATCACTGATTATTTGACTAAAAGTAAAATTTTTTTACTTAATCATTTTTCATATTTTTTTGATTTGGCTTCCTTTGACTGTTTTCTATTTCCCAAGTTATATTTTAAAATAAAAAAAAAGCGTTTTGATTTGATTAAAGACATTCAATTTTTAACAATCGCTATTCTTATAAGCATCATAAAAAATGACATAGAAAAGTCATATGATGGACTTCTTGAACGTGCTCCTTGTTGTATTTCTGTTAAAGGGGGATTACTTTGAATAAATAAAATTTTTTTTTTTTTTTTTAATTTTTTTTGCTACATTCTTTTTTATAAAGGTTTTCCGGTTATTTTTGGAACAAAACTTGTATATATATCACTTTTTTTTATATATATATATACATTTTTAACGTAATAAAAATCATCTCTAATTTATTTATTTAAAACATTAACTTTGTATTTCAAATAGTAATAAAATGTAATATAAATTTTTGAAAAATAAATGGATTATAATAATTTGATCTTATTATATAAAAATTTTTATTATCAGTTAAAAATAATATTTCAAGTTATAATTATACAAAAGAATATATTTTTTTAAAAAAATTTTCAAATATACATAATAATTTTAAAATATAGTAAAATTTTAATATTTATTTCAAAAAACACATTTTATTTTTAATATCTATTTATTATTTATTTATTTTAAATAAGAATCTAGAAAAAAAAGAAAATAAAAATAAAAAAAAATATTTTTTGAGTCATATGTTACAATTAATTTATTTTAATTGCTAGTTAGCCTCAATGTTTTTCTTTATCATTTAAAAAAAATTTTTTTATTTTTTTTTAATAGATATTAAAATTTCAATAAAATTAATAATTTAAGTTTAAAAAAGTAAGCAATTTTCAAAATTATTTAATAATAAAGTTATGTTAGATATGAAGAACTTAGTAGAATATAAAATAATTTGATTTTCTAAAAGAATATTTTAACTAATATAAAATATTATATAAAATATTTTTTTTATTGTATTTGTATTTATTTTTTGCCAAATAGTAATGTTCATACCTGTTTAGAAATATTAAACTTGATACTTTGATCCCCTTTTAAAAAAAAATAAGAAAAAAGTGTATATATACAGGGTCGCACAAAAGTCGTACACTACTTTTTAAAATTTAAATAACATTTTTTTTACTTAATATTTTTTTGTGATTTTTTTCCTATCTGATAGTGAATTGTTAACAGTATTATATATAACAAGATGATTTTTAAGAAACAGCTTTAAATTAATTTAAAGATGTAACTGTATTATGATATTTTTATTAATTTTCATAATAAAAAACCTCTATTTTTAAATTATAATAAATTTAGTGTGAAATAAATTGTCACCTTAATTTTTTCTAGGTAGTTTAAAACGTTTTTTTGTTTTTGTAAAAAACATTTTTTATCTTTTTTTTTTAGAGTATCTTACTTAATGTATGCAATTTTTTTTTTAATATTAATTTTAACAATATATAATGTTTTAAACTATTTAAAAAAAAAAAAAAACAATAATTTCTTTTGATGTAATACCACATTCTAAAGTTACTTACGCAATCATTTTTTTATAGAAAAAAATACTAATAAACTAGTGAACAAATAAACATTAGAAATTTTTTAATAATTTAATAACTGTATTTTTAAAAATATTCTAATAAAAAATTGAAAACATTTTTATTGTCTCAATTTTCTCTACTTGTTTATATAGAAGTCAATCTGTTATTGTTAACAATATAATTTTCTAAATAATTCTCTATCAGATAAAAAAAAAATCATAAAAAAATATTAAGTAGAAAAAAAATTATTATTAAAATTTTAAAAAGTGATGTATGACTTTTGTGCGACTTTGTATAGGCATAAAATGTTAGATATCATTATATTTAATTTTATACATATACATATAAATTTTCTTACTTTATTTTTTTTATTATTTTTAATTTAATTTAAATAATTTTATGTTTATAAAACCCAGTTTGAAATTTATAAAACCAAGTTTGAGATTTATAAAAAAAAAAAAAAAAATTATTACAATCTAAATTTAGTAGTAATTGTTATTATATTATTTTATTTGGATTTTTATGGAGAATTGGATAGATTCAGAAGTATCCACCATTCATCAACTTTATTTTTTTACTATATATAATATATATGTATATATCAAACATTTTGTTTAGTATATATGTATAAATATGTATAAAATAGTAAAAATACTAATTCATAACCAAGGATTCTTAAGTAAGTTTTTACTAATTTCTACATATTAAATATATTATCTTATTTTTTAATTATACATATTAATATAGTAAAATTAGTGCATACTATTATATTGAAAAAAATTTTAATAATAAATTAAATTAAAAAAATTAACCAATTATGTTACTACTTAAATAAAAACATTATTTACTAAACTTATCAATTGGATTATATGTAAAACACTTTATTAAAAACTCAACAAAACAATGTAAATAATGTCTTTTATATATATTATTTAACGTTATGTGATGTCTCTAGTGTCTTTATTCAAACAAGTTATTTTTTTAAATTATAAAAAAAAAATTAAATTATTTAAATTCATTATGTAAAAAATTACATTATTTTTGCTTATTCAATTTTTCAAATATTTTTAAAAATAATTAAAAAAAAATTTAGTCTAAACAATATAATTTTCTATAAAAATGTAATATGTATAAATATTTATTTACTTAAACAAATAAACATAATTTTTTTTTTTAAAACTATTTATATAAAATAAAAAATTAATAAAATAATAATTATGGCAAATCTTGTTTATATCCCATGTGGTCTAGTGGTTAGGATTCGTGGTTTTCACCCACGCGGCCCGGGTCCGATTCCCGGCATGGGAATTATTTTTTTGTTTATATTTGTTAAACTTTGCTAAAATTAATTTTTATTTTTCTATATACAAGGTAACACAAAAGTAAGGGCTTACATATTTTTTTTTAACTTTAATAACTATTTTTGTACTTTGTATTCTTTTTATGATTTTTTTTATCTGATAGAAGATTACCTAAACAATATTATAAACCATTATAAAAATTTTTTTAATATAATATAAAAAACTGAAAAAAAAATCTTGGGCTTTAAACCAAATATTCTAAAAAAAAAAAGTAATGAAAAATGTTTTTGAAAAAACAAAAAAATGATACCAATTAAGGGGAAAACATCTGAATGATGTTATATTTCACAATTAATGTATTATAATTCTAACATAAGGGTTTTTATATTATATAAATATTATAATATATTGATTTTTTTAATTTAATTTAAAGTTGTTTCTTAACATCAATCTATTATTAATATGTTATACTTTAAGGAATTATCTTTCAAATAAAAAAAAATTTATAAATAAAATATAAAATACAAAAAAAGTTATTAAAGTTTAAAAAATAAGTAAACCCTTACTTTTGAGTCATTTTGTACATTTTTTCTTAATTATATTTTGATTAAATTTTAATATGTTAAAAAAAAATTGTAAATTTTTTAGTTATTAAGTATTTAATTACAATAAATAATTAAGTAATTTAATTATTTAAGAAATGATAAATTGTATAAAATAAAATATAAACAAAATGAAGATAAATAAATAGTTAGTTATATTTATTAAAAAAATATTATAAACTTTAAAATATCTTTAATTATAATATATTCTTTTATGTTAATTGTATTATTTTTGTATTATTAACCACTAAACGATATCATGGGTGAAATTTCATCCCATAAACAATGTAATTTAATGTAATTTTATTTAGATGATAGCTTTTAAGGGTTAAATAAAGCATAACTTTTAACAGAAATATTATTTTATACTTGGTAGATTTTGTCAGACATTTTTTATGATTATTTAAAAATTATAAAATACAACTTTCTAAACTATTCAATAATTTGAAAGTTTTTGTAACTAATTTTATATGTAATCCGTAAGAATCCTTTTGGGACTCCTTTTATTTAAGTTATAAATAAAGTATAGCTTTTATTTAAAGTTTTTATTTAGAATAGAGATACAATATAAAATAATAATTATACAATATAAGAGTAAATTTAATAATAGTTGATAAAAGTGAGTAAGAGTGATTTTGTCCTTGAGGGAGATTGGCTTTTATATGACTTCATGTTCCATTTCTGACATAGATGTGGGCGGGTTTACAAATAATTAGTTTGAATTTTTAAAAAAGTTGTAAAATTTTTTAATAAAATTTTTATCAATATAATAAAAAATAATAAGAAAAAAATCTTTTTTAATTAAACAGCCTTGATGCCAGAGTGGTTAATGGGACAGACTTGAAATCTGTTGGGCTTTGCCCGCGTAGGTTCGAATCCTGCTCAAGGCGTATTAGTTTTTTTTTATATTTGTTTTTTAGAAACTATTAATTTTGTAATCTTCCAGTATTTCTTAGATAACATGAAAATAATAAATTATAACAATAAATAAAAATTTATTTTATTTAAAAAAATTTTTTTTTATAATATAATAATTGAAACAATTTTATCTAAAATAAAATAAATAAAAATGTTATCCAGAAATGGTTTTATCATACTTGACACACCTACAATACCAAAATGTATAAAAAGAAATTAATAAAAAAACAAATATTCATTTAAACATTCACTCAGACATTCTTTCAGAAATTCATTTAATATTTATTTATACATTTATTCAGTCAGTCTTGTTAATCTTAGTCAAGATATAAGAATTTACATTAACTTATATAACATTTACTATTAATATTTATCTTTGTTTATAAATATCCTTCAATAAATAAAACCCTAAGTTAATTTATATTGTGTATATTAAATAACTGTGATGGTTAACCGATTTTCAAACAATCCATAAGAATTACAATAATATAAAATTATTTTTTTATATATTTTTATTAAATGTTTCCTTTCATGATACTTTTGAATACATTTATTAATGTGTGACATGATTTGTTATTTCATAATTTATATATGACTTTAACTAATTATTATATTTTAAATTATTAAAATAATTTAATTAAATTTTTGGTATTTTTCTGTTTTATCCCTGATCTAAATTAAAATAAAGCATTACAACGTAATTATGTTCTTTTTTTTATTTATTAATTATTATGTGTAATGCTTAAAGTGTTTTAACAAAATATAAAAAAAAAAAAAAAAACAAATAAAAAGAATTTTTATTGTTCAATTAAAAAACAATAAAACTTTTTTTTTGTTTTATAAAATTACATAAAAAGGCTCTTTTTTGTTCTTTTTTTGCCATGTAATTTCATACATGTAGTTTTCCAACATAAATTTACACGTTTCATTCTGCTTTATGTTTTTTTTTTTTTACTGATTTCCAAACCCTTTCAATGTTCTGAGTACATGAATGTTTGTTAGTGGATTCACAAAATTATTTTTATAATTTACTTTTAAATGCTTATACTCAGATCCAACCACCTGAGAATATCTTCTTTACATATTCGAGATTATCAATGTTTCTTGTTTTATTCTCCTTCTCAACATTTTTATGAGAATATCAGAACCTCTGTCTGAAACCGTCTGTACAAAGCAATCCTTAGTTTCATGACAGATTCCTCCATAACACCACTATTGTACTAGCATTCTCCCATAATGATTTTCTCTCCGCGTAATAGTTTTATCAATTTTTACAGTGAATCCTTTTCCTTCAATCATACTTTGGGATTTTTTCTTTCATAAAAAAGCATACCCTTTAAAATAACTGCCCTAATCTACAATTGTGCTATGGTTTGTCTCTAACTCCCTCTCACAAAACTCTACCAAAGGTATCTTATAAAACCAGCAATATATGAATAAAATTGCTGTTTTAAAAGGTATTTTGGTATCTTCAAACCTTGTTCCTATTCTGATGTCTATTTCCTTTCTATACTCCTTAACATAGCATTTTCATCTATTTTACTTTCCTTATTGCAATTTCATTTCATATCCATTTGAACATATCTTATTATGTATGTAACAATTTATGTTTTTGAAGAAATTTTATTACTTTTTTTTTTTATTAGGAATAGTTGCAGCAAGCTTTAAAAAGTTCATTTCAGTAGAATAGTTGAGAATTTTAATGATAAAATATTAATTATAATATCAAATTTCAATTACATTTTTAATTAGCTTTAATTTTTTTTTTATTTGTATTTATAAAAAAAATAATTATTTTCTTACTTTGTAATTCTTGTACATCATTTAAGAGCCACTTAAGGTTCCAGATTATATATTAAATTATACAATAAGTTAATTTAAGATTTATTTTTTAAAAGATAAAAATATAAACAATGATATATATAATAAGAATTTAAATTATAAGTTTATGTATTTTTATATGATAATAATCAAGTATGTGAATATCATTAAATGTTGAGACTGCTAATTGTTTCTTTGTTGAATTCTTTTTGTACTTCTTGTATTTAAGACGTGTCAAGAATGACATAGTCATTTCTGAATTACAACTTATCACTGATAAAAAAATTATACTTTTTTTTTTCCTAATAAGATTTCGATTATACTTCTACAGTACAATATTTTTTATCTGAAAATTTTTTTAATTATTAACTAAATTTTATAAATTTAATTTTGGCTAGAGGAAGGGATAAAAATGAAAAATACTAAACTAAATACATTTATTTATTTAAAAAATATTAAAATTGATCAAAATATATCAAATTATATTAAGCGAAAAATAAAGATGAAAAATTTTTTTTTTATTTTAAAAATTTTTAAATATATTTTTAACTATAAATCTTTGTTAATTAGAAAAACAATAATTTTTTTATATAAAAAGTTTAGCAACATTGAGATTCTATTCTAAATTAAAATTTTATAAATCAATAGCATAAATGCAACAAATAAAACATTTTTTTTTTTATTAAATTTTATATAAAGATAAAATATCTTTTAAAATAAAAAATTCATAAAAAAAATTTAAAAAAAAATTTTTTTTTGTCTACATACAATTACTTAAAGTCTAAAAAAATTTTTTAAGAAACAACTTTTTTGAGATTTTTAAAAATAACTTTGGGGTATTAATGAGTTCTACATTTAAAGATATAAATCAAGCTAGAACACTTTTTTTGTAAGATATATTGAAAGATACAAAAAAAAAAAAAATTTTTTTTATCGGTAATTATACTTTGATAACATTTTTTTATGCGTGATAAATAACTTTTTTAAAATTTAAAAAAAAAAAAAAGAGTACAATGTATTAATTAACCTTGCATTTTGAAATATAAATCAAGTTCAAGGCACTTTCGGTTTTCAAGCTAGATCAAAATATTAACTATATATATAAAGTCTTCAATAAATAACAAATTATTTTTTAAATTTTTTTTTTCTACTTTTTATTTTTATATAATGTTATAAATATGTATAAGAAAATTATTTAAAGTATAATATATTGTAAGAACGTTTTTAAGAAACAAGTTTAAATAAACTAAAAATATAAATATATTATAATATTTATATTTATTTTTATATTAGTAAAAACTCTATTTTTAAAATTATGTTATATTATGTTTTTAATATAACATCATTTAAATGTTTTACACATAGTTAAAAAAATTTTTTACTACATTTTTTAGAGTATTTTGTTTTATGCATGCGATTTCTTTTTCATTATTATTTTTAATATTATCTAAAGTTTTTTACTTATTTCTATAAACGCATTTTTTTTTAATAATTCCATAAAAAAAATTGAGTACAGATAGATTTACTAAACGCAATAATCATTTAATATCTTTATTATTAGGTATTATTTTGTTACCAGAAAATTGATTTTAAAAAAATAATTGTTTTTTTTTAGTTATTTACAAAACTATTTATTGTAACAGTTTTTTTATTTTTATCTTTAAAAGATATAGATCAATAAGTATTTTTGATGTAATGCCATACCTTACAGTTACTTACTTAATTTATGAGTATTGAAACTAAAAGATAAGATAAGCAATGTAAAAATAGTACATTTAAAACTAATAAATTTAAACATTTTTAAAATAAAATATTCAATTAGAAGTATTCTTAAATACAATCATTTTTTATAAAAAAAAAATTTAAGCACATATATTAATAAAAAATAAAAAAGTTTTTAAACATTTTATTTTTTTTTATTCTTTAGTGTTAAAAAGATCTTTTAATATTGTTTATATAATTCCTTAGATAATTCACTATTAATTAAAAAATATTCATAAAAAAACTATAAAGTAAAACAAGTTATAAAAGTTTTAAAAAATAAGAGTCACATATGGAACATTTTGTATATACATTAAAAAGTTAATTAATTTTATGTATTGTATTTAAAATTTTTTAAAATTATTTGAGTAAACATTGTTATAAATTATTTTAAAATTTTTAAAACTAATAAAATTTTTTTAATTATGATTAAAAAAAATTGATTGTTTTATAGATTTTATAAAATAATTAAAAAAAAGAAGCCAAAAAATAAGCCCTCCAGGGGGCTCGAACCCCTGACCGTTAGATTAAAAGTCTAACGCTCTACCAACTGAGCTAGGAAGGCTGTGGTTGGTAATGTGTTATGTACTAAATTTCAAACTCTTTTTTTTTAAATGTTTTATTCATATTTATTATCTTAGATTAAGACAAGACTAAAAATAATACATAATACAAGAGTTAAATAATAGAAAATAGGATGTGCAGATTTTATTCTTTTTAAAAAATTCTTTTGAAATTTGAAATTTTTGGAATGATTTTAATATATTAATAATTTTTGTAAGTCATCAAATTAATATTTTTAGCAATCTTTATTTAATTACCATTGTAATATTTTAATTTTTTTTTAATGTATTTATTTTATATATATTATTTTAAATTTTTTTTTGAGAATCACTTGTTCTTTATAAAAATTTTTTATTTATAAAAAAAAATAATTTTGTTTATTTAAGGTTTTTTAAATTTTAAATTATAAATTTTTATTTTAAACAAACTTTATCATAAGTTTATTTTATTATCCTATTGTTAATTATTATATTTGTTGATAAACTATTTTATTATAATTTGTATATTTGTGAAAACGCCAATTTTAAAAATTAAAAATTAACTTACATTAAAATTTATAGTAATATTTTTTAATATATATTAAAATTTGTAAACTTTTTTCTATATATTGCTTTAAATTTAAAAAGAAAAAACAGTTAAATACAATAAAAAAAAATTCATAAAACTATTATATTTATATTCTATATAGTATGAAAGTAGAGAATCGACTAAGTTATTTTTTTGAACTTGAATCTTATTAACTTTATTTGAAATTATTACATATATACAAATTATATATATTAATTAAAATAGTTTAATTAAAAAAAAAATAATTTGTAATGAAATTAATAAAATTATTAAGTAATATTTAATTAACCCAACATCTATTATACATAAAATAAAATAAAAAATTTTTTAATTAATAGTAATTGATATTGAGTAATGTTTAATAGTTAATTATTTAACAACCAGTAAAAATTGTTATCTTGGACAAATTTTATGTAAATAAAAAAAATTAAAAATTAACTTAGTAAGCCCCATTGGCGCAGTCGGTTAGCGCGTGGTACTTATAAGTTAAGCTTTACTAAGCAATGCCAAGGTCACCAGTTCGAGCCTGGTATGGGGCATTCATTCCTTTGTTTTTTTTACATTGTTTTTTTAACCATTTATTCTATTTTTTTTCTTCTCAAATTAAAATTGTTATAAAAAGCTTTCTTTTTTATAATTAATGTATAAGCAATATTTTTTTAGTATTATTTTAGAATATTTTTAATATTTGTTTAAAAAGCAATAAAATTTATTAATATTTTTAAAAAAAAATTAATTTTTTTCATCAATTGAAAAATGTTTTATTCATTTTCAACATAAATCCTTTCATCTTATTTTATAATGTTATGACTATTTGTTTTTATAAATAAACATATTCTTTAAAATTAATTTTTTTAACTCAAAAAAATGCTGTAATTTGTTTTCAACTATTTTCTACAAAAATTCATTTAATACATTCTTCAAAAATAAAAATACATATAAAAAAAAAAAATGTTTTAAAACCAGTTTTGCGGCTATGAACTATTTTTTGATTTTTAACTTCAGTTTTTTTTCTGTAATTCTTTAAGTAATATGATTATTAAGTTTGTTTTTTTAGTTGAATTTTATTTCATTTTAATTGTCTATATTTTATCTAATAATATTAATTAAATAATTTTAAAAAATTTTTATGCTATTTTTTTAATCTGGAATGATTGTAATATGTAATAAAAAGTTTATGGTAATAACATAAAATTATTTAATTTTTAATAAATTAATTTAACTATTAAATATTAATCACATTTTGTTAATTTTATTTGGTAAGAACAATAAACAGTAGAACAATATTTAATTTCAAATTATAAAACAATATTATTACTATTTTTATTTTATAATATTTAAATAAATAAAGTTTAAATAATAAAAGTGTAAACTATCCCAGTTCTATGTATTATCATAAATATAAAAAAAAAAAATTTATAATTTAATTATGTCAAACACGATAAATAATATAAAACAATAACACTATTATAAACCAAAAAAAAAAAAAATTAAATATCAAATTAAATCAATCAAAAAATATTTATTTTTACTACTTTTTCTGAATAATAATATTTTCATATGTTGTTACCAAACTTTTTTGTAATTGTAAATAAAATGTAATATTAAAAAATGAACTATTTTACATCTAGAGGCATCTTAAAGACTTATTGTAAAATCCACTTAAATAACAAAAAAAAAATCTATTTAATTTATTAAATTTTAAAAAACAATTAATTTTAAATAATAAATATTATCAAAATTCAATAAAGTAAATTATTTTTAATATTCATTTAGTGATCATTGATTATCTATTAACTTTTATTAAGAATAATAGAGCTTGAAAATAAATGATAAATTAATATATTAAAGTTAGATTAAAATTGATGACATTTAGTATATATAGGAAGTTGTCATCATCATTTGTTAATTGTTATTTTTTTTGTTATCACTCTTTTAATATATTTTATAAATTATATTTTGTATTTTTAGATCCCACACCAATTTTTAAAAAAAATTTTAATATGTAAGAGTCTAATTTTAATTGGAAAGACTCGAAGTTAAAATTTGGTAATATTGAGATTGTGGATGAACAGTCGTGTTCTTGGTAGCAGAAAGAAAGAATACAAGGAGCGACTTTTAGTGATTCTTAGAGGTTTGGTATAATCAAAAAAGTTGTCAGAAGAACAACTGGAGAAGCTTGCAAATAACAATTGGCAGTTGGTGGAGAAGCATATTATTGGATCTAAAATATTATAAAAAAAAGTGTGAAAATATGTTAAGAAAAAGTAAATTTGTTTTGTTCAATATTATATTAATTGGTCTAACATAACAAATAGTGAAATTTTTATCATGATCGCGACTGATATGGCTACTAATTTTAATTTAAATATGCTGTCTAGTTTCCTAAATATTCCAATAAAAGTGGTAGAAACATTAAATTTTATTTGGATGATTTAGAAATGATGTTTGGTATTGATAAAATGGCAAAAAATATTTGATCTTCTTTTTTATGGTTAAAATTTGATAACTCTATTCGCAAAAAGCTAGAAAATTTAGATAGCAACACTAGAAAGATTACACTTTATTAAAGAGTGTATTAATAGAAAGATATGTTAAGCGTCATGATTTAAACAACATAGAATAGAAGCAAAAGTATATGAAATAGATTATTCGTCAGATAAAAAAACGATGAAAAAACTTAAAGCATACATAAAGATATTAAAGTTTGGATATGGTGACATAGAAAAGAAAATGCTATTAGAGTACTAGGGTGAAAGAATTATTGACTTAGTGTGTAAAACTAGTATTAAAGCAACTGATAGAATTTATTAAAGATGTAAAAACTATCATGATAAACAAAAGTTGATACATTATACATATTTGATTTGTAAAGAATATATCATTGATCATAACCTTATGAGAAAAAGAGGTATGGAGAAAAATGATAAAAAAAAATAAAGATGCTAATTAAATATTTCTATTGTGGAGGTGATAATCACAAAAAAACTCAGTGTAGAAAATTAAAATCTGACATTGAAAAGAGTTAAATTACAGCTAGTTCTAATTCTAAAGGTACAGCAAGACGTGTTGATAAGTTTAGAAAAAAGGCATTTTAATTTGGAATACTATAAATCAGGGCTTCTTAAACTTTTGTCATTCACGACCCAATTTATGATTGCGAGTTTCTTGACAACCCCATACAAATATAAAAGAAAAATAAATTAATATTTTTTGATGATTTATTTATTAGGTAACAATATACATATACATATGAAAATATATAAGTTTAAAATTCGTTTTGAAACATACAAAAATCTAAAATTAAAAATTGCACAAAAAATTATAAAATTGTATTTATTATAGTTTCAAAAATAAAAGTGGATTCTGATCGTCTTAATTCTCTCGAATATATTCAAGTAGTTGCGTGGCAAGTATTAAATTAAAGTATAAGTAAAAAATTTAATGAGATGGATGTGCCTGTTTTTTATTGCATAACAAATCAAATCTTGGTGGAATGTTTGAAACTGCTGGACGTAAGACCTCTTCAACATTTTTTAACGCTGAACGATATTGGGATTTAATATGTGTTAAAGCTGAAAAAGTAACTTCACATAAATATGTGGTGTTGAATGGCAGAAGTACATTTAACGCCATATCAGGGATTGTGGGAAATTCAGTTCTAGTTCCGATCCAGAATTCAGTCAAGGGCTTTTTTTGAAATTGTAGTTTTAAGTTTGAGTCACTCGAAAGCTCGGCAAATTCCTCTTGAGCTTTAAGTGGCAGGTGATTAATCTCACTTAAGCCAATCCAAAATGGCTTTTGAATCCAAACTATTTTTTGGAAATCAATATTTAATATAAAATATGTCCGGAACTGTATTTCTAGCGCTTTTAAGTGATCTACAATAATTTTTGCAATAAAAGTTTTACAATGAATTTTCTCGATTACAAAATTGTCGACACTGGAAAACATTTCGAACGAATTTTTTTCGACCCTACTTTTCCAAATGTTGATCTTTTTAATAAAACTTTCAATTTTATCATTTGAAGTAAATATATCGCAATTTTTTCCTTGAAGAGACAAGTTGAGATCGTTTAACTTCTCAAAAATATTTGACAAATAACACAGCTTGGATAGCCATAAGTCATTTTGAAAAAAACCAGCAAGTTCACATTTTCGTTCGGTTAAAAATATTTCGATCTCGTCCTTTAATAACAACAATCTTCTTAAACTTTAGCCTCTTGACAACCATCTTATTTCTGCATGTAATAACAAAGTTGTGTAGTTGGAATCCGTATCCTTACAGAGATTTGAAAATAAGCGACTGTTAAGGGCGTGGCCCTTAATAGAATTTATGATCTTAACAGCAACCTGAAGCACATCGTTCAATTCTGGTGCTAATTTTTTTGCTGCAAGAGCCTCTCGGTGAATAAGGCAGTGAGTAAAAGTTATATGATCATAATGAGCAGCTTGAAAAAATGATTTAAAACCAATATTTTTGCCCGTCATCGCTTTTGCACCATCTGTGCAAATTCCACAGCAATTTTTCCATTCTAAACCTTCTGCTTTTAAAAATTCGCCAACTTTACAATATATTTTTTTCCCTGTAGTATGGTCTTCCATAGGACAACAAAATAACAATTCTTCCTCCACACTTTCTTTATAAACGTACCTGACATATACTAACAACTGAGCCAATTTAGTAATATCAGTTGTTTCGTCCAACTGAATTGAAAATTTTAGGCTTTCTTTAATTCTTGTAATAAGTTGTATTAATTGATCCTTGTTAATATCAGAAATTCTATTTGAGACAGTGTCGTTCGACAAAGGAATTTTTCGAATATCATCGCCATATTTTCTTCCATGTAGTATTTCTACCATTTTAATAGCAGCAGGTAACACAAGATCTTTTCCAATGGTGAACGGCTTTTTATTTTTAGCAATACAGTATGAAACTTCATATGACGCTAGTAAATATTTTTTATTAACGGTTATAAATTTTTCAAAGATTTTCTTTTCTTTATTTAAAGATTTAAACAGTCTTTCAAAATATTCTTTTGGTTTATTGACATACGAAACATGCTTTGATTCAAGATGTCTTTTTAATTTTGATGGTTTCATACTCTCCGAAGCCAATAATTCATTGCAGATCAAACAAAGAGTTTGTTCATTACCCTTACAATTTTGAAATGTAAAGCCAAATTGAAGAAAAGACTCATCATATTTTCTTTTTCGCACATTAGATGCCTGTTTTCCAATACTTTGTCCTTCCTGAGAAGAGTTTGTAGCATTATCATCTGCGTCATTACCATTCTTATTTAAGTTCAGCCATTTATCCATGGGCAAAAATTATTTTGATCCTAAAATACAATAAATATACAAAAATAACATATTGCCGATAATAATTGATTTATTAATTACCGAATAAATAAAAAAAAAACTAAAATCTTGTTACGGGGGACACTGACAATTGACCACACTAGAAGAGCGTCAACACTGCACTTGATGTTATAAAATGGTATATATTATATATAAATATTTGACATTAAAATCTCTCGCGACCGCAGAATTTTGCTACGCGACCCATAGTTTAAGAGGCCTTGATCTAAAAGAATACTATCTTTCCTTGAAAAAAAATGAATCCGTTTGAAAAGCATTAGTCCTTAATCCAGAAACAGTAGATCTCTCTAATGTTATGACTGAAAGTGAATGGGATGCTAGTATTAACTTAGTTGGAATGGATTACAAGGAGATGGTTAAGGATAATATAATGGAAAATACTCAAAAAATAAAAAGACAAACTGGTTTTGAAAGATTTATACAACGATTAAAATGTGTGGACAATACAAGTTCTTTATTCAATTCTTCATCTACTGACGAAAAAGAACTTATCAAAAAATATCTCATACTTTGTTCTTTTGTAAAGTCAGAACAAACTTTTTCTATTACAAAATACTGCTACAATGATTATAGGGAGTCGATGAAATTTTCCACTCTTAAAGCTGAAGTTGTTTTAAAATCTAATATCGATTTAATCTAATCTCTTTTTTTTATAAAATAATTTTTTAAATTATATTTTTTTTTAAATTTATTTTAAATAAATGTTTTAATTATATTCGATTTAAATTGTTTTAAAAAAATTTTTAAATACAGCTCGATTTTTAACTCGAGTTAGTATTTTTCATAAATTTCAACTCGATTCGGGTTACGAGTTATAAAAAAATGGCTCGATTCGAGTCACGAGTCAGTAAAAATTCGACTCGACTCGAAATAACTCGAGTTACATAACCCAAGTTCTACCTCTACTTATAAGCATATATTCTTTATAAATGTAAATAAATTTTTAAAAAATTTTATATGAAGTGTAAACTAATTTATTTTATTAAATTATAACATAAATAAACACAACTAATTAATAAAATTGAATATATATAAATAAATTAATATAATTTAAAAAATCCACATCACCGATGTATCCCTGTGTAGTTTTAGACAAAGGAATTTGTATACTTAATTCTTTTAAGCATTGCACATATTTAGATTCTTTTAAAATAACATTTTTAAGTAAATCACATTTTAAAGAGTCGTTTAAATTATTTACGATTTGATATTTTGCATCGCTTACAAAATTTTTCTTATCATATCCTCGTATTCTTTTACTTAACACGTTCACGCCGGCGCAGGTCACCGGTGATCCGCGCTAGACTGTCTCATTGGACGGCGCGTATCACCGGTGGCCCGCACTAGACTGTCTTTTCTGGCGGCGCGTACCACCGGTGGTACATATTCAATTGTGCTATTAGAAGCAAAGAAAATTTAACGTTTATTTAATAAAAATATTTATTTTTATAGAAATTATAGTTAATAACGTGTCATATAAATAAGTTTTGTTCAATAACATAAACATAATAATACAGTATTATAAATGTAACTCAAATTCGCCAAAAAAATTAAATAGTATTTTATCTATAACTTCATTATTTATTGTTTTGTATGTAATTTGTTGAAACATTTCAAGCATAGTGCTGGCTGGCCCTTGCACTGACCACAATACGTCTTAACTCTTGTAGTTTTGTTAGTGGCATAATCTCTGCCCTTTTTCTTGGACAATTTTTTATAGCATTCCCTGCAGCGTTTACGTGACTTTCTTGCAGATCCCTCATATGATTGAAGAACATGTTTATGTGACGGTATAGGACGATATATTTGTTCATCAGCCAAAAGGTGATCAATAATAACTTCCCTAAATTGTAACATATTCATATTTTTAGTGCCCCATCTTTTATGAATATACCAGGCATTCACGAGGGAAGTTCCGCATATTAATTGTATTATTACTTTTCTGTACCATTTAATAGTTTTTCTCAAACAACTGTAATAACCCGATAGTTGATCTGATAAATCAACACCTTTTTTTGCAATATTATAATCAAACACAGCATCGGGTTTTACTTTACCATTTGTTCCTTCAACAAATTTACACCGGTGATTTTTTGAGGTAGTTAACATGCAAACTGGTCTTTTGTCAGTCCATTTCAGAAATTTTACACCGCTACGATTTTCGAAATGCATCAATTCACTACGTTTTTGTTTTTGTTTTGCCTGTGGTGGTAGAAATTTTTTGTTCATTTTTACAGTGCCGCAAATAAATGTTCTATTCTGTAATAGCTTTTCACCCAAACAAACGCTCGTATAATAACTATCAGTAAAAAGAATGCGGCCCTTAAATAATAAACCATTTAGTAATCTCATAACCACATCATGAGAATGTGATTTTTCAATGATTGTGTTATTTTTTCCAGCGTAAATTTCGAAATTATAAGTATAGCCACCAGGTAAACATAACTTATAAACTTTTACGCCGTACTTATGTCGCTTGCCTGGCAAATACTGACGAAAACGTAGACGTCCTCTCCATGGAACCATACTTTCATCGATAACGATATTTTTTCCAGGCCTAATAGAACTCTTGAAGCTATCTACAATTGTTTCAATAACGTTTCGAATTTTGTACAATTGATCTTCACTTCTGGCTGTGGTATTGTCCGCAAAATGTAAAAACTTAAGAATAGATAAAAAACGGTCACATTTCATTGCATTTTTTATGCGTGCGTTCGCATACATGTCGTTGTTAGACCAAAACAATCTAATTTCTGGTAATTGAACTACACCCATAACAAGCAATATGCCAAAAAAGTATTCACTTCATCTTTTGTAACAGACTGCCAGGCCTTTTGGTGCATTCTACTGCTAGATGAAGAATTATTTATACATTCTGTAGCATATTTATTTGTTTGTTCAACTATCATCTCTATTATGTAATCCGTGAAGAATAGTTTGTATAAAGCAAAAGGATCATTACAGTCAGTGTCATATAAAAATTCCTCTTCTTCCGAATATTCATTTATTACTGAAGTTATTTCTTTTACTGCCTGCCATTCTTCATCGCCATTCTCGTTCTCTGATATAGACACCACATCTTCTTCCTCCGGGGAACATTCGTTCATTTCACTGTTTACATTAACAAAATCTTCGTCAGAAGAGGAAGAAAATATCCGTAATTTTGATGCCTTTCTCCTGCTCCTATTTATAGATTCATCAGAGTCACTTAATTTCATATCCATGTTAACTTGCACAATAAGCACTCACTGTACTACTGAGCAAACACGACACCTATGCAGGTCTGAACAGGAAATAATTTCGCGCCGCTAGATGAAGCGTAGCGTTAATTAGAGCGCCGCCTCGCAGCAAAAAACATTAAAGTCGGCCCCGGCGTGAACGTGTTAAACTGATGTCCACACTTTCCTTTGTTGAATGGGATCTTTTTTTAATATCAAATTTCTTTGCCAAAGATTGAAGTTCTTTATAATAATTATTCAAAAAAATTATATTTTTTTTTATATTCATCTGAATTAAGTATAATCTTTTCCGAGATATTTAATTTGTTATATTCATTTATAACCATATCACAATTATTGTTATTTGACGTAACAAAATTTTTTAGATAGCAGTTGTAACAATTACAAATACAATTTTGAAGAATAATATTATCAAAATATTCTACAAGTATACCATGCAAACACTGTTGATTTCTTTTATCCATAATATTTAAAATAGCTTTACTTTCGATTTCACTATAGGTCATTCGTTTACTGATATTAGAGAACAACGATTTAACAGAAGATATGGTAGAATCTTGTGTTCCAATTGTTTTGTACAACTCTCTTATTGGTGTTCTTTTTTTCATTTAATATAGATTTAAATGATCTATTAACATTAGTTGTTGTGTATATAAAGGCGAATGATTGCTCGCCAGTCCTTGCCAGCCTTCCCAAGTCTTGAACAAGGTTTGAAGCTGTTAGTGGTAAGGCAAATAAGATTATACACAGAAAAAAAATCACATTTTTTTCCGTCGTGTTTTTTTTATAATATGCAAAATTGAATATATTAAAAAAAAATTTTATATTTAGATTTTTGCCTAATTAAAAAAATTATCTCATTCAAAGTTTGTCATAAAAAAAATAATAATTAAAAGTTTATAAAAAGTATTGTTAATTTGAATATGAAAAAAAACAATTTTTTTGCATACATGCACACACACTCATATAACATTCTTATTTATATAGTTAAATTTTTAAGTTGTTTTTTTTCATCTACTAAGTAAAAGAGAATGATTGTAACTAATCTTTATCATACAAAAAAAGAATATATAAGTAACTATTAAATTTGATTATTATTTCATTTTATTGTCATCGTTTTTTATTATATTGTATTGTATCTAGGGCCTTTTAATTAATTTTGATATTTTTAGGGGTTAGGTAATAGGTTAGCCTAGAAGGGTTCTAGAAGTACCAAGCAAAGGCTTGGGTAAGTTTAATAATGAAAAATAATTGTAATACTTAATATTTAGTAAATGGTAAAATTTGTAAAAATTGTAAGAATTTGTTAAAGTTGAAAAATAAATTAAAGCTCTTTTAATTTGTGTCTGTCCTTGTTTGGTGTGTAGGTATCTCGCACCAATAAAACTATCTTATAAAAATTTTTACTGAATAAATAGTGGAAGGTGTTTGTTTTCTTGAATAGATACTTGCTATACACATGACAAGGATGACTGATTCAAATTTGTGTGGTGGAAGTAATCTACCATTGTCTGATCAGTTTGCTGCGATTGTTCAAAATGCTGTAAGAGAGGCTACAAATGAAAATGTAGTTGTATCTGATAATGTTGATCCTACTAATGTAAGAGTAGAAGAAGATCATGTTAGAAATTCATGTGAAGGAAGAAGCAATGGTTACAGCGATAATACTTTGGACTGTCAATGTCATCAAAATCGGTCGATGATGTGCAGGACAAACAATTATAATCTAAATGTTAGGATAGATGACTTTGACCCAAAGGAGAAATTTACATTATTTCTAAGGAGATTTGAAAGCACGATTTTACTAAATGGAATCCCGAATCACTTGAAGCTACCTATGCTGAATTTACATCTAAAAGGCAGAGTATCTGATGATGTCCAGAAACAATTTGGAATGAGTGGTGATTATGTTGCTGTTGTTGAATACCTGAAACGTAATTATAATGGTGAGGAAAGTATTGCAGCTGCTCGCCAATAAGTTATCAAAATTACGTGTGACTAAAAGTTCTGAACTTATTAATGTTGGAAATGAGTTATCAAGATTAATTGATATCATTTACTCTGGAGAGAAACATGATGAAAGATTAAGAAAAAAAAAGAGATTGTCTTGCTAACGTGTTACCTCCAGGAATCATTAGGAGCCTAATAAAACACGGTAGACCTCAAGACGAGCCTTTTGATCATACCATATTAGTTACGAAAGATTACTGGGATGATATAAATGAAGAAAATGCTCTAAAAAGAAAGAATGATAAAGACGATAAGGTTACTAAATTTCAAGGAAATTGTAATTTCTGTAAGAAAAAAGGCCATAAGGAGAGAGAATGTAGACTTAAGAAAAGAAGAGATATGTCAAACAAAGAATTAAATAATGTTAGTAAGATTAGACTTCATGGTACTTCACTTAATAATCAAAGTGAAGTAAAGCTTGAGGAAGAAAAGAATACGGTACTTTTCGGTTTCGGTAGGGCCACTCAAAAATTGATAAATAATAAACAAAAATTAAAAAAAAAGTAATTTTATTAATAAATTAAAACAAAAACTTTAAAAATATTAAAAAATTAAACCCCCCTAGGTACTTTTTATATTAATTTCATGGGGGCAAAATATTGCAATAGCATGCAATATTTGAAGGAATATATCCTTCTCCTTTTGGACATTCCGCCACATGAACTCCGCCAAATAACTGTCCAACATGTTTCTGGCGGTCCCTCGGTGCTTCTTATTTCTCCACTTGGCACTCCCCCACATCCTTTCTATTGTCTGGGTGTGAGCTCCAAACTCAGGGTCCACAAAGTTATATTTGTGATTAACTTTGAAATGTTGGAAACCCTGAGCCTCGAGCTCACTGGTCTTATAAGACCTCCAACTGTCCAAAAATATTGTGGATCCCTCGGCGATCCGTTCTTTGATGACCTATGTCAGGGTCTCCATTTTCCTATCAGGCACAGTGACCAAAAAAGATTCACCTGTTTCACGACACAGGCCACCAAAAATCCACACTTGTAGCAGCACCCGTCCACTGTTATTCTTCCTTTTTGTGAAGAGGGACTCGTCCACCTCAACTATTGTCCCAGGACCTCCTATTTTTTTGGATTCTGCCCTTTCCAATGAATCCACACAGACCTCCCTCATGAAACTACACCCGTCCACTGTAGTGTCGTGATTCATCCCAAGTTCCTTTTCACAAAACTGGACAGACACCATCTCCTTGCTCCAACAGTATATGAAGCGAACTGCAGTTACGAAGTTCAACTTCATATCCCCGAGCCATGTTCCATTCCTCAGCCCAATTTTTTTTCGGCATGACCGTTGATTACAGTTCCATTGAACTCTCTGGCCCACATAGAGCTTCATCAAATGGCCTTCTTGGCAGTACCTTTCTTTAGGAAGAACTCTATTCTCCATAAGCAATTTAATTGCTTCTTCTTCTGTTGTTGGAAGATTCCAAAGATTCATTTTTTTTTTCACTAAAAATATTGTAAAATTAATTTTTAAATTAAATTAAATTAAATTGAATTAAATTGAATTAAATTAAATTGATATAAATGATAAAAAAGTTATTTATGCTTTTAAGTTATTTTAATATTCAATTTTTTTTAATTTTTATCAGTTCATATCAATTACCTTTATCATTTTATTTTATATTAAATGTGTTAAGTTTTATTATTTTGCATATAAATTATCAAATACCAGTGGCCCTACCGAAACCAAAATGTACCAAGAATACTTTACCTATTATAAAGGTAAAGGTTAATAATGGAAAATTTATAAAGATGTTGGTCGATACAGGGTCTGAAATCACAATATTACCTTTGAAGTTTAAGAATAGTTGTAAGATTGATAAGAATAAAGTTAAACAATTAAAAACATTAAATGAAAATGGAGTAATTGAGTCATATGAAACTAAAGAAGAACTTACTTTTAGTGTTGGAAATCAAGAAATTTAATGTCGTGCTTATTTGTGTAACATAGATTTTTCTAAGAGAAATTATGATGGTATATTAGGATGGAATATCTTTAAACAACTTAAAATTACTTTTGATAAAAAGAATTGGAAAATTGAGTTTAAAGATTTTGAAAACCAAGAAGATGTTGAAACTGTTGAGATTAATGTATCTGTATAAGATGATGTTGATAAATCTCATAGTGAGGTCCAGAAAATAAAAGAAGAGTTTAACGATATATTTGCTAAAGATGAATTTGATCTTGGAAGTGGTAAAGTTGTTTGTCAAGATATAAAGTTAAAGAATAATGCTGTATTCCCAAAACCTACATCAATTCTAGTACAAGAAGTTGATAAACCAATTTTGAAGGAATACTTAGATAAGTTGGAAGCCAGTGGTGTGATAATAAGAAAACCAAGTCCATATGCGATGCCTATAATAGTGCTAAATAAATCAGATGGAAGAAGAAGAATAATAGAAGATATGAGATCAATTAACGCTATTGTTAAACCAATTTATTATTTTCCATCATTAATTAACCGTGCTATATTAAAAATGAGAAGTTGTTCTTATTTCACGAAGTTGGATTGTAACAATGCGTATTTCCAAATTGGTGTTCCTGAAAACAGTCAACAATATTTAGCTGTAAAGACACCTTATGGAGTATATAAATTTAAAAGAATGGTACAAGGTTTCATAAACAGTGCCAGTAAATATCAAAGACTAGGTGAAGAGTTATTACAAGGATTAGAAGAGTATTGTACAAATTATTTAGATGATTTTGTAGTTCATACAGCTGGTACTTTACAATTCCATATTAACAAAGTTAAAGAAGTGTTAATGAGAATAAGAAATGCTGATTTTAGAATTTCTTTTAACAAATGTAATTTTTTTGGAAAATCTATAAAGTATCTTGGATTTAAAATTGATGTCAATGGAAGTATTCCACATGAAAGTAATATAAAATCGTTAATGAATAGACCTTTTCCAGAATCTAAGAAAGCTTTAAAGTCTCTACTAGCTTCTGCAAATTATTATAGAAATTATATAAAGAATTTCTCCGAAAAAACTTATAAGTTAGATGATTTATTGAAAAAGAAATATAGAAAATTAGTTTGGAATGATGAGGCTAAAGAATCATATCATAAACTAATTAAAGCTATGAGTAATCCTGAGTTTTGTCATCATCCAAAGTTAGAGGAAGATTTCATATTGACTATTGATTCTAGTGATCATTCAATAGGAGGAGTACTATCACAAATAAGGAATGGAAAAGAAGTTCCGATTTCATTCTATAGTAAACGTCTGTCTCCTACTAAAAGAAAAAGATGTTCAACATATAGAGAGTAAGTGGAGATTAGTAGATGTTTCCGTCATTTTAAATATTACTTCGGAAGGAGTAGAATACATATAAGAACTGATCATCTGCCATTGATTGGTATATTTAAAAAATCTGATGATAGTAAATATTTGGAACTTACAAATGATCTGGCTGGTTATGATTTTCAAGTTCATTATTTGAAAGGCTCATCAAATGTAATTGCTGATGATTTGTCCCGTGAAAGTTATAAAGCAAATGATCTAAATTTTAGTGGTGATGAAGATGATTCTGATAAAGAAGCTAATGAAATAAAGTGTATAAATGTTAATGATTTACTTAATAGAATAAGTTTGGAAGATTATGATACTAGTGATACAGAATCATTAGAAGAGATTGAAAATATCAATGATGAAAGTGAAGTAAATGTTTCTGAAGTTAAAAGACCTAGAGGTAGACCTAAGAAAAAACCTAGTGGAAGACCAAAAGGAAGTAAAAAGAAAAATGATATAAGTAAAATTCCTGAAGCTGATGAAAGTGAGGAAAATACTCGACTTTTGATGAAATTGTTAGGGAATGAAAATGGAAACCTGAATGTTGATTTTAAAGAAAATCAAAGAAACGATACTGAAATTCAAGAAAGTTTAGAATCTGGAATTTATGATAAGAAGAAAGTTGTTGTTGTAAATGATATAGTTCACGTCGAAACAAAGCAACCCCAGGAAGGGCAGGAATTGAAGAGAATAATACCTAAAGGATTATTTGGAAAAGTGCTTTGTTTAGCACATGATAAAAGAGGACATTTTAGTAAAGAAAAGGTAAAGCATCTTATAAGTAAAGTTGGATATATGAAATCACTTGATTCTGTTGTTGGTGATTATATTTCAAGATGTCATACTTGCATGAGAAGAAATTCTCCAAACATTAGACATCCAAAAATGAATCAAGTAGATATGTATACTATGCCTTTTCAAAACCTGTCAGCTGATGTTTTGGGTCCAATAATTCCTACATCAAGTAGTGGAAATAAATTTCTACTTGTATTCATAGATTGCTTTACAAGATATACAATTATAATCCCATGTTCTTCGTATAGTTTTGATGAAATTTTTCAAAAAGTAATGGATAATATTACATGGAAATTTGGAAATCTGTTATCAGTTAAGACAGATAATGGGAAAAATTTTAAGAATGAAAAACTTGCTGAACTATTTAAGTTAATTGGGATAAAACATGAATTTACAAGTGCATATCATAGTAGAGGGAATAGTATCTGTGAAAGAGCATTAAAGTGGATCCAATGTTGTCTGGCCAAACTGAGTAAATCTAAAAGAGAAAAGTGGGATATATACACTCAAGCAGTAGCATATTATTATAATACTACTGTGTGTACAAGCCATGGTTTTACCCCGTTTTATTTAAACTTTTTGAGAGATCCAAATACAGGTATGGAAACTATTATGGATATAACTGAAAATTATAAAGTTGATAAATATTCAGAAATATCTGAACTAATTGATGTTGCTAAAGAAACATATGAATTAGTAAAGGAGAATATTGATAAAAACTTGAAAAAAGAAAGGAAGATAAAAAGGTTAAGAAGAATGATTTAAAAATAAATGAATTTGTTTATGTAAGAAGTCCTGATTTAAGCTGTGGCTCAAAACTAAGACTTGATTGGAATGGACCGTTTAAAGTGGTTGATGTTAATGAAAACAAAATAACTGTTGCTATAAAGGGAAGAAAGAAAAGAATTGTTCATTAAAGTAATTGTAAGAAAGTAAATGTAATTGATGATACTTATGATAAAGATCAGTCTCCAGAAGGGGCGAGTAAAAGAGAATGATTGTAACTAATCTTTATCATACAAAAAAAGAATATATAAATAACTATTAAATTTGATTACTATTTCATTTTATTGTCATTGTTTTTTATTATATTGTATTGTATCTAGGGGCCTTTTATTAATTTTGATATTTTTAGGGGTTAGGTAATAGGTTAGCCTAGAAGGGTTCTAGAAGTACCAAGCAAAGGCTTGGGTAAGTTTAAAAATGAAAAATAATTGTAATACTTAATATTTAGTAAATGGTAAAATTTGTAAAAATTGTGAAATTGTAAAAATTTGTTAAATTTGAAAAATAAAATTAAGGCTCTTTTTAATTCGTGTTTGTCTTTGTTTCGTGTGTAGGTATCTCGCACCAATAAAACTACTTATAAAAATTTTTACTTAGATTATTTTATAATTAAGAAAAATTCTTTACCTTTTTTATTTCCCAAAGTTTAACTCGGGAAGCTAATTAACTGATAAATCTTTAAACAAGTTAAAAAATAAATTTTTTTTATTAGTATTTAACAATTCCTTAACAATTATCAAATACTTTTGTTATTTAATTTGATCCATTTTAACACTTTAATTAGAAAAAAAATGGTTTTGTCAAAAATAAAAAAGAACAAAATTTAACAATTTAATAATAATTAATAACTGAAATTTGTTGTTATAATCCTAATTTATTATTATTAATTAGATCAAATTGTGTTAAAATTGATTGAAGATTTTTTGTAGTGCTTTTACAATTTTATTAATAAAAAGTCTAAGTTATTTTAAAAATAATTTAACAACTTATTATTAATAAATTTTGTTTTTCTTTCAATGTTATTAAAAAATTTACAAAATTAACAGACAAAATTTTACTTCACAAAAAAATAAGAAAAATATTTGTACTGTTACAAATCCTATATTTTTTATCTCAACAATATTAATATATGTATTTTGAAATAATTATTTTTTCCCAGTTTTTTTAGGCGTAGTTGGTGCAGCAGTTGAAGCAGTTGTAGCAGTTGTTGTTGGAGTAGTAGCTGTTGAGGCTGTTGTAGTTGTAGTTGTTTGTGTTGTTGTTGTTGTTTGTCTTTCTGCACGTTCTCTTGCAAAATTTTCTAAACGTGCTCGCTCATTTTGTATAAATGTTCTTCTTCTTTCTCTTGCTTTTTGTTCATTACTTCTTAAATAGGCTTTTTGTTTTTTTGCACGTTCTGCTCTTCTTGATTGTTGTTCTCGTTGTCTTCTTCTTCTTTCTTGTCCTTCTCTTCTAAGTCCTTGTATTAATCTTCTTCTTTGACGTGGTCTTGCTTGTCTTTTCTGTCTTGAAGAAATACTAAACTTATTCTCATTTTCAAAATTTGTGTTTAAAAGATTTTCACTACCTTTTTCAGTTGGCAAATCATTTTGTTGAACCAATCTATAATAAATTATTTCGTTGGAATCAGATTTTTTAAAATTTTTAGACAAAGTTATTTTACAAATAACTAAAATAAGAAACAAAATAGTGTTTTTAAAAAAAAACATATCTGTATTTTATTTTTTTGGTAATAAAATTCAAAACTACTACCTTATATAATATTTTTATTAAAAATTTTTTTGTTTTTATTTATAAAAAACTTATTAAAGATTATCTAAATATTTTATTTATATAATTAATATTATTTGATTTACAATTATTTTGAAGTATAAATTTTTTTGGTACCAGCAGATAAATTTTTGTACTATCTATTAATATATAGCTTTAATATTTTTCAGTTAAATATTTGTAATAAAATTTTTTTTGGAAAAAAATTTCAATTGTTTTGTTTATTTAGAAAATTTGGTTTTATTTTTAAATTTAAAAAACATTTTTTCAAAATATTATATTTAACATATTTAGCAAAGTAAATTTGTTAATATCAAGATTATATGACACATACAATAAACTTGCAAATAGTGCTAAAGTTTAATATTCTGAAAAATCAACATTATATTGAAAAATTAAATTTTAGACAAAAAATTACATACACTCAAAATTTTAAACAGTCAATCTGACATATACATTACTACCCTTGGATGTAGTATCATAATAATAAAATTTAACTTTTTTTTTTAAATTATTAACATTAAATATATAGAATATTTGTGATTTCATAAATTTAAAAAAATTATTACGACAATACAAAAATAGAATTATGTAAAAATAAATAAATCCTTACCATTTAAAAAAACACATGTACATGTAGTTATTAATTCATGTTTATTTATAAAAGAATGTACCATAAATACTTAAAAAATGAATAGACTTTTGATTTGAATATATCAACAGTCAATATGACTTACATACACTTTTTATAAAATGATATACATTTTTTAACTAGCAAGGTGTTATTTTCTTTTTTAAAAATAGATATCTTTACAAAAAATGTACCTTTTTTTTTAATTTTTTTTACAAACAATTTTTTAAGAAACGTATATACATAGTAGTTTAATTACATATACAAAAAAACTTTTTAGCAACAATTCTGTTTTTGCCGATTTTTTATTAATTAAAAAATTTGATCATGTTTTTTTATATGATTTTTTTTTTTTTGATATATTAATTCTTTTTTACAATCAAAATAAGTAATGGTTTATATAATCATAATTTTTCGAAAAAATATTTTTTCTTGTTTATTCTTTGTTTTAAATTTTTTTTTGTAAAAAAAGAATTAATATATCAAAAAAAAAAAAATCATATAAAGAAACACGATCAAATTTTTTAATAAATAAAAAATCGGCAAAAACGGAATTGTTGCTAAAAATTTTTTTTGCATATGTAATTAAACTGCTATGTATATACGTTTCTTAATATATTGTTTGTAAAAAAATTAAAAAAAAGGGTACATTTTTTGTAAAGATATCTATTTTTAAAAAAGAAAATAGCACCTTGCTAGTTAAAAAATGAATAGTTTTTTTTCTAAGAAATAACTATACATTTTTATAAAAAATGTATATCATTTTATAAAAAATGTATGTAAGTCATATTGACTGTTGATATATTTGTATAAAAAAATTATTACAAATTTCAAGAGTTTATAATTATTTTCTAAGAAATTATTGTAAATTTAAAAAAAAAAGTCTGTAATAAATTGTAAAAAAAATATGTAAGTCATACTGACTGTATATACATTCCTTAAAAAAAAACCATACAGTTTTCAAAAATTTATCTTTTATTTTCTAAATAATATACATGTATTTTTGAATCAAATTTTAACACCTTTTAAAAAAAACTAATTTATTTGTCAAAATGACACAAATGTGAATTACTACCCTAAATTGTAAAAAAACAGTCGTAGAAACAGTTCTAAATTTTGAGTGTAAATAATTATCGTAATTTTTTTCCGCATTAAATAATCTTAGTGAAAATAATAATTTATAAATGATACTTTTTTAATAATATAATTAAAGATGTTTTTTTTCTATTAATATCAAATATTAAAATTTACAAAATTTCTTTTACAAGTTTTCGTTATTGTTAAAATAATAAAAAGTACTTTTTTTTACCTGATTTTTGTAAATTTATTAATTTGTTAAAAAAATTTTTGATATTATATAAATCAATATATCTAACTTTTATAGATTTATTTTTTTATTTACCTATAAATACCATTTTAGTCTGCTAAAAAAATACTCAATTAATTTATTAACTACTTTTATTAAAATACAGTTTATTATATAATTATTTAGAATAAATAAAAAACACTTCAAGTATGTGTTTACCAACAGATATTTACAGTTTTTTTTTTGTTTTATTTGTAATTAAGTCAATTTTTTATAATTTATTGATTTTATTTGTTTTAAAACAAGAGTTATTTTTTTCGTTTTTATAGTATTATACAAACCTAAATTATTTTGAAAAAAAATTTACTTTTTACAGCCATTGTTTTTTACTTTTCTTTAAAAATTTTAAGAAAATACAACAAATTTTGGAAATAGAATTTTGCCCTTATAAATTAAAGAATTTTACATTAAAATAAAAAAAAACTATTTATAATTAAAAAAATTTTTTATTTATTCTATATAAAAAAAACGTTAACGTTTGTATTTGTTAGCAATTATTTTCAACCACTACCTGGTTTACCACCAGCAGCAGGTTTACCAGAAGCAGCAGGTTTTCCACCAGCAGCAGGTTGGCCAGAAGCAGCAGGTTGACCAGAAGCAGCAGGTTGACCAGAAGCAGCAGGTTGACCAGAAGCAGCAGGTTGACCAGGACCAGTAGGTTGACTTGTAATTGAAGTTGTTGAGGCTGTTGTGGTAGTAGTTGTTTGGGATGTTGTTGTTGTTTGTCTTTCTTCACGTTCTTGTCTAAGCTTTTCTAAACGTGCTCGCTCATTTCGTATAAATATTCTTCTTCTTTCTCTTGCTTTTTTTTCATTACTTCTTAAATGGGCTCTTTGTTTTTTTGCACGTTCTGCTCTTTTTGTTTGTTGTTCTCGTTGTCTTCTTCTTCTTTCTTGTCCTTCTCTTCTAAGTCCTTGTATCAATCTTCTTCTTTGACGTGATCTTGCTTGTCTTTTCTGTCTTGAAGAAATACTAAACTTATTCTCACTTTCAAAATTTGTGTTTAAAATATTCTTATTATTTATTTCAATTGGTAAATCATTTTGTTTAATTAAGCCAAAAATATCATTGTAAGAAGTAGATTTTTTGAAATCTATTGATAAAGTTGTATCAAAAATGGGTAAAATAAGAAACAAAATAATGTTTTTTATTAAAAACATATTTAAATTTACTTTTTATATCATAAAATCTACAACTGGTAACTTTTATAGCATTTATATTTACAATATTTTATGTATTTATTTGAAAAAAAGTTATTAAAGATTATATAAATATTTATTTTAAATACTTTTGAAAAAAAATTTTTACATTGCAAAATATAATTTAATTAAACTTCTATTTATTTTAACAATAAACTTTTATTTTTATATTAACATATGAATTTCACTATTTTTTAAATGAAATTTATTTTATTTATAATTATCTTGAAACTTGTTATTACATTTATTTGATATATACGATATACTTGCAAAAAACGTTAATATTAAACGTTAGAACATTAAAAAATATAAAATTAGCATTAAATTTTAAAGATAAATTAAATGTAAAAAATAAATAGATTTTTACATTTGAAGAAATTAATTATATAGCTTGAACATTTTGTAAAATTATTTATAAATAAATTATTGTTTGGTCTGAAAATATTAATTCATTTCAAAAAATGAGTTTTTGAACAGAAAAAAATTCCAATTGTGTTAGAGACTCATTTATCGATATTGTTGTTTTTTTTTTTTAATTATTATAACTTAATTAAAATAACGTCTAACATTAATAAATTTTTTAATTTATACAGCTAAAAATATTGTTTTAATTTGCTACAAAACTGTTTATTAATTTATCACCAATTTTTTACAAACTATTTATTAAAAAATAAAATCATTTTTAATTAAAAAATATTTTCATATTGGTTATTACAAAGAAACATTGTTTTAAAAGATTGAAAAATATTAAAAATTGTAACATTTTTTAAAACTACTTTTAACAATAAAATTGTTTTTACAAAAAATAAGTTTTTTATTTTTTACATGTATTATTTATAGGTTAATTTTTTATAAATTTATTGGAAAATATTTACTAAAAAACAAATGATATTTTTTATAGCATTTTTTATACAAAGCTAAAAATTTTATTAAAAACTTTTAAATTTTATGTTATCAGTGCATTTTGATTTTCTACAAATCTTTTAAAAAATAAAAAAAAATTTTGGTAATAAAATTTCATATTTCTATGAATAAGAATTATATTTTAAAATGAAATTATTCTTTAAATTGTGGTGAATTTTTTATTTAATATGTAAAAAACCGTTGAGGTATGTAAATTTTTAGCATCTATGGACCAGGACCACCAGGAACACCAGGGCCACCAGGAACACCAGGACCACCAGGAACACCAGGACCACCGGGAACACCAGGACCACCAGGAACACCAGGACCACCAGGAACACCAGGACCACCAGGAACACCAGGAACAGCAGGAGCTTTAGTAGTTGGAGTTGTTGTTGGAGTTGTAGTTGTAGCAGTAGTAGTTGTTGGAGTTGTAGTTGTTTGTGTTGCTGTTGTTGTTTGTCTCTCTTCACGTTCTTGTCTAAATCTTTCTAAACGTGCTTGTTCATTTTGTATAAATATTCTTCTTCTTTCTCTTGCTTTTTTTTCCATACTTCTTAAATAGGCTCTTTGTTTTTGTGCATGTTCTGCTCTTTTTTTTTGTTGTTCTCGTTCTCTTCTTCTTCTTTCTCTTCGTGATCTTCTAAGTCTTTGTAAAAATCCTATTCTTGAACGAGGTCTTGAACGAGGTCTTGATTGTCTTTTTTGTCTTGTAGAAATACTAAACTTATTCTCATTTTCAAAATTTGTGTTTAAAATATTCTTATTATTTATTTCAATTGGCAAATCATTTTGTTTAATTAAGCCAAAAATATCATTGTAAAAAGTAGATTTTTTGAAATCTATTGATAAAGTTATATCAAAAATGAGTAAAATAAGAAACAAAATAATGTTTTTTATCAAAAACATATTTAAATTTGATTTTTATATCAAAAAATCTACAACTGGTAACTTTTATAGTATTTATATTTACAATATTTTTTGTTTTTATTTGAAAAAAAATTATTAAAGATTATATAAATATTTATTTTTAATATTTTTGGAAAAATTTTTTACATTGAAAAATATAATTAAATTAAATTTCTATTTTTTTAACAATAAACTTTTATTTTTATATTAACATATGAATTTTGCTATCTTTTAAATGAAATTTATTTTTAGAACAAATGTTTAAATTTGTTTTATTTATAATTATCCTGAAATTTGTTATAAAATTTATTTTATATATACAGTATACTTGCAAACAACGTTAATATTTAGGGTTTTGAACATTAAAAAATATAAAATGAACATTAAATTTAAAAGTTAAATTTAATTTAAAAAATAAAATTAAAAAATAAATAGATTTTTACTTTTGAAAAATCAATTATATAGCTTGAAAATTTTGTAAAATTATTTATAAATAAATTATTGTTTGGTCTGAAAATATTAATTCATTTCAAAAAATGAGTTTTTGAACAGAAAAAAATTCCAATTGTGTTAGAGACTCATTTATCGATATTGTTTTTTTTTTTTTTTTTAATTATTATAACTTAATTAAAATAACGTCTAACATTAATAAATTTTTTAATTTATACAGCTAAAAATATTGTTTTAATTTGCTACAAGACTGTTTATTAATTTATCACCAATTTTTTACAAACTATTTATTAAAAAATAAAATCATATTTAATTAAAAAATATTTTCATATTGGTTATTACAAAGAAACATTGTTTTAAAAGATTGAAAAATATTAAAAATTGTAACATTTTTTAAAACTACTTTTAACAATAAAATTGTTTTTACAAAAAATAAGTTTTTTATTTTTTACATGTATTATTTATAGGTTAATTTTTTATAAATTTATTGGAAAATATTTACTAAAAAACAAATGATATTTTTTATAGCATTTTTTATACAAAGCTAAAAATTTTATTTAAAAACTTTTAAATTTTATGCTATCATGTAAACACGCCCATATCTATGTCAGAAATGGAACATGAAGTCATATAAAAGCCAAACTCCCTCAAGGACAAACACACTCTTATCAACTAGATACTTTTTAACTCAATTATTGTATTATTATTATTTTATATTGTAACTCTTATTCTAAATAAAAACCTTAAATAAACGCTACACTTATCTTATAAACTCAATAAAAGGAGTCCTAAAGGACTCCAAAAGGATCCTCACGGATTACAATCAGTGCATTTTGATTTTCTACAAATCTTTTAAAAAATAAAAAAAAATTTTGGTAATAAAATTTCATATTTCTATTAATAAGAATTATATTTTAAAATGAAATTATTCTTTAAATTGTAGTGAAATTTTTATTTGATATGTAAAAAACCGTTGAGGTATGTAAATTTTTAGCATCTATCGACCAGAACCACTAGGAGCTTTAGTAGTTGGAGTTGTTGTTGGAGTTGTTGTTGGAGTTGTAGTTGTAGCAGTAGTAGTTGTTGGAGTTGTAGTTGTTGGAGTTGTAGTTGTTTGTCTCTCTTCACGTTCTTGTCTAAATCTTTCTAAACGTGCTTGTTCATTTTGTATAAATATTCTTCTTCTTTCTCTTGCTTTTTCTTCCATACTTCTTAAATAGGCTCTTTGTTTTTGTGCGCGTTCTGCTCTTTTTTTTTGTTGTTCTTGCTCTCTTCTTCTTCTTTCTCTTCGTGATCTTCTAAGTCTTTGTAAAGACCCTATTCTTGAACGAGGTCTTGAACGAGGTCTTGATTGTCTTTTTTGTCTTGTAGAAATAATAAACTTATTTTCATTTTCAAAATTTGTGTTTAAAAGATTTTCATTGCCTTTTTCAGTTGGCAAATCATTTTGTTTAATTAATTCATAATGAATTATTTTGTTAGAATCCGATTTTTCAAAATTTTTAGATAAAGTTATATCAAAAATAAAGAGACCAAGAAAAAAAATAGTGTTTTTAAAAAAAAACATATCTAAATTTGATTTTTTTGGTAATAAAATTTAAAACTACTACTTTATATAATATTTTTATTAAAAATTTTTTTGTTTTTATTTAAAAAAACTTATTAAAGATTATTTAAATATTTTATTTTATATAACCAATATTGTTTGATTTACAATTATTTTGAAGTATAAATTTTTTTGGTAGTAGCAGATAAAATTTTATACTATCTATTAATATATAGCTTTAATATTTTTTAGTTAAATATTTGTAATAAAATTTTTTTTGGAAAAAAATTTCAATTGTTTTGTTTATTTAGAAAATTTGGTTTTATTTTTAAATTTAAAAAACATTTTGTCAAAATATTATATTTAATATATCTTGCAGAGTAAATTTGTTAATATCAAGATTATATGACACATACAATAAACTTGCAAATAATGCTAAAATTTAATATTCTGAAAAATCAACATTATATTATAAAATTAAATTTTAGATAAAAAATTACATAAACAACTATCGTAATTTTTTTCCGCATTAAATAATCATAATATAAATAATAAATTATAAGTGATACTTTTTTAATAATATAATAAAAATTGTTTTTTTTTATTACACACAGAACCCAGTGCTGAGTGGACGGTGCTATCTACATCTGTTCTGTGTCAAACGGTTTTCTACGGCAGATCCGCGGCAGATGAACAACTGTCTGCTGAAAATTTTTAAAAATTAAAAAATATTAAACTAATTTAATATTCCCTATTCACTATTAGTCTTATCGTCTAATGCTTGAGACCTACTGTTTTCAAGAAAAAAAATGTTTTTTTACCAAAAATGTTTCTATTAAAAGTGTTTAAAAAATCTTTTAACTGTTTTTTAGATTCTTATAGACCCAATTAAATAATTTTTGATAAATTATGCTTTTAAAACAATAATCTATTATACTATATTTAATAATTAACTTTCTATTAAAAAAGGAAAAATAGTTTTAAGGTTAAATTTATTTTAAATACTAAAAAAATAAAAATAAGACAAAGAGAAGAATTATTTACTTTTGTATCTGTTAACAGTAACGGTATTTTGTAATAACTTAAAAATTTACTTTTTACTCATATTTATTAATTTTAATCAATGTTTGTATTTTTTTCACAACACCTTTAAAAAAATTATTTAACTTATTATTAAAAGCTGGAAAAGTGCTTTTTGTTATGCTATATAGGAATAACATTTATATTTTTATACATGTGTCCATATCATTTTTTATATAATTGATTTAGATTATCATAAAATGCATGTGTCAATCAGTAAAATAATAGGTAAAAATTATATTGTTTTATATAATGTACAGGGTGTATAAAAGATAGCAATCCATTTTTTAAATTTTAATAACTGTTTTTCTACTTTATATTTTTCTAAACTTTTTTTTATCTGATAGAAAATCATCTAGAATATTATATAATTAATATTAAAAGATTGTTTTCTATATTAGCAAGTAAAGAAAAATGATGTTTTTAAAATCTTTTCAATTTTTTATCAAAAAATTCTTTTTAATTACATTTTCTAAATTATAAAGATATTTCTAATTTTTATTTTTTTCTAATTAAAAAATTTTTTTTATTAAAAAAATGACAATATTTAGTAAAATTTTTAAGAGAATATTAAAATATAAAAAAATAAACATTTAAAAAATTAATGAAAAATGTATATAAAAGAGTTTAAAAAATTTGTGAAGTACGTAGAAAACATTTAATTAATGTTTTTTTTCATACGTAATATAATATCACATAAAAATAAAGCCCTTTTACTATATAAATAAATATAAATATCATAATGTATTTATATCTTTAATTAAATTTTATGTTGTTTTTTTTAAATAATTCTATAATATTTTGTTTTCTAGATGATTTTATATACAATAAAAAAAATCACAGAAAAATTAAAGTAGAAAAAAAGTTATTAAAGTTTAAAGAGTGGATTGTTACTTTTTATACAACCTCTATAATATAATATTTTTTTGTATAACTTAATCAAAATTTATGTTAATAATTTAAAAAAAAAACAGTAAATTGATTTTAAAATTTATTTCTTACCATTTTAGTAAAAAAAAGGAAAAAAACAATTGTTTAAAAAATTGTAATTAAATTAAAAACATTGCTAAAAATATGCCTCAAATATATGTAGTTTCAAAATTGTGTGCTTTTGTGTTTGGATAGTCTAGTTCATTAAAATTAGCTAATTAATAGGTTATAAGTATAAGTTCAATTCCCCTTAAAAACTTATAGGTTTAGGTAATTAGATATATGAAGTATTAAGTTAATAGGTGTAGAATTGAAAAAAAAGTAGGTAGAGTGAGAGAAAAATGAAAACGTAGAGTCAAAAATTAAGTAACGTAATTGGAACTTGTAGATTCATAAAAGTAATTTCATAGAAATCTTAGTTTTTCCAATTTTTTTTATCTGCCACAGATGAATTTTTCATCTGGCAGATGAGCTTCCATCTACATCTTATCTGCTGTATAGATTTGACCCATCTGCGACAAGAGCAGATGTAGATAGCACCGTCCACTCAACACTGGGATATTAATTCCAATAATATATTTTTATATTGGTGTAGCATTTGGATTTTATGAAGAAGTAGAATTGTATGGTACAAAAGTATATCAATTAATATGTAGTATTTCAACAGTTAATTCAATATTATTTTTAATTTTATCAAATAAAAATAGACGTGAATTAAAGAATTTTTTCAAAAAAAATATATATAAAAATAGTTGCTATTATATAGATAAAAATTAATTATAAATTTTTATTTATCTTATAAAGTTATTAAAAAAAGTTATAATTTGTTATATTGTAACTTTTTTTTAGTAAATTATTTTTTAAAAACAAATTAACTTAAGTTTAAAATAATTAGTTTTGTCGTTAAAAATTATTTAGAGTTTATAAACATTATTTTAACAAAATAAAAAGTGTATATTACAAAACAAAATGAAATTTTCATGTTTTTAATAATTTTTCTGTATGTTAATAACAATAAAATAATATTTTTCAGTTTCTATAAAGTTATTTCCTTTTTTAAAATTAAAACTTACAAAGTAATAAAATTTATGATAATAATAGATTATTTTATAATTAAGAAAAATTCTTTATATTTTTTATTTCCCAAAGTTTAACTTAGGAAGCTAATTAACTGATAAATCTTTAAACAAGTTAAAAAATAAATTTTTTCATTAGTATTAAACAATTTCTTAACAATTATCAATAACTTTTGTTATTTAATTTGATCCATTTAAACACTTTAATTAGAAAAGAAATAGTTTTGTCAAAAATAAAAAATAACAAAATTTAACAATTTAATAATGATTAATAAATGAAATTTGTTATTATATTCCTAATTTATTATTATTTATTAGATCAAATTGTGTTAAAATTTATTGAAGATTTTTTTAGTGCTTTTACAATATTATTTATAAAAAGTCTAAATTGTTTTGAAAATAATTTACCAACTTATTATTAATAAGTTTTGTTTTTCTTTCAATGTTATTAAAAAATTTACAAAATTAACAGACAAAATTTTACTTTACAAATAAATAAAAAAAATATTTGTACTGTTACAAATCCTATATCTTTTTTAATCAAAAAATATTAATATAAATATTTTTTTATCAATTATTTTCCACTAGGTTTAGAAGTTGTTGTTGAAGTTGTTGTTGTTGAAGTTGTAGTTGTAGAAGTAGTAGTTGTTGGAGTTGTAGTTGTTTGTGTTGTTGTTGTTGTTTGTCTTTCTTCACGTTCTTGTCTAAATCTTTCTAAACGTGCCTGCTCATTTTGTATAAATATTCTTCTTCTTTCTCTTGCTTTTTCTTCCATACTTTTTAAATAACTTCTTTGTTTTTGTGCACGTTCTGCTCTTTTTTTTTGTTGTTCTTGCTCTCTTCTTCTTCTTTCTCTTCGTGATTTTCTAAGTCTTTGTAAACCCCCTATTCTTGAACGAGGTCTTGAACGAGGTCTTGATTGTCTTTTTTGTCTTGTAGAAATACTAAACTTGTTTTCATTTTCAAAATTTGTGTTTAAAAGATTTTCACTACCTTTTTCAATTGGCAAATCATTTTGTTTAATTAATTCATAATGAATTACTTTGTTAGAATCCGATTTTTCAAAATTTTTAGATAAAGTTATATCAAAAATAAAGAAACCAAGAAAAAAAATAATACTTTTAAAAAAAAACATATCTGTATTTGATTTTTTTGGTGATAAAATTCAAAATTACTACCTTATATAATATTTTTATTAAAAGTTTTTTTGTTTTTATTTATAAAAAACTTATTAAAGATTATCTAAATATTTTATTTTATATAATTAATATTATTTGATTTACAATTATTTTGAAGTATAAATTTTTTTGGTAGCAGCAGATAAATTTTTGTACTATCTATTAATATATAGCTTTAATATTTTTCAGTTAAATATTTGTAATAAAATTTTTTTTGGAAAAAAATTTCAATTGTTTTGTTTATTTAGAAAATTTAGTTTTATTTTTAAATTTAAAAAACATTTTGTCAAAATATTATATTTAATATATCTTGCAGAGTAAATTTGTTAATATCATGATTATATGACACATACAATAAACTTACAAATAGTGCTAAAATTTAATATTCTGAAAAATCAACATTATATTATAAAATTAAATTTTAGATAAAAAATTACATAAACAACTGTCGTAATTTTTTTCCGCATTAAATAATCATAATATAAATAATAAATTATAAATGATACTTTTTTAATAATATAATTAAAATTGTTTTTTTTATTACACACAGAAGAAAAACACACAGAAGAAAAACGATCATTTTCTATCCTACAACCACATTTTTTGTCCGATGATCATTTTCCGTCCAATGAAAAAATTAAAAAACAAATTTTTCCTTAATTAAAAAAAATTATCTTTTTGTTGTTAGATTGAGATGTAAATATAATAGAATTGGAAACATTTTAAATGTTTCATTTTTCTCACTTGTTTGTATGAAAAACAATTTTTTAATGATATTAATATAATTTTTTAGGTGATTCACTATCGAATAAAAAAAATCATAAAAAATATCGAATAGAAAAAAGTTATTGAAGTTTAAAAAAATGCGGTAATGGTTAAGGGTAACTCTACATATTCAATTTTGAATATTAGAAATGACAGGACAGAAAATGATCATTTTAGGACGATTTACGTTTTTAAGAGGATGGAAAATGATCGTTTTTTCTCTGCGTGTAAACAAAAATTTTTTTTTGCGATAAAAATAAAATTTAATATAAAATTTTTAAAATAATATCTTAATATTACTTTTTTAAAAGTTTCATAAGTTTAAGGATGCTACAAAATAAAAATAAAAAAAAATTTTTTTGTCAATAAATAATATTTTATCAAAGTGGCAATGTTTAATTTAAATAACTTTCTTCAATAATAATGTAAATAAATACGTTTATAATCATTTAATAGGAAATCATTTACTATATCATAATATTTATTAATCCACTATGTAAATACGTTAATTTATAAATTATTTCTAAAAATGGTAAAAAATCGATAAAAAATAAATATTTTTAAATTTTAATAATAATTATTAAAAAAATTTTAAACGATATTATTATTAAACATAGCTTTCAAAGTAATAATTATTTTAAAGCAATAATTTTAATTATAACTACTTATTAAAAAAAGTTACATTTACATATATAGTAAAAAATTAACTTTTTTTTAAAAGTCCGTAAGTCTAGAAAAACTTGGAATTTTTTAATAATAAACATATAACCTAAATTCTAATTTTGTTGTCTATCGAATGAATCTATTATTTTTAAAATCTATTATAAAAAAAAAATTTTACAAAAACAATTTATAGTACTTACGTTTGGGAAATACTGTATATACAATTTATAATTAAAATTTTAACATAGTAATTTTTTAGTACTTTTCTATTTTAGTAAAACCACTAGATTACAATTGTTTTTATGCAAAAAGAAATTAATTTATTATAAAAAATATAAATTAAATATGATTAAGTGATTGATAAGAAATTAAAATGATAAAAAAAATCCAATTGTAATTATTATGTATTCAGAAAATTGAAAGTTTTATAAGACCAATAAGCTTAAGGCTCAAAGCTTCCAACATTTCAGAGTTAATTACAAACATAACTTTGTAAACCCTTAGTTTGAATTTCACACCAAGACAATTAAGAGGATATGAAAGATTATTAATTAAAGAATAAAAGACAGAGATAGCATCCAAAAATTTACTGAATAGGTATTTAGCAAAGTTTATATTGCGTAATGTCTTCAAAAATAAGAATGCTTTTTTTCTAGTTCTGTCCAATACAGCAATGTTTTGGCAACCTGAAACAAAACAAATTTTGTAGCAATCGTAAAAGTATTTATTTTATCAGAATTTATAATAATAAATTTATTAAATTTAAAATTTGCATATTTTTGGTCAAATTATAGGTGGCCCCATCCAAACAAAAAAGTATCTTTTTTATAAGAAAAATTTTGAATAAAGAAAATTTGAATTAACAAAAAGAATGCTCCGTATGAGGCTCGAACTCACGACCTTCAGATTATGAGACTGACGCGCTGCCGACTGCGCCAACGAAGCTCTTTTGTTCGGAAAAAAATTCTTATAATTAAAAATTTTTATTCAAAATAGTTTTATCTCATAGTATATAAATGTTATTAAATTAAAAAATTGATGTTCTATACAGAGAAAAATTAATCGTGACATTTTGTCTTTTTTCTTTAGTGACGCCAACGGAATTCCTGCTTTTGCGGGACATTTTGAAAAAAAAATAATTCTTGAAAATATGTCCCGCTATCTATATTTTAAATAATTTTCTTTTTTTTATCTTGAAAATATTTTTTCCGTGACATTGAACACAGAACATTTTTTTGCAGGAAAAAAACGTACGGAAAAACGAGTGTGATAATCCATAGATATTGTCACGGAGTGCAATGTCACGATTAATTTTTCTGTGTATAAAATATAAACAATAATGTGACAATAAATTAATATATGTTAATATATAATAAGAATAAAATTATATTATAATTAAATGTTGAATATAAGATTTATAAAATAACTTTTTAAATTAAACTTAAAGTAATTTTTTTATAATTGTATTTAATAGTACTGGCGGATTAGTACTCCCAAAATAAAGATATTATATATATAACAATTTTACAATAGAATACAAAAACCTTATAAAAGATATTATTAATAAAATAATTATTTTAGATCTTACCTTAGCTAAGGTTATACTAATTTACTAATCAATTACTAAAATTTTTTTCTATCCACGCTTTTTAAAAAAACAAAAAAACCCCTAAAATAAAAGGAATATAATATAAATTTCTTTTTACAAAAAAATGATGACAATTAAAAAAAGATATAATATGTGAATGAAATCAACTAGGACATATATTCGTTTATATACTTTTATTTTCTGACCCTAGTAACCTAAAGTTATTTAGAAATAATCTTACTTTAATTTAAAAAATAAAAATTTTTTATTATTAATACATTATTGTAATATAAAGTAAACTATATAAAAAAAATATTATTATAAAAAACATTATCAATTTATTTTATATTATTGTGAATTTGTTTTGTTTTTATAATTTAAAAAAAATTAAATTTTATTAATTTATTATTAAAATTAAATAGTTTTAAATATAAAAGTATCAAAAATTTTTAAAAATGTTGATAAATTTGTTATTAATTTTATGAATAAATACAATTAACAAAAATGTTTAAAATATTAAGTATTGTTTAATGCAAAAATATTTTTATTAATCAAATTCGTAACAAAAATAAATTGTTTTTAATAAAAAAATTATTAAAATATATTTTATAAAAATTACCATGGAATAAATTAGTTTTATAAATAACAAAAATTAATTTTTTTTGTTTTTAAATACTTATTTAAAGATATTTATTTTTAATTAGTAGTAAATGTTAAATAAAATTTGTTATATATATTATTATATGAAATTATTCTTAAAACTACTAATTATTGTAATTTTTATTTATTATTAAGCTTTCTTCGTTGTGTTGTCTATTATTTATATTTGTCTTATACAAGAGTTAACAATATTGATAATTTAAAGTCATTTTTTTTTGCTTTTTTAAAAAATCAAAAATTTTATATGTACTTTTTTTATAATATTGTAAGAGTTTTCTAAATAATAAATTGTAATCATACTTTAAATGTAATGTTTTTGGTGTAACGTTAATATAATTGTGGGTAAAAACCAATAAAATATTTTACTATATTAAAAAAATATTGAACACTATGGTTAAAAAAAATATATAACTAATACAAATTTTTAATTTTTTAAAAATTAAACAAAAATATGATCGTAGCCGAACTCGAATCGGCGACCTTCTGCGTGTAAAGCAGACGTGATAACCGACTACACCATACGACCAATAAAAAGAGAAAAAATTTTTTTAAAAATTAAAATTTGTATGAATGGTAAAAAAAAGAAAAAAATTATTCTTATTTGAAATGGAAATAGTTTTTAAAATTTATAATTAATATTAAAATTGACTTTTAAAATATTCAAAAAGTTTTTAATTTTATAAATAAAAAATTTTATTTTCTAATAATTTAATTTTAATATTTTAAAATGGTAATTCAATTTATTTATGTAGTAATTATGAATTTTTTTTAAAAGAGCAATTTCTCTAATTTTTTTTGCCTTAATTCCAATTTAAATTAAGTTTTTAGTGATTAAAAATAATAAGAAAATTAATATTTATCATTTGAAAAAAAAAAATTTTTTTTTTCTTCTAAAATTTTCATTCATTTAAAACTTTTTTTTGTCTTTTGAATTTAAAAAAAAAAAAATTTTTTTATATATAATTGTTTAAAAATGTAAAAAAACATTTTAAAAAATAATTTTAAGGATAAAAAAATGGTATTAGAGCAAAATAAAAACATTGAATAAGCGTTAATTCACGAAATATGTAAAATGATAAAAAAAAAAGAAAACAATAAAAGAATTAAAAATTTTAAAACAACATTGATTTTTATTAGTAAAAGTAGAAAAACATATATGGAATATTATATAGAGGAAAAAGCATCATGATGATACAACATAGCTAGCTTTTATAAAAAGTCAAATTGAAGCTTAATATTTAAAAAAAATTTTTTACGCTTAAATAAAAGTTAATTTTTGTCTTATTATATTTAACCATTAAAAACTTAATTTCAATTAAAAATAGAGTAAAAATAATTGGGGGACGGTACTAAACAAGGTAATTAAAAAAAAATTTCTTAAGTTTTAAACGTTTTTTAAAAAAAATTTTTTTTTATTATTTGTAATATAAATTTGTTAAATATTTTAAAAATATAATTGGATTACTAGATATCATAATTTATTTAAATTTAATTTTTTTTATTATTTTTTGAATAATATTTTAAGACATTTATTTAATTTTTATTAATTGTCAACAGTTACAAAAAAATTTATTTTACATGTTTAATTAAGTAAATTTATTTTTTTAATTAGATTTAAATTGAATGACATAAAAGTTTATAAAGAAAAAATAATAATTATTTTTTTAAAATAGTTTTTTTTTTAAATTTAAATATTAATATTAATTAATTATTTAAAATATTACTCTGTAAAAAGCAATACAATTTTTTATTAACACAACATTTTAAAATTAAATTAATATATAAATTTAACTGTAATAAAAAATGTTTTTTTAAAATTTAATTTTTATTCTAAATTTAGAAGGAGGAGCGACGTGGCCATGATAGCTCAGTTCACTCAGAACGAAAAGATGACAAACATGAAAAGATTTTTAAAAATCTCATTTTTAGCGTCATCTTTTTGTTTAAAAATAAAAATAATAACTTTAAATACATTATATCTAAGATGTGGACGTGATGGTTAGGTTAAGATAATTAAATTTGTCAAAATATCTTCCCGGTTTCGAATCTTCTTCGTTGTTTATCGTCAGTTCTTCCGTATTCTTCGTAGTATCTTCATAGAATGTTAGCTATAAGAATTAAAAAAAAGTTTGTAAATGCATATATGTAATATTACTAAAAAATTATGCTTTTGAATTTTTTCATATCGTCATCTATTCAAGATTTTTATAAAAATAAAAAGATGACGAAATCGTCATTTATTCAAGAAAAAGTAAAATACGATATTGATGACGTTATCGTCATCCTTTCGTTCTGAGTGGTTGGGAGAGCGTTAGACTGAAGATCTAAATGTCGCCGGTTCGATCCCGGCTCATGGCATTTCTTTTATTTAAAAAACATGTTTTTGATAAGAAAAATAATTAATTTTTTACTGGCACTTATTTATAGACTAATAGTAATATTAATAGTGTTTATAATTTACTACTTTATAAGAATTATAATTAAAAACTTTATTTAAAAAACATACAAAGGTTAAATATATTAAAAAAAATATATATTTATATACCTTAAAATCATCACATTTTTTAGTGATAATATAAAAATCTACATTTTTTTTATTAACCCTTTACCTGCCGAGGAAAACTTATGAGATACGCTCCCCAGTGCCACCGTTTTTCATACAGGCGCGTGTAGTTATGCGGTGTATTGTAGGAAAAAAAGAAGTGCGTTTTGTAACATAAAACCTTTTTACATTCATAGAAAAAAGAAAATGAAAAAACAATAATTCAAAATTTAAAGTATAGAATAACAGTGTAATAAAACAGATGTTAGAACTTATCTGCTGTATGATATTTCCTAAAACAGGGTTGAACACATAAACCAACATCACATTCATTGCATTGATAACGGGTTTCACGACGAACTTTTGTTTTTGAGCAAACAATACACTTTCTCGATGCATTTTTCTTTGATGACGTTGATGGTACTAAATCTGGAAAGTGTCTAGCAGTAAGTCGTAAAGGACAATCACTTTGTAACTTCTGTCGTTTGGCAGATCGTGGTGCAGTAACATGAAATTTTTCTATTATGCGTTCCACCAAATTCATGCGAAAGTCGTAATTGTCAATGTTTGGAAGTTGCTTTTTCCGTAAGATGAAGGCGTTCCAAATAGCTATATCTAACAGATGGCGAAATATTGTTACATAATACCTCTTCTGTCTTTTTCTAGTTGTTGGATAACAAACTAGTGCTTGATCCGCCTTGTCTACCCCGCCCATCGTTAAATTATAATTCATAACGATAGCTGGCTTTATGACTTTTTTATCTGTTTCAGAACAGTTTGCTGTATGTATAGAGCTAAGAAGTGACACATATTTTTTATCACGCCACCTCAGTACTGTAATTTTTCCTCTTTGAAAAGCAGCAATTTCACCTTTCTTCAAAGTAATTTTGTTGAAATTTTCTGGCAAATCACGTCGATTAGGACGAAGAGTTCCATATACATCAGTGTTATGTTGGATAAGAACATCTGCTAATTCTGGTGAAAGATAAAAATTGTCAGCAATTACACAATAACCTTTTCCTAAAAAAGGTTCAATAAGCGTCATCACTGATTTTGTAGCGACCCCGTAATTCTCATATTTTTTATCAAAAATTGTACTCTTTCCTGTGTATATAATTGTATTGTGAATATAGCCTGACTCTGCTTCAGCAAGTACAAATAGTTTTACACCAAAACGAGCTCTTTTCAACGGTATGTATTGTACCCATGAAAGTTTGCCTTTGAAAAGCATCAAGCTCTCATCAATGCTCAGATCCCTTTCAGGTGTATAAACACTTGAAAATTTTTTCATCAAGTCAAAAAAAACCGGCCATATTTTTCTGAGTTTTGGATTTGGATGTGAATTTTCATCAAAAGTACTATTATCAGAGAAGTGCAGAAACTTCATAATAAGCTGAAAACGATTTCTACTCATAAGTTTTCCAAAAATTGGAGTTTCTATAAATTTTTTTTAGACCAGTAAAGTGAAATGTCAGGTTTTATTGTTATTCCCTGTAAAATGAGTATACCTAAAAAAATATATATTTCTTTTGTATTGGTTGGATGCCAAAACTTTGTTCTAGACTTCTCTTTTCCAGGATGTTGGTTGATATATTGGTCTGCAAAACGGTTAGCTTCAGTAACGATATGAAGGACAAGCTGTTCATCAAAAAATAACTCAAAAAAGAGAAGTGAATTTGAAGCATCTAGAATATTTTTCTTTATTCCTGGCTGTCCCAAAAATGGAAACCGAGGAGGCGGCATAGGTAAATTTTTTATATCCAGTCGTACCCAACGTCGGGCGTCTTTCAGAGAATAGTCGCAATCAGAATCTTCTTCATCTGACGTAGTATCATATTCCGACGTTTCTGATCCTGAAGATGACGGAAAATAGTCATCTAAATCACTCTCATCACTGTCAGACATTTTCGTAAAAAGATCTATTTTGCACAATAAACGAAAACGGAAGCAAAAGAAGAAAAAAAAACGACCTACTCAAACAGAAACAGAAGTAAAAACTGTACAGCTATAACTCTCACCGGTTCAGAAACATCTTCTTTATCAATACCCTATTCCTTTTCTTTGAGAAATAAGAAAATCCGTTTCAAACATTGTCAAGATCACTTTATAAGATTCAAAGTTCGTGGGAACAGTGCTCTTTATAGCAGCACAATGCAAAGGATCGTACTTCGGAAAGGCGTATATATACGCCGGCGGCAGTGAACGCGTCGGTAGAGGAAGGCGTATATATACGCTGGCGGCAGGTAAGGGGTTAATATAAAATAAATTTTTTAAATTATTTTTATAACAAAAAAAAAATTTTAATTCAGCCTAAAAAATAATTAAATTTAATTATACTTTCAATTTGATAAAAATTTATATTTAATTTTACAATACATACAAAATTTAATGATGTTATTTTGATAGACCATTCATAAAAAGATATAATTTTTACTAATTTTTACAATGATCAATTAAACAAAATATATAAAAATGCATTACTATTATCTTTAAAAAATATATGCAACATTTTGTAAAAAAATACATGAGAAAATAAAATATAAAGTTGTATACACATTTAATATGAATTTGTGCTTTAATTTTAGTTTAAAATACATATTTTTTTTTTATAACAAAATGTATAAGAATACTCATACGAAAATAAAGTATAGTGATTTTTATAAATATAACTAATTTTTAAATCAATAAATATTTTTTTTTAAAAACCTAATTTATTTTTTTTTTTAAAAAAAATACATGATACATTTTTACAAAAAACATTTATATCAATTTAATTGAAAATGTATCTTGTGCTTTTATATAATATATATAGTCAAAATAATATGATTTATTTTTTTTGTATACATAAATTACTTTATATATATATATATATTTTTTATAAATTTTAACAAATTAAATGTTAATAATTTATAAATAAATAACTATATAATAAAGTTAAATTTTTTGCTTTTATTGGGTTTATAGATATACGTAGAAAAACTTTATTAGTAAAACAAATGACGGTTACAATTATAAAATATGATTATTTTTATCTTTCTTTTCATCGTTTTTTTTTCTCTCTCTCAACTTTTCGCTATGTTTCTTTCTTTCCCTGTTCTGAAGACATATCTTTTTAAATTTGAAACATGGCGTACCAAGAGCCTTCCCTTTTCTTCCTTAGTTAAGTGAACATTTTTTCCAACTATTTTCTTTATCTTATACGGACCCAAGTAATTTTCCTCAAACTTTTCTTTCTTGTTTGAATTTGTAATCAACCCATAGTCACCAGTTTTATAAGGTATATTATCTTCTACTTGTTCTTTACCCTTATTACTTTTTTAAATAACTTTAGCTGTTTCTTGAAATGTCTTTTTGGCATATTCTTTTAATTTTTCAGCAGGTAAGTCTACATCAACTCTATTTGGATTTCTACTATTGACAAATCTTCCTATACCTTTTGTTGGATATCTTAAATAATGTAAATAATACGGCATTTGTCCTGTTGATTTGTGAACTGTGGTATTGCGAAAACACATAAATGGTTCCAACATTTCAGCCCACTCATATTTTTTATATTTAGAGATACAATTTTGTACTTGCTTGAATAAACGCTCTATTAAACTATTACTTTTAGAATAGTAATGTATTGTAGCTGAAATTTCTATTCCTGTATCTTTCAAAGCTTTCAGCAACATTGCGTTTTTAAAATTTCCGGCCCCATCTATTCTTATCTTTTTAGGTGGTCCATGTATATAAAATACCTTCCCATATAGTTTTTTTAAAACTGTTTCATACTTGTAATCTTCCAATGATATCAACGTAGCAAATCGGCTAAAACAATCGATTACTCCTAAAATATAACAATATTTTCCACTAGGTGGATTTATTTTTCCACATTTGTCTACTGCTAGGCATTCATTAGGTCGCTCATACGCTACCACTTTCTCTGCTAATTTTAACTTTGGTACTTGGTTTCTAAATTGGCATGGCTCGCAAAATCTACAATATTCAAAAATACTCTTTTTCATGTTTTTAAAATAACACACTTTCTTCATAGGTTAATAAACTTTAGAAAATTCCATATGTCCTGAGTTATCATGTGCCATTTCTAACACCTTTGAGATCATCTGTTGAGGTATCAATAGAAGTTCTTTCCCCTTCTTTTTTTATCATGATTTACTCAGATATTTGCGGTATTATTTCAAAACCTTCATACTCTCCATTTCTTTAAGCATCTTTTATGCTTTCATCTTTTAACTGTTCTTTTAAAGTTAATTTTTCTTTTCCTATAATGTTTAATATTGCAGCACTAGAAAACCCATATCTTGATTAATCATCGGCTACTGGATTCAAGTTTTTATCAATATTCTGCATATGATAATCACCAGACACAATGACTTCTATAAAACCTCCATAGCGTACATCATTACCTTTCTCAGCAAAATGTAATAAATTCTTGTGATTCGTAAGTACAATAGTTTTATATCCTTTGGTTATGGGTCTAAAATAATTGATTAATTCTCTTACCGCAATACTTTTTGTTATTGTAGGGTTTCTTTCCTTTTGTGTAGTAGGCAACTTCTTACTCATCCATCAAAGTACTTTCTCTTTATTGCAATCATTAATTTGACTCAAATATTCTTCTATTCCAGAAACACAAGTGTCAGATGTTATCCAAAACGGTTTTGTATAATTCGGATGATATAACATTTCACAATTTTGCATAGCTTTAGTAATATTGGCAATAATCTTGTTCTAGTTTATTGTTCCATTCTATTTTCTTATTTTTACCAGCGTGACATACTTCCATTAATGGTTGTACTAAGTCTGAAAATCCTGGTAAACATCCTCTAAAATATGATCCTGATAAAATTAATGACAAAAATTCTTTAGTGTTTTCTGGTCTTTTACGATTTACAAATCTTCCCAAACTTTCTTCCGATGGCCGAAACCCCTTTTCATCTATTTTAAATCCTAAAAAATGTTGTTTTTTTTTCATTAAATGTGCACTTTTGTACATCTATTCTTAAATCATTACGTTCAAATATTTCAATAATCTTCATTACCAATTGAAAGTGTTCTTCATCAGTTTCTTTTGAAAATATTAAAATATCGTCGCAAAACAAAATAATATTCTCACAAAACGGTTTTAATAAATTTTCTAATGTCACATCAAATAATCCAGCGCTGTTTTTAGCTCCTTGCGGCAATCTTTTGTAATAGTAACATCCACTGGCACATTGAAATCCAAAATATTTAAACTGAGATTTATCTAAAGCAAACTGAAAATACGCAGTATTTATATCTAATTAAAAATTTTAAGTAATATTATTATTGGTAGATATCTCTTATAGAATATTATTTTAATTAATCTTTATTTGAAACAAGAAATCGTGGCCACCTAAATTTATAATATAAAATTATATGTATATAAACTTACAATTTAGATAAAATTTCAAAGTGAAAATTTTATCTAATATTAAGATATATATAAATTTTTTTATTATAATTTAAGTGACATTTATATATAAAAAATAACTTAATGTTTTTCTTTTTTTTTATTATATCTCAGCTTATTGTATATAAGTTTTTCCAATTTAGTAAGATGATTAGCTTTAGCTAATTGTGTAAACAACGTTCTGGGTAATTTAGATTCAAAATGAAACGGGACCGTAATTTAATTAACTGATCTATGATCTAAAATCTGTTAAATTTCTAATTCGGTTTTTGACTCTTTCTTTGGAATTACAAAAAACGGATGCAGATATGGTACTACTCCTTTTCCTATGATATCGTTTTCCATCAATAATTTTACCTGAGACTCTAAAAAATCAATTTCTGCTTGACTTCTTGGAATGAATCCAACCGGTTTCTTTAGTTGAGTAGTTTCTAAAAATGTTTGTAGTGGCACTTTAATTTTTTCTGATCCTACATCATATTGATGTTTTGCAATAACTTTTGGATATCTCTTTAATATTTCTTCTTCATATTTACCCTTTTCATTTTCCTTATAGTCACATTGCAAATAAATTTGTTTGTTTCATTTTCAGGCCATTCATTTCGAGTAATATCAGGAATATTTTCACTTAACATATCATTGGAATTTGAGATAACATTTCTTTTCTCTTCTTGACTATCTCCTTTTTCTAGTGGTTTTTCATCTAGATCGTATTTTTTATCAATTTTTAATAATGGAAATGATTCTCCTTCAATTATTACTTGTCTTGATTTACTTGATCCTTTTATCGCAACACTTTTACCTATAAAGAAATTGTTACCTAGTATCAAGTCATAACATCCTTCACCAGCTTCATCTTCTATGATTAATGGTTTTATTCTAGATTGATTTTTCTCCCATTATATGGTTTCATATTCTTTAGCAATCATAGGTTGATGCCTTAGTCCTGTAAAACTTTTGATTAATGTTTCACCTTTTTTGTACTTTAAATCAATTTTGTCAGCAAAAGTTTTTGTCATCATAGTAGACGTTGATCCTATATCCAATAAAACGATTATTAGAGTTTGTTTACACTTCATAACCACTAATGGTAAATTCATTCTTCGGACTTGTCTAGCTTCTTCTAAACATGCTGCATTCTCTTCTATTTTAGATTCTTTTCCTTTTAAATTTTTTTTTACATTCTTGAGCTTTGTGCCTTTTTTCCCCGCAATTGTTACAATTGCCTTTGAAATTAGTTTTGTAAATTAAATCCTTTGCCTTTTTCTCATAGCTGCGTTTGTTTTCCTCAGCTGTGGTCCACATTTTCACACCTCTATAGATTGCAGTGTCGTAACAATCTACATTCATAAATTGAAAATTGTTTCTTAGTTCTCTTGAAAGTAGTTCAGCAGCTCTTGCCATTTTTTTTTGCAAATTTCAAGTCTTCTGGTTCATTTGGATATAGGAAGTCAATCAATCTTTCTACCTCTTCAGCAGCTGGTACAAATTGATTTACTTTGCTGCACTTAATCACATCCAATCTTGATTAGGCTTCTAGAATTAAACGCATTCCTGTGAACTCTCTTTTCAACATTCTATCTGCCGTCTCATAATCATATCTAGCTCTAGAACAGTTCATTATTTTCTCTAAAGGTTTACCAGTAGCAGTACTTTCAATTGATGTATTTTCATCATATTCGTGGTGTTCGTCATCAAAAAATAAGCTTCCATTCTATTTTTATACAAAGAAAATGGTTCTTTTTTTTAAAAGGTTTCAATCTGATAGACATTGGAACTCCTTCTCCATTATTGTGAACATCAGATTCCCGTTCAAAACAATTCTGCCCTTCTCTAGGAACATCCATCCTTACTTGGCCACTTGACCTTTCTCTTTCTCCTCGGATTTTCCTCAACATGGCAGTTATTTCGTTTAACGTGGTTTGCATATCTTTTATATCCGCTTCTACATTTTTCAGTCTTCTATGGATGTTATCATCCATATCCGAATTTCTTTCTTCACTCATCGCACTCATTTCACGTTCAACTATAACTCTACTTTTCCTCAGAAAACTTCTCTCTAACGGGTCCAAACTCAAATTTTCCCTTGTCAAGTTTTCTGTACAACTATCCAGGTTCCCTTGAAACCTTTTGTTAACCAGAATCTGCTTAAACGCACTCTTTAACGTTGTAATCCTCAATCTTTCTGACGTAGTCACCATAAACCGATTGATCACCAATTAAATTTTTCACTTTAATTGGGTTTATAGATATACGTAGAAAAAAAGTTTTATTAGTAAAACAAATAACGATTACAATTATAAAATATAATTATTTATATCTTTCTTTTCATCGTTTTTTTTTCTCTCTCACAACTTTTCGTTATATTTCTTTCTATAATTTATATTAATTAAAAATTTATAAGTACTATATACATTTACCATTAAAGATTTTAACTTACTATTATATACAAAGTAAAAATAGAATTTATATTATTTTATTATTTTAAAACAATAATTATATACACGAAAAAAAAAACTTATTTAAATTATTTTTATTATAATCTATTCAAAAAATATAACAAAAAAAAATTAAATTTTTAATAAATTACATTTGATTTTATATTTTAAAATAAAAATATTATTTTAGTAAAAAGGTTGATAGCATTATTATACGTATTATTGTAATTATAATTAGTAAATAAAACAAAAAAATCGTTCTTTAACTATTTTTTAATTTTATTTTTAAAATTATAACTTTAAACAATTATTATTTAAAAAAAATGAATGAAAAATTGTTTGTTTAAAAAAAAAGTTTTTAATAAATTATTATTTTATATTATAGTTTTTTATTTTTTAATATATTAATTTATCATTTATTTTCAAGCTCTATTATTCTTAATAAAAGTTAATAGATAATCAATGATCACTAAATGAATATTAAAAATAATTTACTTTATTGAATTTTGATAATATTTATTATTTAAAATTAATTGTTTTTTAAAATTTAATAAATTAAATAGATTTTTTTTTTTGTTATTTAAGTGGATTTTACAATAAGTCTTTAAGATGCCTCTAGATGTAAAATAGTTCATTTTTTAATATTACATTTTATTTACAATTACAAAAAAGTTTGGTAACAACATATGAAAATATTATTATTCAGAAAAAGTAGTAAAAATAAATATTTTTTGATTGATTTAATTTGATATTTAATTTTTTTTTTTTTTGGTTTATAATAGTGTTATTGTTTTATATTATTTATCGTGTTTGACATAATTAAATTATAAATTTTTTTTTTTTATATTTATGATAATACATAGAACTGGGATAGTTTACACTTTTATTATTTAAACTTTATTTATTTAAATATTATAAAATAAAAATAGTAATAATATTGTTTTATAATTTGAAATTAAATATTGTTCTACTGTTTATTGTTCTTACCAAATAAAATTAACAAAATGTGATTAATATTTAATAGTTAAATTAATTTATTAAAAATTAAATAATTTTATGTTATTACCATAAACTTTTTATTACATATTACAATCATTCCAGATTAAAAAAATAGCATAAAAATTTTTTAAAATTATTTAATTAATATTATTAGATAAAATATAGACAATTAAAATGAAATAAAATTCAACTAAAAAAACAAACTTAATAATCATATTACTTAAAGAATTACAGAAAAAAAACTGAAGTTAAAAATCAAAAAATAGTTCATAGCCGCAAAACTGGTTTTAAAACATTTTTTTTTTTTATATGTATTTTTATTTTTGAAGAATGTATTAAATGAATTTTTGTAGAAAATAGTTGAAAACAAATTACAGCATTTTTTTGAGTTAAAAAAATTAATTTTAAAGAATATGTTTATTTATAAAAACAAATAGTCATAACATTATAAAATAAGATGAAAGGATTTATGTTGAAAATGAATAAAACATTTTTCAATTGATGAAAAAAATTAATTTTTTTTTAAAAATATTAATAAATTTTATTGCTTTTTAAACAAATATTAAAAATATTCTAAAATAATACTAAAAAAATATTGCTTATACATTAATTATAAAAAAGAAAGCTTTTTATAACAATTTTAATTTGAGAAGAAAAAAAATAGAATAAATGGTTAAAAAAACAATGTAAAAAAAACAAAGGAATGAATGCCCCATACCAGGCTCGAACTGGTGACCTTGGCATTGCTTAGTAAAGCTTAACTTATAAGTACCACGCGCTAACCGACTGCGCCAATGGGGCTTACTAAGTTAATTTTTAATTTTTTTTATTTACATAAAATTTGTCCAAGATAACAATTTTTACTGGTTGTTAAATAATTAACTATTAAACATTACTCAATATCAATTACTATTAATTAAAAAATTTTTTATTTTATTTTATGTATAATAGATGTTGGGTTAATTAAATATTACTTAATAATTTTATTAATTTCATTACAAATTATTTTTTTTTTAATTAAACTATTTTAATTAATATATATAATTTGTATATATGTAATAATTTCAAATAAAGTTAATAAGATTCAAGTTCAAAAAAATAACTTAGTCGATTCTCTACTTTCATACTATATAGAATATAAATATAATAGTTTTATGAATTTTTTTTTATTGTATTTAACTGTTTTTTCTTTTTAAATTTAAAGCAATATATAGAAAAAAGTTTACAAATTTTAATATATATTAAAAAATATTACTATAAATTTTAATGTAAGTTAATTTTTAATTTTTAAAATTGGCGTTTTCACAAATATACAAATTATAATAAAATAGTTTATCAACAAATATAATAATTAACAATAGGATAATAAAATAAACTTATGATAAAGTTTGTTTAAAATAAAAATTTATAATTTAAAATTTAAAAAACCTTAAATAAACAAAATTATTTTTTTTTATAAATAAAAAATTTTTATAAAGAACAAGTGATTCTCAAAAAAAAATTTAAAATAATATATATAAAATAAATACATTAAAAAAAAATTAAAATATTACAATGGTAATTAAATAAAGATTGCTAAAAATATTAATTTGATGACTTACAAAAATTATTAATATATTAAAATCATTCCAAAAATTTCAAATTTCAAAAGAATTTTTTAAAAAGAATAAAATCTGCACATCCTATTTTCTATTATTTAACTCTTGTATTATGTATTATTTTTAGTCTTGTCTTAATCTAAGATAATAAATATGAATAAAACATTTAAAAAAAAAGAGTTTGAAATTTAGTACATAACACATTACCAACCACAGCCTTCCTAGCTCAGTTGGTAGAGCGTTAGACTTTTAATCTAACGGTCAGGGGTTCGAGCCCCCTGGAGGGCTTATTTTTTGGCTTTTTTTTTTAATTATTTTATAAAATCTATAAAACAATCAATTTTTTTTAATCATAATTAAAAAAATTTTATTAGTTTTAAAAATTTTAAAATAATTTATAACAATGTTTACTCAAATAATTTTAAAAAATTTTAAATACAATACATAAAATTAATTAACTTTTTAATGTATATACAAAATGTTCCATATGTGACTCTTATTTTTTAAAACTTTTATAACTTGTTTTACTTTATAGTTTTTTTATGAATATTTTTTAATTAATAGTGAATTATCTAAGGAATTATATAAACAATATTAAAAGATCTTTTTAACACTAAAGAATAAAAAAAAATAAAATGTTTAAAAACTTTTTTATTTTTTATTAATATATGTGCTTAAATTTTTTTTTTATAAAAAATGATTGTATTTAAGAATACTTCTAATTGAATATTTTATTTTAAAAATGTTTAAATTTATTAGTTTTAAATGTACTATTTTTACATTGCTTATCTTATCTTTTAGTTTCAATACTCATAAATTAAGTAAGTAACTGTAAGGTATGGCATTACATCAAAAATACTTATTGATCTATATCTTTTAAAGATAAAAATAAAAAAACTGTTACAATAAATAGTTTTGTAAATAACTAAAAAAAAACAATTATTTTTTTAAAATCAATTTTCTGGTAACAAAATAATACCTAATAATAAAGATATTAAATGATTATTGCGTTTAGTAAATCTATCTGTACTCAATTTTTTTTATGGAATTATTAAAAAAAAATGCGTTTATAGAAATAAGTAAAAAACTTTAGATAATATTAAAAATAATAATGAAAAAGAAATCGCATGCATAAAACAAAATACTCTAAAAAATGTAGTAAAAAATTTTTTTAACTATGTGTAAAACATTTAAATGATGTTATATTAAAAACATAATATAACATAATTTTAAAAATAGAGTTTTTACTAATATAAAAATAAATATAAATATTATAATATATTTATATTTTTAGTTTATTTAAACTTGTTTCTTAAAAACGTTCTTACAATATATTATACTTTAAATAATTTTCTTATACATATTTATAACATTATATAAAAATAAAAAGTAGAAAAAAAAAATTTAAAAAATAATTTGTTATTTATTGAAGACTTTATATATATAGTTAATATTTTGATCTAGCTTGAAAACCGAAAGTGCCTTGAACTTGATTTATATTTCAAAATGCAAGGTTAATTAATACATTGTACTCTTTTTTTTTTTTTTTTTAAATTTTAAAAAAGTTATTTATCACGCATAAAAAAATGTTATCAAAGTATAATTACCGATAAAAAAAATTTTTTTTTTTTTTGTATCTTTCAATATATCTTACAAAAAAAGTGTTCTAGCTTGATTTATATCTTTAAATGTAGAACTCATTAATACCCCAAAGTTATTTTTAAAAATCTCAAAAAAGTTGTTTCTTAAAAAATTTTTTTAGACTTTAAGTAATTGTATGTAGACAAAAAAAAATTTTTTTTTAAATTTTTTTTATGAATTTTTTATTTTAAAAGATATTTTATCTTTATATAAAATTTAATAAAAAAAAAAATGTTTTATTTGTTGCATTTATGCTATTGATTTATAAAATTTTAATTTAGAATAGAATCTCAATGTTGCTAAACTTTTTATATAAAAAAATTATTGTTTTTCTAATTAACAAAGATTTATAGTTAAAAATATATTTAAAAATTTTTAAAATAAAAAAAAAATTTTTCATCTTTATTTTTCGCTTAATATAATTTGATATATTTTGATCAATTTTAATATTTTTTAAATAAATAAATGTATTTAGTTTAGTATTTTTCATTTTTATCCCTTCCTCTAGCCAAAATTAAATTTATAAAATTTAGTTAATAATTAAAAAAATTTTCAGATAAAAAATATTGTACTGTAGAAGTATAATCGAAATCTTATTAGGAAAAAAAAAAGTATAATTTTTTTATCAGTGATAAGTTGTAATTCAGAAATGACTATGTCATTCTTGACACGTCTTAAATACAAGAAGTACAAAAAGAATTCAACAAAGAAACAATTAGCAGTCTCAACATTTAATGATATTCACATACTTGATTATTATCATATAAAAATACATAAACTTATAATTTAAATTCTTATTATATATATCATTGTTTATATTTTTATCTTTTAAAAAATAAATCTTAAATTAACTTATTGTATAATTTAATATATAATCTGGAACCTTAAGTGGCTCTTAAATGATGTACAAGAATTACAAAGTAAGAAAATAATTATTTTTTTTATAAATACAAATAAAAAAAAAATTAAAGCTAATTAAAAATGTAATTGAAATTTGATATTATAATTAATATTTTATCATTAAAATTCTCAACTATTCTACTGAAATGAACTTTTTAAAGCTTGCTGCAACTATTCCTAATAAAAAAAAAAGTAATAAAATTTCTTCAAAAACATAAATTGTTACATACATAATAAGATATGTTCAAATGGATATGAAATGAAATTGCAATAAGGAAAGTAAAATAGATGAAAATGCTATGTTAAGGAGTATAGAAAGGAAATAGACATCAGAATAGGAACAAGGTTTGAAGATACCAAAATACCTTTTAAAACAGCAATTTTATTCATATATTGCTGGTTTTATAAGATACCTTTGGTAGAGTTTTGTGAGAGGGAGTTAGAGACAAACCATAGCACAATTGTAGATTAGGGCAGTTATTTTAAAGGGTATGCTTTTTTATGAAAGAAAAAATCCCAAAGTATGATTGAAGGAAAAGGATTCACTGTAAAAATTGATAAAACTATTACGCGGAGAGAAAATCATTATGGGAGAATGCTAGTACAATAGTGGTGTTATGGAGGAATCTGTCATGAAACTAAGGATTGCTTTGTACAGACGGTTTCAGACAGAGGTTCTGATATTCTCATAAAAATGTTGAGAAGGAGAATAAAACAAGAAACATTGATAATCTCGAATATGTAAAGAAGATATTCTCAGGTGGTTGGATCTGAGTATAAGCATTTAAAAGTAAATTATAAAAATAATTTTGTGAATCCACTAACAAACATTCATGTACTCAGAACATTGAAAGGGTTTGGAAATCAGTAAAAAAAAAAAACATAAAGCAGAATGAAACGTGTAAATTTATGTTGGAAAACTACATGTATGAAATTACATGGCAAAAAAAGAACAAAAAAGAGCCTTTTTATGTAATTTTATAAAACAAAAAAAAAGTTTTATTGTTTTTTAATTGAACAATAAAAATTCTTTTTATTTGTTTTTTTTTTTTTTATATTTTGTTAAAACACTTTAAGCATTACACATAATAATTAATAAATAAAAAAAAGAACATAATTACGTTGTAATGCTTTATTTTAATTTAGATCAGGGATAAAACAGAAAAATACCAAAAATTTAATTAAATTATTTTAATAATTTAAAATATAATAATTAGTTAAAGTCATATATAAATTATGAAATAACAAATCATGTCACACATTAATAAATGTATTCAAAAGTATCATGAAAGGAAACATTTAATAAAAATATATAAAAAAATAATTTTATATTATTGTAATTCTTATGGATTGTTTGAAAATCGGTTAACCATCACAGTTATTTAATATACACAATATAAATTAACTTAGGGTTTTATTTATTGAAGGATATTTATAAACAAAGATAAATATTAATAGTAAATGTTATATAAGTTAATGTAAATTCTTATATCTTGACTAAGATTAACAAGACTGACTGAATAAATGTATAAATAAATATTAAATGAATTTCTGAAAGAATGTCTGAGTGAATGTTTAAATGAATATTTGTTTTTTTATTAATTTCTTTTTATACATTTTGGTATTGTAGGTGTGTCAAGTATGATAAAACCATTTCTGGATAACATTTTTATTTATTTTATTTTAGATAAAATTGTTTCAATTATTATATTATAAAAAAAAATTTTTTTAAATAAAATAAATTTTTATTTATTGTTATAATTTATTATTTTCATGTTATCTAAGAAATACTGGAAGATTACAAAATTAATAGTTTCTAAAAAACAAATATAAAAAAAAACTAATACGCCTTGAGCAGGATTCGAACCTACGCGGGCAAAGCCCAACAGATTTCAAGTCTGTCCCATTAACCACTCTGGCATCAAGGCTGTTTAATTAAAAAAGATTTTTTTCTTATTATTTTTTATTATATTGATAAAAATTTTATTAAAAAATTTTACAACTTTTTTAAAAATTCAAACTAATTATTTGTAAACCCGCCCACATCTATGTCAGAAATGGAACATGAAGTCATATAAAAGCCAATCTCCCTCAAGGACAAAATCACTCTTACTCACTTTTATCAACTATTATTAAATTTACTCTTATATTGTATAATTATTATTTTATATTGTATCTCTATTCTAAATAAAAACTTTAAATAAAAGCTATACTTTATTTATAACTTAAATAAAAGGAGTCCCAAAAGGATTCTTACGGATTACATATAAAATTAGTTACAAAAACTTTCAAATTATTGAATAGTTTAGAAAGTTGTATTTTATAATTTTTAAATAATCATAAAAAATGTCTGACAAAATCTACCAAGTATAAAATAATATTTCTGTTAAAAGTTATGCTTTATTTAACCCTTAAAAGCTATCATCTAAATAAAATTACATTAAATTACATTGTTTATGGGATGAAATTTCACCCATGATATCGTTTAGTGGTTAATAATACAAAAATAATACAATTAACATAAAAGAATATATTATAATTAAAGATATTTTAAAGTTTATAATATTTTTTTAATAAATATAACTAACTATTTATTTATCTTCATTTTGTTTATATTTTATTTTATACAATTTATCATTTCTTAAATAATTAAATTACTTAATTATTTATTGTAATTAAATACTTAATAACTAAAAAATTTACAATTTTTTTTTAACATATTAAAATTTAATCAAAATATAATTAAGAAAAAATGTACAAAATGACTCAAAAGTAAGGGTTTACTTATTTTTTAAACTTTAATAACTTTTTTTGTATTTTATATTTTATTTATAAATTTTTTTTTATTTGAAAGATAATTCCTTAAAGTATAACATATTAATAATAGATTGATGTTAAGAAACAACTTTAAATTAAATTAAAAAAATCAATATATTATAATATTTATATAATATAAAAACCCTTATGTTAGAATTATAATACATTAATTGTGAAATATAACATCATTCAGATGTTTTCCCCTTAATTGGTATCATTTTTTTGTTTTTTCAAAAACATTTTTCATTACTTTTTTTTTAGAATATTTGGTTTAAAGCCCAAGATTTTTTTTTCAGTTTTTTATATTATATTAAAAAAATTTTTATAATGGTTTATAATATTGTTTAGGTAATCTTCTATCAGATAAAAAAAAAATCATAAAAAGAATACAAAGTACAAAAATAGTTATTAAAGTTAAAAAAAAATATGTAAGCCCTTACTTTTGTGTTACCTTGTATATAGAAAAATAAAAATTAATTTTAGCAAAGTTTAACAAATATAAACAAAAAAATAATTCCCATGCCGGGAATCGGACCCGGGCCGCGTGGGTGAAAACCACGAATCCTAACCACTAGACCACATGGGATATAAACAAGATTTGCCATAATTATTATTTTATTAATTTTTTATTTTATATAAATAGTTTTAAAAAAAAAAATTATGTTTATTTGTTTAAGTAAATAAATATTTATACATATTACATTTTTATAGAAAATTATATTGTTTAGACTAAATTTTTTTTTAATTATTTTTAAAAATATTTGAAAAATTGAATAAGCAAAAATAATGTAATTTTTTACATAATGAATTTAAATAATTTAATTTTTTTTTTATAATTTAAAAAAATAACTTGTTTGAATAAAGACACTAGAGACATCACATAACGTTAAATAATATATATAAAAGACATTATTTACATTGTTTTGTTGAGTTTTTAATAAAGTGTTTTACATATAATCCAATTGATAAGTTTAGTAAATAATGTTTTTATTTAAGTAGTAACATAATTGGTTAATTTTTTTAATTTAATTTATTATTAAAATTTTTTTCAATATAATAGTATGCACTAATTTTACTATATTAATATGTATAATTAAAAAATAAGATAATATATTTAATATGTAGAAATTAGTAAAAACTTACTTAAGAATCCTTGGTTATGAATTAGTATTTTTACTATTTTATACATATTTATACATATATACTAAACAAAATGTTTGATATATACATATATATTATATATAGTAAAAAAATAAAGTTGATGAATGGTGGATACTTCTGAATCTATCCAATTCTCCATAAAAATCCAAATAAAATAATATAATAACAATTACTACTAAATTTAGATTGTAATAATTTTTTTTTTTTTTTTTATAAATCTCAAACTTGGTTTTATAAATTTCAAACTGGGTTTTATAAACATAAAATTATTTAAATTAAATTAAAAATAATAAAAAAAATAAAGTAAGAAAATTTATATGTATATGTATAAAATTAAATATAATGATATCTAACATTTTATGCCTATACAAAGTCGCACAAAAGTCATACATCACTTTTTAAAATTTTAATAATAATTTTTTTTCTACTTAATATTTTTTTATGATTTTTTTTTTATCTGATAGAGAATTATTTAGAAAATTATATTGTTAACAATAACAGATTGACTTCTATATAAACAAGTAGAGAAAATTGAGACAATAAAAATGTTTTCAATTTTTTATTAGAATATTTTTAAAAATACAGTTATTAAATTATTAAAAAATTTCTAATGTTTATTTGTTCACTAGTTTATTAGTATTTTTTTCTATAAAAAAATGATTGCGTAAGTAACTTTAGAATGTGGTATTACATCAAAAGAAATTATTGTTTTTTTTTTTTTTTTTAAATAGTTTAAAACATTATATATTGTTAAAATTAATATTAAAAAAAAAATTGCATACATTAAGTAAGATACTCTAAAAAAAAAAAGATAAAAAATGTTTTTTACAAAAACAAAAAAACGTTTTAAACTACCTAGAAAAAATTAAGGTGACAATTTATTTCACACTAAATTTATTATAATTTAAAAATAGAGGTTTTTTATTATGAAAATTAATAAAAATATCATAATACAGTTACATCTTTAAATTAATTTAAAGCTGTTTCTTAAAAATCATCTTGTTATATATAATACTGTTAACAATTCACTATCAGATAGGAAAAAAATCACAAAAAAATATTAAGTAAAAAAAATGTTATTTAAATTTTAAAAAGTAGTGTACGACTTTTGTGCGACCCTGTATATATACACTTTTTTCTTATTTTTTTTTTTAAAAGGGATCAAAGTATCAAGTTTAATATTTCTAAACAGGTATGAACATTACTATTTGGCAAAAAATAAATACAAATACAATAAAAAATATTTTATATAATATTTTATATTAGTTAAAATATTCTTTTAGAAAATCAAATTATTTTATATTCTACTAAGTTCTTCATATCTAACATAACTTTATTATTAAATAATTTTGAAAATTGCTTACTTTTTTAAACTTAAATTATTAATTTTATTGAAATTTTAATATCTATTAAAAAAAAATAAAAAAATTTTTTTTAAATGATAAAGAAAAACATTGAGGCTAACTAGCAATTAAAATAAATTAATTGTAACATATGACTCAAAAAATATTTTTTTTTATTTTTATTTTCTTTTTTTTCTAGATTCTTATTTAAAATAAATAAATAATAAATAGATATTAAAAATAAAATGTGTTTTTTGAAATAAATATTAAAATTTTACTATATTTTAAAATTATTATGTATATTTGAAAATTTTTTTAAAAAAATATATTCTTTTGTATAATTATAACTTGAAATATTATTTTTAACTGATAATAAAAATTTTTATATAATAAGATCAAATTATTATAATCCATTTATTTTTCAAAAATTTATATTACATTTTATTACTATTTGAAATACAAAGTTAATGTTTTAAATAAATAAATTAGAGATGATTTTTATTACGTTAAAAATGTATATATATATATAAAAAAAAGTGATATATATACAAGTTTTGTTCCAAAAATAACCGGAAAACCTTTATAAAAAAGAATGTAGCAAAAAAATTAAAAAAAAAAAAAATTTTATTTATTCAAAGTAATCCCCCTTTAACAGAAATACAACAAGGAGCACGTTCAAGAAGTCCATCATATGACTTTTCTATGTCATTTTTTATGATGCTTATAAGAATAGCGATTGTTAAAAATTGAATGTCTTTAATCAAATCAAAACGCTTTTTTTTTATTTTAAAATATAACTTGGGAAATAGAAAACAGTCAAAGGAAGCCAAATCAAAAAAATATGAAAAATGATTAAGTAAAAAAATTTTACTTTTAGTCAAATAATCAGTGATGATTTATGACCGACGAGATTTTATACTATCTGAATAATTGCGAATTGTTTTGTTTTTGATATTCAAGACGAATATAAATTTAAAACGTTTTAATACACCTAGATAATACTCAGGATTAACCTTTGTACCACTTGAAATAATTTTATTTTGAATAAAGCCTTTTGAATCTTAGCAACAAAAGAGCATTGTTTTAATTTTTGACTTTTTTAAACGACATTTTTTTGGCAAACAATTATACCCATAAGATATATGAAAAAATCAGAATGTTTTAGTAACAGTTTTACTATTTAAAAACAAAATTTAAAAATAATTCTTTGCTTTTGATTTAGTCTCCGATTGACTTAAAAAACGACTGTAGTTTAATGTAAAATATATTTGCTCTAAGTGAACGAATGAAAAAGCAAAACTAGCACCTGATTAATAAAGACTGATAATCCACAAAATAATTGATTACCTACCGATAATATTATTAATTTTTGTAAAATAAAGTGATTCCGGTTACTTTTTAGACAAAGAGTGTACATCTTCAATTGCATTGCTTTTATTGATTTCTTTAATAATTTCATTATCAATAATGTTATGCGCAAATTAACTAAAAATTTTCATGTTGAAAATTTCAAAATCAACTATACCATCAAATTTATTAGTTTCTTTTTTTTAATGAACAAAGACATATTATAATCATATATTAATTTTTTAAATTTTATATGATATATTTTTACATTATATTAAATAAATTTACAATTAAAAAATAATAATATAAATTTACTGGTACCTTAAAATTATATATTAAATTTATTAAAAATGCCTCATTAGTTCAGTTGGATAGAATGTATGACTTCTAATCATAAGGTCCTCGGTTCGAGCCCGGGATGAGGCTGCGATCTTTTTCTTTTATTGTTATTATAATATTTATAATAAAAAATTTTTAAATAAATATAAATATATTTTGGTCTTAACAATAACTTAAAGTTTTTTAAAATTAATAAATTATATAATTTATTAATTGTATAAATATATCTTTTAATATTAAATCTAATAAATATTTTAGTTTTATTAATATTATAAAATTTTTAAATAATTAATTTAAATTAAAGTTTTACTAAAGGTATGATTTAAATATAATTAATAAAAAAATTAAAAATATTAAATATCATTTATTTTTAAATTTATTGTAATTTTATTATATCATTTTGTAAAAATACTTACAATATTTTTTTATTTTTTTCAAAATTATATTAGTAATAAAATTTGCATAGTTATTTATTTAACAATTTATGTAGAAGTAATCTTTCTTAACATTATTTATAATATATCTTTAAAAAAAATGTTTTTATTATTAATAAAAATACACTAGAATCTTTTATCGTTATTTAATATTATATAAAATACATTATTTTTATTATTTTATTTTTTATCAATATAAACTTAAATTTGCTGTTTTCAAACATAAAAATATGACTTTAATTATGTCTTATGTTCCTTAAATTTACTGATATCCTTATTATTTTAATCATTAGAATAGAAATTTTGTTAATATTTAAAAAATTGCATTTATGATAGTAAATTTTTAGTGATAAAACTTATCTGGTAAACATCATCAATAGATAAAAAAGAATTTGTTAGATAATCCTTATCACGGCTACATTACACATCACAATAAATAATTTATATATATATATATATTAAGGCTCTATTGTATAAGTTATTTTATTCATCATCTAACTAGTTAACAAGATCTGTAAGTTATAATGATAATTTACTTTTTTATTGTATTTTTTTTAAAGTTTTTTACTAATAAAATATTAACTAACTTTGTGATGGTCAAGAAAAGAACAAGATGGAGTGATGGGAAGAGTAGTGAAGTAGTAACCCCACAAGTCCACAAGATCCTCAACAATTTATAATACTGGCTATTTATTCTTCCTTTTTTTTATCAGTTCAAATTTAACAACACTCTTATTTAATTAATTTATTTATTTATTACTCCAAAATTAAAATTTCACAATTAAACTTTCACAATTACATTTTTACAGATACAATTTTACGTACACAATTCATACATAAAAATTAAAAATATAAAATTTCAAAATCTCAAAATTTATAAAATTTTTAAAACTTTCAAAAATTTGAAAAACCTTAGAAGAGAAACTATTAACAAAATTTTATGATATAAAATCTTACCTTAGCCAAGCTTATCTTAACTTATTACTTATAAACTTATTATATTAAAGTTTCTCTATATATACTTTAAAAAACTACTAAAATAAATAAGTAAAAGTAATATAAAATAGGTAATATACGTAATAATTGATAAAAAAAAAAAAAAAAAAAACTATAATTTAATAAAATAATAAAAAACTAAGACATACAGGTATTTATATAACTTTTTGGATATTTTTTGACCCTAAAGTTCTAAAATTATTTTGAAATAATCTTACTAATAATTACATTTTAATTATTTTTATTAATTTTATTTATTATAAAAAGATTATAAATTTATATTAAGCAACTTAAATATTAATTATTTTAATTTAAGTTAACTAAAAAGCCCTTAATTATGCGTTGATGGTTAAGTGGTATAATTCTCGCCTGCCACGCGGGAGTCCCGGGTTCGATTCCCGGTCAACGCATTTTTATATTTTACTTTTAATAAAATTTAAACATTAAAATTAAAAAAAAATTGTTATACCTTACAAAAATATATAAATTTACTACTTTTTATATTTAACAATAATTTTATTTAAAAAAATATAAAAGCATAATAAAACTTTTATAAATGATTTTTAATTGCGTATAAGAGTATTTTTATATTAAAATGTTGCAAAAATAAATTTATAACAAATTAGTTTATTAACAATAGATAGAAAAATTAATAGGTATAAAAAATGAATTAAGTTACTTAATTTCAAAAAAGAAATAATAAGGTTTCCCGTTATCTCATTTAGAAAGATATATATAATATTAATTTATACCACTACAAATTAAACCATCAAATACATTTTAACATAAAATTTTAAGTTCTATTGTTTCAATAAATTTTTAATTTATATTACAAAAAATAAAAATAATTATTTTTACTATTTTTTTCTGATTTATAATTACAAAAAATGTCTGTTATCAATAACAATTTGTTTTCAGAAAATATAAATGTTAATGTTTTAAAACATTATTGTCAAAAGTTATCATAACGAAATATATTGCATAGTAAACACATAAAAATTTTAATACAAATAATTTATTAACAATAAAAATATTAAAATCATATTTATTTTTGTGTATAATAGTTGAAATTATAAAAGTATTATAGAATTTTTTCCATACAAACAAATAAATAACAACGCTATTTAAAATATTATTTTAGTACAAAATTTTATGAAATAAAATAAATTAAAAAAAAAAAAAAAAAAATAAAAGTTATTTGTCGCGAGTGGGGTTCGAACCCACGCATCTTTCGATATTGGAACTTAAGTCCAACGCCTTAGACCGCTCGGCCATCGCGACATACCTTCTAGCCCTTTTTTTAATTCTTTCTACATTATTTTTATTATTTTTATAATTATTTTTTAATATTAATAATAAAGATTAAATTTATTTATTAATTTCAATATTTAGTAAAATGTGCACTAAAATTGGTATAATATTATGTTAAAATTTGTTTGAATGAATATAATTAAGAAGAGAATTAGAAACTTTAAATGTAAAAGAAAAAGATTATACGAAATCTTCCGATTATCTTATAAAATCTTGAGTGTAAATTTATATTTTAGTGAGACAACTTATTTTTGTATATTAACTATTAATTAAATTTGTATTGTATTTTTTTATATATCTATTAATGATAAAGTACTAATTTATATATTGCATCATTTCACCTAATCAAAACATGTTACTTACTATCTTACTTAAATTAAAATTTTACTACACTTAAACCTGTTTTTGTGCGGTTTTTTATGTACAATATTTTGAAATGCCAAAATAGATTCACCAATATCATCAAAATTGCAATTTTTAGATAATTTAAATTCTCCATGTCCTTCAGATGAAAATATTTCATCCATTGTAGTGCCAAAATTTGAAAGAAGAAATTGATAAATTTTTGAAAAGTTTTTCATTTCTTTATTTTTTTTTTTCAATGTTACTGTAATCATATGTTAAAATATTAACTGACTCTTCTGTCATAAATATAAAAGTTTGAAAAAATTTTTGATATTTATTTTCCTGTCTAAAAAAGTATTTTCTTAAATTTGTATCACTAAGTATTTTTTCTTTTGCTTGCTTCAAATTTCCCATGTTTATTAATAATTTGTATTCTTCGATTCTTCGAATTTCACATTTTTTATTTGAAAGTTTTGTTGGTCTAAAAAATGCATCTTTAGCTGATCTAAAAGATATAATAGCAAAATTAACAAACATATCTTTTAGGTCTTCAAACAATTCTTCACCTAATTCATTCCAGTATCTTCTTCCTTCTCTTATATTTTGTAATTTTAACATATTAAAACTTAATTTTCTAGTTTTTTTTTCTTAATATTTCAAGTAAATTGAAGCTTTCTTTATTTTTATTGTACTCTTGTTTTATAATGTTAGCAACATCTTCAAATGTTAACTTTTCATTTCTTTTATAAACATGTAATTTTCTCATTCTTTTTGGTGGAGAAAAAAGTTCATTATATTTAGAAATAAAAAAAGTTTATAAGTTACAACAAAATTAACTCACTCTCAGCTAATATAGGATTATTGTCCATGATTAACAAAAATTGTTTTTTAAAAATTAAATTATTTTAAAAAAAGATAGAAAAATAATAAATGGAAACAACGGATAAATTTAGACACGAAAAAAAATATTAAAAAACTTTATTAGAATTTAACAATGAAAAAAAATGTTGAATACACTTTTAATAGGATAAAACAATAATAAAAAGTTTTTTATTTTGATGTAAAGTAAATGGTGTTATATAATTGTATCTCTTGAAGAAATTTTTTTTATTGGAAAAAAACATAAAAATCGTATCAAAGTGAAATAACAACTGATTTATATAATTAGTTTGGTATAAAGATGATAATACGTAAAACTTTTTTTTCGCAATTATATGTTTATATTTACAAATAAAAAAATCACACGTAGTTTTTTCTAATTTTTTATTTTAGAAATAATTCTAATAAGATATTCTGCGTTTAATCGTTTTTTAATATTATATTTACTAAATTATTATCATTTTTTTTATTCTATTTTAATTACACAATATGTTTTATATTTGCTGCTCATTTTGTAAAATAATTTTTACATCTAATTATTTGTTTAAATATCATGTTAATCACAAACATTTTAACTGTTATCAAAAAAAAATTATTTTCTTGTTGTCAATATTTAGTCAACAAATCTTATAGAAAATGCCATTATTATGGAAATTTATTATCATTTCTTGATTCTCATATAAACTTTTTTCACAAAAGTGAGTTGTTTATTCTACAGATAAGAAGTATGGTAATTAATTCAAAAGAGGATTTTGATCAATATGTTTATTCATGTTTAAGTGGACAAAATGGTTTAGAATTTTTTGATCAAAACTACTTGACTTTAGAAACTTCTGTTTATAATGAAAATCAAATTGAATTAATGGAAATCAATGACACTGAAGAAATTTTAAAAAAATTTTGTATAAAAATGTTTATTAAAAAGCTATTATTTACATGTTCTGATTTATCAATAAATCATAAACATGTTAATTTAATAGTAAATATGTTTATTGAATTTCTTTTCTTCTTTGAAGATCCTACTTTAAGTTTCAATCAGTTAAAAAAAATAATAAATTTTTCTCTTCTAGAGCTAAATAATATTAATACACGTTTTAAAAAAGAAAATTATGTTGAAAATTGTGCCGAAATAATCGATGATATAAAGCCAATGGTTTTAAATTTTTCTGATAATTCCCAGCATAAACATTACTACTTTAATTAAATTAATCGTGTTCATGATTTTCTATCAGTAGAAGAAGTTCAGAAACAATAAGTATTTGAAAAACAAAAGCTTGAAAATATAGATGTAAAGTATTATTTAATATTTATGACGGTAAAAGATATGAAAAATTGACATCAAATTCAAAAAACATTATTTTTTTCTCAATTTTTAGTGATGAATATTCACTACTAAGTCGTTCATCCTTATGCTCCAAATCAGTTTTAACAGACTACTTTTCTATAATTAATTTACACCAAAAACTACAAGCAAAATTACTTTTAAAATATTTTTTTTTTCTGTCGGCTTTAATATTGCTAAGAAGTTTCCTGATGACACATATTATTTTGTTAGAGATCAGATTAAATCACTTGAAATGACTAATCTTGTAATTAATGGAATAAAATATACCTTTAAATGTTTATGCTATCAAGCTGATAATCTTGAACTAAATTTTTTGTACGGCTTAGGACGTACTTTTCATGGAAAATCAACGCAACCATGTAAATTTTGTCTTGCCAATTGTGAAAATATGAATAATATTTTTCTTGAATCTAACTGTATTATGCGTACTGAAAACATAAATCCATATCTTTCTGATATATTACCTATGAATGATGTAAAATATCTTGATTTTTGTCATGATTACTTTCTTAGAACAGTATGATATGCATTAGAAAGTTTTTTTTGTAGAATCATTCATAATGTTAAAATGATTGATTTAAATTCAATTAATAGAATTATAAGTTCGATACATTATAGTAAATATGATGCTCCTAATGCAATTAGGTCTATAGGATTATCTTATAGTTCTAAAAATAATATTTCATAGCAATCACAACAAATGAGATCACTTTTGTTTTTTTTTCCCTTAATTATTTTTTTAATAAGAATAGATAGAACTCATTTAATAAAATCTAATTTTGAAGACATCATGATAGATAATAGTTTATTTTGTGAAGATGATGAAAAAATTAATTCAATGAAAAATATAATGTTAGAATACGAAATACTAAGATTACATGGCTCAATCCAAGAACAAAACATTATTTTTGAAGAAGATTTACTTAAATTAAAAAATATGTTTCAATACATTTACAACATATGAAAAGCTTCTATGGAAAAATAAAACCAAAACAACATAATTTATTGTACATTGAATCAGTGATAAAAAATATTGGAAGTATAGAAAAGTATTCAACAATCAAATTTGAAGCATTACATAAGAGTACAAAACGTGATGTAATTGTTGGCCACAACATGTCTAATATAGCCTTTTCAATTGCAAGTAAACAAGGACAACGTTATAGAATTTTAAAGTCACTATCATTTTTATTAAATTTAAAGAATGTTGAAAAATTTACGTTGGGAGATTTTGTGATCGCTAGGTTTTTCGACTGTAAAAAGAATATACCACACAAAATTAATAAATCATTGAACTTTAAATTTGTCAAAATAGTTGAAATTGATTCAAAAAATGGCAAAATATTAGTTCAAATCATAAAGCATTTGTTTAGTGTTGGAGCTTTATATTTTACAGAAAATGTAGATAAAATTGAGATAGCTCAAGAAATATGGATAAATAAAAACCAAATATATTCTCACTCACCGAAACATAATTTTAAAATGTTTGGTTTAACAGTATTTATTTTAACTCAAAAAATCAAACTTCATGAAGATGATATTGTGGTGCATACAAAGCAACTTAGAAAAAATATCGAAAAAATTTTTTATTATAATTTCAATACAAATGATATTATTTAATATTTTATTTTTTTTAAAAATATATGAAATTTTTTTTACTATTATAATTTCTATATATTTATGTCAAAAAAATACACATTGATAGTTAAACGCATAATTCATAATGTAAAAATCGAATAAAAAAAATGAAAAATAATAAAACGGAAATTTATAAAACAGATATTTTTATAAAATCGTATTTTAAAATTGATGAATTTTTTTTTAAATGGATAAATAACAAATACGTATCAATTTATTTGATGAGGAATTAAAAAAACGGAATAATTTTTTGAGTGTATGTTGTTGCTACACTAAGATTTCATCATTTAGAAAAAGAGATAAATTTCTTTCTTTTTCAATTCGCATTTGAGAAACATTTTTGTTTGTTGAGTTTAAACCCTCTTACATAGCCTTATATTTTTTAGAGTTTTCTTTTTTTGACGGTTTGTTCTTAACTATAATCATGACCACCACTGTTTTTTGAATAATTTTTTTTACGGATTTTTCATTATCAAAAATAATATAATATTTCTTGCTTTTTTACCATTGATTTTTCCAATTTAAAATTATTGAATCCAAGTTTTTTTGAAAGTTCAGTAACAACATAAGTAATACCGTCTAATTTTTTCAAAACCATAATTGAGTATTAAAGTATTTGGAAAATTTGAAAAACTTGGCATTGTTTAAATTAAAGATTCCAAAATAGTCGTTTTTCCGAAACGTTACGCTTCATAATGGAATCCCCAACTTGAAGCAGAACTTTCATGTTGCTGGAATTTTTTCAAAGAACTATCATTGTTTCTATAGTCAGCAAAGAAATCTGGACTCAAATACATTTTTAAAAATTCAAAAACTGAAAAAAATTTAAAAACTTGAAAGAATTTACAAAACTTGTCCCTTCCCCTACATATAATTAAGGATTTTTAGTCACCGAAGAAGTCTGGGCACGAACACACTCAAGAAATTCAAAAACTAAGAAAAATTTACAAAACCCATTTTCTCTTCTATACATACCATGAATCTGTAGTCAATGAAGAAATCTGGACCTGAATGCACTTCTAAAGACTCAGAAATTGAAAAGAATTTGCAAGACTTATCTCCTCCCTATATGTACCGAAGATGTATCAGGAGAAACAGTAGTTTAGACCTTTTTATTAAAAACTTATTTTATGGTAAGAAATAATACAACATAATGCAGATAAATAAATACTTTTATTAAAAAAATAAAACTACGTAAAAATTAAATTAAATTACAAAAAAATCAAAAACAGAACAAAAAATTAAATTAAATAACAGAAAAATTACTTTTATATAAACATAAACACATTTTGTGACATTTTTGCAATATTCCCCACCTACCCAAAACCCGCGGAATCTCGCGGCCCAATATGGGCAATATTTAAGTTTAAGTTCAACTGGATTAGTCTTTTTCTTTTTGCTGGCACTTATTAGTGCTTAGTGATTAGTCTTCCTTGGATGGTATTAGTACTCAGTAATTGTTAGTACTTAGTGATTATAATTAGTCCTCCTTGGATGGTGTTAGTACTTAATTTCTCCTTTATATATTTTTTTATCCTTTATATCTTATCTGTATATTGTACTGTACTTTATTTATTTGTATTAAGATTATGAGATTAGCCTGTTAAACTTTGTCTTTTATAGTCTTTCCTCAGCAAACCCACCAGCCGCCCACCCACGTTTTACCAACCAAGGAACCTTTATAGATTTATTGATATTATATTTGTATATTGTATCGCATATTGTATTATATATTATAGAGACGACCATTTTGCTTTACAATATTACTTTTATTTAGTATACATTTTAATGATATCAAATGGTAATATTTTATGTATAGATACATATACTAATATTTTTAGAATAATGTTTACCGATATTAAACATTAGATTTTTTAAAGCCCAAACCATTTTTTTTGGTATCCTGTGTTACCCTCAAGATTTATAATTCAAGAAAAAAAAATTTCTGTAAAAAAATTGTGGTATTTTGAGTTTCAACTTAGTTATCACCAAAACTATATGACGGCGAGATATCTATTTACATTAAGGTGTGATTTTAAGTTTCATTACATATGTATATAAATGGAATCACAACATTGCTGCTCAACCCGGGTTTTGAGCTAATATTCACCAAAACTACATTGCGGGGTAACACTCTTTCATATAAAAATGTGATTTTTAACAACCAAATACAGATGTTATCATTTCATCTGTGTTCGAACTAGTAATTAATAAAACTATATGACGGGGTTTTGACCCTTTTATATAAAAATGTTATTTTAAATTTATAAATTATACGTTACTTTGAATCTCAAACTAAAAATTACCAAACTTATACGACGGGGGATATAATTCCTCTTTCATACTTAGTATGTGCTTTCAAATTATCATTTACAACTTGAAATTTTCAATCAAATTTTAATGTTATATGACGGGGTAAATCACCCCTTTAAGTCAACTGACTAAATACCTTTTTCTATCGTTCAAAATATTAAAAAATAAAATTTATGTTTATAGTTACAATGTGCACATGGTAAAACATCATGATGCTAATTGTAACTATGTATGGCGGGGTGATTTTTTCTTTTACATTAAAATGTGATTTTTTTAATTTTTTTTGTAGTTTTATGTAAGACAAAATTGTTTTTTTTTGCAGAAAATTTTCCAGCGATATACAGGGTGTATAAAAATAAACATGGCACTTTTTTTACCATTCATAACTTTTTTTCTACTAGATATTTTTTTATGATATTATAGTCATTTGATAGAGAACTATCTAAACTATTAATCTGATAACAATAAAATATTAATTACAATATAAATAACATTAAAAAATAGCTTTTAATATAAACACCTTAAAATTAATGGATTATTTAATGTGTTTTTAAAGTTTTTTTCAATGTAATTTTAAAATTACAATCTTCAAAACATTAAGATGTTAATAATTTTTATCTTTATTGTTCTTAAAAAACAATTTTTTTTTTTGTAAAAAATGTCTATATTTAAAGAAGCTTCTGAAAAAGATTTTCATTTTTAAAATGTTTAAATTTACTATTTTTAAAATTGTTATTCTTTTGGCAGTTTTTATTCCTATTAGTTTAACTACTAATAGATTAACTCTTGAACAAAAAGTTATGATTGTAGAATCATACATTCGAAATAATTATAAAGTCGTAAGAACACAAAAGGAATTTCAAATTTTTTTTTAATATTGTCCAACCTCCTAGGCGTGAAACAATAAAACATCTTTATCAAAAATTTCATTTAACAACAGGAAGCGTAGCCGATTTGCTTTATATTGGTCGCCATAAACGTGTAAGAACAGAAGAAAATATTGAAAGAGTTAGGGAAGCGTTAATAATGATCAATCTACATCTTTGAAAAAATGTGGACAAGAACTGTGTATAAATAAGGATTCTTTACAAAATATTATGGTTAAAGATTTAAGTTTAAAACCAAACAAAATTCAATTCACGCATCATATAAAATCTAGTAATGCTAATGAAAGATTAAAATTTGCAAATGATATTGACAATCTTATAAGAGAGGATGAAAATTTTATTGATAAATTAATTATGACCGATGAAGCCTATTTTCAGCTAGATGGATATATCAATAAGCAAAATTTAATATATTGGGACACGAAAAACCCAAGGATTGTGGTAGAAAAGGCACCACATCTAAAAAGAATTACTGTATTTTGCGCTATTACGTCAAAAAAGAATTTACGGACCATTTTACTTCGAGGATAAAAAAGGAAATGCTGTTACTGTTAATAAGGTAAATTACAGATACATGCTTGAGCATTCAGTAATACTAACAATAGGTAATGTTGATGAGATGTGGTATCAGCAGGACGGGGTTCCCCCGCACATTGCACGCAAAACAATTACCTTTTTAAAGACAATATTTGGCAACAGAATAATTTCCAAGAATGGTAATATCAATTGGCTGACTAGATCTCCTGATCTATCACCACTAGATTTTTTCTTGTGAGGGTATTTGAAGAATGGAATATATAGAAATAAACCGGAGACAATAGAGAATCTAAAAGAAAATATTGAAACTGAAATTGCTGACATACCACAGAGCATGCTTTAAAGGGTAATGAATAGCTTCTATGACAGGGTACAACAATTTCGCCAAAAAAAAGGAATGTTATTGGACGATGTAATTTTCCATACTTATCATAATAAAATTTAAAAATACAGATTTTTATATTATAAAATTAATATAAATATCATAATATGTTAATATTTTTAATTTTTTTTAAAGTTGTTTATTGAGAACAATCTTGTAATATATCATTATCTAGATAATTCTCCATCATATGACTATAATATCATAAAAAAATATCCAGTAGAAAAAAAGTTATGAATGGTAAAAAAAGTGCCGGGTTTATTTTTATACACCCTGTAAATGTACTATTAGACGACTACCAGATATGTTTGAAGACATTTAAAATTTACTAAAAACCCAATTTTTAAATATTTATTTTAATAATACGTAATAAATGTTTACAAAAAAAAAAAAAAATAAATAAATTTTAAATTTATTTATAGATATAAATATGTATAAATTAGTAAAACAACTTATTCATAACCAAAGATTCTTGCATAAGTTTTTATTATTTCATACATATGTTAATATATAACATTTCAGTTTTTTTATTTATAAGTTAGATTAAATTGATGACATTAAGTATATATAAATAATATATGTCATCATCATTTCTTTCATTATTTCTTTATTTCTTTCATTCTTCGTATCATGCTTTTTATAAATTGTATATTTTTAGATCCTACACCAATTTTAAATAACATTTTAATTTATACATACTAATATAATAAAATTAGTGCAATAAAACTTTTTCTGTACAAAAAATAGTATAAATATATTTTTTACAATTTTTTCAAAAATAATATTACCTAAAATCTAATTATTTTTATCTGTTATAATTTGTAACACCTCCAAGAAAACGTATAAATAAGAACTAATTTTTATATTTAGTCAGTCTATATTTACACTTAACTTTAAATTTCTTAATATTGTAATTATGTTTGTGTAATAAAATAATTAACTTATTCTATTTTGTTTACAAATTGTTATAAAGTGTAAAACAAGATATATCAATGTTGTGGTAATATTATTAATATTTTAGATAAATTTCAAATTGAGAATTAAATAAATTAGGTAATAAATTCTGATATACATTTAATTTATATTTTTTTAATTTATTAAAAATATTATTTTTTTTTTATGTAATTATAAAAATTAATTATAAGTTTATATTATAATTTTAAGAATATAAAAAGTAAACATAAAAATTAGAAAAATTTTTATTAATAATAAAAAAATAAAATTTATCGGTTGGGAATTTCTAAAAAAATTATTTTTTTATTGTTTAGAATGATTCATTAGAGAGGAAAAAAAATAAATAAAAAAAGTTTTCAAACTTTTAATTTACTTTTTATTTTTTTTAAATTTTGTGTTACATAATTTAATTAAATTAAATAGAAAGTTTTATTATAATTTTATTTTATGATTAAATATGATCTGTTGTTAACATACTGAATTTACTGAAGAATTTTTAAATTCTATCAATAAAACTACTAAATATCACTTTATACTTTTATTATAATTAGAAATAATTTCATTGTATTTAAAAAAAAAATTTAAATATAAAGAAAAAAATGGTTGAAAAATGCGTTTATCGGGAATCGAACCCGAATCGGCCGCTTGGAAGGCGGCCATGCTGACCATTACACCATAAACGCTTATTTATTTTAAATTTATTTTAAAAGTATTATATTTTAATTTTTGTATTTTCTAATTAAAACACCACATCAACAAATAAAATATTTTACTATAAAAACAAAAAAAAAAAAAATAATTTACAAAAAAGTAGATAAATTCTTAAATTTAAAGTGATATTAATTATACAATTATAATAAAACGGCGTTTACATTATAGTAATAAAAAAACTTTTTTTTAAAATAAAATATTTTATAGAAAATATTTAAATTGATTATTAAAGTAAGAAATTATGAAATATTAAAATATTATAAAAAAAAAAATTATAAACATTAAAATTAATATGAAAAAAAGTTATTTTGTTAATGATAAAAATTTCTGACTTGAAACATAACAAAAAACTTGAAAAAAAAAACAATAAAATTAATTTCAATTTTTTATTAAGAAAAAATATTTTTATTTTGTTTGGCGTATATATATATAGATAAGTCAGCTAGTTATTATTAGAAAATTGACTTAACCAACAGACAAAGAAATACAACACAAATTTATATATCAAATTTATACAAATTAAAAATTAAATACAATATTATCAATTATTAATTACATTATTACTTACCCTAATACCTCTAGGTTTTGCAAACATAGAAACCCCTTTCTTACAATATACAATACAATTCAGAACTCTAAAATATACAATAATTATACATAACAGAAATACAATAGAAACATAAAAAAACAAACTAATGAAATGATGAAGTTCTAAATGACAATAACATTAAAATCCCCCCCCCCCTTTATATATACTTATTGTCATCATTTCTTTACTATTATTATTTTTAAAATTAAAATAATTAAATGTATATAGCTTGCAAAAAATTACAAAAAAAATACAAAAAAAGCATAATTTTAAATTTAAATTGTAAAATTATAAGTACTAAATTTTTACAAATAAAAATAATTATGGATGCTTACCATATTTCAAAATACGAATGAAGATTTTCTAAACTCTACGGTGAATTTTTAATCCTGATTCAGTTAGTAAATTTTTTTCTCAATTTTTAATATTAAAAAAAGTTTTTAAAAATGTTAATATATTTTTTTTTAGATTATAATCCTGATCTTTAAAAAAAATTGAAAGCAGAAGAGGAGGAGCAAGATTGCACCTGGGGCACCTTCTGGACATATTTTGGAGTGTTCTGGATAGGAGTGGTGGTGGGAATTGTGGCAACAGTTCTCACCAGCCGTTTCTGGTAGGGCTGTTGTTGCATAAGGTGCCTCAGAGACACCCCCTGTGACCGTTGTAGAAATTACAACAAAGTGGAGAACGGCACAGGGAGTGCTAATTAATTTTTATTAAAATTTTTATGTTAAAGATAAAATTTTAACTTATTTATTGTGTTAGTTTTTTTTTTTTTAATTTTTTTAAAATAATATTTACAAACAGTTAATTTATCAAAAAATAACTTTTTTTTAGTATTATTATTTTTAGTGATATATTATTAATTTGCCACAATGTATGATGTATGACAAAAATTAAAAAACTTATTTAAATTAATGTTATTACTTATAAAATATAGTAAATCTTCTTTTAACAAAAATTTAAACAAAATTATTTTTGGCAATAAAAATAAAATTTAAATTTAATAAATTATAGTTTAAATATTAATTTTTTTAAGTTTCATAAGTTTAACAATTCTACAAAATAAAATATAAAGAAATTTTCCTATGATTAAATAAAATTTTATAAAATTGACAACGTTTAATTAATCATAACTTTTATCATTGTTTATATAAATTGATGTAATTATTGTCATTCGACAGAGAATCATTTATTCTATCATAATATTTATTAGTTAATTTAAAAAATTATTACTTAATTAGTAATAATCAAAAAATATTATTAAAAAATGGTGACAAATCAGTAAAAAAAGACAATTTTTCAATTCCTTTTTTTAAAAGCTTCTAACTCCAGAATAAATTAGAATTTTAAATAGGATTAATATTTTTTGATTTCTAGATTTGTTGTCTATACAATGAATCTAATATTACTTAAATCCAATCATAAATAAAAAATTTATTAATTAAAAAAATATAGTATATACATAACAGAGACACTATATAATAAAGATTAATAATTAATAATTACTTACAATTAATTTCCTTATTATTGATATTATTAATAGTACAAAAATTTAATGTAAAAAAAGTAAAAAATGTTTTTAAAAGAAAGTAGTGCCCCGCAGGGCAAGACACGCGTAGTGTGACTTGTTATAAGTACTAAATATTTAAAGTTGCAGTTTTAAATAAAGTTCTTATTTTTTTTAAAAACATATTGTAGCAATATAAAAAAAAAATTAAAAAGAAAAAAAAAAACACGTCGCCCCCGGGTGGGCTTGAACCACCAACCTTTCGGTTAACAGCCGAACGCGCTAACCGATTGCGCCACGGAGGCGTGTTTTTGGAAACCTTTTAGAAAGGAATACTGTTGAATTACATTATTTTAATCTAAAAATACAATAATTAGAAACAAAAATTTTATGCTTTAAATATAATTAATTTTTAAAAAATATTTAATTATACTATTTTTTATTAAAAATTTGTTATTATTTTATATCAACTTAATCAAATAATAAAAATTTACTTTTTTTCAAAAAAAAAAGATATAAATTATTATTTTTTTTATTTTAATTATATATTTTAGAATTTATTTTTTAGATTGTTTTTATAAATATTTTTTGAATATTATTAAACAAATTTATGTTAATTTTTAACATTATATAAGAAGAAATGTTTACACAGATATTTATATGTATTAGAAAATATATAAGAAATTAATTTCTATACGATTAAGATAAAACTGATTTTATCACATAAAAACTACTTTTTTTATAAATATTTATAAAATATCATTAATTTTTTTACACTTCAATTTAACAATAAACTTTTTATTATTTTTATATAATGAATTATTGTTAGTTAAATATTTTATGATTTATCTAGTGTAAAAAAATTGTAAAAATAAAAAATTTCTTTAATTAAATTTATTTTTTTACCAGAATTAAAATATACAATAAAAAAAAAAAATTAAAAAAATACATAATTCAATGTAATATTTAAAAAAAAAACTTTTTTTCTTTCTTACGAGTGTAAAAAAAAAAAAAATGAATAGCATAAAGCATAAATAAAAATGCTTAATATATATAATTTTTTTTATGATATTATAGTTATGAACATAATTAATCTTTGGTCAATTATATTCTAGTCAACTATTAAATTGTTTGATTATTTGTAATGTATTATTTCAAATAAAATTTAATAATTTTTAAATTAATACTAATAAATTTTTTGGTTTTAAATAGTTTATACATTTTATTTATAAAAAAAAATTATAAAAATTTCTTATTTATATTTTTGTTTTTTATTTTTAAAATAAAAAATTTATTTTTTTTAAATATTTATAAAAATGTTATCAAATAATTATTATTTAAAATGGTTTTAAAGATTTTTGATAAATAAATAATTAATATTAATGTATTTTTATATGTTTAAAAAGTTATTATATTTAAATTTGTATTTTTTGTTACATCATATAGTAATTTAGTGTTTTTCTCTATTTTAATTTAATTAAATTATCTTTAATGTTACTAATTAACAATATATTCATCTAGATATAGTTTTATAAAAAATTAAAAATTTTACATATTTTACTGTTTTTTATTTTTAGAATAATTATTAAAAATATTATTTTTAAAATTTAAAAAAAAATTAAATTAAATGTTATTAATATGAAAAAAAAAAAATTTTTCAAAAAACATTACAAGAAATTTTTTCTATTATTATTATGACAATTTTTATCTAAATATTGTTAAGATAATATAATATCTGGAGTAGTATGATTGATGTTAATTATAAAGATAAAATTTATTTAGGATGATAATAAAAGATAAAAAATATAATTAATAGTAAATGTAAGAAAGTTAAATGAATTTATGTTTAAAAAAAGTATAGGTTATTTAAAGTGTTTGTTAAAAAAAAGAAATTTAAATTATTATTATAATAATTAGAATTTTTTTACTATTATGTAAAATTAATAAATAATTAATAAAATTTATTATGATAAAGAAATAAAGGAAAAAAGTAGGGCTCAACCGGTGATCGAAACCGGGGCCTCTCGCACCCAAAGCGAGAATCATACCACTAGACCATTGAGCCATATAGATACTACTTCATTCTCAATACTTATTTTATTCGAAATTCAATAATACATTAAACTATTAATATTTATTAATAAATATTTTTTTTTATATTTATTTATTTTTAATTTTTAATTTTTTAATTTAATATAATGTATATTTTTGTATTAATTATTATTTAAATTAAAAAGAAATATATATATATCACTGCTCGGGAGGCTGTGTATGACCACCAGAATGATAATTTTGACCTCTATACAATTTTTTTAAATAAAAAAAAAACACCTTTTAAATTTATAAATTTTTTAAAAATTTTAAAAACAGATGTTAAACACCACATATATTATTGCCCTTTTTTTAATTTTTTTAAATAATTTAAAATAGCTAAAACACAAAAGATTAAAATTTTTCCCAAATTTTTATGCCACTTTGCTCAAAACGTGTCATTGCTAGAGATATAAAATATATCCTATTTGAAAGCCCACATTTCACTTTCTATAAATGAGTAAATTTTTATAAAAGATTTTTTGCTCAATTTTTGAGATATGCCGTGTTTAGTATGCTATGTCTATTTTATAAATTATACTATTATTTATGATTTTTTTTTTTACATAGAAAATATTAAATTTATACTTCAAATGAATCCTAATTATCTCAAGTAAGTTTTTGATTAATAAAAATAATAAATTATTAATTAATTTGCATCATTTTTAACATAAAAAGTTAAGTTATTTAAAAATATTTTTTTGTGTTTTTAATATTCGATTGATCAAACATCTAAATGTATGTATATAAACTATATAGTAAAACTTAAATTTAAAATTTTTAACTATTCATTTATATAAACCTTATAAAAAGACATATTAATTAAATAATAAAACATTTAAATTAAACATAAAGTATCTTAAACATATTAATAAGATAGTTATGCCAAAAATACAAATTTGTTTGAATAAACAATATGTTTAATGGTCCGACTTTTTATAGTAAAAATTATGCAAATTAATTAAAAAATTTAATATTTTTATAATTTAAAAACTTAGTTGAGATAATTATATACTACAAAAAATTAAAAATATTGTTTTAAATAATGAAAAAAAGTACTTTTAAATAACCACAAATTGGTAATATACAGTGTCAATGTAAACCTGTCACCAATAAAAATAACATATCTCAAAAATTCTGGCAGGAAATTTTTTCTAAAATTTACAAACTTATAGAAAAGAATGTGGGCGTTTAAATATTATAAACTTTTTATTTTTTTAAATTACAAATTTTGAGAAAAATAATGCCAAAATAATTTTTGCTCTTTTTTAAAATTAAAAAAAAAATTTTTTTCTTGGTGCATATCTACATTGTACTATAAAGCTGATTATAAAATTTTACAAAACTGAAAAAAAAATCTTGAATCATTTATTTATTTTATTGAAACGTTAAAAAAACAAGATATAAACTATTGTTCTAACGGAATAACGAATTTAGAAGTATATATTTTTAATATATAATATATAAAAACTATTCTTTTTTTTACACAAATAATGATTTAGTTATCTATTTTAATTAAAAAATTTTAAATAAAAAATAAAATTATTTAGTTATCTTAATTTTTTATATACATAATTTTTAAAAAATTATAATAATTAAAAAAAACAATTAATTTTATAAAATAACTAAAAAATATAAAATATTCTCTTGTCAAATAATAAAAAAATGATAATTCAAATATCTAAAAATTATGTAATCATAATATTTTTTTTATTTTTTTGTTTATAAAATTATAAACACAGTCTATTTTGTTACTATAATTTTAAAATTAAAAATAAAAAATATTAAAATTTTTTTAATAAAAATAAAAATATGATAAAAATAAAAAAACATTTTTTTCATATAAATAAAATTGAAAATTTTTTTTTTTATTTTTATTTTAGATTTTTTGCAACTGTTTTTATATACAATAATATTATAAATTATTTAATATATAAAAAAATTCAGTTTTGATAATTTATTAAAAAAAAAAAAAAACACAAAAGATATTTCCCATGCCGGGAATCGGACCCGGGCCGCGTGGGTGAAAACCACGAATCCTAACCACTAGACCACATGGGATACTACCAAGCTAACTATATTATAATTATTACTTTTTAATTATTACAAAAATGTGTATAATAATATTTATTATAATTTTATTTAAAATAAAAATAAAATTTTTTTATCTTTTTAAATATAATAACATTATATTTTAATAATACTTTTTTGAAATATTTTACAATTTTCAAACTAATTTACTTTAATCTTAATTTTACTACACTTTGTTAAGTTTATTTTTTTGTTTTTTTAATCTACTATTAGATTAAATTTCTAATAATATATTGTGTTTATATTTTTTGTCAATTTCACTTTTTTTAAATAAATACTTTATCACTTTATAATTATGTTTATTCTTATTTAATAAAATTTGAAATTATCATTTTAAAATAAATTTATTAATTAAATGACTTTTAAAAAAATTTAACAAAATATATATAAAAATAAAAAAAAAAAAAAACACTATGGTAAATCATTTTTAAAATAATAAAGATTTAGAAAAATAATCAAAATTACTAATATTATTAAAAATTTACTGTGATTTTAAAATATATTATTGTTTTTTGCATAATTATATTCCAAAAATAATATAATAATAAAAATTTTTTATTGTTATTTTATAAAGTTAAAAAATTTAATTAAAAAAAAATATATATATATATTTAATAAAATAATTTTGACTAATATTAAAAAAATTTTTTTTATAAGTATTTTTTTTAATATTGTTTAGTAGTTTTTTATACAAAAAAAAAAGTTATAAGATAACCATTTTTTTTCAAAAGAAAAATTAATCCAACCAACCGGATTCGAACCAGTGACCTAAGGATATCAGAAAGTTAAATCTACAGTCCTCCGCTCTACCAACTGAGCTATGGTTGGTTATTGAATCAAATTAAATATTTTAAAATAATCATTTAATACTTTATTAAATTATTATCCATTTTTGTTAATAAATTTTAAAATTATACGTTTTTTTTTAAAAATATTTTAATTTAAAGAAGTTTTAACAAAATATAAAAAATATATAATTAATTTTTTTTTTTAAATCAAAAAACAAATAAATTTTTAAAATATTACTCTATATTAAAAATTTATTATTATATTAAAAAAAAAATCAAATAAGTTATAATTAAACTTAAATTTAAAGAAAATTCTCATTAAACAAAATTATAACAGTAATAAATTTTATTGAATAATGTATTTAAAAATAAATAAACTTAAATTTTATTATTTTGTTATTTTAATTTTGTTGACACAATTCAAAGACACTCCTAAATATAATTAGAAATATCTAAAAATAGAATAAATTAACAAATGTGATTAATAATTTGAATGATAAAAATAACTAAAATTACTGAAATATTTAATTAGAGATATTTATATATAAAAAAAATATTATAATTTTTATCATATCCAAAAAAAAAAAGATAATAAAATACAATAAGTAATGTAAAATTTTAAAGAAAATTTTATAATTTATGTATTAATATAATTTTTTCATAAGATATAATTGTAAATTAAAATATTTTCAATAAGAAATAATTCATAAGAGAGAAATATTGTACACTAAAAATATTCTTTCTGTAAAATCTAATTAAATTTAAGAAAAATAGTATGGAGATATGGGGAATCGAACCCCAGCCCTCTCCCATGCTAAGGGAGCGCTCTACCCCTGAGCTATATCCCCAGTTGAGGGTACCAAATCATTTATTGTTGTAATAAAAATTATATAGTAATAGTTATAATATTATATTTTATTAAATAAAAAATCAAAAATTTTAAAAAATAAATAAAAAATAATGTTTACTTTTAATAAGAAATAATGCATATTGTTTATTTATACAACTTATTATTTTTATAAATAAATTAATAAAAAAAAATTTTTTTTCAGTAAACAATATATCATAAAGCAATAAAAAAAATAAAAATTAAATAAAAATTGAAATAATAGTAGTTTATTATAAGAATAATAAAAATTTAAAAGATATAATAAATAAAATTTATAATTTTAATATAAATATAAAAAATAATATAAAATATTGAAAATGAATTTTATTTAAGTAATAATAATAAAAATATATTTTATTGTTATTGCTTAACATTATATTTGCTTTTAACATAATTATACATAAAAATGTTATAAAAAATTAATTCTTAATCTTTTTTGTATTTAATAATTTACTTTGACAATATTATAAATTGTTATTTTATATTAACTTTACAAAAATTTTTTTTAAATTTATTTTTGATTAAAATTTACTATTGAATATTTATAGTTTATTAAATACTTAAAATAAAATTTTTTTTGTTTATTATTTTATTTGTAAAAAACAATTTTTATAGATATTTCTAATAATAATTTTTTAAATATCAACAGTAAAATTATTTGAAAGTTAGGATCTGCGCCCTAAACAGATTTCCTGGGGATACCAATTCTCAGTAATTGTCACTGAAATAATAAAAAAAAATAAAAAAATGTTTTTTAAATTTGTTTTCTCCTGTTTTTTTTATATTTTTTTTATATATTGTTTATTTCAACTCTTAAAAATAAATTTTTAACATGAATTTTATTTTTTTCATTTATTTAACTATAAAATGATAGAAAATAGTTTATTTTTTAAAACAAAGTCAAAAATTAACAAAATTCTCAAAATCTAATATTACAATCTTAAAATTCATTATTATATACTTATAATATGTTTTTGTTTTATAATAATAATAAAAGAAAGTTATATCGTAATGGTGGTATTATATTTCATAATACAGGGTGGTTTTTTTAAAACTGGAGTAGACAAATTTTGGAGTAAAATTATCTACGTAAGAAAATTAAAAACTTAGTGATGCGTCAAAAAAAATAAAATTTAATGCGACAACTGAAATATTTAATTTTTAAATAAAAAAATAATAAAATTTTTTTTTTTTTGGTATTCCTCTGGAAAATTTGATCAACTACCAAACGCCTTAAAAATTTTGATAAATTTCATAAAAAGAAGTCTACAATCAAATAATTTTTAGTTATATTTTAAAAAAATCTTGACTGCTACACAGCGGTTAATTTATTACTAATTAATTGAAAAATCCGCAAGGCAGAAGATTTTTTATTTTAATTATTACTTGAGTCTAACTTGTCTACTTCAGTTTTAAAAAAACCACCCTATACCATTAGTATTATTACATAACAATAAATAAATTTTTTTATTTAGCTAAAAAAATTATGTTTTGTGTTAACTAATGTTAAAATAATTAAATTAAAAACATAGATTAACACAAACAAACATATATAACAGAATTATTTATAATATATATTAAAAGTTTGATATAAAATAAAAAATAAATTAAAAAAATATTAAAATTTTACATATTTCATATACACAGAGATAAAACAATCATTTTCCATCCTACAAGTACATTTTTTGTCCGATCATCATTTTCCGTCCAATGAAAAAATTAAAAAACAAATTTTTCCTTAGTAAAAAAGTTATCTTTTTGTTGTTGGATTGAGATGTAAATATAATAGAATTAGAAATTTTTTTAATGTTTTATTTTTCCAACTTGTTTATATGAAAAACAATTTTTTAATGATATTAATATAATTCTTTAGGTGATTTGCTATCGAATAAAAAAAAAATCATAAAAAATATCAAGTAGAAAAAAATTATTGAAGTTTAAAAAAATGCGGTTATATTTAAGGGTAGCCTATATATATTCAATTTTGAATATTAGCAATGAAAGGACAAAAAATGATTTTTTTAGGACGATTCCTGTTCTTGAAAGAACAGAAAATAATCGTTTTTTCTCTGTGTGTTCTTTATTATAAATTTAATAATAACACATTATAATTAATTAAACTTATAAAATAATATTTTGAAATGTATTTTAAAAACTAATATTGATGAATTTAACATGTAAGTAATAATTTATTATATAATAATTATAAAAAATATAAACAAAAAAAATTTATTATCTAAAAAGTAGAATAAAAAAGCTAAAGAAATGCCTAAAGATCGAATGCCTCATGCTGGAATCGAACAGACAGCGACCTTCCCCTGAGCCAATGAGGCCCTTACTAGACAGACGCTCTGCCCCTGAGCCAATGAGGCCCTTGCAGAAAATCATTAATTTTTTTTTAAAGTTTAAAATATTATAAAAAAATTAGAAAAAATTTTTTTTTTTTTATATAAAAAAATAATTTATACAATATAATCATTAATTAAATACAATAATTAATTAAAATTCTGAACATTAAAACATAAAAAATTATTATTTTATTATATTAATTTACTTTATAAAGTTTAAAAAATGGAAAAAAATAATTTTTAAAATTAAATTAAACAATTTTCTAATTAGTACAATAAAATTAAAAAAAAAATTTATATTATAAAATAACAATTATAATACACTAAATATTAAAAATATTTATCTATTCAATTTCTTTAAATAATTGCTTTGTAAAGCTAAATTCAATAATAAAAATTTTTAATAGTATTATATTATTTTTTGTAAAATTAAAAAAAATATAGATACATATTAAATAAGTAAATAATAATGAAAAAATAATAATTGCTATTATATAATAATAAATAAAAAATATATTAGAATAAAAAAAATAAGTGTGCTACCACAGCCGCCATAGCTCAGTCGGTTAGAGCGTGGGTCTAATAAGCCCAAGGTCGCAGGTTCGACCCCTGCTGGCGGCAACATTTTTTTGTTATATTGAAAATATTTTATAAATTTACTAAATTTTTGATATTTTAACTTATTTTTCTTATAATAAATATATTCTAAAAAGTAATTTTTTTTATATTATTAATTATTATTATTCTTAATATGTATATCTTTTTAAAAAAAAAATTTTATTCTATAAAACTTTTTATAACTTAAATAAAATTTAAGAACATAAACAATAATAATCTTTAATTTATAATAGTAATATATAATAGTAATAACAAATTACAAGTTTGCTCTATCATTAAAAATTACCAGAAAACAATTTTATTTTTTTTTAATTTAAAGCTTAAATTAAATAATTAAAAACTTAAAAAAAAATATTAATTTAAATAACTCATTTATTCTACCTTTATTTTTTTAAATAAATTTTAAGTTAAATAATCATCAAATTAAAAAATAAATATTCATATGAAAATATATATAAATATTAAATAAGTAAGACTACATTTTCAATAATACAAAAATTTTAGATTATAATTTACAAAAAAAATAGTTTACTTGTTTATATTAAAAAATCAAATATATTTTTATTTGAAACTATTAATTAATTTTAAATAGAAAAAATTACATATTTATTCGCAGCCAGCAGGATTCGAACCTGCGCGGGCAAAGCCCAAGTGATTTCTAATCACTCTCCTTAACCGCTCGGACATAGCTGCTACATTGACATTTTTTATAATTATTTACTAAACAATTTTAGATATATACGCTTAGACATGTAGTATATTAAAAAAAAATAAAAATTTAAACTACTCTGAATTTAAAAAAAAAATTAATAGAAAAATAGTAACTATGAAACCACTATTTTATTTTAATGTATTTATTTTAACACTATAAAAAAAATAATTATATTTATAAATTCTCAAAGACATTTTTTTTAAAATCCGTAACAAATAATAAATATTGTAGTTACACTTATAATTTATTAGAAAATTTACTTTTTATATATATAAATAAGCAAGGATATTTTTTAAATTTTAAAATTTTTTTATATAAAAAATTACTTGAGCATTTTATTAAATATTTTTATTGTTTTATAAAAATTTATTTGTAATATAATTTTAAAAGATTTTTTTTAAAAAATAAAAGTCATATTAAAATACCTAAATCATAAATGTTTCGAAAATAAATTTATTAATAAAATAAAAAAAAAATTTTAAAGTGGATTTTTTTTCGAATTAAAGTTTTATAATAAACTTTAATTTATCACAATTTTAAATATAAATTTTTGAATAATTTAGAAAAATAAAGTTATAATTATTAATAATAATACAATTATTGTAGTTTTTTTTTTTTTTTTTTTTAATTTTGCGTTATCTTTTTAATTTATTTGTAATAAGATAAATATCTAAAAAGACAAATCCTTGAATCATAGATTTTAATTAAATTTTCTTTTTCTTTTATAAATATGTTTTATAAAAATTTTGTTCAAATTTTTTAGAGATTTCACAAAAAAATTATTGAAAAAAAATTATTCCATTCCAATTATATTTTCCTCTGGTTAAAACTATTTTCTCAATTTTAACATTATTATTAGAACTTTAAAGATACAAAAAAGAAAATATAAATTTTTTGATGAATTCTAATTTATTAAAAATGTTTTTAGAAAAAGTATTTTTCGATTGTGTATAAATATATACAATAAACTTTTGTAAATATTGTTATGAATTTTTAAAAATTGCGTCTTTCTTAACACTATTCTTAATACTAAAAAAATTATCAAATTTTAAATAAAATTTTTTACAATAATATTGAATAATTTTTAAATTAGTCAGTTTCATAAGATACTAACAAATGAAATAATTTTTTTTTTTCAACTAATCTTTTTTTTATAACATATTAAAAACATTGTCGTCACTATTAATATATTAAAAAAGAGATAGTAAAAAAAAGTAATTTTTTTATTAAAAAAAGATAATAAAGAAATAAATTTATTATTTGGTGTTTTTTCACTGTAAATTGATAAAAAATTTAATAATAATAGAAATTTTGATATTTTTAGTAGAAAAAATCATGTTTTTATTTTTAAAAATAGAGATAAAATTAACTGTTCTTAATTATACACTATCTAATAAAAGTAATTATATATTTGCTTTTACAATTAAATTAACTCACTACTTATTTTTTTTTTTTATTTTTAATGTTAAAGTCAGAAATTATAAATATTTTTTTAATATGATTTTATAATTAAGATTATTTTTGAATAGAATTACAATTGATATTGTTACAATTGTTTAAAATTTTAAACAAATGTTGGAAATATTAATAGTATAATGAAAATTCCCCTAAGGGAGCCTCCGTGGCGCAATCGGTTAGCGCGTTCGGCTGTTAACCGAAAGGTTGGTGGTTCAAGCCCACCCGGGGGCGAAATATACTTTGTCTTTTTATAGTATAAGAATATAATTAATTTGCTGATAAGTACTTGTAAAAGTTTTATTTTTTGTATTTTTTTATAAATATTAAAATAATTTTTTTACAATTACATTTTTTTATAAAAAATAAAATATATTATTTTAAAAAAAATTGTTTTTAAAATTAAATTATAATTTGTAATAATATAATTTTTTTAATTAATAAATTTTTATGCAAAAAAATTAGAATTAATCTAAAATTCTGTAATTTGTGTAGATTTTTGAAAAAACTCATAAAATAAATTCCAACTGAATAAATAAATATATAAATTTGAAATTTACATTAAATTTAATTTATTTATATAAAGAGTAAAAGGTATTACAAATAATAAGTTTAGCAAATTAAATATATTATTTTTCTTTTTATATATTTAAAATTTAAAGAACAAGAATTGTGTAATGTAAAAGTATTTAAAAGTATTCTGTGATTGTAATTGTTATTCTTGTATAGTTTTGTAAAGAAAAACAGTAGTTTTGTCTTTTGGAAAGAATTTTAATTATTATCTTTTGTAAGGAAATAAGACTTTTGGAGGAGTGGTAACCCTGTGTAATTTTAAGTAATTATTTTGAAATTATTTTGAAATCCTTATATTTTTATTTTTTTATATTTTTAAATAATTTGTGTTTGTTTTTAGGGATGAACGCCACTAAATTAATAAAATTTTTATTAGTTTTTAATTTTTCATGGCTAAAATATAAAAATTAAAATTATTATTTAATTTAATTAATTGCATATATTTTATATAAAATGATTAAATTTTATTATTTATAATTGTAACATATTTAAAACGTTTTTATATTATTATAAAGTTATGAAAAGTATATGATAAATATAAAAATATTTTCATTGTTTTATAAAAAATTATTATAAATGTCCTTTATATTGTTATTATTATTTAAATAAATTTCTATGTTTTTTTGGTACTTTTCCGTTTTGGTAGGGCCACTAATATTTGACTGTTTTTATGCAAAAAAAATTAATTTTATGTACGTAATATAACTTAAATAGGATAATGTTATTGATAATGATTTAAAATAATCAAAAAAATTTCAATTGTTATCATTATATATTCAAACAGTTGGAATCTTGTAAGACTAGTAAACTCAAAACTCATGAGCTTCCAACATTTCTAAGTTTACCACAAATACAAATTTGTAGACCCTGAATCTAAAGCTTCCATTTGTACAGTTTAAAGGATTGGGGTGTACCAAATAGAGGTATAAAAACAGAAGGGGGCGTTCAGAAACTTGCTAAATAGATATTTAGCGGAGTTTATACGACAAAATGTTTATATAAATGAGGACGCTTTTGTTCAGATACTATGCAATATAGCACTGTTTTACCCATCTGAAGCAATTTAAAAAAATGTGCAGTAATGATTAAAAGATTAATGTTATCATAGTTATTAATAATAAATTAATTTAATTTAAAACTTGCACATTTTTAGACAATATATTAGTGACCCTACCAAAACGTAAAAGTACCGTTTTTTTTTTTTTTTTTAAATTATTTAACAAAACATAAAAAAAATTTTTTTAATACATATATATTATAAATATATTTTTTTTTTAGAAAATTAAAAAAAACTTATCAATATATTGCCACATGCTGGGATTGAACCAGCGACCTTCGGTTTACAAGACCGACGCTACTACCACTGAGCCAATGTGGCTACAAGTGGTAGAATAAATTTTTGTAAATTTTTATTAAAAGTAAGAGAAAAAGTTGAATAAATATAAAAATTATTAATAATAACAGATCATAATTTTTATAAAAAAAATTGATTTATTGGGAAAAAAGATTAGTCAGTTGATGTAGCCTTCCTAGCTCAGTTGGTAGAGCGTTAGACTTTTAATCTAACGGTCAGGGGTTCGAGCCCCCTGGAGGGCTGTACTTTTTTATGTTTTACTTTTTAATTATAAAAACAAAAAATTGATATTTATTTATAATTATTTGAAACAATATTTTCTAACTTTTGTGTTATATATTATATATTTTATAGTTTATTACAAAAAAATATTTATGAAAATAGTTTCCTTCAATTATCTTATGCTTATAGTTAATATATTTATTACTATAGTAGTGCTTTTTAAAATTAAAAAAAGTTACTTATACAATTTAATAAAAATAAATTTAAAGATATTTAATATTGGAATAGGTGGGGTGATTACGTATTAAGCAATAAATTAAAAAATATTATTTAATATAAAAATTTGTCTAAATAAAAAAAAAAAATATTTTTAAAATATAATTAAAGTTTATAGTATTGCATGTAATAGAAAAATTTATGATTAATAGTAATAATAATAAAAAAAAAAATATATTTTTTATAAATAAACGATCTTAAAAACTATTATAAAGTTTTTTAACCAGATTGTAAAAATATATCATAGTAAAATGAGAAACTATTTAAACTTAATAGTTTTATAATATTTAATTATTTAGAACATTGCATTTATATTTCATTATAATCATTATTTGTAAATATCTAAATTATTGTTAAATATTAATTTATTTATATTAACTAAATCTTTGTTTACAAAATAACACTATAATAATAATTATTTTTTAATTTCTTTTTATGGTTGTAGTAATATTTTAAATTTAATAAAATTTTGTTATAATTTGATTTATTAAATTAAAGTAACTTAGATTAAATTTTATAAAATTTTTAATATTTGAAAAGTTACAAAATAATTAAATTTTATAATTTAAATCAAATAAAATTAATATTTTAACTTTTATGTTTAAAAAAAAATCAAATAATAAAACAAATATTAATAAAATAAAAAAAAATAAATGTTTATAAAAAAAGTAATTATAAAAAAATATTATGAAAAAGAACTTTTTGAGAAATTTTTGTGTTATTTAGTAGACTTGATGTATTTTAAAGATGGATGAATAACGACAATGTAAAAATTATATAGTATTCATAAAAAAAACTCTCTTTAAAATATTTATAATGTATTAGAAAGAAAAGAAAATACAATAAAAAAATTTTAATATCTATTTTTTTCAATTTAATAAAATGTAATAAAAAATAATTTTTCATAATATGATTTAGCTATTTTTTGATTTACACTAAAAGTAGATTTTTCAGAAAACCGTGTAAATCGAAAATAAAATAAATATACATTATTCAGTTATTTATCTCAACATAAAATAAAATAAAAATACTAATAAATTATATCAATAAAAATTGTATATATATTAAATTTTAAAAGAATTTGTGAACAATTTTTAAAAGTTAACTTTAAAATATTATATTAAAATAAAGAATATAAAATAATATTTTTATTAAAAATCTTTTTTAAAATTTCTATTAATTGTAATTGTAAAAAATTTAAATAAATATTTATATTAAAAAAATAAATTATTTATATTTTTATAATATATAATAAAATAAATTAATATTATTTTAGTAAATTAAAAAAAAATGAGGGCACGGTTTGGGTGCCCGAGTGGTTAAGGGGCCGGCCTGCTAAGCCGTTGGGCTTTGCCCGCGCGAGTTCGAATCTCGTCCCAAACGTATCTTATTTTTTAATAATTAATAATTATTTTAAAAATAAAAATATATAATTATTGTTTGAGTATTAAAAAAAAAATTACTAATGTTTTTAATTAATAAAATATTTTTAATATATTGTATTAAGTAATTTTTAATAAATTGTATATTAGATAAAATGTACTGGCAACTTCCCTCTTGTGATTAGTCTAGTAATTTTTTTTTATATAAAGAGTGTCCCAAAAGTAGTGTCACATTTAAAGAAAAATTAATTAACTTTTTTTATATTTGATGATGTTTTATGATTTTTTTTATCTGATAAAGAATCACTTAACAAATTTTACTAATATTATTAAGAAATTGTTTTCTATATAAAAAAAATAAAAATAAGTGAAACATTAAAAAAATTTCCAATTTTTTTTAAATGTGACACTACTTTTGGGACATCCTTTATATCACTAATAAAATATTTAACACAATTTTATTACAATAATATTACAATAAATTTTACAGAATTTAGACAAGAAAAAATTCCTTAAACAGGATATAATTTCTTAGGCCTTAATTGTCTAATACAATTAAAAATGATAAAAACATCTACTTATTTTGGTCAAAATTACTAACTAATTAAGTATACTTAACAAAACTAATCAACACTTATACTTTATAAAAATCCTATAAAAAAAATAATAAATATATATGTGACAGTTAATATCAAAAAAACAAAAAACAGTAAATGACTATTATACCTAAATTTTATCAATTATATATATTAAAAATTTTTTTTGAACTTTTTACTAATGTATAAAATTATTTTGGAATAATCCAACTATTATAACATATAAATTTTTACTTTATGTCACTTTATAAAACAAAAAAGATGATTAATTTTTGATAAAAAATTTCTTTTTTTATATAAGTTTTTTTTATTAATTATATATAATTTGTTAATTTTATATTCGTTGTTATTATTTCAGGTTTATATTTGAATTAAAAATTTTATCTAGTATATAAATTTAATAAGATAAAATAATATTATGCAAAGTAGTATTTTAAATCAAATTTTTCATTATGTTATTAAATAAATAAAATGTTTAAAGTTTATTATAATAGATTTAAATTATAAATAAATATTAAAAAAAGTTTTTTTAAAATATTTTCTATAATATTCTAGCTTCAATTAAAACTGTTTTGAAAATATAATATTAATCATTTTAAAGAACCTTTAAGTATGTTATTATTGTAAACCTAAAGATATAATTTTTACTTTTTTTAATTTAATAAAAAAAATTATTTTATTTTTATTTAAAATTTTATGTATCATAAAAAAATTATAATTTTATTTCAATTTTTTAATAGCTTTAAAAAAAATTTTAAAATAAAAAATAATATATAATTTTGATAAAAAAATTTAAAATTAAATGAATACAATTTAAAAAAAAAACTAGATTAATTAAAGAAACAAATGTTAATATTGATACTTTTTTTTTTTAAAAACTCAGTCAATTTATATTTTACTATTAACATATTTATTAATAAACAATCAAAATGAATGAAGGAAATGCCTATTGCAGGAATCGAACCTACGTCGCCACGGCCACAACGTGGAGTACTAACCACTATACTAAATAGGCCGAAGGTTTGTGACAACACCACATTCAATACAGAAAATTACAAAAATTATATTTTAATAAATATTTTTTAATAAGCTTCATTTAAAAAATATAATATTTAATAGAAAAAAAAGAAAAATTCAATTAATTTACTTTTTATTTTTATAATCTTGACCTTAAATATTGTTCTTATTTATTAATTCAAATATAAGTCTAATATTTATTTATTTATTTTTATTTTTGATTTGGATAATACTTTCTAACTAAAAATAGAATTTTAGTTACAATTTGCCAAGTTTGAATATTTTTTTTTTGTTAATTAGAAAATTTATAAGATTTGTTCTAATTCCAAAACCTATTGAAAATTCAAAATAAAAACAGAAAAATCAGCAGATGAATTTCAATATTTTTTAAATTTACAAAATTATACAAAATATTTGACAATTAAATAAAAATATATGTAAACAAAAAAATCTACTTTATTACATATTCATACGTTTTTAAGTTTAAATTTTAATAAAGGACAAATTAACCCCGAAAATAAATGTATAATATAATAAACAAGTTTTTGTTTTTGATATCAAAGAAGACTAAATGAATTTTGTCATAAATAAGCAATTTTTATATATAAATTGTAATATAATATTATAATATTATTGTTTTGTTTCACTAATTAGAAATGTTAAAATGTTTGTGTTAGATATATATAGTTTCTTTTGAAACTTTGAAAAACTTATACTATAAATTTTTTTTCATTTCCCTAGTGTTAAACAAACTCTTATAGTTTTTCACCAACATTTTTTTAAGTTCTCTATTGCAGTGGAATAATTAATATTTTATAACTATTCGAAGTCCATTCAATAGTTTTGTATAAAAACTACTTGTAAGATCTTCTGTTATACTTTAACTTGTCTATTTTTGTTTTAACTATTTCGAAAACCATACCATCATTTCTAATTACACAATTTCATTATTTAGTGCATTTAACATTAGTTGCCAGTAATAATTAAAAGAGTCAGAAATGATCGCAATATTATGTTAACACTGACTTTTAATTCTAGTTATTAAACTCTTCAATAATCATAAGTGATTCAAATGCAAAGTTTTACTTAAGAAAAAAACATTTGAAAACGAAAAACTTACCTTTCTTTACTAATACTATTTTAATACATTTTTTTTATACATCAAAAAATAAACTAAGTTCAATTTAATTTAGTTAAATTTTGAAACATTTTATATTTATTTTTTTTAGATTAATTTTTTTAATATACATAATAAGAATTATAACGTAAACTTTTAAATTTTTTTTAAAATGTAAAATTTATTTATATTTTTTTTTATTAGAAAAATTTTGGAAACACTAACTTAAAAAATAAAACACTTTGTATTATATTTATATTTTAATAATCAAAATAGAAAAATTCTATAATATAAAAATAAACTAATTTATAAATTAGGTAGCAGAAGTTTTTTTTAATGTTTTTGAAATGCAATTTAATATTTTTCAGCTCATTTTTATTATAATAATAAAATTCGGAAAAAATTTGGTATAATATCAAAAACTATCCAAATACATTTAAATGAAAGTCATTGTTGCTTTTTTAGGTATATTTTTTTTATAATAATCAATTTTAAAATATTAATTGCACAAAAAATTTTTAACAATTAATGTAAAAAATGAACTTATTTTTAATGTAACAACCATTAATTTTAATAATAAGTTATATCCCAGTTAACAATATATTTTTTTGTTTATAATATTGTATTGTAAATCAAAATTAGAAAGCATTATCATTTTTAAGCATATAAAAAAAATTAAATTTTTAAAATATTTCTATAATGTGTTTAACAAAAGTACCATTTCTTAACTGAGAAAATAAACAAAAAATTTCAAAAGACTTTACAATAATTATCTAAATAATTAAAAAAATCATATTCAATGTATTAATAATTGTTTATTTTCCCAACTGTTATAATTGAAATGTACAATAAAATACGTCATTTTATTCAAAAATTATTTTTTTAGTTTCTACAAACTATTTGAAAAAAAATTTATTTTTTTTTTAGTTAAAAAATTGAGAAATTAAAAATAGCTTGTTTAACAAAATAAAAACAGATTATCTGACAAATGTATTTTTAATACTTTATTATAATAGCTTGAAGTTTCACAAAAAAAAAAAACAGATTTTTATGAAATAATTTGAAACTTTATTCAAAAGTTTTATTGTTGTGAATGAGTTTTTTAATGCCAGACGGAACACCGGCATTAATTAGGCACGTAGGAGGAAATTGATTACATATAAGAAAGCAATTTCTTTTATTCAAAATAGTTCTTCTATAGTTATATTAAGCGCGATATTCTCTCCGTTCACCAAAAAAGAGGCATTTGCTTATGACAAATACCATAACTTCAATCCATATTAATCTTCTATCCAACCCTAGTATTCACTTACATGAACACTGTGAGTAGAATATCCAAAGATATCACATTATTACCCTCATTTATTGTTATTTTATACATTACCTTTAATAAATACCTACTTTACCTTACTATCTGTATTTTTGTCACTTATATCTTTTATATTAATACCAAAATCGATACACTCATAACCGTGGACACCATTACGGTTTTCAACAAGAGTGAATTTTTAAAATTTTTATTACTTTTCAAAGTAAAAATAAAAAGTTATAATAAAAGAAAATATAATTTTCATTTGTAGTGTTTTAGTAAAATTTAAACAATAGAAAATTTAATTTTAATTAGTGTAAACATTATAGTTAATAATTAAATTTTTAAGAGTATAACTACACTTGAAAAAGAAATACTTCATTATTATTTTAATTTATTAAACAGGATCCTTTAAAAGATAATTTTTATTTATTTATTTTTTTGTTTATATTGCAGTAATTTTTATTAAATTGTATATTGAATAAAAATTATTGGCAACTTCCTCTTAAATAATTAATCCAGATACTTCTTTATATCAACAATATAAAGTACAAAATTTATTACAAAATCTTTCACAAAATTTTATAACACAAAAAGTAATTATATTTTTTAAATTTTAAAAACTCTAACTATTAAATTAAACTTTAAACAATTACCTTAAAATTAAATTAATAATTAATATAATTACTAATCTAAATCTTACCCTAGCCAAGGTTTTTTTAACTTACTAACTTATTATATTAAATCTATTTTTTTTTTTATTCAAATATTCAAACCCCTCAAAATAATATTATAGTTTTTTTTATTCTCCTTTCCAGGTACTGAAACTAAATATATTGAAATGGAAAATTATGATAAAAACATAATAAAAAAAGTTTCAAAAAAGTAAAAACTAAAGTTTAAATAAAATTGTGCTTATAATATAAAATAATAGAATTATTTTGATTTTATGGATACTCTCTTATGAGTGATAATAACTAGTGCCACATGTTGGGATAAAGCTTTAAAAAAGTATTTTTAGAAAATTCTTCCAAAAGCTATATCAACTTTATTAATAATAATATATATAAAAAATGTGACAGTTAACAAAAAAACATAAATGACTAATATAGCTAAATTTCATCACTTATATATTAAAAAATTTCTGAACTTTTGACTAAGGTTTAAGATTATTTTGGAATAATCTTACTTTGCATTGAATTAATTTTATCAGTATATAAAATAAAAAAATTAAAATAGTATATATATTAAATATGGAAGAAATAGTAAAAACTTACCCAAAAGTACTTGGTTTATAAATAACTTTCTTATTAATTCTTACATATTTATACATATATACCAATCATAATGTTTGTTATATATAGTATATATATTTTAATAAAATTTTTATTTCTATAAAAAATTACTGAATTTAACAAAAGATTATTTAAAAAAGTTAGTGCCTACACACAGAAAAAAAAGATTATTTTCCGTCCTCTCAAGAAAGGAAATCGCCCTAAAAAGATTATTTTCTGTCCTGTTATTTTTAATATTCAAAATTGAATAAAAAGGACTACCCTAAAGTATTACTGCATTTTTTAAAACTTCAATAACTTTTTCTACTTGATATTTTTTATGATTTTTTTTATCCAATAGCGAATTACCTAAAAAATTACATAAATATCATTAAAAAATTGTTTTTCATATAAACAAGTGAGAAAAATGAAACATTTAAAATGTTTTTAATTTTATTATATTTACATCTCAATTTAACAACAAAAAGATAATTTTTTCAATAAAAGAAAAATTTTTTTTTTAATTTTTTCATTAGACGGAAAATAATCATTAAACAAAAAATGCGTTCGTAGGACGGAAAATGTTCGTTTTTCTTCTGTGTGTAAAATAATTTTTTGTTTTGAATATACTTTAAAATTGAAAGTTTCTAAAAAAAATGCTAATTTATTTTTTTATTGTTACGTACCATTTATAATATGTAGACTAAATTTTTAAAACTTTAAAATAAAATTTAACTAAAAATTATACTTTAAATAAATATAAAAAATTTTGAAAAAATCCTGTAATTTATAAAAAATTTCTCACTTTGTAAAATATATTTTTTAATATGTTTATTTATTTCCTATCTTAGTATCTAAATGAAAGAAGCTTTTATGATATTACAAAAATTTTAAATAAAAAAAATTCTTTTTATTGTTACAAATATGTTTATTTAATATTAATACTAACAAAAGTTTGGTCGAATTTAAGGTAAACTAATAAAAATTAAAAATTAGATTTTTTACATTAATTTATTATAATAAATTTTTGAAAAATTTTATACTTAAAAAAATGGTAAATTTTTTTATTATTATAAAAATAATAACTAATTTATAAAAGGTTTTTAAATAATTATTTTAAAATTAATATACAATATAGAAATTTAATATATTAATTATAATTCTTTTCTAAACATCGCCATGATAGCTCAGTTGGGAGAGCGTTAGACTGAAGATCTAAATGTCGCCGGTTCGATCCCGGCTCGTGGCATTTTTTCCGCTGTGATCAATTAAATTATTAAACATCTTATAATTTAATGAAGGAATGTTTTAAACAATATTAGTAGAAATATGTTTATAATTAGTACTTTTTATATTAAAAAATCTTTTTAAAACTTAAAATATACACAAATCAATTGTTTACTTTTGTCAGTGTAATACAAGAATCAAATAAAAAAAAAAAATATGTATTTTTTTTAAAATAATGTAGTAATTAATAAATGATATTTATTAAAAAATATTGAAAATTTCTTACAACATATTACATTTGAATTGGATAAATAAATTAGTAAAATATGATGATTTTATAGAAATTTCTAGAAAATAAAAACAATTATATATATATATATATAATAAAATAATTTAGTTTATTTTATTGTAAGCTTTTAATATATATATATATATATATATATTAAAATAATTTAATTTATTTTATTGTAATTATTTTTAATATATATATTTTTTATTATAGATTTGAAACTACTGTTTTAAATTTTAGTCATTTAAACTACTATTCAATCTAGATTTCTTTACTAAGTAAATTATAATAAAAAAAAATGTGACTTTTGTAATTTAAAAAAATTTTAAAAAAAATAATATAAGTAAGGAGTTTGAAAACAACTTAAATAAACATATTTATAAATTCTATTGTAATTTAGTCATTTTATTGGTTATTTGTGTCAAAATATTATTAAAAAAATGTAATTGTAATTTTAGGACTTCTTTATTGTAAAAGTTTTTATATTGGAAAAATTTCTATATTGTTGATAAGGGTTTCAGTAATTAGAATTAGAAGTACTAAGGTAGGTAATTGACATTTAATGTTTGGTATTATTTATTTTTATCTGTCTTAATGTATATATCTTAAGTCTTATTGTTTTATCTTACTTAGTTGTGGAAATTTTTTTATTTTGAAATTTGTAATTATATAGTTTCTGTGGTTAATTAAATAGACTGGGTTTTATTTATTATGTGTATATAGGCTAAAAACATAAATTTTTCTTTTTATATTTTTTTATTTAATCATTACACAGAAAAAATATAGAAATATTTTAAAAGAATTTTGTTAAAAAAATATTCTTTTATAACTTAGAGTGATTTTTTATTTATAAAAAAAATATTAATACAAAAATTACTTTTTTATCTGTAAATTTTTAAACTTTTGCTTTTATTTTTTTACCTTTATTAATTGTGAATAAGATAAACATATTAAAAAGTAAAGTGACTAAAAACTATTTGCATTTAATTTATTGTTATTTAAGATTAGCTTAAACTAAAAAAAAACATTTTTTTAATAAATTATAGTAGTATTTATTTAAAAAATGAAAAAAATAAAAATTTCCATGGAGACTGCGAGGATTGAACTCGCGACTTCTCGCATGCAAAGCGAGCACTCTACCACTGAGTTAAGTCCCCGACATCCATCTGACTATCAATTAAAAATAATACAAAATCTTTTTCAAATAAAAAAAAATTTTTAAATTATTATTTTAAAACTGTTTGAAGTAAAATAGTAAAAAATTTCATTTAATTATATTTTTAAAATTGTTTTACAAAATTTTAAAAAAAAATAAAAAAAAAAAAAATAAAAAATAAATTGATACAAAATAAAGTAAAATTTTTTCTAATATAAATAAATTAATAATTTTCTAAGTGATTATGTAAACCCGTTCATATCTATGCCAGAAATAAAACATAAAGTCACATAAAAGACAAACATTCTCAAGAACAAATCACTCTTATCAAATCTTATAAACTCTTATTCACTTTAACTTAATTTACCCATAAAACATTCTTAATATTGTATAACTATTATTTTCTATTGTATCTCTTTATTCTAAATAAAAACTTTAAATAAAAGCAACACTTTATTTGTAACATAAATAAAAAGAGTCCAAAAAGACTTCAAAAGGATCCTCAAAGATTACAATTATAACAATTAAATTATCAATATTTTTCCAACAAAAAACAATGAAAATCAATAACATTATTTTTTTTTATTTAAAATAAAAGAGTTTATTTTTTCTTGTCAGATTTTTTTTTTGTGCTAAACTTTTTTATTTTTACTTTCCGTATATCTATTTATCTTACCTTATCTTATTTTATCTTGCATTAATAAATTGATGTAAATTAGTTTTATTATTTTAATATATAAACTTGTGTTGTTAGTGTATGAATTCTAAAAAATACAATAAAATTCTTATCAATAAAAAATATAAAACTATGACATATTTATAGTATTGTTTAAAAATTGAGAATGTTTTATAGAACTAAAAATATTTTAAGAATAATATTGTGTCATCATTATAAAATATAAACCTTTTTTTTATTATAAAATCATTAAAAATGATCTTCAAACATACTGATAATTTTTCAAAAAATCATTATTTAATATATTTTTTTAATAAATACTTAAAACGAAATAGCTTTATCTATTTTTTGTTTCTATTTTTTTTTATTAATTTTTATATATTTGTTAATTTTACATAAAACATATATCAAATTATTTTTTTATTTTTCAATATTTACAGCTTTTAAAATACTATCTATCTTTTAGTTTAATTTTTTTGATGAAATAGAACGTTCTGTAAAGACCTTAAAAATTTAAAGAATGTATTAAAATAATTAAATAAAAATATTTATATAACTTTAAAAATTTATTAAAATTACAACAATGAAAAATTTTTTCAATAACCTTTATTAAAATTAAAAAGATAGTTGACGAGAGTGGGATTCGAACCCACGCATCCGAAGATATCAGTGCCTTAAACTGACGCCTTAGACCGCTCGGCCATCTCGCCACAACACCTCGCCAAATAATTGTTTACCATTAAAATACACTTAACGTCAGTAAATATTATTACTACTTAATAAAAATTTAATGTATTTACAAAATAAATTGTTTATAACAGTTATTTAAAAATTTTTTACTACTTAAAAAAAATAATATTTTACACAAAAAAAATTCTATCATTTCGTTTCCCAAAATAATATGTAAATATTAAATTTTTATCATTTTGTTCCCTTTTTAATCATTTTTTTTCCCTATTTTAAAAAAATATGTAAAAAACAAAAAATTTCTAAAGTTTTATAATTTTTTTATTAATGTTAAAAAAATGAACTACCTAAGCGACAAAAAGAATGACTGATCAAAATATAAAATTATAAAATTATTATTATGAACTTCTTGTAAAAAGTTTTAGCTACAAGATGACATATTAATCATATTCATAGGTTAGCTATCGACTTGGGAAATTGAAAAATCAATATAAAAACTTATAAAAAAAAATAAAAAAAGACTAAATAAAATAAAATGACTTTAGTTATGAAACCAGAAGCCAATTTCAAAATTTACTAAAGTTTTTTTAAATAATTTATTTTTACATTTTTTTTGTTTCTATTGAAATTATAAAAAATTAATTTTTTATTTTATATAACTAATTTATGAATATAATAAATATGTCATCTTGTACCTTAAACTTTTTACAAGAAGTTAATGATAGTAATTTTATATTTTTATATTTGATCAGTCATTGTTTTTGTCGCTTAGATAGTTCATTTTAATAACATTTTTTAACATTAATGAAAAACATATAAAATATTAATAATTTTGTTTTTTACATATTTTATTGAATTGGAAAACAAAATAATTAGTTAGGAAACAAAATGATTAATTAGGAAACAAAATGATGGAATTTTTTGTGTGTTGTGTTATTGTAATTCTAAAATTTATTATTTTAGTAAAGTAATTATAATGTAAAATTTAAATAACATTAGCAATATTAATTTAAAAATTTTTTAGCATCATTTAAAAGTGACGTCAAAAATAAGAAAAAAACATTTTTTAGTTTTTTTAATATTTTTTATTAAATTGGAAATAACTTTTACTTTGTTATTCAAATAAACTAAAAGAAAAAAAAACCTCAATTTTTTAACATTTTTAAAAAAAAAGTTTGCACTGTTATAATAATCTCTAACTATTATATAGTTATTTTTATTATAAAAAATTGGTCGATATGATCTAAAATTACAATTACAATTAAAAATATTATTAAAAATTGATACAATATTAGATATATAAAAATTATTATTAAATTGATGACATTTTATATAAAATGATGAAAATTTATTAAATAAGAAATATTATTATAGACTTTTTCCCAACTATATTATTTTTGTTAATACTTAATTTTAATTATTTTTTTAAGAAACAATTTTTATTATTGAAAAACTACACTAACGTAATTCAATAAAAAAAATAAATTTTAAAGATTCATGACATATGTAGAAGAAAAATTTTATTGTTACTTTGATTTCAATTTTAAGCACAAATAAAATATTTGAAAAATTTTTATTAATAATCAATATTTTTTGCTATCAAAAAGTTTTTATTCTTATAAAATTTTGCTCGCATTATATATAATATAATAAAAAAAAAATAATGAAAGTATTAAAACTGTTTAAACTATTAAGTAAAATTTTTAATATAGATGGTGTATAAAAAGTAACGACCCATTTTTTAAACTCTAATAACTTTTTTTCTTTTTGATATTTATTTATGATTTTTTTTATCTAGTAGAAAATTGTGAAAAGTATAGTATATTACAAGATCGTTTTTATGAAACAACTTTAAATCAAATTAAAGGTAAAATATATCATGATTTTTTTATTAATTTATATATTATAAAAGCTATATTTTTTAATATTACATTATATATAAAAAAGAACATCATTTAAATGTTTTCCACGTACTTCATAACTTTTTTTGGCTTTTTAATACACATTTTCTATCACTTTTTTTTAATTCTCTTGTATTGTAGTTTGATATTCTCTCAAATCTTAAAAATTTTATTAAATATTGTTAATTTGTTATAAAAAAAATATCTTTAAACTAAGTGAAAATAAAAATTAGAGACATTTTAATAGCTTAGAAAATGTGTTTTTTAAATTTTTTGATATAAAATCAGAAGCATTTTTAATGTTTTATTTTTCTTGACTTGTTTTTATAGAAAACAATTTTTTAATAGTAATTATATAAGTTTTTAAATGATTCTCTATCAGATAAAAAAAAATCATAAAAAAATATCAAGAAGAAAAAAAGTTATTAGAGTTTAAAAAGTGGGTCATTACTTTTTATACACTCTGTATATTATTGGCAAATACCTTTTTGTAGAGTTAATAATTAAAGTTATCCATTATTTTATTTAAATCGTAGCCACCTAAAAAGCATAATAAGAAATACAGGGTGACACAAAAGTAAGGGTCTACCTATTTCTTTTAAACTTTAATATCTTTTTTTCTACTTCATATTTTTTTATGATTTTTTTTTATTTGATAGAGGATTGCCTAAATTTATAAAATAAAAAAAAATCATGAAAAAATACAAGGTAAAAAAAAAGTTATAACAGTTTAAAGAAATAGGTAGGCTCTTACTTTTGTCATCCTGTATATATACAGGGTGTCCCATAAGTAACACTCCATCTTTATTTGTTAGTAATTTTTTTGATTCTTAATGGATTTAATTGATGTTAAATTCATTTTGAAGACTAGAAGACCGCATTTATGAAAATATATAAATCATGTAAAATTTTAAAGATTTTTTGGATTTATGAGCTTTCATAAAAGAATTAATTTTTACCATATTTGTTAATGTAACTTTTTTAAATGAATAATAATAATTATGATTTTTGTTATAAAATAAATATCTAGTGAATATCTAAATGTGGTTATTATATTATTAAATTGTACTTTATTAATTACTATTAAAATTTAAAAATTACCATTTTTTATCGATTTTTTACCTTTTCTGGATTATAACTGATTAATTAGTAATTTTTGTTAATAAATTAATAAATATTCTGATAGAGTTAATGATTTTCTATCAAATGACTATAAACTCATTAGTTTATATTATTATCGAAAAAGGTTATTATTTATTAAACGTTGCCAATTTCATGTATTTAATGTACGCTTAACATCAATTTTTAAAAATTTTCCAATGTTATTATCATAAAAGAATTTTTTTGTTAAAATAATTATTACACAACATTTGATTTATCAAAAAATAACTATTTTTTTTTATTATTATTGTTTTTATTGATATATTATTAGTTTGTTACAATATATAAATTATGACAAAAATTAAAAAAGTTATGTAAATAAATGGTATTACCCATAAAAGGTAGTAAATCTTTATTTCAATAATTGTATTAACAAAATTGTTTTTTTTTGCAATAAAAATAAAATCTAATATAAAATTAAAAAAAAATAAAATCTTAAATATTAGTTTTTTTAAGTTTCATAAGTTTAATGATGCTACAAAATAAAAATAAAAAAAAAATTTTTCTTACTATTTAATAAGATTTTATCAAATTGCCAACGTTTAATAAATAATAACTTTTTTCGATGATAATATAAATTAATGCACAGAAAAAAAATCACATCATTTTCCGTCGTGTTTTTTTTATAATATGCAAAATTGAATATATCAAAAAAAAAAAATTTTATATTTAGATTTTTGTCTAATTAAAAAAATTATCTCATTCAAAGTTTGTCATAAAAAAATAGTAATTAAAAGTTTATAAAAAGTATTGTTAATTTGAATATGGAAAAAAATTATTTTTTTTGAATACATGCACACACACTCATACAATATCCTTATTTGTATAAGTTAAATTTTTATGTAGTTTTTTTTCATCTACTATTATTTAAATTTATGTAGATGAGTTATACTTGGTTTATGTTTAAACTTTAATATTCATGAAAAAAAAAATGAATATTAGCAATGAAATGATAAAAAAAGCAAATTAATTATAAAAATTATTTTTTTTACGACGGAAAATGATGTGATTTTTTTTCTGTGTGAGTTTATAGTCATTTGATAGAAAATCATTAACTCTATCAGAATATTTATTAATTTATTTACAAAAATTACTAATTAATCAGTTATAATCCAGAAAAGGTAAAAAATCGATAAAAAATGGTAATTTTTTAAATTTAATAGTAATTAATAAAGTACAATTTAAATGATATAATAACCACATGTAGATATTCACTAGATTTTGTTTTTATAACAAAAATCATAATTATTATTATTCATTTAAAAAAGTTACATTAACAAATATGGTAAAAATTAACCCTTTTTTCAAAAGCTTGTAAATCTAACAAATCTTAAATTTTTTACATGATATATATAATTTCATAAATGCGGTTTTCTAGTCTTTAAAATGAATTTAACATCAATTAAATCCATTAAAAATTAGAAAAATTATTAACAAATAAAGATAGAGTGTTACTCATGGGACACCCTGTATAATATTTTTATTACCAAGTAAGTAATATTTAAACTTTCTACATAATTGTACAATGCCTTCTAGTTCTACATATACAGATAAACGATGTTTTTTTGTAAATTTTCTCTTCATAGACCAAAAACGAACGAGAACTAAAACATTATTAGAATCTCTTTGCATAATAACAGCACCGTGATGAAACAAAGAGGAGTCAATATAAATCTCAAAAGGTTCATTAAAATTTGGATGGGACACAACACATTTACTTAAAGCTGATTTTAAAACTTCTACTGCTTTATCTTGAACACTTGTCCATGTGAATTTATTCTTAGGTGATAATAAATCTGTAAGCGGTTGACACAAATACGAATAATTTGGAATTAAATTACAAAAGAATCCAGTTGCTCCGAGAAAACGTTTAATTCCAGTAATTGACTTATCAACTTTCATATTCTTAATACATTCTTTATTAGCATGAGATGGTGACATTCTATTACCATCAATTAAATGACCGAGAAATTCAATAGCTTTACATGCTATCTTACACTTTTTTAAATTAATAGACAGTCTCGATTCCATAAGAACAGATAATACGCTAGCGACAACTTCAAGATGATGTTCAACACTTAAATTAGTTTTAACTAATATATCATCAAAATATGCTTTAGCATATTTAGTAAGTTCTCTTTTCAATAAACAAGAATCAATTGAACGCTGAAAAATTTGAGCACTATTAACATACCCAAATGGTAACTTAGTGTACTTGTAAGTTCCACGATAACTATATATTCCGAAACAATCTTGATTTTCAGGTTGTATGGCTATTAACTGAAATGCTTTCTTTATATCAATAGTTGAAAAAAGAGTATATCCTTGTAAACTTGACAAAGTTTCTCTCAGATCCCCAACAGGATACTGGTCAACAACAGTAACTTTGTTTGTTTCTCTCCTATCAATGCATGTCCTATAAGTATTATCAGATTTCTTTACCAATATCATATTATGCAAGTAAGGTGTGTCGCTAGGAACAATAATCTTATTCTCAATAAGATAATCTAACTCTTCATCAAAATATTTTCTCAATTTAATTGGTACTTGGTATTTAACAAATTTATGGGGAGTATTTGTTAAGAACTGTTGACGAGAAGCGGTAAAAACGGATTCAACATGTTCATCAGATTTATCAATAAATTCTTTTAATTTTGGCTTTATATCACAAATTTTATTTATAGATTCTACCATATCTATAACTGGCTGCTTCAACATCAGATTGCTTATGTTAAATGTTTTAAACGAAACCACTTCTATCAAGTCGACTAACTTATTGTCAATTGTTACTTCCTTCTTTGATAAATTAATGTTCATATTAAGTTTAGCAATGGAGTTGGCATCCAATATGATGTCATATATATTGTCAATATATATTTCTTTTACACACATCAGTTTTAGTACATACGTCTTTTTCTTTAACATGATTTTAACATTAACAGAACCAAGAGTTTTTGTTTCAGAACCAAATACCTGGCGAATCACATTATTATTTGGTTTAATTTCACAGTTATGTCTCAACGCAACACTTTCTCTAATTATATCGATATTGGCTCCTGTGTCCAATAAAGCTGTGTAATTTCCACCATCTATACCAATTCCTATTAATGGCAAATCCACACTATTATTCTTTTTAATAAAATTATTTCTACGATATGTAGAATTCTCGTTAACCATTGGTGTTTGTTGTTTGTCGTTTATACGTTTTCTGCACTCCACTCTTTTATGCCCTTGTTTATGGCAATAGTTACACTGCCCGCTAAATCTTAATTTATTTGAAGAATGTTTATTATTGAACTGTTTTTCATTCTTTTTTTCTAGTTTCAGTACCATTTCCAGATCGTATAATCCCTCAGCTAGTGTTTGATAACGAAAACCATGATCATGTAATCTTTCCCATACCTTTCCTTTCAAGTATGGTAGAAGCATTTGAAACCGGTGTTCTTTCCTTGATTCTCTTGGCATGTTTGGTACGGACGCAGCAATTAAATTTGTAAGTTCTGTAACAGAGTTTAAGAAAACTCTGGCCTGTGATCAACAACATATCCATTCATTCTAGCTTGTGCATTTCTTACGGTATGTTGAGAAGTATACTTATCAATAAGTATTTTTTTAATCTTATCATAACTCTTAACAGTTTCAGGATCTAACGAATCAAGATAATCATTAATTTTTTCAATTAACTTGATTTTTATGACAAAAATCTTTTTGTCATCTTCAATATCATCCATACTCATTCTTAACTCTAGTTCTCTCATCCAAGGCTTAATGTCTCCTTCATATGGTGAGAACTTTCTTAACTCATTCCATGTACACAGAAAATGACCAATTAAACAAAATATATGAAACCGCAAAAACGTGGTAGAATACATTTTGTAGTATACATTCTGATACAAAATGTGCATGGTGATTTGTATCAGAATGCAAGTTGTGGTCGATATAATAATGTATACTTTTAGACCAATAAATAATATTTTAAAACTTTATTTTAAATTTTTTAATAAGTTTATTGTGTACGCATATGAGGAAATGAAATTTCTATATTTTTAGTTTGAAAGCCAGTATAAACTAAAGGTAGTTGGGATATAAATCATTTTGTGTGCCATTTCCTATGTTTAATAGTAAAAAAAGTTTTTTTACAAAATACATAAAACTAACAATTGTGGTTTATATCATTTTGTACTATACATTTTATACTAAACCTACATATACAGTTTTATACAAACCGTGCATACAGTTTATATAAAAATGTATGCTACAAAATGATATAAACCACCATGGTCAAAGTGACATGATTTCATTTTCTGTGTAGAAGTCATTTTTTTGCGATTTTGATTTCTCTTCATTGTAATTAAAAGCTTTCTTTAACCCTTCTACACAGTTATCAACTTGTATACTATAGTCTTCAGTACAGTCTAACAACAACCTGTTACTTTCTGATGACAAATCTGATTTATTAGATTCAATACTCTCTTCCGATGATTTACTTGAAATTGCTTGAGCAAATCCAGTAACTAATCTTATACTTCTGCTAAACAAACTTCCTGTATTATCTGAAGTCTGTATGGTGTTCTGTAGGAATTCCAACAATAGAATTACACGTACTCTATCTAATTTATTATAATGTACTATATTTATTCCTACCCAATCTTCTAATTCTCTCTCAGTATGTCTATACCCTGTGTAGTGAGATTTTAACAATATTAAAAAAATTTCTCTAATAATTTGATGATCAATTTTTGATGATTTTTTATCTATCTATTCAATATACCGATAAAATGTTCTTTAACCAATCTTTCTGACTGATTAAATTCGATGACACAAGATGATGATTATCTACTACCAGCAGTATAATTCGATGATCTTTAATCTCTTAACAATTTTAGCTAGTGTTACCTTTTCAGCACTAGTAACACTTGTAGCTCCAAAACAACGTGAAAACCAATCTTCTAGATTTTCCAATACCTTTTATATCAAGAATAACAATATACGTCAGACATTTCCAGCAAAATAAATTATTAGTTTCCTCTGGCGTCTACTATTAAACTGATACAACAAATTACAAAAACCTTTATTTAAACGATACACTTAATTACAATTATAATAATAACAATATAATTAAAACCTACCCTCTATCTAGAGGTATTACAATCGAAACTTTAAAACAATATTTAGAAACTTGACTTAAACCCTATAATTATATTATTAATATTACAATGTAAAAAAGAAAGAAATATATTAAAAAAATATATAAAAGATAATAATATATATAAAGCAAAACCATCCTTTATTTATATTAATATATGATGATAATCATTACTTTCATCATTTTATTTCACTATAACTATCTATGTTTAGATCTTTTATTAATATTTTTAAAGCATCATTAAACTCATTTATTACTTTTTGGTTTTATTTAGTGTCAATATCTATTGGATATATTCTTAACTTATTTATCTTACTTGACTTTAAATTATAAAAGTGCAGGATTTGTTTCGTCGGACGTGTTATATTATTTATATCTATTAATGAGATTTCATTATCTTTTATATTTGTTTTGTTTCCTTTATCTATTAAGTTAATTGTGATATCCTTCTCTATAGCATTCTTATCTATCTCTTTTACTATTTCATTTGGTTTTTTAAATCCTAATCTATGTGCTATTTTTCTAATTTTATTTGCCTCGTGATCACCTATCTTAAGATTATAACATATCTCTTTCCAGCTTACTATTAACCCTTTTTTTGTTTCTTGTAGATGTTTATATGCTAGTTCTACTAATTTACTCTCATCTTTTTTATCGAATATTATTTCTGTATAATCTACTTTTGATTCTCCTACATCTTTTTTGTTCACATCTTTTTTATTAAGAATTTTCTCATCTACTTTTAATTCCTCTACACCCTTTTTATTCTCATCTACATCTAATGACCAATTTAATTTATTTTTATTTTCTTCTATTATTTTATTTGCTGTATTTTCTAATTCTAATAGTAATCTTTTACTTTTATTTAATTGTTCTTGTTTTAGGTTAATCTCGATATTATATTTATTCTTTACTTCTTTTATATTTGGTACTTCACTATTATCTACTCTCATCTCACTTAATTTTTTACTTTTCTTAATCTCTTCATAAAATCTTAATTTCTTTGCATGTTGTTTTAATTTATCACTATATTCTAGTGGGAGACTTATTTTTTCACATGCTTTCTTCCAGTCCATAAATTTGTTCCCTAATCTTAATTTTAATGGTAAATTATTATAAATGTCAATTATATCATTTAAATTACACTTTTCTATTTTATTATATATTAGGTTACTACTTCTCTTATTTTTGTTCATATTATATATTAATACTTAGCGTGTTTAGATTAATATTAATTTATACCAAATTTTTGACTTCTTACTATTTTAAGCTTAATTAGTGTAATTAATATTCTTAAATATTTATATATAATTATTCACTAAATTTGAGAAATGTCACCTATATGTAAAATTGATGAAAAAGTGATGATAATATGAAAATGATGATAATTGTGATATTAATTCTCTATTGTAATATATTTGTATTAGTTAATAAATAATTTTTAAGGTTTTGGTGCAAACCTACGCCTTGTTCTTAAGGAATAGTTGTTAGGTCCGTGAAATATCCAAAAATGCTTCACTTTTTTTGTTATTTTAGTTAATATTAGTAAAAATATTAGACAAAAATAAAAAAGCGACCTATCTCTAACTAACAAAAATAAGGAATTACCTTTTTTACAATATGAACAGGGTCCAGATCTTTTGGTTAGCTTGTTAAACTTAACTTTAACTTCCAACGTTAATTTATGATAGTTAACAATATCTGCAATTAGTTTATGTTCACAAGTATAACTCCTTTCAGCAAAATGAGCAAAGAGTTTTTCTTGCTTACCTGTTTCGAACTTAGTAAGAATATCTTGATGAAAATCTTCAGCAAATGTTTCTTGATTGGTACGTACTTGGCTGACTAAGTCTAACATTTCATATAAACTTTCATTAAGTGCTTCACCACTATAATAGATAAGCTTGAAATCCTTTAATTGATGACGAATAGATTCTTTAGAATATCTTGCACAGAATTTTTGTATACATTTGAAAGCATCAGCATAAGTAGCAACTCCTCTAAACCATTTATTAACCCTTTCTGTACAGAACAGCTTCAAATGACATAACTTAAGTTTTTCATCGGTTATTTCTCTGGTATAAAAGAAAGCTTTCATTTTTTCCAAAAATCTTGAAGGATTTTCAGTACCATCAAACATAGGTATTCTTACATCGAGAGAATCCATACTGCGGTGAGTGGTTGAAATCTCAGCCGTCTTAACCTCTTCTAAACTAGCAGTATCAGTTTCTACTTTATAAGTAGATTCAATATATCGGCAATCTCTTCTAGATTTGTTTGATCAAAATAGGTACCTGGATACTTTTCAGCAACAAGAGCTTTCAAACCTTCAATGATAACTTGTATAGACAGTGTGACGAACTTATCCTGATTCATGGATATTCTTAATTCTTCCAATGTTATGAAAACTTACGATTTTTACCAACTCAGTAAATTGGTCTTCTAAATCGTGGATTCTGCTGAACAGGAGTTAGCAAAATAAGTTAAATAACACGTGAGTAGATATCAGTACAATCAGTAAAAAATTTTATTAATTTTAAAAATATAGAATAAGTGATAATAAAATTTAAAATTATTTTATTGGGTTTTTTTTTGATAGTTGCAGGATTTATAAATTAAAAAGATTCTTTTCAGGATTCATATTTGTAAAAAGATTTATCTTTTACTTTACACAAAAAAGTCGCATTTTTTTCCGACTACATCGTTTTTCATCGTGTCCCTTTTTACAACATGCAAGACTGAATGTACTGAGGAAAGGTTTTGCATTTTTATATTCGGGTTCCCCCTAGTTTGGAAGAATTATAGGGTCACAATTAAACCGTTGTACCTTTTTTAAAAATTGAATAACTTTTTTTTTATTTTATATATTTTTATGATTTTTTTTTATCTGATAGGAAATTGATAAAGTTGTAAAATTTTACAATATCTTACTCAAAAAACAATTTTAATTAAATTAAAGATATAATTATGTTATGGTATCTTTATAAAGTTTAGTAATGTAAAGACTTTTTTCTAATTATGTTATGTTAGGTTAGATAGTAATATTAGTCAAGTGTTTTGTCTACGTATTTAGAAACTTTTTTTTTGTTTTTAAAAAACAGTTACAAATTTTGTCATTTTGTTAATGAAAAATCGTCTTTAAAATTTTTTTAAATACGGTCATTTTTTTCATAAAAAAATACTTTTAAACTTATGGGAGATAAAAATTTAGAAACATTTTAATAGTTTAAAAAATACATCTTTAGAAATAATTTCAAAAAAAAATTAGAACCGTTTTAAATGTTTCTTTTTTTTTCGTTTGTTTACATAGAAAATAATTCTTAATGTTAACTATACAATTTTCTGAATGGTTCTCTGTCAGATAAAAAAAGGTCACAAAAAAATATTGAGTAAAAAAAAAATTACTCAAATTTTTAAAAATGCACAATGACTTAATTGTGACCCTGTATTTAACATTGAGAATTAATTTTCTATATAAACAAGAGTAATTTTATAAAAGAGTAGTGGTCCTTTTTCATACATTTCAAAAATTTAAATACTTTCTTTTCTTTTCCTAAGGTAACCATTGATTTCATCTTTTTAATGCATTTCAAAGATTAAAACATTTTCTTTTCTTTTTTAAAGTGACCATCAATTACATCCTCCTCCTTTAACTTCTTCAAGAATGTAGCTGCAACTTGACGCTTCCTATCTCTGTTATTTCTTCCTTTAATTCTAACTTGATATAATCTTCCCTAATCAAGAACTTTTTCAACAACTCCTAACAAAAACTCTTTATCAAACTTAGACTTCTTAAACACATTCTTTACCAAAACTTTTTCATTTTCACTAAATTCTTCTGACTTATCACAACGCAATTTATTCAACTTGTGATTTTGCTGATCTCTCATCTCTGTAGCCAGTAACTTAGCGAATTCTTGCTTAGAATTTAGTTTCAGATCTCCCAAACAAACTTCTATTCTGTCTTCCTCCCTTAGTGACGTGTCATACATACTTAACGGTCTATACCCAAGCAACAATTCATTTGGACAAAATTGTGTGGTGGTGTTAACAATATTGTTGATTACAAAATTTACTTTTGGCAGCATTAAATCCTACTCATCTTCCTTTTCTAACATTTTCTTCATAGTGGTTTGTAGAGTTTTAAATTGTCTTTCTATGTAAGTATTTGATTCATGCACATATGGAAGGGAATGTACAAGATTGATTTTGTTATCATGGCACCATCTTTTGAACTCATTTGACTTGAAACATTACGCATTATCAAACTTCAGAGTAGTAATCAGACCAAATTTTAGGATGACGTGTTCTTCAATTTTTTTGATAACTGTTTCAGATCTTTGATCTGGAATAGCAAAATGGAACACAAATCTTGTCAAGTGATCTACCAGACTCAAGATTAACATATTGTTTGACTTAGTTCTCATCAGCGGCCCACAAATATCAACTGAAACAACATTAAACGGATATCTACTTTCTTTTGTTTGAAACGGGAGTAATTTTGACTTTGATGTGTTATACATTCTGCATTTAACACATTCTTCAACATATTTTCTAAAGTCTCAGAAATTATTTATTGATGGTAAGCTCATAAAAGGACACAATTATATATACTTATAATTTTAATAATAAAATATTTATTTAAAACACGTTTCCCGAGAAAGTCGAGCAATTTTAAAAAGCTAGGACAAGCAAAATTTTAAATTTCTAATTTAAAATGTTTAATATATTACCAAATACAAAATATTAGCTTCATATCTCTTCATTGCGCTTCTGTAGAGCTTCAAAAAAATTTTGACGTACTTTTCATATCTCAAAAACTAGTGGATGAAACCATATGGATATATATATCAATCTTCACCATTTTTTGAGTGCTTTTCAAATATGCAAATAAAAATTAAAAATTTATATTTTTCAATATGTGGATTCTGAAAAGTCATCAAAAATCAAATCTCCCAATTAAACGACTAGTCTCATTGAATACAGCGTGTTTGAAAACCTATAGTTATACATTCAGTTTTTTCTCAATCGTATGAGAAAAAAAGTTATTGATAAAAAAATTTTTAATCTACTTTACTATGTTGATTCTAGAAAAACATTAAAAAAAATTTTCCAATTACGTAAACTATCTCAGTAAATTCACTATGCTTTAAAACATATTTTTACATTTAAACATCATTATATTTGATTGATAAAAAAAGTTATTGATAAAAATATTATTAATATTGTCAATATATTTCAAACTCTATATTATTAGTTATAACCAATTAAAAATATGTAAAAAAAACTTCAAAAAAATGAAGCGTTTTTTTTATAACGTTTATAAGATTATAACACATATTTAATTAATAAAATTAGATAAAAGCAAAGTTATGTGAATTTATCATTAGAAAATCTTTACATATAGATTTATTAGTGATACAGTAATAGTTTTCATATATCCCCTATTCTGGAGATCAAATTTAATAATAAAAAATGTAAACTAAAGGTTTAATTATGTTGAATTTAACTTAATTTAATTTATATTTGAGGTTTTCAATTACATTTTTGTAGAAAAAGTTTTAGTGCATATATATTAATAGTGTTAAAAATATTTTTATCAGTAACTTTTTTTCTCATCAAAATACAATGTTGCTAAAGTATAGAAACAAATTTCTAGACACGATCAATTTATTGATTCCAATCGCATAATTGGAAAGTTTAATTTTCGGCGGCTTTTAAAAATCCTTATAGTAAAATATACTAGAACTTTACTTATCAAAAACTTTTTTTTTCACACGTTTGAGAATAAACTGAGTATGTAACTATAGGTTTTCGAATACGCTCTATTTACTGAGGTTATTCGCTTAATTGGGAGATTCGATTTTTGTTGATTTTCTGGCACTAACTACTTCAAAATACAAAGATTTTAAATTTTTATTTGTATATTAAAAAGGAATCAAAAAATGGTGAAGATTGATATATATATCAATATAGTTTTATCCACTAGTTTTTGAGATACACAAAGTGGGTCAAAAATTTTATGAAGCTCTACAGAAGCGCAATGAAGAGATATGAAGCTAATATTTCGTATTTGGTAAATATGTCAACTATGTAAATATATTAAGGATATTAAATTGGAAATTTAAAATTTTGCTTGTCCTAGCTTGTTCGACTTTCTTGGGAAACGTGTTTTAAAAAAAATGAAAAGAAAAGTGAGAAGAGGATACTAATGGTCTTAAATATTTAAAAGAAATATTTTTAAGTGATTACAAATAAAGTATTTTGAAATCAAATAACAAATAAAAATTTTTCGATTTATTAATAAACGCTTTAACTTAAAACAATAAAATATTATAAAAAAGTAAAAAAATATCAAACAAAGTGGGGTTTATAATACTGTATGTTTGAGTTTTTAATAGTAAAAAAAAATAGTTTATTTATTTAAATATTAAATATTAATTAAAACATTTATTGTTTTTTTTATTAAAAATAATAAAAAATTTTTAATGTAAACAAAGAAAAAAAATTTTTGTTAATTATTTTATTTTAGACTTTCTTGTTAAAAAATATAACTTTCGCAAAAAACTGATATTTTTTAATAAATAGGCTACTTTAAAAGGAAAATAGCAGCGAGTGGTTTCGATCCACCGACCTCTGGGTTATGGGCCCAGCACGCTTCCACTGCGCCACGCTGCTCGTTGGAAACAGATATTTTTTAAATAATTCTTTACGATTTTTTTATGCATGTTTTTTTTATATTCTTTAAATACTATTAAAAATTAAAAAAATGTTTTAGAAACATACGTATATTTTATACTTAAAAATTTTATTTTTTTTTTTTGTAATTAAAAATAAAGCAAAATTAAATAATTATTTTAAATTGTATATGCTTAGTTATATACTTTTTAGCTCTTTACAAATTTAATACAAGTAAAAATTTTATTTTATGTCAAAAATCTTCAATTAAAAATATTAGTGCAGAGTGTGTAAAAACAAGTAATCCAATTTTTGAATTTTAATAACTTTTTTTTTCTACTTTTTATTTTTCTATGTTTTTTTTTAACTGATAGAAAAATCATCTAGAGAATGATATACGACGGTGGGATGAAAAGTTTCTAGCCTAACAGTGAAGATAAAAAAATTTTTTAAAAATTTTATTTTATTTCTCTACATAATCCCTCTGCAAAGATATACATTTGCGCCATTTTTGTTCCAGTGCTTGAGTCCCTTCTTTATAGGCACTTTTATCTAACTCCTCAAAATAATCATTCGTCGCTGAAATAACCTCCAAATCTGACCCAAATCTTTTTCCAGCGAGAAATTTTTTTAGATTAGGGAAAAGACTAAAATCTGATGGAGCTAAATCTGGCTAATAGGGCGCATGCGATATAAGTTGAAACTTTAAATCATGGATTTTTGCCATCGCCGCAACAGACTTATGACTGGGCGCATTGTCCTGATGAAAGAGAATTTTCTTTTTTGCCATACCTAGCCTATTTTCTGTAATTTTCTCCTTCAATTGATCCAGAAGGTTGGCATAATATTCACCATTTATTGTTTTTCCTTTTTTCAAATAGTCTATCAGCAATACGCCTTTAGAATCCCAAAAAACTGTGGCCATCACTTTCCCTGCCGATGAAATACTTTTTGCTTTTTTGGAGCTGGTTTCCCCTTTGCCGTCCACTGTTTTGACTGCTTTTTTGTTTCCGGCGTGTAGTGATAAATCCAGGTTTTATCTACAGTAACAAATCGCCTCAAAAAATCTTCTGGATTGAACTCATAAAGAGCCAAACAATTTTCCGATATCATCAGTCTTTGCAACTTTTGACTAGGAGAAAGCGAACGCGGTACCCATCTTGCAGGCAGCTTTTTCAAACCCAAGATATGTACCAAAATGTGATCCACCCTTTCTTTTGAAATCCCAACATCCTCAGCTACTTCTGTAAGTTTCAAACGGCGATCACCCATAATCATTTTATGGACTTTTTGGACAACTTCATTTGTTGCAGTTGTTGGTCTGCCAAGACGTCAGCATCTTTTGTGCTTGTACGACCACGTTTGAATTCAGCAACCCAATTTTTTACAGTTGCAAATGAAGGAGCAGAGTCTCCTAATGTTCCATCCAAATCAGCTTTAATTTCTGTAGGAGATAAACCTTTGATAAAAAAATATTTTATTACCGCTCTAATTTCAATTTTTTCCATAATTTTTAGAAATAAATATTTAAAATTTTTAAAAAGTTGTAAAAAAAAAACTACTTAAGGTAGATACCCCAAATTTTCGGATAATCATGACAATAAGTTATATTTTTAGATGACATATTAAAACTTTTGCTTTAGGTGTTTTATCTTTGTTAGGCTAGAAACTTTTCATCCCATCCTCCTATTAAAAAATCGTTTTTAAAAAAAAACTTTAAATAAAATTAAAGATACAAATGTATTATAATTAGCAATATGCAATGTTGTTTACCCAAAATTTCAAAATGGTCATAGCCTTTTGAAAATTTTAATATATATTTATTCTAATAAGGCGAATTCATTTTTAAAATACAATTTTTAAACTTTTACTTTTAACATTCAAAAATGGAAGTAAACAAATTTTCTTTTTAGAATGAAAATCCTTAGAAATTTACCTGAATGTTTGAATATATTATACATAAAAATAAGTTAACCTTTAACTAGTAAAAAGGGGTAATTTAACGTACATTTGCAAAGCGAACTATCTTTAATAAAAATTATTAATATATTTGATATAATCCTAATGCTTTCGCCCCTAAAAGCTACTGAGGTATGATCTTCAGTAGCGGAATGAAGATCCTGCTACTATTGCCCTGTGAAGAACAATAGCTAGCTGGCTCCTACCTCAAGAATCCTACCGAAAATAATAAAGATAACACAATAAGTAAAATACACATAAAATTATAAAATAATTTTATTTAATATAAAAACATAAAAATATAATAAACAATAAATAAAAATACTTAATATTTAAATTATATTTTTATACTCTCAGATATCTTCCCTATCTGAGGATAGTTCTGCAACTTCCTTCATGTTGTAAAGATTCTCTGATTATTCATCAGGCATATCTCTTCTGAATCTACAAGTAGTTTCAGAAGGCATTTTGGTTTTGTTAGTTTAATGTAAATTAAACTAACTTCTCAGACTTATACTAAATCTGGTATAAAAGATTTTCTCGGAAAGATGTTATTTTCCGGTATCTCCATTACTTTAAAAGTATTCTCAGAACATTGCTGTTCTGGTAGTTGACAAAACGGAGTTCTGCGAAATATAAGAAGATTTCCCTTCTTATATACTGATAAACTCCTCCCAAAGTGCCATATGTTTTATTAAACTATGCCGTGGCACTTATTTTGATAAATGAGGTCAATATTATCATATTGGCACTCATTACGTAATATTTAAATTTTAAAGTTTGAAAAAAAGTTCACTTTTTAGAAAAAATGTTTTACTCTTTGTTACTACTAAGTTTTAAATATTTAATTCACTTTTAAATTAAAAAATACATACAAAAACGAGAAAAAAAGCGCATTTTTAAATGTTTATTTTGGCACAAAATTGAAAACATTTGTAATTTGAATAAATTATTAAAAATTTAATTATAAAAATTTTATATATGTGTCTCGATTTTAAAGGTGGACACTAGTTATTTAATAAAATTTATTACTCATTATTAATTTTTTTCCCAAGCTGGTAGTAAAGGTATAAAGATGATTGATATATCATCTTGTAGCCACGACTTTTTCTAAAATCGCATGGAACAGATTTTTTAATTTTTTATTTTAAAAAAAGTTATTAAAATTTAAATTAAAAAGAAATTTTTTTTTGTATTTTTTTGAAAAAAATAAAAAAAACTTTTGAATTTTTTCCCACGCTGGTAGAAAAGGTATGAAGATGATCGATATGTTATCAGTAAAATAAATTAATAATATTTATTGAATATTAAATAATTAAATTTTATTTTTTTATAATGTTTTAAAAACCTTTAGAAATAAGATTGTTCTCACAGAGAGTTAAGAATTACGTTTTAGTTACATTTTTTAAAAAAATGACTAAAATAACAAAAAAAATGTAATTAATTAACACTTTTTAAAAAAATGTCTTTTTTAAAAAAAAATTAAAATGCAAAAAAAAAAATAAATGAAAATTATCATTTTAAAAAATAAAAAATTTCTACAAATGTAATTTTATTAAAAGTTCATTTATACACACAAAAAAAATTGCATCATTTAGTTCCCTTTTTAATCATTTTGTTCCTTATTTTAATAAAATATGTAAAAAAAAAAAATTTCTAAAGTTTCATAATTTTTTTACTAATGTTAAAAAAATGAACTACCTAACTGACAAAAACAAACTAGGATTTATAAACCAGTATCAAACATTGCAAGAAATAAAACATTTCTTTATGAAATTTGGTATAATAATAAATTGAACCCAAAAATTAAAAATCAAGAGACAATTAATATTATAAAATTATCATATATTTTATATAGTTTCATCTAATTGTAATTGAATTTTGCATATATATTTTTAAATTACACAGTAATTGTATTTTTGCAATGTTAAATGTAATTCTTAACTCTCTGTGTTTCTTAGTAAAGAAGGATGAGGAATTATTGAAGTATGTTATTGATAATGCTGATAAGCAAGATAAAATTCAACAGTAGAAGCAATGATTGAAAAGCATTTGAAATGGAAAAAATATACATATGGACAGACAAAAAGTTTTGTATTTAAGAAAAATGTTGAGAGATCCAAAATAGATGAAAAGAAAATGAAATCAATCAAATGTTTTAATTGTAATGAGAAAGGTCATATAAGACCAAATTGTCCATTAAGAGTTAAGAGAGAGATTAATAATAAGGAAGAAAAGAAACCATTTAGTGGTGAAATTATTATACAAAATAAAGAAAAATCAAAAATGATAAAGAAAAATGAATTTATAGGGAAACAAAGTCATGTAGCAATGAAAGTGAATGATAATTGGTGCCGTGTATTATTGGATGGGGGTAGTCAAGTAAGTGTTATTAGTTAAGATCAAGCTAAAGAATTAAATTTGGTAGTGGAACCGCTAAAACAGGAATTTACTATAATGGGTATAGGAGGAAAAGCTAAGGCTATTGGTATTTCAAATATAGAAATCAATATAGGGAAAGATAAGATTAATGGTTCTGCTGTGATTCTAAGAAATTTCGATAAAGAAAAAGTTTTATTAGGTACAAATTTTTTGGATAGATTAGTTATTTGTCGAGATAAGGAAGGAGTAACTATTGGGGAAGAAAAGTACAAATGGATTAAATCAAATGATTTATTACCAGTTGCAGCAGTAACATTAAATTCAAAATTAATTGAAGAAATAGAAAAACAACAGTTAGAGGAAATCGGCGATGAAATGCAAAGAAAAATCTTAGATCAATATCCGGAAATAAATGCTTTAAATGTATTTGATGTAGGTAAATGTGATATTGAAGTTTTACCTATGCAACTGAATGGTAAGGAATATAAAAGACCTCCACGTTACTATTATACATCAGTTAAATCAAAGATGGTTGCTAAATTTATAAAGATTTTAATAAAAAATGAAATATACTGTTTTATGGAAACTACCTATACAACAAATTTTGTGTTAGTACCACCAAGGAAAGAAGGAGACGCGTATAGATTTGCTTTGGACCTTCAAAGAAAAAATGATATAACAGCAATTTATACATATCCATTAAGATGTGCAGAAGAAATGTATTTTCAACTTCAATAGGCAACAAAATTTACAACAATGGATGTTCGTAAGGCCTTTTGGTCATTAGTATTACCAAAATCTGACATTAAATACTATGGCGTATTCACACCGTTAGGAACAATATGCTTTCAACGTCTTCCGTTCGGAGACGTGAACACGATAAGTGCATGGCAAAGAACAATAGACAAAATTATCAATGAAAGTAAAGCATGTAAAAACGCAATATTATACGTAGATGATGTTATCATTTTTACAAATAAAAACGATGAAGCTTTACATGAATATTATGTTACTTGTTTAATGAAGTCTTTCATTCAGCATGGATTAAAAATTAGTTTTAAGAAAACTAGAATAGGTAAAAATGAAATTGATTTTTTAGGCTGAACAATTTCAAAAGGAACTAGAAGACCAAAAGTAGGTAATATAAAGCGTATATTGGCCAGAAATAAACCGGATAATAAAAAGAAACTTAAAAGTTTCCTCAGTGCTACAAATTTCTTTAGAGATGCAATACCATATTATGCAAAGGAAATAAATGAATTACAGAATTTGTTAACTAGTGATGAATATGTATGGTCAGATAAATGTGAGTTAAGTTATAAGAGAATATGTGAATTTTTAACATCAGAGCTTACTATTCATATCCCAAATTTCACACAAGATTTTTATATCTTTACAGATGCTTCAGAAAAGGCTATGGCTGGTGTAATTTGTTAAAAGAAAAATAATTGTTTAGTACCAATAAAATATTTCGCTAAAAAGAATATATGTGTAAAGAAACAAAAATGTATAAATATGTTAGAATTACAAGCTTTAACGGCTATGTTAATGAGCGACTCCTAACTATTATTAACATCAAAACTGCATTTATTTAGTGACAATAAGGCTGTTATAGCTATTTTAAGAGAAAGTTGTGATCCGCAATTTATGCGGTATGTTACTTATATTTCATCATTTGATTATGATATTCAATATATTCCTACTAAGTCAAATACGTTTGCCGATTATTTTACAAGAATTCCTGTTATAGAAGAATATATTAATGTCGATAGTTTTCAAGTTAGAGTAGAACAGAAAGGTGATATTTTTGCAAATCTGAATGAAAATGATGACAAAACCGACAATATGGAAATTTGTATTGATTCATTAAGTGAGAGACAAAAAAAATGATGTTGATTATGTTAAAGTAAAAGAAAAATATGAAAATATAGAATTAAAAGGAAAATTATACTTAAAAATAAATGACAATTTGGTATGTTTTATTCCTAAAGTAATGACAAAAAAAAAATGATGCACATAGCACATGATAATCATGGTCACCCAGAAGTAGAGAGAACATTGAAGCTACTTAAAGGAAGTGTTTATCGGGAAGGTATGAATAAAGAAATAGCTAGTTACATTAGATTATGTAACGACTGCCAGTTAAGAAAAAGAAATAAAAAGAATTTTTATTTACTAAATGAAACACCAATACCTGATACACCATTTGATATAGTAGGAACAGATGTAAAGGGTGACCCAAAAGTAGTGTCACATTTAAAAAAAAGTTAAATAATTTTTTTTCTATTTTATATTGCTTTATGACTTTTTTTATCTAATAGATTAACACCTAACAAATTTTATAAATCTTGTTAAGAAATTATTTTCTATATTAATAAGTAAAAGTAAATAAAACATTAAAAAAGTTTCCAATTTTTTTTTAAATGTGACACTACTTTTGAGACACCCTTTAGCTATTATTGAAGGTAAATATATAATTCAATTTATAGATTATTTGACTGGATTTTGGGTATTAGAAATTATCAGTGATCAGCGTGCAGAAACAATTTATAAAGTTTTTATTAGACAGATTGTGGCAGTTTTTGGAATTTCTAGAATTATGGTTTCAGATAGTCATAAATCATATTTACAAGGAGAATTTGCAAATATGATTAAAGAAATGGGTTGTGAGTTGCTACCATGTATGCCAGGACATAAAAATGGTAATTCAGTTGCTGAAAGAAGTTTTAATACTTTAAGAAATATTCTGTCTTTAATGAGAGGATCTACTGGTGATTTAGAAATTGGAGTAAGAATGGCAATGTTTTGTTATAATAGTACACCACAAGTAAATCATAAAAAATCGTCTTATGAATGGGTATTTGGAAAAATTCCCAGAATTGGTTTACCAAATATTGATATGAGTATAATTAATCAAAATAGACAAGTTTTTGATTTATCAGAAGCTATTAATATAGGATGGAATATATGTAAAGAAGAAGTGATAAAGAAACGACAAAAGCATAGAGACTGGAAAAATATTGATCGTCATGCTGAAACTAAATATAAGGTTGGTGATATTGTTAAAGTAGAAAATCAAGCTTATTTACGTGACAGAGAACAACAAAGATACTTAGGTCCTTATGTAGTATGTAAAATTGCAGATGAAATAAAAAGGAATTATTTATAAATTAAAAAAGAGTAAGGAAAGTAAAGGAAGGTATATGTTACGTAAAGCTGATCAAATGTATCATTATTATTGTAATACTGAAAAAGAGAACAATGATGAAGAAGAAAATAAGAGCGAGTAAAATAAATTAATAATATTTATTGAATATTAAATAATTAAATTTTATTTTTTTATAATGTTTTAAAAACCTTTAGAAATAAGATTGTTCTACCAATAAAATAAATTTTACTTATCTTGTAGCTAAGACTTTGTTCTAAAATCACATGAAACAGATTTTTTAATTTTTAATTTTAAAAAAAGTTATTTAAATTTAAATAAAAAAAATTTTTTTCTGTACACACAGAAGAAAAACAAACATTTTCCGTTCTACGAGCGCATTTTTTATCTAAAGAGCATTTTTCGTCTAAGAAATAAATTAATAAACAAATTTTTTTTTAATTAAAAAATTATCTTTTCGTTGTTAGATTGAGATGTAAATATAATAGAATTGGAAACATTTTAAATGTTTCATTTTTCTCACTTGTTTATATGAAAACCAATTTTTTAATGATATTAATATAATTTTTAGGTGATTCGCTATCAGATAAAAAAAATCATAAAAAATATCGAGTAGAAAAAAATTATTAAAGTTTTAAAAAATGCAGTAATACTTTAGGATAGTTCTTTTTATTCAATTTTAAATATTAAAATGTCAGGATAGAAAATGATTTTTTTAGGACGATTCCCGTTTTTGAGAGGACGGAAAGTGATCGTTTTTTCTCTGTGTGTAATAATTTTATACAAATAATTAAGATTTAATAGATGTAAAAAAATATGACGGCACGACTGAATAATTTTTGTTGTTTTATTATGTAATTTACAACAACGTTATTTGATTTTTTAACATTAATTTTTGTTAACTGTTGAAAGTTATTTTATTTGACATTTTCGTATATTCTTATAATTATATGTAATTTTTAAAATATATAAAAACGCTACGTAATTTTATTTAAAAAATTTGTGTGTTATAAATAATAAATATTATTTTTTTTAGATTATTTATTTTTGTTACTATGGCAAATTCTGCAATTCTTGTCAACGATGATAACTTCTATAATAAAGTTTTTTACAGTGAGGATAATACTTACAGCCCAATTGATGAAACACCACGTTACTACCTTTATCTTGTGCATTCATTAGATCCTTTTTAACTTTGTGCTCATCTTGCAATTAATAATAAGGAGTCAGTTTTAATTACTGTTCATACATCTGCTGAAAAAACCGTCATTGCAGATTATGTAATCACTATGTGTTTAAAGAAAAATTAGAAGTAATATTATACGGTACCTTTAAAAGCATTGTCCAATAAAAAGTACCTTGACTTTAAAAAAAGTGTGGCTATGTAAATTTATTTTTTTTATAAATAATTATTTTTTAGGTTGAATTAATTACTGATGATATAATACATTGTTCCAAAGCGTCAATTGGCTTTATAGCCGCTAAACTTTTAAAGAAAATGGTTGCAAACAATCCAGAAAAATTCAATGAAACAGCTTATGTGATTGTTGATAAAGGACACTTTATTGGAAATAAGGAGAGAGAGAGCATATTTTGGAAGAGAAAATAATTCACATGTCAGTTGTTGTAAATTTTGCAATCCTTTCAGCAACATTACCAAATTTCAAAGAATTCGCAATGTGACTAACAAATTTAAAAAGTAAGCCTTTTCATGTTATTGGAACATTAGAAAAGCCAATTCCACTTGATTATGGTGTGATGCACTGTTCCGTCACAGAAAGAATAATACGAATAAAAAACGGAAATAGTAAAGTTAATGAAACAGCTCTTAGAATCGCAGTGAGTGAATGTAAAGGAAAGTTTAAAGAGAAAAGGAACTTATGGATCTTCTCGAAATAATGGCGGATAAAAATGCATTAACAGTAATAATATAATATTCCTCAAGAAAGACATGTGACTTCATGTCATTTTTAATATCAACAATGTCTTTCTTAGATAAAACAAAAAAAAATTAGTGAAAGATGCATTAAATGAAATATTTAATACCTGTAGTAATAACTTTAAAATTGCAATGAATGAATTAAATGACTATAAGCAAAGAATTTTAAAGAGAATTGCTGTTCACCACAGCTCATTAATGAAGTTTACAAAAGAATTAATGGAACAGCTTTTTAATAATGGTGGAATCAAAGTTATTTTTCCCACCAAAACATTGGCTGTGGTATTAAATGCACCAACAAAAAGTGTACTTTTTACATCACTTCAAAAATTTAATGGTGAGAAAAAAAGACGCTGTGAAAAAAGTGAATTTGTTCGAATGGCTAAAAGAGCCGGTCGTAGAGGAGTTGACAATAAAAGTGTTATAATATTGTCACTAACCGAACCGCTAATGAAGAAAATATAAAAGCACTTTTAAGTTCAGTTTCTGAAAACTTAGAAAGTCAAATGAAAGTATCTTACCAAAATATATTTTTTTATGCTAGTAAGAATAATATTGATGGTTTAAAAAACACCTTGGAGTTGTCATTTTTAAAATACAAAAAAAGAACTCTTAATTCTAAAATTGCAATCATAAAAAAATTAAAAAAAGTTTTAGTAGCTGGAAATTTTTTGAATGAAAACAACAAAAAAACAGCTAAAGGATCTATAGCTTTTTCGGCTAGATTCAATTCAAATTATCTCGCAATAGGTCAAATGTTAAACAATAAAGTTTTCATGTTTAAAGAAGAAGAAGAAGTATTCATTGAAGTATTTTCGTTATTTCAAAAAAAAAGATGAAACCAACGATGAGAGTGATAATTCTGATGGAGAAACCTTTTATAAAGAAATTGTTAATGAATATTGCGAGAGGATATATCGATATGAATTTGAATATGGTGTTGTTGGAAAAGACACATCATACAAATTGCCAGTTATAACAACATATATAACCGCTATAAAAGAAATTTATAAAGGAATTCCTATACATGAGGTGACCAAAACAAATAATATGTATTGTGGGGTACTTTGTAAAAAAGTACGGGAGATGAGACATTTTTTGGAGCAATCTCCAAAAACAAAGATATTGATGAATTTTACCAAAAAACATTCAAAAATATCTTTAATACTTTCTTTAGCATTGAAAAAGAAGATGTATCATTGTAACGCTTCCAGAGAAACATATAAATAAGAAGTAATTTTTATATATCCTCAGTCTTATATTTTATAATTTACTTTAATTTACATTGTAATATGTTTGTGTAATAAATTTATTTATATTATTATTCCATTTTGTTTATATTATTTGTAAAAAAATAGAAAAACCGTCCATGTGATTTTTACTTTGAAAAATAAGTTTATTTTTTTATAGTTGTAAAAATTTTTTAAAACTTTAAAACCGCAATGAAATTTAATAAATATTTTTATAAGTAATTTGTAATATTTTTTAATGATATTTTATTTATTCTATTATAAAGAGTTAAAAAATACTATGTTTTTTGTATAATGTTTGATCTTTCATATTGGTGAATTGATACCTTAGATAAGGTAATTTAATTTTTAAGAGATGTACTATTTTAAAATTTTGTGAAAAGAAATTTTAGTATATTAAATTTTTTATTTCCCGATATAACGATTATAATTTTTAATAATTTTGTATTATTATTATTGTATTGTATTATTATTTTTTACTTTTAGGGGTACTACACCAATAAAAATTTTTACTATATTTAATATTTATACTCTTATTTTTATATATAATTGCATATACAGTTGATTTCAAAAATACAATATAGTATGTACAATGTTGCAATATGTTGTTTAAATATGTATGTAAGTTTTTTTGATTTTCTAAATATTTCTTTATTTTTAGACATTATATATGTAATTTGAATAAATTATTAAAAATTTAATTATAAAAAATTTTATATATGTATCTCGATTTTAAAGGTGGACACCAGTTATTTAATAAAATTTATTACTCTTTTTGAAAGAAACCCGTTTACTGGAAGGTGAGAAATAAAAGAAGAGTAAAGGATAACAAATTCAGTCAAGGAAAGATGCGGAATTTCTTGAGCAAAATAAAGTTTTACGAAAATGTCACGGAAGATATAGGTCCGTGGTTGAATAGACTAAGAAGAGCTATGATATTACAAAAAAGTAAAGAGAAAGAAAAATTATTGACCTTGATGAATTTTGTGAGTTATGAGGTAGTAGCATACATAGAAAAGATTATAGAAAAAGAACCTGAAGTTACATTCAATGAAATGTGTGAAAATCTCAGAGCTCGTTACAATGGACAATTATCAAGAATATCAATAAAGGCAAAGATAGTGATGTTATTCCAAAGGAATCATCAAAATTTATTTATTTATAGACCATCGTATCATAGAAATATCTGTTCCTGTAGGTGGACAGAGACATTAACAATATATTACTTATTATATTATAAAAAAGAATATATTAATTGTACCTCAGTGTGGTCCTATCTTCTAATAATTAACCCGTGATCCTGTCTCTTAAATTTCTGATTCTACTGCTTCTCCTTTATGTGGTGTTATGAAGAGAGCGAGAAACAACGTTGGATACCCCATCAAAAATTCTTTTGGGCCGTCTTCCGCAAGGTTTCTTTTTTGTATTGTTTTGATCCCAGTCCAAAATGAGTTTTTTAGGTCTGTCAAGAGGAAGTTTAGCTATTCTTTTTAATAATTTAGCTTTTTAATCAGAAATAAATTGAACAGCAGATTGTATGTTAAGCTTCTTCTTCAATACTTCCGTTGGTACGTGCTCTTTAGTTTTAGCATTGTATATGCGAATGCCATGATTATATAAAATGGATCTCCATACTTTCTATTCAGCTTTCTCAATTCTCGTGATGTCAGACTTCCTTAAGCTCCAGGTGTTGCAAGCGTAGGTAAGAGTGGGTCTGATGGATGAGAGGTACAAATTTCTCTTCAGCTTAAGCGACAATCTTTTATCCGTCAGTAGTTTGTGATTGCAAAAGAAAGTTTCCTAAACTTCTCAAGTCTGTTGGTTAGCTTATAGTCCGAAGCTTTTTTATTTGTATTACAAATAATTTGATCAAGATATTCATATTTGTGAATTTGGACTAGATGGTAGCATTGAGAGAAATTATGGACGGGTGAAGTGTTCCGTCTCTATTCCACTGTACCATGTAGTTGCACTTGCTTAAGTTAAATTAAAGATTAACTCTTTTGGATACCATTGCAAATCTTTTCAGAAGTTCTTGTAGTTTTCTTAGACAATCGAAAAGTAAAATCATATCGTCAGCATAAGCAAGATAATCTAAATGAAAAGTGCCAGAATTTGAGGCAATCGGGAATCCAAGGTTGGTAGTGTCTATATGGTCCATTACATATTGTAGAAGCAGTGTGAATAGCCTGGGACTTAAGCAGTCTCCTTGTTTAACGCCAGCTTTAGAGGCTATTTGGATTTTCTTGTCAAGATGCGAAAAGGATAAAGTGGATTTGTCGTATAGTTAATTGATCGACTTAATATAACCTTCTTCAATACCATAATGTCTTAGTGCCATCCAGATGTGTTTTCTGGATACGAGATCAAATGCCTTCTTAAAATCTAGGAAAACAAGGTGGGTATTAAGTTTGTTTTTATAGGTCTTTTGTAGCAAGAGCTTCAGCGTGATTATGTTATCAGAGGTTAAAAAACTTCTTCTGAAACCGGCTTGTTTTGGTGTAATAACTCGATCTAGCCTTTCTTCTAGTCTCGTTAAAAGCATTTTCGTGTAGACCTTCATGACTGTAGACAGTAGTGACAGAGGTCTGTAGTTCCCAATATCTTTTATGTCCCCTTTCTTGAAAAGAAGCATTAAATTTGCATCTTTGAAGATCGATGGAGTGGTGTTGAATCATCAAAATTATTTAATATATAATCAAAAAATTTGTATTGTTAATTCATTTTATAATTTAGTTCATATTTTCCCCATTTTTTTGTAAAAGTTCCTTACCCATATTTATCATATTTAATAATAATCAATTTAGGGTTTTTAAACTATATTTAAGTCCATTGTCTAATATATCATTTTAACTATAATTGTAAATTCTCGGAAGGGTGTAAGTTGAAGATAATATTGTTTTATGTATTTAAATATATAGACCCTTTTTATAGACTCTTTTTATAGAGTTATCTAAAAACCGATTTATAAACTGTTTTAAAATAAATAAAATTTAATTAAAATTAAGTTGAATTTTGTATTGGGATCGACAGAAGAATCAATAACACTTTGTATATCTATATATACAAATCATATAAATATATTTCTAGATAAAGATCTTTAAGATATATCCAAACAATCCCAATTTTGAAGAAAAGTTAAAGGAACTGGTGAAGCTTGTTAGAAAATCTCGGCCAAATTATTCTGATGAAAGAATAAAGGATACTCAGTTTGAGAAAATTGAAAATGTGTTAGAAGAACTTAATAGTTTATGGAAGAAGGCTACAAGTAGAAGGTAAAGATCACCTACTAAACTGATTGCTAAACTGGTTGCTGAGAACGAACATTTTATAAAAAAGAGGAACAAATTACAAAATAGGAGTAAATTTGGTGATGTTGGGTCTCGGAAAGAAAGAAAATTTGATGAATATAGGCCCAAAGGAAAATTGTCTGTCACTTGCTTTGAATGTGGTGTACAAGGGCATAAACGAACAAATTGTCCTTCTAGAGGTGGGGAAAAACCAGAGATACATACAAATGTATGTAATATTCAAGAAGATTCAGCCATGGAAAGGGAAGTACCGGTAAGTATGGATGAGAAGTTAAAAATAATCTTAATGAACAGGGCACATGTTAATGAAATTGGTGAGTATGTTACTTTACCTATGCTTATCAAGGATAGAAGAAAAGAAGGGGTACATCAGGAGAACACGTTAGCTCTAGTAGATGGTAAGGCAAACAAAACTTCCATAACTTACAATCTAGCTGAAAGTTTAGGATGAGATATGAGCAAGTTAGAAAACGTGAAGGTAGGATTAGCAGGCAACATAGAGGGCACGATGAAGAAAGGTTATCAAGTGCAACTAATGCCAGTACAAGGTGGTTTTGAGTCAACTTACATGTTTGTGTAAAAATCAGTAAAAGGAGGGAAGAACATTACGGAATCACGTTGGGAACTGACTTCATAGACATAAAGAAGGTAACTGTACATCATGGAGAAAATCGTTTGTCAATTGATGTCAAAACTTTTTATGGAATACCGGCAAAGAGATGGAAAGAATTAAAACTAATTGATAAAAGAACAATGTTAAAGGAAATACTTATACATGCACATCAAAATGTTTTTGGAAAAACATTAGATCTTTGTACAGTAGAAGTTCTAAAATTTCAATTTTCTGGAAGTAAAGTGCCAAACATCCACTTTCCACGGCAAAACATGAATTGTGAGAAGCTGCACAGGAACAAATTGAAATATGGGAAAAACATGACATAATCACATCATACAAGTGGCCTCATACTTTGTTAAACTTAATTGCAGTACCAAAACCAACACCTAAAGATGAAAAGGATATACGATTGTATCTTTATGCACGTCCACTTAATCAAATCACGTGTAGGTTTGAATATTCTATACCAAATATACAAGATATTTTGCAGAAACATAAAGGTCATAAATGGTATACGGTGATAGATTGTGCTCAATACTTTTTACAACTTAAAATCAACAAAGAAGACATGCCATATTTATCTTTTAAGTACATGAGAGGGCGACTGTTGATGTTCCAACGTCTGCCTTTTGGAACCAAAAACGCTTCTTCGTATGCTCAACGTGTTACTAATTTTTTAATAAAAAATACAATTGCGTCTGGATACATTGATGATTTATTGATATCAACAGATTCAACATTAGAACATTATGCTATGGAAGTATCAAAATTATTATCAAATATGGAACGTTTTAAAGTTAAAGCAAATTCAACCAAATTTAAGTTTGCTGAAAAAGAGTTTTGGTTCTGGGACATCATTTTGACAACAAAAGATCCCGACCAAATGACAGTGTTATAAAAGCTTGGAGAGAATTTGACACTCCTCGTTCTTGGAGAGCGGTACGGAGATTCACTGGAGGTGTTATGTATTTCAAAACTCACATACCTCAACTATCAATTTATTTGAAAGATTTTTACATGCAGTGGAAAATAGACGAGATAAATTTAACTGGACTACACAATTAGATGAGTACTTTATCAAAGCAAAAGAAGCCGTGTGCAAAACAATGAGAACATATAGAATTGATAAAGACCAACCATTATGACTATTTACAGATGCATCACAAGAGAAAATAGCCGCTGCCTTAGTACCAAAAACAGGTAATGAATAAGACTCTTATGTTCTCATTGCATTTTTTAGCAAAATTTTACATAAACGCGTAAGGTTTTTAACAGCTATTGTTATTGAAACGAGAGCAATTCAACATGCAATCACAAATCTATCAAAGATAATTGGTGGAAGAAATGTAGTCATATATAGTGATCATAAGCCATTTACAACATGTCAAAAGCCTAGTGGTAACTTTGAGGTAGAAATGTTGATGGAAGAACTTGCAAAACGTGGCATAACTATTCGTTACAGAAAAGAAATTAACAATGAACTAGCTGAATCGTTATCACGAACTACTTGCAAAATGATAAATGTATCTAGTGATGAACAACTTATTCACACAGTAAAAATTTAGAGAACTCTTCATGATGAAGAAGAATTCGATGAAGCATTTGAGTCAACTATGGATAAAGAGGAGGGAGAAGTATCTAGTGAGGTAGAAAATACGTTAGATAAAAAACCCAATGACAACAAATTGTCATCAGAAAAATTAATAACAATATTTAAACAAAATCACGACCAACTTGGTCATCCAAGTTATGAAAAAATTTTTATCATTATCAAAAAGGATATAGAAAGAAACAATTACAACATAACAATGACACAGTTGAGAAAACGGTACAAAGACTACTTAAACAAATGTAAGATATGTGCTACTTTGAGAAAAGCAAGAAAGAACAGATTCACAAAGCTGGGTAAGAATGAAAAAATATCTCTGGAACCTATGAACAAATTACAGAAGGATCTCTTAGGTCCTGTAAAAGATAGCTCTCAAGATTATCAACATTTTTTGAGAATAATTGATTATGCTACAAGATACTTGTTTTTATAAATTTAAGAACTAAATCAAAAGATGAAATATATGACAAGTTGATAAAAAAAATAGTTGGTATTTTGGGTATGCCAAAGAAGTTCACTAGTGATAAAGTTGAATATTTTGAATGTTTGAAAAATAAAAGTCTTCCTATCATCTTTGGTTGTTCACACCATCATGAAAGTCAAGCCTTAATAGAGAGAATATTTAGAACTATAGAAAGAAGTTATAAAGCCATGTCACTACAATTGAAAGAAACATCATGGGACAATTTGACACATTTAGTTTGTTTGAACTACAATTTATCATATCATACTGTTCTAAAGGAAGCACCAGCAAATTTGTTTTTAGGATATATGCCAAGACAACCATATGATACAGGAGAGAATGATGGTTATGATTATCCTGTTGAAAGAATGAAGGCTGTTGACAAAGCTAGGATAGTGTCTAAGGAGTTATTAAAAGCATTGCAAGAATCACCTACAAACAATGATGACGAATTTCAAATAGGACAAAGAGTTAAAATGAAAGAAGCTCCTAGGTACCAAACTAAGTTTGAGCCGTCACAAATTTGCATTATAATAGACGTAGAAGCTCTCTTTATTTCCATGAAAGTAGAAAAGGCTAAAGGAAGACCTGTAAAGCGACACATGAATGACGTTATGAAACTTTACTAAAAAAATGGGGAGATGTAATTTGAATGCATTATTAAAAATTTAATTATAAAAATTTTTATATATGTATCTCGATTTTAAAGGTGGACACCAGTTATTTAATAAAATTTATTATTTATAATAAAAAGAAATTTTTTTTAGTATAATAGAAAGAATTTGAGTATTGGATAAAACTATTATAAATTGTGTTGTTTTAACGTTTAAATATTACTTAATATAATTTAAAACGGATATTTCAAGTGTTGAGTATTAATATTAAATATAATTTATAGTTATTTAAAAAATTCTATAAAAAATAACATTTAAAATTTATTTAAAATACAAAATGTTTAATTTTTAGAAGATATAGTATAAGTAAATTATAATTAATTAATTTTAATTTTATTAAATTATAAAAATTTTACTTGTACAAAAATGTTTATATATTAAACTAAAACTTATTTAATGAAATTTAATTTCATTAAAAAGTTACATTATTAGGTTAAAGTTTAATATATAATAAAAATAATTTTATTTATTTATTTAAAATTTTTATGATAATGTTTATTTAAAAAATATTTGCTTTTTTTTCAATCAGTTTTTTAAGTTTACATTAAATTAATTGATTATCCAATTTTTTTAAAGTTAACTTTTGTTACATCTAGTATATATTTTTAAAAAAAAATTTTTTCAATTATTGAATATCCTATATTTAATATTTTTTCTATTATATTTTTAACTTATTTTTTTTAAATATTTTTTTAAACATTTTTTAAGTAAACAATTCACCACAGTTTTTATTTTACAATTATTTTTCTCTACTTCAGAATAATTTCAAAAATTATAATGTCATTAACAACAATCTAGCTTTTTTCTATATATACAATTTGTTTACGAGAAAAAAGTAATATTAAAAAAAACAAAATAATAGTAAAATTTTATTTAAAATTAGACTATTCCTTCTAAAATAGGTAAAAAATAAATTAGTACAAAATAATAAAATAAAAATTAATTAAAAAATAAGATTAGACATTAAAAGAATTTCTTTTCCAGGTTTTTGTAAAAAATGACTGATCACTTATTTCCAAAGTATTTTATTTCTCAAAGGAATGTTTAAATTATTGTATATACCATTACTTAATACTGCATACCGTAAGCATCAATTTTTTTAAAAAATTTTTTTTGTTATAAATAATTAATTTACACGCATGTTTAAAAATTTTTTTTATTATTTGATAATGTTAAACAAAAATTATGATATCTAATAACATTATTCCAATTAAAAAATTTTCAATAATATTTTGTGACTGCAAAATTTGTGTATAATTTTTTTACAATAAAAAATAAAATTTTATTTTTATTCATTATTCTGTTAATACATTTTATTTTTATTTTCATTAATTTTTTCATCAATATATAATTTGTTTGATTTTTTATATAAATTAATTTTTTTATGCTTTCTTTATTTAATTGTTTTAATATATATATTTTTTTAAATTTATTATTTTTTTTATTGTGTTTCGTAAATAACTAGTAAAATGAAAGAAAATATATTGAAATGTCTTTTTTAGAAAAAGAATATATTCGGAGTTGTAATAAAATTTTTTAAAACTTTTTTTAAAAAAAGTAATTTTTTAACTAACTATATAGTTATTTATATAAAAAATTGATAACGAAATTATAATATTTTGAAAAATGATAAAATATACACCCTGTATTGTTATTAAAAATTATATATCTATATTACCATAGAATACATGGTACATTTTATGTAAAAATAGTACATAATTTTATTTATAAAAATAAAGTAATGTATTTTTGCATAATATAAATATTACATATTTTTTTTATTAAAATGTGGATAACAAATTGTATAGTATAAAATAAAATTTGTAGGATTCAAAATAGTGCCCACCCACAAAAAAAATAATAATGGAGTATAAATGCACAGGAAGAAGGATAATAGGAGTCAGTTATTATCCTGGTATTAGCAGGCAGCATTTACATTTTCTTGGAGATATTAAACTACACCATGGCACAACAGATTGGTAGGTACTTCTTATCCTCCCAAGTCTCCGTAATTATAACTTATAACTACTACTACCTAAACAATATTAAAAATGGGAGGAGGGGTTTAACTTATTGAATGTAAATAAGCGGAAAAAAAAATGAGTGGGAACCTTTTGAGTCACAAAATAAAATAGTTTTTTAAAAACCTAAAAATATCAAAATTAAATTGAAAAAAATAAATAGTGAGAAAACTATATATATGCATAAAATAAAATATAATGATATTTGATATTTTATGCATATATATACACTTTTCTTATTCTTTTTTTAAGAGGGGTCAGGGATCAAAGTATCAAGATTAATATTCCTATATTAATATGAATATTACTGTATTGTAATGTACCCTACAATCATATACAAAATAACATGGTCAAAATGAAATGTTTAGGTTTTGTGTGTAAAAAATTGAACATTTTTATAATATTTTTATTGTATATTTTTGTTACTCTCACATTACATTTTAATCCTAATAGATAAATAATGGAATCTTAGGAAATCTTATTTAATATAATTTACGTTTTAAATTTAAACATCAAGTTTTACTTAATAGTAGAATACAAATACAATTTAAATAAATATCTTTTTGACAAATTTTATATTAATTAAAATTTTTATCATAAATTTAAACTGCTTTATATTCTATTTTTTTTAAATTTTTAGATAGTGTTATTATTCTATTCAATTTTTTATCTCTGATAATATCTAAAACTAAATTTGCAATAGCCTTTTACTAAGGTTATATTAATGAGTTTAGCTGAGAAATCCATGACATAAACTGTTTATTAATAAAAAAAAATACAGTTTTTTATAATAAAAATATAATTATAATTTGAAATCTTAATATTTATTTATTTAAATATTACAAAATTATATGTTAATTGCCTAATTAAAAACTCGGTGGATTTACAAGATTATTAATATATATTAAAATATTTCCTTATGTTTTATGATTAAAATTTTAAAAATATTAACTAATTTATAATTAATTTTTTTTAAATGAATAATATTTTTTAATTATTAACAAACTTAAATATGTCATAAAATTTTTATATTTAAAAAAGTATATTTAAATATATTTAAAAAAATATACTAATATAATTTTAAAAATTTATTTTTTATATTTATTATATAAAAATATGACGAGAGTGGGATTCGAACCCACGCATCCGAAGATATCAGTGCCTTAAACTGACGCCTTAGACCGCTCGGCCATCTCGCCGTTGTACTTAAACAATAATTATTTACTATTAAAGTATTTTTTATAAAATGTATTTAATTACTATAAACAAACTATAATTTTTAATTTTAATATTATTAACAATACTAATTTTAAAAAACTATTTTTTAAATACTATAAAAACAACGTTAAATAAAAATAAACTTTTTTTTGTTTTTTTTTATTTATTCGTATTATATTTAAAATAACATTAAATAATAAAATTAATTTGAAAAAATTATTAAACATTATTAAAATTATTGATATAAATTTTATAAATATTTTTATATACAAAGTAAGCATAAATATTTAGTTTAAATGTAATGAGTTTTACATAATATTGTGAAATATTAAACATAGAAAAAACATATAAATGATGAAATTATATTTTTAGTTATTACTAAAATTTTATAAAAAAATAATATGATTTTAAATAAAATTTATTTATTAATATTTTAATTTATTGTTTGTAATAATTTATATGCATTTTTTTTTTGTTAATTAACAAATAAATTTTAAATTATTAATAGGTAATATATATCAAATTTGCGTTAATATTTGTATTTTATTTATTAAAAAAAATACAAACAAAAATCATTTTGCTAGTTTTTTTGTTGAAAATATGTTGTAATGCCAGGCAAGACGCTTGGAATTAAACAAATTATCTAAGGGTAATTATTTTAATTTTAAGAAAGTAATTTCTTATAATTTAATTACTTATTAGTTTTTAGTTTTAATTCAAAGTTAGTCTTCAATTAGTACTATTTTATTCTACGTTTATTTGTACATTCAATTGTTTGTTGTAAGTTTGCTATTGATGATCCCTTAAAGGGACTATTGTAAGATTTACTTCTAATATTAACATGGGAACTGTAGATACATAACGTCAGAAGACACTTTATTAAGTTTATATTAAATTTAATATTAATAATTTGATTATAAATAAATACTTTCTTTTAAATCTTACTCTTCTTAACGTTGTTATCAACATTGTCCTATATTAATAAATAATAACCCTTACAATAAAACTGTAAAAAACTATAACGATGTGCATATTTATTATTTTGATTATACTGTTTTTTTTTTAAATTTAAATATTTTTTATATAATCGATTTGTGATTTACAATTTGTAATTTAAAGTAAAATAATACATTATATGATATAATTGTTGTATTCTAAAGTTGTATTTACAAGATTTATTTAGTTTAAAAAGTATAATTGAAAAATTTTGGTTCAAAATTATTTTTCTTCAATTTTATAATACTAAGCCAAAATAACATTTAATATTATAAAATATTGTAATTTTAGAGATTTGATTGTAAAAGTTAGTATTAAATTTGCGTTTGCCAATAATAGGTAAATTTTTAAAAAAACAATTTAAAAAAATGTTTGAGTAAGTTTCATTTGTTAATTATTTGGGTAATACTTTTATTAACATTTTTCAAAAATTTGTAAAACCATGTTTGAAATATTATCTTAATTATGTTTTTAAAAAACCGCATGATTAAATAGTATTTTTAATACAATTAATAATTGAACAAGGAAGATATGTTAAAAATAATATATTGTATAAAATATAAATACTATATAAACAAAAGGTTAATCAGTTAATCTTATTTTAATTAAAAATTTTCTAAATTATTACTACTATTTTATAATATATGATTAATTTTTTTTTTATAAAAATCTATAAAATAATAAAATAAAATAAAATAAATAAATTTATTATAATGTAATAAAAAAAATGGATATAAAAATCATTAATTTAAAAATTTTTATTTTACTATATTAAAAAAACACAAAACCTTTAGATTACAAAAAAAATGAAATAAATAGTATTTTTAAATTTTAAAATTTGTAAATTATTTTAGATAAGTTATATTAAATTTTTTTTTTAATCAGCATTAATTTTGTACTAAAAAATATACAGAAAAATTATTTAATTTAAATGTTCATAATATTAAAGCTTATCTTAAAACTGTTTTAAATACTAAAAATAGTTGTGCTTTATTTAAAAATGAATTATAAATGTTAATTTTAAAATGAATTTTAATTGTTAATTTAAAAATAACTATAAATTAAGCAGTTAACAAAAAGCATGAACAGTGTAAATTTAAACATGGTGTTTTGTTTTTAGTTAAAAAAGTGTCATAAAAAATATTATTTAAATTATGTTTGAAAATTATATAATCTGGAATTAAAAATGAAATAAAGATTTATTATTTTATGAAAGAAAATTTAATTAAAATAGTTCAAATGTTTTTTAAAATTATTGACGTAATTAAAAAAAAAACTTAAATTTTATTTTAAACAAAACATTAAATATGAAAATGTAATAATATACAGGGTCACAGTAAAGTCATTATACATCTTTTCAAATTGAATAACTTTTGTTTAACTTAATATTTTTTTATGAATTGGTTTTATATCATAGAGAATTATCTGGAAAATATTAAAACAACATTAAAGATTATTTTAAATATAAACAAATTGAAGAAAAGTGAACAAATAAAAATGTTGTTGATTTTTTATTAATATATTTTTAAAGTTACATCTTTTAAACCATTAATTTGCTTTGATTTTTATCTTCAATAACACTTAAAATACATTTTTTGTAAAAAAAAGCTACTGTATTTTAAGAAATGTCTATTAAATAAAAAAATCATAAAAAAATTCTTAAGTCAAACAAAAGTTATTCAATTTTAAAAACATGTACAATGACTTTATTGTAACCCTGTATTTGAATTGCTTATTGCTAGCAATAATCAAAAAATTTTTACTTTTTTAAAAAAATAATTTAGAAATTTTTTTATAATATGCTTTGTTTATTATGAAATGTTTAAAAAAATAGTAGTATGTATGTAATACGTGCGAATCCTTTTGGAGTCTTTTAGGACTCCTTTTATTGAAGTTATAAATAAGATGTAGCTTTTATTTAAAGTTTTTATTTAAAAATAAAGATACAATATAAAATAATAGTTATACAATAATTGAGTAAATTGAGTTAAATTTAACAAGAGTGAATATCGGTAAGTAAGGAGTGATTTTGTCCTTGAGGGATATTGGCTTTTATATAACTCCATGTTCCATTTCTGACATAGATGTGGGCGGGTTTACATGTAAACTAGAAAAAAAAACACAGTCTGAATTTAAAAAAAAATAATTTAATTATTCTTAATTAAATAAATAATATATTTTTTTAATATATTTTTGTTTATATAATCATATAAAAAAAAATTTAAATTTAAAACTAGAAGATCAAACTATAGTTTAGAAATCTAAAAATATTGTAATATTTAAAATTAAGTTTTATATATAGTTAATCTTGTAAATTTATAAATTAAAATATAATGTTTTTTATTAGTTAGAATTTTTAATAATTAATAAATTTTTAAAAAACTGTAATGTATTAAAATTATTTTATATAACAAATAAAATATTTTATATTTAATAATAATTTTAATATAACAAAAAATTAAATAAATAAAAATAAGCTTTATACTTATATCATAATAATTAAAAAATAAAAAAATTTTAGTTTGTTTTTTTTTCAGTACTTGATAATTTTATTAAATTATACATTATTATTTATTATAATCAAGTAAAATATATATAATTATTTATATCATATTTAAGCAAATTAAAAAAAAATAAGCATATTAATAATTTACAAAAAAAAAACTTAATTTTTTTTAGTAATAAAAAATTATTCATTGACAATATTGCTTAGATATCATTTTGATATTACATCTAAATTCTTTTTTTTTTTAAGAAGTTACTAATAACTATTAAATAAAATACTACTAAAATTTAGAACAAAATCTAAAAAAAAAAAATGAATACAATAGGCAAAAGATAAGTTTTATAATAAAAAAATTTAAAACTATATAGATAACATAATATATTAATATATATAATAACTACTTTAAGTAAATAATTAAATCCTTCTTATCATTCATTTTTTTATTAGAATCTTATAAAAAAAATATTTATAAATTTAATCAAAAAAATCTAAAAATAGAACTTAAAAAAAATACATCGTTATAAATTATTAATAGTATTGAAAAAGAAAAAAAATTATTACAATAAAATGTACGTTAGAATTGAGAAATTATTTATAAAAATTATGTTTGATTCAATGGGTTTAAAAAATAATAAAATAGAGTATATAAAGTGTAAAAAATAATAATAATAGAATTTCTACTTTTCGTTCTAAAAAATTTTACTTGGTTGCTTATCATATACTATTGCTTATCTTAATTTTTATTTATAATTAACATTACTGTATTTTAACTATCTTTTTATTAATAAATAAAAGTTATCTTAATCTACTGCATCAATTAATAGAAGCAAAAAACGTCAATATAAAATATATATAAAAATGTTTACTACTACTTATTTCCAAAAATAAAAAAAAATAATAAAAATGTATAAAAAAATTTATCTTTACATAAATAGTAAAATGAATGTATTATGTATTAATTTAAAATTATATTTTTTCAAAAAATATTTTTTTTTTTTAATAATAAATAAAAACAAATAATAAAATTTTTAAATATTAAGCTCAAATTACCTAAATACACTTAACTAATATATAAATATATATATATATATAAATTTTTATTAATAATATAATTATTCAATGTAACATTTATAAAATTAAAATATAACAAATTAAATATTAATTGTTTGGTAGACAGTTATAAATAATCCAGATAAGGCAGCTATGTCCGAGCGGTTAAGGAGAGTGATTAGAAATCACTTGGGCTTTGCCCGCGCAGGTTCGAATCCTGCTGGCTGCGAATTCTATTTTATTAAAAATAAAAAAATATTTTTATTTTTCTTTATATTTTTATAGAAATAATTATTTTATAGTTAGATGATTATTTAATATATATATTATAAAAAAAAAATAAAAGTAAAATAAATAGTATATTTAAAAAAAAATTTTTTGTAAATTTTTACAAATTTAAAAAAGAATCTTAAAAAGATTTTAAAATTATTATTTAAACTTTTGGATTTGACTTAAAATTTTTTAAATGGTATAGTTTAATTTAATACAACAAGTCAATGTATTTATTTATTAATTATTACTGATTCATTTATTTCTTCTAAATATTTAATTATTTAGTTGTTTAATTTATTCCCTATTGTACAATAAATACTTCTTTCAATTACATGTATCTGACAAAGGTCTAACGTCAATAGTTTGTTTATTGTTTGATTAATTATTGGGTGTATTTATTTTATTTATATATTGAGTATATTTTAAATAAATTTATTTTTATTTTAAAAATTAATATAAGTTTATTTAAAAAAAAAAGTCATATTTTCTTAATCTAAATGACTAAATAATTTTTATTTATAATTTATTAATAATTGAACAGATTTGTATAATATTTTTACAACAACTTTTTTTAAATAACAAAAGAAAAAAATATCTATGTTTTTATTTGGCGTTTACATGTACAAATAAGTTAAACCTTTATTATTATAATTAATACCACAATAAATTTTAAGATATACAATAAGATTAACAAAATTATTACACAAGACAATATATTACAAAAAATTTAAATATATCATTATTAATTATTAATTACATTTCCTACTTACCTTAGTACCCCTAGGTTTTAACTTAGAAACCCCTTTTACACTATAGAATTACAATAACAATTTTTAGAACCCTTAAACATACAATAATTAGATAATAAGATAAATTATTAACATTAAAAACATAAATTCATTATAAAAAAACATAAAAAAGAAATTGATGACCATATAAATATAACAATTTCATTAATTTTTACCTTTTATATACTTTTTTATGCTATCATTTCTTTAGTCAAAAACAAAATTTATTTTTGAAAACATTAATGTAATACTTTACTTTAAAATTATTGCTATTAAATTTTTTTTTATACAGTAATAAAATAAACATTATTTAAAAGGAAAAAAATAAATCAATTTTAGAAAAATTTAAAGAAATATTAATTGATTTATAGAAAATTATTTGAAAAATTGTTTAATTTATTTTGATTTTTATTGCTTTTGATATATATCAAAAAAATTATTTTTTTTTAATTTATTATACTTGTTATATATTACGTATAGTAATATGTAATAATTTTTTTGTTTGCTTGATAATAAAAGCCAAATATAACAGTATAAAACATATATATAATAAAAAAAAATTAAATAAATAAAGTTACTTTTTTATTTTTATGTTTAAATACTTTTTTGATAAATTAAAAATGCTTTTTGACTATTTATATCAACATTTTAAAAGAAATAATTTATAATAAAATTTTAAATATATTTCAATATCTGATATTTTAAAATATTAATTCTAAGAATTTAATACTATCTAAAAACCAAAATATACAAAATTTTAAAAAAGTATATATTTACTTAATTTTTTATTATTAAATTATATTAAATAAATATAAAAATTTTTAATATTTAAAAAATAACAATAATAAAAGATAGATTTTTATTTACATTAATTATCTTATTTTATTACTTTGTAACATTACCTGTATAACATTTTTCATAATTTTTTTTATTATTGTTAATTAAATCCAAATTTTAATATTTTTTAATTTATATTATAATATTTAATTTTGATAGTTATAAATATAATAATTGTAATTAGATGCATATTGTTTAAAAAATCATCTATATCAATTTAAAAAAAATTATTTAATAAAATAATTTTTTATATGACTTTTTATTTAGTATAATCATTTGTCAATTAAATTTTAACTAATAGTATTATAACAATATAGATTTTTTAAAAAAATTTTATTATAAAAATGTTATATTAAAAAAAATTTATTTTTGAAATACATTTCAATTATAAAAAATATTTTCTAAAAATTTTTTGTAATTATTTTTATTTTTGACCTTTTTAATAATTTTAAAAATAATATATATAGAGTGTATCTATTATTCCCAATATTTAAAGAGATTAATTTGTGAATAAAAAAAAAATAGTTCGACAACATTTATATATAAATAAAATATTTAATTTGTCTTTTGCAATCTTATATTAATTTATTAATTAATAATGAAAAAAAAATAAGCTATCCAATCACAACGTAATAACATATAAATATATGAGAAAATGAATATTCATTTTAAATCAATTTAACTTTAATTTCATAAACTTTTTAAAATTAAGGATATATTTAAAATAAAATTAATATTTTTTAACAATACATTAATAAATTTACACAAAATTAAGATATACGTTGTAATTTATTTTTTTTTAAACTTTTGTTATTAAAAACATATATTAGAAAAAATAAAACAGAAAATGAATTTTTTTTTCTTTTTAAACATTAATATTTAATAATTTTAATAATTTATTACATAAATTTGGCATATTAATAGATAGATAAGATATATCAAATTAAATATATTTTTTTATTATATGATTTGTATTCAAATATTAATTGAATATTAGTAAGAAATGATATATATTGGATTATTATCTTGTATTTTCATTTTTTTTTTTTTGTTTATTAGTAAGATTATTCCAAAATAATCTTAGTACTTTAGGGTCAAAGATATCTAAAAAAAAGGTATATAAATACCTAAATGTCTTAGTTTTTTATTATTTTACTAAGTTATAGTTTTTATCAATTGTCACGTAATTTGCTTATTCTATATTTCTTTAATTTTATGGGTTTTGAAAGTGTGAATAGAAACTTAAATATAATAAATTAATAAATTAGAATAACCTTAATTAAGGTAAGATTTTATATCATAAAAATTTTAATAGTCTTTTATGTAAGGTTTTCGGAAATTTTGGTAAATTTTGTATTTTGAGTATTTTTGTTTTAGAAAAATTTGTGTTATTGAAACTTTGATATTTTGTTTGTATTGTGTATTTCGATAATATTTGTAAAAGTTTAATTGTAAAATTTATTTGGAGTGATAATAAATTTATTAAATAAAACTGTTGTTAATTTTGAATTAATAAAAAACAAAGAAAGATTAAATCGCCAGTATTTCTTATCAGTTTTTATAAAATTACTTATTTAACTAAAATAATAATATTTTAAAAGGTTTATAAAGGTATTTAAATGTTATAAAATGCAATTATAATCTATTTTCTATTATTATACATTATATTTAAATTTATTATTATTATTATTTTAAAATTATTACTGTTTATGTTGTCAAGATTAATTTAGTTTATAAGATATTTTTTGTATTATTATTTTTTTTTTATTTAATAAAATAAACGTATTAAAAATAATGAAAATTTATAAAGTAAAAAGATTACTTTTTAAAACATATTTATTGTTAAAAAAAATAACTAGAAAATAAAATTTTTGATAAATTCATCAATAATTTTAAAAGAGTAAAAGTTTTGTTGCCGCCAGCAGGGGTCGAACCTGCGACCTTGGGCTTATTAGACCCACGCTCTAACCGACTGAGCTATGGCGGCTGCTACAAGTCGTTTTTATAACTTATTTTAATATATTTTTATATTCTTAGTTATTATAATAATTATAATTTTTTATTTTACTAATATATATGTATTTATATTAATTTTTTATTTTATATAAAAAAAATAATACCTTTTTAAAAATTTATTTTTTAGTTTTGCTCTACAAAAAAATTAATTAAAGGAATTGAATAAATAGATATTTAAAAATATTTTGTGTATTATGTTTAATATTTTACAAAATGTATTTAATAAAATTTAAAATATAACTGTACAATTAAAAAAATGTCTAATTTGTTTTTATAAAATCTTTTTTTATTTATTTTACAATTATTTATTTATTGAAAAAATGAAATTTTTTTTTATTACAATCAAAATAAAAACAATTTCACATAAATTTTGATAAAAAGTAAATATGTAAACGAAGGAAATTTACGCTAAAAATAAATATATATACTTGAAATAACTCTAATTAAATCATTTATAATTTTTTATAATCTATATATTGTTTTTATTTTATTATACAATATATATTATTTTTAGGGTCATAACACCAATAAATAAAATTTTATTTTATATTATATAATGTTTTGTAAAAAAAGTTTTAAAAAAAATACTTATAAATAAACTAGTTTTATTATAAAAAAAAACAATTTTCATAATTGCATATTATATAAAAATATTATAGTATTTTTTTAATATTTACTATATATTAAATGATTTTTTTTTAAATTTTAACAATATTTTAATAAATAAAAAAATCCCCCAAGTAAGCCTCATTGGCTCAGGGGCAGAGCGTCTGTCTAGTAAACAGAAGGTCGCTGGTTCGATTCCAGCATGAGGCATTTATTTGGTTTTATTCAACTTTTAATCATTCTTTGAAAAAATAAACTTTCTATTTTGTTTAATTTTTTATAGTTATTATACAATAAATTATTACTTATACATTTAATTTACTAATATTTATTTTTAAAAATATATTTATAAAAATTATTAAATAATTTTACAACATTAATAAATTGTGAATAACAAAAGAATGTAAAATTTCAGTAAAATTTTAATAGATTTTATTTTATGAATTATAATTTTTTCATAAAAATCATTTATTATTTTCTAATGACTACTTTATTTTTATAAATATAATATAATTAAAATTTTATAAAGATATTTTCATTACCTAGGTGCTTACGTAAAATAAAAGTCACAACTTTTTAATTAATTTTTTTTATTTATACGTGATTACTTGAAATAGTAATATATATATAACTTACGGATAATTTAATGTTTTAACTATAGTAAAATTAAGTTATTTCTAGTGTTTTAAATGTTCATTATATACAAGATGATTCACGAATTTTTTACTTAATCGTATGTATTATACCAAGTTTATTAAAAATTTAGTAAATTTTTTAGGTAAATTATCATTATACATAATTTTATATACTATTTTGTTTTTTTTTTAATATACTAAATATTTAATAAAATTGGCATAATGCATACGATTAAGAAAAAAATTTGTGAATCATCCTGTATATATTATTATTTTGATGACATATTACAATAAAAAAAATTTTTTTAATATTTTTAATTGATGGGTTTCATTTATAATATATTTATTAATAATTTTATTATTTAATAAGTTTTATTTATTGTAATATTTTGTTAATATATTTATAATTAATTGTTTATAACATTAGTTTTTATTTATGATTTTTTTTTTGTCATATCTTGTTTTTTTTTTTGTAATCCTTTTGGATCGTATGGAAGCCTGTTAAAGCTCCCGGTTATTTATAATAAACAATAATAATAAAGTAACTTTAAGGTTTTATTAATATAAAGGGTGAAATAATGTTTACAATAAAGAATTAATTATATTTAAGAGAAAAAATATTTTATGTTCTTATAAAAGTGTATTTGAGATATTCTCTGGTAAATGTTCCTTCATGTTCTTTTTATAGTATATTTCTTAAGGCGTGTCTATACATACATAGCCTTTCAGGATAACATTTTTTTTTTTATAAAATAACTATCTGAAAATAATTTTAAATGTTAAACTTTTTTTAAATAAATAATTGGGTATAAAAATATTTAATATTACTAATATTTGGAAAATAATTATAAATTCATTTGTAATTTTTTTTGGAAATAAAAACAATATTGTCTAATAAATCTGCCAATAAAAAATTACATCTTAAATATTGTTTTTTAGTAAAAGTAACGTAACCATTTAGTTATAAAACCTGATATGATAAAAAAAATTGAATAATATTCTTAAATATTGTATTGGAATCTAAATCTATGATTGTTAATTTTGTACAAAAATAATTTTTAAAATATAATTAAAAGCTTTTTTATATTACATTTTTACCTGAAATAATAGATATTAAAATATTAATAAAATTAGAAAAAAAACGATATTTTCGAATTTATATATAAAAGTAAATTTAAAAAATTTAATAATGTGTTAATAATCATAATTAAATGATAAATTATTATTTATTTCACATACCAACCATAGCTCAGTTGGTAGAGCGGAGGACTGTAGATTACTATTTCTGATATCCTTAGGTCACTGGTTCGAATCCGGTTGGTTGGAAACATTTTTTTAAATTTAAGATTTTTTTACATTTTTTTTTACATAAAAAAAATAATTATAATAAAAAGATTTTTTATTAAATATTTTATTTTTAAGTGTTTATTAAATAATAATAAAATTTTTTTGCTTATCAAACAATAATAATATTGTAAACTAATATGATTATGTCATTCTTAACACGTCTAAAAAATGTCAGAAATATAAATAGAAAGAAACTACATACAAGAAAATCATTATTCTTTTTTACACATTCTTTTACTTTAAAATTTTTTTACTATCATATATCTCATATACAGGATGTCCGTTGAAAGTTTTCCCTTAATCGTATGTGTTATACCAAATAATTAAAAAAATTTTTACTTTTATTAAGTAAAAAAACACAATGTTTATGTGATCTTAAAGTAAATATAACAAATACATGATTAAACACAGGGAAAGCCTTCACCGGACACCCTGTATATACTGATAGATAACTTTTAAATTTTAGCTTTTGTAATACTAAACTTTTTATAAAAAATTAATAATTTTATTTATACATTTTGAGTTCAATAATAAGACCTTATAAAGTTTCTTAGCTAATCCTAGATTACAAATAGTGTTAAATTATTTCTAACAAAAATTTAAAAAAAATTTTTTTTTTATTATTTTATTTTATTTTATTTTATTTATTTATTTTTTTTATATTAGTAAAATTTTTAGTAAATATTTTTGCTGGCTTTTATGTATAAGAAAAATCTTTAAATAATAAAAATTTTTTATAAAATAATATTATAAATATAATAATTTTTATCAACTTAGATTTATAATTCAATATTTTAAAATATTCACACACAAGTAATTGACCTATTATATTTAATTATTGTCAAATTTGTAATTTTATATAATTATTTTTAATTCTTATTATTTAATAAGACGTTAAAATATTAACAGTTAAAAGAAATAATTTATAAATTTACTAAAATTTTAACAAAACTAAGTTATATATAAATCCAATGGTAAATTATTAGTTTATATAATTTTAAATGTTTTTTAAATTTTACTAATTTACTTTTAGTTACTTATTAATCTATAAATTTTTTTTGTTGTTAACAATAATACTTAAATGATTACATTTTTTTTTTATAAATTAATTTTTTAAATAGTCATTACTGTGTTTTATATATTTAATATTTGTTAGATATTAATAATTAATTTATTATGATTATTATAAAATAACATGTATTAAAAAAAGTGTAATAATAAAAAATAGTTAAACATTTAAACATAATATTTATAGATAACAATTAATGTGTTATACAGATACCACTCTTTGTATAGAAAATAATCCTTAAAACAATAATAGATAAAAGTTACAATTTTAACTAAAGTGTTTTATTTAAACAAAAGTATTCTTATTCATAACAATTATCATCAATTTTACCCTTCTTCTACACTTTCAGTGTAACATAATGAAAAAAAAATTTTATCTCTATAATAAATAAAAATATTTTGTTTTATAATTGTTAAAAAGTATTTAAAGAAATTTTTTTTTTGATACTAATGAAAGAAGAAGAAGATTAAAAACAATATTAAATTATTTTAATAGCATAAATTTTATACATTTTCAAATTTTTTATTTATGTTATTTGTAATTCTAATAAATATTTTAACAAGTAAATTTATACAAATTTTGTGGTAAGTAAAAAAGTAATATTTCTAATTTAGTTATTATTCAAATATCCCATGTGGTCTAGTGGTTAGGATTCGTGGTTTTCACCCACGCGGCCCGGGTCCGATTCCCGGCATGGGAATAACAATATTTTTAATATAAATTTAATATTATTGTAAAAAACTACTTTTTTATACATTAAATAATTTGTAATTTTAACATAAATTACAAAAACTTTTTAAAGAAACTTAGTTTTGAAAATCTAAAAATATTAATACATTTAAATTAAATATGAACATTTTATTAATATTTTGTGAATTAATTTTTAAATTTAGTAATACTTGTAACATTATACAATATTTTTTTTTTTTTAAATTATATTAAAACTAAAATTACTAAAGTAATTTTTTATCCTTATTAATTTTTAAATTCTAGTTTTTTTTTATAAAAAAAAAAAATTTTATTGATAAATTTTGTTATGTTTATTTTTAATTTAGACACAAAAATAATAAAAAAAAATTTTTTGTGATTATATAAATTTTTGATTAATAAAAATAGAATTTTTTATACATAACTTATTATTATTTCATCATTATATATTTCTTTTTGTTATTTTATCAAGATTTAAATCTAATTAATAAAATTAGTTAAAAGTTTATTTAAGTAAAAAATATTATAAATTGTTAATTTATAAGAGTGTTGCTGGTGTATGCCTTCAAATGAGAAACAGTACAAGTGACAACCTAGCAAACACTATACAATAAAATAGATAATACAAACTTACTTGATACAAAAACTTACAAAAATTATAGGAGTACAAAAAATTCACAAATACAAAAATAAAACCCCCTAAAATTACAATATTATTAGATACAATAAAAAAAATACAAGAGTAATAAATGAGCTGTAGATACAATAATTAATAGAGATTTTACAATATATATATAATAAAAAACAAAGATACATCAAACAAAAAAAGTCATCGTTTTTTGTTTTATGTTTCAAAGTGTTAAATCTAACATCATTTTCTTACTTTTATATATTTAACTAATTTTTAATATTATTTATAATATTATAAAATAAATGTTTAAAAACACTACTTTAAAAGCAATTGATTTTTTAAAGAATGAAAAAGTTATAAAAATATTTAACAATAAGAAATAGAAATATTTATTAAAGTAATTTTAATATTATAATTTATAAAATTATTGTTTGTTAATTAAAAAATTAACAAAATTATAAAAATGTATTTAAATTTTTTTTAAATTAATATGTGTTTTTATACTTTTTTTTTAATATACAGGATGTTTAAAAAGTAATCAGATATTTTTTTAAACTTTAATAAATTTTTTTTCTACTTAATATTTTTTATCATTTTTTATTTAGCCGATATAGAATCATATAGAAAATTATATAATAAATATTAAAAGCGTTAAGTTATTTACGGTTAGTGTAGCAATTTAATGTTAATATGACGGTTAAAAAATATGTAAAAACAAAAATAAAAAATATATTGGCATAAATATTTTTATTTTTAATAAATATGATATGATTTAATAAATTATAGATATAATAAAATATGATATTAGTACACTAGTTATAGTTTCAGGTAGTCCAAGAGAACTACATCAGTTCTCAAAAGAGAATAAAATTGAGTAACAAAAAGTTTAGTAAGAGTACAAGAGAATATATATACACAAGAGTGACTCTTATTATAAATTTTCTTATTTTAAACTTTTTATTTTATCTTCTTCTTAGTGATATTTTATAAGGTCACTAATGCCGTAGATACGCTCGACATTACACAAAAGATTGTTTTTTATATAAGCAGTTAAAAAAAAATAAAACATTTAAAATGTTTTTATTTTTTTTTATAAAAATATTTTTAAAAATACATATTTTAAACTATTTAAATATTACTTATTTTTATCTTACACTAGTTTAAAAGTATTTTTTTTTACTAAAAAAAACAACCGTATTTAAAAAAAATTTTTAAGAGAATATTTTATTTAAAAAATGATTAAATTTGTTAGTCTTAAAATTAATATTTTTATTTTGTTCTTCTATTTCTTATATTCAATAACCATAAAAAAAGTAAGTGACTGTATAATGTAGTACTACATCAAAATAAAAATTATTCGTTTATATTTTTTTGAAAATAAATTTGCTAAAACAGTCATTGTAAATGATTAAACATACAGCTAAATAAATAATTTATTTATTAAAATTAATTTTTAGTAACAAACTAATATTTTAAAAAAGTGATATTAACCGACTATCGCAATTGCCAGATAATTGTATCTAATTTTATAGAAATTAATCAAAAACTTTAAATAATGTTAAAAATAATATAAAAAAAGTATCGCATACATAAAACAAGAAAATCTAAAAAAAATGTTAAAAATGTGTTATTTAAAAAACATAAAAGTGTTTCCAACTACGTAGAAAACATCTGAATGACAATATATTTCACACCCAATATAACAAAATTTAAAAATAGAGGTTTTTATATTATAAAAATTAATAAAAAATATTATAATATAGTTATATATTTAGTTTAATTGAAAGTTGTTTTTTGAAAACAATTTTTTAATATATTATACTTTAAACAATTTTCTATTAGATAAAAAAAATTATAAAAAAATATCAAGTAAAAAAAAGTTTTTTAACTTTAAAAAAATACCGAATTATTTTTTAAACATCCTGTACATATATCAAATTATTGAGGACATAAAAAAAATTTAAATGATAATTTTTTTTTATAGTAAACATATTAAATTAATAAAAATAAAAGGTGTTAAAAATTGTGAATAAGGTAAAGAAAAAAAACGTATTTTATTCAGAACAATTCAATATAATTTTAAAAATAATATAAAAGATATAAATTTTTGTAAAAAAATATTTAAACAATGTAATTAAAAACAATATTTTTTAATTAATATTAAAATTATTTAATACTTAATATATTTTAAAAAAATATTTAAAATTTTAATAAATTAAATAAAAAAATGTTTTTTTTTTTATATTATTTATAAAAATATAATTTTTATTTAAAATAATATTTAATACAATTATTTAAAGAAAATTGATAATTAAATGTCATATAAATAAATAACTTAACTTATCTATAGCTACTAATTCTAAGACAATTACTGTCTATTTAATCATATATTTAAAAAAATATGAATAGTATGAGGTAAATTAATTTTAAAAATATATTAATTTAATATATTATTTAATAATTATTTTACTATTTTAAAAATTTGTAGTATTTAATTGTTTGTATTACTTATTTTTAATTAAATATAAATTTAATATTAAACACAAAAATAAAATAAACATTATATTATCAAATAATAAAATATTGTATTAAATTTACATTATGGAAAATAATTAGAAAAAGACAGGATTCTCATGGCTCAATGGTCTAGTGGTATGATTCTCGCTTTGGGTGCGAGAGGCCCCGGTTTCGATCACCGGTTGAGCCCTACTTTTTCTTTGTATTTTTTCCTATCAAATTAAAAATTATTAAATGTTAATTAATTATTTTTTATAATATATTATATAGTAAATTAGAATATTTGATTATAAAATATATGAGTAAAATTATTATGTAATAAAGTAAACTTTTATTAAAATTTATTTTATCAAATAAATGTAATGTTTGTTGGCGTAGGTCTACTTTGATAAGAAAGATAAAAGAGGATAAAAAATATACAATAAAAAAAAAACAGTAGTACAAAATATTATAGTTAAATTAAAGTATAAATTAAGGTAGTTAATACAAAGTATTAAGTTGCTACTTAGCAAACAAAAACAAATGATAAAAAATAATAATACAAATAAATGGTACAACTTACTTATACTAATATACTATTATCACAAAAATTTACTTACTACAATAGTTCACACTGAAAATACAAAATTATTAGAATACAAAAAAAAACGATTACAAAAAATATAAATAGATTAATGATTACAAAAAAAATAAAACTAAATTATTGTTAAAATATTTTTTTTTAAATAAGATTAAATTTCTATTTATTTTTAATTAAGAAGAATTATAATTATAACAATATTTATATTAAGTCTTTTCATATAAAATGGGTTTTTTCTACTCTAAATTTTAAATGCGCATAACTAGGTCAAAAATAAATATTTTTATTAAAAATAAAAACTATTAGAATTTATACATTGTTGTCAACGGGATACAATTTTACTTATATTATTTTAATAAAAATCCTTACTTCTGAAAGCGATGAAAGTTTCAAAGGCAGTTTTTATATCCTCTTTGTTGTTGAAGATTTTCTCATTCAAGAAAATGGTCAAAATGTTTGAAAAAATAAAAATTTGTTAAAGCAAGATCTGGTGAGTATGCAGGATAAGGTAATTTTTTATACCCCAATTTACCCAGTTTTTAAAAAGTTTTTTTTGAAACATGTGATCTTGCGTTGTCATGAAGCAATATAGGTTTTTTTCTATTGACCAAGGCTGGTCGTTTTTAGCATAATTTTTTATGTATTTTTTCTATTTGTTGCCAAAACAACTCCACAGTAATAGTTTCACTAGGTTTCGAAAATTCATAGTGAATGATTCCTTTAGCAGACCACTAAACAGTCAACATTACCTTCTTTTGGTTAAGTTGAGGTTTTGGAAAAGATTTTGATACTTTATTGATTATCAATCATTGTCTACTTTGCTAAGAATTGGCATACAAGATCCATTTTTTATTACACGTAACAATGAAATTTAAAAAAAGAATCGTTTTTTTTACTCAAAATAAGCAAAGAGCAAATTTCATAACAACGATTTTTTTAATAGCCGTTTGTTTAATTTATGTGGTATCCATTTGTCAAGCTTTTTTATCATTCCTATTTTTTTCAAATGACGAGAGACTATTGACTTGGATATAATAAAAACTCCTGCAAGTTGTCATACAGTTTAGCGTAGATCAGTTTTTACAATTGCTCGTAATTCATCATTATTCATGGTAGAGCAAGGCCTACCACGGTCTATATTCTCAAGGATCCCTTTTACTTCGTTGAATTTTTTAAACCATCTTTGTACAGTGAAAGTACTAACAACATCCTTCTCAAAAGTTTCATTAATATTTTGAGTTGTTTTAGTGATATTAGTGCTATGTTTGAACTCATAAAGTATAATAATACAAAAGTCGCATTTTGATAGCATAGTTTATTTTTAAAATAAAGAAAAAATATTTATTTTTATTTGACGTATACACGTACAGTCAAGCTCACTTTTTATTATTAAAAACACACTTTTAAAATAAAATAACTTTTACACATAAACACAAAAACCAAAAAAACACAAAAAACACATAAACTTCAATATAATATTATCAATTATTAATTACATTATAATACTTATCCTAGTACTCCTAGGTTTTACACTAACTTAGAAACCCCTTTTACAATATACAATACAATTTTAGAACCCTAAAACATACAATAATTATACATAACAGAAATACAATTTAGAAACATAAAAAAATACAAATCTAAAAAAAAATGATAAATTTCTCAAATGACAATAACATTAAAATCCTCTCTTTTATATACTTTATTGTCATTATTTCTTTACTATAAAATTATGATAATTAAAAACAACTGCCATGATTTATATGCCAAATTGTAGCAAAAATTCTGTAGAATGTAACAATATGTTTTTAATGTAAAAATAAGGCTAAATATTATAAATACAATGAGTCAAATATTGCGCATTAAAATAAACCCATTTTATATGAAAAGACCTAATATATTAAAAAATAAAAATAAAATAAATTGTTTTGTATGTTAAAATAAAATAAATAAATACTATTTTGGATATATAATATTGTCAATTCTGCCTCCGTGGCGCAATCGGTTAGCGCGTTCGGCTGTTAACCGAAAGGTTGGTGGTTCAAGGCCACCCGGGGGCGATATGTGGTTTTTCGTTTTAAATTTATAAAGAGTGACACATAAGTAGTCCGTCGTTTTTCAAACTTAAATAATTTTTTTTTAATCTAATATTTTTTCATGATTTTTTTTTATCCGATAGAAAATTGTTTAAAATATAGAATATTACAAATAGAATTTGTTAGGTGATTCTCTATCAGATAAAAAAAAAAAATCATAAAAAAAATATTAAATAAAAAAAAGTTATTTAAATTTTAAAAAACGACCGACTACTTATGTGTCACCCTTTACTTAATAAAAATATTTTATAATATTATAATATTGTTTTTTGGAAGGAAAGTTAAGCAAATGTAATTCTAACGGTTCCATGGTGTAGCGGTTAGCACTCAGGACTTTGAATCCTGCGACCCGAGTTCAAATCTCGGTGGAACCTTTGCTTTTTTTTATTTTTTTGAAAGTTATATGGTTTATTATTTTAATTTTAAAATTATTTAAAAATAAATTATCAATATTTTTTTATTTATTTATTTTTTAATATATTCAATTAAAAAGTCAAAAATTTAAATATTAACTTTAAGAAATCTTTTTAATGAGTAAAAATTTGATGTCAAAATGGGTATAAATAAATAAAATATTGTAATTAAAGTTAGTTGTAAAAAATTTCTTGTATTCAAATAATTTAATTGCTATATTATAATATTTGTAATTTTTAAAGTTTTTATATTTTGTAAAAAAATTTGTATATTAGACTTAGGAATACTAATGTAGGTAAAACATAATCTAAATCTAATTATATATTTATTAAGTTTAGTCTAAATAAAGTTTTAAGTAAAAATTTTGGATTAAGTCTAAATGTAAATAAGTATTATAAACTATTTATAATATTGTATTGTGTTTTATTTTGTGTTGTAATAATAAAAAACTTTTATATCTATTTTGTGTGTTTACAAACCAAAACAAAAATATTTTTCCTAATGTTTTAAATATAATAATAAACAATTTAATTTATTAATGTTATTAAATAATATAAATATGTAAAGTATTTCTAATATGTTATAAAAAAAATACTAAAAATAATTATTTTTTTCTTTTAAAATATATATTTTTACTTTAAATAAGTTAAAACTAACTACTTCTAAATGTTATATTTTAGTTAGTATAAGCGTCTATGGTGTAATGGTTAGCATGGCCGCCTTCCAAGCGGCCGATTCGGGTTCGATTCCCGATAGACGCATTTCTCATGAAGATAAATATCTTTGCTACGTTTTTTTAATAAAGTAAAATTAATAAATATAGTTTAATTAGTACACAGTTTTATTTTGAATTATTAATTTAAAAGAAATTTTATTTTTATAAAATTAAATATATTTAACCCTTAAAAGCTATCATCTAAAAAAAATTACATTAAATTACATTGTTTTTGGGGTGAAATTTCACCCATGATATCGTTTAAGGGTTAAAACACATTTCGCGAGTCGATCGGACATTTGAAGTACAACTCATAATCCTAACCCCTTATTTTTTGTTTTTATAAATATGCAGACCTATTAAAGTTATGTATACTGGTAAAATATTTCCCCTTGAGAGTTTTATAGAAAGCCACAATAGCGATTCAAAGTTTGAAAAATCAAATTTTTTAACTTTCTGAAAAATGAATATTTTTTAAAATAAATATTGTATCTAAGAGTAATCTGTCATAAAAAAAACAAATGAAAATATTTAAAAATTTATTAAATTACGTTCTTATTGTTTTTTGACAAAAATTGTTTTTTTTTTGTCAATTTAAAGCCAAAAATCAAAAAAGCGCATGTTCTTATTAGATTAATTGAATTTCTAATCTAATTTTACATCTATTTTGGTTAAAATTAAAAATTTAAATTAGGAGGATAAATGATTTTTAATGTAAAATATGTATCACATTCCAATAAAATCGATGTTATACCTTATTTTTCAGTTTTTATTTATCTCAAAAGTATAAAAAGCATTGGTATAACTAACCTATTGTTTACTGTACTATTATTTTTACGATAATTTTTTGAAAAAATTTTTTTAATCGAAAAATAAAGCGTAACAACATTTTTTATTGGAATATGGTACTTCTTTTACACAAAAACTCACTTATCCTCTTAATTAATATTTTAATTTTACTAAAAATAGATGTAAAATTAGATGAGAAATCCAATGAATCTAGTAAGAACATGCGATGTTTTGATTTTTGGCCTCAAATTGACAAAAAACAAAAAATATTTTTAAAAAAACAATAAAGACATAGTTTAACAAACTTTTAAATATTCTTATTTGTTTTTTCATGATAGATTTTTCTTAGCTACAATATTTTTTTTAAAAAATATTTATTTTTCAAAGAGTAAAAAACTTCACTTTTTCAAACTTTGAATCGATGTTGTAGCTTTATATGAAACTTTTAAACGGAAATATCTTACCAGTATACATAACTTTAATAGGTCTACATATTTATGAACAAAAAATAAGGGGTTAGAATTTTGAGTTGTACATCAAATGTCCAATCGACTGGTGAAATGTGTTTTAAAAGTATTTTTAAAAATACATTTTTTAAACTATTAAAATGTTTCTAATTCTTATCTTTTAATAGTTTTAAAACATTTTTTCATTTAAAAAATGACTTTATTTAAAAAATTTTTAAAAGAATATTTTAACATAAAAATTGTTAAATTTACTAGTTTTAAAATTATAACTTTTTATATTGTTTTTTCTATCTCTTAATTTTAATATCCATAAATTAGGTATGTAACTGTATGACGTAGTACAACATTAAAATGAATTGCTGGTTAATATTTTTAAAGATTAAAATAATAAAAAAGTTACATTAAATAGTTTTACATTAAGTTAAAAGAATTTTTTTTTTTATAAAAATTAATTTTTAATAACAAACTATTATCTAAAAAAAGAGATATTAACCGATCATTGCGATTGTTAGATATTTGCATTTGATTTTTTATAAATTAGTCAAAAACTTTAGATAATGTTAAAAATAATATTAAAAAAGAAATTGCATACATGAAACAAGATACTCTAAAAAAAAGTTGTAAAAAGTGTTTTTTAAAAGACACAAAAATGTTTCCAATTACGTGAAAAACATTAATATGACGTTATTGTTTATACCTAATATAGTAAAATTTAAAAATAGATATGTTTATATTATAAAAATTAGTAAAACTATAATAATATAGCTGTATTACTAGTTCAGTTTAAAGTAGTTTCATAATAACGTTCTTCTAATATATTATACTTTATACAGAGTATATAAAATACAAAAAAAATTATAAAAAAATATTCAGTAAAAAAAAAATTATTAAGGTTTTAAAAACTGTCGGGTTACTTTTTTAACACCCTGTACACTAGTCTACTAGGCTAGTATATACTATATATGTATACACTGGTCTTTATGAGGCTAGTGTATATAATCCCGATAAAAAAAATCATAAAAAATATTGAGTAGAAAAAAGTTTTTAAAGTTTAAAAAAAAAAACGGTAATACTGAAGGGTAACCCTATTTATTCAATTTTGAATATTAGAAATGACAGTAAAAAAGTGATCTTTTTAGAATGATTCCCGTTCTTGAGAAGATCAAAAATGATCATTTTTTCTCTGTATGTAATATTTTTAAGACGTTTTTGTATAATAATTTTACTAAAAGTACTTTATTATATTGTTGACTATTTTGTAATAAACACATGATATAATTTTTCTGTGGATATTCTAATTGAATCAAACACTCTTTTTAATTTTCACTATTTATAGAATTTCTTCATTTAAACGCACGTCAAATTGCTTGTTTATAAAAAAAAACAACTTTTTAATTGTTCTTAACGAAGAGATAAAGGAAACTTTTGAAATGGCAAACAACAAGAAAAGCGTCTATTGGAGAAAACAGTATAAATTAAAACATTAGATTAGAAACGTTGTTAAATAAAAAAAAATTTTTTTTAGTTAACTTTTCAAAATTAAGAGAGAGTGGCAAAAATTGTTTTTAATGATATATATATAACAAAAAAATCATCTTTTTTATTTAAACAAAGGATTTGTTTAAAACATCTCTCTTTGTTAATATTGTCATAATCATACTAGATAATATTAACATAACTTTCTTATCATTCAGGAATTGAAAATTTTTCTGCTTTAGAAGCTGGAAGTGCCGCAGCCTTTCTTGCTAATGTATTAGCTTTCTCATTTAAAGTTATCCCAACATGACCAGGAACTTTTCCAATAGTTATATTCAATGATTTTGAAAGATAGTATGAGTTGATTATAATTGACGAATGAATGAACGGCTTACCATCATTTTTAACAAAATCATTTTTGATCCAGTTTGAAAGGTCCGATGATATTGAACGTGTCACATAATCATTATCTATAAGAATTAAAATATTTTCATCTTTAATAATTTTCTTTTCCTCCATCTCATGCAGTTTTCTTATGCATTGATTAAGAGCCACAATTTCCAAATATTGTGCACTTGAATTTCCTCCAGCCCTGGCAGGATGTTTTATTATTTCTGTACTTGTTTGAATTACGTAAGCTATACCTCTTCCTTTTTACAACTCCCATCAGTAGCACAAAGAATTTTGATATTATTCTTTTGAATAAATTTGTCAACTTCCTTCTGGCTGTTTAGATAAAACAAAAGAAATAATGTAATTTAATTTTCATTATCAGTATTATGAATATTTTTTATGATATCATTTTTCTTAAGACTTTCAACTGTGATGTTTTTGCAATCTACTTTATTTTCTATGTTATTTATTTTATATTTATTTCTTCATAAAAACAATTTAAAATATCATTAGCTTCTAATGTTTGTGCAAAATCTGCATTATTTATAGTATCTGGAGTATAAGATCTAGTAGGAGATGATTCTGTACTAGATAAATTTTTTGTTGATAAATTTGAACTTAAAGTTTCTGCTTGAGTTATGATTTTTCCTTTAAACATACAGTTTATTGCATCACCTTTCCTAAAAAAATATTTATTATTTGATTGAATTCTAAAACAATTTTTATGTATTTGTTCTATGACTGTTTCTTCATACCAGGTTGCGTCTTCACGACACTTTTTAAATTTACATTGAACATTCATAACTTTTGGTTCATAATGATAATTAGCTAAAATATCTTTAACAGGAGTAGTTAAAGAAAAAAATAATTCGTACGCTGTTTTATTGTTTCTTACAATTCTTTCGGTTATTGCTAATTGACATTTTTTTAAACACTCGGTGAAATTTTTACAATTTGACAATGTTTTCTTTATATGATTTTTAGCTAGCGCTATTCTTTTTTCGGCGTGACCATTACTTTCTGGGCACATTGGAATACTAAACGCTTGGTAAACATCCCAGTTTTTAAACGCTTCCATCGTATTTTCTGCCCTAAATAAGGTGGCATTATCTAAAACAAAAATTTTTGTCTTTCCAAAATCACTAAATATATTTGATAATGTTTTTCGTAATTCTCTAGCATGTAAGCTTCTCATCTTCCTTAAGATTGTAAAATGACTAAAAATATCTGTGACTAGAAAAAAACGATTTCCTAAATATTCAGCTATATCACTGTGCCATCTTTCGTGAGATTCAGTGCCTTCGGGCCAACCACTTATAAGTTGCTTTTTGTTTCTCCGAAACTCTATACATACTTTGCATGAATTGTAATTACCTTTAATTCTCTTGCATATAAGCTGTTGAAAATAAAAATTTCTTGCACAAATTTTCCATTGCACTTGCCGAGTAATGTTTAAAATGTAATTTTTCAATCATTTCTGGTATTTATGACTTTGGTGCGTACGTTCACCAAAACAGATTATATTTTCATCTATTCTTAGTTCTTTTATATGTTTTTTAAAACTGGATCTAATTAAATAATTAAGTTTTCTCGATTTCTATTATTTTTAGAAGTAAACCTAAAAAAAAGAGAAGCGTCATTATTGTTTTTATATGCTTCTATCACTTTAAAGTGATCTATTTTTAAAAAATCAAACGGCATCTCTACACTAGAGTAAAAATTCGGTAATTCTATAATGTTGTTAGAATGGTTAAAAGCAACTTCTGCCATCAATGATACAATATTTTTAGCGGTATCACACGTATTGAAGTCTACAGCGTATGGTAAAATCTTAAAAATGATTCTTTGAAATGTGTTAAATACAACATGAGAAGACTCCTTAATCAGATGGTTTAAATTTTTTATTTTAGAAAAAACTGTAATTGGAAATGCTGAACATAAATATTCATTATTTTGAATAGTTTCTTGTGCAGCTAATAGTAATTTAATACTAATAATATAATTTCTTTCGTGTTTTTTTAATAACCTACTACCTATGTAAATAGGAACAATTGATGTTTTAGATTAACAAAAAAGAATGCTAGAAGTTGCTGAAAAAGAAAAATCAACATATATTTTCAATGCTAACGTATCTTTTGGAACTGTTTGTAGGCAAACTGCTTTAGCAACAGTATCTAGAAGATTCTTAAAATCATTCTTTATTTCTTCTTCTATTTTATCTTTTCTGTTTATATAAGAATATAAATTTTTTAATGCTATTGAGAAATTTGGTATAAAAGCAGAACAAAATTGAAATTTTGCTAACACTGATCGTAATTCTTTTTCACTTTGTAGAGTTTTAATTTGCAGAAGAAAATTCATTCGGTCTTCATCAATATAAAAACCTTTCCCAACTTCTATTTGGAAACATAAAAAAGTAAGTTTTTTAACAGAAACACAGCACTTTTCGTTTGACAATTTGAAGTTAAAACATCTTAAACGTTTAAGTAGTTCAATGTTAATTTCTTCATGAATATCTTCTGGAGCAATATTTAGTATGTAATCTAAATATATAATTAAATATTTTTCTAATCCTTTCATTATTTCTATCATTGTATTATAATAAATTGCTGGGGAACTTTTCATTCTAAACACTAGAACGTTGCTTTGATATAAGCCAATTGGTGTGATTATATTAAAATATTTTCTACATTCAGGAGAAATTGTTATTCTTGAAAATGCACTGTTTATATCCCAGCATGAAAAAACTGTAGTGTTTGCTTCAAAAAGTATTTTTCGTATATTTGGAAGATCAACCATTTCTGGTAATTGTATATATTTATTAAAATTTACACAAGAACAACAAATTCTTGGTTGTTTTCCCGGTCGTTCTACAATAATAGCTTGATTCCACCCTTCAGAAATTAATTCATTTTTGTTTATTTTTCTTAACCAACTTTTCTTTACTTAATTATTTAAAATTTCTTGAATTGGTTCTTTTAATTCTTTTTTTACAGGTATAAAAGGATATCTTTTGCCCTGAAAATTTTCATTTACTTTGAAACTAACTTCAATTTTATTTCCAGGTTCGTAATCTGGATCAATTAACACTTCTGAAATTGATTCATTTAAAAAATTTTTCAATTTTTTACATTTTTGATTAAACTTAATATTTAAATAAATATGATCGGAATTTTCATTGTTAGTTGGTGTCGTAAAAGGGTTCAATTTTATTTCTTTACAGAAATTATACGACAATAATGTTAATTTTGCATTTGGATCAATAAAAAATTTGATTGGAACATTTGTTATTTTAAATTCAGGAAGAGAAATTGTAGTTTCAAAATATCCTGTAGTAATACTTTCAGTATTATGAATACTTTTTAGGATATATATTTCTTCTTCTTTAACTACACTATTTTTGATATCTTGTGATAATTTTTGAAAATCATCTAAAGTAATTGAGTTTATCGAAGCACAACTATCTAACCCCACTTTGACAAGATTTAAATTATCTGAAATCAACTCATTAGTTAGTGCTATTGAACTATAATCAATTAATGATGAAAGGTTTTGAAATTTAATATCATATGATTTTTCTTTTTTAACCTGTTTTATGTCACCATTATTAAACGCTTTTTAAAAAATTTTTTGTCATTGCCTTTACTATAGCTTTGACTTTTATCATTAATTTTCTTTTCATTATTTTTTTCATCATTTTTTGAATTCTTTCTTTCTAAAGTACGCTTTTTATCACTTTCATAGCTAAATACACTAGCATTATAGAAAATAAGATCATGTTTTCTCGAGAAACTTCTTATTTCATCCATTGACGGTAATTTATTTTCTTTAAATTCTCTTTTTAATTTGTTTGGCAATTGATTAATAAAGAGCATTAGGATTATTTCATTTTTAGGTTGATCTGATACAATTCCATTACAACCCGTTTCTAGATTGTTCAAAAGATTGCTGTAAGCATTTCTCTCTCTAAAGTTAAACTGAATACAAAAAATTCTATTTATTGAAACTGCTATTGGTTCGGAGTCTGCTTCTCTTGCTTCTTCCTCTTCAATAAGCTTTAGCAGTCTCTCACTTGTTAAACAGGATTCTTCTCCTGCTTGAATGATAGCTTTGAGAAATCTAATTTTCCAGTTAATAGGAATACTGTTTAGTATTGTAGTAACTCGATCATCTTCTGCTAGGTGGATAGTTATAAGTTGAAGGAATTTTGAGTTTGTGCGTTTGCATCCATACTCGGAAATTGAATATTTTCCGGGGGTGCCATGTTAAATAATAAAAGATTTTATTTTAGTTAACTTTTCAAAATTAAGAGAGAATGACTACACAGAATAAAAATCACATCATTTTCCGTTGTAAAAAAAATAATTTTTATAATTAATTTGCATTTTTTATCATTTCATTGCTAATATTCAATTTTTTTCATGAATATTAAAGTTTAAACATAAACCAAGTATAACTAATCTACATAAATTTAAAAAATAATAGATTAAAAATACTACTTAAAAATTTAACTATATAAATAAGGATGTTGTATGAGTAAGTTTGTATGTATGCAAAAAAAATAATTTCTTTTCATATTCAAATTAACAATACTTTTTATAAATTTTTAATTACTATCTTTTTTATGATAAACTTTGAATGAGATAATTTTTTTAATTAGGCAAAAATCTAAATATAAAATTTTTTTTTTGTTGATATATTCAATTTTGCATATTATAAAAAAAACACGACGGAAAATGATGTTATTTTTTTTCTGTGTAAAATTGTTTTTTCAGGATTTATATATAAAAAAAAATCATCCTTTTTCTTTAAACAAAGGATTTATTTTAAACAACATTATATAATTTATATTTATTTAATTTATTACAATTCAATTTTATTTTTAATTTATTAAAATTCAATTTTACTTTTAATTTTTTAATTTAATTCAATTGATTCAGAAAATATTTTTTCTTTCTTTGCCTCTTCTGGAATTTTTTTTTCTTCTAATAATAAAAGCAACTTATGTTTTTTCTAATAGTGAATTTTGAAAAATCTTATTAGGACAAATAAGAATAGGAATATAATGTACATTTTCTAACTTTTTTACAAAAATGGGCATAACTTTTTTTGAAAACAAAAAAGAAAAAATTTCAAAAAGATACAAAAAGACACGAGCATTTTGAAGATTTGGGTAATCAACATTGTATGTTGCTAAATATATGATCACTGTAAATTTTGTTTAAAAAATAAATTTATATGTTAATTTATATATTTATACAAAAATCTTATTTTACATTACATGTTAAATAATTTAATAAAAATTTAATAAAATAATATTATTTCAATTATGAATCTTTTAAGTTTACTTAATCGTGTAAACAAAACTGAATTAAGCAAAGATTCTGATGAAGTTGAGCGAAAAATAGATGAATTTTGTTGGTGTCCACCCAATATTGAAATAACCACACTTAGAGTAATAACTTTACTTTATTAACAAAATAATCATACAATAAACCCCTATAATAGGTAAAAATTATTATAAATTTTATATTAAAAATTACTAAAGAAATATTTTAAAATTTATTTTAAAAACATCATCTTTCAAATAATTTTCATCAATTCTTCATTTTTCCAACATCCGGTTTACAGAATTTCTTTTTAAGATCTTTAAATTCTCACTGCTGCAATTCAAATATTCTCACTTAAACGTGATTATTTTCGTCATATAACAATTAATTTTCTTACTAGAGAAAATGCTACAAAAATGCTCTTAGAAAATATTGTAAGAGATTTAGGATATACATTAGTAAAAATTCATACTTATCAAAAATAAACTTTAATAATTAAAACAAACACACCAAAAATTAATCAAATAACCACATGGAGAAATTCCCAATCACCTTAAGTTTTATTGAAGCCAAACAGTATGTTAATATTCCAGTAAAAGTCAACGATGAAAAAAATTTTCAATTAGATCAAAACAAAAAATCCCAAATTTCTACAAATTGTTCATCAATAGATGATGATACTTTAGAAACTGTAAGTAAGAATTATACAAATGAAATCTCTAGTGTATCAAAAAATAGTTGTTTATCAACAATAAACAGTGTAAATTGTTTAACAGCCCAACTTCAAAATATTTTTTACAAAATTGTTAATGAGAAAAAAAATTTGAACGAAATAAACAATAATTTTGTCACTGTTGGAGTTGAAATCTTTATTAAAAATAATATCTTTGGATATTTATATTTAATAAAATTAAATTCTAAATATGAAAGATTCAAAAGAAAATTTCCTGTAAGCTATACAGAAAGTTATTGCTATGTGTCAACAATTTTATCGTTAATGAAATATGTTAAATCAAAAGAAATTAATCAAATTAATATTTTTACGGATGATAATTAATTGTTTCAATTTTAAAGGATCTTTCAGAAAATAGTGAAAATACAACAACTGGAGCTGCTACAAGTGTAAAAAAAATATTTGATTACATAAAGGATATAATTAAGACAATGAATACAATAAATATTGTACATATTACAAATCCGTCAATAAAAACATTTTTGAATACCGTTAAATATGAAGTTAACACTTTTAAAGAAAAGTTTTCTGATAAAAATTTGAAAACAGTTGAGCAATCCATAATATTAAATGAAACAATTGAAAAAGGGAAATAATGGTTGCGAACACTTTTAATTTAATAAATTTATAATAACTACAATAATTTTATTTATATATATTTCAAATTCTTGTCATGTGTATTTAACAATAAATAAAAGCTTAGAATTAATTGTATCTTTAATATTAATGTTGACAAATATAAATAATATTTTGTATGTTGTTTTACTCTTTTTTTTTAAATTGTAAAAATCCTCATTTCAGTTTTGAAATTGTTTTTTTTTTTTTTTATATATTTTTGATTATGTAAACCAGAATCGCTATGTCATAATTGGCACGCTTTTAATAGTCAGAGATATAGATAGAAAAACGCTACATACAAGAACATAATTCATTCTCATTATTCTTTAACTTTACATTCTTTCACTAGTTTTAAGAAATAACTGTAAATTATATTAACCATATAAAATACAAGATCACAATTGACTCAATGTACATTTTTTAAAATTGAATATTTTTTTTTATTTTATTTTAATATTTTTATTGAATTTTTTTTATCTGATAAAAATATGTAAAAAAAATTCAAAAAAATAGCGTTTAATTTTTTATCTGCTTATAATAAATTAATAAATTTAATTAATAAAAATACATTTAATTAAAGTTATGTTGTTTTATCATAAGGAAATCTTTGTATATAAATATATTAATAATATAGTAATAATTTTTTTAAATTGTCTACACACAGAGAAAAAACAATATTTTCCGTCCTCTCATTTTCCGTCCTCTCAACGGGAATCGTCCTAATCGTCCTAAAAATCATTTTCTATCCTGTCATTTTTAATATTCAAAATTGATCATAAGGAAATCTTTGTATATAAATATATTTTTTTTCTAATAATATAGTAATAATTTTTTTAAATTGTCTACACACAATAATTGGTTTTCATTAAAAACAAACATTTTCCGTCCTCTCATTTAAAACATTTAAAATGTTTCCAATTCTATTATATTTACATCTCAAAAAAATAAAAATTTTTTTAATTAAGAAAAAATTTGTTTGTTAATTTATTCCTTGGACGAAAAATGCTCCTCGGATGAAAAACGCGCTTGTTGGACGGAAAATGTTCGTTTTTCTTCTGTGTATATTAGTTTTTGTAAAATAAAGCGATTTCAGTTATTTTTGGGACGGAGGGTGTATATTTTATTAATTATCTTAAAAAAATACTATTAATTTGTTACAAACAATTACAAAATTTTTTAATTAATTAATTTAATAAATTGTTCCGTAACTATTATATAACAGTTTTTTTTAGTTTATGAAAATTAAGAAATAAATGATTTAAATTACATTAATAATGTTTTAAATTCATATGTTAATTATTTAATTAAAATAAAACAATTTTAATATTTATATATTACAAACATTAAATGAAAATAAGTTGAAATTGACAAAAAAATGTAATGAATTACCATTTTATTCAAAAAAGGGTAAAAAGATACAATAAAAAATAGATCAGACAAAATATAGGATTAATTTTCTTCTTATATATTTGTCTACACGGATGTTTAACATCTGACTAGGAACAGGTATAACAAAAAATAGAATCAACATGATTTATTATTTAAAATGCAACTAAATAAAAATATATAATTTTTAATAATATTTAGGCTATAATTTTATTTTTTGTTATTTAAGTAAAATGATTTATTTAGTATTTATATCGACAAATAAAGATATTGGTAAATAAAATAAAAAATATACTTTTTATAAAAAAATAGCATTGAACTTAATTTGTTTGATCAAGTTTTTAATTATGTTTCTTCATTATTTTAAATAAAAAAAATATGTTAATTAAAGTTACAAATATTACTTTTAATTTTAAAGTTCTATTTTATAAAATACATATAAGAATTAAAAAATACTTTTATTGTATTATAAATGCAAAAAAAACTAATCGGATTTTTAATTTTAAACATATTTTTGTCAAAAAAATAAAACATTCTTATTTAAAATATTGTTTTAATTATCTTGATTTTAATTTATGTTATCTTAGTCTCTTTCATCTTCTTCGTCGACACCATCGTCATTATCTCTTGGTTCTTCTGGTTCTTCTGACTCTTCTTGTTCTTCTAATTCTTCTGACTCTTCTGGTTCTTCTAATTCTTCTGACTCTTCTGGTTCTTCTGGTTCTTCTGACTCTTCTGGTTCTTCTGGTTCTTCTGACTCTTCTGGTTCTTCTGGTTCTTCTGGATCTTCTGGTTCTTCTGGTTCTTCTGGATCTTCTGGTTCTTCTGGTGCTGCTGTAGTTGTTTTTGGTGCAGGTTTAACTGTTGGTTTTATTGGTTTTGGTCTTGGTTTAATTTTTATTGGTCTTTTTGGTCCTGGTTTTTTAATTGGTTTTTTAATTGGTTTTTTTGGTCCTGGTTTTCTAATTGGTTTTTTTGGTCCTGGTTTTCTAATTGGTCCTTTTTGTCCTGGTTTCCTAATTGGTCTTTTTGGCCCTGGTTTTCTAATTGGTCCTTTTGGTCCTGGTTTTCTTACAGGTGCATGTGCTATATCATTTAAGATAATATCATTTAATGAAAGATTATCAAATAAAGCATTTTTAGAGTTATATGATTTTAATTGTTTTTCTAAATCATTTTGAACAAGTTGATTATTGTCATTATTACTTGAAACATAGTTAATAATAACATTTATAAAAATTAAAAAAAATAGAATAGATTTTAAATTTATATAAATCATTTTTTGAAATTAATAAATTATTTTGATTGTGATTTTTGTAATAAATAGTACTCTTATATATTTGAATATGTTTGATTAGCATATAAAAATATAAACAAAAATATTGAAAAAATTTTTTTTTGTTATTTTTAAATATAACTTTAATATACATAAATGTTATTTATTTTATCGTTTTTGTTTTATTAGTATTTTAATTTACTTTATCTATTTATTATATTAAATTTAAATTTAATTTTAAAAATTGTTTAATATAAATTTATTGAAAAAAACAATTTTTATTTTTAGTTATTTTTATATAATACATTGTTATTTTAATTTTAAATATCATAAAGTGTTTTAAAACAATAACATTAATATTATAAAATATATTAAAATTGGTTACTAACATTATTCTTTCTAATTTTTACAAACAATTCGTTTATTTTTAAAATTTTATAAAATTTTTTTTTATAAAACTTTTGAAGAGTTAACATGATTTATAAATACAAATACAATTAAAATTATTATAAAAATTTTTTAAAATAAATATTTTAAAATAAAAATAAAAATATAATGTTTTTTTATACATTTTTTTCTTTAGATTTTTAAGAGTTTATTATATGTTATAAATTTATTTTTAATTTTATTTACATAGGTTTTTAGGTAGTAAAATATTTTTTTTATATTTTATATTTTAATAAATTATAAAAGAAATTTAAAAAAACTTTTAAAGATTAGACATTATTTTTTCATTAATAATAAGTTACATTATTTTTTAAATTAAGAGTATTTTTAAATAATTATAATCTTTATGTTAATAAAGTTGCTAATTTTTGTTTAATAAAAAATATTCAATTATACAACTTTTATAATACAATAAAAACAAAATAAATATTTTTTTTCAAAAATTATTTAAATTTTTTTATAAATACTATAAACTTTATTTTTTACTACAGTATTAAATTATACTGTAAAATTTGTATTTAACTTTAATTATTATTCTGAGTGTTAATGTGTCATATTAAATTTATGACGTAATATGCTATTTATTTATTTTATAACTTGTAGAATTAATATTCTAATTTAATAATAGAAATAACTTACATATATATTATTATTAATATTAACTTTAATGCAAATAATTTTTGTAAAATTAACTTATTTATAGATTATACTTTTTTAATCTAAAAAAAAATTTACACAAAAAATTAGTAAATGTTAAATAAAATTAAGTTAATTTATAACACGTTTCCCAAGAAGGTCGAGCAATTTTAATTTCTCAATTTAATATGCTTATTATATTTATCTAGTTGATTTATTACCAAATACAAAATATTAGTTTTATATTTCTTCATTGCGCTTTTGTAAAGCTTCATAAACTTTTTGACACCATTTTTGTATCTTATAAACTAGTATATGAAACTATATCAAATATATATATCAGTTTTTACTATTTTTTGAAATCTTTTCAAATATGTAAACTAAAATTAAAAATCATTGTTTTTTAAAGTAGTTGATGTTGGAAAATCAACATAAATCGAATCTCTCAATTAAACCGACTAGTATTTATAAATAAAACGTATTTAAAAACATATAGTTATATATTCAGTTTGTTGTAAATCATATGAGAGAAAAAATTATTGATAAAATTTTTTAAGATACTTTATTATGTTGATTCTAGAAAGTCATAACAAACCAAATTTTCCAATAAAGTAACTAGTCTTAGTAAATTTAGCGTGTTTCAAAACTTTTTTTTTACATTTAAACATCATTATATTTCAATTGATAAAAAAAGTCATTGATAAAACTATATTTAATGTTATCAATATATTTTAAATTATATAATATTAGTTAAAACCAATTAAAAATATATTAAAAAAAAACCTTCAAAAAAAACAAAGCGTTTAATTCGTAATATTTATAAGATTATAACAAATATTTTATTAGTAAAATTACATTAAAATAAAGTTATGTAGATTTATCATAAAGAAATCTTTGCATATACAAATATTAGTGATATAGTAATAGTTTTTATAGATTGCCTATTCTGGAAATCAAGTTTAATAATAAAAAATGTAAACTAACGTTTTCAATTATGCTAAATTTAACAAAATTTATTTTATAATTGAGGTTTTCAATTACATTTTTATTTAAAAAAGTTTAAATGTGTACAGCATCTGTCCTAAAAAAAGCCAGAATAATTTTATAAAAAAAATGTAGCAAATAAAATTAAAAAAAAAAACATTTTATTTTTTAAAGTATTTCTCTTTAACAAAAATACAAGGATAAGCACGTTTACAAAGTCTATCAAATGACTTTTTTATGTCGTTTTTGTGATGATCTTAAAAATGGATGTTGTTGAAAATTGAATGTCTTCAGTCGAGTTGAAACGTTTTTTTTTAACTTGAAATGTAATTTGAGAAATAGGAAATAGTAACAGGAAACCAAATCAAGTGAATACAAATAGTTAATTAAAAAAATTTGATTTTTGGTCAAATAATCAGTAATAATTAATGTCCGATGAGATGTTGCATTATTGCGAATAATTTCAAATTACCTTGTTTTTAATATTCAAAATAAATACGGACTATTAAATGTCTTAATAAATCTAGATAGTATTCAGCATTAACCTTTGTACCACTTGGAACAAATTCTTTGTGAATGATTTTCTTTAAATCGTAAAAACAAATGAGAATTGTTTTGATTTTTGACTTTTCCAAACAACTTTTTTTGATAAAAAAATTATTCCTATAAGCTAATTAAAAAATTTAGAATGTTTCTGTAGCAGTTTTACATATTTAACACAGAGTTTAATAATAATTCTTTGTTTTTGATTTATTCTTCGATCGACTTAAGACAACTGTAGTTTAATGTAAAATATATTTGCTCCACGTAGACGAATAAATAAGTGAAACTAGCATCTAATAAATGAATGTTGATACTCTATAAAACGATTGATGACCTATCAATAACGCAATTAGTTTTTGTAAAATAAAGGGATTTCGGTTATTTTTTAGACAGAGGATGTATATTTTAACAATGTTCAAAATATATGTATTAATGACTTTTTTCTTATCAAAACACAATGTTATTTAAGTATAAAAACAAGTTTTTAGACACAATAAATATATTAAGTCTAATCGCATAATTAGAGAAATTCATTTTCAACGGTTTTTGAAAATCCTTATAATAAAATATATCATAAAAATTTTTATCAATAACATTTTTTCCTACACGTTTGAAGCTAAACTGAATATGTAACTATAGATTTTCTAGCATGCTGTATCTACTGAGACTAGTCGCTTAATTGAGGAATTCGATTTTTAATGATTTTCTGACATAGACTACTTTTAAAAATTAAAATTTTAATTTTCGTTTACATATTGAAAAAAAACTTAAAAATGATAAAAATTAATATATACAGGATGTTCAATAAGTAACTCAAAATTTTTTAAAACTCTTTTTCTACTTGATAATTTTTGATGATTTTTTTTAAATAATAGAAAAGTGCTTAAATTGTGATAATATTACAAGATCGTTTTTGAGAAATAACTTTTAATAAAACTAAAAATACAACTATATTATGATATTAATATGAATTGATATACTATAGAAACCTCTATTTTTAAAATTGTTATATTAGGTATAAAATATAACATCATTAAGATGTTAACAGAGCAGAACGTAAAAATACATCAAGCGTAAACAACATCAGTTACGGAATAAAACATCTGAACACATTCTTGAAATATATGTTGCGCCATGGAACGAACAAAACAAGTCATCCATACATACCTCGACATGAATTTAAGAACGTATTCATAGTCCTACCCGTACTCAATATTGTTTACGTTTGATATATTTATACTACTTTTCCGGTTAACAAGCTAAGATGTTTTACACGTAGGTGAAAACATTTTTTTACTTTTAAAAAGAACACATTTACCACTTTTATTAAAACAAAATTAAAAAGGTTTAAAACGTTTTATTTTTTCTTAGTTTTTAATATTAAAAAAGATCTTTTTATATAGTTTATATTATTGCCTACATTATTCTTTATCATTTTAAAAAAAAATTTATAGAAAAATATAAAGTAGAACAAAAGTTATAAGAGTTTAAAATTTTTGAGGTTACTTTGTGAACACCCTGTCTATTGATATAATTTTACACACTAATTTTTGAGATATAAAAAGTAAATCAAAACTTTTTTAAAGCTTTACAGAAGCGCAGTGAAGATAAATGAAGCTAATATTTTGCATTCGGTATATGTCCCCTAAGTTAATATATTAAGTTTATTAAATTTTGAATTTAAAATTTTGCTTATCCTAGGTTACTCGATTTTTCGGGAATCATATTTAATTAAAATAAAACAATGTTAATCTTAATATATTATAAGCATTTAATAAACAAAATTGAATTTAACAAAAAATAGTATTAATATAATTTGTTATTAAAAATACAATTAAATAAATTATTAAATTTTTTAAATAATATTTAGGTTAAAATTTTATTTTTTGTTATTAAAGTAAAATAATTTATTTAGTATTAATATTGATAAATAAAGATATTAATAAATTATATAAAAAAAAATATTTCTATTAAAACAAAAACAGTTCACTTAATTTTTTTTACCAAATGTTCGATTATGTTTTAGTCTTTATTTTTAATAATAACAATATTTTAATTATAATTATAAATATTATTCATCATTTAAAAGTTCTATCTTATGGAAATATATATTAAAATTATAAAATACTTTTATTATATTATAAATGTAAAAAAAGTAATCAGATTTTTAATTATAAACATATTTTTGTCAAAAAATTAAAACATTTTTAATCAGAATATTGTTTTAATTATTTTGATTTTAATTTATGTTATCTTAGTCTCTTTCATCTTCTTCGTCGACACCATCGTCATCATCTCTTGGTTCTTCTGGTCCTTCTGGCTCTTCTGGTCCTGCTGGTCCTTCTGGTTCTTCTGGTCCTTCTGGTTCTTCTGGTCCTTCTGGCCCTTCTGGTTCTTCTGGTCCTTCTGGTCCTTCTGGCTCTTCTGGTCCTTCTGGTTCTTCTGGTTCTTCTGGTGCTTGTGTAGTTGTTTTTGGTTTAGGTTTAACTATTGGTTTTATTGGTTTTGGTCCTGGTTTAATTTTTATTGGTCTTTTTGGTCCTGGTTTTTTAATTGGTTTTTTAATTGGTTTTTTTGGTCCTGGTTTTCTGATTGGTTTTTTAATTGGTTTTTTTGGTCCTGGTTTTCTAATTGGTTTTTTTGGTCCTGGTTTTCTAATTGGTCCTTTTGGTCCTGGTTTTCTAATTGGTCTCTTTGGTCCTGGTTTTCTAATTGGTCCTTTTGGTCCTGGTTTTCTTACAGGTGCATGTGCTATATCATTTAAGATAATATCATTTAATGAAAGATTATCAAATAAAGCATTTTTAGAGTTATATGATTTTAATTGTTTTTCTAAATCATCTTGAACAAGTTGATTATTGTTATTATTACTTGAAACATAGTTAATAATAACATTTATAAAAATTAAAAAAAATAGAATAGATTTTAAATTTATACTAATCATTTTTTGAAATTAATAAATTATTTTGATTGTGATTTTTGTAACAAATGATACTCTTATATATTCGAATATGTTTGATTAGCATACAAAAATATAAACAAAGATATTTTAAAAAAAATTTTTTTTGTTATTTTTAAATATAACTTTAATATACATAAATGTTATTTATTTTATCATTTTTGTTTAATTAGTATTTTAATTTACTTTATCTTTTTTTTATATTAAATTAAAATTTATTTTAAAAAATTGTTTAATATAAATTTATTGAGAAAAATAATTTTTATTTTTAGTTATTATTATATAATACATTGTTTTTTTTAATTTTAAATATCATAAAGTGTTTTAAAACAATAATATTAATATTATAAAATATATTAAAATTGTTTACTAACATTATTCTTTCTAATTTTTACAAACAATTTGTTTATTTTTAAATACAAATACAATTAAAATTATTATAAAAATTTTTTAAAATAAATATTTTTAAATAAAAATAAAAATACAATGTTTTTTTATACATTTTTTTCTTTAGATTTTTAAGAGTTTATTATGTGTTATAAATTTTTTTTTGGTTTTATTTATATAGGTTTTTAGGTAGTAAAATATTTTTTTTATATGTTATATTTTTAAAAATTATAAAAGAAATTTAAAAAAACTTTTAAAGATTAGACATTATTTTTTCATTAATAATAAGTTACATTATTTTTTAAATTAAAATTATTTTTTAATAATTATAATCTTTATGTTAATAAAGTTGCTAATTTTTGTTTAACAAAAAATATTTAATTATACGCAATTTCATAAACCAAAAATAATTCAATTTTTATTTTAAAATTATTATTCATATAACAAAAATTTGATTTAACTATACAACTTTTATAATACAATAAAAGCAAAATAAATATTTTTTTTAAAAATTATTTAAATTTTTCTATAAATACTATAAACTTCATTTTTTACTACAGTATTAAATTATACTGTAAAATTTGTATTTAACTTTAATTATTATTTTGAGTGTTAATGTGTCATATTAAATTTATGACGTAATATGCTATTTGTTTATTTTATAACTTGTAGATTTAATATTCTAATTTAATAATAAGAACTTACATATATATTATTATTAATATTAACTTTATTGCAACTAACTTTTGTAAAATTAACTTATTTATAGATTATACTTTTTTAATCTAAAAAAAAATTTACACAAAAAATTAATAAATATTAAATAAAATAAAACAAATTTAAAACACATTTTCCGAGAAGGTCGGGCAATTTTAATTTCTCAATTTAATATGCTTAATATACAGGGTGTCCCATAAGTAAGTACTATAAATTGTTTTTTAAATAACTTTTTTATTTTATAATATATTTTGATAAAAATAAATTCATATGATAGACAACAAATCTAGAATTTAGTGAATATATTTATTTTAAAAAAATTCTAAGTTTTGTTGTACTTATGGACTTTTGAAAAAAAAGTGAGTTTTTGACCATATATGTATATATAACTTTTTTATATGAAAAGTTATTTTAATGATTATTACTTATAAATGATTATTACACTTAAAGCTATGTTTGATAATAATATCATTAAAAATTATTTTTATTAATTATTATTAAAATTAAAAAATTATCATTTTTTATTGATTTTTCACCATTTTTGGAATACAACTAAAAAAATAATAATTTTTCAAAATAAATTAATGAATATTATAATAGAATAAATTGTTTTCTATCTAACGATTATAATTACATTAATTATTATAAACAATGAAAAAAGTTATAATTAATTAAACTTTATCAATTAGGTACCTTTGATGTAAACATAATTGTTTTTAATTTTTCTGATGTTATTATCATAAAAGACAATTTTTTAAAAAAAAATAATTATTTTAACATTTTAATTTATCAGAATGTACTATTATTAAAAAATATTTTTATTTTTTATTAATTTATTATCAGTTTATTACTAACATATGGATAATAATAAAAATTAATAAATCTTTTTTTAAAGAGTTTTGTTTCAACAAATTAAAGAAAAAACATTTTTTTTAATGAAAACAAAGTCGTTAATTTTGGTACTAGTAACTATTTATATCTTGGCATTTTAGTTTATTTTTTTATTTTAATAAAAAAAATTTCATTTATTATTATTTTTAAAATATTAAAATAAAACTATGAATACTTATTATTTTAAATTATTTGTTCTTATTGTTTGTGTTATTAAATGGATTTACCCATATTCAAATAAATTGATGTATGATGCTGTATGCATATCACGAAAATATAACAGTGATGCTATAGCTGCAAGAGAAATTAAGATACAATCACTTTTTGTTTATAACGAACAAATTGATCTAGATTATAGAGTTACAAAAAGATGGAAAGACAATCTTCTTTTTTTGGGATGTTTTAAAGGACAACCAAAATCTGGTCGTCCAGAAAATGCTAATAAAGTCGAAATTATAGAAAGAATTATAGAAATTTTAAATGATAATTCAAGGACATCAATCAGAAGATTGAGTAAATTAACCGGTGTTAGTAAATCAACTATACAACGGTTGCTACATAAAAATAACTATAAAACATACAAATCTATTCATACTAATAAACTGTATCCTAATGACATGCTTAAAAGAAAACAGTTTTGTACATGGTTACAAGAACAAAAAAGTAATAATTTCCATCGCTCCATTTACTACAGCGATGAAGCTGTTTTCCATATTAATGGGTGTGTAAATAAACACAATAATTTCATTTGGACCACTGAGAATCCTAACGTTATTGAGGAAAAATCAAATAACCCAAAAAGATTAATTGTATGGGTTTTAATTGGGTATGAAGGCATTGTAAAATATAAAATCTTTGAATCAACTGTAACTACTGAGGTTTACAAAGATATTGTTGAAAACAATATCACACCATTTTTTACAAAAAGGAGAAATACTGAACTAATTTTTCAACAAGATGGAGCTCCGGCTCATTTTGCTAGTAAAATTAGAGACATATTAAATAACGATTTAAAAAATAGGTGGATTGGAAGAGGTTCAAACTTAATAGAATGGCCACCTCGAAGCCCGGATCTTACACTTTGCGATTATTTTCTTTGGGGATATCTCAAAGACAAAGTATATTCACATAACATAGCTAATTTAGAAAATTTAAAAAATGCCATTATTGAAGAGCTTACTAATATTCCACTACAGATGATAAAAAAGCTGTAGATAACATAGTTAAAAGATGTAAAATATGCATAGAATATAATGAAGATCATTTTGAAATGTTTCTAGATAAAGAATGTAATTAATTGCCTATTATAGAAACATTAAAATTAAGTGTAAAATTAAAAAAAAAACTCATAGTGTTCGTTTTTTAAAGTTTTATAAGTTAAATGATGTTACAATATAAAAATAAAAAACAATTTTATCAAATTGTGATAAAGTTTAATTAATTATAACTTTTTTCATTGTTTATAATAATTAATGTAATTATAATCGTTAGATAGAAAACAATTTATTCTATTATAATATTCATTAATTTAAGTTAAAAATTTTTATTTTTAAGATGGAGTCTATGCCTAAAAGTACAAAACATATAGTAAAACATAAAAATTATAGGAAATAATATAATTAACTTAAGAATATAAAATTTACTAAAGACGATGACATTTAACATATAAATAGAAACCAAAAACCGTTACAAAATATTCGGTTTAAGACGCTCACTTTAACTCCTCCCTGCCTTCAAAATTTTTTCTTCATAGGGCGAATCTTTAGAACTGATCTCTTTACCAAAGCTTTATCACTAGCTTTTATATCTACCGTGTCATTCTTCATATTAACATCTTTTAAAATACCAACAGCAACTTCTAGTTTTCCTTGTCTCATTTGTCTAAACGCAACCGGGTTATTTATGAGTTTGAGTGTCTCAACTTTTAAATTTCTTAACTTAACATCTTCCGGATCAAAACTCTCTCCTTGTTGAGCAAATGCAAAAATTAGATCCCTCGGCTTTTCACCTGTACTACCATGCTTAGACTTATTATAATTTCTTGTCACAATCTCCACCCTTCTTTCGAAATTGTTTCTCCCTCGAAAGGTGGACTCCTCTTTCTTGAGCATCAATCTTAATGTACGAATACAACGTTCTGCTACACCATTTGTTGTATGCTCATTCGGAATGGTATATTCAATCTTCATTAACGGAAATTTTTGAGCAATCTTAGGACTTGTAAATGATTTAAAGTTATCTACACGTAATATTTGTATATGTAAATCCAACTGTTTTTCAATCTCCTGTAAGGCTTGGCAAGTTAACTCTGTCGACTGATTTTTTGTAACAAATGTCCATAAATATCTTGAAAACCCATCAATAATAACTAACACATAGTGATCATTTATTTATGCGAAATCCCCATAAACTATTTTTAAAACTGTATTAGGCATAGTTCTAACTTTCTTTTTTCTCTTAAGTGGATTATTCTGATTACATATTTCGCATTCTTTTATAAGATGGATTAACTTATCTAAAACTTCAATATTTGTATAATTTGACAATTTTCGGCCCTGTAGTTCCGTAACAATATCTTCTTTCATTTTTCCATATGACATATGTGAATTCTCTCTATGAAACTTATCAAACAGAAATTTTGCTAACTTATCACTTTTACTTAAACTGTTAATTTCTACATGATTTGATTCAAAATTTTCCCCCGAAAACATTCTACTTAGTAGATCTGCTAACATATTACTTTTACCATTTATGTATCTTAATTTGATTGAAAATGAAGCAATAGTATCAACTAAATCTACATATCGTGGAGTAATGTTGTTTTCTAGAACTTTCTTCAGAGGTTTATGATCTGAATATATTTCCAATGTTTCTTGTGAAATTAAAGGTGCAAAGAATATTAAAGATTTTTTGATACTATAAAGTTCTAGATATGTAGCTGATCTTTCTTTCTTTGACTTAGACAATGACTCTGAGTAATAACAAATAGGAATGTATTTACCACGATATAAAATTTCTTCTTTTTCCGGACAATCTGATTCCTGTAACAGTACAGCACCTATTGATGTTTGAGAAGCATCAACTTCCATTACTACCATCTTTGAATGATCTCTTAGGAATATTCTAGGCTTCCCATAAACTAAAGATACGATTTCCTGATATGCTTTGATTGTTTCATTTGTCCACTGAATAGTTTGACTTTTCTTATGACCAATTAACTCATAAAGAATTGAAGTTTTTGACGCATAGTTTTCGATAGAAATACGATAATAGTTCAAAGTCTGTAACCATTTGTATAACATTGACTTAGTGGTAGGAAGAACTTTCATCTTTTCTGGTACACTTTCTGGTTCAGGACACAAATATCTTCCACAGAATTTCCAACCTAAGAAACAAATTGTTCTATTTAAAAAGATACATTTTGACCAATTCAATTTCACATTTTTGTTTGAAAAGTGCTGACACAAGTAAGAAATAATATTTTTATGTTCAGACATGGATGTATTACTAAGAATTAATATATCATCTAAGTAGACAATAATAGCATGTAAGTCATCATCAAATTTTTGTCTTATTGGAGTAACAAGGTCCTCCATTAGCTTTTGGTAGATAATTGGAGCATTCGTCGAACCTTGTGGTAACTTTGTATAAGTATATCTCTGATGTAGGAACTGTAAATTGTACTTATGTAAGTCCTCCTTTGCTAAATTGACTTGATTGTAACCAGACCTTAAATCTATACATGACGCGAACTGGAACACATGGAATTGGTTGATGAGACTTGTGGTTTTACGGTTTTCTGACCACATCTTTCTTGTTCTATTATTAACTGGTCTACAATCCAGAATAAATCTTTTCTCTGACGTATTTGGTTTATCAATTAAGTAATAGTTACAAATTTCAACTGCATTTGTGGGAATCAATATACCATGCTTTACCATAGTTTGGATAATTTCCTTTTCCCCTGGCAACGGATACTTTCTAACAAACACTTTGTAATCTTTAACTGGATTGGTACACGTAAAGTCTTGGGATGGCGCAGTTGCAAATCCCATACCAATATCATATGCGTGCTTTGAAATCAACGACGGATACTTTCTCTCTAACTGAGATTTGAAATAAGAAGATTCAACACATTTATTTTTCAAAACAATATGACAATCTTTACACTGTGATTTAAATGAAAAAGTGGATGATTCGTAATCTATAATTATACCGAAAGTTGCTAAAGCAGGTCTTCCTAACAATAATTTAACAGTAGCAGGAGTTGGACCAGAATACAATGGATTACGTTGACTTGTAATGAGAGCTTTATCTTTCATCTGGAGAATAACTGGACATTCAATTAACTTAGCTTTCTCAGTACCAGCAATAGTTTTCAACTCAATACTTTCACATGACTCTTGTAAACCTATCTCTTTTACCAAATCTACATTTAAGATATTAACATCTGATCCACCATCTAAAAGAGCAGTTGTAGCAACACCATTTACCATAACTTTTGCTTGTATCTTTGGAAAACGTAAATCGGACTCTATTTGTGAATCTTTTGGACATTCATTAACATTTACATTTGTTTCTTCTTTTACATCACTTTTAACAAACTTTCTTGAATAATCTCCAGCAGGTAAACCTCTTTTCTTTCTATTACATTGATCAGACTTATGTCATACTATTTGACAATGATAACATTTGACATTACTTAATTTTTTCTTAACAACATTCTTAAGCTTAAACTCATTTGCAAGTTTTTGTCTACGTAAACTATCCTTATACTTGATAATAAGATCCAAGATAAGTGAATGAGAGTTTCCTTGATATGCATTGACATAATCATATAAATCCATTCGTGATCCAAACTGACACAATAAACGATCTCTAATTGATTCTAACTTATCTGCATCTGTTCTACCTTTTAAAGCGATATCTGCAGCCTTTGCAAACTCCCTCAACGACTCTTCAAAGTTTTTCATATCAATTCTAAACTGATAATATTTTGTTCTACTTAACATTGCTGAATTTGTTGAAGGAAAGGTAGCTTTAAGTTTCTCCACATATGCCTCATAGGTTTCGTTTTCCTCTATAGATGGTAACAAATTTACTGTTGCTTGATCTACACGTTGAGTTAAAACATTTATTTTGACACGATCTACAACAACACCATCTAACTCAAAAGCAACATTTAAAGTATTAAGAAACTTTTCGATATTTGATGATTGATCCCAGTGATTGAATAAAGGAACTGTTAAACAAAACTGAAAACTTGGTCTAGTAGCCATATTTACCTCTTGACTTGATATAAGATCCTCTTCTCTAAATGACAAATTTCTGAAGCGTTGAATAAGATCACACCCTTCCTCTAACTCTAGATTCAAATTTGAAACAAAAGATCTCTCTTCCAAATAATTTATTAAATAGTTCTTAACCTCACTAACTAACAAAGTATGAGAATGATAATATTTCTTTGTTTGATAAAAAATAGACCTGATATCTAACTCTTCTAACACTATAGATTGAAACTGATCTGTTTTACATAAACTTTCTAAGATACCAACTATCTGTGTATAAATAAACTGATCTGACTCTGTAAACGGCAAGTAATCCAGATTGAACAAATGAAAAAAAAATTTGACTGAAATTTTTACCAAGTCTTTCTACTAGGTCAGTTGACGTTTTCACCAGTTAAAAATTTCGCCCACTGCTGTTCGAAAGTAGGTAAGAAGTAACACACAATAAAATACTTGAAATAGACACTCTTGAATGTCGTAAATACCAAAACCCAGCAATTGTAGCAATTTGAGGCCTTCACAAAATGTAGCGTAACGTATAACCCAAAAACACAGTAATATAGCCTTATATGGCGTAACGTAAAAATCCCGGAGATTTTTCCCAAAAACAGTAAAAGCACGATGTAAGCAAGATATAACGTAAACGATAGCAAGCAATAACACAAACTGACACACTAACACAAAAATTATATGTAGAATCGCACAAGTTAAAAATTTTTATTTTTAAGATGGAGTCTATGCCTAAAAGTACAAAACATATAGTAAAACATAAAAATTATAGGAAATAATATAATTAACTTAAGAATATAAAATTTACTAAAGACGATGACATTTAACATATAAATAGAAACCAAAAACCGTTACAAAATATTCGGTTTAAGACGCTCACTTTAACTATTTATTTTGAAAAATTATTATTTTTTTAGTTGTATTCCAAAAATGGTGAAAAATCAATAAAAAATGATAATTTTTTAATTTTAATAATAATTAATAAAAATAATTTTTAATGATATTATTATCAAACATAGCTTTAAGTGTAATAATCATTTATAAGTAATAATCATTAAAATAACTTTTCATATAAAAAAGTTATATATACATATATGGTCAAAAACTCACTTTTTTTTCAAAAGTCCATAAGTACAACAAAACTTAGAATTTTTTTAAAATAAATATATTCACTAAATTCTAGATTTGTTGTCTATCATATGAATTTATTTTTATCAAAATATATTATAAAATAAAAAAGTTATTTAAAAAACAATTTATAGTACTTACTTATGGGACACCCTGTATATTAAGCATATTAAATTGAGAAATTAAAATTGCCCGACCTTCTCGGAAAATGTGTTTTAAATTTGTTTTATTTTATTTAATATTTATTAATTTTTTGTGTAAATTTTTTTTTAGATTAAAAAAGTATAATCTATAAATAAGTTAATTTTACAAAAGTTAGTTGCAATAAAGTTAATATTAATAATAATATATATGTAAGTTCTTATTATTAAATTAGAATATTAAATCTACAAGTTATAAAATAAACAAATAGCATATTACGTCATAAATTTAATATGACACATTAACACTCAAAATAATAATTAAAGTTAAATACAAATTTTACAGTATAATTTAATACTGTAGTAAAAAATGAAGTTTATAGTATTTATAGAAAAATTTAAATAATTTTTAAAAAAAAATATTTATTTTGCTTTTATTGTATTATAAAAGTTGTATAGTTAAATCAAATTTTTGTTATATGAATAATAATTTTAAAATAAAAATTGAATTATTTTTGGTTTATGAAATTGCGTATAATTAAATATTTTTTGTTAAACAAAAATTAGCAACTTTATTAACATAAAGATTATAATTATTAAAAAATAATTTTAATTTAAAAAATAATGTAACTTATTATTAATGAAAAAATAATGTCTAATCTTTAAAAGTTTTTTTAAATTTCTTTTATAATTTTTAAAAATATAACATATAAAAAAAATATTTTACTACCTAAAAACCTATATAAATAAAACCAAAAAAAAATTTATAACACATAATAAACTCTTAAAAATCTAAAGAAAAAAATGTATAAAAAAACATTGTATTTTTATTTTTATTTAAAAATATTTATTTTAAAAAATTTTTATAATAATTTTAATTGTATTTGTATTTAAAAATAAACAAATTGTTTGTAAAAATTAGAAAGAATAATGTTAGTAAACAATTTTAATATATTTTATAATATTAATATTATTGTTTTAAAACACTTTATGATATTTAAAATTAAAAAAAACAATGTATTATATAATAATAACTAAAAATAAAAATTATTTTTCTCAATAAATTTATATTAAACAATTTTTTAAAATAAATTTTAATTTAATATAAAAAAAAGATAAAGTAAATTAAAATACTAATTAAACAAAAATGATAAAATAAATAACATTTATGTATATTAAAGTTATATTTAAAAATAACAAAAAAAATTTTTTTTAAAATATCTTTGTTTATATTTTTGTATGCTAATCAAACATATTCGAATATATAAGAGTATCATTTGTTACAAAAATCACAATCAAAATAATTTATTAATTTCAAAAAATGATTAGTATAAATTTAAAATCTATTCTATTTTTTTTAATTTTTATAAATGTTATTATTAACTATGTTTCAAGTAATAATAACAATAATCAACTTGTTCAAGATGATTTAGAAAAACAATTAAAATCATATAACTCTAAAAATGCTTTATTTGATAATCTTTCATTAAATGATATTATCTTAAATGATATAGCACATGCACCTGTAAGAAAACCAGGACCAAAAGGACCAATTAGAAAACCAGGACCAAAGAGACCAATTAGAAAACCAGGACCAAAAGGACCAATTAGAAAACCAGGACCAAAAAAACCAATTAGAAAACCAGGACCAAAAAAACCAATTAAAAAACCAATCAGAAAACCAGGACCAAAAAAACCAATTAAAAAACCAATTAAAAAACCAGGACCAAAAAGACCAATAAAAATTAAACCAGGACCAAAACCAATAAAACCAATAGTTAAACCTAAACCAAAAACAACTACACAAGCACCAGAAGAACCAGAAGAACCAGAAGGACCAGAAGAGCCAGAAGGACCAGAAGGACCAGAAGAACCAGAAGGGCCAGAAGGACCAGAAGAACCAGAAGGACCAGAAGAACCAGAAGGACCAGCAGGACCAGAAGAGCCAGAAGGACCAGAAGAACCAAGAGATGATGACGATGGTGTCGACGAAGAAGATGAAAGAGACTAAGATAACATAAATTAAAATCAAAATAATTAAAACAATATTCTGATTAAAAATGTTTTAATTTTTTGACAAAAATATGTTTATAATTAAAAATCTGATTACTTTTTTTACATTTATAATATAATAAAAGTATTTTATAATTTTAATATATATTTCCATAAGATAGAACTTTTAAATGATGAATAATATTTATAATTATAATTAAAATATTGTTATTATTAAAAATAAAGACTAAAACATAATCGAACATTTGGTAAAAAAAATTAAGTGAACTGTTTTTGTTTTAATAGAAATATTTTTTTTTATATAATTTATTAATATCTTTATTTATCAATATTAATACTAAATAAATTATTTTACTTTAATAACAAAAAATAAAATTTTAACCTAAATATTATTTAAAAAATTTAATAATTTATTTAATTGTATTTTTAATAACAAATTATATTAATACTATTTTTTGTTAAATTCAATTTTGTTTATTAAATGCTTATAATATATTAAGATTAACATTGTTTTATTTTAATTAAATATGATTCCCGAAAAAATCGAGTAACCTAGGATAAGCAAAATTTTAAATTCAAAATTTAATAAACTTAATATATTAACTTAGGGGACATATACCGAATGCAAAATATTAGCTTCATTTTTATCTTCACTGCGCTTCTGTAAAGCTTTAAAAAAGTTTTGATTTACTTTTTATATCTCAAAAATTAGTGTGTAAATTTATATCAATAGACAGGGTGTTCACAAAGTAACCTCAAAAATTTTAAACTCTTATAACTTTTGTTCTACTTTATATTTTTCTATAAATTTTTTTTAAAATGATAAAGAATAATGTAGGCAATAATATAAACTATATAAAAAGATCTTTTTTAATATTAAAAACTAAGAAAAATAAAACGTTTTAAACCTTTTTAATTTTGTTTTAATAAAAGTGGTAAATGTGTTCTTTTTAAAAGTAAAAAAATGTTTTCACCTACGTGTAAAACATCTTAGCTTGTTAACCGGAAAAGTAGTATAAATATATCAAACGTAAACAATATTGAGTACGGGTAGGACTATGAATACGTTCTTAAATTCATGTCGAGGTATGTATGGATGACTTGTTTTGTTCGTTCCATGGCGCAACATATATTTCAAGAATGTGTTCAGATGTTTTATTCCGTAACTGATGTTGTTTACGCTTGATGTATTTTTACGTTCTGCTCTGTTAACATCTTAATGATGTTATATTTTATACCTAATATAACAATTTTAAAAATAGAGGTTTCTATAGTATATCAATTCATATTAATATCATAATATAGTTGTATTTTTAGTTTTATTAAAAGTTATTTCTCAAAAACGATCTTGTAATATTATCACAATTTAAGCACTTTTCTATTATTTAAAAAAATCATCAAAAATTATCAAGTAGAAAAAGAGTTTTAAAAAATTTTGAGTTACTTATTGAACATCCTGTATATATTAATTTTTATCATTTTTAAGTTTTTTTTCAATATGTAAACGAAAATTAAAATTTTAATTTTTAAAAGTAGTCTATGTCAGAAAATCATTAAAAATCGAATTCCTCAATTAAGCGACTAGTCTCAGTAGATACAGCATGCTAGAAAATCTATAGTTACATATTCAGTTTAGCTTCAAACGTGTAGGAAAAAATGTTATTGATAAAAATTTTTATGATATATTTTATTATAAGGATTTTCAAAAACCGTTGAAAATGAATTTCTCTAATTATGCGATTAGACTTAATATATTTATTGTGTCTAAAAACTTGTTTTTATACTTAAATAACATTGTGTTTTGATAAGAAAAAAGTCATTAATACATATATTTTGAACATTGTTAAAATATACATCCTCTGTCTAAAAAATAACCGAAATCCCTTTATTTTACAAAAACTAATTGCGTTATTGATAGGTCATCAATCGTTTTATAGAGTATCAACATTCATTTATTAGATGCTAGTTTCACTTATTTATTCGTCTACGTGGAGCAAATATATTTTACATTAAACTACAGTTGTCTTAAGTCGATCGAAGAATAAATCAAAAACAAAGAATTATTATTAAACTCTGTGTTAAATATGTAAAACTGCTACAGAAACATTCTAAATTTTTTAATTAGCTTATAGGAATAATTTTTTTATCAAAAAAAGTTGTTTGGAAAAGTCAAAAATCAAAACAATTCTCATTTGTTTTTACGATTTAAAGAAAATCATTCACAAAGAATTTGTTCCAAGTGGTACAAAGGTTAATGCTGAATACTATCTAGATTTATTAAGACATTTAATAGTCCGTATTTATTTTGAATATTAAAAACAAGGTAATTTGAAATTATTCGCAATAATGCAACATCTCATCGGACATTAATTATTACTGATTATTTGACCAAAAATCAAATTTTTTTAATTAACTATTTGTATTCACTTGATTTGGTTTCCTGTTACTATTTCCTATTTCTCAAATTACATTTCAAGTTAAAAAAAAACGTTTCAACTCGACTGAAGACATTCAATTTTCAACAACATCCATTTTTAAGATCATCACAAAAACGACATAAAAAAGTCATTTGATAGACTTTGTAAACGTGCTTATCCTTGTATTTTTGTTAAAGAGAAATACTTTAAAAAATAAAATGTTTTTTTTTTTAATTTTATTTGCTACATTTTTTTTATAAAATTATTCTGGCTTTTTTTAGGACAGATGCTGTACACATTTAAACTTTTTTAAATAAAAATGTAATTGAAAACCTCAATTATAAAATAAATTTTGTTAAATTTAGCATAATTGAAAACGTTAGTTTACATTTTTTATTATTAAACTTGATTTCCAGAATAGGCAATCTATAAAAACTATTACTATATCACTAATATTTGTATATGCAAAGATTTCTTTATGATAAATCTACATAACTTTATTTTAATGTAATTTTACTAATAAAATATTTGTTATAATCTTATAAATATTACGAATTAAACGCTTTGTTTTTTTTGAAGGTTTTTTTTTAATATATTTTTAATTGGTTTTAACTAATATTATATAATTTAAAATATATTGATAACATTAAATATAGTTTTATCAATGACTTTTTTATCAATTGAAATATAATGATGTTTAAATGTAAAAAAAAAGTTTTGAAACACGCTAAATTTACTAAGACTAGTTACTTTATTGGAAAATTTGGTTTGTTATGACTTTCTAGAATCAACATAATAAAGTATCTTAAAAAATTTTATCAATAATTTTTTCTCTCATATGATTTACAACAAACTGAATATATAACTATATGTTTTTAAATACGTTTTATTTATAAATACTAGTCGGTTTAATTGAGAGATTCGATTTATGTTGATTTTCCAACATCAACTACTTTAAAAAACAATGATTTTTAATTTTAGTTTACATATTTGAAAAGATTTCAAAAAATAGTAAAAACTGATATATATATTTGATATAGTTTCATATACTAGTTTATAAGATACAAAAATGGTGTCAAAAAGTTTATGAAGCTTTACAAAAGCGCAATGAAGAAATATAAAACTAATATTTTGTATTTGGTAATAAATCAACTAGATAAATATAATAAGCATATTAAATTGAGAAATTAAAATTGCTCGACCTTCTTGGGAAACGTGTTATAAATTAACTTAATTTTATTTAACATTTACTAATTTTTTGTGTAAATTTTTTTTTAGATTAAAAAAGTATAATCTATAAATAAGTTAATTTTACAAAAATTATTTGCATTAAAGTTAATATTAATAATAATATATATGTAAGTTATTTCTATTATTAAATTAGAATATTAATTCTACAAGTTATAAAATAAATAAATAGCATATTACGTCATAAATTTAATATGACACATTAACACTCAGAATAATAATTAAAGTTAAATACAAATTTTACAGTATAATTTAATACTGTAGTAAAAAATAAAGTTTATAGTATTTATAAAAAAATTTAAATAATTTTTGAAAAAAAATATTTATTTTGTTTTTATTGTATTATAAAAGTTGTATAATTGAATATTTTTTATTAAACAAAAATTAGCAACTTTATTAACATAAAGATTATAATTATTTAAAAATACTCTTAATTTAAAAAATAATGTAACTTATTATTAATGAAAAAATAATGTCTAATCTTTAAAAGTTTTTTTAAATTTCTTTTATAATTTATTAAAATATAAAATATAAAAAAAATATTTTACTACCTAAAAACCTATGTAAATAAAATTAAAAATAAATTTATAACATATAATAAACTCTTAAAAATCTAAAGAAAAAAATGTATAAAAAAACATTATATTTTTATTTTTATTTTAAAATATTTATTTTAAAAAATTTTTATAATAATTTTAATTGTATTTGTATTTATAAATCATGTTAACTCTTCAAAAGTTTTATAAAAAAAAATTTTATAAAATTTTAAAAATAAACGAATTGTTTGTAAAAATTAGAAAGAATAATGTTAGTAACCAATTTTAATATATTTTATAATATTAATGTTATTGTTTTAAAACACTTTATGATATTTAAAATTAAAATAACAATGTATTATATAAAAATAACTAAAAATAAAAATTGTTTTTTTCAATAAATTTATATTAAACAATTTTTAAAATTAAATTTAAATTTAATATAATAAATAGATAAAGTAAATTAAAATACTAATAAAACAAAAACGATAAAATAAATAACATTTATGTATATTAAAGTTATATTTAAAAATAACAAAAAAAAATTTTTCAATATTTTTGTTTATATTTTTATATGCTAATCAAACATATTCAAATATATAAGAGTACTATTTATTACAAAAATCACAATCAAAATAATTTATTAATTTCAAAAAATGATTTATATAAATTTAAAATCTATTCTATTTTTTTTAATTTTTATAAATGTTATTATTAACTATGTTTCAAGTAATAATGACAATAATCAACTTGTTCAAAATGATTTAGAAAAACAATTAAAATCATATAACTCTAAAAATGCTTTATTTGATAATCTTTCATTAAATGATATTATCTTAAATGATATAGCACATGCACCTGTAAGAAAACCAGGACCAAAAGGACCAATTAGAAAACCAGGGCCAAAAAGACCAATTAGGAAACCAGGACAAAAAGGACCAATTAGAAAACCAGGACCAAAAAAACCAATTAGAAAACCAGGACCAAAAAAACCAATTAAAAAACCAATTAAAAAACCAGGACCAAAAAGACCAATAAAAATTAAACCAAGACCAAAACCAATAAAACCAACAGTTAAACCTGCACCAAAAACAACTACAGCAGCACCAGAAGAACCAGAAGATCCAGAAGAACCAGAAGAACCAGAAGATCCAGAAGAACCAGAAGAACCAGAAGAGTCAGAAGAACCAGAAGAACCAGAAGAGTCAGAAGAACCAGAAGAACCAGAAGAGTCAGAAGAATTAGAAGAACCAGAAGAGTCAGAAGAATTAGAAGAACAAGAAGAGTCAGAAGAACCAGAAGAACCAAGAGATAATGACGATGGTGTCGACGAAGAAGATGAAAGAGACTAAGATAACATAAATTAAAATCAAGATAATTAAAACAATATTTTAAATAAGAATGTTTTATTTTTTTGACAAAAATATGTTTAAAATTAAAAATCCGATTAGTTTTTTTTGCATTTATAATACAATAAAAGTATTTTTTAATTCTTATATGTATTTTATAAAATAGAACTTTAAAATTAAAAGTAATATTTGTAACTTTAATTAACATATTTTTTTTATTTAAAATAATGAAGAAACATAATTAAAAACTTGATCAAACAAATTAAGTTCAATGCTATTTTTTTATAAAAAGTATATTTTTTATTTTATTTACCAATATCTTTATTTGTCGATATAAATACTAAATAAATCATTTTACTTAAATAACAAAAAATAAAATTATAGCCTAAATATTATTAAAAATTATATATTTTTATTTAGTTGCATTTTAAATAATAAATCATGTTGATTCTATTTTTTGTTATACCTGTTCCTAGTCAGATGTTAAACATCCGTGTAGACAAATATATAAGAAGAAAATTAATCCTATATTTTGTCTGATCTATTTTTTATTGTATCTTTTTACCCTTTTTTGAATAAAATGGTAATTCATTACATTTTTTTGTCAATTTCAACTTATTTTCATTTAATGTTTGTAATATATAAATATTAAAATTGTTTTATTTTAATTAAATAATTAACATATGAATTTAAAACATTATTAATGTAATTTAAATCATTTATTTCTTAATTTTCATAAACTAAAAAAAACTGTTATATAATAGTTACGGAACAATTTATTAAATTAATTAATTAAAAAATTTTGTAATTGTTTGTAACAAATTAATAGTATTTTTTTAAGATAATTAATAAAATATACACCCTCCGTCCCAAAAATAACTGAAATCGCTTTATTTTACAAAAACTAATATACACAGAAGAAAAACGAACATTTTCCGTCCAACAAGCGCGTTTTTCATCCGAGGAGCATTTTTCGTCCAAGGAATAAATTAACAAACAAATTTTTTCTTAATTAAAAAAATTATCTTTTTATTTTTAGATTGAGATGTAAATATAATAGAATTGGAAACATTTTAAATGTTTTATTTTTCTCACTTGTTTATATGAAAACCAATTTTTTAATGATATTAATATAATTTTTTAGGTGATTCGCTATCAGATAAAAAAATTATAAAAAATATCAAGTAGAAAAAAGTTATTGAAGTTTTAAAAAATTCAGTAATACTTTAGGGTAGTTCTTTTTATTCAATTTTGAATATTAAAAATGACAGGATAGAAAATGATTTTTTTAGGACGATTCCCGTTCTTGAGAGGACGGAAAATGTTTGTTTTTTCTCTGTGTGTAGACAATTTAAAAAAATTATTACTATATTATTAATATATTTATATACAAAGATTTCCTTATGATAAAACAACATAACTTTAATTAAATGTATTTTTATTAATTAAATGTGTATTTTAATATTATAAGCATTATAAATTAAACGCTTTTTTTTTTGAATTTTTTTTACATATTTTTATCAGATAAAAAAAATTATAAAAATATTTAAAATAAAAAAAAAATATTCAATTTTAAAAAATGTACATTGAGTCAATTGTGATCTTGTATTTTATATGGTTAATATAATTTACAGTTATTTCTTAAAACTAGTGAAAGAATGTAAAGTTAAAGAATAATGAGAATGAATTATGTTCTTGTATGTAGCGTTTTTCTATCTATATCTCTGACTATTAAAAGCGTGCCAATTATGACATAGCGATTCTGGTTTACATAATCAAAAATATATAAAAAAAAAAAAACAATTTCAAAACTGAAATGAGGATTTTTACAATTTAAAAAAAAAGAGTAAAACAACATACAAAATATTATTTATATTTGTCAACATTAATATTAAAGATACAATTAATTCTAAGCTTTTATTTATTGTTAAATACACATGACAAGAATTTGAAATATATATAAATAAAATTATTGTAGTTATTATAAATTTATTAAATTAAAAGTGTTCGCAACCATTATTTCCCTTTTTCAATTGTTTCATTTAATATTATGGATTGCTCAACTGTTTTCAAATTTTTATCAGAAAACTTTTCTTTAAAAGTGTTAACTTCATATTTAACGGTATTCAAAAATGTTTTTATTGACGGATTTGTAATATGTACAATATTTATTGTATTCATTGTCTTAATTATATCCTTTATGTAATCAAATATTTTTTACACTTGTAGCAGCTCCAGTTGTTGTATTTTCACTATTTTCTGAAAGATCCTTTAAAATTGAAACAATTAATTATCATCCGTAAAAATATTAATTTGATTAATTTCTTTTGATTTAACATATTTCATTAACGATAAAATTGTTGACACATAGCAATAACTTTCTGTATAGCTTACAGGAAATTTTCTTTTGAATCTTTCATATTTAGAATTTAATTTTATTAAATATAAATATCCAAAGATATTATTTTTAATAAAGATTTCAACTCCAACAGTGACAAAATTATTGTTTATTTCGTTCAAATTTTTTTCTCATTAACAATTTTGTAAAAAATATTTTGAAGTTGGGCTGTTAAACAATTTACACTGTTTATTGTTGATAAACAACTATTTTTTGATACACTAGAGATTTCATTTGTATAATTCTTACTTACAGTTTCTAAAGTATCATCATCTATTGATGAACAATTTGTAGAAATTTGGGATTTTTTGTTTTGATCTAATTGAAAATTTTTTTCATCGTTGACTTTTACTGGAATATTAACATACTGTTTGGCTTCAATAAAACTTAAGGTGATTGGGAATTTCTCCATGTGGTTATTTGATTAATTTTTGGTGTGTTTGTTTTAATTATTAAAGTTTATTTTTGATAAGTATGAATTTTTACTAATGTATATCCTAAATCTCTTACAATATTTTCTAAGAGCATTTTTGTAGCATTTTCTCTAGTAAGAAAATTAATTGTTATATGACGAAAATAATCACGTTTAAGTGAGAATATTTGAATTGCAGCAGTGAGAATTTAAAGATCTTAAAAAGAAATTCTGTAAACCGGATGTTGGAAAAATGAAGAATTGATGAAAATTATTTGAAAGATGATGTTTTTAAAATAAATTTTAAAATATTTCTTTAGTAATTTTTAATATAAAATTTATAATAATTTTTACCTATTATAGGGGTTTATTGTATGATTATTTTGTTAATAAAGTAAAGTTATTACTCTAAGTGTGGTTATTTCAATATTGGGTGGACACCAACAAAATTCATCTATTTTTCGCTCAACTTCATCAGAATCTTTGCTTAATTCAGTTTTGTTTACACGATTAAGTAAACTTAAAAGATTCATAATTGAAATAATATTATTTTATTAAATTTTTATTAAATTATTTAACATGTAATGTAAAATAAGATTTTTGTATAAATATATAAATTAACATATAAATTTATTTTTTAAACAAAATTTACAGTGATCATATATTTAGCAACATACAATGTTGATTACCCAAATCTTCAAAATGCTCGTGTCTTTTTGTATCTTTTTGAAATTTTTTCTTTTTTGTTTTCAAAAAAAGTTATGCCCATTTTTGTAAAAAAGTTAGAAAATGTACATTATATTCCTATTCTTATTTGTCCTAATAAGATTTTTCAAAATTCACTATTAGAAAAAACATAAGTTGCTTTTATTATTAGAAGAAAAAAAAAAATTCCAGAAGAGGCAAAGAAAGAAAAAATATTTTCTGAATCAATTGAATTAAATTAAAAAATTAAAAGTAAAATTGAATTTTAATAAATTAAAAATAAAATTGAATTGTAATAAATTAAATAAATATAAATTATATAATGTTGTTTAAAATAAATCCTTTGTTTAAAGAAAAAGGATGATTTTTTTTTATATATAAATCCTGAAAAAACAATTTTACACAGAAAAAAAATAACATCATTTTCCGTCGTGTTTTTTTTATAATATGCAAAATTGAATATATCAACAAAAAAAAAATTTTATATTTAGATTTTTGCCTAATTAAAAAAATTATCTCATTCAAAGTTTATCATAAAAAAGATAGTAATTAAAAATTTATAAAAAGTATTGTTAATTTGAATATGAAAAGAAATTATTTTTTTTGCATACATACAAACTTACTCATACAACATCCTTATTTATATAGTTAAATTTTTAAGTAGTATTTTTAATCTATTATTTTTTAAATTTATGTAGATTAGTTATACTTGGTTTATGTTTAAACTTTAATATTCATGAAAAAAATTGAATATTAGCAATGAAATGATAAAAAATGCAAATTAATTATAAAAATTATTTTTTTTACAACGGAAAATGATGTGATTTTTATTCTGTGTAGTCATTCTCTCTTAATTTTGAAAAGTTAACTAAAATAAAATCTTTTATTATTTAACATGGCACCCCCGGAAAATATTCAATTTCCGAGTATGGATGCAAACGCACAAACTCAAAATTCCTTCAACTTATAACTATCCACCTAGCAGAAGATGATCGAGTTACTACAATACTAAACAGTATTCCTATTAACTGGAAAATTAGATTTCTCAAAGCTATCATTCAAGCAGGAGAAGAATCCTGTTTAACAAGTGAGAGACTGCTAAAGCTTATTGAAGAGGAAGAAGCAAGAGAAGCAGACTCCGAACCAATAGCAGTTTCAATAAATAGAATTTTTTGTATTCAGTTTAACTTTAGAGAGAGAAATGCTTACAGCAATCTTTTGAACAATCTAGAAACGGGTTGTAATGGAATTGTATCAGATCAACCTAAAAATGAAATAATCCTAATGCTCTTTATTAATCAATTGCCAAACAAATTAAAAAGAGAATTTAAAGAAAATAAATTACCGTCAATGGATGAAATAAGAAGTTTCTCGAGAAAACATGATCTTATTTTCTATAATGCTAGTGTATTTAGCTATGAAAGTGATAAAAAGCGTACTTTAGAAAGAAAGAATTCAAAAAATGATGAAAAAAATAATGAAAAGAAAATTAATGATAAAAGTCAAAGCTATAGTAAAGGCAATGACAAAAAATTTTTTAAAAAGCGTTTAATAATGGTGACATAAAACAGGTTAAAAAAGAAAAATCATATGATATTAAATTTCAAAACCTTTCATCATTAATTGATTATAGTTCAATAGCACTAACTAATGAGTTGATTTCAGATAATTTAAATCTTGTCAAAGTGGGGTTAGATAGTTGTGCTTCGATAAACTCAATTACTTTAGATGATTTTCAAAAATTATCACAAGATATCAAAAATAGTGTAGTTAAAGAAGAAGAAATATATATCCTAAAAAGTATTCATAATACTGAAAGTATTACTACAGGATATTTTGAAACTACAATTTCTCTTCCTGAATTTAAAATAACAAATGTTCCAATCAAATTTTTTATTGATCCAAATGCAAAATTAACATTATTGTCGTATAATTTCTGTAAAGAAATAAAATTGAACCCTTTTACGACACCAACTAACAATGAAAATTCCGATCATATTTATTTAAATATTAAGTTTAATCAAAAATGTAAAAAATTGAAAAATTTTTTAAATGAATCAATTTCAGAAGTGTTAATTGATCCAGATTACGAACCTGGAAATAAAATTGAAGTTAGTTTCAAAGTAAATGAAAATTTTCAGGGCAAAAGATATCCTTTTATACCTGTAAAAAAAGAATTAAAAGAACCAATTCAAGAAATTTTAAATAATTAAGTAAAGAAAAGTTGGTTAAGAAAAATAAACAAAAATGAATTAATTTCTGAAGGGTGGAATCAAGCTATTATTGTAGAACGACCGGGAAAACAACCAAGAATTTGTTGTTCTTGTGTAAATTTTAATAAATATATACAATTACCAGAAATGGTTGATCTTCCAAATATACGAAAAATACTTTTTGAAGCAAACACTACAGTTTTTTCATGCTGGGATATAAACAGTGCATTTTCAAGAATAACAATTTCTCCTGAATGTAGAAAATATTTTAATATAATCACACCAATTGGCTTATATCAAAGCAACGTTCTAGTGTTTAGAATGAAAAGTTCCCCAGCAATTTATTATAATACAATGATAGAAATAATGAAAGGATTAGAAAAATATTTAATTATATATTTAGATTACATACTAAATATTGCTCCAGAAGATATTCATGAAGAAATTAACATTGAACTACTTAAACGTTTAAGATGTTTTAACTTCAAATTGTCAAACGAAAAGTGCTGTGTTTCTGTTAAAAAACTTACTTTTTTATGTTTCCAAATAGAAGTTGGGAAAGGTTTTTATATTGATGAAGACCGAATGAATTTTCTTCTGCAAATTAAAACTCTACAAAGTGAAAAAGAATTACGATCAGTGTTAGCAAAATTTCAATTTTGTTCTGCTTTTATACCAAATTTCTCAATAGCATTAAAAAATTTATATTCTTATATAAACAGAAAAGATAAAATAGAAGAAGAAATAAAGAATGATTTTAAGAATCTTCTAGATACTGTTGCTAAAGCAGTTTGCCTACAAACAGTTCCAAAAGATACGTTAGCATTGAAAATATATGTTGATTTTTCTTTTTCAGCAACTTCTAGCATTCTTTTTTGTTAATCTAAAACATCAATTGTTCCTATTTACATAGGTAGTAGGTTATTAAAAAAACACGAAAGAAATTATATTATTAGTATTAAATTACTATTAGCTGCACAAGAAACTATTCAAAATAATGAATATTTATGTTCAGCATTTCCAATTACAGTTTTTTCTAAAATAAAAAATTTAAACCATCTGATTAAGGAGTCTTCTCATGTTGTATTTAACACATTTCAAAGAATCATTTTTAAGATTTTACCATACGCTGTAGACTTCAATACGTGTGATACCGCTAAAAATATTGTATCATTGATGGCAGAAGTTGCTTTTAACCATTCTAACAACATTATAGAATTACCGAATTTTTACTCTAGTGTAGAGATGCCGTTTGATTTTTTAAAAATAGATCACTTTAAAGTGATAGAAGCATATAAAAACAATAATGACGCTTCTCTTTTTTTTAGGTTTACTTCTAAAAATAATAGAAATCGAGAAAACTTAATTATTTAATTAGATCCAGTTTTAAAAAACATATAAAAGAACTAAGAATAGATGAAAATATAATCTGTTTTGGTGAACGTACGCACCAAAGTCATAAATACCAGAAATGATTGAAAAATTACATTTTAAACATTACTCGGCAAGTGCAATGGAAAATTTGTGCAAGAAATTTTTATTTTCAACAGCTTATATGCAAGAGAATTAAAGGTAATTACAATTCATGCAAAGTATGTATAGAGTTTCGGAGAAACAAAAAGCAACTTATAAGTGGTTGGCCCGAAGGCACTGAATCTCACGAAAGATGGCACAGTGATATAGCTGAATATTTAGGAAATCGTTTTTTTCTAGTCACAGATATTTTTAGTCATTTTACAATCTTAAGGAAGATGAGAAGCTTACATGCTAGAGAATTACGAAAAACATTATCAAATATATTTAGTGATTTTGGAAAGACAAAAATTTTTGTTTTAGATAATGCCACCTTATTTAGGGCAGAAAATACGATGGAAGCGTTTAAAAACTGGGATGTTTACCAAGCGTTTAGTATTCCAATGTGCCCAGAAAGTAATGGTCACGCCGAAAAAAGAATAGCGCTAGCTAAAAATCATATAAAGAAAACATTGTCAAATTGTAAAAATTTCACCGAGTGTTTAAAAAAATGTCAATTAGCAATAACCGAAAGAATTGTAAGAAACAATAAAACAGCGTACGAATTATTTTTTTCTTTAACTACTCCTGTTAAAGATATTTTAGCTAATTATCATTATGAACCAAAAGTTATGAATGTTCAATGTAAATTTAAAAAGTGTCGTGAAGACGCAACCTGGTATGAAGAAACAGTCATAGAACAAATACATAAAAATTGTTTTAGAATTCAATCAAATAATAAATATTTTTTTAGGAAAGGTGATGCAATAAACTGTATGTTTAAAGGAAAAATCATAACTCAAGCAGAAACTTTAAGTTCAAATTTATCAACAAAAAATTTATCTAGTACAGAATCATCTCCTACTAGATCTTATACTCCAGATACTATAAATAATGCAGATTTTGCACAAACATTAGAAGCTAATGATATTTTAAATTGTTTTTATGAAGAAATAAATATAAAATAAATAACATAGAAAATAAAGTAGATTGCAAAAACATCACAGTTGAAAGTCTTAAGAAAAATGATATCATAAAAAATATTCATAATACTGATAATGAAAATTAAATTACATTATTTCTTTTGTTTTATCTAAACAGCCAGAAGGAAGTTGACAAATTTATTCAAAAGAATAATATCAAAATTCTTTGTGCTACTGATGGGAGTTGTAAAAAGGAAGAGGTATAGCTTACGTAATTCAAACAAGTACAGAAATAATAAAACATCCTGCCAGGGCTGGAGGAAATTCAAGTGCACAATATTTGGAAATTGTGGCTCTTAATCAATGCATAAGAAAACTGCATGAGATGGAGGAAAAGAAAATTATTAAAGATGAAAATATTTTAATTCTTATAGATAATGATTATGTGACACGTTCAATATCATCGGACCTTTCAAACTGGATCAAAAATGATTTTGTTAAAAATGATGGTAAGCCGTTCATTCATTCGTCAATTATAATCAACTCATACTATCTTTCAAAATCATTGAATATAACTATTGGAAAAGTTCCTGGTCATGTTGGGATAACTTTAAATGAGAAAGCTAATACATTAGCAAGAAAGGCTGCGGCACTTCCAGCTTCTAAAGCAGAAAAATTTTCAATTCCTGAATGATAAGAAAGTTATGTTAATATTATCTAGTATGATTATGACAATATTAACAAAGAGAGATGTTTTAAACAAATCCTTTGTTTAAATAAAAAAGATGATTTTTTTGTTATATATATATCATTAAAAACAATTTTTGCCACTCTCTCTTAATTTTGAAAAGTTAACTAAAAAAAATTTTTTTATTTAACAACGTTTCTAATCTAATGTTTTAATTTATACTGTTTTCTCCAATAGACGCTTTTCTTGTTGTTTGCCATTTCAAAAGTTTCCTTTATCTCTTCGTTAAGAACAATTAAAAAGTTGTTTTTTTTTATAAACAAGCAATTTGACGTGCGTTTAAATGAAGAAATTCTATAAATAGTGAAAATTAAAAAGAGTGTTTGATTCAATTAGAATATCCACAGAAAAATTATATCATGTGTTTATTACAAAATAGTCAACAATATAATAAAGTACTTTTAGTAAAATTATTATACAAAAACGTCTTAAAAATATTACATACAGAGAAAAAATGATCATTTTTGATCTTCTCAAGAACGGGAATCATTCTAAAAAGATCACTTTTTTACTGTCATTTCTAATATTCAAAATTGAATAAATAGGGTTACCCTTCAGTATTACCGTTTTTTTTTTTAAACTTTAAAAACTTTTTTCTACTCAATATTTTTTATGATTTTTTTTATCGGGATTATATACACTAGCCTCATAAAGACCAGTGTATACATATATAGTATATACTAGCCTAGTAGACTAGTGTACAGGGTGTTAAAAAAGTAACCCGACAGTTTTTAAAACCTTAATAATTTTTTTTTACTGAATATTTTTTTATAATTTTTTTTGTATTTTATATACTCTGTATAAAGTATAATATATTAGAAGAACGTTATTATGAAACTACTTTAAACTGAACTAGTAATACAGCTATATTATTATAGTTTTACTAATTTTTATAATATAAACATATCTATTTTTAAATTTTACTATATTAGGTATAAACAATAACGTCATATTAATGTTTTTCACGTAATTGGAAACATTTTTGTGTCTTTTAAAAAACACTTTTTACAACTTTTTTTAGAGTATCTTGTTTCATGTATGCAATTTCTTTTTTAATATTATTTTTAACATTATCTAAAGTTTTTGACTAATTTATAAAAAATCAAATGCAAATATCTAACAATCGCAATGATCGGTTAATATCTCTTTTTTTAGATAATAGTTTGTTATTAAAAATTAATTTTTATAAAAAAAAAAATTCTTTTAACTTAATGTAAAACTATTTAATGTAACTTTTTTATTATTTTAATCTTTAAAAATATTAACCAGCAATTCATTTTAATGTTGTACTACGTCATACAGTTACATACCTAATTTATGGATATTAAAATTAAGAGATAGAAAAAACAATATAAAAAGTTATAATTTTAAAACTAGTAAATTTAACAATTTTTATGTTAAAATATTCTTTTAAAAATTTTTTAAATAAAGTCATTTTTTAAATGAAAAAATGTTTTAAAACTATTAAAAGATAAGAATTAGAAACATTTTAATAGTTTAAAAAATGTATTTTTAAAAATACTTTTAAAACACATTTCACCAGTCGATTGGACATTTGATGTACAACTCAAAATTCTAACCCCTTATTTTTTGTTCATAAATATGTAGACCTATTAAAGTTATGTATACTGGTAAGATATTTCCGTTTAAAAGTTTCATATAAAGCTACAACATCGATTCAAAGTTTGAAAAAGTGAAGTTTTTTACTCTTTGAAAAATAAATATTTTTTAAAAAAAATATTGTAGCTAAGAAAAATCTATCATGAAAAAACAAATAAGAATATTTAAAAGTTTGTTAAACTATGTCTTTATTGTTTTTTTAAAAATATTTTTTGTTTTTTGTCAATTTGAGGCCAAAAATCAAAACATCGCATGTTCTTACTAGATTCATTGGATTTCTCATCTAATTTTACATCTATTTTTAGTAAAATTAAAATATTAATTAAGAGGATAAGTGAGTTTTTGTGTAAAAGAAGTACCATATTCCAATAAAAAATGTTGTTACGCTTTATTTTTCGATTAAAAAAATTTTTTCAAAAAATTATCGTAAAAATAATAGTACAGTAAACAATAGGTTAGTTATACCAATGCTTTTTATACTTTTGAGATAAATAAAAACTGAAAAATAAGGTATAACATCGATTTTATTGGAATGTGATACATATTTTACATTAAAAATCATTTATCCTCCTAATTTAAATTTTTAATTTTAACCAAAATAGATGTAAAATTAGATTAGAAATTCAATTAATCTAATAAGAACATGCGCTTTTTTGATTTTTGGCTTTAAATTGACAAAAAAAAAACAATTTTTGTCAAAAAACAATAAGAACGTAATTTAATAAATTTTTAAATATTTTCATTTGTTTTTTTTATGACAGATTACTCTTAGATACAATATTTATTTTAAAAAATATTCATTTTTCAGAAAGTTAAAAAATTTGATTTTTCAAACTTTGAATCGCTATTGTGGCTTTCTATAAAACTCTCAAGGGGAAATATTTTACCAGTATACATAACTTTAATAGGTCTGCATATTTATAAAAACAAAAAATAAGGGGTTAGGATTATGAGTTGTACTTCAAATGTCCGATCGACTCGCGAAATGTGTTTTAACCCTTAAACGATATCATGGGTGAAATTTCACCCCAAAAACAATGTAATTTAATGTAATTTTTTTTAGATGATAGCTTTTAAGGGTTAAATATATTTAATTTTATAAAAATAAAATTTCTTTTAAATTAATAATTCAAAATAAAACTGTGTACTAATTAAACTATATTTATTAATTTTACTTTATTAAAAAAACGTAGCAAAGATATTTATCTTCATGAGAAATGCGTCTATCGGGAATCGAACCCGAATCGGCCGCTTGGAAGGCGGCCATGCTAACCATTACACCATAGACGCTTATACTAACTAAAATATAACATTTAGAAGTAGTTAGTTTTAACTTATTTAAAGTAAAAATATATATTTTAAAAGAAAAAAATAATTATTTTTAGTATTTTTTTTATAACATATTAGAAATACTTTACATATTTATATTATTTAATAACATTAATAAATTAAATTGTTTATTATTATATTTAAAACATTAGGAAAAATATTTTTGTTTTGGTTTGTAAACACACAAAATAGATATAAAAGTTTTTTATTATTACAACACAAAATAAAACACAATACAATATTATAAATAGTTTATAATACTTATTTACATTTAGACTTAATCCAAAATTTTTACTTAAAACTTTATTTAGACTAAACTTAATAAATATATAATTAGATTTAGATTATGTTTTACCTACATTAGTATTCCTAAGTCTAATATACAAATTTTTTTACAAAATATAAAAACTTTAAAAATTACAAATATTATAATATAGCAATTAAATTATTTGAATACAAGAAATTTTTTACAACTAACTTTAATTACAATATTTTATTTATTTATACCCATTTTGACATCAAATTTTTACTCATTAAAAAGATTTCTTAAAGTTAATATTTAAATTTTTGACTTTTTAATTGAATATATTAAAAAATAAATAAATAAAAAAATATTGATAATTTATTTTTAAATAATTTTAAAATTAAAATAATAAACCATATAACTTTCAAAAAAATAAAAAAAAGCAAAGGTTCCACCGAGATTTGAACTCGGGTCGCAGGATTCAAAGTCCTGAGTGCTAACCGCTACACCATGGAACCGTTAGAATTACATTTGCTTAACTTTCCTTCCAAAAAACAATATTATAATATTATAAAATATTTTTATTAAGTAAAGGGTGACACATAAGTAGTCGGTCGTTTTTTAAAATTTAAATAACTTTTTTTTATTTAATATTTTTTTTATGATTTTTTTTTTTTATCTGATAGAGAATCACCTAACAAATTCTATTTGTAATATTCTATATTTTAAACAATTTTCTATCGGATAAAAAAAAATCATGAAAAAATATTAGATTAAAAAAAAATTATTTAAGTTTGAAAAACGACGGACTACTTATGTGTCACTCTTTATAAATTTAAAACGAAAAACCACATATCGCCCCCGGGTGGCCTTGAACCACCAACCTTTCGGTTAACAGCCGAACGCGCTAACCGATTGCGCCACGGAGGCAGAATTGACAATATTATATATCCAAAATAGTATTTATTTATTTTATTTTAACATACAAAACAATTTATTTTATTTTTATTTTTTAATATATTAGGTCTTTTCATATAAAATGGGTTTATTTTAATGCGCAATATTTGACTCATTGTATTTATAATATTTAGCCTTATTTTTACATTAAAAACATATTGTTACATTCTACAGAATTTTTGCTACAATTTGGCATATAAATCATGGCAGTTGTTTTTAATTATCATAATTTTATAGTAAAGAAATAATGACAATAAAGTATATAAAAGAGAGGATTTTAATGTTATTGTCATTTGAGAAATTTATCATTTTTTTTTAGATTTGTATTTTTTTATGTTTCTAAATTGTATTTCTGTTATGTATAATTATTGTATGTTTTAGGGTTCTAAAATTGTATTGTATATTGTAAAAGGGGTTTCTAAGTTAGTGTAAAACCTAGGAGTACTAGGATAAGTATTATAATGTAATTAATAATTGATAATATTATATTGAAGTTTATGTGTTTTTTGTGTTTTTTTGGTTTTTGTGTTTATGTGTAAAAGTTATTTTATTTTAAAAGTGTGTTTTTAATAATAAAAAGTGAGCTTGACTGTACGTGTATACGTCAAATAAAAATAAATATTTTTTCTTTATTTTAAAAATAAACTATGCTATCAAAATGCGACTTTTGTATTATTATACTTTATGAGTTCAAACATAGCACTAATATCACTAAAACAACTCAAAATATTAATGAAACTTTTGAGAAGGATGTTGTTAGTACTTTCACTGTACAAAGATGGTTTAAAAAATTCAACGAAGTAAAAGGGATCCTTGAGAATATAGACCGTGGTAGGCCTTGCTCTACCATGAATAATGATGAATTACGAGCAATTGTAAAAACTGATCTACGCTAAACTGTATGACAACTTGCAGGAGTTTTTATTATATCCAAGTCAATAGTCTCTCGTCATTTGAAAAAAATAGGAATGATAAAAAAGCTTGACAAATGGATACCACATAAATTAAACAAACGGCTATTAAAAAAATCGTTGTTATGAAATTTGCTCTTTGCTTATTTTGAGTAAAAAAAACGATTCTTTTTTAAATTTCATTGTTACGTGTAATAAAAAATGGATCTTGTATGCCAATTCTTAGCAAAGTAGACAATGATTGATAATCAATAAAGTATCAAAATCTTTTCCAAAACCTCAACTTAACCAAAAGAAGGTAATGTTGACTGTTTAGTGGTCTGCTAAAGGAATCATTCACTATGAATTTTCGAAACCTAGTGAAACTATTACTGTGGAGTTGTTTTGGCAACAAATAGAAAAAATACATAAAAAATTATGCTAAAAACGACCAGCCTTGGTCAATAGAAAAAAACCTATATTGCTTCATGACAACGCAAGATCACATGTTTCAAAAAAAACTTTTTAAAAACTGGGTAAATTGGGGTATAAAAAATTACCTTATCCTGCATACTCACCAGATCTTGCTTTAACAAATTTTTATTTTTTCAAACATTTTGACCATTTTCTTGAATGAGAAAATCTTCAACAACAAAGAGGATATAAAAACTGCCTTTGAAACTTTCATCGCTTTCAGAAGTAAGGATTTTTATTAAAATAATATAAGTAAAATTGTATCCCGTTGACAACAATGTATAAATTCTAATAGTTTTTATTTTTAATAAAAATATTTATTTTTGACCTAGTTATGCGCATTTAAAATTTAGAGTAGAAAAAACCCATTTTATATGAAAAGACTTAATATAAATATTGTTATAATTATAATTCTTCTTAATTAAAAATAAATAGAAATTTAATCTTATTTAAAAAAAAAAATATTTTAACAATAATTTAGTTTTATTTTTTTTGTAATCATTAATCTATTTATATTTTTTGTAATCGTTTTTTTTTGTATTCTAATAATTTTGTATTTTCAGTGTGAACTATTGTAGTAAGTAAATTTTTGTGATAATAGTATATTAGTATAAGTAAGTTGTACCATTTATTTGTATTATTATTTTTTATCATTTGTTTTTGTTTGCTAAGTAGCAACTTAATACTTTGTATTAACTACCTTAATTTATACTTTAATTTAACTATAATATTTTGTACTACTGTTTTTTTTTTATTGTATATTTTTTATCCTCTTTTATCTTTCTTATCAAAGTAGACCTACGCCAACAAACATTACATTTATTTGATAAAATAAATTTTAATAAAAGTTTACTTTATTACATAATAATTTTACTCATATATTTTATAATCAAATATTCTAATTTACTATATAATATATTATAAAAAATAATTAATTAACATTTAATAATTTTTAATTTGATAGGAAAAAATACAAAGAAAAAGTAGGGCTCAACCGGTGATCGAAACCGGGGCCTCTCGCACCCAAAGCGAGAATCATACCACTAGACCATTGAGCCATGAGAATCCTGTCTTTTTCTAATTATTTTCCATAATGTAAATTTAATACAATATTTTATTATTTGATAATATAATGTTTATTTTATTTTTGTGTTTAATATTAAATTTATATTTAATTAAAAATAAGTAATACAAACAATTAAATACTACAAATTTTTAAAATAGTAAAATAATTATTAAATAATATATTAAATTAATATATTTTTAAAATTAATTTACCTCATACTATTCATATTTTTTTAAATATATGATTAAATAGACAGTAATTGTCTTAGAATTAGTAGCTATAGATAAGTTAAGTTATTTATTTATATGACATTTAATTATCAATTTTCTTTAAATAATTGTATTAAATATTATTTTAAATAAAAATTATATTTTTATAAATAATATAAAAAAAAAACATTTTTTTATTTAATTTATTAAAATTTTAAATATTTTTTTAAAATATATTAAGTATTAAATAATTTTAATATTAATTAAAAAATATTGTTTTTAATTACATTGTTTAAATATTTTTTTACAAAAATTTATATCTTTTATATTATTTTTAAAATTATATTGAATTGTTCTGAATAAAATACGTTTTTTTCTTTACCTTATTCACAATTTTTAACACCTTTTATTTTTATTAATTTAATATGTTTACTATAAAAAAAAATTATCATTTAAATTTTTTTTATGTCCTCAATAATTTGATATATGTACAGGATGTTTAAAAAATAATTCGGTATTTTTTTAAAGTTAAAAAACTTTTTTTACTTGATATTTTTTTATAATTTTTTTATCTAATAGAAAATTGTTTAAAGTATAATATATTAAAAAATTGTTTTCAAAAAACAACTTTCAATTAAACTAAATATATAACTATATTATAATATTTTTTATTAATTTTTATAATATAAAAACCTCTATTTTTAAATTTTGTTATATTGGGTGTGAAATATATTGTCATTCAGATGTTTTCTACGTAGTTGGAAACACTTTTATGTTTTTTAAATAACACATTTTTAACATTTTTTTTAGATTTTCTTGTTTTATGTATGCGATACTTTTTTTATATTATTTTTAACATTATTTAAAGTTTTTGATTAATTTCTATAAAATTAGATACAATTATCTGGCAATTGCGATAGTCGGTTAATATCACTTTTTTAAAATATTAGTTTGTTACTAAAAATTAATTTTAATAAATAAATTATTTATTTAGCTGTATGTTTAATCATTTACAATGACTGTTTTAGCAAATTTATTTTCAAAAAAATATAAACGAATAATTTTTATTTTGATGTAGTACTACATTATACAGTCACTTACTTTTTTTATGGTTATTGAATATAAGAAATAGAAGAACAAAATAAAAATATTAATTTTAAGACTAACAAATTTAATCATTTTTTAAATAAAATATTCTCTTAAAAATTTTTTTTAAATACGGTTGTTTTTTTTAGTAAAAAAAAATACTTTTAAACTAGTGTAAGATAAAAATAAGTAATATTTAAATAGTTTAAAATATGTATTTTTAAAAATATTTTTATAAAAAAAAATAAAAACATTTTAAATGTTTTATTTTTTTTAACTGCTTATATAAAAAACAATCTTTTGTGTAATGTCGAGCGTATCTACGGCATTAGTGACCTTATAAAATATCACTAAGAAGAAGATAAAATAAAAAGTTTAAAATAAGAAAATTTATAATAAGAGTCACTCTTGTGTATATATATTCTCTTGTACTCTTACTAAACTTTTTGTTACTCAATTTTATTCTCTTTTGAGAACTGATGTAGTTCTCTTGGACTACCTGAAACTATAACTAGTGTACTAATATCATATTTTATTATATCTATAATTTATTAAATCATATCATATTTATTAAAAATAAAAATATTTATGCCAATATATTTTTTATTTTTGTTTTTACATATTTTTTAACCGTCATATTAACATTAAATTGCTACACTAACCGTAAATAACTTAACGCTTTTAATATTTATTATATAATTTTCTATATGATTCTATATCGGCTAAATAAAAAATGATAAAAAATATTAAGTAGAAAAAAAATTTATTAAAGTTTAAAAAAATATCTGATTACTTTTTAAACATCCTGTATATTAAAAAAAAGTATAAAAACACATATTAATTTAAAAAAAATTTAAATACATTTTTATAATTTTGTTAATTTTTTAATTAACAAACAATAATTTTATAAATTATAATATTAAAATTACTTTAATAAATATTTCTATTTCTTATTGTTAAATATTTTTATAACTTTTTCATTCTTTAAAAAATCAATTGCTTTTAAAGTAGTGTTTTTAAACATTTATTTTATAATATTATAAATAATATTAAAAATTAGTTAAATATATAAAAGTAAGAAAATGATGTTAGATTTAACACTTTGAAACATAAAACAAAAAACGATGACTTTTTTTGTTTGATGTATCTTTGTTTTTTATTATATATATATTGTAAAATCTCTATTAATTATTGTATCTACAGCTCATTTATTACTCTTGTATTTTTTTTATTGTATCTAATAATATTGTAATTTTAGGGGGTTTTATTTTTGTATTTGTGAATTTTTTGTACTCCTATAATTTTTGTAAGTTTTTGTATCAAGTAAGTTTGTATTATCTATTTTATTGTATAGTGTTTGCTAGGTTGTCACTTGTACTGTTTCTCATTTGAAGGCATACACCAGCAACACTCTTATAAATTAACAATTTATAATATTTTTTACTTAAATAAACTTTTAACTAATTTTATTAATTAGATTTAAATCTTGATAAAATAACAAAAAGAAATATATAATGATGAAATAATAATAAGTTATGTATAAAAAATTCTATTTTTATTAATCAAAAATTTATATAATCACAAAAAATTTTTTTTATTATTTTTGTGTCTAAATTAAAAATAAACATAACAAAATTTATCAATAAAATTTTTTTTTTTTATAAAAAAAAACTAGAATTTAAAAATTAATAAGGATAAAAAATTACTTTAGTAATTTTAGTTTTAATATAATTTAAAAAAAAAAAAATATTGTATAATGTTACAAGTATTACTAAATTTAAAAATTAATTCACAAAATATTAATAAAATGTTCATATTTAATTTAAATGTATTAATATTTTTAGATTTTCAAAACTAAGTTTCTTTAAAAAGTTTTTGTAATTTATGTTAAAATTACAAATTATTTAATGTATAAAAAAGTAGTTTTTTACAATAATATTAAATTTATATTAAAAATATTGTTATTCCCATGCCGGGAATCGGACCCGGGCCGCGTGGGTGAAAACCACGAATCCTAACCACTAGACCACATGGGATATTTGAATAATAACTAAATTAGAAATATTACTTTTTTACTTACCACAAAATTTGTATAAATTTACTTGTTAAAATATTTATTAGAATTACAAATAACATAAATAAAAAATTTGAAAATGTATAAAATTTATGCTATTAAAATAATTTAATATTGTTTTTAATCTTCTTCTTCTTTCATTAGTATCAAAAAAAAAATTTCTTTAAATACTTTTTAACAATTATAAAACAAAATATTTTTATTTATTATAGAGATAAAATTTTTTTTTCATTATGTTACACTGAAAGTGTAGAAGAAGGGTAAAATTGATGATAATTGTTATGAATAAGAATACTTTTGTTTAAATAAAACACTTTAGTTAAAATTGTAACTTTTATCTATTATTGTTTTAAGGATTATTTTCTATACAAAGAGTGGTATCTGTATAACACATTAATTGTTATCTATAAATATTATGTTTAAATGTTTAACTATTTTTTATTATTACACTTTTTTTAATACATGTTATTTTATAATAATCATAATAAATTAATTATTAATATCTAACAAATATTAAATATATAAAACACAGTAATGACTATTTAAAAAATTAATTTATAAAAAAAAAAAATGTAATCATTTAAGTATTATTGTTAACAACAAAAAAAATTTATAGATTAATAAGTAACTAAAAGTAAATTAGTAAAATTTAAAAAACATTTAAAATTATATAAACTAATAATTTACCATTGGATTTATATATAACTTAGTTTTGTTAAAATTTTAGTAAATTTATAAATTATTTCTTTTAACTGTTAATATTTTAACGTCTTATTAAATAATAAGAATTAAAAATAATTATATAAAATTACAAATTTGACAATAATTAAATATAATAGGTCAATTACTTGTGTGTGAATATTTTAAAATATTGAATTATAAATCTAAGTTGATAAAAATTATTATATTTATAATATTATTTTATAAAAAATTTTTATTATTTAAAGATTTTTCTTATACATAAAAGCCAGCAAAAATATTTACTAAAAATTTTACTAATATAAAAAAAATAAATAAATAAAATAAAATAAAATAAAATAATAAAAAAAATTTTTTTTAAATTTTTGTTAGAAATAATTTAACACTATTTGTAATCTAGGATTAGCTAAGAAACTTTATAAGGTCTTATTATTGAACTCAAAATGTATAAATAAAATTATTAATTTTTTATAAAAAGTTTAGTATTACAAAAGCTAAAATTTAAAAGTTATCTATCAGTATATACAGGGTGTCCGGTGAAGGCTTTCCCTGTGTTTAATCATGTATTTGTTATATTTACTTTAAGATCACATAAACATTGTGTTTTTTTACTTAATAAAAGTAAAAATTTTTTTAATTATTTGGTATAACACATACGATTAAGGGAAAACTTTCAACGGACATCCTGTATATGAGATATATGATAGTAAAAAAATTTTAAAGTAAAAGAATGTGTAAAAAAGAATAATGATTTTCTTGTATGTAGTTTCTTTCTATTTATATTTCTGACATTTTTTAGACGTGTTAAGAATGACATAATCATATTAGTTTACAATATTATTATTGTTTGATAAGCAAAAAAATTTTATTATTATTTAATAAACACTTAAAAATAAAATATTTAATAAAAAATCTTTTTATTATAATTATTTTTTTTATGTAAAAAAAAATGTAAAAAAATCTTAAATTTAAAAAAATGTTTCCAACCAACCGGATTCGAACCAGTGACCTAAGGATATCAGAAATAGTAATCTACAGTCCTCCGCTCTACCAACTGAGCTATGGTTGGTATGTGAAATAAATAATAATTTATCATTTAATTATGATTATTAACACATTATTAAATTTTTTAAATTTACTTTTATATATAAATTCGAAAATATCGTTTTTTTTCTAATTTTATTAATATTTTAATATCTATTATTTCAGGTAAAAATGTAATATAAAAAAGCTTTTAATTATATTTTAAAAATTATTTTTGTACAAAATTAACAATCATAGATTTAGATTCCAATACAATATTTAAGAATATTATTCAATTTTTTTTATCATATCAGGTTTTATAACTAAATGGTTACGTTACTTTTACTAAAAAACAATATTTAAGATGTAATTTTTTATTGGCAGATTTATTAGACAATATTGTTTTTATTTCCAAAAAAAATTACAAATGAATTTATAATTATTTTCCAAATATTAGTAATATTAAATATTTTTATACCCAATTATTTATTTAAAAAAAGTTTAACATTTAAAATTATTTTCAGATAGTTATTTTATAAAAAAAATGTTATCCTGAAAGGCTATGTATGTATAGACACGCCTTAAGAAATATACTATAAAAAGAACATGAAGGAACATTTACCAGAGAATATCTCAAATACACTTTTATAAGAACATAAAATATTTTTTCTCTTAAATATAATTAATTCTTTATTGTAAACATTATTTCACCCTTTATATTAATAAAACCTTAAAGTTACTTTATTATTATTGTTTATTATAAATAACCGGGAGCTTTAACAGGCTTCCATACGATCCAAAAGGATTACAAAAAAAAAAACAAGATATGACAAAAAAAAAATCATAAATAAAAACTAATGTTATAAACAATTAATTATAAATATATTAACAAAATATTACAATAAATAAAACTTATTAAATAATAAAATTATTAATAAATATATTATAAATGAAACCCATCAATTAAAAATATTAAAAAAATTTTTTTTATTGTAATATGTCATCAAAATAATAATATATACAGGATGATTCACAAATTTTTTTCTTAATCGTATGCATTATGCCAATTTTATTAAATATTTAGTATATTAAAAAAAAAACAAAATAGTATATAAAATTATGTATAATGATAATTTACCTAAAAAATTTACTAAATTTTTAATAAACTTGGTATAATACATACGATTAAGTAAAAAATTCGTGAATCATCTTGTATATAATGAACATTTAAAACACTAGAAATAACTTAATTTTACTATAGTTAAAACATTAAATTATCCGTAAGTTATATATATATTACTATTTCAAGTAATCACGTATAAATAAAAAAATTAATTAAAAAGTTGTGACTTTTATTTTACGTAAGCACCTAGGTAATGAAAATATCTTTATAAAATTTTAATTATATTATATTTATAAAAATAAAGTAGTCATTAGAAAATAATAAATGATTTTTATGAAAAAATTATAATTCATAAAATAAAATCTATTAAAATTTTACTGAAATTTTACATTCTTTTGTTATTCACAATTTATTAATGTTGTAAAATTATTTAATAATTTTTATAAATATATTTTTAAAAATAAATATTAGTAAATTAAATGTATAAGTAATAATTTATTGTATAATAACTATAAAAAATTAAACAAAATAGAAAGTTTATTTTTTCAAAGAATGATTAAAAGTTGAATAAAACCAAATAAATGCCTCATGCTGGAATCGAACCAGCGACCTTCTGTTTACTAGACAGACGCTCTGCCCCTGAGCCAATGAGGCTTACTTGGGGGATTTTTTTATTTATTAAAATATTGTTAAAATTTAAAAAAAAATCATTTAATATATAGTAAATATTAAAAAAATACTATAATATTTTTATATAATATGCAATTATGAAAATTGTTTTTTTTTATAATAAAACTAGTTTATTTATAAGTATTTTTTTTAAAACTTTTTTTACAAAACATTATATAATATAAAATAAAATTTTATTTATTGGTGTTATGACCCTAAAAATAATATATATTGTATAATAAAATAAAAACAATATATAGATTATAAAAAATTATAAATGATTTAATTAGAGTTATTTCAAGTATATATATTTATTTTTAGCGTAAATTTCCTTCGTTTACATATTTACTTTTTATCAAAATTTATGTGAAATTGTTTTTATTTTGATTGTAATAAAAAAAAATTTCATTTTTTCAATAAATAAATAATTGTAAAATAAATAAAAAAAGATTTTATAAAAACAAATTAGACATTTTTTTAATTGTACAGTTATATTTTAAATTTTATTAAATACATTTTGTAAAATATTAAACATAATACACAAAATATTTTTAAATATCTATTTATTCAATTCCTTTAATTAATTTTTTTGTAGAGCAAAACTAAAAAATAAATTTTTAAAAAGGTATTATTTTTTTTATATAAAATAAAAAATTAATATAAATACATATATATTAGTAAAATAAAAAATTATAATTATTATAATAACTAAGAATATAAAAATATATTAAAATAAGTTATAAAAACGACTTGTAGCAGCCGCCATAGCTCAGTCGGTTAGAGCGTGGGTCTAATAAGCCCAAGGTCGCAGGTTCGACCCCTGCTGGCGGCAACAAAACTTTTACTCTTTTAAAATTATTGATGAATTTATCAAAAATTTTATTTTCTAGTTATTTTTTTTAACAATAAATATGTTTTAAAAAGTAATCTTTTTACTTTATAAATTTTCATTATTTTTAATACGTTTATTTTATTAAATAAAAAAAATAATAATACAAAAAATATCTTATAAACTAAATTAATCTTGACAACATAAACAGTAATAATTTTAAAATAATAATAATAATAAATTTAAATATAATGTATAATAATAGAAAATAGATTATAATTGCATTTTATAACATTTAAATACCTTTATAAACCTTTTAAAATATTATTATTTTAGTTAAATAAGTAATTTTATAAAAACTGATAAGAAATACTGGCGATTTAATCTTTCTTTGTTTTTTATTAATTCAAAATTAACAACAGTTTTATTTAATAAATTTATTATCACTCCAAATAAATTTTACAATTAAACTTTTACAAATATTATCGAAATACACAATACAAACAAAATATCAAAGTTTCAATAACACAAATTTTTCTAAAACAAAAATACTCAAAATACAAAATTTACCAAAATTTCCGAAAACCTTACATAAAAGACTATTAAAATTTTTATGATATAAAATCTTACCTTAATTAAGGTTATTCTAATTTATTAATTTATTATATTTAAGTTTCTATTCACACTTTCAAAACCCATAAAATTAAAGAAATATAGAATAAGCAAATTACGTGACAATTGATAAAAACTATAACTTAGTAAAATAATAAAAAACTAAGACATTTAGGTATTTATATACCTTTTTTTTAGATATCTTTGACCCTAAAGTACTAAGATTATTTTGGAATAATCTTACTAATAAACAAAAAAAAATGAAAATACAAGATAATAATCCAATATATATCATTTCTTACTAATATTCAATTAATATTTGAATACAAATCATATAATAAAAAAATATATTTAATTTGATATATCTTATCTATCTATTAATATGCCAAATTTATGTAATAAATTATTAAAATTATTAAATATTAATGTTTAAAAAGAAAAAAAATTCATTTTCTGTTTTATTTTTTCTAATATATGTTTTTAATAACAAAAGTTTTAAAAAAATAAATTACAACGTATATCTTAATTTTGTGTAAATTTATTAATGTATTGTTAAAAAATATTAATTTTATTTTAAATATATCCTTAATTTTAAAAAGTTTATGAAATTAAAGTTAAATTGATTTAAAATGAATATTCATTTTCTCATATATTTATATGTTATTACGTTGTGATTGGATAGCTTATTTTTTTTTCATTATTAATTAATAAATTAATATAAGATTGCAAAAGACAAATTAAATATTTTATTTATATATAAATGTTGTCGAACTATTTTTTTTTTATTCACAAATTAATCTCTTTAAATATTGGGAATAATAGATACACTCTATATATATTATTTTTAAAATTATTAAAAAGGTCAAAAATAAAAATAATTACAAAAAATTTTTAGAAAATATTTTTTATAATTGAAATGTATTTCAAAAATAAATTTTTTTTAATATAACATTTTTATAATAAAATTTTTTTAAAAAATCTATATTGTTATAATACTATTAGTTAAAATTTAATTGACAAATGATTATACTAAATAAAAAGTCATATAAAAAATTATTTTATTAAATAATTTTTTTTAAATTGATATAGATGATTTTTTAAACAATATGCATCTAATTACAATTATTATATTTATAACTATCAAAATTAAATATTATAATATAAATTAAAAAATATTAAAATTTGGATTTAATTAACAATAATAAAAAAAATTATGAAAAATGTTATACAGGTAATGTTACAAAGTAATAAAATAAGATAATTAATGTAAATAAAAATCTATCTTTTATTATTGTTATTTTTTAAATATTAAAAATTTTTATATTTATTTAATATAATTTAATAATAAAAAATTAAGTAAATATATACTTTTTTAAAATTTTGTATATTTTGGTTTTTAGATAGTATTAAATTCTTAGAATTAATATTTTAAAATATCAGATATTGAAATATATTTAAAATTTTATTATAAATTATTTCTTTTAAAATGTTGATATAAATAGTCAAAAAGCATTTTTAATTTATCAAAAAAGTATTTAAACATAAAAATAAAAAAGTAACTTTATTTATTTAATTTTTTTTTATTATATATATGTTTTATACTGTTATATTTGGCTTTTATTATCAAGCAAACAAAAAAATTATTACATATTACTATACGTAATATATAACAAGTATAATAAATTAAAAAAAAATAATTTTTTTGATATATATCAAAAGCAATAAAAATCAAAATAAATTAAACAATTTTTCAAATAATTTTCTATAAATCAATTAATATTTCTTTAAATTTTTCTAAAATTGATTTATTTTTTTCCTTTTAAATAATGTTTATTTTATTACTGTATAAAAAAAAATTTAATAGCAATAATTTTAAAGTAAAGTATTACATTAATGTTTTCAAAAATAAATTTTGTTTTTGACTAAAGAAATGATAGCATAAAAAAGTATATAAAAGGTAAAAATTAATGAAATTGTTATATTTATATGGTCATCAATTTCTTTTTTATGTTTTTTTATAATGAATTTATGTTTTTAATGTTAATAATTTATCTTATTATCTAATTATTGTATGTTTAAGGGTTCTAAAAATTGTTATTGTAATTCTATAGTGTAAAAGGGGTTTCTAAGTTAAAACCTAGGGGTACTAAGGTAAGTAGGAAATGTAATTAATAATTAATAATGATATATTTAAATTTTTTGTAATATATTGTCTTGTGTAATAATTTTGTTAATCTTATTGTATATCTTAAAATTTATTGTGGTATTAATTATAATAATAAAGGTTTAACTTATTTGTACATGTAAACGCCAAATAAAAACATAGATATTTTTTTCTTTTGTTATTTAAAAAAAGTTGTTGTAAAAATATTATACAAATCTGTTCAATTATTAATAAATTATAAATAAAAATTATTTAGTCATTTAGATTAAGAAAATATGACTTTTTTTTTTAAATAAACTTATATTAATTTTTAAAATAAAAATAAATTTATTTAAAATATACTCAATATATAAATAAAATAAATACACCCAATAATTAATCAAACAATAAACAAACTATTGACGTTAGACCTTTGTCAGATACATGTAATTGAAAGAAGTATTTATTGTACAATAGGGAATAAATTAAACAACTAAATAATTAAATATTTAGAAGAAATAAATGAATCAGTAATAATTAATAAATAAATACATTGACTTGTTGTATTAAATTAAACTATACCATTTAAAAAATTTTAAGTCAAATCCAAAAGTTTAAATAATAATTTTAAAATCTTTTTAAGATTCTTTTTTAAATTTGTAAAAATTTACAAAAAATTTTTTTTTAAATATACTATTTATTTTACTTTTATTTTTTTTTTATAATATATATATTAAATAATCATCTAACTATAAAATAATTATTTCTATAAAAATATAAAGAAAAATAAAAATATTTTTTTATTTTTAATAAAATAGAATTCGCAGCCAGCAGGATTCGAACCTGCGCGGGCAAAGCCCAAGTGATTTCTAATCACTCTCCTTAACCGCTCGGACATAGCTGCCTTATCTGGATTATTTATAACTGTCTACCAAACAATTAATATTTAATTTGTTATATTTTAATTTTATAAATGTTACATTGAATAATTATATTATTAATAAAAATTTATATATATATATATATTTATATATTAGTTAAGTGTATTTAGGTAATTTGAGCTTAATATTTAAAAATTTTATTATTTGTTTTTATTTATTATTAAAAAAAAAAAATATTTTTTGAAAAAATATAATTTTAAATTAATACATAATACATTCATTTTACTATTTATGTAAAGATAAATTTTTTTATACATTTTTATTATTTTTTTTTATTTTTGGAAATAAGTAGTAGTAAACATTTTTATATATATTTTATATTGACGTTTTTTGCTTCTATTAATTGATGCAGTAGATTAAGATAACTTTTATTTATTAATAAAAAGATAGTTAAAATACAGTAATGTTAATTATAAATAAAAATTAAGATAAGCAATAGTATATGATAAGCAACCAAGTAAAATTTTTTAGAACGAAAAGTAGAAATTCTATTATTATTATTTTTTACACTTTATATACTCTATTTTATTATTTTTTAAACCCATTGAATCAAACATAATTTTTATAAATAATTTCTCAATTCTAACGTACATTTTATTGTAATAATTTTTTTTCTTTTTCAATACTATTAATAATTTATAACGATGTATTTTTTTTAAGTTCTATTTTTAGATTTTTTTGATTAAATTTATAAATATTTTTTTTATAAGATTCTAATAAAAAAATGAATGATAAGAAGGATTTAATTATTTACTTAAAGTAGTTATTATATATATTAATATATTATGTTATCTATATAGTTTTAAATTTTTTTATTATAAAACTTATCTTTTGCCTATTGTATTCATTTTTTTTTTTTAGATTTTGTTCTAAATTTTAGTAGTATTTTATTTAATAGTTATTAGTAACTTCTTAAAAAAAAAAAGAATTTAGATGTAATATCAAAATGATATCTAAGCAATATTGTCAATGAATAATTTTTTATTACTAAAAAAAATTAAGTTTTTTTTTTTGTAAATTATTAATATGCTTATTTTTTTTTAATTTGCTTAAATATGATATAAATAATTATATATATTTTACTTGATTATAATAAATAATAATGTATAATTTAATAAAATTATCAAGTACTGAAAAAAAAACAAACTAAAATTTTTTTATTTTTTAATTATTATGATATAAGTATAAAGCTTATTTTTATTTATTTAATTTTTTGTTATATTAAAATTATTATTAAATATAAAATATTTTATTTGTTATATAAAATAATTTTAATACATTACAGTTTTTTAAAAATTTATTAATTATTAAAAATTCTAACTAATAAAAAACATTATATTTTAATTTATAAATTTACAAGATTAACTATATATAAAACTTAATTTTAAATATTACAATATTTTTAGATTTCTAAACTATAGTTTGATCTTCTAGTTTTAAATTTAAACTTTTTTTTATATGATTATATAAACAAAAATATATTAAAAAAATATATTATTTATTTAATTAAGAATAATTAAATTATTTTTTTTTAAATTCAGACTGTGTTTTTTTTTCTAGTTTACATGTAAACCCGCCCACATCTATGTCAGAAATGGAACATGGAGTTATATAAAAGCCAATATCCCTCAAGGACAAAATCACTCCTTACTTACCGATATTCACTCTTGTTAAATTTAACTCAATTTACTCAATTATTGTATAACTATTATTTTATATTGTATCTTTATTTTTAAATAAAAACTTTAAATAAAAGCTACATCTTATTTATAACTTCAATAAAAGGAGTCCTAAAAGACTCCAAAAGGATTCGCACGTATTACATACATACTACTATTTTTTTAAACATTTCATAATAAACAAAGCATATTATAAAAAAATTTCTAAATTATTTTTTTAAAAAAGTAAAAATTTTTTGATTATTGCTAGCAATAAGCAATTCAAATACAGGGTTACAATAAAGTCATTGTACATGTTTTTAAAATTGAATAACTTTTGTTTGACTTAAGAATTTTTTTATGATTTTTTTATTTAATAGACATTTCTTAAAATACAGTAGCTTTTTTTTACAAAAAATGTATTTTAAGTGTTATTGAAGATAAAAATCAAAGCAAATTAATGGTTTAAAAGATGTAACTTTAAAAATATATTAATAAAAAATCAACAACATTTTTATTTGTTCACTTTTCTTCAATTTGTTTATATTTAAAATAATCTTTAATGTTGTTTTAATATTTTCCAGATAATTCTCTATGATATAAAACCAATTCATAAAAAAATATTAAGTTAAACAAAAGTTATTCAATTTGAAAAGATGTATAATGACTTTACTGTGACCCTGTATATTATTACATTTTCATATTTAATGTTTTGTTTAAAATAAAATTTAAGTTTTTTTTTTTAATTACGTCAATAATTTTAAAAAACATTTGAACTATTTTAATTAAATTTTCTTTCATAAAATAATAAATCTTTATTTCATTTTTAATTCCAGATTATATAATTTTCAAACATAATTTAAATAATATTTTTTATGACACTTTTTTAACTAAAAACAAAACACCATGTTTAAATTTACACTGTTCATGCTTTTTGTTAACTGCTTAATTTATAGTTATTTTTAAATTAACAATTAAAATTCATTTTAAAATTAACATTTATAATTCATTTTTAAATAAAGCACAACTATTTTTAGTATTTAAAACAGTTTTAAGATAAGCTTTAATATTATGAACATTTAAATTAAATAATTTTTCTGTATATTTTTTAGTACAAAATTAATGCTGATTAAAAAAAAAATTTAATATAACTTATCTAAAATAATTTACAAATTTTAAAATTTAAAAATACTATTTATTTCATTTTTTTTGTAATCTAAAGGTTTTGTGTTTTTTTAATATAGTAAAATAAAAATTTTTAAATTAACGATTTTTATATCCATTTTTTTTATTACATTATAATAAATTTATTTATTTTATTTTATTTTATTTTATTATTTTATAGATTTTTATAAAAAAAAAATTAATCATATGTTATAAAATAGTAGTAATGATTTAGAAAATTTTTAATTAAAATAAGATTAACTGATTAACCTTTTGTTTATATAGTATTTATATTTTATACAATATATTATTTTTAACATATCTTCCTTGTTCAATTATTAATTGTATTAAAAACACTATTTAATCATGCGGTTTTTTAAAAACATAATTAAGATAATATTTCAAACATGGTTTTACAAATTTTTGAAAAATGTTAATAAAAGTATTACCCAAATAATTAACAAATGAAACTTACTCAAACATTTTTTTAAATTGTTTTTTTAAAAATTTACCTATTATTGGCAAACGCAAATTTAATACTAACTTTTACAATCAAATCTCTAAAATTACAATATTTTATAATATTAAATGTTATTTTGGCTTAGTATTATAAAATTGAAGAAAAATAATTTTGAACCAAAATTTTTCAATTATACTTTTTAAACTAAATAAATCTTGTAAATACAACTTTAGAATACAACAATTATATCATATAATGTATTATTTTACTTTAAATTACAAATTGTAAATCACAAATCGATTATATAAAAAATATTTAAATTTAAAAAAAAACAGTATAATCAAAATAATAAATATGCACATCGTTATAGTTTTTTACAGTTTTATTGTAAGGGTTATTATTTATTAATATAGGACAATGTTGATAACAACGTTAAGAAGAGTAAGATTTAAAAGAAAGTATTTATTTATAATCAAATTATTAATATTAAATTTAATATAAACTTAATAAAGTGTCTTCTGACGTTATGTATCTACAGTTTCCATGTTAATATCAGAAGTAAATCCTACGATAGTCCCTTTAAGGGATCATCAGTTAGCAAACTTACAACAAACAATTGAATGTACAAATAAACGTAGAATAAAATAGTACTAATTGAAGACTAACTTTGAATTAAAACTAAAAACTAATAAGTAATTAAATTATAAGAAATTACTTTCTTAAAATTAAAATAATTACCCTTAGATAATTTGTTTAATTCCAAGCGTCTTGTCTGGCATTACAACATATTTTTAACAAAAAAACTAGCAAAATGATTTTTGTTTGTATTTTTTGTAATAAATAAAATACAAATATTAACGCAAATTTGATATATATTACCTATTAATAATTTAAAATTTATTTGTTAATTAACAAAAAAAAAATGCATATAAATTATTACAAACAATAAATTAAAATATTAATAAATAAATTTTATTTAAAATCATATTATTTTTTTATAAAATTTTAGTAATAACTAAAAATATAATTTCATCATTTATATGTTTTTTCTATGTTTAATATTTCACAATATTATGTAAAACTCATTACATTTAAACTAAATATTTATGCTTACTTTGTATATAAAAATATTTATAAAATTTATATCATTAATTTTAATAATGTTTAATAATTTTTTCAAATTAATTTTATTATTTAATGTTATTTTAAATATAATACGAATAAATAAAAAAAAACAAAAAAAAGTTTATTTTTATTTAACGTTGTTTTTATAGTATTTAAAAAATAGTTTTTTAAAATTAGTATTGTTAATAATATTAAAATTAAAAATTATAGTTTGTTTATAGTAATTAAATACATTTTATAAAAAATACTTTAATAGTAAATAATTATTGTTTAAGTACAACGGCGAGATGGCCGAGCGGTCTAAGGCGTCAGTTTAAGGCACTGATATCTTCGGATGCGTGGGTTCGAATCCCACTCTCGTCATATTCTTATATAATAAATATAAAAAATAAATTTTTAAAATTATATTAGTATATTTTTTTAAATATATTTAAATATACTTTTTTAAATATAAAAATTTTATGACATATTTAAGTTTGTTAATAATTAAAAAATATTATTCATTTAAAAAAAATTAATTATAAATTAGTTAATATTTTTAAAATTTTAATCATAAAACATAAGGAAATATTTTAATATATATTAATAATCTTGTAAATCCACCGAGTTTTTAATTAGGCAATTAACATATAATTTTGTAATATTTAAATAAATAAATATTAAGATTTCAAATTATAATTATATTTTTATTATAAAAAACTGTATTTTTTTTTATTAATAAACAGTTTATGTCATGGATTTTGTTAAATGTTAGTATAATAGATTTATTTTACGTCGCAATAAACAGATAGATAGACCTGACAAAAGAAAAAAAGAGATATTTATATACTTTTATTTTATTGATGACTACTCATCAAACATCCCCGCCACCTTACTGAAACTGCGTTTCTACTCCATGACTGTACAAATCGGCTTTCTCCATTATAGCAATACAATTTCTTGGTAACCACTTAATTTTATTGAAATCTTCTTCTGGAATCTTTCTTGCCAAATTTCTTAATTTCTTTTGACGTAGTTTTGTAAACGTCGTATTCCTGCTCCATGCTTTTACTGACGACACTGCTGACTTTGAATCACAAAGAATTTGAATATCTGCTCCTTTAACTAAAGTTAACGCTAACAACAATGCTTCTGTTTCCATATCCATGTGTGTTAGATCTTTTTCTAAATGACAAAACTTTTTCCCAGATGCATACCCTACTAACCAACAAAACTTTTTGCCAAGCTTTACTGCTACTACTACACTGAATCCTACTGGAGCATTGCTCCCATCCACAGCGCAAATGACACGATTTTCTTTAAGATTTTCTACTACTTCAGCTACTAAAGTTTTATCAAACTTTTCCACTTCTTCCCCCCCCGATAAGGGATCTAATGTCGACATATCTTCAATAATAGACATACGATGCCACAAATACTGTTGATCCTTGTCCCATGGTTGACTAAAAAATTTTTCCAATATTTCTTCAACATCTGAAGGTATCTTTAGTGTTTGGCTACAATCAAACCCTATCGTTAACAAGCAGTTTGTATTAACTTCACCCCATGATGATGATTCCATTTGTTGAACTTTTCTGTCTTTCCATTGATCCTCTTTTACCATCATATGATGGTGAGTTTCTGTGTCTTCCACTATATAAACATGTTCCGAGAGCCTTTCCACTAGATTCCCCAACTTCCACTCTTTTGATAAAGCTGGTTTGTAATATACTGGCTTATTCTCAAACTTCTCTGCATACAAATAAGCCTCCCTAAAACTGTAATTATCTGCGGTCCCTATTCTTCTCTCCAATGGTGTTTTCCCCTCCGTATTGAATGTGTTTGAGTGGTGGGTAATTAAAACGGCATCCAGATTTTCATTTATTGAATTATTATTTTCTTTTGATAATTTTTCCAACCCTTTCTTTATTGTTTTTACTGCCTGCTCCGCTGGACCATTTGTATATGATTCATATGGAACTGTAAAAATTTGGGTTGTTCCTCTTCTTGCACAGTAATTTTTTACTGTTGTTGAAGTAAATGATTTGTAATTGTCGCTTACTAAAATCTGTGGAACGCCATTTCTTGAAAAAATTTTTTTAAGTGCCTTTACTATTTCTATACTATCCTGTTTGCCAATTTTTTCTGCCATAATGAAATTTGAATTTGTATCCACCACCACCAAAATTAGTGTATTTAAAATTTGTCCCACATCCATATGCCATCTTTGATTTTCACCATTTGTTGGCGACCATTCCATTATTCTATAATTTCTTCTTCTCCCTGTCACTTGGCATATGTGACATTTTTCATAGATTTCTACTAAATGTTTTCTGATACCTGGAGCCATGAATATTGATCTGATTTTTCTCAACATGTTTTCCACACTATAATGTCCTTCATGGGCCCACTCACTAATTTCAGAATATGCTTTCTTAGGTAACAAAGGTCTTCCAAAAATTGTAATAATTTCATCTTTAACTTCTAAACCATTGTAGCTACTTACAAATGATTTTTCATAATTTGTTGTTAAAGGTAACTTATTTATTATTTTCTTTTTTAAAGATTCATATTCTTCATCTTCTATTCCTGATATGTTAATTGGAACGTCAAGTTGGCATACATTAACTTTTTTTACTTGTGGAATATACGTCATACTTGAAAATGTTTCATCTATTTTCTTTTCTAATTTCAGGTTGTAACAATAAGTTTCACATTCCGCTTTCCATATTGAGATTCTGGAAAAATGTGGGTTGAGATAATTGCTTTTCTTATTCCATACACTTACCAAAGATGCATCTATCGTCCTTACTTCTGTTAGAATCATCTTTGTAAAACCTGAAAACTTTTCCAAACCCAATCTTACCGCTAACGCTGATTTTTCAATAGTAGAATAGTTTTTCTCACATTCAGACAATACCTTTGATCCTAAATTTATAAGTTTCTTTTTTACATATCTCTCTTTCGAATTTTTTTGCTCGTGGCTCACCCCACAACGTAAATTTTACAGCTTCTTGGGTCCATCCCACTTCTAATATTAATTTCTCTTTTTCTTGATCGTAGTATTCTAACAGTTGTCTATTTATCAACTTTAATTTAATAGATTTCCATAATTTTTCTTTTTCTTCTGACCAAATACTTTCTTTATCCATTATTTTTCTTTCATACTCGGAACAATCCTCACCTATGAAATTTCTCAATCTTGATATTTTTCCTTTTAAAGATAATAAATCTTTTCTTTCCTCTGGAACAGAAATTTCTAAAGTGGATTTTATGGCCTCTGTCGTTGCACGAATACCTTCGCGCGAAATCTCAAAACCCGTATATTCTACCACTTTTTCCCCCACCAATAATTTATCTTTATTTATTTTTAGATTTGCCAATCTTAATCTCTCTAGTACTTCAATTAAAGGTTGTTCATCCTTCTCTTGATGAAGAACTAAAATATCATCCATAAAAATCATCAAAAAACTTAAACCTGAAAGTACTTTTTTTAGTGAGTTATAAAACAACACACCGGACTGGGACAACCCATATACTAAACAATTTGATTTAAAATAACCAAAATCTAACGCCATTGTTGTCCACTCATTTGATTTTTCTGAAACCTTGATTAAACGATAAGCACTTTTACAATCTACCAAACTAAATACTAGCTTATCCTTTTCTGGAAAGTCTGAAATAAATTTTTGTAAATCTAACATTGATGGTAACTCTAAAGGAATATGGGTAAAATTTGAGTTTATAAATGATCCATCGATACATAATCTAATCTCCCCATTTTTCTTAGGTACTGCTGTCACTGGGCAAGCCTGTTTAGGAAATTCCACTCTTTCCATATTTCCATTCTTGATTTCTTTCTCTACAAATTTCCTGGTTAACTCTCTAAGCGTCGGTTCCATTTTCCTTGGTCTAAATACTTTCCTAATCAAAGGATCTTCCTTCACTACGTAATCTACCTCAATAGATTTCTTTTTAGGAATTGAATCATCATAAATTTCTGGATGAGCTTCTAAATAATTGTTTACTGATAAATACCCTGTTTTAATTTGTGTTAAAACTTCTTTACACGCCATTTCTAGACTTCCATATAGTTGAACAAATGTTTCTGGATCTATCAACAATTCTTCCTCATCCATCACTACACAGCGCAAATCTTCCACTTGACCTAACGGTCCCTTCATACACACATTTATGAACCCTACAACTGGTATGCGTGTTCCTCCTACCCCATAAATTTGTACCCCTAACTGGTACGCTGAAGGTTTCTCTAATTTCTCCCATAGTTTTCTTGGAACCACAGTAATGTCGGCCCTTGTATCTAGCACTCCTTCATAAGCCACTGATACCCCATTCACCTCTATTTTGACCGGCTTCTTGTCCATAACTACCATTTTCTCTTTGTTATCAAAACTTCTATATGCCAATTTCTTCACCCCTTTTACATCGCTTTCGTTTCTGGAGCTTTTTCCCCCTCTAATCTAGGACACTCAAATTTTCTATGTCCATCTTGGTTACAATTAAAACATTTAACCCCTCTTCTACCTCTCTCGTTTTGGTCATACTCATCTTTTTTGTTAAACAATCTTAATGTTTTTGCAGTTGTTATTAAGTCTCCAACTGTCATCATTTTGTTCTCAGTAAAACATGATCTAGCTTTCTTTGAACAACACATCACTACTTTTACCTGCAACAACAGTTCTCTGGTCGATAAATTTAAAATTTCTCTTGGAATTTTTAAAATAAAATCATTCAAAAACTCTTCTATATTCCCCTTCTCAAACTCAAACTTGCTTAATAATGCTGTAACGAATCTGTTATATAAAGTCGTCTGGATCTCTTCGTTAAACAGTCGACTTTGCATTTCTTGTAATGTCCAACATTCAATTTTGTCCCCCAACGTCTCTTCCAACAACTGACATTCATCAGCATCTAGTTGGTTGATAATGTTGTAGACTGCTTGCTTCTCTTTTTCGACCTTTTCCTCTTTTTTCACTAGCTTAAGTTTCAGGACTTCTCTTGCGATTAAATCCTTCATTGTAACTTTCTTTTCCGCTGGAGCTGATCTCGTCCCAAACGCCATGTTAAATGTTAGTATAATAGATTTATTTTACGTCGCAATAAACAGATAGATAGACCTGACAAAAGAAAAAAAGAGATATTTATATACTTTTATTTTATTGATGACTACTCATCAAACAGATTTCTCAGCTAAACTCATTAATATAACCTTAGTAAAAGGCTATTGCAAATTTAGTTTTAGATATTATCAGAGATAAAAAATTGAATAGAATAATAACACTATCTAAAAATTTAAAAAAAATAGAATATAAAGCAGTTTAAATTTATGATAAAAATTTTAATTAATATAAAATTTGTCAAAAAAATATTTATTTAAATTGTATTTGTATTCTACTATTTAGTAAAACTTGATGTTTTGTTATCCTGGAAGGCTATGTCAGAAAAGACACGCCTAAAAAACATTACTATAAAAGAACATGGAGGAACATAAAATACCAGTTAACTAAAATACAAATATACCAGGACATAATATAATTTCTAAACTCTTTTATGTATTCTTTATATCATTTACCTTCCTTTTACTTTTAATAAAGTCTTAAGTTATATTATTGTTTTATTGTTTATATTATAAATAACCGGGAGCCTTAACAGGCTCCCAAACGATCCAAAAGGATTACAAAATGTTATTCTTTAATAATAATTTTTTACATCAATCAATTTTTTTCGATAAATTTCTTTTACTATGTAAAAAAACTTAATTTTTTTTTATAGTAATTATATTAAATTGCATAATTTTAGTTTATTATACTATAATAATTTTTTAATGTTATTTGAAAGAATTTTGTTAATTACTTTTATATTAAAATCAAACATGTAATTTATCGGTACTTTTTCGTTTTTGTAGGGTTGTTATCTGACAGCTATGTCAGATACGCCTACACATGTGTAGGAGTATCCTGGAGCATTATAAGAACAACAGATATAATACATTCTAATCAGTTTTAATATATATATTGTTTAAATACTTTCTTTGTAATTTTATATATAACCTTTTACTTTCATAAATAAACTATTTACATACTTTATTAGTGTTATTCTAAAACAAGAATTATTGCCATTAGGCCCCTTTTTGGGTCCTATTGGTGATAACAGGGTTACTTATAATTTGCCCAAATATATACAAATATTAAATTAAATTAAATTAATATTATAAATTATGATAAAATAAATATTTTTACAATTTCTAAAAAATTTTTTTTTTGCTTCAATTTGCTAAAACACTTCTATATCGCACAGAATTTGAACAAAAGCGTACTTATTTTTTTAGACAATACACAACATAAATTTTACTAGTTAGCTATTCAGCAAACTTTTGGATGCTCTTTCTGTTTTTTTATATTTTATTTTATGATCCTTTATATCCTTTTAATTGTCTAGGTGTGGAATTCAAATTTAAGGTTTATAAAGTTGTGTTCGTGATTAACTTTCAAATATTAGAAGTCTTGATACTTAAGCTTATTGGTCTTAAAAAACTTTTAACATTCTGAATACATAGTAATTATAATTGGATTTTTTTTTTATCTTTTTAACTACTTATCTATTACTTAATTATATTTAAATTATATTTTTTAAAGTAAATTACATTCTTTTTGAATAAAAATAGCCAAAATCTAGTGGCCCGACCAAAACGGAATAGTACCAATTTATCTTTTATATTTTATTGTTTTTAAACAATGATATTACAAAACAATGATTTTTACTTTTATTTTAATTTTTTTAAAAATTTTTTATATAAAAAAAATCAATAAAAAACAAATTTTTATTTGCATTATTGAAAATAAATTTTAAATTATAATAAAAATGAAGATTTATTAAACTTTTAAATATTTGTCATTAAATGAATAAAACAATAAAAATGCCACGAGCCGGGATCGAACCGGCGACATTTAGATCTTCAGTCTAACGCTCTCCCAACTGAGCTATCATGGCAACGTTTGGTCGCCACCTGAATGTGGAATATCAAATCATAGACTTACTTATTAAATCAATAATTTTATCAAAAATACTATTAAGCAAGAAATAAAGAGATGTAAATTTTTTTTGATTTTTTAAATTTTGAAAATGTATTCTAGGCAAAAATTCTTTTCTGATCACGAAAACGATAAATATTTTCAAAAAAAGTTCAGCAACATTGAGGTTTGTTTTAAATTAGGATTCATAAACCAGTTTAATAACTTCCAGCAAATTAAACATTTTTTTTATGAAATTCAGCATAAAGATAAAGATAAAATAATCCTTAAAATAATAAATCCAAAAAAACAATTTTTTTTTAAATTTAAAAAATACCTGTCGAGGCATTTATGAGTTCTACATTTTAAAATATAAATTAAACTTAAACTTTCTTCCGTTCTTAAGATAAGTTTAAAAATAAAAAAATAAAAAATCTTTTTTATTAGTAATCATATTTTGATAACATTTTTTTGTATGTGATAAAACAAATTTAAAAGTTTTTTTACAATTTTTTATAAAAAAACAAAAAATCAGTAAACAATCAGAAATATTAGTAATAAAGCGATTTTAAAGCTTTCATAGAACTCAGTGTAAAGTTGATTATTTTTTTTTAAAAACTAGAAAATTTTAATAGTAAGTTATATGCTTTTTGATAATTTAGACTTGAAAAGAGCTTTTTTTTAATGTAAAAGCCCACAGACCTTTTTAAACATAAAATAGCAGAGATCATAAAACAATTTGAATTCAATTTAACCCTAATCTATAATTCTTAAAAAACTAAAGGAAAATGAAACATTTTAAACGTTTCTATTTTTTCGAGTATATGATTAAAAGTATTTTTTTTATAAAGGTAGAAGATTGTTTTTGAAATATAACAAAAGTTTTTTTAAATACATAAAAACAAATCTAAATGACGTTATATTCTAATCCTAATATAATATATTTAAAAAAAAATTATAATTGATACTATATAAATTTATATAAATATTAAAATATATTTTTACCTTTGTTTAAACTTAAAGCTATTTTTTAAGGCTGATCTTATGATATATTATATTTAAAACAATTTTCTATCAGATAAAAAAATTATGAAAACATTCAAAGTAGAAAAAAAGTTATTAAAGTTTAAAAGGGTATCGGGTTACTTTTTGATTGCTCTGTATAGTAATATTAATAAAGATTATTTCTGTTAATTATTAACATTTATAAATAAAAAAAATTTATAAATTAAAATATTTAAATTAGAACAATCAAAGTGTGCGCATTTTAGCGGTGTAACTATTCTTTTATAAAGCGCATGGTTAAAAAGAAATAAAAAAACAAAAAATATTTATTTCTTTGTAAAAAACAAAACAGTTTGAATTTTTATAAGTTTTTAATCATTAGTATAAAAATTAACACAGTTAAATATTAAATGGCATTAATTTAATGATGTTTGGAATTTACATTTTTTGATTATTAAGTTTTAAAAAGTTAAGCTTTAAATTACATCAATTGTCATATTCACTATGTATGTTGTAGACAAGAATTAATATTAGAAATTTTTTAAAAAGTATTCTAAAATTTTTTACCGACAAGGAATGCATTAACAATAAAGAAAAATTTCAAATAATATAATCTTTCTTTATATTCACAGTGCCCGGTCAAAAATTCTATCTTCGAAAATGACATTTTTTCTATACAGAAGATAAGATATCATCTTCAAAGATAAAATTTTTTTAATTTTTAAAAAATGGAAAATAATGAATTTTACAAATTTACACTTATGAATCTATATACTTTAACTACTCTACTTATTTTTTTGCATCTGTACTTCTATTTTCTTCTTTTTTTTTTCTTTTTGTATCTTACTTTTTCTCTACTTTTTTTAACCAAATCTTTTATTATTTTTATTTTTTTTTAATACCTGTACTTATATACTTATACCTAATAGTAAACCTAGTTTTTACCAACTAAACTATACAAGTTCTGAAAAATACATAATTTTAGAAATACTTATATATAACATATAATTTTTAATAAAGTTTTTTTTTACTAAACTAATAAGAAATTAATTTTTTAATTATTTTAATGTTATAATAATACAAATTGATTATTAAAAATATAATATGGACGTATATATACCAAACATTAATATTTTCCTGTTTAAAAATAAAAAAAAATTAATTTTTTTCTTAGTTTTACTTACATATTTTTAATAATAAAAAAAAATTAATTATTAAAAAGTATAATAAAAAATTGTTTTAAAAACATAATGTTTTGAAAATTAGTTGTGTTCATAAGAATTTAAAGAACAAATAAATGATTTTTTATTACCTTTGATACAAACATCTTTGATAAAAGACATTCTTTTAAGACAAGCATCAAATATTTTAATGTTTCTTTTTATTGTATCAATTTCATAGTATTTTTTAAAGAAGTTTGTTTCTTTTATTAAATTCACTATTTCAATGCCATCATGTTTAATATAGTTCTCAATTGTTCCTTTTATTTCAATCTCTGTAGTAACAAAAAATATATTATTTGATTCATCAAGTGCAATATATTCAAGAATAAATGGCAAAAAATCAAAATTATTTTCTTCTCTAATATATATGTAACTATCTTGATCAATAATATTTTTTTCAAGATTGCTTACCATATTATTTAAAAATTTACCATTTGATAAAAGTGATAAATAATTTGAATTTTTGAGAATTTGTATTTCCCTTTAAAAGTTGTTTTTTATTGTTTTAGATAATTCAATATCAATAACATATTTCTGAAGTAAAAGTTATTACAAATGATATTAAAATTTTTAATTTTTACCTCAATATTAGAAAGTGAAAATTTTTTCTTTTTTAGAAGTAAAATAATGATCGTCCAGTCTTTTTGTTATTTGTGTTAAAACATTTTCTAATCTAAAAAAATTCTTAAATTAAAAAAAATAAAAACAAATTAAATTACAATAATGAAGAAAGAAGATAATTGATGTCATGTAAAGATGATTCCCCTGCAAAAGTACTAAAACTATTTAGTGGACCATGGTATTTTGTCACACTAAAAATAAATATTTAAATTAGAAAATAATTTTTATCAATAACATACTATGCTAAATGAGTTACTTCATGACTTTTTATTGTACTGTATCGACTCTTACATATTGTTTGAAAACGGCGTTTATGCCAAATGAATAATGCTTTTTCAATTGAATCTACAAATTCTTTTGTAATAGTATTTTTTAATAAACTTCCAATTGTGCTAATTTGTAAAAATACATTTAAAACATATTTAGTGTATATTTCATTATCTACACTTATAATATTATACATAACTATTGGAAATATATAGAAAAAAAAAAGTTTCATTTCAAATGCTTTGTAAGAATCAAAAAATTGTAAAGTTCTTGCTTTTCTTGAAAAGCATCTACTTATTTTGTTATTAGATGCTGCTTTATCAAACATAATTCTATAAATGTTTCTTAATGGTGGAACCATAAAATCATCATTATTGACATAAAATCCAGTTATAAAAATATTTTTGAAATCACACAAAAAACTTTCTTGTAATACAGAATGAAACCAATCTACTGTTGAAGTATATGGATACATAATATCTTTAAAAAGTATAGGAAGTCTATTTTTATGCCCATGGTAATCATCTATTGTATTTATGTTTCTAATGGCTTTATCAACATCACTGATAATTGTTTCTCTTGACCTGTACTCGCATTCTTTAGCTGAAGGGTAGACATGTCTTTTGAAAACATTTTTACAAGGCGTTAAGCATAAAGTACACTCATAAGTATGACTAAAACTTTTTATCATTAAAAAATCGTTTTTTGCTATAATATCAGCTGTAATGTTAACAAATTGAACATGATAGTTCACTTCTTGTGCATTTTAATTAAATAATGATTTTTCAAAAAATTTATATTCTAAAGAAATATTTTTAAATTTAATAATATTAACTTACTTTCAAAACTTCTAAGAATTTTTTCTTCTATTAATTCAAGCGGTGGTTTTTGTTCACCATAGAATATTGCCAATGGAATATAAAACCGAATTTTATTTCTTATTGACATTGACAAATTCAAAATTCTAATTGAAATTGAAAAAATTTGATGACTTTTATTACTTTTATTAAAATTTGCACCATCAAAATGAAGTTGTAATTCAATTAAAAAAGTATCCTTGTTAACATCATTCATTGTTCTAAAAAATTCTCCACACAATGAATCTTTAAGTTCTGCTGATGCCAGCATTTCTTTTGTATACGAAATTGTTTCTTTCATATATTAAATATGTTATCAATTCTTCTTTTTGCATTGTAAACAACAATTTTTCTTTTTTGTAAATCTTTATATATTGCTTCATCTGTTAATGATATTTTTTCTTCCTTCTAAAGATGTTAAAAGTTTGTTAGGTTGTGGTAAAACTTTTTTAATAAGGCTAAAACTTTAGTATTAAAAAATAATGTATATTTACCTCAAATATAATTCATGACCTTTGTCAGAAATTTCACTTTTTATCTAAACAAAATTATTAATTCAAAAAAACAAACTACCTTAACATCTATTAAATCATTAACAAAATCTTTAAGCTTAATTTCTGAATTTTCATACAATGGAACGTTATTATTATCATCTTCATTGTTGTCTTCAATAGGTATCAAATCTTATCTTTCATTATCAAGATTTTCTAAGTCAACGTTATCATTTAATAAAGATTCACTTTCATTAACAATATTATTTGTATTTATTTCATTTATTTTTTTTCTTTTAAAATTAGCACTTTCTCTCAATCTTTTTAAATTTTTATACGCTGTTTTATAGCTGCTATACATTTTGAAAATAAAATATTAAATAAGAATTCAAAATATGAAAAAATTAAAATAAATTTTTTTAAGATTTATTATCATATATAAAAGGACTTTAGAAAATGTTTTTTTGTAATTTTTTTTTAATTAGTTTTTATTACATAATTTATACTCTTTTTATTATTCAATTGAAACTGAACTTGAAACATATTTTTATCTTTTGTCTTGTAATATAGGCTTGATCATTCTTTTCTTAAAATCAAAAAATCAAAGACAATTTGTCATATAAATACTATTGTTTAAATAAAAATTTCACTGTTTCTTTTGTTAGTAGAACATAATTATTATATAAAAAAAATTTTGTTATTTTTAATTTTTTTTATACCTTTAATGACCAATGACTATAAAAACTTATTAAAAGTGGGTATGTGTAATAAAAATCACTATAAAAGAAGTAAAAATTAAAGAAAACTGTTACTTTTTTTATTCGTATTCTTAATCAACGTTCAACTATTCTCGATCAACTTTTGATAAAAATGGGTGGCACTTTAACTCAACCAATTAACGAAGAAATCAACATTATTAATGAAAATAACGAAACAACAAAAAATGAAGCATCTAAAAAGATTTACACGGACTTTTAAAATAACTTTTTTGACGAAATGTCCACAATTCTCGATGTCACTTTTAAAGTATTGAAAACAATGGTTTTTTTTATTTTTTTTATTTTTTGTATTCCAAGTGTAAACTTAGAAGAAAGAATCAAGAAATCATTGGTTTGAATTCATTAAAAAATCAAAATAAGTTTAGTTTTATTTAATTTATTATTTTTTAGTTCCATTGTTACCCATAACAAATAATGATGCTTAAGCAAGAGCTACTACATCAAATTCCTCTAATAAAGAGGTACTCAACTCTATAAAAAGTTTCAAAAAAGACCTTTTCAAAGCTTTGAACGATGTCAATGAACAATAAATTGTTTTTTTTAAATAAATTAATTTCTTTTATTAATTTTTTTAAATTTGTTTCTATAAACAATTTATGTTTTAATATATTTTTAACAAGTTAACTTATAATACTTTTAGATAGATAATAAAATAATTTAAAAATGTCTTCAAAATTTCAAAAAAAAAAGAAATTACTCTTCACGTGCTTCTTCAAGATGATCTAATTCTACCTCTTTATCAGGAGTCTCTTCTCAAAGCTCAAATTAAGATATATCAGCTGGCAAATTAGAAGAAATTTTAAAAAAAAGAGGTAGGCCAAAGAAAAACCCAGTTGAAAATTTGATTTTAAATGATCCAATGGAAGCAAATACAAAGTTCAGTCGAAATAAAGATAATAAATCAAATCCTGCAAGTTTTTAAATAATGTAAAACTTTTAATTGTTATAGATTAGCTTAACAGAAAAGATTAATTTTTTCGTACAAGGAAGTGGTGGCATAGAACAAGGTACAGGACAAGAAAATAAAGCAGCTATTGCTAATCAAAATTTTATTAATACTAATACAAAAAAAAGTGGAATAAGTATGTATGAAGTCATGTTAGGTATCAATTCAATGAGATTAGATATGCAGAAAATATTAAACTTAATTAATGAACAAAACAATAAAATTGATGAACAAAAAAAGGAAATAAATGATAACTTTAAAAAAATAGACATTTTTGAAAAAAAAAGTGTTGAATTAATGAATAAAATAAAAGATCAAAATAAGGCTATAGATAATCAATACAATTTAATTATAAACTTTATTAATGAAAAAAGTAACGAAGTAAAACAGCTTCTTGATAAAAACAATAGTAACAACAGAAATATTTTAAGCATTAAATTAGCTTACCATTTAAAAGATAACGAAAAAACACTATTAGTAGACGCCTCTGAAAATTACTTAAAAGAATTAATTGTAAATATTAGAGAAGAATGCTTCGGACTAGGATGCCGTTATGAAATAACAAAAAATTTAAAGAATTTGTGGATGATGCTTTCATTAATAATAAAGCATTGAAACATATCAAAAATACCGGAAAATTCCGCAAATTTATTGCAGATATTCTTATACCTATGTTCACGCCCCTGCGTGGGCAAAAGAAAATATAAAATAACTAAAATTATAATACTATTTATCGTTGTAATAATTTATCATTTACTAAATCATTATTATATATTTATCAATAAACAGTTTATTCAGTCATTATAAATTGTTTACACCTATAGAAGCACAACTAATGCTTTTTTTCCCCTCTAAAAGGTCAAGAAGACCAATGAGTTACTTGATAGAACAATTGTTAAATGTTACAACATTGCTTGTAAGTATTTAGGCTTATGTATAATTGAAGAAGAGAAAACGTAAGTTTTATTATTTTTTTTACTATTTTAATACCCTTTTTAGTTATCTAGAACATGGAATACACCTTGTTAATACAAGATCAATTGATAAAAAAACCAAGAATGCGAATGTTACATATTACAAAATGATACACAAGGAAACTTTTTTTTCTCTTGATCAAATTACATCTCAAGAAAATGAAAGCGACACTAATATGGAATAAAAAGAATTTTTTAATTTGATAATTTTAATTTTAGTATTAATTAATTTTATACTTTTTATTTTTATATTTTTTTATTTTATATTTTTTTATTTTATATTTTTTTATTTTTAATAAATTTTTTTTAACTTTATTAGTATATACTTTATAAGTATATCAAATCTAAAGAAAGTTTTATCTCTGAAGATTTGACTCTCGACAGGGCACTGGGAACACTAATTAATAATTAAATCTAATCTTATAATTTTACTAATAATTTATCTAAATAACCTATTAACAGTAGCAAGACAGATTTTTTATTTTTTGTTTTTAAAAAAGAAGTTATACTTATAATTTATAGTAGTGATTAGATCACATTTTACTTGGGAAAAATAAAGGTCGAGATAAAATAAGATAAGATGATAAAAAAAATATATATATAAAGAAACTTTTTTTAGTTTATTAGTGTATTTCAGATTTTTAGCTTTTTATATCTTTTATTTTTAATATTATTTAACATTTATGACTATTTTTATTTATATATAATATTTTTTTTTAGATCTAACTTGTTGTAAAAGCCAAAACCACGCCTTTAATATTCAACTATAAATTACAAAATTTACATTGAGAAAATCAGTTTTATGGTAAGTTGATAAAATGGTTATTTGTTATTATTTATAGTGTGATTGCTCATTAATAAATTTTTGATTTTTATTTATGTTTTTATCTATTTATTATTAATATTCTTATTATTTTATTTAAAACTAAGTTTAGAGAGAGGAATTCTAAATTACCATAATCGCTACGTCATAACGGACACAAAACAAAAAAAAATATGAACAAAAATTACAACATATATGAGGTGTTAAAGCTTTATGCTGCTGGAGATCATAGAAACTTAGGTAAATTTTTATTTTGTATTTTAAAAAAACCAATTTTTTTTCAGATTATAACCCAGCATTTGTAAAAATGATGCAACGAGGAATACCAAATTCCGCTAATAAACCACCAACAGTTGATCTAACGATCAACTTTAAAATGTTAGCAATTATTTTTATAGCAATAATAATAACATGCTATATTTACAAATGTTAACATGGACAATTTGGCCAATAACGCGTATATAACAACACTTAGAAGAAACATGGAGAATATAAATAGGAACAATATTGAACATTAATATATAAATTTATCATTCTTTATTTTTATTTTACTTCTCTTATTTTTATAAAATCTTATATAAAAACTTTAGCTTACATTATTTCAGTATCTAAGGATGCTTCGAATGGGGCATCTGAGGATTACACAAAGTTTCAACTATAACAATATTTAAAAAATTTTTTTTTATTTTTATTCTTTTTTAATTCATTTTTTTTTAAATTAAATTAAATTCTTATTATAATTAAAAATCTAATAAATATATATTTTTTTATATGATTTTTAAAAAAAGATTGAATTTTAATTTATACATAGTCATTTTTATACATCAAATATACATATAAGTGTAAGTGATAGCAAATGGGGGATTAATCTGCTGTAGGCGGCTGAAAAAACAAAGCTCCACTATTAAATTTTATAAATATAAATAATAAAAATAAAAAAATTTTTTTTATTTTATTTTTATACATGTACTAGATATATATTTATGTGTCAGAGATGGTAAATAGAGGGTTGAGACGCCAAAGGCGGCTAAGGGAGCGAAGCCTTACTAGTTAAATAATAAAATATTTTAATAAAGCACAATTTATTAATGACATAATTTAAGATAGTTTTACTAAAAAATACAATTTTTTTTGTATAAACAATATATTTAATAACCCAACCTTTTATAGTAAAAAAAATGTAAATTAATCAAAATATTTAATACTTTTATAATTCAAAAACCTACATAAAATAATTATATATTTTACAAAATATAAAAAAATGTTCTTAATATATAAAAAAAAACATTTTAAATAATCATAAACTGTAATATATCTTATTAGTTATAGATATGCTATTATTTAAAATTAATATCTCAATAATTTGACAACAAAATTTTTATAAAATTTATACATTTAGTTAAATAATAGTGTTTTTGTATGTTTGATCTTTCAATTGGTAAAAAGTTACCTTAATGGAGGTAACTTAGTTCTTTTTATTATTTCTTAATGTAATGCTATTTTAAAATATTTTTGTTTGGTCGATGTTTTTATTTTTAATAATTTTTTATTATTTTTTATAATATTGTAATTATAGGGGTACTACACCAATAAATAAATTTATACTATTTATAGAAAAGAATTTGATTTTTAAAATGACATATATTTTATATATCCAATAACTAAAATTTTTTTAAAAAAAATGCTACAAAAAATTTTCTTTAGTATATATCTATATTACATTAAAGAGTAATTTATAAAATTTTAAACAATTTTATAAAATTTGAAAAATTTATTTATTCTCAAAAAAATGCGAAAAAACGGTATACAAAAAGTAAAATATGATAATTTTAATGGATTCATTAATAAAAAGAATATAAAATAATTTTAAAAATGAATATATAAAAAGAGTATTTAAAAGAAATTATAATTATAGTTTTTACTTGTACAATGGCGGTTTACCATTTGGTATAGCGGATAATTTTTAATATTAATAAGTATAATTAATAAGAAATGAAAAATGTAGGCGTAATTATAAAGGATTTATTAGAATGTATTAAATATTAAAATAATTAATTAAATAAATATTTCATTATTTATTAATAAAGTTTTTTTTTGTTAAATATTTTAATTTTAATTTTATTAACAATCTTTTTAATGTTCATTAGTATATAAAACATAAAATTTTTACTAAAATATTTTCTTGGTGCAGTCCCAAAATATAATAAATATAAATAAAAAGAATTATAATATTTATTAATTTTTAAAAAACATTTGAAATAACGTAATTAGCTTTTGAAATTTTTTTAACTAAATAATATATTTTTAATTTAACATATAAATTTAAACTAATTAAAATATATATATAATCGTTGTAATTATCTATGTAGAATTGATATTTGGGACTAGCCTTTGGCCTATTTAGTATAGTGGTTAGTACTCCACGTTGTGGCCGTGGCGACGTAGGTTCGATTCCTGCAATAGGCATTCCTTTTTTGTTTTTTTTGATTATTCGTTTATATGTTAAATTTAAAATTTAAATATATTAAGTATATTAAAAAAAAAATTTTTAGTTGATATTAACTTTTTTAAATAGCACAGTGTTTTTTAATTGTAATAAATTAATTTTGAATTATTTTTATAATTTCGTTCAATTTTAAAATTTTTTTTTTCTATAGAACAAATAAAAATTGGAAATAAAATTGATTTTTTTACAATTCATAATATTTTAAGCTTGTTATTACGATACAATAGATACAATGACAGACATAAATAACAAGATATTATAGCTGAAAAACGTAAGTTTAGGTTTTGTTTTAGAGTTGATGTCGCATTTTGAAGCTAATTTAAATATATTAACATTAAAAAAAAACTTATTAAAATAGTTTTAAATGTTTGTACTAATAGGGTAGTGTTATGAGGTGACGTAAAAAAATAGTCCCATACTTTGCTATCTTTGTGTGCAAAAATTTTTGATGCTTGTTCAAAAATTTAAAAATATAAAAACAAAGGTATTTGATATTTGATCTTTCTTTTAAAAAAAATAATTTTTTTAGCAACAACAACAACTACTACAACAATGGCACCAGTACCAAAATTTTCCGACTTAAATGGAATTTTTTTCAATGAGCGTAAAACTCTTTTTTTTTACAAGGTAAAGGGATTTTACCAAAGGAAGTAAAATGTGAAAAATGTGAAAAATGTGGCGGATCCACCACCATTAACATGGCAAAATTGCTTCTACGCTGCACAAGGCGAAACTGTAGAAAATCAGTAGCGGTTCGGAAAGGTACGTTTTTTGCTGGCCAATGTCTCCCTCTTGGTGAGACTTTACATGTGGCTTACTTGTGGTTGTTGACGACCCCGTAGCTGGGATAATCGGTCAGTGTGGACTGAGTAGTGCGACTGTTCGTTCCTATCTCAAATATTTTCGGCAACTAGTGTCAGATACGCTAGAGGAGCAAGATTGTGTGATTGGTGGTGATGGCATAGTTGTCGAAATAGATGAGACAAAAATGGGAAAACGGAAGTACAACCGGGGTCACCGTGTAGATGGAGTTTAGGTTGTTGGCGGCGTCGAGAAAACGAAGGATAGATGCGTATTCGCAGTTCCTGTTGAAAAACGGAATGATGATACGCTTCTTAACGTTATCAAGAAGCACGTGGCACCCGGCTCCATCATCCATACTGATTTGTGCAAAGGTTACGCGGGAATTGACGAAAAACTGTGTCTGAAGCACCGCACAGTAAACCACAGTGTTAATTTCAAGGATACACAAAGTGGTGTTCACACGAACACCATTGAGGGGACTTGAAACAGCTTTAAGCTGCTGATTCCTCCGCGTTGCCGTACAAAAAAGGATATGGATGAAAGGTTGTGGGAGTTTCCCTGGCGCCGGGCAAATCAAAAAAATTTATAAGCTGCACTTCTCAAAGCTTTGAGAGAAGTTGTATATACTTAATATAAGCATTAACATTATTTTTAAATTTTTAACATTACTAATATACTAATAAAAACTAATAAAATAAATGTGTAATTAATAAAAAAATAATTAAAAATCAAAAAAAAAAAATTAAAAATTTATAAAAATATCAAAATCTTAAAGAATAATCATAAAACAATGTAATTAATAAAAAAAACATATTATTATTTCCAAAAAAAAATTAAAAATAAATGCGACACCAACTCTAAATTTTAACCTAAGTTTGTAGAAAATATCTCGTTTAACACTTAATAGCATTGGAGGAAACATTTATATAAATTATAACACTTGTAAAATATTACGTATATCTAAATAAAAGTTAGATAAAAAATTGTATTATATTTCTTAAATAATATCTATTGGATCTAGAATATTATAAAAAAAAATTTTAAGAAAGAAACTTTTATAATATTTATTAAAAAATTCAACCTACCAAAATAAAACTTTAGATATATTATCATATTTAACAATACAATAAAAATATTAATCTAACAAACAACTTTATATAATATTATTTTATTTCATTTTAAAGTATAAAAACAAATAAAATTATTAATTCAACTAAAAACTTAGAAAATAAGAATAAAGTTTAAAGCAAAAAGAAATTTTTTTTAAATTATTGCAAAAAAAAGTCTAACTATAGAAAATAAATTTGATAGATTTTACTTAAAATTTATAAATTTTTTTTTAATCAAATAATGAAAATCTAAAACAACTGGTATATTATATTCCATCTTATTATAAAAATCAACTAAATTTGTTAAAAATTTTTTTTTTGTTGCATCAATCATGCAATAAATCATCCTTTTTTTAATATATATACCTTGTTTTTTTAAAATAAACTTTCTTCTTTCATTATATTTTGTTTTTCTTTATATCTAACTTTAAGAAAGTTAGTGCATTTTTGAATATAATTTAAAATAACAACTAATGTATTTTATATTTGAATTATCAGTGAGATTAAAGAGAAAAATATGTTTGTGACAAAATTCTATTTCGTTTGAGCAAAGTCCAACTGCTTAATAGGTCGCCCTTAATCACTTGAGCATTCAAACTACATCAAAAGTCAATTTTTTTATAAAAATTATCTGCGATTTTAAAATTCATTTCAAAATTTTTAAAAACAAAGCTTAATAGACGGAATATCTTTAGAAACAAAATAGTTTAAAAATAAATTAATTAAATATTAATTTAACTACTATAATAAATACTAAATTTAAACATAAATAAAGATAAATTAAATTAGAAAAAAAAATTTACTATAGTGGTATTTTTACAAAAAAAATATTCAATTTTTTTTTATCTTGTTTTGAAATATTATGTAATATAGAATTTTTTCAAAAAACTATTTTATTATTTTGTTTTTTTTTAATAAATAATATGCAAAATTTAAAAAAAAAAAAGTTTTAGAATAAAAAGTATATAGTTAAATTTCTAAGTTTTTAAGTATTCTTTATTTTAATTTTAAAGAAGAAAAATATTACTATATTATGCAATATTTACAAAAATATTTTCCTTTTCTTTTGACATTCTGTTACATTAAGTTTGCTAGATAATTATCTAGCATATTTCTAACATTCCTTTGTGTTTCTTGTTCCTTTGTTTTTCACTTTCTAAAATATTTTTTAAATTTTTTAAAGTAATATTTTCAAACTCAAGGTTTACAGAGTTATATTTATGATTAATCTTAAAATGATAAAAATACTAAGTTCCAAGCTTATTGGTTCAATATAATTTTTATATGTCTGATAGAAATGAATAAAAAATTAAAATTTTTTATTTTAACAGAAAAATTTTATCTATAATAAAAGAGTAAAAGATTTAATTATATTTAATGTTCATAATTCTCTTTAAGAGAGAGCAATGTCTGAAAACATTGTAGAATTCTAGACACTCTTATCCTAAATTATCTATGTCAGCGTTTACATTTTTTATCAGGAACGATAATAAAAAATGATTCACCTGTTTTATAATAAATAAAAATTTTTTATCTATATAATATTCAGAAACAACGCAAAAGTATAAAAAAATAGCTTTATAATTAAACAGTAGATAAAAATAAATAATTTTAATTTAGACTAATTTAAATTTAACACTACTTTAATAAGTAAGATATAGTTAATAAATATGTATAGTCATCAAATATATGAGACAGTAGCTTTGTCATATTTAATGATCAAAATCTAATATATAAATATTTACTAAAACAAACTACCAAAAATTCACGTTTATGACAACATTTGGCTATTATTGTTTTTTTTTGTGTAAAAAGATTTGCCAACTTTAACTATTATAACGTTTCTTTTATTTTTCTCTGACCTCATTTTTTCCGATGCATCTATATAGAGTTTTATCATAAGAATTACACCAATCGAAAGTAGTATCATAATTTATCCTAAATTTCCCTTTACAAAATTAAATAGTCATTATTACTTGCACCAACAGAATATTTAAAGAACTACTTTTACAAAATTCAACATTAAATCATTAATCATATTCCGATTTTTAAACTAATTTATTTTTGAAACAATGCTGATTATAATTTTACTGAATTTATTGCTCGTATAAAATTTTATTAAATGACTTATATTACAAAATTATTCTTTATGAAGAACTTCATATAATATATGCAAATCAATTACATCTTTTTCATTTGCTAAAAGGTTTTAAAAATTTATTTCTATTTGTAAAGAATATTATATAGAATTTAATTACATCAATAGAAGTGACAGAAAACTTATACGTTTAAATTATTTTGATATTTAATTTTTTAAAATTTTTATCAGTTTATATTAATTACTTTTTTCATTTTATTTTACATTATATTTGTTAAGTTTAATCATTTTGCATATAAATTTTAGAATGTCAGTAGTCCTACCGAAAACGAAAACAAAATATATCCAATTATGTGTTACTGTATTAACAGGAATATACAACATAAAAAGAATTGTCATGTTATTTTGACCAGGGTTGACAGCAAAAATGTATGTATTTTTTCTTTCACACTCAGTCAAAATGACATAACAATTCTTTCTGTAAACGCAAAATTATTTTAGGTTTTTTTATTATTAAACTGTATAGTTAAAAAAAAAAATAAAATAAGTTTAAAAAGAATATTGTTAAAAAATAATTAAAAAAATATAATTTTACAAATTTATAAAAAGTGATAAAATAAAATTGTATAAAAAATAATATCAATTTACTCTTCTATAGAAAAAAAATTAGATAACATAATTGATATTACAAATGTTAATCATTTTATATTATTATATTATTTGCCAATAAGCTTATATTTCTATAAGTTTTATCATTTCATATCGATAAGATTAAATTTTCAATCAAATATAATTGAAGAAAAAAGGAAATTAGCCCTCCAGGGGGCTCGAACCCCTGACCGTTAGATTAAAAGTCTAACGCTCTACCAACTGAGCTAGGAAGGCTACGAAAGTGGGGAAAATTTATTATTTACAAAATAAATTTGTTTTTAAATTTAAAAATTAATTTTTTCTGATTAATAAAAATATTTTTTTTAAAAAATAACACTTTTAAAAACAAAATTTTTTTTATTTTTAATAAAATTCCCTAACAAAATGGCTTGCCACTTTAAGCCACATTGGCTCAGTGGTAGTAGCGTCGGTCTTGTAAACCGAAGGTCGCTGGTTCAATCCCAGCATGTGGCAGTTTAGTACTTTTTTTACATAAACTTTATAAAATAAAAAAAAAACATTACTTTTTTTAGAATAATCTAACTTTACTTCATAATCTCTTTATTTCATTTTATAAACAAATTATTTTTATATAAAAAAAATAATTTTTTCTTTTTAATATTTTATAACCCAACTTTTTCTCATATTGTTATCCAATATTAATTAAATAATACTACGCCATGGAAACATGCTTACTTCCCAGTTATTGTGTAATTGTCTTAGAGTCTTATGTCGATGTTGTGCATATATAAGTTACATTTTTTCATCTTTTTTCATTCTATCATTGTCTTTCGATTGTGTGTGCATATAAATTTATTTTGTTTCTATTATTATGGATAACTCTAATCTTATGGAGGATCTTGATGTCATGAAAAATTATTTACTTGACTTATCTGAGGAAGATCGTCAAAAATTCAGGGAGGCATTATCTGATGAGTCTGAAATAAAGTTGTATGATAACCTCATGAATGAAGAAGATAACAACAATGAGAATGTGACAGGTGATCCATTAGAGAAATTCAAAAACATTGCCTTATTATATAACTCAATTGACATTGACCACCTTGTAACAACTCCCAAACAGGTCGACGAAAATGACAAGTTCATGAAGGCATATTTAACTCTAACAAAAAAAAACAAGGTATCCAAAGAAGCCAGAGTCAAACTATTGAGCGAAGTAGGTATGCCTAAATCTACAGTTTCTCAACTTGACAAAGAATTCAAAAGCTTCATCAAACATGACAAAGAAACACTCGCGAGAGAGGAGAAGCTATCAGATCTCACCACTCTGCTTACATTAGCAAAATCACTTCTCTCAAAAATGGATACCAAAAGAATTGAGGATCTTACAAAGGTACTCGCTCTCTCATTACGTTTAACAATCGACTTGAGGAGAAAGAACTATTTCGAGTACTTTGAAATTCCAAGTGAGAAAGAGGAGGAGATAGATTGGTCTTCAGAAATCTTCTCTAACTATGAGAAAGAGAAGATAAGAGAAGCTAAGAAGACCATGATACTAAGAAAATTCAAATACAATAAAACAAGGTATAATGTAGCCAAAGGTACGTTTTTTGGAAAACTATAACTAAAGACGTGTATGTCTTAAACATTATAAAAGAGGGATATAGAATCCCAATAAAAGCACTCCCCCAAAAAACTCATTACTCTAAGTGGGAAAAATATTTTAGTAATATAGAAAATGAGTTTATAGATAAGGATTTTCGACGTATGTTGGATAATAATATCATTTCATTAATTGACTATAATAGTACTAAATTAGACTACCACCACATCAATCCCATATTCTTTAATCATGAATCCAGAAAAGATAGATTAATAGTTGACTGTAGGGAACTAAATAAGATGATTGACTTAGAAAAATTTACTTTTGAAAATATAGATTTTGTAAGTTCATTAATATATTCTAGTAATAATTATTCAACAAGTATAGATTTGAGTGATGCTTATCACTCTATACATATACATGAAGAGAGTCAAAAACTGTTATGTATACAGTTTAAGAAAAAAATCTACAAATTCCACAGGCTTGTCTTTGGTCTTTCCATAGCCCCTTATACAGGGTGTCCACGATAAGTCTTCCTAATGAACTATATATGTAAACCTATTTTTGTTGTAGGACCTTTAATATGTACTAGTAGTAAAATTTATTATATAACTAATTTTTATATGTGTTAGAATAGTGTGTACGAAATTTAATTCATCAGGAAGACTTAACGTGGACACCCTGTATATTTCAAAGAGTACTTAAGGTACCATTAAATATGTTTAGAAAATCGTCACCTGTTTTATTATCATCATATTTAGATGATTTAATTTTAATATCTGATAATTATTCAAACCTACGTGGTGAAACTAAAAAATTGTCTTTATTATTGGAGAACTGTGGATTTAAAGTGAATAAAGAAAAATCCATAATGGATCCTAGTAAAACAATTGAGCATCTGGGGTATAAGGTAGATTTAAACCATAATGTAATATGTCTTACTGATAAACATTTTAGAAAATTAATTGATATCATTAATGAGATTTTAAATAAGAAAAAGATTACGTATCGAAAATTAGCTTTATTGTTAGGTAATGCTATATCAAGTAAATTCTCTAATAAGAACATAATGTTATATATATCACCCTTGTATGGTATTTTAGCATATGGTTTAAATAAACTAGATAAATCTTACAATTGCTATGTCCGAATGGACGAAAAAAGTATTCAATACTTAGTGGAACTGAAAGAATACGTTATGTCTAATAAAGGCAAGATTATTATTGAAGAGGGGACAAAAAATATTATAAATATATTTTCTGATGCTAGTCAAAATAGTTATGGCATATATATGGAGGAACTAGGAATAACAGTTTCTAAAAGATTTTTACAATCACACTTAGAGTGGCACATAAACATAAAAGAGCTATATGCTATAAAGGAATCATTAAATTTACTTATAACTGAGTTAGATAAAAGAAACAGTCAGGCAAAAAATTTTAACGTTATATCACATTGTGATAATACATCAGCTAGAAGGTGGATTATAAACCAAAAAAGCTGTTCTGAAATGATTCAGAAAATAGTCTATGATATTATTAAATACTCTAAAGTATTCAATCATTATTCTATATTTCATATTCCAGGGGAAGCCAATATAGTGGCAGATATTTTGGGCAGGGAAATGTACCTTTTAGACAACCATTTATTAATTCAATCGAGTTTTAAAGAATCCGAAATGGAAGTAACAGGAAGAGAAAATCATACGGAGGGCAATTTAATAAAAGAAATAAGGACATTACTAAAAAATAATCAAGTTGAAATCGTTACAAGAAACACCCCCGTTTATAATAATAATGATTACATAAATTATGTTTTTAATCAATTTGATACTAGTAATAAAATAAAAATTTATTTTCCTCCTATTAAAACTATTAGTAGTATACTAAAAATATCTTATATTAATAAAAGAACATTCTATATGTAGCAACCTGAACCTTTGTTTACCCAAAATTTCAAAATGATCGTAACTTTTTGAAATTCAATATATATATAGATTTTAATATCCTGATTTCGTTTTTAAAAAAAAATTTTAAAAATTTTTAATGTAAACTGCCAAAAATGGAGGTAAACAAAAATTTTGTTTAGGATAAAAACTTACAGGCGCGATTTTCCAATCAACGGTAGACGAAGACATACTTTACCTCTAACAGTAGTTGTGGGAAAATTTTTTAATACAAAAAAAAATTTAAAAATTAAATTAAAAAATAAATGTTTTTTTTTAGATGTTTATGTTAGCTTAAATATTAACAACAAATTATTTAAAAGTATGACTTTCATAAAAAATATTTTTTCAAAAAAATTTAAAAGTTAAAAATTTTTAAATGACATTTTAAATATTACCTTTAATTTTTGATTTAAAGATAAAAAATATAGTTAAATAAAATTTTTTTTCATTTTACAAATAACATAGCAATTAATTATTAAATGAAATTGAAAATTTTTAAGGTATAAGATGCTAGATTAAGTTTTTATGGAACATAAAAGATTTACTATAAAAATGCCAAGTTTATTTAATCTGTTTTTATTTTTTTTACTATAAAACCAGGTAAAATATGACGATGGCAAAAATTATATCATATTAATTAATTTTATACAAAAATGTACAAAAATTTTTATAATTTTCTTTTTATCAAATTTGGCAATACGTTTGAATTTTTTTCTAAGCCGGCAGTTAACCTATGAAGATGATTGATACGTCATCTTGTAGCTAAGATTGCTTAAAAAATATTCTTGGAAGCGATTTTTTAATTTTTTAATTTTAAAAAAAATTATTTTTACTTAAAATTTTAAAGCACCATTTTTTGACACTTTTTGGTCAAAATTGCAAAGACGTTTGAATTTTTTCCCAAGCCGGTAGTTAACCTATTAAGATGATCTATATGCCATTTTGTAGCCAAGACTTTTTACAAAAAATTGTTGGAAGCGATTTTTGAATTTTTTTTTTTAAAAAAAGTTATTTAATTTTAAAGTTTAAAAACGCTATTTTTTGACACTTTTTGGTCAAAATTGCAAATACGTTTGAATTTTTTCCCAAGCCGGTAGTTAACGTATTAAGATGATCTATAGGTCATTTTGTAGCCAAGACTTTTTACAAAAAATTGTTGGAAGCGATTTTTGAATTTTTTATTTTAAAAAAAGTTATAGCCATTTTTGTAAAAAAAATTAAAAAAATGTACACTTTATTCCAATATTTTTGTTTCTTTGGTACAACGTTTTTCAAAAAGGGGCGGTGTTGCAGGTTGCTATCTATATGTTAGTTCCTTTCATTTCAAACAATCCTCACAAGATACTTCAAATATATCGAATATATTTCGAAATACTAATAATCAAAACTTGGAGGAGAAATCAACTGGAAAAACTAAAAATATCATCACCAATAAGAAGGTGGTCTCTCATAAAATTACAACCAAAATATATGGTAGTGAATTATCATTAGAAAGAATAAATGGGAGATTATATGATATAGGTTTAAGTGATGAGGCTAAAAAATATTTTTGGATGGGATATCGTGATAGATCTATAAAAAGTATGGAAACAGTTTTAGTCCATTGGAATACATTTATTGATGGAAGAAAATATTTTAGATTTAAAGATATATGTGATTTTATTGTTTATTCAAAAAATAAAATTAACGCTATGTCAGTGAAATCGTATACTGGTTATTTTATGGTATTATTAACGTTAAATAATGTTATATTAGATAAAAGAGAACATGAAATATTAAAGAAAATTAAAAAAGCTATTTCGGAAGAGAAAATAATTGTTGAAAAATTTAAAACTACTTGGTCAGCAGGTCAGGCATTGGAAAGGATGAAAAAGATACAAGTGAACAGTCTAAGTCATCCTTCACATCATGGCCAAAAATTATCAATGTTAATACTTTTAAAATGTCCTTTGAGAATTCACGAATTATATAGTATAATCAGAGAAAATGTAAAAATAGATGGAGATAACATCTTGATAACTTTACCGGTTGTTACTAAAACTATGAATCCTGGGACAACATTTAAAATAATTGATTATGAAGATAAAGAATTGAAAATAAGTACTTACTATGAGCTATATTGCAAAAAAACTGAACCAAAGAAAATTTATAAAAAAGGTTGTTTGGTAACACCTGTATGGGTAAAAGAGAACGGTGATGAAATAAAACAAATTACTCTACATATGTGGATAAAGAAAATTCTAAGACAATTGGGCATTGGAGATTATTATCCACATTCTATAAGATCTGCGGTTGTAGCAGATAAACGTGAAAATAATAATACTTCTATTGAGGATATCATGAAGTTAGGTAGATGGAAAATTGAAGATACTGTCAAGCAATATTAAAATAAACCTATCATTAGGAACGAACTCTAAATATTTAATTACTTATTTAATTATTTAATTAATTAATTCAAAATTATTATGATATTAAAAACAAAATAAAGTTTAATCTCCAGACAATGAAATCAATTTCTTCTTCCGAATTGTAGCACAATAACTGGAAAGTAAGCATGTTTAAAGGCTATTATTATTTTAATAATCTTACGCTAACCTTACAGGTTACGCTGAGATTATTACCAAAAATACATGCTTTTGTTTTTTTAATATTGTTAAAAATGTTTAAAAAGTTTTTGTTATGTGTAACTGCTTGTTTATAATAGTGTTATCAATCGTTAACACTACCAGTTTTTAGAAGTTTTAAAAATGTTTTGGTTATTAATGAGATTTTTAAAAATCTTTTTTTATGTGTCAAAAAAATTTTCTATTGTTTTTTTTACATTCCCAATTAATAATATTCTAATACCAATAAAAGTTATTTTTACACGTTATAGATTATTTTAAGTCTTATTATTATTTTTTATTTGTAATAAGTTTAAAATCTATAAGAAATAAAATTTATAAGAAATTTAATTTATAAAAAAAAAATTTATCAATAACTAACTACATACAAAAGAAAAACGATCATTTCCCATCTTACAAGCACATTTTTTGTCCAATGATCAATTTCCGTTCAATGAAAAAATTAAAGAAAAAATTTTTCTTTAATTAAAAAAATTATCTTTTATGTTGTTAGACTGAGATGTAAATATAATAGAATTGGAAACATTTTAAATGTTTCATTTTTCTCACTTGTTTATATGAAAAACAATTTTTTAATGATATTAATATAATTTTTTAGGTGATTCGCTATTGGATAAAAAAAATCATAAAAAATATCAAGTAGAAAAAAGTTATTAAAAATTTAAAAAATGCAGTAATACTTTAGGATAGTTTTTTCTATTCAATTTTGAAAATTAAAAATGACAGGACAGAAAATGATCTTTTTAGGATGATTTCTGTTCTTGAGAGGACAGAAAATGATTGTTTTTTCTGTGTGCGTTCTTTTCTAAATTTTTTGAGATTTTTAAGATTTTTTGAGATTTTATATCCTAAAATTTTTATATGAAATGTATATGTGAAATTGTATTTGTGAAAATCTAAATGTGAAAGTTTAATTGTTAAATTTTAATTTTGAGAGATAAATTAATTAATTATTAAAAAAGAATGTTGTTAAGTTTGAACTGTTAAAAAAAAGGAGGACTAAATCGCCAGTATTACAAAACAATTTTTATAAAATTACTACTGCACCAGAGTAACATTTTGTGATAGTCTTATCGTTGGGATTAACTTTTTTTTTAAAAAGTCTAAAACATGTGTTTTTTCAACAACAATAAATGTATGTTCTGTTATGCAATATTATTTATTATCTTTTAACTGACGATTGATTAAATATTTAAAAAAAGGTAGTTGGGATATAAATCATTTTGTGTGCCATTTTCTACGATTTAATAGTAAAAAAAGTCTTTTTACAAAATACATAAAACTAATAACTACGGTTTATATCTGTCATGTCGTTAACATGATTTAACCCAACAAATGTGAGAAAGTTTTGGTTTAAAACTAAAACAAAAACAAAGGTAAAAGGGTTTTTCATTGTAACCATTAACTTTAAATAAAGTTTTCTCTTTTTACAAAGATTTTTAATTTTATAGTATCATTTTGTATTATACATTTTATACTAAACCTACATATACAGTTTTATACAAACCATGCATACAGTTTATATAAAAAAATGCCCTACAGTCTGATATAAACCACCATGGTCAAAATGACATGATTTCATTTTCTATGTAACATAAAAAAATTATATAATTTATTTTTTTATTTTATGTAACTTATATACATTTTTGTTTTTTTATAGATTTGTCACCATAAAAATTTTTACTATTTGTAAAGTTTTTAGTTTACTTTTTTAATAAAATTAATTTTTTTACAATTTTTGTTCATTATTTATTAATTTTTGACTATTCCTACCAAAATCAAAATGTACTCATACATTATTATAAAAGGACAAAAATGATACAAATAAAGTACAACAAAAATATTAGTATTATTTCCAAAAAAAGTTTTAACATATGACATCTTCATTTTTTAAAAATGTTTTAAAAATATTATTCCATACAATTTGGATAGTTTAAAATAAGTTTACTTTTAACATTTTAGTATAAAAAATGAATTATAAAAAAATTTTAAAACTTTAACAACTTGCTTAAATTATTTAAATTATAACAATTATAAAAAGAATTTTTATAATGAAATTTATTTATTTAAAAATCTCATGATCAAGTTACAATGAAAAAATAGAAAAATTATAATTAACATTTATTTATTTTGCAATCGGCCAGTAAAGCAAAACAAATTAATTTTTCCAAAAGCAGTTTATATTTGAAATATTGAATATATGTAATGTACTTGATCATAAACGAAAATTGTAGCATTTTCTTTATGAGATTTTTTAACAACCTTCTTTTTGTCTTTGGTAATTGATAGTTAATTCAATTCGTTTAATATGTTTGAAATTTAGATTTATAATTGCATAATCTAATTAAGTAGAAATATTTTATTTTTTGATAACATATATTATAATTATTGTTATTATTTTATCTTTTACTAATTATTGGTTTTGTTCCTGTTTTTATAAATTTTTTTTGTAAAACTTCTTCATTAATTATTGTATCTAAAAAAATTTTTTTAATTTTATAAATTCAAATAACAAAAAAAAAATCATACCAAGTTGTGACATAAGAAAAACAATAGAATTTTTGTACCAATTGTTTATAACATGTAATATTAATTTTACATAAAAAATACAATACAAATTAATGTACAAAGACATAAAAAGAAGGATTTCTAAAAACATAATTATAATAAGATAATTAACATATAATAAAAAGCCCAAAAAATATAAAGAAAAACAAACCTTTTGCTTTTACATAACATTTCGATAAATCTTCGCCACATTTATTTTTAATAATGCAAAGATATTCACCAATACAATCTTTATCAAATTTAAGAATTGTTAAAGTTGATTTCATTTTATAACTTATTATTTTAAAACTTAAATCAACTGTTCTAATTTTTTCATTATTAAAATACCAATGAATATCAGGTTCAGGAATTCCATTATAATTAACAGTTAATTTTATATTTTCCTTTCCTATGTCATAGCTATAAGTATCATTTAATTTTTTTGTAAAAGAAGGAATAGTTTCATTTTCTGTAGTTGTTAATTTTTGAACAACGTTTATTGTTGCTTTTTCTATTGTAGTTCCAACAGTATTAACTGCTATTAAATAATAAACACCATTATCATCTAATGACATATTATGTATTCTTAAAATAAAATCTTTTCCTTTACAAATCATTTCATATTTAGAAGAAGCTAATATTTGTTGCTTATCTTTATTTAACCATGATATTACAGGTTCAGGATTTCCAGAAACATTAAATATTATTTCACCAATTGAACCTTCTTTAAATACATATTTTTTTGTTAATGGTTTAATAGAAGGTTTATCTTCAATATCATATGTTTTTGAAAGTTGTTCAACAATTTTTAATTCAATATTAGTTGTATCGTAACCAACTGAATTTTGTGCAATACATGTATATATGCCTGAATCTTCAGGAAATGCATCTTTTATTGTTAAAATTAAACTGTTACTGTTTCTAGAATATTTAAAAGCTGATGAATCTTGAATTAAAACTTTATTATGAATCCATTGATAACTTAAAGGATTAGAACCTTTTTCAAGTATTGCAATTAATTTTACTTCACTACCATCAGTACATTTAACAATAGATGAAGGATATTTAAATTTAGGTTCAATGATATTTTCTTCTTCTTTTAAAATAGTATTATTTTCAACAATATTAATTGTTGTACTACAATATGAAGAACCTTCAGAATTTGTAGCCTTACAAATATATTTGCCACTTTTAGTAGAATCAATTTTCAAAAACACTAATGATGAATGTTCACCATCATAAAATATTTTAAACTGATTTTTATGAGGTACAATTTCATGTCCATCTTTATACCATATAATTTCAGGAACAGGATACCCTGATATAATACATTCAAGTGAAAATTCTTTAACTAAATTAAGTTCAATTTTATCTTCAAATTTTTCTTCAAAAATAGGTCTAAAAAATTGTTTTCCTTTTTTATTAATAAAGTTTAGTTTTTTTTCATCATCTGCTGGTTTAATTACAATTTCACTACTACAAGATGTAAAACCTTCTGAATTAGTAACAGAACAATTATAAAATCCACCATCAAATATTGAAATATTGTGAACTTCAAGATAATAGAAATTTCCGTCATTATATATAGAAAATTTATTTCCTGATTTTAAAATTATTCCACTTTTATCCCAATTAACATCAGCAACAGGATTTGCACTTATAGCACATTTAAGTCTAAGTGATTTAAATTCATCTAAAATTTTTTTAGGTTTTGGTTTTACAAAAAATTTTGGTCTACAAATTTTTTTATTTCTTAGTAAAATGTTTCTTCTAATTTCTTCTAATACTGATAAATTTTGACAATCAAAAGATTTTGGAGTAATCTCTACATTATTTGAATCTTTAACATTTTCTTCGTACTTATAAATATCACAAGATGTTGAATTATAATAAATACTTTTTTCATCTTTTAATTCATCATAATTTCTCTCTTTATGATGTTGTTTTTTGATTTGTTTATTAGTCAATTTACATGTAACAGCAGCGCAATCTCCAGCTTTAAGATTCATATCAGAAAGACCAACAATAAATGTTGGTGGGGTTCCTTTTTTTAAATGAACAAGATCTCGAGATTTTTGTCTGCTAATTTTATTTGATACTACTTTTTCATTTTTTTCTTTTTGATTAACTTTAACTGTACTTTTAGATAAAAATTCATCATCTTGTAAAAAGTTATTTTTATATTCTTCTATTTCATCTATTTTATTTCCATATTTCAAACAACATACATGTTCAAGCTGACCATGAATATTTGTTAAGCTTATACCATAAGTTGCAAAATCATCGTAATTAATGTTTTTTATTGTTAATTTACTTTTATTGTTGTCAAAAATATCAATTTTATAATTTAAATTTTCGACTATTTTGTTTCCATTTTTATACCATAATACATCTATAGGTGGGTAACCTTCAAATTCGATATTAAATTCTATATCATCTCCTATTAAACAAAATTTATCTTGAAGTTTTTTGATAATTTTTGGTGGTTTTGCTATTTCATCAATTTTATTTCCAACAAAAATATAACATTGTGTAAAAGCAGTTCCATTTTTATTTGTTGCCAGACATTGATATGTTCCTTGTTGGTTTTTTGTTATACATTTATTAGAAAGTTCTAATTTATTTTGTATTCTTGATTCTTCCCATATTCTTTGTGTTGTATCAATTTTTTTTGTTATTCTATTATCATCAATGAAAAACCATTCAACTGACGGTTCAGGAAAGCCTGTTAATTCACATTCAAGTTTTATAGAATCATTATTCATAACACCTATATCAACTAATTCTTTAACAAATTTTGGTGATTCTTCAATATCAGATGTTACATCATATACAGATCTAGTAACAATTATATCAAAATTAAATGTTTCTTTTCCATAAATATTTTCAGCAATACATGTAAATGTTCCAGATGATTTTAATACAGGACAATTTATTGTTAAAACAGCTTCACCATTTCCAGTTAACCATGTTTGATAAATTTTATTTGTTCGTTTTAAATATTTTTGATCTTTCATCCATGAAATATGAGGAATTGGATTACCAACAGCTTTAACAACTACATCAATTTTTTTACCTTCCCCTATATTTATATTTGGTAAAGGTGTTCTAGTAAATTTAGGTGGAAAAGCTTTTTCATCTATTATTCCATTATTATCGTTTTCTAATAACTGTGATGATAAATTTTTTTCATCATTTGATCTATTTTTAATAAATAAATTGCATTTTGTTGCTTCTATTCCATGAACATTAGAAACAGAACAAACATATAAGCCTTCATCATTTTTGTCACAATTGTTAATTTTTAATATAATTTGTCCATTTTCATTAAATTCAAATTGATATTTTGTGGATGAAAATAATTCTATTCCATTTTTAAACCATGAAATATTACTTTGTGATAAATTTTCAAATGTACAATTTAATATTGCATTATCTCCTACATAAATTGTTTGATCTTCTAAGTTTTTAGTTATTTTAGGTTTATTTATTATAGTATTATTTTTATTTTTTTTATCACTATCAAATTCATCATTAATAAGAATAATTTCACATGAATTGTATGATTCTCCATATTTATTAATTGCTACACATGTTATTGTTCCAGTTTCTTTTTCTGTTATATTATTAAATTCAACTTCACAGATAAATTTATTTTCTTTAGGATAATTATTAAATACAATATTAGAAGACGAATGTAGAGTTTTTCCATTTAAAAGCCATTTTACAATTGTGTCAGGTGTACTATTTATATGACACTCTAAATTTACTTTATCATTAAGTTTAATTATTTTATTTTCAAGTTTTTTTGTAAAAAAAGGCATTTTTGATATATAATTGTGTTCACTTTTTATAGTTTCAATAATAACTTCAGTTTCAATTGAAGTATTTCCAAATTCATTAGTTGCAATTAATTTATAAATTCCTTGTTGAAATTTACTAGCTTCAAAGAATTTTAAAAATGCAATTCTTCCATCAAAATATGTTCTAACAGTTTTTGATTCAATAAATGGTTTTCCTTCAAATTCCCATTCTATTTTAGCATTACTATTTTCATCAATTTCTATTTCTATTAATTCTTTATTACCTTCATGTATTTTTACTATTGGTGGTGGTTTTCTCATAATTATTGGAGGCAAATTATTTTTTAATTTTATAGAATTATTTGATTTAGAAATGTTATCATTTCTTTTTAAAACAGCTGTAGAAGCACTTAATAATGTTAAATCGCTTTCATTTACACAAACTGTACAATGAGTAAAATCTTTTAAATTGTTTCTTTTATCAAGATTTTGTGCTTCACATGTATATTCTCCGCTATCATCTAATCTAGCTTGAAGAATATTTAATCTGACATTTCCATGTCTATCTACATATTGAAGTATTCTATTATTCATTAATAGTTTTAAACCATCTTTATACCATGTGATATATGGTACAGGTTTACCAATTAATTGACATTTTAAAACAATTTCACTCCCTTCCATTACAGAAACATTAATTAATGGCTCAACAAATTTTGGTGGAATTTGTGTAATTCGATTTACTTCTTAAAATAAAAAAAATACATAAAATATTTATAAAAATTATATTCATTTATAAAATCATATTAAAAAATAAATAAAAATATTTTTTTTTATACTTACCTTGTATGTTAATAACTCCTGAACATTTTGTTGTTCCAATATCATTAGTTGCTTCACATGTATATACACCAGAATCTGAAATTTCAGGTATTCGTATAATCAATGAAGCAATACCATTATTAAATGTTGTTTCAATATGTTCATTTAATGACTCTCCATCTTTATACCATTTTATACATGGTTGTGGATCTCCAGTAACAATACACATTAATGACATTTCAACCATTTCAGGAAGTTCGCGAATGACTGGTAATGGCATTATAAATGTAGGTGCTAATGCATTTGTTTCTTGTCGTTGTACATATTTTGATTCTAAAAATATTTTTGTTATATTTTGTTTTAAAAAATTTTTTTACTTGAGTTTTTTAATATTTTTTTAAATTAATTTATATTTTAGCCCAATAATAAGTAAGTTATTATATATTAAATAATTTTATAATATTTTAAAAAGCTACTTTTTTTTAATACTTTTTATTATATTTATTCAATTTAATTTTTTTTAATATATTATTAAGAATTTATTTTATTATAAATATTATTATTCATAATAATTTCAATAAATTTTTAATTTATAGTACCTAAGAAAAGTAGTAAATTTATTATCTTTAAAAAAATGATAAGTTAATTAAATTAATATTGACTATTTTATTTTTAAAATTAGCTAGTGATTTTTTTCATTGCTTAATATTGTATATTTATAATGTTTTAATTAATTTTATCTAATTTTTGTTTCTTGTTTATAAGGGTGGCTATTATCTAATTTCTAGTAATATTTATTTTATTTTAAAAGTTAAAATATACTTATAATAATTATAAATATATTATTTTTTAAAATGTTTTATTAATAAAATTAATTAAATTAAAAATAAACTTTAAACAATTAGTATTTTTTTACTTTAATAAAATTCTAAAAAAAAATTAATTTGCATTTAAATAAATCTTTTATTTATTATCTAACATTTCAAAATTAGTGTTATTTATTAAATAAAATTATTTTTTAATAAAAAAAATGTTAAATATTTTAATTTTAATATTTTTCTATAAAACATACCTTGAATTTCAAGAATACAATTTGTTTCTACTTCTCCAACGTTATTTGAAGCTATACATTTATAATTACCGGCATCATTTTTTATAGTATCAAGAATTGTTAGTGAAAATTTTCTTAATCTTTCATCATTTATTATTCTAATTCTATCATTATGAGTTATAGGAATATTGTCTTTAAACCATTTTACAGTTGGAGAAGGTGATCCAAGTAAATACACTTCAAATTTGACAAGCTTCTTTTCTTGTACTTTTTCATTCATTAATGGTACAGTAAATTCAGGAGGTGATGATAAGTCTGTTTCTGTTACTATTACTTTACATGTTGAAATACATTTTCCATTTTTATTAAAACCTATTGCTTTGTAGTTTCCATTATCAAAAATGTCTGTTTTTAATACTTCTAAGATGTATCGTCCTATAAAAGATATAATTTTTAGTATTTTTTTTTCATTAATTTTAAGATATATTACCTTTATCTTTTATTACAAAATATTTTTCGTTATCAGGAAATATTCTATCGTCATTTTTATACCATTCTACATTATCAGGTTCAGGTAGAGTAGTATTCGTAACACATAAAACAATAGGTTCACCAACATTAACTGTTGTATCTTTAAGAAGAAGATGAAATTTCGGAATTTCTTTATTATCAATAGTTATATCATCTAACTTTGATTTATCTTTCTGAATAGTCAATTTACATTTAGAAGAAATTTCATCTTTATCAGAAATAATTTTACACATATAAATTCCAGTATCATTAATTGATAAATCTTTTATAATTAATTTAATTATATTATTTTCATTTTCAAAATTGTATTTATTATTATTCATAAAAATTTCACTATCGTTTTTAAACCACTTTATTTGAATGTTATTGTTTTTATTAATTGTTAATTGTAAATTAGTTGTATAATCATCTTCAAAAACATATTTATCTGACAATGGTACTATTAATTTCAATAATTTGCTATCATCACCTAGAAATAAAGTATTAAATAATATATTATGCTGTATAAATGGTACAGTATGTTTTTTAAATATATAAAATATATATAGGTAAAAAAGGAAAAATATGTAATGTTGTATATAAAATTTACTCTTATACACTTATTATAACTAAAAATGTTTTTGTAAAAAAATTTAAAAACTTAAACATAAATTTACATTTAAAATTAAATTTAAAATAACTTTTTTATTTTATTTACAAACATTTTATAACTCTTATAATTATAAAATATAAACAAAAAAAAATTTTTTAAAAATACTTTATCAAACAAAAAGTATTATTATAAATTTATACTAAGTAGACAAAAAATTTTCATGGTATTAAACCTTGAAATTTTTAATAATTGTTAATGAAAAAAATTTTTTAATATTGTTAAATTTTGTTAAGTACTAAAGATTTTTATAATTTTGTTTGAAAAAAAATTAATAATAATATTGTATTGTTTATATTAGTCATTTGAATAATATAGTTAATTTTTTTTTGATTAATATATATTTATAATATTTTTTAAAATTCTAACAAAATAATATTTTGAAATAAAAATATTTATTTAATTAAATCTATTGTGTTTAAAATGAATAATAAATTCAGTAGAGTTAAAATAATTTATAGTAATATTAGCAGAAAACTTTTTGTTTCAAAGTATTTAAACGTTAATCTTAAAAATTGTTTTAAATGTAACATTTGTTTAATTTTAAAAAAAGCAAATTTTATCAATTAATGATAAATTAAAAAAAATTTTGAGGTATAAAATAATTTCTAATTACTATATAAATGATATTATAATAAATTGATACAAATATTTTTTTTATTTCAAATTTCTAAGAATATTATTTTAAAAAAATAAATGAATTTATAAAAACTATTGATACATTAATATGATTAATTATTGTATTTCCTTGTTAAAATAACATAACTATGAAGTAAATATTTAATTCAATTTTAAAATTATTTAATCATGTTTTTGGTATATTATTAACAAAATAAAAACTAGTTGAAATTTACTAAAAACGCTTAAAAATGATATAATTTTGAAAACATTTATCAACACCGTTTACTATTTTAAGTTTATTACTTTTTTAAAATAATTTTATTATATAATTTTTTAGACTAAATTAAAGTTTAAATTCTATTTTCTATAATAAAAAACATTAATTTTTCTAATTCATTTTATTCTTATAAAATTATGATCCCATTTGATTACAATTAATACAAAATCTAGTAATTTATTTTTTTTTTAAATCAAAATACCTAATATTCAAGTTTAAAATGTAATAAAAAAATATTTTATAAATTTTTTTTTAATGATTGTGTGTTTGGAAATTGCACGTTAAATAAAATAAAAATTTTAAAAGATTTATTTATTGTAAAGTTTATGTTAGTATATAAAAATTTTTTATAAAAAATATATTTACCTATAGTTTGTGCTATGTATATTAATTATAAATTTTTTTTTTAAAATAACATTTTAATATTTTAGAGAAACTCAATGAACCTTAATTGCTATAGAAAAACATTTTATTAAATATTCTATTTAAAAATTTGTATCAAATTTCAAAGATCATTATAAAATAATATTAAACAATTAAATTTATTTTTAATTTTCTTCAATTTTATAGCATTTAAAAAAATAAAGTTAGCTATTATTTATATAAATATAAAAAATATAGGTGAATTTTTTAATAAAAAAAATATAATTATGCAAGGTTGTCGTACAACTTTATATTATTCTCAATTCTACATCATTTAGTAATAAAAACAACAGGATTTGTAAGTTATTAAATATCCTATTATTTTTTAAACAATAAATATATTTTACACTTTATGAAAAAAATATATATATTTAATTTATAATTTTTTATTTTAATAATTATTTTAAGAAAAAAAAATAATTTTAGTATATTTTTTACTTTGTTTTTAATAAAAAATAAATAAATAAGGATGTAGATTAATTGTTCGTTTATATTTATCATACTTATCTATTATATTTTAATTTATTTTAATTAATAATATTTTTTGCTATAATTTAATAATAAAAAGTGTGTTTAAAAAAGTATTTTCATAGTTATAAAAATAATATAAATCTTTTAAATAAAATATTTTTTTAATTAATTTTTTCAAAATACCTATTATTATTATGTACAATTATTCTAACTTTAAAAAGCAAGTAATATTTTTTTTTATAAAAAGACTATTTTTTAAATGTTAGTTAATGTTTAAAAAAATAATTTGGATAACTAAATTCTTTAAAAGTTTTTAAAATTTCAATAGCGTGATATTTTTATTGTTGTAAATTGTTAAAATAAGTTATATTTAGTAACAACTAATAATGTTTTTAAAAGCAATTAACATTTTTAAAGCTAAAATACACTATCTTATTTTTATTACACAAAAAATATTTATATTATTAGAATTTTGTTAATTTAAAAAAAAGTATATACAGGGTGTTCAAAAAGTAACCCGTCAATTTTTTAAACTTTAACTACCTTTTTTCTACTTAATATTTTTTAATGATTTTTTTTATCTTATAGAGAATTATCTATAGAATTATATAAACAATTTTTAAGATTTTTTTTAATATAAACAATTGATGAAAAATAAAACAATTAAAATTTTTTCAATTTTTTTTTAAAGTATTTTTTAAAATACATTTTTTAAACTATTAAAAAGGTTTCTAATTCTTACTTTTTAATAGTTTAAAAACATTTTTTTATGTAAAAAATGACTGTATTTTAAAAATTTTTCAAGAGAATATTTTAACATAAAAATTGTTAAATTTACTAGTTTTAAAATTATAACTTTTTATATTGTTTCTTCTATCTCTTAATTTTAATACTTATAAATTAGGTATGTAACTGTATGGTATAGTACTACATCAAAATAAATTACTGGTCAATATTTTTGAAGATTAAAATGATAAAACAGTTACAGTAAATAATTTGCATGTAGCTAAAGGAGCTTTTTTTTTTATAAAAATTAATTTTTTATAACAAACTAATATTTAAAAAAAGAGATATTAACCGATCATTGCGATTGCCAGATATCTGCATCTGATTTTAAAAAAATTAGTCAAAAACCTTAGATAATGTTAAGAATAATATAAAAAAAGAAATTGCATACATGAAACAAGATACTCCAAAAAAAAGTTGAAAAAAGTGTTTTTTAAAAGGAACAAAAATGTTTCCAATTACCTGGAAAACATAAAGATGACGTTATTGTTCATACCTAATATAATAAAATTTAAAAATAGATATGTTTATATTATAAAAATTAGTAAAAAATATCATAATATAGCTGTAATTTTAGTTCAATTTAAAGTTGTTTCTTAATAACGTTCTTTTAACATAATATACTTTTTACAATTCTATATAAGATACAAAAGAAATTATAAAAAAAAATATCCAGTAGAAAAAAAATTATGAAAGTTTAAAAAAATGTCCGGTTACTTTTTGAACACCCTGTACATATATTAAAAAATTAATTCATTTATAATAAAAATATAATTTAATTTTAATAGAAATTGTTAAATGTTTATCAAAATTAATAAATAATTTTTTCATTTTTTCATATAATAAAAAAGTACAATGTTAAGTTTATTTCAATTTAATTATGCTTTTTTTAAGTATAATTAAAATATTACTGTAAAAATTAATTTTATATAAATATGCAAATTATATAAAATTATAAAAATACTTTAACTATTTAAAAATTTTATATACAATATCAAAAATAAAATTTTTAAAATAAACAGATTTAAAAAGTAGAAGCAAATTATATTTTATTATTAAATATTAAAGTTTATTTAAAAACTGTTGTTAAAATTTAACTAATCATTTTAAAAAGTTTTTGAAGTTGCTACAGTTTTTTAAATGTATTATTTTAAAAACTTTTTAGATAATATTTATTTAATTTATTACAATTTAAAATTTTTTATAAAAAAACATTAATTATTAAATTGCATAAAATAAAGTTAGTCTTAAAACTAAAATAAAAATTTTGTAGTCATTTGTTTTTATAATTTAATCTTATCTCATAATATTTTTATAACAATATTTTAACGTTTTTAATAAACTTATTATATGAAAATAAATTTTCCAAACAATTTTTTATATAATATAATATCTTATCAAATATTTTTATTAATAATTATTTGTTACTTTAGATTGGAAAATCATTTTTTTTTTCTTAGTTTTAAAAATTTTTTGTTACTAAACTTAAGAAATTTAAACTATTATGAAAATTTTATTGTTATTTATAAATGTAAAAACTAGAAAGTTTTAAATTATAAAAGTTTTTAATTAATTTAATTAATTTAACCTTATTTCAATGATAAATAGATATTATGTAAACTTTTAAAAATTATTGAAAAATGATATTTACTTAAATATTGTTTTGATAAAAAATTTAAAATTATATACTAACTACACAATAATATTATATTCTTAAAAAAATCTGTAAAATTATTAAAATTTTTTGAATATATTTTTTTAAATTTATCCAAAATGATAGATTACTATAAATAAAAACATTTTTTTTAATAAATTTTATATAATTTGGTTTTTGTAACTTTTTTTTATTTATTATAGTAACATTAAAAGTTGTTAATTTATAAATACAACTTATATAATAATACATATTTTAAAATAAATGGTATTTAAATAATTACAATTTTTATTTTTTCTAAATTTCCAATCATATTTTGAATACAGTAAATTAAAATAAAAAGAAATTTTTTAAAAATTTCTAACTTCATACTTAGCAATGTCAAATAATTAATTTTAATACATTAACAATCATAATTGTTCTAAAAAGTAAAACACATAAAGTACAATTATTATGATATATCAGTTTTACTATTATTTGTAAATTTTATTTAAAATAACTGTACTTTTTACCAACGTTTAGAATGTTTTTATTAACTAAAAATAAACTTATAAACTGTTTTTAAAAAATAAATTATGTTAGGATATATTTTTTTCTAAACATTATTAACAGTGATAAAAAAAAAATAAATATATTTTATTTTAACTACAACTAAATTTTTAGATTTTTTATTACAAATTTATGTTTTTCAAAAGAAAAACTTATTATAATTTATGTTATATATGCCTTATTTTAATAAATAAAATTACTAAAGCTTAACTTTTTAATCATTAATGTTTATGGTATATAAATATAAACATTGTTGTATTTTGTAAAAAAAAAAAAACTCTTTTTTTTTAAAAATTTGTTTTAAATAGTTTTATTTTTTTTAGGCATGCTACTAAAAATATAAATTTTAATAATTATATCTTTTTTAGTTTATTACTTTTTAGGATAACTAGAAATATGATAAGCAGTGCAGCTCAACAACATAAAAAGCGAGTAGTTTTATTAAAGCGTACTGAAGCTATGAATACTGCTGAAAGAAATAATGGAAAGTTACTTGATGATGTATGGGAAACGAGAGGTAATTGTTTTCAAATCATTTCATCTACCAATTCTGATAAATTAAAACCTTCTTTTTTAAAATTAAATATTGGTGGTCAAAGGTATTTAATATTATGTGATTCAATATTAAGAAATGATGCATCCGGGTTTTTATCAAAATTTTTACAATTGAATCATATTTCAAGATGTAAAGTAGCTGATTTATATTTAGAAGATGAGGAGAGTTATTATTTTCAAAGATCTCCACTACTATTTGATTGTATTTTTCAATTTTATGCATCTGGTGTTATTCATAGACCTCCTGAAATTTGTGCAGCTTCTTTTTTAACAGAGTTAAATTTTTGGAGAATACCTACAAATTATGTAGGATCATGTTGTTCAGATATAATATCAAAAGAAAGTGTTGAAGAAAAAGAAGAAGAAAAAATTGATGATAATATTTTTAATAAATTATGTTTTGGTAAAATTAGACGAAGAATGTGGATATTTTTGTCAAAACCTGAAAGTTCAAGTCAAGCAAAATTTTTTGAACTAACTTCTACATTATTTGTTGCAATTTCTGTATTAGGCCTTAGTTTTGGAACTATTCCTGAATTTCAAGTTATACAATATATGCTACCACATAATGAAACAATTGTTTTACCTAATGGAACTGTTACTATTATTGAAAAAGTTGAAGAAATGCGAGTAGAACACCCCGCATTTGTTTTTACAGAAAGAATATGTATAGCATTTTTTACTATTGAATATTGTCTTCGCTTATTTGCAGCCCCTAGAAAATGCTATTTTATATTAAAACCATTAAATGTAGTTGATTTAATGGCAATAATTCCTTTTTATTTAGAACTTCTTTTTACATTATGTGGTGTAGATGATAAAAAATTAAAAGATTTAAGATGGGCTTTTTTAGTTGTACGTATTTTAAGAGTACTAAGAGTTATTAGAATTATTAAACTTGGTAGATTTAGTAGTGGATTACAAACATTTGGAATGACATTACAACGTTCACAAAAACAATTACAAATGATGGCTATTGTATTATTAACAGGTGTAGTATTTTTTTCAACTATGATATATTTCTTAGAAAAAGATGAAAATGATACTCCATTTACATCAATACCTGCAGCATATTGGTGGTAAAAGTTTAATTTTGATACAAAAAAATTAATAAATATAATTTATATTTAGGTGTATAGTAACAATGACAACAGTAGGATATGGAGATAGTGTTCCTTCAACAACCATGGGAAAAATTATAGCTTCAGCTGCTATAATGTCAGGTGTTTTAGTTCTTGCATTACCTATTACTATTATTGTTGATAATTTTATAAAAGTAGCTCAAGATGAACAACAAGCAGAACAAATGAAAGAAGAAAAAAATAGACAAGATGAATTAATTAAACAAATGATATTAAAAACAAATACTAATAGTGATTTATAAAGTTAAAAACTTTTTTTTTTTAATAATTAAAATATATTTAAAAATACAAATTTTTAAATATTTCTATTATTATATAAATAAAATATATTTTTATAATTTAGTTTAATTTATCAAATAAAAAAAATATCTTTTGATTGTATATTTTAAAAATATTTTTAAAAATTATTTATAAGTTTATTTTTGCAAATAACATGTTAGATAATTAATAAAGGAAAAATTATTTAAAATTTTATAAATTTTTAAAAAATTATAAGTTGATATTGTTCGTTTTAAAATTTTAATGTCGTATCGTATTAATGAATTTTTTTTTTGAAAAATAAAAATTTAAAAACAGCAATCGCAAATTGAATATATTGTAAGAAGGTAGATAAATAAGCAGTACACATTTGTATTAGGGAAAGCAACAAATATTAGTTTAAGGATAATTTTGTAATGATTGGGATTAATTGTTATACTAAAAGTTATTAAAAAATTAATTGACTATCTTATTAAACTAACCTTTAGTTATTTTTTCTTTTAAATTACTAGAACTTTTGCTTTTATCATTGATAATACTACTACCTTCAAGATATGAGCCTGTTCCATATTTATTTTCTGCCGATATACGAAAATCATATTTTACATTTTCTTTTAATTCTTTAACAGTAAAATTTGTTTTTGTTGTTCTATCAATAAACATCCATGAAGACTTTGTTGATTCTTTCTTTTCTACACAATATCCTAATATAGATGATCCACCATCATTAACAGGAATATTCCAAGATAATTTTAAAGAATTTCCTTCTTCATTTGAAATTAGTAATGGACCAATTGGTGATGAAGGTGGACCTTGTATATTTAAAAGAATTTCTTTATTTGTTGAACCATATTCATTTATTGCACTTATAATATAAGTACCAGCATTTTGTTCTAGTACGTTATTTATAATAAGTGTTGATTCTCCAGATTTTGTTACAATTTTTGTTACTTTATTTGATTCAATTTCTTTATTATTAAATGACCAAGATATTTTTGGTTCAGGAATTCCATTATAATTTATATAAAGTTTTACTTGAGAATTATATTTTGCGTTAACAATAGATTCTGGAATTTCTATTGTAGGAAGTCCTATAATATTTTATTATAAAAAAAAAGTTTTTAATTTCTAAACAAACCTTTTACAATAACGTTAAACAATTGTTCAACTGTTTTAGAAGTATCATACCAAACACATTTATATGTACCTGAATCAATTTCAGAAGCATTCTTAATTGAATAAATACTTTCATTATCAAAAGTTACATAACAATCTGAAGTTTTTTCACTATCAAATTTATACCATTTACAATCAATAGGTGTTCCACATTTTAAATAAGAAATTAATTTTGTATTAAATCCTCTTTCAACAACTATATTTGTTTCATTTTCAAAAACATCAATTTCTTCACAATTTTTATCTGTAATTAACTTCTTTTCTTCCTTATTTACTTCTTTTTTCTTTTTTAATATTTTTTTCTTTTTAACAACTTCAGTTTTAGGCTCTTCATTTATTAATTCATTACTATCTTTTTTAGTTTCATTATCAATAATAACAGTATTTTCTTCAATATCATAATTAATATTAGTTATATCTTTATTAATATCATCATTAGTTGTATCAGATTTACTATTGAATTGGCTGTCAATTGAAGTGTCTCTTTCAGAAACTTTTACTGGTAATAAAAATACAAATTCTGTTGATTCACCAGGAAGACTTCTTTTGTTTCCTGATTTACTAGAAATTCTATAAAGATATTTTCCAGTAGACCTACAACTTCTATCTTGATAATGACATTTATCTGTAATACATAATTCAATCCATAATTTATCATCTTCCTCTTTACGTTCTACTACATATTCATCAGCAAGTATTATTTCATCCCATGTTACTTCAGCAAAAAATCCATTACTTTGTATATTAGGTTTATTAGGAGGTTGTAAAAATTGATCAACAATAAATGCTTCTATTATTGATGTATCTTCTGAATCACAATCAAGTGTTATACAATCAACAACATTTGATGAATCAGATCTTCCAACATCATTTACTGCTATAATACGAAATGCATAAAGTTCATCGGGATATAAATCTTCAACTAAATATTCTTCTTTAAATGGTTTTAATTTTTGAATAGTTCTCCATCTATTATGTTCTGCAGTTTTTCTCTCAACTATTAAATAATCAATTTGGCAACCACCATCATCTTCTGGAATTTCCCATGTTAATTTTACTTTAGTAGATTTAATATCATTTATTCTTAAATTTATTGGTGGAGATGGAATATCAACAACAGTTATTCTAGATCCTTTTTCTTCAACACCAACATCATTTTTTGCTATAAGTTTTAACAATCCAGTATGTATTCTTTCAAGATGATTAAGTCTTATTGTAGCTTCATTTTCATATTCTTCAATTTTACCACCAATAGATTTTATATTTTCATCATTTAATGTAACTGATAATGTTGGTTTTGGAACACCATAAAGTTCTACTTGTATAAATAAATCTCTACCAACATGAATTTCTGAATCACCATTATATGATATAATTTGAATTTCTGGCATTACTAACATATTAATAAATGCTGGAGCTGAAATATCACCGTCATCAGATCCTATTTTTACTTTATATTCACCGATATCTTTTTCACTAAAATCGTAAATATCAAGATAACATGAACAATCTTCTTTATTCATAAAAATTTTTCCTGTTTGTGGCCAAATTTCTTTTCCATTTTTATACCATTTGACAACTCTTACAGGGCAACTTGTAACACATGAAAGTTTTACTGTTTCACCAAATGATGTAACAGTATAATCTTGAGGCCCAATTTCAATAAATGGTGGTTTTTCATAAATTTCTACTTCTCCCATTGCTCTTCTTCCTTCTGAAGTTACACAAGAATAATCACAACTATCAAAAATAGTTGCTTCTTTTACTCTTAATTTTCTAATTGCACCTTCTACAATAATATCATATTTTGCAATAGCTGAATCATTAATTATTTTACCATTTTTAAACCATGTAACACAAGCATCTTCATCAGATAATTCACAAACAAGTTCAAATGTTGATCCTTCTTCTACAGAAATAAATTCAGGGAAAGTTGAAATAAAATGAGCTTTTACTTCAGCAACATTTACAATACATTCTGTTTTATCATCACCATATTCATTTATTGCTAAACATTTATACTTTCCAGAATGTAAATCAGTTATTTTATATACTTTTAAAGTAGTACTAAAGCCTTCAGTTGAAATTTCATAATCATTTTTATCATTTGGAATTATTTCATTATTATTATGATACCAAATATATGTTGGTGATGGTTCTCCAATAGCATGACATTCCAATTGTAATGATGATTTCTTAGCAATAGAAACATTTCTAAGAGTTTTTGTAAAGTATGGTGGTTCGTTGGCAAGCATTTTTACTGGCTTACAAATTTCACTACATTCTCCTTCACCTTCATTATTTTCTCCACATACTTTAAATACATATTTAATGCCTTCTTTTAATCCATCAATTACTACAGGTGGTGCTGGTGTTTTTATTGATTTCCAAACATCTGTTCCAGATTCATCGTTTTTATAGTAAACAATATATGAAGTACAATCTTCAGGAGATTCAGAACAAATCCAATCAACTGTTACAGAATCACAACTTGTTATTGTAATTATTGGAATATTAGTAATAGTTTTTGGTTTAGAAATTTTTTTAGTCATTGTTAAAATATTTGAATATACATTACTATTTGAAGTAATTCCTGCACCATTTGTTGCTTCAACTTTAAATTGATAATTTATAGTATTATTATCATCAGAATATTTTAATCCTCTAACTACATAATTACATGTAAATATTGGAGATGAATTAATTTTAAACCACCCTTTTTCATTTTCGTTTCCAAAAACGTCATAGCAGTAAATTTCGGAACCACCATTATCTGTACATTCTTCCCAAGTTAATTCACAACCATTATTATTTATATTTTTAATCGTTGGAGCTGATGATATTGTTGGTGATTTAAATGGTGAACTTGTTTTTGCAATTATTGGTTCTGTAAATTCACTTGTTCCATACTTGTTAATTGCTGCTACTCTAATAAGATATTCAGTATTTATATCAAGATTTTCAATTTTATATTCCATTTTATTTTTATTTGTATGACCAATTTTTTTAAAGACTCTTCTATCAGACTCTTTCATTTCAATAACATATCCTGTAATTATAGAATCTTCATTATTATCAAGATTTGACCATGAAATAGTAATACTATCATGATCAATCTCATTTATATATATTGAAGAAGGTGGTAAAGGTACATCATTAATAAATAAGTAAAATTCATCAAAATCTTCACCATAATTATTAAAAACACGAAGTTTATATTCTCCACTATCCTTTCTAGAAACATTTCGTTTTGTAAATATTATTTTGTCGTCAATAACTTGTACATTAAAACGACTACTTATATCAACCTTACAATCATTAAAGAAAATTTCACATTCTGGTTCAGGATTAGATTTAATATCCCATGAATAAGTTATTTTATCATCAATGTCACCAATAATTTTTTTAGTATTGTTTATTTTATTTATTATATAAGGTTTACTATATATTTCAAGCGTACCACAACAATTCAATATACCATTTGCAATAAACTCAATAGGTCCACTGTCATCATATTTAAGATTTTCAATGTGCAAAACATACTTATTATCAATAACAGATAGTTGGTACTTTTCATCATTGTTGACTTTTATTTTTTTATTGAACCATTCAAAGTTATCAGTAAAGTAAGATAAAATAACAGATAAATCAATGGAACCATTTTCTTCACCATAATATTTTCTTTCAAGACATTCTATGAAATTAACAGGTATATCATCAATTTGAAGATAAGATTGGAATGAAACGTCTTTTTCACCATCGTTTGTTGTATATTCAATAACAGAATTGCTATCAGATGGAATAACATTTTTTAAGATAAATTTAGAAAAATAAGGCATTTCTTCAATTGTAATTCTTGAATCAATTATATCAGAGTTGTTAAATTTCCATATAACTTTATCATCTTCATGGAACAATTCACATTCAAGTTTTATAATATCACCTCTTTTTCCATATATTTTAGATGAGGGTTTAAAAGCAAAACCTCTTCTTGGTTGTCTCTTTTTGATTTTTGTTTCAATCAATTCAATCACATTGTCATTGTCAGCAATGTCAGAAATATCTTTGTTTAAATTATAATTTTCAAAATTATCAGAATCATAAATTTTATTTTCGGAATGCAATTGTTCTTTAATGGAAGTTTCATTTAATTTATCATCTAAGATTAAATTATCCTGTACTATATTGACGTCGTCATTTTCACTAGCTTTAAATTGTTGCAAGTTATCTTTTGTATCTTCAAGCATATTTTTGTTAGATTTTAAGGTAATTTGATTTTGTTCATAGTCTTCTTTTGAAGTTTCTATATCTTCAATATCACCATTAATTTTTATTTCATTATTTTTAAAGACAGATTTATCTTGTTTTAAAACATCATTAGATGTGTCATCAACCTTGGTTTCATCCACTTTTAATGTTATTTCTTCTATTTGTTCTTTATTAAGTTTTAAAACAGTTTCATCTTGCTTAGAAGCATCTTCTATTTTTTCTACAAATTCAACTTCATCAATTACTTTTTTATCTTTAGAAACGCTTTTAGAGTCTTTAGTTTTTTCTTTTCTAACTTTTGAAGCAATTCCATCTTTTCCAATCTTAGTTTTATCGACTTTTGGTACAGTTTCATCAGATTTAGAATCATCTATTAATTTTTCTACAACCTTAACTTTTTCAATATCTTTTTCTACTTTAGAAACACTCTTTGTTTCTTTAGTTTTGTCTTTTTCAGTTTTTGAAACAGTTTCATCTGATTTAGTATCATCTTTAATAGTTTCTTTAGTTTTAGTATCCTTAACTTTTGGTTTGGAAACTTCTTTTTTATCTTCATCTTTTTCTTTCTTGACTTTTGAAGCTGTTTCATCTTTTGGTGGTTCCTCAACCTTAGTCTTATCAACTTTTGGTATTGTTTCTTTAACTTTTTCTTTATCCAGTTTTGAAAGAGTTTCATCAGATTTAGAGTCATCTTTAATAGTTTCTTTAGTTTTAGTATCCTTAACTTTTAGTTTAGGAACTTCTTTTTTATCTTCAACTTTTTCTTTCTTGACTTTTGAAGCTGCTTCATCTTTTAGTGGTTCCTCAACCTTAGTTTTGTCAACTTTTGACATTGTTTCTTTTACTTTTTCTTTATCCAGTTTTGGAACAGTTTCATCAGATTTAGAGTCATCTTTTAGTTTTTCTGCAACCTTAACTTTTTCAATTTCTTTTTCTACTTTAGGAACGCCCTTAGTGTCTTTAGATTTATCTTTATCAACTTTGGAAACAGTTTCATCAGATTTAGAGTCATCTTTAATAGTTTCCTTAGTTTTAGTATCCTTAACTTTTGGTTTAGGAACTTCTTTTTTATCTTCAACTTTTTCTTTCTTGACCTTTGAAGCTGCTTCATCTTTTGGTAATTTATCTTCAGGTGCTTTTTCAACTTTAGTTTTGTCAACTGCTGGTTCTGTCTCTTTTAGTTTTTCTGCAATCTTAACTTTTTCAATTTCTTTTTCTACTTTAGGAACGCCCTTAGTGTCTTTAGATTTTTCTTTATCAACTTTGGAAACAGTTTCGTCAGATTTAGAGTCATCTTTAATAGTTTCTTTAGTTTTAGTATCCTTAACTTTTGGTTTAGAAACTTCTTTTTTATCTTCAACTTTTTCTTTCTTGACTTTTGAAACTACTTCATCTTTTGGTAGATTATCTTCAGGTGCTTTTTCAACCTTTGTTTTATCAATTATTGATTCTGCTTCTTTTAGTTTTTCTGCAACCTTAACTTTTTCAATTTGTTTTTCTACTTTAGGAACGTCCTTAGTGTCTTTAGATTTATCTTTATCAACTTTGGAAACAGTTTCATCAGATTTAGAGTCATCTTTAATAGTTTCTTTAGTTTTAGTATCCTTAACTTTTGGTTTAGGAACTTCTTTTTTATCTTCAACTTTTTCTTTCTTGACCTTTGAAGCTGCTTCATCTTTTGGTAATTTATCTTCAGGTGCTTTTTCAACTTTAGTTTTGTCAACTGCTGGTTCTGTCTCTTTTAGTTTTTCTGCAACCTTAACTTTTTCAATTTCTTTTTCTACTTTAGGAACGCCCTTAGTGTCTTTAAATTTATCTTTTTCAAGTTTTGAAACAGTTTCATCTGATTTAAAATCATCTTTAATAGTTTCTTTGGTTTTAGTATCCTCAACTTTTGGTTTAGAAATTTCTTTTTTATCTTCAACTTTTTCTTTCTTGACTTTTGAAGCTATTTCATCTTTTGGTAAGTTATCTTTAGGTACTTTTTCAACCTTTGTTTTATCAACTGCAGGTTCTGTCTCTTTTAATTTTTCTGCAACCTTAACTTTTTCAATTTCTTTTTCTACTTTAGGAACGCTCTTAATGTCTTTAGATTTATCTTTATCAAGTTTTGAAACAGTTTCGTCAGATTTAGAATCATCTTTAATAGTTTTTTCCACATTGTAATCTTTACCTTTTGGTTTGGAAACTTCTTTTTTATCTTCAACTTTTTCTTTCTTGACTTTTGGAGCTGCTTCATCTTTTGGTAAATTATCTTGAGGTGCTTTATCAAGTTTAGTTTTGTCAACTGCTGGTTCTGTCTCTTTTAGTTTTTCTGCAACCTTAACTTTTTCAATTTCTTTTTCTACTTTAGGAACGTCCTTAGTGTCTTTAGATTTATCTTTTTCAACTTTGGAAACAGTTTCATCAGATTTAGAGTCATCTTTAATAGTTTCTTTAGTTTTAGTATCCTTAACTTTTGGTTTAGGAACTTCTTTTTTATCTTCAACTTTTTCTTTCTTGACCTTTGAAGCTGCTTCATCTTTTGGTAAATTATCTTCAGGTGCTTTTTCAACCTTAGTTTTGTCAACTGCTGGTTCTGTCTCTTTTAATTTTTCTGCAACTTTAACTTTTTCAATTTCTTTTTCTACTTTAGAAACGCCCTTAGTGTCTTTAGATTTATCTTTATCAAGTTTTGAAACAGTTTCATTAGATTTAGAATCATCTTTAATAGTTTCTTTAGTTTTAGTATTCTTAACATTTGGTTTAGAAACTTCTTTTTTATCTTCAACTTTTTCTTTCTTGACCTTTGAAGCTGCTTCATCTTTTGGTAAATTATCTTCAGGTGCTTTTTCAACCTTAGTTTTGTCAACTGCTGGTTCTGCTTCTTTTAGTTTTTCTGCAACCTTAACTTTTTCAATTTCTTTTTCTACTTTAGGAACGTCCTTAGTGTCTTTAGATTTATCTATATCAACTTTGGAAACAGTTTCATCAGATTTAGAGTCATCTTTAATAGTTTCTTTAGTTTTAGTATCCTTAACTTTTGGTTTAGAAACTCCTTTTTTATCTTCAACTTTTTCTTTCTTGACTTTTGAGGCTGCCTCATCTTTTGGTAAATTATCTTCAGCTGCTTTTTTGTCCTTTGTTTTATCAATTATTGATTCTGCTTCTTTTAATTTTTCTGCAACCTTAACTTTTTCAATTTCTTTTTCTAATATAGGAACGCCCTTAGTGTCTTTAGATTTATCTTTTTCAACTTTGGAAACAGTTTCATCAGATTTAGAGTCATCTTTAATAGTTTCTTTAGTTTTAGTATCCTTAACTTTTGGTTTGGGAACTTCTTTTTTATCTTCAACTTTTTCCTTCTTGACCTTTGAAGCTGCTTCATCTTTTGGTAATTTATCTTCAGGTGCTTTTTCAACTTTAGTTTTGTCAACTGCTGGTTCTGTCTCTTTTAGTTTTTCTGCAACCTTAACTTTTTCAATTTCTTTTTCTACTTTAGGAACGCCCTTAGTGTCTTTAAATTTATCTTTTTCAAGTTTTGAAACAGTTTCATCTGATTTAGAATCATCTTTAATAGTTTCTTTGGTTTTAGTATCCTCAACTTTTGGTTTAGAAACTTCTTTTTTATCTTCAACTTTTTCTTTCTTGACTTTTAGAGCTGCCTCATCTTTTGGTAAATTATCTTGAGGTGCTTTATCAACTTTAGATTTGTCAACTGCTTGTTCTGTTTCTTTTAATTTTTCTTTATCAACTTTGAAAACAGTTTCATCTGATTTAGAGTCATCTTTAATAGTTTCTTTAGTTTTAGTATCCTTAACTTTTGGTTTAGGAACTTCTTTTTTATCTTCAACTTTTTCTTTCTTGACTTTTGGAGCTGCCTCATCTTTTGGTAAGTTATCTTGAGATGCTTTATCAACCTTAGTTTTGTCAACTACTGGTTCTGTTTCTTTTAATTTATCTTTATCAAGTTTTGAAACAGTTTCATTAGATTTAGAATCATCTTTAATAGTTTCTTTAGTTTTAGTATCCTTAACATTTGGTTTAGAAACTTCTTTTTTATCTTCAACTTTTTCTTTCTTAACTTTTGAAGCTGCTTCATCTTTTGGTAAATTATCTTGAGGTGCTTTATCAACTTTAGATTTGTCAACTGCTTGTTCTGTTTCTTTTAATTTTTCTTTATCAACTTTGGAAACAGTTTCATCAGATTTAGAATCATCTTCAATGGTTTCCTTAGTTTTAGTATCCTTAACTTTTGGTTTAGAAACTTCTTTTTTATCTTCAATTTTTTCTTTTTTGACTTTTAAAGCTGCTTCATCTTTTGGTAAATTATCTTGAGGTGCTTTATCAACTTTAGATTTGTCAACTGCTTGTTCTGTTTCTTTTAATTTTTCTTTATCAACTTTGGAAACAGTTTCATCAGATTTAGAGTCATCTTTAATAGTTTCTTTATCTTTAGTATCCTTAACCTTTGGTTTGGAAACTTCTTTTTTATCTTCAACTTTTTCTTTCTTAACTTTTGGAGCTGCCTCATCTTTTGGTAAATTATCTTGAGGTGCTTTATCAACTTTAGATTTGTCAACTGCTTGTTCTTTTTCTTTTAATTTTTCTTTATCAACTTTGAAAACAGTTTCATCAGATTTAGAATCATCTTTAATGGTTTCCTTAGTTTTAGTATCCTTAACTTTTGGTTTGGAAACTTCTTTTTTATCTTCAACTTTTTCTTTCTTAACTTTTGGAGCTGCCTCATCTTTTGGTAAATTATCTTGAGGTGCTTTATCAACTTTAGATTTGTCAACTGCTTGTTCTGTTTCTTTTAATTTTTCTTTATCAACTTTGGAAACAGTTTCATCAGATTTAGAGTCATCTTTAATAGTTTCTTTATCTTTAGTATCCTTAACCTTTGGTTTGGAAACTTCTTTTTTATCTTCAACTTTTTCTTTCTTGACTTTTGGAGCTGCTTCATCTTTTGGTAAATTATCTTGAGGTGCTTTATCAAGTTTAGTTTTGTCAACTGCTGGTTCTGTCTCTTTTAGTTTTTCTGCAACCTTAACTTTTTCAATTTCTTTTTCTACTTTAGGAACGTCCTTAGTGTCTTTAGATTTATCTTTTTCAACTTTGGAAACAGTTTCATCAGATTTAGAGTCATCTTTAATAGTTTCTTTAGTTTTAGTATCCTTAACTTTTGGTTTAGGAACTTCTTTTTTATCTTCAACTTTTTCTTTCTTGACCTTTGAAGCTGCTTCATCTTTTGGTAAATTATCTTCAGGTGCTTTATCAATCTTAGTTTTGTCAACTACTGGTTCTGTTTCTTTTAATTTATCTTTATCAAGTTTTGAAACAGTTTCATTAGATTTAGAATCATCTTTAATAGTTTCTTTAGTTTTAGTATCCTTAACTTTTGGTTTAAGAACTTCTTTTTTATCTTCAACTTTTTCTTTCTTGACTTTTGAAGCTGTTTCATCTTTTGGTAAATTATCTTCAGGTGCTTTTCCAACTTTAGTTTTGTCGACTGATGGTTCTGATTCTTTTATTTTTTCTTTATCGTGTTTTGAAACAGTTTCACCAGATTTAGAATCATCTTTTAATTTTTCTGTAACCTTAACTTTTTCAATTTCTTTTTCTACTTTAGGAACGCTCTTAATGTCTTTAGATTTATCTTTATCAAGTTTTGAAACAGGTTCATCAGATTTAGAATCATCTTTAATAGTTTCTTTATCTTTAGTATCCTTAACCTTTGGTTTGGAAACTTCTTTTTTAATTTTTGAAACTGGTTCATCTTTTTGTAGATTTTCTTTTGATGGTTCTTCAACCTTAGTTTCATTAATTTTTGGTGTTGCTTCTATTATTTTCTCTTTATCAATTTTTGAAACAGTTTTATCTAATTTAGAATCATCTTTAATAGCTTCTTTATTTTTACTATCTTTGACCTTTGGTTTAGAAACTTCTTTTTTATCTTCAACTTTTTCTTTCTTGACTTTTAAAGCTGCTTCATTTTTTGGTGGTTCCTCAACCTTAGTTTTGTCAACTACTGGTTCTGTTTCTTTTAATTTTTCTTTATCAAGTATTGAAACAGTTTCATCAGATTTAGAGTCATCTTTAATAGTTTCTTTAGTTTTAGTATCCTTAACTTTTGGTTTAGAAACTTCTTTTTTATCTTCAATTTTTTCTTTTTTGACTTTTAAAGCTGCTTCATCTTTTGGTAAATTATTTTCAAGTGCTTTTTCAACCTTTGTTTTATCAATTGTTGGTTTTGATTCTTCATTTTTTTCTTGATCAAGTTTTGAAACAGTTTCATCTGATTTAGAATCGTCTTTAATAGTTTTTTCAATTTTGTTATCTTTAACTTTTGGTTCAGAAACTTTTTTAGTAGTTTTCAGATCCTTATTTTCAAGATTGGAAACATTTTCTTGTGTTACATCAATGTTGTTTTTATTAATCTCATTGTTTTGTTCAGCAATTTCATTTGTTTTATTAAATTTATCCTTTTTGCTCTCTAGAATACTTTCCTTCTTTTTGGATTCATTTTCAGATATTTCATTATCTTCAATTTTGTCAGTTTTTTCCTCTTCTTCAATAGTAATTTTTTTGTTTTCCGTTTGCTCATCAATTTTATCTTTCAAAACTTTTTTAATTTTCTCAATTTTTTCTTTTTGGACTTCTTTAGTCTCTTCAATATTAATATCTGTATCAATTTTTTGACTATAATCTTGTTTTTCATTGTTACTTGTTTGTTCATTATTATTTTGCAAACATTTTGGACTTTTTATACTAATAGATGCAGATAGTGGTTGAACTGGACTAAGAATTATTTGAGCTATATCTTTCAGATGTGCATCAGCTTCTATTTCCGCTGTGACATTCAAAGTTGAAATTTTTGTACTTGGTTCTCCATATAAAGAATTTATTTCTTTTGGAATTTTCAAAGCTTTTGGCGTATTCTTTTTCTTCTTTTGTTGAATATTTTCTACTTGGTTGTTATTTTTTGATTCTTGTACTTTAGATTGTGATTCTAAAAAAACATATCATATTTTATAAAAAAAATTTTTTAAATAAATAAATTTTTAGCTACCTTTTTTTAAAACACGGACAAAAGTTGTTATACTTGCTTCGCCATCTTTATTTATGGCTTTACAAATATACTCACCACTATCATGCAAAGACAATTTTTCAATTTTAAATGATACAACATAATCATTATTTTTTTTGTTAATTTTAAACTATAAACAAAAATAATGAAAACATTAACATAAAAAAATTTACAAACCCTATAATTTTCAACAAAGACATTATTTTTATATATTCGAACTTCTGGAATTTCATTTGTTTTTATTGTATATATTAACTTTAGATTTTCGTCTTCTTTAACAATTTTTTCTTTTTCACCACATATTATTGGTCGTTTATTTTTAAAAATTAATTGCTTTTTTTTATCTTTATCATGTATTTTTATAAAAGTATCACTTTTATCAGTTCCTAAATTATTTGAAGCTATTAATGACAGTTGGCCATTGAAGTTGTAATCTATATTATTAATTAATATTGTAATTAAATATGTGAAATCATCTTTTTTTATTTTAATTTCTACATTATCATTTGGTTCCAATATTTTATTGTTTACAGTTAAAATTAAGTTTGGTTCTGGATATGCTATCAATTTTTGTTCTATTAAAATATTATCTCCACATTTCAATTCATATTCATTATGTTTAATAACAAAATTTGGAGCCATTTCTTTTTTCATACAATTATTTAATGATTTAGGTGAATTTTTTATTAAATTATTATTTGATATTTCATTATTTAGATTTTGAAGTTCATTTGTTATTATATCATTATTACTATTAATTGATTTTTTACATTGATTATCAGTTTCTTTCAGTTTTTTATTTTTTTCACAAGATAATCTTAAGCTAGATAAATTTTCTTCGCTTATACCTTTTTTTATATTCTTTTCTAAATTATTTTTTGTATTTTTTTGATCTTTAACAGAATTATCTACTTTGTAAAAATTAATTTTTTCTATTTCTAAAATATCATCATTATTGGCAGCTATTATATTATCTGGTTTTTCCGAAGTTAAACATTTTTCTTTGGTTTCTTTATTATTGTTTAGTAAAGCTTTTTCTTTGTTTTTAGTAAATAATTTAGAATTTTCTAAAGAATGTTTATTCAATTTTTTTGAAATTAATTTATTGTCAAATATTATATCTTCTTTTTTAGAAGGAGAATGTATAACCATATTATTTATTATATCATTCTTAATAGATGCTTTTTTCTCTTTAATAATAATATTTTCATCTATCTCTTTGGAATTATTAGACGGAATTTTTACGATATTATTTTTTTGTCCTTTTTCTAAATCTTTGTTCACATCTTTTATTTTTACTTGTTCAACGTAATTTTTTGAATTATAAGCACACAAATTTGAAGAAGGTAATTCATCAAACTGTTCTAAGATATATAAAATTTCATCTAAATATTCATTTGGTATTTCGTTCAACTTCATTAATAGCATAATAACATTTTGTAGTGGTAAATTATTTTTATCAATATTATTAATAAGTAAATTTAAATTTATATCACTACTTTTAATGTTTTTAAACATAATAATTAGTTTTCTGTTTATATTAACTTCTAAGTTATATGATTTTTCTTTATTCTTCTCTGACAATAATAATGACAAATTTTGTAAATTGCTATCTGTTATCTCGTCTAAATTTTGTATTAAATTAATAATTTTTTTCTTATTTTTTCTTAATGAGTCATTTGACATTATATTTGTAAGTTGAAATATTACATCTTTACAATCATTTTTTTTAATTTTATTTATTATTAAAAATAACTCTCTAAAATATAATGCTTTTTGATTTTTTTTGGTTTCATCAAATTCTTTTGATAATAAAAATGTTATATTTTCAAAATCTCCTTGGGTTATTTCTTTAATATTATCAGTAAAATCAATTAATTTTTGGCAATATTCAGTTTCATTCTCACTTTTTATAATTTTTTCTAATACATCACGTGTTTTATTTAAATGTTCATTTTTAAAATTATGAATATTTTTTAATGCTTTCGAGATTGTCAATACAGCATTGGTATCATTATTATCATTTTTTGTATTGTTAATATTTAACAAAATATTGTTAAAATCCTTAATTTGAATTAAATTTACAGATTTAATTACTTTTTCTAGTTCCATTAAATTGTTTGCATCCATGGTACTTTGTTTAATATTTTTAAACAGTTGTGAATCAACGTTAATTTCTGCATTTTTTAATTTTTTTAGTATATTAAAAACATCCATAATTTTAGAAGTATTATTAATTTCCAATATATTCTTAGTTTCAAACATGTTATTTGTAATTAAGTTGTTTTCAAAATCTGGTTTTAAGTGATTATTCATTAATTGATTTTGATTTTCAAAATCATAGTTTACTAAATTAGAACTATTTTGATTATTACTTTCATTTGTCAAATTTTTTGTATATAATTTTTTTCTTTTTTTATTTAAACTCGCTTTTTTTTTCTCACAAATATTATTTTCAAAGCTATTTTCAATATAGTTTATACTTGCTTTACTATTTTCAAAAATAATCTTTTCCGTACTACATTTAGATTTAATTTTTAAAAGTGATCTATTACAAAGATTAAAAGTTTGACTTATTGAATTTTCTTCTTTTTCATTTGATAAGTTAATAGGTGTATCAATTTTTGTGATAACTTCATTATAAAATGGTTTATAAATATTATTATCTTGAATATTATTAACAAATTTATTAAAATTATTTTTGTCTTCTATACACATTTCGAATTGATCTAATTCTAGAATATTTTCATTGATACTATTAAATTGTTTCTCATTATTAGCATTTTTATAAGACAATTCATTTTTATCGTAAGATTCGTTTATAAAAAAATTGTTACCTTCGGTAGAGTAATTATTAATTTTTGCAATAGGCGTTAAATTTATCATACTTTTTTCATTAGATATATTTTCATCAATTGTTCTCTCTATTGTTTGGTTATCAATAATTTTATTTCTTATTACAAATTCTTTTGTTATTTCATCTTGATAAATACTATTCCTTACAATGGATTTACTTGTCTCATTAAGTGTATACTTGTCATTCATATCATTAAACAAAAATGTTTTAATATTTTCACTACTTGATACATTTTTTTCGTTTGGAGTTATTGTTTTTACTATATTTTTCTTTTTATTTACAGGTCTTTTCTTTAGTTTATTTGTTTTGAAAGATTTTATTGTTAATGCATTATTTGAAGAATAGTCGGAATCTTCTTTCAATGTTAATTTTTGATCTTCTAATGGTTCCTTGAATTTTGTATTTTTTTCACACATAATTTTGTTAAAATTATATTCTTCATTTATTAGTATATCTTTTTTTTCTAATAATTTTTCATTTTCATTACATAAACTTAATGATGATTCACCTATCTCATTTTTTTTAACAACTATATTAAAAAATAAAGTATTGGTTAAATAAAAAAATTTAACCAGTAACAATAAGATTTTTTAAAACAATTAAATTTTACAATTTAAAGACAGACATATAAATTTTTAATTTAAAAAAAAAAACATTTTTTTTATAAAAGGGTATAACAGTTGTAATTCATGCTAGGTAAAAAAAATTTATTAAAATCAAACAAACCTAATTCATTTAATAATGTTTCTGATATTGAACAAATATCATCTTTATCTAAATTTGATATAGAAGTTGAAATAGGTGATGTAATAGCAGAATCAGTACAATTTTCAATTATTTTATTTTCCTCTTTTTTCTTAAACCTTTTAAGCTTTACATTTTTCTTTTCTTTTTCTTTATTTAATACTAAATATAAAAAAAAATTATATTATGTAAAAAATTAATAAAATTTTAAACAAAATATATAATATATAGTAAAACTACAAGCAATTATAAAATGTATTACTATTTATGTTAAATATCTTATATATAAATATAAATAATTATTAAATGTTTATGTATATAAGTAAATAAAATCAAATTAACTTTTTAATTTAAGAATAAGGTAAGTGTTTATTTCAATAAATAAATAACTTTTGTTGAAGTGATAACATAATTTGAAAGATATATGAAATTTTACAATGAACTAATAAAATAATATACAAAGATATTAACTTAGGAATAAAACTTATATATCAATCAGTGAAGTATTCAATTATCTTTGTGAGGGGTAATGTCAATAGGAATATGTTAAATAAACTAATATGTATGCAACTAAAATTACTACAAAAAGATTTAAAACAACTTTTAAATTAATAATTATTGTCAAAGATAATTGAATAAAAAAATATTCTACCAAAATTTTTTATTTTAGTTGATTTTATAACTATGTAACATGTTTGTTTAATATATAAATTTTTCAAGATAAAAATTAAAAATAAAATAAAACAAAAATATTTTATAAATAAAAAACCCTACGACACAAAAAAATGACAAAATTTAACAAAATAAAAGTATTATATAGATTTTAAAAAATTCAAAAAATTAAATAAAAAAAAGTTAAATTGTAAAACTATTGTAAAAATGAAGAAAGACAACTTCCATTATATTAATAAAACAAAAATTATCTTATATTGTTTACATTTATAAAAACTGCGATGTTATATAAGCAACATTTATAAATAAGAAACAATGTTAAAGTGAAGTGCAATAAAAATGAAGAAAAAAAATATAATAAATGATAATCATTAAAATATATTGAAAATAAAAAAAAAAACATACATTTAACTTCATTGTCGACAGTAAATGATTCCGATATTGACTAAAAAAAAATCATAATTAATATATTAATTTCAACATACAGATGTTAAAGGAGAATCAGGAATAATAGCAAGAATTTCACTGTCATCAAATTCTTCAACAACAGTAACATCAATATCCATTGTATCTGTATCAATCAAAACAAATCCTTCTTCTTCTATAAATACATCCAAATTAGGATCTTTAAAAATAATATACTCTGCTAAAACAACAACTGCTTCTGTTTCAGAATATTCTTCTCCATTATCAATTTCTATATCAGCAAATATATTAAAAGAAAATTCATCATTTTCCTCTGTAACTGAGGTCGATTTAACAAGTTTATTTTTAGATTTTTTAAAAGATGGAATACTATCATTTTTATTATCAATTAAATCATTTTGTTTTAAATCAATTAAGGAAACAACAGATTTTTTATCTATAAATTCATCTAAAAAAATTAAAATTAAAAAATTTATTACAAATAAGTATCTTACCTAATTGAGAACTTAATTTTTCATTATCTAAAGATATTTCGCTATTAATCACATTTTCTAGTTCATTAAATAGTTCAGTTTTATTAGAAATCTTTTTAACATCAAATTTCTGTTCAACAGAATCTTTCCCTGATGTAAAAACAATTTTATATTCTCCAAAGTCCTTGTCAGTTGATAAAACAATCGGTAATTCAGATGTATTACCAATAACTTTATATTTAAACTTAGAAATTTCTTTTCCATTGAAGAACCATTTTACTTGTACAGGCTTATCACAATTAGCTGTAGATTTAAGTATATGTTTTTCTCCATAATTTAAATCTATTGTTATATCTTTATCAACAGAAAGTAGAGATACGTCTTTTTTGATTTTTTCATCAACTTTCATTTTATCTTCATTTTGTAATTTTTGTTCTTCAGGTTTCTTTTCAATTGCAACCTTTTGTTCATCAGGTTTCTTTTCATCAACAATCGTTTTAGTATCTTCTAATTTTTTCTTTTCAGTAGTTTTATTTTGTTCATCATCTTTCTTTTCTTGAATAGGCTTTTCTATTTTTTCTTTTAATTTTACAATAAATTTCTGTTCAACAGAATCTTTTCCTGAAGTAAAAACAATTTTATATTCTCCAAAGTCTTTGTCAGTTGATAAAACAATCGGTAATTCGGATATATTATCAATTACTTTATATTTAAATTTAGAAATTTCTTTTCCATTGAAGAACCATTTGACCTGTACAGGTTTATCATATTGGGCAGAAGATTTAAGTATATGTTTTTCTCCAATATTTAAATCTATTGTTATATCTTTATCAACAGAAAGTAAAGATACGTCTTTTTTGATTTTTTCATCAACTTTCATTTTATCTACATCAGGTAATTTTTGTTCTTCAGGTTTCTTTTCAATTGCAACTTTTTGTTCATCAGGTTTCTTTTCATCAACAATCGTTTTAGTATCTTCTAATTTTTTCTTTTCAGTAGTTTTATTTTGTTCATCATCTTTCTTTTCTTGAATAGGCTTTTTTATTTTTTCTTTTAATTTTATATTAAATTTCTGTTCGACAAAATCTTTCCCTGATGTAAAAACAATTTTATATTCTCCAAAGTCTTTGTCAGTTGATAAAACAATTGGTAATTCGGATGTATTACCAATTACTTTATATTTAAATTTAGAAATTTCATTTCCATTAAAGAACCATTTAATTTGAACAGGCTTATCACATTTTGCTGTAGATTTAAGAGTTAGTTTTTCACCAATATTTAATACTATTGTTTTATCTTCATCAACTGAAAGTAAAGAAACTTCTTTTTTGATTTTATCATCAAGTTGTACTTTATCTACATCAGGTAATTTTTGTTCTTCAGGTTTCTTTTCAGTTGTAACTTTTTGTTCATTAGGTTTCTTTTCATCAACAATCGTTTTAGTATCTTCTAATGTTTTCTTTTCAATTTTCTCCTCTTTTTCATCCGGTTTTTCTATCTTTTCTTTTAATTTTATATTAAATTTCTGTTCAACAGAATTTTTTTCTGAGGTAAAAACAATTTTATATTCTCCAAAGTCTTTGTCAGTTGATAAAACAATTGGTAATTCGGATGTATTACCAATTACTTTATATTTAAATTTAGAAATTTCTTTTCCATTGAAGAACCATTTAACTTGTACAGGCTTATCACTTTTAACTGTAGATTTAAGAATATGTTTTTCTCCATAATTTAAATCTATTGTTATATCTTTATCAACAGAAAGTAGAGATACGTCTTTTTTGATTTTTTCATCAACTTTCATTTTATCTACATCAGGTAATTTTTGTTCTTCAGGTTTCTTTTCAATTGCAACTTTTTGTTCATCAGGTTTCTTTTCATCAACAATCGTTTTAGTATCTTCTAATTTTTTCTTTTCAGTAGTTTTATTTTGTTCATCATCTTTCTTTTCTTGAATAGGCTTTTCTATTTTTTCTTTTAATTTTATATTAAATTTCTGTTCGACAAAATCTTTTCCTGAAGTAAAAACAATTTTATATTCTCCAAAGTCTTTGTCAGTTGATAAAACAATTGGTAATTCTGATGTATTACCAATTACTTTATATTTAAATTTAGAAATTTCTTTTCCATTGAAGAACCACTTTACTTGTACAGGCTTATCACTTTTAACTGTAGATTTAAGAATATGTTTTTCTCCAATATTTAAATCTATTGTTATATCTTTATCAACAGAAAGTAGAAATACGTCTTTTTTGATTTTTTCATCAACTTTCATTTTATCTTCATTTTGTAATTTTTGTTCTTCAGGTTTCTTTTTATCAATAAGTGTTTTAATATCTTCTGATGTTTTCTTTTCAATTTTCTCTTCTTTTTCATCAGGTTTTTCTATCTTATCTTTTAATTTAATGTTAAACTTCTGTTCAACAGAATCTTTTCCTGAAGTAAACACAATTTTATATTCTCCAAAATCTTTGTCAGTTAATAAAACAATCGGTAATTCTGATGTATTACCAATTACTTTATATTTAAACTTAGAAATTTCTTTTTCATTAAAGAACCATTTAATTTGTACAGGTTTATCACATTTTGCTGTAGATCTAAGAATATTGTTTTCTCCAAGACTCAAATTTATTGTTTTATCTTCATCAACAGAAAGTAAAAATACGTCTTTTTTGATTTGGTCATTAACTTTCATTTTATTTTCATTTAGTAATTTTTGATCTTCAGGTTTCTTTTCATCAACAATCATTTTAGTATCTTCTAATTTTTTCTTTTTAATAGTTTTGTTTTGTTCGTCATCTTTCTTTTCTTGAATAGGTTTTTCTATTTTTTCTTTTAATTTTATATTAAATTTCTGTTCAACATAATTATTTCCTGAAGTAAAAATAATTTTATATTCTCCAAAGTCTTTGTCAGTTGATATAACAATTGGTAATTCTGATGTATTACCAATTACTTTATATTTGAATTTAGAAATTTCTTTTCCATTGAAGAACCAATTCACTTGTACAGGTTTATCACATTTAGCAAAAGATTTAAGAATATGTTTTTCTCCTATATTTAAATCTATTGTTTTATCTTCATCAACAGAAAGTAGAGATACGTCTTTTTTGATTTGGTCATCAACTTTCATTTTATCTACATCAGATAATTTTTGTTCTTCAGGTTTCTTTTCAATTGTAACTTTTTGTTCATCAGGTTTCTTTTCATCAACAATTGTTTTAGTATCTTCTAATGTTTTCTTATTAATTTTCTCCTCTTTTTCATCAGGTTTTTCCATTTTTTCTTTTAATTTTATATTAAATTTCTGTTCAACAGAATCTTTTCCTGAAGTAAATACAATTTTATATTCTCCAAAATCTTTCTCAGTTGATAGAACAATTGGTAATTCTGATGTATTACCAATTACTTTATATTTAAATTTAGAAATTTCTTTTCCATTGAAGAACCAATTCACTTGTACAGGTTTAACACATTTAGCAGAAGATTTAAGAATATGTTTTTCTCCTATATTTAAATCTATTGTTTTATCTTCATTAACCGAAAGTAAAGTTACGTCTTTTTTGATTTTTTCATCAACTTTCATTTTATCTACATCAGGTAATTTTTGTTCTTCAGGTTTCTTTTCAATTTTTTCAATTGCAACTTTTTGTTCATCAGGTTTCTTTTCATCAACAATTGTTTTAGTATCTTCCAATGTTTTCTTTTCAATTTTCTCCTCTTTTTCATCAGGTTTTTCTTTCTCTTCTTTTAATTTTATATTAAATTTTTGTTCAACAGAATCTTTTCCTAAAGTAAAAACAATTTTATATTCTCCAATATCTTTATCAGTTGATAGAACAATCGGTAATTCTGATGTGTTACCAATAACTTTATATTTAAATTTAGAAATTTCTTTTCCATTAAAGAACCATTTAACTTGTACAAGCTTATCACATTTTGCTGTAGATTTTAGAATATGTTTTTCACCAATATTTAAAACTATTGTTTTATCTTTATCAACAGAAAGTGAGGATATATCTTTTTTGACTTTGTCATCAAGTTTAATTGTACCCTTATCTGATAATTTTTGATCATCAGGTTTCTTTTCAACTGTAACTTTTTGCTCATCAGGTTTCTTTTCATCAACAACTGTTTTTGTATCTTCTAATATCATCTCTTCATTTGTTTCCTTTTGTTGTTTATCTTTCTTTTCTTCAATTGGTTTTTTTATCCTTTCTTTTAATTTTATATTAAATTTCTGTTCAATAGAATCTTTTCCTGAGGTAAATACAATTTTATATTCCCCAAAATCATTATTAGTTGATAAAACAATCGGTAATTCTGATGTGTTACCAATAACTTTATATTTAAATTTAGAAATTTCTTTTCCATTGAAGAACCATTTAACTTGTACAGACTTATCACATTTTGCTGTAGATTTAAGAATATGTTTTTCACCAATATTTAATACTATTGTTTTATCTTCATCAACCGAAAGTACAGATACATCTTTTTTGATTTTATCATTAAGTTGTACTTTATCTACATCAGGTAATTTTTGTTCTTCAGGTTTCTTTTCAACTGTAACTTTTTCTTCATCAGGTTTCTTTTCATCAACAATTGTTTTTGTATCTTCTAATATTTTTTTTTCTTCAATAGGTTTTTCTATTTTTTCTTTTAATTTTATATTAAATTTCTGTTCGACAAAATCTTTTCCTAAAGTAAAAACAATTTTATATTCCCCAAAATCATTATCAGTTGATAAAACAATTGGTAATTCTGATGTATTACCTATTACTTTATATTTAAATTTAGAAATTTCATTTCCATTGAAGAACCATTTAACTTGTACAGGCTTATCACTTTTAACTGTAGATTTCAGAATATGTTTTTCTCCAATATTCAAATCTATTGTTGTATCTTCATCAACTGAAAGTGGAGATACGTCTGTTTTGAATTTGTTATCAACTTTTATTTTATCTACATCAGGTAATTTTTGTTCTTCAGACTTCTTTTCAATTGCAACTTTTTGTTCATCAGGTTTCTTTTCATCAACAATCGTTTTTGTATCTTCTAATTTTTTCTTTTCAATAGTTTTATTTTGTTTATCATCTTTCTTTTCTTCAATAGGTTTTTCTATTTTTTCTTTTAATTTTATATTAAATTTCTGTTCAACAGAATTATTTCCTGAAGTAAAAACAATTTTATATTCCCCAATATCTTTATCAGTTGATAAAACAATTGGTAATTCTGATGTATTACCAATTACTTTATATTTTAATTTAGAAATTTCATTTCCCATGAAGAACCATTTAACTTGTACAGGCTTATCACATTTGGCAGAAGATTTAAGAATATGTTTTTCTCCAATATTTAGTTCTAATGTTTTATCTTCATCAACAGAAAGTAGAGAAACGTCTTTTTTGATTTTGTCATCAACTTTCATTTTATCTACATCAAGTAATTTTTGTTCTTCAGGTTTCTTTTCAATTGCAACCTTTTGTTCATCAGGTTTCTTTTCATCAACAATCGTTTTAGTATCTTCTAATTTTTTCTTTTCAGTAGTTTTATTTTGTTCATCATCTTTCTTTTCTTGAATAGGCTTTTCTATTTTTTCTTTTAATTTTATATTAAATTTCTGTTCGACAAAATCTTTTCCTGAAGTAAAAACAATTTTATATTCTCCAAAGTCATTGTCAGTTGATAAAACAATTGGTAATTCTGATGTATTACCAATTACTTTATATTTAAATTTAGAAATTTCTTTTCCATTGAAAAACCATTTAACTTGAACAGGCTTATCACATTTTGCTGTAGATTTAATAATATGTTTTTCTCCAATATTCAATTCTAATGTTTTATCTTCATCAACAGAAGGTAGAGAAACGTCTTTTTTGATTTTGTCATCAACTTTCATTTTAACTACATCAGGTAAATTTTGTTCTTCAGGTTTCTTTTCAATTGCAACCTTTTGTTCATCAGGTTTCTTTTCATCAACAATAGTTTTAGTACCTTCTAATTTTTTCTTTTCAGTAGTTTTATTTTGTTCATCATCTTTCTTTTCTTCAATAGGTTTTTCTATTTTTTCTTTTAATTTTATATTAAATTTCTGTTCAACAGAATTATTTCCTGAAGTAAAAACAATTTTATATTCCCCAATATCTTTATCAGTTGATAAAACAATTGGTATTTCTGATGTATTACCAATTACTTTATATTTTAATTTAGAAATTTCATTTCCATTGAAGAACCATTTAACTTGTACAGGCTTATCACATTTGGCAGAAGATTTAAGAATATGTTTTTCTCCTATATCTAAATCTATTGTTTTATCTTCATCAACAGAAAGTACAGATACATCTTTTTTGTTTTTATCATCAAGTTGTACTTTATCTACATCAGTTAATTTTTGTTCTTCAGGTTTCTTTTCAACTGTAACTTTTTCTTCATTAGGTTTCTTTTCATCAAAAATTGATTTAGTATTTTCTAATTTTTTCTTTTCTTCAATAGGTTTTTCTATTTTTTCTTTTAATTTTATTTTAAATTTCTGTTCAACAGAATTATTTCCTGAGGTGAAAACAATTTTATATTCTCCAAAGTCTTTGTCAGTTGATAAAACAATTGGTAATTCTGATATATTACCAATTACTTTATATTTAAATTTAGAAATTTCATTTCCATTTAAGAACCATTTAACTTTTACAGGCTTATCACTTTTAACTGTAGATTTCAGAATATGTTTTTCTCCAATATTCAAATCTATTGTTGTATCTTCATCAACTGAAAGTGGAGATACGTCTGTTTTGAATTTGTCATCAACTTTTATTTTATCTACATCAGGTAATTTTTGTTCTTCAGGTTTCTTTTCATCAACAATCGTTTTTGTATCTTCTAATTTTTTCTTTTCAATAGTTTTATTTTGTTCATCATCTTTCTTTTCTTCAATAGGTTTTTCCATTTTTTCTTTTAATTTTATATTAAATTTCTGTTCGACAAAATCTTTTCCTGAAGTAAAAACAATTTTATATTCCCCAAAGTCATTGTCAGTTGATAAAACAATTGGTAATTCTGATGTATTGCCAATTACTTTATATTTAAATTTAGAAATTTCTTTTCCATTGAAGAACCATTTAACTTGTACAGGTTTATCACATTTTGCTGTAGATTTGAGAATATTTTTTTCTCCAATACTCAAATCTATTGTTTTATCTTCATCAACAGAAAGTAGTGATACGTCTTTTTTGATTTTGTCATCAACTTTCATTCTATCTTCATTTGGTAATTTTTGTTCTTCGGATTTCTTTTCAATTGTAATTTTTTCCTCATCAGGTTTCATTTCTTCAACAACTGTTTTACTGTCTTCTAATGTTTTCTTTTCGATTTTCTTCTCCTTTTCATTAGGTTTTTCTATCTTTTCTTTTAATTTTACATTAAATTTCTGTTCAACAGAATTATTTCCTGAGGTGAAAACAATTTTATAATCACCAAAGTCGTTGTCAGTTGATAAAACAATTGGTAATTCTGATGTATTGCCAATTACTTTATATTTAAATTTAGAAATTTCTCTTTCATTGAAGAACCATTTAACTTGTACAGGCTTATCACATTGGGCAGTAGATTTAAGAATGTGTTTTTCTCCAATATTCAAATCTATTGTTTTATCTTCATCAACAGAAAGTGAGGATATATCTTTTTTGACTTTGTCATCAACTTTCATTTTATCTTCATTTGGTATTTTTTGTTCTTCAGGTTTCTCTTTAATTGCAACTTTTTGTTCATCAGGTTTCATTTCTTCAACAATTGTTTTAGTGTCTTCAAATGTTTTCTTTTCAATTTTCTTTTTCATTTCATCAGGTTTTTCTATATTTTCTTTTAATTTTATATTAAATTTCTGTTCAGCAGAATCATTTCCTGAAGTAAAAACAATTTTATATTCCCCAAAGTCTTTATCAGTTGATAAAACAATTGGTAATTCTGATGTATTGCCAATTACTTTATATTTAAATTTAGAAATTTCTTTTCCATTGAAGAACCATTTAACTTGTACAGGTCTATCACATTTAGCAGAAGATTTGAAAATTTGTTTTTCTCCAATATTCAAATCTATTGTTTTATCTTCATCGACAGAAAGTAGTGATACGTCTTTTTTGATTTTGTCATCAACTTTCATCCTATCTTCATTTGGTAATTTTTGTTCTTCAGATATCTTTTCAATTGTAACTTTTTCCTCATCAGGTTTCATTTCTGCAACAATTGTTTTAGTATCTTCTAATTTTTTCTTTTCAATTTTCTTCTCCTTTTCATCAGGTTTTTCTATTTTTTCTTTTAATTTTACATTAAATTTCTGTTCAGCAGAATCTTTTCCTGAGGTAAAAACAATTTTATATTCTCCAATGTCTTTGTCAGTTGATAAAACAATTGGTAATTCTGATGTATTGCCAATTACTTTATATTTGAATTTAGAAATTTCTGTTCCATTGAAGAACCATTTAACTTGAACAGGCTTATCACATTTTGCTGTAGATTTAAGTATATGTTTTTCTCCAATATCTAAATCTATTGTTTTATCTTCATCAACAGAAAATGGAGAAACCTCTTTTTTAATTTTGTCATCAATTTTTATCTTATCTACATCAGGTAATTTTTGTTCTTCAGGTTTCTTTTCATCAACAATAGTTTTAGTATCTTCTAATTTTTTCTTTTCAATAGTTTTATTTTGTTCATCATCTTTCTTTTCTTCAATAGGTTTTTCTATCTTTCCTTTTAATTTTATATTAAATTTCTGTTCAACAGAATTATTTCCTGAAGTAAAAACAATTTTATATTCTCCAAAGTCTTTGTCAGTTGATAAAACAATTGGTAATTCTGAAGTATTATCAATTACTTTATATTTGAATTTAGAAATTTCTTTTCCATTGAAGAACCATTTAACTTGTACAGGTCTATCACATTTAGCAAATGATTTAAGAATATGTTTTTCTCCAATATTCAACTGTATTGTTTTATCTTCATCAACAGAAAGTGGAGAAACTTCTTTTTTGATTTTGTCATCAATTTTCATTTTATCTACATCAGGTAATTTTTGTTCTTCAGGTTTCTTTTCAATTGCAACTTTTTGTTCATCAGGTTTCTTTTCATCAACAATTGTTTTTGTATCTTCTAATTTTTTCTTTTCAATAGTTTTATTTTGTTCATCATCTTTCTTTTCTTCAATAGGTTTTTCTACTTTTTCTTTTAATTTTATATTAAATTTCTGTTCAACAGAATCTTTTCCTGAAGTAAAAACAATTTTATATTCTCCAAAGTCTTTGTCAGTTGATAAAACAATCGGTAATTCGGATATATTACCAATTACTTTATATTTAAATTTAGAAATTTCTTTTCCATTGAATAACCATTTAACTTGTACAGGTTTATCACATTTGGCAGAAGATTTAAGAATGTGTTTTTCTCCTATATTTAAATCTATGGTTTTATCTTCATCAACAGAAAGTAAAGATACGTCTTTTTTGATTTTTTCATCAACTTTCATTTTATCTACATCAGGTAATTTTTGTTCTTCAGATTTCTTTTCAATTGCAACTTTTTGTTCATCAGGTTTCTTTTCATCAACAATTGTTTTAGTATCTTCCAATGTTTTCTTTTCAATTTTCTCCTCTTTTTCATTAGGTTTTTCTTTCTCTTCTTTTAATTTTATATTAAATTTCTGTTCAATAATATCTTTTCCTAAAGTAAAAACAATTTTATATTCTCCAAAGTCTTTGTCAGTAGATAAAACAATTGGTAATTCTGATGTATTGCCAATTACTTTATATTTAAACTTGGAAATTTCTCTTCCATTGAAGAACCATTTGATCTGTACAGGTTTATCATATTGGGCAGAAGATTTAAGAATATGTTTTTCTCCAATATTTAATACAATTGTTTTATCTTTATCAACAGAAAGTGAGGATATATCTTTTTTAACTTTGTCATCAAGTTTAATTGTACCCTTATCTGATAATTTTTGATCATCAGGTTTCTTTTCAACTGTAACTTTTTGCTCATCAGGTTTCTTTTCATCAACAACTGTTTTTGTATCTTCTAATATCATCTCTTCATTTGTTTCCTTTTGTTGTTTATCTTTCTTTTCTTCAATTGGTTTTTCTATCTTTTCTTTTAATTTTATATTAAATTTCTGTTCAACAGAATCTTTTCCTGATGTAAAAACAATTTTATATTCCCCAAAATCTTTATCAGTTGATAAAACAATCGGTAATTCTGATGTATTACCAATTACTTTATATTTAAATTTAGAAATTTCATTTCCCATGAAGAACCATTTAACTTGAACAGGCTTATCACATTTTGCTGTAGATTTAATAATATGTTTTTCTCCAATATTCAATTCTAATGTTTTATCTTCATCAACAGAAAGTACAGAAACGTCTTTTTTGATTTTGTCATCAACTTTCATTTTAACTACATCAGGTAATTTTTGTTCTTCAGGTTTCTTTTCAATTGCAACCTTTTGTTCATCAGGTTTCTTTTCATCAACAATCGTTTTAGTATCTTCTAATTTTTTCTTTTCAGTAGTTTTATTTTGTTCATCATCTTTCTTTTCTTGAATAGGCTTTTCTATTTTTTCTTTTAATTTTATATTAAATTTCTGTTCGACAAAATCTTTTACTGAAATAAAAACAATTTTATATTCTCCAAAGTCTTTGTCAGTTGATAAAATAATTGGTAATTCGGATGTATTACCAATTACTTTATATTTAAATTTAGAAATTTCTTTTCCATTGAAGAACCATTTAATTTGTACAGGCTTATCACATTGGGCAGTAGATTTAAGAATGTGTTTTTCTCCAATATTCAAATCTATTGTTTTATCTTCATCAACAGAAAGTGAGGATATATCTTTTTTGATTTCGTCATCAACTTTCATCCTATCTTCATTTGGTAATTTTTGTTCTTCGGATTTCTTTTCAATTGTAACTTTTTCCTCATCAGGTTTCATTTCTTCAACAACTGTTTTAGTGTCTTCTAATGTTTTCTTTTCAATTTTCTTCTCCTTTTCATTAGGTTTTTCTATCTTTTCTTTTAATTTTACATTAAATTTCTGTTCAGCAGAATCTTTTTCTGAAGTAAAAATAATTTTATATACACCAAACTCTTTGTCAGTTGATAAAACAATCGGTAATTCTGATGTGTTACCAAAAACTTTATATTTAAACTTGGAAATTTCATTTCCATTTAAAAACCATTTAACTTGTACAGGCTTATCACTTTTAACTGTAGATTTTAGAATATGTTTTTCTCCAATATTTAAATCTATTGTTTTATCTTCATCAACTGAAAGTGGAAATACATCTGTTTTGAATTTGTCATCAACTTTTATTTTATTTACATCAGGTAATTTTTGTTCTTCAGGTTTCTTTTCAATTGTAACTTTTTGTTCATCAGGTTTCTTTTCATCGACAATCGTTTTAGTATCTTCTAATTTTTTCTTTTCAATTTTCTTCTTTTTTTCATCAGGTTTTTCTTTCTCTTCTTTTAATTTTATATTAAATTTCTGTTCAATAATATCTTTTCCTAAATTAAAAACAATTTTATATTCCCCAAAATCTTTATCAGTTGATAGAACAATTGGTAATTCTGATGTATTACCAATTACTTTATATTTAAATTTAGAAATTTCATTTCCATTGAAGAACCATTTAACTTGAACAGGCTTATCACATTTTGCTGTAGATTTAATAATATGTTTTTCTCCAATATTCAATTCTAATGTTTTATCTTCATCAACAGAAAGTAGAGATACGTCTTTTTTGATTTTGTCATCAACTTTCATTTTATCTACATCAGGTAATTTTTGTTTTTCAGGTTTCTTTTCAATTGCAACTTTTTGTTCATCAGGTTTCTTTTCATCAACAATAATTTTAGTATCTTCTAATTTTTTCTTTTCAATAGTTTTATTTTTTTCATCATCTTTCTTTTCTTCAATAGGCTTTTTTATTTTTTCTTTTAATTTTATATTAAATTTCTGTTCAACAGAATCTTTTCCTGAAGTAAAAACAATTTTATATTCTCCAAAGTCATTGTCAGTTGATAAAACAATTGGTAATTCTGATGTATTACCAATTACTTTATATTTGAATTTAGAAATTTCTTTTCCATTGAAGAACCATTTAACTTGTATAGGTTTATCACATTTTGCTGTAGATTTGAGAATATGTTTTTCTCCAATATCTAAATCTATTGTTTTATCTTCATCAACAGAAAGTAGATAAATGTCTTTTTTGATTTCATTATCAAATTTTACTTTATCTACATCAGGTAATTTTTGTTCTTCAGGTTTTTTTTCAACTGTAACTTTTTGTACATCAGGTTTCTTTTCATCAACAATCGTTTTAGTATCTTCCAATTTTTTCTTTTCAATAGTTTCATTTTGTTCATCAGTTTTCTTTTCTTCAATAGGTTTTTCTATTTTTTCTTTTAATTTTATATTAAATTTCTGTTCAACAGAATCTTTTCCTGATGTAAAAACAATTTTATATACTCCAAAGTCATTGTCAGTTGATAAAACAATCGGTAATTCTGATGTATTACCAATTAATTTATATTTGAATTTAGAAATTTCTTTTCCATTGAAGAACCATTTACTTTGTATAGGTCTATCACATTTTACTGTAGATTTAAGAATATGTTTTTCTCCAATATTCAAATGTATTGTTTTATCTTCATCAACAGAAAGTGGGGAAACTTCTTTTTTGATTTTGTCATCAACTTTTATTTTATCTACATCAGGTAATTTTTGTTTTTCAGATTTCTTTTCAATTGCAACTTTTTGTTCATCAGTTTTCGTTTCATCAACAATCGTTTTAGTATCTTCTAATGTTTTCTCTTCAATAGTTTTATTTTGTTCATCAGTTTCTTTTTCTTCAATTGGTTTTTCTATCTTTTCTTTTAATTTTACATTAAATTTCTGTTCAACAAAATCTTTTCCTGAAGTAAAAACAATTTTATATTCCCCAAAATCTTTATCAGTTGATAGAACAATTGGTAATTCTGATGTATTACCAATAACTTTATATTTAAATTTAGAAATTTCATTTCCATTAAATAACCATTTAATTTGAACAGGCTTATCACATTTTGCTGTAGATTTAAGAGTATATTTTTCACCAATATTTAATACTATTGCTTTATCTTCATCAACAAAAAGTATAGATACATCTTTTTTGATTTTATCATCAAGTTGTACTTTATCTACATCAGGTAATTTTTGTTCTTCAGGTTTCTTTTCAACTGTAACTTTTTCTTCATCAGGTTTCTTTTCATCAACAATTGTTTTTGTATCTTCTAATATTTTCTTTTCTTCAATAGGTTTTTCTATCTTTTCTTTTAATTTTATTTTAAATTTCTGTTCAACAGAATTATTTCCTGAGGTGAAAACAATTTTATAATCTCCAAAGTCCTTGTCAGTTGATAAAACAATTGGTAATTCTGATGTGTTACCAATAACTTTATATTTAAATTTAGAAATTTCTTTTCCATTGAAGAACCATTTGACTTGTACAGGCTTATCACATTTTGCTGTAGATGTAAGAATATGTTTTTCTCCAATAATCAAATCTAATGTTTTATCTTCATCAACAGAAAGTAGAGAAACGTCTTTTTTAATTTTGTCATCAACCTTCATTTCATCTACATCAGGTAATTTTTGTTCTTCAGGTTTCTTTTCAATTGTAACTTTTTGTTCATCAGGTTTCTTTTCATCAACAATCGTTTTAGTATCTTCCAATTTTTTCTTTTCAATAGTTTCATTTTGTTCATCAGTTTTCTTTTCTTCAATAGGTTTTTCTATTTTTTCTTTTAATTTTATATTAAATTTCTGTTCAATAGTATCTTTTCCTGATGTAAAAACAATTTTATATTCTCCAAAGTCTTTGTCAGTTGATAAAACAATCGGTAATTCTGATGTATTACCAATTACTTTATATTTGAATTTAGAAATTTCTTTTCCATTGAAGAACCATTTAACTTGAACAGGCTTATCACATTTTGCTGTAGATGTAAGAATATGTTTTTCTCCAAAATCTAAATCTATTGTTTTATCTTCATCTACAGAAAGTGGAGAAACTTCTTTTTTAATTTTGTCATCAATTTTTATTTTATCTACATCAGGTAATTTTTGTTCTTCAGATTTCTTTTCAATTGCAACTTTTTCTTCATCAGGTTTCTTTTCGTCAACAATCGTTTTAATATCTTTCAATTTTTTCTTTTCAATAGTTTCATTTTGTTTATCATTTTTCTTTTCTTCAATTGGTTTTTCTATCTTTTCTTTTAATTTTATATTAAATTTCTGATCAATAGAATCTTTTCCTAAAGTAAAAACAATTTTATATTCCCCAAAGTCTTTATCAGTAAATAAAACAATCGGTAATTCTGATGTATTACCAATTACTTTATATTTAAATTTAGAAATTTCATTTCCATTAAAGAACCATTTAATTTGAACAGGCTTATCACATTTTGCTGTAGATTTAAGAGTTAGTTTTTCACCAATATTTAATACTATTGTTTTATCTTCATCAACTGAAAGTAAAGAAACTTCTTTTTTGATTTTATCATCAAGTTGTACTTTATCTACATCAGGTAATTTTTGTTCTTCAGGTTTCTTTTCAGTTGTAACTTTTTGTTCATTAGGTTTCTTTTCATCAACAATCGTTTTAGTATCTTCTAATGTTTTCTTTTCAATTTTCTCCTCTTTTTCATCCGGTTTTTCTATCTTTTCTTTTAATTTTATATTAAATTTCTGTTCAACAGAATTTTTTTCTGAGGTAAAAACAATTTTATATTCTCCAAAGTCTTTGTCAGTTGATAAAACAATTGGTAATTCTGATGTATTACTAATTACTTTATATTTAAATTTAGAAATTTCTTTTCCATTGAATAACCATTTAACTTGTACAGGCTTATCACATTGGGCAGTAGATTTAATAATATATTTTTCTCCAATATTCAAATCTATTGTTTTATCTTCATCAACAGAAAGTGAGGATATATCTTTTTTGACATTGTCATTAACTTTTAAACTATCTTTATTTGGTACTTTTTGTTCTTCAGTTTTCTTTTCATCAACAATTGTTTTGGTATCTTCTGATGTTTTCTTTTCAATTTTCTCTTCTTTTTCATCAAATTTTTCTATCTTTTCTTTTAATTTTATATTAAATTTCTGTTCAACAGAATTATTTCCTGAAGTAAAAACAATTTTATATTCTCCAAAATCTTTATCAGTTGGTAGAACAATTGGTAATTCTGATGTATTACCAATTACTTTATATTTAAATTTAGAAATTTCTTTTCCATTGAAGAACCATTTAACTTGAACAGGCTTATCACATTTTGCTGTAGATTTAAGAATATGTTTTTCTCCAATATCTAAATCTATTGTTTTATCTTCATCAACAGAAAGTAGAAAAACGTCTTTTTTGATTTTGTCATCAAGTTGTACTTTATCTACATCAGTTAATTTTTGTTCTTCAGATTTCTTTTCAATTGCAACTTTTTGTTCATCAGGTTTCTTTTCATCAACAATAGTTTTAGTATTTTCTAATTTTTTCTTTTCAATAGTTTTATTTTGTTCATCAGTTTCCTTTTCTTCAATTTGTTTTTCTATCTTTTCTTTCAATTTAATATTAAATTTCTGTTCAACAGAATCTTTTCCTGAAGTAAAAACAATTTTATATTCCCCAAAATCTTTATCAGTTGATAGAACAATCGGTAATTCGGATGTATTACCAATAACTTTATATTTAAATTTAGAAATTTCTTTTCCATTGAAGAACCATTTAACTTGTACAGGCTTATCACATTTAGCAGAAGATTTGAGAATTTGTTTTTCTCCAATATTCAAATCTATTGTTTTATCTTCATCGACAGAAAGTAGAGATACGTCTTTTTTGATTTCGTCATCAACTTTCATCCTATCTTTATTTGGTAATTTTTGTTCTTCGGATTTCTTTTCAATTGTAACTTTTTCCTCATCAGGTTTCATTTCTGCAATATATGTTTTAGTATCTTCTAATTTTTTCTTTTCAATTTTCTTCTCCTTTTCATCATGTTTTTCTATTTTTTCTTTTAATTTTACATTAAATTTCTGTTCAGCAGAATCTTTTCCTGAAGTAAAAACAATTTTATATTCTCCAATGTCTTTGTCAGTTGATAAAACAATTGGTAGTTCTGATGTATTGCCAATTACTTTATATTTGAATTTAGAAATTTCTTTTCCATTGAAAAACCATTTAACTTGAACAGGCTTATCACATTTTGCTGTAAATTTAAGTATATGTTTTTCACCAATATCTAAATCTATTGTTTTATCTTCATCAACAGAGAGTGGAGAAATTTCTTTTTTAATTTTGTCATCAATTTTTATTTTATCTACATCAGGTAATTTTTGTTCTTCAGATTTCTTTTCAATTGTAACTTTTTGTTCATCAGGTTTCTTTTCATCAACAATCGTTTTAGTATCTTCCAATTTTTTCTTTTCAATAGTTTCATTTTGTTCATCAGTTTTCTTTTCTTCAATAGGTTTTTCTATTTTTTCTTTTAATTTTATATTAAATTTCTGTTCAACAGTATCTTTACCTGATGTAAAAACAATTTTATATTCTCCAAAGTCTTTATCAGTTGATAAAACAATCGGTAATTCAGATGTATTGCCAATTACTTTATATTTAAACTTTGAAATTTCTTTTCCATTGAAGAACCATTTGACCTGTACAGGTTTATCGTATTGGGCAGAAGATTTAAGTATATGTTTTTCTCCAATTTTTAAATCTATTGTTATATCTTTATCAACAGAAAGTAGAGATATGTCTTTTTTGATTTTTTCATCAACTTTCATTTTATCTACATCAGGTAATTTTTGTTCTTCAGGTTTCTTTTCAATTGCAACTTTTTGTTCATCAGGTTTCTTTTCATCAACAATAGTTTTAGTATCTTCTAATTTTTTCTTTTCAATAGTTTTATTTTGTTCATCATCTTTCTTTTCTTCAATAGGTTTTTCTATCTTTTCTTTTAATTTTACATTAAATTTCTGTTCAGCAGAATCTTTTCCTGAAGTAAAAACAATTTTATATTCTCCAAAGTCTTTGTCAGTTGATAAAACAATCGGTAGTTCTGAAGTATTACCAATTACTTTATATTTAAATTTAGAAATTTCATTTCCATTGAAGAACCATTTAACTTGTACAGGTCTATCACATTTGGCAAATGATTTAAGAATATGTTTTTCTCCAATATTGAAATCTATTGTTTTATCTTTATCAACAGAAAGTAGAGAAACGTCTTTTTTGATTTTGTCATCAATTTTTATTTTATCTACATCAGGTAATTTTTGTTCTTCAGATTTCTTTTCAATTGCAACTTTTTGTTCATCAGGTTTCTTTTCATCAACGATCGTTATAGTATCTTCTAATTTTTTCTTTTCAATAGTTTTTTTTTGTTCATCAGTTTCCTTTTCTTCAATTTGTTTTTCTATCTTTTCTTTCAATTTAATATTAAATTTCTGTTCAAAAGAATCTTTTCCTGAAGTAAAAACAATTTTATATTCTCCAAAGTCTTTGTCAGTTGATATAACAATTGGTAATTCTGATGTATTACCAAATACTTTATATTTAAATTTAGAAATTTCATTTTCATTGAAGAACCATTTAACTTGAACAGGCTTATCACATTTTGCTGTAGATTTAATAATATGTTTTTCTCCAATATTCAAATCTATTGTTTTATCTTCATCAACAGAAAGTAGAGATACGTCTGTTTTGATTTTGTCATCAACTTTTATTTTATCTTCATTTGGTATTTTTTGATCTTCAATTTTTTTTTCAACTGTAACTTTTTGCTCATCAGGTTTCTTTTTATCAACAATCGTTTTAGTATCTTCTAATTTTTTCTTTTCATTAGTTTTATTTTGTTCATCAGTTTTCTTTTCTTCGTTTGGTTTTTTTATCTTTTCTTTTAATTTTATATTAAATTTCTGTTCAACAGAATCTTTTCCTAATGTAAAAACAATTTTATATTCCCCAAAATCTTTATCAGTTAATAGAACAATTGGTAATTCTGATGTATTACTAATTACTTTATATTTAAATTTAGAAATTTCTTTTCCATTGAAGAACCATTTAACTTGTACAGACTTATCACATTTAGCAAAAGATTTAAGAATATGTTTTTCTCCAATATTCAAATCTATTGTTTTATCTTCATCAACTGAAAGTGAAGTTATATGTTGTTTAACTTTATCATCAAATTGTACTTTATCTACATCAGGTAATATTTGTTCTCCACGTTTCTTTTCAATTGTAACTTTTTGCTGTTCAAGTTTCTTATCATCAGCAATTGTTTTTGTATCTTCTAAAATCATCTTTTCATTTGTTTCCTTTTGTTCTTTCTCTTTCTTATCTTCAATAGGTTTTTCTATTTTTTCTTTTAATTTTACATTAAATTTCTGTTCAACAGAATTATTTTCTGAGGTGAAAACAATTTTATATTCTCCAAAGTCCTTGTCAGTTGATAAAACAATTGGTAATTCTGATGTATTACCAATTACTTTATATTTAAATTTAGAAATTTCTTTTCCATTGAAGAACCATTTGACTTGTACAGGCTTATCACATTTTGCTGTAGATTTAAGAATATGTTTTTCTCCAATATTCAAATCTATTGTTTTATCTTCATCAACAGAAAGTAAAGATACGTCTTTTTTTATTTTGTCATCAACTTTCATTTTATCTACATCAGGTAATTTTTGTTCTTCAGGTTTCTTTTCAACTGTAACTTTTTCTTCATCAGGTTTCTTTTCATCAACAATTGTTTTTGTATCTTCTAATATTTTCTTTTCTTCAATAGGTTTTTCTATTTTTTCTTTTAATTTTATATTAAACTTCTGTTCAACAGAATCATTTTCTGAAGTAAAAACAATTTTATATACACCAAAGTCTTTGTCAGTTGATAAAACAATCGGTAATTCTGATGTATTACCAATTACTTTATATTTAAACTTGGAAATTTCATTTTCATTAAAGAACCATTTAATTCGAACAGGTTTATCACTTTTAACTGTAGATTTCAGAATATGTCTTTCTCCAATATTCAATTCTAATGTTTTATCTTCATCAACAGAAGGTAGAGAAACGTCTTTTTTGATTTTGTCATCAACTTTCATTTTAACTACATCAGGTAAATTTTGTTCTTCAGGTTTCTTTTCAATTGCAACCTTTTGTTCATCAGGTTTCTTTTCATCAACAATAGTTTTAGTACCTTCTAATTTTTTCTTTTCAGTAGTTTTATTTTGTTCATCATCTTTCTTTTCTTCAATAGGTTTTTCTATCTTTTCTTTTAATTTTATATTAAATTTCTGTTCAACAGAATTATTTCCTGAAGTAAAAACAATTTTATATTCCCCAATATCTTTATCAGTTGATAAAACAATTGGTAATTCTGATGTATTACCAATTACTTTATATTTAAAATTAGAAATTTCATTTCTATTGAAGAACCATTTAACTTGTACAGGCTTATCACATTTGGCAGAAGATTTAAGAATATGTTTTTCTCCAATATTCAAATCTATTGTTTTATCTTTATCAACAGAAAGTAGAAAAACGTCTTTTTTGATTTTGTCATCAAGTTGTACTTTATCTACATCAGTTAATTTTTGTTCTTTAGGTTTCTTTTCAATTGTAACTTTTTGTTCATCAGTTTTTTTTTCTTCGTTTGGTTTTTTTATCTTTTCTTTTAATTTTATATTAAATTTCTGTTCAACAGAATCTTTTCCTAAAGTAAAAACAATTTTATATTCCCCAATATCTTTATCAGTTGATAGAACAATCGGTAATTCTGATGTATTACCAATAACTTTATATTTAAATTTAGAAATTTCTTTTCCATTGAAGAACCATTTAACTTGTACAGGGTTATCACATTTTGCTGCAGATTTAAGAATATGTTTTTCACTAATATTTAATACTATTGTTTTATCTTCATCAACCGAAAGTACAGATACATCTTTTTTGATTTTATCATTAAATTGTACTTTATCTACATCAGGTAATTTTTGTTCTTCAGGTTTCTTTTCAACTGTAACTTTTTCTTCATCAGGTTTCTTTTCATCAACAATTGTTTTAGTATCTTCTAATATTTTCTTTTCTTCAATAGGTTTTTCTACTTTTTCTTTTAATTTTATATTAAATTTCTGTTCGACAAAATCTTTTCCTGAAGTAAAAACAATTTTATATTCTCCAAAGTCATTGTCAGTTGATAAAACAATTGGTAATTCTGATGTATTGCCAATTACTTTATATTTAAATTTAGAAATTTCTTTTCCATTGAAGAACCATTTAACTTGAACAGGCTTATCACATTTTACTGTAGATGTAAGAATATGTTTTTCTCCAATATTCAAATCTATTGTTTTATCTTCATCAACAGAAAGTACAGAAACGTCTTTTTTGATTTTGTCATCAACTTTCATTTTATCTACATCAGGTAATTTTTGTTCTTCAGGTTTCTTTTCAATTGCAACCTTTTGTTCATCAGGTTTCTTTTCATCAACAATAGTTTTAGTATCTTCTAATTTTTTCTTTTCAGTAGTTTTATTTTGTTCATCATCTTTCTTTTCTTGAATAGGCTTTTCTATTTTTTCTTTTAATTTTATATTAAATTTCTGTTCGACAAAATCTTTTCCTGAAGTAAAAACAATTTTATATTCCCCAATATCTTTATCAGTTGATAAAACAATTGGTAATTCTGATGTATTACCAATTACTTTATATTTAAATTTAGAAATTTCTTTTCCATTGAAGAACCATTTAACTTGAACAGGCTTATCACATTTTGCTGTAGATTTAATAATATGTTTTTCTCCAATATTCAATTCTAATGTTTTATCTTCATCAACAGAAAGTACAGAAACGTCTTTTTTGATTTTGTCATCAACTTTCATTTTAACTACATCAGGTAATTTTTGTTCTTCAGGTTTCTTTTCAATTGCAACCTTTTGTTCATCAGGTTTCTTTTCATCAACAATAGTTTTAGTATCTTCTAATTTTTTCTTTTCAGTAGTTTTATTTTGTTCATCATCTTTCTTTTCTTGAATAGGCTTTTCTATTTTTTCTTTTAATTTTATATTAAATTTCTGTTCGACAAAATCTTTTCCTGAAGTAAAAACAATTTTATATTCTCCAAAGTCATTGTCAGTTGATAAAACAATTGGTAATTCTGATGTATTGCCAATTACTTTATATTTAAATTTAGAAATTTCTTTTCCATTGAAGAACCATTTAACTTGAACAGGCTTATCACATTTTACTGTAGATGTAAGAATATGTTTTTCTCCAATATTCAAATCTATTGTTTTATCTTCATCAACAGAAAGTAGAGAAACGTCTTTTTTGATTTTGTCATCAACCTTCATTTTATCTACATCAGGTAATTTTTGTTCTTCAGGTTTCTTTTCAATTGCAACTTTTTTTTCATCAGGTTTCTTTTCATCAACAATTGTTTTTGTATCTTCTAATATTTTCTTTTCAATAGTTTTATTTTTTTCATCATCTTTCTTTTCTTCAATAGGCTTTTTTATTTTTTCTTTTAATTTTATATTAAATTTCTGTTCAACAGAATCTTTTCCTGAAGTAAAAACAATTTTATATTCCCCAAAATCATTATCAGTTGATAAAACAATCGGTAATTCTGATGTATTACCAATTACTTTATATTTGAATTTAGAAATTTCTTTTCCATTGAAGAACCATTTAACTTGTACAGGCTTATCACATTTGGCAGAAGATTTAAGAATATGTTTTTCTCCAATAATTAATTCCAATGTTTTATCTTCATCAACTGAAAGTGGAGATACGTCTGTTTTGAATTTGTCATCAACTTTTATTTTATCTACATCAGGTAATTTTTGTTCTTCAGGTTTCTTTTCAATTGCAACTTTTTGTTCATCAGGTTTCTTTTCATCAACAATCGTTTTAGTATCTTCTAATTTTTTCTTTTCAGTAGTTTTATTTTGTTCATCATCCTTCTTTTCTTGAATAGGCTTTTCTATTTTTTCTTTTAATTTTATATTAAATTTCTGTTCGACAAAATCTTTTCCTGAAGTAAAAACAATTTTATATTCTCCAAAGTCATTGTCAGTTGATAAAACAATTGGTAATTCTGATGTATTGCTAATTACTTTATATTTAAATTTAGAGATTTCTTTTCCATTGAAGAACCATTTAACTTGAACAGGCTTATCACATTTTGCTGTAGATGTAAGAATATGTTTTTCTCCTATATCTAAATCTATTGTTTTATCTTCATCAACAGAAAGTACAGATACATCTTTTTTGTTTTTATCATCAAGTTGTACTTTATCTACATCAGTTAATTTTTGTTCTTCAGGTTTCTTTTCAACTGTAACTTTTTCTTCATCAGGTTTCTTTTCATCAACAATTGATTTAGTATTTTCTAATTTTTTCTTTTTAATAGTTTCATTTTGTTCATCAGTTTTCTTTTCTTCAATAAGTTTTTCTATTTTTTCTTTTAATTTTATATTAAATTTCTGTTCAACAGAATTATTTTCTGAAGTAAAAATAATTTTATATTCCCCAAAATCTTTATCAGTTGATAAAACAATCGGTAATTCTGATGTATTACCAATTACTTTATATTTGAATTTAGAAATTTCTTTTCCATTGAAGAACCATTTAACTTGTACAGGTTTATCACATTTTGCTGTAGATTTGAGAATATGTTTTTCTCCAATATTGAAATCTATTGTTTTATCTTCATCAACAGAAAGTAGAGAAACGTCTTTTTTTATTTTGTCATCAAGTTTTATTTTATCTACATCAGGTATGTTTTGTTCTTCAGATTTCTTTTCAATTGCAACTTTTTGTTCATCAGGTTTCTTTTCGTCAACAATCGTTTTAGTATCTTCCAATTTTTTCTTTTCAATAGTTTTATTTTGTTCATCATCTTTCTTTTCTTGAATAGGTTTTTCTATTTTTTCTTTTAATTTTATATTAAATTTTTGTTCAACAGAATCTTTTCCTGAACTAAAAACAATTTTATATTCCCCAAAGTCATTGTCAGTTGATAAAACAATTGGTAATTCTGATGTATTGCCAATTACTTTATATTTAAATTTAGAAATTTCTTTTCCATTGAAGAACCATTTAACTTGTACAGGCTTATCACATTTTGCTGTAGATTTAAGAATATGTTTTTCGCCAATATTTAATACTATTGTTTTATCTTCATCAACAGAAAGTAGTGATACGTCTTTTTTGATTTTGTCATCAAGTTGTACTTTATCTACATCAGATAATTTTTGTTCATCAGGTTTCTTTTCAACTGTAACTTTTTCTTCAACAGGTTTCTTTTCATCAACAATTGTTTTTGTATCTTCTAATATTTTCTTTTCTTCAATAGGTTTTTCTATTTTTTCTTTTAATTTTATATTAAATTTCTGTTCAACAGAATTATTTCCTGAGGTGAAAACAATTTTATAATCTCCAAAGTCCTTGTCAGTCGATAAAACAATCGGTAATTCTGATGTATTACCAATTACTTTATATTTAAATTTAGAAATTTCTTTTCCATTGAAGAACCATTTGACTTGTACAGGCTTATTACATTTTGCTGTAGATGTAAGAATATGTTTTTCTCCAATATTCAAATCTATTGTTTTATCTTCATCAACAGAAAGTAAAGATACGTCTTTTTTGATTTTGTCATCAAGTTTTATTTTATCTACATCAGATAATTTTTGTTCTTCAGATTTCTTTTCAATTACAATTTTTTGTTCATCAGGTTTCTTTTCGTCAACAATCGTTTTTGTATCTTCTAATTTTTTCTTTTCAATAGTTTTATTTTGTTCATCATCTTTCTTTTCTTGAATAGGTTTTTCTATTTTTTCTTTTAATTTTATATTAAATTTCTGTTCGACAAAATCTTTTCCTGAAGTAAAAACAATTTTATATTCCCCAAAGTCATTGTCAGTTGATAAAGCAATTGGTAATTCTGATGTATTGCCAATTACTTTATATTTAAATTTAGAAATTTCTTTTCCATTGAAGAACCATTTAACTTGTACAGGCTTATCACATTTTGCTGTAGATTTAAGAATATGTTTTTCGCCAATATTTAATACTATTGTTTTATCTTCATCAACAGAAAATAGTGATACGTCTTTTTTGATTTTGTCATCAAGTTGTACTTTATCTACATCAGATAATTTTTGTTCTTCAGGTTTCTTTTCAACTGTAACTTTTTCTTCATCAGGTTTCTTTTCATCAACAATTGTTTTTGTATCTTCTAATATTTTCTTTTCTTCAAAAGGTTTTTCTATTTTTTCTTTTAATTTTATATTAAATTTCTGTTCAACAGAATTATTTCCTGAGGTGAAAACAATTTTATAATCTCCAAAGTCCTTGTCAGTCGATAAAACAATTGGTAATTCTGATGTATTACCAATTACTTTATATTTAAATTTAGAAATTTCTTTTTCATTGAAGAACCATTTAACTTGTACAGGCTTATCACATTTGGCAGAAGATTTAAGAATATGTTTTTCTCCAATATTCAATTCTAATGTTTTATCTTCATCAACAGAAAGTACAAAAACGTCTTTTTTGATTTTGTCATCAACTTTCATTTTATCTACATCAGGTAATTTTTGTTCTTCAGGTTTCTTTTCATCAACAATAGTTTTAGTATCTTCTAATTTTTTCTTTTCAGTAGTTTTATTTTGTTCATCATCTTTCTTTTCTTGAATAGGTTTTTCTATTTTTTCTTTTAATTTTATATTAAATTTCTGTTCGACAAAATCTTTTCCTGAAGTAAAAACAATTTTATATTCTCCAAAGTCGTTGTCAGTTGATAAAACAATTGGTAATTCTGATGTATTGCCAATTACTTTATATTTAAATTTAGAAATTTCTTTTCTATTGAAGAACCATTTAACTTGAACAGGCTTATCACATTTTGCTGTAGATTTAATAATATGTTTTTCTCCAATATTCAATTCTAATGTTTTATCTTCATCAACAGAAAGTACAGAAACGTCTTTTTTGATTTTGTCATCAACTTTCATTTTATCTACATCAGGTAAATTTTGTTCTTCAGGTTTCTTTTCAATTGCAACCTTTTGTTCATCAGGTTTCTTTTCATCAACAATCGTTTTAGTATCTTCTAATTTTTTCTTTTCAGTAGTTTTATTTTGTTCATCATCTTTCTTTTCTTGAATAGGCTTTTCTATTTTTTCTTTTAATTTTATATGAAATTTTTGTTCAACAGAATCTTTTCCTGAACTAAAAACAATTTTATATATACCAAATTCTTTGTCAGTTAATAAAACAATTGGTAATTCTGATGTGTTACCAATAACTTTGTATTTAAATTTAGAAATTTCTTTTCCATTGAAGAACCATTTTACTTGTACAGGTTCATCACATTTTACTGTAGATGTAAGAATATGTTTTTCTCCAATATTTAAATCTATTGTTTTATCTTCATCAACTGAAAGTGAAGTTATATGTTGTTTAACTTTATCATCAAATTGTACTTTATCTACATCAGGTAATTTTTGTTCTTCAGGTTTCTTTTCAATTGTTTCATTTTGTTCTTCAGTTTTCTTTTTTTCCATAGATTTTTCTAACTTTTCCTTTAATTTTATGTTAAACTTCTGTTCGATAGAATTATTATCTGAAGTGAAAACAATCTTATATTCTCCAAAATCATTGTCAGATGATATAACAATAGGTAGTTCTGATGTATTACCAATAATTTTATATTTTAATTTAGAAATTTCCTTTCCATTGAAGAACCATTTCACTTGTATTGGTTTATCTGTGTTGACTGTTGATTTAAGAATATGTTTTTCTCCAATATTTAATTCTATTGTTTTCTCTTCATCAACTAAAAATGGCGATACATTTTGTTTGGTTTTATCTTCTGGTTTCTGTTCAACTGTAACTTTTTGTTCTTCTGGTTTATTTTCTACAGGAACCTTATTAGTATCTTCCAATTCTTCTTTTTTCATGGTGTCTTCTTGTTCATCAGTTTTCTTTTCTTCAATAAGTTTTTCTACAATAATTAAATTTGATATTTTATCTTCATCAACCAAAAGTGGACATAAATCTTGTCTGCTTTTATCTTCTGGTTTCTGTTCAACAATTGAAATAACCGTTTCTTCAGGTTTTTTCTGTTCAACTATAACTTCTTGTTCCTCTGATTTCTTTTCTACAGGAATTTTACTAGTGTCTTCCAATTCTTCTTTTTTTATGGTGTCTTTTTCTTCATCAATTTTCTTTTCTTCAATAAGTTTTTCTTCTTTTTCTTTTAATATTATGTTAAACTTCTCTTCGATAGAATCATTATCTGAAGTAAAAACAATCTTATATTCTCCAAAATCTTTGTCAGATGATATAACAATAGGTAGTTCTGATGTATTACCAATAACTTTATATTTAAATTTAGAAATTTCTTTTCCATTGAAGAACCATTTAACATGTATTGGTTTATCTGTGTTGACTGTTGATTTAAGAATATGTTTTTCTCCAATAATTAATTCTATTGTTTTCTCTTCATCAATTGAAAGTGGAGATACATCTTGTTTAGTTTTATCTTCTGGTTCCTGTTCAACAATTGAAACAACCGTTTCTTTAAGTTCTTTCTGTTCAACTGTAACATTTCGTTCTTCTGGTTTATTTTCTAAAGAAATTTTACTAGTATCTTCCAATTCTTCTTTTTTCAAAGTGTCTTTTTGTTCATCAGTTTTCTTTTCTTCAATAAGTTTTTCTCCAATACTTAAATTTAATATTTTATCTTCATCAATTGAAAGTGAAGATATATCTTGTTTGGTTTTATCTTCTGGTTCCTGTTCAACAATTGAAACAACCGTTTCTTTAGGTTCTTTCTGTTCAACTGTAACATTTTGTTCTTCTGGTTTATTTTCTAATGGAATTTTACCAGTATCTTCCAATTCTTCTTTTTTCAAAGTGTCCTTTTGTTCATCAGTTTTCTTTTTTTCAATAAGTTTTTCTCCAATAATTAAATTTGATATTTTATCTTCATCAATTGAAAGTGGAGATACATCTTGTTTGGTTTTATCTTCTGGTTCCTGTTCAACAATTGAAACAACCGTTTCTTTAGGTTCTTTCTGTTCAACTGTAACATTTTGTTCTTCTGGTTTATTTTCTAAAGGAATTTTACCAGTATCTTCCAATTCTTCTTTTTTCAAAGTGTCTTTTTGTTCATCAGTTTTCTTTTCTTCAATAAGTTTTTCTCCAATAATTAAATTTAATATTTTATCTTCATCAACTAAATGTGGAGATACATCTTGTTTGGTTTTATCTTCCGGTTTCTGTTCAACAATTAAAACAATCGTTTCTTTAGGTTCTTTCTGTTCATCTGTAACTTTTTGTTCTTCTGGTTTATTTTCTACAGAGACCTTATTAGTATCTTCCAATTCTTCTTTTTTTATTGTGTTTTCTTTTTTATCAGTTTTCTTTTCTTCAATAAGTTTTTCTTCTTTTTCTTTCAATTTTATGTTAAACTTTTGTTCGATAAAATCATTATTTAAAGTAAAAACAATCTTATATTCTCCAAAATCTTTGTCAGATGATATAACAATAGGTAGTTCTGATGTATTACCAATAATTTTATATTTAAATTTAGAAATTTCTTTTCCATTGAAGAACCATTTCACTTGTATTGGTTTATCTGTGTTGACTGTTGATTTAAGAATATGTTTTTCTCCAATATTTAATTCTATTGTTTTCTCTTCATCAACCAAAAGTGGAGATACATCTTGTTTGGTTTTATCTTCTGGTTTCTGTTCAACAATTGAAACAACTGTTTCTTTCGGTTCTTTCTGTTCAACTGTAACTTTTTGTTTTTCCGGTTTATTTTCTATAGGGACCTTATTAATATCTTCCAATTCTTCTTTTTTCAAAGTGTCTTCTTGTTCATCAGTTTTCTTTTCTTCAATAAGTTTTTCTACAATAATTAAATTTGATATTTTATCTTCATCAACCAAAAGTGGACATAAATCTTGTCTGCTTTTATCTTCTGGTTTCTGTTCAACAATTGAAATAACCGTTTCTTCAGGTTCTTTCTGTTCAACTGTAACATTTTGTTCTTCTGGTTTATTTTCTAAAGGAATTTTACCAGTATCTTCCAATTCTTCTTTTTTTATGGTATCTTTTTCTTCATCAATTTTCTTTTCTTCAATAAGTTTTTCTTTTTTTTCTTTTAATATTATGTTAAACTTCTCTTCGATAGAATTATTATCTGAAGTAAAAACAATCTTATATTCTCCAAAATCTTTGTCAGATGATATAACAATAGGTAGTTCTGATGTATTACCAATAATTTTATATTTAAATTTAGAAATTTCTTTTCCATTGAAGAACCATTTAACATGTATTGGTTTATCTGTGTTGACTGTTGATTTAAGAATATGTTTTTCTCCAATATTTAATTCTATTGTTTTCTCTTCATTAATTGAAAGTGGAGATACATCTTGTTTAGTTTTATCTTCTGGTTCCTGTTCAACAATTGAAACAACCGTTTCTTTAAGTTCTTTCTGTTCAACTGTAACATTTCGTTCTTCTGGTTTATTTTCTAAAGAAATTTTACTAGTATCTTCCAATTCTTCTTTTTTCAAAGTGTCTTTTTGTTCATCAGTTTTCTTTTCTTCAATAAGTTTTTCTCCAATACTTAAATTTAATATTTTATCTTCATCAATTGAAAGTGGAGATACATCTTGTTTGGTTTTATCTTCTGGTTCCTGTTCAACAATTGAAACAACCGTTTCTTTAGGTTCTTTCTGTTCAACTGTAACTTTTTGTTCTTCTGGTTTATTTTCTAAAGGAATTTTACCAGTATCTTCCAATTCTTCTTTTTTCAAAGTGTCTTTTTGTTCATCAGTTTTCTTTTCTTCAATAAGTTTTTCTTCAATAATTAAATTTAATATTTTATCTTCATCAACTAAAAGTGGAGATACATCTTGTTTAGTTTTATCTTCTGGTTCCTGTTCAACAATTGAAACAACCGTTTCTTTAGATTCTTTCTGTTCAACTGTAACTTTTTGTTCTTCTGGTTTATTTTCTAAAGGAGATTTACTAGTATCTTCCAATTCTTCTTTTTTCAAAGTGTCTTTTTGTTCATCAATTTTCTTTTCTTCAATAAGTTTTTCTCCAATAATTAAATCTAATATTTTATCTTCATCAACTAAATGTGGAGATACATCTTGTTTGGTTTTATCTTCTGGTTTCTGTTCAACAATTAAAACAATCGTTTCTTTAGGTTCTTTCTGTTCATCTGTAACTTTTTGTTCTTCTGGTTTATTTTCTACAGAGACCTTATTAGTATCTTCCAATTCTTCTTTTTTTATTGTGTTTTCTTTTTTATCAGTTTTCTTTTCTTCAATAAGTTTTTCTTCTTTTTCTTTCAATTTTATGTTAAACTTTTGTTCGATAAAATCATTATTTAAAGTAAAAACAATCTTATATTCTCCAAAATCTTTGTCAGATGATATAACAATAGGTAGTTCTGATGTATTACGAATAATTTTATATTTAAATTTAGAAATTTCCTTTCCATTGAAGAACCATTTCACTTGTATTGGTTTATCTGTGTTGACTGTTGATTTAAGAATATGTTTTTCTCCAATATTTAATTCTATTGTTTTCTCTTCATCAACCAAAAGTGGAGATACATCTTGTTTGGTTTTATCTTCTGGTTCCTGTTCAACAATTGAAACAACTGTTTCTTTCGGTTCTTTCTGTTCAACTGTAACTTTTTGTTCTTCTGGTTTATTTTCTACAGGAACCTTATTAGTATCTTCCAATTCTTCTTTTTTCAAAGTGTCTTTTTGTTCATCAGTTTTCTTTTCTTCAATAAGTTTTTCTCCAATACTTAAATTTAATATTTTATCTTCATCAATTGAAAGTGGAGATACATCTTGTTTGGTTTTATCTTCTGGTTCCTGTTCAACAATTGAAACAACCGTTTCTTTAGGTTCTTTCTGTTCAACTGTAACTTTTTGTTCTTCTGGTTTATTTTCTAAAGGAATTTTACCAGTATCTTCCAATTCTTCTTTTTTCAAATTGTCTTTTTGTTCATCAGTTTTCTTTTCTTCAATAAGTTTTTCTTCAATAATTAACTTTAATATTTTATCTTCATCAACTAAAAGTGGAGATACATCTTGTTTAGTTTTATCTTTTGGTTCCTGTTCAACAATTGAAACAACCGTTTCTTTAGGTTTTTTCTGTTCAACTGTAACTTTTTGTTCTTCTGGTTTATTTTCTAAAGGAGATTTACTAGTATCTTCCAATTCTTCTTTTTTCATGGTGTCTTTTTGTTCATCAGTTTTCTTTTCTTCAATAAGTTTTTCTCCAATGCTTAAATTTAATATTTTATCTTCATCAATTGAAAGTGGAGATACATCTTGTTTGGTTTTATCTTCTGGTTCCTGTTCAACAATTGAAACAACCGTTTCTTTAGGTTCTTTCTGTTCAACTGTAACTTTTTGTTCTTCTGGTTTATTTTCTAAAGGATATTTACTAGTATCTTCCAATTCTTCTTTTTTCATGGTGTCTTTTTGTTCATCAGTTTTCTTTTCTTCAATAAGTTTTTCTCCAATACTTAAATTTAATATTTTATCTTCATCAATTGAAAGTGGAGATACATCTTGTTTGGTTTTATCTTCTGGTTCCTGTTCAACAATTGAAACAACTGTTTCTTTCGGTTCTTTCTGTTCAACTGTAACTTTTTGTTCTTCTGGTTTATTTTCTACAGGAACCTTATTAGTATCCTCCAATTCTTCTTTTTTCAAAGTGTCTTCTTGTTCATCAGTTTTCTTTTCTTCAATAAGTTTTTCTACAATATTTAATTCTATTGTTTTCTCTTCATCAACTAAAAGTGGAGATACATCTTGTTTAGTTTTATCTTTTGGTTCCTGTTCAACATTTGAAACAACTGTTTCTTTCGCTTCTTTCTGTTCAACTGTAACTTTTTGTTCTTCCGGTTTATTTTCTACAAGGACCTTATTAATATCTTCCAATTTTTCTTTATTCATGGTGTTTTTTTGTTCATCAGTTTTCTTTTTTTCAATAAGTTTTTCTTCAATAATTAAATTTAATATTTTATCTTCATCAACTAAAAGTGGAGATATATCTTGTTTAGTTTTATCTTTTGGTTCCTGTTCAACAATTGAAACAACCGTTTCTTTAGGTTTTTTCTGTTTAACTGTAACATTTTGTTCTTCTGGTTTATTTTCTAAAGAAATTTTACTAGTATCTTCCAATTCTTCTTTTTTCAAAGTGTCCTTTTGTTCATCAGTTTTCTTTTCTTCAATAAGTTTTTCTCCAATAATTAAATTTGATATTTTATCTTCATCAATTGAAAGTGGAGATACATCTTGTTTGGTTTTATCTTCTGGTTCCTGTTCAACAATTGAAACAGCCGTTTCTTTAGGTTCTTTCTGTTCAACTGTAACTTTTTGTTCTTCTGGTTTATTTTCTAAAGGAATTTTACCAGTATCTTCCAATTCTTCTTTTTTCAAAGTGTCTTTTTGTTCATCAGTTTTCTTTTCTTCAATAAGTTTTTCTTCAATAATTAAATTTAATATTTTATCTTCATCAACTAAAAGTGGAGATACATCTTGTTTAGTTTTATCTTCTGGTTCCTGTTCAACAATTGAAACAACCGTTTCTTTAGGTTCTTTCTGTTCAACTGTAACATTTCGTTCTTCTGGTTTATTTTCTAAAGGAGATTTACTAGTATCTTCCAAATCTTCTTTTTTCATGGTGTCTTTTTGTTCATCAGTTTTCTTTTCTTCAATAAGTTTTTCTTCAATAATTAAATTTAATATTTTATCTTCATCAACTAAAAGTGGAGATACATCTTGTTTAGTTTTATCTTTTGGTTCCTGTTCAACAATTGAAACAACCGTTTCTTTAGGTTTTTTCTGTTCAACTGTAACTTTTTGTTCTTCTGGTTTATTTTCTAAAGGAGATTTACTAGTATCTTCCAAATCTTCTTTTTTCATGGTGTCTTTTTGTTCATCAGTTTTCTTTTCTTCAATAAGTTTTTCTCCAATAATTAAATTTGATATTTTATCTTCATCAATTGAAAATGGAGATACATCTTGTTTGGTTTTATCTTCTGGTTCCTGTTCAACAATTGAAACAACCGTTTCTTTAGGTTCTTTCTGTTCAACTGTAACTTTTTGTTCTTCTGGTTTATTTTCTAAAGGAGATTTACTAGTATCTTCCAATTCTTCTTTTTTCATGGTGTCTTTTTGTTCATCAGTTTTCTTTTCTTCAATAAGTTTTTCTCCAATACTTAAATTTGATATTTTATCTTCATCAATTGAAAGTGGAGATACATCTTGTTTGGTTTTATCTTCTGGTTCCTGTTCAACAATTGAAACAACCGTTTCTTTAGGTTCTTTCTGTTCAACTGTAACTTTTTGTTCTTCTGGTTTATTTTCTAAAGGAGATTTACTAGTATCTTCCAATTCTTCTTTTTTCATGGTGTCTTTTTGTTCATCAGTTTTCTTTTCTTCAATAAGTTTTTCTCCAATACTTAAATTTAATATTTTATCTTCATCAATTGAAAGTGGAGATACATCTTGTTTGGTTTTATCTTCTGGTTCCTGTTCAACAATTGAAACAACCGTTTCTTTAGGTTCTTTCTGTTCAACTGTAACATTTTGTTCTTCTGGTTTATTTTCTAAAGGAATTTTACCAGTATCTTCCAATTCTTCTTTTTTCAAAGTGTCTTTTTGTTCATCAATTTTCTTTTCTTCAATAAGTTTTTCTTCAATAATTAAATTTAATATTTTATCTTCATCAACTAAAAGTGGAGATACATCTTGTTTAGTTTTATCTTCTGGTTCCTGTTCAACAATTGAAACAACCGTTTCTTTAAGTTCTTTCTGTTCAACTGTAACATTTTGTTCTTCTGGTTTATTTTCTAAAGGAATTTTACCAGTATCTTCCAATTCTTCTTTTTTCAAAGTGTCTTCTTGTTCATCAGTTTTCTTTTCTTCAATAAGTTTTTCTTCAATAATTAAATTTAATATTTTATCTTCATCAACTAAAAGTGGAGATACATCTTGTTTAGTTTTATCTTCTGGTTCCTGTTCAACAATTGAAACAACCGTTTCTTTAGATTCTTTCTGTTCAACTGTAACTTTTTGTTCTTCTGGTTTATTTTCTAAAGGAGATTTACTAGTATCTTCCAATTCTTCTTTTTTCAAAGTGGCTTCTTGTTCATCAGTTTTCTTTTCTTCAATAAGTTTTTCTCCAATAATTAAATTTAATATTTTATCTTCATCAACTAAATGTGGAGATACATCTTGTTTGGTTTTATCTTCTGGTTTCTGTTCAACAATTGAAACAACCGTTTCTTTAGGTTCTTTCTGTTCATCTGTAACTTTTTGTTCTTCTTGTTTATTTTCTACAGAGACCTTATTAGTATCTTCCAATTCTTCTTTTTTTATGGTGTCTTCTTTTTTATCAGTTTTCTTTTCTTCAATAAGTTTTTCTTCTTTTTCTTTCAATTTTATGTTAAACTTTTGTTCGATAAAATCATTATTTAAAGTAAAAACAATCTTATATTCTCCAAAATCTTTGTCAGATGATATAACAATAGGTAGTTCTGATGTATTACCAATAATTTTATATTTAAATTTAGAAATTTCTTTTTCATTGAAGAACCATTTCACTTGTATTGGTTTATCTGTGTTGACTGTTGATTTAAGAATATGTTTTTCTCCAATATTTAATTCTATTGTTTTCTCTTCATCAACCAAAAGTGGAGATACATCTTGTTTGGTTTTATCTTTTGGTTCCTGTTCAACAATTGAAACAACCGTTTCTTTAGGTTCTTTCTGTTCAACTGTAACTTTTTGTTCTTCTGGTTTATTTTCTAAAGGAATTTTACCAGTATCTTCCAATTCTTCTTTTTTCAAAGTGTCTTTTTGTTCATCAGTTTTCTTTTCTTCAATAAGTTTTTCTCCAATATTTAATTCTATTGTTTTATCTTCATCAACTAAATGTGGAGATACATCTTGTTTGGTTTTATCTTCTGGTTTCTGTTCAACACTTGAAACAACTGTTTCTTTCGCTTCTTTCTGTTCAACTGTAACTTTTTGTTCTTCCGGTTTATTTTCTACAAGGACCTTATTAATATCTTCCAATTTTTTTTTATTCATGGTGTCTTTTTGTTTGTCAGTTTTCTTTTCTTCAATAAGTTTTTCTTCTTTTTCTTTCAATTTTATGTTAAACTTTTGTTCGATAGAATCATTATCTGAAGTAAAAACAATCTTGTATTCTCCAAAATCTTTGTCAGTTGATACAATAATAGGTAATTCTGATGTATTACCAGTAATTTTATATTTAAATTTAGAAATTTCTTTTCCATTGAAAAACCATTTAACTTGTATTGGTTTATTTGTGTTGACCGTTGATTTGAGAATATGTTTTTCTCCAATATTTAATTCTATTGTTGTATCTTCATTAACAGAAAGTGGAGATGAAGTTATTTCTTTTTTTTCTTCTATTCTTTCTTCTTTAATAGAAATTTGTTGTTCTGGTATAATTTCAACAGATGAATCAACAATTATTTTTGTTTCTTTTTCATTTATGATAACTTCGTTTTCTTTATGATTCTTCAAATCAATTAAATTAACAGGTTCTTCTATTTTTCTTTTCATTTCTGTGCTATCTCTTTCTTGAATTTCACTCTCATTAATCGTTTGCGTAATACTTTCCAGTTGTTTTTCTTCAATTGAATGATTTCCACTTTTTTCTACCTTTTCTTCCAATATGATATTTTCTTCTTCTTTCAAAAATGAGGTTTCATTAATTTTCTTTTCTTCTATTGGCAATTTTTGTTCAATAAGTGTTTTATCTTTTATTGTAGAAGGAATTTCTTCAAGATGTTCTTTTACTTCTTCTTTAATTAAATTTAAGGACACTTTGGAATTTTCTTCTTCAAATGAAATATTTTGTTTTTCGTTCTTCTTTTTTAGGCTTATATCTTTAACAATTTTTTTCAACTCATTCTTTGAATTTTTTTCTTTTTCTTTTACATCTTCTAAACAAATATCATAATCTTCATACAATACTTCTACATTTAATATATCACATGGATACTTTTTTTCTATGATTACATTAGTTTCAACATCTGAAATCTTTTCTTCTAATATTTTCTCATTGTTACTTTTTTCTAATTTTTCTTTTTTTATGTTTAATTCTTCTTTATCGTTGTCGTTGTTTTCGTTTGTAGTTTTTAGGTTGTAGTGTATAGCTTTGCTATTTATATCAATTGAAATGTTTTCGTATTCTTCGTATATTACTTCAACTTTTATTATTTCTTTTTCTTGTTTGTTTTCTAAATCAATTTTCATATTCATTAAACTGTTATCATAATCAAGTTCATCATATTCTTCTTGATTAACTTCAACATTTATAATTTCATTTTGAGTTTCTTTTTCTAATAATATTTGAATATTGCAATTTGTAATCCTTTCTATTTTTAGTATATCTTCTTCTATTTCTTCACGTTGTTCTTGCATTACTTCCACGTGATCAAGCATTTTTTCTTCCACATTTGATAATAAAATATTTTTATCAGTAAATGTATTTTCTATAATTTTCTCATTAATTAGTTTATTTTTGTCTTTTTCATCTTTTGAAAAAGATTTTATATCTTTTTTTTCATGTATTTTTTTAGTATGTTTTTTATTTTTTTTTTTAATCTTAAATGTTTCTTCACATTTATCGTATTCTTCATATAAAACTTCAACATTTAAATTACGATTGTCACTAGGTTTAAAAACAGTAACATTATTAGCAACATTTTCTTCATTTGTATCGGTTGTATCTATTTCACAATTATTATCATTTATAATCTGATTTTCATTGTTTATGTTTACAGAAATATTTGATTCTTCATTGTATTTATCATTGACAGTTTTTTGATCAACTAAAGTAGATTTATTTTCTAAATTCATGGCTGTTATAATGTCTTCTGATGAATTTTTGTTTACGTTTTCTACTTTATTTTCTATATTATTAACATTACTATTTTTTTCATTATCTGTAGCATTATCAATAAAAGATTTATTTAATTCTTCTTCTTTTTCAATATTGGATTTATTGATACATTCAAGTTCTTCAAACACATTTTGTACAATATTGTTTACCAAATTTTCTGTAGTATTTTCCAATATTTTTCTAAAGCTTGATTCTTTTATAATAGAATTAAACGTAGTGTCATTTTTTTCTAATTTATCTTGAAAACTAGAAGTTTTATTCAAAATATTTTTATTTTTATTAAGTATATTTATACTAGCATTATCAATACTTTCAGATTCATTATTTTTATCAAAAATATTTTTTTCTTCATCTTGATCTACGTTTACTAAATCTATATTATTAATAACATTATCTAATTCTACTTTATTAATCTCATTTTCCATAATTAATTTTTTTTGGTTTGGTAATAGTAAATCTTTGGATTCTAAAGTAGGTGATATTTGTTTTATTTCAGAATAATTATTTATTTTTTCTTCATCTACACAAGTAGCCTTATTATTAATAAGGTTAATATCATTTTCAATTAAAATTGGAGTATCAATAATGTTATTATTTGTATTTGATTCATTTGTAATCTTTACATTATCTATATCAATAATATCAAAGTCATCCTCGCTTAATTCTTCTATTTCTTGTTTTACTAAATTAATTTTAATATTCTCCTCTTGTTCTATATCTTGTTTATTTTGATAATCATTTGTAGGGACATCATTAAATAATTGGGAATGTAAAATATTTTCTTTTTTAATCATATCACTAGACAATTCACATTTTTCAAAGTCATCACTTTTTATAGATAATAAATTTTCACAAGATGATGAATTAGAATTAATTTCTTTGTTATAAAAAACTTCGCTACATTTATTTAATGCCCCTATTTTTTTTTCTTTAATAAGATTTTTTACCTCATCAGAAAATGATAAAAATATATTTTCTGTTACTTCATTTGCTAGATTATCAATTTCCAAATTGTTTTGTAGAATTTCTGTTAATTTTTCATAATTATTATCTTTATAAACTTCATTAATTTTTTCAAAATTATTATCTGATTCATAAAAATTATCTTTTATAACATCAACTTTTTCAAAATCAAATTCATTTTTATTAACATTTTTTTCACAATCATTTGTTTCGTCATTTTCTGTAGTATCACCAATATACTCTAAGAAATTATCCTCGGATTTTATTGTATTCATTTCAATTGTTTTTCCATCTGGCCCTGGTTTCAAAACAATTTTACAAAAACATTTTTCAGTTCCATTCCGATTTTTTGCAATACATGTTAACGTTAAATCTGACAAAATATTTGTAGCTTTAAAAACGGCAACTCCGTCTTCAATAGTTTTTCTAATAATATATTTATGTCAAATATTATATTTTTTAAAAACTTACGTAATATCTCCGCTTATAGCATTTGAATCAAATTCCCATTTTATTTCTGGAATGGGTTCTCCAATAAAGAGAACTTTAAAATCTACATTGTCACCTTTATTTATTTCTTCCATCTTTGGTAATTTCTTTATAAAAATTGGGGATGCTTCGTCATTACAGTCGTCAGAGAATTCACTTGATATATGATTAGTTTGAGAATCTTCTTGATATCTCAATGTATTTTCTGAAAAATAAATTTTTTTTAAAAATATAATAGTTTTATTATAAAAATATTTATATTAATCAATTTATGAATGAAAAATAATTTCTAGAAAAATTTTAACACTAATACAAATAATGTTTTATATCAATATATATTTATTACGTCTTTCTAGAATTTTATATTATAGTGTTATATACACTATGGCACAAATGCTCTAGTTAATATTATTTAAAACGCGTTCAAATGCGAATATCTCGACTCAATTTTAAAATATTAATTATCTTTCTATTTTAAACATTATGTTTACCGGAAAAAAGATGATCAACAAAATTTCTTTTTGCTGTGGTTGATTTAATTGTTTCGTTTAATAATTTTTCATCTACTAATATACCAAGGTATGCTTCTTGTGGTTCTTTACAACAGCGAACTTCAATTACAATAGTTGATATATTTTTATAATTTTCTATAAAAAAAAAAATATGTAATATGATCTTGATAATTTATTAAATTATGCTTACTCTCAATTATAACATTACAATGGCATTTTACCATTCCTAATCCATTTTTAATTTGACATTCATATACACCACTATCATTTTCAGTTAAATTATAAAGTTTTAAAATTGTAATTCCATCTTCACATATAATATTAACTTTATTATTATTTCCTAATAAGTAATTATTTTTTTTCCATGTAACTACTGGTTCTGGAAAACCTTTATAAATGCATTTTAAATAAATGTTTTCATTTTCTAAAGAGAATATTTGTTTTGGCAATTTTTTAATAAATGTAGGTCCATCAAAATCAAAATTTAATGACGTTTCATCTTTCTCTAATAAATTGCAATAAATATTATTCTCTTCAATTTTTTTGTCTGATTTAGAAAACGAAGATTTATTAATATATTTTGTTAAATTAATTTTGTCATTTAATAAAATAATTATTGAAGTACTCTGATAATTATCAATATTTTTTAAGTTTATATTGCAAATATTTGTTTCGTTTTTTAATTTTTTAATCTTTGTCTCCGTATATTCTGATCCTGCTGCATTATCAATTTGACAAGTTATATAATCATTATCATTAAGATAATTGCAATCACTAATGCGTAGTAGTGAAACTCCATCTTCACATAAAATCGTGCAAAAACTAAAAATATAAATTATAAATTATAATCAAAATTAAATATACCTATTATTTAAAAGAATATTTCCATTACAATACCATTTTGCATACGGTAGAGGTATACCTGAAAATGATACTCTAAAAATAGTTGCTTCATTTTCATATACTATACTTGTAGGAAACAAATTTTTTAAAAATTTTGGTGTATTATATTGTGTACTTGTTGAAATACTTGAAAGTGAATCTAAAAATAACATTTTATCGGATATTGTTTTTACAGATATTTCATCATCTTCAATTAATTTATCAAAAATTATATAACTAGCATTTAATTTTTGTGAAACAAATTTCATATCAAAAAATTGTTCTATTTCACTAACAGTAGAATGAGATTTTTGATTTGAATTACATGATAGATTTTTTGTTTTAATTAATGATTTTAATTGAATATTTCTTGTTGTATCAATAATTATTTCAGTATCAAATGTTTCAAATGTATTGTAAAAATGTATATTAATAACTTTTGGTATTGTTTCATGAGAATAAAAATTTTCAATATTATTTATACATTCTAAACTACTAATCGAAGATAAAGTACTTCTTTCTGTTAATGTAGTAGAATTTCTTCTAAAAATATCTATTTTATTAACATTATTATTAAGCAATTCTTGAGGATTTTCAACTAAAGAATAATATGTAACAATTGAAGAATTTTGGTCATCAGTTAATTGGTTTGTTTCAATACTAACATACTCATATTCTTCTAAAATTGTACTTGGAAAATCATCATTTTGTTTTTCCTTATTTTCCTCCATATTTTTTATATTAAATTGTTTAAATGAAGTATTCGATAATGATTCTGTAATTGTTGTTTCATCAGAATCACTGTTTACTTCTTCCCTAATACTTTTTATTGTAAAAGAAACAGATGTGTTTTGTGAATAATTTGTATATTCTTCTGGATATATATAATTTATATGACAATATTCTTCTTCTTGTTCAAGTTTTACAATTTTGATATTTATTGTTATTTTACTTTCTTGTAAAGCTAAAAAAAATAATAATTTAATTAAAAAAAAAACATTGAAATACTATATTTAATTACAATATTTTTACAAATAAAAAAAATTAGTACTTAATTTTAAAAAAATTAACATACTTATGTTTTCTGACATTTCAGTGTTAATATCATTGATTTCGACATTATATTTTTGAAATAAAAGTTGATCTTGTTCAGCCTTTTCACAAGCATTATTTTTTATTATACTTTCATTTTGCACATTTTCTAATAAGTTGTTAAAATTTTTACTAAAATTATTATTTATTTTTATTTCTTTACATAAATTTTTTGATGATATTATAGGTTCCTCTATAAAAATAAAAATTGTAAGTTTATATTTAATTTTTAAATCTATTTTTTATATTTTGACATCATTATAAATAAATTGATAAAATATATGCTTTAATATTATTTTTATAATTAATAAAAAAAAATTTAAACAGAATTCTTATAATCTAATAAAAATTTTAAAATATGATGAATAAAATTTTTAATATCAATTAATTACTGAAAATTACTATCCTCATTATCACTTTCTTCAATTATACTTTTTCTAGTTAAACTATGAGAAGATATTCTTTTTTTTTTAGAATAATTTTTTAATCCATTTTCTTCATCAAATTCAGATACAACAATTTTAGCAACCATAAATTGATTTCCATCAATATCAACACTATATATTCCAGAATCACTTTCTTCTGTATTATGAATAATAAGATAATGTTTTTTATTGTTAATTACATGTTCAATTTTATTTTCATTTCCTAAAAATATATTTTTACCATTCTTTTTCCATATAAATTTTTGAACAAATTCATCGTCTTCTAATTCACATGCAATAGTAGCTGTTGAATTTAATGATACAACATACTCAGCCAAATTTTCTTCATCATCTGTTGATGAAACAGTTATTTCTTTTTCTGTAATCATTTCTTCTATTACTAAATTAGTAGAGGTTGTTTCATCACCACAAAATGCATAATAAGTACCTTGATCTGATAAATTTGTTTGATTAATAATAATTTTATAAATATTATTTTGTGTATCATTTTCATAATAAATTTTTTCATTATTTTTAATAGGTTGTCTATCTTTATACCATATTATATTATGTGCTTCTTTATTAGTTTGACATGTAATAATTGCTTTTTGACCTTCCATAACAAAAAGTGTTTGTGGTGGTGAAATAAATTTTGGAACACTTTTACATATACTATCACTCATACCATCTTCAATTGAAAGATAAGCTACTGGGTATATATTATTCATAACTTCTAAACTATATATATCAGCATCATTTTCATTTACATTGTTAATAATTAAAACTTCTAAAAGATCATGAGATATTCTATCAATTCTTCCATTTTCATATGAAATTCTAACTTTACCTTTAAACCATGAAACATCACCATCTCTACTAAAGTTAGTATTTAATTCACAAGTTATTGATGCTGTAGAACCTTTTTTTATTATATATGTTGGTATAGTAAATTCATTACTTATTGGACTTCCTTCTCTACTAATAATTAAACTTTTATTTGAATCTTTCATTGATGAAGAATGAGATAAAATTGATTTTGAAGTTCCATCATCTGTTATATTATTATTTTCAGTAACTAATACATTAAAAGGTATATTATCAGGAACTTCTAAATTTGAATATAAATGATTATATGAATTACTACTTTCATTATTATAATTAGATAAATCATTATTCATAACATTATATTCTAATTCAAAAAATGCTAATTCTTCTATATTGTAATGACAAATATCATTAAGTGATTTAGCAACTATTGATACATTTAATTTTGCAAGATTTATTGAAAATATTGAATCAGAATCTTCATCAATAGATATAGAACTTTCATCTATATTATTATTTTTAATTATTTTAAATTCATTTTTTATTTTTTCTGTATTATTATTATTATATATTATAATACTATTATTACTGTTAACTGGTGATTTTACCAAATCAAATGATATATTAATTATATTAGATATTTTATCCATTAATTCAATAAAATTACCAGTTACATTTGCATAAAGATTTACATTAATTTTCTTTATTACAATTAATCCATTATCCAAAAATGACAATGATGTTAATGAGTCACAACTGGAGGATGTTTTTAAATGTATTTTTTTTCTTAATGTTACATTAATATCGATTTCATTTATAATTATTTCACTTTCATCATTATTATCTGTATTACATTCAACACTATTAATTTTTTCTAATTTTTGATTTTTTTCTTTCATAACTTTCAATTCATTATTTTTTTTTAAAGATACATTTTTTGTATTATTGTTATTTGTTATTATATTTGATTTAATATTTTCATTCAACAAATTTTTATCTATTATTTTTTTGCCATGTATTTCTGTATCAGTACCATATTCACTTTCTTCAACAACCATTTGTACAGAACACCTTTCATCTAATAAATTTTGTTTTATTTTTTGAGTTGGAACATTAATTTTTAAAATACAAGCAATTTCATCAATAGACATTTTTTTAGTTGAAACAAATTCAAAAAATACATCAATATCATTAGTTTGTACTTTTTTTGTTTTATCTAATTCAGAATTTATTTCTATTTTATCATTTGAAATAGTAGAAATTAATGATGATGATTGTATATTTTCTTTTACTTTTAATTGAATTAAACTTTCAAAATCTGAATTGTTAATATTTTCAACAATATGTTTATTGTCTGTTGGAATAATTTTTACTACATTTTGTTGTAATGATAACATTTCTTGATCAATTAGTGAATGATCATCTAATGTATTTATTTCATAAAATTGATTAATATATTCTGAATTAATAATAATATCTTTATCAATAAAATATATTGGCTTAAGAATAATTAATATTTGTTCATGTTCTTCTGGGCGTACTACTTTACAGGTAATTTTAATGTTTTCTGTACCCAAATCATTATAATTACTGATAAAACAATCCATTTCTTCATTTATTTTATTATTATAAATTTTTTCCATTATTTCATCTGATTTATTTTTATTTATATTTTTATCTATCATATTTGAATAACATTTTTGCTGCTTTTCTAAACTATCTATAATATCTAATTTACTTCTAATAACATCAATATAAGCACAAACATTATTTAAAACATTAACAATAGTTTCTAAATTATTATCATATCCTTTTCTTTGTCTACATAAATCATAAATGGTTTGAATTTCATTATTTATTTTAAAAAGTAATGAATGAATTATATTTCTTTTTTCATATGCTTTTTCTATATCATTTATTTTTTGAGATGATATTATTCTCTCATTAACTGATGTTTCTAAATTACATAATTTATCTTTTACAACAGTTATTAATGGTGTCATTCTTGCTAGATGATTTGATCTATCCTGTAAAAATGACATTTTTGATAATTTTACTGTTTTTTCAATTTCATTTTTATTATATTCCATATCTTTTGCTAATTTTTTTAACTCATTTCTTATTTCTTCTTCTTCTGTATCAATAAAATTTTTTTGAATATTTTTTAATCCATTTTGTAATTCATCAATTGGAATTTTGAGATCATTGTAATTATTATTAACATTATTAGATTTAATAACTTTAAAAGTAATATCATTTTGTGTTGATTCAATACTTCTATTTATATATTCCTCTCCTAAAAAATTTTCAATAATTGAATCATCTTCAACAAAATTTTTAAATGTATCATTTTTATTAACATTACATATTAAATTTTCATCACATGATATCATTTGATTTAAAATAGCGTTTTCTTCTTGTGCCTTTTTTAGTTCCTCTTTTACCATTGCATGAACTTCTGATACAGGTTCATTATTAGCAAGTTTTAATGACATATCAACAATAGCTTTTTCCAATTCTTTTAATTCTTTTTTTGTCATATTAGGTGATGATGAAGTATGTCGTAAATTTTTAAAATTATCATTTGCTTTTTTAAACATAAATTTTGATGATGAAGTTAATGATTTTTTAACACTTTTAAACAATGTATTTATAGGAATAGTACTTAAATTATGTTTGGGTAATGAATGTGATTTTACTTGATTTGACATTTTATGAAGAGGATGTGACAATGTATCTCTTAATTTTCTTGAGAGACTTTGTTTTGGTAATCGTGGCTTTGGTAAATCAGGTAAAATTATTTCTGTACATCCAACAATATCTTCTTTTTTTACTAACCAATCTTGTTCAACTTCATTTATTGTCTCAACAATATTTTCATCATACATTATATTATTATTTGATTGTAGTTGTAATGGAGATGATTTTACTAATGTTATACTACCATATTTATTATTATTCAATGGTAAACATAATGATAATGATTCATTTTCACAAATTGATTCAACATTGTTAGTTATAAAATCAGTTTTTGTATCATTACTTTTATTATTATTTGAAGTAAATAATTTATTTGTTGAATCTTTAATATCATCTGGTTTTGTAGGCATTATGCATGCTATTTCTTGTAATGATAATAAATCATGCTCATTAATTTTTTTGTTATCAATTGATGATACAGAATTTTTTTCAATAGGTGTTGAATTAAATAAAATTGAAGAGTTAAAATTTGATTTTGTTAAAGAATTAATTGTATTTTGAAATAATGGTATAGCTGTTTCACAACTATGATTCTCTGTTTCATGTATTGATGCTTTCATTAATTCTGTTATTGGACTATTTTTTAATTCCCATATATTTTTATCATAAATATTTTTATATTCATCATTAAGATTAGTTAAAATTATATTTTTATGAAGATTTTCATAACATTTAGACATTATAAAAGTACATTCAGTAAAGTAATTATTGTATCTGTTTGTTATATCAAAATCAAAAATAATTTCTTTTTCTTGTTGCTGATCTATAAAATCGTTGTTATTTTTTAAATCTTCATTATTTTGCGAAGCACTAAATGATCTTATTCTATTAAATAATTTTAATCCATATTTATTTTCTTTAATTACATCATTTTTTTCTCTATAACTTCCTTGAGAACTACTTCGTTTGTGATTTATTATTCGACTTGGTAAATACTTTTTAGTTACTCTCATTATTTGCTCCATATTAGAAGCTAATTTATCTAATTTAGAATTAACATTATTACTTTTAGTTGATGTATTTTCATTAAAAGATAATTTATCCATATTAATAGATTCTATTAATATTATAAAATTATCATTAAAAATAGAATTTTTTTTTAAATAATTAACAGATAGAAAATTATGAATAAAATAGTTAATAGATAAAAATTTAAATTGATAAAAATAAAAAACTTTTTCCTTTGAAGTAGGTAAATCAAAAATAAAAGATTTTATATTGTCACTAATTTGATATTTTTGTTATCTTTTAATGTTAACACAATTATCTTTATCTTTTTCTTTACACATAATTTTCGTTTGCCAACGTCCTTTATTTTCTATTTTATTTGCTTATTCTACTTTACACTCACAATCTTTCACTAAAATTAAATATTCATCATTTAGTTGATCTAGTAGAATTAACATTGTTATAGATAAAGATTTTTAATTTTCTAATAGTCATAAAATAAATTTGAAATCGGCATTATTTACTGTGTTAAATTTTCTTTTTTCTCGGCATTAATGTCTACTTGTTAAACGAATAAATAATGGTGTAACAGCATTCTAATATATTAATAAATAATATTCAATTAATGTTGAAGTGTGAATGTTCAATGTACAAATGGATGATTTTTGATGATTTGAATTGTTTTGTTTATTTATTTAAGTTTTTTTTTTTAATTTATATAAATAATAAATTTTTTTTTAAATTAAAATATTATAAACAGTTCATATTTATATTATCTAATTAATGTATTACATTAATGAAAACTAATTTTTTAGTTGTAAATTAATAAAAATTTAAATAATAAAATTAAAAATATTACAATATAACAAAATAAAAAAATTTCTTTGTTATTATAAATGATGTCAATATATATTTATAAAAATTTTTATATTTTAATAAAACTAACCTGATATTTTAAGATAACATTTTGTTTCTGAAATTCCACAATTGTTAATGGCAATTGCTTTATAATATCCTTCATTTAATTTATTTAAATTTGTTAATGACAAAATTGAAATTCCATCTTCAGAAATTATTTTAATATTTCTAAAAAAAAATAGAAACAATTAATAAATAAATATAACATACTCATCTAATTCATTAATTTTTTCATTATTAAACTTCCAAGTAATTTGAGGTAATGGATTTCCTAAAACATTAACTTTTAAATTTAACTTTTCATTAGTAGTTTTTTGTAAGTCTTTTAATAAACTTAAAAATACGGGTCTTTGATAAGGGTAATTATCAATTGATGATTCACAGGATAATGATTTTTCATTGTCACTAATTATACTATTATCTTTGTACTCAGATTTTGAATTAATATTACATAAAACATCATTTAATATTGTTTCTGGATAACAGTTATTAACAGTGTAATTATCTTCAATAATATTTTTTGTTTTTTTTTGAAACCATACATCTTTTGCACTAATTTCATTTTCAGAATGACTTTGCATCCAAATATAATTTGATTTTGTTGAATAAACTGGAATTTCTAATACTTCAATAACACATGTCTCATTATTTTCTGGATTTACAAATTTATCAGATACCGAAGCAACGTTTATTTTTTTTAACATTGGTAATATAATATTAGCTGTTGTCCTAATTGTAGTTTGTTCCATTTCTACTATATTTAATTCATAATTAAAAATATCATTTTTTTTTATTATATTTATTGTAAAGTTTTCTTCTTTAATGATACCATCAAAATTAGATACAAATTTAGTATCTTTTTCATTATCAGCAATCTCTGAGTTTTGTGGTAAAATAAAAGTTACAAAATTAATTTGATTTACATTACCTAAAAATGATGATGTTTTATCAAATTGCTTAATTATTATTTTTTCACTATCTTCAATAGGTTGTTGTTTAGAAAGTACAACTAAAACTGATGTGTTTGTAATTTTAAATGTTTCAAATGTTTTATCTTTATTAGAATTTATCAATTTCTCATCATATTTTTGTTCTTTATAAATCATTTCTATATATTTTGTATTTGTAATAATATTTTGTTTACTATCATCATTTGATATAATTAAATTCGATAATGATGTAGTATCGGGTATGATTGTAACATTATGAAGATATACTTCATTAGGTTTATGTATTTTAAGAATAGTTGTACTTATTTCTTCTTTTTCTTCTTTTTCTTTTTCAATTGCTTTAACATCAGAATGTTGTTTAATTATTAAAAATGGTGTAAAAGAAGCATAACATTTTTCATTAATTATTTCATTAATACTAAGCATGTATTCATATTTTTCTTCAGGACGTACAATGTTAACATCTGTAGTATTTAATATATTGTTTATTTCTGATTTTTTTAATAATGATTCTTCAATAAATTGTTTTTTTTCATTATTTTTAATTATTTCAATTACTGAAACTTCATGAATAAAAGGACTTATAAAAGACATATGATTTTTATTTATAATATATTCATTACTTTCTTCACATTCTTTTTCTTTTTCTAAAACAATTGAAGAGAAAATTATATGGTTTTGTGATTTATTTAATTCAGATACATTTGAAAGATTTTCGTTAATAGTATTAATATTTAATTTCATGTCAGAAACAGAGATTCTCATATTGCTAACATTTATTGACAATATAAATAATTGTTGTAAATTATTTAAAATAATTTCAGTGCTTTCATTGGAATTGTTTTGCGATTTTGACAAAGATATATTCAATTTAATATTATTAATTTCTTTTTCTATATTTTTTTCTTCAGTACTATTAACTTTATCTATTACATTATTCGATTCAAAAATATTATTATTAGTTTCATTTTCAAAATTACTAGTTGAATTTAGTTCATCTTTCATTATGTCTTTATTCAAATTTAATTTTGTAAGATTATATGAAAAAATAATTGAATGATAATTTGATTTATCTATGTTTATTATTTTACTTATTTCATCATTCATTTCATTACGTTTCAAAATAACTTCATGATAAATATTAATTTCATTTTTTTCTATTTCTTCAATATTTATAAAAGGAATATTAAATTTGTCATTTTTATTATCATTTAAGTTTTGTATTTTTATAAAATTATTTCTATTTTCATTTATAGAACTATTCATGTTATTAACACTTTCAATATTATTAATATTTATTTCACAAGATTTTTCCTTATTGTTTAAAATATCAATATTTAATTCAACATATTCACTTTTTCTGTCTTCATCTTCACTTCCATATTCGGATTGAAATAATGTAGGAACATCTATTTGTGTTACAATATTATGAATTTCTGTTTCATAAATTTTATCTGTAATTTTTAAATTACAACTATAAACAGCCTTTCCTAATTTGTTGGAAGCTTTACAATAATAATTGCCTGAATTTAGTTCTTTATCAACATTTTTAATTGTTAATTGTGAATGTCCTGATGTATTTATTATACAATATTTTCCATCAATAGAAGTTTTTAATTCTTTATCTTTGTAATACCATAAAACTTTTGGAGATGGGAAGCCATGAATTATAGTATGAATAGTAATATTTTGACCTTCAGATACTGTATATTGTTCTGTTTTAATTTCAAAATATGGTGCTTTATAATTTTTTATATCACAATATTGTATATTCATATCATTTTTAACTATCGAATTATTCAAATTTTTTTCATTATTTAATAAACATTTTCTTTTTTCTTCAGCTAAATATAATGATGATTCTTTTATTGCGTCAACAAATATTTTTGCTACTAAAGTTGTTGCTATGCTTTCAGCTACTTTAACTAGTAACTTATATGATTCTGGTTTTTTTTTAATTTCAGTTATATCATTTTTAGCTTTAAAATTATTAGCTATTGATATTGTTTTATTTGGATTATTATATACATAAGTATTATTTACTCTATCTAGTTGAGGTATATTTTTGATAATACAATCTGCTACAATTTCTTCAATTGATTGTTTGTTATTTATTTTTTTATTATTTTCTAAACTTTCTTTTTTTTTAATATTATCTTCTACAATTATATTACCTTTCATTTCCACAACACCTTTAACATTTTCAGCAACAACTAATATTTCACCTTCCATTTCTTTTGTTACTAAAGGAATCAAAAGTTTTGATCTTTGTCCATTATTATAACTATTATTTATAAATATATTTGAAACTGGGTTATTATTTAAAAACCATATAAAAATGCATTTATCACCAGCTTCTTTATTTAAAATTGCATCACAAACTAATTTTTCACCTTCTTTAATAACAATTTTTCCTAAATTATTAACAAAATATGGTTCAAAAATATTATTATCTAAATCATCATTTAAATCTTTTTCTTTTGAATTAATAATAGTAAGTTCAGGTGTTTTTGAAAATATTACACCTTGACTATTACTAAACTGTACACCAATAATAGAAAAATTAGACAATAAACAATTTATTGTTAAAGTTGATTCAATACCATTTGATGTTACAATAAAATTATTGATTTCATTTGATGAAGTATTATTATATATTTCACGTCCATTTATAAACCATCTAAATTTACCAGAAATAGATGTATTAACAGAAACATTTATTGATGTAACAAATTTTTTTAATGTTTTATCATATGTTGTATAATCTAATTTAGAAATATTTTCCAAACCATTTATAAATGATAAATTATTATTAATATTCACTTTATTTTCTTTTTTTATTTTTATTTTTTGAGTTGATGTTGAAATAGTTGAAATTGATGTAATAAATTTACATGTAAATATTGTGTCATTTTTTATTACATATGGATTAAATGTTAATGTCGATGAAAAAGGAGCAGTTTGTTTTATAAGATATGGAGATACATCAGAAAATCCAAATATTTCTATATTATTAACAAACCATTTAAATTCTCCAGGCATAATAGAATCTACGTGAACTGTTAAAACAAATGATGAAAGATTATCATTTTGTTCTTCAGAAAGTAAAATAATTTCTGATATATGTTCAAGTGATTGTATAAATTTAGTTCCTAAAGTAATAGATTCATTTTTATCAATCAAACATTTTTCAGCATTTTTATTGTTACTAAACTTTAAATCATTATTATTTGAAATTTTTTTAAAAATATATTGTGGCATTGGTTTTGTGCAAGTTTTTATAGTATTATTTGCATTAATATATTCAGCTCTTATTACAAGCCCTTTTGGTAAATCATTTTTAATAATAAGTTTTGATGAAATATTATTTGATTTTATTGAAAAATAATCACCATCAATAATTTCACTGTCATTTGCAAACCATTTAAAATATCCATTATTTAATAGTTCAGTATTAATTTCAACCATTAAATATACCTCAGTAGTATTATTTGATTCATTAACAAAATAGTCACATATATTGTCTAAATTTTTAACAAAATATAATTCTTCATTTTTAGTAATATAAGATGTTTTTGTATCATTATATAAAACAAATAGTTTACAACCTGCTTTATCTTCACCCATTTGATTTATAGCTGTAACTTCATAAATTCCTTCTTGTGGTTTTAATAAAATAAGTTTTGATTTATTTATACTATTTTCAATTAGTATATTTTTGGATGATTTTAATTCAAAATGTTTGTGACGCCATATAAAAGTTGCAGGTGGAATACTTTCAACTTCAACAACTAATTCAGTTTTTTCATTTTCATTAACTTTTATTGAGTTAGAAAATTTCTTTGTAATTTTTGGTGCTATTGGTAAATTTTTTTTCTTTAAATTTTTATTAAATTTAACAAATGAATTAAAATAATTGTTAGAGTCATTTTTTTTATTGTTAATTAATCTTCCTATTTTTAATTCTTCTATATAATCACTTGTAACTCTTGTTTCAATTGTTGCTTCACCATGTGGATTAGAAGCAATACATTTATAGACACCAGAATATGGCTTTTGAAAAATAGCTTTTGAATGATTTTCAGCAACTTGTTCAATAGATATTATTGAAGAAGGTTTAACTTCAAAATTTTTATGATACCATTTAAAAGCAGAAGATGGAGAGGATTGTACTTTCATTTCAAGACATAAACATTCTCCTATTGCAACATGAATTTCTGGTGGGGGAATTAAAGAATGATTCAAATCAATAATTGGTTTTTGTGGCAGTGGTTGAACAATGTTTTCATTAAAATAACATTTATTTACTATTCCTAATGTTGGTATAGGTACAAAAGCGTTTGTTTCTAAATTGGATTCTTTTTTATCATTTTCAATATTAGAATTGCCTAATTTAACACTAAAATCTTTTATTTTACTTTTATCGTATTTTTCTTTTTTATCAAAACTTTCCAAATCAGTTATTATATTTTCTTTTATAATTTTTTTATGCATGTTTCGAGGTAAACTTTTATAATTTTTTTCATAAAAATGTTTATTTGCCGATTCTTTGTTAATTGAATAATCATAAGAACAATTGTTTGAAAAATCTTGTTTATTAAATTTTTTATCAGAAGTAATAGACAAATAACCAGTACTTTCAATTTGACCAACACTATTACGAGCAATTACTTTATACTCTCCAGCTTCTGGCATTTTAATTAAAATTAAGCATCTATTTTTTGAAGGATAATAAAATTCATAATTTAAATTACTTTCATCAATTTGCTTATTATTATAAAACCAAAAAAATTGAACAGGTAATATTGAATCAACCTCGACATCAAAAACAGCTTCTGATCCTAAATCAACAATTAAGTTTGGTATTTCATTTATAAAAAATGGAAAATTTTTAACATTTGCTACATTATTATTAAGAGATGTTTGATCAATTATTTTTAATGACGGTGAATATCTCTTATATTTTTTTGTATCATTATCTACTTTAACATATCCATAACTTCTAGAAATACCATATCCGTTATTAGCTTTGCATGAATAAATTCCTTCTTCAGGTTCTTTAACAATAATTTGACTTATATTTAATCCATGAATACATAAAATTTTATCGTCTTGTTTACTAATAATATTTTTATCATTAATTGTCCATTCAAAAATGGCTGGTGGGTCACTATCTACTTCAACTAATAAATTTAATTTATCAGTTGCTAAAACACGATAAGCTTGTATCATTTTTTTAAATTTGGGAGGTTTCTTATTACATAATTTTTTTATTTCAGATGACCAATGTTCTTCTATAAAGTTAACAGTATCTGTAGTTTGACTTCTATGGCAATGTAATTCTTCTATTCCTATACAATTTTTCAATTCACGTACAAGTACTAATGAACGATCTGTTGAAACCGATGTTACTCCTGATGGTACAGAGCATACATTTGAAATATTATTTTTAGTATCATTTTCAGTTTTACTATCAAAATTTTTTTTTGAAAAATTATTAAATTTTTTCATAATGAAGAAAATTAGTTTCGATATCGTATACTAAAATTGTTCGATCTGCAATATTTAATAAAAAAATTATAAATATTTTAAAAATATAAATTTATAAAAAATGTAAGTATGATTTTTTAAAACATCTAGATTACAATGTTATTAGATTAAATATAATATAATAATAATAGAATAATATTTATTATAATACTATTAATTATGGAAAAATTTATTATACAAATTTTTATTTTACTTTAAATTATTTTACATTTAAATATTTAATTATATTATATCATTAAAAGTAATGTAAGTATAGAGTGATAAGTTTATTTGACTGTAAAATAAAATATCTTTAATGTAATATAATGTAATAGTGTTGATTTTAAGAGTAGTAGATAATGCTGATATAATTTGTTCAAGCTTCATATTGTAAAGTATTTTATAACAAATGCCAAGTTTATAATGCATATTTATTTTTAAAACAAAGTTATATGTTAATCTTGTGAATCAACATATAAAAAATTTGCAGGTTAGTTGATATTTAACAACCATTGATATTTGCCAATTGCCTGATAAATAAGAAAGAATATTAAATTGTTATTAAAATCGATTGAGATTAATTTATATTAAATTTTGTTATTATTTACATATTATTTAAATTACTTTACTTTTACTTTACTTTAAATAATTTGAATATTTATATTATATTCTGTTATTATTACTTTATATATGAATTTCTTTAAAAATTTGTCTTAATCATTTTTTAAAGTATATATTTTTTAATATATATTTCCATATATTTTTTTTAATTATGATAAAAATTATCTATAACATAATCATATTATAGAATAAATATAAAAACATTTTTAAATTTGATAGAAATAGCTTCTTTTAAAATATTTCTACTTTATATTATATTGTCATTACATTTAAAAAGAGTTTGATTGATTATATAAAAATACTCTGTTATTACATATCATTTTACAATGAATGATTTAAAATATTTATTAATTAAATCTATAATAAAAATAATAATTTTAAATAGTTTAAAATCAAATAAAATATTAATAAAAAATAGTTTGACTTAAAATTATTACTTACCTCATTATAAAGCTACTGTTAATGTTGATTTTATATTTAAAAATAAAGAATTATTAAAAATAATGTGATATGAAATACTTAAATGAAGGAAGATTAAAAATACTACAACTTTTATATTATTATAAATTTGGTTATTATATTTTAATTTACAATATTATAAATAAATTCATATTCTATAGTGTAATACTGTAAAAAAAGAATATATTTTTTTTGTTAATTTTCATTTTTTCAATATGAGAATTCAAGTAAATAGAGTATATTGTATTTTTTCTAATCAAATAACAAAGAAATAAAAGAAATAAATTAAAAATATTGTTTATTTCAAATTATTAATTTTGAAAAATTTAAATATTCAAATTGAATTTTATAAAATTTATTTTGGTTTATTAATTCAAGTAGAGTAACAATTTTCATAAATAAACTAAAAAATTATTTAATTTTTTTCTATAAAATTTGTTAACAAAATTATATATTTATAATTACAAAATTAAAATACCACATATAATAAAATTTATAAAAACAAAAACTAAAAAACAATAAATAACAAGTTTATACTAATCAGTAAATTTAAATTACTTAAGATCCAATTTTAATAAACTTAATACAATTGTTATGCAATAAAATAATAATAATCATTAAATTTAAAATAATAAACATTGAGCAAAATGATAGTGAAACTCATATATTTAGATACACTAAGATTAAAATTATCATTTTAAATTGTCACCAAAATAATGATATATTTAAATCACAACTCGGGAGGCCTGTGTATAAGTGCCAAAATGATACATTGATTCTTAAACAAATTTTTTAAATAAAAATAAACACCTTTTAATTTAATTAATTTTTTTTGAAATTTAATGTTTAAATATAAAACAACATGTAGATTGCTTTCCTTTTTTTAAATTTTTAAAATGATCAAAAATAGCTAAAATACAAAAGATTAATTTTTTCTCTAAATGTTGATAGTATTATTCTCAAAAATTCCCATTGCTAGGGATATAAGATTAATACCATTTAAAAGCCCATAATCCCTTTTTTAAGTGTTTAAATTATATAAAAATTTTGATAAAAAATTTTTGAGATATGCTGTTTATACTATTATTTATGGTCATTTTATATTTTTTTTCACATTAGAAATATTAAATTTATACTTTAAATAAATTTTAATTATCTCAAGTATGTTTTTGAATCGTAAAAGTATTAAATTGTTAATAATTAATTTGCATCTTTTTAAACATAAAAAGTTTATTTTGAATAAAATTTTTGTGTTTTAAACATTTTATTGATCAAACATTTGAATGCATGTATGTAAACTTTATAGTAAAAACTTAATGTAAATTTTTTTACAATTAACTTTAATTAAATTACAATAAAAAGATATAACAATTAAATTATAAAATATTTTAATTAAATACAAACCATTTCTGAGCATAATATTAGGAAGTTATGTCATAAAATATAAATTGGTTTGAATAAACGATATGTTAAGTGACTCAACTTTATATAGTAAAAATTATGCAAATTAATTAAAAAATTTAATATTTTTATAATTCAAAAACTTACCTAAGTAAATTATATATTAAAAAAAGTATAAAATAATGTTTTTAACAGATAAGAAAAAACACTTTTAATAAACATAGGCTATAATGTATCGTATCAATTTGGACTTACCATTACTAAAAATTGCATATCTTAAAAAGTTTACGCTAAAATTTTTATGAAACTAGTACACTTATAAAAAGAGTGTAGGCTTTTAAATGACATCTATCTCATATACCTATCAATTAAAATTTTTGAGAAAAATGTCATCAAAGCCAAATTTTCCATTTTTAAAATTGAAAAAAATTTTTTTTTTGGTATACATCTACATTGTATCATTAAGCTAATTATTAAATTGCAAAAAAAATTTATAAAGTTCGAAGAACTTATTTATCTTATTGAAAACTCGGGAAAATCTGGTGCAATGTATAATCCTAGTGCAATCGCGAGCCGTGATAAAATATATAAATTACTTTTTGTATGGTATGCCTTCAATGGTCGATCAATGACATCTAATGGTTTTTAAATATTTTTATTTTTTTCTAATTAACATAAATTTTTTTGTACATATTCACATATTTTAACCACATCAAATAAAAACTAAATAGATCTGTGCATCACTTTTCAATTTCATTGTCTATGAATTCAATTTTTTTTAATAATATCATTCTACCCATGATGTTTATTAATCTTGTAATGCGCTGTATTAGAAGGAAGTATTAAGAAATTATATATAGAGTGTCTTATAAGCCATAATTTGCCAATTTTTATTAATAACCTTTTTGTTTATTTATAGATTTTAATAAAATTATATTTATTTTGTAGACAAGAAATTCAGATTGATGAAAATATATATAAATTTTGAAAACTCTAAGTTTTGTTGAACTTATGGACTTTTGAAAAAGAACTAATTTTTACCATTTATATAAATACAACTTTTTAAAAAAAATAGCTATAATTATGACTATTGCTAATAAATGATTATCTAGTAAATAGCTGAATATAGTAATATTGTCATTTAAAAATAACTTTATTAATTATTATTAAAATTAAAAAAAAATCATTTTTTTTATCAATTTTTTATCACTTTTGATTATAAATAATTAATTAGTAATTTTTCAACGCAAATTAATACGTTAAGGTTGCCACGGTTTGAGTGTAATAGGTTTAGATTTTAATATAAATTTAATACAAATAACGACACGACAGAATAGGTTTATACAAGAATTTTTTAAGTAAAATGTAGAATAACACGTTAAACATTTAATGCTAATATATCATCCCTGAGTATCCATGAGTTAACCATCAGAGACAAGCCATTTGTCTCGACAAAATGCCTGTTGAAAGAGAGCAAATAAAAATATTTGTAATCAGCTCTTAGACAAATTAGGGGAAGAAGGACTCTGAGTAAAACTGTAGAAGGGCAAAAGAATTTCCTAACTTTAGAAAATCACTTCCTCATATATGGTTTGACTCCTTCTAAGTAGTTTATCTAATGCCAGCTTTTCGCTCGGATTTACAAATAAATACTCTGATAGGTTTAATTATTTTCTATCGAATGATTATAATTATATTAATTTCTAAAAAATATGGGTAAAATTTATAATTAACTTAATGTTGTAAATTTTACAAAATTTTATTAATTGGTATAAAAAATGTTGTTTTTTTTTTGCAATAAAATTAAAAAATAATACTTTTAACATTATTTTTTTCGAAATTTTTATAAGTTTAATGATATAAAAAAATAAAAATAAAAAAAAATTTTATTAAATTGACAAAATTTAATTAATAATAACTTTTTGCAATGTTTATAGAAATTAATGTGATTATAGTCATTTGATAGGGAATTATTCATTTAAAAAGAATATATATTAATTCATGTTGAAGAATTATTAATTTATTAGTAAAAATAACCAAAAAAAGATAAAAATCAATGAAAATAATTTGATAATTTTTTAGTTTAAAAATTAAAAAATAAAGTCAAATTAAAATAATAATTTTATTAAACATGGATATTTACTAAATAATTATTTATTGCAAATAATCATAATTATAGCTTTCATTCAAAAAAGTTATATTTACATTTATAATGAAAACTAACGTTTTTATTAAGTCTTATAAAACTAAGAATTTTTAAATTGTATAAATATTTTCTAGAATCAATATTTATTGTCTACAAATTAAATCTAATATCATTTAAACCTATTAATAAGTAAAAAAATTATTAATAAAAATAAAACTGATTAGACTTTTAAGATACTATGTATATAACTAATTAAAAAAATAAAAAGACAAAAAGACTTACACCACTAACGGTTCCCAGGAGGTCTCCCATCCAAGTACTAAGATAGCTCGCAGCTGATTAACTTCGGAGATCAGACGGGATCCGGTTTATTCAGCAGGATATGAGCGTAAGACATCTACTCTTCTTATCATAGTATAATTTTTAAATTATTCTTAACATCTTTCACTAGAATAGATAGGTTGTATGTATAAGTGCATTCTTTAACCATACTAAATATTAAAAACGTTGTATATACATAAGTTTATCAAAAATTATTTTTTTAACATATTAATAGAATTTTTTTTAAATAATTGATAAAAAAAATATCTAAGTAATTATAAAACGTTAATTTAAATAGTTTACTTATAAAACTTTTGTCGTATAACTAAAAAAATTAATATTAAACGATAATTTTTCTTTAAACCTAAAATTAATAAAAGTAAATTTAAAAGTTTTTAAAACTTATTTAACTTAAAGGAAATTAAAAAAAAACCCAAAAAGAACTCTCTGGCGGGGAATCGAACCCCGGTCTCGCACGTGACAGGCGCGGATACTCACCACTATACTACCAGAGATGCTTCAGAACGTTCTTGAATCACCCAAAATTTAAAAAAAAAAAAAATTTTTTTCTAAGTATTAAAAAAAATTTTAAAAGTAGTTTTGTACAAATAAAAAGAAATTATAGTTTATTTTTTAGAATAAAATAATAAAAAAATATAAAAAGATTTAATATAACATTATGTAAAATTCTAAAAAATGTTATATTCTTCAAAAATTAAAAATAAAGCCAACATAACTTTTTTTTAATTTTATACATGCAATTATTTTTTAAAATGTGTCAAACATATGTAAATAACATTTTTTTTAGTATTATACTTTAAAATAAAAAATTACTTGATAAAATACGAAGGAAAAAAAAGTCATGAATGCGTTTATCGGGAATCGAATCCGAATCGGCCACTTGGAAGGCGGCCATGCTGATCATTACACCATAAACGCTCCGAGAACGTCAATTTTTAAAAAAAATTTTTGAAAAGTTCATTTGTTTTTCTTGAAATATTTTAAATTAAAATATAATTATAAAATGTAAAAATATTTTATATAATAAACTTAATTTTAATAAAAAATAAATTTATTATTATTGAATGTTATTTATTTATCAAAATTAAATAGAATTTTTTTTATTTAATTAGTTTAAAAAAAGACCAAATATTGAAAGTAATTAATAACTTTATTCCAATACTTTTAAAATTAATTTATTTATTTTAGAATTCAATCTTTATCTCAAATAGAGTACTTTAAATTGTTTTTATTCTAAAATGTGCTTCCTGTATAATTTCTTTTTTATTCCTATATAACAATATATATGTCAAATCAAATATATTAAATGCATACAAGTATTGTGTATTTATATGCAATAAGTTTTATACTATATAGTACAAATAAAATGCCAAATGTTTTAGATAATAAATAAATATAATATTTAGATCAACAAAATTAAACCTTTTTGAAATACAGTGATAAAAATTACTGAAATCATCATTTAAATTGAACAAAAAATTAAAATATTTTGTTTAACAATAAAACTTTATTAACAAATTACAAATCATAAAAATTATTTTTAATTGTATCATATAATAAAAGTATTACTAACTTCCTTTACTTTTAAAATGTTTTCTACAATTAACAATATTTTAATTATTTATGTAGTTTTAACTACAGATTTTTATAATAAATATTAGAAACTATTTCTAGTTTCGTTCCAAAATTTTGAAAACTAAAGAAAATACTTTAGAATTCAATAATTACCTCAAACTGGGTTTTTTAAACCGAAGAGTTATTAAAATGTGCTGCCTGTATCATTTTTGCTTCATTCTTTATACTTCTGCGTGCTATGCGCTGCGTTGCTGATAACTCATATTAATAATGTCTGTATGTACACTCAACTATTATTACATAAAACTAAAATCATTTTATAGATTTGGATAAAAATGTTTTTAATCAAAAATATAAAAATTTTAGAAGATTTAAGTAAATACTAATTTTGAAAAATTTATAATGTGAATTTTTTTAAAGTTTAAATTATTATTAATGATTATTAAATTAGGAAGAAAAAAATATATTAAAGAATTTGAAAAAAAAAAAGATTTTGTAATAATTATTTTTTTAATTCAACTTAATTATAATTTATATTTAACAAATAAAAGTAACATCTGTAGACAAAATCTAACAAAGAATTATTTTTTGACATATAATATTAGAAGCTATTTCTAGCTTCATTCCAAAATTTTGAATAGTGAAGAATATACTTCAGAATTCAATAATTACCTCAAACTGGGTTTTATAAACCGAAGATTTTATAAATCTTGTTGCCTGTATCATTTTTGCTTCATTCTTACATTTTCTATATGCAGGTTTATGTTGTGGTAGATGCGCATACAAATTGTCTCTGTATGTATGCACAACTTTGTATATAACAAAAATTATTAATTAAATGTTGATCAAATGCTTGTTATTGTTTAGATCAAAATTATTAAAACCTTTAGAATATTTGAATAAACAAAAAAATTTCTAAAAATTATTTTACTGAAAATTAATATTTTAAATAATATAAAAATTTTCAAAAATAATTGCTTCTTTACATAGTTAATAAACTTTAAAAATGTTGTATGAATCATTTTTTAGTTATTTTAAAAGATGAACTAATTAATATTTTTATTTTAAACAAATTAAAGCATGTTTTCAAGTAAAATAAATATTTAATTGATTTTTTTAACAAAAAATTATTTTTTGACTCATAATATTAGAAACTATTTCTAGCTTCATTCCAAAATTTTGAATGGTGAAGATTATACTTCAAAATTCAATAATTACCTCAAACTGGGTTTTATAAACCGAAGATTTTATAAATCTTGTTGCCTGTATCATTTTTGCTTCATTCTTACATTTTATATATGTCAGTTTATGTGGTAGTAGATGAGCATAAAAATTGTCTCTGTATGTATGCACAACTTTATTGTATATTACAAAAATTATTAATAAAGTGTTGATTCAAAGTTTGTAATTGTTTAAATCAAAATTATTGAAACCTTTAAAGTATTCAAATAAACAAAAAATATTTAAAAAAAAAATTATTTGTATAAACAGTCAACAAAATTTAATAATATTGTGTAAATCATTTTAAAAAATCATTTTTTAGTTATTTTTAAAGTTAAAATAATAATTACTTTTATTCTAAGCAAATTAAAATGTTATCCAAAGATGGCTATTTCATACTTGACATATCAACAATACTAGAAGTATAAAAAGAACTCAACATAAGAATAAACAATCATTTACTCATTCGTTCATTTATTCAGTCAGTTTTATCAGTTTTAATTAAAATATAAAAATTTGCATTTAACTTTATAACTTTTATTATTAATATTTATTATTGTTTAAAATTACCCTTTAAATAAATAGAACCTTAAGTTAACTTATATTATGTATGTATATTAAATAATCCGGAGCCTTAACCGGCTTCCAAACTTTCCACAAGAATTACAAGAGACATTGAATTTACATTAACATATAGTCATAATTATAATACAAAAAAAAATTGTTATATGAGAAAAAATTATGCAATTTAAATTATTAATATTAGAAAAAATAGGGCAGAAGATAATATGATTTTTTTTAGAACGATTTGTGCTTTTGAGAAAACGGAAAATAATTGTTTTTTGTTTATGTGTAAATTGGTTATATTATTTTTATACATAAAATGTTATAACAGTTGAATAAAACAAAAAATTTTAAATTTAAGTTTATATAATTTTTCTAAATAAAAATTTTACTTTTTTTAAAATATAAAAAATTATAATTATTAAAATCTTTTCATAATAAAATTGATATTTTCAGTTTAACAACGTCTGTTTTGTTAAATGATCTTTAAAGTTATTTATTTAATGATTCAAAAAAGTAGTAAACACTGTGTAGTAAAAAACATACAAAAAATTAGTAAAAATAATAAGAGATCAGTGGGATTAGTTATTATCACAATTAAACATACAGAATTTTTGTTTATAATTTTAGAAAATTGTGTGAGATACATATGTTCTATTAATAGTGAAAGAATTAAGATAAAAAGTTTTTTATAATTTATTTTCCATATATTTGTTAATATTTCTAAAAATTAAATATTAAAATAATTAAAATATGTACATTTTATATAGTTTTTTTTTTTATATTTAATTTAATATTTTTTTATATATTTAAAAAAGCTTTAATTTTTTTTATATTTATCAATATTTAAGATTATTTCAATTATAATATTATAAAATTTAAATTATATGCTAAAAAAATGTAAAACAATAAAAAAAATTATGCAACAAAATATTACATGAAATATGTAAATAACCTATAAATATATTTATATTTATTAAAATAATTAATAAATTCTTTAAATTAACAAAAAAAAAAGTATAAAAATAAAAAAAATTTTTAAAATTAAAAAAACATTTTGTAAAATGTATAAATTTGTAACATTATTTTTATGTTTATGCCTTTCTGTTGAAGCAACTAAAATTGAACGTGAATATTTTTATTTAAATGGAACATTCCTTTGCAACAAAAAAATTATGGAAAATAGTACTTATGTAATAACTGAATCAAATTTGTGTAAGTAAATATAATTATTTTTATTTATTATTAATTTAATCATTTTAGTTCAAACAAATCCAAAAAAGAAAATCCTAAACATATAAGTTTGTTTGAAGGTAAAGAAAATTTTTATTTTACAATAAGTCATACCTGTGGAGTTGAATTACCTTCAAAATGTTTATTTTTTGATACTATCATTTGGAAAAATCCTTTTGAAAAAAAAATAAAAAATTTAGCAGGAGAAAATAATGTTGTAGGAACAAAACATAATGTAAAAATTGATTTTTTTAATTTTCAAGAACTTATCAAAAAAAATAGCGATAATTATAAACGAAAACTTGTTTGCAAATAAAAACATTTTTATTTTTATAAAAACAATAAACAAATTTTAAATTAATATTTTTATTTTTCTAAAAATATAATATTATATCTTTATAATAAAACATATTTAAAAAATAATATTTTTAATTTCTAACAATATGCTTAACAAATATATAGTTTATAGATAAATCTTGTTTTAAATGTAATTATTATACTTTTTTTTGATAAAATTAAAATACACCTTTAAAAACTTTTTTCTCTTAATTTAGTATATTATTATTTTGTAGTTTAAAGATTTAGTAAAATATGTTTAAAGTTATTATAAATAATAAATGAATTACATACAAAAAAATAAGTACATTTTTTTGTTAAAATTAAAACTTATTATAAAAGATTTATTTTCAATTATAATTTTTTTAATAGTAATTTTGATAACAAAAACTTGGAACTACAAATTAAATCAAAAACTAAAATTTTGCTGAAATTTATCAACACATGTTTAATGCTTTTTGACTTTAAACTAATTTAATAATTTACAGGATTTTTTTCAATTAGGCAATATTAAAAATTTTTTAAAAAGTTTCTAAATATTTACTCAAATTTTTTAATTTCACTATAAAAAAAATTTAAAATTATAAACAATTTACGCTTATTATTATAAATTCTCTCTTATATATCATTATTGTTATTTTATCTCTTTTATAATGTTGTCAAAAAATATAATTTTTTATTAATAAAATTAATATTTTAAATTTTACAACAAAAATGGGTACCCAATTAAAAAATTAATTTAATTTTATAACAAAAAAAAAGTAATTTTTTTATGTTAGAAAAAAATATTTATTAATAAATAATATTAGAAACTATTTCTAGTTTCATTCCAAAATTTTGAAAACTAAAGGAAGTACTTTAGAAATCAATAATTACCTCAAACTGGGTTTTTTAAACCAGCAGATTGTTAAAATATATTGCCTGTATCATTTTTATTTCATTCTCTTTCTTATATATTGCTAGTGAAAATGCTTCTAATTACACATATTAACAGTGTTTGTAAGTGTACTCAGCTGTTTTACTTGAAACTAAAATGTCAAAATTAACAAAAAAAAATTCTTGGTATTTAAAATGAATATGTTAAACCATGAAAATGTTTATACACACAAAAGAAAAACGAACATTTTCCGTCCTACGAGCACATTTTTTATCCAAGGAGCATTTTTCGTCCGAGGAATAAATTAATAAACAAATTTTTTCTTAATTAAAAAAATTATCTTTTCGTTGTTGGATTGAGATGTAAATATATTAGAATTGAAAACATTTTAAATGTTTATTTTTCTCACTTTCTTATATGAAAAACAATTTTTTAATAAAATTAATATAAATTTTTAAGTGATTCGCTATCAGATAAAAAAAATCATAAAAAATATCGAGTAGAAAAAAGTTATTGAAGTTTTAAAAAATGCATTAATACTTTAGGGTAGTCCTTTTTATTCAATTTTGAATATTAAAAATGACAGAACAGAAAATGATCTTTTTAGGACAATTCCCGTTCTTGAGAGGACGGAAAATGATTGTTTTTTCTCTGTGTGTATTAAATATTATTAAAAATACAACAATTTTTTTAAATATATTTAAACATATTTTTTAGTTATAAAATATAAAAAAAAGGTTAGAAAATTAGGTAATTAAATTAATAAAAAGAAATAATGCTTTTTAAAAAAATCTTTCTAAAAAATTTGTGTATTTTTTAGAATAAATTTTTTCTTGCCAATTTTGCTGAATTTAAGTAACTGATTAAAAATTTAATTTATTAAGTTAAAAAACATTGAAATTTTGGTTGCATAATTATCAGATGTGTTTTTAAATAAACAATTAAATTTAATTGTCTATTATATTTTCATATCAATAATATATAAAAATTATGCCTATTTTATATTTTTCTAATCTATTTTTTCTAAAATCAATAAATTTATTTTATATTTTGATAAAAAATTACAAATACAAATGCTTAAACGATAGCTAACTAAACTATATATATAAAATATTAAATTTAAACGTAAACATTTGATATTGAAGAGTGTATTAAAAATAAATTTCTTTAAAATAAAAAAATCAATTAAAAAACATAAAAAATACATTCTAATTAAAAACACGTTATCATTGATTAATTAATTCAATAAAAATTTAAAACAAAAAATGTTTTATTTTTTAAATTTCTTTTTAAATGTAAATTAGTTTGAATAATTTTTGTTTCAATTACAAAAAGCAATAATTTTTTATTACAGTTTATTAAACTTTAAAAATATTCAACATATTAATTTTTTTTTTTTAATATTTATGAAAATTTTTTTCTATAAATAAGAAATTATTTAGTAATTTTAATATAGTTTTTTTTTTATCAACTCAAAATGAAATACATTTGTCTTATTTTTATTTTATCATTAACTATGAAAAATATTTTATGTGATGAGAAACCTTTGGAAGTTAAGGAAAAAGTTGCTAGATGTACTTATGACAATTGTCATAAACTTTGTCTTGAGAAAAATTTTATAAATAGTACATGTATATCTACAGAAATTAAATCAACTGATAATGTAAGCTCAGCTATTTGTAATTGTTTTAATAAAAAAAAAGAAGAAAAAATTTGAATATTATTTAACAATATATGAATTAAATATTTTAATTTTAAATAAATAAATTATATTATTAGTTGAATGTGTTTTAAATATTTTTTATAAACATATTTTACTTTTATAAATACATACAAAAAAATTTCATTATTTTGTTTTCCAAAATAATATATAAATATAACATTTTTATTATTGTGTCGTCAATTTCATCAATTGGTTCCTCATTTTAAAAAAATATAAAAAAAAAAAAAGATATTATTATTTTTTTAAGTTTTTATTAATGTTAAAAAATATTATTTAGATAATCCACCTAAGTGGTAAAAACAATAACTGACCAAAATATAAAATTATAAAATTACTACAAATACTTTCTTGTAAAAAGTTTTAGTTACAAGATGACATATTAATCATTTTTATAAGTTAGTTATATAAAATAAAAAATTTAATTTTAGTGATTTCAATAAAAAAAAAATCTAGAAAAAAATTATTTGAAAAAAATTTTTAAAGAAAACTTTAGTAAATTTTGAAATTTGTTTCTGGTTTCTTTATCGAACTATTTTTTTTTTTTTAAACTTTCTTTTCTTCTTTTTATGAGTTTTTTATTGGTTTTTCATTTTCTCAAGCCGATAGCTACCCTTTAAATGTAATTAATATGTCATCTTGTAATTTAAACTTATTAAAAGAAAATAATGGTAATAATTTTATATTTTTATATTTTGATCAATCATTGTTTTAGTCGCTTAGGTATATTATCTTAATAACATTTTTTAACATTAACAAAAACTTAAAAAAAAATAATAATTTTGTTTTTTAAATATTTTTTTCAAATGGGAAACCAATTGCTGAAATTGTGTATAGAATAATAAAAATGTTTTATTTACATATTATTTTCGGAAACAAAATGATGGAATTTTTTTGTTTGTATTTATAAAAGTAAAATATGTATATAAAAATATTTAAAACACATCCAACAAATAATAAAATAAAATTTATTTAAAATTTAAATATTTAATTCATATATTGTTAAATAATATTTAAATTTTTTCTTCTTTTTTTTTATTAAAACAATTACAAATAGATGAGCTTACATTATCAGTTGATTTAATTTCTGTAGATATACATGTACTGTTTATAAAATTTTTCTCAAGACAACGTTTATGACAATTGTCATAAGTACATCTAGCAACTTTTTCCTTAACTTCCAAAGGTTTCACATCACATAAAATATTTTTCATAGTTAATGATAAAATAAAAATAAGACAAATGTATTTCATTTTTAAATGATAAAAAAAAGACTATATTAAAATTACTAAATAATTTCTTTTTTATAGAAAAAAATCTTCATAAATATTTAAAAAAAATTAATATGTTGAATATTTTTAAAATTTAATAAACTGTAATAAAAATTTATTGCTTTTTGTAATTGAAACAAAAATTGTTTAAACTAATTTACATTAAAAAAAAACTAATAAATAAAACATTTTTGTTTTAAATTTTATTGAATTAATTTATCAATAACAATGTGGTTAAATTAAAAAGTTTTTTTTATTTTCTTTTTTGTAATGAAATAAAGTAGCAATTTAATAAATAAAGAATAATTAATATTTTATATTAATTTTTTTTTTATGATAAAAAAATTTTTATCAGACAACTGTATCTGATACGCTTTTTAAAACAACATTTAAGAACGGAGGCAAAAGCATTTAATTATTTATTCTAAAATATTCTAATTAATTTAGTTTATTAAATAAAATATATTTTTTTACATTGTTATTTTTATATTTTAAATAAAATTTTTTTTATATATTTCTATTATTTTATATTATATACAAATAAACAACTTTTGTTTTATCCTATTTAAAAGAATTTTTTTAAGCATAATACTATTTTAATTATATAATTATTATATAATATTTTACCAACTATTATATATGTATTTTTTATAACTATTATTTTTATTATTTTATTATATTGATTATCAAATAAATACACAAATAAATAAATTCTTATTTTATCTTATTATATCAATAAATTTTAAATATTTTTTTTATTATTTTAAAATTGTTAATAGTTATAATATTTATTGTTATTATGTTTTTTATAATACTATAAACAATATATTTAAAATTTGATTAAAATTACAATCAAAATAATGGGTATTTTTTTTATATATATGAAATATTTTAATGAACCATAATATAAAATTAATATTTTTAAAGTTAATAAAAAATTATCAATATAAAATATACAAAAAGTTTAATTTATGAAAAAATAATTATAAATAAAATTAAAAAATTTTTGAAATTGCAGTTTCCCTAATTTAAAAATTATCAAATATAAGATATTCTTTTGCAAAATCTTCAATACTTCGTTTATCTTTTTTCAAATCTTCTAACATTTTAAAATATTCTTTTTCAACCATAATATCTTTAGACAAAGATGTTTCATTCTGAGTAACACATTTTTCAAATAAATTTATCCTTGTTTTTTTATTATTTAAAGTTTTATTTAAAGATTTTTTTTGATTTTCTTCAACAGCAATATATCTTTCTTTGACATTACCAATACTTTTTGAAGTTCTTTTTTTTTCATCTTTAATATTAGTAGATAATCCGGAAATATTGATTTGTTTATTGATTGAATTATTATTTAAAGATATTGTTTGATTTTCTTCAACCGGAATATATTCTTTTTTAATATTAATAACACCCTTTAATGTTCTTTTTTTTCTACTTTTAACATTATACAATTCTGAGCTATTTTTTTCTTTGTTATTTAAATTATTATTTAAATGTGTTGTTAAATCCTCTTCAACAGGAGAATATCCTTCTTTAACATTAACAACAACTTTTGAAGTTTTTTTTTTTACATTTATTACACTAGATAACCTTTGAACATTGCCTTCTTTATCATTAGAAGTATTGTTTAAAGGTGTAGTTAAATTTTCTCCAATGGAATAGCATTCTTCTTCTTCAATATTTAAAACATCTTTTAATGTTTTTTCTTTTTCATTATCACTAATATATTCCTCTTTAATAATAAAGTCATTTTTTGATTCTTTTTCATCTTCAAAATAAGACAATCTTGAAATATTTCTTTTTTTATTGTTTGAAATATTAATTGATGAAGTTGATGAATTGTCTTCAACAGGAATATATTCTTCTTTGATATTAATAATACTTTTTAATATTTCTATTTCTTTATTTTCAACATTGGATAATCCCAAAAGAATTTCTTTTTTATCTTTCAAAATATTATTTAAAGGTTTCTTTGAAATTTCTTCAATAGAAAAATATTTTTCTTTGGTATTATAAAAATTTTTTGGTATTTTTAATTTTTCATCTTCAACATCAGACAGTTCTGACATTTTTGTATTTTTTATTTTTTTATTCTTTTTTTTCATTAAATCAATAGAAAATACGTTATTGTTGTTTATCATATTCTTTTCAAAAAAGTTGAAAATAGTGTTAAACTTTTACCAACTGTTTTTTAATGTATTAACCGACTTGGAATAATGTTCTTTACAAAATATATAATAATTTTTTTTCAAAATTTATCTACTAAAATAAATATATTAACAATCAAATTATATAATTAAAATTAAGAAAAAAAAAAGAAAACATAAACATAAATTTATAGTAATAAGTGTAACTTACCTAAGGTTTTAATTTTTACAAAACTTTTTAAAAATGATTTAAAAATAAAATTTTTTTTAGCTTATCCAATATTAACCCCTAAAATAAAAAAATAGTATTGCGAAAATGTTTTATCAAATAAAGAAAAAAAAAAAAGAATAATTAAATATAAAATATAAAAATATTTATTTAGATATAAGCCAAAAAAATTTAGTTTAGCTGTTTAAAAGTCTTAAATTTTAAGTTGGAATAATATTACTTATTATTAGATTTTTTGTATGTCTTTAAAAGAACTAAAAAGAAATAATCATTTTTTTTTATCATATACTTTTTTGAAAGATTTAATTTTTTTTTTTACAATTGAAATGCTACAGAAAAAATGAGATTTTTACATCAATATGGTCAAAAATTAATAAAAAACAATTTATATTTTAAAGATTCTTTAAAAATTTCTATATATGATTAATACTTTATAATAAAAATGTTTAAATACTTTTTTGTTTTGTTTTTTTAAAAAATTAAATTGGTTATAAGTAATTGATGATTAATAAATTTTTACAAATAAATATATGTATAGGTTATTTTTAAAAAAACAAACATATTACAAAGAATTTTGAAGATACTTGACTTTTACGTTATAAGAGAAAATTTGAAAATTAATTTACCAATTCTAATACAGATTTTTACAACCAAATTTATCAATTTTGGTCTTATTTTCAAAAAATATCTTACTTATAAAATATGACAAAAATTGTAATTAAAAAAGTTATAAAATTACACTCATAACTCAAGTTAACGAGACACTTGAAAACATAAAAGTTGTTGCGCTTGACTTCTTTTAATTATTAGATATACCCTACGTTAAAAATTTTTTCTTGTCTTCAACAGTTCTTGAGATATGATGATTGTTTTTTTCCCACTAAATCATTTAATATCATTTTTTATATCATTAAAATGACTTAAAATATAAAATTATTTAGAAAACAGTTTCTATGTGAAAATTGATTTTAAATTGATTTTAAAAAAATATATTCTTTTATCACAATTTTAATCAAACTATGGTCAATTTTAGAAATAATTTTAAAAAAAATATGAATTATCTTTGACTTCTTTTGCTTCACAACAAAGATTTTTGTATATAGTTAACATTGTAAGTAATTTTTTTTAAATTATCAAATGCTGACATTTTTGTACTTTAAAATCTTTATAGTATTTAGAAAATCATATTTTGATCAAAAAAGTTCTAAAATTAACAATATCATTATTAGTACTAATAATATAAATAAATTTTATTTAATCTTTTTATATAATAATTATACAAAATATATATAAATTAACAATTTACCAATGTTGTTCTTGAAACATTGTTTTTATTTTACGCGGTTTTGGAGTTTTGGAGTTTTGTATTTATATTGTTTAAGTAAAAATCATCCTTTTTCTACTACCATTTTTTTATATTACGTATTTTGTTATTTTTTTTATAGTTTTTTAAAAATTTTGTTAATTTTTTTGTCTACTTTTACGAGTTTTTTCTTTTTTTTTTATTTATTTGTTGATTTTATTTTTCTTTTATTTAAAAAAAATTTGTTTCAGATTACTATTAATAAGTAATGTATCTAAAGAAAATCTTTTTATATTTGTTAATAATGAGATAAATAAAGGAATTTGGGTAATAACTGTGATATGAAAGGATAGTATTGAATATCTCAATAGTAAGGGTTTAATTTATTATTAATAATTATTGTTTTTTTTTTAGAATCATAGCTTTATGTTTTACTGTTGATTACAGTAAATGAATTCAATATAAGTTTAAAGGGAGTCTTATTGTGTCTTTAAATAGTCGTAGACAAATATAAACTGTGTATTGATTGGTTTTAATGGAGTATGGAAAAAAAATTAGCTGATCAATAGCTGAGTTTTAACTATTATTAAAGGAATGTGTAGGATTTTTAATTTATTTTAAAAGTGTCTGAAGAAAATTGAAATGAGGTTTTATTGATTTTCTAAAAAGTCTAAGATTGTTAATGAATTAAAGGTAATTTATAAAAAGTGTTTAAAATATACTTTTTAGATACAATGTTTGGTTACTTTTTTAATAACCAAATTTACAATGAAAAGTCACAGTTCAAATTAGAAGCTGGTAATAAAAAGATTATTAAAAACGTGTAAGAATTACTAATACAATGTCAAACAAAGTATTCTTACTACTACATTATTTGTTTTTGGACTATTAGACAAACTAGATAAATAGGTCTCTTTTTGACGAAATAATAAAAAGAAATGTTTTAAGAAACTTTTTGTAGATATCTATTAATGTAGAAGAAATTTTGGTATAAATGGAATAGTGCTGAATATCTCAAGGTAAGTAGGAATTAAATTAATCGTTAATAAATAATGATTTTTTTATCTAGAACTTTAAGATAATTTTAATAGTAAAAAAAAAAATTAAAAAGTTTTTTAATCTTTGTAATTAAATGGGACTTGTAAACAATTGGAAAATTTTTATTTGGTAAGTGAACATTTTTAGTTTTATTTTTAATAATAATTTTTAGGAAAGCTAATATTAATTTCTATGGAGTCGGTTTTAATGCTTAGAAAAAGAAGTTTAAATAATTGATATATTTTTAATTTGAGAATAATTCTAAATATTCTTTGTTTATGTGAATAAATAAAATATAAATTGTTTGAGAGGACCTCTCTCAAAATATGTTATTTTTTTTATTGTTATTTTAATGGTTAAAACCTTTAGTTATTTAAAAAAAAAAGAAAAAAGTTTTTAGGTAATAAATCGGAAACATTACATTCTTAGAATTTTGATGGACAATGTTTTAAAATTATATATTCAAGTATAGAATTTAACAATTTTATGTATGATTGTTGTGAATTTAGAAAAATAAAAAAAGGAATATATTGATTTGTTATTGATAGTATTTCTGATTGTAATGGATGATATTAATGTGAATGTATTGACCTACTTTTAATAAAATAAGTTACTGTGTTTTAAATTAAAATGAAAATATTTAGAGCTAGTTTATTATTGTCAATAAACAACAATCTTAGGAGTTCAACAATTGAATATTTTAAAAGCTGCCAATATTTCAAAAGTATTTTATTATTTAATAATATGAAGATAAAAAATATTTGATGTTTGCCTATATAATAAGTAAGAAGTTAGTTTTTTTTTTTATTTCTATTAAAAGAATGGGATAATTTAAAGAACGTTGGATTTTTTTTTGTTAAATAAGTTAAACAAGAATTGTTAAACAAGGAAAGAAGTTTATAAATATTACAAATCTCAATTATTGATTAGAAATTTTACTTTAAACTCAGAGTACGATTTGAACAAATAATCGAAGAGATTAGAAAATTTTACCACAAAGACTTACAGCTGGTTGTTTATAAATTTTGTTTCAACTTGTGATTTTTTAAGCACTTATAAGTTAACAAATATTGTAAATAAAAAAAAAAGAATATTTTATAACTTATAACAAATAAAAATAAATATTAAAGGATTTATTAATTTTTATTGGAATAATATATCTTTTTAAAATTGCTTAAAATTTTCAAAAAATTATAAAATAAAACGTTACTGAGAAAGTGTATTTTGTAAATGTTGAAATGATAAATATTTTTAATCTTGTAAACTGTAATTAAAGATTATTTTCATAAATTTTCTCAAAAGAATTATTCTTTATAAGTTTAATTAAATTATATATTTTTATTTATTTACTTTAAACCAATAGCATTTTTAATATGTTATAATATGTAATAGAATTATTTTATCTATATAAACCTATGTCTAATTTTTTTTTCTATAATAAACATTAATTAATTATATTGTAAAATTTTTAGTATAAAGAAATAATTAATAAGTTAAACAAAACATTGATAGTATAATATAGTTAACGTAATTGTTCATTTTTTCTATTAAATTAAAAATATTTTTAATTAAAGCATTTACCAAGTATTAGACTAAATTAGTTGTAAAAATATATGTGATCCCATTTAAAAAAAAATGTTTATATTAAAAAAATATTTGACATACTTCTAAAACCTATCAAATATTAATAGTCTTTTTCAAATAGTATTTTAATCATAAAATTTTTTTGAAATTGATTATATTTTAAAATATAATTTTTTACCAGTCGTTTTCCTGAAAATAAATAATGCAAAATTTAGAAAAAAAAAAAATAATTATAGGAAAAAAAGTTTATTTTACGTTTTTTAAATAAATAAACAATTCTAGTATTTTAAGTATTCATTTATTAATTATAAAAATTTTATATTTTAGAAATAATTTTGAAAATTAGTCAAAAATTTGATTATTAATTTTTTTTTTAAATAAAACGGATTTTTTCTAACAATTTGTAATAAAGATATAATATACGCTATGTCAGGGAGAAACTACAGAATATTATAGACGTAGAACGCAATTATAAAAGGAAACATCTCGTATGATATTTAGTCACTTTAGTCAATCTAATCAGTTTAGAGGAAACATATTTATAAGTTGTAACATTTGTAATATTATAACATCTTAATAAAAGCTACATATAAAACTTATATTATACTTTCTTGGAACCTTTCAAAAGTCCTACTTATTTTTTGTGTTTTCCGGATAACAATCTATATATATAATATAGTATATATAGTAGATAAATGTACAGTAGATTTTATTTTAAATGATAAAAAAACTATAAAAATATTTATATTTAAAATGGTTATTCTTGTTTAATTGCTTTCTTAATAATTTAAATATAACTTTATTTTGTTAATTATTAATTATTGATAATTATTATGTATTTTAGTATAAGATTGTTACGAGGATAATACTTCAATTTACTTATAAAACAGATAGCATTAAACTTTGTTTTAAAAATAAAAGCAGCAATCATTTCAATAATATTGTTGTTTTCAAATATCATTTATAAAAAAAAATTGAATTTTTGAAAATTGAAAAAATATTTACTAATTATTTATATACTTTTAATTTGTTTATATACAAAAAATTAATTTTAAAACTTTTGTATAAATAAATTTATTAAAAAAATTAAAATTATTATAAAATAAAAATATTAAAAAAAACCTTCAAAATTTCTAACATTTTTTTAATAATTCTTCAAGTTTTTTAGACATATTATAATTTTTTTTTATACGATTGATTAATTCTTCACATTTTGTAAGACCCTAAAAAATTATAATTATTCAATAAATTAAAAATATATTTAATATAATCTTACAGAAAGAACAAATGTTATACTTATATCCCTATAACCACGTTTTTCTAATAAAGAAGGCCAACATATTCCCATTTTTTCTGCTTCTAATTCAACAATATGTCTCATTGAATCTTAAAATATTCTTAAAAATTCTTTTTTTACTTACCTCTTAAGCCTATTAAATAGATATCAAGTTCATTGATTAATGTTTGCCTTTCTTTTTCTAACAAAATTAATTCTTTTATCTTTTTAACAAAGTCAGGAGAAGTTTTATAAACTTTAGATGATGCCATTTTTAAGAAAATAAAAATGTTTTTCTGAAAAAAAAATTGGGAAAATGAGTCTCTCTTTAATTAAACAGTATTTATAAAAACAAATAAATTATAAAAATTGTAGAATTTATATTGAAAAAGATATAAATTATAAAAAAAAAACTAAGATATCTTTCTGTTTATTTCTTTTCAAAGGTAAAAAAAAATTGGTACTTAATATCTTTTTGAATAAAATTTTATAATTTAACTAGCTTTAAGAAAAAAAAATTTGTAGAAATTTAGGGAAACACGATTTATCTTTCTAAGATGCTTGTTGACTTGAGTTGTAAGTGTATTCTTAAGAATATCTTTAAAATATATATTCTATCCTATCTTAAGAATTAGAATTCTTATGGAAATAAATTGAGCTCAACAAATTTCTTACAAAAATCTTTTCCATAACAGTTTAAATATTTTTATAATTTTCAAAATCATTAAGGAAATCAGGTTTATTGAAAGATATTATTTATCATCAAAGTAAACTTTTATTGAACACAACAATTTTATTGTAGAAAGTTATCAAATAAAACCTACTTTTATCACTTAGACAAATACCTTGGTTATTAAATCATAGCTTTGTTTAATCGATTTTCTTAATCTTCATTGTTTTTCAAGATTTAAAAATATAAAGTTTGTTCCTGAAATTAACTTCTTAAAAATAGTAATTTTTGGTATTGGCATCATACTAAATAATTTCGTTACTGGTACAAAAAAGTCATAGATGCCGAATATTTTTTTCATCATATTTAAAATTGATCATAACTTGATTAGAAATAGTGATAAAAAGATGTTATTTTTTTAAAAAACTTTAAATCAGTTTTCGATTAAGGTTACATTCAAAATATTTTAATATCTCCATTACTTACTTATTAAGATATATAAAATGATGACATACAAGAGATACATACAAAAATTGTTGTTATCATATCTCAAGAATGGTTCAATATTAAAAAAAAATTTTAACAAAGACTACATTTAAAAATTCAATACAAGTTCAGCGCAGCATAATTCATTTAAATATAAGCTCATTGACTTAAGTTGGGAGTATATTGTTAATAAGTTTTTTAGATAATATTTCTTATGATATCTCAAGAATAAGAAATTTTACAAAACTGATATTGGACTCAGTAAATTTTTAATAAAAATCTACTTTATAACAGTTAAAATAATTTCATAATTTTGGAATAAAACAAAAAAGTTAGATATTGAAAAATATTCCCCAGCGCCAATGTAAAATTTAAATGAACACAACCATTTTTATTGTATAGAATTATCAAATAAAACTTATTTTTATCATTTAGACAATTCATTTTATTAATTATTTATACATCTCATTAATCATCTATTGAATCTCTATAAGTTTTCAAGATTTTAAAGTATGAAGTTTGTTACTATGAATTAAGTATTCAAACGGTGTCTACTTATAATATTAACGTTATACCAAACAATTTCGTTACTGGTCCAAAAAAGTCATAGATAATGAATATTTTTTCATCGTGTTTGAAATTGTTTATAACTTGACTTAATATAATAATAAGAAGATACTATTTTTTTAGAATGACTTAAAATTAATCTTAAATTAGGGTCTACCTTTAAAATATTTTTATATCTATACCATTTATTAAGATATATAAACGATGATTTGAAGATTGGGCGCCAAAAAATGTTTTTTGTTATATCTTGAGAATGGTTTGAGATTGGAAAAACTTGTCAACCTAGACTATACCTAGAAACTTTGTAAAAGTTCAGCACAACAAGTTCTATTCTTCTATAATTTCATTGACTTGAGTTATTAGTACGTCCTTGAGAATTTTTTAAATTTATATTTCTTATCATATCTCAAGAAAGAGTTGTTCTATTAAAATTATATTATGTTTAATGAATTAATTACAAAAATCTAAATTAGAATCGGTAAAATAATTTCATGATTTTGGTTGTAAAATAAAAAACAATTTTTCTTAAAAAATATTCTTCTCTATTGAGTATAACTTAATGTGACTTTAAAGATTTTTATTATTATTAATCATGGTCACATTAGAAATAAATTAAATTTGATTTTGATTTAAATACTGGGATCAATAATTATTAATTTATTTGAATTGGATAAAAAATATCATTGAATTTTTTTTTAAATTTAGACGTTTTTGGAATTTTGTTTATCATTCTTTAAAGAAGAATCATTTTTTTTTATCACACAATTTTTTTTATAGCACATTATATATTATTTTTTTTAAATTATTTTTTGAATATTGTAATATTTTTTTTATGTTTTTTAATTAAAAATTTATTTTGTTTTATCTTTTAAATTATAGTAATTGAATATAATTTTTTAGCACATTAATAATCTTTAATATGAGATTTTTTTCTATTTCAGAGGAGGACAATAATACTAATGGAAATAATTTTGAAAAAGAAAATATTTGTATACTTGCATAACAGAATTTTTCTGTAGCAATAGGTAAATCATCAGAAAATATTTAAAAAATTTTTATATTTTGTAGATGTACCTTTTGATAATTGTCTTGATGAATCAATCGAAGACGAAGATAGTTATGTAAAAATACTATTTCATCAATTGATAAACAAAAAAAAATGGGTTGGATTTTTTTTAATAATCTTTAAGTAATATCAAAACATATTAAAGTTAATGAGAACTTCTTTAACAGTTTTCTACAAGTTTTGATTTTAATAAAAACAGTTACAAAACAAGAATAATTCAAGAAATTTAATTTTTCAACAGAAGCGCCTCTAATGTTATGGTATTAAAAAAGATCTGTGAAATTTATCTTGATTTACTTAAGGATTTTGATGAAGTATATGAAAAAAAACAAATTTACCCTATTATTTATAATCTTAAGTATGAAACATTTGGAATTTTTTATAGAGATGAACTTATGACTTTTTTATATGAATATGTTCATAATTGTGTGTTAGAAAATGGACTATATTAAAATTTTATGAAATGATTTAGAAGAGTTGAATAGTTTTTGATTAGCACTACTGGAATTCACAAAAAATGTTTAGGCAGATTCAACAGTTATAAAAAAATGAAAGTTTTGCTCTTATTAAGAACATCAATTAATTTAACTTTAACACTGCAAGTTTAATTATAAGTTACAAATCTTTATCACTAACAACTGATAAAAATAAAAATCAAATTTTATCATTTTTGTTGACTCTAAAACAAAATTTAAATTTAAACAAATTCAAGTCATCAATTGAATATGATGGAATTGCAAATAATATATGTTACATAAAATTATGATGTTAATAACTATTTATTGAGGAATTGGAATTAATATTGTTTTAAGCGTTTCAAATAACTCAAGTAATAATAAGATAACCTCTTTGGATTTTGGATCTGTTAGTAATGTTATTAAAAATTAATCGATGAATAATAATGATGAGCATGGAAGTGATAGCAATAGTAATAAAAAAGATTATTTTAAAGTGTCAGCTTGGGAGCATTGTTTTACTGAATTTAATTATATTTTATCAATTACTATCATTTCTGAATACATCAATACTTTTTTGATAAAAAAAAATAATTTGTTAAATAAATGTTTTTATAATTTGAACAACATTCTAATTTATTTGATGAGATTTTTAACATTATAGATACATTATTAAAGTGTAAAGAATTTTGTTTAACAAAAATGTTTCAATTGTAAGTGAAATAGGTAAATACATGTTTTTGAAAATGTTTAAAAATTTATGTTATAATAAAGAAAAAATTGTGGCTTTATTAATTGATAGCATGTATTCAAAAAATAATGTCAATTATCATGCTTTAAATACAATTTACACGATAGTTAAATATTACTCATTTGATTTTGTTTTTCATATAGACTATTACTTTGATAGAATAACTGATTATTGTATTTAATTTAAACCAAAACTTCTAAGAGTATATTTTAAAATATTATCATCTCTTTCTATTTCATTTTCTGACGAAGAAACAGAATCAAAAGTTTTTCTATTTACAACTGATTTAATTATTTTTTTGAATCATTTGGTGAAAACTTATTTTGTGTAGCAATGTTGGCAGGGTATTGTTCATTTATGTGAATTAATTTGTTAAGATCCAGAAAAGTATTTTCTTGAAATATTTAAAATTTTAGAAAACTTGGCCAATTACTCAAATTATAACCCAGAAAATAGAAGTTATTATTTTATAAAGTTGAGTATAAATTTAAAAGATGGCCATAAGAAGTTCTGAAAGGAATCAAAAAGAATTAATTAAATTAATGAATAAATAAATTTTACATACCTTTAAAGATACATATTTTGAATATTCAGAAAGGTTACTTGAATACATTACTACAGAAGATAGTGATTTTTCTCCATTATTTGAAGGCTACAATTATATAGATGTACAATATTTTATGAGACATACATCTTTTTTAAAACGTGATTTTAAAAATTTTTGCATTTAAAATGTTAGTATGTTGAATCCTGTAATTCATATAATTCAATTTATCTAAAAATTTTTAAGATTAGTAAATAATTAGAAAATGCAAATTGATAAATCTTTTTTTGAAAATTTATATTTTATATCTCGTAAGTTATGCTTTTAAATTATATTATATAATAATGTTTTTTTTAGAAGCAAATATTGATTTTCATGGAATAAGTTAAATGTTTGAAAAAGAAATTTTGAACAATAATGAAATATTTGATCTCAGAAAAACTATTATATTCTTATTAGATTGTATTTCTAATCTTTTAAACACTTTTACTGACTGCCGTTCTTTTTCTAAACATAATAAATACTTCAAAAGAAGTATTGATTGAATGTTAAATTCCAATATATATTATCAAATGTTATTGACAGTAAATATAGAGTATTTATGACGTTTCCATCTTTATTATGCAATAGTTATAGTGCGTCAAAAAATTCAGCTCTATTATTTGGAATGAAAAAGCGTAGTATTCAGAATAGAAAGAAAAATTATGATATGGAGATAAATGTTGATAAATATACTTTAGGAAATACTCAAGTACCAAATAAAAAAAAGAGTTTAACAAAATCTTATTATGAAATTATTTTTTTTTTTGCTAAAATAAATGATTATATAACTACATTTAACATTAATGTTTTAATAAAATGTTTTGATACATTTTTGGAATTTTCATAATTGCTTAGTATAGTATTGAATAGTATGAATTATACAATTAGTAGGATAGGAAATACTTTTGTAAATAAAAAAATGTCTTCTTTTGGAACTTCAAAAAATTTTAAGACGATCAAAACAATTTTTCTTTTTGTGGATAAACAAAATAAGAAAGTATTAGAAAAGATTTCTTTCAGAGTGCATAATTCCAATAATGAAATTTTTTGATTACTTATAAAAAAAATTTAAGCATAGAGAATCCACAATATTGTAAAGAATAAAAAATATAGAAAAGAGATATTTTTAATTTATTACTGATAATATTCCTTATCTAATTAATAAAATGATGACGATACTAATATGGGAGCACTAAATTATTTTTTTGAAACTAAAAGTTTTATAATTTCTTTCAGTATAATGTGTATATATATTGATTAATATGTTATATGATTTCGTTAATAAAAATGAATTATCGTGTTTAAGACTTGCAACAAAATATTTTAATTTACTTGATTGTCTATGACCAAAAAGTAAGAATGCCATTAGTTTATTAGTTTCATATTTAAAAGACATTGCAAGAATTTTAGAAGTATATTTTAACTTGATTTTACTAAAATATCAAATTCTTGCTGTTATATATATAATAACTAAGAAATTAATTTTCTTAGTTCCTGTCAATGAATAAAATAATGTAAAGGAAACAACTTTTTCTTATAAATTAAACTATGAAAAGTCAGCTGTAACTAATTCAAATAATTCTTGTAGTTTTAACGCTATTACACAAAAAATCATTTAGCTACATTTATGATGTTTGTTCTGTAACTGTTGCTACATTAGCACAAGAATTTTTAACATAAAATGAAAACATATCTAATGACTGTGTACAAAAAAAATTTGGATTTATGGTATTTTGCAATTTTTAATTTAAGTAAAATGATTTCTTATATAAATATTTCAAAATTTTGTACAAAAACTGTTTTATCAATAGTTGTTAAGGAAGGAAAAAAGTTTATAGATTTTCTAAGTTCAAAAAGATCTACTTTTGTGACTTATATTAATGTTAACAAAGTTTTTTATGAACATAAAGGACGATTTAAATAAATTTTTAACGAAATTAAAAAATGTTACTTAATTTTATTACCCGGTTTCAAATCATATGAGATATATTAATAATATACAGTTAACATACAGTACGTGTATTGACCATACCAATATAGCTTTACAGATCTGTATACTAGTAGTATGTTAACTGTATACAGCTAAGAAAAATTTTTTTTAAAAAAAATGTAAAAAAATAATAATGTAATTAAATAAATTCTAACATATTTAAAATTTATAAATTTTTATTTAACTTTATACAGTTAAAAATTACTAGTATTCTTCAAAGTTTTTCTATTGATCATTGTTAAATAAGAACTGCAAGATTAGTTTATCGAAATTAAGCCTTTATTGAAGCTAGTTTACATGTTGCTTTCTACGTTGAATTAATATTTCAATATTAAGATTCTTGTTTTCCGAAGTTTTAAGTAAATATATATTTATATCAAAAATTTTTAAAAATAACAAAGTTTGAATACAATTATAAAATCAGAAATTTAAAAATTAAAAAGTTACAAACTATTAAATTTTAAATCAGCAGTAAGTACTATTTAATAAAAGAACATAAATATGATACTCCATAATTATTTTTTAATTTCATAAATGATTCTTGATGATACTTATTATGAGCAAAATGATAAACTTAGTTCTATCTTTATATGAAACCTTCAATATAATATATGATAAAAAATCTGAAAAAAACATTTAAAAAACATACATATAACCTACGTTAATAATGCCGTAAAAACATGAAATTCATTGCGCTAGATTTCCTTTGACTCTTGAAATATGCATTGTACTTAAAAAGTTTCCCAATCTTGAAATATGATCTTTAATTTTCTTCGTCCGCATCAAGTTGTCAAGATTTCTAATATCTTAAAAATGGTTGAAAATATAAAAAAACTTTGAAGGTAGATCCTATATGAAAACAAATTTGAAATTGATTCCCAAAAAACACATTCTTTTATCACTACTTCCCATTGAGTTATAGTCAAATTCATAATTGTATAAAAACATTTAATCTCCAAAACTTTTATTATAACTCAGCTGAAATTAGTTTCCCTTTGACTCCATAAAAAACATCAGTTTAGAATTAAAATGTTTCATAACTATTTCTTCAAGATTTCTAAAAAAATTCAAAGTTTATTTAAAATAATTTATCATTATTAATTTACATTAAAAACTTCTAAAACCTTGAAATATGTACCACTTAATTAGTTAATAAAAACGCTTGTTATTAATTATCATTCGTGATAATGTCTTGTTTTTCAAAAAATGTAAAAAACATGTAAAAAATATAATTAATTAGGATTAATTAAGATAATTAATTACCACGTATAAACATTATACCAATGTTTACCAAAATACTATACCAATGCATACTCCTGAAGTTCTCACTGTTTACCCGGCAAAAACGGTTGCATAAGACAATCATTTGCATCTTTTTTTAATACCCGCGTACGCGTGTTTTTAATATTTTTTATCTATTATTTATTATTTATTATTTTTTTCAGAATCCAGTTGCAGCTGTTTATTATTATTTCTAATATGGATTACCCCACAGAGGATCAGGATTACTTCAGATAAGTTTAATTTTTGAATTAAAAAAATTTTTTTTTTAGATTAATTTCAATTTAATTCAAACTATTTTCACCAACTTCTATAACCTATGGCTGCAACTTGGAGGATAAACTAGGATCAGAAAAAATGTTTAACAAATCAAGGTATGTTTTATATTTTTTTTATTTTAAATATTCATTTAAATTTCAGGCTCTCTCTAATATGCTACTGTGTAACACTGTCAGGAAAAAGAATTGGATTTAAAGGAACAACATGAAAAAACAGGTACGTTTAAGAAAAAGTATTTCCCTTTTAAAGTAGCACTCAACCTATAAAAAAAAAATTTGTTTTAAGCTTCACACCCAATTATTAAGTCTTAGTTGTTATTTCTATCTTTGCTACTTTAAATATTTCCTATGTTTTTAGTATGTTTTGTTTGTTACTTTATATATTTCTATATTTAGCATTATTTTTTTACCACCTTTAGTTGTTCTCTTGTTATTGTATTATTTATGTAATTTTTAGATGATTTCGTGTATATCTTATAGTCTAAGTTATTTTTTATCATTTTAATATATTGGATACATATCTTTACTACTTTTACTTTTATTTTTTTATTTCTTTAGTATTTACACATTTAACTTAAGTTATTTCTTTCTTTCTTAACTTAATTTACATATTACTTTACTTAGTTTATTTATTACACTGGTATATATTATATAATGTTAGATACTTTCTCAGTAACTTTAGTTATATTTTTATTGCCTAAAGTAGTTTTCCTATTATTTTAACATGTCTATTTATTACCTTTATTTATTTTCTTTGTTTCCTTATATATTAATATATTTTTTAAGTATATACTTATATATTATTTGGTAACATTTTAAATACTTTTAATAATATTTATATTACTATTAGTTGTTTTATTGTTACTTTATGTATATTTATATGTTACTTAAGTATATATTTTATAACTTTAGTTATATTTATTTTACATATAGTATTGTTTCTATTATTTTAACATGTCTATTTATTACTATTAGTTATTTTTATTGTTACTTTATATATATTTATATGTTACTTAAGTATATATTTTATAACTTTAGTTATGTTTATTTTACATATTGTATTATTTCTACTATTTTAATTTGTTTATTTGTTACCATTAGTTATTTTTATTGTTACTATATATGTTTATATATTACTTTATATTTATTTACATAGTTATAGTTATTCTTTAATATCTTATTTATATTTATTTATTACTTTTACTTATATTTACTGTTAGTTTACCTATTTAATTATTTGTTTTTCTGTTATTTTTATATATTTTTTATTACTTTTAGTTATAACTGGAGGAAACTGGAGGCTGGGGCTTAATTGAGTACAAATCTGGAGAATGGAGCTTATTCTAGGACTATTACTTCGTACAGAAAGGGGATTCAATGGATTCAGGAACTTAGATGAATGCAGTATTCTATTTTTATAACTATTTATTATTTATTTATTGTATTTTGTATTGCTTTGTTGATTTTTTTTGTTTTTTTGCTTGTTTTTAGTTATGTTTCTCTTTTTCAGTTGTTTTTTCCTTCTATTTATTTTGTGGATTCTTGGTTTCTCTTTGGTATTTAATGATTTTCCTGGTTTTTTATTGGTTTATGCTTAAAAATTAACAATTCACTGTGTATTAACCATAAAAAAGTGTTCTGGAGCATCGAAAAATATAAAATTCATGTAGAATTACTGGAAATTTGGGATTTTGGTCAGGAGATCAAACTACAAAACACAAAAATTATGGGAATATACAAATTTTAGCCAAGGGATCAAACTGCAAAACACAAAAATTGTAAGAATATACAAATCTTGGTCAAGAGGTCAAACTACAAAACACAAAATTTGTAAAATACACGGCTAATGCAATGTATTCTATGTTTCTACAGCATTGTTAGCGTAAGTTGTGAATATGTTTTTAAAGTTTTTTTTTCAGTTATATTTTTTTTACAATATCTTATGTTGGAGACATGCTATGAAGATTAGAGTAAGTTAATCAAATTCCTTATAAAAATTTCATTAAGAATCATTTTTTTATCTTAACAAACTTTTACGAAACTACTGAAAGCATGTTCTTCAAAAAAATATTCTTTACGACTGACTTCAACTTTTATTGATCATAATTTTGTAAGTCTTATTTTTTTACTAATGATTATATTCAAGCTTAATTACTATTCTAGGACTCTCATTTGAATGTACTTTTACTCAAAAGTTTTGAACGATTGTCTTAATATTATTAATATTAACTCAAGGTAGAACGAGGCATGCGGATTAATCTCAATGGAAATAAACTTTAAGTAGTAATTATTCTTTAGTTTTAACATAGCAAAATTTATCAGAAGAAGTTTAGGAAATAATAATTTATCCTGAAAGTAGTTTAAGCACAATAAGAATAGACAAAAATTTTTAATGCTCAAGCTATAAAGAAGAAAACTTTTATTCTTATATAATTTTTTCTTTGAAGTCGAGTAAAATTAATTTTATTTTAATATAATAAGTTTCAGATGAATAACAAGAGAAATTGGAGACAATAAGTTTATCTTTAACATCTTCAACTTTTATCATAACATGGATTAAAATAATGATAAAAGAATGTAGGCTTTTGGAATCAACATTGAGTCAGTTTTCAAATAAGGTTTATCTTTGAAATATTTTTTTATCACAAATTGTTTATAAGGTATAAAATGTTGGAACAATATATTGTGTGCGAAAAAATAGTGTTTATTACATCTCAAGAATCTTTGAAGATTAAAGAAATTGTCATTTTGCATTACATTTGAAAGCTTAAGATAAGGCCAACGTTTTAAATTTCATATTTTTGTGAGATTAATAACTTAAATTATGAATACATTTTTAAAAGTTTTATTAGTTATATTTTTATCATGTCTCAAGAATGTAATGTCTAGTGAAATCAAAACTAAGTTCAATAAAATGATCACAAAATTCTGTTCTGAAACAAGTTAATTAATTTTATCATTTTGGATTACAACATGAGGGTTAACTTTTTTTCAAAAATATTTTTTAGCATCGACTTCAACTTTAATTAGAGACAACGTTATGAATTTTATTTTCATTTTATCAATATTAACATTCAAAGTTAATTTTTTTACAATATTTGTAAACAATAAGACATTATTTCAAATGCAAATAAACTACAATTTAGTTTTGCGTTAAATTATGTGTAAAAATATCAAATACAATTTATTTTCATGGTTTATAGTAATAATGATAACGTAAACTTTTCAAGATTATAAATTAATTTCTAGAACTTTAAAGACTACAAGGATTTCAAAGCCAAAATTCTTCATTTTACATTAACTTCTGAAGAAGTAAAACAGTGGCTGTCAATTTATAAGTGTATATGTGATTTCGTTATGAGACTTAAAAAATCAAACATGCTAAATGTTTTTTTTCATCACCACTGACTTCCATCATAATTTTGCTTAGAAGTGATGATAAAAGGATGAAACTTTTTATAAACGACTTAGAATCAATTTTTTTACAAGGTTTATCTTCAAAATACTTTTATATCTTCAACCGTTCTTAAGATATTAAGATTAATGACTATTGGTTAAGCACGATGAAATATTGATTGTCGTATCTGAAAAGTGGTTGAAGATTAGAATGAATTTCCAACATGAACTACATCTAAGAACTCAACAGAAGTTCAGTTTAATACATTTTATGCTTTGAAGAACTTTTATACTTGAGTTACAAGCATATTCTTAATACATTTTTATAATTGTGTTTCTTATCATATCTGAAGAACAGGATATCATATGAAAATGATATTATGATTAATGAATTACCCACAGAAATCTGCTTTAGAACTGACAAATTAGTCTTGTAATCTTTGACTACGACGTGAAAACCATCTTTTTTCTAGGAAATATTTCCCATCATCGACGCTAACTTCTTTACCATATAACTTTGTAAGTTTTAATTTCTTTTTGTTTATTTATAATTACATCAGAAATAAATTATTTTCAAAAAATTTCAGATAAGTAAAATGCTGTTTGGATATTGTTTCTTATGTTATTTTACCATTATGTCCGCTAAATTGGATCTTTTTTTTCCAGTGATAGTATGGTTTACTATGGTATTCTGAAATTAGATCAAATTACAACTACTAACTATTATTGTCAAAAATTGGACAATTCTATTTTAATATTTATTCAATGATACCCGATTTAGTTAATAGAAAAAGGATGTTTTTTTTTTGATTTTAATATTTATCAATTACTATGGATATCTAGTAAGTTTTTTTTTTTATTAAAAAATACATTTATTAAAAAGTCATTTATTCTATTCTTTATGATATATTAAAGCCCTGTCGTTTGTTTAAATTTATAGACTTGTAAAAAAACTTTATTTATTAATTAAAACATTCAAGATAATTATCTTATTTTTTTACAATGTGTTTTGTATTTATGGTCTAATATAAATTGTATTGCAGAACTTTTTAAATCAAATGATAATGTTCAAATTATGGATAAGAAATCAATCAAAGAATTTTTACCTTTCTACAAATGCTTTAAAAGATTTTATAGAAATTGAAGGAACTGTTGAGTATGATGGCAATGCTAACATCTTTGATTATGCTTCAAATGTTTGTAAAAAGAAAATTATTAATTTAATTATGAAAATAGAAAAATTGGTCAAAAGTATAAATGATAAAGTGGTTTACATACTTTTTAATATTATAATATTATTAAGAAATAAAAGGGTATATTTTTGTTTAAATATTACATACATGGTCCCTCTGAACAGTGTATTCCTTTTCTATCATTAACCCATGGTCTAAAATCATCACCAACCATTATTCTCATATAACCATTGCCATTAAATTTGGTTTCCAAACTTCTAGCTGTAACAAAAGTATCACATTTTTTATTTTTTTTCCATGTCTGAATTTTCCACTTCTTTTGGTCACAATTTTTTCCCTTAATTTAAATTTTACTCTAATTATTAAATAATAAATTGTTAAATGGAACATACATTCAATAGTTGGGTGGCTTTTTTCTCTTAAATCTTAAATGTTCACTCTTATACTTAATAGAAAGTACAGTAACTTGTAATTGAAACTTTTTTTCAGTACCATTGGTAATATTTAACTTAACATTACATCCATGGGAAAAAAATATTAAAGATCCAAGGAAAATGATGAAAATAATACTTGCTGCATTATTCATTGTGCTTACTAGTAGAGATAAATATAATAATGTTACAAAAATACCAAACCAATTAGATATATAATCTCTTATATAATACTATTTTTAGGTAATTATGTGAAATCATTCATTTTGCCCCTTTTATTGAAATTATTTATTTTTATTTTGCTAGAATTGGTGTAAATATTTTTAATATATCCATCAGATTATCATTTTTATTAATTTATTTATCCATATGTATGTGTGTTAAGGATATATTAGTGATTTTTGTATTTACTACTAATGAAATCGTCTAATGCAGAAAGCATAATGATGCCCTATTTGTGATTTATTTTTGTTAAAGGGTACTGTCAAAGAGCGTCTTCATTATTCTTACTATCAATTTCATGTTAACAGCTTGTAAATATTTTGGTCTATATTAATAAAGGCTTTCTTGATTCAGTCTTCCTTATTTTATTCCAACAAGGTAGGGGTAAAAAATAAAACAACAACAATGGTATGTTTTTTTTTCAAACTTTTTTTTTAATTTCATAACTTTTTTAAGGCTATAACAGCTGATGAAAGTGTAAACAAATTAGATAGAAATAATAATTTATTATAATATAACGTTACAATTTATAAAATACAAAGCATTATAAAATGTTAAAACTGACTAAAAATATAAAATTATTCTTATTTATAATGTCTCCTGTCTGGAGGCGTTACAAAAGGAACACATTATTAATGCCATTATTGGAGAATGGTTGGAAGATGGTCAATAATCGTGATGCCATAAATAAAGTAATAACTTTCAAAGACTTCAACAAGGTAGTAAAAGAATAATAGAAATCAATTATTTTAACTATTATTTTTAGGCGTTTGGTTTCATGACAATAGTTGCATTGATGGCTGAAAAACCGAATCATCATCCAGAATGGTTTAATGTATATAATAAGGTTGATATTACATTAAGTACACATGATGTTGGTGGCTTATCAAACAATGATATTAAACTTGCTACATTTACTGATAATAATATTTTGTAAGAAACATACTTTAAATTTACCTACACATAATTGATATGAAGTTTAACTTTCCAAAAAAAGTAATTGAAGGTTAATTAAATAAACACATATTTTTATGATTGTATAATTTCTTTACTATTTCTTCCACATTTATAAATATTAAAAAGTAAATTGAGATTCTTTTATATTAAAGATACTGAAAAGTAACATTATTTTCCTACGTGATAATACCTGATAATCCATAACGGTTAACTTTATACGATATATTTATAAAAAGTATTCCTGAAATTGACATCATTACATTTATTTTAACATACTTGTTTTTCGGAATCTTATACAAATTAAGTTTTGTAGTGCTTATTAATTCAAATAATTCTCTTTCTCCAGTGATAGTTGTTCAAAATACTTAGATAACAGTAAATATACATTTAAATTTATCTTTAAGTTGTTAATTTTAACATTGATCTACAAAGCCAAATAAAGACATTATTTTGAAGATTTTAAAACATACATTTAGTCATCTGAAATTTTTTGAAAATAATTCATTTCTGATGTAATTATAAATAAACAAAAGGAAATTAAAACTTACAAAGTTATATGGTATAAAAGTTAGCGTCGATGATGGGGAATATTTCCTGGAAAAAAGACGGTTTTCATGTTGTAGTCAAAGATTAGAAAAATAAATTTGTCAACTTTTAAGCAGATTTCTGTGGGTAAAATATTAATCATAATCTTATTTTCATATGACATCTTGTTCTTCAGATATAATAAAGAACACAGTAAAAAAATGTATTCCACTCAACTTCTGTTAAATTCTTAAGTATAACTCATGCTGAAAATTTATTCTAATCTCCAATCATTCTTCATATATGATAATCAATATTTCATCGTGCTTAACCAACAGTCATCAATCTTTATATCTTAAGGACAGTTGAAGATATAAAAGTATTTTGAAAGTACCCTATAGAAAATTGATTCTACGTCGGTTATAAAAAGTTGAATCCTTTTATCACAATATCTAAGCAAGTTATCATCAAAGTTGAAGATGTTAAAGATAAACTTATTGTCTCCAATTTCTTTTGTTACTCACCTGAAACTTATTATATTAAAATAAAATTAATTTTATTCGACTTCAAAGAAAAAATTATATAAGAATAAAAGTTTTCTCCTTTATAGCTTGAGCATTAAAAATTTTTGTGTATTCTTATTGTGCTTAAACTACTTTCAGGATAAATTATTATTTCTCAAACTTCTTCTGATAAATTTTGCTATGTTAAAACTATAGAATAATTACTGCTTAAAGTTTATTTCCATTGAGATTAATCCGCATACCTCGTTCTACCTTGAGTTAATATTAATAATTATAAGACAATTGTTCCAAACTTTTGAGTAAAAGTACATTTAAATGAGAGTCCTTGAAAAGAAATTAAACTTGAATATAATCATTAGTAAAAAAATTAAAACATAAAAAATATTGATCAATAAAAGTTTGAGTCAGTCGTGGAAAATATAGTTTAAAAAAACATTCTTCTGGTAGTTCCATATAAAGTTGTAAAGTTTAATAAATGATTCTAAACGAAATTTTTATAAGGAATTTGATAACCTTACTTTCATCTTCATAGCATGTCTCCAACATAAGATATTGTAAAAAAAATATAACTAAAACAAAAACTTTAAAAAAATATTCACAACTTACGCTAACAATGCTGTAGAAACATAGAATACATTGCATTAGCTGTGTATTTTACAAATTTTGTGTTTTGTAGTTTGACCTCTTGACCAAGATTTGTATATTCTTACAATTTTTGTGTTTTGCAGCTTGATCCCTTGGCTAAAATTTGTATATTCCCATAATTTTTGTGTTTTGTAGTTTGATCTCCTGACCAAAATCCCAAATTTCCAGTAATTCTACATGAATTTTATATTTTTCGATGCTCCAGAACACTTTTTTTATGGTTAATACACAGTGAATTGTTAATTTTTAAGCATAAACCAATAAAAAACCAGGAAAATCATTAAATACCAAAGAGAAACTAAGAATCCACAAAATAAATAGAAGAGAAAACAACTGAAAAAGAGAAACATAACTAAAAACAAGCAAAAAAACAAAAAAAATCAACAAAGCAATACAAAATACAATAAATAAATAATAAATAGTTATAAAAATAGAATACTGCATTCATCTAAGTTCCTGAATCCATTGAATCCCCTTTCTGTACGAAGTAATAGTCCTAGAATAAGCTCCATTCTCCAGATTTGTACTCAACTAAGCCCCAGCCTCCAGTTTCCTCCAGTTATAACTAAAAGTAATAAAAAATATATAAAAATAACAGAAAAACAAATAATTAAATAGGTAAACTAACAGCAAATATAAGTAAAAGTAATAAATAAATATAAATAAGATATTAAAGAATAACTATAACTATGTAAATAAATATAAAGTAATATATAAACATATATAGTAACAATAAAAATAACTAATGGTAACAAATAAACAAATTACAATAGTAGAAATAATACAATATGTAAAATAAATATAACTAAAGTTATAAAATATATACTTAAGTAACATATAAATATACATAAAGTAACAATAAAACAACTAATAGTAATATAAATATTATTTTAAAAGTATTTAAAATGTTACCAAATAATATATAAGTATATACTTAAAAAATATATTAATATATAAGGAAACAAAGAAAATAAGTAAAGGTAATAAATAGACATGTTAAAATAATAGGAAAACTACTTTAGGCAATATAAATATAACTAAAGTTACTGAGAAAGTATCTAACATTATATAATATATACCAGTGTAATAAATAAACTAAGTAAAGTAATATGTAAATTAAGTTAAGAAAGAAAGAAATAACTTAAGTTAAATGTGTAAATACTAAAGAAATAAAAAAATAAAAGTAAAAGTAGTAAAGATATGTATCCAATATATTAAAATGATAAAAAATAACTTAGACTATAAGATATACACGAAATCATCTAAAAATTACATAAATAATACAATAACAAGAGAACAACTAAAGGTGGTAAAAAAATAATGCTAAATATAGAAATATATAAAGTAACAAACAAAACATACTAAAAACATAGGAAATATTTAAAGTAGCAAAGATAGAAATAACAACTAAGACTTAATAATTGGGTGTGAAGCTTAAAACAAATTTTTTTTTTATAGGTTGAGTGCTACTTTAAAAGGGAAATACTTTTTCTTAAACGTACCTGTTTTTTCATGTTGTTCCTTTAAATCCAATTCTTTTTCCTGACAGTGTTCCACAGTAGCATATTAGAGAGAGCCTGAAATTTAAATGAATATTTAAAATAAAAAAAATATAAAACATACCTTGATTTGTTAAACATTTTTTCTGATCCTAGTTTATCCTCCAAGTTGCAGCCATAGGTTGTAGAAGTTGGTGAAAATAGTTTGAATTGAATTGAAATTAATCTAAAAAAAAAAAATTTTTTAAATTCAAAAATTAAACTTATCTGAAGTAATCCTTATCCTCTGTGGGGTAATCCATATTAGAAATAATAATAAACAGCTGCAACTGGATTCTGAAAAAAATAATAAATAATAGATAAAAAATATTAAAAACACGCGTACGCGGGTATTAAAAAAAGATGCAAATGATTGTCTTATGCAACCGTTTTTGCCGGGTAAACAGTGAGAACTTCAGGAGTATGCATTGGTATAGTGTTTTGGTAAACATTTATATAATGTTTATACGTGATAATTAATTATCTTAATTAATCCTAATTAATTATATTTTTTACATGTTTTTTACATTTTTTGAAAAACAAGACATTATCACAAATGATAATTAATAACAAGCGTTTTTATAAACTAATTAAGTGGTACATATTTCAAGGTTTTAGAAGTTTTTAATGTAAATTAATAATGATAAATTATTTTAAATAAACTTTGAATTTTTTTAGAAATCTTGAAGAAATAGTTATGAAACATTTTAATTCTAAACTGATGTTTTTTATGGAGTCAAAGGGAAACTAATTTCAGCTGAGTTATAATAAAAGTTTTGGAGATTAAATGTTTTTATACAATTATGAATTTGACTATAACTCAATGGGAAGTAGTGATAAAAGAATGTGTTTTTTGGGAATCAATTTCAAATTTGTTTTCATATAGGATCTACCTTCAAAGTTTTTTTATATTTTCAACCATTTTTAAGATATTAGAAATCTTGACAACTTGATGCGGACGAAGAAAATTAAAGATCATATTTCAAGATTGGGAAACTTTTTAAGTACAATGCATATTTCAAGAGTCAAAGGAAATCTAGCGCAATGAATTTCATGTTTTTACGGCATTATTAACGTAGGTTATATGTATGTTTTTTAAATGTTTTTTTCAGATTTTTTATCATATATTATATTGAAGGTTTCATATAAAGATAGAACTAAGTTTATCATTTTGCTCATAATAAGTATCATCAAGAATCATTTATGAAATTAAAAAATAATTATGGAGTATCATATTTATGTTCTTTTATTAAATAGTACTTACTGCTGATTTAAAATTTAATAGTTTGTAACTTTTTAATTTTTAAATTTCTGATTTTATAATTGTATTCAAACTTTGTTATTTTTAAAAATTTTTGATATAAATATATATTTACTTAAAACTTCGGAAAACAAGAATCTTAATATTGAAATATTAATTCAACGTAGAAAGCAACATGTAAACTAGCTTCAATAAAGGCTTAATTTCGATAAACTAATCTTGCAGTTCTTATTTAACAATGATCAATAGAAAAACTTTGAAGAATACTAGTAATTTTTAACTGTATAAAGTTAAATAAAAATTTATAAATTTTAAATATGTTAGAATTTATTTAATTACATTATTATTTTTTTACATTTTTTTTAAAAAAAAATTTTTCTTAGCTGTATACAGTTAACATACTACTAGTATACAGATCTGTAAAGCTATATTGGTATGGTCAATACACGTACTGTATGTTAACTGTATATTATTAATATATCTCATATGATTTGAAACCGGGTAATAAAATTAAGTAACATTTTTTAATTTCGTTAAAAATTTATTTAAATCGTCCTTTATGTTCATAAAAAACTTTGTTAACATTAATATAAGTCACAAAAGTAGATCTTTTTGAACTTAGAAAATCTATAAACTTTTTTCCTTCCTTAACAACTATTGATAAAACAGTTTTTGTACAAAATTTTGAAATATTTATATAAGAAATCATTTTACTTAAATTAAAAATTGCAAAATACCATAAATCCAAATTTTTTTTGTACACAGTCATTAGATATGTTTTCATTTTATGTTAAAAATTCTTGTGCTAATGTAGCAACAGTTACAGAACAAACATCATAAATGTAGCTAAATGATTTTTTGTGTAATAGCGTTAAAACTACAAGAATTATTTGAATTAGTTACAGCTGACTTTTCATAGTTTAATTTATAAGAAAAAGTTGTTTCCTTTACATTATTTTATTCATTGACAGGAACTAAGAAAATTAATTTCTTAGTTATTATATATATAACAGCAAGAATTTGATATTTTAGTAAAATCAAGTTAAAATATACTTCTAAAATTCTTGCAATGTCTTTTAAATATGAAACTAATAAACTAATGGCATTCTTACTTTTTGGTCATAGACAATCAAGTAAATTAAAATATTTTGTTGCAAGTCTTAAACACGATAATTCATTTTTATTAACGAAATCATATAACATATTAATCAATATATATACACATTATACTGAAAGAAATTATAAAACTTTTAGTTTCAAAAAAATAATTTAGTGCTCCCATATTAGTATCGTCATCATTTTATTAATTAGATAAGGAATATTATCAGTAATAAATTAAAAATATCTCTTTTCTATATTTTTTATTCTTTACAATATTGTGGATTCTCTATGCTTAAATTTTTTTTATAAGTAATCAAAAAATTTCATTATTGGAATTATGCACTCTGAAAGAAATCTTTTCTAATACTTTCTTATTTTGTTTATCCACAAAAAGAAAAATTGTTTTGATCGTCTTAAAATTTTTTGAAGTTCCAAAAGAAGACATTTTTTTATTTACAAAAGTATTTCCTATCCTACTAATTGTATAATTCATACTATTCAATACTATACTAAGCAATTATGAAAATTCCAAAAATGTATCAAAACATTTTATTAAAACATTAATGTTAAATGTAGTTATATAATCATTTATTTTAGCAAAAAAAAATAATTTCATAATAAGATTTTGTTAAACTCTTTTTTTTATTTGGTACTTGAGTATTTCCTAAAGTATATTTATCAACATTTATCTCCATATCATAATTTTTCTTTCTATTCTGAATACTACGCTTTTTCATTCCAAATAATAGAGCTGAATTTTTTGACGCACTATAACTATTGCATAATAAAGATGGAAACGTCATAAATACTCTATATTTACTGTCAATAACATTTGATAATATATATTGGAATTTAACATTCAATCAATACTTCTTTTGAAGTATTTATTATGTTTAGAAAAAGAACGGCAGTCAGTAAAAGTGTTTAAAAGATTAGAAATACAATCTAATAAGAATATAATAGTTTTTCTGAGATCAAATATTTCATTATTGTTCAAAATTTCTTTTTCAAACATTTAACTTATTCCATGAAAATCAATATTTGCTTCTAAAAAAAACATTATTATATAATATAATTTAAAAGCATAACTTACGAGATATAAAATATAAATTTTCAAAAAAAGATTTATCAATTTGCATTTTCTAATTATTTACTAATCTTAAAAATTTTTAGATAAATTGAATTATATGAATTACAGGATTCAACATACTAACATTTTAAATGCAAAAATTTTTAAAATCACGTTTTAAAAAAGATGTATGTCTCATAAAATATTGTACATCTATATAATTGTAGCCTTCAAATAATGGAGAAAAATCACTATCTTCTGTAGTAATGTATTCAAGTAACCTTTCTGAATATTCAAAATATGTATCTTTAAAGGTATGTAAAATTTATTTATTCATTAATTTAATTAATTCTTTTTGATTCCTTTCAGAACTTCTTATGGCCATCTTTTAAATTTATACTCAACTTTATAAAATAATAACTTCTATTTTCTGGGTTATAATTTGAGTAATTGGCCAAGTTTTCTAAAATTTTAAATATTTCAAGAAAATACTTTTCTGGATCTTAACAAATTAATTCACATAAATGAACAATACCCTGCCAACATTGCTACACAAAATAAGTTTTCACCAAATGATTCAAAAAAATAATTAAATCAGTTGTAAATAGAAAAACTTTTGATTCTGTTTCTTCGTCAGAAAATGAAATAGAAAGAGATGATAATATTTTAAAATATACTCTTAGAAGTTTTGGTTTAAATTAAATACAATAATCAGTTATTCTATCAAAGTAATAGTCTATATGAAAAACAAAATCAAATGAGTAATATTTAACTATCGTGTAAATTGTATTTAAAGCATGATAATTGACATTATTTTTTGAATACATGCTATCAATTAATAAAGCCACAATTTTTTCTTTATTATAACATAAATTTTTAAACATTTTCAAAAACATGTATTTACCTATTTCACTTACAATTGAAACATTTTTGTTAAACAAAATTCTTTACACTTTAATAATGTATCTATAATGTTAAAAATCTCATCAAATAAATTAGAATGTTGTTCAAATTATAAAAACATTTATTTAACAAATTATTTTTTTTTATCAAAAAAGTATTGATGTATTCAGAAATGATAGTAATTGATAAAATATAATTAAATTCAGTAAAACAATGCTCCCAAGCTGACACTTTAAAATAATCTTTTTTATTACTATTGCTATCACTTCCATGCTCATCATTATTATTCATCGATTAATTTTTAATAACATTACTAACAGATCCAAAATCCAAAGAGGTTATCTTATTATTACTTGAGTTATTTGAAACGCTTAAAACAATATTAATTCCAATTCCTCAATAAATAGTTATTAACATCATAATTTTATGTAACATATATTATTTGCAATTCCATCATATTCAATTGATGACTTGAATTTGTTTAAATTTAAATTTTGTTTTAGAGTCAACAAAAATGATAAAATTTGATTTTTATTTTTATCAGTTGTTAGTGATAAAGATTTGTAACTTATAATTAAACTTGCAGTGTTAAAGTTAAATTAATTGATGTTCTTAATAAGAGCAAAACTTTCATTTTTTTATAACTGTTGAATCTGCCTAAACATTTTTTGTGAATTCCAGTAGTGCTAATCAAAAACTATTCAACTCTTCTAAATCATTTCATAAAATTTTAATATAGTCCATTTTCTAACACACAATTATGAACATATTCATATAAAAAAGTCATAAGTTCATCTCTATAAAAAATTCCAAATGTTTCATACTTAAGATTATAAATAATAGGGTAAATTTGTTTTTTTTCATATACTTCATCAAAATCCTTAAGTAAATCAAGATAAATTTCACAGATCTTTTTTAATACCATAACATTAGAGGCGCTTCTGTTGAAAAATTAAATTTCTTGAATTATTCTTGTTTTGTAACTGTTTTTATTAAAATCAAAACTTGTAGAAAACTGTTAAAGAAGTTCTCATTAACTTTAATATGTTTTGATATTACTTAAAGATTATTAAAAAAAATCCAACCCATTTTTTTTTGTTTATCAATTGATGAAATAGTATTTTTACATAACTATCTTCGTCTTCGATTGATTCATCAAGACAATTATCAAAAGGTACATCTACAAAATATAAAAATTTTTTAAATATTTTCTGATGATTTACCTATTGCTACAGAAAAATTCTGTTATGCAAGTATACAAATATTTTCTTTTTCAAAATTATTTCCATTAGTATTATTGTCCTCCTCTGAAATAGAAAAAAATCTCATATTAAAGATTATTAATGTGCTAAAAAATTATATTCAATTACTATAATTTAAAAGATAAAACAAAATAAATTTTTAATTAAAAAACATAAAAAAAATATTACAATATTCAAAAAATAATTTAAAAAAAATAATATATAATGTGCTATAAAAAAAATTGTGTGATAAAAAAATGATTCTTCTTTAAAGAATGATAAACAAAATTCCAAAAACGTCTAAATTTAAAAAAAAATTCAATGATATTTTTTATCCAATTCAAATAAATTAATAATTATTGATCCCAGTATTTAAATCAAAATCAAATTTAATTTATTTCTAATGTGACCATGATTAATAATAATAAAAATCTTTAAAGTCACATTAAGTTATACTCAATAGAGAAGAATATTTTTTAAGAAAAATTGTTTTTTATTTTACAACCAAAATCATGAAATTATTTTACCGATTCTAATTTAGATTTTTGTAATTAATTCATTAAACATAATATAATTTTAATAGAACAACTCTTTCTTGAGATATGATAAGAAATATAAATTTAAAAAATTCTCAAGGACGTACTAATAACTCAAGTCAATGAAATTATAGAAGAATAGAACTTGTTGTGCTGAACTTTTACAAAGTTTCTAGGTATAGTCTAGGTTGACAAGTTTTTCCAATCTCAAACCATTCTCAAGATATAACAAAAAACATTTTTTGGCGCCCAATCTTCAAATCATCGTTTATATATCTTAATAAATGGTATAGATATAAAAATATTTTAAAGGTAGACCCTAATTTAAGATTAATTTTAAGTCATTCTAAAAAAATAGTATCTTCTTATTATTATATTAAGTCAAGTTATAAACAATTTCAAACACGATGAAAAAATATTCATTATCTATGACTTTTTTGGACCAGTAACGAAATTGTTTGGTATAACGTTAATATTATAAGTAGACACCGTTTGAATACTTAATTCATAGTAACAAACTTCATACTTTAAAATCTTGAAAACTTATAGAGATTCAATAGATGATTAATGAGATGTATAAATAATTAATAAAATGAATTGTCTAAATGATAAAAATAAGTTTTATTTGATAATTCTATACAATAAAAATGGTTGTGTTCATTTAAATTTTACATTGGCGCTGGGGAATATTTTTCAATATCTAACTTTTTTGTTTTATTCCAAAATTATGAAATTATTTTAACTGTTATAAAGTAGATTTTTATTAAAAATTTACTGAGTCCAATATCAGTTTTGTAAAATTTCTTATTCTTGAGATATCATAAGAAATATTATCTAAAAAACTTATTAACAATATACTCCCAACTTAAGTCAATGAGCTTATATTTAAATGAATTATGCTGCGCTGAACTTGTATTGAATTTTTAAATGTAGTCTTTGTTAAAATTTTTTTTTAATATTGAACCATTCTTGAGATATGATAACAACAATTTTTGTATGTATCTCTTGTATGTCATCATTTTATATATCTTAATAAGTAAGTAATGGAGATATTAAAATATTTTGAATGTAACCTTAATCGAAAACTGATTTAAAGTTTTTTAAAAAAATAACATCTTTTTATCACTATTTCTAATCAAGTTATGATCAATTTTAAATATGATGAAAAAAATATTCGGCATCTATGACTTTTTTGTACCAGTAACGAAATTATTTAGTATGATGCCAATACCAAAAATTACTATTTTTAAGAAGTTAATTTCAGGAACAAACTTTATATTTTTAAATCTTGAAAAACAATGAAGATTAAGAAAATCGATTAAACAAAGCTATGATTTAATAACCAAGGTATTTGTCTAAGTGATAAAAGTAGGTTTTATTTGATAACTTTCTACAATAAAATTGTTGTGTTCAATAAAAGTTTACTTTGATGATAAATAATATCTTTCAATAAACCTGATTTCCTTAATGATTTTGAAAATTATAAAAATATTTAAACTGTTATGGAAAAGATTTTTGTAAGAAATTTGTTGAGCTCAATTTATTTCCATAAGAATTCTAATTCTTAAGATAGGATAGAATATATATTTTAAAGATATTCTTAAGAATACACTTACAACTCAAGTCAACAAGCATCTTAGAAAGATAAATCGTGTTTCCCTAAATTTCTACAAATTTTTTTTTCTTAAAGCTAGTTAAATTATAAAATTTTATTCAAAAAGATATTAAGTACCAATTTTTTTTTACCTTTGAAAAGAAATAAACAGAAAGATATCTTAGTTTTTTTTTATAATTTATATCTTTTTCAATATAAATTCTACAATTTTTATAATTTATTTGTTTTTATAAATACTGTTTAATTAAAGAGAGACTCATTTTCCCAATTTTTTTTTCAGAAAAACATTTTTATTTTCTTAAAAATGGCATCATCTAAAGTTTATAAAACTTCTCCTGACTTTGTTAAAAAGATAAAAGAATTAATTTTGTTAGAAAAAGAAAGGCAAACATTAATCAATGAACTTGATATCTATTTAATAGGCTTAAGAGGTAAGTAAAAAAAGAATTTTTAAGAATATTTTAAGATTCAATGAGACATATTGTTGAATTAGAAGCAGAAAAAATGGGAATATGTTGGCCTTCTTTATTAGAAAAACGTGGTTATAGGGATATAAGTATAACATTTGTTCTTTCTGTAAGATTATATTAAATATATTTTTAATTTATTGAATAATTATAATTTTTTAGGGTCTTACAAAATGTGAAGAATTAATCAATCGTATAAAAAAAAATTATAATATGTCTAAAAAACTTGAAGAATTATTAAAAAAATGTTAGAAATTTTGAAGGTTTTTTTTAATATTTTTATTTTATAATAATTTTAATTTTTTTAATAAATTTATTTATACAAAAGTTTTAAAATTAATTTTTTGTATATAAACAAATTAAAAGTATATAAATAATTAGTAAATATTTTTTCAATTTTCAAAAATTCAATTTTTTTTTATAAATGATATTTGAAAACAACAATATTATTGAAATGATTGCTGCTTTTATTTTTAAAACAAAGTTTAATGCTATCTGTTTTATAAGTAAATTGAAGTATTATCCTCGTAACAATCTTATACTAAAATACATAATAATTATCAATAATTAATAATTAACAAAATAAAGTTATATTTAAATTATTAAGAAAGCAATTAAACAAGAATAACCATTTTAAATATAAATATTTTTATAGTTTTTTTATCATTTAAAATAAAATCTACTGTACATTTATCTACTATATATACTATATTATATATATAGATTGTTATCCGGAAAACACAAAAAATAAGTAGGACTTTTGAAAGGTTCCAAGAAAGTATAATATAAGTTTTATATGTAGCTTTTATTAAGATGTTATAATATTACAAATGTTACAACTTATAAATATGTTTCCTCTAAACTGATTAGATTGACTAAAGTGACTAAATATCATACGAGATGTTTCCTTTTATAATTGCGTTCTACGTCTATAATATTCTGTAGTTTCTCCCTGACATAGCGTATATTATATCTTTATTACAAATTGTTAGAAAAAATCCGTTTTATTTAAAAAAAAAATTAATAATCAAATTTTTGACTAATTTTCAAAATTATTTCTAAAATATAAAATTTTTATAATTAATAAATGAATACTTAAAATACTAGAATTGTTTATTTATTTAAAAAACGTAAAATAAACTTTTTTTCCTATAATTATTTTTTTTTTTTTTTCTAAATTTTGCATTATTTATTTTCAGGAAAACGACTGGTAAAAAATTATATTTTAAAATATAATCAATTTCAAAAAAATTTTATGATTAAAATACTATTTGAAAAAGACTATTAATATTTGATAGGTTTTAGAAGTATGTCAAATATTTTTTTAATATAAACATTTTTTTTTAAATGGGATCACATATATTTTTACAACTAATTTAGTCTAATACTTGGTAAATGCTTTAATTAAAAATATTTTTAATTTAATAGAAAAAATGAACAATTACGTTAACTATATTATACTATCAATGTTTTGTTTAACTTATTAATTATTTCTTTATACTAAAAATTTTACAATATAATTAATTAATGTTTATTATAGAAAAAAAATTAGACATAGGTTTATATAGATAAAATAATTCTATTACATATTATAACATATTAAAAATGCTATTGGTTTAAAGTAAATAAATAAAAATATATAATTTAATTAAACTTATAAAGAATAATTCTTTTGAGAAAATTTATGAAAATAATCTTTAATTACAGTTTACAAGATTAAAAATATTTATCATTTCAACATTTACAAAATACACTTTCTCAGTAACGTTTTATTTTATAATTTTTTGAAAATTTTAAGCAATTTTAAAAAGATATATTATTCCAATAAAAATTAATAAATCCTTTAATATTTATTTTTATTTGTTATAAGTTATAAAATATTCTTTTTTTTTTTTATTTACAATATTTGTTAACTTATAAGTGCTTAAAAAATCACAAGTTGAAACAAAATTTATAAACAACCAGCTGTAAGTCTTTGTGGTAAAATTTTCTAATCTCTTCGATTATTTGTTCAAATCGTACTCTGAGTTTAAAGTAAAATTTCTAATCAATAATTGAGATTTGTAATATTTATAAACTTCTTTCCTTGTTTAACAATTCTTGTTTAACTTATTTAACAAAAAAAAATCCAACGTTCTTTAAATTATCCCATTCTTTTAATAGAAATAAAAAAAAAACTAACTTCTTACTTATTATATAGGCAAACATCAAATATTTTTTATCTTCATATTATTAAATAATAAAATACTTTTGAAATATTGGCAGCTTTTAAAATATTCAATTGTTGAACTCCTAAGATTGTTGTTTATTGACAATAATAAACTAGCTCTAAATATTTTCATTTTAATTTAAAACACAGTAACTTATTTTATTAAAAGTAGGTCAATACATTCACATTAATATCATCCATTACAATCAGAAATACTATCAATAACAAATCAATATATTCCTTTTTTTATTTTTCTAAATTCACAACAATCATACATAAAATTGTTAAATTCTATACTTGAATATATAATTTTAAAACATTGTCCATCAAAATTCTAAGAATGTAATGTTTCCGATTTATTACCTAAAAACTTTTTTCTTTTTTTTTTTTTTAAATAACTAAAGGTTTTAACCATTAAAATAACAATAAAAAAAATAACATATTTTGAGAGAGGTCCTCTCAAACAATTTATATTTTATTTATTCACATAAACAAAGAATATTTAGAATTATTCTCAAATTAAAAATATATCAATTATTTAAACTTCTTTTTCTAAGCATTAAAACCGACTCCATAGAAATTAATATTAGCTTTCCTAAAAATTATTATTAAAAATAAAACTAAAAATGTTCACTTACCAAATAAAAATTTTCCAATTGTTTACAAGTCCCATTTAATTACAAAGATTAAAAAACTTTTTAATTTTTTTTTTACTATTAAAATTATCTTAAAGTTCTAGATAAAAAAATCATTATTTATTAACGATTAATTTAATTCCTACTTACCTTGAGATATTCAGCACTATTCCATTTATACCAAAATTTCTTCTACATTAATAGATATCTACAAAAAGTTTCTTAAAACATTTCTTTTTATTATTTCGTCAAAAAGAGACCTATTTATCTAGTTTGTCTAATAGTCCAAAAACAAATAATGTAGTAGTAAGAATACTTTGTTTGACATTGTATTAGTAATTCTTACACGTTTTTAATAATCTTTTTATTACCAGCTTCTAATTTGAACTGTGACTTTTCATTGTAAATTTGGTTATTAAAAAAGTAACCAAACATTGTATCTAAAAAGTATATTTTAAACACTTTTTATAAATTACCTTTAATTCATTAACAATCTTAGACTTTTTAGAAAATCAATAAAACCTCATTTCAATTTTCTTCAGACACTTTTAAAATAAATTAAAAATCCTACACATTCCTTTAATAATAGTTAAAACTCAGCTATTGATCAGCTAATTTTTTTTCCATACTCCATTAAAACCAATCAATACACAGTTTATATTTGTCTACGACTATTTAAAGACACAATAAGACTCCCTTTAAACTTATATTGAATTCATTTACTGTAATCAACAGTAAAACATAAAGCTATGATTCTAAAAAAAAAACAATAATTATTAATAATAAATTAAACCCTTACTATTGAGATATTCAATACTATCCTTTCATATCACAGTTATTACCCAAATTCCTTTATTTATCTCATTATTAACAAATATAAAAAGATTTTCTTTAGATACATTACTTATTAATAGTAATCTGAAACAAATTTTTTTTAAATAAAAGAAAAATAAAATCAACAAATAAATAAAAAAAAAAGAAAAAACTCGTAAAAGTAGACAAAAAAATTAACAAAATTTTTAAAAAACTATAAAAAAAATAACAAAATACGTAATATAAAAAAATGGTAGTAGAAAAAGGATGATTTTTACTTAAACAATATAAATACAAAACTCCAAAACTCCAAAACCGCGTAAAATAAAAACAATGTTTCAAGAACAACATTGGTAAATTGTTAATTTATATATATTTTGTATAATTATTATATAAAAAGATTAAATAAAATTTATTTATATTATTAGTACTAATAATGATATTGTTAATTTTAGAACTTTTTTGATCAAAATATGATTTTCTAAATACTATAAAGATTTTAAAGTACAAAAATGTCAGCATTTGATAATTTAAAAAAAATTACTTACAATGTTAACTATATACAAAAATCTTTGTTGTGAAGCAAAAGAAGTCAAAGATAATTCATATTTTTTTTAAAATTATTTCTAAAATTGACCATAGTTTGATTAAAATTGTGATAAAAGAATATATTTTTTTAAAATCAATTTAAAATCAATTTTCACATAGAAACTGTTTTCTAAATAATTTTATATTTTAAGTCATTTTAATGATATAAAAAATGATATTAAATGATTTAGTGGGAAAAAAACAATCATCATATCTCAAGAACTGTTGAAGACAAGAAAAAATTTTTAACGTAGGGTATATCTAATAATTAAAAGAAGTCAAGCGCAACAACTTTTATGTTTTCAAGTGTCTCGTTAACTTGAGTTATGAGTGTAATTTTATAACTTTTTTAATTACAATTTTTGTCATATTTTATAAGTAAGATATTTTTTGAAAATAAGACCAAAATTGATAAATTTGGTTGTAAAAATCTGTATTAGAATTGGTAAATTAATTTTCAAATTTTCTCTTATAACGTAAAAGTCAAGTATCTTCAAAATTCTTTGTAATATGTTTGTTTTTTTAAAAATAACCTATACATATATTTATTTGTAAAAATTTATTAATCATCAATTACTTATAACCAATTTAATTTTTTAAAAAAACAAAACAAAAAAGTATTTAAACATTTTTATTATAAAGTATTAATCATATATAGAAATTTTTAAAGAATCTTTAAAATATAAATTGTTTTTTATTAATTTTTGACCATATTGATGTAAAAATCTCATTTTTTCTGTAGCATTTCAATTGTAAAAAAAAAAATTAAATCTTTCAAAAAAGTATATGATAAAAAAAAATGATTATTTCTTTTTAGTTCTTTTAAAGACATACAAAAAATCTAATAATAAGTAATATTATTCCAACTTAAAATTTAAGACTTTTAAACAGCTAAACTAAATTTTTTTGGCTTATATCTAAATAAATATTTTTATATTTTATATTTAATTATTCTTTTTTTTTTTTCTTTATTTGATAAAACATTTTCGCAATACTATTTTTTTATTTTAGGGGTTAATATTGGATAAGCTAAAAAAAATTTTATTTTTAAATCATTTTTAAAAAGTTTTGTAAAAATTAAAACCTTAGGTAAGTTACACTTATTACTATAAATTTATGTTTATGTTTTCTTTTTTTTTTCTTAATTTTAATTATATAATTTGATTGTTAATATATTTATTTTAGTAGATAAATTTTGAAAAAAAATTATTATATATTTTGTAAAGAACATTATTCCAAGTCGGTTAATACATTAAAAAACAGTTGGTAAAAGTTTAACACTATTTTCAACTTTTTTGAAAAGAATATGATAAACAACAATAACGTATTTTCTATTGATTTAATGAAAAAAAAAGAATAAAAAAATAAAAAATACAAAAATGTCAGAACTGTCTGATGTTGAAGATGAAAAATTAAAAATACCAAAAAATTTTTATAATACCAAAGAAAAATATTTTTCTATTGAAGAAATTTCAAAGAAACCTTTAAATAATATTTTGAAAGATAAAAAAGAAATTCTTTTGGGATTATCCAATGTTGAAAATAAAGAAATAGAAATATTAAAAAGTATTATTAATATCAAAGAAGAATATATTCCTGTTGAAGACAATTCATCAACTTCATCAATTAATATTTCAAACAATAAAAAAAGAAATATTTCAAGATTGTCTTATTTTGAAGATGAAAAAGAATCAAAAAATGACTTTATTATTAAAGAGGAATATATTAGTGATAATGAAAAAGAAAAAACATTAAAAGATGTTTTAAATATTGAAGAAGAAGAATGCTATTCCATTGGAGAAAATTTAACTACACCTTTAAACAATACTTCTAATGATAAAGAAGGCAATGTTCAAAGGTTATCTAGTGTAATAAATGTAAAAAAAAAAACTTCAAAAGTTGTTGTTAATGTTAAAGAAGGATATTCTCCTGTTGAAGAGGATTTAACAACACATTTAAATAATAATTTAAATAACAAAGAAAAAAATAGCTCAGAATTGTATAATGTTAAAAGTAGAAAAAAAAGAACATTAAAGGGTGTTATTAATATTAAAAAAGAATATATTCCGGTTGAAGAAAATCAAACAATATCTTTAAATAATAATTCAATCAATAAACAAATCAATATTTCCGGATTATCTACTAATATTAAAGATGAAAAAAAAAGAACTTCAAAAAGTATTGGTAATGTCAAAGAAAGATATATTGCTGTTGAAGAAAATCAAAAAAAATCTTTAAATAAAACTTTAAATAATAAAAAAACAAGGATAAATTTATTTGAAAAATGTGTTACTCAGAATGAAACATCTTTGTCTAAAGATATTATGGTTGAAAAAGAATATTTTAAAATGTTAGAAGATTTGAAAAAAGATAAACGAAGTATTGAAGATTTTGCAAAAGAATATCTTATATTTGATAATTTTTAAATTAGGGAAACTGCAATTTCAAAAATTTTTTAATTTTATTTATAATTATTTTTTCATAAATTAAACTTTTTGTATATTTTATATTGATAATTTTTTATTAACTTTAAAAATATTAATTTTATATTATGGTTCATTAAAATATTTCATATATATAAAAAAAATACCCATTATTTTGATTGTAATTTTAATCAAATTTTAAATATATTGTTTATAGTATTATAAAAAACATAATAACAATAAATATTATAACTATTAACAATTTTAAAATAATAAAAAAAATATTTAAAATTTATTGATATAATAAGATAAAATAAGAATTTATTTATTTGTGTATTTATTTGATAATCAATATAATAAAATAATAAAAATAATAGTTATAAAAAATACATATATAATAGTTGGTAAAATATTATATAATAATTATATAATTAAAATAGTATTATGCTTAAAAAAATTCTTTTAAATAGGATAAAACAAAAGTTGTTTATTTGTATATAATATAAAATAATAGAAATATATAAAAAAAATTTTATTTAAAATATAAAAATAACAATGTAAAAAAATATATTTTATTTAATAAACTAAATTAATTAGAATATTTTAGAATAAATAATTAAATGCTTTTGCCTCCGTTCTTAAATGTTGTTTTAAAAAGCGTATCAGATACAGTTGTCTGATAAAAATTTTTTTATCATAAAAAAAAAATTAATATAAAATATTAATTATTCTTTATTTATTAAATTGCTACTTTATTTCATTACAAAAAAGAAAATAAAAAAAACTTTTTAATTTAACCACATTGTTATTGATAAATTAATTCAATAAAATTTAAAACAAAAATGTTTTATTTATTAGTTTTTTTTTAATGTAAATTAGTTTAAACAATTTTTGTTTCAATTACAAAAAGCAATAAATTTTTATTACAGTTTATTAAATTTTAAAAATATTCAACATATTAATTTTTTTTAAATATTTATGAAGATTTTTTTCTATAAAAAAGAAATTATTTAGTAATTTTAATATAGTCTTTTTTTTATCATTTAAAAATGAAATACATTTGTCTTATTTTTATTTTATCATTAACTATGAAAAATATTTTATGTGATGTGAAACCTTTGGAAGTTAAGGAAAAAGTTGCTAGATGTACTTATGACAATTGTCATAAACGTTGTCTTGAGAAAAATTTTATAAACAGTACATGTATATCTACAGAAATTAAATCAACTGATAATGTAAGCTCATCTATTTGTAATTGTTTTAATAAAAAAAAAGAAGAAAAAATTTGAATATTATTTAACAATATATGAATTAAATTTTTAAATTTTAAATAAATTTTATTTTATTATTTATTGGATGTGTTTTAAATATTTTTTATATACATATTTTACTTTTATAAATAAAATATTCTAAATTAAATGTTTTATGAAGTTTATTTTTTTTTTTTATTATTAAAAATTTTACTCATATCACAGATATTTACGTAAAAAAATTTAATAAAATGGAACAATAAAATATTTAAAAAAAATTAAAAAATATATAAATAAATTAATATAAAGTAATAATGTTTTTTAAGAAAAAAAAATCTTTCTAAAAAAATATATATTTTCTTTAAAACAAACTTTTTTAAACAAATTTAGCTGCATTAAAGTAACTGATTAGAAATTTAATATATTGAGTTAAAAAAACATTTTAATTTTTGTAAAGCCGCACACATCTATGTCAGAAATGGAATATGAAGTCATATACAGTGTGTTTCAAAAGTAACCTGGAAAATTTAAACTTTAATAACTATTTTTCTACTTGATATTTTTAAAAAATTTTTTTTTATCTTATAGATAATTATGTAGAGAATTATATAACAACATTTAAAGATTATTTTTAATTTAAAAAAAATTAATGAAAATTAAAGCATTTAAAAGTTTCTATTTTTTTTAATAAATATTTAATAGTTTTTGTTTCAAAACATCTTTTTTTTTTATAAAAAATGACTGTATTTAAAAAAATATATCTAAGAAATTTGGTATTTACTGTGCATCGCAATCATTAGATTTATCCGCACTAAATTATTTTTCTAACGATATTATTAAAAAAATCGCGTTTGTAGAATTCGGCAAAAACTTTTAAACGATTTTAAAGATAATATTTAAGAAAAAATTACATTCGTAGGAAAAGACACTTTTAAAAAAGTAATAAAAAGTGTATACAAAAGAACAAAAAAGTGTCTTCAACTACGTGGAAAACGTCAAGGTTATGTTATATTCCATATTTAATATAATATAATCAAAAAATAGGAGTTTTTGCATTTAAAAAGTGGTAAAAATATCATAATATATCCCTATTTATTATTATAATTTAAAGTTGTTTCTTAAGAATGAAATTATGATATATAATTTTTTTAGACAATTCTCTATTAGATAAAAAAAAATCATAAAAAAATATAAAGTAAAAAAAAATTATAAAAACTCAAAGTTTTCAAGTTAATTTTGGAGCACATTGTAAAAGCCAATCTCCCTCAAGGACAAAATCATTCATATACACTCTTACATAACTCTTTACTTTTTAACTCAATTATTGTATTATTATTATTTTATATTGTAACTCTATTTCTAAATAAAAATTTTAAATAAAAGCTACACCTTATTTATAACATCAATAAAAGGAGTTCTAAAAGACTCCAAAAGGATCCTCACGAATTACATTTTGATTATCTAATTATCAGATGTGTTTTTGAATAAACAATTTGATATAATATATAAAAATTATATCTATACTAAATTTTTTAACCTATTATTTCTATTAATCAATTAAATTACCTTTATATTTGACAAAAAATTACAAATACAAATGCTTAAGTGATAATTAACTAAATTAACTTTAAAATTGAATTTAAAACAATAACAATTAATATTAAGAAATTTTAAAAAGAAATTTTTATTTTGTTTTAATAAAAAAATTAATTAAAAATACATTAATATTATTTTAATTTAAACACATTGTTATTGATTAAATAATTCAATAAAATTTTAAAACAAAAATGTTTTATTTATAAATTTCTTTTTAAATGTAAATTAGTTTGAAAAATTTTTGTTTCAATTAAAAAAGCAATAAATTTTTATTACAGTTTATTAAACTTTAAAAATATACAACATATTAATTTTTTTTTAAATATTTATGAAGATTTTTTTCTATAAAAAAGAAATTATTTAGTAACTTTAATATAGTCTTTTTTTTATCAACTAAAAATGAAATACATTTGTCTTATTTTTATTTTATCATTAACTATGAAAAATATTTTATGTGATGTGAAACCTTTGGAAGTTAAGGAAAAAGTTGCTAGATGTACTTATGACAATTGTCATAAACGTTGTCTTGAGAAAAATTTTATAAACAGTACATGTATATCTACAGAAATTAAATCAACTGATAATGTAAGCTCATCTATTTGTAATTGTTTTAATAAAAAAAAAGAAGAAAAAATTTAAATATTATTTAACAATATATGAATTAAATATTTAAATTTTAAATAAATTTTATTTTATTATTTGTTGGATGTGTTTTAAATATTTTTATATACATATTTTACTTTTATAAATACAAACAAAAAAATTCCATCATTTTGTTTCCGAAAATAATATGTAAATAAAACATTTTTATTATTCTATACACAATTTCAGCAATTGGTTTCCCATTTGAAAAAAATATTTAAAAAACAAAATTATTATTTTTTTTTAAGTTTTTGTTAATGTTAAAAAATGTTATTAAGATAATATACCTAAGCGACTAAAACAATGATTGATCAAAATATAAAAATATAAAATTATTACCATTATTTTCTTTTAATAAGTTTAAATTACAAGATGACATATTAATTACATTTAAAGGGTAGCTATCGGCTTGAGAAAATGAAAAACCAATAAAAAACTCATAAAAAGAAGAAAAGAAAGTTTAAAAAAAAAAAAATAGTTCGATAAAGAAACCAGAAACAAATTTCAAAATTTACTAAAGTTTTCTTTAAAAATTTTTTTCAAATAATTTTTTTCTAGATTTTTTTTTTATTGAAATCACTAAAATTAAATTTTTTATTTTATATAACTAACTTATAAAAATGATTAATATGTCATCTTGTAACTAAAACTTTTTACAAGAAAGTATTTGTAGTAATTTTATAATTTTATATTTTGGTCAGTTATTGTTTTTACCACTTAGGTGGATTATCTAAATAATATTTTTTAACATTAATAAAAACTTAAAAAAATAATAATATCTTTTTTTTTTTTATATTTTTTTAAAATGAGGAACCAATTGATGAAATTGACGACACAATAATAAAAATGTTATATTTATATATTATTTTGGAAAACAAAATAATGAAATTTTTTTGTATGTATTTATAAAAGTAAAATATGTTTATAAAAAATATTTAAAACACATTCAACTAATAATATAATTTATTTATTTAAAATTAAAATATTTAATTCATATATTGTTAAATAATATTCAAATTTTTTCTTCTTTTTTTTTATTAAAACAATTACAAATAGCTGAGCTTACATTATCAGTTGATTTAATTTCTGTAGATATACATGTACTATTTATAAAATTTTTCTCAAGACAAAGTTTATGACAATTGTCATAGGTACATCTAGCAACTTTTTCCTTAACTTCCAAAGGTTTCTCATCACATAAAATATTTTTCATAGTTAATGATAAAATAAAAATAAGACAAATGTATTTCATTTTGAGTTGATAAAAAAAAAACTATATTAAAATTACTAAATAATTTCTTATTTATAGAAAAAAATTTTCATAAATATTAAAAAAAAAAAATTAATATGTTGAATATTTTTAAAGTTTAATAAACTGTAATAAAAAATTATTGCTTTTTGTAATTGAAACAAAAATTATTCAAACTAATTTACATTTAAAAAGAAATTTAAAAAATAAAACATTTTTTGTTTTAAATTTTTATTGAATTAATTAATCAATGATAACGTGTTTTTAATTAGAATGTATTTTTTATGTTTTTTAATTGATTTTTTTATTTTAAAGAAATTTATTTTTAATACACTCTTCAATATCAAATGTTTACGTTTAAATTTAATATTTTATATATATAGTTTAGTTAGCTATCGTTTAAGCATTTGTATTTGTAATTTTTTATCAAAATATAAAATAAATTTATTGATTTTAGAAAAAATAGATTAGAAAAATATAAAATAGGTATAATTTTTATATATTATTGATATGAAAATATAATAGACAATTAAATTTAATTGTTTATTTAAAAACACATCTGATAATTATGCAACCAAAATTTCAATGTTTTTTAACTTAATAAATTAAATTTTTAATCAGTTACTTAAATTCAGCAAAATTGGCAAGAAAAAATTTATTCTAAAAAATACACAAATTTTTTAGAAAGATTTTTTTTAAAAAGCATTATTTCTTTTTATTAATTTAATTACCTAATTTTCTAACCTTTTTTTTATATTTTATAACTAAAAAATATGTTTAAATATATTTAAAAAAATTGTTGTATTTTTAATAATATTTAATACACACAGAGAAAAAACAATCATTTTCCGTCCTCTCAAGAACGGGAATTGTCCTAAAAAGATCATTTTCTGTTCTGTCATTTTTAATATTCAAAATTGAATAAAAAGGACTACCCTAAAGTATTAATGCATTTTTTAAAACTTCAATAACTTTTTTCTACTCGATATTTTTTATGATTTTTTTTATCTGATAGCGAATCACTTAAAAATTTATATTAATTTTATTAAAAAATTGTTTTTCATATAAGAAAGTGAGAAAAATAAACATTTAAAATGTTTTCAATTCTAATATATTTACATCTCAATCCAACAACGAAAAGATAATTTTTTTAATTAAGAAAAAATTTGTTTATTAATTTATTCCTCGGACGAAAAATGCTCCTTGGATAAAAAATGTGCTCGTAGGACGGAAAATGTTCGTTTTTCTTTTGTGTGTATAAACATTTTCATGGTTTAACATATTCATTTTAAATACCAAGAATTTTTTTTTGTTAATTTTGACATTTTAGTTTCAAGTAAAACAGCTGAGTACACTTACAAACACTGTTAATATGTGTAATTAGAAGCATTTTCACTAGCAATATATAAGAAAGAGAATGAAATAAAAATGATACAGGCAATATATTTTAACAATCTGTTGGTTTAAAAAACCCAGTTTGAGGTAATTATTGATTTCTACAGTACTTCCTTTAGTTTTCAAAATTTTGGAATGAAACTAGAAATAGTTTCTAATATTATTTATTAATAAATATTTTTTTCTAACATAAAAAAATTACTTTTTTTTGTTATAAAATTAAATTAATTTTTTAATTGGGTACCCATTTTTGTTGTAAAATTTAAAATATTAATTTTATTAATAAAAAATTATATTTTTTGACAACATTATAAAAGAGATAAAATAACAATAATGATATATAAGAGAGAATTTATAATAATAAGCGTAAATTGTTTATAATTTTAAATTTTTTTTATAGTGAAATTAAAAAATTTGAGTAAATATTTAGAAACTTTTTAAAAAATTTTTAATATTGCCTAATTGAAAAAAATCCTGTAAATTATTAAATTAGTTTAAAGTCAAAAAGCATTAAACATGTGTTGATAAATTTCAGCAAAATTTTAGTTTTTGATTTAATTTGTAGTTCCAAGTTTTTGTTATCAAAATTACTATTAAAAAAATTATAATTGAAAATAAATCTTTTATAATAAGTTTTAATTTTAACAAAAAAATGTACTTATTTTTTTGTATGTAATTCATTTATTATTTATAATAACTTTAAACATATTTTACTAAATCTTTAAACTACAAAATAATAATATACTAAATTAAGAGAAAAAAGTTTTTAAAGGTGTATTTTAATTTTATCAAAAAAAGTATAATAATTACATTTAAAACAAGATTTATCTATAAACTATATATTTGTTAAGCATATTGTTAGAAATTAAAAATATTATTTTTTAAATATGTTTTATTATAAAGATATAATATTATATTTTTAGAAAAATAAAAATATTAATTTAAAATTTGTTTATTGTTTTTATAAAAATAAAAATGTTTTTATTTGCAAACAAGTTTTCGTTTATAATTATCGCTATTTTTTTTGATAAGTTCTTGAAAATTAAAAAAATCAATTTTTACATTATGTTTTGTTCCTACAACATTATTTTCTCCTGCTAAATTTTTTATTTTTTTTTCAAAAGGATTTTTCCAAATGATAGTATCAAAAAATAAACATTTTGAAGGTAATTCAACTCCACAGGTATGACTTATTGTAAAATAAAAATTTTCTTTACCTTCAAACAAACTTATATGTTTAGGATTTTCTTTTTTTGGATTTGTTTGAACTAAAATGATTAAATTAATAATAAATAAAAATAATTATATTTACTTACACAAATTTGATTCAGTTATTACATAAGTACTATTTTCCATAATTTTTTTGTTGCAAAGGAATGTTCCATTTAAATAAAAATATTCACGTTCAATTTTAGTTGCTTCAACAGAAAGGCATAAACATAAAAATAATGTTACAAATTTATACATTTTACAAAATGTTTTTTTAATTTTAAAAATTTTTTTTATTTTTATACTTTTTTTTTTTTTGTTAATTTAAAGAATTTATTAATTATTTTAATAAATATAAATATATTTATAGGTTATTTACATATTTCATGTAATATTTTGTTGCATAATTTTTTTTATTGTTTTACATTTTTTTAGCATATAATTTAAATTTTATAATATTATAATTGAAATAATCTTAAATATTGATAAATATAAAAAAAATTAAAGCTTTTTTAAATATATAAAAAAATATTAAATTAAATATAAAAAAAAAAACTATATAAAATGTACATATTTTAATTATTTTAATATTTAATTTTTAGAAATATTAACAAATATATGGAAAATAAATTATAAAAAACTTTTTATCTTAATTCTTTCACTATTAATAGAACATATGTATCTCACACAATTTTCTAAAATTATAAACAAAAATTCTGTATGTTTAATTGTGATAATAACTAATCCCACTGATCTCTTATTATTTTTACTAATTTTTTGTATGTTTTTTACTACACAGTGTTTACTACTTTTTTGAATCATTAAATAAATAACTTTAAAGATCATTTAACAAAACAGACGTTGTTAAACTGAAAATATCAATTTTATTATGAAAAGATTTTAATAATTATAATTTTTTATATTTTAAAAAAAGTAAAATTTTTATTTAGAAAAATTATATAAACTTAAATTTAAAATTTTTTGTTTTATTCAACTGTTATAACATTTTATGTATAAAAATAATATAACCAATTTACACATAAACAAAAAACAATTATTTTCCGTTTTCTCAAAAGCACAAATCGTTCTAAAAAAAATCATATTATCTTCTGCCCTATTTTTTCTAATATTAATAATTTAAATTGCATAATTTTTTCTCATATAACAATTTTTTTTTGTATTATAATTATGACTATATGTTAATGTAAATTCAATGTCTCTTGTAATTCTTGTGGAAAGTTTGGAAGCCGGTTAAGGCTCCGGATTATTTAATATACATACATAATATAAGTTAACTTAAGGTTCTATTTATTTAAAGGGTAATTTTAAACAATAATAAATATTAATAATAAAAGTTATAAAGTTAAATGCAAATTTTTATATTTTAATTAAAACTGATAAAACTGACTGAATAAATGAACGAATGAGTAAATGATTGTTTATTCTTATGTTGAGTTCTTTTTATACTTCTAGTATTGTTGATATGTCAAGTATGAAATAGCCATCTCTGGATAACATTTTAATTTGCTTAAAATAAAAGTAATTATTATTTTAACTTTAAAAATAACTAAAAAATGATTTTTTAAAATGATTTACACAATATTATTAAATTTTGTTGACTGTTTATACAAATAATTTTTTTTTTTAAATATTTTTTGTTTATTTGAATACTTTAAAGGTTTCAATAATTTTGATTTAAACAATTACAAACTTTGAATCAACACTTTATTAATAATTTTTGTAATATACAATAAAGTTGTGCATACATACAGAGACAATTTTTATGCTCATCTACTACCACATAAACTGACATATATAAAATGTAAGAATGAAGCAAAAATGATACAGGCAACAAGATTTATAAAATCTTCGGTTTATAAAACCCAGTTTGAGGTAATTATTGAATTTTGAAGTATAATCTTCACCATTCAAAATTTTGGAATGAAGCTAGAAATAGTTTCTAATATTATGAGTCAAAAAATAATTTTTTGTTAAAAAAATCAATTAAATATTTATTTTACTTGAAAACATGCTTTAATTTGTTTAAAATAAAAATATTAATTAGTTCATCTTTTAAAATAACTAAAAAATGATTCATACAACATTTTTAAAGTTTATTAACTATGTAAAGAAGCAATTATTTTTGAAAATTTTTATATTATTTAAAATATTAATTTTCAGTAAAATAATTTTTAAAACTTTTTTGTTTATTCAAATATTCTAAAGGTTTTAATAATTTTGATCTAAACAATTACAAACTTTGAATCAACACTTTATTAATAATTTTTGTAATATACAATAAAGTTGCGCATACATACAGAGACAATTTTTATGCTCATCTACTACCACATAAACTGACATATAGAAAATGTAAGAATGAAGCAAAAATGATACAGGCAACAAGATTTATAAAATCTTCGGTTTATAAAACCCAGTTTGAGGTAATTATTGAATTCTGAAGTATATTCTTCACTATTCAAAATTTTGGAATGAAGCTAGAAATAGCTTCTAATATTAAATGTCAAAAAATAATTCTTTGTTAGATTTTGTCTACAGATGTTACTTTTATTTGTTAAATATAAATTATAATTAAGTTGAATTAAAAAGATAATTATTACAAAATCTTTTTTTTTTCAAATTCTTTAATATATTTTTTTCTTCCTAATTTAATAATCATTAATAATAATTTAAACTTTAAAAAAATTCACATTATAAATTTTTCAAAATTAGTATTTACTTAAATCTTCTAAAATTTTTATATTTTTGATTAAAAACATTTTTATCCAAATCTATAAAATGATTTTAGTTTTATGTAATAATAGTTGAGTGTACATACAGACATTATTAATATGAGTTATCAGCAACGCAGCGCATAGCACGCAGAAGTATAAAGAATGAAGCAAAAATGATACAGGCAGCACATTTTAATAACTCTTCGGTTTAAAAAACCCAGTTTGAGGTAATTATTGAATTCTAAAGTATTTTCTTTAGTTTTCAAAATTTTGGAACGAAACTAGAAATAGTTTCTAATATTTATTATAAAAATCTGTAGTTAAAACTACATAAATAATTAAAATATTGTTAATTGTAGAAAACATTTTAAAAGTAAAGGAAGTTAGTAATACTTTTATTATATGATACAATTAAAAATAATTTTTATGATTTGTAATTTGTTAATAAAGTTTTATTGTTAAACAAAATATTTTAATTTTTTGTTCAATTTAAATGATGATTTCAGTAATTTTTATCACTGTATTTCAAAAAGGTTTAATTTTGTTGATCTAAATATTATATTTATTTATTATCTAAAACATTTGGCATTTTATTTGTACTATATAGTATAAAACTTATTGCATATAAATACACAATACTTGTATGCATTTAATATATTTGATTTGACATATATATTGTTATATAGGAATAAAAAAGAAATTATACAGGAAGCACATTTTAGAATAAAAACAATTTAAAGTACTCTATTTGAGATAAAGATTGAATTCTAAAATAAATAAATTAATTTTAAAAGTATTGGAATAAAGTTATTAATTACTTTCAATATTTGGTCTTTTTTTAAACTAATTAAATAAAAAAATTCTATTTAATTTTGATAAATAAATAACATTCAATAATAATAAATTTATTTTTTATTAAAATTAAGTTTATTATATAAAATATTTTTACATTTTATAATTATATTTTAATTTAAAATATTTCAAGAAAAACAAATGAACTTTTCAAAAATTTTTTTTAAAAATTGACGTTCTCGGAGCGTTTATGGTGTAATGATCAGCATGGCCGCCTTCCAAGTGGCCGATTCGGATTCGATTCCCGATAAACGCATTCATGACTTTTTTTTCCTTCGTATTTTATCAAGTAATTTTTTATTTTAAAGTATAATACTAAAAAAAATGTTATTTACATATGTTTGACACATTTTAAAAAATAATTGCATGTATAAAATTAAAAAAAAGTTATGTTGGCTTTATTTTTAATTTTTGAAGAATATAACATTTTTTAGAATTTTACATAATGTTATATTAAATCTTTTTATATTTTTTTATTATTTTATTCTAAAAAATAAACTATAATTTCTTTTTATTTGTACAAAACTACTTTTAAAATTTTTTTTAATACTTAGAAAAAAATTTTTTTTTTTTTTAAATTTTGGGTGATTCAAGAACGTTCTGAAGCATCTCTGGTAGTATAGTGGTGAGTATCCGCGCCTGTCACGTGCGAGACCGGGGTTCGATTCCCCGCCAGAGAGTTCTTTTTGGGTTTTTTTTTAATTTCCTTTAAGTTAAATAAGTTTTAAAAACTTTTAAATTTACTTTTATTAATTTTAGGTTTAAAGAAAAATTATCGTTTAATATTAATTTTTTTAGTTATACGACAAAAGTTTTATAAGTAAACTATTTAAATTAACGTTTTATAATTACTTAGATATTTTTTTTATCAATTATTTAAAAAAATTCTATTAATATGTTAAAAAAATAATTTTTGATAAACTTATGTATATACAACGTTTTTAATATTTAGTATGGTTAAAGAATGCACTTATACATACAACCTATCTATTCTAGTGAAAGATGTTAAGAATAATTTAAAAATTATACTATGATAAGAAGAGTAGATGTCTTACGCTCATATCCTGCTGAATAAACCGGATCCCGTCTGATCTCCGAAGTTAATCAGCTGCGAGCTATCTTAGTACTTGGATGGGAGACCTCCTGGGAACCGTTAGTGGTGTAAGTCTTTTTGTCTTTTTATTTTTTTAATTAGTTATATACATAGTATCTTAAAAGTCTAATCAGTTTTATTTTTATTAATAATTTTTTTACTTATTAATAGGTTTAAATGATATTAGATTTAATTTGTAGACAATAAATATTGATTCTAGAAAATATTTATACAATTTAAAAATTCTTAGTTTTATAAGACTTAATAAAAACGTTAGTTTTCATTATAAATGTAAATATAACTTTTTTGAATGAAAGCTATAATTATGATTATTTGCAATAAATAATTATTTAGTAAATATCCATGTTTAATAAAATTATTATTTTAATTTGACTTTATTATTTAATTTTTAAACTAAAAAATTATCAAATTATTTTCATTGATTTTTATCTTTTTTTGGTTATTTTTACTAATAAATTAATAATTCTTCAACATGAATTAATATATATTCTTTTTAAATGAATAATTCCCTATCGAATGACTATAATCACATTAATTTCTATAAACATTGCAAAAAGTTATTATTAATTAAATTTTGTCAATTTGATAAAATTTTTTTTTATTTTTATTTTTTTATATCATTAAACTTATAAAAATTTCGAAAAAAATAATGTTAAAAGTATTATTTTTTTTAAATTTTAGATAAAATAATAGTATTATTGTTAAAAAACAACATGTTTAATTAAATTGGAAAGGTTTTAAATTACCATAGTTTTTTTTTACTATTAATAAAAATTAATATTACCTTAATAATTGGATAGAAAATTATTTACTTTATCAGATATACTTATTATAATTCATGTTGAAAAATTACTAATTAATAATAATCAAAAAACAATAAAAAATGATAATTTTTTAATTTTTAAAATAATTAATATAATAAAATTCAAATAATATTATTTTCACACATACCCATTTACTAGATAATCATATATTAGCAATAATCATAATTATAATTTTTTATTTAAAAAAGTTATATTTACATATATAGTAGAAAAACTAATATTTTTTCAGAAGTTAATAAGTCAAGTAAACATTAAAATTTTTGAATTGTAAAAAATACTTTCATTAATCCAGTATTATTGTCTTTAAAATAACTCTAATTTTATTTTAATTCACAAAGAAATAAAAACGTTATTTACAAAAATACGATAAATGTTACTTATAAGATATCTTGTAATTATAATGTTCCAAGATTTCTATTTTTTATAATCATAGTAAATTTTATGTTTATAACAAAAAATACATTGATTTTTTATTTCTAAAAAACCAAACATTTATTTTCCAATTTCCTTAATTTTAATAAATAATTCAAACGTTTACTTCAATATTTTCTATTAATGGAGTAATTCTTAGAAATATTCTTTTTTCTTGTTACGTCCTGCTACATCAGATATATGTATTTATTGGTAAAACATTACCAGTCTAGCAAATCATCGTTTTTTCATCAAACTTTTTACTACATTTTTTATTAAACTAAAATATTTCATAATCTTCTATTTTTTATTATTTTGGAATTTCTTGTTTCTTTGGTTATTCCATCAACAATAATTTTATTCTTTTATCAAAAATCAACCTTATAAATAATGGAATTTGGCTAAATTAAGATCTTAAATTTTTTTTATATTTCTTCTTGTAAGTTTAAACACTTTCATTTTAACTTCCTTTCCTTTGTAGAAATCAGATACTTATGTTTTCTTTTAAGTACAAAGTTTTATTGGATTGTAAATCTAAATTTCTTTCATTCTTGTTTTTGTAAGTTTTAACCTTTTTATTTTATTATTTTCTTCTTTTTTAAATATCATATTCCAGATAATAAACATATTATAGATGAATGTCAAAAAAATTTACTATATTAATGGTAAAATTCAAATAAAAAATCTTTTGTACAGTATTAAAGCCGGTTTAGATGAAGATTAGAAATATAATATAAGAATTCTAAAATATGTAAGTATAATTTGAAATTTTTAATAAATATATATTTGTTTTATACTTTAGAGAAAAATATAATAAAGAATTTCAACTTGAAAAAAGAAGTTGTATAAAGTAGAATGGTGGTTCCTGAGATTGATCAACATAGTTTCAGTACGTTTGTGTAAAGTGTTTTATGCATGTTAAAATTTTAAATACTTCAGGGGACTTCATAGGATAAAAAAAGAGAGAATTCAATAAAGCACTGCATGCAAGGATTGGATTTTACTTTTTATTTATATTTTATGCTATTATGTCTTATTTATTTTTTTTGTGTTTTACTTTGTTTTTTTTTTGGTTTCTTTGGGTTTTTCTTGTATTTTGTGGTCTAGATCTCTGGTCATTTTTTATAAACTTCAAGTTTTTCTGTGGTTTGTATTTTAATCTTTTTATTGTATTTTGTTGATTTTAAGTTTTTTTGTTACTTATATTTTAATCTTATGATCATTTTTTGTAAGTTCCAAGTTTTTATAATCTACGTTTAGATTTCTCAATTATTTTTTGTATATTTCAATTTTTTTTTCTGTAATTCGTGTTTATATAATTCAGTCACTTTCTATTAATTTCCGGTTTATCATATTTTGTATTATAGCTTCTTGACCAATAGTTGTACATGGTACTGATTGTATAGAAAAATAGATTAGTGGAGGAAAATAATTAGCAACATTTCAATTTTTGCCTTCTGTTAATGTAAGTAATATAAGTAGAATTTAATCTAAATATTTCATGTATATCAGGAGATTCATTATTTCTTTTTGTACTTTTTGGCGTTGGAAAATTGAATGATTAGAGTTTTGATGAATTAAGTAATTCATTTATATCAGTAAGATTATTAACTGCTTCCAATGGAAATATTGCTGATTCTAAACTTGGAAATGACTATCAATCTATGGATGACAAACTTCTAAAAACATGTGTTTATAGTACTTTTGATAAAAAAAAATTATTTTAAACAAGATGCTATATTTTTATGTTTTTTTGGACAATCTCATCAAGACAAGGTATTACTTAATCATAGGGATTCCGTAATTATCTTATACCTAAATCTGAAATAATAGTTTATATGAAAAAGAAGACATTTAATTATGATATTATTTCAAAAAATTTTTATATACTATCATCTGGCAATAAAAGAAATATTAACAAAAATCATTTTAATATATTAACATTCACATGAATTATCGAGAAATAGGAAAAAAAAATGATACAGTGTAAAAGATATTAAATGAGAAAACTAAGAGCATTATCAATTGTATTAAGATCAAATGTTAGTTAGGATGCTGCACATATGTCACAAATTTTATTTTTATTACAATCATGGAAACTAATATTACCATCAATTGCTTTAGAATTATTAATGTCAATACTATCCAATTAATAAAGTAGAAAAATTTGCTATAAGCGTACTTAGAAAAACATTTAATGAAATTATTTCTAGAATGATACTATTGTTAATACAATATGTACATTATGAATCATATAATGATTGTAAATTAACTCAATTTTAAATTGATAAATGTAAAGAAATTAAAAAATTAGTGTATGAAATATATTGTATTATTATTTGTACATTGTGCCATTGTGAACACATTAAATTTAAATTAAGATTAGAAACAATAATATATAATGTGACAAAATATATGGATATTACAAATTTTTTGCAATATGTATTAAAACAACAAAAAATAAATGAAGGTTTAAATGAATATATGAATGATATCAAATCAGGATATGAATATATTACATTTGCCACAACTATGGATATTTTAGATAATTATTTAAGAAATCATCCAGCAAGACGCTCTTGTTTTTCAATGTATACATTTTATGAATCATATTTGACTTATGAATGAATTAGATTTAAGAAGAATACTTTATGGAGTTTTACTATATGATGTAAATAAAAAATATATTGAAATGGTATCTAGTTATCATTTATCATTTCAAATTAAAGTACCTAATGAACATCAGGTATATTTGAAAATAAAATACTTATTAATTAGTTACAAAACAATATTTTTGGATATTTGTTATTTAAAATTACATTAGAAAATTCTAGAAAAAGTTGTGGAGGGTGATATTTTACAACACATATACTTGAAATTGATGATTGTCACAATAATAACGTTATGACTACAAAATATGAGTTACGTCTTTCATTCTAATTTTGGAAAATATTTATGAAATTGGCAAATGGCTGTTTAAATTAAATGTAATAGAGTATCAATTTTTTACAAAAGATATAAGATATGTTATTTGAAAAGTTACCTAGTGGTAATAATTCATCAAGTTATCAACACTTTAAAAATAAACACTGTCGTGCTTACATATTAATATAACAAAATTATAAAAATGACTAGTAAATATAAATTAAATGATTAATCAATGGAATTTGTTAAATCAACTATGCAATTACACTTTTCAGAGAAGGAAGTTATTTAATATTTTACAAAATTAATTGATAGATATATCATTATAAAATTGTTTTTCCATACTTAATTTTTTTGCTCATTGAAATACATGTAAAATTAAAACAATATTTTTAATAAGCAATAAATCAAAAAGTTTACAAAAGAATGATACTTATAGTTTTTTGGCAGACGTCAATACAAATGGAGAAAATTGTAAGATAAAAAGAATTATTGTATTAGGACTAGAATAATGGAAAAAATCACCAACATAAAAAACTAATTCTTGTTTAAAATATTTTTATTTATTTTTTTTATTTTTAAATTTTTTAAATATGTTTAAAATTAAAATTGAAAGAGAAAATAAAAATATACCAATATATAAAATGTATATAAAAGCAAGCAATTAAATTTTTAATTTTAATAATTTTTTTCTATTTTGTATTTTTTATATAATTTTATATATATTAATTAGAAAGTTCTTTTTAAGTATAATGTATTATGCTAGAAAAAAAACATCATTTAGATGCTTTCCACGTATTTCATGACTTTTTTTATAGATTAAAACGCTTTATATATTATTGCTATTATTATTTTTTATCTAAATGATCAAACACAATCATTATATACATTTTATTGTTTAATTTAATAGTGCAAAATAATAAATTTTTAAAAATCAAAAATTAAATAATTTTAAAGCAATAAGAAAAAAAAGTTTTTTTTTCATAATATATTAATATTTACTTTTTTACAATAATATTTAAAAAAAAATAAATAAATAAAAAATAACCACAAATAGAGTGTGAACCCATGTATGTGTGTAAAAAAATATAACTTTAATTGAATCAAATAATATAAAAAGAAAAAAGTTAAATAAATACATTTTTTACAATTAATTTAAAGATATTAGGTTAATAAAAAAATTACTCAATGTTTTTGTTTATTTTTTTTAAGTTATAAAACTCATTATATTGTGCATTGTTTTAAATCAAAATATTTAAAAAAATTCGGTTAAATAAATTTATAGTAAGATTAAAATCTATATTTGTTATGTCGTTATCTGCCAGTACCAAAAAGATGAAAAGTAGCACAGATATTTTGTAATCTCAACAAACTCTTTTAATGAAATAACATTCCATAAAAGTCATTTTTGAAAGTAGTTTACTTGATTCAAATCTAAAATATTTTAAAATAATATATGAATTTTGAAAACTTTTGAAGAATCTAATATAAAGTTTTTCTCTATACATATTAACTTTTAATGAAAAATAATTGCTGTCAATATTGGTATTATATAACAGATTTTGTTGCAAACGAAAAAAATTAAACATAATACAAAGTATTCTTTTATCATATTTGAATTGGCCATAACTTTGTTGATATAGAAATTAAAAATGCTTTTTTTTAAAATAATTACAAATAATTTTCCACACAAGGTCTACCTTCAAAACATTTTTGTATCTTTAATTATTTTCGAGATATAATAAACAATAACAGTTTTTGAGACATGAATATTCATCATTTTTCATATCTTAAGAACGATTCAAGATTACAAAAACTTTGTAAAAACCTAGAGCAACACAATTTTATCTTTCTAAGATGCTTATTGACTTGAGTTGTGAGTGTATTATTAAGAATTTTTTTAAAATATATTTCCTATCCTATCTCAAGAATTAGAAATCTTATTAAAATAAAATTGAACTCAACAAATTCTTTACAAAAATCTTCTTCAGAACAGCTAAAATATTTTAAATATTTTTGAAAACAACAAGGAAATCAGGTTTATTGAAAGATATTATTTGTCACCAACGTAAACTTTTAATAAACACAACAATTTTATTGTAGAAAGATATCAAATAAAACTTACTTTTATCACTTAGACAAATAACTTAGTTATTAAATCATAGCTTTGTTTAATCGATTTTCTTAATCTCCATTGTTCTTCAAGATTTAAAAATATAAAGTTTGTTCCTGAAATTAACTTCTTAAAAATAGTGATTTTTGGTATTGGCATCGTACCAAATAATTTCGTTACTGGTACAAAAAAGTCATAGATGCCGAATATTTTTTCACCATTTTTAGAATTGATCATAACTCAGTTAGAAAATAATGATAAAAAGATGTTATTTTTTTAAAGAACTTTAAGTCAGTTATCAATTAGGCTCTACTTTCAAAATATTTTTATATCTCCATTACTTATTAAGATATATAAAATAATTACATACAAGAGATGCACACAAAAATTGTTGTTATCATATCATAAGAATGATTTAATATTAAAAAAAAGTTTCAACAAAGACTACATCTAAAAACTCAATACAAGTTTAACGCAGCATAATTCATTTATATTTGTGCTCATTGACTTGAGTTGTGAGTATACTGTTAATTAATTTTTAAGATTATATTTCTTATGATATTTCAAGAATAAGAAATCTTACAAAATTGTTATTTAACTCAGTAAATTTTTAATAAAAATCTATTTTAAAACAGTTAAAATAATTTTAGAATTTTTGAATACAACAAGAAAGTCAGATATTGTAAAATATTCTCCAGCGCCGGTGTAAAATTTAAATGAAAACAATTATTTTTATTGTATAGAATTATCAAATAAAACTTATTTTTAACATTTAGACAATTAACTTTACTAATTATTTATAAATTTCATTAATCATCTACTGAATCTCTATGAATTTTCATGATTTTTAAGTATGAAGTTTGTTACTTTGAATTAGAATATTTATTTAAATGGTGTCTACTTTTAATATTAACGTTATACCAACGAATTTCGTTACTGGTCCAAAAAAGTCGGATGATAAATATTTTTTCATCGTGTTTGAAATTGTTCATAACTTGACTTAAAATAATAATAAGAAGATACTATTTTTTTAGAATGACTTAAAATTAACTTTTAATTAGGGCCTACCTTTAAAATTTTTTTATATCTGTACTATTTATTAAGATATATAAATGATGGTTTGAAGATCGGGCGCCAAAAAATGTTCTTTGTTATATCTTGAGAACGGTTCAATATTAGAAAAACTTATCAACTTAGACTATATCTAGAGACTTTTTATAAGTTCAGCGTAACAAGTTTTATTCTTTTATAATTTCATCGACCTGAGTTATAAGTACGTTCTTGAGAATTTTTTAAATTTATATTTCTTATCATATCTCAAGAAAAAGTTGTTCTATGAAAATTTTACTATGTTTAATGAATTACATGCAAAAATCTACATTAGAATTGGTGAAATAATTTCATGATTTTGGTTGTAAAATAAATAACAATTTTTCTTAAAAAATATTCTTCTCTATTGACTATGACTTGATGTAACTTTAAAGATTCTTATTATTTTTAATCATGATCACATTAGAAATAAATAAAGCTTTGTTTTCAATTATATTTAGAATAATCTTAATAATCCAAGTTTATATTATTTATAACAAATATATTTTTTTTTAAAAATACATTTAACTTTGCTACCTTTACTTTTTTTTTATTGAAAGTTCCACATTTATTCTATTTATTACATTCCTTTCTACTGTCTTTTTCAATCGTTTTTCATTGTTTTTTGCAGAAGTACTACGATGAATAATTATCAATTTATTTATATTAGATAAAAAAATATCATTGATTCTTTTTTAAATTTAAACGTTTTTGAAATTTTGTTTATTATCCTTTGAAGAAGAATCATTTTTTTTATCACACAATTTTTATATAATACATTATATATTATTTTTTTATTTTTAAATTGTTTTCTGGGTATTGTAGTATTTTTTTTGTCTTTTTATTAAAAATTTGTTTTATTTTATCTTTTAAATTATAGTAATTATATATTTTTTTTAGCACATAAAAAATCTTTAATATGAGATTTTTTTTAATTCATAGAAGGATAATAATACTAATGGAAATAATTTTGAAAAAGAAAATATTTATATATTTGCATAACAGAATTTTTCTGTAGCAATAGGTTAGTCATCAAAAAATATTTTAAAAATTTTTATATTTTGTAGATGCACCTTTTGATAATTGTCTTGATAAATCAATTGAAGACGAAGATAGCTATGTAAAAATATTATTTCATATATTGTTAAACTAAAAATCAGGTTAGATTATCTTAACGTTCTTGAAGTAATATAAAAACATTTTAAAGTTTATGTGGACTTTTCTAACAGTTTTCTACAAGTTTTAATTTTATTAAAACAGTTACAGACAAGAATAATTCAAAAAGTTTTTTTTATTTTTTGACGGGAGCCTTTCTAATAGCATGGTAGTAAAAAAACCCGTGAAATTTATCTTGATTTACTTAAGGATGTCGATGAAGTACATGAACAAGCACTGCAGTTGAAATTATAAGTTACATAGCTTTATTTCTTACAACTGATAACAATAAGAATTAATTTTGATCATTTTTATTGACTCTGAAACAAAATTTAAATTTATACAGATTTAAGTCATCAACTGAATATAATGGAATTGCAAGTAATGTGTTACATAAAACTATGGTGTTAGTAATTATTTATGAAAGAATTGAAATAAATATTATTTTAAGTATTTCAAATAACTTAAGTAATAATAAGATAACTTCTTTGGATTTTGGATTTGTTGGTATTGTTATTAAAAATGAATTGATGAATAATAATGATGAGCATGGAAGTGATAGCAATAGTAATAAAGAAGATGATTTTAAAATGTCAACTTGAAAGCATTGTTTTACTGAATTAAATTATATTTTATCAATTACTATCATTCTGAATACATCAATACTTTTTTGATAAAAAGAGATAATTTGTTAAATTAATTGCTACATAACTTGAACAACATTCTAACTTATTTGATGAAATTTATAACATTATAGATGCATCATTAAAATGTAAGAAATGTTTTTTTAACAAAAAATATTTAAATTTTAAATGAAATAGACAAATAAATATTTATAAAAATGTTTTTAAATTTATGTTATTATAAAGGAAAAATTGTAGTTTTGTTAATTAATAGCATTTATTAAAAAAATAATGTCAGTTATCGTGTTTTCAATACAATTTTCATGATAATTAAAAATTACCCATTTGATTTTGTTGTTTATATAGACTATTACTTTGATAGAACAACTGAATATTGTATTAAATTCGAACCAAAACTTCTAAGAGTATATTTCAAATTATTGTCTACTATTGCTATTTCATGTTCTGAAGAAGAAACAGAATTAAAAGTTTTTTCTATCTACGACAGATTTAATTATTTTTCCAAATCATTTGATGAAAATATATTTTGTGCAGCAATGTTGACAGATATTGTTTATTTATGTGAATTAATTTGTAGAAATCCAGAAAAGTATTCTACTGAGATGTTTAAAAGTTTAGAAAACTTAACCAATTACTCAAATGATAACTTAGAATATAAAAGTTATTATTTTATAAAGTTTAGTATAAATTTAAAAAGTGACCATAAGAAGTTTTGAAAAGAATCAGAGAGAATTAATTGAATATATGAATAAAAAATTTTACATATCTTTTAAGATACATATTTTAAATATTTAGAAAGGCTACTTGAATACATTACTACAGAAAATAGTGATTTTTCTCCATTATTTGAAAGTTACAATTATATTGATGCACAATATTTAATGAGACATACATATTTTTAAAAACGTGATTCTAAAAGTTTTTGCAATTAAAATTGTTGGTATGTTGAATTCTGTAACTCCTATAATTCAATTTATCTAAAAATTTTTAAGATTAGTAAATAATTAGAAAATACAAATTAATAAATCTTCTCTTGAAAATTTATATTTTATATCTGGTAAGTTATGCTTTTAAATTATATTATATAACAATGTTTTTTTAGAAGCAAATATTGATTTTCATGGAATAAGTTTAATGTTTGAAAAATAAAATTTGAACAATAAAGAATTATTTGATCTTAGAAAAACTATTATATTCTTATTAAATTATATTTCTAATCTTTTAAATACTTTTACTGACTGCTATTCTTCTTTTAAACATAATAAAATACTTCAAAAGAAGTATAAATTGAATGTTATATTCCAGTATATATTATCAAATGTCATTAACAGTAAATATAAAGTATTTATGACGTTTCCATCTTTATTATGCAATAGTAATAGTGTGTCAAAAAACTCAGCTGTACTATTTGGAATAAAAAAGCGTAGTATTCAAAATAGAAAGATAAATCATGATATTGAGATAGATGTTGATAAATATACTTTAGGAAATACTCAAGTACCAAATAAAAAAAAGAGTTTAACAAAATCTTATTATAAAATTATTTTTTTTTTTGCTAAAATAAATGATTATATAACTACATTTAACATTAATGTTTTAATAAAATGTTTTGATACATTTTTGAAATTTTCATAATTGCTTAGTATAGTATTGAATAGTATGAATTATACAATTAATATGATAGAAAATACTTTTGTAAATAAAAAAATATCTTCCTTTTGGAACATCAAAGATTTCTAAGACAATCAAAACATTTTTTCTTTATGTGAATAAACAAAATAAGAAAGTATTTGAAAAGACTTTTTTCAGAGTGCATAATTCCAATGATGAAATTTTTTGATTACTCATAAAAAAAATTAAAACATAGAGGATCCACAATATTGTTAAGAATAAAAAATATAAAAAAAAAAATTTTTTAATTTATTACTAATAATATTCCTTGTCTAACTAAAAAAATGATGATGATACTGGTATGACAATATTAAACTATTTCTTTGAAAATAAAAATTTTATAATTTCTTTCAGTATAATGAATGTATTAGTTATTAATATTGTTATATGATTTCGTTAATAAAAATGAATTAATATGTTTAAGATTTAAAACAAAATATTTGGATTTACTTGATTGTCTATGACTAAAAAGTAAGAATGCCATCAGTTTATTAGTTTCATATTGTAAAAACATTGCAAAGATTTTAGAAGTATATTTTAGTTTGATTTTACTAAAATATCAAATTCTTGCTGTTATATATATAATAACTAAAAAGTTAATTTCCTTGGTTCCTGACGATGAACAAATTAACTTAAAAAATAAATTTTAATATATTGAAGTTAGTCCTACAAATACATTTTCTGAATTAAAATTTGAAAAATTATGTTTATTATAATAAAAATTTCTTTTCCCCTAATAATTTTTTTAATAATAAGTATAAAAATAAAAGAAATTTTATCCAAAAAAATCAACATTAATTGAAAAAGAATGCTAATTTAAATTTGAAATTAATATTTTTTACCTAACTAGTGTTGACACATTTCCTATGAGATGGAAATGTACAAGTTTTTCCTCTTGAAATAGATAACTTTATTCAAAATTAAAGTTGGCTGTCTTTTTAAGGTTGAACTTGGCTAAGTCCTCCTAATTGTTCATTTGATTTCTAGTTGACAGAGATTAATTAAAAAATTAAAATCCCAATTGGAATTCTCAAGGAATTTTGGTCAAGTCAAGGTAAAAGTAAAACTAAATCAAACTCAAAGTTAGTCTAACTCAAGCTAAAATTAAACCTAATTTAAGCTTAAAGTTAGACCTAACTTATACTAAAAATAAACCTAATTCAAGCTAAAAATAAACCTAATTCAAACTAAAAGTAAACTTATTTCAAGCCAAAAGTTAAACCCCTAGATTTGAAAGACCTACCTAAATTGTGGTGTGCACATTCTTTCAGCAATTCTTGTTTCTTCAGTTGTTTTTGTTTTTCCTGTTGTTCTTATTTTTTCAGTCGTTTCTATTCTTTAATTCCACAAAGAAGCCATTTTGGAAAGTGACTAGAAAACGAAGAAAAAAAAGGAAGAAGAGAAGCAAGAAAAGAAAAGGAAGAAGAGAAACACGAAGAAAAAGAGAAACAAGAAGAAAGGAAGGAAGAAAAATAGGAGCACAAAGAAGAAGAGGGAAAAGAAGAGCGGAATCAACTACAAGGAAAAGGAATTCAAAAGGATATATAAATTTTGATTTTTTTTTTAAACTAAAGATTATAAACCGACTACAAATATTTTTCGGCATATCATATAAGATTATTATTATTCATTCACTTTTTTATGCTCAATATGCCAAAAATGTTAGTACATACTTATGTCTCAAGTACAAACATAATTATTGATTTTATGTATGCACATGTACACAAAAAACCAAACAAAACAAAACATTTTTTATCAAATAAAAAGTTTTTTTTTTTAAATTAAGTATCAATTAGCTTTTGAATCTTTAAAAATATTCAGGTTTTAAAAAAAAGTTTATTGTACGTATTAATTTTCAAGAAAAAAATAATTGTTACTAATTTTAAAAATTTAACTAACCGAGTTTTTTCACAATTATGGAGTTAGTGTAACATTATAAAATTAATTTGTTTTAAATTTTTGATAAAAAGTGTATTCATATAAAAGTTTTAAAAAATTAATTAAATTGTAATTTAATCATGACAATTAATAATCTTAAATTAATGAATCTAAATATAATTTTTTCGAGAAATTTATTGAACATAATTTTATTTTTCTAAAATATCTCCAACGTGAGATATAATAAAAAATATATTTTAAAAAAAGTTTCAAGAACGTATTCATAACTCATGCTGATAAAATTATAGAAGTATGAAACTTGTTGCTTTTCATATATTTTTAATTTTTAGATATAATTTATGTTGAAAAATTATTCCAATCTTTAACTGTTCATAGAATATATGATAACCACTCTTTTTACAACGCATCATTTCTTATATCTTAAGAATGGTTGAAGATACAAAATTACCCTAAAAGTAAATTTTATAAAAATTGATTTTAAGCTGATTCAAAAAAACTACACGTCCTTATCATTATTTTTAGCAGAATTATAATTCAAGATGATGATGCAAAAGAAACATTCATTGTTTCTGACTATTTTTATAATTGAGCTGAAACTTATTATACTAAGATAAAATAAGTTTTATTAAACTTTATACATAAAGGTTCACACAAACAAAAAATTTTTTTCAAATAAACTTATTTTTTTAGAGTTCAGAAATTGTTAGGAGCAATTCTTTATTCTTGTCTTGACAATTAAAAGTATATAAATATTTTCAAAATAAATTACTATTCTTCAAACTTTTTCTAGTGATTATTAATAATTAAGAACTGTAACATAAATTTTACCCAAATTTAGATTTTATTAAAGCTAACTTATATGTTGCTTTCCATGTTGAATTAATATTCTGATTGCAAAGAGTAATGTCTTCCGAATTTCCAAGTAGAAGTATATTCATATTAAAGTCTTTGAAAAATAACGAAATTTAAACACACTTGTAAAAATAGAAAAATAAAAATTTAAAAGTTACTAACTATTAAGTTTAAGTAAGCAGTAGAAAAATTTATAAAAAGAATATGAATTCTATACTCTATTGATAATTTTTCAAATTAAATAAACAATTACTGATAAAATTTGTTACAAGTAAGTTGATAAATTTACTTTAATCTCATATGATGCTTTCAATATAGTATATAATAAAAAAATAAAGCTAAAAAAAATTTAAAAAACATACATATAACTTACATCAATAATGTCGCAGAAACATTAAATTCATTGCGCTAGACTTTTATTGACTTTTAAAACATGCTTTGTGCTAAAAACGTTTTCCAATCTTGAACTAATATTGAAATATGATCTTTAGTTTTCTTTGCGCGCATCAGGTTGTCATATATTTCTTATATCATTAATAATAATTAAAAATATAAAAAAAACTTTAAAGGTAAACTTTATATGAAAACTAATTTGATGTCGATTTCATAAAACCGCATTCCTTTATCATCACTTACCATAGATTTATAATCAACTTTAGAATTGTAAAAAAATAATTAATCTCTCAAATTTTCATTATAACTTAGCTGAAACTCGTCATAATAAGCCGAGATTAGTTTTCTTTGATTTCATAAAAAACATTAGATTAAAATAAAAAGATTTCAAAGCTATTTTTTCAAGATTTCTAAAAATTCAAAGTTTGTCTAAAGTAATTTTAATTAACACTAACTTACATTGTAAATTTGTATATAACCTTAAAATTTGCATCAATAAATAATTTATTGACAACGTTTTTTATTAATTATCATTTGTGAAAATGTATTGTTTATCATGAAATGTAAAAAATACATATAACATCGTACTTAATTAAGACTAATTAAGATAATTAATTATTGATTAAAAACATAATACCAAAAACAAAACACTATTTTAAAAAGTACTCCTGAAGTTGCCAATATTTACCCGGCAATTGTGTTTTGTTTTGGAAGCTGTTGTTCTACAGTAGCTGGATTTGGAGGACAGAGGCTGTGATTAAATTGGAACTGAGTTTGGACCATGAAAAGTTTTTTTGGGAAGAATTCATTTAATTAATGATAGCATTAACTATGATAAAGAACCTAGGTATGTTTTTTTTGTTATATTTTATTTTGTTACAGATAATATTTTTATTGTCGTTTTGGAGAGTGTTGATTCACTGGAACTAGATCTGGAACGAACTGGAAACTGTAATAAAATTGGAACTGAATTTGAAGGATGAAAACTCTTTTTGGGGAGAATTTATTAAATAGTAAAATTTATTATGATAAAAAACCTAGGTATGTTTTTTTGTTTTGTTTTATTTTGTTGCAGATAGTAATACTATTATTGTTATTTTGAAAGCTATTGTTCAACTGAAACTGCATCTGGAGCATTGAAGACATTCTTAGAGGAATTAGAAGTTGTTGCTCTACTGCAGTCGAACCAGGAGCATGGATACTCTTTTGGAGCGAATTAGAGGTTGTGGCTTTACTGTAATTGAATCTGAAGGATGAAATCTCTTCTGGAGGGAATTAAAGGTTGTTGCTCTACTGGAGCCGAATCTGAACGATGGAAGCTCTTCTGGAGCAAAATCAATGCTGTGGCTTTACTGAAATCGAATCTGGTGCATGGAGACTCTTTCGAAGGATACTAGAAGATGTGGCTTTGCTGCAGCTGAATCTGGAGCATAGAGGCTCTTCTGGGAGAATTTATTAAATAGTAACACTAATCATGATAAAAAACCTAGGTACGTTTTTTTTGTTTTTTTCGTTTTTTTCGTTTTTTTTTTACTTTGTTACAAATAATAATATTATTCTTGTTGTTTTAGAGACTGTTGCTCTGCTGGAATAGAATCGGAAGCATTGAGGCTTTTTTGAAGCAAACTTAAGGCTGTGATTCATTTGGAACTGAATCTTGAACATGGAAACTTTTTTTGAGAAAAATTTTTTTTACAATAACATTAATTATGATAAAAAAACTTAGGTATGTTTTTTGTTTTGTTTTGTTTTGTTTTGCTGTTTTATAAATAACGATATTATTATTGGTGTTTTGGAGGCTATTGCTCTATTGAAAAAAAAATCAAGAGTGTTGAGGTTTTTCTAGAGCAAATTGGAAGCTGTGGTTCTAGTGGAATTAAATCTGAAACATGGAAGCTCTTCTGGATCAAATTAGAGGCTGTTGTTTAACTGGAACTAAATCTGGAGAATGAAAGTTTTTCTTGGAGGAATTAGAGACTGTTGCTCTACTGGAGCTGAATCTGAAGCATAAGAGTTCTTTTGGAGCCAACTGAAAGCTGTGGTTCTACTGGAGCAAAACCAGGAACAATGAAATTCTTCTGAAGTAGACTAAAGGCTATTGCTCTAATAGAGCAGAATCAGAGGTATGGAAACTCTTCTGGAATAAATTAAAAGCTGTAGTTCTACTGAAGCTAAATCAAGAAAATAGAGGCTTTTCTGGAGCAAACTAGAAGTTGTAACTCTACTGGGGTTAAATCTTGAGCACGGAGGCTTTTCTAGAACAAACTGGAAACAGTTGTTCTACTGGAATCAAATCTGGAATGTAGAAGTTCTTGAGAAGTTAACTAAAGGCTGTTGCTTTACTGAAGCTAAGTTTGAAGCATGGGAACTTTTCTTTGAGTAAACTGGAGGCTAACTGGAACTATATCTGGAGCATGGAGACTCTTTTAGAATAAACTAGATGCTGTGATTCTACTAAAGCCAAATCTGGAGCATGAAGACTTTTTTGGGGTGAAATTGAAGCTTTGGCTTTAGTTAAGCTGAATCTAAAGTATGAAAGCTTTATTTTTTTGTTTTTTTTATTATTGTGTTTAATTTTTGGTTTGTGTGTTTATTTTCTATTTATTTATTTATAATTACATTATGGAATCTTCGGTTATATTTTTTATCAGAAATACTAATTTCTGTTTGTTATCGAACGGTTTTTCTGTTTTTTTTTATAATTTTAGGTTTAGAATTTAAAGATTCAATGTAGATAATCATAAAGACATATATGGGCAAGGAAAGCAGTTAAAAACATTAAAAGATAGCAATCAATATATCAAAGACTACATAAAATAACTAAGAAGCTAAGGCATTGGTTTACTTCTTAATTAATTAGGTCAAATAATTGAGATAAACAAACGTAACTTTCAAAAAACCTAGAAATTTACAAATATTGGTCAATGAATCAAACTACAAAAATTCTGATAAAACATTTGAATTTTGTGTCTTTTTTGATTTACGTTTCAATATTTAAACTTGTTCGCTTAATTTCTAAGGAATATATTTTGTTTTTTATCGTTTGTCTACTTTATGTAATCTTTTATATAAAATCCCAATTTATACATCTTCTAACTGTAAGTTGTTCTTCATAATTACATATATATATTTCCACAGTTATCCACATCAAACCATTAGTTGTTGGAAATGAATTCATGAAAAAAAAAACTATTTAATATCAGACAGGAATTAACATTTCCAACAGAAAATCTGACTGAAGAATCCAAGATATTATAATAGACAAAGAAACAAAAAATAAACCACTAAAACTAAAAATGAAACGCGGAAAAGAGAAAATAAAATACAAAAATATAAAAAATAGAATATTTATAAATAATTTTTAATATATAAACACAATCTCCAAAATACTACATTGTGTGAATCCTTCCTTTTATTATCCTATACCATTCTCTAAAATGTGTAAGGATTTTACATTTTTAATACATTTTTTACAAACATACTGAAGTTATTTTGATTGATTTCCAGAACCAGCATCTTATTTTAAATAGATTTATTTTTTAAGATGATTCTTTTGCTGTATCATTCTCTGAAATAGACAAAAATTATAAATACCATAGACATTTTATACTATACTTACATATTTTACTATTCTATTAAATTTTGACTCCATTTATGAAGTATGGTTAAATGCTGCATAAATGAACTGCTCTTTTAATTCCATTATTGTTGTAATAAATTTCTCTAGCATTCATTTCATTTGTTGTTCACCGTATAGAATAGGATTTCTGCAAAAGGGAAAGAATATATTATAAAAAATTAAAACTTACATAAACCTGTATTAGAAAAATTGAAAATCCTAGCTTTTATGAAGCTCCAGCATCAATAGATTATATCAAAAAGAATTCTTGATTAAAAAAAAACCACCAGTACTTAACATTCATAAAGAGGAGAATGTTAGAATAAAGAAATTAAAACTTACAAAAAAGTTATAATATCGAAATATTAAATTCCACCTTCAACCAAGTCCCAAAATCCATTGGATTGTTTATTAGATATATTTTTTGATCGTTTATTACATTGAAAGCATCTTATAAAAATAAAACTAAATTTATTGATTTTTTCATAACAAATTTCATTAAAAATCAATTATTTAATTTTAAAAGTTATTAATAAGGTACTGAATTTATGTCTTTTTAATAAAAGTTTTCTACTGTTATAATTATATTCAAATTTCGTCATTTTTCAACGACTTTTATGTGATTTCACTTTTACTTGGAAATTTGGAAAACATTAATCTTTATAAATTAAATATTAATTTAACGTGGAAAGAAACATGTAAACTAGTTTCAATTAGATTTAAATTTAAGTAAAACTTATCTTACAGTTCTAAATTATTAAAGAATACTAAAAAAATTTGAAGAATACTAATTATTCTGAAAATACTTCCAATACAATAAGTATACAAAAAAAAGTTTTAATCGTCAAGACAAAAGTGGAGAATTGTATATATTGATTTTTAAAACTTAAAAAATGATAAAGATGCATAGTTTTTTGGAATCAACTTTAAATCAGTTTTTATAAAATTTACCTTTAGGGTAATTTTGTATCTTCAACCATTCTTAAGATATAAGAAATGATGCGTTGTAAAAAGAGTGGTTGTCATATATTCTATGAACAGTTAAAGATTGGAATAATTTTTCAACATAAATTATATCTAGATACATTAATTTAAGGTTATTAATTGTCATGATTAATATCCAATTGAATTATATTTTTAAAGTTTTTATATGAATACACTTTTTATCAAAAATTTAAAACAAATTAATTTTATAATGTTACACTAACTTTATAATTGTGAAAAAACTCGGTTAGTTAAATTTTTAAAATTAGTAACAATTTATTTTTTCTTGAAAATTAATACGTACAATAAACTTTTTTTTAAAATCTGAATATTTTAAAAGATTCAAAAGCTAAATGATACTTAATTTAAAAAAAAAAAAAAACTTTTTACTTGATGAAAAATGTTTTGTTTTATTTGGGTTTTTGTGTACATTTGCATACATAAAATCAATAAATATGTTTGTACATGAGACATAAGTATGTACTAACATTTTTGGCATATTGAGCATAAAAAAGTGAATGAATAATAATAATCTTGTATGATATGCCGAAAAATATTTGTAGTCGGTTTGTAATCTTTAGTTTAAAAAAAAAAATCAAAATTTAGATATCCTTTTAAATTCTTTTTCCTCTTCTTCTTCTTTCTCTTCTTCTTCTTTCTCTTCTTCTTTACCTTATTCTCCTTCTTCTTCCTCTTTTTTCGTTCTCTAGTCACTTTTCAATGTAGCTTCTTTATGGAATCAAAGAATAGGAACCGCTAGAAAGACAAGAACAACTAGAAAAACAAGAACAACTGAGAGAATGTGCACATCAACAACTTAAATAGGGGTTCCAAATCTGGGAATTTAATTTTTAGCTTTTTTTAGATTTACCTTTAACTTGACTTGATAAAACTCTTTTTAAAATTCTAATTCGAATTTTGGTTTTCATTGGTTTCTGTCAATTGGAAATTAAATAAACAATTGCGAAGACTTGGTCAAGTTCAACCTTAAGAAGACAGCCAACTTTAATTTTGAATAAAGTTGTTTATTTCAAGAGAAAGAACTTGTACATTTCTATCTCATAGGAAAATGTCAACATTAGTTGAGTGAAGAATATTGATTTCAAATTTAAATTAACATTCTTTTTTCTAAATTATTTTGACATTTTTTTCGGATAAATTTTTTTTTATTTTTATACTCGATATTAAAAAAATTACTAAGGGGGAAAGAATTTTTTATTATAATATACATACTTTTTTAATTTTTAATCCAGAAAATATATTTGTAGGATTAGCTTCAGTATATTTTAATTTATTATTGAAATCATTTATAATTTTGTAAGCATCTAACAGTAATAGCATTAAGTTGTAATAAGTTGAAGATACTTTTTATAAATATTGATTGGTCAAAATTCAATCATGACTAGAAGTACAGTTATTGGAATGATATTATTAGTTTTTGTTAATACATGTTTTGTTAATGTTTTTTGAGAAACAATAATTTTATAGTAACAACATTAACACTACTTCATACCTTATTTTTGTTGTCTGTATTATTTTTAATTCTTGAAAATGTATTACAATGTAAAAAGTCAAACAAAGTTAATATTCTCAAAATAAATGAAAATAAAAATTAAGTAATATAATAAATATCTTTTTTACGGGTTATCTATTTCTTAAAAATGTTTTTTTATTATTGCAAGTTATTATTTTACTATATTTAATAAAAACGTAACAAATAATACTATTATAATTTTAAATATGAAATAATTATATAAATAATAATTTAATGATTATTAGAGTATAAATTATCTATTTTAAATAAACTCAATATATTAAAATTAAATATATTTTTTAATTTAATTTAATTTATAAAAATCTATTTCTTCTACTTTCAAAATTTTTATTCATTGTAAATCATCCATCTAACATAAGATTATCTTCAGGTAACTTTTTGTGATCATTTGAAAGTTTATAAATTTCAATTCTAAAACTAAGTGATTGGAAATTTTCTATTGTAAATCTGTTTGAATTATACCAAATAGATATTAATAAATGATTATATTTATTATGTAATCAATAAAAAGTAATATAATATTTAACAACCTTATAAAAAGCTGATTTTTGTGTACCTTTTAGCAACTTTGGTTTTTGTTTTTAAATCTTTAAGATTTTAACTTTTTAAATATATTTTTACATAAGTAATGGTAGTTGATATTCACTTAAAAATGATAAATTTTGGGTATGTTCAACAAAAACTTTGAAAACTTCTTCATTCTTTAAACAAGTATTTCTAAGATAAAGTTGTGGTTTATAATAAGTAGATTGATTATCTATATATTCTGTATAATTATATCCTTTTATTTGTTTTAATTCAACATCACACCATATACTATAAAAAAATGTATAAACAATATTACTCTAAAAAATTTAGTAATAATTATTATTTTTATAAATATTAATCTTAATATTTTAATATATATCACATATTTCAAATGATTGTTTAAAAACATCATCAACAAAATCTATAACATATCCATGTTTTTGATTTTCAATTATTATTGTATTAGATTGCCTTCCAAATGTTTCTTTATGAAGATGTGGTATTTGTCGTTTAGAAAATTGTTTCACTAATTTTGCATGCAATTCATAGAATTCACTATAAATACAATAAATATATGTTAATACATTTTCATTTATTTTCCAATTTTAATTAAGAGCATATTTTAAACATACATCAACTTTTTTTTTTAAAGATTTTTTATATTTTTCTGGTTCTAATACAATAATACTTTTTATCCTATCATTTTCTTCAATTGTGTTGACGGTTACCAAAAAACTATAAGTATTATTCTTTTGTGAACTTTTTGATTTATTGCTTACTAAAAATTTTGTTTTAATTTTACATCCAATTGAATGAGCAACAAAATTAAGTCTAAGAAAACAACATTATAATAATATTTCAATTAATTTTGTAAAACATAGAATAACTTTCTTCTCAAAAAGGTGTAATTATAATGTTGATTTTACAAATTCATTTGATTAACTATTTAATCCAGATATATCATTTTTTTTTATAATTTCGTCTTGTTTATATATAAGCATGACAACATCACATCTAATTGAAATAGTCATTTGCCAATTTACTAAATATTTTCCTAAATCAATATGGAAGACACAACCATATTTTGTAATCATAACATTATTTTTGTGACAATAATCAGTTTCAAGTATATGTGTTGTAAAATATCACCCTTTACAACTTTTTCTAAAATTTTCTAATGTAATTTTAAATGGAAAATATTTAGGAATGTGTTTTTGTAATTATTAAAATAGTGTTTTATTCTCAACTATACCTGATATCCTATGAAGTGTTTTGGATTTGAAAGAATAAATGACAATTAGATACTATTTTAAAATATTCATTTTATACATCATATAGTAAAATTTCATAAAATATCATTCTTAAATCTAATTTATTCATAAACCAAATATCATTCAGGAAATGCATTTATTGAAAAAAAACAGCATCTTATTTTAAATCATCCCCAGCTTTTTAAATAATAGAATATTTCTAAATCGTTACATTTTAATGATAATTTTATTTATATACTATTTATTTGGAAAACTGTACAATCATTAACAACTAAACTATTACTGAAAAAATGAAAAATTGAAATGGCATTTTATTAAATGATTTTTTAAATTATTATTTCAAATATCTATAATTGTGGTAAATTTTATTTATTCATATCTTAATTTGATAACATTTATATATTCATTTAAACCTTCATTCATTTTTATTGTTTTAATACATCTTTTGAAAACTTTGTAATATCTTATACATTTTTTCTTATTTTATATTATTGTTTCTAATCCTAATCTAAATTTAAAGAGTCCACAATGACAAAATGTACAAATAGTAGTCTAATATATTTCATACACTAATTTTTTAATTTCCATACATTTATAAATCTAAAATTGAGTTAATTTACAACTATTATATGATTCATAACATACACATTGTATTAATAATAGCATCATTCTAGAAATAATTTCATCAGACGTTTTTCTAAGTATGCTTATAGCAAATTTTTTTACTTTTTATTTGGATAGTATGGTATTGACAATTCTAATGTAACTGACGATGATATTGATTTCCATAATTGTAATAAAGATACAATTTGTGAAATATATGCAAGGATTCCAACTAACATTTAATCTTAATACACTTGATAATGCTTTTGGTTTTTCCATTGAATAATATCTTTTATACCATATTACTTCTTCCTCATTTAATGATAATTCATATGAATGTTAATATTTTAAAATAATTTTTGTTAGTATTCCTTTATTATCAGATAATAAAGTATTAAAATTCCTTGAAATAATATTACAATCAAACGTTTGGTTTTTCATATAAAATATTACTTCAGATTTAAAAATAAGATAATTACGTAATTTCCCTGATTCAGTAATACCTTGTCTTGATGAGCATTGTTCAAAAAAACCTTTAAAATATAGTATCTTGTTAAAAATAACTATTTTTTTTAAAAATACCATAAACACATGTTCCTATGAGTTTATCATTCACAAATCTATACTTATTTCAAAATTTAGAACTAAGAATATTTCCACTACAAGCATTTGTTATCATTCCTGATATAAATAAATTACTTAACTTATACAAACTATAATCATTAAATGACCATTAATAAAAATATAAAAAAGAATAATGAATCTTTTGATATATATAAAATGTCTAAATTAAATTCTATTACATTATTTATATTAGCATAAAATACAAAAAACAAAGAAATAAAACATAACAACATAACAAAATAAAATATAAAACATAATTTAAAAAGTAAAATTTAACCTGCCATGAAGCGTTGTTTTGAATTCTTTTTAATTTATCTTAAAGAATTGTTTCAAATATAAAAAGATTAAACATTTATTAAATTGTTTATACAAATGTACTGAAAATATATTAAATAGTTTCAGAAACAATAACTAATATTTATACAAATTCTTTTTTTGAATTAAATTCCCACATTCCAATGTTTTTTAAAAGAGATAACAAATATATTTCTGTGGCTTATTTATTTTTAAACCTTTTTCTAAATCAGCTCTAATATTGCTAAAAGATATTTAACCTGAATTCCATAAGTATTATTTTAAGCTTCTTCAGCATCCACGTCTACATTGTCTATTGTGTAAAAGATGATTTCTACAAAAAGAAAAAAATTAAGAGTAAAGAAATTAAAACTTACAAGAATAAATATAAAAGAAACTTTAAATTCTAATTCAACCATATTCCAATATTCAAAAGATTGATTGTTAGAAATAGAAATTTATTGTTGTTATTAAAAATTAAAAGACTAAAAATTTCAAAAATAAAATAAAATAGAAGATTATGAAATATTTTAGTTCAACAAAAAATGCGGTAAAAATTTTGATGAAAAAATGATGATTTGCTACATTGGTGACGTTTTACTAATAGATACATATTATCTGATGTAACAAAAGAAAGATGTTAATGTAGAATATTCTTAAGACTTACTATATTGATAGGAAATATTTAATTAAACTATACAATTATCTATTAAGTCTAATAAATAATTTTAAATGTTAAAGTTAAATTTGTTGCTTTACCTACAAAAACATTAATGATTTAGAAAAGTAAATGTTAAATTTTCTAAAAATTTAAAGTCATAAACTTTTTATTGTAATTATAAATTTCACTATGATTTTTGAAAATGGTAATCTAAAAGTATCAATACATTTTTATATAAGTAAGCAGAAAGATTATTATTTTCTGTACTTGTACTATCATATAATAGATTACAAAAAATATCACTAATTGCAGCATTTGAAATAAATTATCTATAAAATTTGTATAAATAACAGAAGCTTTGTTAGTTCTTTTTTCAAATATCAAATGTTTTTGATATAGAAAATTATTGTACAACATTCTACAAGAATTACAACAATTTTATGTTTAATTTAAATTATTGTGAATCTAATAAATATTCTACTACATAAAAAGACTTAAAATAAGGTTAGAGTATTAAAATGCATATTTCTAGGAGGTTAATGACTTAAATTAATAATCATATTTTTTTATTATATCTCAAAAAGGAATGTCTTATGGAGATAAAAATAGATTCAATAAATTATTTACAAAATTTGTTATATAATAATTAAATTAATCCTATAATTTTTTATTGCAAAAAAAAAGATTATATTTTATCAAAAAATATTTATATTTTTTTTATTGCTTAAAAATTTTTAATTGTAGTAATATTTATATTGTTATTAAAATTTTTTTCTTAATAAATAGAATATAAGTTATGTCTTCAGTTTTCTCTTTGTAATGATGGGTAATTTTTTTCTGTAATGTTTTATCGAATATCTTCTATTAATTTATTGTCAGTTATTCTTTTAACAATTAACATGAGCTTTAGTAAGTGTATAACTGTTTTAAATGATCTGTTGAAAGCATATCAGTCAAAAAATACAATTATTTGAGCCGTTATAATTTATAAAAAGAAGTAAAATTGACTGACCAATACCATTGTTAAAATTCTTTTCCTTTGAGAGTCGTGTTTCATACTGCTTTCTAAGTTAAAAAAAACTTTCTTTATGTGTTATTAATTATATTATACAATGTAATCAAATATTTCTTTTATTGTCATACTTTTTTTTAAGTTAACGTTTATTATCTATTTATAAAAATTTAAAACATAATTTTGTACATTTGTAACATTTACTTAAATTTTTATATTTTTTAGATTATTCACTAATCCACTAAAATTACTTATAATGAAAAGAGATTCTAAGAACTCTGGTATTACTAAAAAGAAAAAGTCTGTTAATGGAGAAGTCATCGCTAGAAAAAATGGAGTAAATGGTATTCTATATAAAGTTAAATGGAATAAACCTTCTTCTAAAAAATGTTCATGGGAGCCAGCTGAAAATCTTGTATGTTGTATTTTTTTATTTTAAATATTGTTTTTTTTTGGTTTTAGAATGAAATATTAATTAAAGAGTATGAAGACAAGATTTCAGTTGGAGTACCATCCATTCAAGGGGTTCGTGATAGAAATGCTAATATAGAGGAAAATGAACAAGTCCCAGAAGGTTTAACAATAGAAGGAGTGGATGAAATTTGTAAGGAATTTGGAAATTGGATATGTAAAGTGGAATATTCTGATAGAAGTACCGGTTGGGTACGTCCAGATGATATTCCGGATTTATTTATGCTTAGGAATTATTTTATTAAGAAAAAGAGGGTGGTTGACATGACTATTAGTTCAAGAACTAAAAAAAAATCTTCATCTAAGAATCAACCACGCACTAAAAATTGTGAACCAATTGTCGAAAGTGAAGTATATGAAGACGACCATTATGTTGTTGAAAAAATTGTCGACCATCGAACGGTTCGCGGTATTAGACAATATCGTATCCGTTGGGATGGTTTAACTAGCGATGATGATACCTGGCAAACCATTGATACTTTTGATGTAGGTTTTTATCTATACTAATTTAATAATATTTTATTTTTTAAGGATATAAATTTTGTCAAACATTATGATGACATGGTTGCCAGAAAAAAAAAGGAACCACATGTAACACATGAAGAGTGGGCCAGACGACTTGTGAAGGAATTCTGGGATGAACTATTCGGAGAATCTAGTGACTCTGATAGTGCTGATGATGATGATACTGATGCTTATTGATAATCCCAGAAAAATAAATTTAATCTAACTAATACTAATTTATATTTTAATCATACTATAAATGTTTCTTCTTTTAACGATTTTTATATTTTTTAAATAAAAGTTTAACTTAAGTGGTTTTTTTTAATATTTAAATAATATTCATTTAAAAAAATTAATAATTTTGTATTAATTTATATAAATCATCATAGGATTAATTTAATTACTATACAACAAATTTTGTAAATAATTTATTGAATCTATTTTTATCTCCATAAGACATTCCTTTTTGAGATATAATAAAAAAATATGATTATTAATTTAAGTCATTAACCTCCTAGAAATATGCATCTTAATACTCTAACCTTATTTTAAGTCTTTTTATGTAGTAGAATATTTATTAGATTCACAATAATTTAAATTAAACATAAAATTGTTGTAATTCTTGTAGAATGTTGTACAATAATTTTCTATATCAAAAACATTTGATATTTGAAAAAAGAACTAACAAAGCTTCTGTTATTTATACAAATTTCATACATAATTTATTTCAAATGCTGCAATTAGTGATATCATTCTTATTCATAATTTTAGAAATATAAACAGAGTTTAAGAACAAAAACTTTTACTATTTCTGTATATTATTAAATTTCTTTTTGTAATATATTATATGATAGTACAAGTACAGAAAATAATAATCTTTCTGCTTACTTATATAAAAATGTATTGATACTTTTAGATTACCATTTTCAAAAATCATAGTGAAATTTATAATTACAATAAAAAGTTTATGACTTTAAATTTTTAGAAAATTTAACATTTACTTTTCTAAATCATTAATGTTTTTGTAGGTAAAGCAACAAATTTAACTTTAACATTTAAAATTATTTATTAGACTTAATAGATAATTGTATAGTTTAATTAAATATTTCCTATCAATATAGTAAGTCTTAAGAATATTCTACATTAACATCTTTCTTTTGTTACATCAGATAATATGTATCTATTAGTAAAACGTCACCAATGTAGCAAATCATCATTTTTTCATCAAAATTTTTACCGCATTTTTTGTTGAACTAAAATATTTCATAATCTTCTATTTTATTTTATTTTTGAAATTTTTAGTCTTTTAATTTTTAATAACAACAATAAATTTCTATTTCTAACAACCAATCTTTTGAATATTGGAATATGGTTGAATTAGAATTTTAAGTTTCTTTTATATTTATTCTTGTAAGTTTTAATTTCTTTATTCTTATTTTTTTTATGTAGAAGTCATATTTTACACAATAAACAATGTAGATGTGGATGTTGAAGGAGCTTAAGATAATACTTGTGGAATTCAGGTTAAATATCTTTTGGCAATATTGGAGCTGATTTAGAAAAAGGTTTAAAAATTAATATGATAAAGAAATATATTTGTTATCTCCTTTAAAGAACAGTGAAACATGGGATTTCAATTCAAAAAAGACTTTGTATAAATAATATTGATTGTTTCTGAAACTATTTGATTTATTTTCAGTACATTTGTATGAACAGTTTAATAAATGTTTAATCTTTTTATATTCTAAAAAAATTCTTTAAGATAAATCAAAAAAAATTCAACACAACGCTTCATGGCAGGATCAAATTTTACTTTTTAACTTATGTTTTATACTTTATTTTGTTATGTTGTTATGTTTTATTTCTTTGTTTTTTGTGTTTTATGCTTAATAAAAATAATGTAATAGAATTTTTAGTTTAAACATTTTATATATATTAAAAGATTCATTATTCTTTTTTATATTTTTAATGAATGATCATTTAATGAATATAGTTTGTATGAGTTAAGTAATTTATTTATATCAGGAATGATAACAAATGCTTGTAGTGGAAATATTCTTAGTTCTAAATTTTGAAATAAGTATAGATTTGTGAATGATAAACTCATAGGAGGAACATGTGTTTATGGTATTTTAAAAAAAAATAGTTATTTTTAACAAGATACTATATTTTAAAGGTTTTTTTAAACAATGCTCATCAAGACAAGGTATTACTGAATCAGGGAAATTACGTAATTATCTTATTTTTAAATCTGAAGTAATATTTTATATGAAAAACCAAACGTTTGATTGTAATATTATTTCAAGGAATTTTAATACTTTATTATCTGATAATAAAGGAATACTAACAAAAATTATTTTAAAATATTAACATTCATATGAATTATCATTAAATGAGGAAGAAGTAATATGGTATAAAAGATATTATTCAATGGAAAAACCAAAAGAATTATCAATTGTATTAAGATCAAATGTTAGTTGGAATCCCTGCATATATTTTACAAATTGTATCTTTATTACAATCATGGAAACTAATATTACCATAAATTGCTTTAGAATTGTCAATACCATACTATCCAAATAAAAAGTAAAAAAATTTGCTATAAGCATACTTAGAAAAACGTCTGATGAAATTATTTCTAGAATGATGCTATTAATAATACAATGTGTATGTTATGAATCATATAATAGTTGTAAATTAACTCAATTTTAGATTTATAAATGTATTGAAATTAAAAAATCAGTGTATGAAATATATTAGACTACTACAAGGCCACAGAAAAGTCATTGTCTATCTATTTTTTTTTAAACTCAATATAACTTTTTTTTACTTTATATTTTTTTATGATTTTTTTTTATTTAATAAAGTTGGGTAATCCCCTATAAGATCAAAAAAAAAATCATAGAAAAATATAAAGTAAAAAAAAATTATATTGAGTTTAAAAAAAAATAGATAGACAATGACTTTTCTGTGACCCTGTATTTGTACATTTTGTCATTGTGAATTCTTTAAATTAAAATTAAGATTAGAAACAATAATATATAATAAGAAAAAATGTATAAGATATTATAAAGTTTTCAAAAGATGTATTAAAATAACAAAAAATGAATGAAGGTTTTAATGAATATAAAAATGATATCAAATCAGGATGTAAATATATGAAATTTACCACAATTATGAATATTTTATATAATAATTTAAAAAATCATTTAATAAAATGCCATTTAAATTTTTCATTTTTCAGTAATAGTTTAGTTGTAATGATTGTACAGTTTTCCAAATAAATAGTATATAAATAAAATTATTATTTAAATGTAACAATCTAGAATATTCTATTATTTAAAAAGCTGGGGATGATTTAAAATAAGATGCTGTTCTTTTTCAATAAATGCATTTCCTGAATGATATTTGGTTTATGAATAAATTAGATTTAAGAATGATATTTTATGAAATTTTACTATATGATGTATAAAATGAATATTTTAAAATAGTATCTAATTGTCATTTATTATTTCAAATCCAAAACACTTCATAGGATATCAGGTATGGTTGAGAATAAAACACTATTTTAATAATTACAAAAACACATTCCTGAATATTTTCCATTTAAAATTACATTAGAAAATTTTAGAAAAAGTTTTGCAGAGTGATGTTAGAAGATGTATAAATTGGGATTTTATATAAAAGATTACATAAAGTAGACAAACGATAAAAAATAAAGTATATCCCTTAGAAATTAAGCGAACAAGTTTAAATATTGAAACGTAAATCAAAAAAGACACAAAGTTCAAATGTTTTATCAGAATTTTTGTAGTTTGATTCATTGACCAATATTTGTAAATTTCTAGGTTTTTTGAAAATTACGTTTGTTTATCTCAATTATTTGACCTAATTAATTAAGAAGTAAACCAATGCCTTAGCTTCTTAGTTATTTTATGTAGTCTTTGATATATTGATTGCTATTTTTAAATGTTTTTAACTGCTTTCCTTGCCCATATATGTCTTTATGATTATCTACATTGAATCTTTAAATTCTAAACCTAAAATTATAAAAAAAAAACAGAAAAACCGTTAGATAACAAACAGAAATTAGTATTTCTGATAAAAAATATAACCGAAGATTCCATAATGTAATTATAAATAAATAAATAGAAAATAAACACACAAACCAAAAATTAAACACAATAATAAAAAAAACAAAAAAATAAAGCTTTCATACTTTAGATTCAGCTTAACTAAAGCCAAAGCTTCAATTTCACCCCAAAAAAGTCTTCATGCTCCAGATTTGGCTTTAGTAGAATCACAGCATCTAGTTTATTCTAAAAGAGTCTCCATGCTCCAGATATAGTTCCAGTTAGCCTCCAGTTTACTCAAAGAAAAGTTCCCATGCTTCAAACTTAGCTTCAGTAAAGCAACAGCCTTTAGTTAACTTCTCAAGAACTTCTACGTTCCAGATTTGATTCCAGTAGAACAACTGTTTCCAGTTTGTTCTAGAAAAGCCTCCGTGCTCAAGATTTAACCCCAGTAGAGTTACAACTTCTAGTTTGCTCCAGAAAAGCCTCCATTTTTTTGATTTAGCTTCAGTAGAACTACAGCTTTTAATTTATTCCAGAAGAGTTTCCATACCTCTGATTCTGCTCTATTAGAGCAATAGCCTTTAGTCTACTTCAGAAGAATTTCATTGTTCCTGGTTTTGCTCCAGTAGAACCACAGCTTTCAGTTGGCTCCAAAAGAACTCCTATGCTTCAGATTCAGCTCCAGTAGAGCAACAGTCTCTAATTCCTCCAAGAAAAACTTTCATTCTCCAGATTTAGTTCCAGTTAAACAACAGCCTCTAATTTGATCCAGAAGAGCTTCCATGTTTCAGATTTAATTCCACTAGAACCACAGCTTCCAATTTGCTCTAGAAAAACCTCAACACTCTTGATTTTTTTTTCAATAGAGCAACAGCCTCCAAAACACCAATAATAATATCGTTATTTATAAAACAGCAAAACAAAACAAAACAAAAAACATACCTAAGTTTTTTTTATCATAATTAATGTTATTGTAAAAAAAATTTTTCTCAAAAAAAGTTTCCATGTTCAAGATTCAGTTCCAAATGAATCACAGCCTTAAGTTTGCTTCAAAAAAGCCTCAATGCTTCCGATTCTATTCCAGCAGAGCAACAGTCTCTAAAACAACAAGAATAATATTATTATTTGTAACAAAGTAAAAAAAAAAACGAAAAAAACAAAAAAAAACGTACCTAGGTATTTTATCATGATTAGTGTTACTATTTAATAAATTCTCCCAGAAGAGCCTTTATGCTCCAGATTCAGCTGCAGCAAAGCCACATCTTCTAGTATCCTTCAAAAGAGTCTCCATGCACCAGATTCGATTTCAGTAAAGCCACAGCATTGATTTTGCTCCAGAAGAGCTTCTATCGTTCAGATTCGGCTCCAGTAGAGCAACAACCTTTAATTCCCTCCATAAGAGGTTTCATCCTTCAGATTCAATTACAGTAAAGCCACAACCTCTAATTTGCTCCAAAAGAGTATCCATGCTCCTGGTTCGACTGCAGTAGAGCAACAACTTCTAATTCCTCTAAGAATGTCTTCAATGTTCCAGATGCAGTTTCAGTTGAACAATAGCTTTCAAAATAACAATAATAGTATTACTATCTGCAACAAAATAAAACAAAACAAAAAAACATACCTAGGTTTTTTATCATAATAAATTTTACTATTTAATAAATTCTCCCCAAAAAGAGTTTTCATCCTTCAAATTCAGTTCCAATTTTATTACAGTTTTCAGTTCGTTCCAGATCTAGTTCCAGTGAATCAACACTCTCCAAAACGACAATAAAAATATTATTATCTGTAACAAAAATAAAATATAACAAAAAAAACATACCTAGGTTTTTTATCATAGTTAATGCTATCATTAATTAAATGAATTCTTCCCAAAAAAACTTTTCATGGTCCAAACTCAGTTCCAATTTAATCACAGCCTCTGTCCTCCAAATCCAGCTACTGTAGAACAACAGCTTCCAAAACAAAACACAATTGCCGGGTAAACATTGGCAACTTCAGGAGTACTTTTTAAAATAGTGTTTTGTTTTTGGTATTATGTTTCTAATCAATAATTAATTATCTTAATTAGTCTTAATTAAGTACAATGTTATATGTATTTTTTACATTTCATGATAAACAATACATTTTCACAAATGATAATTAATAAAAAACGTTGTCAATAAATTATTTATTGATGCAAATTTTAAGGTTATATACAAATTTACAATGTAAGTTAGTGTTAATTAAAATTACTTTAGACAAACTTTGAATTTTTAGAAATCTTGAAAAAATAGCTTTGAAATCTTTTTATTTTAATCTAATGTTTTTTATGAAATCAAAGAAAACTAATCTCGGCTTATTATGACGAGTTTCAGCTAAGTTATAATGAAAATTTGAGAGATTAATTATTTTTTTACAATTCTAAAGTTGATTATAAATCTATGGTAAGTGATGATAAAGGAATGCGGTTTTATGAAATCGACATCAAATTAGTTTTCATATAAAGTTTACCTTTAAAGTTTTTTTTATATTTTTAATTATTATTAATGATATAAGAAATATATGACAACCTGATGCGCGCAAAGAAAACTAAAGATCATATTTCAATATTAGTTCAAGATTGGAAAACGTTTTTAGCACAAAGCATGTTTTAAAAGTCAATAAAAGTCTAGCGCAATGAATTTAATGTTTCTGCGACATTATTGATGTAAGTTATATGTATGTTTTTTAAATTTTTTTTTAGCTTTATTTTTTTTTATTATATACTATATTGAAAGCATCATATGAGATTAAAGTAAATTTATCAACTTACTTGTAACAAATTTTATCAGTAATTGTTTATTTAATTTGAAAAATTATCAATAGAGTATAGAATTCATATTCTTTTTATAAATTTTTCTACTGCTTACTTAAACTTAATAGTTAGTAACTTTTAAATTTTTATTTTTCTATTTTTACAAGTGTGTTTAAATTTCGTTATTTTTCAAAGACTTTAATATGAATATACTTCTACTTGGAAATTCGGAAGACATTACTCTTTGCAATCAGAATATTAATTCAACATGGAAAGCAACATATAAGTTAGCTTTAATAAAATCTAAATTTGGGTAAAATTTATGTTACAGTTCTTAATTATTAATAATCACTAGAAAAAGTTTGAAGAATAGTAATTTATTTTGAAAATATTTATATACTTTTAATTGTCAAGACAAGAATAAAGAATTGCTCCTAACAATTTCTGAACTCTAAAAAAATAAGTTTATTTGAAAAAAATTTTTTGTTTGTGTGAACCTTTATGTATAAAGTTTAATAAAACTTATTTTATCTTAGTATAATAAGTTTCAGCTCAATTATAAAAATAGTCAGAAACAATGAATGTTTCTTTTGCATCATCATCTTGAATTATAATTCTGCTAAAAATAATGATAAGGACGTGTAGTTTTTTTGAATCAGCTTAAAATCAATTTTTATAAAATTTACTTTTAGGGTAATTTTGTATCTTCAACCATTCTTAAGATATAAGAAATGATGCGTTGTAAAAAGAGTGGTTATCATATATTCTATGAACAGTTAAAGATTGGAATAATTTTTCAACATAAATTATATCTAAAAATTAAAAATATATGAAAAGCAACAAGTTTCATACTTCTATAATTTTATCAGCATGAGTTATGAATACGTTCTTGAAACTTTTTTTAAAATATATTTTTTATTATATCTCACGTTGGAGATATTTTAGAAAAATAAAATTATGTTCAATAAATTTCTCGAAAAAATTATATTTAGATTCATTAATTTAAGATTATTAATTGTCATGATTAAATTACAATTTAATTAATTTTTTAAAACTTTTATATGAATACACTTTTTATCAAAAATTTAAAACAAATTAATTTTATAATGTTACACTAACTCCATAATTGTGAAAAAACTCGGTTAGTTAAATTTTTAAAATTAGTAACAATTATTTTTTTCTTGAAAATTAATACGTACAATAAACTTTTTTTTAAAACCTGAATATTTTTAAAGATTCAAAAGCTAATTGATACTTAATTTAAAAAAAAAAACTTTTTATTTGATAAAAAATGTTTTGTTTTGTTTGGTTTTTTGTGTACATGTGCATACATAAAATCAATAATTATGTTTGTACTTGAGACATAAGTATGTACTAACATTTTTGGCATATTGAGCATAAAAAAGTGAATGAATAATAATAATCTTATATGATATGCCGAAAAATATTTGTAGTCGGTTTATAATCTTTAGTTTAAAAAAAAAATCAAAATTTATATATCCTTTTGAATTCCTTTTCCTTGTAGTTGATTCCGCTCTTCTTTTCCCTCTTCTTCTTTGTGCTCCTATTTTTCTTCCTTCCTTTCTTCTTGTTTCTCTTTTTCTTCGTGTTTCTCTTCTTCCTTTTCTTTTCTTGCTTCTCTTCTTCCTTTTTTTTCTTCGTTTTCTAGTCACTTTCCAAAATGGCTTCTTTGTGGAATTAAAGAATAGAAACGACTGAAAAAATAAGAACAACAGGAAAAACAAAAACAACTGAAGAAACAAGAATTGCTGAAAGAATGTGCACACCACAATTTAGGTAGGTCTTTCAAATCTAGGGGTTTAACTTTTGGCTTGAAATAAGTTTACTTTTAGTTTGAATTAGGTTTATTTTTAGCTTGAATTAGGTTTATTTTTAGTATAAGTTAGGTCTAACTTTAAGCTTAAATTAGGTTTAATTTTAGCTTGAGTTAGACTAACTTTGAGTTTGATTTAGTTTTACTTTTACCTTGACTTGACCAAAATTCCTTGAGAATTCCAATTGGGATTTTAATTTTTTAATTAATCTCTGTCAACTAGAAATCAAATGAACAATTAGGAGGACTTAGCCAAGTTCAACCTTAAAAAGACAGCCAACTTTAATTTTGAATAAAGTTATCTATTTCAAGAGGAAAAACTTGTACATTTCCATCTCATAGGAAATGTGTCAACACTAGTTAGGTAAAAAATATTAATTTCAAATTTAAATTAGCATTCTTTTTCAATTAATGTTGATTTTTTTTTGGATAAAATTTCTTTTATTTTTATACTTATTATTAAAAAAATTATTAGGGGAAAAGAAATTTTTATTATAATAAACATAATTTTTCAAATTTTAATTCAGAAAATGTATTTGTAGGACTAACTTCAATATATTAAAATTTATTTTTTAAGTTAATTTGTTCATCGTCAGGAACCAAGGAAATTAACTTTTTAGTTATTATATATATAACAGCAAGAATTTGATATTTTAGTAAAATCAAACTAAAATATACTTCTAAAATCTTTGCAATGTTTTTACAATATGAAACTAATAAACTGATGGCATTCTTACTTTTTAGTCATAGACAATCAAGTAAATCCAAATATTTTGTTTTAAATCTTAAACATATTAATTCATTTTTATTAACGAAATCATATAACAATATTAATAACTAATACATTCATTATACTGAAAGAAATTATAAAATTTTTATTTTCAAAGAAATAGTTTAATATTGTCATACCAGTATCATCATCATTTTTTTAGTTAGACAAGGAATATTATTAGTAATAAATTAAAAAATTTTTTTTTTTATATTTTTTATTCTTAACAATATTGTGGATCCTCTATGTTTTAATTTTTTTTATGAGTAATCAAAAAATTTCATCATTGGAATTATGCACTCTGAAAAAAGTCTTTTCAAATACTTTCTTATTTTGTTTATTCACATAAAGAAAAAATGTTTTGATTGTCTTAGAAATCTTTGATGTTCCAAAAGGAAGATATTTTTTTATTTACAAAAGTATTTTCTATCATATTAATTGTATAATTCATACTATTCAATACTATACTAAGCAATTATGAAAATTTCAAAAATGTATCAAAACATTTTATTAAAACATTAATGTTAAATGTAGTTATATAATCATTTATTTTAGCAAAAAAAAAAATAATTTTATAATAAGATTTTGTTAAACTCTTTTTTTTATTTGGTACTTGAGTATTTCCTAAAGTATATTTATCAACATCTATCTCAATATCATGATTTATCTTTCTATTTTGAATACTACGCTTTTTTATTCCAAATAGTACAGCTGAGTTTTTTGACACACTATTACTATTGCATAATAAAGATGGAAACGTCATAAATACTTTATATTTACTGTTAATGACATTTGATAATATATACTGGAATATAACATTCAATTTATACTTCTTTTGAAGTATTTTATTATGTTTAAAAGAAGAATAGCAGTCAGTAAAAGTATTTAAAAGATTAGAAATATAATTTAATAAGAATATAATAGTTTTTCTAAGATCAAATAATTCTTTATTGTTCAAATTTTATTTTTCAAACATTAAACTTATTCCATGAAAATCAATATTTGCTTCTAAAAAAACATTGTTATATAATATAATTTAAAAGCATAACTTACCAGATATAAAATATAAATTTTCAAGAGAAGATTTATTAATTTGTATTTTCTAATTATTTACTAATCTTAAAAATTTTTAGATAAATTGAATTATAGGAGTTACAGAATTCAACATACCAACAATTTTAATTGCAAAAACTTTTAGAATCACGTTTTTAAAAATATGTATGTCTCATTAAATATTGTGCATCAATATAATTGTAACTTTCAAATAATGGAGAAAAATCACTATTTTCTGTAGTAATGTATTCAAGTAGCCTTTCTAAATATTTAAAATATGTATCTTAAAAGATATGTAAAATTTTTTATTCATATATTCAATTAATTCTTTCTGATTCTTTTCAAAACTTCTTATGGTCACTTTTTAAATTTATACTAAACTTTATAAAATAATAACTTTTATATTCTAAGTTATCATTTGAGTAATTGGTTAAGTTTTCTAAACTTTTAAACATCTCAGTAGAATACTTTTCTGGATTTCTACAAATTAATTCACATAAATAAACAATATCTGTCAACATTGCTGCACAAAATATATTTTCATCAAATGATTTGGAAAAATAATTAAATCTGTCGTAGATAGAAAAAACTTTTAATTCTGTTTCTTCTTCAGAACATGAAATAGCAATAGTAGACAATAATTTGAAATATACTCTTAGAAGTTTTGGTTCGAATTTAATACAATATTCAGTTGTTCTATCAAAGTAATAGTCTATATAAACAACAAAATCAAATGGGTAATTTTTAATTATTATGAAAATTATATTGAAAACACGATAACTGACATTATTTTTTTAATAAATGCTATTAATTAACAAAACTACAATTTTTCCTTTATCATAACACAAATTTAAAAACATTTTTATAAATATTTATTTGTCTATTTCATTTACAATTTAAATATTTTTTGTTAAAAAAACATTTCTTACATTTTAATGATGCATCTATAATGTTATAAATTTCATCAAATAAGTTAGAATGTTGTTCAAGTCATGTAGCAATTAATTTAACAAATTATCTCTTTTTATCAAAAAAGTATTGATGTATTCAGAATGATAGTAATTGATAAAATATAATTTAATTCAGTAAAACAATGCTTTCAAGTTGACATTTTAAAATCATCTTCTTTAGTTACTATTGCTATCACTTCCATGCTCATCATTATTATTCATCAATTCATTTTTAATAACAATACCAACAGATCCAAAATCCAAAGAAGTTATCTTATTATTACTTAAGTTATTTGAAATACTTAAAATAATATTTATTTCAATTCTTTCATAAATAATTACTAACACCATAGTTTTATGTAACACATTACTTGCAATTCCATTATATTCAGTTGATGACTTAAATCTGTATAAATTTAAATTTTGTTTCAGAGTCAATAAAAATGATCAAAATTAATTCTTATTGTTATCAGTTGTAAGAAATAAAGCTATGTAACTTATAATTTCAACTGCAGTGCTTGTTCATGTACTTCATCGACATCCTTAAGTAAATCAAGATAAATTTCACGGGTTTTTTTACTACCATGCTATTAGAAAGGCTCCCGTCAAAAAATAAAGAAAACTTTTTGAATTATTCTTGTCTGTAACTGTTTTAATAAAATTAAAACTTGTAGAAAACTGTTAGAAAAGTCCACATAAACTTTAAAATGTTTTTATATTACTTCAAGAACGTTAAGATAATCTAACCTGATTTTTAGTTTAACAATATATGAAATAATATTTTTACATAGCTATCTTCGTCTTCAATTGATTTATCAAGACAATTATCAAAAGGTGCATCTACAAAATATAAAAATTTTTAAAATATTTTTTGATGACTAACCTATTGCTACAGAAAAATTCTGTTATGCAAATATATAAATATTTTCTTTTTCAAAATTATTTCCATTAGTATTATTATCCTTCTATGAATTAAAAAAAATCTCATATTAAAGATTTTTTATGTGCTAAAAAAAATATATAATTACTATAATTTAAAAGATAAAATAAAACAAATTTTTAATAAAAAGACAAAAAAAATACTACAATACCCAGAAAACAATTTAAAAATAAAAAAATAATATATAATGTATTATATAAAAATTGTGTGATAAAAAAAATGATTCTTCTTCAAAGGATAATAAACAAAATTTCAAAAACGTTTAAATTTAAAAAAGAATCAATGATATTTTTTTATCTAATATAAATAAATTGATAATTATTCATCGTAGTACTTCTGCAAAAAACAATGAAAAACGATTGAAAAAGACAGTAGAAAGGAATGTAATAAATAGAATAAATGTGGAACTTTCAATAAAAAAAAAGTAAAGGTAGCAAAGTTAAATGTATTTTTAAAAAAAATATATTTGTTATAAATAATATAAACTTGGGTATATTAAGATTATTCTAAATATAATTGAAAATAAAGTTTTATTTATTTCTAATGTTACCATGATTAAAAATAATAAGGATCTTTAAAGTTACATCAAGTCATAGTCAATAGAAAAGAATATTTTTTAAGAAAAATTGTTTTTTATTTTACAAACAAAATCATGAAATTATTTCACCGATTCTAATGTAGATTTTTGCATGTAATTCATTAAACATAGTAAAATTTTCATAGAACAACTTTTTCTTGAGATATGATAAGAAATATAAATTTAAAAAATTCTCAAGAACGTACTTATAACTCAGGTCGATGAAATTATAAAAGAATAAAACTTGTTACGCTTAACTTATAAAAAGTCTCTAGATATAGTCTAAGTTGATAAGTTTTTCTAATATTGAACCGTTCTCAAGATATAACAAAGAACATTTTTTGGCGCCCGATCTTCAAACCATCATTTATATATCTTAATAAATAGTACAGATATAAAAAAATTTTAAAGGTAGGCCCTAATTAAAAGTTAATTTTAAGTCATTCTAAAAAAATAGTATCTTCTTATTATTATTTTAAGTCAAGTTATGAACAATTTCAAACACGATGAAAAAATATTTATCATCTGACTTTTTTGGACCAGTAACGAAATTCGTTGGTATAACGTTAATATTAAAAGTAGACACTATTTAAATAAATATTCTAATTCAAAGTAACAAACTTCATACTTAAAAATCATGAAAATTCATAGAGATTCAGTAGATGATTAATGAAATTTATAAATAATTAGTAAAGTTAATTGTCTAAATGTTAGAAATAAGTTTTATTTGATAATTCTATACAATAAAAATAATTGTTTTCATTTAAATTTTACACCGGTGCTGGAGAATATTTTACAATATCTGACTTTCTTGTTGTATTCAAAAATTCTAAAATTATTTTAACTGTTTTAAAATAGATTTTTATTAAAAATTTACTGAGTTCAATAACAATTTTGTAAGATTTCTTATTCTTGAAATATCATAAGAAATATAATCTTAAAAATTAATTAACAGTATACTCACAACTCAAGTCAATGAGCACAAATATAAATGAATTATGCTGCGTTAAACTTGTATTGAGTTTTTAGATGTAGTCTTTGTTGAAACTTTTTTTTAATATTAAATCATTCTTATGATATGATAACAACAATTTTTGTGTGCATCTCTTGTATGTCATTATTTTATATATCTTAATAAGTAATGGAGATATAAAAATATTTTGAAAGTAGAGCCTAATTGATAACTGACTTAAAGTTCTTTAAAAAAATAACATCTTCTTATCACTATTTCTAATCAAGTTATAATCAATTTCAAATATGGTGAAAAAAATATTCGGCATTTATAATTTTTTTGTACCAGTAACGAAATTATTTGGTACGATGCCAATACCAAAAATCACTATTTTTAAGAAGTTAATTTCAGGAACAAACTTTATATTTTTAAATCTTGAAGAACAATGGAGATTAAGAAAATCGATTAAACAAAGCTATGATTTAATAACTAAGTTATTTGTCTAAGTGATAAAAGTAGGTTTTATTTGATATCTTTCTACAATAAAATTGTTGTGTTTAATAAAAGTTTACGTTGGTGACAAATAATATCTTTCAATAAACCTGATTTCCTTGTTGTTTTCAAAAATATTTAAAATATTTTAGCTGTTCTGAAGAAGATTTTTGTAAAGAATTTGTTGAGTTCAATTTTATTTTAATAAGATTTCTAATTCTTGAGATAGAATAGGAATTCTTGAGATAGAATAGGAAATATATTTAAAAAAAATTCTTAATAATACACTCACAACTCAAGTCAATAAGCATCTTAGAAAGATAAAATTGTGTTGCTCTAGGTTTTTACAAAGTTTATTTCCTTAAAGCTAATTAAATTATAAAATTTTATTTAAAAAGATATTAAGTACCAATTTTTTTTTACCTTTGAAAAGAAATAAACAGAAAGGTATCTTAATCTTTTTTTATAAATTATATTTTTTTCAATATAAATTCTACTATTTTTATAATTCATTTGTTTTTAGAAATACTGTTTAATTAAAGAGAGACTCAATCTTCCAATTTTTTTTTCAGAAAAACATTTTTATTTTCTTAAAAATGGCATCATCTAAAGTTTATAAAACTTCTCCTAACTTTGTTAAAAAGATAAAAGAATTATTTTTGTTAGAAAAAGAAAGGCACACACTATACAATAAATTTGATATCTATTTAATAGACTTAAGAGGTAGGTAAAAAAAGAATTTTTAGGAATATTTTAAGATTTAATGAGACATGTTGTTGAATTAGAAGCAGAAAAAATGGGAGTATGTTGGTCTCCTTCATAAGAAGAAGGTGTTATAAGGATATAAATATAACATATGCTCTTTCTGTAAGAATATATATACTCTTAATTTATTGAATAATTATGATTTTATAGGGTCTTACAAAATATGAGGAATCAATCAATCGTATAAAAAAAATTATAATATGTCTAAAAAAATTGAAGAATTATTAAAAAAAATGTTAGAAATTTTGAAGTTTCTTTTAAATATTTTTATTTTATTTTATATTAATTTTAATTTTTTCAATAAATGTATTAGACAAAAGTTTTAAAATTAATTTTTTGTATATAAACAAATTAAAGTGTATAAATAATTAATAAATATTTTTTCAATTTCCATGAATTTAATTTTTTTATAAATGATATTTGAAAACAACAATATTATCAAAAATGATTGCTGCTTTTATTTTTAAAACAAAGTTTAATGCTATCTGTTTTATAAATGAATTAAATTATTATTCTTGTAAAAATCTTATACTAAAATACATGATAATTATCATTAATTAATAATTAACAAAAAAAAGTTATTTTTAAATTATCAAGAAAGCAATTAAACAAACAAAACAATTTAAATATAAATATTTTTATAGTTTTTTTTTTTTTATCATTATTAATTATTTAAAAATTTTTTCTAGAATAACATTTTTTACTGATAACGAAAAAATTATCATTAAAAAAAAACTTTAAAAACGTAAGCATTCTGTTTTAGATTAGAATTCATAAACGACTTTTATAAATTTAATCAAATAAATTATTTTTCTTTGATATTTGGGATAAAGATAAAATAAACCTTAATTGTTTTATATCAAGTATAAAGATAAAAGAAATTTAATTTAACAAAACTGCTTTTTTGTAAAAAAAAAAAAAAACATGTTAACATTAATTCAAGGATGAATGTCAATTTTAATTTGAAATCAACATTCTCAACACAACTAATGTTGACACTGTCTTATAAAATGTAAATGTATATGTTCTTCATCTTGAAGTAGACAACTTTATTCAAAATTAAAGTTGGCTGTCTTTTTAAGGTTGAACTTGGCTAAGTCCTCCTAATTGTTCATTTGATTTCTAATTAACATAAATCAACTGAAAATCAAAATCCCAATTGAAATTTTCAAAAAAGTTTGGTCAAATAAAGTTAAAAATAAACCTTAATGAAACTAAAAGTTAAACCTCTAGATTTGAAACCCCTACCTAAGTTTTTGATGTGCACATCTTTTCAGCAGTTTCTGTTTCTTCAGTTGTTTCTGTTTTTCTAGTTGTTCTTGTCTTTCCAGCGGTTCCTATTCTTTGATTCCATGAAAAAGTCACTTTGAAAAATTACTAGAGAACAAAGAAAGAAGAGGAAGAAAAGGAAGAAGAAGAAGAGAAAAAAGAGTGGAGTCAACTACAAAAGAAATAAATCAAAAAAGGCATCTGGATTTTGATTTTTATCTCAAACTAAATATTATAAACCGACTATCTTTTTTCATTTAGCATATCATACAAGATTGTTATTATTTGACTACTTTGTTTATGCTCAATATGTCAAGAATGTAAGTATATATTTATGTCTCAAGTACAAACATAATTATTGATTTTATGTATAGCACGTGTACACAAATAACCAAACAAGGAAAACATTTATCAACATATAAAAAGTTGTTTTTTTAATTAAATATTAATTAACTTGTAAATCATTAAAAATATTCAGATTTTAATATAAAAAATATAATTAGATAATGTGAGAATTATTATTTTATAACCTTTGTTTTGTAATTTTTTGAAAGTATAGTTATATAAAAAATTAGTAATGTTTTAATTATTTATTTAGTTATCCTATTTTGTATTATAAAAAAATATGAAGAAATAAACTTAGAAATATTATTATGAAAGTAAATAATTATTAATCATATTAATTAATTCATATTTATTTTGTACCAATTTTATTGTAAGTATACTAAGAAAAAATCACAAAATATTAAAAAAAAAACAAAATTTGATCTTATGATAAGTTGGAGAATGTGCTACAATTACAACAAAACATAAAGTTATTTTGAGTAAAGTAAATTTTGAGAAAAACATTTTGTTTTTGTTGTGGTACAACTTTCCACCTACCATCTGAATGTAACATAATTTTTTTTTATTTTACATTAATAACAAAACCATTTGAATAACACATTTTTTTATCAACATTATAAAAACTAATTTCATTTTCTGCAAATAAATCTTTTTGAAGATTTTCTTTATTAATTTCCTTTAAACATGGATTTTTTTAATAATTTTCTGAATTTTTAGAAAAAACATAGTAATAATATGAATAATAGTAATGCTCTGTTTGGAAGTAACATTATCATTACTTTGACAATTAATACATTTTTGGGAATATGTTTTTCATCAAATCTAACTTTTAATTCATCAAAAATAAATAATATTTTATCTTCTAATGAATTAGTATATTTTAATAAAACAATGCTATTATATCGATTATTAATTTCCTATTAATTAACTGACTTCCCAACTGATAAAATTGTAGTGTTTGCATTTTTTAAAGAACCATACTTTTTAACTTATTTTTTATTAATATTGAAAACTAAATTTATATAATAGGTTGTAAAATTAGAATCATTGAATCAACATAAAGTAAAAAATCTTTTAATGTATTTTTATAACTTTGAATTTCACTTTTATTTTAAAAAAATTAAATAATTTCTGTTATTGTTAAACATTCCTTTGTCTTTTTTTTTGTTTTAAAATTTTTTAGAAATACTACCATTTACCATTGAAGCTTTATTTAATAATACATCTTTATTTACATCTTTTAATTTTGCAAATATCTCATTATTCATAATTATTTATTTAATTTTTCTATATATTAATATTAAAATAAATGCATCAATTGCTGCATATTTGATCATATCAATAAAAAAAAAGGTCTCATTCTTTAAGGTGAAAATTGAAATTCTTTATTTATATCAGTTCCAATAACATCTTGAGGAATATCTTTGAAAGATACTTTATCAATATCTGCAGCAAGATTATTTTTAAGAACGTGTTTAAAAAGAGATTCTTTTAATGAATTTATATAAAAAAATTGAATATCAATAATACGCTTAGAAGAATTTTTATGGTATTTTTTATCAATATTAGTAACAATTATGTTTAAAATTTTATAATCATTTTTGTAGTCAAAAAATAGTATTAGATATGTAGAATTAAAAAAAAATTAATCGATTCCTTCCAACAATCTTTTTTTAAAGAAATTTTTTTAGCATTAAAAATTAAAACACCTTTTGATAAAGCAACTTGATATAGACATAATCACCCACCTACAATATCTGGTAAAAATTCAATATCAACAGCAATCAACTCTGCATTATACAACTACCCCAATTGCTTCTTTAAAAATGTTTTTTATTTTCTACAAGATAAACATTTATGTTATTAAAAATATTTGTTACAGGTTCTAATTTTTCTGTAATAGTAGTTTGTTGCCTTGTTCTATTGTACAATTTTCCAATATATACATTAGTTCCAATTAAGTAATTAAGTTTCATTTTTTAATTAAGAGTAACACTTTCTTTACACAAAAATAATTTAAATCAATCATCAATAAATTTTTCCAATTTTGGCATAAAAAAATTGTAAAAAAACAAATCTTCTTACCATACTTCATATCATAAAAGGTCTCAGTAAATTTTTGAAATACATCAAAGTAATGATCTAAATCTGATAATATATGTTAGTAAAAATTGACAAATGTTGTAAAGGATTCTCCATTCTTAATTCCTTTCTTGTATACAACATATTGAAATAGCATTTTATATATCATCTTCTAAATTTATAAATACAAGTATTTATAACAACTTCTTTATTAACATAAAACCCTTTTACGATATTATTGATAAATTTTTCAATAATTCTTAATTCAAAAATCTCATAATATTTTCAAGATATTTTTTTTTGTATATAATACTTGCTTTCTAAATGCCTTAATTTTTAATAAAAAAAATTTACTGTATTTTTTTAATGAAACATTGATAGGCATCAATTTATCTAGAAAATTTATAATTTTTTTTCTTTTTTTTTCATTAATTTTATCAAAAAGTTCTAGTACTTTACTACTTTCTTCAATAGTTATTTTTTTTAGTATAAATAATATACAAATATGAAAACCAATAGAATTATAAATTTCAAAATAGTTACATCAAAAAAAATCATTATTCTTCTTTGATTCAAAAGCCATAGTTGATAAAGTTTTCGAAGGCATGGACGGATATCTACATCATTCAACTTAAATATATTATAAATAGATGGTAATATACATCTTACAAAATTATAAGATTTCTACTTAAAATTTTAATAATTTTAATCTAAAATAAGAATTATTGAAAGATAAAATATTTTACCAAACTTTTACATCATTAATTAAAAATTCTTTTAATCTACTTCGTACATCTGTTATTGATAAATAACGTTTATAAATATTAGCAACATTTCTTATATAACTATGACTAGAAGAATTACTTCTATCAGAAACATAATAAAAAAGGCAAGTAAATAGGACGGTTTCATTGCAAGTTAATCCATATTCAACACCGGCAAATCAATTGATTAAAAAGTCATCTTTTTTTTTATCTGTTGTACAAGTATATTCTTCAATTGATTTTAACAACTTATTAAACATTAGTAAATCATTCGTTAAATTTAACACCATCACCACTTTATAGTTAGAAAATTTTAATAGATAATAAGATTCATTTAACTATAATAAAGTAGTACTTTATCCCAAAATGAATAAACACAATTCTAATGACAAACAATTCATCAAATATCTGATTTGAAATATTCAAAAATCGTAGTTATAAAATTGTCTAATGTACAATTCAATATTTTATTTACTAGATTAACATTATCAATTAATAATAAACAAAATATTTAACAAAAAAACAATATTTTTAATAATTAAAATTTTAAATTGTAATTATTTCTTTAATGCGACTTTTGAAATTTAATATAACTTGGTAGCAAACATTTTCATGTTGAGGAACATTTACTGACGTATAAATTTTAAAATAACCTTTTTTTAATTAAAGATTTTTCTAAAGTATTTATTAAAAGTTTGATTTGATTTTTTATATTTTAATTGACATAGTTAAACTGAAATTATCAAAAAATTTACCGTCAGTTGAGTAAGGAACAAAAAATATGTGCAAAAGTTTCAAAGTAATGTTGTAGTTGATTGATTAGTGTGTACAATCAAACAAGTATGCTGATATGCTTTTTAAATTAATAGAATAGGATTGTAAAAACTTGGTAGTTTTTTATCATGTTTAAAAATTTATTTTCAAATAAAATTACTGTCCAGTAAATAGATTTTTTTAAATTAGTCTTTTTAACCACTTTAAAAAATACTTTTGCTTTTTTAGAATATGAAATAAAATTCATCTACTACGATAGACCAAAAAAATGCATATTTCTATTTAAATCATCTAATTTACAGGTTGTCTTTGCAAATGATAATTTTTTATTAACATTTTTAGCACATTTCAAGATTAAACAGTTATTTATATTCTATATGATGCTTCCGTTGAACCACAATAATTATCATAGTTGCTTTTTAATTCACAACACAGTCCCATAATTTTTTATATTACAAAAATTGTTTAAAACTGTTTTTTTTATCTTTACTTTCTGTATAGTTAGAATAAAAATTAGAGACTTGAAGAGATTATTGATTGTCTCTGACTTGTTTACAACTGAGCTAAAACTCATTATATTAAATAAAAATAGTTTCATTATAATATATTTATTATTTTTTGGGTTCCAGAAATAAATCAGAAAATACCTTATTCTGGCTAGACCATTAAAAATTTCTAAACGTTATTATTTTTATTTAAGCATTCTTCAAATAAATTATTATTATCTAAACTTGTTTTAGTGAGTTCTGTTAGTTTAAAGCCGTAAGATAATTCTTATTAAACATTTACTTCAATCTAAACTAATTCATATGTTCCTTTACATGTTTAGGTAATATTAACACTACAAAAACAATTCTTTTTCAAACTTTTAGTTAAGTATATCCATATGAAAGCCTTTGAAAAATGATTAGACTTGAACATAAACATAAATGTAAAAAAAAATTAAAACTTACAAAATTAAAAGTAGTTAAAGTTAAGTCAGTAATCAAAAATGTTCATTAAAACAACATAAATTTGGCACTTCCAAAATGATTTTTAAAATTACATTATTGATTCTAGATAATATAGTTAAAAAGAAATCAATAAACTTATACTCATCTTAAAAACAATGACTCTAACATAACCTAAGATAAAAAATATGATTAAAAAAAATTTCAAGAACACACTTATAACTTACGTCAATAATATCATAGAAGCATAAAACTTTTTGCTATAAGTTTCTGTTAACTTTTAAACATATTTCCAGTTAAAAACTTTTCCTAATATTTGAGTATTCTTAAGAAATAACCTTGAACATTTTTTTGCACGCAACATTGTTTCTTTCTTTTCAAAATCTTGAAAATAGTTGGAGATATAAAAAACACTGAAGATAGACGTTATAGTAAAATTAATTTGAAGTTAATTCCAACAAGTAACATACTTTTTTTTTTACTTTTATTAGAGTTATAATTAAATTCAGAATTGTTTAAAAATGTCTAATGTCTCAAATCATTTTTTATAACCCAGCTGAAACTTTCCATATTAAACTGAGGCTAGTTTCTTTTAATTTTTGTAAAACATTAGTTAAGAATTACAATGTTTCATAGTTATATTTTTAAAATTTTAAAAAATTCAACATTTATCTAAAATAATGTTACATTATTGACTCACATTATAAAATTTTATAAACTTGAAATATCTATCACTTAAATAGTTATTAAAAATAACTATTACTATATGGTCATTTGTGACTAAACATAAATAAAAAAGAAAACACGCATAAAGTAAAAAAAGGCGCAAATAAAAGTAAGGTATAAAAGAATTTTACCGCTAAAATGAAAACTTCAGGAGTATATTTTAGAATAATGTTTTTTCTTGTATTACGTTTCTATGTGGTAATTTTATATTGTTAATTACATTTTATGATAAAAAAACTTTATCATAAATGTAAACCAAAAAAAAATATTCCCAACAATTATTTTAATGGAACATGTATCAAACTAATTAAATTTATAATGTAAGTCAAATGTATAAAATTATTTGAAACAATTTTTTAATTTCTAGAAATATTGAAAATATAATTATAGAATATTTTAATTCATAACAAACGTTTTACAAGAAGTCAAACAAAACAAATCTCAGTTCAGGATGACAAGTTTCGGCTGAGTTATAATAAAAGTTTGAAACATTAAATACTTTTTAAACAACTATGAATTTGATTATAACCCTATGAGAAGTGGTGATAAAAAAATGTAGTTTTTTGGAATCAACTTTGATACAGTTTTCATTCAGGGTCTACGTTTTAAATATTTTTGTATTTTTAATTATTTACAAGATATAAGGAATCTTGTCAACATGTTGCGTTTCAAGGAAAAAAAATTTAAGGTTATATCTCTATAATGATTCAAGATTAGAAGAAATTTTCGATTAATATTATGCTTTCAAAGTTAATAGAAATCTAGTTGCAACAAGTTTTATGTTTTTTTGACATTATTAACATAAGTTATAAATATTTTTTTATCATTTATTATATTGAAAGCATCCTTTGCAAATAAAATAAAATTTATCAATTTCCTTATAACGAATCTCATAAAGAATCATTTATTTAATTTTAAAAATTATTAATGATTCACTAAATTCATGTTTTTTTAATAAATATTTTCTACTCTTAAAATAAATTAATATTTTATAACTTTTTAATTTTTAGCTTTCTTTTTTTATGATTGTATTCAGAGTTTGTCATTTTTCAAGGACTTTAGTATGAATACATTTTTACTTGGAATTTTAGAAAATATTAATCTTTATAGTTGAAATATTAATTTAACAGGAGAAGTAACATGTGAACAAGTTCAATTAGATTAAAATTTGGATAAAATTTATTTTAAAATTCTCAATTATCAAAGATCACTAGAATAAGTTGAAAAAAAGTAATTTATCCTGAAAAATACTTTCAATGCATTAAATATACATAGAAATTTTTAAATTGAGAATTGTATTTATTAATTTTTTAAACTTTAAAAATAATAAATATATTTTAATAAAACTTTTTATTCGTGAATAGCTTTTTGTATAAATTTAAAATGAGCCTATTTTCATTGTAGTATAATAAGTTTTAACTCAGTTATAGAAGTAGTTAGAAACAATTAATACTTTTTAAACATCTCTGATATGAATTATAACTCTGTTAAAAAAAATGATAAAAACGTGTGGTTTTTTGAAATTAACATAAAAAAAATTTTTACATATACCTTATCTTAGAAATATTTTTATATTACTAAATATTCTTAAGATGTAAGAAATGGTGTTTGGTAAAAGTAGTGGTTATCACATTCCAAGAACAATTGGAGATTGGAATAATTTTTCAATATAAAGTATATCTTAAAATTTAAAAGAAATATAGAACCACAAGTTTCATGCTTTTAAAATTTTATCAACATGAGTTATGAATACGTTTTTGAAACTTTTTTAAAAAAATATTTTTTATCATATCTCATGTTGGAGATGTTTTAGAAAAATAAGATTAAATTTAATAAATTTCTCGCAAAAATTATATTTAGACTCATTAATTTAAGTTAATATTTTGTCATGATTATATTCCAATTTAATTATTTTTTAAGGACTTTTATAGGAATATACTTTTTATCAAAAATTTTAAACAAATTAGTTTTAAAATGTTACATTAACCTTATAATAGCGGAAAAAACCCGGTTAGTGAAATTATTAAAACTGGTAACAATTATTTTTTTCTTGAAAATTAATACGCACAACAAATTTTTTTTTAAAATCTTAATATTTTTAATGATTTATAAGCTAATTATTATTTAATTAAAAAAACAACTTTTTATGTGATAAAAAATGTTTTGTTTGTTTGGTTTTTTGTGTACATGTGTATACATAAAATCAATAATTATGTTTGTACTTGAGGCATAAGTATGTACTTACATTCTTGACATATTCAGCATAAACAAAGGGAACGAGAAATAACAATTTTGTATGATATGCCGAATAAAAAAAAGTAGTCGGTTTACAATCTGTAGTTACAAATAAAATTATAATTCAAAAAGCCTTTTAGATTCTTTCCTCCTTCATTTACGTATTTTTTTTGTTCCCTTTTTCTTCTTCTTGTTATTTTTTTCTCTTCTTCTTCGTGTTCTTTTTCTTCCTTCTTCCTCCCTTCTGATCCTTTTTTTTTCCTACCTCTTTTTCGTTTTCTTAGTCACTCTCCGAAGTGGCTTCTTGTAGGATCGAAGAACAAGAATGAGTATGACTATAAGAACGGCCTTGAGAATGTATAAGAACAGAAACATGTGCGAGGTAACATTAGGTAAAGTTTCCAAGTCTAGGAATTTAACTTTTAGCTTGAGTTAGAGTCCAGTCGTAACTTGAGTTAGAGTTTACTTCTAGCTTGACTTGACCTAGACTTCTTTGAGAAATCTATTTGGAATTTTTATTTTCGAATAGTTTCTACTAACTGAAAATTAAATGAACCATTGGAAAGACTTGGTCACGTTAAACTTTAAGACGACAGCCAACTTTAGTTTTGAATAAAGTTGTCTACTTCAAGATGAAAAACGTGTACATTTCCATTTCATAAAAATGTGTCAACATTAGTTGAGAGAAGAATATTGATTTAAAATTAAAATTATCATTCTTTCTTCAATTAATGTTAATATTTTTTTTTACAAATAAACAATTTTTTTTAATAAAATTTCTTTTATTTTTATACTTGATAATAAAAAAATATTAAGAGAAAATAAATTTTTATTATAATATACATAATCTTTTAATTTCTGATTTAGGAAATAAATTATATGGTTACCTTCAACATATTTTTTTTTATTTTTTAAATCATTTATAGTTTTGTAAGCATATAACAGTAATTCTTAAATATTTTCAATTTTTTTTATTTTTTATTAATAATTTATTTTTTACATTTCAAATTTGTTTTTGATTTTTTTTTTCAAATAAATATAAAGATACTTCTTTAACACTTTTAACAATCTTCCTTTTGTAGTTTTTCTTTTCTTTATTATTTTTATTTTTATTAAATGTTTTTTAATGATATCATAATGCTACAGAAAAAAACAATTAAAAAAAAATTAATTTTAACATACTTTAATTAATTAAATAAGTTGATCTACTTGATATTAGCAATCTTTATATAAATTATCTTTGGAATTTTTTTTATTATCAATTGACTTGAATTGTCCTCCCTCTTATAATATGCATTTTTTAGGGAGGATGTATTTTATTCAATATTACTATTCTAATATAAAAAATAAAATTCATTAAAACTATTATTCTCAATTTGATGGTTATATTCAAAGCATCTTTTTGTAATGTTTAAATGACTATATATAGATTTAAAATAATTTTTTTAAAAATTTTTTTACTGATGAATAAAAAACATGTACTTTTATTTTTATTATTTAAAAACCATTAAAATTTAGTTTTATAGAGTTAAAAAAATGTTAATAAAATATATTTTTTAAAAAAAAAATTTTTTTTTTGTATCTTTCAACTTAACTTAAGAATGAAAGAGAGTTTAAGCTTAATTTTTATCTTCAAATTTAAAACCAATCAATACCCTTGGACACTTTTTTAAAATCTCAAAAAGTTGTTATTAAAAAAGTTATGCTTTATTGAAATTTTTTTTAAAAATAACATTATCAAAATTGTTTCTGTTTTAATGATCATATCTAGGTTAAAAATAAAATTTTTTTAAATTTTTATTCTTTAAGATTAATAAGACATGTATTTTTATCTATTTTAAAAAAAAATTTAAATTTACTTCATTATACATAAAAAAATGTTATTCAAGTATGATTATTGGTAAAAAAAAATTTTTTTTATTTTTATATCTTTAAACCTATTTTAAGAACGGAAAAAAGTTTGAGCTTGATTTATATCTTAAAATACAAAACTCATTATTGTCCTCGCACGTATTTTTAAAATTTAAAAAAAGTTATGCTTCATTAAGCTTTCTTTTTGAAAGTCAAAAATTTTTTAAGATTTTGAATGACCATATCTAAAGAAAAGAAATTCTTTTCAAAATTTTTTTATGTATTCCTTATATAACAAATTAACATATATTTTAAATGATTAAAAATATTTTTATCATTTTTAATATAGAACAATTATTAATAAATAGAGATAAATAATATTAAAACATAAAAAAATATTTTATTTATAAATCGCATCAATACAAAAAAAACAATGTACAATATATTAAAAATATTAAAATCCAATTATAAGACAATTAAAATAACATGAAAATAATTTTTTAGTGATACATCCCAATTTAGTTATTAAAAAAAATTATTAGTAACTTTTTAAAAACATATTATTCCAGAAAAAAACATGAAATTACATTACCAGTAATAATTTTAATTAAAATTAAAATAATTTTATAATAGGTCAGAAAATAATGCTTTAGGAACGGAAAATATAATCTGGATATTAGGTTTTAGGTAATAGTGTTTATATAAGCATAAAATGATTTTCTAAAAAAAATACATATCTCTCAAACTTCTATTGAATTTATTTCTGTTATACCATATAAATTTTCAAAAATAAATCCACCAATTAATGTTACTGCTCCACCCTTTAAACAAAAATAAATTACTACACTGACTTAGATGTCATTAAATACTTTCAAAAAAAAAAAAAACAAAAGCAATGAGTTTCCAATATCCCAGTATTTTAGAACTTTCTAAAAGACCATAACCACTCTAAAAATTAAGAAAAACATTTAAAAAACTAAAACAATTTTTACATACACAGACATTTCATAGACAAATCTTTTAAAATCACTACTACTCAAAACTCTCTCACTAATGAATCCCATTAATTTTAAAAATTCAACTAATTGACCTAGTAACCAATCTTTTATTTTTTCTTTCTTCTTTTTAATATAAGACTTTATTTTAGAAGATATTGTATTTTTACTTCCAGTTAGACAAAAACTCTTTTTCTTATAAACACAGAACTTCTCCAAACACTGATTAAATCGTTTCAATTCTACTTCATGAATCTTTTGAAGATCAGAATTACACAATTCCTTTTCAGAGTCCATTTTACTAGTAGAAATAGTAAAAGTAGTAGTAAATTCAGCAAAGAACAATAAAAATTCTTTTACAAATCAATGATACATCATTCGCGGAAAATGTTCTTTTTTATAAAAAAATAAATAATGTAAACACAAAAGTTTGATGAAAAAAAATTTGCTATGTATCTAGTATTGTTAAATGTTATTGTTCTACTAGAACAAAAAAACAACAATCCGTCAATGTAGTTTATTATTTGTTTAAAGTGGTAAACTATCCCTTTAACCGAAAAAAGAAGCAACTAAATCCCAAAAAAATGAAGAGTAAAGTTTTATCTTAAAAGATATTAAATTTATATGAATTGATATTTGGCTAAAAAAGAATCCTATTTGTATATTTTTACGTTTTTTTATATTCGGAAATGTAAAAGTATGTTTTTAACCTATTATAGTATTTCATGTTTTTTTTAAGAATTCACTATAACCTTTATTGTAAAATTCAAGCTTAAGAATTCAATTTATAAAATAAATAAAATTTTACTTTCTATTACGAAAAAGATTCTACCAGATATGGTCAATCTTTTAACGGAATTCAAAACTCCTACAAGTGAATTTAATTCAATTAAATTGATATTTAAAATAAATCATTATAGTAAATCAACTTGAATTAATCTGTTTTTCTAATATTTATGTAAAAAAAAGTTATTTGGTAAATTTAAAAGTTTATTTTATAATTACCTTTAGTTAAAATTGCAACAAAGGCTTTAATAATAGATTACACAAAAAATAGTTGGAAAATGATAAAAATTTTTTAAGAATATCGTAAAGGACAGTGACCACACTTAAACTACCTACAACTTGTTGTCTAAACATAAATAATTTTTTAACAGTTAATTTCAAAGGAAGAATTTATCAACTTGAAAACATTATCTGCAATAATTTCTAACTAATTACTTAAGAATATATATATTAATTATTATAAAGTAAACTACTAAAAGAATTATTTAAAAAAATTAATTTTTTTAAAACTAAAGTTTCTATATGATTCAACAATTTACTTGTTTTTTTTAATTAAAATATAATTGCATTAGCCTGAGTAGACATTATTCTATGATGACATATTATTGTTTATTTCTTTTGATGTAAAACGTTATTAAATATGAATAAATATTTAGCAAATTTTATTGACTATTTTTTTGTTTTTTTACTATTTATTTATTTTTTTAAATTATTTGTGGACAATATACCAAAGGATTTACAGTAAAATAATTTTCTATCTTTTTCGTAAGTTTATTTTAACCTATTTTATTTTCACTGTCAAGATAGAATCTAAAAATGTTTCTCCTTAAATACTTTATATATTTACCAATAATGAAAAATTGAAACGATTAAACAAAATTTTTAAATGATTACTTTTTAATGTTGGTGAGAATAACTTTTTTCAAACTGATAAAAATGATTTGAGTCTGACTAAGTAAAGTTTGTTTTAACAAGTAAGGAGATAAAAATAAGAGTTTTGCTATGAGGACAATTTATTAAAGATAGTAAAATGATGAGGCTCGTATTCTCTAGTATTTTAAATAAAAAAAAACGTTATGAACTCTACAATGAAATATAAAGGTATGTTGAAATTGTTTTAATTTTTAAAATTTTTTTTTAAATTTAAGGAAATGTTTGATCTTTTGGAAAGTAATAAAACACTAGGTTATCAAGAACTCTTTAACTTTGTTAAATCAAAATTAATAAATAATTTATGTAGTAGGTTTATGACTAATTTTTGTTTCAAAACTAAAATAGTAAAATTTGTTGATGAATTTATTTTTAAAAATAAAATGTATATCAACAAAATTAGTCAATTGAATGAAAGTTTAAAAAATATGTATTTTCTTTTTTATAAAGAAACTTTATAAATATTATTTACAGAATTGTTATATGCTGAAGTAAAAAAAAAATTGTTTTCCATTTCATAACTTTATCATTCTAAATTTTATGAAGCTATAAAAATTTACGAGGATATTTTTAAAGCCATAGACAATTTAAACTATGCATATATAAACCAATTCTTAGAAGATTAGGACAAATAAAATCGGTTTAAAATAATAATGATTATTTTGAAAAGTATAATGAATGTAAGCCTGCTTCTAACAATTAATATTGTTTTTGTTTTTTAAAGTAATCGATGTTTTTACTCACTTATTGGAATATTTCTATTTTTAAAAATAAAAAAAGTGTTAAATTTTTTTTGTTATTAAAAATGTCATTAAAGAATTTAATAAATATAATAATCTATTTTAAAAAAAATGTTTATATTATGTTTATATTAAAATAATAATTGTTTAATTAATAATGTTCTATAATATTGCTTTAATAGAAGTTTTTTTACGTTGCTTATAATATTAGTTTTGACTATAATAAAGATTTACTACTTTTATGTAATTGGCGCATTCATAACAGATTGATAACATATTATATGGAAGATTATGATAAAAAAATATTTCTTAATAATTGAAAATTTGAGCATTACGTCAAATATAGCAAATATTTTCTTGAACATTTATTAAAATAATGTATCAAAATATCTAATAAACTTTTTTCTATACTAAATCAAACAAAAAAAAAACTTTTTTTAAAGCATTTTTAAATTTTCAAAAGGTTTTAAGAAGATAAAAATATAAAAATTTATTATTTATCTATATTGACAATATTATCTTGTTATAATTACAAAAACATTCTTATATACAACTAAAAAAAACGCGTTTACTATTTTTAACTAAATCCAGAGTCCCATTTTTTTGTTTGCCATTTTCCATAAAGTGGTTTTGTAAAAGAATTTGACAAATCCGCATAATCCTCAGATTTAAAAGTTTCAAAAATATATTTTAATGGCTTTTCATTCTCTTTAATAACTCGTCCTTTTTCAAACAATTGTTCAGGTGTGTACAGTTTTTTTACAGATTTCCTTGAATAAATATGATAATTTCTAACTTCACCAATTGGTTGTGTTTCTGGAGGCCAAACAATTTCATTTTCTTTAAGTTCATTCTCTAAGCAGTATACTTCGTCATTTTTAAAGTCAGAAATATTTTCTTGAAAATCCTGTTCCTGTAAATGTTTTAAAAGTGAAATATTTTCAGGATCATCAGAGTAAGTGTTTTTTAATTCTCCCCCATTATAAATTTTAGTAATTTCATTTAAAACTTCATTGAGCATTTCAGATCGTTTGTATTTATTAAAAATTAAAGATTTTGTATATCTTTCGGTAACATTTTCAAACATGCCATTAAAACCAATTGATAGCATATAAAAAATATTGGGACCTCTAAATGCTTCTTCATTTAGAATTTTAAAATCTCCTGTTATTATATCAATAGGGGTCCATTCTTTTACTTCTTTGTTAAAAAATTCAATAAAAAAGTACCTTTTCCTAGTATCAGATTTTGACTTTTTAACTTTACGAAGATGTGAAGAAGGTTTACAAGGGGAACAGACTCGACAATTAATGTTTACCATATTCAAACCAATAAATGAATAAAAAACTTCTTCTAATTCTTCCTTTTTTTTTTCTGGGCAGTTTATTTCGATAGTAATTTGTTCCCTTAATTTCTCAATATATTTATTTTTATTATTGAGAAAATATTTTACTTTATCTTTTAACGTTTCTCCTTCTAGTTTCATTATCTCCTTTATATCGTTCTGGTAGTCTATTGAACTATTTTTAAAAGCAGTAAAACCTTTGTACATGCTAGCAAAGACATTAAAAATTTTTTTAATTTGTTTATTTCTAGCATGCTCTCTTATATCTGAATTTAATTCTGAATTACAGATGTTTTCCTCCTCAGTAAGAAATGATGGTTTTTTGTTAACATAAATATTAATCAATTTTTTTTTACCATTATTACTTAGTGAAATATCAGAGATATCAGAAACATCAGAAACACTGACGCTTGTGTTTATTTTTGAAGATACCCAAGATTGCTCTAAACTAGACAATTCTTCGGTGCTAGAAATACTTTCTAAAACTTCATCTTCAAAATAAGAGCTTCCAACATTTTCTTCGTCACTGTCATCTGTAAAAAATTCTATACTTGTGTTCGTTTTTTCTTCTTCAGTCTCCTTTATCGATGTTGATAAAATTCTATCTGGACTAGATTCCTCTCTGTTATAGGTAATTTTTTCTATTCTTTCTAAGTGACACCCATCATTTGAATCCCCAGTATTACTTGACTCTTCTTCAACTGTAAGTTGTGATTTTTCAATATCTTTTTTGTCCATTTCATCTAATAAAGTTTCTATTTGTATGTCTTTTTCCACTTTAACTTTTTTTATCGGCATTAATGAAGTATCGTCTGGGTTGAGTCGTTTTTTATCCTTAGAGCCTTTTTTCATCTTTTTTGAACAAATTTTATTACTAACTTCTTCGATATTCAAAGTCTCCTTTTTATCTCTATCTTGTAAATTTCCAATGTTTTCTTTATCATTCTCTTGTGTATAATGTTCTATTCTTTTGTCCTTTTTTTTTTCCTTAGTTGCTATTGTATCAACATGACTATCATCAAGTAAAGGTCGTTTTCTAGTATTAGAAATTTTTTCAGTTAACTTCAAATTATCATTATGATTATTTTTATCTTCCACGACAAAAGATAATCTTTCTTCATCATTTACTACTGTTTTATGAATATCTTGTAAATGATTGATATTAGGTAATTCACTTGTTTCAACACTATTATCAACCTCTACAGAATCTTCTAAAGATTGTTGTGGTTCCATTTCAAACTAAAAGCATAAAATAAACGTAAAAAATATAAAAGAAAAATAAAAAATAATATAAATAACGTATGAATATGTATATTAAAGAGATAGATCAAAAATTTAGTTTCATACAAATAAAAGAATCAATAAAACAAAAAAGTATAATCATTTCGTTCTACATTAATAAATTTTTTTTTGATTAGTAGTTAAAGAAACAAATAAAAATTAAAAAATGATAAGAAATTTTCAAAAAAAATATCAAAAATATTCTATCATGGTAATATTTTACAAAATTGATGAAACTTTTTACTATATATAAAACAATATAAACAATGAAAATCGTTCGTGCCATGATTAATTGAGAGAAGTGATGAAAAATACACAAGTATAAATTAAACAATAAAAAGGATGAAAAAATCTATTCAGTTTTCCAAGATTTACAAAAGTATACTGATTTAATATTTGTGTTGATTAAGAAAGGGATTCACCTTTTTAGTAATATTACTTGAGACTAACAAAAGTAAATCAAGTTTAACATGGAAGAACTAAAGTATTGTAGTATAAAAAAATTAAGTGTTAAAGTAATATATCTTGTAGTTGTTATATTTATTTCAGTTAAATGAGACTTTTTTTCAAAACAATTAGATTAATCATAGTTAGTTTTGTGATACTAATAAATAGTTTATTTAATTTTTTAAAATGTAATCGTTTTTCTTTATCATTTTAAAATATTTGTATAATACCTCATTTTAAGTAAGTATTTAACTTTTTTTTTAAGGTTTATAATCATGGATTTACCATATTCCAAATTATTGAAATGTCAAGTGATGTTGATTAATGAGAACAATGAGAAAACAATTATGACATCATTGAATAGCACTTCTTTTTTCAACGCTTTTAATTTTAAATCTTCAAAAACAGATGAAATACTTAGAAATCTTAATGACTATGTTACAAATAATATTGATAAAGAAAATTATGATGTTCTTTTTGAAAAGGTAACGAAATATTTTGAGCAAGCTGTTAATAAGGATTCAATTTCTTGTATAATTTCTGATGTTGAAAATTCAATTGAAGAAGAATGTAAAAGAAATATGAAGAAAGATGAACTTTTAAATTACAGAAGTGAGCCAAGATTATACAGTTCTAGAGAATATTTAGCTATTGAACGTTTTAATAAAAATGAATTTTCACAATTTTTTATTAATGAAATTCGTTGCATGTTAAATTTTATAGAACGTTACAAAAGCAGTAAGTTTTAATATACATCTTATTTTTATTTTCTTTTAGAAGATGTCTTTTTTACTTTTCCTAAAGATATTAAAGCAATATATCATACATTTGTTTATGATGGTTTTCATGTTAGTGAATGTCAACTTGATAAAGAACTTGAAATTTTGTACAAAAAGTTTGTTATAGTTTATTCAACATTGTTTTCAAAAAACTTTTCTTCAATAAAGTATAGAAAAGGTATACTTAAGGAATTAAAATTTTTGAAAGGTTGCCTTCAATTTGTTGCTTTTGAAATGGATAGAAGATTTATGAGACTTAAAAAATATATGATACATTTTGGAGAACAATATATAAAAAAGGAGATTGGTGTTAGTACTTCAAAAAGACTTGAAGATTTGCTTGAATTACCTTCCAGTTATTTTACCGATTTAGAAAGAGAAGTAAGTATAAATCTAAAAAATTTAGAACTCTAAAAACAAATCAAAATCATGGAAAAAAGAATGTCATAATAATTTAATAATTGTTTAAAAATAGATTTTTAAGAGAAGTTTTTTCAATAAATATCTTTTTAAACAATTTATTTCAATCTCTTTTACATGTATTTGTAATCTCTTATTTTACAATAAAATTGGAGTTATATTTATATTAAAATAATGTTAAATAATTGTTGAATAAAAATAAGTTTATTTAAAGATTTAACATTCAAACTTGAATAATCAAATTTTTGACTAATTATAAAAATTATTTTTGATAGATATGATATTGTTTATATTTTAAAATATTTATTATTATAAAATAAATATTGGATGTAATAGAATAAAAAATTGTCAATTAAAAAGGTTTATTTTTTTAAAGATTTTATGACTTCTATATTTCTATTAATAAAAATACCAGAAAAAACTAATTTTATTTTAATAAAATTATTTATTTTTTTTTTATAAGCAATAACTGTCTGCATCAAAAAAAATTTTTTTATTTATAAACATGTTTATCTCTGAAAAAATAATCAGATTATTTTTAAAATCGTTTGATAAATCATATATTATTTCTATTATGAAAAAAAAAAGAAATCTCCGATAAATAATGTAGTTGTGATGTTTATTATTTACTTAGAAAACATAATAAAGATAATGCACAAAAAAAATGTATATAATTTTTTAAACAACATATAATTACACAGAAAAACAAATCATGGCAATTGGACCCTACGCACTTATATAAAAAATGCATATATGTATTTTTGTATAAAATGCAAGTTATTGTCAGAAAATCAGCAAAAACCAAACCTCTCAATTAAGCAAATAGTCTTAGTAAATACAGCGTGTTAAAAACCCATAATTACATATTCAGTTTATCCTCAAACGTGTAAGAAAAAAAGTTATTGATAAAACTTTTTTTTTAGTACATTTTATTATAAGGATTCTTAAAAGCCGTTGAAAATAAATTTCTCCACATATGCAATTAAACTCAATAAAGTCATCGTGTCTGAAAACCTATTTCTGTACTTTAACAACGTTGTATTTTAGTGAGAAAAAAGTTATTTATAAAAATACTTTTAATATTGTTAATATATATACACAAAATTTTTTTTTATAAAAATGTAATTGAAAATCTCTAACACAAAGTTAATTATGTTAAATTCAACAAAATTAAAAACGTTAGTTTAAATTTTTTCTTGTTAAATTTGATCTACAAAATAAACGATGTATGAAAACTATTACTATATCACTAATATATCTTTATGAAAAGACTTTGTTGTGATAAAGCGACATTACTTTGTTTTAATATAATTTTACTAATTAAATGTGTTATAAGCTTAAAAACATTATAAATTAAACGCTTTGTTTTTTTGAAGGTTTTTTTTACATATTTTTAATTGTTTATAACTAATAATATATAGTTTGAAATATATTGACAATATTAAAAATATATTTATCAATAACCTTTTTTATTACTCAAAATATAATGATGTTTAAATGTAAAAATAGGTTTTTAAGCATAATAAATTTACTGAAACTAGTTGCTAAATCAGAAAACTCCACATATTTAAAAAATAAAAATTTTTACATTTTGTTTTTATATTTGAAAAAATCCTGAAAAATGGTAAAGATTGATATATGTATCTATATAGTTTTATAAACTAGTTTTTGAAATACGCAAACAATGTCAAAAATTTAATGAAGCTATACAGAAGCGCAATGAAGAGATATGAAGCTAATATTTTGTATTTGGTAATATGTCCAATATGTAAATATGTTAAGAATATTAAATTAAAAATTTAGAATTTTGCTTGTTTTAGTTTTTTAAAATTGTCTGACTTTTTCGGGAAACGTGTTTTTATTATTTATTATTTATGTTAATTTATATTGAACGTATAACCACATAAAATAGTTCATTAAAACAATTACATTTCAAAGCAATTAATTAAATTTATTTTAACTTTATTAGTTAAAAGTTTAAAAAAATAATTTTTATTTTATTGAAAATTATTTTTACTCTTCAAATATTTAAAAGAAATATATTTTAATAAAAAATATTTACAAATGGTCAATAAGTTTTTTATATAAAAGTCTTGAAAAAATATTAAATTATTATTATTCATTTTAAAAACAACAATAGCTTCTATAACTTCAAAAACAATCATAACAATATTTATTAATTTTTTATTTATTTTTACTATTAATGCTGATAATGATAAGAAGGTATTAGTTAAACAAAATAGTTTAAATATTAAAGCTTCAATACAAAATATAATTTCTAATGTTAATGATGAAAATCAAAACAAAGTAAAACGTGTATACATTACTATTAGAAAATCTAAAAAAAAATTAATCTGCCAAAAGATTTTGCACGTATTATTAAAAATTGTATAAAAAATTGAAGTTTGTAAAACGTGATTTAAAATATTTATTAAAGCATTTATTAAAAAAAAATATACAAAAAAATTTCTTAAATATTTAATTAAAAAAATTTTTATATAATAAAATTTTTTACAACAAAATAGATTATAATAATAGTAAACTATTTTAACTATGCATAAACACATTTTTTTTAGTCAAATTAAACAATTTACTATGAATTGATCTCAATATAATTATACCTAATTCATAAAAAAAATATTTTCTAACAATATTAGAAGTCATCTCCAACTTCATTCCAAAATTTTGAAAACTAAAGAATATACTCTAGAATTCAATAATTACCTCAAAACTGTGGTTTTTAAACCAAAGATTTTGCAAATAGTGCTGCCCGTGTCATTTTTGCTTCATTCTTTCTTTTTTCATACATTATGTAATGTGCTAATGATTGTAAAATTAATACTGTCTGTATATGTATGCTCAAATTTATTATATACGATAAAAGTTGTTCTTTAAATGTAGATTAAAACATTGTTACTAATTAGATTAAAGATATTAAGATCTGAAAAAAAAAGCAAATTAACACAAGACTATAATGAAGGTTTTTATTAAACATTGTTTTTTTTTAATTAGCATGAGTTTTTGCTAATAATTATTTCTGTACATTTTTTAAACAAGTATAATTTATTATACAATTTTTTTTAAATATAAGATGATAAAAAAAATAAACATTTTTATAATATATTATTTGTTAACTAAACTAATGAAAGATAAATTTATTCATTTCACAAAAAAAAAACAATTTGTGTTTGTTAATATTAGAAACCGTTTCCAGTTTCATTCCAAAATTTTGAAAACTAAAGAATATACTCTAGAATTCAATAATTACCTCAAACTGGGTTTTTTAAACCAAAAGTTTTGTAAATAGTGCTACCTATATCATTTTTGCTTCATTCGTTCATTTTCTATATGTTATGTAACGTTCTGTTGACTACGCATATGAATAGTGTCTGCGTGTATAGAAAACTTTTATACATACAATTAATATTATAATATTTAAATGAAGACTAAAATGTTTGTGCTGTTTAAATTTATAATCTTCAACTTTAATTATTTAAATTAAAACAAGACTTTTTTAAAATTATTTATTTTTATATTTCTTTTGTATTATTAAACTTTAAAATGCAGCTTATAAATGATTTACCTTGAAAATAAATATTAAAATAAAACCAAAATTATAACATTTATGAAAACCTTATCCAAATTTAAATTTTGATAGATTAGTTTTGATTTTTTTTAATTTTAAATATATAAAAAAATAAGTTTATATTATTTTTAATTAAATAAACTAAAAAAAAAACATCTTTTAAAAAAATTATTATTCTAAGTTAAGCAAAAATTTTATATAATAAAAAACTTACTTGTTTGAAATATTGATTTTTACGAATTTTACTAAAACATAAAGAAAAATAGTAGTTTTGTAAAAATAAATAATCAAATAAAGATTTTTTTTTATGAAAAAAATATACAATATAATAATGTTGAAGAATTATAACAAATTTTATAAATTTCTTTATTTTAACTAAAATTCAACATATTTTAATTCATTTTTTATAGTTGTGTGCTTCTTTTATTATATGTAAAATACATGAATTTTAAATAATATAGACATTGTTACGTGAAACTTTTTTTTAGACATAAATATTATTAAAAAAATTGTGTTTATTTAATGGCAAAAAATAATAAGTGTAAACCTAATAAACTAGTTAACAATTATTCTGATAACAATTGTAAAAACTTCAAACACTTTTTAAATGTAACTAAAGAATTGAAGATTGTATATTTTTACATATTATATTGACAATAATTTAAAGCAATATCATTAATTATAAAAATATTTTTAACATATTTAAAAGTTTTAATCATTTAATTTGACTTTATAAATAACTGATTATTAAAAATTTTATATTTCTTTTAAAATTTTCTCAAAAAAAAAATTTAGTATGTTTTATTTTACTAGTAAATTTAATATTTAAGCAAAATATATAAATTATAATGAAAAAAAAAAATATATTGTTATAACCAAAAGATAATCAAAGTTTCTTTGTTCAAATGTATTCATGTTTTTTCAAGTTTATATATTTATTTCCAAATACATTCAGGTTTAAATTGACTATCAATAATCACAAGTAACTCTTTGGCCATTTTCTGTACATACTACTTCACAGACGTTATTTATACAATTTTGACTTCTACTTTGACTACGACTTCCAGCTAAAACTTCATTTTCTGTAATTAATGCTAAAGCAACAGCAACAATAATAAAGAAATATTTCATTTTTTTAGTTAAAAAAGCAACTATATGTCTAAAAAAATAGAATGAAGACTTTTTATATAAAATATTACTGAATAAATTGACTATATTTAAATATTAAATAATAACTAATAAAACTTTATGAGAAATTATATTTTTTTATTTATAATGATAAAAAAAGTCTTTAAATGTAATGTTTTAAATTAACATACTTTTAAATATGATATTAATCAATTTTCTTTTTTATTTTAAAAATTAAAATAATTTTAAGTGCTATATAATTTTTAAAATAATAAAAAAAATTATCTTTTATAAATAATACATTTTTATAGTTTTTTGTTGTTTATCCTAAATAAATTTTTTAAGACGAGAATGTTCAAGTTATTCCAGTTTTTTATTTTATGTTTAGTTGGCCAACAAACTGAAAATAAAAATCTCATTTGAAATTCTTAAATTCAATCTTGATTTCTTTTAGAATTAAACATTATAAACTGAAAATTATTATTTATTCGACATATTACAAAAGTATAATTCTTCGTTTTTTTTTGCTTGTACATTATGGCAAAAAAACTATATAAGTTTATGATTAAAATACAAATATGATCCTCTATTGTGAATAACAACATGTATTAACATTAAAAATAGTCTTTTTTTCTAATTTTAATGAACAAAAATAGTAAAAAAATTATGTAGATTATTTTTCTTATTAATAAGTGCTGTAAAAACATATAAAAAATTTGTTAGTTGTTAAATCAAGTCATTTAATACAGTACTTAATAAACACGAAGGTTTCTAATAAAAAAACACCACTGGATATATTAAAACATCAATATATAAGCTTTTCAATCATTTATTTTAACTAGAAAATAATAATTTTGTAGAAACATCTTATAAAAATTTATTTTTCTATTTATTGCTTGAGCATTGCATATGTATTATAAAGTTCCAAAAAAAAAAGATTCTTAACGCTCTCATTTTCATTATGTATGTATCTTTGCCTTAATCTATTCTTTCAATAACAATTCCTCTTTTTACTTGAATATCAGGTTTGTTCATAACAAAGTAGCGCAGTTCACATTTCCACACTATAAATTATTGCATAATAAATGTGGTAAAATAAAAAACACTTTATAATTCTTTTTGATGATGGTTGATTGATAATATATTTCCAAGTTTAACATACAATCTACATTTATTTTTAAAGTATTCGACTGTGTGTATAAATAAACGAAAAATCCCAATATAGTCTAATAAAATACTTTTTTTAAATCAAGATATTTTGTTATTGTTTAAATTCCTTTTTCCAAGTATTTAACTAATTTTATGAAAATCAATAGTCGCTTTTTAAAATTTCTACTATATTATAATTTAATAGTATCACTTACCAAATGTAAAATCTCAAGACAAAAATCATCATTTTGTTTTCTCCAATTATTAACTATCCTTAAAACTTCCTAAATGAATTAAATCAATCATCAAAAATTTCCAACAGTAAGAAAAAATTACATTTTTTAGTAGTAGTGTAGTTAAATGATTTCCAAAAATGTAAAATATATATTTGAAAATTTGTAGAATCACCATAAAGTAATAAAAAAAATAGCAAAGTTTAAAACATAAAATTGATGACAATAAAAAAAAGTAATTTGTTTATAAACAAAAAACCAACAAAACTACAAAATTGTGCTAACATAGAAAACAAAGTTTAAAGAATCATATTGCCATTGTCATTTATTAATTAAATTATTTATTTTATTTTTAATGAAAAATACAATTATAAAAGATAATATAAATATGCATATAATTTTAATCATATAAAATTTAGATTTTTTTATGGCAGATTGTGAATATTTTCTTTGAACTAGTCAATTAAAAGGAATTAATAAGCTGCGTTTCTCAAATTTTTAAGAAAAATTTTTTTTCATAAATAAGTATTTATTGTTTTTAATTAGTTAACTATTAACATTTTGAAAATAAATTACAATTAACAACTTATTTGTACATTATAAAAAAATAATACTGTGATCAACATAACATTGAAAGTAAGCAAAGAAAATTTTTCAATTTAAAAAAAATACCAAAAATTGATAAATTGCTTTTTAAATAGTTATTTTAATAAAAAAAAAATTTTAGTTATTGGTCAAAAATTAAAGAATAAATAAAAGAACATCAACCCCAAATTTAATCTAATATTAACCCCTAAACGATAATCATGGATAAAATTTTACCTCATTATAATGTAATTCATTTGAATAATAGCTTTTCAGGATTAAAATTAATAACTATGTATTAAAGTTCAGTTCAAAATTCAGACCTTTTTTCCAATATTTGCTCTTTTTAGTAAATACAAAATTTTTCTTTTTGAAATTTCTATTTGAATAGTTTTTTTATTCCTAAAAGTCATTTTTTTGTATCAAGTTGGAAGATTCATAAATTTAAATATTGTATAATTTATATCTATTACGTTTAAAAATTATTAATGTTTTATTATATTTTCAATTTTTCTAGAGTCCCTACACCAATAAAGGTCAATTAATTACAAATACCTTACGAGTTAATAATACATTCATTAAATAAACCTTTTATCCTTAAAATTGCACACAAATTCAAATTAGTTATTATAATTACTTTTTTTACCAACATTTACTAACACTTTGTTGATTGGCATTTTTTTCCAAAGACTACCTCGTATTACTAACTATTATTTTGTAGTTGAATATAAAAATAATCAATTTAATACAAGCTAACTTGTGACTTGTCAACAAGATGTTGAAAATTAGAACAATAGATTAATAATATTACCAATATGGTTTTTCAAACTATGTTTTTGTGTTTGCGCGGTTTTGTGATTTTTTTTATAGATTGTTTACATTGTTTAAAAGAAATCATGCTTTTTTTGTTGTCACATTTTTTTCTTTATATTCCATTATTTTTCTAATTTCATTTTAATATTTCTTAGACACTTTTTTATTATTTCTTTTAATAGTTAAGGTAGATTGTTTGTGAATTTTTTTTAAAGAAATGATACTGTTCTCGGAGTGCGGTCTTTTATTTATTTCTAAGTCTTTTTTTGAAGGTTATTCAGGCAATGTGTGTAAGTTATTTTCTGATGCCGTATTGGACAATCACCTTGCCAGAATCTTAATTTCACTTGCGTGTAATAGGTATTTTTAATAATTAATTTTGTTTTATTAAATTTCATTTTTAGAGGTTGTTACAAGAACCGGCATGGTTTTATCGGCAGAAAAAAAAATGTTTAATACCAATTGTTGTTTGCCAAACGATCGTTTGTGATGTTATTAAGGAAATCGGGTCTGATGAATTACCCAAAACTTGACTGTTAGATACTGATTTGGCTGTTGGATTAGAATGGCAACACCAGGAATTTTTCATGATATTTATGTAGACCATTTCTATGGAATTGTTAATGTTGGTAACTATAAATTAGCGTCTGGATCTTCAATTGATGGTACAGAAGAAGATATGCCATTTCAATGTTCTTAGTTCGGAGATTATTAACATGCCTTAGTAAACTTAGATAGGAGATTTTCAACCCTGAACACATCTGGATTTAAGATTGTCAGCAACTGTCAAGTTCAAGTGTAAGTTTAATAATAATGCGTGTGTTTTTGTTTGTGTCTTTGCTATCGTTGTATCATACCGAGATGAACCAGATCTTGATTTGAACATTTAAAGGTTTACAATTATTGAAGAAGCAGTTAACTATGTTATTTCGAAAAAATTGATAAATTGTCAAGCTATTCTCTACCTTAATTAAACTTTAATCTAATGAAGGACTAACAGGGAAGAAGTTTACAATCGATAATTATGGTGGACGGTAAACTTATGGGATTTATGCTTTTTCTGAGAAAGATTTAGTAAAGTTTGGTTATTGAGCAGCATGTAGTGTTTGTTAAGTAGTTAAATCTCTTGTTAGAACAAATGAATGTTGTTGTTGCCTTATCCAAGTCTCTTATACTATAGGGATTTCTTACCCATTGTCTTCTACTGTTATAAATTATAGAACTATTCCATCAATTAAAGCGGAGTTCTTAGCAATTGTCAGTCATAAACTTCATATTAGACTAATAGTTATTGTTAAAACATATTGATTTTAAAATCTAGTTTACCAAACAACTTCCGCTAGTGAACATTTTGGTCATGCTTTATTTCCATGGAAAGGAGTCAATTTGTGGTAAATTTCTAGAAAAACTCAACACTGTGGAAAGTTTAAAAACGTCGAATACCTAAGTTTTTTTTACTACCATAATACTATTGATTTTCTTTCAAAGTTCCATTTTTTATTTTTTTATTTTTAAAATTTTTTTTTGTGCACGATTGTAATAAGTTTTTTAATTTCATATTCAAAATACTTTTGTTTTTAATGTTGATAAAAGCAGTGCTCCATTGGTGTACATTATCATGATTAGCATATTGTAATTGATATGGTTGTTTACCATGGTGTATATTTGTGTAATTTCTAAACACTAATTAAAAAAATTAATATTTAGATTCATGGAAAAAAATTCTAGTGAAAAAGAAAACATACCACCTGGTGAAAGAACTTCTTCTGATAAAAGAACTTCTTCTGATAGAAGAACTTCACCTGATAAAAGAACTTCACCTGATAAAAGAACTTCTCCTGATAAAAGAATTTCTCCTGATAAAGGAACTTCTCTTGATAAAAGAACTTCTCCTGATAAAGGAACTTCTCCTGGTGGAGATGGAAAACATTACAAAGGAAAATTTCGCTCTGACCCATCCCGTCGTAGGCCAAATGTGCGTTCAGGAAGAATTAAAGAAGAGAACGGAGATCGTAAGGAAGATAATTCTGGTAGAAAGAGACGTTCTGATTGTATTGATTCTGGAAATCTTGCTGGAAAAAAATCTACCAGAGATGGCAATTACTATGGGGAAAAATCATTCCGTTCCAAACCATCGTGTCACAACTCAGATGAGCGTTTAAGGAAGAATGAGAAAAAGAAATGGGATTATAGTGAAAATAAAAATAGTAGAAGAAGAAGGGAAAGTTCTAGTACTAGTTATTCTGAAAGTCCGGTTAGGGAAAAACCTTCTCCCAAAATTGACGGTTATTATCAAGAATTACTACTTTGCTCTAGGTCTTTGCGTTTCACAGTAGATCCGTGTTCAGAAAAGAATGAAAAGAGGAGCAGGGATCATAATGAAAAAAAAAATAGTAGAAGAAGAAGGGAAAGTTCTAGTACTATTTATTCTGAAAGTCCGGTTAGGAGAGGATCTTCTATAAAAGATGACAACTATCATAGAGAAGAATCATTTTGCTCCAAATCATCGCATCGCAAGTCAGATAAGTGTTTAGGAAATAATGAGAAAAATAACAGAGACTATGATGAAAATAAAACTAGTGAAGGGAGTGGTTTTGGTACTAGTGATTCTAGAAATCCAGTTATGAAAGGATCTTCTACTAAAAAAGGCAATTACTATGGAAAAAAACTACCTTGTTCTGACTCATCTTTTCATAAATCAGACAAATGTTTAAAGAGGAATGAAGAAAAAAATGAAAATCACAAAGAAGATACCAGGGATGATCATGGTCAATCGTATAAGGATATAACTGGTAAAGAAAGACGTTCTGACAGTTATGATTCTGGTAGCTCAGTCAAAGAAAAGGGAATATCTAAGCATGACAAATTACACAGAAATAAGAAAGATACTAAGAATGATGACAATTGTCAATATAAATATCAGAGTCCAGTTGAAAGAAGATCTTTTACTCAAGATGGAAATTATGATAAAGAAAGATCACCTTATTCCCATCAATTGCCTCATAACTCCAATAATCACAAGAATTATGAGGAAAAAGACACAAGAAACGATTGCTGTCAGCAGTCTGGAGATAAAGTTGGCGAAGAAAAACACTCTGATAATAACATATCTAATAGTCCAGTCGAAAAAATAATACCACTTCAATTCATTGAAACTTCTATAGAAAAAGCAGGTGAAGAGTCACGAGATGAAGATCATTTTATATCTATTTTACCAAAGCCGGCTACCTCTTCACCACAAGAAGAAAAGACAATCGTTCTTAGCTCAAAAGGTATTGAATATAGCACTTCAAATGATTCCAAAAATAAAAAGCCAACTTTATTCATAGATTATTTAAGAAAAAAAACGAATGAAAAATTGAATAGTAAAAAAGAAAATACTTTGAAAATAATAGACAATAATCAATTATCTCCTATACTTGAGGACACTCAAAGCACTTTTTCGGAAATAAATGACAATATACAAAGTTATATACATGGTAGTTTTTCACCTTATTCTAGAGGGTAAGTGGTATCGATTTTTTTAATATAATTTTATTTTTTTTCGTATTAGTTTATTTAATAGTAGAATTCAAAAAAAATTTTGAGGTATATTTTAAATAATTAATTTCTTGTTTTATTATAGATCATCAGAAAACGGTAAAATCATGAAAGGACATAATTCAATAGCAAGAAGTTATACATATGAAATTTTCAAAAATAACGATCCTGTTTCTTATGAAGATATATTAAATTACAGTATAATGAAATCTCCTAACTATAAAAAATTAATAAGTAGTGTTGTTTATGATCCTCTTACAGAAAGCACTGTTATGAGAGGTATAATGTTAAGGTCATTTAAGCATGTTAATAATCCTCTGAATGATCATAATTCTTGTATATTTACATTGAAATCACATAATATATTATCTCAGAGAGAAGCTTTGAGACATCTTGAAAGGTATACTCATTTAACTGTTACAAAAAATGATGGTTCTGTTGAAGTACATAAAGTATTATCAGGAAGTGATAGGTATGGAAGACTACTTTATGAGTTAGGGACATTTTGGGCAGATATTATGTGTTTGCAGGGATGTGACAAATTTCTTTATGAAAATATACTTTGTCCTGTATTAGAAAAACTTGGCTTTAAAGGAGAATTTCTTCGAAACACTTTTCCAATTTCTGAGGATGGATGTGCAATGTTTTATTCAAATAAATTTAAACTTGTAAACAAGAAAGATATTTGTTTTTTGGAACTTCTTGAACCTGATGATATTGTACCATATTCTGCACAAATTTTAGAATTTGAAGTAAATTCAGATGGTTTTGAATCACTGGGTGAAAAAACACATCTATTTGTTGCTAACACACATATTGTTTGTAATACAAATAGGGATGATTTGAAAGTATTACAAGTGGTATACTTGTTGTCAAAATTACAAGAAATGATAAGTAAATGTAACAGTCCTTATGCTTATATAATGTGTGGAGACTTTAATATTCAACCATATTCAAAAATGTACAACTTTATTCTTGGAGATCAATCTGAATATATTTTTAATAAAACAACATTGTCAGAAAAAACACCAATAGAGTTAATTAAAACCTCAACTTCTTCTAATAATAATTCAAATAGAAAACATGTTATTGATTTTGACTATATTTTTAGAAATGAAAAAAAAGAAGGAGATTACCGTGATAACTTTATTCATCGTCTTCCATTTGCATCAGTATATAAACACTATACCGGAGAACCAAGAGAACCTGAAATATCTACTTATAATACTTGTGATGCTTCAAATCCTGACTATATATTTTATGGTGTCGCTAATACAAGCATTTCCGGGGATATTGTTTCTGTTAATGAAACTTCTACATTATCTCTTCTTGGAAGATTGACATTACCTAGTGCTTCTGAAATTGCTCAAAATTTGGGACCACTGCCTAATTCAGTCACGGGTTCGGACCATTTGCCATTATTAGCTCGTTTTCAAATAAGATAAAATTTATTGATAATCTTTTTTTTCTATACTTTATTTATTTATAATTTTTACTGATCTAACTTAATAAAATATTAAAATAAATTTTAATTTTCAAATATTTAATGACTATTTTTTAATAATTCTTTGTTTTTGTATTACTATCACTAACGGATATGTAAGAAATTATGTTAATATATATTAGACTATCTGTAATAGTATAGAAATACATGTTAAATATATCTTAATTAATAGTATTTTTTAAATATTTTTTAAGTTTTTGTAAATTTTATTTTATTTAGTAATAATCGTAAAATAATGTTTAATTATTTTTATTAATTTAAAAAAAAATTTTATAACTAATTTTGGAAAAGAAAGTAAAATAATAAATGGCATAAAATGATACTGTTGTAAAAAAATATTCAAAAGCATGTCTGTTAATGTTTATAACAATTTTTATCCTATGAAAAGAAAGATATTGTTAGGTAGCAAATTTATTTTTTTATTTTCAAAAAATTTATTTTTATAAGTATTTCAATTTATACAAAAAAAAAACTTTTTTGGTTGTGTTTTGACATAATATGAAAAATGGAGTTTTCAGAAAAAATTCTTTAATCAAATTTTTGTTTAATTAAGCAAAATTATCTCATTATCAAAGTTCCTTAAAATAAAAATGTAATAGTTTAAAATATTTGAAACATGTCATCCTGGAAGTCTATGTCAGAATAGACACGCCTTATAAACAATACTACATAAGAACATGGAGGAACATAAAACGACAGTTAAAAAATATACAAATATACCAGAACATAATATATAATTTCTAAACTCTTTTATGTATACTTTATAACAATTTATTTTCCTTTTACTTTTAATAAAATCTTAAGTTATATTATTGTTTTATTGTTTATATTGTAAATAACCGGGAGCCTTAACAGGCTCCCAAATGATCCAAAAGGATTACAACATATATATAATAATTTTAAAAGTCATATTTTTAATTAAGATATAAAAATGACATGACAATGTTAAAATATAAAAAAATATACTTCTTTATTTAAATAATGAATATTTTTAATTTAAAAAATAAAAACAAAATCAAAAGATTGTCGAAAAATTTTTTTTTAAAAGATACGTGTAATTTGGCTTAAATTAAATGAAGGTTCGGAAAGGTTCCTAAAGTTAAAAAAATATACTAGTTAATATTATAATAATTTTTATTTAAATAAAAAAATAAAATAAGATTTTAATATAAATTTATATATTTAAAGATAATTATAAAGTGTTAATTCTTCAATTGCGTTAGATACAGTTTCGTACTATATTTCTTTTTGTTCATAAATATTTTTTTTTCTTTATAATCAATTATTTCTGAAATATCCGTTTTGATTAGCATTTTTGAAAAAAATATAATTACTTTGAAATAAACAAAATTAATTTTTTTTTTTAAATATTTGTTATTTATATTTAATTTTTTATTTATACTTACCATTTTATATGTTGTTGTAATTAAGTTGTTATTTTTTATTTTTTTTATTTTATTACAGTGTTCTTATAAAATATAAATAAAGTACGAATAAAAAACTATAGAATAAAAAGATTAAAAACTTTTATTATTGAAATCAAAAAATTTTTTCCTTTTCATTTACGCAAAATTTTGATTTAATTTATTTACTTGAAAGTTAAAAAATTAAGAAACATTTTTTTATTAAATTCTTTTTCTATTATTTAGCAAGAATTAAAAAAGACAATTTTTGTTATATAACATTGAAAATACTTTTTGATCATTTAAAACTTTTACTTTAATTTATTAAAATAAATCAAATTTCATAGATTTTGTTCTAGTTTTAATATTCTATAAACTATTTTTTAACATGTGAATCCTAATATTATTTTTATGAGATTTAATTTTTTTTATATGTAGTATATTTTTCTTTTTTTATATTATAAGTACGAATTTATTCATATTGTAAGTTAAAAAGTTTTAGTTCTTTTACATGATTATGTATAATGTGATATGATTCATATATGCTAAATATCTAAAGGTTTAAAGTATATTTTAGAAAAGATATTATTAATGTCATTTAGTCAATTAATATATCAATAATTGGTCGTGTTATCAGAGAGTTATCGTAGTTATATCAAATATATATCTTCTTTAAAGTGATAAATCTTGCTACTATTTTTTTTTTTTGAAATAAATATTGTACCATGTAATGTACATGTGTTATAATGTTCACAAATGTAATAGTTTATTAAAGTAACAATCACAAACAAAAACAAAAAAATAAGAGACTTTTACATTACAATTATACTATGTATTAATTACTTGTTGACAATAATGCTTAAATCCTAACAATATACCTGTATATAATTCTAGTCTTATTTCGAAGTCACACTTTTCATTGTCTTTTGAATATTTTAAAATTGTACAAAGTGTCATCGTTGTTACTTAATTCTAACTTATATTTTTTAAGTCTTAATATCTTTTATATTTATTAGTAATTCTTATCATATTTTTACTTTAAAGATTATTTACCAAATTAATTTTTTAATTTTATAGCATTTTTTTAATATAATATGCATCTTTTTTTTTATTAATATTATATTAATTTTTGGTTTTTTTTATATAAAAATTACATTTGTTTTTTAAAGGTTTTGTTTATATTTCAAATCATGGCTAATAAACGGAAACATTCGGATGAACCACCATTAAAAAAACAAAAAGTTAGTAAAAAAGAAACTGCTCTGTAAGTTTAAATGTTAAAAAATATAGACAAAATTATATAATTATAGTAGTACATTATCTAATGAAGAATCTGAAAGAATGCATCAAAATCCAGTAGATGAAACATTGAATGCTGTCGAAAATGGTTTGTCTGGTAATAATGACGTTGAAAATGGTTCGTCTACAAATAATGACGTTGAAAATGGTTCGTCTACAAATAATGACGTTGAAAATGGTTCGTCTACAAATAATGACGTTGAAAATGGTTCATCTACCAATAATGACGTTGAAAATGATTTGGGTAATAATAATGTTATTGAAAACGATGTATCTAATAACAATGATGTTATAAATGAACTACCTGATAATAATGTTGTTGAAGATGAATTACCTAATAATAATGCTATTGAAAATGAATTACCTAATGATAGTGTTGTTGAAAATGAATTGCCTAGTGGTAATGCTGTTAATAAGTTAAACATTGGTTTACAATATCAAGCTGTTATACCAGAATGTAAGCCAAGAGAAAAAATACAAAAAACAAGTGAAATATTAATTTGGGATTGTAAACAAAATAATGCTGACAAATGGTCTTTGGAGAAACAAAGAATAGTTCATAAATTTGCAAAAGCTGTTGAGGACTATGGTTATGAATATTTAGAAGCACTTAGTATTCTTCAACAATACAACTATGATCCAATTGAAAGTAGTAAACATGTTGAAGCTTATATTCCACATCATTCTTTTGAAAGATTTACAAATGATGAAGAGTTATTGTTTAATGATTGTAGAAGGAAAATTGGTAGAAGTAAAAAAAAAGAAGTTTTTCAACAAATGGTTTGTGAATCAACAAGAACACATAAGGAGATTGTTGAGCAATATTATAAAACTAAAAAGCATCCTTGCTTGAAAGGCCGATGTAAATGTTATTGTAGAAAAAAATCTTTTATAAAACGAAAGAGAAATATCATTGAAAGGCAAGATTGTGAAAATTGCAGAGATTGTTTGTACTTAAGAAATGATATTGACTTGGAGATTTACAGGAATAATGATAATTTACCATTATGTTCACTTTGTAAATTTTATTTTAATGAAACAAACAAAATGAGAATTCCATCTGTTAAATTTGACCCGTTGAAAAATAATTATGATGAAGAAAACCAAAAACATTATGGAATGGTGGAACAGATAAATATTCCAGAAAGTCATATATTTTTAATTTTAAATGAGCTGAAAGCTAATTCATTAGATATTAAAAGAACATTGGAAAGATTAAAAGAAGATCATGGTGTTAGTGGCTATTCAGAAAGTCATATAAGATGGTTTATTAATACACAAGCTCGTAAATATAATATTAACTTTAATAATTTTCTTGCTAAAGAAAAAACAATTGGAAATGGAAATTTAGAAGTAAAAGAAAAAAAGAAGTAAAATTAAGGCTTGCTTTATTTCTTAGTATATAATATCTACAATATTTATAATTATTGTGCTTTGAAGAAGTATTTTAATGTATTTTTGTCAGAAATACATTTTTTTAGAATTTTTTTATAGGTTCTATTTTTGTATTAAGCAAATGTTTGGTTAAATGATAGAATCTCAGATTATTATTTATACTATTACAATTAGATAGTTTAATACCAATTTTTTAGATATTTTATTCATTTTTTACTTTAATAATAAATTAATTAAAATTTAATATATAATTACCTGATTACAACTTTATTTATAAGAAATAAATTTTTTATATAAAAATTATAACGATATCGTGATTTTATAAAATAATAAGAAATTTTTTAATTAGTTAATAATTTATTTATAGATAAATATAAAACAATAGTTGATTTCAAATTAATTTACTATATATTATTAAAAAATGAAAACTTAAAGAAGTTTAATAAATTTAAAAGACACTTGAATTTAATATTAATATTTACAAGTTCTATTAAGATGTTCTTTGTTAAAAAAAATATAATTAACTATTTCTACAAAAAACTATTTTTAAATTAATTTTTCAATAACAATAGTAATTAATTCTTAGAAAAAATAAAAGTGATAAAATATTACTAAAATTTAAACGTACGCTTTTAAAATTTTGAGAATAAAATATTTCAAAAGTCATTTTTTAAATATAAATTTTTATTTATATTAAAATGTAAAGTGTAAATTAAAAAAGAATCTTTCAATTATTTGTTTTTTTTTTTTGCATTTAAATGCGAAAAAATACACAAACAAGACTTTACTTTTGATTTTTAGCTAGTTTATGCAAATTCAAGCTTATAACTTCTTTTTTATCAAAAAATTACTTATTGTATCTTCTTATATATTTCTAAATAAAATCCTTATTTTTCATTTTCATTTTGCTTATCATTTAGTTATTTTATATTTTGGGTTTAAAAAATACTTTTACCACGTCTCTCAAATAATAAATTACAACGATAGAATGCTGGTTTTTTTTTGTACACTAATAACATTCAACATCACTAAATACACAATAAATTTTTTTCATCAAACTTTTGTGTTTGCATTGTTTCATTTTCCTATAAAAAGATTTTTTTTTGTAAACAATACACCAGAAAGATGATGACAAATCGTTTGTTATTTTTTGGTAGATCTATTACTACCCCTTCTATATCTACTGTTACAATCGAATCTGAAGGAATATTGTGTGTATCTGCTCTTCAAAGAATCCGTAGTAGAAAATTGAAACAATTTAAGCAATTTTTTAAAAAGTTTTGGTTTTTTAATAAAAAAAAGAACTTTGTTCAAAATGGTGAAAAAAGTACTATGTTTGATAAAATGAAAGTTTATGTTAAAGAAGCAAAAGAAGAATTTGATATTTGGTTGGTATGCCGAGTAATCGACTTTTTAGAAATAATTGAAATTATCCGTGAACTATTTAAGTGATGGCTATTCTTAAAAAAATTGTCATTTAAATATTAGAGTATGTTAGAAATGTCTTAGTTTTTAAAATTTTTTGTTTTAATTTTCAGAGTAATTATGGTCTTTCAGAAAGTTATAAAATACCAGGATATTAAAACGTTATAAAGTCCGCCCTAGTGTGGGTTAAAACAGTAATAAGTTCTATTGATCTAACAAATGTAGTTAGCAATCTGAAAAAACGTTTGCAGTTTAAAATAATGTAATTGTTCACTATGTAAAAAAAGAAAAAAGTAATAAATGGGAAAGTAATAGAGGGATAACAGCATAAATTAACAACTATGTGGAGAACTATCTGTAAACATAAAAGGCGGTGGACTACAAAATGACTATTTTTTACAGATTCTTTCTTTTATACTACTCAAATTTAGTAAATGTACTCTGTTTCCATCACAAAGAAGTTTTTAATTTGTTTTTCAAAATTATGAATTGACATTGTAATCAGTTTTATGATTAATTTTTGTTTAAGAGATAAAACAATATAATCGATTGGTATTTATTCTGAAAATTGAATTGTTATGACAGAAATATATTTACTTAATGAAACTTTAAAAAGTATGTAATCTTTTCTTCTGTAAATAAACTTTATCATTTTTCTTACATAATCATTTTATGCTGATGTAGATAAAAAATTGTATTTTTTCTATAGAATCTATTCTTTTTCATTTTAACAAAGAAGAAAAAAGTTTTATATGATCTTATAAGGCTAAAGAAAAAATTTATTTTGAAGGTGAAATTTATGCTTTAAGAAAAAAGAAGAAGAAGAATTTTGATAACGGGATTTTATTTTCTAAAGCATGTTCTTAAAATTCTAATGTAAAAAACTTTTCTTCTAACGATTATTAAAGTTTTAGTCTACTCAGGTGAAAGATAATTTCATTTATATGTTGAAATGCTTCTATTTTAAAATAATAAATGATAGATTTCTTTTGTTTATAATAATCTTATTAAAAATTTTAATAAATTTAATTTTTTGTTTTGTAGTAATATTTTTTCAGATATCTTAATGGAGTTGATGTAAAAGCATACTATTGTTAGAACAATATTCTACTATACATATAGAGAAGAAAAATTGAAAACTTGTTTCGATTTCTAATTATTTAAAAATGTATTCTAAATCAAAATTTTCCATTAATACCAAAAACAATAGTTATTTTAAAAAAATTTTGAAAACGTAGAATTGCTGCTTTTAACTGGGATTCATAAACCAGTTTTATTGTAAGCGCCGCCCTCTTAACAGGAGTATAAATTAAGAATGATAAAATAGATTATTAGGATATTTATATTTTGAGCTCTTGTTATCGCTTTGGTTTGTCTATTGTCTTCTTAGATTAATAAAATTTTATAATTAAATTAGCGTTATTTCTATAAATATTAGCTACAGTGCTTACATTATAAATTAAAGCAAGTAAATCATTTTTCTTAAAAGTTGGTATAAAGATAAAAAAAAACCCTAATTTTATTATTATTAAGATTCAAAATTAAAGTTGGCTGTCTTCTTAAGGTTGAATTTGGCCAAATCTTTTCAATTGTTCATTTGATTTACAATTGATAGAAATCAATTAAAAATCAAAATTTCAATTAGAATTCTCAAGGAAGTTTTGGTCAAATAAAGCTAGAAGCAAACCCTAAGTCAAGTTACAAGTAGACCCTAACTCAAGCTAAAAGTTAAATCCCTAGAATTGGAGGCCCTATCTAATGTTGCCTTGCCTATGTTCCTGTTCTCGAAGTCTTCAAGATCGTCCTTACCCTTATACTCATCCCAGTCCTTCGATTCCATAAAAAAGGTACTTTGAAGAGTGACTAGGGGAACAAAGAAGAAGTGGGGAAAGGGGAAGGAAGAAAGGGATTAGAAGGGGAAAATAAGAAAAAGGGTAAGAAGAAGGGAAAAAAGAGGAGCACGAAAAAAGAGAGGGAAAAAAAAAGCACGAGGAGGAAAAAGGAAGAAAAAGCACGTAGTAGGAGTGAGAAAGGAAAAAAACACATAAATGGAGGAGGTTAGAATCCAAAAGGTCTTCTGGATTCTGATTTTTACCTGTAACTAATGATTGTAAACCGACTATATGTTTTTTTTGGCATACCGTACTAAATTGGCATCATTCACTCATTTTGTTTATGCTTAATATGCCAAGAATGTGTGTACATGTACAGAAAAAAAAAAACAAAAAACACTTTTTAACATATAAAAATTATTTTTTTAAATTAAGTATTAATTAGCACCTCAATCTATAAAATTATTCAAGTTCAAATGTAAAAAATCTGTTGTTTCATATTAATTTTCAAGAAAAAAATAATTGTTACCAATTTTAATAATTTAATTAACCGTTTTTTGTCCAACTATTATGAAGTTAGTGTAACATTGTAAAAATAATTTGTTTTAAATTTTTGATAAAAGTATATTCATATGAAATTGGTAGCAATTATTTTTTTCTTGAAAATTAATATGAAACAAGAGATTTTTTACATTAGGATTTGAATAATTTTGAAGATTGAGGAGCTAATTAATACTTAATTAAAAAAATAATTTTTTACATGTTAAAAATGTTTTGTTTTGTTTTTTTTTGTACATGTACATACATTCTTGGCATATCAAGCATAGACAAAATGAGTGAATGATGCCAATTTAGTAGGGTATGCCAAAAAAAACATATAGTCGGTTTACAATCATTAGTTAAAGGTAAAAATCAGAATCCAAAAGCCTTTTTGGATTCTATCCTCCTCCATTTATGTGTTTTTTTCCTTTCCCCCTTCTTTTTCGTTTTTTTTTCCCCTCTTCTTTCTCGTGCTCCTTTTTTTCCTCTCTTTTTTCGTGCTCCCTTTCTTCTTCCCCCTCTTCTTATTTCTCCTCTCTCCCTTATTAACCCTTTCTCCTTCTCTCTTTTTCTACCTTTTCTTCGTTTCCCCGTTTACTCTTTAAAGAGACTTCTTTATGGGATCGAAGAAGAGGGATCAGTATAAGGGCAAGAACGGCCTTGAAAACGTATGAGAACGGGAACATACGCAAAGCAATATTAGGTAGAGCCTCCAACTCTGGGGATTTTACTTTTAGCTTGAGTTAGGGTTTACTTCTATTTTGATTTGACCCAAACTTCCTTGAGAATTGTAATTTTGATTTTTAATTGGCTTTTGTCAATTGGAAATCAAATGAACAATCGGAAGGACTTGATCAAATTCAACTTTAAGAAGACAGCCAACTTTAATTTTGAATAAAGTTGTCCCCTTCAAGATGAAGAAAATGTACATTTCCATCTTATAGTAAACTGTCAACATTGGTTGGAGAAAGAATGTAGATTTCAAATTAAAATTATCATTCTTTCTTGATATTAATGTTAATATTTTTTTGGAAAATATTAAAAATAATCGAATCACGATGTAAATATATATGATTATAAATGCAAAAATTACATAACTAATATAAATTGTCAGAATAACTTACTTTACAATTAAAAGATTTTTAAAAAATTTCTTTGTTGATAAAATATGTTATTTCAATTTTTAAACAAATCTATCTACTATATACTATAAAATGATTAGCAAAAAATGAAAAACATCCTCAAATTGAAAAAATTTAAATTTTTAAGTGTTTTTTTATAGAACCTTTTATGGGGTAAACAATGAGGTAAAAAATAAATTGATCTGATTTCACGTTCTCAAGATATACTTGAAGAAAGTTGAAAAATTTCCGACTTTGAAGCTCTTTTTGACATACTTAAAATTAATATTTTTTCGTAAAAATTAATATTTAAGGGTAATTAGGCATAAAGAATGTATTTTATTCATTTGTTCTTAATTTTTAAGTTTTTGTCCCGAGATACAAAATACCAAAAAAAAAGAACGTTCTCGAACCAAAATTTTTTGCTTTAAATTAACATATTTTGCTTAAAAATAAGAAATTAAAAAAAAAAAAAAGTGGTTCCGAGATATAACGTTTCTGCATATTTTGACTATATTTTTAAAAAAATTTAATAAGTTTGAGTTCTTGAGATTTGGATTCGCAAATTGACATTTTTTTGGAAAAATGTAATTTTTTTTTCTTTCTTGAATAAGTATATAAAAATTATAAGATTTTAAAATATTGTTTCATTAATATTATAGAATCACTAATTCTCTATCAAATGGCATATATATCATTTTATCATTATTAAATTATCCGGAGATATAATGTACCAAACATGATGGAAAAAACATTTTTTTTCAAATTTTAGTTGAATTGATTTTAAATTATTCTTAAAAAAAATATAAAGATAAAGGAATTTTTAACAAATTTAAAAGACGCCTGGGGATATTTATATCAGACATCTTTTGAAATATTATTCATATTTATATCTTTACCCGTTTTTTTTTTACACTGGGAAATAAAATTTAAAAAAAATTTATATATGCAAAAAATCATCAAAAAGTGAAAAACATTTAGAAATTAAAGAAAAATAGATTTTTAAAGAGTTTTTATATAGAACTTTTTATGGGGAAAGCAATATAGTTAAAAAAAATTGATCTGACTTTGCGTTCTCAAGATGCATTTGATGAAAGTTGAAAAATTTCCAACTTTGAAGCTCTTTTTGACATACTTAAAAGAAATATTTTTTTGTAAAAATTTATAAATAAAGATAAATTAGCATAAAGAATATGTTTAATTTATTTTTTTTAAATTTTTATACGTGTATTATATATAAAGCGTCCCCTAGAACCAACTTGAAAACTTTGACTTTAATAACTTTTTTTAAACATTAAATTTTTTTAAAATTTTCTTTTATCTGATAGAATTTCACGCAGAGAATTATATAACAACACTAAAAGATCCTTTTTAATTTACAAAATGTATCTAAGAAATATTAGATTTGTCCACGCTAACTTATTTTTTTAACAATATTATCTAAAAAATGGGGTTTATAAAAATTGATGAAAAATTTTAGACAATTTTTTAGAGATAATATTGAAGAAGAAATTACATACGTAGGATAAACACTTTTAAATGGTAATGGAAAGTGTATAAGAAAGAACAAAAAAATGTTCTCAACTACGTGAAAAACATCTGAATGATGTTATATTCCATATTTTATATAATACAATCAAAAAGTAGAAGTTTTTGATTTAGAAATTTTTAAAATTGTCATAATATACTCCTATTTTTAAGTTTAATTTAAAGTTGTTTTTTAAGAATAAATTCATAACATATAATTCTCTAGATAATTCTCTATCAGACAAAAAAAAACATAAAAAAATACAAAATTTAAAAAAAGTTATTAAAGTCTAAAGTTTTCAGGTAAGTTCTGGAGGACGCTTTATATGTTTCAAGGATGATAAATGGGGGGTTGATCCGCCGAAGGCGGATAGGGGGGCGAAGCCACACTAGTACATAAATAAAATACTTTTAATATTATAAAAAATATCTATATTTAATAACTAATTATTTACAATGATCGTATGTCAATATTTTATTAGCTTGTATATATAGAATAGTTTAAACAATATTTTAAATTACAAAAATTTTAACATTTTTTTTATGAAAACAAAAATAATTTAGAAAAAAATTAATTAAACTTTAAAGCGTACTTATCAATAAATGTAAATAATAATCTTACATCATGTATTAAAAAAAGTGATTTAAAAAATTAAATTAAATGCATTATGATTTGTATGTTAAAAAAATCTGAAAAGTTTTAAAAAAAAATAATTGTTTTTTATCATAAAGAATTTAACAATAAAAAATAATTAAAAGTTTAATGATTGTAAAAAATACTTCAAATATTTATTACATTTGTAATTTCTAAAAATTTAATGTTTTCAAAATTATAAAAAAAATACTACCAACAATATTATAATTGTTTAATTTTTTTTTTAAGTGAAATAATTTAATATTTACATGAAAGATCAATACAAGTAACATGGAAAGTATATAATCTTAGTGTGTTCAAAAAATAATCACATTATCTTTTTTGGTTAATCTTGTTTTCTAGAGGCATATTTATTAAGTTTTAATATGATTATCAAAAATATTATTTTTCTGCTTATCTTTTTAATTGCTGTAACAATATCGGTATGTCAAAATTTAATAACTTTATTTTTTACTTTTTAAAGGTTCCATTAAAAGAAAATTCTATATCACAAGATGAGGCCAATGATTTAACATTAACAAAAGAATTGATACAATTTTTTGAAGAAATTATGCAAAGATTGATGAGACATTATAATTCTAAATATAATAATATCAATTATAAAACATCAAAAAATAGTAATAATGACAATTCCCCCATTAAAGTAATAGAAGACTCAGGATATTTTCAAGGTGATATAGTTTTAACACCAGCACAAAGTGAAAGATTAGTAGATCAAGCTATTCAACAAGCTGAAATAAATAATGTTGATGTTTCTGATATTGTTAGTGAGGTAAATAAAAAAAGAAGAAAAAGAAAAATAAAAGTTGATAAATATCTTGAATGGTCCACTAAAATACCATACTTTGTTGATACAGGAGTTAGTAGCTTAATAGTTGATGTAGCATTAAAAGTATTAGGAAATAAAACTTGTTTTAATTTCAACAAAGTTTCTGTAAAAAGTGATCTTAAAGAAGGTTTAAGATATTATTCCGGTAATAAATGTCATAGTCATGTTGGAAGAATTTATGAATTTACACCTCAAGATATAAGTATTGGAAAAGGTTGTAATCTTTACGGTACTGTTATGCATGAAACTTTACATTCATTAGGATTGGAACATGAACAATCAAGAGCTGATAGAGATAATTATATAGAACTTCTTTTAAATAATGTAGAAAAAGGTCGTGAACATAACTTTATAAAAGTTGATATGAATAATTATTTAACATATGAAGTTGGTTATGATTTTGGTTCTGTTATGCAATACCCCACTTCAGCTTTTGGTGTTGATAATAAAACAACAATTATGCCTCTTTTTCCATATTATGCAAAAACTATGAGTATGAAAGAAGGACCTTCATTTCTTGATATTAAATTGTTAGTTCTTCATTATTGCAAAAAAAGTTGTGAAGAGCAGTTACCATGTAAAAATGGAGGATATACACATCCTAGAGATTGTACAAGATGTGTATGTGTTAAAGGTTATGCAGGTAAACTTTGCAGTGAATACGAAAAACCTAGACAAGGTTGTGATGGTAATAATGTTTTCGATGTTTCAAAAGAAAAAAAAGAGTTGATAGTTGAAGGTAAAAAAAAATGTATTTATCATATACTAACAAGTAAAGATAAAAAAATAAGAATAAATATAAAATTACTTTCATATGAACCATCAAAACCATACACATGTGAAAAAAGAAATAGTTTAGAAATAAAATATTTAAATGACAAGACACAAACTGGTGCATTTTTCTGTGGTAGTGAAGCAGGAGTAAAATTCAAATCAAGAAACAACCACGTTATTATTTATCATAGGAGTTCAAATCAAACGAATAAAATGAGAATTGTCTTTAAAACAGCACTTGATAAATAATAATATATTACAATTATCTAATACTTTTCGTACATTAATGTTTAATTAATACAACAAGAACATAATTAATTAACATTAACTTTTAAAAAATTTTTTATAATAAAATATAAAATTTAATTTTTTTTTAAATTTCATAAACATATGATATAAGTTACAATTAAATACATTTAAACTATATTATTAATATTATTAATATTAAAATTTAAGTAACCTAATTATAATCAATAATAAAAACTCACATACTAGTTAGTTATTAGAAACGAGTAAAAAGACTAAAATATTATAAATCGATAAAAATTACTGTAACTATCATATTAGTTTTATGAAAAATTGGAATATTATTTGTGAAAAAATATAATTATGATAGGGACGATACTAATAAAAATAAAAAAAAATTATGAGCTTTTTTAAATGGTATTTAAAAAGGTCTGTGGACTTTTATAATTAAAAAAAAGGTCTTTTTAAGCCTAGATTATCAAAAAGCATATAATTTACTATTTAAATTATTCTATTTTCTAAAAAAAAATAATCAACTTTACACTGAGTTCTATGAAAGCTTTAAAATCTACTTATTATTAATATTTCTGATTTTTTACAGATTTTTTATTTTTTTAAAAAAAATTATAGAAAAAAACTTTTAAATTTATTTTACCATATACAAAAAACGTGTCAAAGTATGATTATTAGTAAAAAATTTTTTTTTCCTTTTGTATTTTCCAACTTATCTTAAGGACGGAAGGGAGTTCAAACTTGATTTATATCTTTAAATGTAGAACACATATATGTCTTCGAAGGTATTTTTTAAATTTAAAAAAAATTGCTTTTTAAAAAAGTTATGCTTCATTAAACTTTATTTTTCAAAGTCAAAAACTTTAAATGACCATATCTGGACCAAAAAAAATTTTTTTTTTTTTTGGATTCTTTATTTTAAAGGTCATTTTATTTTTACGCTAATTTTCATAAAAAAAAAATGTTTAATTTGCTGCGAGTTATTAAACTGGTTTATAATCCCAGTTTAAAGTAGAATCTTAATGTTGGAGTTTTTATGAAAAATGATTATTGTTTTCGTAGTCAGCAAAGGATTCTAGTCTAGAATGCATTTTCAAAATTTTAAAAATCAAAAGAAATTTACACCCTTTTATTTCCTGCTTAATAGTATTTTAGATTATTTCCTGCTTAATAGTATTTTAGATTAGATTGTAATGATTATATTTCAATTTAATTATTTTTTAAAGGCTTTCATATGAATATACTTTTTATCAAAAACTTGAAACAAATTATTTTTACAATGTTACACTAACTCCATAATAGCCCGACAAAGGACGGTTAGTTAAATTATTAAAATTGGTAGCAATTATTTTTTTCTTGAAAATTAATACGTAACAACAAATTTCTTACATTAAAACTTGAATATTTTTAAAGATTCAGAAGCTAATTGATAATTAATTAAGAAAACAACTATTTATATGATAAAAAATGTTTTTTTTGTTTTTATTTATGTACATGTACATACATAAGATAAATAATTATGCTTGTACTTAAGGCACAAGTATGTACATACATTCTTGACATATTAAGCACAAACAAAGTGACCGAATGATAGCAATCTAGTAGGGTATGCCGAAAAAAAAATATAGCCGGTTTACAATCTGTAGTTACAGGTAAAAATCAGAATCCAGAAACCCTTTTGGATTCTTTCCTCCTCCATTTACGTGTTTTTCCCCTTTCCCTCTCCTACTACGTGCTTTTTTTTCCCTTTTTCCTCCACGTGCTTCTTTTTTCTCTCTCTTTTTTCGTGCTCTTCTTTTTCTTCCCCCTCTTCTTCTTCCTTCCTCCTCCCTTCTGATCCCTTTCTCCTTCCCCCTTTTTCTACCTGTTATTCGTTTCCCGTTTACTCTTTAAAGAGACTTCTTTATGGGATCAAAGAACAGGAATTAGTATAAGGGTAAGAACGGCTTGGACGGCGTAGAAGAGCAAGGGTATGTGCGCGGTAGCATTAAGTAGGGTTTCCAACTCTAGGGGTTTGATTTTTAGTTTGAGTTAGGGTTTACTTCTAGCTTGACTTGGTCCAAAATTCCTTGGGAATTCCAATTGGAATTTTGGTTTTTAATTGGCTTCTATCAATTGGAAATCAAATGAACGATTGGGAGAACTTAGCCAAGTTCAATTTTAAGAAGAAAGCCAACTTTTATTTTGAATAAAGTTGTCTACTTCAAGAGGAAAAACATGTATATTTCTATCTCATAGAAATATGCAAACATTATTTGGGGAGAGAATGTTGATTTTAAATTGAAATTACTATTCTTTTTTCAATTAATGATAATATATTTTTTTATTAAAATAAACGATTTTTTTAAATAAAATTTCTTTTATTTTTAAATTTGATGAAAAAAAATATTAAGAAGAAAGAAATTTTTAATATAATATACATAATTTTTTAATTTCTGATTCAGGAAATATAAATGTAGAGTTAGCTTCAGCATGTTTTAATTTATTTTTTAAATTATTTATAGCTTTGTAAGCATCTAACAATAGTTCATTAACATTTTCAACTTTTTTATTTTGAAAAGTATTTAAAATACTATTTTAAATTAATAATAAAATTTTTTATTATTTATATTTAGTTGTTATTTTTCTTATGTTATGTTATAGTCATATGATTATATTAAAAACAACATTAAATATTTTTTTCTTAAAATTAATAATTAAATTGTTATTGAAATAGATTTTCAAATATTTAATATAAAATTTTAAGTGTAATTATATTTAACTAATTAATATTTATTTGTAGTTTGCTAGAATAGTTTTATTCCTTTATATTTTAATACAATAAAATAATTCAAAGCCAATACTAATTAAATATCTATTTTCCGCGGCGAAATTACAGGTGGTGTTATAATTCGATGGTCAATCAAATGGTGACGATCATGATCGTATGGTGATATCAATGGTGTCTTAGAAGATACATAATGAGACCTGAAAAGCAACACTTTAATTATAATTATTAATAATATAATAAAGTAAAATTATTATTAAACCAAATTAATGACATTAAGTATAAAAAAAATTAAAGCTTATGTAAAAAGTTTTGGGAATTAAAACAAAAACAAAACATAAAGAAAAAGCATTATTTAAAACATAAATATGTTTAAATGAAAATTCAAAACGATTTTTTTTGTTGAATCTAAAGTGATTACTGCAGAATCACATTAATTCCATTAACAAAATTATCAGTTAGAATAAACAGAAATTAATTGTTAAATTGGAAATTAATATATAAAAAAATGCATATAGCGATTATTTTGTAAATGAAGAAAAATTAAAACAATAGTATTCTTTACATATACTAAGCTTCTGCTTTTGCTAGTGGAGGGACATTTGGATTAACAAAAGAAGGAACGCTATCATAATTTTTATCTTGCCTTTCTTTCGTATAACTATCTTGCGAAATGTGTGTATTTTTTTGAGATCCTTTTATATTTTCTTGATTATTAATATTTCTAAGTGACTGTCCATGACAAGTTGGACGACCTTCTTCCATTTCAATTTCATCACTTAACAATTTTCTATCACATGGGGGAATTTCACGATGCTCAAATACTCTTGTAAAAAATATTGCATTTATAATACCAATTGCACTTCCCATTATCATACCAACTAAAACATCAGACCAATGATGTTTATAATTACTAATACGAGAATATGCTACAAAACTTGCTCCTCCAAATAGTGAAAATTGTATAACTGGCAATAAAATTTTACTATGTAGTGGTTTATAAAGTCTTGCTTGTAAATATAACTAAATTAAAATAATTAAATAGCTTTTTTTTATTGTTATTTAACATACAGATGTGTACCAAGCTCCATAAAATGAAAACGCAGAATGGCCAGAGTAAAATGATAATTGTGACTCATGTATAAGATATTTATCATTTCCAGTACAAACAAAATTATCAATATAAGAATGATCCTGTGGACAATTTTGATATCCAATATTAGGCTTACAAACATCCATAAAATGTGGACGATGTCTTCCAATAGTATACTTAGCAATATCAACCATTATTTGATTAAAACAAACCCCTAAGAAGAAAAATCCAAGATAATTGTAGAGACGGACAATCAAACGACTTATTGAACGATTTTTAATTTCATAACTTTTAAAAGCATAAGAACATTTTTTTTCCCATACGGAGTAACGAAATATTTCAGTTATAAAAATTAATGTTGTTGGAATTAATATACCAACAACAATTAACATTTGTCTAGTAACGGTTGAAGGACGATAGGGATATCTAATTGATTCGTCATCACAATAAAATCCACGTTTGTATGGCTTGACAAATTCATGAAAAACAAGTAATGGTATTGCACATAATACAAGGACTAAAAAGTCACATAAAATCCTGGATACCGAAATATTTGTCATTCCAGGACTTATTACTAAAAAGTTTTAATTAAAATAATATTTAATTTTTAAATAATAAAAATATTATAATAAATTTGAATTTAAATGTTAAAATATTCAAAAAAAAGAAAAAATAATAATTTTAATTAAAATTGTATTTGTACAATTAATGTAAATACTATCTTATGAATATAACAAAACTGAAGTATTTTAAATTCAAGTTAAATAAAAATGAAATTAAAACAAGATATAAAAAGTACTAAATTATAAAAACAGAAGCATTCTCAATTTTATTATAGTAAAAGGAAAACTGCAAGAAGATAATAAATAATAAGAGAAACATTTACTCTATTTTTTATTTTATATATAGATTTTAAAAATAACTTTAAAAGATAACGAATTATTTTAAACAGTAAAAAATATCCTATATGATTAATTTCTTTTAAATATATGCTAAATTACTTTTTACCATTCTTAAGAATAGATATATATATATATATATATATATTATTTCATTTCCCTTACTATCATACAATATATATTTAAATAGTTTTTTTCTCTAACATTATAGAAATTTTCTATAAATATTAAACTTTCCAAATGTTTAAAATATTTATATTTTTAAATATAACTTTTCATGTCAAATATATTCAACTAATATAAACAATCACGAATATTACAATAAATAAAAAAATTACAATAAATTACCCGTAATTTAATATATTACAACTATATAGAAAAAATGTTTTTTTACTTTTTAACAAAAATTATATAAACAATAAAAACAATAATTTTCAAGAAAGAAATAAGGGAGGTAGTATAAAAACATATCAATTTTTATTAAAAAGAAAAAAATAAAAATATTGTGTTCCGTTAAAAACGCAATAAATATAAAATATGTAGACATAAATTATTTACAATGTTAAAAAAAAGTAATGAATTAATGTTAGCAAGAGTAGTAAATATTTATTCAATAATTAAAGGTCAAAAAAGATTTTATCAAACAATCATAGATAAGAAGTTTACATAAGACAAATTATTTTTATTACAAATTTGTTACATACTTCTAACAAACTTTTAAAGCACTATTCCAATTTATTAAAAGTTATCAATCGTTTTAAAAACCAATTATAATATACAAAATTTTATAAAACATCAAAATACTTAAATTCATAAAATACATAATTAATAAAGTTATTAAATTTATACATAAAAAAGCTATAAAATACATTTTTTTCCTTTATTTTATATAAATTTTATTATATAAAATAAAAATTTTAATTAAATTTTTCGTTTTTCTTAAATATTATAATAAATTTAGATAAATGGACTCATAGTCTTTTGCATATCATATAATTTGTAATATCCCAGTCTTATATTTGATTGTAATTTTTCTGTTATTCTTTCTAAAGGACTTTTAGGTCTAAAAAAATGAGAACAATCCTAAAAAAAATAAATTTATAAAAAACATTTTTCTTAAAATAATAATACTATTATACCTGTTGGTAACCACGACAACGCATTTCATTTTGTACAGTTATTGGTTGCTCTACACAAAAATATATATAATGTTTGAAAAATCTATTACATAATCTTCCAAGTGTTTGAAAGGATTCTTCAATAGATACATCACCAAAATTACTGTTAAAAAATTTTCCTTTTTTTTTATTTAAACTTTTGGTTAATGTATCTATAAATAATTCTTCAAATATTGTTGGTGATTCTTTTTCATCATCCTCTTTTGTCCTACTATTATCTGTTAAATTTATTTTTGTATTTTTGTTATCAGCAACTGTCTTCTCTGACATAGGTGTCAATCCTTCAGATAGTCTATATTCTAATTTTATATTATCATTTTTTAAATTTTCCTTTTCATTATCTCCTGATATTTTTACATTATCTTCATTTACTTGTGTTCCATTTTCTAAACTAATTGTCGTTTCTTCAATAGATGACTCATCTTCTTTTTCATAATTTTTTATACCTTTATACATTAAAGTTGTTTGATTATTATTTTTTGCTTCAAATTGTTGTGTTCTATTGTAATGTAAATCAAGTATTTTTCTTGATTCTTCAATTGTTAATGAATAATAGTGTCCAATTTTTAGTATAAAAAGAATAAATATAATTTTAAAGATTATCATTTATAAATATTAAACTTTATTGTCAAATAACTATAAAGTTTTAGTATATAATAATAAGATTTAAATTAATTCGTTTATAAAAATTTTTAAATAATTAAATCAAGTTTTTATTTTTATATAATTTGAAATAAAAATAAACTAAAAAAATAAGTTAAAATAAAATGTATAAGAAGTTGATTGAAAAAGATGATTTTAAAAAGGACAAATTGTAAAATGTATTTTTTTTGATATTTCGATGAAGTGTAATACGTATTGTAGTGAATCTATTTGAAACAATAAATATTAATTATTTTTATACAAAATTATGTTATTTTACAATAAACGTGACAAAAAGATGTTGTATTTTTGTGTATCTGATTACATTTAGATAATTAAGTACCTAAAATATATATTTATAAAATTTCTGTTAAAATGTTATTTAGCAAATGACTCTTTTAAGGAAATATATAACGTTGAATATACTGAATAGAAATTAATGACATAAATTTTACTTTTAAAAAATTTTTCTTAAATATTTATATATATATATTTAAATATATAATTATAAAAATAAATATTATTTTTAAAAATAGATATATATATAAATACGACATGTATCATGCTTACAATGAAATATTTAAAAATAATGTTAATAATAAAATAAGTACAAGGAATCAAAAAGATGCATAAACAACTGACCTTCGTATAAAGATATTGTTTAATTTTTAACTATTATTTTTACTAAAATTTAGATGACTTGTTTTTAATGAGTGGATAATTAAATGGTGCACTTCAACAATATAAAAGGACGAAATAAATGCCATTTAAAATTTTTAATCAAAATTATTACACCCTATGGATCAAGGTTTTATTAAAAATATAAATCACTATAATTTTGTGTTAAAAATAGTTTTTAATATTATAAAAATATTAATTTTGTAGTTTCGTAGTGATAAAAATATTAAAATAAGAAAAATATTGTAATTAAAACTTGTTTAAAATTAAACTTTTTCAAAAAAAATTTTTTTTCTATTTATTCCAACATATAGCACATGTAATAAAAATATCAACCTATAATTTTATTAAATTTATTGATATCGCAGATAACAAACCACAGAAATTGTAATAGTAAAATTTAATGATTTCTTCCTACTTTTAACATATCAATAATGTAATAAATTTTATTACGCTATTTTTTTTATATATTACAATCTTTTTAAGAAAAAAACCTTTTTTTTAAATATTTCATAGCGTTTTTTTTCTGTTTACTGAAAGACCACTTATTTAACAAAGAAATGTGAAAAATTGTATACTTATAATAAGTCTACCTTAATTAATAAAAAAAAATCTTTGCCTTTTTAGAATAAAGGTAAATAAAATTAAATAGTATTAATTTTTAGTCATTGACAATCATTTATAAATGCCACTTATTATAATTGAAAGTTTTCTCGCTATACCAAAGAATGTTTTGGTCATTGATTTATGTAAACAGAAAATAAATATTTACTTATTTTATTTCAAGGTATTCATTTATTGCCAGAAATACAAAAGTGTAAAGTGAAAGGTTAAAAGAAAAACCCATGAAAAGTAAACTTTTTTTTGTAATAAGTATATAAAGAAGTTATGAATTACTAGAAATTTATGTCTTATTTATTAAAATAATTATATTTTCTACAATTTTGCTTTTAAAACATTTATTTTCGTAAATATTTTTTTAATAATTATTTTTTTCTATTATTATATAAATTATTATAATTTGTTTATTGCTAATATTGAAATATACATATATGTTAAAAAAGTATTTAAATCTTTTAAATTGCAAAAATCATGTTTTTATATATTTCTAGTTTATTTATGGTATTAAATACTTAATTGAGAATTAACTGTAATCTAGGTTTTAGATTTCAAATTGATATATATAAATAAAAATATTTCTTCGTATAAATAATCATTTAAAAAATGGTTTCATTTAAAAGTATGATTTTTATTTGCTTACATACTAGTACAAAATGAACAAAATTATTTGCTTCATTTTGACTTAAAAAATCGAAATTTAAAGAATTAAAAATATTTAAATTATTTTCTATATACTATAAATAATCATAAATTTCAATAGAAAAAAAATTTTGTATTTAAATTTAAAGTAGAAAAAAAATTTAATCTTAAATATTTTTAATTATTTCTTTAATCTTCTTTCATTTTCATAACGATCTAATAATTTTTCATGGTATATATTTATAAAAGTTTATGTATGATGTACCAATTTTAATAAACAAATCTAGCTATAATATTCATGTTTAATTTTTTATAATATTTATAATTTATTTTTCAAACTTTTTATTATCTAAAGGAAATTATAATATATTTATTTACAAAATAAAAATCTATAAAATTTAAAATTGAAAAAGCTTTATATATTTATTTAAATATTTCTATTCTAAATATAACTAGTTTGATAATAATTCCAATAATAAAGTTCTTTAGAGTATCAATTTATAAAAATCTGTTTATATTACTTTACTTATTTTTTTTTATAACCTTATTTATTCTAAAGTTATAAAAATAAATTCTCTTGTGGCTATATTATCAAAAAAAAAAGAAAAAAGTTTAACAAACAAAATTTTTCGTTCTTTATTGTATAATATTAATTATGATGTTTCAAAAGTTTTATAGTACGTTGACATTGCATAATATATGTTACACACATTGATTACGCTTCATTTAAACATATATCTACTTTCACAATGTCTTTGTTAAAAGTTTGATCAAAATGATTCATTAAATTAGTGAATGATTATCCATAAAAATAGTTTTAAAGAGTATTTAAAAATTTCAGTGAATTTTAATTATTATATTGTTATAATTTTAATTTTTAAATGTATACATTTTAATATAAATTATTGTGACATTATTTTTCTATTACTTCCTATTATAGTGTATATTAATTCTTAAAATATCGCTCCCGGTGTGAAAATTATTAAGAAATTGTATTACTTTTTATATGTATATACCAGTTTACCTTTCACCATCATTATGATATTATGTTAAATTTTTAATATCTTTGTCTTAGAAATTATTTAATTTTATCATTAAATTATTTAACAAATTTATCGATATTAAAATAACAATTTTTAACATTCTTTCTCATTTTTATCCCTTTATTTCAGTTATTTTTTTTTAATTCTATTGGTTTTCATTATTTTGAAAAAAACTTAGAATCAATGTATATAATTTCCATATCTAATATTTCACACATATACATTAACATAAACATGTTTAAATATATCGTAACTACAAACATCTTTTATTTAAAAGTTATTAAAAACTGAAAAAACAACTTAGTCATCAATATAGATAATTTAAATACAACAACTAAAAAGATTTATTTAATTATTTTTAAAATATTTTGAAAAAAAAGATGTTTTATCATAATCTGTTCTTTTATAACAATCAAAAATTTAAAACAAAATTTTTTCATTTATACATATTTACTTCCAATTAACGAATCTCCGATTGGAATATAATAAACTAAATAAATTCTTTTCACTAAAATTTAATAATTCTTTTTTTATATTTGCCTATTGATTTTTATGTTGAATATGAATAGAAATTACAAAGAACACTTTAATCTTTAAATATATATATTTTACCTTAGAACTTTTTTCCTCACCAAATCTGTTATTTGATAAAAGTATTTGATTATTATTAAATTATTTATCTTTTATTTTATTTCTTTAAATCATTACAGTTAACAAAAGGTAAAAATAACATATAATTATATAATTTTTTTTTATTACCAATCACTTAGTCATTACAATATTAATATTTGTAATATTTTATGGCAATAGTATTTTATATTATTATTATTGTTTGTACGATCCTTTTTTTTGATTAGAGAAAAGCTGACATATTATTATGACAAAGACAATATTTTATTCACCAAATATGTTTACTTTATTACAATAAAAAATTATTCTATTTTTATATCTTAATTTATTTGTCAAAAAAAAAGTGCTTCTTCTTTTCCATAATAATCTTTACTAATACGCATTTTTCTTTTTTTTTTTTTGATAATGATTATTTACCTTTATACAACAAAAATATATGTTTATTAAATTTATTTATATATTTATTCTTTACTTTTCTTATTAAGTTTTGGTGGTTAATAAGAAAAAAAATTTTTTAATATATAAATTATTTACAATATTTATAAATAATTATTTAAGCAAAAAAAAAGGAAATAATTTAATTGTCATATAAGGAAATATTTATTCTTGAAAATTTATAAAAAAAAAAAGAAAAATTTTAAGTTATTTAACATTTTCTTTTTGATGATTCATCATTCTTATGACTGCGCATACTATTTTTAACGTATTTTTAAATAAATATATCTTATATGGTATAAATATACCATGTCCTTGTGTCACGATTATATATATATTCATTTTTAGTGAGGAACTTTTTTATTTTGTCATATTTCAATCATTACAATTATACATTAATCATTAGTCGGAAATTTACTTACATATTATATAATTATATAAATTAGATGACTCATGGTTATCTTTGTTTAATAAAGAAGTACATAACTAAATATATTCATTATTTTGTTCTTAAAATCAAAAATATTGTTTTTGTTACACAATTTTATTGTTTAATCACACAAATATTTATATCAATCTATACATATTTAAGAATATTTTATATTATATTATAAATGTTCCTTTATCTTATATTCTCCCTATATATTTGTCTACTTATTAAAATAAAAATATAGTTTAAATACATTTTTCCTTTAAAAATGTCATATATCATTATTTAATTTTAATATCTCTAAATTTAATCTTAATTTCTTTAAAAAGCATTAAATATCTAAAGAAGGAACAAAATATTATTGTAGCAGCTGTTCAAAAAGTAATTTATAAAACCATTTGGTAGAATAATCTACTGGACACTCCATAAAGTGAGTGATAAATTGTATTTTAGTTTTACTTTGAAATATACATAATATATAGATAACATACTATACTATAGTACATAAATGAGGACATTTTACTAGTTGGACTATTTGTGACTAATTTCTGGACATTTATATATATATATACACATACATCTATACATTTAGTCTTATTGCACTATTAAAAATCTATTCTTTTTAATTTAAAATATTTCCTTATTCTTTAAATAATATTTCTTTTGTCTATTTTATTATCCATTATGTTGTCGTTCAAGTATTGTACTATCAAATATCTTGCCATTTTATCTACCTCAAACTGGATACATTTTATATTTATTATGTATTTTATTATAATTGAAGAAAAGTTTTTCCTAATTTTAATTTTATTCCCTCCATTTTTTAAAATGTTTTAGTTTTGTTGAAAAAAAAATTTGTGTTTTTAATTTTAGTTTTTTTTTTATTATAAATAAAGGATAAGCAAAAAGAATTTTTTCTTTTACTCATTAATTTAACTTATTTTCTGATATGTTAAATATAAATTTACACTCTATTGTTATTTCTTTTTTTTTATAAATCAACCATATGAGGTCATTTTCTTTTTTTATTTTATTTATTAAAATTAAATATTTCACATATGTCAATATTCATATGTTTTTGAGTACATTAGTTATATGACTCATTATTTTTTTATAAATAAATATTATCTATAAATCTTTATTAATAAATAAATATACCCTTCATTTGAATTTTTATAGTTATTATTAAAGAAATTTAAGTACAAAAATCCAATAAAAATATAATTCTTTTATTTCCAACTGTCATCTTTATTATAATTATTATAATTTCTTAATTCAAAGATACCTCATAAATCTTATAAATAATAAAGCCAGTTATTGTAAAGTTTTTACTAAAATTATTTTATATTACATAAAAATATATTATATTTCCATTTATTAAAAGTAATACTTTTTCACAAACTTATCTTATATAAGTTTATTAAAATTAATTATAATTGATCCTATATAAATATTATTAGTTTATAAAGAAAAAAGATACATAAAATTTGACCGCTTTTTAAATTATGTACACATAATAATAATAAATAATATTACTATTGTGCACAAAATAATATAATTATGTTTTTATTAAAGTTAATAAGTAACAACTAAAACTAAATAATTGTACATTGGTCAAATAAAAATTTTTATTTTATCTAGTTGCTTTAAATTATCACTATAGAAGATGAAATCTTGAAATTATATTTAAACATTTTTTTTTTATCATTCCAATTCTTTATCATTTTTTTTATGTTGTTATTTAGGTAAACATATAACTTGATTATTTTTTTTATAATTTTTATAATAGTATCTTAAGTTTTTTTTTATAAAAAAATATTTAAAGAAAATTTCAGTCATACATTATATTTTTAATTTTACTGATTATCTTTATTGTTTCTTGATATTTAAAATGCTTATCTAATTTTAATAAAATAATTGTTGCAAAAATCTTTACTACATTGATAATGTTTTATCAACCAAATCAAATTTATCATTTTTGATTGTGAAATATTATATTTATATGAATTTTATTATAATTGTTTTTAATATTATTTTAAAATATTTATTTTTAGAAGAGGAAATCTCGCAAAAAAAGTTATAAAAGAAATGCTTACAAAAGAACAAATTGCTGAGGTATCTCGTGAATTTCCTTCTGTAAGTAAAAAAAAATCTATTAATTTTTTATTATTTCCTATTTTATTACTATAATTATAGATTACACCAGAAGGTTCTGGTTACATTAAATGTGATGAGGTCAAAGATGCATTAAAATTAGTTGGTATAGATATTCCTGGCTATCAAGTTAGAGAATTACTTGGACGTTTCAATGGTTCAGGTGAATTAAAGTATACAGATTTTGAAAAATTATATGATGAATTGGATGAGAAGAAAAATTCATTTGCCAATTCATGGAAGACAGGAATTAATAATGCTCAAGGTGCCTACAAAGTTCATGGACTCGCTGAACATGGTGGTGATGAAATTATTCATACAATTCGTGTTGAGGAAGAAGTTGCCTACTCTAATTGGATTAATAGTAATTTATCTGATGATAAAGATTTATCAAAATTACTTCCAGTTAATGCAGCATCACATGAATTGTATACAAAAATTAATGATGGTTTAATTATTTGTAAATTAATTAATCTTGCTGTCCCTGATACAATTGATGAAAGAGTTATTAATAAAAAGAATTTAAATACTTATACAAAACTTGAAAATTTAACACTTTGTTTAATGTCTGCTCAAGCTATTGGTTGTAATATTGTTAATATTGATGCTGATGATTTAAGTAAAGGTAAACAACATCTTGTTCTTGGTTTGTTATGGCAAATTATTAGAATTGGACTATTTAATCAAATTGATCTTGTAACAGTCCCTGGTCTATTTCGTCTTCTTAAAGATGGTGAAACATTAGATGATCTTAGAAAACTTTCACCTGAAGAAATTCTTTTAAGATGGGTTAATTATCATCTTGAAAAGGCAGGATGTCATAGACGTTTACAAAATTTTACTACTGATGTTATTGACTCTGAAATTTATACTCATTTAATCAATCAAATTGCTCCACCAGGCTCTAATGTTACCCTTTCACCGTTATCAGTTTCTGGAAATGTTCCAAGAGCAGAGGCAATGTTAATACAAGCTGATAAAATTGGTTGTAGAGAATTTGTTACACCAAATGATGTTGCTAATGGTGTATATAAATTAAATTTAGCTTTTGTTGCTAATCTTTTTAATAAACATCCAAATCTTCCTGAACCAGGTGCTGATGAAATTGGTAAGTTATTGAAAAAAAAGTTTGCATTTTATATTATATTTATATTATATAATTAAACATTTTAAAATTATTTATATATTAATTAAAAAATTTTTCAGATCAACTAGAAAATGTTATTGAAGAAACAAGAGAAGAAAAGACATATAGAAACTGGATGAATAGTATGGGAGTAAAACCATATGTTAATTGGTTGTATAGTGATCTTCAAGATGGACTAGTTATTTTCCAATTATATGATATCATTAAACCGGGAATAGTTAATTGGAAATGTGTTGTTCAGGTATTTAGAAAACTTCAACAGATGATGGATAAAATATCAAATTGTAATTATGCTGTTGACTTAGGAAGGCAACTTAAATTTTCACTTGTTGGTATTCAAGGTAAAGATTTATATGATGGTAATACAACATTAACATTGGCCTTAGTATGGCAACTTATGAGAGCATATACTTTAACTATTTTATCACAATGTACTAATAGTAATGATGGTACACTAGTTGGTGATAAACAAATCATTTCTTGGGTAAATAAAAAATTATCTGACTCTGGTAAAAGTACTTCAATTAGATCATTCCAAGATCCATCAATATCAAATGGTAAAGTTGTCATTGATCTTATTGAATCAATTGCTCCTGGAACAATAAATTATGATCTATTAAAAAGTGGTGATGACTCATTAAAGCTTGAAAATGCAAAATATGCTATTTCATCTGGAAGAAAAATTGGTGCAAAAATTTATGCTTTACCCGAGGATATTGTTGAAGTTAAACCAAAAATGGTTATGACTGTTTTTGCATGTTTAATGGCTCGTGATTATATGCCCAAATTTGCAGTTTCTGAAAATAATTAATTGTTATATATTTTCTTTTATTAATTAAACTACATCAATAGTTATATTTAAAATATTTTTTTAATATCTTTCTTTACCTAATCATCTCAGACAAAAAAAAGAAACTATAACTAAGAACATATTCAGTTTATCAAACAATTAAATACTTATCCTATTTAATATTCATTTATTTATCAATTTATCATGATACTATTTACAAAGAAAAAAAAAATTATTTTATACAATAATTGATTAAATATTTAAAACTTTGTTATTTAAAAGTTTTGTCAAACATAATTATTTTTTTATCATATAAATAAATATATATTTGTGACCTATTAATATATACATTTAAAATATAAATTTGTTTTTTTTTCTTATACAATAAATTAAAAATTAATTTTAACAGTTACATTATAAGATCATAAATTATATATGTTATAATATTATTATTATTGTTATTATTATTATTTTTAAAACCAATATTTCTTTCCTTCCATTAAGAATATTTATTTTCTTTTTTTATTTTTTATTTTAATAGTTGATTAAAATCAGCTTCAAATGATAAAATAACATTGTTATAAATTATTAAGACAATATATAGTTTCTATATTTGCTTCAAAGTCAATAAATTTATTATAAAACTTTTATTTTTACTAAAATTTTTTAATGTAAATTGTATTGTTTATTTGGTAGAAGAAGGAATTTATTTTAATAAAATATCAAATAAAAAAAGTTGAAATATTAATTAATTGATAAAATCGTATTTACAACAAATTTTAATATTACAGTAAAGAAAGGCAAGATTTTTTACCATTAAATTTCTCTCTTATTAATATTCAAGTATTATAAATTTCTTTAATTTTTTCTTTATAATTCAATTAGATAAAAATCTTTGTATAACAATAACAACAAAAAAAAACCTTGAAATTTATAAATAGTTATTAAAATTATACATAATGTATAAATATATATGTTAAATTTCTTACTTTTGTTTTTCGATCAATGTTCTTTGATCTGTTAGAATGAAGCGCTTCTACTAATTATTTATTTATTCTTTAAAAAAACATTCAAATGCTTAAATGTAATATTTAAAACAATAAATAAGGTTTTTAGAATATTCTTTCTAAAATATTAAATTTATGTTACTTATTTAAGCCGTCTGATTTTATAAATATTTTTTTATCAATATAAATAAATATTTATTATTTGATATGTACATATATCCTATAGAACGTCTCTGAAAAACGTTACTTTATAGTTATATTTTTAAAATTCTAAATTCTAAAAATAAAATATATATATTTTTTCTTATAACAAATATTTTGAAAAATAGAAATAAAAGCCGAAAAATAGGGTAATTAAATGTTTATGTTATTAAAATTTTGTACTATACTTTAAAAATTTAATAATATCAAGTAAATTGAAAGAAAAGAAATTTATATATTTGAAGATTTAAAAGTTATATTTAAAATCTAATATTTATTATTTGATCATAATATTTTTTTACATTAGTATAACTACATAAATAATATTGAAATAGATTTTTGTAAAACATACTAATGTTATCCTTCTTTTTTCAAAATCAATGTGCTTATTGTAAACATTGATGATTCTCATGTATATAATACTAAATACACTTTATAAATTGATAGTTTATTTTAATTTATATATTTAGATAATATATTAATAAGAATATAGATTTTTTATATCTGGACTTAAGATATTATTATAATAAAAAAAATTATAAAAACAAGCTACTTCTTAAACTAATATCCTTCTTTACATCATTCCAAAATTGAATATGTATAAAAAGTAGACAAACGTTATTGCGATATTTATGATAAATTGTGAATAAAGATTACTTTTTTTGACTTATTTAAACTTTTATAAATTTATTTTTATTTCTTCTAAATTTTAAAAAAAATTTTTGAAAATTAAAATGCTGCTTTTATTACTTCTAGTGTAATTATAAAAGAAAACAAAAATATACTTTTTTTTTAATTTTAAAAATATTTATTATAATAGTGATTCTTCTCATTAATGAACTTTTTAATTTTTGCTTTAATACGTTAGAACACATATGTACATACGTGTATCATCAAATGTTATGTCTTCTTGAAATTAGAATGTTTATTTTAGTTTTTTTATTTATTTGTTTGCTACAAATTTTCAAGTTTTTTTTTTTAATAAAATGTGAAAACATATAAATTTTAATCATCTTTATAAATTGCTTCATTGGTGTTTTATTGTATGTAATCTGTTTAAATTTATTATTACTACAGATAATGTATAATGTCACGAGTTAAAATTTAATATTGTGATAATATTAATATTTGAATATAGAGAGTAAGGAAGTAAATAGTATAAAGCTAAAGAATTATTTTTAATTACATTATTGTTATTAAGAGATATACACATTATAAAAATCATTATATAATTGTATAAAATTTGAACCTGCATCTTTTTAAATTTTTAATTCATTTCAATATGTCTAGTAAAATAAATTATTACACACGCACACAACTTCAAAGATTATCTTTGACCGATAGGTGTACAAGAGCAGAAAATTTTCATTAATTCCAAACCAAATGTACTTTTGCAACCATCGTTTTATATTTTACACACCATTACGTTCTAATTATATTTTAAATTATTCATTCCCCTTGATTTATGTTCTAAGAAGTTTTGAAAAAAAAGTATTCACTTAATTAATTTATAGTGGTTCCTTATTATGTCGCTAATTTAATAGATTTTTTTTAAGCTGTTATGAAACCATTAATAATTTTAGCAATAATAATATGTAAAAAAAACATTTCCTCGTCGTAAAAACAAATTTTAAGATTATATTAATATTTTTTACATACAATTTTATTTAAAATATTGGTTTTAAATATTGATTAATGTAAAAAATGTATTTTAAAAATTTTTATTTTCCCTTTAAACTAGTTAACTTTTTGCTAAAAATTTTAAACTAATAATTAATAACTTATAATTTTTATTAGTATATTTTAATAATATATTTTTTTATTCTTCACTTTACAGCAAAATTTGTTTTTAATATCAATATTACCCTTTTTAGATTACAAAAATCATCAAAACTCACTATTTAGTGTATTTGTGTTGATAAATTTTGTATTTATATGAGAAAAGTTATGTGATTGATATATGCAGTCTTTGTTCTATAATATTATGAAAAATAGAATCATCAAAAAAAGTCATCAGAAATAGTACAAGCATTCAATTCTATATTTTATTAATATTTTTTTTTTGTAAACATTTTGTTGCATGTGCAAAATTTTATTGTTATTATCTATTTATCAATTTTATTTTTTGTCCCCCTCTATTGATATAATTTTTAAACATAAATATTTTTTTTAATAAACAATATATAATGATTAAAATTAGTGATATTATACTATTGATTTAGACTTTTCCTTTTGTTTATTAAATTTTTATTTTTAGATAACAATTTTAACAGATATTAAAAAAAAATAAAATACATCTTAACAATGACTGTAACAGTTTGTGATAACTCTAACAATATTGTATCGGAATCATCTAGTAAAAAGGTCAAATTTTCTTTAAATGATTATGATGAGGAAGTCAAATTAAATATTAATGATAGTAATGAAAAGAGATTGAAATATAAAAAATTATGGAAAAAGATGGCTCGGAAAGCATTAGATTTTTTAAATGATCCATGGGCTAAGTATAATATTCATTTACAACCAACAAAGAAAGCTTTAAGATATCGTTATAATGCTTTAACAAAAACATGGGTAAAAGATGATGTTTTTGTCAAGATGGAAGATAAGGTATATATTAATAAAAAGTTTCTTAAATGGTTACATTAAAATTTTTTTATTATAGCCTTTTGCTAATGGAGCGATGCGAGAATGTTATCGATTAAAGAAGATGTCTAACTTTGCCACTGATACTGATTGGAAATTGGCAATGAATTATGTATGTAAAAGATACATACAAGATGTAGATAGAAATGTTCTTTTTGAGGATGTTAGACTTCAAATGGATAGTAAATTGTGGGCTGAAGAATTTAATAGACATAACCCACCTAAGAAAGTAATCTTTAATATTAATTTTTATTATTAATTTAAAATTTCAATTTTTTCCAGATTGATATTATTCAAATGTCTATATTAGAATTTACTGAAGAAGAAGGATCACCATTATATCATTTGGAACATTTTATAGATGGTAAATATATTAAGCATAATTCAAATTCTGGTTTTGTTTCTGAAATTTCAAGAATGACCCCTCAAGCATTTAGTCATTTTACTTTTGAAAGAAGTGGCCATCAATTGATGGTTGTTGATATTCAAGGTGTTGAAGATTTGTATACAGATCCACAAATTCATACAGTTAATGGTACAGATTATGGTGATGGTAATTTAGGAACACGAGGTATGGCTTTATTCTTTTATTCACATCATTGTAATGATATATGTTCTCTTATGAATTTGACAAAATTTGACCATTCAGTAAGAGAAAGTGATAGTGAATTTTTAATTCTTAATAATGCAATGATTTCATGTGATCCATCAACAAAATTTACGATTACTACACGATCATCTCTTGATACATGTGAACCAATAGTTAGCTTTAAAGAAGATGCTATGGAAAGTTTACGTCAACGAGTACTATCTGTAAATTATGATAAAACATCTGGTAGTCAATCTTCAAATGAACATTCTAGAAGTTGTATATGTGATAGTTGTATTGAAAAAGAAGATTTTCTAGTAAATCAAAATGAGTTTTATAAAGATGATGACTATTTGACAGATGAGGATAGTGTGTTTACAGATAATCAAATGAATAGAGATGTAGTTAATAATACAACTGATAGCGTAAAACGAAAACAACGTCAATTCAGTTCTAATAGTCTTAGTTTAAATTTTAAAAGTACAGAAGCTGAAAGATTTGCTAGTGCTATTAGAAAATTTTCTAGACCAGCTGGTTTGGTAATGCCTAATGTGACAGAGGAAAAATTAAATGCACTTAAGAATAGTAATTCTATGTATGTTCTTGGTCAAATACATCTAGATATAGCTAGATATTATGAAATTGGAAAATTTACAGAATTTTCTGTAGAAAACAGATTATTACAAGAGGATAGTGATGAATTAGAATATTCATTTACACATGGTGTTGGTTATGATACAACTTCAGCCATTTATCATTTAGATTTAGCTAGAAAATGTGGAGTTTTAGAAGCAATAAAAACTATGGCAGATATAGGATATGATTTACCTCATGATTTATTAAAAGATGTTGATTCTAATGATATAAAAAGTAAAGTACTTGAAGATGGTGAAGATATAATTGTGTTTTCATTTACATTAATGGAGTTAGCTGCAGAGATGTCTGAAAGGAATGCTATTCATTTTGTAGCTAATGCTTATGAAACTGGGTTAAATTTACCTAAAAATAAAAAAACTGATTGGTGTAAAGCAATGTATTGGTATGAAAAAGCATTAGAATATTATGTTATGGATGATTATGATAATACAGATAATGATATAAATAAAAAAGATATGACGTTTGTCTGTCCACAATATGAAATATTATCTAAGATGGCAGAAATGTACAATAAAGGTGGTTTTGGTTTGGAACGTAATTCTAATGAAGCTTATAATTTGTATACAGAAGCCGCAGAACATGCTATGGAAGCAATGAAAGGAAAACTAGCAGCAAAATACTATGAGTTAGCTGAGATGTGTGGATGCGATGAATAAAAATATACATTATAAAAGATATTCTTTTTATATTTTAAAATCTTATCATATAGTTTTACCAATCATTTTGATTGCTTCTTACATTATTTTATACTATGTAATTTTTTTTATCTGTTATTATTATATCTTTTTTCTTTTTTTTCAATGCATGTCGCATATTATTTAAAATAGGAAATAAATTATATGTTAAAAAAATAATTAATATATAAATATACATAATTTTTTTTATTGGTAATGTTATTTATTAAATACAATATTATATATTTGAAAAAATTTGAAAAAAAATTATGGTATATAATTAGCTATTTTCTAATTTTACATGAAGAAGAACAATCCAAGACGGTTCCTTTTTCTCTATTCAATTTTAAAATATATTTATTGTTAATATTTTGTTTATTGGAAAGAATATAAAATATATTTTATAGTGATATAAAATATATATATATCTATATGTATATGTTAGAGAAATAATGAGACGGCACAACATAAACTCATAGGAAGAGCTATAACTAAAATTTCTACTCTTATTTTTCAGTTATAAATTTTTATTTTCATTTGTTAGTCGATAGTATTTGAAAGTATAAACAAGCTCCTTTTTATAAAATAAATGCAAAAAATTTTTTTAAAAGAAATTTTTTTAAACTTATTTTAGATGCTATGAATAATTTTTTATGTTTTTTTCATAATGATACTCCTGTTCATAGGCCAGAAGTTGATGGTAAGTAATATATTATTATTATTATTTATAAAAGTTATTAAAATATTATTAAGATGAGTATTATGGTGTAGAAAATTGGCAAGATAAATATAGGAGTGCTTTTGCCCCAACAGAAGAAGAATTAGAAAGAAAATATTTAACGAGGACAAAAAAATCATCATCACCTGCTGAAGTATTAATTATAGCATTATCAGTAATTGCAATGATTTTAACATTTCCATTATCTATTTTCTTAGCTATACGTTTTGTAAGAGATTATGAAAGGATGGTTGTATTAAGATTAGGAAAATTAAAAAAATTATATACTCCTGGTTTTTATATTATTGTTCCATGTATTGATAAATGTTCAAAAGTCGATATGAGAATAAATCCATTAAAAATTGACAAATTTCAGTCAATTACTCTAGATAAGGGTATCGTTGAAATTGGTATTGTTGCGCAAATATCTGTAGAAGATCCAGTAGCATCTGTTTGTTCATTAAAAAATAATAAAGAATTTTTAAGTTCTTTAATTTATACATATATGTCAAGAAAAGTTGTTAAAGAAAAAATATCAGACTTAATTCAAGATTATCGAAGGCAAATATTTTCCGATAATGCAAAAACGGAGCTTAATAATTTTATTCATAGATATGGTATTGAAATAAAAGAATTAAATATAGAACATTTTGAAGTTGTTAAAAATGGTGAAAATGCTGCTGTTTCTGTTTTTAATACAATAATGAAATCTGACTTTGGCAATTCTTTAATGGGTATTTTAGGTAGTCACTTAAAAGATTTAGTTACAAATGTCAATTTTGATACAACTCTTAATAAAAATCCTCCTAATTCAGTTAAAGTACGAACATCTTCAACGGGTGATAGTACTGTTTCTGTATGTTCATCAAATACAACTATAGCAATTAATGAAGAAATTGATATTGTTAGTAAAATAAAGAAAAACATTGATGCATCTCTTGTTCATCAAGTTGGTAAATGTTATCAAGTTATGTGTACTGAAGTTGGTAATTTTTATGTTGATTTAACCTCTGATTGTGGTTATTGTGATTGGGGTATTCATCCATCACCAAATGTTGTCTTTACATTGAGTAAAGAATCATTATTTGATATTATTGAAGGAAATATAACACCTGTTCAAGCCTACCTTAATGGAACTGTTAATATTAAAGGTTCTATGTTTGATGCAATAAAACTAAAACATTTAGCTGAAAGAGTTTCAGTAATTGTTTAAATTTTTATTACTATTTTATTGTATATAATTAAAATTTTCATTGATAAATTTAAATATATTTTTGTTTCAAAATTACTTTTTTTTTTATCTTTTTTATTTTTAATACATTTAATTATTTTAAAAGTGCAAGTAATAATTATATACTAGAAATAAATTAAATTGTATTTTAAGGCTAACAAAATGGCAAATGGAAATTTTTTTTTTATCAAAATGGCAAACAATTAGTTAAAGTATACTTATAATTTATTTATGAAAAATAAAATTTGTCTATAATAATTCCTTTTCAAATACTTTTAAAAATATGTTGTTATAAAAGAAATAAATAGAAATTAAAAATAATTGTAAAAAAAATAAAATATTAATAAATCATTCTGTATTTTTCCAAAAAAAGGTATTAAAATTCTTCCATTTATTACTATCATGATATAAATATTTCATTGAAGAAACTAATGAATTTTGTAATAATTCAGGATGTACTTCGAAAAGCCATAACACAATACCCCATACAAATGCACCAAACCATGGGAAAATTGGAGATTGTGGTTCTTTTATAATATTTTGTTTCACAACTAGTTTTGACAATCCAAGAATAATACGAGAAAGAAGGTAAAGATTAATCTATGGTAAAAAAAATACATTAAAATAAAATATTAACAATGAATTCTTACTTGCATATTTATATTATTATTTTTTCCAAAAATATAATAACCACCAATGAATGCTGCCACAAATGACTGCCAATTGATATTTTCACCAAAAATAGATTTCAATAGTACTCGAATACTTTTATAAATAAAAACAAACTTGGCTAAATTTAATGAATGTTGCTTTGTTAAATTAAAAATACGTTTTAATTTTTCTTGAAATCTTAATATTATTTATATTTTTTTTAAAATAAATAATTTATGACTTACGTTCCATTTTGAAAAAGAAATGTCATTACTAAAGCATGGGGTGCTCTAATTTTAACACCATAAACAATACCATTTCGAAATCCTTTAATAAGAGTCAAAACAGAATTGTATGATGTTAAGTTTTCCAATATTTTATCACCATTTTTATTAATATATTTCAATAATAAATTTAAATTACAGTCTGAAATCATTCTTATTCTTTTTTGTTAATAAATAAGTATAGTAATATTTATTATAAAAAATAATTTATGTATAAATTTTATATAATCAATGACATATAACTTTGGAAAGTTGAAGTTACCTATTTAATTAAAATTATTAACCCTTTATATGTATATAAAAAATTTTTTTTATTATTAGGTGACATTTCTTATCATACAATATTTTCTATCTAATTGTAGTTTATAGTTATTATTAAAAAAAGTAGCTTTTAACTATTTTTTTTAATTAATTTTTAAATTATAACATTAATATATAAATAATCTTTTAATTTTAATTTTTTTTTGCAATTTTTTAATAATGTTTTAAAGTATATTTAAAGTTGAAAATATATTAACATAAAAATATTAAAATTTAATAGGAAGAAGAGTTAAAAGTGAAAATTATATTTCTATTTATATCTGATTAATTAACTTTTATAAAGTGTAATATTTTTTAATTTCAATAACTATAAACTAATAAAAAAAATAAAGAAGAGGGAAATTAAAAAAAAAAAACAAATGTTTAACAAGATAATTATTTATTTTTAGGCATTATAGTTAAAGGATACATTTAGCGACAATATATTTGCTTTAAATTTTTTATCCTTTATCATATTTTTTTCTTTTTAAACTCTGCACCCACATTCATGTACTACAATATCAAGAGTCTTACTTGGTACGATCTTATTTGATGCCATATCATAATGATAAATTGAAAGAAGGTTATAATTTGTTGGAGCACATTTTTTTGTCTCCTTCTTCCACATTTGTTTTCCTTCAAATATACTTCTCTAAAAATAATAACAAAACAAAAAAAAACAGTTATAATTATAAATATTATTGTTTTAAAAGTATATATTATAAAAACATACTTTACTAATAGTACAACTTCCAGTACACATTCCAATATCAATCAATGTTGGAAAGACAGCATTTGGATATTTTTTTGAAATATCAAGCATATTTGAGGTTCTAACACAATCATTATTGGAAATTTCTGTTATTTCATTATCATGATTATCAAGTGGCATAGTATTTATTGTAATAACAAGAAATGAAATAAAAATCTATAAATCAATTAAAAATAATAATCTTATAAATAAAAACTTACTATCAAAGATTTAATCAAACAATAAACCATATTAAGGATATTTATTTGATTTATATATTCTAAAAATATAGAATAAACTAAGAATGTTCAACTTTATAAATTAAAAAGCATTTTTATATGGAACCTTGACAGATCAAATTTCATTTTGATCACTCAGATGGCAGAGGGTGGGAAGTCTATCCCTACTGGTTATTTATAAAGATAAGTAGACACATTATCTAATATTTTAAACAATTTTATCAAGTTTTTTATTATTTATATATTATAAGTGCACTTAATAAGTGTGGAAATGATTAATATTTTATAGTATATGTAATTAAAAGAAAAGTATGTTGTAATATATTTATTCCATAATATATTGTTATTTTCAGAACATTAAAATTTATCTTTGGATAGCTTTTTTTCTAAAGCTAAGTTTAATTAAAAGATGCTATCTAATAACAGTGAACAGAAAATGTTAATAACATATTTTGTATATGATAAAATTTTACTATTATTACAATTTACTTAGAATATGTTTAAATTATATTTTTGATGGAAGAATAATTTTAAATTTTTTTAAATAATCAGGAATGCCTGTTATAATAATTTAAAAAATATTTTTATTTATTTTTATTCTTTTAGAAAATAATTTATTATTATTATTATGATTATAAAAAAATTTAAAATGTTTATTTGCTTCTTTTAACAAAGAGAAAATTTGTTTTTTTAATTTTAAAGAAGGAAAATTTTAATAGAATTTAAATGATTACTATGTATTATTTTTAAAGTTAAATTAAATATATAAAATATATTTTATTAATATTTTATGTTATTTACAAAGAATAATAAAAAAATATTTTAGTGCTTTTTAAAAATTTAAATGATATCATATAATTTTATAAGTTTTAATAAGTAATTTTTAATTTTTTAAATTGTTTTTAGAAAAATTTGAAAATAAAAAATTTAGCATTGTTTATTAAATTTAACTTTATTTACTAAAATCGAAATGTATTTAAAAATTAAAATAACTATTATATCAAGTCTTTAATAATGTTTAAATAATATAATTAACTGTATGATCAATGAACTAAAAAAGTTATTTTTAAATTTAATAATTAATCTTTTGCCAGCGTGATTTTCTCATTTTATTTTAATAAAAATATATTCTAATAAAATTTGTTTTAACTAAAACTACTATTAAATTATTTATTATTTGATAAGAATAAAATAATCTTTTTACAACAGTTATAAACTTTACTAAAATTTCTTTTACTATAGTTTTTATTTAGTTTAAATAGTCATTCTTTTTTCGTTCTTAAGACCCAAAAAAATATTTTTTGTGTAATTTACAAAATGATAAATGATGTATTGATAAAAAGATTAAATCAGTATAATTGTAAATTAAAAAAAAAATATCTCCTAGGATAAGTGGTATGATAATATTTTGTTATTTAAATAAAATGCTTTGAAATAATGTAATTTGTATATTAATTGAAAACAATTTTATTTAAAAACAATACAATTTGTTAGAGGGGAAATTTTCTAAAAAATATTTTGAATTACCAAATCACATTATTTTTTTTTTATATGCTACCATTTTTTTCTACTAAAAAGATTATACAAAATATGTTGGAAAAAAATTTTAAATCTATTAAAAAATGCAAATTTTTTTGTTTTATTTTTAAATTAAAATATGGTATTATTTCTAACAGATGAAATAAATAAATAATTCTCTTTTTTCAATAACATATTTAATAAAAAATAAACTTTAATATATTTTTTTTTTTTTTTTACAATTCTTTTAATTTTAAATTATATAAACATATTTATAATTTTTATTATTTTTTATTTTTATTAAAACAAAAAGCATAAAAATACTTTTCCACAATAACTTTTTATATTTTTAAATTGATTGTTAAAAAATATTAAAAATAGTGGCAATTATTTTTTTCTTGAAAATTATCATGAAACAACAGATTTTTAACATTGAGACTTGAATAATTTTGAAGATTGAAAAGCTAATTAATACTTAATTTAAAAAAAAATTTTTTATATGTTAAAAAATGTTTTGTTCTTTTTTTCTGTACATGTACATACATTCTTGGCATTTAAGCATAAACAAAGTGATTGCATGATAACAATCTTGTAGGGTATGTCAAAAAAAATAATTAGTTGCTTTACAATCTGTAATTACAAGTAAAAATCAGAATCCAGAAGCCCTTTTGGATTCTTCCCTCCTTCATTTACGTGTTTTTCTCGTTTCTCTCTTGTACTACGTGCTTCTTTTTTCCCTTTATCTTCTTCCCCTTCTTCTTATTTCTCCCTTCATCCTCCTCCTTTCCTTGCCTCTTCTTCATCCCCCCCAGTCACTCTCCAACGTAGCTTCTTATGGGATCGAAGAATAGGGACGTGCACACGCCAGCATTTCGTAAGGGTTCCAACTCTAGGGGTTTAAGTTTTAGCTTGAGTTAAGGTTTACTTTTGGTTTGACTTGACCTAAACTTCTTTGAGAATTCCAATTGAGATTTTGATTTTCAATTGGAAATCAAATGAATAATTGAGAGGACTTGGTCAAGTTCAATCTTAACAATACAGCCAACTTTAATTTCGAAACTTAGTAAAAAAAATTAAGGCTTTTTTAATTTTTATATCCAATTTCAAGGAAAAATATTTGACTTGTTTTAATTTAGAAAACTGCTTTATGAATCCCAGTCTGAAGCAGAATTCTCATGTTTTTAATGTTTTTTTTTAAAATAATTATTGTTTTCGTTATCAATAGAAAATTTTGATTTAGAATACATTTTTAAACACTTAAAAATTACTGTAATTTACAAAAAATATCAATAACTTTATCATAAAATTAGTTTTAACAATTTTTAAATTTTTCTCTTAATGTAAATTGTTTTTTAAAATAAAAAAAAATATTCTTATCACAAAAGATAATTTATTTTTAAAAATAAATTTTGATAACACAAGTTAATAAAAAATTTTTCTCTTAAAAAAAGTATTAATACAAATTTAAATTCAATATTTTAATTTAAAATTTTTGATAAAAATCTAGTTTTCCGTAATGTTATATAAATCTTGAAAGTCTTTTTTTAGTTGAAAAAAAAACATTTTTTTTCGTGAGATATAATTGAAAAAGTTGTTGTAAAAAGTAAAAATACAGTAATATTTTAACAAGACACAATTCCTGTTAAATAAAATATAAAAATAATTTAAAATACAAACATTTAAAAGAAATAATAAAATATTTTATTAAAGTTTTAATATTTTAAAAAAAAAATATAAAAGTGGATAAAGTATGAATTATTTAATAATATTACAAAGCACCGTATAAATAATTTTTTTTTGAAAAGCTAATATTATAAATTAATAGTTATTATTAATTAAAGATAAATTTATAAAAAATAATCTAGCTTTTTTTAATCACACTTTTTTTTTGTTACGACTATATATATAATTATTAATAAAAAGTATGTTTGTTTGTAAAAAAAGTTGTTTCATTAAATATTAATTTGGTGAATAGGCATTATTTACAATAGATGGTGAAATGATATGTGTTGGACTTTGTATGTCATAAGACATTCCACGATCATGAGAATATTCTATGTCATTTTTTTTTGAATCAATTGTTTTGAAATCGTTTTCCTTTTTAGTATTTGATTTTCGTGTTCTATCTATTTTTCCATATAATGCTTCTAAAGCATCTGTAACATCTTCTTTTGGTTCTGGTATATCTTTTGCTTGTAATACTTCTTGTGCTGTTTTTCTACTTATCAATTTGACATTATAAGGTCTTGGTCCTGCATTTATTACATCAATCATATAATCTTTTTCACTTTTGACAGTTTTTTTTTCACGATTACAAAAATAAAGTATGAAACAGCATATACAAAATGTTATCAATATTAAAATGATACATACAATTATTAATATATATTCAATATTGCTAAAACTAAACTTAGAAGTATTTGTTAATGTTGATACTGAATCAATTCCAATACCATAATTATGAAGTTCTTCTAATTTTTTAATAATATCATTCTTTAATTCATCATCATCTACTGGTTCCATATTTTCTTTATTAATACCATAAATAAATAATTGAGTTTTATTTAAGTTTTCTATTTCTTCATTAATATTATTTATTTCATTTTTTTCAATTAATTTAATATCTTTTCTTGTAAGAATTCCAAGTCTTTTTAAAACTTCTTGTTCATCAATGTTATCAATTGTATTATTTATTTCAAGACTAACAATATTAACACCAGGAGCTATTTTGTATATTATAACACGATTAGTTATATTATTTATACCGTCAGTAGCCCCAACTGTAATATAAAATTCATTGTCTCCAGAATTTGCAATACTTTTTTGAAGTTTTATATTTCCAGTATCTTTTTCTATATCAAAATAATCCTTATCGGGTGATGAATTGTTATCAATAAAATATTCTATATTATCATTTATATCAGCATCAAAAGCTTTTACACTTCCAATAATAGTTGACTTTTTAATATTCCAATCGACATAAAATATAAAATTAGAATGATTTGATGATAATTTTTCAAATTTAGGTATATTATCATTTGAATCAAGTACATGAATAACTACCAATGCTTGAGATTTTGTTAATCTATTTTTTACATCTAAAAAATTTATATATTATTATTATCACTATGTTATATTATTACTTACAATCATCAATAATTTTATTTGATGATGGTTGACGTTTTCTTCTAGTTTCATTGTTAAATTTATTTCTCACTTCAACGATAATATAATGTGTTGTCTTAATTTCATAATCCAATGGTTTGGCAGCATAAAATTCACCTGTATTCTGTTCAATAATAAATAAATCACCCCCCTCAACTATTGAATAAATAGCATTATTTTTACATGTTGAAGTTAATGTTAATAATTTATTAATTCCAGGAACATTTTCTAAAATTTCTCCTTGATAAACTTTTGATTCAAACAAACATTTTTTATTTACTTCATTAGAGCTTGTTGTAGTAGTTATTTGAGATGGTCTTGGTAAACCACATGAATCTATTGTTACATCAAATGATGCCATAGCAGTATTACCACTTAAGTTTGAAGTAGCATTAACATAACCGGTTTTTAAATCATTACATTCTTCTATTGATGGTGAATGGGTAAGGTAAAGTTTACCATTATTTTTATCAATTGTAAAAAGATTATTTGGCGATATTGTATATGTATATTCTCCAACACCAGCTACCATCTGACCAAATGGTACATCTAATGGATGATTTAAAGAAACTCTGTAACTATACAATGGTTCATTAAATTGAGGTTCCTCATCACTATTAGCAGGAAAAACATCAATTCTTAACTTATAAATAGATGATCGTCTTGGTTGACCATTGTCTGTTGCAATAATATCAACAAAATTTGTCTTATTAGCATATTCTAATGGTTTTAAAATAATTATATTTCCAGTTTTTTTATCAATAGTAAAAGTATTTAAACCATGATCATCTAATGTATAAGATATTTCTCCATTTAAACCATTATCACTATCAACAGCCTTTATAGTGCCAATGATTTCTGTTGGTCTTGTGGTACTAAATACTGGTAAGACAATTGGTGTATTCAATTCAAATATTGGTTTGTTATCATTTATATCAAGAATTTTTATTGTAACATTAACAATTTCTCTTATTAATGGATTATTTTGATCAACACCTTCAACCATAAAATTTAATTCATCAATTTTTTCTTTATCAACTTCTCCTGCTACTATAATATCACCAGTATTTTTTCTAATATGTATTGGAAAATAACTTGTTGGTATTGATGTTTGTGTATCATTTACAATAAGATTATAAACAATATTACGACCCAATGATAATTTTTCTTCTTTAAAATTTGATGGTTTCAGAGGAATTAACACTCCAGTAGTATAGTATCCTTCATTAATTTCTCCATAATATGAGTTATGTTTAAAAACTTTAATGAATGAGGTAGTAACATTATTAGGTGATGGGAAATTAGTTATAGATGAAATTTCAGTTGTTGTTGATAAATTATCATTTTTTGAAGTAACATTTTTAGTAACAGTTGATGGTGTAACGTCAATTGAAGAGATATCATCTGATGTTGTTGTTAAAGTAACACTATTTTCTTTTGTAGTAGTGGATGGTTGAATGATAATTCTTTTTTGAGTTGTAGTTTGAACATTTTGAAATTTGATCTCAATTCTGGCTGTTGATGGATTAAGATTTTCTTTAGTCAATTCAATTAAATTAATATTGAATTTAATATTATCATTATTCCATCCAGTTAGGGGAATTCGTTTCATAATAACTTTTCCTGTATCAATATTTGCATCAAATAACATTTCATATTCCTTTGGAACAATATCTAATTTGTAATCATTTCTTTTAAAATCATCATTGGTAAAGTCTACTTTACCTATTACCGATCCTCTTTCAAAATTTTTATCAACATTAAAATAATAATCAGAATGGGCAAAAGAAACTAATGGTTTGCCAGTTGTAGTTATAAATGTATCAGATGGTGTCATTGATATAATACTTGGCTCAGTTGTCGTTGTGTTATTATTTATTTGATCATCAATTTGATCCACAATAATTGTAATATCTTTCTCATTCTTAAATGTTCCACTTACAGCATGAATTTTAACTTTATATATAGTAGGAATATCATTTCTTAAATTTTTAATCATAAATACATTTCCATTTTTATCAATTGAAAATATTTTATCTGGTGTGTTAGATTCAACAGTATACAAAATTGGTAATGTTGGGTCAGATATTACTGATGCTGTAGCAGAAAATATAGGTTTTGTTTGATTGTGATTAGAAGAAATATGTATAGAATTTGGTAAATCAACAATAAATTCAGGAATAAATTGTTCTAAAACATTCGTAAAGTTGACAGTTACACTAAGTGTCATAGTTTCTAATTTATTAGCAACATTCGTTCCATTGATATCTAGATAATACAATTTTTTACTAATATCATTTGAAATTATCTCCAATTCAGCAGTTGAAGCATTAAAATGATTTATTCTAAATAAATTTTCTTCATTACCTTTTGTAATAGAAAATTTCCATTCTGAGATAGAATTTTCCTCAACTGGCATTGTAATAAGAAGTTTCGTTCCAATAAATCCTGATCCACTTGGTACATTCCAGTCAATTGGTTCCATTTCATATAATATTGGTTCACTACTATTTCTAGATGAAATTCTTTCAAGTGAAACCATCTTTTCAATTTCATTTCCATCTTTATCCTTAACAGTTAAAGGTAATTCATACTCACCTGGTTCTATATTATTAACATCATCCGTTAACGTAATTTTTCCTTCATTATCAATACTAATAAAAACCTCTTCACCATGTGTATCAAATTGAAAATTTAATAAACCTGGTCCCGTAAAGTCATCATCATGTATTGTGACAATGCCTAATTGATCGCCAGGTAAATTGTCATCATCAATAGAAAACTTTAATATTTCATCAACAAATATTGGTGGGAACTCGTTAACGTCATTTATTTTAATTTGTACTTTTGCAGATGTTGTTTCTCCATTTTGTTTACCTATGACATTCAAATTTATAACTCCATTACTTTCAGGTCGTAATTTTTCTAAATCAATTAATTTCTTAACAATTAAATTTCCACTTTTATCAATTCCAAATTTGTCATCTGGCTCAACAAAATATTGAATGTTTGTTTCATCGTTATTCTCATCATTTGTTATTTTAATTGAACTATTAATAATTGTTCCAACAGGTGTATTTTCATCAATAGTAAATCTATAAAGGAGTGATGAAAAGACAGTGTCATCTACTTTTATTGTTACACCAACATCACTAAAAAATTGTGGGGACATCATATTTCGAGCTCTAACGACAACGAAAACATATCCTTTCTTTCGATAGGCATGTACAAATGTTTCATTAATAGTTATCTCACCAGTCACCTCATCAATATTTAAACCGTTAGGTAAATTTTTACTTGGAAACAGAGAATATTCAATTGGACTATTAGATAGGGTACAATTAAGTTTTGGTAATTTTAATGGAAAATCACCATTTATTGGTACATGAAATTGGTATGATAATCTTTCAAAGACAGGAAATTTCTCTCTATCTTTCATAACAACAACTTTCATTTGATGGGATGCTGTAAGATAGTCATTTCTTATGGATGCTTTCATTTTTAATATATATTCACCAGGTTGAAGTTTTTTATTAAGAATAAGTTTATCCTGTTCAATTTTAAAATATTTTTTTATCCTACTATCACTTTCAAGGGAAAATTTAATTAATTCATTAAGACTACTCTTAGCTGAAATTCTTATAATTGGTGAACCTAAAGATTTTTCCGATGAAATGTAGACAATTTTTGGTAATGGAACAAATTCTAAATAATCAGTTTGATTACTAACAATATGAATAACAACCACCGTCTGACTTTTCCTTTTAAATATAGATGATTGATCAACAGCTTCAACAATTATTTGCATTATAGGACCATCATTTGTTGTTAATTCAACCAAAGAACTTATTTTACCATTATCTTTATTAATTATTAGTTTTTCTAAATTTCTTTTCATTTGACTATTTGAAGCATTACCAAATTGATATTTTACAACACCTTCTGGTCCAGGATCTGGGTCAGAAGCATGAACCTGTGCTAATACAACACCTGCTGGTATAGGGGCTTCCCTATTAATGTCATACCTAAATTCATCAAATTCAGGTGCAGTTGGATTTGAACCACCAAGAATTATATTAATAGTTGCTGTTGATGATAGTGGAGGATCACCATTGTCTGAAGCCTCAACATCAAATTGATATACTAATCTTTTTTGAAACTCTTTCTCTAAATATATTGTTCCGGTTGTGTTGTCAATAGAGAATAAGTCTTTATCCTCATTACTCAATATCAATTTATATGTTACTTGACTATTTTTACCTGAATCAATATCTTTAGCTAGGATTGTGGCTATTTCACTTCCGGCACTTAAATCCATTGGAACAGTCAAATTATATGTCTCTTCCTCAAATGTTGGTTGATTATCATTAACATCAATAATAGTAACGAGAACATCTGCCTCCCCACATAGTGCTGGTTTACTAACTAAACAACCTAAAATCTTAAGTTCAAATCTAGTTATATCATTCTCAAAATCAAATTGTCTTGTTGAGTTAATTTCACCTGTATTTCCATCAATGACAAAGTAATTAGATTGCCCATTTAAGGTTAATATACTATACATTGTTCTATCATTTAACATTTCCTCAGACCGATGGTGAGCTTTGACAATTCCAATTCTTCCTGGCAACTGATTTTCTGGTACTTTAAAATTATATATAGCTTGCTCAAATCTTGGTGGAAGGATGAAAATATTTCTTGAACTGTCCATTCGAACAACTATATCCGTTTTTGCCTAGAAAAAATCAAAATTAATAAGAAAAGAAATCTAATTAGAATATTTTTTGTCAAATTTTTGTATATTTAAAAAAAAGAAATTTTTTTTTTATATTTTTATTTCTAACCATTAAAAGCAGGACCAATAATAAATATATACACATTTTGTAATTTCCTCCTTTCAATGCCACTTAATAATATTTATATTTTTGAAAAAGTTTCACTTTTAAAATTTTTAACATATATATAAATGAATATATGAATAGAAAAAGAAATAAAAATAAGAAGGTAGTTGTTGAGAAATATAAAAAGTGATCACGTAAGATAATTCCTTAATAATTTATTTCCATAAAAATTTATTTTCAAAGTTATCATTAGGTAGATTTTCTATTTTTATAACACTAGTAAGGCATCTACAAAAATAATTATGATAAACTGTTAAGTAAAAAAAAAAAGAAAAACATATGTATACATCATATGAAGAGATAAATAAATACTTTATAATTAGTATAAAAAAATATATATATATTTAGTTTTTTATGGAAAAATTAAAAATAACCATTTGACAGTAAAAATAAATAATATGCATGGGATTACTTTTTTTAAAAATAATTGTAATGAAAAACAAAATATTTATTATAAAAAAATAAATTTGTACAAAAAAGGTATTATATAAAATATGTATGTCACTTTATCCCAAAAAAAAAATAGAAAATTGTACATAAATAAATATGGATACATATAAATAAAGTATATAAATACATATATAGAATATATTTTTATGCTATTTCTCGTTGCTAAGTGGTAAAACTATTAAAAGTTTTCGTTAATAGTTAAGAAGTTATAAAACTAAAATTTTGTGTGATTATACTTCATAATTGTCAAAATACTTAATATATATATATATAAGATAAATAAAAAATGGCAGATGATGAAATAAGATAATAATTATCTATTAATTGAAAAACCATATTATATCGTTGGATATGATTATATATAATTTTATAATATAAAAATGATTTTTACAAAATATTTGAAAGGTAAAAATAAAATTTATACATAAAGTATTCATGGATAATAAGATATATAAATACAGTAAAATTTTAATAAGTTCCAAAAACAGGTTAGAATGGTACTTATAATTGTTACATAAACATAACTATAGATATAAAAATATTCATACAAATGGTACAAAATATATACCATCCAACTAGTAATAAGTGATAAAAATTATACCATAACAAATCGGATATTGAAATATTTTTATATTATTATTGTATTATCTTTTATTAAAGATATTACCCATTAATTTTATTATTCTTAAATAAATAATAATTATTAAAATATATATTAAAAAAGAAGATTTAAATAAAAAAGCATTAAAGATACTTGTAATGCTATTATAATAATTCATTAAAGGTCAACCACCTACAATATCGGTAACTGACAATAAAAAAGGAACTATTAGGTACAGGAGTATGTTGACGCCGTATGGTGGCAGGTATGCCTTTTATAATTAATGGTTTTCCTAATTATGGTTATAATAATAGTAAATTTATTTAGTATATATATATACACTATATAACTAAAATTTGGTGTAAAATTAATTATTATCAACTGTTATGACAATTAAAATCTTTTTATAACACAATATTATTCTTTTAAAACATTATAATAAAAGTAAAACTTACCACTTTAATATGTTTACGGCGTGCTGTTATTTCAAAAACAAATTCAAGACCATCATGTTCCATAGACATTAAATTTGATCCTGTAAATATATCACCAGTTGCTGTATTTATTTCAAATACACCTGGTGTTGTAACTTCTAACTCATAAGTTATTTCTTCATCTGGTAATGCATCAATAATTCTGACACTTCCTACATACTGATTAACATCAATAACACCGAAAACATCAAAAGTATATTTATCTTTTTCAAAATGTCTTGTATACTGTAATGCTTCATCTTTATCAAGATTAGTCATTGTATTATCAATATTTTCACTTGTTAAAACACCAAATAATGGTAAATGATTATCATTAGAATTAATTTTATTAATATCCTCCTCCTCTTCTAACATTTCTTCATTTTCTTCTTCAAATTTTTTTTGCCTTAATCTTTCAGGATCAGCATTAAAATCCACAGCAATAGTCATTTTACTTGTTCTAGGATTATCAGATAAATCACTAACCTCAACAATAAATGTATAATAATTTTTAATTATTTGCATAGAATTTTTTTTTACAAAAGTAATTGCAACACCAGTATCTTTATAAATAAGTATAAAAGGTAAATCTTCATCTTTTTCATTACTATTAATTATATATTCTAAATCACTATTAATACCTTCATCAATGTCGATAGCTCTTATTAAACCAACTTCAGTATTATTTTTTGGTATATTAATAAATCCAAAATAATATGATGGTTTGTCAAATTGAGGACTATTATCATTCTCATCTAATATTGTTACATTTATAAGACTAACATTACAAGGTGATTCTTTCAAATTTTTCCCATTAACTTCTGAAGTATTGAAAATAAGTTGTGCTTTCATTTGAAATTTAGGTATCTCTTCACGATCAAGTAATGTATCATCATATACAATTATTTCGTTTTTTTTATTAGTACTAAATATTCCATGATTATCTAGGAGAAGGATATCTGAGTACATTCCTATAACATTTAATTTTGTTAATAATGTTCCATTTTTTGAATTTTCTTTAATTGATACTTCCTGGTAACATGGTGAGAAATGACCAATAACATTAGAAGTATCTTCTTTTAATATTAATGTTGATGTTGAGTAACGATGAGGGTTATTTGAGGAGTAGGCACGTAATTCTACCTTAACTGTACCACCTATATTATCTGGGGTAAGATTTTTTTTAACACTTATTACTCCTGTTATTAAATCCATATCAAATAAATTAGCAACATCAGAATCCTCTAAAACATATAAAATTGTCTCATTACTTTGTATATTTTTATCATAAAATGCTTCAATAGGTTTGTCAATTTTTAATACATCACCAGATTTACTATCATATGAATAGGTAGTTGTATATTCTTTTTCACTAAATACAGGAATAATTTCATTCTTCATTTCAACATAAATTGTCAAATTAACAGTTGTATTGTAAGAATGATTCTCATTATTATCATTTCCCTCAATGAGTAAATTATATTGACGTTGTGTTGGTTTTTGGTTAACTAAAATACTTACTATAGGTGGAAGTTGAGAATGTGTCCAGCGAAAAGGGACCTTTCTACCTTCAGGAGTTTTTGTTGGTAGTACACGATGATTATAAAATGTTGAATTAGAGGTAATTAAAGAAAATGTATTATCAACATTTCCAGAAATAATTTTATATGTTATTGGATATTTTTTTTGTGGATCCCAATCAATAGCAAGAATTGGACTTTCTACTAATGTTCCACTTTCAATATCTTGTGATATATACAATTTATATGGAGTGTTATAAAAAATTGGTGGAAACAAGTTTGGTTGTTTAATATTTAATGTTAATAATTGATAGGATGATTTGTTACATAAAACTGTTATCGTTAGACTTGTCTCATTTACATGTCCTGGATATGAGGGTAGTAAAAAATTTGGTTTTAAAATTATAATAAATTGCCCATTTGGGTGACGACGAAGTTCAAATGCCGAAGAAAAGTTAACCTTGGGTAAGTTATTACTTCTAACATTAAGAATAGATAAATCAGCATGAGGAGGCTCAACAACTGTATTTAGAACAGGTAATTCATGTAGGTTATTTGCTATAACCTCAGTTGTAAATGGTTCAACATCAGATTCTGGGAAAAAACAAGCTAAAAAAAGGTTAAATAATTTGGGTAATTTTTTTTTATCTAAACATACGTAATCGACCTTTACTTTGGATAATTGCAAAGCTAAAAAATAAAATCAAAATTGAATGTATATTAATAGTCATTTTTTTTTTTATTTTTTCTCTTCTACGTCATCCGTAAATAATTTTTTGTTATAAAATTTCTAAAAAAAAAAATAAAAAAATTATATAATTCTAGGGATATTAAAAATATAAATTATTTTAATTAAAAATCAAATATAATATTTTTGAAATTTATTAAAACAACACAAAAAATAAGATAAGCATCAAAAATATTAATAATAAAAGAATAGTAAGATTAATATAGTACTTAATTATATTACAATATTATCAAGAAAATAATAAAAAAATTTAAAGAAAAAACTACAAAGAAATAAGAACACAATTTAAAGTTAAGAATATTTAAATATTTTTAAACTTTTTAACAATTATCTATATATATAAATATATAGATAGATATATATAATATTTAGGATATATAAAAGGTATATTTTATTTTTTATAAAAGATTTTTTAATAATAAGTAGAATAATAAAATATAAAGATGAATGAAATGATAAAAGGATTTTAAATCTCTAAAAAGATATATAATGAATTTCATAATCTATATTTGAATAGGTAATTCTTAGGTACATTGATAAATGGCAAATGATTTACAGTAAATTGAAGTATTTTTTTTATAATACAAAATTTTTTTACTAATGATCAAGAAAAAAAGACTAGCAAGAAAGAGGGCAATTCAAAAAAAATAGAATAATTGCATATGGATATGATTATAAAAATAGGTAATATTAGGTAAACATTTTAAAAGATAACAATAAATTAGATAGAATGATAGCAATTAAATACTGTTAAATTATATTAAAGACAATTTATATAATTTAAAGGTGAAATAATTTTTAGTATTTAGTTAAAATATATATTAATTATATATGTGTCGACAAGGGACATCTTTAAATAAATCATAAAGTTTATTTCTATTCTCTTTTTATGAAATAAAAGAAACATTTAAAACAAAAAGGAATAGGACGGAAGTTTGTAAAAATATGATAAAAAAATTAATATTGTATGATAAATTATTTGTAATAATAGTTCTAATAAAATGATTTTAATAAAGTGTAATTGATTCAAATTTTGCCGTTAAGTACACAATTTGTATAAAATAACCGTGGCAATTAGAAGTTATTGTTAGAACAATAAAAAAATATAATAAAATTGTATCTAATTTAAATGTTGAAAATTTTATTCTACAAATTTTTAAAATATCTTTTTATATATCTATAATTGAGTATAAAAAAAGTTTTTTTTTTTAAATTTAATGTTTTATCATTAAAAATTTATAATTTTTACAATTTTAATAAAAGATATTCTTAATTGAAATGGGATAACTTTTGAATATACAAAAATTTATTTTTTTTTTTTATAAATGATAAGATAAAGGAATGTAAAAATTAAAAATTAAATTAGAAATATTAAAATGTGTATAACTGTGTGATTAAAATATAGTGTACAAGGTCATGAAATAAATAAATAAAAAATGTTATTAGATAATTAGTATATTCATTTGTTGGATAGTGTATCAATTAAGGATTTTTTTAAAAATACCGAAAATTTAAATTTATGACATTTTATTGTATTAGAATTGTAACTGATGACAGATAGAGTAGCATAAAAATACTCCTAATTATAATATTATTTTTAATTCATATTATTTATCTGTCTAATAATTAGTTCATATTTTTTTTGAGGAAAAAAAAAGTAAAAGTAGAAAAAAATAAAAGTCTTTTTTGTTAGAAAAATTTCTAACATAATTAAAAAAAAATATACTAGAAATTAATAATATCTAATTTGTCATTGAAAAAAAAAGAAAGTTTTAATAATTTGAAAAATAATTTTTAAAAAAACCACAATTATAAACTTTTAAATAATATAACTATCATATTTACACCATTATTATATTAAAATTAGATTATAAAATAAATATTATTTCTATAAACCACTATGTTTAAAAAATTAAGTGATAATGTCCGTGATTCATTATTTCAATTGGTTATTTGTGATATATTTTACATGATATAGCTGACATTTTTATGTGGGTCAAGAATTTGAAAACGATATCTTCTTTAAATTATTATTTACAACTAGATAATTGTTTAATTTTTATTAAATTATCCAATACTTTGTAAAGTTTAATACCTGGTTTTAAAATGAATAATAATAATTTTCTTAATATTTAATTTATTTTTAAAAATCACAAAAAAAAAAAAATCTCAAAAGCACTTTTTTTTAAAGAATTTTATGATAATAAAATTATTTTATGTTAAACAGTGGTTTTGAAATTTGATAATACTTGTGGAAAAAAAAATTGCTAATGCTCAATTATAACAAATTTTTTCAATAATAATACATAATATTATTAATGTTAAACATATGCTCACATATCATGTAAAAAAATTTTTTTATATTGTTATTAATAAATTGGTTTTTATCACTATTTTTAAATAAAAGAATTTGGTAAGTTGGAAAAATGTTTTCTTTATTTATTTTTTTATTTATTTTTTATTTTTTTTAATATTTAAAAAAAATTTTTTTTAATATATATTTAAAGATGAGTTTATTTCAAAGTTGTTATTAAAAAATTCAATCTTAAAATATCATTTTTTTTTATATTTATTACGTTTTTATATTTCACTATTTCAAAGAAAAATTGTTTTTAAATATATTTTTTCTCATGATACTTCTTTTTGAAATTATATTCTTCAACATAATATTTTTAATATTACTTTAGAATTATTAAAAAAAGTACATTTGCTTATCATATTGTCATATATAATATCTACTTAGGTATTTTTTTAAATCATTTACACTTTCATAAGTTTGGATAGTGGTGTTTATATGAAATTTTTTATTTTCCCATGACACCATGTTTTTTTTTATAATCTATGAAATAGTACATAACTAATTAATTATTTAAAAAAATTTTTTTAAACTAGTTATATTTTGACATTTTAGTTTTTATAATTTAAACATATCTAGTACCTGCTTGATAAAAAAGTAAAATATATTCTTAATTTTATTTTGATTATTTTCATAATGATAATGTTTTTAGATAAAAAGTAACTTCTATTAAAATGATTTATTGTAGTATCAATAATGATTACAAACAGTTAAAAAGTTTTGATAAATGTAATTATTGTTACTTAAAGGGTTTAATGATTAACAATCATTTAGTTATTTAAGAAATAACAATAATGTAGTATAATTTTATTTAATAATAAGTGTATGCCAAATAGCAAAAATTGAAAAAAAACACAGCTATATATAAATTTAAAATTTAATCATTTTTTTATATATAAAATTAGTTAAATTGATAAAAAAAATTAATTTTTACGTTTACATTAGGTCAAAATTTCTTTATTAACACATGTCATATGAGTAAATTTATATCTTTGTTATGTTTGAAATAATTTTATTATTCATAAACATTATTGTCATCAATGTATTATTTTGTTATCTTTTGTAATAATTTTTCATCTTGTTTTATTGTACTTTTTTATTTTTAGATATTTTTTTAAAAGTTAAAAGAATGAAGAATTCTATTATGGATTGGAATAGGAAAATTGACGGTGGTTGGAAAGAATTACAATTATCTTCAGTTATCAATGATAAAAATGTTTACAATGACAGTAAAGGTCTGTTAAACAATGAAAAAACTTTAAAAGACAGTACAAATGTATCTTTATTTAATGAAAATAATACCAAACAGTTATTTAATAAAGGTAATTTTAAAAACAAACTATTATATTATAATAAAATAAAAATTTTAGATCTCAAAAATTATGGAAACTATAACTCAATTAGAAATTCCAGTATTGAAGATAGAACAGATATAGAAATTTATTCAAATGACAGTATGGATAAAAACAACGTTGATGGTATTTATGTAAAATTAGCTACAAAGAAGGACGTCAAACTACCATCAAATAATAGTAGAAAAAGACAAAATGTGAAAAATGTTGACAACAAAACTATTAATTATTATGTTAATAATGATGATACCTCTATTTCTGGTCCATATAAGAAAAGTTAGTTAAATCATCTTTTTTTTAAATATTTTTACTAATTAAATCTTCATTTTTAGATGACTATAAATTGAATGATCATGTTTATGTTAGCAATAACACAGAAACTAAAAAAAATCAGCCGTCAAAAGTGTTTGCTTTTAGTGACACTGAAATTTTACTTTCCATGGAATGTGGTAGTCAAATTTCACCACCAAGAAAAAAAATTTGTTATTCTAGATGCTTGAAAAAGACAAGTAGTAAACGATTAATAAGACCATTTATAGATAAAAATAATGCTACAATGGAAAGTTTAACTAATATCTCTTCTTTTAACAAAAATGACAACGATAGCTATGATATGATTGATGAAACGTTGAGTTTGTTAGATGAACATGGAAATTATAATAATATAGAAAATGATGAAAATAAAGAGTCAAAATGCAATTTTTTAAAGGGAAATAATTGTGATTCTGAAGCATTTGGTTATTATCTAAAAAGTAATATATTTAACACAAAAATACTTAGTACTATTTCCGGAGAAAACGAAGAATTTGAAGAATTTGATGTTGATAATTATAAAAATAATAAAGAAAATGTTGATTTTAGTTTTTTATCAGAAACAGGAGAAAAAGTAGATAAATACGTTAATAATTTTTTATATAAAAGAATTGAACGTTTAAAACTTACAAACGCTCAGAATTTATTACTAGAAAAAGATAATTTTGTAGCGTCTAATATAACTACTTGTCAGGATGAAAATAATGAAAATAATAAGCATATTAAAGAAGTTTCTTTTGATAATGATGAAAATAACTTTGAAAATCTACGTGTTTATAAAACAATAGTTAAAGCGAGTAAAGAAAACATGTTGATTCAAAGCGCAAAAGGTAAATATACACCTATTTCACCATTGGCAACTTATAGTCAACCATTAAAAGAAATAAAATTTTTTGAATTGTATAAAGATGCTGGATTTTACAATTTATATCCATATCCAAAAACATTATTTAACATAAATTCAAATAACATTTTTGTTGATCCTTTAAAAATGTTACCTCATGAAGGGCATCTTTTTGCTTCGTTTTTTAGTTACTTCAAACAATCTAATTCCTTTCAAAAAGAAGAAAATAATTATTTAAATTTAAATAAAAATTCTGATAAACAACTAAAAGAAAGAAATTTACCTCAAATTCAAAATGAGTCATTGAGTGGTAGTGAAGTGACACCTAATATCAATTGTAATTTTTTTAATAATAATCAAAGTTCTTATGGAAATAGTTCAAATTCTTTCAACAATGAAAGAAATTTATTTAATAAATATTTTTAAAATACTGAAAACATATGTTATAACTAACATTAATATCAAATAAGAAATAATTCTGGTATTTATAATCAAAATATCTATTAGAATAGGAAATTTTTTTTATTTTGCAGTAAACAATAGAGTTTTTATACAATTATTTTTTTAAAATTTAAAATAATTGTTTATAACAATCATATATAAGAGATAATTACAAGAATATAATTAAATTTTTATACTAATTACTTAGAAAAAAAATGCCATGAAAAATGAATTTAATCCTGGAAAATTGAAGAATTTTTATATTGCATATGCAAATATTATGTCCCAATTCAATTTTAAACTATAGAAAATTATAATTTTTGAAAGACAAATTAAATAGGATATGAAAAATTTCTTTACCAAATATTTAACAAGTTGATGGTACTTTGACTTTCCAAAGTACTACACTTTATTAAAAATTATTGTAGAACAAAAAAAAACAAGTTATTTTTTAAACTAATTTTTAAAAATATAATATATCTGCCTTCAAAATATTTCTTGCTATAATTTATACTTTTTTTAATATACTAATTGTTTGATTTTTTTTTATTGTAAAGACATCAAATAACAGTGTGATGATTTAAAATAAATAAAAATTTTATTATGTATATATTTGAATTTTTAATAGTAACAAATGATATATTATACATTTTTATTATACTAATATATTAACATATAGTTTGTTTTTATTATTCAATATTTTAATAGTAAATTAAAATAATATTTTATTAGAAATAGTAAGAATTAAAATAGTATGTTCAAAAATAAAATACTTCTTAAACGTTAGTGGGACAAAATAAAAAATGTTAAAATTATTTCTATCCATTTGTGTAATTGAAATAAAAAAAATGATTTATTAGTAAAATTTTTAAAAATAAATCAGTCAATTAATGGAGAAATAAATTTTTTTTTTCTACTATAAACTAACAAAAATTACCCGTACAAATATATATTTTGTACTTTTTCTTTTGCACTTTTGGATCCCACTTTATACTAACTAATTATATTTTTAATACTTTTTTGAGCTAGTATCAATATTATTAATAAAATAATGTGGAATTATTCGTATCTATCAGAATTATAATATTCATTTAGTTGACTTTTTGTTGGATTTGAACAACTAGTATAACGTGATAATCTATTGTAATACCTAGAATTATATTTTAAAATTAGTAATTATAATTAATAATAAAATATATACCTTTGTCTTTGCTTAGAAATCATTTTTTCTGGTACTTTCATTCTTTTCAACTGTCCATCCCATTCTAAATCAACTAAACCTCCAGCTTGCGCAATAACTTTTTTGACTCTATTTGCAAATTCAACAGCACTCTCGTTTTCCTTAAAAAAATTTTTTAATTTATTTTTTTAATTAAAAATCACTTACAAATTTTGTCATCGGTGGAAGATACCATACATGACAAATTAATGCCCATGATGTCATGATACGGAAGACGTATTCACAATAACCTTGACGACTACTATTCCAAAAAGCATCACCAAATAATGAATCATACTTCATAGCTATTGGATATATTGTAGCACCAACCTCAAAGCTTCCCTTTTTAAACATCATTACAGATGTATTATTGATACAGGTACCTTCAGGAAATATTAAAATTGGTAATTTTGTTTCATCATCAACATGTTCTTTTAATCTTTTTGAAACAAATGCACGATCTTTTGCTTCACTTCTTTCAAACCATATATGACTACTACCTCTACTCAAAGCTCTTTGAAGAAGACCTAACAAACCACCATGTTTTTGGCCAATTAAAGCATAACAATTGTCTGTACCAAGAATCATAACATCAATAGGTGATGTATGGTTTGCTACACAAATTCCCCCTGTCTTTACTCGATATTGTTCATTGTAAAAATAAATTAATGCTGTAACAGATCGTGCTAATGTTCTATGAGCTACAAGCATACACTTTTCATAAGCTTTTCTTTTAAAATTACTATTTGGAATAAGGCCTGTTATTGCTGTTCCAATGACAAGAATACCAATGCCAATAATAAATAAAACAACCCGTATTGGAAAAAGAATTGTATATCTGAAAAAAAAACCAACAATCCATAAAATACTTAATCTCCAATTGAATGAAAAATCAAAACCACGTGATGTTCTTGTCAACATATTCCAACAAACCAATTCTTCAGCTTCAAATCTTGAAGTAACTTCATCCTCTATAACAGCTTCTATTCCTGCTTTCATAAAATCTAAAGAATCATTTATTGCGGCCCAACCACGACTATTCACAATTTGTTCTTCAATATCATCAATGTAGTCATCATCAAATGTCATTGTTGTTTCTCTTTTAATGATAATTGATGCATTTGAACCATGCCTTCTAAGAAGACTATTAGATGAACCAATTCTTGATAAACCACATTCAGGATAAACACCAGAATCAGCCTTAGGGCTAATGTCGCCAGAAGCACTACCAACAGACTGTTTTCTTGATAACCAACCATTAGACGATTTATTATCTTCTTCCGAGTTCACATCTTCATAACACGTACCAGTTGCACTATCAACATAATGATCATAGTCATTATCTTCCTCTGTTTCACTATCACTTCCTAATTTTACTTTTAATCTATTATGTATTGGTTTTTTATAATTCATTTTTGCACCCCATTCAAACATTAACATTAAACATTTAACATAAAATTCTCTAATGCCAAGTGATTTACCAATTGAAGCTAGTAAGATAACTAAAAGTGATGTACAAAAGACTGGTGGTGTAAAGAATGCCATCACAAGGACAGCATATTCAAGAAACATTATCATCTTACAATTACTTTCTTCTAAAATTAAACAAAAAAAAAAGAGAATAATGCAATTAAAATATAGTATTAATAAAAAGAAATTTATAAATGTATATGATTAGAGTAAATTTCATACAAAAATAGGAAAACTATCCATTACAATAATATTTCAAAATCAGTTAACATATAGGTTATTAGTGATATAATAAATTAAAAATATAAAACGACATTTTTATCAAACAAAGTGAAAAAAAAAGAAAAAATTTCTAATTAAAACAACTTGATTTTATCATTAAGTAAATCTTTAAAGTATTTAGATAAGTAAATAGTAAAAAATTTTGTTGCAAATAGAAATGTAATTTTATTAATAAGGTTAATAATATTAATATTTAGTTTTAAAACAATATACAATATTGTATAAAATATATATTTATATTAAACCCCTTAAATAATCAATTTACGACATTGAAAAGTAATGTGACTTTAAATAAATTGTATCATACAAAATATGGATAGATTAGTACACTATAGTTTGACACTACTTGGGTGTAATAAATTTTTTAAAAACATAAAAAATTTCATTATTTAATTATTAAAATATATTGAAAAGTTTTATTCCCCTTAAAAATTATAATAAGAAATAGAAATTGGTTAGAAAATATAGATGAAAAAAAAATTTGTTTTTTGGTAATAATAATCACAAATATAATTTCCTACTATTTATTTTTCATGTTTTTTATGTTTGATAATGATGTATGTATAGGAAGAAAAAATTTTTTTAAAAATATAATGTAATAGGAATAAACCGTAATATAATTATAGTTTTATGGGTGAATATTTATCTACGATTGACAAAAAAAAAGTAAAATAAATGAAAAACAACTATATTTAAGAGTAGAAGAATTTTAAAATAAGGGGTAGATTTAAGTTGTGTACTCTTATTTTTTTTTGTTAAAATAAATGATAAATAAAATGAATAAAAAAATACTAAAGATTTTAAGTTGTTTTATCTAAAATATATTCAAATAAACTAGTAAAAGTAGAAATATTTTTTTTGTTTATAACAATATTAAAGATAAGAAAATTTAAAGATTAAATAAATGCTATTATGTTATAAATATGTTGGAATAGGGTTACTATCAATTTTAACAATGTTACTCTTGTTAACCTCAAGATAATAAATAACAGATGTATTGAAAAAAGTGATACTTATATACTTTTTTCATAGTGAAATAATAATAATATTACATGATTACTTTAAAATAAAAACGTAAAAGATTTAAAAAAAAAATATAATATTAAACAGAGAAAAACATATCAATAGAAACTAATATAGCAATATGTATTCTATTAGAAAAAGATATGTATTCTATTTATTTAAAATAAACGTTCACACTTATAGATGAATGATATTTATTCTGAAAGAGTCTTCTTTTTGAATATAATATTTTTATTATATTAGATAAATTTTGTAATGCTTTTAAAATAAGTTATATGTAGTTTTAATTTATATGCAGTTTGATTACCGTTAATCTAACGTATAAGTAATCTTTGTACTCTCGTAAAAATGAATAGGTAATATTTTTTTTCAACGACATAACTTTAAAGGAAAAATTTTTTTATATATTTTAAAATTTAATGTTATTAGGAATTTAAAAATTTAAACTATCCTTTTTTTATCAACCATTATATTTTATTTATTTTTTTTTATTACTAACAATGACATTATTATGCATAAATTTAATAACGAAATTATGTGTTAAAATAAAAATTTTCGAAAAAAAATTGTAAATAATTTGTGCTTAAAACAATTTATTCTATTAAAATATAAAATACATCAAAGTATAGTCTTTTCATTTGTTTAAAAAAGATAAGTATATATAATCTTTTATGATAAATTTTTATAAAAATTAATTGATAGCTATTGTATTTATTAAACATATATAAAAAAAATTTTTTTTAATATCAATCTAATATAAAATTTTATATCTAGTATGTATTTAAAAGAATAATGACAAAAAAAAATAAGCAATCATTTGAATAATAAAAAATTATCAAATATATATCAGGATATTAAAATTTATATAAAGGATACCATATATATTTATATATATTTGTTATCCTGAAATTGTATGATTCTTGCAACATAACAAGGTTATAAATTCAAATAATTTTGTTGTAATATAATAGTTAGATTGATAAAAAAAAATTTGTTAGAGAAAAAATATATATTATATAATTTTTTTTCGGGACATAAAACCTATATGTATGATTTTGGTCTTAACAATATTTGAAAAATTATAAAAAAGAATTTTTTTTACCAAAATATTATATCATACATATATTGACGTAAATAAAAAGTTTAAAAATTTTTGTTAAAATAAGTGTAAGTAATATTAAGTGAATTTCGCAATAGTAAAACCATAATAATACGGTACTAAAATATAATAACTAAACGACAATTTCTAATCTTCAAGATTTCTGAAGGAATTTGACATTTTTTCATAAAGGTCATCGAAATCTTTCTTAATTTTATCTTCACCTTCTGTTGATGGATTTTTAAATTTCATTGAAGTAAGTTCATACATTAATGGTTTCATATGATCTTCAATTACTTTCCATGTAATTTTATTGTCAGTTTGAGCAGTAGAATCAACAGCGTGACGTGCCATATCATAAAATCCAATCATATTCTTTAACATACCAACAGTTTTGTAAAATGGACAATAACGATCATATGGAGTGTAACCATTTTGTTGAAGGAAATCATCCTTAATAAGTTTTGCTACTTCAAGAGTAATTTTATCAGATTCAGCAAGTGATGCTTTACCAACTAATTGTACAATTTCAGAAAGATCCTCTTCTTCTTGAAGAATTTCTCTACATTTAGTTCTAAGAGCAACAAATTCAGGGAAGTTTTTCTCATAGTAGTCATCAAGAGCACGCATATACTTACTAAAATAAAAATTTATATTAAAAGTATGTTAATTATTCAATAATTTTATTATTATTTTTTTTTTCATTAAAATTTTTTTTTATCGAATTCTTTAGTTATTTTAAAGAAATTATTTACTAGTAATTCATATGTATAGTTAAATATTTTTATAAATATATTGTTATAAATAACATTAAAAAGTATTAATTTTAAAATTCATTTGTTTCCAAGGTAACCAAAATTATAAAAATCTTGGCACAACCTATCCGAAACATACCCTAGTCATTCTGCCTTTTTAAACCTAATTAAATTCTACATATTTTATTGCTATTTTTTAGCTTTGAAAAAAAAAACTTTTTTCTTACTTCAATTCAAATACATATTTAATTCAATATAAATATATTTTATGTTTTATTCAAATTATCCTTCAACATTGCTTTAAAAAACCAATTGGAAGAAGAAGATAAAGAGAAGTCTTTTGAAAAATTTGTTAATAAATATAATCTTACCCCTTACATTTGTGAATTATCACCAAAAGCTTATGTTAAAAGTGAAAGGTATAATTTAGGTAAATTTTATAAAAATAATCCTGCAATTATGAATAATATAATTGCATCTGAAAATGTTAATTCTCAAGAACCACCAAAACATGCTTTTGGATTTATACCACCTCGTCACTCTGGTATATGGAGTTTTTTTTTACAAATTATAATTCTCCTAATATCTACAGCAAATATTACATTTCTATACGTTTTTTTAAATGGTCAACCAATAGCTACAAATGGGTCACATATTCTTAAAGGAAAAACATGGAATTTTAATATTATTAATGAGGTAAATTTTTTTTCTTTTATCTTAATTAAAAAAAATCTTTCCTTAAGGTTGAACAAATTTTAAACAAAAGTAATAATGTATCGGAAGATCCTTTTTTTCATCATAAATTACTTAATAATGATACTACAAAAGTTTTATATGAATTGTCTGATGCTGTAATTAATATAGGAAGTTCAGTACAAATAGAGGTACTACTTCTTGTTGTTTACTCAACATTTACTAATATCCTAATAAATGTTTTATGGTTTTTGAGCACTTTTTTTTTATTAGCATCAGTAAAATTTGAAATTAAAGATTTCGTTATAATTAATGGGGAATTTATAATGTTTGCCTGCTTAGGACACCTATTTCATGCTATAATTGTTAGTAGTCTTCTTTTTTATATGAAAACACGTCATTGGCTAATAATTACAGTTGTTTCTACTACAAGTGGAATTTTAATTCTAACAATCCTCGTTAATTTTATAATATTTTATTTCAATTGGAAGTGGTGCCGCTACATTTCTTATATGAATGGTGATGATAATGTAAGTTATATTTTATCGTTTTTAAATTATAATAATAAATCTTTTTTTTTTCCTTCTTCTCAGTGTATATGCTTTTCAAAGATAGCTAAATTATGTAACTGTCGCAGGAGTGGTAATGCTAATGTTACATCTGGGGAGTATGTTTTACCTGTAGCAACAGTATCATCCAATTTACCATATATAGATGAACAATCTATTCGCAATTTTTCTAACTTTTAAAGCTTAACTAATATAATTCTATCTTTTTTTTTTTTAAATTTTTTAATAGTATTATTTAAATTTTACTTTTTTAATACTTTTTTTTAATTAAAATTTTTTTGAAAATATATATTTTAAATATTAAATAAAACGTACCTGTAAGAGATAAGCCAATTAATAGATGGGAAATGCTTTCTTTGAGCCAATTTTTTATCTAAACCCCAGAATACTTGGACAATACCAAGAGTGGCGGATGTGACTGGATCAGCGAAGTCACCACCAGGTGGTGATACAGCACCGACAATTGTAACAGAACCATTACGTTCTGGGCTACCAAGACATCTAACTTTACCAGCACGTTCATAGAAGGAGGAAAGACGTGCAGCAAGGTAAGCTGGATAACCGGAATCGGCAGGCATTTCTCCTAAACGTCCAGAAATTTCACGAAGAGCTTCAGCCCAACGAGAGGTAGAGTCAGCCATCATAGCAACATTCAATCCCATATCACGGAAGTATTCAGAAAGTGTAATACCAGTGTAAATGGAAGCTTCACGAGCAGCTACAGGCATGTTAGATGTATTGGCTACAAGAGCTGTACGTTTCATGATAGAAGTGGTAACACCATTAACCTCCATAGTAAGTTCAGGGAAATCACGTAATACTTCAGACATTTCATTACCACGTTCTCCACAACCAACATAAATAATAGCATCAGAGTTAGAGTATTTGGATAATGATTGTGAAATGACAGTTTTACCACAACCGAAAGCTCCTGGAATAGCTGTAGTACCTCCTTGGACACATGGGAAAAGAGCATCTAAGACACGTTGTCCACAAAGAAGTGGATAATCAGCAGCAAGTTTCTCAGCAACTGGACGTGGGGAACGTACTGGCCATACATGGAACATTGGATATTTAGTTTTAACTCCTTCAAATTCAGCTTCAACAATAACATCATCAACTGTATACTCTCCTGCTGGTGCAATATAAGTAACAGTACCATAACAATTTGGTGGAATCATAATACTATGTTTGATAAGTTCATTTTCTTGAACTACACCAACAATATCACCACCGGAAATATGTGAGCCAACAGAAACATTTCTAGATGGAACAAAGCTCCATTTTTTAGTTCTATCTAAGGCATTGGTACGTACACCTATAAATATAAAAATTTATCATTATTATACTTGTCAATATTATCATTTTTATATTTTCATTTCTAAAAATATTTTTACAAAAAATTACCTTTTGGAATGTAAATTGAGTTTGTATCTTTTGCGATAGCTTCCAATGGACGTTGGATACCGTCAAAAATAGACTCCATAATACCAGGTCCAAGTTCAACAGAAAGTGGTTTACCTGTTCTTAAGACAGGATCACCAATAGTAACAGCAGATGTTTCTTCATAAACTTGAATAGTAGCAAAGTCTCCTTCTAAACGAATGATTTCTCCTACCAATTCAGTATGTCCTACACGAACCAACTCGTACATAGCAGCTCCAGACATTCTTTCAGCTGTTACGACTTAAAAAAAACAAAAAATTATATTATTTTATAGAAAAAATTTAAATATTTACCAGGTCCTGATACTCCATAAACGTATCCATATTCAGCTTCTTTAACTTCAGCGCGACTTGATGGGGCCATATTTTTAATGTACAACTAAAAAATATTGAAAAGTATTGATAAATTGTGTCAAAAGTTATATATAATAATAAAAACGATATATCAAAAAAAAAATTTTATTGATAATAAAATAAAACATTATTTATACATTTTCCAATAAATATTGAGTTTAAATATATACATATATGTAACTCCAATAAAAATAATTATGACAAATTAATATTACATATTGAGGATGGACAACTTTTATAAGGTATGCATATAAAATTCATGAATACTAATAATGTAAGATAAAAGATCAAGGAAAAGATCGATGTTCCCCTAATATTATGCTCTCACTGATAGGGTATTTAAAATCGAAGACCAATGAACAGACGAGTATAAATACAAACTTTCTTGTTAGGATAGAAAAATATTATATATGGCTAGCATGTTTAATATTATTGATAAGGAATAAAATAATATTTTTTTTTATTATAATTTATATATTAAATAAATATGTTGTAACAGAATAAAAGGTTTCATCAATTTGATAATAATTTGATATGAGCAAAAAGCATCTTTAATTAAGGTATTTATACATTTTTTATATGGTAGTTTTCTTTCAATGATATAATATAGTAAATATTAATAGAATTATTACATTGTTAAAAGAATATTTTACTTTAAAGAAATAATTTGTCATTTATAATTATTTCACTTTAAGAATATATAGACTATAATATATAATTTGAGAAATATTTAATAATTCATATTTTTATATTATCAGTGTATCTTTTTTATTAAATATCATGAGATAGTAAGTTAAAAATAAGTATTAAAAAGAAATGATAATATCTTGCAAATTATATTTATAATAAATGATTAAAAAAAGATAAGAATTTACAGAATTGTTTACTAGCTTCCTTTTAACATAAATATTTTTTTTATTAAAAATAAAAAATAAGATTAAAGAAATAATTTTATTAAATAAAAAAAAAACTATAAAAATATAAATGTATCAATATGTCTGTAATCACTATGATTATGATATTGTAGGCGAAAATTTAATTTCTTCACCCGTAATGATAAAAGAATATTCAATAAGTTTAATGTTTTTTTTTTTTTTTTAAATTTTTACTGACATTGAGATGATAAAAATAATAAAAAAATATATATATATATTTGTCATTTTTTTGTTTTAATCTTGCGAAAACTATAGTATGAGTATCAGTTTAAATTAACTTTTTTTTTGTTTTGATAACAAAAAAAAATTCACATTTGTAAAACCATATTTGTACTACGTTTATGATGATAAGGTATATGAGAATTTTCATCTATTGTTCTTTTATGTGTTCTACGATTTCCAAGAAAAAGGGAACGATACTTCTTCCTTCTTATAATGAGGTAGTCAAGTGTTAAAAAAAAGGCTAAAAGAACAAAACATATTATAAATGTATATATTGCCCAAGTTGGTATAGTCATGTTGATGATTCTTTGTACAAATGTTTAATATATAGTATAAACCAGGAATTATAAATCTAAAATTAAAAAATTATTTTTTAAAATATTATAAAATAATATATTATTATTAAAATTGTATATTATATTATAAATTCTTTTCATTATTAAAAATATTTAATTTAAATATGTAAAATAATAAAAATTATATCCGAATAAGGAATAAATTATATTATATAATACAAATTTAATTTAAATACTGCATTTTTTAAAAAATAAAAATAAAAAAAAATAAAAGGTAACAATAAAAATTTTTAAATATTAATTAATGCCATTTTAAATATGTATATATTTATAAACTTTAAAAATATATGTTGGTAGATAATAATTATTTTGCATTCATTATTTATAATTAAAACTAATTATATATCTAAGAAATTTTTCCTTTTAAAAAGTAGTTCACTTCTTAAGAAAAGTATTCCAATATGAAAGTTTCCAAAAAATTTTAAAAATATGTGGGTGCCGAGTTTGAAGTTAAGAGAATTGATATTATATAGTTATATTCATACATTTAAAACAATTAATTAAAAAAAAAATAAATTATACATCGTTTTGTTTTACAGGAAAGTATCAAATTAAATTAAAAATTAGTATTATTCATTATTAAACCAAAATATTAAGTTTAAAATAATATTAACTTTTTGAAATAGGATATAATATTTTATATCATTTATAAATAAAATTTTGAATAAATATTGTTTCCATGTCAAATAATAGGTGTTTTTTTTAATATACAATTTTTAAATACGATTTTTGTTTTTATTTAAGAAATTTCTTTACATATAATATAGGAATATACAGTATAATATAAAATTTGAGATAAGATAATAAATTAATTATAAGATATTAATAAGTATATAAAACATAAATACATATTAAAGTAGAAATAAATTTTAAAAAATTTTTTTTATTATAATTAATTTTTTTTTAATATTTTATTTTTAAAATGTATAAATTAAAAAGATATATTATTGACATTAGAATTTATAACATTGACCAAACAATTTTAAAAAAAAAGAAAATAAAATAAAATTATTATCAAATAATATTAAATATTTATCTGATTAAGTATTTAAATTTATTTATTTTGTACTATTAGTAATATTCTTTATATTATATGTTAAATATTCATAAATTAAGTTAAAATTTTTATTATATATAGATATATTTTTAAATAAATTAAACATTTTCAGCAAACTCAAAAATAACAAATACAGTATAGCTGAACTTTGATATTAAGAAAAAGGCAATAGAAGAAAAAGAAAATAATTTTTTTACAAAGCATTTTTTTGTCAAAAAGCACATTTTATTATAACACAACTGACTTTGACTTGCCATAAGTTCACAACTACCTCTTTTGAAGTAAAATTATATTTTTGTTTAATATTTTTTAATAATTAAAAATATTTAAACTGTAATATATTTAATAATTTAAAATGAAAAAGTAAACATATTAATTGAAAGTGATAGTCAAAAACACTTTTTTTTTCTATACTACATACATTTTTTCAGTAAAAATAAACAACAAAAAAAACTCTCATTCTATGAAACAATGATAGAGAAAAAAAAAATATATGATTTTTAATTTTTTAAACTAAAAAAAAAATAATTTGATTCTTTATCTTTAATTTATAGTTTAATTTAAATTGAAAAAAGATCATTTGTTAACAATATATCATTTCACTATATAAAAATGTGAGTACAATATGTAAAAGCCATTAACTGTTTAATAAACCATTAAAATACTCCTGTGACAACTACTTTTGACATATTTATAGTCATATTCCTGAAAATATATGTATGATTTTAATAAACACTTCTTATTTATTTTATAAAAATATTATCAAGATAAGTAATAAGAAGAGGAAAAAGAAGGATTGAAGAAAACAACATTCATAGTCATTCTTTGATTGATAAAAATAGAATAATAATGGACATCTTAGTAAATTATTAAAATTTTATACTTAAAAAAGAAATAATTTTACTTTTCAAATAATTTTAATTAGTTTTTATCAACTAATTAATTTTAGATAGAAAATGGATAAAAATAATAAAAAGTACAGATGTTAAGCTTAATCAAAGGTAATAAACAAAAAAATATTTTAAATTAAAAAAAAATATATATTCTAAAAACAAATTTTTTTTTAATATAAAAAAAAAGATTTTGTAATAAGGAAATATATTTAAATAGATAAATATATATATATATATACTTGGCATCATTAATATAAAAATTTGTATCTATATATAAATAGTTCATTTTAAAACTAACATTATTGATGTATGAGTAAATTAATGTAGATGTAAGCAGATACAATTTAATTAAAGTCCATCTTCAATCTGGCCTCCAACTGATAAAGTTAATTTGGGTGATTTTTTTTAACCAAAGAAATTTAAGTCAACTTTATTATATAAGATAATGAAAAGGAGTAATATTAGTTAGAGTTTCTTTTTAAAAATTTATAAAATTAAAAAGAAAAATTTTATTGGAAATAGTATTAGAAAAAAAAGGAACTTTTTAAATATTGTACTTTATAAAGAATTCAAATGGCAGAAAAAAAATGATTATTAAAATTTTTTATAAAAAAAAATTAAAAAGGTAATATATTAATAAAAAGAAAAAATAAATTAATACTTTTTTTACATTAAAATAAAAAATTACAAAACTTTTTACTATTTAAGGAAAAAAAAAAATAGTTATATAAAAACACCATTATAAAATTATATTTGGTTCAATTAAAATATTATTTTTAGTAGTAAGTTAGGATATATATTATAAATATATATATATAGCTAAAAGTCAATTAAAAATAGCTTTTCTTTTCTATTGTTCTTTAGAAGGGAGGAAAAAAAATTAATATATTATTGAGGAGATGTTAGAAATAACTTTTCTTTGTAAATTCTACAAAATATTTTAACTTTTCACATTCTATCTTTTAATTATAAAGTTTTTGTTAAAAATTAAAGTAATGAAATTGTGAAGGGAAAAAACAACAAAAACCTTTTGTTAAATTGGATAAATAAAAAAATTATTTTTTTAACAATTATTTTTACAATAGTGTTGTATGAGACAATTTTCAAGTTTTTTTTTAAAAAAAAAAAACAATACTCTAATGATATGGATATTAATTTTAAAACGAAAAATTCCAAAAAAAAAGAATGTCTAAAAAAAGGAAATATTTAAAAAGGGTTAATAATTAGTTTTAAATAATTATTTAAAAAATATATATATATTTCTATATTATGTATGTAATTATATATATATTTTTTCTTAAACTAAAATAGTTATTATTAATAAATAATGATAATAATAATAATAATAATAATATAATAAAAAATAAGAACATACGACATTGCTTTTAAAAGTCATTTTACTATAAAAAAAAAATAAAAACCTTTAAAGATAGGTGTGAAAATTTTTATGTTTAGCAAATATTTAATGGACCAATTTTGTTATGATTAAAAAAGAAAAAAAAATTAAAATAGTGGGAGGATTTGAGATTGATGAAATGTGCTTTAAACTTAATGTATATAATCTTTATAACTTTTTTGCCTCAATGAAAAGTAATTAAACATTTTTATTATAACCTTTACCAAACAAAATTTATCAATAATGTCAAAAAGAGTAATATATAAAAGAAAGTTAATTATTATAATAAAAATTATTATTATAAATGGTTATGAACAAAGTTTTTATGATTATTTTTTTTAAAATATGCATGAATAATTAAATTAAATAAAACTTTTACTTATATAAAATACTGTAATAAAATAAAAAAAATAAATGATTAAATAAAGTCTACTGTTATAAATTTTTTATATAAATCTTTTAAAAAAAAACAATAAAATAAAATTTATATAAATATATATAAAGTATGGATATACACAAATTTATCTTTAATCAACCATCTAATAAAGTTTAGAATGATACATATGTCAAAAACTATATGATATACTCAATAAATAAATACATAAATATAATGCAATAGTTTATGGAAACAATATTATATATTTAAATAAATATATTAAAAAAAAACCTTTAGTCCATTTCAAATAGCCAATATTTATTTGATAGTATTCTTAAAATGAATAATAAATAGGATAATTTGAAGAGGACAAGATGACTCTTTAGAAAAAATATCCTTTTTCCTTAAAAATTTATGTAAAAAAAAAGAAAGTACTTTTTAATTTGACATATTGTTGTTCTTGATAAAATTTTATTTAAATTATTAAAAAGAAAAAAAAGTTTTAACAATACATTTAAATCATATTTTTTTTATATTAATTTATCACTTTAAAGAAATAAATTTTGTTTATTTTTCTTTTCATAAAATTGATGTTTTAAAAGTATAAAAATAAATGAATAAAGAGATTTATGATATAATAAAACTAAATATATAAAAAAAAGTTTGGCATTAAATTATATATTTGATATATGGAAATTAATATAAAAATTATTTTTGTTTATTGTATTTATTGTTTTTTTTATACTTAATTATTATTAATGTATATTCATGGAATGATAAATAATTTAATATTTATATTTTAAAAAAAAAACAACATTTTTTTTCCTGTAAGATCAATGATTTTATACCTGTTATTATATGATGATAAATAATTTATGAATACATAAATTATTTTATCTGGTTGGTCATCGGTCGCAATTTTTAATGTTAATATTTTGTCATTTTCACTTTTATTATTCAGGACGACTAACTGTGTTATACAACTTTATAGTATCATGATTTTGTATCCTGATTCAATGTAATATCTTCTTAAAATATTACTATTATTATAAATTTATATCCATATTGATTTATTATTAAAACCATTTTTGTTTAGCTGTTCATAATAATTCTATTGCCTTTTTATCATTCTTATCTTAAAAATAAATTTATAAAAATTAAATTAATTTTTTTTTAAAGTTTTTTGATTAGTAATACATCTTTAAATCAAATATGTTAATATGTATCTTAAATTATAAGAAAATATAATAAATTTTTTTTTTTAATTACAATTGTACATTATACTACAAATTAAGTATACAAGTATAAATCTGGTTTTTAATAATCCTTCTTTATTTTTTACCTAAATTTATTACTACTTTTTCTTTTAAAATAATTACTTTTAAAGTGTGATTTTAAAAATAAAAGTGTTTTTATTGTAATAATATTCAACAAATAATAAAAAAACTGTTTCCATTTTTTTTAAACTCTTAAAAATAATATAATATCTCGACTTTAATTTTAAACATCTTTTCTAAAGATATGTTTTCCCTATATAATGTTACCTTTTTAATAATAACAATTTTGATACGTGATACTTATTAAATTTTTACATTATATGCCTTATTGTTGATTTTTACTATATCCTCATTATTAGAATATATAACTACTATTTCAAGATGATTGTTGTAGTTAAAAGAATTACAATAATGTAAAAGAAATTTCTTTTATATTTATAATAAGATTTAGTAAAATATGCATATATATACCTTCGTTTACTATATATATTTAATTTTTCTCATATGTTAAGATTTTGATTTTGTGTATAAATGCAAACAAACTTCCGTTTATTTATAAAGTACATTTTATCATTTAATAGAATAATTTAACCTTAAAATAATAAGATAAATTTAAATTAAATTTTAATATTATAAATAAATTACGTTTAAATTAAAGTTTGTTTTTTTTTATTATATTCTTTTATAACTATTTAATTTTGATAAACATAATATAATATAAAATAAAATATTTTAGTAAAAAAAAAACATTAAAAAGATATAAATAAATGGATACTTTAGTATCAAATAGTGGTGGATCTAATGCATTTGTGGGAAAGATACTTCAAGTTGCTTTGGGACTTTTTGTAACAACATCTAATTTACAACATTATAATAATGAAATAATGACAAATGATCCATCTACTTTTAATTGCTCTTTTGATAATGGTTGTAGATGGTCCTCAACAGGAACAGGGATAGATACATGGAAAGTTGCTAAAGGAGAACCGGAACCAATATTATGGTTTGCAGCTACAGGAACTATGCAATTGCCAAGTACGTTTTATAAATAATTATTATGTTTTTATACTTATAAAATTATTTAAAGGAGAACCTTTTTCATTAATTGAGATGCGTGGAAATGTACCGGATGCATTAACATCAGACCTTATACCATGTCAATCGGATATGGGAATGATAACATTTATCTATTGGTTAGTCGGAGCATCAAATTTTGAAATATGTTTGATAAGGCAAAATAACGAAAAATTTAATTGTACGGGTTACCTTCATGTCCCAAGTATGCCAGGAAAATTGGCATTAAATATTCCCCCTATATTACATCCATTTAAAATATCAATAATACCAAATGATAAACAAGGATTAATAATAATAGATGACATAACATATACATCACAGGGATGTAAATATATTCCAAAAAGATTAAAAGGAAAAAAGTCTAATTTTTTGCCAACACCTGAACCAATATCATACCTTACTGAAGCAACAACAAAACCTACTACTCAAGTAAGATTGCCATGGACTTTACCAAATATAGAAATTCCATCAACAACTACCTCACCCCCTACATTAAATGTAGTAACAAAAAAATTTATCCATCAATTGCCACTATCAGTTAGAACAAATGCAGCTAAAAATATACGTATTTCTGAGAGACCTATATTACCAAAATCTAATTCTCTTATACCTTTTACTACTTTAAAAAATGCAAAAAATTCAAAAAATCATATAAAAATTGAACCATCAACAGATGATGGGGAGGAAGAATTTGACTTATTAATAATTGGCAATAAAACAAAACCATTATTTGATAACAGAAAAGGTAAAATTATTAATGATACTTCAGATTTATTATGTGATTTTGGTGGAGATTTCCCTTGTTTATGGGGTCCTGAAGCAGGAAGATGGGCTATAATAGATGAAGGTGCCATACCATCTTTTGAGGATTCAAAACCTAAAGATCCACCATCATATCCAGCAGGAATAGTTATTCAAGGAACATCTATGTTTACTAGTGATCCATTACCATGTCAAGTGGGGGCTGGAAAATTATTGTTAAGATATTGGAGTAATGGAAATGTTAAATTACAAGTATGTGCTTTAGGTTATGAAGAAGATAGTACAACTATTGAATGTTCTGAACCATTAAATAATGAATCAAAGACAAATGTTGATTCTTCACTTGTTATTTTTGAATTTAATAATGATATGATGGAACCATTTACTGTAAGATTTTTATTGTTTTTTTTTAACAACATATATATTTTTAGTTAAATTTAATTCCGGAATGGGAAAAAAATTCAAAAAATGAATATTTAATAATTGATGAATTGGCTTATATTGGAGGATGTGATGACAATACTAAAGAAAAAATTCAAAACAAACAAATTAATGAAAAAACAACTCCAACAACAACAGTAAAATTGTCTACAACAACAAAAGTTGTAACAACACCAATACCAACAACAACACCAACAACAACAACAACAACAATACCAACAACAGAAACACTTATTGAAAGGGGCATCCATTATTGCGATATTTTAAATTGTAATTTTAATGGTATGTTTAAATCTATTGAGAATTAATTTTAAATGTAAATAAATATATTTACTTTAGAAGATGCTTGTCAATATTTAAATCATGGTTTAACTAAAGTTCCATGGACATTAAGAAGTAAAGGATATGGTTATCCATTAACAAAACTTACTGATGTTCGTCCTTACCCAGGACAACAATCATTTATTAGTACTTTACTTTCACCAGGAGATTTTGCTATTCTTGAATCACCAAGAATTGATTTAAATCAAAATAATGTTGTTTATTTTCAATATTATAGGTAAAAAAAAAAATAAATAATAATAAAAAAATTTTTATAAAAAAATATTTTAGATCATCATACTCGTCAACGATCCGCCTATGTATCATTGATAATGAGGTCAAACCATTTAGGACGACGAATGCCTTCATTCAATGTCCACCAATATTGAAAGCATTAACACCTAAACAGGCATATTCTTGGCAAAACTTACATATAGAATTACCACCTGGAACAGTTAAATTCTACCTAGTTGCACATAACTTGGAGACATCTGTTGAGAAAACTGCTATTGCAATAGACAATTTTAAAGTAGCTGTATGTGAAAATAAACAATCAGACTTTTATTCTGGAATATCAAAAGAAAGTACCAATAGTGAATAAATATAAAATGAGAGAATCATGATCTCACACAAATAAATTAATTTATTTTTTATTCTCCTTTAGATGGAAAAAAAAAAGATGCAAATTTTGTAATATTTTTTTTAGGTTATTATTTATTTATTATAATAAAATAACAATCAATTAAAACATTGATTATATCTAAATAATCAGTGCATATGAAATGAATGTTTTATTAATCATAGGGTTATTCGAATAAGAATTGAAATAAATAAATATTGGTAATCTTTTTTCTATTGTAAAGTAACTTATCAAATTAATTAAAATATTTAATTTTATATTAATCTAAAATATTAATTATAAATAATACATAAAACATGACAATCATTTTTTTTAATTACAATATATTTTTTATTTCAAAATTATATTTTAAAATACTTTTTAAGTGCAAAAATTTATTTAATTTCATCATCTAATTTAAATTTTTAGATAAAAGGAATTATGAATTTTGTAATTCTTAACGTTTTAATTATATTTTAAGAAGAAAAAAACTATAATATCAACTTAAGAGTTACAAATATGACTATCACCTTACCCTTCAATATATTTTTTTTTTTTAAATTTATAATTAGATTTTTTATTTAATCTCTACTTAACATTAATGAATAATTCTATAAAAAAAAGAAAAAAGAAAGTTTTATTTATTAATTATTTATTTATAAAAAAATAATATTCATATATGAGATAATACAAAAGAAGGATAATTTGTAATGTAAATTATAGAAAAAAAAGATAAAATATTGGAAGTGATTTAAGGTAAAAAATATATATAAAAAATGGTATATATAAGAATGAAATTAGCCGATCGACGATTGCAACGTTCATATTACATTTTTTTGAAAAAAAATGTATCAACATTGAGATTTGTAAGGTGAAAAATAACATGTTTCAATAGAGAAAGTAGTTTTAAAAATTATTGACAGTTAATTGTATGAAAAAAAAAGATTTTTTTTTAAGGTGATGAAGATAAAAAAAACGTAATGTTAAAAAAAGATTATCTCTTTGTAAATATATAATAATAATAATAAAAACAAAAAAATTATATGATTAATTTGTATTATGGTTTGTTTGTCGAGAGTTGTATGTATATTATAGACTTATATTAAAAATTTTTGTATGAGAAAAATTTCAATTTTTGTATATTATTGCTGAATGCCTTTTGTAGATAAATGATATTTTGATAACAATACCATGATATACTTTCATTCTTTTCTAATAATTAGAAGATATTATTATATATATTTCTAGTAATATATTTAATATTGTTGAAAGAAATATTTTACCTTCTAATTTAATGAGTATTTGTTAAATTGTATGGTGTTGATATGACATTTCTAATGTCCATATGATCAGATTTAATATCATCAATATCTCCTTGATATGATGATTTTGAAGAAACATTATCAGCAGCTTCTTTTTTGCGCCATTTTGTTCTTCGATTTTGAAACCATACCTGTAAAAAAAAACATTATTATATCATTTAATCCCTTTTTTTGTATAAATATTTGTATATATACAATAGATAAAAAAAAATTTTTTTTTTGTTAAGAACATTCTATTATTAAAGCATTTCATAATTAAATAAAGACTTTTTTATTATATAAAATTTAATACAATCATCCTATTTAAATGGAAAAAAAATTCTATATAAAAATAGATAGACTAATTTATTGGTTTGTTAGACTATTGTGTTCTTTTATATGACATCTTTACTACCAATACATTAAAAAGTTACAGTAATCTAATTTATCATTAAATATTCTTTTATAATAGACGATAATTTTAATTGTATTTATTATATATAATTTTAAAATAATATAGTTTTTTTAATATAAATTTAAAAAAAGATAATTAAAAAAAAAACTTACTTTTACCTGACTTTCAGTCATATTAAGCTCAGCAGCTAAAGTGGCACGATCCTGTCCAGCTAAATATTTGGTTGTTTCAAATTTTTTTTCAAGCATAAAAATCTATAAAAGTGATAACAAAAAAAAGTATTAATAATTGTTTATACAAAAAAAAGTATTATATTACCTGTGTACTACTAAATGTTGGCCTAGAATGTTTTTTTCCACCTATAGACATTGAATTAGGTGATATTTGTTGTAAATTAATAGCATTTCCACTATTATTATTATTATAATGAATATGATGTTGGTAATTTCTAGGCGAAGGATTTAGATTATTTTTTGCCTGTTGTGCTATGTTAATTCCTGATGTCAGTTGTCCTTGTGTATATCCATGTTGTGGTGTTACAGAATGTGGAAAAGGTTGAAATAATGAAAATGGATTCATTCCTACAAATAAAAATAATTGTATTAAATAAAAATAAAATTGTAGTAATTATAATTTTTGTTTTTAAAAAAAAATAACAAAAAAAAAAGTACAAATTGTTTATTATTTTTAAATATTTTACTTTGTTATTTTTTTTAACAATAATATATTTATCAAATGTATTAAAAGTAACACTTCCGATAAAAGGATAGTATTAAACGAATTATAAATTGAATGATTAAGAAATGTTGATTATCGTATTACAAATGATAACTACATGTTTTAAAGCTATAATTAATATCTACATGAATATTATTGTTTAATATAACTACCTGATTGCATATTCATTATTATTATTAATATATACATCTTAGGGCAAGGTAAAGGTGCGACCATAATCAAACAGTTGATTGAGGGGAAAGGATTATCATATCTAGTTATAGCTAATTAAGTATTCTATTAAAAACATGTTTATAATATTAATATAAAATATAAGATATATATATATATATATATATATATATATCGTATAAATGTTAAATTTAATATACATATTATTCACAAAAAAGGCAAAACCATTTAAAATTATAGTATAAAGATGTTAAGGTATTAAAAGTAGATGTATATACTAAACTCAATATGATTAAATTGAATTATGAAAAGAATAGAAAGATATAACTCATTTTATGACTTATTGTAGCATCTTTATTATCATACAAGAAAGTGTAAAAGATTGGTACCAATATATTAATAGAATTTATTTCAAAAGTAAATACATCATATCTTCTCTCTTATTCTTCTTATTGTATGTCAATTTTTCAATTATTTATATTTTTTGGATAATACAGGCATATACATAATTATATATACATATTAATAAATCTAAATAACATCATATCTGATCATTTTATTTTTTTTTTTTTTCAATTGTCATTTATTAACTTTAACTTTTATTACTATTATAAACAATTTTTTTTGTTAATAAATTTTTATAATCATTTATTTAAATGATTAAAAAACTTTGTTACATTGTTATATACATTTTTCTTATCATAGTACAATGTTAAACACCTTGATAACAAATAACATAATTTCTATATTTCTTAATTTTCATCTTTTTAAGATAATATTAAAAGAAATTAAAATTGTTTCTTTCTTATCTAGGGTGTACTTTTGATGGCAGATTTAGTTAAATGTAATAAAATATTTTAAAATAAATTATATTTTTTTTACATAATTATGGTTGGTAAATTTATATATAATTATTTTATATTTTCTTAAAAAACAATGAAACCTATCTTATGGTAGATAAAAAAAAATATCAACATATATAGAATAATCAAACAATTGTTAAGTGTTAAAATTTTTAACAATAAAAAGTATAATTGTCATTTTTTTTTTCTTTATTTTTAAACAACATTTAGATATAAAAATATTTTAACATACAAATATTAAATAAAAAAAAGTTGTTACAAAATACTGTTAAAATATATTTGTTCGGCTTATTCAAAAAAAAAAAAAGAGTATTAGACAAATAAAATAATACTATATAAAGTTTTTATATAAAAAAAAAGTAACAAAACTTAATGACAATAATTTTTGATCTATTCTCTTATTTTTTTAAAAAAAGCGGAAAAAAATATATTAATAAAAATATTTTATAAAAATTTTCATTGAAAAGAAAATAATAAAATGTAATAATTTTTTTTTTGAATAGAATATAATATATTGTAACATCTTTTTTTGAATAGGGTTATGAAATAACAAAAAAACATTTAATTTTTATTGTCCTATTATGTATCAATATATTGATATATATATGTGTCTATTTGACAGGAGTTTTGTAATATTAATAATTAATGCCATTTTTGAATGACAGAAACAGTTATATATTTAAATAAAATCATTCTTATTTTATACATTTTTTTTTTGTAAAAATATATAATTTTATTAAAAATGACGTCGGTTGATACTTCTAAATAATAATATATTTAAATTTTTAGAATGAAAAATATATAAAAAGAGGAGAAAATATATAAAGGTATCATTAAATTAGTCATTCAAAAATTATTATAAAAGTAATAATTACATTACTACTATATATTTCAAAAATTACTATTTTGTAATATTTTTAATATTTAAAAAGAAAAAAGTTACCTCTTTGACCATTTAATGGTTGCGACATTGGATAAAAAGATTCTGGAGTTCGTGAATAATTTGCTTCACCCATTTGTTTCATCCATGAATTCCAATAACCTTGTGGACCAGAACATCCTAAAGGTGTTGAAATTGATGGTAATGATGAATTATAGCGTGATGTCTCTGGTATTGGACCTGGTGTTGATGATGGTGTTGTTATATTTGAAGCAAGCGTTGAAATAGGTGGTAATTGTTGAGGAATATCACTATTATTATTATTATTATTATTACTATTAATTGGAGATGCAGATAAGAAAGTTCTTGAATCAGGAAGTTGAAAATTATTTGTATTTCCTTTTCCTGTATGGGATGAATACATTGCTTGTTGCATTTTAAATAATACAGCTAATGATGATTGGTTGATAAGATGAGCCAAAGAATTTGTTAAATAAGGATTTAATAAGGTAGCAACGTTAATATTTATATCCTGTTCAGATGATGAGACTGTTTCACTGCTACTATTTTCACTTGAAATGTCTCTTTTTATTTGTAATTGGTCTGGTGATGGACTAAATAAAATTAAAAGTAACAAAAAAATTTTTAATGATCACTGATAAACAAACCTTTTTGATTGATTAAGCGCCGCTGTCTTTTGGTTAAGAATGTTACTAATACTATAGACAGTTTTCTTATCTTCTAATACGTCTATCTTACTATTTTCTTTAGATTTTCCAATCACTTCTTCAAATTTTGGTGACAAATGATCCAATGAAGTTGTAGATGTAGACTATAATAAAATATAAGATAATTTAATAAATATAAAATAAAAATTTAAGAATATTAGATTCAGTTATGTAATATCAGAAGGTATAAATGAATTGTTACCGCCCATTTACTCATTTAACTTGTTAGGTATGATATTTCTATGGCAGTTAGTATAATGGTAAGAAGTTAGAGAGATTTAATTTATTAAATTGAACTTACGTTAACAACATCAGGAATGTCTAAGGATATTGGGGGCATGTCATTGATATCATCCTGCCTATTATCATTATTTTCTTTCTCTTCCGGTGTTGTTTTTTTTTCTAGCTTTTCTTGATCTGGGAGGGTCAAATGCCCAAGCTGCCATACCGTTGTATTCATTATTCAAATATTACCAAAAAAAAATTTATCTTTACAATTTATAAAATACAAAAAAAAAATTGTTATCTATAAAAAGGTTAAAAAAATTATTTTGATAAGAATTAAAAGTTGCATTAAACAGTTTTTTTTAACATATATTTTGATAAAACAAATAGATATTTTTTTAATGAAATATAAAGAAAAAAAAAACTTTTAAAAATGATTTTTTTAAAAGTACATCAATCATATCTTTTATCTATTTCATATAAAATGTATAAAAAATTTCATTATTATAAATAAAAAAGTATATATATATAATCAAATATTTTGGTTTCAAACAATAAAAATTAATTTTTTTTCTATAAAGAATTTCATTTAAAATATACCTTAATTAAGGTGAAACCATAGAAAATTAAATAGTTTAAATTAAAAATAATATATTAAAATGAATAAAAGATAAAAAAATGAGATAAATATAAAACAAATATATTATATTAATATATGAAAAATACATCATATTTATTTGACATTTATATTATTATAAAGTAATTTTATTAAAATAATAAAATAAAAATAAAGTCCATGTATAGTAAGATCAAATTTTTGTTGAAAGGAGTAAGACAACACCACAAAAATGATATATATATTGGTAAATAAGTAATTTTTTAGCTTCACCCTGTACTTTGCAATAAAAATATATTTATATATATATATAAATATAATTAAAAGGAATATCTTGTGACAAATTAATATATATTAAGACATTTAACATGTTTTTGACAATAACAAAAATTTTAAATATTTTTTTTTTATTTCAAAAAATGTTTTAAATAAAAATAAGTTTTATTTTTTTTTTACTGTAAGAACAAAAAATTATAAGATGTAAATTATTTTTGATATATGAAAATGATTGTAAATCATAATTTTTAATATTTTTATTAGATGAAAAGAATATTGTAAATTGAAATATTTATATAATATATATGTTTATATGTAAAATAATAGCTAGAAATAAAACTAGATAGTTAGCGATTTTAACGTGATATTAATAATAATTTAAAAAGGTTTCAATAAAATTTAAAACAGTTTATTTCTGATAAATTATTTTTGCAATAATCCTGAATCCATAGTATTTTATATGTATGCATAAGAAAATATAACTTTTAAATAAGGTTATAATATATTTATTTTTAATAAAAATAATAAATATTATATGAAATATTAAAATTGTAGTTTTAACAGTCATTTGTAACAGTTTTAGCTAATTTTTGTCTTTACATAAAATGACACCTTTTTTACTATTAATTGTCAAATGAAATTGAAAGATAATTGTATGGTATATAAAAATTGATTTAATTAAACCTTATATAATAAGTATTAAAAAGGTAATTATTAAATATATTTATATATCTTGATAGAGTAAAAAAATGAATAAATATAAATAAAATTTTGTTTCTAATAAATGTTTATAAGAGGTAAATTTAAATGAAATAACAAGAATGAAAAAATTATATAATAATATTTTATAAAATATAAAAGTATATATGTTAATTCTATGATTAATATATTTTGATAACTTTTCATTTTTATTATTATATATTCTTTAAAAGGTTCTCAAGAGTTTGTTATTTTAAAAATTTCAAGAACTCTATTGTCGAAGTAGGAGAATGTTATATTTTTACAATGACATTACTTGGTACATGATTGATTAATTCATTTTTGATTAAAATAACATTAAATTAAACTTTTAAATGTATCAATAAAAAATATATTAAATTTTAGAGGTAACATTTTTTTTTATATAAAAAAAAATATTTAATGAAAGTAAAGTAAATAAAATAATGAGAGTATTATAAAGTATAATGATACGAAAATTGACCTTAATAAATTAATACACTATTTATTTTTCATAAATGTTTTGAAAAAAAAATAAGAGTACTTAAGAAGATAAAATATACTTCAATTAAGATATGAAATGCCTTTACAATGTAAATGGCATTTTTTTTTAGTAATCTTCAATTCAAATATATACTATCTTATTTTTAGATACTATAAAATAAAGGAAGATGGCATTTAAAAGCAGATTATTATGACATCCGCAATTATCATTTAACACTATTATTTTAACATTAAATTTAACAAAGTTTTAATAAAAAAATTTATGTTTATATTAATTTTGGAAACATTTTTTTTTCTTTTTTTTTGTTTAAATTTAAAGTAAGAACATGTAACATATATTAATATTTTTGATATGTATCAAATATGATTTTACTTTATTTTGACATTTTAAATACAGTCTACATTGTTTGTTTTAAGAAAAATGTCATTCATGAATATTATTATAAAAGTTTATAATATTTTTATTATATAAAGATATTTTTATCTGATTATTTTATTATTTTAATTTATAAATTAAAAAATTATTTTGTCTGTGGGAGAGTTACCTTAAGTTAAAATATTTGTATTATAATTGTATAATGATGTCTACAAATGAATTTTAATTAGTATGCGAACATTTTCAGACTATTTTTACAATATTTTACTATATATTGAAAGGCGCTTATACTATTCGTTTTGTTTTTTTTTTTATTATATTATAATATATTAAAAGAAAAATGACAAGTTTTAATGAAAATTTTTTAAAAAATTTTAATTTATCTTTTTTTTTCTATTTATAAAAATTATAAGATAATTAAAAATATAAAACTTAAAAGTATCAAAAAAAAAAATGAAATATATAAACATGAATACATGTGTATCTGTTTTAAGGATCATCTTTATTTTAATGAGATAACTAATTCTAAGAACAGATATTAAAATATAAATTCTGTAATTTAACTATCAAAAAGTAACGACAATGTATATATCATTTTTGAGTGGTTGATAATCCAAAATGTATCAAATATCATGAGATTATGATATTAAACAGATAAATAAATGAAAAGGATAATATTTCTTGATTTTTATAAACATAACTATTATATTTTCAACAAAATATTAAAAAAGATATAAAAAAATTTATAGAAAATATATTACATAATATGTACAATAAAAATAATATTAATTATAATTAACTTTAAAAATTATTATTAATATAATAAGAAGAAATTGTTGATAATCTTTTGCAATATATTATTAATTATATTTATCATATAATTAAACTTATACATATATATATACATATAATATACAGTAGTAAAAAGAAAAATTTAAAACAAACAAACAAAACTTCATTATACTAAGTTTCTTTTAATTATATGCTAATTAGAAGCCATTTAAAAGTAAAAATATACATATGGGAGAGTAAAATTATATTAAAGTATCATGATATTTAAAATTTTTATTTCTCGATCAAATTAGAAAAATGAACTCCACCCAAAGTCATATCAATTTATCTCAATTTGTATTATAAAATAACTCATAATACTTTAAAATACCTATTACCGTAAAACAATAAAAATATTTTTGTCTATAATTTAGGGGTAATAGATGAATAGAAAGTTGGCTAATTGATGAATTGATATAGTTATTTGTCAAAATAATGTTTTACAAAAGAATATTATACATATATTAAGTAATTTATTTATATATTAGATATATAGTCAGGGCTAATTATTTATTCAAAATGTAAAATAAATATACATTCATATTATAAATTTTATTGAAAATTAAGATGGATAAATTTGACACTAAATTACATAACTGATACAGGAATCAGATATACTCTTGTTATATATACTATATATAATGAAATAAGGTACAAAAAAAATTTCTTTTTTTTTAAAATAAAAATAAATAAATTAGATGGAAATTAAAAATTTTTTAATTATTATTTTAAATAAGAAAACAAAACAAAGTACTTAATTGTCGTGTCTTTAAAATTTTAAAAATTATTATAAAGCTACAAAAATATTAAGATATGAAAGATGACAAAATAAAATCATTCTAAATTATCAAAAAAAAAAAAGACAACAAAAAAAGTACATTCGTCGTTGTTGTTCTTTTTTTTCCTTAATTATCCATAAATAAATTGAAAGAAAGAAAATATTAAAAACTTTGTGAAAAATTAGTAAAAATTTATTTGGATAATAATTATGAAATAATTTATATATAGTTTTTTTTTTTACTTCGAATATCTAACTTTGTTAAGGATATTATGAAAATAATATATTTTTATAATTTAGTGATTGTAGAAAATAAAAATCTTTTAAAAGAAAGAGAAAAATATTTATTTTGTAGCTAAAATATATAAATATATAAAATTAAGACAATCAAATGGTAAATAAAATTGTTAATTTTATCATAAACAATAATTAATTTTTTTTTTATTTAATAATAATGGAGTAAATCCTAAAAAGCACAACTTTAAAACGTCATTTTTGTTTATTTTTTTTTATCTACTCTTTACCATATAACCTTTTTTTTTTAAATACCCTCTTTTTATATGAAAAATATATCTATCTATATATAAATACTACTCAAATTTCTTTATTAATTAAGAATAATATCATAATATCTTTATCTTATCATTATAAGCTATAATGAATAAAATAGAATAATTAGTGAAAAATTAATATTTATTAGGAATATATAAAAAAAAGTATATATGTATATATAATATTGTATCTTGAATAGTTGTTATGTTTTTATCAAATTCATTACCAGAAGATAGGTTATGATTAAAAAATATTGATGTTTAATGAAAACAATAATTGCTGATTTTGTTATATAATTATTAATAATAGAAAAATTTAAACAATACCTCATGACTAGAACGTTTATAAAGGAAGAAAAAAAATTGTTATATTAAAATATAATAATTTTATGATATAAATATATATTTTATTAAAACTAAATATGTGTACATATATATAAAGAATAGGAACTCATTTTTGTTTAATAAAATATTCTTTATTATTTTTTTAATAATAATAATAAAAAGAATGGTTATAATTTTTAAATATTACAAAAAGATAAATTTAAAAAAAATAAATAAAATTTTTTCTTGATAAAATGAAGTAATATATTTTTAAGAAAAGTAAGGTCATATATAGAAAAGTTTTAAAATCAAATAAAAGATAAAAAAAGCATTTAACTCAATTAATATATGTAACTTTGATAAACATAAAAATTAGGAAAAAGTTGTTCATGTTACTTAAACAAATGTTCCTTTTTTATGGTACCTATTAATTTAGCATATTATTTGTATTTTTATAAAATTTACATATATTTATTATATAGACTAATCTTAATGATATATCAAAAGTTTATGATTAAAATGAAGTTTTGTTTAATGGTAGGTTAGGGAGATGGTATGCTTAATGGAGAATTAGTTTTTAAATTAAAAATAAGAATATAAAAAATGAGGTTTGAATTTTTATAATAATTAAATATATTAATAAATATATCATCATAATCAAGTAATAATATTTATAACCATTTATTAATATTATTTATAAAATATTTTTAAATAAATTAAATAAAAAAAAAATCAAAGTACTGTAAGAAGGTAGTTCTTTAATTTTTATATATAAAAATTTATATTTTTGTATATTTTAATATTATTAAATAAAAATAAAAATTATAAAGTTGTTTTGATTGATAGTATTTTAGAAAAAAATAAAATTTCTATTTTTTTTTAAATATATTTATTATTTAACCACTCATTTAGAATGCATTATTTAAGAAATAATTTAAAGGTAAAAATTTTTAGCAACAATGTAATTAGTGATATTTAAGATGAAAAAAAAATTGAAAATAGGAATAAGAATAGTAATAATAATATAAAAGTGTTATATACCTTAATTAAAGAAAAATAAATGAATGTTAAAAATAATGGAAAAATAATGTAATTGATTTGAATTAAAAAAAAAGAATCAATTTTGATTAAATTAATATAATTAGATATGATAATAAATGGGAATGATGATAAAGTTGTAATAAAATGTTTATTTTTTAGAAAAATGATTAAAAAAAAAACCTTGGTTACATATGAAATAATTATTTAAAAGTTATGGTACATGAATTTTCAATTGACATAAATTACAATGTATATATATATTTATATATATATATATATATTCTTGGACAAGAAAAAAAATATTATAATGAGTAAGAAAAGAAAATTTATCTCATATATATATTTATTATATATATATAAGTATTGGTGATGATTTTATACAATAATCATTTTATTTATAAATTATCTTTACACAAAAATTTTTGATATTAAAAATTAACGAAGCACATAAAGATATTAGGATAATTGTGTAACACTTTTGTTAAAAAGAAAATATTATGTGATATGAAAAGATAAGAAAACTTAATAGTTATATGAAAGGAGAGTCAAGTATGTTTATGTACAATTAGGATAAGGAAAGAATAGAAAATTAGCATGAATATGATCTAAAAAGAGGGCTCTTAAAAAGATTTACCAATAAGCTAATGTTTATAGATAAAGTTAATGATAGGAAGAAAAAATATAATTTAATTTAAAAATTGATTAAAAATCTGATTAAAAGATTAAAGTGGTACTTCTAATAAATTACAGTAGCATATTTTTTATTTAAATATATCTAACTATATTATTTTTATATTTACATATTCAATTTGATCACTTTTTATAAATATATACTTATTTAAAGTTATCACCATTGGGAAGAGAGATAAGAAAAGATATATTTTATTACTTTCTTTACATATGTTATGGTAAGTAAAATAAATATAAATATTAAATTAATATTCAAAAATTATATTAGTATATGAATAAATATGTATATATATAATTTAAGATAAATGTATTTTGTTCAATATGTAACAATACATATGAATAAAAAAAAAAGTTTAAAGCAATAGAAATATTAAAATTACATTATTGGTTAAAAATATAAATATAAAAAAAAAATATAATATAATCCAACTGTGATTTCTTTTTCTCTTTACCGCCTTCTTTAACACAATATTTTAATTTAATAAAATGTTTTGTCTATCAAATTAATTATATTTTTTTGAATTAACTTTAGGTAGTATCAAAAAAAAGGGTATTTGATGACCGAAAGGTGGTTGGGAATGTTAAATCTGTTGTTTAATATGAAAATCAAGGACATAAAATTAATTAAACTTAGATTTATAATGAAATAAATATTTAAGATAAATTATAATTTCATATATTTATTTATACCTTATTTAAAAAGTTTTTTTTTTTATCTTCATATAATATTTTTCTATAACATAATAATTTAGAAAAAAAAATTGAATAAATTCTTTATGTTTATATTTAATTAAGTAAACATTATATAATTAAAACATTAAATAATAGCTAATTTTTTTTCTAAATCACCTATGATTTTTTTTATTTATAGATAAAAAGGAAATTATAATTTTATAATTAAAAGTTAATATTAAAAGATTAAATATAATTAATTGGTATGTCATTATCAGGAGGAGACAAAATAAGGTTTGCATAATAATTAATTTAAAATTTACAACATGTAATTTGATAAATTTTTGAAGCACGAAAAAAGATAAGAGGTATATAGTTAAAAATAGTGTCAAAAGATAAGATGTATATATATTTTTATATATTATTATGTATATACATTATATTATTTGTATTTTTAAATTTATTTTGATAGATATAATTATCAAAAATTTAATAAAATAATATTATTTTTTTTTTTTTTATATTTGAAGATGACATTAATAATAAATGTATAATAAATAGATATATTATGTATAAATAGAAAAAAAAAATTATTTTGTTCTGGAAAAAAATTTTTTTTGATAGAATAGTTTTTGTGATGTATAATTTTTTGAAGTTATAGGATAAATTTGACATATTATTATTAGCTAATAGGGATAAACTAATTGAACTATAAAAATTTAAGGACAATAAGTTGTAGTGTGGATAAATAAAATGGAGGGAAAGTATAAGTGGATGCTTATATTTATAAATTATTTTTTAAAAAATATGCCTCTTTTGTAATAATTTTATTATCATATTATAATGAGATTACGAACTTTTAGCATTTATGTATTGTAATAGATGACATTTATTTTGAAATCATTTTGTCGAGGTTAGTAATAAATTAATATATATATATATATAGAAAGTTATTTTAAAAAAAAACATTTATATATATTTATGAAACAAAGAAAAAAACCGAAATTGGTTGATAAATGTTTTGATGTCATTTAAATATATTTATTACATTTAACTTATTAATAAAAAGAATGAATATCATCTTAATTATATAATTAGTTGATTTGGTATTTAAAGATATATAATATATAATAAAAAATATTTACTATTTGGTAAAAAAATTATTTCAATAAAAGTTATAAAAGGTAGTCGAAGACTTTTATATTAAAAAATAAAACTGTAAAATTAATTATGAATCATATTTCTTATATTTTTATATATATACATGTAATTCAAAAAAATATGGACAAAGAAAAGTCAAAGCATCTTTTAACATTATCATTTTTGTATAACAAAATTTTAATTATAACAAATGTATAATATTACCAGGTCCAAATATAATAATTCTTCTTCATCATAATACAAATGAATCATTGCTTTACAATAATTATTAATGTTTTTAACTCGATCTAAATAAATGTAAATACGTTGTTGATGAATTATTATTATTAATATAAAATTTTTTTTTTAGTAAAAAATGATTTTGTGATGCAAATTATATTTTTATATTTGTAAAATTATTGTATGAATTACTTTATATATGTATATATATATTATAATAATAATAAAAATATATATTTTTATTGTTTGTAGTCTAATAATAATCTTGATGATATTTGAAGAGAACATAATATCAAACAAACTTTAAATTGAAATTTTGATATGAAGATATATCCAAAAATTACAATAAAAATAATTTGTAAAATAAATATTGTATTATAATAATGGAAAACAGGAGCATTATATTTTATAGAGATAATATATAAAGAAAGGAGATTCATTATCTTAATCTTTTTATTTTTCTTTTTGTTGATAAAACTTGAACAAAATCTAATTGTACTTTATTTATTTATTTACACAAATTGACACATATTATAAATATCTGTTGTAATATAATGAACCATCTTTTTTTTTACCACCCATATATAAAGTAATCAGGTGTAATATTTGAAATGTCCTTAAATTTTGATAATATCCTTCACCTCATTTTAAAATATATTATCCATTAAATTTGCTTTTTTCTTAGCATATCCTTCCTTGATATTTACTAAAATATTACTTCCTTTTTTGTTGCTTTTGTTTCATTTTGAAAAAAAAAAATTGGAAATATTTTAAAAATATTTTAAATTTTTTTTACTATTTAGCAAAGATAAAATTTTAAAAGAGGTCAAGATATTTTTGAACACCATATAATCACAACTTTTTTGGGTTCTAATTTATATTTATAAAATTTATCTTTAAAATATTTTAACATATTCTATAATTTGTCATATTGTAACATTAAAGTTAACTTTTAATACACTTTTATAATTATAGAGAAAAAGTTTTTTTCCTAAAAACAATAAGAATAACATTTATAAAAGTGCCATCTATTATTAAGAACACTTTAAGATTACGATTTCATAAGTAGTTATATTATTTTTAAATATCCTGTAAAGGAATGAACTCTTTTGTTTTTCACATCCTCAATTGTTGGCACCTTGACCTTTGGTATTGCTATTGTTCTTTCTTTTCCTTACATTTGATTTCTAATTTATATATTTATCAACATGCTATTAGATGCTCATTACCATGACATTTATTTGCATCATAATCTGTTACTACCTTGTAAAATAATAATCAAAATGTATATAAGGTATTCAAGAACCATCATTTTCTTTTATACTTTTTATAGATATTTTATCACCCCCCTTTTATTATAATAATTTGCATAGCCAAATAATTTATAATAAATATATATTTATTGTTTAACAATGTCCCACTAAACAATAGAAAAGAAGGTCTATATGGATAATTAAACTTAAGATTTAGCAAAAAAAAAAACTAACTAACTAACTAACTAACGCCCAAATCACTACCTTAAAAATTTTATTCACGCTTTTTTTTTAAACATTTTATCTTTATTATCATTCATCATTCATCCTTTTAAGGTATAAAAGATTAATATTCTTATCTTAATTTCATATATCTCTCTTTCTATTTCTTTCTAAAATACTTATAATAATATAATATTTGTATTTATTTATTTGTTTATCTTATCATGATCTGACAAAAAGAATATTATAAAATTTCTTTTAATGCTTGAAAGAAGAATCTTTAATAGCTATTTCGTAAATTCTATATCCTATTGAAGTAGAGGAATGAAAATAATAATAATAATAAAAGTATATAATAATAGAAAGAGAAACTTCTTTATTTAGACATATATAAATTCCTAAAAATATTAATATTATTTAATAATCAAATTTAGTTTAAAACCAATTATAATATATACCTTATTATGTCCTTATATATTTATTATTTATCAATTTCTTAAGATAGAAGGGTATTATTAATTTACCTATATAAGACTTTGACACATGCTTTCATCTTCTTCTTCCTTTTTTTTGCCTTTGTTTTTGATATTATACCGCTATGACATCTTAAAAGTCCAAGAAGTGATTGTTATACCTCCATGGTTATTTAGCTTTCTAATATTAAAAATAATTATTATAATAAGGCCAAAGAGGTTGTTATATGAAGATGAAAAAGGTTTAAAATAATCTTATTATCAAATTTCTTTTAAATCAAAAGGAGTAATTTGAAGAAGGTGGAATTCTTTTATAGAAAAATAATTATTAAATGAGAATGTAACTTTAATGTATAATTTAAAATATTCTTTACATTTTATTTTTAATTAAATCTTTTATAATACTTTTACAAAAAACTTTTTAACTTATTACTTTTTTTTTATTTATTATTATTATAATAGTATTAATAATAGTAATAATGAATGGAAGAAGGAAATAAAAAAGAATTTAGTTTTTTTTTTCGAAGACAATCTGCCGCCAGTTGCCTACCTTTTTAATAACGAATTATAGTAATTTGTAATTAAAGGTATTTAATAAAGATATGTGTCTTTATATGTGATGTATTTCTTTATCTATTTTATTTGTAATGTGAAAAGCCTTGAGTATACACCTTATAAGTCTGTAGATTCCAGTTTTTAATTATTTTTTTACTTACTGTACTAATTAAAATACTTATTCTTTTTATGATTATTTTAAATATATATTTATTTTTTTTATAAATATTTATTTAATATTGTAGCACTAGGAAAACAGTTAGGTGAAGGTATTTATATAATATTTATATACCAATTACTCTTTTTAAATGATTTTTCCTTTTTTTTAATATAATTTTGTTACCTTTAATTATATAAAGATATATCATTATATAGTTGTGGTATTATTAAAAAAAACAAACTTTTGAGGAAATAAATGTAAGTAGTAATATTTTAAGGCGGTCAAGGTAAGGTATATTTTAAGTATAAATAGGTGTATGGAAAGAAAATATATATCTATTTATGTAAATATACATAATAAGAAATGTATCTTTAATGAAGCTTATCCTTAACTATCTAATTTATATTTCTTTGTTATGATATATTTAAACATATAAATATACAATATTATACCTTTTTCTTGAATGATTACAATATAAATAATATAATAAAAAAAATAGTTGTCCTTACATAACATATTGTTAAATGTGTTAGAATCTTTTATAATATAGAAGTTATAATAATAAATAGTTTTTTTTTCTAATTATTATTTCTATTGTACATAAACCTTGGCTTTTTTTTATTCTATTGTTCAAAATGTCATAAAGTATATTTATCTTATTTTACCTACGATATTTTTTAATTTTAATGTAATATGACATTTTTAAGCTTCACGTTTATTTTTAAATAAAAAAAATTCTTTTTTTTTCAGAAAAATTATATAATATGAATTATTTTGTTTCTTTAATACTATTAACATTCTTAGTTGTATCTAAACAACTTGACTTTTTGAGTAATGGTATAATAGGAGAACCAGAAATTAATTGTGGTCATGGAGAAATTAAATTTAATATTCATACAAAAAATGGGACACCAAGTTCAATTTTTGTAAAAGGAAACTCTGAAAATGAGGAATGTTCTTTTAAAAATACATTGAATGCCACTATTCAACTTGATAAGTGCAATATGCGTCGTAAAAGAGAGGTATGTTAATTAAATAATTAAAAAATAATTTTTTTTTAATTATACTTTTTTTTTTATAGGTAAATCCAGATGGTGTTGCATACTCAATGACTGTTATCGTTCAAATGCACCCTTTATTTATCACAAAATTAGATCGTGCCTATAATGTTCATTGTTTTTATATGGAAGCTAGTAAAAATGTTAACTTAGAAATGGAAGTAAGGTAAGATAAAAAGAAATTTGATTTTTTTTAATCTTATAATTGTTAATATATTTTATAGTGATTTGACAACTGTTGTTCTTGATACTGTTCCTGAAATGCCTCAATGTTCATATTCTGTTCATAGAGATTCACCTAATGGTCCAGTTATTCATTATGCACATATCGGTATGAGTATATTTCATGTTTGGGATTGCCCATCATCAGTCTATGCAATGCTAGTTCATAGCTGTCAAGTATTTGATGGTCAAGGAAATGAGCAAATGTTAGTTGATAACGATGGTTGCTCTACTGATAAATATTTAATGCCTGAATTATCATACAATGATGATAGAAGTAAAACATTTGCCTCATCAAGTGCTTTTAATTTTCCTGATCGTAATTCTGTTTACTTTAAGTGTCAAATCAAGCTTTGTTATAAATCAAGTGATGATTGTTCACAAATTGTACCACCACGTTGTGGAAATAATAAAAATAGTTATAAGACAACTATTAGTTTAATTGATAAAGATCTTAATGAGGATCAACTTATTGGAACAACAACAGAATATACAGTTAAAGCTTCAAAAGAAGAACAAATAACAGAAAAAGCAAGAAATTATAGAACAACTACAGAAGAACCATTCCCAACACCATCCGATCTTGATTTATCAGAGTTAGAAGGATCAGGTATTGAAGAAAATACTACAACAATCAAACCAACAACAGCTTCAATAAAAATTCTTAAAACAAAAGGAACTAATAGATCACAAAGGGATACACCAGTTGACTCCAAACGTCTTGTTGATTTTGACATTTCATCACCAGAATTAACAATTATTGATGATTACTTCCAAACACCAGATCAATCACCACAATTTAGTGAACCAGCACAATATGTTAATGATTTAACATCTCCAAAAACTTCTACATTAAATGATGTGTGTATACCAATTTTTGTAGTATTCTCAATTATTGGTATTTTTATTATTTTATCATCGATTCTTATTTTTGTTGTTGCAAATTTACGAAAAACTTGGACGAAATTTTATTAGATTTGTAATACACAACTATATTAATAGAAGTAAAAACAAAGCCACAATTAATGCCTTTTTTGTTTAATTTTTTTATAATAATAATAATTTTTACATTACAAATGTTAGTTTTTAAAAAAAATCTTAATAATTATTTTAATAAATTTGTCCTTATTTTGAAAAAAAATTTTTTAACACAAATTTAATCGTAAATAAAATTAAAATAAAGATAATAATATATAAAATGCTTTAAATCAAAAGTTATAAAAAAAAATTTACATTTATAATTTAATTTTTATTGATATTTTTTTAGTTAAAAATTTTTTTATCTTATTTGTTGAAATAAAATTTATTACCTTATACTTTTTATTATATTTTTTTAATGATGTTGTTTAAAAGTTAATTAATGTTGTATACAATTTTTAATACTTTTATTTATTATAAAAAATTTAATAAAATATAATTAATTGTCCCTTAATGATATTATTTATATATTCTTATTCCTTTTAAATAGATATAAAATAAATTAATAGTAGTAATTTATCATTTAGTATATTAAAAACTATTTATTTGTAACAAGATGTTTCAAATCACCATGGTTACTAAAATATAATGCTAAAATAAAAGGTAAACTCATTTATATATATTTTCTTCTTGATATATATGGATTTAAGATTACCACCTAGATATTCTAGTTTAATCATTCAATTACTTTTATTATCTATTGGCATTTTTGGTTGGATTTTAGCGTTAATAGGAGGAACATATAATTCAATAGCTTATCTGGATAGATTAAATTTAAACATAAGCAAGGAGTAAGGTAAAATGAGTTACCTTAGTGAAATATATACAATTCCTGTTGTGAAACGTTACGTTTCAACAACCCTATCAATGGCTAATTTTATAAAAATTAACTTTAGACTAATATCATTTTTATTACCTCTAATTGTATCATTTAGTAGTTTTGGATTTTGGTTAAAAATTAATTTTTATAAAGAACAACCAAAGATAAAATTTACCAAACAATACATTGTATCATTAAACTTTGGAGATAAAGAAATATTTTGGAGTAGTTTTCAAAATTATAATGAAATGTATAGGAGTCATTTGGTGGTACCTTCATTAAAATTTATAGAAATGGATAATAATTATGACAAAATAATAGATTCAATACAAATTGATATGACCTTTGAAAATGTCACAAAAAATAATGATATAATGGGTAAAATATTTTTTGGTTTTTTATTTGAAACTATATTAGATTATAGAATAAATTGGAAATTTAAAACTTTTGTTATGGGAGAATATTTTTTATTTAATAATGGTCCAATTAATCAAATTAATTGTTTTGGTGATCTTTATTTAGAAAGTGTTAATGAATACATTGATATGAAGGATATTGATAGTAATAAAAATATTACACAAATAATATTAAATACTACTGATATATCATTAGATTGGTTTTCAAAATATATAAGAGATATAAAATATAGTTTGAATGGAAAAAAATTTATTTGTAATACATCATATTTTGGAAATTCTTCAAATATAAATTTATCATTTATCTATAAAATACCAGAACAAGTAATATTTTATAAAACATCAATTTTAGAATTAGTAAAATGGGGATTGATACAATATGTTACTTTTGCTATCTTGATACGTTCCTTCTTAAATCAATTTTTAAAATTTTTATGTGTTAATAATTGTTTAGATACTTGGATTGATAAATAAACAATATAATTTGTTATGTTTATTAATAAATTGAAAATAAATTAAAATATTTATAACTAATTTTAATATTGTTCATAAAAAGTAATGTATTAAATTTATCTTAAAAGAATGTGTTTAATATATTATTTTATGTTATTAGTATGCTATATTGATAATCTTAAGTTAAATTTTTATGATACTCTATAAAAATGTACGTTATCATTTAAGAATTAACTAGGCAATTATAAAGTAACACAATAGTGGAGAGATTTTTCATTAAATTATATAAATATTTAAAAATCAAAAATTTATGTTATGTATAAATTATTTTAAAAGAAATTTTAAAATGATATTTATAAAATATCTTTTATCAAAATGTTTAGATCAGTAATTATTTAGAAAATTAAAAATTTACATACAAATAAAAAAATAGTAAAGTTATTAAATATATATATATATATTTTAGTACTTATTATTATTATTATTAATATAGATTTATTAAAAAGTATCAAATAAAAATTTTTTTAAGAATGAATCATATTTATATTGATATTGATACAAGAAGGTAAAAGTAAATATAACGTCATTCCAAATTTCTTTACACACTCAATATGACCCTTGATTGTAGAGAATATATTTATGGTGTCACAATGATACAAATATATTAATTCATACTACAATATTATTTTTATTTATCTATATCAATATTTTTACCTCTTCAGGAGACATTTTTTATACAAATTTTGAATGATACATATCATTTTTAAACTTCATTGTTAAAATATTATTTGTTTTTATATTGTTTTTATTGAAATTGTAATCAAATCATTTTTTTTTGTTTGTTTGAAATATTAAAGAAGATTATAATTGTTTGATAAAATAAATAGAAATATATGATTATTTTAATATTTTTTATATGATTGACTTTTTATTAAAATATTATTATTTTTATTTGTATACTTTTATTAACACTATTCCATTATTTTTATTAAAAAATTAGAGAAATAATTTATTATATGTTTATAGATAAAATGGTTAAAGATCGATTGGCAGAATTTCAACAAAAAAGTGGTCTTAACCCAAATGATATTAACGAAGAGGAGGATAATAATGATTGTGATAGTGATCTTGAAGCTGGTAAACGTAATAATAATGTTAACAAAAAATTAATTAGTAATAATAAAAATAGTAATTTGGATAATGTAGAATTAGTAAGTTTTTCTTTTTTATTACAATAAAAATTAAAAAATATTTCTTTTTTTTTATAGTTTTTAAATTCAGTTAGTGTAGTTCATAAAAATATTAATAAATTAGATGATTTACTACATGTTATATCTCGTAAACATAATCAAATTTTAATTAGTCCCGGAGTGCAATCTGGTAATTATTTAAAATAATAAAATAAAATATGATTAAAATTTTTAGATGTTACAAAAGAATTGAATGATTGTGTTGATGAATTTAAAACTATTTCTTCATCAACCAGAGATTTTGTAAAAAGATTAAATAATGATTTAAATCAATTAGAAAATAATATGTCAACAGCAGCTTATAGAATCGAAAGGGCTCAAGTTATGGCTATTAATAAAAAACTTAATAAATTATTGCAAGCATTTAATGAAGAACAATTAAGGTACAAAAATAGGTGTACAGATAAAATTAATAATTTTTTAAAAATAACAGATAGAGAGATGAAAGAGGAAGATGTTGATGAAGCTATTAGAAAAGGAAGATTATATGATTTAACGGAAGGTTTAATTTTAGCTACAAGAGAAAAACAAATGTTGTATGAAGATGTCAAATCACGTCAAGAAGATATTTTACGTCTCGAGGCTAGTATTCGAGAAATGCATGATATATTTCATGATATGCAACTTTTAGTAGAAAGTCAAGGTGGGATGATTGATAATATAGAAATGAATGTAAATAATGCTGTTGAGTATGCCCTTAATGCACAAAAAATGGTTCATCAGGCAAAAGAAGCTAGAGCTAGTGGTAGAAAGGTAATAATTCCACTTTATTTTATTTACTTATTTTTTTTTTAGAAAAAAATAATACTTGTTGTTGCATTAATTATTGTTATATTCTTGTTGTTCTCACTTTTAAAAGGTCTTTTCTGTCTTTATATTCCTGTGTGCCGTAAATAACTAATCATTTTGTTGTTTTTTTTTAAAAAAACTAACCGTGCCTATATTCTTTAATTACTTTAACTAAAAAATTATACGCAAGAAATAATTTTTTTTTTATTTTATTTAATATTACTTTAGTAAAATAATATTACACAAAAAGTATAATAAATTTTTTAAAAGATTATTTTAAATATGTTATTAAAAAAATTAAAAATAATATTGGTATTAAAATATTTACTTTTTTTTTATTGCTTGAATTTTTGACTTTTAAAATAGTTGAATGTATGACTGAAGGTTCTAAAATATTACAATTGTCCCAATCGCATAAACATAAATTATATTTTCCGCTCTCCCTTTTATAGCATACCGGAGTAGTAAAATTGGCCTAAAATATATAAAAAAAAAAGATTAAAATTTACGCTTACATAGTAAGTTTTTCCTTCGATTTTACTTGTAGTACATCCTAAAGTTTTAAAAATATCTGGATTAACATCTTGAAAACATAAACCGTCACATTCAATAGATTCAAATTCAAGTTTTGAATTTGCATCTATATCATAACTTGGCCTTACTAATTTTTGACATATAAGAGAAAAAGTATAATTTGTAGCAAATATAAAAGCAAGAAAAATAGAAATGTTAAAGTAGAAATTCATTTTCAATGTGAATAATTTTTTGATTGCCTAAATTTCTTTTTATACATTTTAAAATAAGAAAAAAAAAACATTTATTCACATATTTTTTTTAAAAAAAATGATTTCTAACATTTTTTTATATTTAGAAATTATGTTATTCACAAATTTGTAATAAAAAACCGCAATTATATTTTTCTAATAGTCATCTTTTTTAACACATTTTTTAGAAGATTTATTTTTTATTAATCATCATGATAAAACATTTTAATTATGAAATATGTTTTTGTAATTACGCACAGAAATACCATATTTGTTTGTATAAAAAAATTTATTTTTTAATTAAATATCATTTTAGTTGTCTAATTCATTATATTCATTTTTTAAATAAATATTACAGTTTCAAAATTAAGGAAGTAAAACTTGTGCTTAAAAATTACATTTTTGTAAATGGTATGTATTTTTTTTTAATTTTCAATGTTTAAAAAAGGGTTTGCATTATTCTGTAAGAAATAGTCTAAAAATGAACATTATTTGCATAAAGAAACAATTTTTTTAATATTTATAATAGAATCACATTTTAGTAACTTTTTAAAAATTATAATAATTCTTTTTTTATGAAAAAATTAATTTTTTGAACCATTCATTCTACATATTTTACTAAAACAGAATAGAAATGATTTTTCTTTGTGTTTATATAACAAATTACAGTTTTTTATTATTATTTAGTGTATTTTAAGAATTAATTGATATATAAACTAACTTCCGACTCCGCCTATTTCATATATCTCCTCCTATTTTTAATTTTTTACTTAAATAATATTATTAACAGTTTTGTTGCTATAATATAACCTTTTTATTAATATTTATTTTTATTGCTTTTTGTTACAAAAGTATTATTTCTTAATTAAAATGACTACTTTACAAAATAGATATTAAAATATTTTTAAGAACATAAGTAGGAAAAAAAATGTACCAGAAAATCATAAAGAAACATAAATAAGCTTATTTAGCGTTTAAAATATTTATATTTAGTTTCTTTTTTGTATATTATTTGTTCCATTATTTTTAAAAGTTTAATTTTAATTATGTAATAAAATACTTTTATAATGCTACTTTTTGTTAACAATAATTTTAATTAAAAAGATTACTTTTGTGGGTAAGAACATGAAGATGATAATAGTTTAAAAAAACAATTATTAACTTTTATTTTTAATAATTATCTAATAAAACAATAATTACTATTTCAATTATAATTAAAATAACTCAACTTATAAAAAAAATTAAAAACATAAATAATATGTCAATAATAGGAACAATTTTTTTAATAAATTATTTCATTTTACATATTTTTCTATGACGTTATTATAATACAATTTTTTGTTAAAATCTATCCCCTTAAAAATTAATCATTAGCTTACAAAAATACATTTGAATATATAAAATAAAAATTGTTTTAAAAATAATTTTTGATATATTTTTTTAGAAAATATTTACAAAAATAATGATTATGACAATATTTTAAAGTGGTGTTTGTGGTTTTTTAATTTTTTATTAATGATAAATTGTTTTGAAATATTTAAAATCATAGGATAAATTTTTAATATGTACTTTAATGACATGAAATTTTAAATTTTCAAAAATGAAAAATGATCTAACGATAAATTTTTGAAGTATATACAAAACCCTTTTATAATATTTTAAATAGATGTTTTTAATTTAACATTATTTTTTATAATAAAGTAGTTTAAAATTTTTATAATATCAAAAAAAAATTGGTAGAATTATAGAAAAAATTATTCATTTTTTAGTATTATTAAAATATATATTTTACTTGTAAAAATATTGTTATCAATACATATCATGTAAACCTTTTCAGTTGTATCAGGTAAATCAATTATAATCACTGATTGTCAGGCAGTCAGTTGGTCAGTCTTAGAGAAGAACAAGAAAAAAATACCAGAGTAATAAAATATTATATTAATTTTTATCATATATAAACATTAGAAAAAGTTGGAAAGTTAGTTTTTTATTTTAAACATAAAATTTAAGAGCCTTTTAAAAGATTTCCGGATCTTTTGCAGATTATAATTAATAACTTTTTCCTATATAACTTTTTAAAATGATTCATTGGTATGAAAGACAATTTATATTTTAATAAATATTTTTGCTGTTTTGATTTAAAATATCAATATTTAAAAAACTGTAAAGCGTTTTAAAAATGAATTTATTATTAATATATTTGTTATATAAAAAAATATGTTTGAAAATTAAAAAAAAAAGAATGTTTTTTAATTTATTTTAAAACTTTACTTAATTATTATTTTTATTTCTAACAAATTTAATTATTAAAGTTGAAAGCAATTGTTTTTTCTTGAAAATTAATACGAGACAACAGATTTTTTACATTGGGACTTGAATAATTTTGAAGTTTGAGAAGCTTATTAATACTTAATTTAAAAAAATAATTTTTTATATGATAAAAAATGTTTTGTTATGTTTTGTTTTTTTGTACATGTACAATATCACACAAAAGTTATACACCACTTTTTAAAACTTTTTTTCTACTTAATTTTTTTTTATAATTTTTTTTATCTGATAGAGAATTGTTAATAGTATAACATATTATAAGATTATTCTTAAAAACCTTTTTTAAATTAAAAATTAAACTTAAGATATTAATATATTATGATATTTATATTAATTGTTATAGTAAAAAACCTCTATTTTTTACTTTTTTTTAAGAATATCTTGTTTATGTATACAATTTTTTTTTAATAATAATTTTAACATTACTTAGAGTTTTTAACTAATTTTTATAAATAAACCAATAATTTCTTTTGATGTAATACTGCATCATACAATTAATTACTTAACTTTTTAGGTGTTGAAATAAGGAAAAAAAAAATACAAAAATATTAATTTAAAGACTAAAACCTTTGATAATTTTTTAAAAAAAAGTACTTATAAACTAATAAAAGATAAAAATTAAAAATATTTCAATAGTTTAATAACTGTATTTTTAAAAATATTTAAATTGTTATCCTGAAAGACTATGTCTGTATAGACACGCCTCAAGAAAGAACTATAAAAGAAACATGAAAGAACTTAAATAATCACTTTAATACACTTTCACTCTTAATACTTCTACAAGACAGAAAATATAATAATTCTCTTAAACATATTTATAATATATCATTTATAATTGTTAACGTTATCTTACCCTTTATTTTAATAAATTCTTATAGTTACTTTATTGTTTACTGTTTGTTATAAATAACCGGGAGCCTTAACAGGCTTCCATACCATCTAAAAGGATTACATATTTACCAAAAAAGTTTTTTTTTAATTCAAAAAAAAAAAGAAGATATCTAATCATTTAAAACGTTACTTATAAAGTTTATAAGAACATATTTTTAGTTTATAATGAATTTCTAAAAATATCAATTTTATTAGTAAATATATTTTCTTTAGAAAAAAAATTTTATATAAATTTGGAATGTTAATTTTTAAGAAATAGTTATAAGATTATACTAATTATAAATTTTTTATTTAATTCATAAAAAAATTTTTTTAGCAGCGTTATAGCCTTTAGTTTCTTTTCAATTATAATCAGCTTAATTGATGTAACGTTTAAAACGATTCAAGGAAGCTCCACTACAAAATGGGTTACTTAAACCAGGTGGACGTAGGGCTCCAACATAGGTTTCTTTCAGAAAAATTGATAATACACAAAGTAAATAAACGGTAAAGAATTTTTTAGAAAACATTTTACTGAATGATAATTTTACAGATAATTTTTCCATTTTATACTGACATTTTTAATAGTAAAAAATATATATTTTTGAAAACTTAGTTAATTTTAACATAAGGTTGACTGTAAAATTTTTTTCAATAAATATTTTCAATACAATTTCAAATACAAAAATTGTTTAAATTAGTAAAGAATGTAGATCGGAGCAGCACAGTAGGGGATTCTAAATATATATATTTAACATTTTATTTTACTCAACACGATATGAAAACAATACAAGAGATGATATAAAAAAAGGAAGTTATTTTTAATATAAAAGCAACACTTTTATATTAAATAATTTGATGACCCTTCCTCAAACAGTTTGCATTATTTTACTTTTTCCCTTCTTGAGAAAGTTGCTTCACGTCATTAATATGCGTAATTCTTATCTTCCGTAACCTGTGGATTTCATAACGCAGCTTAATCTTAATTTTCCTATTTTCTATGCTGCAAATTACGTAAACTGTTGGCATCCATAACGGCTCAAACTTATCTTTCTTAGCAAAATTATGCAGCAACACTAGATCTCCAACCTTAAGATTAACATTAACTTTTTTCTTTAGTGTTTTCCGTGAATTTAACTTTTCTCTCGTTTATAACATTGTGTTTAATGCAGCATCTCTTGCGTGTTTCAAATCTATCAAAATTGGTTTCCACACGTTGTCATTTTTTTTAGTAAGTAGTTCTAGATCCAATAAGTGATTGGGTAAACACGGCAACCTTCCATTAGCTAGATAGTACGGGGTTAACTGTGCTTTAGCATTTGGAGCACCGTTGTAATAGTGGTATATCATTAGCAAACACGTAGTCCAGTTAACCTGTGGATGAGCTATCAAATATTTTTATATCATACCCTGAGTGGAACGTATAGCTCTTTCTGCATGAGGATTTCCAGCACTATGATACAGATTACATGTTAAGTGTTTTACTTGCAGCTACTTACACAGATCTTTAAATAGCTTTGATTTAAAATTCGTCGCGTTGTCACTACGTACAACCATTGGTAACCCATGTATGTTGAAGATATTGTGGATGAATCCTTTATATAACTTTTCCGCAGATGTTGTTTTAACTGAAAATAATGTCAGGAACTTTGAAAATAAGCATGTTGACACGACTGTATATGAATAACCATTATTTCCTCTTTGAAATGGGTCTAAAAGATCCATTGTAATTATTTGAAACGGATGACTAAGAGACACATTTATCGATGTGATGGTACTTGTGGACTTCATTTCTTAATTGACACGTAGCACAATTTGAAATATGTCCTTTGACATCAGTTGTTTGATTTGGCCAAACTTCTTTAGTTAACGTACGCAGAATCGTCAGTGTCTTTTTAAAATCTTGTTGCCCATAATTGTCATGTGCATAATACATCAATTTAAATTTTCTAAATTTATCATGAGGTAAATTCAAATCAACTAGCACAACTTTCCCTTCCCTTTTTAATAAGTAAAGTTTTTTCATTTCATTAGTTGAAGGTATCCTTGATAACATGTTCGCGACGCCATTGTTTTTACCAGGAATCCATTTAACTATAGGTGAATAGAAGTTGATGTTTCTATGAATTTGAAAAGCTTTGGATCGTCATTCTTTAATATCAAATCTGGCAGACACTTATGATCAGTGTAAATTGTTATTTTTTGAAGTAACAACCAGTTGGAAAAGAAACTTAATGCTGCTGAGATTGCTCTCAATTCAAGGTGAGTAGGGAAATGAGTTCTCTTATGAGGCTTTATTTTCTTACTAAAGAAACCTAGTGGTTGCATCGAATCATTTCTTAACTGAGTAAGTACTACTCCATAGCACGTTGTTGATGAATCGGTATACAAATAAAACATTTCATTAAAATAAGGATAAGAGAGAAAGGGTGCTTTCTCTAAACAATTTTAAATACAATCAAAAAAAATTTTGTTGTGCAGGGGTCCAACAAAATTTAGAATTTTTACATAACAAATTAGTCAACGGTTCTTCTAGCTTAGCAGCATTATGGATATGAGAACGGAAATAATTTACTGCTTCAAGAAACATATGAACCTGTGATACATCAATTGGTGGCTTTATGCCTTTAACAGCAGAAATATTTTTACAATGCGGTTTATAACCATGAAAATTAAAAACATAGGATAAAAATACAATTTCAGTACTACAAAATGTGCTTTTAGCAAAATTTATTTTAAAACCAATATTTCTTAACGCAGCAAAAACTTGTTTTACCTCGTTATAATGGTCAATAATGTTAGATTTTGTTACAATAAGGATATCATCTAAATAACAAATAGTACAATCTAAATGAGCTAAAGCGGCATCAATATTTTTTTGAAAATAAGGAGAACTAACTTTTAAATCAAAAGGTAATCTTTTCATACGAAATATGCCTTTTTTACGCCTACGCGATACAAAAAATAATAAAATGATATAAAAAAGGAATTGATTTTAATAAAAAAATGTTTACTTTTATATTAAATTATTAGATGACCCTTCCTCAAACGATTAACATTATTTTACTCTTTCTTCCCTGAACGTAAACCTTTTCTTAATAATAATCGTGATAATAATACACTTAATCTTTTCCCGGAACCACGTTGTTTTAACGTTTCATCTAATTCTAAACCACAATTTTCGACACCTTCTTTCCTTAGTTATAGAAATAATAAACCTAAGACATTACATAACTGTAACAAGAAACTTTTTACCTCTAATGCTAGACCTCCTACGAAACAATCTAAACACAATAATTATACACATAAGATTAATACCATTGACACCACCCTTAAACTTCAGTCTAATATCTTATCCAAATTAGCCAATAAGCTATCTTTATTTGACATTCCGAAGAATATCCTTACGTTGGTAACACTCTTTACTTTGATAATATCTTGCTTCTCTTGAGAATGTCCCGAAATACCACCTTTCTTTCCCTTGCTTTATCAACAAGATCACTATGACCCCTCTGAACTCACGCGTACCGAAGTCTCTTATTTAACTACTTCCTGCGAAGCAGAAGGATTTCGTCCAATTTTAAAGCTTCGTTATGTTATGATTGATACTTCTAGTCTTCCTTATACAGAATGGCAAATTAGAGATTACGACCCCGGTACCTGTGCCAAATTCCGTCGCTTTGTAAATGAATCTGATCAGATGTTAATAGTCACTCCATTAGTTTACACCCCTGCTAATGCAGCTGATCAGGATATACTTCAATCTATATACAAATACCATTTCGGTTTTAACGCCACTTGCCCCCAGCCTGATGAAGATGACGAAGTTTCCAGTAATCAAATTGAAACACAATACAAAGACGCTCTCCGTAAAATTGACAACCTTATAGCTGATAAGAAAAAGTTACAATCTGCAATTACCGATAAAACTGCAGCATTACAAAAAGCTAACCAGAAAATATCCGAACTTTCTCAACAATCTGTCTGTCCTCCAACTGCAGCACCAACCCAAGATCCTGAAATTCCTCACTTACAGAATACAATCCAATCTCTCCAGAAGTCCCTTGGAGACCTTCGTAGCGAATTGAAAACGGCCGAAACATCTACACATTCTTTCTCTTCTCGATACCATGAGGCTAAACAGACCATTACTAATCTCAATGCTGAACTTAACTCTATACGTAACCAATATAACCTCATTTCTAATGAAAAAGTTACTGCTGATCTCACTATCAAAGGAAAAGATAACGAAATTGCTTCTCTTCATGATCAATTAGAAGAATATAAAAAACAAATCGACCGATTGACAATGGCTTCTGATGGTGCCCAGAATAAGGCACTCACCCTTAAATCGTCCCATTCAGCAACTGTTCAACAACTTAAACAATCCTTTGAATTGCGTTTAACCGATAAAATTAATACTTTGACCAAGAGTCGTGACGATAAATTGGCTTCTGCTATTCAGCTTGAAGAAGAGAAATGTAAATCACAGCGTGACCGTGATCTTCTCGAATGGAAAATTGAAGCGGATAACATTAAACAAGATTATAAAAAGAAAAGTGACGATGAAATCGCTATTATGCGTGCAACTTTCACTGATGAAATAGTTGATCTACGTCAAACCATTGGAAACATTCGTTCTAATGACGACATCAAATCTGAACCTATGGAAACTGACGAATATGACCGATTGTTTTCTAAAATAGACAACAATCCCAACAAATTTTAACATTACAACAAATGATACATGTTCGTCAGGAAGTCACTACTTCACCTTCCCTTTTGAATTCTGAACATTGCACTGCATACAACAATTTTGTTCGTTTTATAGAGAATATCAAACATCTTGATTTATATGGTACTTTGTCTTCAATACCCAACAGCATAGCCTCTCTTTTAACCTTCTTAAGTACACTTCTTGGCTCTCGATTGATCCAACAAGTTAAACAGCGCCCCTCTTCGACAGCTACTAAATCTCGACCTATCCTTAGACCTAGTTATCAGAAACCTCCTATCTAAGCACCTAAAGCCAAATGGACATTTGGTGATGGCCCATTATTAGAAAGTGTTAACAGTATTTTATATGAAGCTTTACCTAAAGTAATACTTTCAATAAATAACCTCGAAATACTTACCTTAATTGACACTGGCGCTTCTATTAATGTTATTAATAGCAATATCATTGACCGCATTTCTTATACTAATAAGCATACCATCTCTACAGATGACATTGTAGTCACTTCTGCAAACGGCACTAGCATTAACATGACTGGAAAAGCTTCCTTTAACATCACTATTGCTAATACAACATATACAATCACTTGCTACATAATTCCCGATATTTCACATATCTTATTCTTGTTCGCCCTGGTCTATCCTCGATTGGTGATCTTACCATATCTTGGACATCCGGCATTGTCACCCTTGGTAATAATACCTTACGTCTCCATAACACTCATCCAATGCTACTTGATGATGATACTTTAATAAATCTAATGACTCATAACATTCTTAATCCTAAGATAGTTAATGCTAAACATTTAAATGAACACGATGTTTACACATTAATAAACCCTCGCTTTAAAGGAAACAACTTACTTATTACATATTCATAGTTATCACCCGTTAGAAATGAAACTGTCAACCTTATTGTTGACAACATAGGTGAAAATTCTGTGATGTTACAACAACATACCATACTTGGTCATGTTACTTTAATTGAACATATTAGTGACAATGAATTACGTATCACTAATGGCGGATATGATAGTGACGAAGCTGATATCATCGATATATTACCACCTTACCCATCTAAAGTACCTTCTAAGATAACTACACGAGACGAATTCCTTAAATTAGTAAGTATAGATAATAGCGAATTATCCGTTGATAACACAGCACACTTACATAACATTCTTCACAGAAAATGAAATCATGTCACTTTGACCCGACCACCTACAAAATGATATATTTTGTGGTGGTTGTCAAAATGACCAATTAAACAAAATATATGAAACCGCAAAACGTGGTAGAATACATTTTGTAGTATACATTCTGATACAAAATGTGCATAGTAATTGTATCAAATGCATAAAACTAACAATTGTGGTTTATATCATTTTTTGTACCATACATTTTATACTAAACCTACATATACAGTTTTATACAAACCGTGCATACAGTTTATATAAAAATGTATGCTACAAAATAATATAAACCACCATGGTCAAAGTGACATGATTTCATTTTCTGTGTTTGGAAATATAGGAATGTATTTCATGAATTTGATATAACACCAGGCCAGTATACTGGACCTGAAACATTAAAGTTACAAACGTTACCTCATGAGATTCCTAAGCCGATTCGTACTCCTCGATACACCGTTGAAAAAGAAAAAGAAATTGAGAAACAAGTTAACGACATGTTAAATAGTGACATGATTGAACCATCTCGTACTCCTTACTTATCTAGAATTAATTTAGTTAAGAAGAAAAATAACGAATGGAGATTTGTTGTAGACTTTCGCGCTATCAACAAAATCATCCAACCATAGAGTCACCACATTCCTCGTATAGATAGCATACTGGACAAAGCGTCTGGAAAATTATTCTATACTTCTTTAGATTTGAAAAATGGTTTTCATCAACTTTCATTAGATAAAAGCAGTCGTTACCTTACTGGCTTTCCTACCCACATAGGTATTTTTCAGTATAAGAGAATCCCTATGGGATTAGTAGGTAGCCCTGACTTTTTCAACCACATAGTGGAAAAATTATTTAGCGATAGCAATAACTTCGTTTATCTAGATGATATATTACTTACCAATGATGATATAGATAGTCATATCCTTAACATACAATCTTCCTTAAGCAAAGCTCACCAACTTGGACTTAAATTTTAGTTATCTAAGTGTTTATTCTTTCAACATTCGTTAGAATATCTTGGTTTTATCATCTGCCGCGATGGCGTTAAACCAAACCCTGCTAAAACCAAAGCATTGACTGAGAAACCCATCCCTCAGAACGAAAAAGAACTTCGTTCGTTTCTAGGCACCGCAAACTATTACAGAAAGCACATACCCTCATATAGTAAAATTGCGAGTATCTTATATGATACTATAAATAACTTTTTATGGACCGATAAACATACCGAAGCATTTGAAAAGCTTAAAAAGGCAATTTCCGCAGCCTGCACTTTATCCCCACCTGACCCTACCAAACAATACACTATAATGACTGATGCTTCGATACAAGGCATCGGTGCAGCTCTCATGCAAGACGATTGGCCTATTGCATTCGCATCTCGAACTTTGGAGCGCTCTGAAGCAATGTATGCTCCAGTACAACTGGAAGCACTAGGTTTAGTTTATGCATTGAAACAATTTTCTCCTTACATTATGGTAAACAATGTATAGTTTTAACTGATCAAAATAGCCTCTTAAGTTTGATGACTAAGAAAGACGTCTCAAACATTCTTGACCGTTATAAAAATTATATAATGGGTTTTGACTTAGATATTAAATATATCAAAGGCACAGACAATACTATAGCTGACTATCTAAGTAGACAAATCTTTAACATAAACTTAACTAGCACTTATGAGAATTTTAGTGACATATTCCCCAAAGTTTCGAGCTACTTGCAATACCCATTTATTGTAGATAACTTTGTTAATTACCTAACTGACAAAGAAAAAGATAGTTATCCTGATGATAAGATAACTATACGTGGTAAAACTAGAATTTATGTTTCACAAAAGATTCGTTTCATGGTCTTAACATTATGGCATGAACACCCATTGTTAGGTAGACACACTGCATTTGATAAAGGCGCTTCCAAATTTAAAGATATCTTTCATTGGCCTGCCATTGATAACGATATCAAGCGCATATGGTCTTCTTGTAATACCTGTCTTACCAATAAACATACTGGACCATTACAAGCTACCGTTCACGATAAGTGCATCCCTATTCCGCCACATCCCTGGCATACTTTAAGTTTAGATCATTTGACGATCAGCGAAAACAATTACATTCTTGTTATTATAGACGAATTTAGCAAATTGGTTAGCTTACATCATACAACCAACATGGGTACCAATACAACTATTAGTCACTTGCGCAAACTCTTCTTCCTTCTCGGATTCCCTGTCACCCTTAAAACAGATAATGGCCCAGCATTCATTGCTGACAACTTTAAACATTTTTGCAAAACCTATAATATTACACATTATTTAGTATCCCCCTATAATCACCAAAGAAACGCTATTGTTGAACGATTTAATCGTACAATACGCGAATCCCTTCGTATATACAATGATAAAGACATTAAAGACATTATACATTTTACACAATACGTACACAACTTTAGTTATACTACCAATCAGGAAGGTAGACCAAAAGACTACATTCTATCCAATCCTGATCGCTTTACCGATGAAATTTATACTAATACTAAACTATCAGGACGCCATGATCTACTCAAATTCATCAAATCCAAAATTACGTTCTCCGAGTCTGACAAAGACAATTCCAAGAACACTCATATTCCTTTACCAAAGGATACCGTCGTTTATAAACAGCTCTTATCTGCACATAAAAATGATGCACATTATAGTGGTCCATATAAGATATTAGAACACATCCACGGAGATACATACCTTATTAGTAAAATTACCCAATCAAATCGTGCCACCGGCCCTACTGAGAAATGCAATGCACGACTTCTTAAACTTGCTCCACGCGCTTTACAACCATCTACCTTACCTTCCGATATTATCCAGGCATATACCGATAATGCTCAAGACGATAACACTACTATGGATATATCTTCGAACATTCCTCGGCGCTCCATTCCTGATACTATCACTACTGAAGTAAACCCCGAAATTATTAATAGAAAACGTGGTCGTCCTAGAAAAAAAACTTTTAATACCGCTATATCTTCTTTAGATTCCTCTTTAGATTCCCCAACCTTAAATATACAACCTTTGTCTAATCCACAAATTCCTATAAAACGTGGTAGACCAAAGAAACATTTTCTAAAACCGATAAATAATAGTAATACTCAAATAGTCCCTTTTAATAGTAACCAACACATAAGAGACCGTGGTCGTTCACGAAAAGATAAAAATTAGCTGACTAGTCTATTATTCTATTATGCATTCATATATTTAATTTATATCCCAGTCCTTCTAGACAGTTTGCAATATTATACATTATTAAATTTTTTAAAATTTTTTTTAACCATACTACATGGCACATACTACATAGTAGACATCTCATTATTTAATCATAAACATTAATCTTTCTACTATACTCCATTGAATATTCCTTAATAGTTATTTAACTCTTTACGTTCTCACTTATGCAACTTAGCAAAATTTTACATTTTTTTCATTTTACTTTTCAATATCCTGCAACTTTGGATATTTTTACATTTCCTTGCTAGTTATCATAGAGAAGAAATGCCTGTCATTTCGACAGGGGTTTTTAGACAAATTTTATGTTGCATTGTTTATAATACAATGATGTATTTATAAACAATAAATATTATTACAATCAAAAATTTTTAAGCAATAAAAAAAAAGTAAAAAATATATTAGAATGAAAAAATAAAATAAGACTTTTAATATTTTTTTATTTTTTTTTAAATAAAAAAAAATCATTCTTTATAGAAACTTGTTATCCGGAATAGCCGGATAATAAGTGGGACCTTCAAGAGGTCCCGAAGAATTATAATATACTTTTATGTAACTTTTATTAAGATGTTATATAATATTACAAATGTACGACTTATAAATTGGTATTCTCTAAAGTGACTGAGTATTATACGAAAGGTTTCCTTTTTATACTTGCGTTCTGCGTCTATGATGTTCTGTAGTTTCTCTCTTACATGGCATATATTATCTTCTTTTTACAAACTAAAATATTAATTTATTTTATAATTATACAATAAAAAAAGTATAAATAATTTGTTTTTTAAACTAATATTTAATGATTGTCACAATTTTTCTAAATGTTTAATTTTTAAAAATGATATTATATAAAAAAAAGGTACAATTAAATTATTATAAAGTAAAATATAATAAAGTTATATAGATAGTATGATTTCAAAAATTTTCTTGATAAAATAAAAAAAAATGATACAACAATTATTATAAAAATTTTTATCCTTTTTGACATGGTTTATATACATACTTTTTTTTATAATATCACTAGAAATTTTTCTTTTTCAACATTTCAATATTCTTATTTATCTATATATAATTAATATATAATAAGTATCAATTTATGATTTTTATACATTTTAATAGTTGGAAATAAGCTTAAAAATTTTTTAAAAAAGTTATGTTTTGTTCATAAAATATTTCTCAAATTTTTATTAAAAATAACACATTTTATGTATGGTTTTTACAAAAAATCATTGTGCCCTTAAAAAAATAATTAAGATATACCAAAAAAATGTAAATTGCTTTTTTACACACAGAGAAAAAACAAACATTTTCCGTCCTCTCAAGAACGGGAATCGTCCTAAAAAAATCATTTTCTATCCTGTCATTTTTAATATTCAAAATTGAATAAAAAGAACTACCCTAAAGTATTACTGAATTTTTTAAAACTTCAATAACTTTTTTCTACTTGATATTTTTTATGATTTTTTTATCTGATAGCATTTCACCTAAAAAATTATATTAATATCATTAAAAAATTGGTTTTCATATAAACAAGTGAGAAAAATAATACATTTAAAATGTTTCCAATTCTATTATATTTACATCTCAATCTAAAAATAAAAAGATAATTTTTTTAATTAAGAAAAAATTTGTTTGTTAATTTATTCCTTGGACGAAAAATGCTCCTCGGATGAAAAACGCGCTTGTTGGACGGAAAATGTTCGTTTTTCTTCTGTGTATATTAGTTTTTGTAAAATAAAGCGATTTCAGTTATTTTTGGGACGGAGGGTGTATATTTTATTAATTATCTTAAAAAAATACTATTAATTTGTTACAAACAATTACAAAATTTTTTAATTAATTAATTAAATAAATTGTTCCGTAACTATTATATAACAGTTTTTTTTAGTTTATGAAAATTAAGAAATAAATGATTTAAATTACATTAATAATGTTTTAAATTCATATGTTAATTATTTAATTAAAATAAAACAATTTTAATATTTATATATTACAAACATTAAATGAAAATAAGTTGAAATTGACAAAAAAATGTAATGAATTACCATTTTATTCAAAAAAGGGTAAAAAGATACAATAAAAAATAGATCAGACAAATATAGGATTAATTTTCTTCTTATATATTTGTCTACACGGATGTTTAACATCCGACTAGGAACAGGTATAACAAAAAATAGAATCAACATGATTTATTATTTAAAATGCAACTAAATAAAAATATATAATTTTTAATAATATTTAGGCTATAATTTTATTTTTTGTTATTTAAGTAAAATGATTTATTTATTAGGTTGGTAGGAAAATAATGTCGTTTTTTTATCGTTCAACTTTTCTGTTCAAAATCATGATGATTTTTTATGAAAAAATAATGATTTTTGCTGTACACATAAAATTTAATATCCATTTTACAATTTTTTGCTATCCAATTTATTTTTTAATTCTACATCGTTTCAAAAATTACATTTGAAAAATGTTGGAAAAAAAGCAAATTCGAACAATTTTTTTGTACGAGTTCAAACTTGGTCATTCAGCAGTGGAAGCAGCTCGAAATATTAATGCTGCATTTGGTCAAGGGACTACTACCAAACGTACTACACAACGTTGGTTTAAAAAGTTCCGTGAAGGAGATGAAAGCCTTGAAGAAGAAGAAGGTCGTGGTCGCAAATCGGTTGTTGATAACAGCAATTTAAGAGTACTGGTTGAAAGAAATTCACGAACAACAATTCGAGAGCTTGCTAATGAGTTAGAAGTAAGTCATCCTACAGTTTTGGATCATTTAAATCAACTGGGGAAGGTAAAAAAGCTTGATAAATATGTACCTCACGAATTAAGCGAAAAGCAAAAACGACGTCGTTATGAGGTTTCATATTCGCTTCTTTTACGTCACAAAAGTGATCCTTTTTTAAATCGAATTGTAACGTGTGATGAAAAGTGGATTCTTTACGACAATCGACATCGATCTTCGCAGTGGTTGGATAAGGATGAAGCACCAAAAACGTTTCCAAAACCGATGGTGCATCAAAAAAAGGTTATGGTAATTGTTTGGTGGTGTAGAGCTGGATTGATTGATTATAGTTTTTTGAAACCTGGTGAAACAATGACTGCAGAAAGATATTGTTCTGAAATTGACAAAATGCATGAAAAATTGCAACGCATGTGTCCAGCATTAATCAAAAGAAGAAGACCACTACTTTTGCATGATAATGCTAGACCACATGTTTCACAAATGACGCTCCAAAAACTAAATGCGTTGGAATATGAAACTCTTCCTCATCCACCATATTCACCAGACTTATCACCAACTGATTACCACTTTTTCAAACATCTCAACAACTTCTTGAAAGAGAAAATCTTCACCAAACAAGAGGATGCTGAAAATGCCTTTCGACAATTTATTGATTCTAGAGAGCCAGATTTTTATATTACTGGAATAAATAAACTTGTAGATCGTTGGCAACAGTGTGTTGATTCTGATGGATTTTATTTCGATTAATAAAATTTGTTTTTATTTGAGTTATTAATCTTCAAAGTTAGTGACAAAAAAACGACATTATTTTCCTACCAACCTAATAGTATTTATATCGACAAATAAAGATATTGGTAAATAAAATAAAAAATATACTTTTTATAAAAAAATAGCATTGAACTTAATTTGTTTGATCAAGTTTTTAATTATGTTTCTTCATTATTTTAAATAAAAAAAATATGTTAATTAAAGTTACAAATATTACTTTTAATTTTAAAGTTCTATTTTATAAAATACACATAAGAATTAAAAAATACTTTTATTGTATTATAAATGCAAAAAAAACTAATCGGATTTTTAATTTTAAACATATTTTTGTCAAAAAAATAAAACATTCTTATTTAAAATATTGTTTTAATTATCTTGATTTTAATTTATGTTATCTTATTCTCTTTCATCTTCTTCGTCGACACCATCGTCATTATCTCTTGGTTCTTCTGGTTCTTCTGACTCTTCTGGTTCTTCTAATTCTTCTGACTCTTCTGGTTCTTCTAATTCTTCTGACTCTTCTGGTTCTTCTGGTTCTTCTGATTCTTCTGGTTCTTCTGGATCTTCTGGTTCTTCTGGATCTTCTGGTTCTTCTGGTTCTTCTGGTTCTTCTGGATCTTCTGGTTCTTCTGGTTCTTCTGGTTCTTCTGGTGCTGCTGTAGTTGTTTTTGGTGCAGGTTTAACTGTTGGTTTTATTGGTTTTGGTCTTGGTTTAATTTTTATTGGTCTTTTTGGTCCTGGTTTTTTAATTGGTTTTTTAATTGGTTTTTTTGGTCCTGGTTTAATTTTTATTGGTCTTTTTGGTCCTGGTTTTCTAATTGGTTTTTTTTGTCCTGGTTTTCTAATTGGTCCTTTTTGTCCTGGTTTTCTAATTGGTCTTTTTGGTCCTGGTTTTCTAATTGGTCCTTTAGGTCCTGGTTTTCTTACAAGTGCATGTGCCATATCATTTAAGATAATATCATTTAATGAAAGATTATCAAACAAAGCATTTTTAGAGTTATATGATTCTAATTGTTTATCTAAATCATCTTGAACAAGTTGATTATTGTCATTATTACTTGAAACATAGTTAATAATAACATTTATAAAAATTAAAAAAAATAGAATAGATTTTAAATTTATATAAATCATTTTTTGAAATTAATAAATTATTTTGATTGTGATTTTTGTAATAAATAGTACTCTTATATATTTGAATATGTTTGATTAGCATATAAAAATATAAACAAAGATATTGAAAAAATTTTTTTTGTTATTTTTAAATATAACTTTAATATACATAAATGTTATTTATTTTATCGTTTTTGTTTTATTAGTATTTTAATTTACTTTATCTATTTATTATATTAAATTTAAATTTAATTTTAAAAATTGTTTAATATAAATTTATTGAAAAAAACAATTTTTATTTTTAGTTATTTTTATATAATACATTGGTATTTTAATTTTAAATATCATAAAGTGTTTTAAAACAATAACATTAATATTATAAAATATATTAAAATTGGTTACTAACATTATTCTTTCTAATTTTTACAAACAATTTGTTTATTTTTAAAATTTTATAAAATTTTTTTTTATAAAACTTTTGAAGAATTAACATTATTTTTAAATACAAATACAATTAAAATTATTGTAAAAATTTTTTAAAAAAAATATTTTTAAATAAAAATAAAAATATAATGTTTTTTTATACATTTTTTTCTTTAGATTTTTAAGAGTTTATTATGTGTTATAAATTTTTTTTTGGTTTTATTTATATAGGTTTTTAGGTAGTAAAATACTTTTTTTATATGTTATATTTTTAAAAATTATAAAAGAAATTTAAAAAAACTTTTAAAGATTAGACATTATTTTTTCATTAATAATAAGTTACATTATTTTAGTTAAAAATTTTTATTTTTAAGATGGAGTCTATGCCTAAAAGTACAAAACATATAGTAAAACATAAAAATTATAGGAAATAATATAATTAACTTAAGAATATAAAATTTACTTAAGACGATGACATTTAACATATAAATAGAAACCAAAAACCGTTACAAAATATTCGGTTTAAGACGCTCACTTTAACTATTTTTTAAATTAAAATTATTTTTTAATAATTATAATCTTTATGTTAATAAAGTTGCTAATTTTTGTTTAACAAAAAATATTTAATTATACGCAATTTCATAAACCAAAAATTGATATTCATATAACAAAAATTTGATTTAATTATACAACTTTTATAATACAATAAAAGCAAAATAAATATTTTTTTTCAAAAATTATTTAAATTTTTCTATAAATACTATAAACATTATTTTTTACTACAGTATTAAATTATACTGTAAAATTTGTATTTAACTTTAATTATTATTTTGAATGTTAATGTGTCATATTAAATTTATGACGTAAAATGCTATTTGTTTATTTTATAATTTGTAGATTTAATATTCTAATTTAATAATAATAATAACTTACATATATATTATTATTAATATTAACTTTACAGCAAATAATTTTTGTAAAATTAACTTATTTATGAATTATACTTTTTTAATCTAAAAAAAATTTACACAAAAAATTAATAAATGTTAAATAAAATAAATTAAAAAAACGTTTTCTGAGAATGTCGAGCAATTTTAATAACCCAAAACAAGCAAAATTTTTATTTCTCAATTTAATATGCTTAATATATTTATCTAGTTGATATATTACCAAATACAAAATATTAGCTTCATATTTCTTCATTGCGCTTTTGTAGAACTTCATAAAATTTTTGGCACCATTTGTGTATTTTAAAAACTAGTATATGAAACTACATCAATATATATATCAGTCTCTACTATTTTTTGAAATCTTTTCAAATATGTAAACTAAAATTAAAAATCATTGTTTTTTAAAGTAGTTGATGTTGGAAAATCAACATAAATCGAATCTCTCAATTAAACCGACTAGTATTTATAAATAAAACGTATTTAAAAACATATAGTTATATATTCAGTTTGTTGTAAATCATATGAGAGAAAAAATTATTGATAAAATTTTTTAAGATACTTTATTATGTTGATTCTAGAAAGTCATAACAAACCAAATTTTCCAATAAAGTAACTAGTCTTAGTAAATTTAGCGTGTTTCAAAACTTTTTTTTTACATTTAAACATCATTATATTTCAATTGATAAAAAAAGTCATTGATAAAAATATATTTAATATTGTCAATATATTTTAAACTATATAATATTAGTTAAAACCAATTAAAAATATATAAAAAAACCTTCAAAAAAAAACAAAGCGTTTGATTCATAATATTTATAAAATTATAACAAATATTTTATTAGTAAAATTACATTAAAATAAAGTTATGTAGATTTATCATTAAGAAATCATTGCATATAGACATATTAGTGATATAGTAATAGTTTTCATAGAGTGCCTATTCTGGAAATCAAGTTTAATAATAAAAAATGTAAACTAACGTTTTCAATTATACTAAATTTAACTTAATTTATTTTATAATTGAGGTTTTCAATTATATTTTTATTTAAAAAAATTTAAATGTATACAGCATCTATATCAAAAATAACCAGAATAAATTTATAAAAAAAATGTAGCAAATAAAATTAAAAAAAATAACATTTTATTTATTTGAAGTATTTCTCTTTAACAAAAATACAAGGATTAGCATGTTTATAAAGTCTATCAAATGACTTTTATATGTCCTTTTTGTGATGATCTTAAAAATGGATGTTGTTGAAGATTGAATGTCTTCAGTCGAGTTGAAACATTTTTTTATCTTGAAATGTAATTTAGGAAATATGAAATAGTCACAGGAAACCAAATCAAGTGAATACGGATAGTTAATTTAAAAAATTTGATTTTTGGTCAAATAATCAGTAATGATTAATGTCCGATAAGATGTTGCATTATCGTGAATAATTTCCAATTACCTTATTTTTAATACTCAAAACAAATACGGACTATTAAACGTCTTAATACATCTAGATAGTATTCAGCATTAACCTTTGTACTACTTAGAACAAATTCTTTGTGAATGATTTCCTTTGAATCGTAAAAACAAATGAGAATTGTTTTGATTTTTGACTTTTCCAAACGACTTTTTTTTAATAAAAAAATTATTCCTATAAGCTAATTAAAAAATTTAGAATGTTTCTGTAGCAGTTTTACATATTTAACACAGAATTTAATAATAATTCTGTGATCTTGATTCATTCTTCGATCGACTTAAAACAACTGTAGTTTAATGTAAAATATATCTGCTCCATGTAGACGAATAAATAAGTGAAACTAGCATCTGATAAATAAAAGTTGATACTCTATAAAACGATTGATGACCTATCAATAGCGCAATTAGTTTTTGTAAAATAAAGGGATTTCGGTTATTTTTGAGACAGAGAATGTATATTTTAACAATGTTCAAAATATATATTTTAATGACTTTTTTATTATCAAAACACAATGTTGTTTAAGTATGGAAACAAGTTTTCAGACAAGATAAATATATTAAGTCTAATCGCATAATTGGAGAAATTCATTTTCAATGGATTTTGAAAATCCTTATAATAAAATCTATCTCTATATATATAAAATGATTAGCAAAAAATGAAAAACATCCTCAAATTAAAAAAATTTAAATTTTTAAAGTGTTTTTATATAGAACTTTTTATGAGGTAAACAATGAGGTAAAAAATAAATTGATCTGATTTCACGTTCTCAAGATATACTTAAAGAAAGTTGAAAATTTTTCAACTTTGAAGCTCTTTTTAACATACTCAAAAATAGTATTTTTTTGTAAAAATTAATATTTTAGGGTAATTAGGCATGAAGAATGTATTTAATTAATTTGTTCTTAATTTTTAAGTTTTCGTCCTGAGATACAAAATACCAAAAAAAAAGAACATTCTTGAACCAAAATTTTTTGCTTTAAATTAACATATTTTCTTTAAAAATAAGAAATTGAAAAAAAAAAAAAAATCCCCTCTAGATATAATGTTTCTGCATATTTTGACTATATTTTTAAAAAAATTTAATAAGTTTAAGTTCTTGAGATTTGGATTTGCAAATTGACATTTTTTTGGAAAAATGTAATTTTTTTTTGTTTTTTCTTAAATAAAGTATACAAAAATTATAAAGTTTTCAAATATTGTTTTAATAAAATTATAGAATAAATAATTCTCTATCAAATGACATATATATCATTTTATCATTGTGAAATGTTCTAGAGATATGATGCACCAAACATGGTAAAAAAAAATTTTTTTTTCAAATTTTAGCTGAATTATTTTTAAATTATTCTTTAAAAAATTATAAAAATAAAAGAATTTTTAAAAAAATAAAGAAACATCTGTGGGTATCTTTATTATGCATCTTTTAAAATATTAATCATATTTATATCTTTATCCGTTTTTTTTTTATACTTGACACATGGTACTTAAAAAAAAATTTAAATAAACAAAAAGTCAATAGAAGCGAAAAACATTAATAAATTAATAAAATTAAAATTTTTAAAGCGTTTTTATATAGAATTTTTGATGAGGTGAATAAATTAGTTGAAAAAAAATTTATTTGATCTCATGTTCTCAAGATACACTTGAAGAAAGTTGAAAATTTTCCAACTTTGAAGCTCTTTTTGACATACTTAAAATTGATATATTTTTGTAAAAAATTATTAATAGAAATAAATTGGCATAAAAAATGTGTCTAATTTATTTGTTTTGATTTTTAAGTTTTTGCCCCGAGATATAAAATGCCATAAATATGACCTATTAAATTAAAGAGTGTTTATTGTATCAAAAGGTTTACTAATTGTACTAATTAATTAAATTCAATTTTGTAACTATAAATAATAAATTTTTTTTTTAATTTTTATACATGTATTATATATAAAGCGTCTCCTAGAACCAACTTGAAAACTTTGACTTTAATAACTTTTTTTAAACATTAAATTTTTTTAAAATTTTTTTTTATTTGATAGAATTTCACGCACAGAATTATATAACAACACTAAAAGATCCTTTTTAATTTACAAAATGTATCTAAGAAACATTAGATTTATCCACGCTAACTTATTTTTTTAACAATATTATCAAAAAAATGGAGTTTATAATAATTGATGAAAAATTTTAGACAATTTTTTAGAGATAATATTGAAGAAGAAATTACATACGTAGGACAAAACACTTTTAAATGGTAATGGAAAGTGTATAAGAAAGAACAAAAAAATATCCTCTACTACGCGGAAAACATCTGAATGATGTTATATATCATATTTAATATAATATAATCAAAAAGTAGAAGTTTTTGATTTAGAAATTTTTAAAATTGTTATAATATACCCCTATTTTTAAGTTTAATTTAAAATTGTTTTCTAAGAACAATCTTATAACATATAATTCTCTAGATAATTTTCTATCAGACGAAAAAAAAACATAAAAAAAGTACAAAGTTAAAAAAAAGTTATTAAAGTCTAAAGTTTTCAGGTAAGTTCTGGAGAACGCTTTATATGTTTCAGGGATGATAAATGGGGGTTGAGACGCCGAAGGCGGATAGGGGCGAAGCCCCACTAGTATATCATAAAAATTTTTATCAATAACATTTTTTCCCACACATTTGAAGCTAAACTGAATATGTAACTATAGATTTTCTAGCATGCTGTATCTACTGAGACTAGTTGCTTGATTTAGGAATTCGATTTTTAATAATTTTCTGACATAAACTACTTTTAAAAATTAAAATTTTTAATTTTTGTTTACATATTCGAAAAGAACTTAAAAATGATAAAAATTAATATATCCAGAGTGTTCAATAAGTAACTCAAAATTTTCTAAAACTCTTTTTCTACATGATACTTTTTGATGATTTTTTTTAAATAATAGAAAAGTGCTTAAATTGTGATATATTACAAGATCGTTTTTGAGAAATAACTTTTAATTAAACTAAAGATATAACTATATTATGATATTAATATGAATTGATATACTATAGAAACCTCTATTTTTAAAATTGTTATATTAGGTATAAAATATAACATCATTAAGATGTTAACAGAGCAGAGTGTATAAATACATCAAGCGTAAACAACATCAGTTACAAATAAAACATATGAATACATTCTTGAATATATATGTTGCGCCATGAAACGGGCAGGACAAGTCATCTATACATGCCTCGACATGAATTTAAGAACGTATTCATAGTCCTACCTGTACTCAATATTGTTTACGTTTGATATATTTATACCCTCTCCCTGGTTAACAGGCTAAGATGTTTTACACGTAGGTGAAAACATTTTTTTACTTTTAAAAGAACACTTTTACCACTTTTATTAAAACAAAATTAAAAAGGTTTTAAACGTTTTATTTTTTCTTAGTTTTTAATATTAAAGAAGATTTTTTTATTTATTTTATATTATTCCTTACATTATTCTCTATCTTTTAAAATAAAATTCATAAAAAAATATAAAGTAAATCAAAATTTTTTTAAAGCTCTACAGAAGCGCGGTAAAGATAAATAAAGCTAATATTTTGCATTCGGTGATATGTCTACTAGGTTAATATATTAAGTTTATTAAATTTGGAATTTAAAATTTTTCTTATCCTAGCTTACTCGACTTTTCGGGAAACGTGTTTTAATTAAAATAAAACAACGTTAATTTTGGTATATTATAAACATTTAGTGAAAATAAATTGAATTTGACAGAAAAATAGTATTAATATAATTTGCTATTAAAAATACAATGAAATAAAATTATTAAATTTTTTAAATAATATTTAGGTTAAAATTTTATTTTTTGTTATTAAAGTAAAATAATTTATTTAGTATTTATATTGATAAATAAAGATATTAGTGAATTATATAAAAAAACATATTTCTATTAAAACAAAAACAGTTCACTTAATTTTTTTTACCAAATGTTCGATTATGTTTTAATCTTTATTTTTAATAATAACAATATTTTAATTATAATTATAAATATTATTCATCATTTAAAAGTTCTATCTTATGGAAATATATATTAAAATTATAAAATACTTTTATTATATTATAAATGTAAAAAAAGTAATCAGATTTTTAATTGTAAACATATTTTTGTCAAAAAATTAAAACATTTTTAATCAGAATATCGTTTTAATTATTTTGATTTTAATTTATGTTATCTTAGTCTCTTTCATCTTCTTCGTCGACACCATCGTCATCATCTCTTGGTTCTTCTGGTCCTGCTGGTCCTTCTGGTTCTTCTGGTCCTTCTGGTTCTTCTGGTCCTGCTGGTCCTTCTGGTTCTTCTGGTCCTGCTGGTCCTTCTGGTTCTTCTGGCCCTGCTGGTCCTTCTGGTTCTTCTGGTCCTTCTGGTCCTTCTGGTTCTTCTGGTCCTTCTGGTTCTTCTGGTCCTTCTGGTTCTTCTGGTGCTTGTGTAGTTGTTTTTGGTTTAGGTTTAACTATTGGTCTTATTGGTTTTGGTCCTGGTTTTTTAATTGGTTTTTTAATTGGTTTTTTTGGTCCTGGTTTTCTGATTGGTTTTTTAATTGGTTTTTTTGGTCCTGGTTTTCTGATTGGTTTTTTAATTGGTTTTTTTGGTCCTGGTTTTCTAATTGGTTTTTTTGGTCCTGGTTTTCTAATTGGTCCTTTTGGTCCTGGTTTTCTAATTGGTCTCTTTGGTCCTGGTTTTCTAATTGGTCCTTTTGGTCCTGGTTTTCTTACAGGTGCATGTGCTATATCATTTAAGATAATATCATTTAATGAAAGATTATCAAATAAAGCATTTTTAGAGTTATATGATTTTAATTGTTTTTCTAAATCATCTTGAACAAGTTGATTATTGTTATTATTACTTGAAACATAGTTAATAATAACATTTATAAAAATTAAAAAAAATAGAATAGATTTTAAATTTATAAAAAACATTTTTTGAAATTAATAAATTATTTTGATTGTGATTTTTGTAATAAATAGTACTCTTATATATTTGAATATGTTTGATTAGCATATAAAAATATAAACAAAGATATTGAAAAAATTTTTTTTGTTATTTTTAAATATAACTTTAATATACATAAATGTTATTTATTTTATCATTTTTGTTTAATTAGTATTTAAATTTACTTTATCTATTTTTTATATCAAATTAAATTTATTAAAAGAATTGTTTAATATAAATTTATTGAAGAAAACAATTTCTATTATTAGTTATTATTATAAATAAATTGTTTTTTTAAATTAAAAATATTATAAGTGTTTTATAACAATAACATTAATATTATAAAATATATTAAAATTGTTTACTAACATTATTCTTTCTAATTTTTACAAACAATTTGTTTATTTTTAAAATTTTCTAAAATTTTTTTTTATAAAACTTTTGAAGAATTAACATTATTTTTAAATACAAATACAATTAAAATTATTATAAAAATTTTTTAAAATAAATATTTTTAAATAAAAATAAAAATATAATGTTTTTTTATACATTTTTTTCTTTAGATTTTTAAGAGTTTATTATATGTTATAAATTTATTTTTAATTTTATTTACATAGGTTTTTAGGTAGTAAAATATTTTTTTTATATTTTATATTTTAAAAAATTATAAATGAAATTGAAAAAACTTTTAAAGATTAGACATTATTTTTTCATTAATAATAAGTTACATTATTTTTTAAATTAAAAGTATTTTTTAATAATTATAATCTTTATGTTAATAAAGTTGCTAATTTTTGTTTAATAAAAAATATTTAATTATACAACTTTTATAATACAACAAAAGTAAAATAAATATTTTTTTTCAAAAATTATTTAAATTTTTCTATAAATACTAAAAACTTTATTTTTTACTACAGTATTAAATTATACTGTAAAATTTGTATTTAACTTTAATTATTATTCTGAGTGTTAATGTGTCATATTAAATTTATGACGTAATATGCTATTTATTTATTTTATAACTTGTAGATTTAATATTCTAATTTAATAATAATAATAACTTACATATATATTATTATTAATATTAACTTTAATGCAAATAATTTTTGTAAAATTAACTTATTTATAGATTATACTTTTTTAATCTAAAAAAAAATTTACACAAAAAATTAATAAATGTTAAATAAAATTAAGTTAATTTATAACACGTTTCCCAAGAAGGTCGAGCAATTTTAATTTCTCAATTTAATATGCTTATTATATTTATCTAGTTGATTTATTACCAAATACAAAATATTAGTTTTATATTTCTTCATTGCGCTTTTGTAAAGCTTCATAAACTTTTTGACACCATTTGTGTATCTTATAAACTAGTATATGAAACTATATCAATATATATCAGTTTCTACTATTTTTTGAAATCTTTTCAAATATGTAAACTAAAATTAAAAATCATTGTTTTTTAAAGTAGCTGATGTTGGAAAATCAACATAAATCGAATCTCTCAATTAAACCGATTAGTGTTAATAAATAAAACGTATTTAAAAACCTATAGTTATATATTCAGTTTGTTGTAAATCATAAGAAAGAAAAAGTTATTGACAAAATTTTTTTAACATACTTTATTATGTTAATTCTAGAAAGTCATCAAAACCAAATTTTCCAATAATGTAACTAGTCTCAGTAAATTAAGCGTGTTTCAAAACTTTTTTTTTACATTTAAACATCATTATATTTTAATTGATAAAAAAAGTCATTGATAAAACTATATTTAATATTATCAATATATTTCAAACTATATAATATTAGTTAAAACCAATTAAAAATATATTAAAAAAAAACCTTCAAAAAAAACAAAGCGTTTAATTTGTAATATTTATAAGATTATAAAAAATATTTTATTAGTAAAATTACATTAAAATAAAGTTATGTAGATTTATCACAAAGAAATCTTTGCATATAGACATATTAGTGATATAGTAATAGTTTTCATAGATTGCCTATTCTGGAAATCAAGTTTAATAATAAAAAATGTAAACTAACGTTTTCAATTATGCTAAATTTAACAAAATTTATTTTATAATTGAGGTTTTCAATTACATTTTTATTTAAAAAAGTTTAAATGTGTACAGCATCTGTCTTAAAAATAATCAGAATAATTTTATAAAAAAAATGTAGCAAATAAAATTTTAAAAAAAAACATTTTATTTTTTAAAGTATTTCCCTTTAACAAAAATACAACGATAAGCACGTTTATAAAGTCTATCAAATGACTTTTTTATATTGTTTTTTGTGATGATCTTAAAAATGGCTGTCGTTGAAGATTGAATGTCTTCAGTCAAGTTAAAACGTTTTTTTTAACTTGAAATGTATTTTGAGAAATAGGAAATAGTCACAGGAAACCAAATCAAGTGAATACAAATAGTTAATTAAAAAAATTTGATTTTTGGTCAAATAATCAGTAATAATTAATGTCCGATGAGATGTTGCATTATTGCGAATAATTTCCAATTACCTTGTTTTTAATATTCAAAATAAATACGGACTATTAAATGTCTTAATAAATCTAGATAGTATTCAGCATTAACCTTTGTACCACTTGGAACAAATTCTTTGTGAATGATTTTCTTTAAATCGTAAAAACAAATGAGAATTGTTTTGATTTTTGACTTTTCCAAACAACTTTTTTTGATAAAAAAATTATTCCTATAAGCTAATTAAAAAATTTAGAATGTTTCTGTAGCAGTTTTACATATTTAACACAGAGTTTAATAATAATTCTTTGTTTTTGATTTATTCTTCGATCGACTTAAGACAACTGTAGTTTAATGTAAAATATATTTGCTCCACGTAGACGAATAAATAAGTGAAACTAGCATCTAATAAATGAATGTTGATACTCTATAAAACGATTGATGACCTATCAATAACGCAATTAGTTTTTGTAAAATAAAGGGATTTCGGTTATTTTTTAGACAGAGGATGTATATTTTAACAATGTTCAAAATATATGTATTAATGACTTTTTTCTTATCAAAACACAATGTTATTTAAGTATGAAAACAAGTTTTTAGACACAATAAATATATTAAGTCTAATCGCATAATTAGAGAAATTCATTTTCAACGGTTTTTGAAAATCCTTATAATAAAATATATCATAAAAATTTTTATCAATAACATTTTTTCCTACACGTTTGAAGCTAAACTGAATATGTAACTATAAAATTTTTAGCATGCTGTATCTACTGAGACTAGTTGCTTGATTTAGGAATTCGATTTTTAATAATTTTCTGACATAAACTACTTTTAAAAATTAAAATTTTTAATTTTTATTTACATATTTGAAAAGAACTTAAAAATGATAAAAATTAATATATACAGGACGTTCAATAAGTAACTCAAAATTTCTTTAAAACTCTTTTTCTACTTGATAATTTTTGATGATTTTTTTTAAATAATAGAAAAGTGCTTAAATTGTGATATATTACAAGATCGTTTTTGAGAAATAACTTTTAATAAAACTAAAGATACAACTATATTATGATATTAATATAAATTGATATACTATAGTAAACCTCTATTTTTAAAATTGTTATATTAGGTATAAAATATAACATCATTAAGATGTTAACAGAGGAGAACGTAAAAATATATAAAACGTAAACAACATCAGGTACGAATAAAACATCTGAATACATTCTTGAAATATATGTTGCGCCATGGAACGAACAAGACAAGTCATCCATACATACCTCGACATGAATTTAATAACGCATTCATAGTCCTACCCGTACTCAATATTGTTTACGTTTGATATATTTATACTATTTTTCCGGTTAACAAGCTAAGATGTTTTACACGTAGGTGAAAACATTTTTTTACTTTTAAAAGAACACATTTACCACTTTTATTAAAACAAAATTAAAAAAGTTTAAAACGTTTTATTTTTTCTTAGTTTTTAATATTAAAAAAGATCTTTTTATATATTTTATATTATTGCCTACATTATTCTCTATCATTTTAAAAAAAAATTCATAGAAAAGTATAAAGTAAAACAAAAGTTATAAGAGTTTAAAATTTTTGAAGTTAGTTTGTGAACACCTTGTCTATTGATATAATTTTACACACTAATTTTTGAGATATAAAAAGTAAATCAAAACTTTTTTAAAGCTTTACAGAAGCGCGGTGAAGATAAATGAAGCTAATATTTTGCATTCGGTATATGTCCCCTAGGTTAATGTATTAAGTTTATTAAATTTTGAATTTAAAATTTTGCTTATCCTAGCTTACTCGACTTTACGGGAAACGTGTTTTAATTAAAATAAAACAACGTTAATTTTGGTATATTATAAACATTTAATGAAAATAAATTGAATTTGACAGAAAAATAGTATTAATATAATTTGCTATTAAAAATACAATTAAATAAATTATTAAATTTTTTAAATAATATTTAGGTTAAAATTATATTTTTTGTTATTAAAGTAAAATAATTTATTTAGTATTTATATTGATAAATAAAGATATTAATAAATTATATAAAAAAAAATATTTCTATTAAAACAAAAACAGTTCACTTAATTTTTTTTACCAAATGTTTGATTATGTTTTAATCATTAATTTTAATAATAACAATATTTTAATTATAATTAATAATATTATTCATCATTTAAAAGTTTTATCTTATAGAAAATATATTAAAATTATAAAATACTTTTATTATATTATAAATGTAAAAAAGTAATCGGATTTTTAATTGTAAACATATTTTTGTCAAAAAATTAAAACATTTTTAATCAGAATATCGTTTTAATTATTTTGATTTTAATTTATGTTATCTTAGTCTCTTTCATCTTCTTCGTCGACACCATCGTCATCATCTCTTGGTTCTTCTGGTCCTGCTGGTCCTTCTGGTTCTTCTGGTCCTTCTGGTTCTTCTGGTCCTGCTGGTCCTTCTGGTTCTTCTGGTCCTGCTGGTCCTTCTGGTTCTTCTGGCCCTGCTGGTCCTTCTGGTTCTTCTGGTCCTTCTGGTCCTTCTGGTTCTTCTGGTCCTTCTGGTTCTTCTGGTCCTTCTGGTTCTTCTGGTGCTTGTGTAGTTGTTTTTGGTTTAGGTTTAACTATTGGTCTTATTGGTTTTGGTCCTGGTTTTTTAATTGGTTTTTTAATTGGTTTTTTTGGTCCTGGTTTTCTGATTGGTTTTTTAATTGGTTTTTTTGGTCCTGGTTTTCTGATTGGTTTTTTAATTGGTTTTTTTGGTCCTGGTTTTCTAATTGGTTTTTTTGGTCCTGGTTTTCTAATTGGTCCTTTTGGTCCTGGTTTTCTAATTGGTCTCTTTGGTCCTGGTTTTCTAATTGGTCCTTTTGGTCCTGGTTTTCTTACAGGTGCATGTGCTATATCATTTAAGATAATATCATTTAATGAAAGATTATCAAATAAAGCATTTTTAGAGTTATATGATTTTAATTGTTTTTCTAAATCATTTTGAACAAGTTGATTATTGTCATTATTACTTGAAACATAGTTAATAATAACATTTATAAAAATTAAAAAAAATAGAATAGATTTTAAATTTATACTAATCATTTTTTGAAATTAATAAATTATTTTGATTGTGATTTTTGTAATAAATAGTACTCTTATATATTTGAATATGTTTGATTAGCATATAAAAATATAAACAAAGATATTGAAAAAATTTTTTTTGTTATTTTTAAATATAACTTTAATATACATAAATGTTATTTATTTTATCATTTTTGTTTAATTAGTATTTAAATTTACTTTATCTATTTTTTATATCAAATTAAATTTATTAAAAGAATTGTTTAATATAAATTTATTGAAGAAAACAATTCCTATTATTAGTTATTATTATAAATAAATTGTTTTTTTAAATTAAAAATATTATAAGTGTTTTATAACAATAACATTAATATTATAAAATATATTAAAATTGGTTACTAACATTATTCTTTCTAATTTTTACAAACAATTCGTTTATTTTTAAAATTTTATAAAATTTTTTTTTATAAAACTTTTGAAGAATTAACATTATTTTTAAATACAAATACAATTAAAATTATTGTAAAAATTTTTTAAAAAAAATATTTTTAAATAAAAATAAAAATATAATGTTTTTTTATACATTTTTTTCTTTAGATTTTTAAGAGTTTATTATGTGTTATAAATTTTTTTTTGGTTTTATTTATATAGGTTTTTAGGTAGTAAAATACTTTTTTTATATGTTATATTTTTAAAAATTATAAAAGAAATTTAAAAAAACTTTTAAAGATTAGACATTATTTTTTCATTAATAATAAGTTACATTATTTTAGTTAAAAATTTTTATTTTTAAGATGGAGTCTATGCCTAAAAGTACAAAACATATAGTAAAACATAAAAATTATAGGAAATAATATAATTAACTTAAGAATATAAAATTTACTTAAGACGATGACATTTAACATATAAATAGAAACCAAAAACCGTTACAAAATATTCGGTTTAAGACGCTCACTTTAACTATTTTTTAAATTAAAATTATTTTTTAATAATTATAATCTTTATGTTAATAAAGTTGCTAATTTTTGTTTAACAAAAAATCTTAATACTATATAGGCAAGAAATAAAGCTGGGAAAATTTTTTTCGATTTTTAAAATTTTAAAAATGTATTCTAGACCAAAATTCTTCGCTGATTACGAAAACAATAATTATTTTCCAAAAAAACTTCAGCAACAATGAGATTCTGCTTCAAACTGGGATTTATAAACCAGGAGCAAAAATGCAGCAAATAAAACATTTTTCAATGAAATTTAATATAAAGATAAAACATGCTATAAAATAAAGAATCCATTAAAAAAATTCATAAAAAAACTTTTTTTTTATCTAAATATGGCCATTCTAAGTCTAAAAAAAATTTGACTTTGATAAAAAAATTTTAATAAAGCATAACTTTTTTAAAAAACAACTTTTTTGAAGTTTTAAAAAAACGCCCGGGGGCATTTATGAGTTCTACAAATTAAGATATAAATCAAGTTTGAACTCTTTTCCGTTCTTAAGAAAAGTTGGAAAATACAAAAAAAAAAAAATTTTTTTTTTCCTGTAATCATACTTTGATAACATTTTTTTATATGTGATAAAACAAATTTTGAAGTTTTTTTTATAAATAAATAAAAATACATTTCTTATCTATCTTTAAGTGAAAAAATTAAAAATTAAAATTTATTTTTGATTTAGATATGATTATTTAATCAGAAACAATTTTGAAGATGTTATTTTGATAAAAAAATTTTAATAAAGCATAACTTTTTTAAAAAACAATTTTTTTAAAATTTTAAAAAAACGCCTGGGGGCATTCAAGAGTTCTACAAATTAAAATATAAATCAAGCTTGAACACTTTTCCGTTCTTAAGAAAAGTAGAAAAATACAACAAAAAAAAATTTTTTTTTACCTGTAATCATACTTTGATAAAATTTTTTTTTATGTGATAAAACAAATTTTGAAGTTTTTTTCATAAATAAATAAAAATACACTTCTTATATATATTTTAGTAAAAAAATTAAAAATTAAAATTTATTTTTGATTTAGATATGATTATTTAATCAGAAACAATTTTGAAGATGTTATTTTGAAAAAAAAAATTTTAAAAAAGCATAACTTTTTTAAAAAACAATTTTTTTAAAATTTTAAAAAAACGCCTGGGGGCATTCAAGAGTTCTACAAATTAAAATATAAATCAAGCTTGAACACTTTTCCGTTCTTAAGAAAAGTTGGAAAATACAACAAAAAAAAATTTTTTTTTACCTGTAATCATACTTTGAAAACATTTTATTTTGAATTAATTTTATATATTATGAAATGTAAATCAAATAAAAGCAGCTTTCAGTTTCAAGCCAGATCAACTAGATCAAAAAATTAACAATACATAAATATATATAAAAATTGCCATTTGAACGAATACAAATATAAATTAATAATTTGTATTGTATATATTTTTCAGTTTTCTCAAAATATTGTTATTTCAACAATTTTTAAATAAAATTTTTTATAACATAAATAAAATTTAAATATTATTTTGTTAAATTATATATTTATTTGTTTTTTTTTTTTCTTACTATATATTAATAAATAAAATATAATAATAATAAATAAAATATTCTACATTTAATAATTATTTGATCTTTTATAACATAAATACCATTAAACTTTACACTGTATTTCAACAAAGTTACAATAGAATTTTTTTTTTTAAGAAAGCTAATAAAATACCATTTTGTTTTATTTTATTTTACATTTATTTTAGTTTTTTTTTTTACTAGACAATGATCAATCATAATACAATTACATTTATTAAACTTTACATTATATTTACTAAAAGGTTTCAAAATATAATATATACTATTTTGTTTTATTTTACATTTATTTTGTTTTTTTTTTTGTACTAAATAATGATCAATCATAACACAATTACTTTTATTAAACTTTACATTATATTTACTAAAAGGTTTCAAAATAAAATATATACAATTTTGTTTTAATTTACATTAATTTTGTTTTTTTTTTTTTGTACTAGATAATGATCAATTATAAAACAAATAGCATTTATATTAAACTTTACACTATATTTAAAAAAAGGTTTTAAAATTTTATTACTTTTGTAAAAAATTGTGTTTTGTTAACTTACTTATATTTATTTACTACTATCTCTAAAAAATGTCCGAATCAAAAAGTTTTCCAAAAATAAGAAATTCTGATTTGATTGTGCTATTCGAAAAATTAGATGACATCATTTATGTTATCAATTTTCTTTCAAATAAATTAGAATTACAAAACAATTCTATTGAAAAGTTCACAGAGCAAAATTTATTTGATAAAAAAGCTAGAAATGTTATTTTGAATCATGAAAATTCAATAAAAAATGCTGTTTATAATACAGTAAAAAAAATGATTTTAATTCAAAATGAGTCTTTAAAAAAGACAAATTTTATTAAATATAAAACTATGATAAAAGACTTAGATTCAAATAATAAAGATGTTTTTCAAAAGTGGATAAAAGAAGAAGGAGGTTTATCTCTTTACTTAAATACAGATAATGAAAAATTATCAAAGTTTTTAAATGAAAAAAATTCACTAATTTCAAGAATAATAAAAATGATAAACATGGGTATGCATACTTTTTTTTATATCATAAAAAAATTTTTTTTAGAGTTTAATATTATAAATAAAATAAATAAAGTACAAAAATTTTTTAAAAGTCCAAAAAAAATAAATAAAATCAGTAGAAAAAGAAGTAGATTAGATTTAAATAGTTCTACATCTTCTTTACCTGATATAGGTACATCAAAAAAAATTCTAATTGGTATGTTTTTTTTTTTTTATTTTATATATATATATAATAAATAATAATAAAATATTTTTTAGAATATTCAGATGATTCATGTGTTAGTTATAAAGAAAATAATTTAACAAATGAAGATGTATTAAATTTAATTAATGATGAATCAATTAGTATCATAACCAAAATTATAAAAATTGAAGAAAAATTACAATATTTACAATTCAATAATTTTAAAGAAATGATTACTAATAATCAAGAAGATATCATAGAAATTTTTAAAGAAAAAATTTTAAATATTTTTGAAAATTTAAATGAAAAATATGAATTGTTTAAATTAAAATCAAAAAAAAATAAAAAATATTTACAAAATTTTTTAAACCAGAAAAATAATGATTTTAATGATTTAATAAATGAAATTTATACATGTAAGTTAAAAAATATATTTAATTAAAATAATAATAATGTTATTTACAGTTTGTGAAAAAAATACTAATATTATTTCACCTTTCATATCAAATAATACAACTGATTTTTGCTCTATCAGCAATATCAACACTATTAATAGTACAAATGGTAAGTAATTTTATTAAATTTTTTTATAATTATTATTATTACTATTTAGATAATTTAGATAATATATCAGTTGATGAAATATCAATATCCAATATAATTATTGAAAAAAAATATCTTACAAATGAAGATGTTTTATATTTAATTAATATTAAATCAATAAACAATCTAAATAAAATTTTAATTATCGGAGAAAAATTAGGATATGATAAATTGAATGATGTTATATTTAATAATCAAAATGATATCATAGAAATTTTTGAAGAAAAAATTTTACATATTTATGAAAAAGTAAATAAAAAATATGAATTGGCTAAATTAAAATCAAAAAAAAATAAAAATAGAGAAATTTTACAAAGTTTTTTAAACCAAAAAAATTATGATTTTAATGATTTAATAAATGAGATTAATAATACATGTAAGTTTAAAGTTATTTTTAATTAAAATAATAAGAATATTTTTTATTTACAGTTACTGAACAAAATACCAGTAATATTTTATCTTTATCTACTAACATTACTATTGATGCAAATGATACAAATGGTAAGTAATTTTATTTAAATAAATTAAAATTATTTTCTTTAAATTTTTAGATAATAATGAATCAGTAAATAAAAATGAAAATTTAATTTTTCATAATATTAATAATTATTTTTTTGGGCATTCATTCAATAAAATATTTTATGAAAAAAATATAATTTATCCATCTGTTATTGATTTGAATTTAGAAATAACAAAATTTAATTTTTCAAAATATGGTCAAATAAAAAATGATGGCCATTGTGCTTTTCATTGTATGAACATTATCACAATTAATAATGAAAATGGACATTTGGCTATAAGAAAAACATTAGTTGAATTTTTTAAAAATTTTGTTAATAGTTCTAATTTTGAAGAAATGAACAAATGGATCTTAAGAAGCCATGACAAAAACTTATTTACTGATCATATAAATCGTTTGAATTATTACAATGATTGTGCAGATGTAGATAATTGGGGTGAAGAAATTGATTTTTCAATCTATGGATTTATAAATTTTATAAGATTTTTAATAATTGTTGACCACCCTGAATTTAAAACTTTTAATAAATGTTGGAGGGATTACGAAATGTTATTTGATAATATAAATAATTGGCCATTAGTTATTATACACTATAATGGATTTCATTATGAAATAGTAACTAAAATTTCTTTGAATGAATCTATTATTATTAATAATATAAGTGATATTATTAATGAAAATGATAATAATAATAATAGTAATGATGACAATAGTGATGATAATAATGAAGCTAATTTTGATTTTAATATTTTATGTGAAAATGAAAATAATAAAATTATTGACGTTTTAAATAATATAATAATTGAAAATGAAAATATTGAAGAAGTACAACCTGATGATGAATGTTTAGATAAACATCGTTATAATCTTCGAAGAAGAAATAAAAAAATTAATTATAGATTATTAGCAGGTTATGATATTAATGATGATGACAACATAAATATTGATAATCAAATTAGTAAAAAACAGAGAATTTCATAAAGATAGGCTATATATTCCTTCAAAACATGAATTAAAAAAGTTAAAAGATAAAAATATTTTAATTGATAAAAATAATAAATATAAAGAATATATATATGCTAATGAAATGTTACCAAATAATTTAAGAAATAATAACTACGAAAGTAATGAAATAGAATGTAGAATTGTTTTAAATATAAATCATCCTAAAACATTTAAAAACTTGGGATATGTAAAGCATTTAATGTTATCACCTAGAAATTTTGGAACAATTTTTAATGGAGAAAAATGTAACTTTTGTAATGCATTATATTTTTTTAATGAAAAAATAGGGGTAAAATGTTGTGGAAAAGGGAAATTTAATGAATCAATTAAAATGACAACTGATTATCCAAATGAATTAATTCAATACTTTGATAATAATAATGAATTTGGTAAAATTTTTTTACGTAATATAAGAAGTATAAATTATGATGTTTCCTATGGGCAATTTAATTTTACTCCAAGAAAGTTAGGAGGAGCTTTTGAAAAAGGGATTCAACCTGTTGTTTTACAAGGAAACTCATATAGCCGGTTAAATATTAATATAAATAATTTAGAAAATATATCAATTGAAAATATTAAAAATGCTCAATATTTTATGATTGGAACAGAAGAATATAATGCAATGAATGTAGAATATTCTAATAATAATGCTCCAGCTGCAAATATTAGAAGGGGCCAAACAAATTTAAATGAAATTGATGCAATTAAGAAACATTTTCGTCATTTTTTGTTAAGTCAATCGATAGCAAAAAACTACAGAACATTTGTAGATTTTTTAAAAAAAAATGAAGGAAATGATGAATTTCAAAAAAAATTTTTCCAATTAAGAATTGTCAGACCTGGACCTAGAGATGATAGAAATGAAGAAGTACCTATGAATCCAGATGAAATTGCATTTATTTATGATTCTGAAGATGGAAAAATACCAAGAATGGACATACTATTAGCTTATCAAAATAATAATGAAAATGTCCCAAAGTTAATTTCATTAGATAGAAATCATCCTTTGATTGATGCATTAACCTATTCTGTATTATTTCCAAAAGGTGAAAAAACTTACGATGCTGATAAAAGAAAAAACAATTTAGATACATATCCAAGTAGAAGAGAATTTATTAGATATAATTTATATCAAAGAAATGATAAAGCAATTTTACTGAAATCATCAAGATTATTACAACAATTTATTATTGATTACTATGTAAGAATAGAAAATGATATTACCGAATTTGCTTATAAATTAAACAAGGAAAGATATAAGATACAAAAAATGTTTGGTAATGTAAGAGATAATGTTGTTGATGTTGGTATAGATGAAAATGATGATGTAGAAGAAATTTTTAATCCAGATACAGAAGAAGAAACATCATCAAGAATATTAAAATCCTTGACAGGTGGACCAAAGTGGTATAAATTTAAAGAACAAAATGCTCTTGCAGTTCAAAGATTTTATGGTAAACCCCATTTATTTATTACATTTACATGTAATCCAAATTGGCCAGAAATTACTAATTCATTACCTGATGGTTTTAAACCAATAGATAGACCTGATATTGTTGTTAGAGTTTTTGCTTTGAAATTTATTGAATTAATAACAATGTTAAGAAAAGGTCTATTTGGTATAGAAGAATATCTATTTTATTCTGTAGAAGTTCAAAAAAGAGGATTACCACATGCTCATATACTTCTACGAATAAAAGATTTTAACAAAACCACTTCAGTAATTGATGATATTATTTCTGCAGAATTACCTAATGCTGAAGAAGATAATGAACTATTTAATTTGGTTGTTGGTCATATGATTCATAAAAATTGTAATGATATAAGAAACAAAGCACCATGTTGGAATGTAGTAAAAAATGAGTGTTCGAAAGGATTTCCAAAAGCATTTATAAAGAAAACATTCATAGATAGACTATCTGGTAAAGTTTACTATAAAAGAGTAGATAATACAAATGAAAATATTGTATTAAGATCCGGAAGAAAAATTAATAATGGTTATGTAGTACCATATAACCCATTTTTATTGAAATATTTTAATGCTCACATTAATGTTGAAATAGTAAATCAAGTGCTTGCAGTCAGTTATTTGTTTAAATATTTTGTTAAAGATGGAGAAACAAACAAAGTTAATGTTGAAATGTACTTTAATGATAAGAATAAAGACGAAATTTCAGCATTTCAAAAGGTCTGATGTGTTGGACCAACTGATGCTATTTGGAAAATATATGAATATCCAATTGTTAAAAATACAGTAACAGTTGAGGTCTTATACGTTCATAATGAACCGAAAGATAATAATACTGTGTTTCTTCCATATTTAAATGAAGAAAATGATTTTATAAATGCTTCCGAATTGAATAATGATATGGATGCATTAAAACATCTAATGACTGCTAACACAATAGGTAAATCTAAACTTATGGCATATTTTGATCTTATGAAAGAAGAAAAAGAAAAATTAAATCCTGATATGGAGGTCCTTAATTTAACATATGAATATATACCAACAATGTTTAAATGGGATCCTTTATATTGTAAGGATAATGATATTAATGTTCCACGTTATAAGAAAGGAGCGTGGATTAAAAGAGTACAAAAAAGAAAAGCCATAGGCAGAATTGTACCTATTTCAAGGCACAATAAAGAATTATTTGCCATGAGGCAATTACTTATTCACAAAAGAGGAGTTACATCATTTAAAGATTTAAGAACAATAGATGATGTAGTATTTCCAACATATAATGATGCAGCAGTATATTTGAATTTAATAAAAGGTGGTATTTTAGACATTAACCATTTTAATGAATTAAAAAAATTATCAACACCAGAGGAATTTATAAATGCTTTTGTTATTTATATATGTCATGATAGTGATTTTAAAAATCACAAAGAAATATTTGATAAATATAAAAATTTTATGAATCAAATATATATACCTCGATATAGAAGAAATTATAATGAATCAGATATTATTGAATCATTAATTATAGAAAAAGCTACAAATCACCTACTTTATGATATAAGTCTTAAATTATCTGCTAATGGATTTAATTTAAATAATACTGATCTACCATTAAAAACAATAAATTATGATATGATTATTGATAATGATGGAATAAACAAAGAGGAAGAATTAAAATTATTAGAAAAATATATATCTAATGCAAATAAAGATCAGTTAGAAGCATTTGAATTTTTTAAAAAAATTATAAATACAAATAGGCAATGTAAATTAATGATGATTGAAGGTCCTGCAGGTACAGGAAAGACTTATGTTTATCAAATGATATCAATATACCTTAAAATCGAGGGTAAAACATATATAAACTTAGCAAGTACAGGTATTGCTGCTTCACTATTACCAGAAGGGCAAACCATACACTCATTTATAAAAATGCCATTAAATGTAAATAAAAAAGAATTTGTTGTTGATAAAACAACAATACGCAGAATGAATAGTTCTGATCAATTTCGTTTAAGAAATTCGTCTGTCATTTTTATTGATGAAATATCAATGTTAAGTTCAAAACAATTACGTTATATTGACTTGGCATTTAGATATAATTTGAAAAATTTTAATGATCCATTTGGTGACAAATTAATCGTTCTTGGTGGTGACTTTAGACAGTGTTTACCAATAATAGAAGAAGAAACCACAGGTCAGTTAATAGCTGCAACAATATTATCATCTTATTATTTCACACATGGTAATCAAGTGAAAAGGATATATTTAAAAGAGAATATGAGAACTAAAAGTGGCGAAAAAGAATTTGCTCAATTTTTGTTGCAAGTGGGAAATGGTGAAAAGTATGATCCATCAATATCATATCCATTAGATGGAAGAATGGATAATTATAGATTTATTACACTTCCTGAAAAAATGATTTTTGAAGGTGATAATGCTCAATTTATTGAAGAAATATTTGGTAAAAATTTAGAAAATATTTCAAAAAATAAAAATGCTGCGATATTGGCTTCAAGTAACAATGTAGTTAATTTTATCAATAAAATGGTTCTTGATAAATATTATAAAGAACAAATAGCATATTATTCAGAAGACAATTTATATTTTGAAAAAGATTTCAAAAAAAATGCTGGGGATTTAGAAATAACAACAGATTTATTAAATACTTTTACTCCATCTGGATATCCAGAACATAATTTAACCATTGCTAAAGGATGTATTTTAATATGTCTTAGAAATTTAAATATTAAAGAAGGACTCTGCAATGGAACAAGAATGATTTACATTGAAACAATTGAATCATTAGATAAAATGAAGAAGTTATTAAAATGTAAATCACTAGATGGAACAAAAACATTTTTAATTCCTCAAATTCTACATACTCCTGTTGATTTAAAGGTACCAATACCTTTTACAAGATATCAATATCCTGTAAGACTTGGATATTGTATAACTATAAATAAATCACAGGGACAAACACTGGATAATATTGGATTATTTATTGATGATGTTGGAATATTTTCACATGGACAATTATATGTAGCAATGAGTCGTGGTAAGTCATCTTCATCAATAAAAGTTAAATGGAATTATACTCAATCACCAGAGAAAAAAGGAAAAATAAAAAATGTTATTATAAGAGATATAATAAATTTAGTTCTAAAACCAAATGAGCAATTACCACTTTTACAAGATTATCCTGATATTGAAAGCCATGTTTTAAATGATACTTTATGATATTTGATGATACGTATTTTGGTAATGAACGTTAATAGCATATATATGGGTATTTTCTTTTTGTAAATATGGTTTAAAAAATTTCTGTAAATATAGCTTAAATATTTTTGTATATATGGATTTTTGTAAATATTATTTTAAAAATATGTTTGTAAATATTGTAATAATTTTTAATGTAAAAATATTATAAATGTATATATTTTAATTAATTAATAAATTAATAAAAATATTTTTTTATTTAATATAAAAAATAATTATATTTAAAAGTTTTTTTTCAGAAATATTTATTTTATATTAAATTATATTAAATACAGAAAAGATATGTTCTTTAATTTTTAAAAAAATTTTTATTTTTTTTTTCTTAGAAATGGATAGAAAGATTTTAATTTAAAATAAAGATAAAAATATATATTAAACATAAATAAAGTTTATTTTTATCCAATGTTTTTGTTACATGTTTATATCAATTATTTTTATTAAATATTTTTATTTTTATTAAATTGTAAATATTGTAATAATTTTTAATGTAAAAATATTATAGTTTGTATATACTTTAATTAATTAATAAATTAATAAAATATTTTTTTATTTAATATAAAAAATAATTATATTTAAAAGTTTTTTTTCAGAAATATTTATTTTATATTAAATTATATTAAATACAGAAAAGATATGTTCTTTAATTTTTAAAAAAATTTTTATTTTTTTTTTCTTAGAAATGGATAGAAAGATTTTAATTTAAAATAAAGATAAAAATATATATTAAACATAAATAAAGTTTATTTTTATTCAATGTTTTTGTTATATGTTTATATCAATTATTTTTATTAAATATTTTTATTAAATATTTTTATTAAATATTTTTATTAAATATTTTTATTAAATATTTTTATAAAATATTTTTGATTTTTATCAAAAAGGAATTGAGTAGATACTTTTATTTTTTTATTTCGTTTATAAAAGAATCATATATAAGAAACTAAAAAGTGAAATATAGCACAAATTTATATTTTATATTATTATCACTATTTTTTTTAAATGAATATTAATTAAGATAATTTTATTAATGATAATCAATATAATTTGATAATTATGTTTATAGAAGTAAAAAAATGCTATTATTTACTTAAGTTTCATAATATGGTTTTCAAAACTTTTTTAAATATTATTTTAAAAATATGTTTTGTAAATATTGTAGTATTATTTAATTTTTATGTAAATAATATTAAAAATTTTTTATTAATTTTATTTATTATTTTAGTTAATTAAATAAATTTTAGAAAAATTAAAAAAATGACTATTCTTACTAATAACAATACATTATTATTATTATTCTTTTTTTTAATTATTAAAACAATTTATTCTAATGATAATAATAATTTTATAAACTGTAATGATGAAAACATGGAACATTTTTTATTAACATTAATGATAAATTAAATTGTAATGAAAATTTAACATGGCATCATGAAGTTAAGTTTGTAATTTATCATAATAAAACTTCAAATAAGTGTTTAAGAATGATTAGAAATTTATTTGTTAATAGGAAATATGTTATTATTTACAATAAAAAAGGTCTTAATGATTCACATGAATTACTAACATATTCTAATAATAGATTTTTTGAATACCCAGATTGTTTACAAAGGAATAAGATATATTATAGATTTCAAAATGATTTGTATATAGATGTCAGCAAAGAAGAATATTGGGCATATAATGAATTAAATGATAGAATTTATGATCATCATATTTTGAATATTTTTGAGAGAAGAAATTTGTCTAATAATGCCTTTCTTTTAGGTGTTCAAAGTTATTTATCTACGTATCCTCAAACAATTAACTATATATTTTCTAATAATACTATAAGTTATGATAAGATGTCAGATACTTTTGAAGGTATAACAAGTATACCTTTAGATAATAATGAAGTAAATATTGAATGGGGATTTCAAAATATAAAAAAATTTATTAATATAAAAGGCAGAAATTATTTTAAATCTTTATGTAATGATAGAAATAAACGTTTAAATGACTTAACTCATAGTCATACCCCTGAGGAAAAAATTCGTGCTTATTTAAGTAGGAAAGACGTTACTACTTTAGGGAAAAATAGATTTGGAGAATATATAGTTGAAATATGTAAAAAAATTGAAGTTGATGTTATATACAGTGACCATCAAATTAATAATGTATGTTATAGTTATTTGCCAGTTAAAACAAAAAGTGGGGAACTTTTGTTTATTGACAATGATAATTATGCTCACCACTATTCTGAGTCAAGAATATGTTCTGGAATTATTACTGATGAAGTAATCGAGAAAAATTTTTTTAATTATGATGAAGAAGATGAATCATTTTATGAATTATTTGTAAATTGGGTCATGAAAAAACTTCATTTGTATAATAAAAGAATAAAAATTGGTTGGTGGACTTTTCAATTACTAAATTATAAGGATTTTATTGTATGGACTGTAACAGCCGTGTGCATAATATTATTAATTCTTATAATATACATTTGTAAAAAATTGAATGTTTTAAATGGAATAATAGATATCTTAAAGTCAATATTTGAAATTATTGGATCATTTTGTATTATGTTAGTAGACATAGTTACATGTTTTAATTTTAAACATCATTCAAAACAAAAAAAATTGCCTGAAAATAAAGCAAAAAATACGAAATAAAAAGGAAAATTAATGTCGGAATAAAAAATTAAATAATTAATTATTGCTAATATGAAATACTATCATAGAATGCTGGCATAGAATATGACACGTATATTAATGGTATCCATTAAGTAGTCTGCCGTTTTTTAAAACTTAAATAACTTCTTTTTTATTTAATTTTTTAATTTAATATATTTTATGATTTTTTTTTATCTAATAAAAAATTGTTAAAAGTTTAGTATATTAAAATATTGTTCTCAAGAAACAACTTTAAACTCAACTAGAGATATAACTATATTACGATATTGATATTAAACTTTATAGTATGAAAACATTTATTTTTAAATTTTATTATATCAGATGCAGAATATAATGTCATCCCAATAAATTTCACATATTTGAAGACATTTTTTTGCTTTTTAATAACACTTTTTACAACCTTTTTTTAAGTATCTTGCTTTATGTATGCAATTATCTTTTTTATGTTCTTCTTAACATTATCTAAAATTTTTGACTAATTGCTGTAATGTTTAAAAATTTTTAAAATAAAATATTATATTAAAAAAATTTTTTTAAAAACAGTTATTTTTTATAAAAAAAATACTGTTATTTATTAGAAGGTAATTATAAAAAACATTTTAATTGTTTTTATATAAGCTTTTAATTTTAATTTTTTTAAAGTAGACTTTAAACAAAATTTTTTATTATTGCTTTATTTTGTTATTACAATAATTAATAATAAAATTATAGAACCAATTATAATTAAAAAAATTTAAAAAAAAAACTGGGGCCTTCTTCTTCTCTTTATTCCATTTTTTCATTTTGTAATAATTTTATAAATTTTTATATAGACACAAACAACAAAAAATTTCTTTTTCTATATTATTAGAATAAATAATGTTATTAAAAATAAAATTATAGAACCAATCATAATTAAAAAAATTTAAAAAAAACAATGGCCTTCTTCCTCTTTTTATTCTATTGTTTCATTTTGTATTAATTTTATAAATTTTTATATGAACACAAACAACAAAAAAATTCTTCTTCTACATTTGATTAGAATAAATAATGTTATTAAAAATAAAATTATAAAACCAATTATAATTAAAAAAATTAAAAAAAAAACTGGAGCCTTTTTCCTCTCTTTATTCCATTGTTTCATTTTGTATTAATTTTATAAATTTTCTTGATCACTTTTAAGAAAAAAATATTATATAAAAAAATTTTTTTAAAACAGTCATTTTTTATAAAAAAAAACTGTTATTTATTAGAAGGTAATTATTAAAAATATTTTAATCGTTTTTAAATAGACTTTTAATTTTAATTGTTTTAAAGTAGACTTTAACAAAAATTTAAAAAAAATTGGAAACTTTTTTATTATTGCTTTATTTTGTTATTACAATAATTAATAATAAAATTATAAAACAAATTATAATTAAAGAAATTAAAAAAAAAAAAACTGGAGCCTTCTTCCTCTCTTTATTCCATTGTTTCATTTTGTAATAATTTTATAAATTTTTATATGAACACAAACAACAAAAAAATTCTTCTTCTACATTTGACTAGAATAAATAATGTTATTAAAAATAAAATTATAAAACCAATTATAATTAAAAAAATTTAAAAAAAACTGGAGCCTTCTTCCTCTTTTTATTCCATTGTTCTACTTTGTGATAATTTTATAAATTTTCTTGATCACTTTTAAAAAAAAATATTATATTAAAAAAATTTTTTTTAAAACAGTCATTTTTTATAAAAAAAAAAAACTGTTATTTATTAGAAGGTAATTATTAAAAATATTTTAATTGTTTTTAAATAGACTTTTAATTTTAATTGTTTTAAAGTAGACTTTAACAAAAATTTAAAAAAAATTGGAAACTTTTTTATTATTGCTTTATTTTGTTATTACAATAATTAATAATAAAATTATAAAACAAATTATAATAAAAAAATTTTAAAAAAACTGGAGCTTTCTTCTTCTTTTTATTTCATTGTTTCATTTTGTAATAATTTTATAAATTTTTATATGAATAAAAAAACCAAAAAATTTTTCTCTTATATTTGAATAAAATAAATATTGTTATTAATAATAAAATTATAAAACCAATTAAAATTAAAAAAATTTTAAAAAAATTGGAGCTTTCTTCCTCTCTTTATTCCATTGTTTCATTTTGTAATAATTTTATAAATTTTCTTGATCACTTTTAAAAAAAAATATTATATTAAAAAAATTTTTTTTAAAACAGTCATTTTTTATAAAAAAAAAAAACTGTTATTTATTAGAAGGTAATTATTAAAAATATTTTAATTGTTTTTAAATAGGCTTTTAATTTTTATTGTTTTAAAGTAGACTTTAAGAAAAATAAAAAAAATGGAAACTTTTTTTATTGCTTTATTTTATTATTAATTATAAAAATTATATAAAAAATTATAATTTCTTTAAAAAATTAAAAAAATTAAATATTTTTTAAAAATTAAATATTTTAAAAATTAAAAAGAAACTGCGGCTATCTCCTCCTTCATTCTATTCTCCATTTTGTAAAAAACTTTATAAATTTTCATAAGAGTAACAACAACAATTAAAGTAGACTTTAAGAAAAATTTTAAAAGAAAATGGAAACTTTTTTTTATTGCTTTTATTTAATTATTAATAATAAAAATTATAAAAAAGAAATTATTATTTATTTAAAAAATTGAATATTTTTAAAATTAAAAAAAAAATTGCGGTCTTTTTTTTTTCCTCCTTCATCCCAGCTCCATTTTGTAAAAAACTCTATATATTTTTATAAGAGTTACAATAAGAGTTACAGCAACAAAAAAATTCTTTATATATTTTCATAAGAGTTACAATAAAAGTTACAGCAACAAAAAACTTTCTTTATGTGTTTTCATAAGAGTTATAATCAAAGTTACAGCAACAAAAAACTTTCTTTATATTTTTCCATAAAGCCCACAAAATCCACAGAAACATTAAAACTAAACAAAAAATAATAAATATTTTCATAAAAACTAAAAAAAAACTGGGGTCCTGCTCCACTTTTTTATGTAGTAACTTTATATATGTTTCATTATAGTCTGAAAAAAAAAATTTTTTTCTATAGTTGGGAAAAAGTCTATAATAATATTGGAGCAACTGTACATTAGTGGACGCGCTTTTTTATCGTTGTGAAAATGTGTTTTTGTAAACCTAATAAATTAAATATTGTAAACAACGGCTAAATAATACCTTCTGGAGATTTTTGTATTGTTTTGAAACTTTTTGGAGTTCCAGGAACGTTGTTTTTCTTTAGTTTTTTAACGTTAAAAAGCGATCAAAAATGACTAAAAATTTAATGGTAAGACGTTTAACCTCTTCAGGGACAACTTTTTCTAACATTTTTAGGGATACTGCCATATATTTAGCCATTTACAGCATGTTAAGTATATTGGAAAAAATAAAGTCCTGTACAGGAAGAATTTAATCAACAACACAAAGAATATGGAGTAAAAATTAGTCCAAAATTTAAATTCTTTCTGTTGCATTGCTTCATTTTCTTCCATATATTAAACATGCTGTAAATGTCCACATATGTGGCAGTATTCTTGAAGAAGTTAAGTGACATTATATTGCTTTTGCTGCACTAAAAATTAATAAAAATAATTTAGAATCCTTAAAATTTAACCCAATATCTTGATATTTTAAGCGTAGAAAAAAACGATAACATCTGAGTAGTAAAATTTTCGGTATTAAGTAAAAATATTTTTACTCTTGATCTAGAATGGTATTGTAAAAGTTTTTACTCAGGTGTATTGTTTGTTATTTACTATCTTTTAGAAAAATATTTGGAAATTAAAGATAACATTTAAATTTTAAAAAAGTTCATTTTTTATAAAAACATTAAAAAAACTAGAGAAAAATGCGCATTTCATAGTGTTAAGTTTAGCCAAATGACTAATAAATTGCTATCCTTAATAAAAAAATATTTGTAATTTTTGAAGCAAAAAAAAAATATGAAGCAAAAAAAAAATTTTTTTTTTTGTTTTTTAAATATGTTAAATAATGTCTTCTTAACAGTTATAAAGTTTAAAATTAGTTAAAAGTATTAAAATATATCAAAAACACGAGATAGAAAATGCGTCCACTAATGTACAGATTAGCCACATATTTTTAAGTTTTCTCAAAAAAAAAAAAAAAAAAACCAAACTTACATACAGAATCAGGATCCCCAATACCAAAAAGTTTTTCCAACTCCTCTTCTGTTTTTTCAACATACATTTCTGAAAAAAAAAAATTAAAATAAAAAAAAAAAAATTAAAAAAAAAAAAAAATTTTCTTCATTTTAAAAGAATGAATTATTATTAATATTAATAATTTTAAATTAATTAAAATAAAAAACATTATACCAAAAAAAAAAAATTGGACTAAAGTATACACTAAAAATTTTTTTTTAATTTAAAAAAAAACAAATTTTTATAATAATAATTTTTATTTTAATAATTAAAATGAAAAACAATGTACCAAGAAAAAAAATTTGGAATAAAGTGTAAGTTAAAAATTTTTTTTTACAAAAATGGCAATTATATTTATGTTTCAGGGATAGTAAATGGGGGGTTGAGCCGCCGAAGGCGGCTAGGGGGCGAAGCCACCCTAGTATTTAATTATACGCAATTTCATAAACCAAAAATTGATATTCATATAACAAAAATTTGATTTAATTATACAACTTTTATAATACAATAAAAGCAAAATAAATATTTTTTTTCAAAAATTATTTAAATTTTTCTATAAATACTATAAACATTATTTTTTACTACAGTATTAAATTATACTGTAAAATTTGTATTTAACTTTAATTATTATTTTGAATGTTAATGTGTCATATTAAATTTATGACGTAAAATGCTATTTGTTTATTTTATAATTTGTAGATTTAATATTCTAATTTAATAATAATAATAACTTACATATATATTATTATTAATATTAACTTTACAGCAAATAATTTTTGTAAAATTAACTTATTTATGAATTATACTTTTTTAATCTAAAAAAAATTTACACAAAAAATTAATAAATGTTAAATAAAATAAATTAAAAAAACGTTTTCTGAGAATGTCGAGCAATTTTAATAACCCAAAACAAGCAAAATTTTTATTTCTCAATTTAATATGCTTAATATATTTATCTAGTTGATATATTACCAAATACAAAATATTAGCTTCATATTTCTTCATTGCGCTTTTGTAGAACTTCATAAAATTTTTGGCACCATTTGTGTATTTTAAAAACTAGTATATGAAACTACATCAATATATATATCAGTCTCTACTATTTTTTGAAATCTTTTCAAATATGTAAACTAAAATTAAAAATCATTGTTTTTTAAAGTAGTTGATGTTGGAAAATCAACATAAATCGAATCTCTCAATTAAACCGACTAGTATTTATAAATAAAACGTATTTAAAAACATATAGTTATATATTCAGTTTGTTGTAAATCATATGAGAGAAAAAATTATTGATAAAATTTTTTAAGATACTTTATTATGTTGATTCTAGAAAGTCATAACAAACCAAATTTTCCAATAAAGTAACTAGTCTTAGTAAATTTAGCGTGTTTCAAAACTTTTTTTTTACATTTAAACATCATTATATTTCAATTGATAAAAAAAGTCATTGATAAAAATATATTTAATATTGTCAATATATTTTAAACTATATAATATTAGTTAAAACCAATTAAAAATATATAAAAAAACCTTCAAAAAAAAACAAAGCGTTTGATTCATAATATTTATAAAATTATAACAAATATTTTATTAGTAAAATTACATTAAAATAAAGTTATGTAGATTTATCATTAAGAAATCATTGCATATAGACATATTAGTGATATAGTAATAGTTTTCATAGAGTGCCTATTCTGGAAATCAAGTTTAATAATAAAAAATGTAAACTAACGTTTTCAATTATACTAAATTTAACTTAATTTATTTTATAATTGAGGTTTTCAATTATATTTTTATTTAAAAAAATTTAAATGTATACAGCATCTATATCAAAAATAACCAGAATAAATTTATAAAAAAAATGTAGCAAATAAAATTAAAAAAAATAACATTTTATTTATTTGAAGTATTTCTCTTTAACAAAAATACAAGGATTAGCATGTTTATAAAGTCTATCAAATGACTTTTATATGTCCTTTTTGTGATGATCTTAAAAATGGATGTTGTTGAAGATTGAATGTCTTCAGTCGAGTTGAAACATTTTTTTTTATCTTGAAATGTAATTTAGGAAATATGAAATAGTCACAGGAAACCAAATCAAGTGAATACGGATAGTTAATTTAAAAAATTTGATTTTTGGTCAAATAATCAGTAATGATTAATGTCCGATAAGATGTTGCATTATCGTGAATAATTTCCAATTACCTTATTTTTAATACTCAAAACAAATACGGACTATTAAACGTCTTAATACATCTAGATAGTATTCAGCATTAACCTTTGTACTACTTAGAACAAATTCTTTGTGAATGATTTCCTTTGAATCGTAAAAACAAATGAGAATTGTTTTGATTTTTGACTTTTCCAAACGACTTTTTTTTAATAAAAAAATTATTCCTATAAGCTAATTAAAAAATTTAGAATGTTTCTGTAGCAGTTTTACATATTTAACACAGAATTTAATAATAATTCTGTGATCTTGATTCATTCTTCGATCGACTTAAAACAACTGTAGTTTAATGTAAAATATATCTGCTCCATGTAGACGAATAAATAAGTGAAACTAGCATCTGATAAATAAAAGTTGATACTCTATAAAACGATTGATGACCTATCAATAACGCAATTAGTTTTTGTAAAATAAAGGGATTTCGGTTATTTTTGAGACAGAGAATGTATATTTTAACAATGTTCAAAATATATATTTTAATGACTTTTTTATTATCAAAACACAATGTTGTTTAAGTATGGAAACAAGTTTTCAGACAAGATAAATATATTAAGTCTAATCGCATAATTGGAGAAATTCATTTTCAATGAATTTTGAAAATCCTTATAATAAAATATATCATAAAAATTTTTATCAATAACATTTTTTCCCACACATTTGAAGCTAAACTGAATATGTAACTATAGATTTTCTAGCATGCTGTATCTACTGAGACTAGTTGCTTGATTTAGGAATTCGATTTTTAATAATTTTCTGACATAAACTACTTTTAAAAATTAAAATTTTTAATTTTTATTTACATATTTGAAAAGAACTTAAAAATGATAAAAATTAATATATCCAGAATGTTAATAAGTAACTCAAAATTTTCTAAAACTCTTTTTCTACATGATACTTTTTGATGATTTTTTTAAATAATAGAAAAGTGCTTAAATTGTGATATATTACAAGATCGTTTTTGAGAAATAACTTTTAATTAAACTAAAGATATAACTATATTATGATATTAATATGAATTGATATACTATAGAAACCTCTATTTTTAAAATTGTTATATTAGGTATAAAATATAACATCATTAAGATGTTAACAGAGCAGAGTGTATAAATACATCAAGCGTAAACAACATCAGTTACAAATAAAACATATGAATACATTCTTGAATATACAGGGTGTATAAAAAGTAACGACCCACTTTTTAAACTCTAATAACTTTTTTTCTTCTTGATATTTATTTATGATTTTTTTTTATCTGGTTGAAAATTGTGAAAAGTATAATATATTATAAGATCGTTTTTAAGAAACAACTTTAAATCAAATTAAAGGTACAAATACATCATGATTTTAATATTAATTTATATAATATAAAAGCTCTATTTTTTAATAATATTGCATTTTGTATAAAAAAGAACATCATTTAAATGTTTTCCACTTACTTCATGACTTTTTTTACTCTTAATACACATTTTCTATTACTTTTTTTTAATTCTCTTATTTTGTAGTTTGATATTCCCTTGAAAATTTTATTAAATATAGTCAATTTTTTATAAAAAAAAATATCTTTAAAATAGGGCAAAATAAAAATTAGAAACATTTTAATAGTTTAGAAAATGTGTTTTTTAAGATTTTTTGATATAAAATCGTGAACATTTTAAATGTTTCATTTTTCTTTACTCGTTTATATAGAAAACAATTTTTTAATGGTAATTATATAATTTTTAAGATGATTCTCTATCAGATAAAAAAAATCATAAATAAATATCAAGAAGAAAAAAAGTTATTAGAGTTTAAAAAGTGGATCGTTGCTTTTTATACACCCTATATATGTTGCGCCATGAAACGGGCAGGACAAGTCATCTATACATGCCTCGACATGTATTTAAGAACGTATTCATAGTCCTACCTGTACTCAATATTGTTTACGTTTGATATATTTATACCCTCTCCCTGGTTAACAGGCTAAGATGTTTTACACGTAGGTGAAAACATTTTTTTACTTTTAAAAGAACACTTTTACCACTTTTATTAAAACAAAATTAAAAAGGTTTTAAACGTTTTATTTTTTCTTAGTTTTTAATATTAAAGAAGATTTTTTTATTTATTTTATATTATTCCTTACATTATTCTCTATCTTTTAAAATAAAATTCATGAAAAAATATAAAGTAAAACAAAAGTTATAATAGTTTAAAATTTTCAAAGTTACTTTGTGAACACCTTGTCTATTGATATAGTTTTATACACTAATTTTTGAGATATAAAAAGTAAATCAAAATTTTTTTAAAGCTCTACAGAAACGCGGTGAAGATAAATGAAGCTAATATTTTGCATTCGGTGATATGTCTTCTAGGTTAATATATTAAGTTTATTAGATTTGGAATTTAAAATTTTGCTTATCCTAGCTTACTGGACTTTTCGGGAAACGTGTTTTAATTAAAATAAAACAACGTTAATTTTGGTATATTATAAACATTTAATAAAAATAAATTGAATTTGACAGAAAAATAGTATTAATATAATTTGCTATTAAAAATACAATGAAATAAAATTATTAAATTTTTTAAATAATATTTAGGTTAAAATTTTATTTTTTGTTATTAAAGTAAAATAATTTATTTAGTATTTATATTGATAAATAAAGATATTAGTGAATTATATAAAAAAACATATTTCTATTAAAACAAAAACAGTTCACTTAATTTTTTTTACCAAATGTTCGATTATGTTTTAATCTTTATTTTTAATAATAACAATATTTTAATTATAATTATAAATATTATTCATCATTTAAAAGTTCTATCTTATGGAAATATATATTAAAATTATAAAATACTTTTATTATATTATAAATGTAAAAAAAGTAATCAGATTTTTAATTGTAAACATATTTTTGTCAAAAAATTAAAACATTCTTATTTAAAATATTGTTTTAATTATCTTGATTTTAATTTATGTTATCTTAGTCTCTTTCATCTTCTTCGTCGACACCATCGTCATTATCTCTTGGTTCTTCTGGTCCTGCTGGTCCTTCTGGTTCTTCTGGTCCTTCTGGTTCTTCTGGTCCTGCTGGTCCTTCTGGTTCTTCTGGTCCTGCTGGTCCTTCTGGTTCTTCTGGTCCTGCTGGTCCTTCTGGTTCTTCTGGCCCTGCTGGTCCTTCTGGTTCTTCTGGTCCTTCTGGTCCTTCTGGTTCTTCTGGTCCTTCTGGTTCTTCTGGTCCTTCTGGTTCTTCTGGTGCTTGTGTAGTTGTTTTTGGTTTAGGTTTAACTATTGGTCTTATTGGTTTTGGTCCTGGTTTAATTTTTATTGGTCTTTTTGGTCCTGGTTTTTTAATTGGTTTTTTAATTGGTTTTTTTGGTCCTGGTTTTCTGATTGGTTTTTTAATTGGTTTTTTTGGTCCTGGTTTTCTAATTGGTTTTTTTGGTCCTGGTTTTCTAATTGGTCCTTTTGGTCCTGGTTTTCTAATTGGTCTCTTTGGTCCTGGTTTTCTAATTGGTCCTTTTGGTCCTGGTTTTCTTACAGGTGCATGTGCTATATCATTTAAGATAATATCATTTAATGAAAGATTATCAAATAAAGCATTTTTAGAGTTATATGATTTTAATTGTTTTTCTAAATCATTTTGAACAAGTTGATTATTGTCATTATTACTTGAAACATAGTTAATAATAACATTTATAAAAATTAAAAAAAATAGAATAGATTTTAAATTTATATAAATCATTTTTTGAAATTAATAAATTATTTTGATTGTGATTTTTGTAATAAATAGTACTCTTATATATTTGAATATGTTTGATTAGCATATAAAAATATAAACAAAGATATTGAAAAAATTTTTTTTGTTATTTTTAAATATAACTTTAATATACATAAATGTTATTTATTTTATCGTTTTTGTTTTATTAGTATTTTAATTTACTTTATCTATTTATTATATTAAATTTAAATTTAATTTTAAAAATTGTTTAATATAAATTTATTGAAAAAAACAATTTTTATTTTTAGTTATTTTTATATAATACATTGTTATTTTAATTTTAAATATCATATAGTGTTTTAAAACAATAACATTAATATTATAAAATATATTAAAATTGGTTACTAACATTATTCTTTCTAATTTTTACAAACAATTCGTTTATTTTTAAAATTTTATAAAATTTTTTTTTATAAAACTTTTGAAGAGTTAACATGATTTATAAATACAAATACAATTAAAATTATTATAAAAATTTTTTAAAATCAATATTTTAAAATAAAAATAAAAATATAATGTTTTTTTATACATTTTTTTCTTTAGATTTTTAAGAGTTTATTATATGTTATAAATTTATTTTTAATTTTATTTACATAGGTTTTTAGGTAGTAAAATATTTTTTTTATATTTTATATTTTAAAAAATTATAAAAGAAATTTAAAAAAACTTTTAAAGATTAGACATTATTTTTTCATTAATAATAAGTTACATTATTTTTTAAATTAAAAGTATTTTTTAATAATTATAATCTTTATGTTAATAAAGTTGCTAATTTTTGTTTAATAAAAAATATTTAATTATACAACTTTTATAATACAATAAAAACAAAATAAATATTTTTTTTCAAAAATTATTTAAATTTTTTTATAAATACTATAAACTTTATTTTTTACTACAGTATTAAATTATACTGTAAAATTTGTATTTAAATTTAATTATTATTCTGAGTGTTAATGTGTCATATTAAATTTATGACGTAATATGCTATTTATTTATTTTATAACTTGTAGAATTAATATTCTAATTTAATAATAGAAATAACTTACATATATATTATTATTAATATTAACTTTAATGCAAATAATTTTTGTAAAATTAACTTATTTATAGATTATACTTTTTTAATCTAAAAAAAAATTTACACAAAAAATTAGTAAATGTTAAATAAAATTAAGTTAATTTATAACACTTTTCCCAAGAAGGTCGAGCAATTTTAATTTCTCAATTTAATATGCTTATTATATTTATCTAGTTGATTTATTACCAAATACAAAATATTAGTTTTATATTTCTTCATTGCGCTTTTGTAAAGCTTCATAAACTTTTTGACACCATTTTTGTATCTTATAAACTAGTATATGAAACTATATCAATATATATATCAGTTTCTACTATTTTTTGAAATCTTTTCAAATATGTAAACTAAAATTAAAAATCATTGTTTTTTAAAGTAGTTGATGTTGGAAAATCAACATAAATCGAATCTCTCAATTAAACCGACTAATGTTAATAAATAAAACGTTCTTAAAAACCTATAGTTATATATTCAGTTTGTTGTAAATCATAAGAAAGAAAAAGTTATTGACAAAATTTTTTTAACATACTTTATTATGTTAATTCTAGAAAGTCATCAAAACCAAATTTTCCAATAATGTAACTAGTCTCAGTAAATTAAGCGTGTTTCAAAACTTTTTTTTTACATTTAAACATCATTATATTTTAATTGATAAAAAAAGTCATTGATAAAACTATATTTAATATTATCAATATATTTCAAACTATATAATATTAGTTAAAACCAATTGTGAAGGTACCACCTTCACACAACGCCCATTTCTACTTTTATAAATAGTAGATACTTAGTAAAATGAGGCAGTTGTATGTTTTGTTGAGTTATTGTAAACAGGATGTTGTTATATTAATTAACAACATCATGTCATTTAATTTATAATACTAATAAATAATAATATTCTCTATATTTTGATTAAATAAGAAAAATAAAAATTTAACACAATTAAAAATATATAAAAAAAACCTTCAAAAAAAACAAAGCGTTTAATTCGTAATATTTATAAGATTATAAAAAATATTTTATTAGTAAAATTACATTAAAATAAAGTTATGTAGATTTATCACAAAGAAATCTTTGCATATAGACATATTAGTGATAAAGTAATAGTTTTCATAGATTGCCTATTCTGGAAATCAAGTTTAATAATAAAAAATGTAAACTAACGTTTTCAATTATGCTAAATTTAACTTAATTTATTTTATAATTGAGGTTTTCAATTATATTTGTATTCAAAAAAGTTTAAATGTGTACAGCATCTGTCCTAAAAAAAACCAGAATAATTTTATAAAAAAAATGTAGCAAATAAAATTAAAAAAAAAAAATTTTATTTATTCGAAGTATTTCACTTTATAAAAAATACAAGGATAAACACGTTTATAAAATCTATCAAATGACCTTTTTGTGTCGTTTTTGTGATGATCTTAAAAATGGCTGTTGTTAAAAATTGAATGTCTTCAGTCGAGTAGAAACATTTTTTTTATCTTAAAACGTAACTTGGGAAATAGAAAATAGTCACAGGAAACCAAATCATGTGAATACGGATAGTTAATTAAAAAAATTTGATTTTTGGTAAAATAATCAGTAATGATTAATGTCCGATGAGATGTTGCATTATCGTGAATAATTTCCAATTACATTTTTTTTAATATTCAAAACAAATACGGACTATTAAACGTCTTAATACATCTAGATAGTATTCAGCATTAACCTTTGTACTACTTGGAACAAATTCTTTGTGAATGATTTTCTTTGAATCGTAAAAATAAATAAGAATTGTTTTGATTTTTGACTTTTCCAAATGACTTTTTTTTGATAAAAAAAATTGTTCCTATAAGCTAATTAAAAAATTTAGAATGTTTCTGTAGCAGTTTTACATATTTAACACAGAGTTTAATAATAATTCTTTGTTTTTGATTTATTCTTCGATCGACTTAAGACAACTGTAGTTTAATGTAAAATATATTTGCTCCACGTAGACGAATAAATAAGTGAAACTAGCATCTAATAAATGAAGGTTGATACTCTATAAAACGATTAATGACTTATCAATAACGCAATTAGTTTTTGTAAAATAAAGGGATTTCGGTTATTTTTTAGACAGAGGATGTATATTTTAACAATGTTCAAAATATATTTATTAATGACTTTTTTCTTATCAAAACACAATGTTCTCTAAATATGGAAACAAGTTTTTAGACAAGATAAATATATTAAGTTTAATCGCATAATTGGAGAAATTCATTTTCAACGGATTTTGAAAATCCTTATAATAAAATATATCATAAAAATTTTTATCAATAACATTTTTTCCTACACGTTTGAAGCTAAACTGAATATGTAACTATAAAATTTTTAGCATGCTGTATCTAATGAGACTAGTTGATTGATTTAAGAATTCGATTTTTAATAATTTTCTAACATAAACTATTTTTAAAAATTAAAATTTTTAATTTTCGTTTACATATTAAAAAAAAACTTAAAAATGGTAAAAATTAATATATACAGGATGTTCAATAAGTAACTCAAAATTTTTTAAAACTCTTTTTCTACTTGATAATTTTTGATGATTTTTTCTAAATAATAAAAAAGTGCTTAAATTGTGATATATTACAAGATCGTTTTTGAGAAATAACTTTTAATAAAACTAAAGATACAACTATATTATGATATTAATATGAATTGATATACTATAGAAACCTCTATTTTTAAAATTGTTATATTAGGTATAAAATATAACATCATTAAGATGTTAACAGAGGAGAACGTAAAAATATATAAAACGTAAACAACATCAGGTACGAATAAAACATCTGAATACATTCTTGAAATATATGTTGCGCCATGAATCGGGCAGGACGAATTATCCATACATGCCTCGACATGAATTTAAGAACGTATTCATAGTCCTATCCGTACTCAATATTGTTTCCGTTTGATATATTTATAACCCTTCCCCGGTTAACAAGCTAAGATGTTTTACACGTAGGTGAAAACATTTTTTTACTTTTAAAAAGAACACATTTACCACTTTTATTAAAACAAAATTAAAAAGGTTTAAAACGTTTTATTTTTTCTTAGTTTTTAATATTAAAGAAGATTTTTTTATTTATTTTATATTATTCCTTACATTATTCTCTATCTTTTAAAATAAAATTCATAAAAAAATATAAAGTAAATCAAAATTTTTTTAAAGCTCTACAGAAGCGCGGTAAAGATAAATGAAGCTAATATTTTGCATTCGGTGATATGTCTACTAGGTTAATATATTAAGTTTATTAAATTTGGAATTTAAAATTTTTCTTATCCTAGCTTACTCGACTTTTCGGGAAACGTGTTTTAATTAAAATAAAACAACGTTAATTTTGGTATATTATAAACATTAAATGAAAATAAATTGAATTTGACAGAAAAATAGTATTAATATAATTTGCTATTAAAAATACAATGAAATAAAATTATTAAATTTTTTAAATAATATTTAGGTTAAAATTTTATTTTTTGTTATTAAAGTAAAATAATTTATTTAGTATTTATATTGATAAATAAAGATATTAGTGAATTATATAAAAAAACATATTTCTATTAAAACAAAAACAGTTCACTTAATTTTTTTTACCAAATGTTCGATTATGTTTTAATCTTTATTTTTAATAATAACAATATTTTAATTATAATTGTAAATATTATTCATCATTTAAAAGTTCTATCTTATGGAAATATATATTAAAATTATAAAATACTTTTATTATATTAAAAATGTGAAAAAAGTTATCAGATTTTTATATTTAAACATATTATTGTCAAAATTTTAAAACATTTTTATTCAGAATATTGTTTTAATTATTTTGATTTTAATTTATGTTATCTTAGTCTCTTTCATCTTCTTCGTCGATACCATCGTCATTATCTCTTGGTTCTTCTGGTCCTTCTGGTTCTTCTGGTCCTTCTGGTTCTTCTGGTCCTTCTGGTTCTTCTGGTCCTTCTGGTCCTTCTGGTTCTTCTGGTCCTTCTGGTTCTTCTGGTCCTTCTGGTCCTTCTGGTTCTTCTGGTCCTTCTGGTTCTTCTGGTCCTTCTGGTCCTTCTGGTCCTTCTGGTCCTTCTGGTTCTTCTGGTCCTTCTGGTCCTTCTGGTCCTTCTGGTTCTTCTGGTCCTTCTGGTTCTTCTGGTCCTTCTGGTCCTTCTGGTCCTTCTGGTTCTTCTGGTCCTTCTGGTTCTTCTGGTCCTTCTGGTTCTTCCGGTCCTTCTGGTCCTTCTGGTCCTTCTGGTCCTTCTGGTCCTTCTGGTCCTTCTGGTCCTGCTGGCCCTTCTGGTCCTTCTGGTCCTTCTGGTTCTTCTGGTCCTTCTGGTTCTTCTGGTCCTTCTGGTCCTTCTGGTCCTTCTGGTCCTGCTGGCCCTTCTGGTCCTGCAGGTCCTTCTGGTCCTTCTGGTTCTTCTGGTCCTGCAGGTTCTTCTGGTTCTTCTGGTCCTGCTGGTTCTTCTGGTCCTTCTGGTTCTTCTGGTCCTTCTGGTCCTTCTGGTTCTTCTGGTCCTTCTGGTTCTTCTGGTCCTTCTGGTCCTTCTGGTCCTTCTGGTTCTTCTGGTCCTTCTGGTCCTTCTGGTCCTTCTGGTCCTGCTGGCCCTTCTGGTCCTGCAGGTCCTTCTGGTCCTTCTGGTCCTGCAGGTCCTTCTGGTTCTTCTGGTCCTTCTGGTTCTTCTGGTCCTTCTGGTTCTTCTGGTGCTTGTGTAGTTGTTTTTGGTTTAGGTTTAACTATTGGTCTTATTGGTTTTGGTCCTGGTTTAATTTTAATTGGTCTTTTTGGTTCTGGTTTTTTAATTGGTTTTTTAATTGGTTTTTTAATTGGCTTTTTAATTGGTTTTTTAATTGGTTTTTTTGGCTCTGGTTTTCTAATTGGTTTTTTTGGCTCTGGTCTTCTTGGTCCTGGTTTTTTAATTGGTTTTTTTGGTCCTGGTTTTCTAATTGGTCTTTTTGGTCCTGGTTTTCTAATTGGTCTCTTTGGTCCTGGTTTTCTAATTGGTTCTTTTTGTCCTGGTCTTTTTCCTAAACGTGATTTTCTTACAGGTGCATTTGCTATATCATTTAAGATAATATCATTTAATGAAAGGTTATCAAACAAAGCAATTTTAGAGTTATATGATTTTAATTGTTTTTCTAAATCATCTTGAACAAGTTGATTATTGTCATTATTACTTGAAACGTAGTTAATAATAGCATTTATAAAAATTAAAAAAAATGGAATAGATTTTAAATTTATATAAATCATTTTTTTAAATTAATAAATTGTTTTGATTGTGATTTTTGTACTAAATGGTACTCTTATATATTCGAATATGTTTGATTAGCATACAAAAACATAGACAAAAATATTTTTAAAAAAATTTTGTTTTGTTATTTTTAAACATAACTTTAATATACATAATTATTATTTATTTTGTCATTTTTGTTTAATTAGTATTAAAATTTACTTTGTCTTTTTTTATATCAAAATTTAAATTTACTAAAAGAATTGTTTAATATAAATTTATTGAAGAAAACAATTTTTATTATTAGTTATTATTATATAATACATTGTTTTTTTAAATTCAAAATATTATAAGTGTTTTAAAACAATAACATTATTATTAAAGTATATATTAAAATTGTTTACTAACATTATTTCTTTAAGTTTTTACAAACAATGGGTTTATTTTTATAATTATATAAAATTTATTATATGCTTTTAATTTTTATTATTAGAAAATAATCATTTTTATTTTATATTAGAATACAATTATTACATGAAATTTTTTAATAATTAACATAATTTAAATACAACTACAATTAAAATTATTATAAAAATTTAAAAAAACATGCATTTTGAAATATGAATAAAAATATGATGTGTTTTTACCCTTTTTTTTCAATTTTAAAAATTTAATTTTGTGTTATAAATTATTTTGAAATTATTATTCATTTAATAAAAGTTTGATTTAAATTGTCCATATTTCATGATACAATAAAAGAAATGTAAATATTTTTTTATAATTTTTTTAATTTTTCTATAATTACTATAAACTTTATTGTTTATTACAGTATTATATTATACTGTAGAATTTGTATTTAACTAAAATTATTATTTTGATTGTTAATGTGTTATATTTAATTATATGACGTAATATATTATTTGCTTATTTTATAATTTGTAGATTTAGTATTCTAATTTAATAATAATAATAATATTTTGCATACAGGTCGTATGTCGAAAGCTTTTCCTTAATCGTATGTGTTTTACCAAATAATTAAAAAAATTTTTACTTTTATTAAGTAAAAAAACACAATGTTTATGTGATCTTAAAATGATATAACAAATACATGATTAAACACAGGGAAAGCCTTCGCCGGACACCCTGTATATACAAGATGTATAAAAATAAACCCGGCACTTTTTTAAACTTTTATAATTTTTTTTCTACTTAATATTTTTTAATAATTTTTTTTTTTATCTTATAGAGAATCATCTATATAATTATATAAACAATTTCTAAGATTTTTTTTAATATAAACAATTGATGAAAAATGAAACATCTAAAATTTTTTCAATTTTTTTCAAAGTATTTTTAAAAATACATTTTTTAAACTATTAAAATGTTTCTAATTCTTATTTTTATGTAAAAAATGACTGTATTTAAAAAATTTTTTAAAAGAATATTTTAACATAAAAATAGTCAAATTTACTAATTTTAAAATTATAATTTTTTATATTGTTTCTTCTATCTCTTATTTTTAATACTTATAAATTATGTAAGTAACTGTATGGCATAATACTACATCAAAATGAATTGCCGGTCAATATTTGTGAAGATTGAAATGGTAAAACAGTTACAGTAAATAGTTTTACATATGGATAAAGAAACTTTTTTTATAAAAATTAATTTTTGATAACAAACTAATATCTAAAAAAAGAGATATTAGCTGATCATTGTGATTGTTAGATATCTGCATTTGATTTTTTATAAATTAGTCAAAAACATTAGATAATGTTAAAATAATATTAAAAAAGAAATTGCATACATAAAACAAGATAGTCCAAAAAAAAGTTGTAAAAAGTGTTTCTTAAAAAGCACAAAAATGTTTCTAATTACTTGAAAAACATTAAGATGACGTTATAGTTCATACCTAATATAATAAAATTAAAAAATAAATATGTCACATTATAAAAATTAGTAAAAATATCATAATGTAGCTGTAATTTTACTTCAGTTTAAAGTTGTTTCTTAATAACGTTCTTTTTATATATTATACTTTATACAATTTTATATAAGATACAAAAAAAAATTATAAAAAAACATTCAGTAAAAAAAAGTTATGAAAGTTTTAAAAAATGTCTGGTTACTTTTTGAACACCCTGTATATTAATATTTTTTATAAAAAACGTCTATTTTTTAATTTTATTATATTAAGTGTACATTAAAATGTAATCCCAATTTTTTCCAGGTAGTTAAAAACACTTTTTTGTTTTTTACAAGAACATTTTTCATAATTTTTTTATAGAGTATCTTGTTTTATGTATGAAATTTTTTTTTAATATTAATTTTAACATTACCTAATGTTTTAAACTAATTTTTATAAATAAACCAATAATTTTTTTAGATGTAATACTACATCATACAGTTACTTACTTAACCTTTTGGGCATTGAAATTAAGAAGAAAGAAAAAAAATACATAAATAATAATTTTAAGACTAATAAATTTAATAATTTTTAAAAAAAATATTTTCTTAAAATTTTCTAAATAAAGTCATTTTTTTGTAGAAAAATGTACTTATAAACTAATGAAAGATAAAAATTAGAAAGATTTTAACAGTTGTATTTTTACAAATACTTAAATAAAAAATTGCAAACATTTTAAATGTTTTATTTTTCTTTACTTGTATACTAGATGTATACTAGAAAACAATCTCTTAATGTTAATTATATAATTTTTAATGATTTTCTATCAGATAAAAAAAATTGAAATGGTACATATATAAAATATACAAGAATTGGTAAAAAAACTTATTAAAATATTTGTTTTTTAAAAATTTTAGAGTTACTTAATAAACACCATGTATAAAAATTAATTTAATGTTTGAAATAAAAAAAATTTATTTTTGAATAAATGATAGGACGATTTTGACAAATCTAGGACGTTTTTGGATGGAAATGTCTCTATGTGTAGCAAAAAAATTTCGAATGCATGAAAATGATGAGAATAAGAAATTAATTTGATTTATTGATGACTAATTAATATCAACTGACTCAAACAATGGTTCCTGTAGTGATTATGAAAGTTGTAGTAATGAAAGAAGCAAAAAATCTTAAAATAATGTTGTTACAAATCTGTTATACCAAAAAACATTAAAGAGAAACTTCTTCTTGGCGAAGAAATTAATTGTATATGAAGCATTTTTTGTATTCACCAGCATTAACAATAGAATTATTTGTACAATCATAAAGAAATTTTTTCCATTCAATAAGTAGTTTGTAAAATAAGTAATTTCTATATACTTTGATACTGCACACAAAATCGAATCTGTTGTCTACAAAAAGTGTTTGATCAAATTATTTTTTTTTCTGCATATACAATAAATAAGAAAAATAATTTTTTTTTTCTATACTTTTTATAATATTTATAATTTTTTTTTTCCTTTATTTTTTATAATTTTTATAATTTTTTTGTTTATATACATAAAAAAATAAAAATGATTTAAAATTTTCAAAAATGATGAAATTTTAAAAAAGAAACGTTTTACTTTATTTTGACCTTGACACTTTATTACCTGTGTGCTAAACTATAAACATAAGAAAGTTAAAACAAATGAATTATTTGTAATAAGAAAATTACTGCTCAAAAAAAAAGCTTAGAACAATAGAAATAAGTAAGCATTCAAACTTGTTGTCAAAATAGCTTTGTAAATTTTAACAGATTCATCGTTTTATCTTTATAAAATATTCATTATTTCGAAATCGTTTTGTATTCAAGAAATTTCTTGTTGATCAATTAGTAAATTATTCAATGTCCTAGCTTAATTTTATGAAAAATTTAGTATTTTTGGTTTGAGTTTTATTTTTTAAGGAAATTCCTTATTAGTCTAATATTTGTCTTCCTATTTTACATTCTTCGATAGTTAGCGGGAGATTTTGTTTTATCTGAAAAAATGAATAATAGGAATGAAGAAGTAGTATTTATGTCATTTCGGTGCTGTAATATTGTTTTCTAATTATAGAATAGTATAGATTTTGGCCCTCATAAGTTTTATTTCTCAATATATCACTGCAGTACTTTTAAATACCTTTAGGTTGACGATTGAATGCTAAGGTTGTCTATTATTAGGCTAGTTAAAAAAACTACTGTAATTTTCATTACTATACAGTATACCTACTTGTTTATCTATTTATCAGTAATAATGTCGTTATTTAACATTTATTTTTTTATTTTCTACAACACCATAGTAATAAGCTGATTTTCAGAAAAGTTAGTTACGTAATGGCTATTGTAAAGCTTCAAGAAGGTATTGTACAACTTCAGAAGGAGATTGGTTCTTTCCAAGGGTTGTTGGATTCAGCTATTGATGAGAGTGAGGTTCCCTTAAAAGTTCTACTTCATTCTACTGCATCAGATATCTGGGAATTGAAGGTAAATTTGGATGACATTGCTTTGACTGTTGCTCAGGAGAAAAAAAATGTTAAAAGAAAGTTTGAAATTTACCAGATTACTGGAGATTTTTTTCAAATGGCTAGTGAAATAGAAGCAAAAGTCGAGGAAGTAGGTGTAATTGGGGATGGTAAGGACAGTACATTGGAAGATTTGGATGAGGCTTATAAAACTTTAAAAGTTATTGAAAAAGAGGATTTACCAAGATTGCAGGCTCAGTACTCGAAATTGCCATTAACTGAAATTGGAGATGGTATTAAAAGTAAAGCTGTTGAACAACAAACAAAAGTAATTAAGAATTTGGAGAGTGTCCAGTCCTTACTTTTAAATAAAATTGAAGCTAACAACTCCTTCAATGCTTTAATTGTATTGTTTAAAGAAAAAGCTTCTACCGTTTCTAGGGAATTGGAGAGTGCTCAGTTAGATGTTAATAGAATTATCAGTATCAAAGACAATGATTTGTTGGCTGTATCAAAAGTGATTGCTGACATGAAAGAAGTCGTTCAAAAAGTAAATATTTCGAGATCGGATCTTATCCAAGAATGTGACGAGGAATATAGAAAGATTACTAATGCTGTTGACTTGAAATGTGCTGATGCTGAAAGAAACGTTATTGATGTTGTCGGCAAAAGATTAGACGTTCCTTTGGAGGATTTAGATTTTGACAATGTCGAAAGAGATATTGATGCTTTACCACACCAAAGTTTAGCATATGTTGATTTGAAGAGTAAGCTGAATGGTATTAAGAGAAAATTAGAGCTCCAAAAGAAAACAAAAGAGGAATTGGAGATCATTGCTAACGCGCTTAAGGAAATTAATACATCTTCAAAGGACGTCTTACCGATTAATGAGTATATTCTTCTTTTGAAAAAGAAATTGAACGACCTTACTGAATGTTTAAAACCAAAGAGTGATTCACTTATTCTTACTGGAGATGCTGACATTGATAAAGATCTAAAAAAACAAAGAAGAAAAGTCAACAAATCTATTGAGAAAATTAAGAAAGAGCTTGAGAATAAAGAATTTGAAAAAACTGTCACTGTTTATAAAGCTGGAGATGGTGTAAAAGAGCTTCTTTTAAAATCTGAAAGAGAAGTAGTTGATTCGGATTTATTACGTTCAAAGGAGATGTTTTCTACACTTAGAAGTGAAATTTTAAATAAATTAAACGAATTGAATACTTTGAACAAAAATTTGATTGGTGACAATTTGAAGAAAATTATTGGAAATAATATCAAGATAGTTAATCAAGCTTTACATAATACGGATACTGTCTTGTCTAATATTGAAAAACGTGAGAAAGAAATCAATAAATTACAAGGGATGTTGAAGAAAATTGAATCATCTGCTGATTATGGTTTGGACAACGCAAACGAGTTAATTGAGCGTTATGCTAATTCTCCACAACCTTTTGGAGGGGCTAAAGCTGATGTTGAAAAAATTAATTCTATTATTTTGGAAACCAACAGATTTATAAAGGTTGCTAGTAAAATAGCTGATGATCTTAAGGATAATAATTTTGAAGATTCTTTGTTCATCCAAAAATTGAACAATTATAGCAACGCTGTTAAAAATTTGGAAGAACTTAAATTGAAAATTGAGGATGACATCAAGCGGGAGGATAATTTGATTAGAATGAGAAATCAATTACAAATCACATTAAATAAAATTATCGAAAAAGCTAGTATTATATTTAATATAACAAGTTCTTTATAAATTTTATAATTTATTATTTTAATAACATTTATCTAATATAAATAAAATTTTATTTTTAATTATATGGTTGTTTTTTTGTATAATAATTATTTAATATAAAGATTGGATTTATGCAATACTAGAAATTACTTTTATTTTTGTTTTTTATTAATTAATTATATTTCATTAAATTTGTTTAAAGATATGTTTAATAAGTGTATTAGAATATTTTTGTTATATTATAAATAATAAATATATAAATAGTAAAAGATTTTTTAAATTTTATTAATCAATTATATTAAATAGTTAATTATTATTATCAATATATTACAAACTTTATTATCTTTTTCGAAACTTCTATTTAACTAAATTATGATGGAATTCTATAACTAAACTTATACACACAGAGACATTTCCATCCAAAAACGTTCTAATATTGTATTTTTTCGTCCTCAATTATCTTTTTTTGCCTTAAATTATTTTTTCATTAAATATTCAATTTTCTAACTATATTAAATTATACAGGATGTCTCAAAAATAACACATCACATATTTTATCTATAACTTTTTTTTTTTTGATGGATTAAATCGATATAAGATTCATTTTGAAAAACGAAAAAACCACATTTATGAAAATAAAAAAAAGAGTGTCGCAAAATATACTAAACTTTTTTTTAAACTTTTTTCTACTTTATAATTTTTTTATGATTTTTTATCAACTGATAAAGAATTGTTTAAAGGATAATACATTACAAGATCGTTTTTAAAAAACTACTTTAAATAAAACTAAAGTATAACTATATTATGATACTTACAAGGTGTTCAAAAAGTAACCGGACATTTTTTTAAACTTTAATAATTTTTTTTCTACTTAATATTTTTTTATGATTTTTTTTTATCTTATAGAGAATCATTCATAGAATTAAATAAACAATTTGTAAGATTCTTTTAATATAAACAATCGATGAAAAATTAAACATTTAAAATGTTTTCAATTTTTTATATTGTTTTTTCTATTTCTTAATTTTAATACTCATAAATTAGTTAAGTAACTGTATGGCATAATACTATATCAAAATGAATTGCTGGTCAATATTTGTGAAGATTGAAATGGTAAAACAGTTACAGTAAATAGTTTTACATATGGCTAAAGAAACTTTTTTTATAAAAATTAATTTTTTATAACAAACTAATATCTAAAAAAAGAGATATTAACCGATCATTGTAATTGTTAGATATCTGCATTTGACTTTTTATAAATTAGTCAAAAACATTAGATAATGTTAAAAATAATATTAGAAAAGAAATTGCTTACATGAAACAAAATACTCTTAAAAAAGGTGTAAAAAGTGTTTTTTAAAAAACAAAAAAATGTTTTCAACCACGTGGAAAACATTAAGATGACGTTATTTTTTTATACCTAATATAATAAAATTTAAAAATAAAGATGTTTTATTATAAAAATTAATATAAATATCATAATATATCTGTATTATTAGTTTAGTTTAAAGTTGTTTCATAAGAACCTTCTTGTAATATATTATACTTTATACAATTCTTTATAAGATGCAAATAAATTATAAAAAAAAAATATTCAGTAGAAAAAAAGTTATTAAAGTTTTAAAAATTGCCGGGTTACTTTTTGAACACCCTGTATAGTAGATTAATTTAGCTTAAATCCTCTTTTTGGTAGTTGATATTAGAAACCGTTTCCAATTTCATTCCAAAATTTTGAATAGTGAAGAATATACTTCAGAATTCAATTATTACCTCTAACTGGGTTTTATAAACCGGCGGTTTCAAAAACTGTTTCACCTATATCATTTTTGCTTTATTTTTTCATTTTCTATATGCTATGTAACATGCTGCTAATGATCTATATGAAGAGTGTCTGTATGTATAGGCAACTTTATTAATACAACTAAGATCCTAGTATTCAATCAAAGAGTAAAATGTTTGTACTGCTTAAATTAAAAATCTCCAACTTTTAATTACTTAAATTAAAATAAATTGTTTTTTACAAATTATTTTTTTTACATTTATTTTGTGTTATTAAAATTGAAGCTGTAATTTATGTCTTACGTAAAAAAAAGTGTTGAAAAATCACTTTTTAATGTATTAAAAGTTATTTTCATTAATTAAACATTATTTTTTAGCGTCTTATTTTAAATACTCAATTTTTTAATAAAAAATATTACAAATTTAAAAAGAAACACGTAAAATTCATACATATTAATTAAAACAAATTATTTTTATTTTTAACAAAAAAAAAGTAATTTCTATAATCCTGTATTTATTAAAAAAAAACCAATTTTTTTTAATAATCAGAAGTTTAATTATAAAAACTTTTTTTAAAGAATATTTATTTTAAATAAAAATTATAATGATAAAAATGTATTCAAATTTCTATAAATTTTATGATGTTGATTTCAATACGATAAAAGAAAAAACATAAAATAGCAAATTTGTACCAAAATAAATTAAGATAACAACGTAAAATTTTTATTTACACAAATAATAAATTAATATACATATTTTTTTAAAGATTAATTATTTTTCCAGCAACAAATAATAACTTTTCAAAAAAAAGTTAAATGAAACAATAAATTGAAAAAATTAAGCAATCCTATTAATTATAAATTTTTTTTTGTATTTGTGGAAGAATTAAGTTTATTTATATTTTTATTAGCTTTACTAAATATAAAAATTTTATTTTAATAACTCAATTTAAAAAAATAACTTGTTTTATTAAATTTCTTCTAACTTTAAAATGAATTAATCATAGGATGTATGTTCTTTAACAGGAGTTTTGAGGAATTATAAATAATGCAAATCTCTTTTTTTTAAATTTAGTATTTAGATTTTTTTTTTAAATATATTCTAAATAATATTAAAATAAATTTTTATTGTGACAAACAAAAATTATAATAATTACTAACATTAAAAGATTAACAGTTCTTTGAATTATTTTAAATTCATTTAATTTATGCTAAACTACTTAGTAACAAACAAAAATCACAAATACAGATACTATAAAAGGTAGAATTTTCACCTTAACAATAAACATTTATTGCAATGCAAAAATTACTACTTTTAACTATTTTGGCCTTAACGGCTTCAACTATCTATTGTGGCAGTGGTTCTGGATCTAGTGAAGCAAAAGATATGAAGAAAAAACAAGATTGTTCTGGAGATGTTATTGATGAGATAGGAGTTAGTGGCAAACCAATATTAATTGAAGTTTTATTCAATATTTCTATTACTTTAACTGGAGAAGACAAGATTGTTTTCGATCAATTTATTATTGAACTTGAAGCTTTCCTTGCATCTGGAACTTATACATCAATTGAGCTTTCTATGTACTGTTCATTCAAAATCAAAAAATTCTTCTCAAAATATTCAAAATTTTTGGAAACATATAAATACGAATCCATTGGATCATGGGGAACATTCGATGACTTATTCCAAGTTGGAACATACCATTCTGCTGAAAAATTCAATGGATGCTTAATTATTAATAGCTTTGGCAAATTTGACATCATTGAAACATTCTTACAATTCCAATTAAAACTATCAAATCCATCTGCTTTTGATGCTTATATCAGCGAACTTACATTAATTCTTCAATCAACTAGTTACACTGAATCTGAAAAATATAATCTTATTTATGAATTTATTACTAAAGTATCTACTGACTTCCCAGACTTCAAAGAAGACCTCTTTGATCTTGAAATTGGAAGCTTTGGATCAATTTACATGTTACAAGAAATCTCTATCCAATACTATAGAATGGAACAAGTTGAAACACTTTTTGAAGGAGAACCAAAATGTGCCTTTGTAACTGCTCTTTATTCCTGTTTAACTGATTCCAAATATCAACTTTCTGCTTCAAACAAAGGATATTTAAAAATTCTCTTCGATAGAATTTCAGTTATCATTGCTGATAGTACTCTTACATATGCCCAAAAAATCAAAGCTATTTCATATCAATATCGTCAATTTGTCAAAACTTATGGTTACTTAGAACAAACATTTTTATCATTTGAAATTTCTGCTCAATTTGGATGTTTTGGTGATTTCCTTGCTATGTTTGCATTCGGTGAATCACAACAATGCTGGCCAGAGTATTTCCTTACTCTTATTGGATCAACAACTGAAGTATCTACAACAGAAGCAGCCACAACTGAAGTTTCTACTACTGAATTTTCTACAACTGAAGTTTCTACTACTGAATCTGCCACAACTGAATTCTCAACCACTGAATTTTCTACAACCGAAGTTTCTACAACTGAAGCTCAAACAACTGCTGCAATAACTGGTGATTGTTCTTCTGCATCATCCGTTGTTCTTCAAGTCGTTAATGGTCAAACTATCTTCTACACTGCTGCTATGGAATCATGGTCAACATGGGCTGCAATTGAAAAAGCCAACTGGAAAACTTTCTGTACAAAAATTTACAACAACTATGTTATATCTACAACAATGACTGAAACTGAAAAAATTACTGCCATTATTGCTGATATTAATGCTTACGTCGCATTCTACTATTACAGAGAAGAACATGTCTTCTCAATTCAACTCGGAGTATGGGGAACCGTTGGACAACTATGTTCATGCAAAGCATAATTCAATATTCCATTTCGCTTATTTAAATAAATGCATAACTAAATAAAATTAATTTTTTAGTAAAAACTCCATTAAAAATATAATACTAGAGTTAACATCCTAAAAAAAATAAAATAAAATACAACAACAATATAATAAAATTTTTTGAAAAGATGATGAAATTTCATATTAAACTTAGGATGACAGTTATATTCTTACACATTTCACCAAAAAGTTTACAATAAAGTCATCTTTTTTCTTTTTGTTTTTTTTCTTTAGTAACTTAACTATTTACTTCGAAAGAATATTCTAGAAATAAAAAAACATTTTCTAAAATCAGCTTCTATTAAAACTACATTACTATTATTTACTAAAACATTTACTTAACTTAATTGTAATTTTTTTTCATTTAGGATGGTGTCTTATAATCGCCTAGAACAAACTCGAATTTTTTTAGGAATTAGAAAGGACTCAAATGTAATATCAAATTCTCTTAACAAAATAATAACATATTTCAGAATTATAATAAAGAAAACTTTTGTTTTTGAAATATTTTAAATGTAATGTGATACAGAAATTGGAATCTTTGAACAAATCTCAATCAATTATATTAAATTAGGAAAAAAGATAAGTAATTAATTAGATCAAACGACAAGAGAGGAAGTTTAATGATAAATTGGTATTTATAAGAAACAGATACTATTTTGTAACAAGGAAAATGGAAATACAGGCTGCACAAAGAGGAGAAATATACATCTTTTTTGATTCATCCTCAAACTGATAAAATCAATTCGCATCAAATTTATATAATCTGATGAGATTAGTTTTGCAAATCCATGCTTTTTATAATTGGTTAAAACTTGACTTTGCATGAAATTCTTATCTTTGTTAGTCAATTACCTTAAAAAGTAATAGCCTCAACAGACTTATCAGTTACTTAACCTTAAGACGTTATGCCCAATATAAAGGAAACCACTTGAAAAGCTATTGATATAACTACTTTACGAAATAGAGCCTTAATAAACTAGTGATTATTAATTTTATGATATTAATATACAGGTAAATTTTTTGTACATGTAATTAATTAATTATTTACTTATTATATATATCGTTATACATTGCTTTTTTTTAATGTAAGATTGTATGATATTTTATGTGCTTTTATGGGTTTTTATAGGTTTGGTAACACCTAAACTCTGTATATACATTATTATTTTCTGTATATGAGAAAGTAAATGTGAAATCAAGAATGCATACATAAAAAATTTATCAGTTTTTACGTAAATGAAACAGAAATACTTCTAATTTTAAATGAATAATTTTTAAACATGTATTTTTATCACAATGATTTTTTTAATATTGCAGTGTTATGTTAAATTTGTTTTTATTGTAAATAGGTAAACTTTATCTTTTTTAAATATCAATATTAAATTTTAAAAATGTTATAAAAACACTTAATATTTTATATAATTATGTAGTCATACTTTCTATAAATAATAGTTTAAATTAAACTCAAACCACATTACAATTAATTTTATTTGATTTTATAAATTACTGGTAAAAAATAAGAAAATTCCTTTCTATAACATATTTTATTTATATAAAAAAAAAATTTTATAAATTATACAATTAATGAGTAATAATTCTAAACTTTGTTTAATGGCAGAATATATGAAATTGGCAAGAAAATTACAGTTAAAGAACTAGTAGCCATGTAAGAATAATAAAAAATACAACAAAAAACATAAAAGCAATGGATGAACTTACTAATTATATTGTAAGAAGCAGGTAAAACATAAGAAAGTTTCTTTTTAAAAATAAACTTCCTAAACATAAAGTATAAAAAAATAATTATAAAACAAAGATTAATATGATAACATAATAATAACTTTGTATAAAAAAAAGGCAAAAGTTCAAAAAGGAGTTTGTAGAAATATTGCAAAAGCAAAAGAGATGAATTTTTAATAATCTTTTTTGATTACTGGTCAATAATTACTGATTTTAGCTAATGAAATATTTATTAACATATTTATTTTAATATATCAAATTGTTTAAAAATAATAATTTAAATTTCTATTAATAATAGATTAAAAATAAGCTTAGAAAAAAAATTTTCTTATATTTTTAATATTTAATTTGTTTTTCCTTATCATTATAAATTTGCATACATCATTCAAAAAGTAATATTGTTTATTATTGGAAATAAATATCATTTAACAATTTAAATTATATCAATTATAAAAGTAAAGTATTCTTAAAAATAATTAATAAATTATTATTGGCACAAATAATTTTATAACAAAAATATTATTAATAGATTTCATATGTTATAAGAAAAGTATGATTACACATGCATATAATAATTTAAAATATAATTTTTTAATATTAAAAACAAATTAAATGCACCTCAATTTATAAATTAAAATATTTTTAAAATAATTTATTTAATTTTCTACTTTTTTTTATTACAGTAATTTAAAAGTATGGATCAAAATTTAATTGCAAACTTTACTACCGTGGTATCAGTTGACAAAAATGGTCTTATAAAACAAATCAATCATACAATTTTATCTTATATTTTAGTGACATTAACTAATGGTTTTGTTATTTTAATAACACATTTTAAAAAATCATTTAATATAACGGTAGAAACTAAAAAAATTGTATTTCTTTTTTGTTACACAGGATTATTTTTCAATATTTGGTCAATATTAACTACATTAATTTATTATATAATTAGTTTAACAAGTCAAAAAATGAATATATTTGTTGTTGATGTATTAGAACAGTTTTTTTTTGTTTTATATAATATATATTTTATAACACCTTTTTGTATAACATACTGGAGATTTGTTTTAATATATTTTAATAGAGTAGTATTATTACCTGAAAATATATGTATTGCTATTATTACATTAATTCCTAGTTTTGTAGCATTTATTGATAGTGTATTCTTTTCTAATATTGTATACAGCGATGGTGTATTTGAACATAAACATTATTATAGTAGTGATTTATTTGTGTACATGGATATACTTCCTCAAGTAACAAGTTCTGTTCTTGCTTTATTTCTTAACATCATGATTCTTATGAAAGTAAAAATGGCTACTAAACGATCAAATGATAAATCAACAGTTGAAAAATCAGAGATACCGCTTACAATAAATTTATTGTTTCATTCCATTTGCCCTCTTATTTTATTAGTTTGGGGAAACTTAATGATTATTCTTGGATATATATATAATGAGAATGGAGAACGAACTTTATCTTTTATGGTATTTAATAAATGCGATATGATATATCGTATTATAAGTCCAATAACAATGATAGCATTTATAGAAGTCTATAGATACAGATTTTTAAAATGGTTTGGATATGAATATAAAAAAAAACTACAATCTCTTAAAATAACTACTTTTATAAAATATAGATAAAATAAATTAATATACTGATAAAAACATTTTTCTTATAAATGAATTTTGTATTTTAAAAATATAATAAAATTACTTCCACCAAATACAAAAAAAAGTTTACAAAAATATTCATTTTTCTTATTTTAAAAACAATAAAATAACTGTTTTTCTAGAAGTTTACAAAACCGCGCGACTGTTATTGTAGTGACCTCGATTAAAAAGCGTTTGTGTTTGCATTTTTCATAATGAATAACATATTTATACTCTTTAATTGTTACTTTATTTTATTTTCTTTACTATTATTATTTTAATTTATCTATGAAAATATGTTAAGAAAACAAAATATGATTAATATTCATAATGAATATAAAAATTCAAAAAATGAAAAAAGTAAATGTCTAGTAAATCATCATTCCAGCGATTTTGAAGATATGTTAGAAAAAGAAAAAAAGAAAGAAAACTATTATTATGATTTAGCAAGAAAGATGCTTGATATTTACGATGAATTGTATGAAGGTTATCATCAATCTTTGAATGAAGAAAAACAAAATGAAGGTAATGTTAATTATAATTGGAAAGAAAACCTTTCTTTTGAAGTTCGTGAAAAAATACTAAACAAATTGACAAAAACAATATACCCTTATGATAATAGATATGATGAAAATAGTCTTTTAAATAGTCTCAAAAAATATTTATTTGAAATAGAAAAAGAAATTTATGAAAATGTTGAATGTGGAAGCACTTATTATAGTAATCTTCGTCACAAAATATTTGAAATACAATATGAATTACGTAAATATTCTCTTTATCAAACAAATACTAAAAAACAGGAATCAGAAAATATTAACTCCAATTGGAAAAATGAAATAAAAATTGGATTTCGAAAATATTTTATGTATAAATTACTTAAAGCAATATATCCTCATAATATTAGAAATTTACCACCCGATATTTTAGATAATCTTAAGATTTACACATTTAAAATAGAAAATGAAATTTTTGAAAAAGCCACTTCAAAAGAAATGTATTTTCAAAATATGACTCTAAAAGAATGTGAAATGCGTTTTAACCAAAGAGAAAAATTATCTAAGAATATTGAAACACAAAAAAAATATGAATTAATTGGAAACATTGATTCTGAACAAGAATGTCAAAATAGTCACAAAGAATACTTTTCCAATCAATCAACAGAATTAAATGTTTTAAAAAATGTTGAAAACTCCCCATTAAAAGACAAAAATAAAATATTTGATTCTTATGATGCAAAAGAAAATTTTGATTTCGATTCAGTTGAAGGAAATAATGAAGAACAAGTTGAAAATTGTAAATTAACATGTAAGTATTCAATTGAAAAAGATAATAACTTTTTATCAAATACATCAAATTCAATTAATGTAAATATTATCGATATAAATAATATTGATGAGAAAATTGAAGATAAGAGAGAAACTACAGAAGATCTTCAAAGTCCGGAAACAACTGAATGTAATTTTAAAAGAGATTCTTTAATAAAAGCTCGCGGAAATATTGTGGATGAGTTAATTCAAAAATTATTTGTAGCAATTTTATCTGAGTCTATAAATTTAATATTTTGATATTTATATAGTATAAAAACATCTTTTTTTGTAAATTAAAATGTATTAGATGTAGAATACAACATCATTCAGATGTTTTAACGTAATTGAAGATACTTTTTTCCTCTTTCAAAAGCATTTTTTAATTATTTTTTTAAGAGTATCTTGTTCTATGCATGCAATTTTTTTTCAATATTATCTCTATAAATCATCTAAAGTTTTTGGCTGATTTCTATGAACACGATTTTTTAGATAACTAAATAGGAAGAAAAGTAAATCAGGTGCAAATAATTCCAGTTTTCGTAATGACTAGTTAATATTACATTTTTTAGATATCAGCTTGTTGCCAATAATTGATTTGAATAAATAAATTACTTTTTTAGCTGTATAAAAAGGTGCCTTATCTTTATTTTCTAGAACTAATAAATTTATAACCATTTTTCCTTATTTTAAATTATTTACTGTGACTTTTTTACTATTTTAATTTAAAAAAAATATGGACTAATAATTATTTTAAATGCAATACTACATTATACAGTTATTTAATTTATGAGTAATGAGACCAAGAGAGATGAGAAGCAATGAAAAAATAACAATTCTAAGATTAATAAATTTAGCCATTTTCAAAATGAAATATTCATTTAGAAATTTCTTTAAAGACAGTAATATTTTATTAAAAAAAATACTTTTTACTAGTAAAAAATAAAATAAAAACATTTTAATATTTTAAAAAATGGATCTTTAAATATACATTAATGAAAAATTAGAAACGTTTAAAATATTCCACTTTATTCAATTGTTTATACTAAAAACGATCTTTTAATGTTGTTTATATTATTTTTTGGATAATTTTCTATCAGATGACTATAAAATCATAAAAAAAATACATTGTGGAAAAAAAAGTTATTAAAGTTTAAAAAATGGTTTTTTACTTTTTTTTTACCCTGTATTAAAAGAACACATTTTTATTTTTTACTGCAATTTATCATTATATTATTTGAATCTTTTTTTTTAGTAAATATCTAAAAAATATAGATTTATTAAAAACATAATATTGAAAAAGATATATTATACCCAAATTATGAAATAAACTAAATTTTAACTTTATTTTTGTTTTATTTTACATAAAATTGATTATGATAACATTTTTGTTTCTTTTAACAAAATTATACATTATAATCAGATTTTATTAGAAACTAATTTGTAATATTTTTCATACTGAAATCTATCTATTTTTTTAAATTAAAACAACAACAACAAAAAAAAGGTTTTTATATAATTAGGCATGTAAAAAATACTGATAATTAAATTAAATACTTTTGTAACAGTTAAAAAATTGTTTTATTATAAAAATAATTTTATATTTTTTTTGTTATCACACATTTAAATTACATTTTATAAAACTGTATTAAAAAAATATAAATTTTTTAATAGTACATTCCATTTGTTGTAAATTAATTAAGTATAATCCTTATGGCAAAATAAAATTTATAAAATGTCTAATAAATATTTTAATTTCTTTTTAAGTTTTGTTTATCTATTTTTCTTATCAATATATAATTATTTAATAAAAAAATTATATAGTTATTTATTTTATTTTAGTTTATAAATCTTACAATTTTTCCTTTATTTATTTTATATTTTACATGACAATCAAAATAATTTTAGTGTATTATTATCATGTACAAAGTTATATGATAATAATAATTAATTATTATTACGAAACACTATTTAAGTTTTTCAATATAATAATTTTCAGGTTTTTTTATTATTTAATATAAATTATTTTATTAATCACTATAAGTTTATTTAAAATTGTATTAAAATAACCTTTTTAAGTACATTTTTATTTAAATCACTTTCAAATATTGTCAAAAGATATCTTATCCCTTTATTAACAATAGTCTCTATTTATATAAAAATATAATTTGTATGTCAATGAATTTTGACAAAATATAAAAAAAATTTTTTTAATATTATTTTTAATGCTTTTGTTTATTAAAATGATAACATATAAATTATTTATTACAGTTATGATAAGGAAAATAAGTTCTATAAAATAAAATATTTAGTCATACTTTTAAATTAATACATATTTGTAGATGTATATATTTGATGTAGCAAAAATATTTTGAATGCACATTTTATAAAATTAATTTAAATATTAAAAAATCTAAAACATATAATTTAATTTATTTTATTAAATATTTATATGAAAAAGATTTTATAGAGGTATTTATAATGATGAAACTTATTTTCATAACAGTCATAAACGTTGTTTTTATAAATTAACCAAATTTCAAAATATTATCAAGAAGTTTATAAAAGTATAAATTATATACTCATTAAGAACATAAAATTATTGTCATTTGTTTTTATTTTACATTAAAAAAATTTTAATTATATTTTTTTAAAATAAATTCAAATTAATATTGGTAATATAAAAGTAATTCTTAATCCAAAATATTTTATAGCATTTACGCTTTATTTTGTTAAAGATTTTAATTTTAGTTGCATAATTTATAAATTTATTTTTCTTATTTTTTAATAGTTAACGATAAAATTTATTTTATTAAGATATGTATATTGTTTAAAAAAATATAAAGATGATGAGGGTAAGTTTTTTTTAATTACAAAATTCAGAGAAATGTTGATAATTATTTCCTACAGATATCTAACATTTGTCACAATTTTACACTTATAATTATCTTTTTCTTCAAATAAAAATAATAATGTATTTATTGTCACGGAATTAATTTATTTCTAATTGTATACAATGTTAAAACAACCTTATATTATAAATTGTTCATTAATGTTTTATTTTTTGACAATAAAGAGAAAATTTTTAAATAAATAGATATTTTTTTATATTTATTTTATAACAATAAGGAAATATAAAAAAATTTATAAAGTAAAATATTTTTAACTTTTTTTTCAATTTACAAAGTTGTTTATGAAAATACTCTTTATTTTTTTAAAATTTTAATCAATATTATTTAAAAAGTCTTTTAATAATAGAAAATATATTATCTTAAAAATTTAAACAAACTATACTATCAGTTTAAATCTTTATTTTTAATTTTAAATGAAACTCTTTTTTGTATAGAAAATATAATTTAAAAAGATAAATAAGTCTTATTTTATATAATAAACGTCTTCTACAATATTTTCTCTATCTATTTTTATAAATTGCTACTTGGTTAACTTTTAAAAGAAAAAACAATAAATTTTTTATGTAAAAATTTTTTTTAATATCATTTTACATTTATTTGTTTATTTATCAATAAACGTTTCATATTTAAATAAATGATTATAAATTTTATGTTTGATCATACATAAAAATCATATTAATGTATTAAATAAGGAAACACTTTTTTTATGTCATTGTTTTTTTATAATAACAATCATTTATTAGTAATGTTGTGTAATTTCGTATTTTATTATAATGTTTGTACTTATAAGGATGTCAGTTTACAGGTTAATATGAAACTCTACAAAGGACTTATTTGTATAAATTAAAGCTAGTATATATACATTTTAGATAATTTATTAATATTAATAATAGTATTATAATATATTTTTAATATAGAATTAACATTAAAAAAATATTTAATTAATAAATTTCTAATTATGTTTATATTTATCAAAATATTTGTTGTCGTTTTTCCAATTTTCTTTGCGTTGTGTCATCAATGTGTAATCACAGCATTTAAAATTATATTAATTTTTTTTTTAATGTAGATATATTTTTTTGTCAAATTTATGGATAAACTTAAAAAAATTCGTTCTGATTTGACGTCTACATTATCCTATGATGAAATAAAAGGGTATGTTTATTTATTATTATTATATTAACAAATATTTATAGTTCTATTTTTAATAAATCATTAAATAATCAAGAATTGTTAAAACTTTTAAATGATTTGAAGGACATTATTTATGCAAATCACTACAAGTATGTTTTAATTGTTATTTATTTTGAAAAAATATTTTTTTTTATTATTTAGTGAATTATATAGACCAAATTCAAAACAATTTAAAGAACTTTTAAAACATTTTGAAATATTAACAGTTCTTCTAAATGTCAATGAATATTCTATACAAGTTGCAGCATCAAAATGTTTAGATAGTATATTAATATCATGTAGTATTTCTAATCCACAAAGAATAATATATGCATTGTTAAAAGAATTTGATAGAAATCGTGGTACAAAAAGTATGGAATATATTTTAAATAGATTGGTATATTTTTTTAAAGATATTAAATTATCTGTTTTAAAAAGACAATCAAAAGGTATTATTGATATTATTATTAATTTAGTTGAAAAAAGAGATCAACGAATTGGTGATGCATTAGTTGTATTTATGAAGACATTTGTACAATATTGTAAAAAATGTAAAATACCTGATATTGGGGTTAGATTTATTCAATTAGCAGCAACTATGGAAGAAATTATTTTTGATGGTGACCAAACAACACGTCAAATGTTACAAATTATTGAACATATTTATAATGATGTTGATTTTATTGATGATGTTATACATGAAGTTATCAAAAAAGCTATCACAATTGATGAATATAAAATTACGGAGCAAATAGGAATTATATTAATTTTAAAACATTGTTGGAAAAAGATATCAGATGATGATACTGTTTATTTAAAATTAAAATGTTCTATGGAAAATATTATTATGTTAATTGGAAGTGAAAGTAATTCATTATCTTTAAGTGTGTTAGAATTTCTTTTAAAAGTGATAAAATGTTCAAAAAATATAAGATCTATTTTGGATGTAAAAATAAATGAAAATGGATATGTTAAAGAGATGGATTATATCAATGATCCACTTCAAAATGATAACAATAAAAGAGATGATACATCTGAAGATGAATGGGTACCAAGGAAGTATTTTTCTTTATCAAATAAAACATCATCTGAAGTTTTAACTATCATATTTGATAAAATTTTTTCATATTATTTAAGTACATCAAAAGACAACATTAAAATTGCTCATCAAATTATAGCTGTTGGTATAATTAATGGAATTATAGAACTTGAATCATCATTGATTAAAAGTGTAATGAATATAGTTAATATTAATTATATACGAAATGTAACAGATAATAGTTTTCAAAAAGTTTTATTATCAATGGTCTTAAAATGCTATTATAATGGTACTAATTTGATATTGCCATTAGAAGTTAAATTATTTCTTTTTGAATTGTTACATAGTGATAAGGTTACAGTAAAAAATATTGCCTTAACATGCCTTATGCCATATACGAATAAAATAATTTATGATACACAACTTTTAGAAAAAATAGTTAATTGTTATGAAAAATGCAATGTTAATGAAAATTTTGTTTTTAAAAAATGTTGTATTCAATTGATGAGTTCTATACCATGGCAATACTCACCAACATACGTCGCAGAAATACAAAGTAAAAATAGAAAAATATTTGCTAATTTTTTACTGTCAAAAGATAAGAAAGTTGTTTTAGAATGTCAAAATAATTTGTATAAATTTTTAAAAAATGGAAATAACAATATTAATGGTTCAGATGTTTTTGAAATTGAAATTCCTAAGTCACTTTTATCGCCATATCAAAATAATTTTTCAAAAACAATGAATTTACCTAAATATTTTGATTTTATAGTTAAACCACTTAATTCTAATATTGCCACAAATTTATTATTGTTATTAGAAGAAGTTATTGATTGTTATCATGAATTAATGATAAATTCCGAAGATCGATTATATCTAGCACTTTTATGTATAATGAGAATTGCCCCAATACCTCAGTGGAAAGATGTTTGGATTCCATTTTTAATTGGAAAAAGTCAAGCAAATAATTGTATCTTATCATTAATTAATGAACATATATTTTATGAGCAAACTCAACTATCGCAATTATCAGATAACATTGAGTTATCAACATATATTTTAGCTGGTATATCAGAAACAGATTTCTATGAATGTTTTATAACGGGAACAAAATTTAATTTTGATACTAAATCAACAATTGGTCAAATTATGAAAAATGAAGATGCATGTAATATATCATTAAAAACAATGAATTTATACTATACTGCAATAACTGCTGCTGCAACAAATAAACAACTAATTAAACAAGCAGTATTTGACATGAATTTTGATATCTCCACAGTAACAACTTCAAGTAATTCAAAAATAAATCCTCAATTTCAAAAGTTAAATGATATTTCTAGATTTATAGGGCATGGAATTAGAACAAAACTTAAGACAACCTTTTTTGATTCGCAAAATGAAACAACATTACTTAAAAATTTTTTTGGTGCATATGAAAATTATTGTACCAGTTTGGATGATGAAAGCCGACAAAAATTTTTAAATCCTCTTTTTAAAGCAATTGATTATATGAATTGTTATCTTGAATTAGCCTCTTTAGACAATTTGATATATATTATGGGTGAATTATTAATGTATTTAAAAATATTTATGTCAGTATGCCCTTTAGAATGTATTACATTAACTCATCAAATATTAAAAACAATGTTTTCAAAGAATGCTGGTTCAATGAAGTTAACTGAATTCCATCCACCAATAGATTATTTTGGATTCAATTTTTTGGATGAAGAGGGAATTTATATTGATCAACCAAAAAATAAATTTTCTATCTTTGGGATGTCAGCACAAAAAGAAGGCATTTTAGAGTGGAATCATTATGATGATCTTGGATTTTTAAATGTTAATTTATTTGAATCACAGTCAAAAGAAGATATTCTTGAGATTAGTAATAAATATTTAAGAAGTTTAGATGTAATATTTACAAAAGCATTACAATTATTTTTAATAACTGAAGATATACATTTTAGAGGATCTGTTATAAGTTTAATGAATCAATTAGATCAAGTTGGTTTAGATTATAATCAAGCAGACAAAGGACTGGCTGTTTATAATTCGATTTTAAGGTATTGTGAAAAAGAATATGTATGGTGTTCAGAAATTTCACAACCTATCCTTGTATTTCTTACCCATAGAACAATATTTAATTGGAAAATAAAAAAAGTATTTTTAAAAATAATGAATCCGTTTATAAAAATTGCTGAAAATAAGACTGATTTAAAAACTATATCAGATTTTTTAACATTACTACCATTACTTCCATTACCTGATTCATTTGATTTAATGATGTTTACAAGACAACAATGGAGGCTAGACAAATGGTTATCAATAAAACCAATAGATACACTTCATGTTATGGCTAAATTTGGCCCTTTACGCTCTTACTTATCTAATGAAGCTTTCAAAGATTTAGTTAATCATTTTAAAACTGCATTTGAAAAATGTATTAAGGATGATCTTATTCAATTATCAGATAAATTTATTATATCATCAATAGCTGTTATCAAAAATTTATGGACAGATGACATGGAGGAATGGTTATTAATGATGATGCTTAAATTGACAAGTGAAAAAAAGTGGTATTTTGTATCAATTTTTGTTTATTCATTTATTTGGTTTGGAAATGAACAAAATATTATTGATATGACCTTACTTCAGACTGCTGTTGAAGAATTAGTAACAATAATTAATGATGGTCTACAAAATATGATTTTGAAAATAAAAGATGGTTTAATGTCATTTGAAAAGACAAAAGAAATAGACTTTTCATTTAGCATTATTTTATATTCATTAAATGGTACATTTGCCAGTCAAAAAAAGGTGTTTTTTGTAAATAATATTTTAAAACAAATAAAATGTCCTACAAAAGAGGATAATGATATTTTAAGTGTATATACTCCTAAAATTCACTATCTTTTATTTTTATATTTCTATGATACCTTAAAAATGAAAAACTTAACTTTAACTGAACAAAAAATTTTTATTGATAAATTTCAATCACTAAACAGTTCAACAAACTTCAAAAAACTTACTAATATTCTAACGAAAAAAAATAAATGTCAATCCCCAACAGTTGAGTTAAACAATAAAACAAAAAATTACATTTTTGATGACGAAGATAACATAGAAAAATTTCAATTCGCAAATATAAAAGATATAAATGTTAATGAACTTGAAGTTATTTTTTTGACATTTAAATATTTAAATCAAACATCAATAGATTCATTTTATATACAATTTACTAACATTTTAGACATAGGAAAGATAAAAATAATTATTAATATTGGGATTAGCGTATTATTAGATGACGTTAAATTGGAAAGAAATGAAAAAAGTAAATTGTTACTGATACAATTTGTTACATTAATTTGGAAAGTATTTATAAAAAATTTAGATGAATTAAATTCGAATGATATTATACATTGTTTGTATGAATTTGGAAAAGTATTATACGTGTATCCGGTATTGGTGAAAAAATGTATGTATTTTGACATTGAATCCATAAAAATTATAATTTCTCATTTTCATTCATTTGTCATTGGCAAGAACTACTTAAATAATATATTTTTTGAAAGTTTAACTTTCTTTTTCGCTTCTCCAGATGTGATGAATGAATTTGAGAATACATATTTTTCTTTGGAACATTCACCATATTTGGCATTAGGATTACTTGTAAATAAACTTCAATCTACTAATATAAACAAAATTGATATAAATATTTTAATTGAATGTCAAGATCCAGAATTACAAAATCTTGAATATAATGTAAAATTAGCCTTTATTATAGCAACTAATTGTTTTAATACTTTTAAAAAATTAGACGAAGAAGGTCAATTAACTGAAGTTGAAAAAAAAGCAATAAAAAGTTTATTAAGATGTAGTGTTATGTATGAATTTTCTTTAGTCCCAACAACTAGTAAAATTTGCAATTTTGAACCTAAAGTAATACTAACCAAAGAAAAAATTGTATTTAAATCAATTAGTATTCATATGTTAAATAGTATTGATATTGTTACTGATTTTAGTTCAAGAATTTCTTGGCTTGGCTGGAAAGAACGTAGGCAATTTGAAGATTTTTGGATGTCATTATTTGGTGTTTTATCCTCTACCCCATGTGGTGAAGAATTAGAACAAGGAAGTAAAGAACAAATTCAGGAACAACTTGCATCCAGTACAGTTGCAATTGACTCATTAACAAATAACTTATTACAATGCTTTTTATTTCCTGCGCAAGGTAACACTATTATAAGTAAATATCCAATAAAAAGTCCCATATTAAATATTAACAAGGAAGAGTCTAGTTTTTCAAAAGAATGTAATTATATTATTGATATATTATGGAATAAAACATATAGTTTAATGGATGATGATGACTATGTTGAAACGTATGATTTTTGTCAAGTTACTTTATACCATATATGGGTTATTACAAATATTTTAGAAAAAGGTGATATTAAAAATGAAAGTATTGATAATAATATTACGAGTGATGAAGTTGATATAACATTACCAAGAAGTATTAGTAATTATATGTTAAATATGGCAGATGATTTGGATACTAACTCTTCATTAAAAGCTTTATTAGATAATTTTTCTCATTGGTTTTCAAAAGGATCTGATAATATGCCTTTGAATCTTTTAACAGCAACGATACGTTCAATAGTACTTTTATCTGATTTATTTGATGATGTTAGTACATACCGATCAATTTATAACCAATTAAAACCATTATTTGAAATAGAAGAATACAAATCTACCCCTATAGGAGGTTACATAATATACTATATTTTAAAATACTTTTCAATTGTTGGAATAGAAAATTTCGATGAAACACAAAATGAGAATGAAACAATACAATTTATTATAAATATTGTTGAAAAAGAATTACAATCAAAATGTTTGTTTACAAAACATTGCATATATAGTGGTACAATATTTTTGTGTCAATCTTATACAACGGATAAATTGTCATCACTTATAGAAATAATTTCGGATAATTTGTATAGAGAAGTAACAAATGTTATTTTTAATAAATTACCTGAATTTTATCAAGAAAGAGTATTTCAAATGATATTTTCTATACATAATATTGGACTAGAAACAAAAATGTTAACAGAAAATAATATAATAAAAATTGTTTTAAGTACATTCAATGATAAGAATAAATCTTTTAAGGTACTTTATAAGATTACTAAATTAACAATGCTACTAATATCACATAATAGCTCTCTTTCAAAAACATTGATGAATAATTTACATTTATTTATAAGTAAAATAGACAAAAATATTCATTTTGAAAAGGTAAAATGTTCTTTGTGTTTATTTTCAAAAGCAATATGTAAAATATTAGATAATACACAATTTACAACAGAACTTGTTATAAAATTACAAAATGTTGTTGAAATAATTTTAGTATATATATGTAATCTTAATGATGCTAATGATATATCAATATTAGGAAATGGAATATTTGAATTAAGTTGGCTACTTCCAGATAAAAATATGGTTTTAGATTTATTAATTGATCAAATTGTTACCTCAATCGACAATACTATATCATTAAAAATTTTATTAAAACTTGTTGGAAAACTTTTTGATCGTTTGTATTTAGAAAATACAACATCAGATGCTCATAATATTTTATTATTAGTCGTTTCAACAATGTCAAAAATAAAATTAATAGAAGAATTTGATAAATCTATATATGTTATGAGGTGTCTTTTTTGTGCTGGAAATCCAAATGAAAATATAAGAAGTCAAATTTATTGGAATGTTTTAAACATTCAAAATGTTTCACCATCATATAAAAAATACCTTTTTACCTCAATTTTAAAAGCTTTAGATGATGTAAAAATTGATAAAACATTTTTGATTAATTCTATGAAAAGAGTTATTAAGGATAATAGTGAAGAAGGTATTGAAATCAATAGACTTCATGCATTTCTTTAAATATTCAAAATGATTGTTAAATAAATAACATTTTTTTAAATACACTATTATGATATGATTGAAATAACTGTTACAGTATCAAGATTATATCCACCTATAAATTTTAAATTTATTTCTTTTTATATTTTTTCAAAAATATCCTTTTCTCAGAATAAATATTATCTGTAACAAAGTACTGTTGGATAAAGACTATAATTTCTATTTTAAACTTATCATTTTGTAATTTGTACTTTAATAAAGATTATTAAAAATATATGTGTCATTATTATATAAATAAACCTTTCATAAGTATTTTATAATTAATAAATTTTAAAATATTTTTTTATTATTAATAAATGTTTACCCAATTAATTTTAAACAATATACAGTAATTTTCTATTATTTAGTAAAGTCTTAATTTACTGTAATTCTAGGAATATAATTTCTATAATAAAAATTTGTTTTTTTAAATATAAATTACGATAAAATTATATAAGGTCAAAAAATTTTCATGAAATTATTAAAAAAATATATTTTTTGAATGACGAAAGAAGTGACATTCATTTTTACAATTTGTTTTTTAATAATAAATGGATAAACGATGTGTAAATAATAATTTTTAAAAAAAGCTTATTGTAATTAACATTTACCCTTTATTTATCTTTTTATTTTTTTCATTTAATAATTTTAATAGATTTATATAATCTTTTAAAATAAAAAATAATTATTTTTAAATAAAAATTTTTATCAACTATTCTTACCTTTTAATACACTAATTATTATAAATATTTTTTTAAGAAAAATGAAAAACATAATCAAACTTACTATTATCTTTCTTTTACTTAGTCCATCTTCATCATTTGAAAATCAAGGTAAGAAAATATTTAATTATTTATTTTCAAAATATACCTATTTTAGGTGAAATTTATTCCATCGATTATGATCAGAATAATGATAGAAATGAGCTGATGACAGATTTAAGTAGCGAAATTACTACACAACCTTCTTTTCCAAAAGAAAACATTTATTATGATTTGGCAGATTATTTTTCCAATTCACACCCTAAAAATGAAATTATCAATAATGAAAATGGTGCTAACACTCAACTATTATTCTTAAACGATGATAATACATTTGAAAGTAGTGATCTTGTCAAAAAAAGTACCACACCAAGTAAATATATTGGTTTAGGAAAAAGATTTCCATCTAAAAGTAGAAAGGTAAAAAGACAATCTATGTCGTCTGGTATATCAGAAAGTATTGATAATAATTCATTTGTAAAAAATAATTTTCGTTTAATTGGATTAGGTAAAAGATCATTAAATAATAAATACTTAAAAAATTATAATGATGTTACTTTTATTGAACTTAGAAAACCAAAAAGAAATGAAAAAGTACGTTTTATTGGATTAGGAAAAAGATCTCCAAAAAATTTTGAAAATAATCCTGCTGATTTAAAGATAATTAAACGTAGTTTAAAAGATGACTTTACTGATATAAAAAATGAAAAAGTAAAGAGAAGAAATCCTTATGTTTTTAGAGTTATACCATTTATTTATAGAAGACAAAGTAATGGGTATTATCCTATGCTTCCAATTGGTAGAAAACGTTTAAACAATAATTTAAAAATGGAAAGTTATGAAAATAAAAGAATAAAAAGAAACATTTTATCAAATAATGTTAATGAAAATATTATTAAAAATTACCAAGATATTGATCAAGGAAAATTTTACCCCACGATATAAAAATATTGGAATACGTTAAATTTTAATTATAAAACAATTTATTTAAAAAAAGTACAGTATAAAGTTATTTTACCTCAATGTTAAGAAGAACAACTACTATCTTGATATAAATCAAAATACTTCAATATGTAAATCTTTTCTATTTATTTAAATCAACAAATCTTCCTTACTAATTGTTTTCTCCCCTAAAAAAGTTTAAGATTAAAGATTTTTGTAATATACGCTTATTTTTAACTTTAAAATTAAAAGTTTTTATTTTTGTTTTAAATGCCATTGTATTAAATCATCATTCAACTTATTTTCAAAAAAAAAAGAAATATTTAATCATTTTAAATAAATTTTTTAAATACTTTTTTTTAAAATTTTTTTAATTAATATTTAAAATATTATCAGAAAATAAAAAAAAAATTATGATTCTTCTATTTATTTATAGACGTCATGGTGTTATTTTCTTCAAAGTACTCTTTTCTCCAACTGTATAGTTTAGTCATTGAAAATCTACAACAAGAAGTCATCTATTTCAATTTTTCTTCTTAATAAAAAAAATGAGTTATTCTAATCATATTTATAAAATATCAATTTTTGAAACATTAGCTAATTTTTATTTTATTGGAAAAGATAGGACAGGTCAGAAGTATTCTGTCTTAAAAATTGATAGAACACACAGTTATGATTTGACTATTGGTGAACCTGAACATAGTTATACCCAAAAAGAAGTTGAAGAATTATTAGCAACAATCTCTGGAAGCTCAAGTATGTTTTATTTAAAATAATTTTTTTTTATAAATATACTAATAATATAATATGAAATATGTACAAAAAAATAAATTATTTTTATTTTTAGTTATAGTTAAAGGTAGCTTATCACTTATGGGAATTGCAAATGGTTCTAGAAAAGGTTTAAATGAAGTTGTAGGAAAGTCTTATGGGATAATTGGTGCTGTTAAATTTTTAGAAGGTTATTATATTATTGTAATTACTGCAGCAAGACCTGTTAGTTATATTGGATACCATGTTATTTATAAAATTGAAGAAACACAAATGATATATTTACCTTTCAATAAAACGACAAATTATGATGAACAAAAATATTTAAAATTATTTCAATTAATAGATTTATCAACAAATTTTTATTTCTCATATACGTATGATTTAAGTAAAACACTTCAAGAAAATATTTTACAAAATGATAATAGTAATTCACAAAAAGAATCGCAATTTTTTTGGAATAATTATTTATTAAAACCATTAAGAGAAAGTGGTATTGATGAAAAATGGCTTGTAAATATTATGCATGGATACATTGGACATCAAGTTATTGATATGCCATTATCAAAAAATATGACGTCATTTGTTAAATTTTCAATAACATTAATTGGGAGAAGGTCATCATATTATGCAGGTACAAGATTTCTAAAAAGAGGAGCTAATTATAAAGGTATAATATTTTTTTTTATAAAAATAATAATTATTTTTTTAATTAATAATATCTCTAGGGGATTGTGCAAATAATATTGAAACAGAACAAATTGTTTGGGAGATGACGTCATCAAGCAATTTTTACTATGGAAATTTTTCTTCTTTTGTTCAAAAACGATCTTCAGTTCCATTAATTTGGTCACAAGATCCATCAACACGTGGGGTTGTTGGAAAACCATCCATCCAATTAAATATAAATGAACCAAACTCCAAAACAGCAGCATTACACTTTTCTGACTTAGCAACAAAATATGGATCTCCAATTGTTGTTATGAATTTAGTTAAAAGACATATCAAAAAGGCAAAAGAAAACATTCTTCATACAGAATTTCTTAAAACAGTAAGTAATCTTAATCAGTACCTACCAAAGAAACATAAAATTGCCTATCTATCTTTTGATATAGCTCATTATCATAAAACAAAACCTTCTGTTCTTTTCAAATTAGAAGAAATAGGATATCGTATATTGAATGCTCAAGGATGGTTTCAAACAAAACCAGCATCATTTTTAATTAAAAGTCCAAAAAAATATTTTTTAGAAAATTTTGAACCATTACTTACAGATGATGGTATGTTTATGCTACAACATGGGATTGTTAGAACGAATTGTGTTGATTGCTTAGATAGGACAAATGTTGCACAATTTGGTATGGCAAAAGTTGCTTTAGGATGCCAGTTATATTCAATGGGTTTAATTGATGAACCAATAATATCATTTTCAAGTGAATTATGTAAAAATTTTGAAGAAATGTATGATGAGCATGGTGATACAATGGCATTACAATATGCTGGTTCACAATTAGTTCATACCATTAAAACATATAAGAAAATATCAGCATTCCAAGAAAAGAGTAGAGATGTTATACAGACATTATCAAGATATTATAGTAATACATTTGGTGATTATGAAAAACAAAATTCTATTAATTTATTTTTAGGATATTACATTCCACATGAAGTAAAAAATATTTATCCACCTATATGGGATATGCCATCTGATTTTATGTTACATTTTACAAATGATGATAAAAAAGATGGAGGTATTTTTGATATTTCTAAATGGTTTGAAAATATAACATTAAATAATATGAGTGATAGCAAATATAATATACAAAAATTTAATTTATTTGATGATTATTATAATTATGAAAAAACTACATTTTTTCAAGATAAATTATTGAATGCTTCTCCAATTAAAATACAAAACTTGGAACATCTTAAACAAGAACAATTACAATCTTCTTATTTTATTAAATTATTAAAACAAACTGATACCCCAGCAATTTGTGATTCTGAAAATAAGAAAAAAGTTTCTAAAAGTAAACAAAAAGATGGTTATAATAGTGATGACGATGATGATGACTATGAAGATGAAACATCTGCATCATCAGATATTGATGAATTATTATATGATAATGATTATAATAATGTAATACCTTTTGTTCCAATATCAAAAATATTTAGTACACCATCTAATCCACCAACAACCAAAACTAATTCATTTGATGTTTCTTTTGGTTTAAATGACTCTTTTGAGTCGTATGGTTTTGAATTGAAAAATCCCGATGAAAGAGCTATGGAATTGTATAAGTTAGCTTCTAACAGACTATACGTAGAGGATATGAAATATTTAAAAAGACCTTCATACGTTAAAACATTAAGAAAACTTGACAAATGCTTTTTACTTGATAAATTATTAACAATTCCTCAAGGATGGGATGATGATATTTATAAATTTAATTTAAAACCCATATCATCTGAGTCGCTAAAAATATATCAAGATTATATAAAAAATATTGAAAAAAATAATTTTATAACTTAATTTATAAAATTTTATCATTCTAAATAAATTTATATATATTTTTTTGTTAATAAAAATACTTGAAATATTATATATAAATATAAAATTATTGTTTAATTTTTTTTTAAAAATTTTTTTTTAATTTATAACTTTTTGATATTAAAAGTGTTAGTAAAATTTATATTTTTCCATTATACATAAATAATTTATCTTTTACAAAAAAATTCTTCTATGATAAGATTTAATATTCTTTATTTAGATGTTGATGAACTACTACTTGTTAAATGTTTTTTTGCTCCATGAAAAACAGACATAAGGCTATAGGCATCAGCTGTTAATTCACGAATTTGTTGATCAGCCCAACAACTTGTAGGTAAATTTTGAAGAAGTAACATTATACCTTGGAAATCCTTCTCTCTTTGTAAATCTTTAGACCAAAGGCGAAGGAAAGCAGCACATACATATGTATGAAAATGTGAAAATCCATTTCTTTCACTTAAATATGTATCCCAAAGTCTTATTGTTGCTCGGAGAGGAATTTCTCTCATTAATAAATTATTCATCCAACGAAAAGAAAATTGAAGATATTGTACTTGATTATTTTCTAAATGGCAATGTAAATTATTATCAACCTTAATTAATAAATCTTTTAAATCTAATATTTTTCTTTGTATACCAGGTTGATCAGAGGTATAATTGTCTTGAATTGTCTCAAGAAGGTATGTTACACACCAAAAACTATCAGCTTCGATTATTTCAATTTGTTGTTTAGTTAATTTGGATATTTCAAATGTTGATACTTCAACATCATCTGGTATAAATTCACTTAAAAATACAACAAAAAATGGTGTTACAAGGTCATTAATACCTTGAACATATCCAGAAGCTGGATGACGAATAGCCCAAATATAAAGAATACGCTCAAATATCTCTTGAACTTGCTTTTGTTGAAATAATGGAATTAATGGACACATTCTTGGTATATCAATATGTATCTTAAATAATTGAAATTATTTATTAATAATAAGTAATAAAAATTTTAAATACCTGTCTAAATGTAACTTGATGTTGTTCATCAAATCTTGTATAAAAATATTGTTCAACATAATGCCAATATTCTTCACGTTGTTTTTTCAAAGTCATTTCACGACGATCTAGCCGTGTTGGGACATAACGTGATAATATTCTCCATGCATGAGGTCTTAATTTATGTGGAATTCCCATCCAACAATCTTTTTGTAATTGTTCTATATCAATATTTTCTGCTGGTTTTATTGATGGATCAATTTCTCCATTCATTTTTACACCAAACATCTGACAAAGCCTATTAAATCTTATCTGATCAATATCTTAAAAAAAATTATTTTTAATTATTATAACTTTTATTGTTAAAATTATTATTAATTCTTACTTTTTAATGAAGCATTTTCATTAGTAGATGATATACTAGGTAATCTTGGGTATAATGGTCCTGTAGTAGTTGCAACGTTATTTGTTCCAGGCAATGGATCTTTTTGTGTTGCTAAGCGTTGCATAGCTTGTGTTTTGGCATTTCTTATACGTTGGGGATGACAATTTGGCATTAAAATATCATTCCTATTTAATGTAATAGACATTGAATTTGACAAAACATCAATTTGCGATAAATTTGGAGTATTTTTTATGTCATTTGACAGGTCTGTCTCCCAAACATCTGAAGTGCTATAATTATTCGAAAAAATGTTACATTGTATAAATGATAGAATATTATATTATATACCTGTTTTGATATCTTTTAAAATTAATTTCATTTTTTGAACCTGTTAATGTTTCATCATTTTTTGTATTTTTATTTTGTGGAGAATATTGTGTATGAAGTGGAGGATATTGTGCTCCATATATTGGTTTAACACTAAAATAAAAATAAATAAATAAAAATTCATAAATTCAAACAAATAAAAGTAGTTTTAGAATAATTTTTTTTCTACATATAAATTATTATGAATATAACAGAGACATGTGACAAATTACTAACCTCCCAGGAGCTGCTGAGCCTCTACTCCATTCACGATGCATTTTAATCCATAAAATTTTACAAAAAAAAATTTACTTCAATTAAACCCGTGATTTTTTTTATTTGCAAGTAAAGATTTAATACAATTAATAATAAAATTAGTTAAAAAAAAAGTACTATCTTGTTAAATGTTTGAAGATAAATTAACTACTGATAGGGAAGAAACATGAAGAGGTACGATCATCCAACTCTATTTACGTGGATTAAAAAATTATTCGTGTTGGGATTTTGTCAAGTTTCATTAACAATGCCACCATCATATGTGATAATATTAATTATTATTTATTATGTAAACAAAAATGAGTGACTATATTTTTTAATCTCATTAAAAAAAATTATTATAACATTGATATTGCATTAAATTTTTATATTCTTAAACAAATATGTACATTTTGTCATTTAAAACACATAGGATGATTAGGTAATGTTAGCTTAATAAATCAACAATCAAAATTTATCATTTTTTTTAAACTAGTTTTAAAAGAAAAATTTTTATAATTCAAAAATGTTTTAAGACAAGACTTTTTAAAAACATCAAAATATTTTATAAGAATCTATTATTAGAAGTATAAACATGTTTTTAATATGAAAATAAAAAAATGTATCTTTTGTTAATAATAAACTCACCTTTCATTATTATTTATATCTTCTCCAGTTATTTTGGTTGGTTCTAAATTTGGAAAACACCAATTTGTACATAAAAGCATGATTTGAGATTATAAGAAAGGGTTTTTCTAATTTATTAAACTTTAAAAAAATATATAATTGATCATTCATTTATTATAATAAATTAGATATAATTTTTTTTAAAAAAAATACGTATATTTGAGGTAGAAATATATAAAATAATTGGTTATAATAAATGGAAATGAGTTAGGATTTAAAATATTGTTATGTAAATAAAGCTTTTACTTTAATAAATATAATTTAACATATATTTGATCACGATAAATTAAAAATTGATATTATTATATATTAAATTATTATATACTTTCTATTTATTATAAAAATTTATTGTTTAAAAAAAAGCCTGATATTTAATGTATAGGTCAATTGAAAAAGTAGATATGAAATTTTTACATTATTTTATTAATACATTTCCTTTTATGAGGTGTAAAGAAAAAAAAGAAAGATGATACGTTAAATAAATATAATATAGATATTCATTCCAACAGAATCATGTATCTTATTATTAAAATAACAATATAAATAATTAGTGAAAGTTTTTAATAGTTAACAGTTTTTGTAAAGTACCATTTGCTTTCTTTAAAAGACAATTTTTTAAACCAATTGAATAGTGGATAAATAAATTGTATCAAAAAAGAATAGTATAATTTCTAGGATATAATTATTTGTAATAATAATTATCTAAAAGGCTAGTAAATAAATAAAATTGAGTGAGGTAAAATAAATTTACTTAACTGACCACAACTGTAGTTTTGTTAAGAGTAATCGCAAAAAAAAAAAGTTAAAATCTTTTTGTATAAAAAGAAAAGTTGTCACTAAAGTAAGTAGTATGTATTTGTAGACAATAAATTTAAAAAAAAATTGTCATGTATAAGAAGCTCATATTTGAGAGAGGATAGGTAAAGTGATTAAGAATACAAGATAGAATATTGTCTAGTATAGACCACCTATTTTCAAAAATATTTATTGTTGAGTATTTCATTTTTTTTTTATTAAACGATTGTTTATCTTGGTAAATTATTTTTATATAATAAGTTTTAAATTGTTTTAAAGTATAAAACACATATTAATCTTATATATCTTTAAATAAAAATTTATTGTTTTTATAAATTTCAATAATAAAAAGAAACATAAATGTTATTTGTTAAAAAATTTAAAATTTTTTAATAAAATATAGTTTACGTGTTAAAAAAAGTGCACTACAAAAATGAAAAATATATAAATATATATGTATAACATTTATTCAAAACTAATTTTTTATACTTTTATTATTAAAATATTCAAAAATTTAGAAAAATGTAAATAAAAGAAGATGCATAGTAGTATTATATATCTCAGAAATAAATTAATTCCAAAAATATTGAAAAAATTTGAAATGAATAAATATAATCATAAAAGCTATTACAAAATTAGTTATTTTGTTTAATTAGCAAAATATTTCTTTATCACTTTCCATGTATACAGGTGTGAGTATGGGTCAAAAAGACAATGAATAACTCTGGACAAAATCAACATTATAATAAAGAAATTTAAATACACAGATTTTAAATAATATAAGTTATGAAAAAGTAAATAATTGAAAGAAATATTTTTATTGTAATAATAAAATATACATAACACATTTTAATTTTAAAAATAACAAAACCAAAAATGGTACAATTTTATTTTTGTAAATGTAAAAAAAAGATATTATTTAAAATATGTATTTACAATATTTATAGTTTGGTTAAAGTTTAATGTCCAAAGAAAATGTTAGTATAAAAAGTTAAAGAAAAAAATCAACGAAAAAAAATATTTTTTGATTATTGTAGTTATCGAGGCAATGACAAAGAAAGATGAATATATACCTTTTTGAAATGCAATATTTGATTAAGTTAATTTTTTTCTTTTACTTATTATTATATATATTTTACTCAATTCCCCTTGTGATCAAATAAATATTAATAATAATATGAAAATTTTTTACTTATTATATTTTTCTATAATTAAAAATTTTATACTTTTTGTTGTAAACAACAACTTTTAGTCGAATAGATAATAATATGATAATTTTTAAAAAAGATAAAGTTAATGAAACTAATTAAAAATAAAATGTCTTCTTTTTATTGTTAAAAATTGTAATTATAATATCGTATAAATAAATTAAAAAAACTTTTTTATCACAAAATTTCAAAAAGGGAAAAAATATCTATAATGTATTTTAAAAAATTATTTTTATTATTTTGTAAGTTATCAATTTTAATTATTTGTAATAAAAAAAATTATCTCAAACTTTAATTATAAAATATTAAAAAAAAATTAAAATAAAAATTTTTCCAAACGTTTTCTAACTAAAATTTTTAATAAATTTTTGTTGTTATTTGTTATTTACATAAAGTTTATTTTTATAGTGTTTGTGATACTTTGATACCATATTGAAGAGCCCAGTCTATTTTTGAATCAAGATATTTGTCATACTCAACAGTATAACATAATAATTCGAAATTTTCATTTGATGGTGCGGAAATAGAAGTAAAATTTAATACGCCAACTTCCTTTATTATTTCAATACGTTCATGATTTGGGAGTGGAGATTTCCATATATAGTCAAATACCTCCCAACCAAATTCATTAAGAATAAAAATATCAATAATGTATTGTTGACGTGTTTTAAGAACTAGAAAAAAATTCAATGGCCAATTTGTATTTTTATGAAAAATATTAGATAAAACTTGACAAGTCTGTTTTTCTTTGATTAACTCAATTTCAACATCTTTTATAGTATTTAAAAATGTGTTTTCATCTAAAAAGGAAAACAAATAAATTATTTATCAATAATATTACGTGTTTTGGATATTGAATTAAACATACCACAATTGTCATCATACATAATATCATTTAGTTTTCTAAGCCATTCATCAATAGTAAAATTTCCAATTAATTTTCTACCATTATTCATTTTTAAAATATAAAATGTAGTGGTATAACTTTGAAATGTTATTAAAATTATCTATAAATAAAATTAAATTATAAACTAACGGAAGAATCAAAATAGATAAAATATAATATATAGAACTCGTACATTTATATAGATAAATACTCATCTATAAATATAATATATATATATATATATATATCAAAATGATAAAACTGCAAAAACTTTTTCTGTTATTTATAATTTTTAAAGAATTGTAGAAAAATTTTCTAAAATACATATATAGTATTAAATTTTTTTTTACAATAACATAATAAATGTTATAATAATGGAAAATGCAAAAATGCAATTTTTTTTAAAATAAATAAAATATTTATAATGTGTTTTAATTTATAATTAGTTTATAAAAATCTATTGTTGTTTTTAATCTTTAATATGAGAATATATTATCATAAAAAATAAATTTTATAATTAAAGGTACACGAAAATGAGTTTTATTCATATAAAATAAAAATTATTATATTATTTTTCAAAAAATATTATCATATTGTTATTCTCACTTATAAAGAGACTCTTTAATATATAATAAAATTAATATGGCATTAAATGTATCATGTGAAAAAATTATAGATTAATAATTAATAAAAAATACATAGGAAAATTTTCCATTTTACCCTAAAAAGCAAAAAATTTTTTAAACTAAGCTTTAATTTTTTTTTCTTCAATAGTAGAAAATTGAAGATGTAACTAATAGTAGATAATTTTAAATAATATATCATTGTAAAAATAATCCATATTATTAACATATATCTTTTAAAATGTCAAAACATTATTTTAAATAGATAGTTATATTAAAAATATTATGAATTATATAATCTATAATATTTTTTTTGTTATAAAAAAGAATTAGATATAATTAAAAAAAAATTTTTTTTAAACAAATAAAGAAGTTTGTTTATTATGTAATCTAAAAAATTGATCCTTTTTTTATGAAAAATAAATTTAATTGTATTACAATATCGATTCTCGATTCTATTATTTGAAAGTACAATGCAAAAATATTTGTTTTGAGCTTTACATAAATTGATAAACATTTTATAAGTGATGGTACAAAAAAAATTATTATTTATGTGAGAGGTATCTCACTTGAATTAAAATTTATAAAATATATAAACAATTTTCATATACTTAGAAAAAACTTTCTTATTTATCATAAAAAGTTGTTTCTATTAAACTCAAAAATTACATCATTATTATTGAAGCTTAATTTAAATATCAATATAAAAAATATATAAAAGTATAAAAAAAAATAATATAATTTTATTTATCATATAGTTGGAAAAAATATATTACTTTTAAAGATTTAAAAATAATATCATGATATAAAAACATCAATTACTTTTTATTTTTATAATTTACAGATAGTAGTAATAAAGAGAAAGATGTGTTACCACCAAAATTGAAAAAAAGGTTTGCGGATTTGCACTTTTTGAGTATACAAAAGACTCCAAGTGTCTCTATTTACTGGTAAAGTAGTGCCACTCTCAAAACCAGTACTAGATGATGGTCCAGGCTGTGGTCCTAAATCGTCACTTGATATATCTCTTGAATTAAACTCATCATCATTAGTGCTTAAAGTATCCTCTGTTCTTGGAATATGATTATTATAGCTACTATTTTGAATATTTTCTCTTCTATTTCTTTTTCCACGATTTTTTTTTCTTTTTTTTATTTCACACATATATTGAGGAGGCATATTACATAATTCATAAGGAGATTTACCATCTTTCAAAGCTTCCTTTAAGTTAAATATTTGCCCTCTCATTACAGCCATTTGACGAGAAAACATTCTTTTATCAAAACCAGAATCTTTAGAAAAAATTTTTCTTAAATCCTCACATAATTCACGAACAAGAAAAGCATTCTCAAACATTTCAACATACTCATTTACAATTTCTGGTAAAAATGGTTCTTTAGCAAATGGTAAATACATCCAACCAAATGGATCTAAAAACAGACATATATTTTTAAAATAATATCAATAGCATAAAAACAAACTTACATCCTCTAAATTCATCAGGATGTTTAAATGGAAAAGCTAATCCATTGTCAATTGCAGCCACAAAATACTTAGGTACATTTTCATCCTCCATTTTCTCTAGTAATTTAAACTCATCTAAAAGAAAAATATTTAAGAAGAGAAAAAATAAAAAGTTATTTAAGAAAGTAATTGATATATATTTTAAACAGATAAATTTAAATTTTTGACATTTTAAATTACCTTTGCTTTTTGGAATACTAATAGAAAATCCTTTTATTTTACTATCATTTTTAACTATGTTTTCAATTGCTTTAACATTAATATTATTTTCTTTTTCACAACTTTCTTCATTTTTATTATTAATATTATTTGTTGAAATATCAATAATATTATCATCCTTATTTATATCATCTTTAACCTCATTTGAAGCACTTTTATCACCATCTTCAAGATCAATCAAATTTTCTTCCTCGACAATTGGTTTAATAGGGTGATCATTAATATTAATTTCATCATCTTTTTCTTCTTCTTGATTATCACATTTAGGTGGAACTGTTTTAATTAACCAATTATCATTACCACGATCAGTATTTCTAATAATATAATCAAGCATAGCAAGTTTTTGAAATTGTAATAAAAAATGTTTCTTAGACAACTCAGGTAAATCAGCCTCCTTAGATTCCCATTTACGTAAAATAATGTAAGCATCTTCATATCCTTTTACGAAAACTTGTAATGAGCCAATTTTTTTTGGTAAACCAATCCTATTAAATACTCTCTCTATTTGAGGATATCTATCAGTTATCCTTAATTTGGTTCTAGCTTTTGCTCTCTCAATTTTACTATAATTAAATGTTGGTGCTGCAAAATGAGTTACTTTTGTTGGAGGGACAACATTTAGTCCTAACTTTTGATCAATATAAGATGCTCCAGCTTCTGATAAATAGCCCTAGAAAAGTTAAATAAAACTTTTAATAAAAATAAAAGTAATATTATATAATTTAAAAAAAAACTTTTTTTTTACATCAATGAGCAAATTTAATATATATTTTTAAATAACGTAATAATAATAGATGTATAATATTATATATCTTCTATTACATTAAATTTTTCTATGTAAATATCATCAAAAAGTACTACTACAATTGATGAATAGTAAAAACCGAAGGTTATGATAACGATTTCTTTTTTAAATAGAAATATGAAGTAATTATAGAAAGTATTATTTATATACATATATAATTCTGTGTAATTGTTATTTTGTGATGGAGTCCTTTTTCTTGTTTAATAAACCTTTTGTGTGAAATAAAATTAAATATGTAATTTTTAATAACAACCACCAGAACAGGACTTCTTTATTTTGTGAAATACTTTAGTTATTCCTTTTTATTTCCTCCTATATGTATATTAATACTTTTATGATCATAACTTTTGCTCCCAAATAACATATTTACATTATTTTATATTACTAGTAAATTAACTTTATTATTTTAATTAATAACTAAAGCATAACAAAATATTGTGATACTAAAAATGGAAAGAAAATTTTTTTTATTTCAAGTAATTATTGTAATTAATAGTTATTAACTAGAAAATTCTACTTTATTTAAATCTTTTTTTCATTATTTCTACCATCATTAAATTAGCTTATGCTTGTTCTATTATAAAAATAAAGATTATATTTTGTATTATATAAAATATCCTATTATAACGATAGAGGTCTGTAATTTATAATATTCAAAGCTTTAATTGCTATCAGGGATAAATATAAGAGAAAACTATTACATATAAATTAGTTATTTCAAATGTATTTTAGACTAATGACTACAACTATCTCTTTAGTTTGTGAAATTGACACAATACTGTTTCCAGAAGAGTGACAAAGTTTACTTAACGGTATCTTATAAATATGTATAGATACAAAAAATTTTCATTATAATTAAAAAATTTAAGCTACTTTTCCCTTAATATGTAAATTATGACCACATTATTCCCTAAAAAAGCTTTCTATCTATAATATAATTTTTTTTTTTTGATATATAAATTATTTTAATAAATTTTTATCAAAGTAATATTTTAAAGTTGTATAATATTATTTACATTGTTATTTATAAAAATAAAAGTCAAGAGTTCTATTACTATTTTTATATTTCCTTGATAAACATTACTGTTTTTAATGTATTCCATTTTAAATAATATTATATTATAACAATAATAAAAAAAATTTTATATATGTTATTAAAAATTAATTAATTTTAGACCTCCAAAAACATCAAATTATTATTATGAACAGTACGTTTAACAAAATTAATTTTTTACGGGGTTGATTTATATGTTTTTGAGTAAAAAAACAACTTTGTTGTCATTCTATTTTTTTCAAATGATATAAATAAAATAAAAATATGTTTTTGTTTAAAATGTTTTTATGGTATTTCCCAAATTTTTTAAAATTTCTTTTATTGAATGTAATCCTATAACCAACACTATTATAATATCTAAAAAACCACTAAAAACATCTTTTTGTTTACAAAATATATAATACTTATAAAGAAAATACTTTCTTTTATTAAAAAATGAAATTAGATTTAACCAAAATAAACATTTATTTTTATTAAAAAAAAATAGGTTAAAAAAATGTCTTCCCCAATATTTTATATCAAAATTTATCTTTCTCTATTAAAAATGTATCTTATTATGTTTTATCTTTTATAAAATGTTAAACAACTTTTTATATAAAGATTAGAACAATTTATATTACAATAAAATATTTTTTTTGTCATGCTACATTTTGTATATCTTTATTATATTTGATAAAGACATCTTTTTATTTTCTTTTTTATAATTACCCTAGGGAAATAAAAATACTATTTCTTTAGAATAAAAGTTAAAACATCAATTTTTCATGAATGCCCTCTTTTATTTTTATATCTAAATGATAAAAAGATATTAAAAATAATTATTTTTTTTTTAAAATAATTGATATTTGGTTTATCAAAAAAATTATAAACATTATAGTACTTTCAATTTGACATCTTAAAAATATTTATTTTATTTAACATTAAAATTTTTATTGTTTTAAAAGTTTGGTAATTGACATTTAATAATAAACAACATTTTCTTAAGTAACAATAGATAATATTTATAATTATGTTACATTGAACTATTCTAGTTAAAAATTTAAATGAAAAATATATATTTTATACTTATGAAGGCTTATTTTTTCTCATCAATATAAATAATATCAATCTTTTTATAGTACAATGTTTATTTTTTTATAATCTATAAATATGCATACATATTTTATACATTATTTGATAACTACTATTTTTAATACTATATAAAGTTATTTAATAAAAATGAAAAGAGTTGTTATTTTATTTAATTATTGATAAATAAAACAATTTAAAATTAATAGAAATACTATTCAATTGTATGAGAGGGGATTAAAAAAAATATATTTAATATACTTTTTATGAAACATAACTAATGGAGTTTGTTTATTTGAAGTTTTTATTATCTATTTTTACCACAATATAATATACATTCTTTAATCTATATGACATTTTTAAAATTTAAAAATATTTCTATTGGCACAGAATGAAAAAAGCTTCTTCTTATAACATATATATTTTTTATCAAACTATTGATACAATAAAGGAAATGTTAAGCTAGAGATAAAGAGTCTTTTTATAGAGGATGAATATAGTTTAAAATTATATATAAGGCGTGCATATTCTAAAAATCTGTAATTTTTTATATACATGTATACTTTAAAAGACCATTCTATATTGAAAATAAGTAGAATTTAATTTTCTCCATAAATGAAATAGTCGCTATGTACTTATAATAAATAGTAAATGACCATTTATCATTTACATATCAATCTTTTTCCCATAAAATGATCTTATTGTTCAATGGTTTTAAGCTTATATCTTTTTATCAATAATGGTTCCATAATAGCTTTATATTATACTTAAAAAAAAAAAAGAATTATGTGTATGTATATATACAGATGGTAAAATAATATACATAAACCAATACCATATCTTTATTTTAAATACAAATTTTGTACAACTAAAATCATTTATCAAGATATCATTCTTTTATTTTTTTAATTTTTTTAAAATAAAAATAATTTATTTTTTTTTAAAATGACAATTAAATAAAATAATATTTATTTAATTTATTTAATATAATTTTTTTTTCTTATGTTTTGTTCTTTAAATATAAGATGAATGTTAAATAAATGTCAAATGAAAAAGTTAAATATATTTTTACTATTTTCTCAATTATTTTTTTCTAATAATCTAAAAATATAACTATCCAATTAACTTTAATTTAATTAGTCAAAAATATTATTGTGAATAAGAATGTACTAACTATATGTATTAAAAAAATTTACAAAATCTTTTATGCAAATATTTATAAATGCATGAATTTTTAATGTTAATTATTTGTTATCATGACAACAAAAATGATTTTAAAAACTCTATACATATAACCTATAAATTTCTACTTGTAAATATGAATATAAATTTTTTTTTTCCATAAATGTTGTTGTTAATATATCTAGATAAATATGTGTATAATGTGTATTTTTACTAAAAAATATTATAATTTTATATATTTAAGTTTATATTAACAAAGTTATAGTAATGGTTTTCTTTAAATACTTAATATTGTGAACTTTATCACGCTTAGTTTCCTATCTATATATGTTTCTATAAAATTTATGCTTCTCCGTCATAAATATATGTATTGTCCTTTGTTTTGTAGAAAATATTATCTTAAAAATTATGACATCTGGATATATATTATACATTTATATATATATATCAAGATTTGACAAACTGATAAATGTCAAAGTAATATATCATTCACTTTATTATAATTTAATCTATTTTTGTTGATGACAAAAATTTTAAACTTTTTTTTAAGTGAATTAAATAACACTTTAAATAATAATATAATAAAACACGATTTCCTCACACAATTTCTATCACAAAAATTTTCCAGTCATCTACCAATGAATTGTCGAGAAAGATATAAGGTGCTTCAATTCGAAAAATTTTATCCACCTCACTCTCCTATTGAAAATGATTACATATATATATATATAAATATTTCTTCCCCATAACATTCATGCATTAATTTTTCGTTAATATTATTGTCTCTTAAAAAATCGATGTTCAATTTTTTTTTATTATTTTTTTATTGCAACTTTCTAAAAATTAAAAAAAAATAGTTTATATATATATATATATCTATCAGATAGAAGTACTTACATATGTGCCTATATAGTTAATGAATGTATTGCCGAATAAATAATATTTTTTACTATAAAATTCTTATTAAATAATAATATAACTATGTTATTATTTAGTTTATTTTGAAAGAATTTTAATAATGCCATATTTCCCAACTTTAAAAGCATAAATCTTTAAAAAAAACAATTTCAAAATATTTTACTTATACAAATATTTAAAATTTTTGTATGTTAATGTTAGAAGATAAAAAAAAATATAGATAGTTGTTAAACAATGATGATAGTTATTTATCATTTTTGTTATCGCGCTCCATTCAATAACAAAGTATGTGTTTCATTTTTTTTTAGGTAAATATTAATTCCTACATAGGTTATCAATTTTTATAAACAATTCTATACATCTTTATTATTTTTGTTGAAGTGTAATAAAAATTTATCATAGCATATTAGTTGGAAATGTTACTAACTTTCAAAAGGCTCATCGATGCTTATCTGAAGTTGTGTTAACATAATTTATATGCCTATAACTTTTAGAATTTGTATATATAAATGATCACACTCCTTTAGGATAGTCACAGCCAACGTTCCCCCTATTATAATAATATAATTTAAATTTCAAATATGTTTATTTTTTAACATATTTTTAAAAGTTACCTTAACATAGAATTTTTTTTTATAATAGTAACAGTTATGCGTCTTTTTAACTAGTTATTTTCCTATTCTTATCAATAAATACTTTACAGTTGAAAAAAGTTTCTATTATAGCATCTTACTATTATGAATTAATCTTTGTCTAAATATTACTAGCATAGTTATATAAAATGTAATGCCATTAAATGACAGAATACATTGAGAAAGATAGATAGCTGTTTCAAGATGAAAAGAAGCACTGTACATTTAACAACACTTATTTTATAGATAGCTACTTTTGTTAAAAATGTTGTTTCACTAATTCCATATAAATCTAATATTTCTTTAGAAGATAATTGTTGCGAATGATTATTTAGATTGACAAATATTTTTTTTTAAACATTTTTATATTATTGTTTAGTTGCATAACATAAATTCTCTTTTTTAAAAAAAAAATAATATTTTTTTTGATTACTACCCAAATAACAAAAAGTATAAACAAATTAATTATTTTACTTTATTTTTTTTTTATTAAGATTATTAAATGAGATTCCCATTAATAAAAAAACAAAGGTTAAAAAACAACTTTTTTTTGTGTTATTGTTTCCAAAAATTTTTAATAGCGCCTAGTTTATGAAAAGGAAGTAGGCAATACATTCATTTATAAAAAATATATCGCATACATAATAAAATATTATCCTATGTATATAATAAGATTAACTAAACATTTATTTATTATTTAGAGTTTCTATCATCTAAAAAAAGTTAACACTTTCTCTTAAGGAAGAGAAATTTATTCAAACAGCTGTTTTTTTAAATAAGTGAATGCTATTTTCTTGTTGCAGCACAGACGGTAATAACGCTGCCAGAAAACCTCGACGATTCATTGTTGTTCCACCTGAAGAGTTAAACCAACCCCCAAGATCAAATACAAGATCTACCCAACCAAGGGAAATAAAAAGACATAGGTTAACTAAATTTCTTTCAAAGTCTGCTGACTGTTTGAAATTTCTTTCTCCCAAACGTAATATATCACTATCTAGATCTGAATCGTTTGGATCCCAAGAGTTTAAAAAAGTGGATTCTATACCAGATACAAATATTAGCTCCACACGTTCCGGTGACAGTTTAGTTACTTCTAAAAAGCACCGTGAACGTTTAACACCTGGTCATTGGGTAACATTAAATAGTGGAGCTCGTGTTAAACAATTAGACCCTGAAGAAGCTAAAATAACATTGGAACAACAAAAAGGTATAAAGTGGAAAAAAATAATTACCACAACAACTGTGAAAATTGGTGAGGTTATTGTGTTTTATTTTTATTCCCCTTTTTGCATGCTTAAAATTAACAAACACTTTCTTATCTGTTTTAATTTTTTATCTCTATAATATTTCCTCTTTTAAACTCTACTTTCCTCTTATTCTTTCTTTCATATAATAGTATAATTTTATTTTTCATTAATATTCCTCATTTCTATTACTACTTGTAATTATTTAGTTAATTTATAATATTAATAGTTAAGGGTTACTTTATAAAGTCAACCTACAGACAAAATTAATCTTTACTCTAGTGGTTGTTTAATTAATTTTTATAAAAATTGTATCTATAAAAAATTTTAATTTTAAAAATGGGTTTTTTAAAGGTTTTTGTTTATAATATAGTTGTAACAATATTTATAATTAACAAGATATCATACAACAATTCAAAATATATCTATCATTTTAATGACAAGGTTATAAAAACATTATTATTAAATATTGTAAAAAAAAATGTGCAACCACTTTTATAGTTTTGTAAAAAAATATATAAAAGATAAAAAGATGGTAATTAATTGATAATATATACATTAAATTTAGGGGTTGCTAAACATAATCATGATAACGTAGTAGTACTGTAAAATACTATTAAAAATATTTTCTTCAAATAGGTGTTTTTTTTTTTGTTTATTCAATGTCATTTTTCTAACATAAACTTAATAGTTAATTTATTTGATATAAAATAATGTATCATTTTTGGCTACAAATGTTAAAAAATCAAACATTTATTAATTTCTAATAGTGTTAGAATATACCACTTTGTAATTATTATACTAGGCCTAATTTTTACACAAATGACATTTAATGTATTTTGTTAAACTAGAAGTTAATGATTAAATTATATTTTAAAGCTTAAGAATTAACATTGAAAGTATGATGCCTTCTTTTAATTACATGTTTTATAATAGTCATAGTCATTTATACACATATACATTCGTTAAATATTGTGCCTATATAAAAATATTACATTCATTCTTTCTAACTTTAAATTTACAGTTAAACCAAAAAATAAAAAAGATAACACGGAAATGTCAACAATGGCTGATGAGAATGCCACTACCATTGAAAATGTTAGTGGTTCACTTCCAAGGCATCATGAAACTTCTCATGTAACAGTTACTGAAACTGTTAGAAATGTTGAGAGTCCAGGATCACGATCCAATTTTGGAGATTTTTATTGGTAAGGGAGTGTAATAACTTTTAACTTCAATTTAGTGATTATAGGGACACTCATGGAGAAACTAATTACCATCCTTCTGATTCATTTGACTCAGATTTGTTGTTTGATTTTGATACTGATCTAGGTAATACTAGTAGCGCTACAACCAGAGCACGCCTTGACCGTACTCAGGAAGATCTTAATAAATACAAACAACGTATAGATGCTAATGTAGAGCAACAAAAAGAGTACTCTGAATTGATGCATGATATGCAAAATAAGCTTACTGAATATAGAAAATATATTGCAGAACTTCAAAATCGTCTTAGTTCTAAAAAGGCTAATGTCGATGCTGATATTGGAAATGCCTACCTATTTTCTGACCAACCATCTGTTTTTAATACAGATATTCATATTTCTGATAATTGGACTAATCTTATTCGTAGGGATGCCTCAAATAATATTGATGGTGGAATAGATTTAAATATCCGTTTGGAGGATGAACGTAGAAAGTTTGTTTAAAACATACCTAAAAATAAAAAAAATTAATTAATATATTTATATTTTTTAGAGGTGAAGATTTAAGATTAGAATTAGAGAATGAAAGACGTATTACTGATAGCCTTCGTCATGAACTTGAAAATTTACGTATTGAGTATGAAAGAGAATTAGCTGAAAAGACAAGATACTTTCAAAATCGTGAAAGAAATTTGGCTCAAAACTTGAGTGAGGAGCAACAAAAAAATTTGGATATTACTGTTGAATTGAAAAAAGTTCGCAAACAATTATCTGATGAAAGAGATAGACATGAAAGAGATATTGAAGATCAAAGAATTGAATTTCAAAGAGCCCTTAGACAGGTACACCTTTCAAAAACAGGAGAGCCAACTATTCTTAATAATCTTGTTACTCCCGGAAGTGGAATGGCTGGATTACAAGGTCTTCCAGACTTTAATATTAATCTTGGAACTGCTGGTGCTGGTGGTACAGCTACAAGTGATGCTGTTCTCATTGAAATGATTAAACGTATGAAGAGTAGAACAGGTCCAAGTGGCAATCTTAGTAATGATTTAGCTTTCTTAAGTCAATTAAGAAGTACTGAAGGAACAGGAGATGCTGATCTTTATAAAGAATTAATGCAAAAATATGAAGAATCTATTGAAAGAAATATTGAATTAGAATCTAAAGGTGATGAAAGTCAAAGAAAAATTTCTGAAATAGAAGCTGAACTTAGGAGAGCAAAAGAACGTCTTTCAGACAGTCAAAATGTCCTTAGAAAACTTATGGAACTTTGTCAAAATAAAGATGAAACAACTAAACGTGCCCGTTCCCTTAGTCCAGGTGGTCATTCATTACAACCATCTGACATTCTTAGAGAAGTTAGAAATGCTATTCGTAATAAAAACAATGAAATAAATCAATTAGAAAATAAACTTAAACTTGCTAACAGACAAACCTCTGACTTCCAAAATAAATTTGAAAATTCTGAACAAGATAAGCTTAGACTTGAAAAACAATTACTTGATGCTAAAAAAGAACTTCAAAATACAATTAAAATTCTTGATGAGGCTGAACGATCTATTCGTAAACTTGAAGAAAGAATTCGTACTACTGATATTGAAAAAGAAGGTATTGAAAAATCAAGAAAATTCCTTGAAGAAGAACTTAAAAAATTACAACAAGCCTTTGAAAAGAGTGCTAACGATGATGTACGCAAAGTTCGTGAAGATGCTGAAGAGTATGCTAATCGTCTTGAACAAGATTATAAAGATAGAATTGCCGATCTTAATAGAAGAATCGATAGTTTACAAAAAGATAATAATACATTGAAGAATGAAATTAGTCCATTCAAAGATAAATATAGAAACTTAGAAAATGAATATAATAATTTACTTAGAAAGATTGAAGAAAAAGACCAACAAATAAATTATATAACTGAACAAAAAAATAAAATTATTAAAGAATTTGAAGCTCAAAAGGAACTTAATGATGCCCTTCGTAGTGAAATGGATACATTATATGGTGATCATGATTCACTTTCTAAGAATACTCTTGCTGTAGAGCAAACTGTTAAAGAACTTAAATCACAACGTGATAATAACTTAAAACAACGTGATGAACTTTCTAAACAATTAATTGAAATTAAGAGTGCTTTAGCTGATGAAAAAAAGAAACGTGAAGATGCTGAAAAAACAATCTCTAGACAAGAAGATGAAATTCAAAAAGCTAAAATTCAACTTGATGATTATGAGAGACAATTACACATTCTCCGTAGACATAATGATGAATTGGATACACAAATAAAGAGTTATCAAGCTAAAATTGCTACTCTTGAAAATGATGTTACTACACATGGTAAACAACTTGATCAACTTAAAGAATTAAATGAAAGATTACAAAGAGAAAAACAAGAAATTCTCAATGCTAAACATAAAACAGAAAATGATATGGAAGTTCTTAAAGAACAAATTAGAAAACTTGAAAATGAAATTGAAAAATTGACTAAAGAAAATAAGGCACTTGAAGAGAGGGAAAGACGTGCTGTAGAGGGACAAAATCAATCAATGACAAAGATTCATTTATTACAAAAAGAATTAGAAGACAACTATAATGATATCAATGATTACAAGAAACGTCTTGAAGCTTTACAAGCAGATTATGATGCTCTTAAAGAAAAACTTAAAAATGCCGGTAGTAGAACAAAACATACAACTACTACTATTACAAAAATTATTAGGGATGGTAAAAAGGTTATTTCAGGTGGATCAAAAGATTCTGAGATTAGTGATGGAAATGGCCATGTTGAAGAACCATCAAATATTAAGGAAGGTCAAGATGGTGGTGTTATCTATGATGCTGATACAATGGGAGGAGATTACTATGATAGTGAAATCACAGAAGCTAAAATTCGCGAAATCAATGATAGATGGAAGAGAGAAATTGAAAAACTTGAAAATGAAAGAGATACCCTTGAATCTAAAATTCGTGATTTGGAAGATCAGCTTCAACAAACTGATCGTGGTAAGGAAAGACACGACTTTGAAATTGATGAACTTAAGAGAAAGTTCCAAAGTGAAATTGATCGCCTTAAAGCTGATATTAATGCTTTACATGATAAACATCAAACTGAGTTGGAAGATGAAAGAGAACAATATAATGTCAATATAAATAATGCAAAAGTAATTGAAGATGAATTAAGAGACAAACTTGCTCTTGCAGAAAGAAAACTTGCTGACGTCTTAAATAATGAAAATATTTACCTTCGTGAAAGAGGAGATTATGATGACAAATTGAAGCAACTTTATGAACAAAATCAAAAACTTAAAGAAGATTTGGAGAATTTACGTAATACATCAGAAAGTGAAATCCAAAAATGGAAGAATGATGCATTTAGTGTACGATCAGAAAATAAATCATTAGAAACAGCTAATCAAGGATTAAAAACACAATTAAATGCTGCTAATGATAGAATTACACAATTAAATAAAACAATAAATGATCATGTAAGTAAAATAAGAGATCTTAATGGTCAAATAAGACGCCTTGAAGAAGATCTTGTTGATGCTAGATCTAATTTACAAGGCAAAGAAATGGAACTTGATAATGCTCAACCTAGAATTAGAAACTTTGAAGAACAAATTGCTCAACTTCAAATTGATAATAACAAAATGAAATCTGATTTAGATACATTTGTTCGTGAAAATGACAACCTTAAATCAACTAATACAACATTAGAAAATGAAATTGCTCGCTTAAAAAAGAAACTTCAAAATGCTGAACAAGTTAATAAAGAACAAAAAAATAGCTTAGATTTAATAAGAACAGAACGTGAAAAAATTCAAAATGCTTATAGAGATAAGAGTAAACAACTTGATCATCTTAATAGTGTAGCAAGTAACTTTGAAATTAAAATGAATAAACTTAAAAAAGAACTTAATGATACAACTGATAAACTTGTCAATACAGAAGATAACAGAAAAAGACTTCAAGATGAAGTTGAAAAATTAAGTAAAGAATTATCCTTTGGTAAGGATCAAATGATAAGAAAAACTGATGAATATCAATCATCTCTTGAAGAAGTTGTGAATGCTCATCGTGCTGCTGAAGATGCACGATTAAATGCTATTCAGGAATTAGAGTCTAAAAAATATGAACTTAATGATTGTCTTGCTAAACTTGAAAATACTGAACAAAGAATTAATACTCTTCAAAGTGAATATATTAGATGTGATAATGAACGTGAAATACTATCTGATGCCCTTAGAAGATTCCAACAAAATGCTAATAGACTTGTTACAATGAATAGAATCTCTTCAGGAGGCAAAGATATGTTCGAAGGTGTTAGTGTAAGTTTAATACCAAAATAAATTATTTTTAACTATATTTTTAGGATGACCATGGATTTACCGATGGTCGCGATGTTAGCGACTCTAAAACTGGAACCAACATTAATATCAATATATCCGGAGATGACAGCGGGCATGATCGTACCGGTCCTAGACCATTTGGTATTAGTGATCTTAATCTTGGTGGTGGACAGGGACCTTCTATTATTAATACTGTACAAGGATTTAATACTGCCGATTTGGAGAGAAATCTTAACAATTTAATGAATAGAATAGTAACTTTACAACGTGATCGTGATCAAATGAAAGAGGAATTAGATCGTCTTAAAAAGAAAACTCATGATAGTACTTCACATATTACAAAACAAGAAGTTCGTGTACGTACTATTGAAGATAACCTTTCTGAAGTAGAGGACGATAGACGTGCATTAGAAGCTAAATTAAATACTGCTAAACAATTATTAAGATCACAAGAAGATGCTATGAAAGCAAGAGATGAAGAACGTAGACAAATGAAATCTAAAATGGTTGCTGCTGAACTTCAAGCTCGTGGTAAAGAAGCACAACTTAGACACTTAAATGAACAAATTAAAAACTTAAGAAATGACTTAACTCATACTCAAGAAGATTTAAGAACACTTCGTGATAAAGAAGAATCATGGGATTCAACTAAATATTCTCTTGAAACTAAAGTACGTGATCAAGATGCTATTATTCAAAAACTTAATACTAATTTGTCAACTCTTGAAGCTGAAAAATCAACACTTACTGATAAACTTAGAGAGCTTGAAATTAAACTTCGTTCTTCAGAAAATAAAGCCGAAGACCTTAAAGATGAAGTTGACCGTCTTCGTAGAGATCTTTCAAAAACAGAAAATTCTGAGGCCGATCTTAGACGTTCCCTTGAAACATATACTAAACTTAATGTTGAATATCAATCTCTTAAAGATCAATTTACTAATACTCAAAATGAGGTTAATGCTGGTGTTGCTCGTAAACAACAACTTGAAAATGAAATTTCTAACCTTAGATCAGAAATTCGTGAGCATAAAACAAGAGCAACTGAATCAGGAAATCGTGTTAATGATCTTCAAAGACAACTTTCTGATTCTAATGGTGAGAAGAAGAGACTTGAACAAAGAATTACTGACTTAGAAAAAACTATTAGTAATAGTCGTATTAATGAAACTGATTTACGTCAACAATTACAATTACTCAAAACAGAAAAGAAAGACTTACAAAAGGAGATTGATGAACTTAGAAAACGTCTTAATGATTTAGATAGTGATAAAAATCTTTTATCTAGAAATTCAGATCAATGGAAGAAAGAAAAATTAATATTAATAAAGAAAATTGAAATGATGGAAAATGAAAAGAGACGTACTGATGCAGCTATAAAAGAAACTGCCTTACAACGTGAAGCCATTGAAAAGTCTCTTAATGCTATGGAAAGAGAAAATAGGGAATTATACAAAAATTGTGCTCAACTTCAACATCAAATTGCACAACTTGAAATGGAAAATGGTAATCGTGTTATTGAAATGACTAATAAGCAACGTGAAGAACAAGAAAGAGTTTTATCACGTATGCGTAATGAAAAAGCTCAAATTGAAAAGATTATTGAAAGTAGAGAAAGAACATACAAAGGAAGAATAAAGCAACTTGAAGATCAGTTAGCTATATTTAAAGAACAACTTGAAACTGAAAGACGCCGTCGTCGTGAGCTTATGGATAGAAACTTAATTACAGACATTGGTCGATACACTGTAAGCGGACTTGGGGGTGGTATTGGAAGTGGTATTGGTGGAAGTAGATTAGGTAGTGGTTATAATTCTGCCGGTGGTAATTTCTACCATGGTGATAATATTGATCATTCATATGGAAGTAACCTAAGACATATTAGAACAACATTTGCTTCAAATCCTCTAACACCACCAAGAGGTAATTTAACTCCAACACATACTGTTAGAAAGACTATTGAAACAACATCATCATCTACCGTTCCATTAATGACAAATATTGGCGAGGAAGGATATGATCATCATCGTTCTTCAACACCAACATCAAGAAGTATTCACGATGACAATGCTAAAGAAAGAAACATTACACCTTATAAATCTGCTGACGAAAGATAAAAAAAAAAACAAATAAATATTGAAGAAGAATCAAAGAAACAACAATTAATACAATAAATAAATATTTGATAAAATTATCATTAAAAAATAATTTTTTTTATATTCTATTTTAAGCTTAAATATGCTTCATCTATCGTTTTGTAATACATCTATCGTCAGCTAACAAATACTATTTTTTCTAATATAATCTTTTTTCTTATTACTACACTACTATTTTTAAAAAAAAATTGGTCCGCTAAATTATTTTGGTTTTATTTTAATTTTAATTTCATTTATCATTTAAAAAAAATAATAATTTGTAACGCGTAACTGTCGCACAGTTGGAGTAACTTTTTTTTTCATATTCTTTCATATATTATTTTTTTATGCTTTTTTTAAATAAAATAATTGCGGACATTCTTTTTAAATAATATATTTTTAAACATACCTGATTTGGACATAAACAGGATCTACCAAAACAACATGGCATTAAACATTTTTGAAACCATTTAGCCCATTTTGGATTATTCTCTCCATACGGTTCTTCATTTTTTGGTTTAAAAACACCAATTTTTTCCTAAAAATGTAGAGGAAAAATTAATTAAATAGATAATAATATTTAAATATATTTTCTTACTCCTTGAATGTTTTTACAAAAATACGACCCAGAAGATCCTTGAATAATTCTTTCAGGATTAACACCAGAATTAATTGCTCTAGAAATTTCATTTGTAACAAAAGAAAGTAAATTAACATCATCGACTGCACCGTATTGTCTAAAAATTCCTTCATTTGCCGAATCGTCTTCACTTTCACTAGTATCCGCTTCATTACCACTACAAATATTTTGGGATCTACCTTGAATTATTCTAGCTGATGTACCTTGATTTCTTTTTATCAATGGTGTTTTTTCATTTTTAATAAATTTATTACTATCATTTTTTCCATTATTAGTTCCCTTAATTAAGGATGTTGTTTCATTAAAATCACCTTCAGAGTCTGAAGTATAGTTAAATATAGCTGAATAAGAAACATCAAGAGGATGCATACCCGTAACTACTACTTCATCGGCATTAACATCCATAGGTGGAAGATTACTATTACTATTTGGATCATTTTCCGCGATATTATTACTTTTGTCATTCATATCTTTTATTACTCTTAAAAAAATGAGGTCGATAAATATTTTCAATTAAATATTACTTTTATTCTCTTTCTTAAAAATTGATCTAAAAGATAGATTAGTTAAAAAGTGATATTATAAATTTTATACATAACTACAAGTACGTAAAAATTATTATCTTATACTATTATCTTTAAATAATTTAGTAAAAAGTATTAAAATAGACTAATTTACATTTTAAACTATATATTTAGTATCATAAATTTATCATATTTTGTTAAAATGTTTCTTATTCTTAAAAAAGTAGTATGCGATGAAAAAAAAAATTTTATATAATTAAATTACATTGAAAATGTTGTTATAATTGAAAACAAGTTGTAAATAATTATTTACACTTGTAAAATGATCATATTATTAAAAGATATACTACATAAATAGGCATATATTAATAAATATCCGTTCAAACATTTATAAACTATATTATGTATATTTTTAAAATAGAAAAAATAATAAAATATTTAATGAAAGAAAAATAGTAATAAAAGAAATGTAATTTAATTAATGTATATGAACGTTTATAGAATAATAAATTATGCTTTTATAATTTAATCTGTTAAAGTTCTTAATAAGTGTATTAAAAACATACTGAAAATGTTAAAAATATCAAAAAAAAGCAAATGTTAGCAATTAAATAAATGATTAATATTAAATATTACTACAATTTATTTAAAATTTTATTTTTTATGTTAATGTCACAACTATTAAATAGTATAAAAGTTATATTAATTTTTTTCATTAATAAAATTTCCTTATCATAAGTATTTAAAATAAGCTTTTTTTTAAGCGCATACTTTAATAAATTAATTCATGCGGTACAGTTTTAAAATAAATACAATTAATATCAACATTTTTAAACTTTTTTGCTTTTGTCATTTTAACATCTCATAATAATGAAATAAAATTATGTTAAGAAAATGTCATTTTATAGTAAACAGTAAGAGAATAGAAAATGAATATATGTACATATGGAAACAAAAACAATGATTAGATAACATATTTTAAATAATCATACATATAGTCTAAAAAAGAAAAAAAAACTTCATATAATAATAATGATGATGATTGTTTTATACAAATAAAAATATATCACTAATAAAAAAGTTATGAAATAAAGTATGAACGATTTATGCATGCTAGTTTATTAGATACTAAAATTTCTTTATAACAAAAGAAAGAAATTATATTTTTTTTTATCAAAATGTCGATAAAAGATACATCATAGTTAGGTAAAATTATCTCTTAAATTAAATCTAAAAAAGTTGTATTACTAAATCTGTTAAATATAATAAAATAATATCAAATATGTGAAATTATAAATCATTTTACTAAACATATATCATTTAAAACATTGATAAATACATCAATATAAAAAAAATATACATCTGTCTATATTCTCTTATTAAAGACAGATAATAAACAAATTTCTAAGAATAAAAAATGATATCCTAAAGATTTTATATTTGCGCGGGTAATAATACTATTTATAAGAAAAAAAATATTTTGTAATCTTAAGAATAAATAAAAATATTAAAAAAAAGTATAGAAGTAGTGATAAAATATACAAATATATAGTTATTTCATGTTTTAAAATTATAGAAATGTTTAAAATCATCATAAAGCCCTAGGACTTTTTTTAGGAAAGTTTTTTATAAAAATATACTTTTTGTTTTAAAAAGATCTTGGGATTTTGCCTCTTCTTTTGTTTGTTTGACAAAAAAATTTGTTGTACAATTTAATATTTTTTTTTAATGTAGAAAAACAAATATTATTTTTTATATAATAAAATTATTTTTTATTATTTATTCTTAGTCATTTATTATTATAAAAAATTATTGTTATTATTTTTTGTTTATTGTTAAAAAAAATAAAAAATGTATACATAAATATAATTATTTGATTTTTAAAAATTCGTATTTTTTTTACCTTTAGAAATTTTGCGTTAAAATTTAACATATGTATATACCTTTTTTTTTACAATAAATATATACTTTGTGATACACAATAATATAATTAAGTTAACAATGATATTAACGACAAAAAAACAATACATAAATTTTTAATTCTTGTCTTATTTAATATATAAAATACAAAACATGTTTTTAAAAGACACTTAAATTTAATTATCAGTAATAATTGATTCTAAATAAATCACATTTTTTTTTGTTGAAAACTAATAACGACAAAAAAATTCTTTTTTGACTATAAAAATTAAAATTTGATTAAAGTTACCATTCAGAATTTTAAAATTTATCCACTTTAATTTTTATTAATTATAATATTAAAATTTGAATTTTATTAATTTTTTTTTCATAGTAAAAACTTTTATTTTTTCTTTAAATTTTCTTTTTTTTTGTCATTTTGGTTTTGATAAAATCAAAAGTGTTTTTTTCAAAAAAAAGTAATTTTTGATGTATGTCAATATAATAAAAAAAATACTTATAATTCTTAGTGAGAAGTTGCGCGATATAATTTCTTATAATACATGCAAAATTGATTTGAAAACCATACTATTCAATAAAAAAATGATGAAAAATCTTAAATATTTTGATATTGCTAATATTAAGAAGATAAAAAAAACATATCGCTTTTTACGTTGGCCAGTGAAAGTTTTTATATTTCCATATCTCCATCTTCGGTATCAGAACAACCAGATAAAGATGACTCTGAGTCATCATCGTCTTTGGCATCTTTTTCTAATCTTCCTTTTTTGGTACTTGGTCCATTATTTTTAGATAAATTAACTCCTGATGTTCTCATCATTTGATTATGAGGTGATGGTCTTGAACGGTTGCGTGGTGTTGCTATTTCAATGTCATCTGAAACTCTTCCAATGGCATCTTCAGTTGCATATCTTTGAACATATGAAATACACTTTTTTTTAAATTCATCTGGTTTATGTAAGAAAAGTGATGCAGCATCACCATTTAATGGATCAGTTGGATTTGGGTACGCTAACAATTGTGGTAAAAATGACTCAAAAATGTTTGTGAGATCATATAATGATGACCATGCTTGATTGATAACATCAAGACAAACAGTACCAGAAGCTTCATCAATATTTGGATGGAAAATACGATTCATGAAACCTATTGATGGACTTTTAAAAGGATACTTTTCAGGTAAATCAACACGAACCTTCCATACGCCACCTTCATATGGAGCTAAAATAAAAATAAATTTATTAAATTACTTTTTAAATGTTAAAGTAAATAAACATACTATCTTTTGGGCCATGAAATTTGACAGTGAATTCATTTACTCTACCCGTAAGATGAACCTCGTGATTACTTTGAATTCTATAAATAACAATTCATCAATAAAAATAAATCAATTATTTTTAAACTTACAGTCTCATCAAGTCAGAATCCATACGACGCTTGCCAGCACTTGGAGAAGACATCTTTGCAAGTTAAGATTTTATCACAAGAGTTTACGCAAAAAAAGTTTATGTATATATATGATTGTTTGTTATAATCAGGTGTAATGTCACAAGGAACTGCTATAACTTAGTTGTATTTTGAAAGAAGCGTAGAAACTTGAATAAAGCCAGCAAGAGTCGTGAAACCACAAGAATTACCGGCAAACAAATATCAAAAATTAACTTATCCTAAAAAAAAAGAAAAATAAATATATATATAGAAATAATTATTATCTACATAAATTTTATAATAAAATATTGTTAAATAATTTATTATAAACAAAATAAAAACATATTTGTTATTAAATTAGTATAATAATAATATTCATAATACTAAGTAAGGAATGCTATGTATATATACAGTAGTCATAAGACTCAATTCAATAGTAGCGGGATATTTTTATAAACGTTAACTGAATTGCAAAATCATATGTGATATAGAGAATGAAGAGAAATGGTTGAGGCAGATAACAGGGCCGTCAATATAATGTCTCGTGGTTAACAAACTACAACCACGTCTATGTCTTTTACGCCATTGGTAGCCGTTCAATGATTGTCGATCTATAATAAAGCTCTTCTAGGTTACATTAAAGAACAACGCGATTATATCTTTCTATTAACAGAAATAATTTTTATATTAATAAGAAAAATATTTAAAAATTTATTATAAAATTTAATAATATAAAAATATTATCATTTTATTTGCTAAAGTTCATATTATATTTTAACATAATATATTTGTGCTCACATTTTAAAATTTAGTGATGTATTTGTATATATATGCATATATATATCAATATTATATCATACATTCAGAGTCATATTAGTAATATTTTTTTTTCCTATTATAAATAATTCCTAAGACTTGCTAGATAGTTTTTTTTTCTTTTTTTTTGAATAATAATATTTTCAAATAACATGAAATAGGATGTATCTTCAAGTAATATTTTAAAAATGTAAAAAAAAAGAGACAAGTAAACTTAAAACGATTTGGATAAGCCTACTATAAAAGAAAACATATACTTTACTTTTATTATTTCTACGACGTTATGAATGTCGTTAATTATTAATCTTTTCGCAATTCAATGTGTTTTTAACTTTAAAAAGCTTTATTAAAAGGGAAGCATTGTAAAACATAGTAAAATATCATTGTGAAATAAGAACGAAATCATATAGAAATAGGATGTTTAAATGTATTAGATAGAAGATAGTTCAGTTTATTTAAATGAAATTTATAAATAACCTATTTGAGTTAACACAATGTCACTGTAAATATATCTCAATTGTTATTTATATATACTAATGAATCAAAAGTCTTCTACCTCTTTCTATCAATTAATTATCAATCATCTATATATACAATATTTTGTTATCTAAAATCCATTTTAACATTCATCTAACAAGTAAAATTTCTATTTATTTATAAAATATAATGATTATTTAATATTATAATATATCATTATATATCTATACAGTTTGATATATATAAAGCTAAATAGAAAAAAAAACTATTGGTATGACATTTTTTTAAATAATAAGATGAGGAAAAATAATTAAATATATATTAACATTTTAAAATATCTATCATTTTAACCATATTATAAATGAATACACAAAAATTTTGTTTCTATCATAATGTAGATACAATTTATGTATGAAATAAAAGTGTAACTAAAATTTTAGAAGAATTACACCAATACATTATATAAAAACATATGATAAAAAAATTTTAGTTTTACTTCTATGTGTGTTGATAAAAAATAATGAAATTGTTTGTTTAGATGAACAAACACTACAAAAAAAAAATATATTTAAAATAGCGAAATAGCAAGTATAATATTGTAAAATAAATAATAAAAAAATATAATAAAGGTAATTTATTATTGTTTATACTTTTTTTACTAAGTCATTATGAAATTATCCTTCAAACGATGATATATAAAGTTATATACATCATATAAAAAAATACATTCTACACATTTATTAATTTGATTAGAAAAAAAAAGAAACAATGATAGAATAAACAAATAAATGTTTTTCCAAAATTAATAGATAAATATATATAATACTATGTATTTTTTTTTTAAATTGTTATATTTGGGTATAGGAATAAATGGCAAAAATAAATTTTTTTCACCTTTTGTTGACATAACTTTTATAGCGTTTTATTATTATGCACATTTGTTCCCTTACATATTTTTCATCTTTTACAAACATTATTCAAAAAGTATTCTCAAAAAGAAAATTATTTTTTTTCATTAAATAACTTTTGCATTTTTATGTAATACTAATTTTCTAACATTTTTTTTAAAACAGTTTGTACTTATTTTTTTTCTACATATTTTTCTTTACTACTATTTTTTAACAAGTATTATGAAACGTTCATTATCAGAAATGAAAAGAATTGGTGATTCTAATGATAAAGATAACGTTGATGTGTATGCTTTTACTGATGATCAAGATTTAAATAAGGCAAAAAAAATATGTTTAACAAAGCCAACAATACCTATTAACAATTCTAGAACTGAAAATCCATTTCAATTTATGAAAAATTCAAAAAATCGTGCTATGTTTAAGCATACATTTAACAATTCAAATGCCATTATCCTTTCCAATAATGACATAGATATGAAGAAAAAAACCTGCGACGACAATATTAAAACGACAAGAAGTTGTATAGAAGATAGTTATGGTGACTCCTCAACAATCATTGAGGGGCGCAGTCCACAGAGAGTTAAAGAAAATGGTGAAATGTCTGACCATAAGAATGATGTTTATTATGTTGTACAAGGATTAAGAGATACTTCTATTAATGTTAAAATATTAAGTGGTATACATTTAGCTAGAAAATGTATAGAACCTCAATTTAGACATTTTTGTAGAACTCAAGATGTTTTTGATTTATTTTTAAAGCATACAAAAGATTTAATTGAAACATCTCCATCGATGGCTTTAGTTATATCAACAGTTTTATATTTATTATCTCGTGATAAAGAACAATTTCCTTATAGTGATAGGGCTGGGGAAACAATTCTTCAATTAGTTAAAGTAAATAATAATATTGATAATGATGAGTATAATAAAACAAAAGCAAAAGTTAAAGTTATCCTTAATAAATGGTTTGAAAATACTAATACAAATTCAAGTAAACAAATAAAATTTCAATTGACAGATGACATGTTATATCCTAAAAATCTTGCATTAGAAGCTTTAGTATTTATATGTATATCAAATGGTAATTCAAAATTTAAAGATACAATCAAATCTAATGGTACATTAGAATGGATTATTGAAGAATTTGGACAGATGACTGATGAATGTATAAGAAATAATGATTTATACTGTAGAAGATTAAATATTTTATTAAGAATCATACAAAATATGTCAATTAATCATAAGAATAACAAATATTATTTAATAACACATTCATCTAACAGTTGCCTTAAATCATTAGTAAAATTATTTACCTTTTTTTGTAATATAATAGGTGAAAATTGTAATAAGAATGAACTTGTAAAAAATGATTTATTACAAACATTTCAATTAGTATTAAATATTTTTGTCACATTAACTGAGGAAAATGAAATTTCTTCTGCATTCCTTGGGAAGACAGATGGTTTTCTTAAAAGATTATGTGAAGTTATCTTTTGTTGGGGACCACAAAATATTAATGAAAAATATAAGTTTTCAATAACAATCGCTTGTTCTGGATGTTTAGCTAATGTTATTGAGTCATGTGGAAAGAATCGTAAAATTATTCTTAATGAAAAGTGTAATTATTTTGATGACGAGATAAATGATGTTCAGGAAAACACTATTCTAGTTTCATTTGCTAAAGTAAGTAATAAAAATAAATTAAACAAAGATATAATACTTAATCATTGTAATATTATTATTTTTTTCTAACTAAATATTTTCTAGCATTTTAAATACTGGGAATCTAAGATTACACTTATCGACGAGGATATGGATAATATGTTAGATATAGAAAATGATCTTGAAGACGGTGATAATTCAATATCTGATGATGAGAAATCAAAAGATGGTAAAGGTGATATACAAGAGCGTAATGATATGATGAAACTTAGATTAGAGCAAAAAGAGAAAGATTGTGATGCATTATTTACAGAGGCTGCTGATAAATATGCAACATCACATATGGAGGCTAACTTAATTGCTTCATTTTCAGCTATTAATTTAGGTTTATTATTACAGGATAATGAAGAATTGGCAGAAGAAGTTCGCAAGTACCTAACAAATGAAAATTTTGCACCAATGATCAATTTATTACAACGTTATCTTGAATTTACATCACACATAAATCAAAGTAGTTCTAATGCTTGTTCAAAGGCTATTAATCAAATAATTGAAAATCTTGGAAATTTTGATAGTCTTAGATGATATAATATATGACGTACAATCAAAATTTCATCATAAATAAATAAAAAAGAACACTAACATAACAACAAGGTTTAACATTATTTGTGACATATTTTTTATTTTTTTTTGTTTAACTATTTTACAATTAATTATTTTTTAATAATTTTATTTTTTTAATCTTACAAATAATTAAATACTTTAACCATTGTCGTTTTCTTTAATAAATGATATTTTTTCGTTTGTCCTTGCTTCTGGTAATGAAGAAGATCCTTTGTTGTCTATTTTTTTAACAAATAATTTTTTCCCAATTATATAACTGAAATATATTAATATCCCAACAAGTGATATTGTTATTATAATAAGAATAGCAAAGATTATACTATTTTTGATGGTAAAAAAATTAATATTATTCCATATACTTTTATTATTTACATTTGTTTCATTAATTTTTAAATAAAATTCTTTTTTAAATTGAAAATTATCTTGATTTGAATAAACTTTACAACTATACAACCCTTCATTTTGATTTAAAAAATTATTTATAAAAATAAATCTTTTGTCATATTCATTTAATTTTTTACTTTCATTACTATTAAATGGGGTAAAATACCATTGAAATTGAAAAAATTGTTTTAATTCATATTTATCAAATGTATCATTTAAACAATGTAAGGTACAATTTTGACCATTAATTAATGATATATTTTGACTTATATCATTACTTTTCTCTTTTACTAATATCATAAATGTTTTTGTTAATAATGCAGCATCATTTACAATATGACATGAATATAATCCACTATCCTTTTTTTTAGCATTAAGTATATAAAAATATTCATCATTTTGTTGAATATGAAGTCTTCTTTCATTTGCTGCAGGAAAATGACTATTATTTCCTTTAGACCATTTTATTATTGGATCTGGTTTGCCTTTACCTTCACAATTTAAAATTATTGTATCATTTTCATTAACAATAACACTATCTGGTGATGAAATAAATTCTGGTATCTTATTTACAATAACTTTAGTTCTAGTTCCATATGCAGGTCCATAAATATTACTTAATATACATTGATATTGACCTTCATTATTTTGTGTCATATTATAAAAATGTAATACTGTTGATAAAGATTCAAATTCTGTTTTATTTGAAATAGGTGTACTTAATATAACAATTTCAACATTATCTACTTTATCTTCATTAACAATAATTGTCTCATTTTCTTTATACAATATCCAATTAACAGTAATTGGTGCAGCACCATAACCTGAACATGTTATTGATGAATTGTATAATTCAATACCCTTTAATATATTTGGTTGTTGTAAAACAAATTGAATGTATGGTGTTTGTTCAGCACATGTAATATTATCAAAATCTAACGTTAACATATCAACATTATAAAATTCTTCTGGATGTAAACAATATGCATTAATTTTAGTATCCTCTAAATTGGCAACTTGTAACCATTTTGAAAACCACCTCATACCACAATCACAATTTAATTTGCTACTATCAAAATATAATTTTGTTAAATTTAATCCATAAAAAGCATTTGCCTGAATTGTAACAATAGGATTTGATCTTAAATCAATAGTACTTATATTTGGAAAATTTTTAAATGAATATGGTGGTAGTCTTTCAAGTCCATTTGAAGAGAAATTTAAAAATTTTAATGAATCCATACGCATATTTGCTAGTACTAATCCATCTTGAAGACAAAATGCTAACCTGTTTTCTGATACATCTCTTTAATACAAAAAATAAATACTTATATAAATTGTATTAACTTACAAATTTTCAAGTTCTCGCAAACTATTAAATAATGCTTTATCGAGGTAATTGATATAATTGTGACTAATAAAAAATGATTTTAATTTATACAAATAACCGAAATATCGATACTCTAATCTTTTAAGTTTGTTATAATTTAAGTTTAATTCTAAAAGATTTGGACAATGAGAAAAGAAGTATGGATGTATGTAGGTAATTTCATTCATTTCTAATTTCAATTTTTCTAAATTTCTCAATTCAAATGTCCATTGGGTATCAAGACTTTTTAATTTGTTAAAGGATACATCTAATAATGTTAAATTTTTTTGTAAAAAAAAGACTGCTTCAGAAATTTTTGATATATTATTATTATTGAGATACATTTTTTTCAACCCAATTAAATCACTAAAATATTGTCTTTCTATTTTATATAAATTATTGTAACTTAAATCAAATGTTTCTAAATTTTTTAATTGTTTAAAAGTACCTAAAGGTATTTCATTAATATAATTTTTTGAAAAATTTAAATATTTTAATGATGGAAAGTGCCAAAATGCATTAATTTCAAGATTTGCAAAATTATTTTGACTTAAATCTAATTTTTCAATTAATGATGATATTGGATTAGTTATTGCATAAATATAATCAGGCCATTTATTTATTTGATTCCTTGAAATGTCAACAATACGAATTTTTGATAAAAATAAGACATCAGAATTAGTTATTTCTGTTATATTATTATTTTTGAGATTTAATTTTTGTAATAAGGCATAAGACTTAATTTGTTGTGGTATTATAGTAATATTATTTTTACGAATAGAAAAATTTTTTACATTTTGAATGTATTTCCAAAACGTATCTATGAATAAAGTTGTATTTGAGTTTATAATTTCTACAGTCCATAGAAATGGTATATTTGTAAAGTTAAATTCAAATTTTTTATTTATATTATAAATTTTTCTAAAAAAAATATTTTTTTAAATAATAAGAAATATAAACATACATATTTTTTATAGTATCTGGAACATTTATAATTTCATCATCCTCATTAAGTGTTTTTCCATCACAAGTAAGAGTAAAACTTTTATCGTTATAATCACACTCATGTGTAGGTGTATTTTTAATTATTACAAGAATAAAAATTAAAAATAAGTTATATTGTTTATAACATTTAATCATATCAATAACATTAATATCTTTTACCAAATTATAAAATTTTCTATTTAAAAACATATGGTACCCGTTTATAAAAAAAAAATATATATAATACAATTTTTTTTTAATTATTGTAGTTTTATATTATTGCTCTTGAGACTACTCAAAAGTTTCTTTTTTTTTCTTTCTTATCTAAATCTCCCATATATTTTTTTTTTTATAAAATATAAAATTAAATAATAGGAGAGTAAATCAAGTTGGTAAAAGAAAAATTTTTCCAGAAATAAACATATGCTTCCAATGATAAATATAAAAAAAATTAAAAAAAAAAGGTAAATGTTATAAGGTATAACTAAATAATATTTCTATATTTTATAAAATGATTAATATATAATGGAGAAAAAATTTTTTTGTATGAAAAATGTATAAAGAGAAAACACATATTGTCTCCAGTTAAGTTGTTTTAATTCTTTCACATAATTGAGAATGATATTAAAAGAGAAGATGCTTGGTATTATGTATTGTATTTAAAATAAAAAAAGTTAAAAGACTTATCTAAAGTGGTAATTGATTTGGCAAATAATTATTGCAAACATTTTATCATTTACCTCGTACTTAAAATATATACTTAAAAATGAGGAAGGACTTCTTCAATTTCAAAAGGACACTGTTATATTTTCTGTATATATGTATATAATTTTTGAGCTCGTTATCACATTCTAAATAATAAAAAAAAGACAAAACCAATTACTTTTTTATAACTGAAGTTATTTAAAATATTTTTTGATAAATTGATTAAAATAAAAATTAATAGATTCTTTTTTTTTTAATTTATAAGAATCTATTAATAAAAATGAGTTTTTTTTTCATATATTAAAATATTTTAGAAGGTAGATAAATTTTACGATTACTTTTTGCTAAAATATTTTATTCACTTAATCAGCATAATCAAATATTACACCATCTGTTTTTTCACAATACTCCAAAGCACACTCTCTGTATAATTCTTTTTTTGAATCAATTATACGATCAGCAGATAATTTTACTAATGTATCAAATTCACACGGTTTATTACAACCTGGAATTTCTAATTCTTCTGATGATTTATCATTTGGTTTATAAATCAAGTCAACATAATATGTTCCATTATCAGATTTATAAAGTTCCATAATTATAGCACTTGCATATGGAAAAATATCATCAGGAAAAACATTTAAAGCTGACATTAGTGCTAATACTGTTTCAGCATGTGATGAATATAAAATCATTTTTTTATGAGGATCATTTGGATGGTTAATTATTTTTTGAATATTATCAAGCCAATTATCAAGAAGATATCCACCACGTAATTTTCCTAATTCATTGTCTTTAAATTCACTTAATTTTGCTTGCTTTTTAATGTCACATACAATGTCTAATGTTGTTTTTTTATCAAATTGTGGCCATTCTTTAAATACCCAATGTGGTTGATTAAAACTATGAATAATTTCAATATTAACACTACATATACTTTTAACATCTTTTATTTCTAAATCTTCTGTAGCTCCAGTTACATTTTTTAAAAATGGTAATATATCACTATAATTTTTCATTAACTCTTCATATAATTCATTTTTAACAGTTTCTTCTTTTTTATCATATTCTGGGCAATCAAAACCTGATGGTCTAAGTAAAGGATCATTATCACGTGCATTTGAAGCATGAATAGGTACAACTTGTGTTGGTAATTTATGTCCTGAATGTTTGGTATTTGGAAACATTCCATAAATAAATGATTGAGCACTTGCAAGTGTCCTATCAACATCAGAAGATCGTATGTAAACTTCATTTGGTTTATAGGTGCTATTAATAAATTTATGTGTATATCTTTTTTTAAACCAATTACCAAGATTTAACATTTGACTTTTACCTTTCTTTAAATATTATATAACAATATTCTTGATATAAAATAAACATACCTTTGTTAATTGTCCCCATCCATCTTCCCATTTATCTTCAGTATGAACATCATTTGGATATGGTAAATCAGTTGGAGCTCTATCACCATGTCTCCAAATTGCTTGAACAAAAATTAAATTATCATCTATTTTTTTAGTTGATGTAATTTCATTAATTGAAGATAAAAGTAATATAAAAGTTATTATTAATATCATTATTATTTTCTAAAATAAAAATATAATAAATGAAATATTAAGATATTATATATGTATAAAGATATATTAAGATATCTGTTATTATCAATATATTCTATTTATAAAATGATTACCTTATGTTTAAAACAATAATTAAAAGTATAAATGATGAAAATTTTTAAAGAATATCTTCTAAATGATAACAAAATGTTAAATCACAAGTTATTACTATAAATTATATCATATTTTATAATTATATTGGTTTTAAAAATTTGTTTTACAAATTTATATCATATAAACAAAAAAAAATTAAAGATTAGATTAAAATAATCTTAACAAGAATATTCTAAATATTTATAAGATTATATCATTCTTTATATTAATTAAAAATAATGAAAAGTTTGTTAAAAAAATTAGCCAAATGTTTTATTTATATAAAATATTATATATTTATACAGATGGTTACAGGTAATCCTTTTTATTCATTATTCAGATAAAAGGAAATTTGTATAAATAATTATATGGTAAAACCATATTAATAGTATACAAATATTTTATTTATCCAAAAAAATTGCAAATAAACTTTTGATTTATAAAAAATCATAAAAATGTGATAAAAGAATAAAAGAATTATAACAATAGTACCAAATATAAGTAGGATTAAACTTGATTGTCTACGCAATGTCAAAAAATTAAAATTTTATAACAAAATAAAAGTAACAGTTTATTGACAAATATATTCCAAATATAACGCAAATTAAAATAATTACATGTCTGGTTTTTATTTATTTATTTTTTTTTTTTCAATATTTTTATATACCATATCGAAGTAAATTAATCATTGAAAATAATTTTTCATTAACAATTGCTTTTCGGCACTCTCCTATCAATTGGGTTGATGGTTGACCAATTCTTAAATTAGCAAACAAATCAACAGTTATATTAACATCTTTTAAAATTAATAATAAATTATTTCTTGTATTTATTCTCAATTTATGTTGAGTTAACAATTCATTATTCATCAAACTCACCCTGTTATAAAGTTGTTTACATCTTTTATAATTATTGCATATTAATGCATCTTCGCTTCTAATGACACATTCTTTTGTTAAATTCACTTTTTGAGCAAATTCAGCTGTAAATTGTTTCTGAATTTCATAACAATCTTCGATCTAAAAAAAAGATTTTATATATTTACTAAAAAGTTAAATAAACATAATGCTATTTATTCATAAAAAAGACATAATTTTGAAATTCCTTTCATTTAAACATATTTAGTATGTAAAAAAAATAGTCAAAAGATATGAAAGTTGGAAAAAGATAAAAAGTTGAATAATAACTTTAAATTAAGTTTATTATTTATGAATATATGTAGTTACTTATTGTTTTGTTTCTAATGATTAATTATTAATAAACATTTATTATAATATATTTCAATCTAAATAGATTTCTTCCTGTCTTTATTTATAATTTAATTTAAGATTAAAACTTAAATAAGATATAAACTACAAAATACAATCTACGATTAAGAATTTATATCATAAAACTTACACTTTTAAACATTTCCTCAAGCCTCTCAAATTCTAATGGAAAATCAGCTATACATTTTAATGTATCTAAATCAAGATATTCTCCAATAGATTGTATTATATCACCAGTAGTTCTTAAATCATCATGTTGAATAGAAAATGTTCCTTCTGAATCAAGTCTAAAAATAAGATTCTTTTCAGTCCTTAAACTATACATTTTTATAGTAAATGTTTCATTTTCAATTTTAATTTTATCCAAAAAATTATCATTAAACCATTCTATGAAATTTATTGATTTAAATATTGATTTAAATTCAACTTTACTAACTGGAGGTACAAAATCAGATTGGCATAAAACGATTGAACAAAATTTTGGTAAACTTTTAAAAACCTCTATAACTTGAAATTGATTTTCTACGGTTGAACCAATAATCACTTTCAAATGCAACTCAAATAAATTATCTTTATTTAATTTTAATGGTATTGATACTTCATTTGTTGTCATTTCATTTGGATGATAAATAAATGACTCACCAGGAAAAATTCCCTCCCCAAATATTACAATAGATTTAATAAAAACATTTTCCTCTATTTTAACATGTAATTGTAAGCCTTCATTTATAGTTGCAGTAAAAAAGCATTTTAAATAAGAATCTTTTATTATTTTGATACCATTTACATTATCATCAGTAGATTTTCTATCATAATGACTTAATTCTTTCAATAAATTTGTTTTTTTCATATTGTATTCACGTAATAATTGTTGAGCACGATCATTTGTTACGGTATTAGAATCCTTGAACTTATAACCTATTACTCTACCTTCTTTTGTAACAATTATTAAATTATTATCAGTTTCTCCATCAACCATTTTTCCAAGAAAAGCATTATTAATAGTAGCATCTATTGAAATTTTATGTATTATATCACCATTTGTTAATGATCTAATATCAATTTTACCACTAACAAAGACACATCCAACACAATTATCATCAGGAAAGGAACAAAATGATACAATTTGTATTTTACTTTTTATTCTCCATAAACAACTCCTTCCCTTCCATATACCAAATGTTCCATTATATAAAGAGAAGGCAAAAAAAGTTCCATGAATGTGTTTTAAATTATTAATTGAATCAGACTCATTTAACTCCCCAATCAACATATCTTTTTTAAAAATTTTTATTTCCGTATCTTCACTTCCAATTAATATTTCATTAAATCCATCCCCATCCATGTCGACTGTCGTAAGACAGGTAATACTTCCTCCAATTGTTGTCCAAAAAAGTTCATTACCCTTTTCATTAAATCCCCACAATGCTGAACCACAACCACATACAATACAAACCCCATCCAAATCATCAATTAATTTTCCAATATAAAAAAAAGAAAAATTTATTATTGAAAATAACGATAATGTGTTTAATTATAAATTGCATTTTTTTTTGTTTATTTTATTTTAATTAGTAAAAATTAAGAGTCATAAATTAAAAAATTAAAAATATTTTTTTTTCAATCAAATGAATACAAATAATGTATTTACAATAGGATTTTTTTTTCTAAATACTTCTTCATGCGTATTGTACATCTTAATATAAAATTAAAACTAATAAACTCTCCCAATTGACATTGTATAAATATTTGTTTAAAACTTCTTTTTTTTTTTATCAATTTTATATACTTATAAAAATTTTAAGGAAATGATAATGACCTTTGAATTTATATTCATAAAACAATACCACAATAATAAAAAAATGCAATTAAATTTATTTAGTGTGTTATATAAATAAAACATGCAAAAAAAATGATAATTTATACTTAGAGAAAGGAATGCTTTTATATCTTTTCCTTTATTTCAGAAGTAACATTGTTACTATAATAAAAACCGTAATTCATTCATAATTATCATTAAACTTATAAACTTTTAAACTTTAAACAAAACACATGATAGAATTTTTCTTTATGAAATAGATTTATAAGAAAAACACAAAAACAGATAAACAAAAACAAAACATCAAACATTATAAAATTATAAAATTATAAAAATCATAAATTATAACAACTATATTAAATAATTTTCTTCACTTTTATAACCTTGTAATTAAATGTTATTATTAGTGTCGTCACGGAGTTGAATTTTGATTAAATGACCCATTTTACTATGCAACATATAAATATATAGGGTGCTAAAATAGGTATCCCAGAAAATTAATGTTTACAACTTTTTCAACTTTTAACTAATTTTAATATTTTTTTTAATTAAAAAATACATTAATTTTAACCTTTCGGTATACTTATTAAGATAACCAATATAATAATAATAAAAATATTTTTAATATGATAAAAAAATGTTTTTATTTTTTATAGACATATTATAAACCTACTTCTATACAAGTTACTCCTTCTGGCATTTCTTTGGTAAAAATTGTCTTATTCTGATAAATATCATAAGCAATCAAACTTTCAATTGTTCCTATCAATAAAATATCATATCCCTCATCATTTTCCTTCATTGGATCAGTAATTCTAAATTCCTTAATACAATTAATTTTTTCTGACATATTATGAATTGCATCAACTAAAATATGTAATATATATGTTGTTTCAAAGTATAATTGTTTCTTTTGTTGAAACTTACCTTCATCTTGAAGAACAATTTTGTTTTCTGATGTTACAATAACTATTTGTTGTTTACCATTTTCATGAAATTTTCCAGCTACAGCACATTTAAAAATTGTATGATGATTAAGGCGATAATCAAATATTGATACTAACTGATAATTATTAGACATTCTTATTTTTAAAATTATAAAAATTTAATCTTAATTCATTAAACTATAACTTATTAAAACATATTGTATTTAAATCTTAATACTACATCTTGTTACTATGGATACCAATAAAAATACCAAATATTGTATTACTTATATTTATGTGTAGTTTGTAGGGAAGTGGTAATAATAAAAATGAAGTTATCAACAAAAAAAGATACTTTTATGATTAATTTTTGCAAACATTCTTGTGGATACATATACGTAACCGTAGTGACATTTTTTTTTCTTAAAGTATAAAAGAAAATTCTAAATTACATTTTTATGTAGGCACATTTTATTTTATCATAATTAAGATACATTAAAAGAATTGAATGTATTTAATTGCGATCTTGATGATGTCTTTTTAAGCATTTTTAATGATGTGTCTATACTTCTGAGAAAAACAGTCTAACGTACTAGAACAATTAGTAAAATGGTACTGTCAACGTTTATCAAACAGATTTGAACTCATGATTATCTTTTATAATCAAGGACATAAGCAATTTCATTATGTATATAAATATTTTGAAATAATCATTAATTAGAATACATATACACGTTTATGTAATTACAAAATAAATATAAAAAGTTGTCAAAATATTATTTTTTTTATGAACCAGAAATTGCAGTTAAAGGTAAACAAATTAAAATCATCAACAACCGAAACTTGAAAGAAATGAAAATTTATTTTTGTTTTTATTGAAAAGAACAAAAAAAAGGAAGAAGAGCAATTTCAAAATCATTCGCCCTTAACAATAGATATATTTAATTGGTAATAAAGTGCACATGTATATTATAGATTGTAACCACAAATAAAAAATTTTAATCTCCATAACTATACTTTTATCCATCATGTATATTCACTCTCACCATACATATATTAGATTGTTATGATTTAAAATCAAATGATATTTGAATATTAAAGAGAAATACAATAAAAGGTGGATCATCATCTCAATTTGTTGTGTAGTATTCTTTATAGTAGATAACTGAATATTAAATGAAAAACCATCCAACCTCAGGAAAGAGAGATGATAATATAAATAATTTTATAAAAATTTTAATTTATGTAAAAATAAATATTTATATATTTATTTATTGATATCATATCTTTTTATATTTATATTTTTATTTTCTACTTTTAATTATTATAAAAAAATTTTGTAACTTTAAATAAGATTCAATAAATAATAATTATACCAGTTATTTAGGTAAATATTGATATTAAAATTTTTTTTATAAATTTTTTGACAATAAACAACTTTTTCTTATCATCACTCATAATTTCACCTTTCCTTAAAACTATTTTTTTTTTATTATAACAAAAAAAAAGAATATAAAAAGAAAATAAGATTCTTTATTAATGTCAAAAATGGTAGAATAATAATTTTGATGAAGAAATTATTTATCATCTCTATAAAGGTATTTATTCTTTTTTGTAATAGATATTTAATCGTTTATATTATATATTTATAATACAATATATTTTTCAAAAAAAAGCTTCAAAAGTTTTAGGTATTGAAAAAAAGTTTTTATAAATTTCAATGATATATTCTTATTGTAAAAAATTTTATATAAAAAAAAATTATAATTGGATCAGGTTTCCTATTTTTATTGTCTACTTTTTTTTATTTTCAATGGCATGTAAAAAAGAGGTATTCTGTTATAATATAAAAAGTATATCATTTTCTAAAGCAAACAATTATTATATTTTATAATATAAATATTATATTTATTATATGATATCTTAATTATTTACAAAATCTTACCTAATTTATTACGTTATTAAATGCCCTATGTATGGATAAAGTGATTTATTATTTTAATTAATAAAATAACAAACGTTAATTTATTATTTTCTAAATACATTTTTCTTTTTAAATCACCTTCCGAATTAAGTAACCACACATAATATCTATAACTTTATAACAACTGTCTCACTTTTCAGGTAACGTTACATTACAATTACATTCACATTAACCACAAAAGGCGGTTGTTCTTGATTATGACATTCCTTTATAGGTTGAACTAACTGAACTTGTCTTTATAAATATATTATAATATATATATTTATGGCAACAATCTTTTTATTTAACATATTATATTGGGTGGAGTATTTTGATATATATTATCTTTAAAATTTATTATAATTATTTCTAAACTAAAGATTTCATTTTATTGCTTACCTCTTCATTACCATTCTTTTATAAATTGACAAAAAATATTTCATATTTTTAACCTTCTTAATATTTAAAAATTTATTATTAATCATTTTAAATAGAATATCTAATACGTCTTTCTTTTTTTTTTTCTTATTGAGGTCGTCTATTTTTATCAAATAATTAAAAATATATACTAATTTGATAATTTAATATACTATTAATTTATTTAAAAAAAATATTATTTTTATTTATAGCATATATATAGATATAATTATATAATTAATCATGCAAAAAATGTCCCGTCCTGCTGTTTTACCTGGTATTGATGTATCAGTTATTCCAGAAGCAACCTCTGCTAAAGTTCAAAATAATGGAAATGTTGTTGCATCAATTACATTAATAAAAATTTCTAAAAATCAAGGATATCTTGTTATAAATTATTTAGATGAAAATCTTAATAATAAACTTGTTACATTAAAAGATCCCTCAACACCACTTGAAATTGGTGGTAGTAATACTTTTGAGTTAGGTGAGGTAGTCAAAAATCCAATAGATAAAAGGAGTCTTAGAATTTATATACAAGTACACCACCATCATCCTGAGCAATATCTAGCTCAACATTTGGTTAATCAACTTGAGGAAGCCGTCCTTGGCTCATTTAATTTGGAATTAAAAAAAAATGTTACCATTGATTTGTATGATTCGGATGCTGATAGTGTATTACGTGATTATGCTGGTTTCATTGTAAGTGAAAAATTTTTAATGGAAGAAGTTACCTTTGATAGTGGAAAGACTAAATCTATTCTTAGAAATAATGTTCAAGGTTAGTTTTTAATATTTCATATTCTTTTTAATTATCCATATATAATATCCATTAAATTGAGATAAAATGATATAAAGAACCTATTATTAAGTATCCTTTTATTTTTATTTATTTAAATAAATTTACCTACGACCTCTATAAATATTTATAAATGTTTGAATTTATTAGAAAATTAATTGTTATTATTAATTACAGTTAATATTAAATTAATAATACTTCTTATAAGTTATTTAATTTATATTATATTTTAAAATTAAGCTATATAATAATATATATAATTAATCTTTTATTATTTTACAATTTTTATATATGGGAAAAAATTCGATTTTTTTTTTGTAAATTAAAATTATGATATAAATAATCAAATATAGGTGACCTTTTTATTTAATAGTATAAACCTTATTCTGATAAATTAACAATTTTTTAAATATATTAAAAAAATATTAAAATAATAATTTAATAGTATTTTAGATTTTTTTTTTGGCTAACCTTTTACCTATGACATCTTTTTTTTTTTTATTTTAATTAAAGATTAGTTTTTAATGATTTAGTGACACAATTTAGTAACACAAATATTAACGGCAAAAATCTCCTATAAATAATGAATATAATAAAAATTATAAAGGATAAATATAAAAAATAGTTACAGTACAATGGAGATAATAAAGATACCTAGAATTAAGGTCAGATATAATTTAGCTAAAAAAAAATAAACGAATTATAGTTTTTTCCCTGTTTTTTTAAATCAATTAAAAAATAATATTTTTATACTTTTATTTTGTAGGGATTAATGTTCAAACCACAACTGAAAGTGATCTTGATAGTATCATTGATTTTGATGACACACTATCAAACTTTTGTAGAAGTGATTTTATTAAATATCTTTTCAAAGAAAATAAAATGTTTCATATCAAAGATAGTGAAGGAATTCAAGGGTATATAGTAGGAAAAGGTGAACAAATATATGGAATTTATGCTAAAACACCTCTTTTTGGAGAGGCTTTATTAGCAAAGTACATTTCAATGGTTCCATGTAGAAATGTTATTGTAAAAAGTACTGTCAATACATGGAATGGATTGTCAAATGCTATTTTAAAAAAAAGAAAAATCCATAGAATGCACACCAGATCCTGTCCCTCTCACATTAAATGGAATAAAATTTTTGGAATAAATATTGGAATGAATATTTTCTAACTTACCATGGCAAGGCGAAGCAATTATTTAATTTTTTATTTTTAGTAGTATCAAATTCTCAAAAAAAAACTTATAACAATTATTTTTAAAAACTTGAAAAAATATTTTTAAAATTACTTTAAAAATACTTTTTTTTATTCAAAATCATCAAAAAACTTTTTCATCTCACTTCTTTCTCAGATAATTTTATAAAAATTAGAAAAATAAAAAAAAAATTACAAAATTTGTTTTTAAAAATAGATTCAAATGTTTGTGTTTGTGCCTAACCAATTAATATATCACAAAAAAGTTAAGTGGAAATATTGTATTTCAATGACGAGATAACTTTTTTTATCTTCAAAAAAGAATATGGTAACATTTTTTTTATTATAAATAATTAATAATAATATAAATAAATAAAGATTTTTTTAATTTTTCCTTATTTTTATTTTTTTTATAAAATACAAATAATAAATATTATTTATTTTTTCGTTTGTTTATTCTGTAATATTTAAAGGAATACAAAAAAAAAGTTTGTTATTTTTTTATGTATGAATATTAGCTTTGCTATTAAAAGTTATTTTAATTTTATTTTATATTAATAATGCCTATTTTTGATATTTTATTTTTTTTTTTATTTAAGTGTTTTGTTATTTTAATAACAAACGATAATAAAAAATATATTACAATGAAGGTTGTGTCATTAGAGGGATTTAAAAAAAAAACAAACATTAATAATGTGGCGTAAACGTTTTTATGAGAAAATATCTTTAATATTTTATTGAATTACCATATGTATATATTATATTAATTTTGTTTACTTTTTTGATCATTGTTATACATTAGTTTTATAGTTTAAAATCTCCAAATATGTATTATATCTATCATTCCCTCAAATATTTTTACGCCAATACATACATTTTTATATTAATTAACCATAGAAAGTATATATATTATTTTAACTTTAATTACTAAAACTAGTAATAATTTTTACATTAATAGTTTAGAAACTTCATTAAAGTTTTATTTATAAAAAAAATTTCAATATTATTATCATTTTTACTGTCCTTCCCTATTTTTGTTACTCCATTACCATTATGCATTAATTTGTCTTTAAACTTTTACCTATAAGATAAATGAGACATAATTAATACATATCACATTTATAATATATTTCCATTATACAAATAACAGTTTTTATTTCTACCTGGTTGGTTTTGGCAAAATTTTACATGATAATAATAAAAGAACTATAATTATAAATTTATAATATATTGTCTTTTATCCCTCTTTCCATTTCTATTAATAATAGTTGCCTTTCTCATACTCTTTTTATTTTCAAACTTATTATTATTAATGGTGATAATCAAAACTTATCATTAAATTTTATTTCTAGGAGAAGAAGATTTAACAATATTAACTATTTATAAAAATATAAACTTTTATCTAACTATTATCTTTCTTTTTTTTTCTATTTTAAAAAATCTTTTCTAATACATTAGTATAAAATTTATTATGATAAAAGTAAAAATAATTATTTCAATAGTTATTTTAATTTCTTTAACAAAAGAAGTTAAAAGTTTGGGATGTTTTCGTTCAAGTAGTCGTATTGATACCTTCCCATTACATGATCGTTATTGTAAATTTGACACACCTTATTGTGTTAAAGTTACGGAAGGTGATTATGTTTATAGAAATTGCGATGATTTAAATGTTTGTGTTGTAAGTTAATTGTAAAATTATCCATATCCTTTTAATTTTTTTTTTCCTTTTTTTTTATCATAATTATTTATTATTATACCTTTTTTTAGTCATTGGGAAATCGTTGTATCTATGGAGTCAGTTATGGTGGTAAATATGGAGAACTTTGTTGTTGTTCAGGAGATCATTGTAACTCATCAGCAAAAATATTTCCCATAACTAATAATAAATATTCCATGTTATTTCCTTTATTAATTTTCTTTATGATTGTGTTTGTTAATTATAATATTTAATTTTTATATAAATTTGAAGAAAAAAAAAATTTTTTTTTAAGTTTGTTTTATGTTTATGTGTGGTGAAGTTTTATACATTATAATTTAAAATATATAAAAAGGTTTCTTAAGAAAGGTATTAAACATGTTCGTGAACAAAATTTGTAAGGTTTTAGTATTTATTAAAAAGGTATTCTTTTTATTAGTGATGTTAAAAATATTTAAATCAGTCTTAATTATCACACAATATACTATAAAGTATATATACATTTGTAAATATATTTATTTATTGAAAAAAAAAGAAATATTATTTAAATATGGTCTTCATTTGTGCCGTTTCGTTTGAATATTAAAATATATTAGTTAATATTATTATTATAGCTAATTATTACTTAATATTTTATGTGAATATAAATTTGAAAATTATTGCAACATTATAATTATTAATAATAATATTTAGAATAGGTAAGTAAAAAATTATTAAAATTTGATATATGAGTTAATTAAAATTAAAATTATAATAGCTAAATAATTATATATTTATAAGTATATTATCATTCCAATTGCTTAATAATCAAATGGTAGATTTATGATAATTTAAATCTAATGATAAAGTTATAAAAATATATTATTTTAGAATTTATATAAATACCATATTTATTAGTTAATTATTCTTTATATAAAAGTAATTTTAATGAATTAATTATATTTCTTTCTAGGTAGTTAGGCAAAATATAAAAAAAAGGAAAAACTTTTTCAAATTTAAAAAAAAAACATGCAGTGTATTTATGTTATTTTTATAATAAATTTTTTTATAAATATTACCTTTTCTATTGAATGTTATTTTGGTAGAGGTACAAATACTCAAATACCTATTGATAATCAAATTTGTGATACTGCCGGTGTTGGTATTTCATATTGTATGAGAATGGCTACAGGAAATGATATCATTCGTGGTTGTGATACACAAAATCTTTGTAAAGTAAGTTAAAATTTTTATTGTTTTTAATTTAATTTAACATTAATTAAATATAAATAATAATTTATGCTTTATTTTTTAGAATATTGGTGTTGGATGTAGAAGTAATACAGTATATTCTTACTATACAGGAGAATTATGCTGTTGTAGTAGCAATAAATGTAACCATTCTTCAACAATTTTTTCTTTAAAATCAAGTTATTTGATAACATTTTTTACTATATTATCAATTGTCTTATTCTCAATATATTTATGATGTTTTTTTTTCTTATCACCACCAAGCAAGAAAAGAAAAATTATTATTGGTTATTAAGAAGAAAAAAAGAATTATTTTAATTTTAAAATTATGGAATGTTTTTATTTTATATCCTATATATATATTATTGTTTAATTAATTATACATAATTTTTATTTTTATTTTTTTTATAAAAAAATGATCCCAAAGTAATGAAAAGATCTTTCCTTTTTTTTATAATTAATGATTTATGAAAAAATAAAATAATTGTTTATTGTTTGTTATTCTGCTTATTTATTTTTTTTAAATATTTTATATTTAAAGTTTATTAATTATTAAATAGAATTTTAAATTAATTTAATACTTAAAGTATTTTTTTTTAAAAACAATTAAATTTTTCATTGATATGTTGAAAAAATATTTTTAAAATAATTAAGAATTAAAAAAAAACTATTATTTTAATTATATTTATACTTTTTAATATGATAAAAATAAAAGAATAAATGGATGTATAATTAATAGGGTATTAAACTTTTTATCCACATATTTTTGATAACTTTTCCTTTTAAAGCTTTTCATAATTTCTTAATAGGAAAAATAAAATTGTGTACCAAAGAATCTATTCGAATCTATTATAAACTTAGAATGTACTAGTGTAATTTTCAACTATTTTAATTTATTTTATTTTTATTTCTTATTTCTTATCATTTTTACTGTACTTGCTTAATAGTATTTTTTTAATGCCATTTAATTATTGTTAATATTAATACTTTTACTTTTAATAAGATATTATTTATACTTCTTAAAGAAAATAATAATCTTTCAATACTTAGTGAAAAAAAGGAAATTAATATAATACAATTAAGGATAATTAATTTATTATCAAAAGTAATTGTTAATTTTTTGTTTTTTTTTTAAACTTTCTGTACATTTTTTTTATTTGAATAAATTTTTACCTTATTTTAATGTATTAAAAGAAGTCAATCATTAATCTAATTTTTACTGATAAATACAATTTATTTTATTGTTTTATTAATAAAATAAAAATTATATTAGAAATGTCTTCTACATGATGGCAAAAATGTGTTTATACATGCATACACATATTACATTTCTAATAAAAATAAATGTAAACATTATGTAAATTATTCATCCTTTTATATTAAAAAATAATAATAAAAATTACATTTACACAGTAACATTAAATATGTATAATATTATTATTAAAAATTGAATAAAAAACTTAATCATTCTTTTTTTACTTTTTTAATCTTAAAAAAAGTTTGAAAATTATTATATAATCAACAGTCTTGTCTTTAACAAAGTAAAGATTATTATTTTTTTATTAATTTATAATGTTTATTGTTTTTTTCAGAAGATTTTTCTCACTATAATTATGTACATATCTTTTTCTTTATATGTAATTTTATTAAATATACAAAGGAAGAATTTACTAATTTAAAATAAAAATTATATCTTTTTTTTCAGACATTTTTAATTTTTTTTTATTTCTCTGATTGAATATATCTTTTTAAATGCTACTTTTTAAGGTGTGATTTTTAGATTTATCTTATCTTTTTAAATGTATAAATACACAAGATATTTTTAAAAATATTATTTTTAAAAGTTTTAATTTTTTTTAATTAATTTAAAAAAAAAAACACATGTCTATTGACATCTTATATCTATTAAAAATGTAAAATTCTTGATTTTTTTTAATAAATACATAATTTTATAAAATTAAGTGCCAATAACAGCTGCTATAATTGGATTTAAAGTATATATCATTATTATATGAATGCATATTAAAATTTATGTGTATAATAGTATTATATAAAATCTTATTTTTATAATTTTGTTTGTTTAATAAACTATTAAAAATTTTTATTACAATTTTTTTCCATAATATAAGCTTATTAAAATACACACATATGCTTTCATTATGATAAAAAGATAATTTATTTATTAATCAAATTTTTTTTATACATTAAAAATAGATTTTTTTTAAATACTCTTGTTTGTCATTAGTATAATGATAAAAGTTTTGTTTTTGATAGTAAATTTAAAAATTAATTTTATGTACTTAAGAAAAGGGAAAAAAAACTTTTTGCTTTATTGCATTTTAAGTATTCTAGAAGTTTAATTTTCTTTGCGCAAATATAAATATACATTTTCAAGATATAAATAAACTTTATAAATGTTTACAAATTAGTTAATAAAATTGTTTAGAAACATTAATAATTATAAAAATTAAAAGATTACTATATATATTATTTATTTATTTGTAATATATATAGCTATTCTATTAACATTATTCTCAAGCAGGTGTTTTTTTTCTTGTCTTATTAATTTATATAATAGAAAACACTTAATATAAAATTAAATAATGGTCAAAAATATGGTTAGTTATCCTTTTTTTTTGTCTACTAATGACATCTGCTATTTAAGAAGAATATATGTTATCAAAATGTAAAATAGTTAGACCTTTTACCAGATGGGAATATATCTATCTATATACTAGATTAAATATATTTCTAACAATGCCATCCATAGATATCCTTTTATTATCAATACAATATCTTTTCTATAATTCCTACCAATTTAACATTAAAATATTAAAAAAAAAATATGAACTATAATCTTACTCTTGTATAATTAGCAATTTCATATTTATATATTTAGATCATTAAAATGTATATTTGAAAAAAAAAAGTTTTTTTTTTAACTTATTATATTTTTAGAATATTTTTCAAAAGAATGTATATTTATCTATATATAGTTATATTTCTAGATAATTTATATTATACCTTATTACAAGTCTAACAATTACATTTATTTAGCATAATTATTTTAAATATTAGTTTATAATGTCTTATGTACCTCGACAATACAAGAAAAAACAAATGATTATTTTTTATTAAAAACTTTATGTTAAATGATATAAAAACATTCAATATAACAATAAAATGTTTTTTAATTACTTTTTCATAGTTAACTATATTGAAATTATATTATTAATCACGCAAACTAAAGTTTATCATCAAAATAAGTACATTTATGTGATGACTTTTGTTATTTAAATAGATGTAATATTCGAAGTAAATTTAAGTTTTGGTCTTGGTGTTTAGTGTATTTTTTTCTTGTTTTACTATTTTAGGATATATCAATTTTAATAAATTTTCAAAATATTTTACAATTTATCATAAAATTTTTTCTATTTCTTTTTATTTCTTTTTATTTTTTCAATATTTATTGTTTAAAACATAATAAATTTTTCTGTTTTATAGAATATATTTCAATCGTACTATCATGGATGAATTTGATGACAATCATAATTTAACTGGTGGTAATCATCGTCATATGTATGAAGGAAGAATTAATTTTTCAATGATTGATAATCATAATAAAAAGTCTTTTCTTGAAGCTATTGTACATTATAGTACTAAACGTTTTAATGAAAAACTTTGCTATGATCCTGTTTATCCATCAAAACTTCTTTCACACCTTGGATTGTCTGCTGATGATCTTTTAACTTTTTTTGATGAAGAAACAGTTGCAATGTTTGAAAGATTTGTTGCTGTAGCAAGATTATCTAGAAAAGAAATACCTTTACCACCTGAGGCTTTAGGATTAGCTGAGAACAAGAATCATTGTCTTTTTAAAAGCCGTTCTAGAATAGAAAATACTGTTCTTGCTATTGCAAAAAATACATTTATGAGTTCTGAAACTGACCTCTTACAACTAGAAAATCTTTATACAGTTTTCAAAGCTTTATCAATAAAAGCAACGTTTTTGGAAACAAAAATAGAAAAGACTAAAAGATATCATAGCAATGGCTTTTATCAAAATGTTTTCAATTTTCGTTCATGTCATACCTCAGGAAATGATAACAATCAAAATCTTAGTACTAGTCGTATGATTGCAAATAATAATGTTACTAGTGATATATTTGGACAAGATAATTTAACTATACGGGTAAGACATGAATTTAATGATAAGAAAAAGTATCCTGACCAAGAATCACTTTTTCTACCAACCATAGCAGAGGATAATATAAATGGTTTTATTGTATATCTCCTTAATCAAGTTTTTAAATGGACACCATCTAAAGAACATTTTATAACTAATGAAGATGGAGGCAAGTTTGATTACCCACCACTAATAAAACATATAAAATCTCAATTCGGAAATATTCATCGATTTTATAATGCTGCTTATAGTGATGAGGCTGCTGCAATAAGGTATATGTCACAATATCATTTTGATTGGGATCATCCGATTAATGAGGTAAGTTTTTATATCTTCATATATTAAAAATTATAGGTAAAAATTTATACATAAAATTTTTATTTAAAAAGTTATAAGTTTTTTTTTTAAAGTATAACAAAAAGGGTTAAAAAAAATATTTATATAAAAGTAGAAAATCTATTTTTATAGTATTATATACATTATTTGTTTTTTTAACCAATTATATAAATTAAAGTACAACTGTTATCTTCAACAATTAAAATTTTATCCTTTTATTTATATACAAATACAAAGAACTCCATTTTTATTACATAGTTTAATTATTGATATCAAAATTAATTTTTTTTTCAAATATATTTTATTTAAATCAACAACTTAATAGATATATTTTAATGATAGAATAGATTACTAATATATAGGATGATAATATGTATATTTTTTATCTTATTAAGTAATAGTTAAAGCGTACATATGTGTATAAGTAAATTGGATACAATCAAATAATATATTATTTTTCTATTTTGCCATTTTGAAAAAAATACTAAAAGTATATTTTTTTATATTTTTTTATGTTTAATAAGTATATGCATATTTATATATTTTTATAGGATTTTTGATATATTTAAAAATAGATACTATTGTTTATTTTCATAATTTAATAGTTATTTGCTACTGATATATCACACACAATTTTTTTTCTTCTTTCCATCATAGGTCTAATAATGATATTAAAAAAAATAAAGTAAATGTAAATATATTATTATTAGGTATTTTAAATGACTACAGATAACATTTAATTTATTAAGGAATGCTTTTTAATATATATATGTTTATTAATAATTCATATTACAATGTATAAGATATATATCCATTTGACATACTATTGAATTTAAAAGTAATATGTCGATAATAATAATAAAAGTAATAATAGTAATAGTTTTGATTATATGAGTAAGTAACGTATATATGTTATATATTTAAGCTCGTTGATTAAAAGTATAACACAATTGAATGAAAATATATTTTCAATAACCATTGTTTTGCGTTATCATCTTTTTCTTCATTCTGTAGATACACATGAAGTTTTTTTTTTGATAAAAAAATGTTATTTAAAAAAAAGTTACTCTCACTGTATAATTTTAAAATATTTTATTGGAAGATCCATTTGTTTCACACAAGGCATATAGAATATTTGTATTGGGAGGATAATGTAAATAGGAGAAAAATACATATATAGAATTAAAAATTTTTAAAAATATCATTCTCCTTTTTGGTACACAACTACAATTATTTATTAATATTTTACAATATATTCTATTCTTTATTTTTATTGTCTTTTTTAATACTTACACCGATTCTTATATTATTGAAACAGAAAGAAGATACTTTTTCTTATTTAACCGTCATCTTTTATATGAATTTTTTATTACATTTAATTCTTTAAAAAAGACCCATTTTTATAATTTTATTTTATTATTTTATACATAGATTAAGATAACCTAATATTACCACAAATAATTCTTCTATTTTTATAATAGTTTTTTTTTTAAATTTGATCATATAATACAAATCATAAAATCAACTATAATTATATGCCATTATTATATTAGATACTTTAAAACTAAATAATACACATTTTAATGTTATTTATTTTTGAAAGTTTTGACTATTTGGCATTGACATATTTCATTATAAAGCCATTCTTCAATTCTTTTAGTATCCTTCTAAATAATGATCAATGGTTATTTAGAAAGAAGCTTTAAATTGTTTCCAATCTAAAAATTTAAATACCTTTATTTTAAATATCTTATAAAATATATATATTTAATATATATAATATAATATACGTACATGTATATGTTTATATATTAACATTTAAAAAATATATTCTCCAAAATTGTTATGAAAAAAAAATAACATTTTTGATTATAAACATTTATCTTTTATTCTTTTAACCCTAACATTTAACTTCCTTATTGCAAAATATGTATAATAACTTTATTTAACATTTTTTTAACCATCTCTTTAACTAATAATACAAAATTTCTTGAATTTTTTTTTCTATATAGAAGATTTAACAAAAAGTTATGAATAACTTTTATTTTTCTACACATTTTTTTTTAATAACATTAAAAATTTTTTGTTTATCATAAGATGGTTATTATATAAAAATGTATAAATATCATATGCACATATAAATATTCAATATTTATATACATTTATTTATATATATTTTCATTGATATTTTGTTGGTTTAAAGCCTCAATATTATTATATATTGATCTTCAAAATTAGAGACAATTATTAAAAAAATAAAAATGTTTATATAGATATATTAATATTTATATTTATAGAGATACATTAGATCAGGATTGGTTGTTACTGGTGAAAGTCTCCAAATTAATTATTTTTGGGCTTCCACAGCAGTGGCTGGTTTAGGAAATGTTAAATTAAAAAAAGGAAGAAAAGTATTTTGGCAACTTAAAGTTGATGGAAAAAAAGATTTTACCTCGATTATGTTTGGGATTGCATCTGAAAATTCAAATATTTGGAATTGTAATGTACTTACTGATATAATAGGAATGGATAATTTATCATGGGGAATAAATCATAGAGGATATGCTATACATAATGGTATTAAAAAAGGTGTTACAAAATCTTTTCCTCAAAAATGGGTTAGTGAACATGTTGGATTACTTTTTAATGGATTTGGGGAGTATGGAACATTAACATACTTCCTTCGTGGTCAAAATATGGGGGTAATATTTGATAATATACCATTAGATACTATTTATTATCCAGTAGTAGCAAGGTTAGTAATTGATTTTTTGTTTTGTTTTTGTAATTTAATAACAACTATTTTTTTAGTACTGGACAACTTACTGAATTTAAAATAACCAAATGTTTACGATCACGTGTAGCAGTTCCTAAATTAAAAAAAATAGTACGTACAAAAATACTTGATTTCATTTGTACTCCTGCTAATATTAACGATTTATTCCTTCCTAATTATGATAGAAAAGTACTCCAACGTATGTGGGATGAAAGTGAATTGTTACATGATTTAATTAATGAACATACACATCACTATCCCAATCTTGGTCAATAATTAATATATTTAAATATAAAAAAAGCAATAATCACTAATCAAAATTTTCTATTATTTATTTCAATTGTATTTACTTCATAGATACATTTGATACCATATACTAACCTTTAGTTTTAACTAATCCTTTGATCTTTTTATATCTTTCAAACGTGGGTGAATATAGGTATAATTTTTATATATAATTTTAATCTGCCTTTAATAATATTTTATAAAAAAAAACCTTCTATAAAAAGATTCCACTTATCTAATCGCTTAACAAAATAAATCATATTTTAGTTTAAAAAAAAATAGTAAAACAGTCACCTGGACAAAATGAAGGTGGAATGCAGAAGGTTTTATAGCTCTTTCACTTATGATCTAAGATTGATATCTTTAGTTCATTCACTCCACACTTTCCTTACAATGCTTCCGCATTCACTTTCATTAGATCTATAGAATAGAATTAATTCCCTATTCATATTGTTTTTATTAGTTTATATTATCTTATAACTATTGATAAAAAAAATTGCAAATTGTGTTTATATTTAAGTAAAAAAAAATCCTACAATTTCCATAATAAAATATAATATTAATAGTGTTAGGATGTTACTTTAATTGATATGTAACTACTTATTTCTGTAAAGAAAAAAAATGTATTTTTTTTATATTTGATATATCACTTTATACTATTAATACATTTTAATATGACTACACTTAACAATTTATTTTGAAAATTTTACAAGTCTCTTAAAAATAATCAAGCTATTGTACAAATTAATATATATTTGAAAGCTTATATAACAATTACTTGGTATCACTTATGTCATAAAATTCTCATTTGAAATCATTATCATTATACATATTATAATGGAATTGTATTATTATTATATTAAAAATAAATACATTTGCACAAAAATGAAAGAAATTATTTTATCTCTTTATTTATTTTTTGTAACTTGACATCTTTTTTTTATATTGTATTTTTCAAAAAATACCATATAAGAGTAAAGTATTTTATTTATAGAAATATTTTTTATAATTCGTTTAAATGTAACAATAAAATAGTTTTTGAAATATATATATTACATTTTAATGTTCTTGAAATGTATATAAAAGATAAAATAATTGTATATATAACTGTTAAAAATTTACAATATAGTTGAAAGTTTTCAACAAAAAAAAAAATACTAATTCAAAAAATCATAAAAAGAATCCGGATAATAATAACAAACAATAAATAATAGTTTCAAATTTGCTATTGTATTTAATTTAAAAAGTTAAATAAACTAATTGAACAGATGCTTCAAATCGCAATATCTTATTAATTTTTGTAAATAAATTAGCAATATATATTGTGGACAAGTTTTATTTATTCTTTATAAATAATTTTACCCACCTTTGATCAAAAAAAAGTAAGTAATCTTTTTATTTTTGCAAAGTTTATAAGTATAAAACGAGATTATTTATTTGCAGATAACATAAATACAATTTAAATATTTTTTTTATAAAGTAATTATCATTATAGATAGGTTGAAAACTTTTGTTTAAAATTTCATGAAGTAATAATTTTAACAAGGAGAAATATATACAATATAAAGCTTTTTAAAAAAATTAAGACAAGATTATGAGTAAAGCTTGTTTATTTGTAAACAACTTCTTATAATAATTATTGTATTGTTGACACTTCAAATATTAACACATTTTTCATTATTTAAGACATTGGATTGTCCCAGTTTCAATTTACTTTTGAAAATGACTTCTAACAAGCAATTATTCATTATCATCTATGCTCTTATTTTATTGGCATCTCCTATTGAGGTATGAAATATTTTTTTTACTACATATTTTAAAATAATAAATTTTTAGATGTCTTCATTAAGAGGTAAAAGGCAATGTGAATGTCAACAACCAGTGTCTTGCTCATGTACTGAAGCAACACAAACATCATATTTGGCACCAGTTCAAATTTCATGCGGTTGCCAAGCATCCCCAGCAGTTACAACAACAACTATGGCTCCTGTTTGTAATTGTAATGTACAAAATACCCAACCAACAACTTCAATTTGTATAAATACTTGCCAATCTACATGCCAAGATTCATGCTTAAATAGTAATAATGTTCAAAATACTAATGCTTGTGGATCTGCATGCCAAAATACATGTCAAAATGTATGCCAACAAGAAACATATCCACCTGTTACACCAGTAGTTGAAGAAACTCAACAATTCTTAGTTACTATTAAAAAAATTGCTTGTGAAGCTGGTTGCCAAAACACTTGTGGTGATAATTCTCAATGTTCTCAAAATTGTCAACAAGTATGTAATTGTCAAAGTGATTGTGAGTCATCATGTTCAACATCTGCATTACAATCACCCTCTTCTTGTACTTCTTCTTGCCAAAATTCTTGTTCAAATATTCAACAAACTAATGTTGTTTCACAACCACAATCATGCCAAGATACCTGCCAAAATCAATGTTATGGTTCTTCAAATAATAATTGTCAGGCAACATGTAATACACAATGTACATGTCAAAACTCATGCCAAACAGCCTGTGAACCTAATGTTTCTAAACAAACATGTGAATCTTCATGTGAAAAAACTTGCCAAACTGTAATGCAATTTATGGTATCTATTCAACAAATTCAACAACCCACCACTACAACAACAACAACAACAACAACTCAAGCGCCATTTAATTATCAATGTATACCACAATGTCAAAATGACTGTACAACATTTTGTAACAATCAATCATACGCACCCTCACAACAATGTACATTACAATGTCCAAATGTTTGTCAAAATCAATGTAATTTTAATAATGAAATAACTTCAACAACCTCTTCTCCAATTGTAATATCATGTCAAAGCTCAAATAGTCAAAATGTTAATTGTTCTTGTCCAACCAATTATTTTCCTTGTGCAAGTAACACACAATGTTGTAGACGTTAAAAAATTGTATCCTGTTTAACAACTTAGAATTTGAAGATGAGAACATATCCTACATCAATATATTTGTAAATAAAGACTACTTTAGTTGGCCTTCTAAAAAATATATACATTTTTTCTATTTATTTTTGTAAATAATTGAAAGAAAAAAATTACAAAAATAAATTACAAGATATTTTAAAAAAGATGATTTTGTGTTCATTTATAAGGTGAAATAAAAAATTTATTTTGCTAATTTTTGTTTTTAAATTTTTTATAATTAAAAGTTTCTTTAAGAATTATTATGAATGTTTTATAGTTTATTTTATTCTAATAATTTTACAAGTTGGTATTCATTAAAAACAAATTATGTAGGTATTAATATTGTAAAAAGTGGAAATTATGTTTGATTGTGTTCTTTTTAACTTTTTATCAGTAATTATTATTTTTCTGATAATTTAATCTCTTTTTAAATTTAAATTGTTATTAATAGTAATATTATTAAAATACGAATATGTTAATATACATTTTAATAGTATCTATGGTAATGTTAAGGTATCAAACTATATAAAAAAAATCAATTTAAAAGATTAAACATTAAATTAATTAATATTAAAATTATTTTTAGAAAACATGTTGGACAATAAACAAAATACAACTTTTAATAATGATATATGTAGCCATCTATAAAATTCGTCTGTTAAAAAAAACGATTTACCGAAAAATACAAAAAATAAAACAAAATTTGAAAAAAATGTACATAAAAAATTTTTTTTTGCAAAAATAGCTATAACTTTTTTTTAGAATCAAAAATTTAAAAATTTGTCTTACGAATTTATAGAACAAAGTCCTGGCTACAAGTAGACACATAAATCATCTTCATACGTTTACTACTGGCTTGGAAAAAATTCAAAATTATTTTTAGTTTTGGTCAAATTTTAATTTTTATTAAAAGATGACTTATTCTTATTAAAATTGGTACAATTTTTTTCTTGAAAATTAATATAAAACAACTGATTTTTTACATTAGGACTTGAACAATTTTGAAAATTGAAAAGCTAATTAATACTTAATTTAAAAAATAATTTTTTTATATGTTAAAAAATGTTTTGGTTTTTTTTTCTTTACATGTACATACATTCTTAGCATATTAAGCATAAACAAAGTGATTGAATGATAACAATCTTGTAAGGTATGCCGAAAAAAACTAATGATCGGTTTACAATCATTAGTTATAGGTAAAAATCGGAATCCAGATGTCCTTTTGGAATCTTTCCTCCTCCATTTACGTGTTTTTTTTGTTTTCCTCCTCTAATATGTTTCTTTTTCCCTCTTTTCTCCTTCGTTCTCCTCTTTTCCCTTTTCTTTTCTGTGTTTCTACCCTTCCCCCTCTTCTATTTCCCCTTTTCTTCCTGTTCCTTTTTCTTCTAGTCCTTTTCCCTCCCCCTCTCCCTACTTCTTCATTTCCCATAGTTACTCTTCAAAGTGACTTCTTTATGGAATCGAAAAACAAGGATAAGTATAAGCATAGGAACGACCTGGAGGACGAAAAGGAACAGGAGCATGCACACGGCAGCGTTAGGTAGGTTCTCCAGCTTAGGCCTTTAAGTTTTAGTTTGAGTTAAGGTCTACTTTTAACTTGAGTTAGGATTTACTTGTTGCTTGACTTGACCTAAAGTTTCTTGAGAGTTCCAAATGAGATTTTGGTTTTCAATTGGCCTCTATTATTTAGAGATCAAATGAACAATTGAGAAAATTTGGCCAAGTTCAACTTTAAGAAGACAGCTAACTTAAATTTTTGAACTTGGTAATAAAAAAAACCAAGGCATTTTTTATCTTTATATCAAATTTCAGGGGAAGATGATCTATTCGCTTCAATTCATAAAACTGGGTTGTGAATCTCAATTTTAGGCAGAATTTCTACGTCTTTGAAATTTACTTAAAAATAATTATTGTTTTCGTTATCAATAAAAATTTTGATCTAAAATACATTTTTAAACATTGAAAATCAAAAACAATTTTTCTTCTTCTTTACACGTATAGTAGATGTACAATTTTTAACTTTTTTGTACATTGTGTCTTAGTGAGAAAAGAGTGTAGTAACGCCATTTTACAGTTTTAACAATTTAACAATTGCAGGATGTTAATATTTATTAAAAAAAATTAAAATTTTTAATTTACTAAACATGTTTAAGTAAAATTTTATCTAATCAATTATTTTTCTAATATTTAAATATTTTATTTAGCAAAAAAATGGTATAATAATTATATTTACTTTAAAAAAAATATGATTATTTTTTACCATTAAATTAAGATGATTTTAATATTGATTGTAGAAAAATGAAACTTGCTTTTTGAAAGTAAAGTATAGTTTTAGTATTGATAAACCAAACATTACTATTATTTTTTGTTTACTTTTAAAATTCTTATATACTACTATATGGTTTAAGAAACTTTTCTGGAATAGGTCGAAAGCGTATGCTACTTGAATTATTTAAATTTCTACTTTTTATACTGCTATTTGTTTGAGGTGAACCTAAATAATTAATTAAAAAGTTTTATTTTAAATTTTCTTACTAACAGGAATATTTTATCACTGGTGTTGTTGGATTTTTCTGTAAAGATTGAATAGATTTTGTTGTGACAATTTTTTTTACATCTTTTGATGGCATTTTATCTGACTTTAAAATTTTACCTTTTCTCTTTTTATTAATAGTAGAAGAGGATTCATTTATATATTTTGGACTTAACGAAACTTCATTGAATTTACATTTTTTTGGCTGTAAATAACACTGATTTTTAAAATGATTTCTCGATGAGGGGTAAATATTTGATTCATTAGAAACATTGTCAGTAGATTTTGTAAAAAAATTATTTTGGCCTGTACGTTGTTTCTTACTATTATTTGGTTTGAGTGAGATAATTTGCGAGAATTCTATAAAAAAATTAATATTATCTATTTTGTATTATTTTTAATAATTTACCTTTATTCATAACACTATTACTAACTGGTGACATTGTTTTCATAGATATTTCTGAACTTATTGTATATCCACCATCAGGTATAATAGTAATATTTCCATTTTCAATGTTCATAGTTAAGGAAGGTTCAATTTCAATTTTTTTAGCTTTAAAAATAATTTAAGTTAAAACAATCAAATAAACATACATATATTTACACAATTATCAATACCTTTATTTTTGGAAGATTTTGTTGTAGGCACTTCTATTATTTTTATTGAAACGTCATAATTATTTAACATTACATGTTCAAGCTTAACAAATTGATATTTGTCATTTTTTACAATAAATTCTAATTTATATTGAGAGTTATTATCATTATTTTTTAATTGATTTGATGATTTAGGGTTGATAGAAGCTATTACTTGATTATTATTTTTATTTGGATTAAACACTTCAACTTGATTAGAATTATTTTCAAAGTTATCTTTTTTTGTTTCATTTATAAAATTGTTATTCGATATCAAAGTATCATTAATATATTTATAAGTACATTGTTGTACATTTGAGAATTGATTAAATTGATTATTTTGATCAGAGTCTGAATCTATTAAAAAAATAAAGTTATTTTATTGCTAATAAATATACATACGTTTTAATAAATCATTTCCTTTCAAAAGAACTGGATAATTTGATGGCTTTTTTATTGTGGGAATTTCAAAAGAATTTTTTTGCAATTCATTAATTTTTCTAACTTCATTTCCGGTATAGGTAGGAATTAGGCTAGTACAAAAAACTTGCTCTATGAATATCAAATTAATTTAACAATAAAAATGTTTAAATATAAAAATAAATTCTTTAAAAATTTTAATTAAACATACCAACACTTGGTGGAGCTTCCATTTAACAATAATAATTATTTTACCTAAATTTTTAAAAAGAAAAAAAAACAGATTAAAGTAGTGTTCTATAATGATTGCAAAATTAAAAAAAAATGATCAATAAAAAAACATTTGTTAGATAGGTTAATATTATTTGCAACATAAATATTAAACTTCTCTTTTTTTATTATATTTTTAAAAAAAAAGTATAAAACATTAAACGTAATTATTAAAAAAAAAACAATTATTATTAATTAAAGTGTTTTAAATGATAAATTTGTACAATTAATAGTTTAACAATTTGCAGTTTTTTTTTTTATAATTAAATAAATGTAAATTAAAAATTATTTTTACGTAACAGTATAACTACAATATTATTTTAAATTGTACTTAAGTGATAAATATATTTAGTAATTTAATAAGTTTTCACAAATAAATGTAGTTGAAAAAAATATGAACCTTTGTATGGGAAAAAAAATAATAATATTTTGAATGTAATCTAAGATATTTATTAAGAAATAAAATAAAAAAACATTTATATTTATTAAATATGATTTAATTTATTATTTAAAGAAATTTCTTTTAAAAATAAAAGGTAGCATAAAATATATTTTAAGGTAAATATAAAATAAAATCTACCAATATTTCTTAAAACTATTTTTTTACATGCATTTGTATCTATTTTTTTTAAAATAAATAATACCACAAATAACATATTTATACAACATTATAATTATGAAATTGCTTTAAAAATAAGAATATATATAATAAATTAAACATTTATCATTAATATATATATTTTTCTTTAAGTTTATACTTTTAAATTGTTATTAAAAAAAATTATTATATAAAAATAGGTTTTGTAAAAAAATTTATGTAAAACTTATCCTTGAACATTTTAAATAATTATAAGAAATGTAATATTAAAAGCAAAAATGACGACAATATAATTTATTATTTTAATATCTTTATATAACTTTTTTAAAGTATCATTTGTTAATTGTATTTTTATCAAATTTGCAAAATATAAATAAAATTAAAATGTAAAAAATGAAATAATTGTATTTGATTATTATTTTAATCAAATTTTTTTATTACATATTTAAATAAAAAAGAATTTAGTAAGTGATAGTAAGGTATTAGGGATGTAATCTTAATAGAAACATAATTTATACTTGTAATTAATTTATTATTATACACAAGAAGAAATAAAAGAAAATGTTAAAAAAAAATAGCAAAAAGGTATTAGTTAATTAAGAGTACAATAATAGAAATGATATACAATAATAATAAAATAAAGAGAAATATTTACATAGAAAAGTCAATTAAATTATTGTGATTAAATGATTGTAGGTTGTTTGACATTTATCAACAACATTTAATCATGTCAGTTTTAATTATTTCATTTTAACATTTTTACACTTTTTTTTAAAAAAATTTATATATTTTTTTTAAAAATAAAAACATATATCAATAATCATAAAGTTTATTAACAAAATTTACAAGTTTTATTTTTACAAATACAACGCTATGCAAAATTTTTTATAAAATATTTTATAAAAGATAAAAAGTTTTGAATTTTTAATTAATCATTATTTTAAAAATAATAAAAATCACACCATAATTATTAAACATAAAAGCATAAAAATTGCAAAAATAAAAAAATACAAAATATATAGTATTAAATATGACAAATTTTTAATACTATTTAATAAATTATCTATCTAATTTTTTTTTAATTTATCATTAAAAAAGTTTAATTAATTTGTAAAAATTTTATAAATATTCATTTTTATTTACATATTTCTTATTATTTAATGACTTAATCCTTTTTTTATAGTGTATTATTTTTCAAAAACCATTATTTAAGTTATAAATAAGAACATTAATTCCATCATCCATGACATGTGATAGATTTTTAAACAAAGTCTTGCAATCATTTTTTGTACTACAAAGTGGATGACTAGTAAATAAATCAGAAACACTTCCTCCCCAACCTAAATTTTTTTATTTCATTGAAAAATTGATAGAAAAAAAATGTGTAAACATACCCAAATTCATGGAATCGTAATGATGTAGTGCAATTGAGTTCATTATTTTTGGAATATCAAAATGTTTAATTATTTTATCTGCAAAAATAGCTTTAGACATTATTTGTTTTTTCTTATTATTTAATGTTATTGAACGAATATGAAATTTTCTTTTTTCAGGAAGAGTTGCATTATAATATTTTTTATCAAATAATATATTGGATGTTTCTTTAACGCCTCCACCATTTGAATTTATCCTATTTTGAGAATATTTTTTTAATTTTTGAGAAGAATTAATACATTCTACTAAAAAAAATAAATTGTGAAAAAAAGTATATTAAAATAATGCTTAATTACATTTAATAATACTATTTTGTTTATTTTCAATAGTCTTATTTTGAGTATTTAAATTTTCATCTTCTTTTTTATTTGCAACAGAATTATAATTTTCTAAAATTAATTATATTAACAATTAATTTATTTTTAGAAATTACCAATATTATCTTTTTTAACAATTTTTGGATGCGTAACTTTATTTTTAAATCTCTTATCTTCCTCATACATAAATAAATCGATGTAATCTGAATCAATCCAACTAATATCAACTTCATCATCTTTATAATCTAAAGAAAAATTTGTTGAAAGGTAATCGGATAAGTAATGAGAATCATTAGTTTCATCCATTATTAAATTAAAATCTACTTTAACTAAAAGAAAAATATATTTATAAATAAAATTAAACCTTACAAATAGTATCCATTAATTCATTGGTATCTTCTTTTAACATAGACATTATTAAAATTATTTTTAAAATAATTTTGTAACTATAAGAAATAATTTAAAAATATAGTTAGTAATATTTATTGTTAAATAGAATTAATTTTATATCTTAATGTTTAGCTGAAACAATATTATAGTGATTATTTTAATGAAAAGAAATTTAACAAATTTAAAATACTATGATCAAAATACATAGCAAATGACACAATCATATCTCAAAATATAAAATTATAATATGAAATGCATGTTAAATAAAACGAATGATTATCAAGGCCTATAAAATGCTTGAAGTTTTATATATATTATTATTACATTTTATCAATATATTGGTCACTTTCTAAAGTAAACAAGATGGATTAGCTGTGAAATTAATAAAAATATGCAAATTATATTAAAAAAAAAATATTAAAATCATTGATTTTTTATTAATATAAAAATAATAATTAAAACGTTTAATCTAAAATATAATAAATGTTTATTATTTATTTATTGTTAATAAAAATAATATTAAACATACATTTTTCAACATTAATATTTAGCTAGATAATAGTCGTTTAACTTTAATGTAAGGTAAAAAAATCTGTAAAAATAATGTGATTAGGATTTCAACATAATTTATGTATTGTAAAATTGATATTTTGACTAAGCACTACTTTACAATATGAATCATCTATATTTGTAATAAAAAGAAAAGTAATTATTAAAATTACTAATCATTTAAAATTACTTAACAAAGTAATCAATTTAATTATTATCACATTTAAGCATTAAAATATAAATAAAAATTTTATTTTAAATTAAAATTTGTGTTTTTCTATTTTTTATTATTTTTACTTTATTATCTTTGTATAAATCTTATTTATTTTATTTTAAATAGCTTAATATTTAAAATTTAATAAATAAATATAAAAGTTTTCAATAAAAATTATCATTTTATTTAATAAACTAATTAAAAAAATTTTAAAATAAAAAAAAGTTTCAAAAATACATCTTCTTAAACAAAAATTGCTTTCAAATTATAATAATTCATTTAAAAAATATTATACTATATTACCAATAAAAAAAAAACAAACTTCTTATAAATTTTTGAAGCCACATTCATTGTGTGCATTTTGGCAAAGTTATATTTGATACAAAGTATCTACGTGGAAACATGCGAAGTGGAGGTAATGCTATTTTAAACTTCAAATCATCCGAAATATGATCTAAATTGTAAAAAATAAACTTATTAAAATATTCTTTTTTAATTACATACCAATAAGAATTGTATTATTATTTTTTTCTGAAATAAATTGATTTCTTAATTTAACAATATCCATAAAATTTAAATAGTTGTTTTTAACAGAATGTCCCTCTACTTCTATGAAAACTTTTTTATCTTTTATACAAACATTTATATTTCTTTTTTTTACAGTTTTTATATAGCTTAAAAGTTTCATTAGTGAAATTCCTAATGATACGGCAATATTTCGTGATGACAAATCTTTTAAAATACATAAAGTATTATCTCCTCTTTTTGAATTATTTTTAAAAATTAAATTTTTATCAGTGGATTTGTAGAGATATGTATTATTGCTACAAATATGCTTTTTATCAATATGATGTGAATTATCTAAAAAGTATTATAATGAAGGAGACATGTTTATTTTTAAAAAAAAAATTATTAAGTAACTTACCAAAATAATCAGTTATCAAAAAACGGCAAACATTATTACACTTTCTTGTTCTTACTATTCTTCTACCAAACCCAATCTTGTTATTTTTTTGAATTTTTAAAAATTTGATAATATCAATTTTTGAAAAACTTTCCTTACCATCAACGTAGGGCATATTTGATAAAGTTATCTAAAAACTATAAAAAAGATAATTATGAAGAAATATAAATACATTTTGATGATTTTATCAAATTCAATAACATTTGGATCATAGTCTATGATTGGCAACAATTTTGGAGAGGTATACAAAAATGGTGGAGCATCGTTAATCTTACGCAGTAATAAGAGAGAAGAATTTAAACTACCCATATAGAATTAAAGTTACAAAAAATTAATTATTGTAAAATATCTTTTTCATAAATTAATTTATATGAAATATTCTTATCATAATATACCATTTCCCTTATTAGTAATGCATATAAGGTACTATCAATAGTTTTTTTAAGGTAAATTTTTCCAAAAATTTATAAGAATTTTTATACTATAAATATTAAAAAAAATAATTAAACCATAAAAAAGTGATAACAAATAAATAAATGATCAAAAGACAGTAATATTAAATTTATTTTAACATTAATTTAATTAATTTCCTTATGACATTATATTCTTTTTTTTGGTAAAAAGTCTTTTGTTACAATAACTTTCTTTCTTAACAATAATTTTTATATTTTTTAAAATTTATATAATTATAATCTTCTTTATCCTTTCATAATAAATTACAATCATAAATCGTATTTGTTAAATTCTTAAAAATGAAACTTTCTAAATTTGAAAAAAAAAATTTTTTTTTTAATTTTTAGTTATTTTTAAAAAAATCAAAAGTAAAAAATTTGAAGTATGTAAGGAACTTTATCTTTAAATTTCTGAAAAACATCATGCATTTTACAGTGTTTTATTATATTCTTCTGTTAAGTTGATATAATTATAATGGTACTTGAAATTGTTGAAATAAAAATGTTGAAATTTCCTTTTTTTAAAACATTTTTCTCAATTTTCTATAGTATGCTTGATAAGATACGAAACATAATAGGTAAAGTAATGGTAAAAAAATAATTATAAACAAGTCATTTTAAAAAAATACTATTTAAACACAATTCAATTTATTTTATTTAAAAAAATTAGTATTCTTAAAGCAAGTATATTACACTAAACTTTTATATTTCTTAAATTTTCTATTATAAATTTTTATTAAATTTTAAATAATTATAAAAGTACTTTCTTTTGTTTAATATATTTATGATATAATTTTTTTTAAAATTATGAATATATATTAAAAGAAAATTAGAATGCTTATTATTTTATTTTTTTTCACTTTGATATTAATTATAATTAAAAAAATTCTTTTATTTATAAACTTTTTTATTAAGTATAAAAAATTTTATTAAGTATAAAAAATATTCATAAAATATGAAATCATTTTCTTTTTTAAAAGTACTACAAAGTTTACAAAAACAAGCAATTTTAATTGTTTTATATTTTTTTGTTATTAAAACTATCCATTTTTTTAAATAAAAAGTTAATTTTAAAAAGAAAACGTCTTTTGAGACGACAAAAAAACTACCAGATTTAGATAAATTGATAAAAACAAAAGTTGTATATAATCCTTTTTTTATTTCCATTCAAAAGATTTATTTTCTTTTTTTTACTATAATGAAACTGTAATCAGTTAAAAAATTGCAAAAGTCATTTTGCTTTCAAAAGGACAATATTTAAAGTTGTTGTTTTTTTTAATTAAATAATGTCTTTTTGGACAATTTAAATTATTAGCCTTAATGTTAAAGAAACATTTTTTTTTTGAAATATTTAGAAAAAAATTTTTTTATTGTACTTTTATAATTTTAAATATACTTTTATGCTAATTTAATAAAGGAAGGCAAAATTTAATTATAATAATTTTTTATTTAGTTTCATTATATTACCATTAGAAGAAATGTTATATGTTGTTCCAATTAAAACAATTAAACTGAAAAATAATAACCTCCAATTAATATTTTATTTAATGCCGTATTATTCAATAAATGTTATAGATATAAGGTAATATGTAATATAAAATATCAATATTAAGTTCCATCTCAGGTATATATAAAAGTATAAACATTGAAATATTATTATTTCTTGTACAAATACACATTGTCTTGTTTCCGTGACAACCTTATTTTATATTGAAACTGGGATTTTAATATACTTTTTTTCAACACAAATATATGAATATCATATATAAAAATAATTTTTTTTAAGACATCTTATACTTCATCAAATATTTTAATAATATATTTTTTTAGACTTTTTATAATGTCAATAAAATATTATTACTTCATATTATTAATTTTTTGGGAAGTTACATGGTGTAAACAACTTTCAGATGACTGTTCTTGGAGGCATAACTTAACATGTAAGATATTTGTTTTTTAATATAAATTGTTTTCTTTTTAATAGCAATAGATCATATTTCTGATACCACAGTTGAAGTATTGGAAAACTGCTTGTATTATTATCTTATTCAAAAAAATATGGATGATAGTGGAGTTGAATTTAAGTTAATTTTAAATAAACCACCTGATGATCCTGTTGTTACAATAATAATTGATGCTTTTATGATACATAGCGTTGAAGTTAATAGGAAAAGTTTAACACAATTTTATATTTATGGTGATTTGTTTTTAGTAAGTTTAATAAATAAAAATATTTTTAGCTTTTTCAATTATTTAGAGATGGAATGATTCACGTTTTCAATGGGATAAGTCAGAATGGAAGATAGACCAATTTGCACTTCATGATACTCATCATATTTGGACGCCTTCATTTGTTTATGAAACATTTTGTACTTTTGGTCATGATTGTATGACTAAAATAATGGATGTTGAAATACAAGATATTGGTGTAGTATCGGCTCGCCTCTCCTTTAAATTACCATCTTTTTGTAGTGTTAATTATAACGAATACCCTGAGGAGTCAAATGATTGTTGTATTTTTCTTTCTATCGTTGAAACAGACAAAACGTTTGCTTTTGATATACAAACAAAAAAAAAAGTATCTGTAACAAAGAATGTTGTTGTATCAGAAAATAGTGATTTTATGATCAATAATCATGAAATGAAAGAGGCCTCTGCATGGTTTGTTGAGGATAGAAAACTTGATGTTGTTAAAGTTGGTGGTATAAGAGGTCAATTTTTACGTATTTGTATTCATGCATATAAAAAAATGCCAACATTAAAAATGGCATTAAGAATTCCAATATCAATAGCAACTATGTTAATGTTAATGGCACCAATGTTTGGTGATCTTAAGACACAAGCATATGTTAAATTGATAACATTATGTTTGCAAACAATTTGTTTCCTTTATTTATGTTCACTTGTACCTGAAACCGGTTTTGGAGGTATAAAACCAAAAATATGTATGTTTTTTAAGTTTAAAGTATTAATTTTTTATTTTAAATTATTTTTTAGATTCATTTTATGAATTTCTTGTTGGTCTTAGTTTTATGAATATATTATTTACACTTCTAGCATTAGCAATGAGTCGTATTAAAAGAACAGTACCTCCAACACATAATTTATATTTAGTAGCAAAATTAATTAATAGATATATGTGTTGTACAGAAACTGAACCATCAATGAATTATACAAGACAAATTGATGAAAATTTAGAACGTAGACATAATTCAATAATGTCAAATGATCCAAACGACTATAGAATGCAATGGGCCCATATTTGGGTAGCAGTAAATCATATAATGGCAGCCATTTCAATTTGCATATTTTTATTGGTTGTTATTTGTGATATTTTATAAGGTATAAAAATAAAAAAAAATATGAATAAGCTTGGATTTAGCTTTGTAAATATAATAATATTAATGTTAAAATAATTTTTTCTTATTTGTCCCAAGTGTAAAGATATTGTTTGTCCTTATTTAAAAGTGTTTTTAATCCATGTTTCAGGCATAGATCAGTTTATTTGTTTTTAAAAACATAATGGTATTATACAATTTTTCATAATGTGTATTCTTTTTTATATTTCTTTTTGTTTTATTTTTTATTAAAATAAATACATTATTCTACGTAATTTTTTTTTTTTTTATAAATTATTGCTAACACTGTGGGATATCAAAAGTTTTAAATTTAAAAAAAAAGGATAATTTTATAAAATAATAATTATTTATAAGTAAAATCATCAAAAGGAAAAAAATAAAAATTTTTTTAAATAAAATGATAAATGTCATTGAAGTTGAATAAAGAATTTTCTTGATAAACCAATTATTTTGTTTAAAAGTACAAATTTAAAGTTAACTATTTCAAGTGTAATGGAAAAAAGAAGTGTACCAAATTATTTTTACCAAATTGCATAAATTTTTATATTGTAGATAAATTATATCACTTGATTAGTAAAAAAGATCTTTGACACCAGAATACATTTTCTTATCTTTTACATTATGAAATGAATTAAACATTCTGGATAATTGACCTCTTGCAGGATTACGACCAAATGGTACACGAACAACGAGCCTTCTCTTATTTACTTTTTGAAAATTATCATCAGATGGAAGGTTATAAGGAATGTTAATATTAGATCCATAGCCTATTTTATCAACCATAGCCATATCATCATCATATATAGAACTGAATATTATTATATTTTTTTTGTTAATTAAAACTTACTTATAGGTAGAAACAATTTGAAAAGATAAGAATAAGAAAAAGGTAAACTTTATAATTTCATAAATTGAAAAAAGAACCATGATTAAAATTCTAAAAAATGATCATTTATCGTAAGACGATTAAGATATAAAAAAAAAATAAGATTTAAAATAAATATTATAAATAAAAAATATATTAAAGAAAAATAATAAAATATAAAATAGATGTACAACATATATATAAATAAATAGAAACCATAAAAAAAACATTTTTTTTTTGACATTTAATGACAAAAATATAACCATTATCATAAATAAGTGTACTAATATAGTATAACTTTTTAAATTTATTTATGATTTGTAAAATAAATTTTTAAAATATTTTTTGTCATTCTGTATATATACCTTTAAAAAAGATACATATTGTTTATAATTTTTCAGTCTAAACAAAATTTTTTGAATTAAATACTGTGGATATATTTTAATAACATCGGAATTAAATATTATACGTTATAAACCTTCTAAAATCGTTATAAAAATAGAGTATAAAATTAATTTACAGCTTTTCAATAAAAATGACGTGATATTGAAAAAAAAGTTTTACTTATATCGTTATTTTTCTAAACTCATTCATCAAAGAAAGAAAATTTATAAAATATAGTATAAAGAATATTTTGATTTTTCAAAGTCTTTTTTTACAACTTTCTTTAAAATATCTAAATAATAAGGAAATCGCTATAAAATTTCTTTTTATAAAAATTTTTTAACATTAACACTTCAATAACATTTTATAATAAGTTATCTATCTTTATATACTACTATCATTATCAAAACGCTACTAATTAACATTTTGTGCAAAATATTTTAAAATTAGTCTTATTATTTGGAGAAGCATACTACATAACTACTAACTTTTTTCAAAAAAAAAATTAGTATTTTATTGTAAAGTTATAATATTAAAAAAATGGAAAATAAATTCATTTTCTTTTTTCAAGATTAAAGTATCTTAAAAAATGGGCGTGGAAACATCTATGATCTTTTTTCCTCAATTAATTTAATTGTTAAACTATTTTTTATTATGTTTATAATTTGTTAATACAAATAACTTTTTTAAATAAGGTTTTATCTCATTAATATTATCATTTATTTACAATATTAAAACATTTTTATTTTCATTATTTTATAATAGAAATCAAAAAACATTAATTTAATGCATGAAAATTATTAACCATTACTATTAACATTTAAAATAATTATTGTTGTTAATAAATTTCTAAAAAACATAAATTATTTCTATTGATAATTAGAAAAATATATATATATTTATAAAACTATAAATACAATTTTTTAATCGATTTAAAAAAAAATAAGTATTAAAATTATTTATTAAAATAGACAAGGAAATTCAAGATCTTAAAAAAAAAATTTATAAAATTTAATTAATAAAAAAAAAATTTTTAAAAAGCATATTATTTTTTAGGCATATTTAATGATTTATTTAACACAAGTCATTTAATTTAATTTGAACAGGATATTCATATCATTAAATAGATAAAATAATATAAATTTAATATCAAAAAAAAAAAAATATAAATAAACATTTTATCTAATGAATAGTTTTAAATCAAACCCATTTTTGATTACCAACCACTAGTGGGAATTGAAATTGAGTTTGAGAAATGATAATAAATGGCAAAATTTCACTACATTTATAAAATATACGTTTCTGATTTTATTTTTTAATTAAATTTTTACTTCAATGCCTACTTGTTTTAGTAACTCACATTTTTATTTTATTCATTTATAACTATAAATAAATTTGAATTATAGTAATTTTTGATAGATAAGAAATGTTTAAAATTTAATAAAAATAATTTTTTGTTTTTGTTGATTTATTTTAAATCTTTTAATAGAATTTATTTAATAATTACGTAAATATAATATTGTTAAGAATCTATTAATAAGTTTTATTACGTTATTACATAATAATTTATAAAAATATAAAAACAAAAATATTTTTAATTATATATATGAAAATTTTTGTGAAACTAATATTTTTCTTATAAATTTCTTGTTATTTATATTTGAAATGTTTATCATATACCTATGTTTTTTACAATGTTAATTTTTACTGAGATAAAATTATTAAATACAAATACAAATTTTTCTTCAATATAAATGTGTTTTGTTGTCTTAATAAATCACACTATAATATAAACTATTGTCCAATTTTATTGCTTATCTTCCAAACAAGACACTTGCTATTTTTTTTAATAATAAAGAAATCTTTTAGTCGATAATTATTTTGCTGAAATATTCCTAATATAATGTTACAACATCTAATTGAAAATTTTGGTTTTCCTACATTACCATATAAATCACAATTGAGATGTTTTTCTATGATTTATTATGCAAATGCCGATCATGACAAAATTGCAAACCTTAATTTTGGAGGAAAAGTTAGTTTTATATTTTTATATTAAAAAATTTTTTTTCACTTCAAGATTCTTCTTCCATCGAGTACTTTAGACTATTTAATGAGAAGTAATATTGAATATCCAATGATGTTTAAACTTTTAAACACAAATGATGAAATACAACGAGCAACTCATTGTGGTGTTTTAGAATTTAGTGCTGAAGAGGGCAAAGTTTACCTTCCATCATGGGTATGTTATATATATAATTACTTTTTGCTTTTTTATAAACATTTTTTATTTAGATGATGGAACAATTGTTGGTAAATGATGGTGATTTAATATCAGTAGAGTATGTTCAACTTCCTAAAGCAACATATGCTAAATTACAACCACAATCAGTTGATTTTTTGGATATTACTGATCCAAGAGCAGTTTTAGAGACAGAATTAGCAAAATTTTGTTGTTTCACAATTAATGATCTTATAACATTTAGATATAATGATACTGATTATAGTGTCAAAGTTGTCAAATTGGAACCAGCTAATGCGGTTAGTGTTATTGAATGTGATCTTAATGTTGATTTTGCTCCACCTGTTGGTTATCAAGAGGAGGAATCAGAAAAAAAGTCTACTGAAATGCCTGAAGGACCAGAATTACCATCATTTAAAGAGATAAACGCAAAAATTTTTCAAGGTGAAGGAATAAGATTAGACGGTAAAACTAAGAAAAAAGTTACCAAAACAGATGATAAAGAATTTATTATGAAGGCATTACCAGAAATTGTTGTTAATGAAGATTATAAGCCTGGAACTCTTACTTTTACAAGATATAACTATAAAAATAGAACAATTTTGGAAAATCAAATAAAAGAACATAATGAAAAAATTATAAGTGGTGGATTTAATAGTACTGGATTTACTACAAGAAACAAAAAGAAAAATTAATACTTATAAATTGAGAAAAGTTTTTCATTTATATATTTTATAAACAAATTTTCACATGTATTTCAAATTTATTTTAATTTTTAACATATTTGTAATAGTTAAACATTACAACTGTTATTAAAATATTTTAATATTTATATAATTTAATAAAATAAAAATTTTAGTTTATTTTATAATATTAAACAATTTTATTAATGATAAAATTAAAATTTAATGTTACAGCAAAATATTACTTCAATACTTTGTACAACATAAATTGTATAATATTTTTTTTGTTAAATTAAAAAAAAAACTTTACATAACTTTTATCAAAATATAATGTTGATTCTTTTTTAATTTCAAAAAATAGTAAATAGATATGTTTTAAAAAAACATAAATGTTTTCTAATTAAAATATATACTTAACATTACATTAAATTTATTCATTAAAAATGCTAATTAGACAAATATTTTTTTAACTTTTATTTATTAAGATGTTACTTGAATGGTGCTATTAAATTTTACCAAGTATTTGATTCACTAATAAGCAATAATTTACGCTAACTTGCAGTGAAATATTTGTATGATAACAAGAATTTACATGAAGAGGAAATACTTGTTATTTTTTTCTACCATTATAATGATCTTTTCATATGACAGAGTATAAATGTCATTTGTAACTAAACATCAGTCCATTATTTATAAAAAGACTGGTTGGTAATATATTTGAGACAGTAAAATAACTTAATCAGGTTCTTATATATTTAAAGTTATTTTATTAATATAAATATGTATTGCGCAATACCTATTATTCATTTAATTTATTTAGAAATATTTTTTTTAAATAATTTTATTTTTATTCTTTTCTTTAATCTTCAAATTGAAGACAAAGTTATTGTTGGGTATGATTGTATTTATTCTTAAATCATTCATCTTATGTACTTATAATATTTTTTTTTAAACTTTAAGATTTTGTTATTTATTAATTGTCAAACCCTTGATAACAAATAATGGGAAGGAGAGGGAGAGAGAGAGAAAATAAAGTAATTTAAAAAAAAAAACTTTGATGAGGAAGAAAAAAAGGGTGAATAAATAATATCTTTGATAATAACTAGTATTTTTATCTTTTATAAATTTTTCTTTAAATTTCCTATTAATTTACAGAAACAATCATATAACGATTTTTGCATAAATTAAATTTTCTAAATATTATGAATATACTTGCTAATGTGTCTTTGTTTTTTTTTTTAATAATTCAGGTGAGATAATATAGAAATCAACATTTATAATACTTTCTATTGTTATAGTTTCTTATTGGCATTAATCATGGTAAAACTAATCTAAATAATAGTTTTTCTGTCTGTTACAACCTGGCACATCTAAATCATAATCTTAAGACTCCACAGTATCATAATGCTACTGCAAGGTAATAAATTTCTTTTTTTTTGTTCTCCATAAACTAATAATCTTTATTTTAATTTAGTTTTTTTGCCAAATACCAAAAACCAGACTACTTTCATCACTGTCACGCAAAATCAACTTCATATTTTTAAAAAAAATATACATATTTAAAACAAAAATTCCTCTTGTTGTATTATAAATAAGAAACAAATAAAATTAAATAGTTGTATACATTTTTATACAATATTTTATTTAAAACATGAAATGATAAACAAACAGTAAGAGATGCAAATATATTACAAAATAAAAAAAAAGATAATGATGCCAATTAATGTAACAATAATATGTAATGATATAGATAACACATACATCACTGTGAAAAAAAGGCAAATAATGGCAAGTAAAATTATCTTTCATTACGACCATTATATCCAAATAAATTTCTTTTTAACTATGTTATTTTTACTTTCATTTTTTTAATATAATTTTTATCGTTCGTAAGGTAAAATATCTGAGACAGCTGTGTCAATTTTAAATATATCAGAGCCTTTAGAAACCATATTTGGTCCAATAAGTTTGAGTGATCTGGCACGATTAAATACAGCATAACGTTCTTTAACATCTGTTTCTAAAATTTATAGAAAATAAGAATAATTCTAGATAATGTAATGTATCACTAACCTAAATCATTTTTAATGATACTTTTTTTATCATCCTTTCTAAAAAATTTTATATTGTTAAAAATAAATTTAAGTCCACAAAATTTGGATATCATTTTTACTACTGAAAATAGTAAAAATTTAACAAATATATAAAATTGTAGGTGATATATTGAAAATAAGAATATATAAATATTTATATAAACACAAAGTATACATGGTCAATTATAAAATTATATATAATTTTTACTGAATCACAAAAATATACATTTTTTTGTGATTATTATAATAACTATTAATAAGATTGAACTTTATCTAAAGTCATAATATTTAATTGTTTATGTTTATAAAAAAAAATAAAAAAATATATATGTTAATAGATTTATCTATCTATTTAATGAGAAAAATGATAATGAATTTATCAAATACATACAGAGTTTATTCTTATAAAATAAAAAAAAAAAAATCTTTTCTGCCCTTTAATATATTGGCGTTTGTCTGATATGTATAAAAGCATACCACTCTGTACCTCATGTTATAAATGGACTAGATCTAGTGTAGGTTATAGTATCAGTTAATAAAAAAAATAATAAAATTAAAGTGTTAAAAGTATGTTTTTGGCATGTACAAATGTATTAATCAATGATTGTAATTAAGATATAGAAAGTTAGTTATAAATGCTATATATGTTATAATTGATCTTAAAAACAATAACAAAAAAGATTTCAAATAATAAAAAAGCATAAAAGCAATGAATAATTTTAAATTGAATATTTCAAAAGGTTGGGCCTGTGTTAGGTGTATATAAAATTTATGTCTGAAATTTTACAATAGGAATAAATGGAAATTTGTTTATACCATAATTTTATTATAATTGTCATTGTATAATAAAACTATTAGTTTAAATAATTATTAATATAATACATATAACTTATTTGTTTATACTATATAACAATCTTAAATTATTAGTATCTTGAAGTTATATTAAATGTTTATATCTCCTCTTTTTATCAATAAAATATAAAATGTTTTTTTTTAAAATGTTTATAAAATGGTCAGTATTAAAGGTTAAAATTTTTTTTTAATAATAATATAAAATTTATGTTTAACTAATTTATTATATTTATGTTATAACAGTTGGTTCCTTGCGTCCTGTAAATTGTTCCATCTTGCAAATATCTAATGCAACTAATGCTAATGGTTTAAGAAGTTCTTGAGAATTTTTGTACAAATTTTCAGTATCAGATTTTGGAATATAATATTCACAATATAATCTAATAGTAGCACCAGCACTTCCTGTACCAGAAAGGCGAAATACAATACGACTACCATCTGCAAAGAAAATTCTAGAACCTTGATTTTTTGTTATACTATTATCAACAGGATCTGTATAATCAAAGTCATCACCTTTTACAACAGTAAATTTTTTTCCATTAGATTCTACTTCACTTCCAGGTAAAACCATCAATTGTGGTTTAAGGAATGACATAAGTAAATTTGCACTTTGTGCATCTACATTTTCGTAATCATATCTTAAAAAGACATTTCTTCCAAATGTTTGCCAATGCTCTTTTACAATAGTTTCAACAGGTTTTTTTTGTGCTGCTAAAATTTGAAGCCAAGCTAAGAATGCCCAAATACCATCTTTTTCTCTAATATGGTCGGATCCAGTACCAAATGATTCTTCACCACAAAGTGACAATTTACCAGCATCCATTAAATTTCCAAAATATTTCCAACCAGTTGGTACTTCATAAACATTAATATTTTTAGCTTTACCAACTAAATCAACAGCCATTCCTGTAGGCATGGAACGAGCAAAACCACGAACAGATGTTTTTTTAAAATATGGAATATGTTCAAGGTTATTAGCAATAATAGCTAATGAATCACTTGGAGTAACAAAGAAACCATGTTTTCCTAATATCATATTTCTATCACCATCTCCATCAAAGGCAGCTCCAATATCATATGTACCACTTTTCATTACATTAACTAAACTAGCAGCATATGTAAGATTAGGATCAGGATGACCACCACCAAAGTCAGCTTTTGGAACTGCATTTAAAACAGATGATTCAGGGCACCCTAATTCATCAATTAAAATTTTTTTAGCATATGGTCCAGTAACACCGTGAAGTGAGTCTACAAGTACATTAACTCCAGATGAAATGTAATTTTTTATGGCACCAAAATCAAAGATTTCTTTCATCAATTTAACATAATCATCAACAGAATCTATAACTTGTACAGTAAACTCTCCAACACCCTCAATATTATATTTACTCTCTCCAATTACACTAAAATCAACTTGAAGATCAGGGCATATTTCATATTTGTCAATTGTTTTAGAAAGATTGAAAATTTCTTCAGTAACATTATCAGGTGCTGGACCACCATTAGAACAATTGAATTTTATTCCAAAATCATTTTTTGGACCACCAGGATTATGTGATGCTGTAAGAATAATTCCACCTGATGTTTTATACTTTCTAATTAAATTTGAAACAGCTGGAGTTGAAAGAATACCATCTTTACCTATTATAAGTTTTGAAACCTAAATAAATATTAAAATTAAAAACAAAACAACATTCTAAACATACACCATTTGCGGCAGAAATTTTGATTATAAGACTAACAGTCTCAGGACAGAGATATCTTCCATCACCACCAACAACAAGGACAGAACCTTGTTTTTCCTTTCCAAGTCCACCATTCAAAATACATTGAATAAAATTTTCAGTATAATTTGGTTGTTGAAATTCAACAACTTTTTTTCTTAAACCAGATGTTCCAGGTTTCTGTCCTGAGAATGGTTTTGTTGAAGTAATTTTTTTAATATATGACATAACTAAAAAAGAAAAAAAAACTATAGATAAATCGATATATCAATATTATATTTCATAGTATTTAACTAGATGTTTACTGACCACTTATCATAAGATATAAATATTTGAGGAAAAGCAAAAATATTCAATAATATATTATATATATATAAATAAAATAATGTAACAAGTATTAATTTAAAGTATTAGGATATGTAATGAATATTATTAATAATACCACAATATATAAAGTAAATTACTCTTCAATAAACTTTTATAATAATGCACGTATAACTTTAAAATAAAAACTTTATTTTAAGTATATAGATGTATTATCTTTAAAAAAAATAAATATGTTAAATATTGACCTTCATATAATATTATATAATATTTTGTTTTTTTCTTATTAAAAAGTTTGCAATCATTTCATCTTATATGTCATCATTTAATTTATAACACTTTCAAATATTATCGATAACAAAAAGGGTAATGCCATATAAATAGGATGATAAGAAAATAATTTGTACGTATAAAGTATCATCAACAAAATTATACAAAAAAAAACGCTAAAGATACTGAAATGATCTTAATAGTTACATAACAAAGTATCAAAAATATAATAAAAATGTATTTTCGAAAAGAAAATATTATCATATTTTTATAATTAATATATAAAACTTGAAATATTTTTAAATATTTTACGTAAAATTTTTCTAACATATTAGATGTTTGGAAAAAAATCTATTGAAAAACAAAAAATACTCATAAAAGATAAATGTTATACATTTTATGATTATGATTAAAACATAAATTAATATTTTTTAATAACATAATTATATTAATAAAATAATTGAAATTTTTATTGCAATATTGTAAAAGTAAATGAAATATTTATAAAAAAAAACTTTTAAATAATTGTAAAAAGTGATAACTTTCTGTTTACATATTTAATCAAATATAAAATATTTTGATAAAGATTATAATTTTTATTAATGTTTAACATATATTGGAATATGGATATTTAAATAAAATTCACACTAAATAAATTAACTTTAAAAAAAACATTTTAATAAAAAAAATTAAAAGTGAGGAGATAATATAGATTTATATAAACAATCAATGTTATTATTTATAGAAATTTTTATGATTAAGTGAATTTATCTTAAATCTACAAATCATTCATTTTTTTATATAACGATATTTTGGGAAACTTTATATTTATCAAATCTTTTATTTCTTGGTATGACTGTTGAAACATTTTCTAAAGTAAATATTTTATTTCATTTATCACATAAATATATCTAGTAGTATTAGATATTAAATAAAGCAAATAATTTGAAACTTCCTAAAACATTAATAAAAATATTTTCTAACAATTTAGTTGATTGCTTTTCACATAAATATGTATTTATTATCTAATGTTTAATTTTAACAGAATATAATTATGATTAAAAATGTACCAAAAAAAAAACTTAAATCAAATGTTGATAAAAGAAGATAAATTATATTTTTTTTATTAAAAATATTGTACCTATAATAAAGTATAAATAAATATTACTCATGGAATAAGATGTTGATATATACTTATTAATTTAGTATGTTATAAAATGAGCATTCTAAAAAATATAGTTACTTTTGATTTTTAAAATAATATTTATATTGTAAATGAATTGAATTGAATTGAAACATTTTTTTACTTTTTAACAGGTGAAGTTTATAAAGATAAAAATACTGATGATAAATTATTATTATATTTAACTCTCTGTTTTTTTCTTTGTATAATATTTACTTTTGACAATTTTGTTCAAATTTTTTTTAAAAAAAAAGTACTTCAATTATAAATATTTCTAATAGTTAGCATAAAGAAAATTTTATTTTTACTTTACTTTTTTTATCAATGTTTTTAATTCAAAACTCTGTATGGATAAGTTTTTTTTTTAATTTAAAATATCAGGATATTTTGGACTGCATCACAATTTCTAATATTTTGTTTTATAAGCTGTCTTTTTTTTCTATTACAAATCACTTCATAAAAAAAAATGTTCATGCGTTGAATAATGAAATAAAAAAAAAAAATTATTATCAAACATTTGGTTTATTTAATTTATAAATAATATTAAATATAATAATTCAGCTGCTTAGATATTTAAGTTTTTTTTTACAATTAACACCTCGTCGTAAGTTAACACTTTCTCACTTTCGCGTTTTTTCTTCCCAAAATACTTTATACTTTTTTATATTAGAAATTAAAAAAAACATTACATTTTATTAATAGTATCAATAGAATCGTCCTTTTTTTCTATTGTTTCGTTACATCTTAAATGCTACAACTTTTTTTTTTTTCCAAATGTCACATAATTATAGAAATATAATCAGAATGATATAGCAAAAAGTATATTTTTTATTTTATTTCATTTATATACTTCCTAATTTACAATATATCCATGAATTTTTTTATCTATATAATTTTCTATAACAATTATGAAACATAGAATTATATTATTGTGGTGATTGGAATAGTATCCTTAATTTTTTTACCCCAAGAAGTACGTCATGAAATTTATAATTTTTAATTAAGTTTATGATTAATTTTAGTAATTGTTTATTTGTATATTCTAAAGTTAATGTATTTAAGTGTGACGTAGAAAAATTGTTTATCAATTTCTAGTGTAATAATATTTGTTCATCATTATCCATAAAATATCGTTCAATTTAATAATTTTCCCACAACAAGTTTTTAGAAAGCACTTTTAATAGGTCACAATTATAAAACTCTTATATATATCTATCTTTCATTTTTTTCTATTTATTTTTTCTTTTGGAATTATGAGCACATTTTTTTTAAAATTTGAATAGATTTTTTTTTTTAATTTTAAGAAATTTTATTATAGAATATTATTAAATTACAATATTTTTTTTATATGATAAATTTCAAAAATTTATACTTTATATATTTATAATTTTTTGTCATTTCAATTAAAAATTAATGCTTCCAATTGTTTTTTAATTTGTAATTTGTTTCAGAAACAAATGGTAGATAAAAAAAAATCATACGTTATCCATATCATAAATTGCTTCTTTAACAGGCACAACAACTCTTTATATTTAGAAGAAATTCTTATATTTTAAATTATTTTTTTTTAGATTTAGGTGTTTATATATATTTTTTACGCTTTCAAAGATGTCTGCTGATCATAACGATAATAATGATATGAACAATAAACCAAAAAAAGTCTATCCAAAAGAGGGATGGCCTCGTGATATTACTTTCTCAGATGTTGAAAATCAAGATGATAATATTAGTATTCAAAATGAGCAGGAAAATAAAATGTTGTATCGTATTCATATTTCTCCAGTTAATAGAAATCTTAATCCTATTCTTAAGAAGAGTCGTGATGACAATGGAAATAAAGACAAACGTCAAAATAGACCAAAAAGTGTTGTTTTTGATCTTCGCCCTGCTAAAAATATGGATTTTAATTATAATATATCAAGGAACAATGTATCATCAGAGAAACAGAATGGGAATCAGTTAAATTCCTCATTGTCAGATGACAATGATGATAAGACGAATGACAATTAGGTATTTATTAATTTTGTTGAAGAAACGTAAAAATAACTATTCATTCTAAGAGACTTCTAAAAACTAAATATACAGCAATCTAAATCTTTGTAATGCTACAATCATTTTTGTTTCATTCCACTTTTTTTTTAATATTTATCTTAATATCACTACTTTTTTTTGACGAGACAATAGTATACTATTTATACGTTTCTAATTTTTAAAATACATTTATTATTTCATTATATAATTAAAATTTCTAAATAATTTTCTTTAAAATTTTATAATAAGTGCTTATAATATTTAAAATTTTTAAATTATTGTATTTACTTTTTTGTATTTTTGGTATATTTAAATAAATGTTTTTAAAAAAAAAGTTTATTTAATTAAATAAAAAGTGTAAATATCCTATTAATCATTACTATTTTTAAAAAATGAATTTTTTTTTTCTTTCACTAAAAGAAGAATGCATTTTGTATACAATTGTACTCAATGGTATTTTTCTTTAATGAATCATTTCATTTACAACTCTTCAATAATAAATAGAATAATTCATGATAAGTATTTTGTGAGAATTATTGTTAATAGTTATGTATGAATGGAAAAAAAATCAACGATTCTTAGTTAGAAACATAGATAAAGAATATCATCATCGTCATTGATGCATACTATTTCATTGGAATCTTACATACATTGTTATGTAGAATAAAATAAAGTGATAAAATAAGTGGTATACATTTAGTATAAGAAAAGGACAAATAATAGTGAAAAAGAATTCTTTAAAAAAAAATTTAAAAGACATTACTTTTCTATCAACTTTTTTATTATCATTTTATTATGTCTACTATTTTTTTTTTTCAATAAGAGTGAATTAAAAATTTATTGTTACATAAAATTTTTTAACTTTATCTTAAAGATGTATTTTAAAAAATTTGGTAAAAAAAAATGAATTAGTCTTTATTAGTATATTAGGTATGTAAATACATTTTTGTGATTTTTTTTTTTTAACCTTTTATCAATTGTGTTAGATGTATTAGTTACTGACTATTATATGTTATAATTATAAATTTTCTCCATCTTTAAATAAATTTATTTGTAGTATTAATAGACAAAAACTTTATTTTAAAATAGTAAACATTAACTAAAGGTATTCCTTTTTTTACTACTTATTAAAACATATAATTTAAAATTTTTAAGTAATAAAATTTTATTGCAATTGTTTTATTAGTTTTTATTTAAAAAAACTTTTTTAAATGGCTTTATTTTTTTTTTTAATGTTAAAAAAAATTATATAATATGTAATAATAAGTAGTATTATTACATTTTTTATAAAAAAATATTTTTAAACTAAAATTACAACTTTCATATTTGATATAATCGTTATTAAATATTTAATTATAATAACTTTAAAATTATGTTGTTAAGTTAAGTTAAAATGTTATACATATTAACAAATTATTAATTCATGATTCTTGAGTAAATAAAGTTAATATTCTATTCCAATTAATTATATTAAATTTTATTAGTTTAATTAATTTCCATAAAAATTTGAGTAGAATTAATAAATAATAACATTGATTGGTAGGAAGACTTTTTTTATTAAAAAAATTTTGTGTAAAGAGCGTTTTGAAGATAATTTTTAAAAAATTAATCAAATTTAGGTGCAATCAAGTTGATATAAAATAAATTTAAAATTCCTTTATTTAGTTTTCTCATAATATAAGTATAAAATTAAAATAATTGTGTTAGTTATAAAAAAAAATATTACATAAAATTGTTTTATTTGTACTATTATTCATAATTACATTGAATATAATTTTCACATTTTAAACTTTACATAAAATATAAGTAGTTTTTTTTTTCCTTGGAACTATATTTTGTAATATATACATTTTTGTTGTTGTCAGGAAACAAAACATAAATATAATGTTTTTCTTATTTTAAAAAATTATGTAAATTAAAAAAAAGATGATGCAATACGGCAATTTTTAATTTATTTGTTTATAAAATTTAAACTTATTAAAGTGTTATAAAATTTAATTAAATTTTTTAATTTTTTTTTATCATCTATATTAAAAATTTATGTGACGTTTTAATATTAAATTCCTTATTTATAGAAGAAAAAAAATTTAATAAATTAAAGTTTTATAAAATAATTTTATATCTTAATGTTAGCACATTAAAGCTAGGAAATGAAAATAAAAGTTAAACAAACTATATTTTTATATAAACGTCTTTATAATTAATTTTGTTACTTTAAATCCTTATTTTTAATAAAAATTATTTAATTTAAAATATGTAAGTTAATTTTAATAAAATATTTACTTTGAAATTTTAAGATTCTTAAACTAAACATTAAAAAAAATTATATAACAAAGAAGATATAATATCTTAATATTATATTATTTAACTAAAAAATAATTTTTTATAATTTATTTAACATTTAAAAGTTACATACTTTTAATTTTAATACATATTTTAAAATAATTATAATTTAAGTAACATGGAAATAACTAAAGATCAATATATAAAATTTTATATATTAACATGATTGATATGAATATTAATAAACAACGATAAAATTTGATCACGTGTATAAGTTGTTCTTCTTGTCTTTTTTTTTACTATTATATATTAGTAATTGCTACCTAGTTTAACTTAATTTTTTTTATTACTAATTAGTCAAACTATATTTTATTCAAATATTAATTTAAAAATATATTAATTTATTTTAAATATTTATTCCCATACTATATTTTTATGTATAAATAAGTTTGAAATATTTTTTTTTCTATATAATTCAAATTTATAATTAATTAGGTTTAAAAAAGATTATTTATGAATAAAAAAGAAAGTATTTTAAAAAATTATTCCCCTAATCGGGAAAAAAATCCTACAACATCAAAAGGTAATTTTTAAAATATTTTATAATTTTATTAATATTAATATTATATTTTATTATTATGATTATTATAGTTATTGGTTCCTGTTTAATATGTGGAGAAGAATCTACTGGTAAACATTATGGAATTATAAGTTGTCTAGGATGTAAAACATTTTTTCGTAGGTAAGTATTAAATATTTTAATATAATTATATGTAATTAAATAAAATTATGAGTTATAAATAAATATTAATCATATAATATTATTATTAATATATTATACTTTTTATAGAGCTGTTGTTCATCACCAAGGTTTAAATTGTAAAAGACAAGGAAAATGTATTTTAGAAAAAAATGCAAGAAAAACATGTAGAGGATGTAGGTATCGCAAATGTCTTGAAATGGGAATGTCAAAAGATGCACTTCAACCAAGAAGAGACTTAATTGGATGTAGAAAAGTTAATCGAAATGTATCAAAATATGTAAATAATAATGAAAAATTAAAATCATTTAATAATAATAATAATAATAATAATTTATCTAGTCAAGTAATACCGTCACAATCAAATGATTTTAATAGGCAAAATAAAGAACTGTTATATTTTATAATAAAACTAACTAAACGTGATCGTGATATTCGGGAAAGAAAGTATGAATCATTAAAATGTCAATTAGAAATGAAAAATTTAGCTGAACAATTGAATAATTTTAATGAAATAAATAAAAATAATAATTATACAACTGTACCATATGATATATCACCAACAACAGATAAATTAAAAATAATGCTTGCTGAGGATATTGCAAAAGTATGTAGTATGGAATTAATTTCAATGATTGAATGGGCACGTACATTACCATGTTTTAGTCAATTACCAATAAATGATCAATTAGTATTATTAAAAAGATATGCTGTACAGCATCTTATTCTCGAACATGGATATTATACATCTCAATTTAACTATAATGATGTTTGGATGATATCTAATGGTACATGTATGCCAAGAAATTGTAACCCTAGTAATAATAATTTTATTGATAATTGTACTGAAGATAGAAGATGGAGACAAGAAAAATTATATAAACAAATGACTGAACGTTGTATAGATGAAGTTGTTGCTCCACTAAAACATTTAAAATTAATGCCGGAAGAATTATTAACACTTAAAATTAGTATGCTTTATCAGTGTGGTAATCATTTAAGTGATACAGAGTCAACATTGGCAATATCTAAAAGATCAAGAAAATTAATAATTGAAGCAAGAGAAAGATGTTATAAAGCATTATTTTTATTTTACAAACATATTAAATATAAAAATTATGAAGGTAAAAATTTATATATTTTATTTTAAAAAATTTTTTAATTAATATTATATTATATTATAGAACGGTTTGGAAATGTTATATTAACAATTAGTGGCATTGTATCAGCAGCATCAGCAGTGCAAGAGAGTTATCAAATAATGAGGTTATTTAAAATTGTTCCATTTGACCATTTGGCAGAGCAATTACTTTTTCATATAAATGAATAATAATTCTAATCTCACAAATAAACTAAATACGGATTAAACTTAGATAATTAAAGATAGCAATTAAAATTCATCTTAAATTTTGTAATTTAAATATTTTACTAGTAAATAATTAATAATTACCATTGCATAAATATAATTAAATATTTTTAGTAAAATATAAAATTTTATTTACTTATTCATTGATGTTGTTACATTTATTAAACTGAAAATATATTTTAAAAAATAAATGTTCAATAATTAAACTTTATCATTTATTTATTACGCTATTTATTAAAAAATAAGTAAAAAATTTTTATTGTTTTAGTATAATAAATAAAAATGCATTAATAATTTCATATAAATTGCATGAATTATTAATGATTTATATATATTATAGAAAAAAATATATATATCTAAGAAAAAAAAAGTTATATAAGATTACAAAAATATCAAATCAAGTAAAATGTGCTTTCTTTATGTTTCTATAGTAACTCTTGTTTTTTTTTTTATTATATTTCAATTATACTTAGGTAATACACAAATATTTTAATTATTTCTTATTTTTAAATTTATTCTAAGTAAAAATTTAATTGCATTAATATTTTATTCTAAAAATAACAAATAAATTTCATTATTTAGCCGGATATTTAAAATAAATATTTTTTAAAAATAAGATATAAATTTTATTAAAAATATGTTGTTTTTGTTACATATAATTTTTTTTTTGCAACAAGTAATCTTTTTTAAACATTTTATAATCCTTAAATATTATATTAAACTTTTTTTTTTATATTATTAATTTTACTACAACATTTATAAGAAAATGTTATTTTAAATTTTAATTAAAACTTAAAACATTAATGGTAATGTCAATTTTTCTCAAACCACTAATATAAAAATATTTTCTTTAGTAATTAAAAAAATTTTTCAGATTTTATTTGATAATATAAATAAATTAAATAAATTTAAATGTATAGAATAATTTTCTTCCTTATTAAATTTATCTTTCATGGGACAAAAATTAAATTTTATTTCTTAACACTATTATTTATTATCAAAATTTAAAGTACACTTTTTTTTTTTAATTTTAAGTGTTAAATAGTTAAGTGTTATATTTTTTTATCTTATCTTAATATCATTTTCCTTTTTTTGTTGTAAAAATTTTTTTTTTCTTTTTTGTTTTTTTAATTATTTTTTTAATGTATGGTATAATTTAAAGACAATTATATAAGAAATATTTAGTTTTACCACATTAATACCTTTATTTTTAACTATTTTCTTTATTTACTATGTTGAATAAGTAAGAAATTAATACATTACATTATAACTAATTTTTCATTATCATTTTTAATAAAATTTTTTAATTTCTTTATTTTTAAAATTATTTAGTTTTTTTTTTAAATATGCTATATAGTTATGTGAATTATATAATTTCTACATTTCTAAAAATTGACATCATTTATTAGATAAAAAAAATCAAAAAATTTTTAATTATATGTTTTATACATCAATATTTACTTTTTATATTTAATTTATATATTCATTATAGGTGATATAAAGTATTCAAATTTGTTTTATAATAAAAAAAGTTTTTAACAAAAAAAAGCAAAGAAAAAATAAATTAATAAAATATATTTTTTTTTGGTATGATAAAATAATAATTCTATTTAATATGGGTACGTCATTATGTAAACCAAAACGAAAAAAAATTACGGGATCATCGTGGGTGGCTGAAGATTACGAAAATCCTTTTAAAAGTTTTTCTAAAAAAGAACGTATGTGTTTACGAGAAACGTATCAGGTAATATATTATAAATTGGTCTGAAATATTTAATTTTTTTTTCTTATATTTGTAGAAATTACATGAACCTAAAGAAATTGTTGGAATTATATTTGTAGATATTATTAATGACATTGTACCAGAATTAAAAAAAGTATTTGGTGTTGAAAGAGCACCAAAAGTAAGTATGTTAAAAATGCCAAAACTTGGTGGGCATGTTGCAAGATTTACTGAGTTAATTGATCAGGTAAAAAAAAAATAAATAATAATAATAAAATTTTTTTTTGTCAGCTTACTACAATGCTTGGTTTAACGGAAAATCTTGTTGGTGCTTGGCAATTAATTCGCAAAACAGGAAGAAGTCATACAAAACAATTGTTTTTAGAAAATAATCAAAATCAATTAGAAAAAAATTATTTTTATATAGTAGGAATTAATTTTTTAAAAGAATTTATGCCATATTTAACAGGTGAAAAGGTATGTTTTATTATTTATTAAATTATTTTTTTATTATTCATTAAAGGATGAAGAAATTGATGATAAGAAAAAAGTTCGTTTTGCAAATAATTACACATCTCAAATGATAAAAGATGTCTGGGGTAGATTTTTTGATGTAATTATAGCACAATTAACTGAGTCATTTGAATTAGAAAAACAAAAAAGAATAAATATGGCTAATCAAAAGACACTAGCTCCTCATCAACATGTTGAGGAGAGTCAACGTCGAATGAAAGAAGCAGCACAGGTAATTTTTTTAATTAAAAATATATTTACAAATTTAAATAGACAAAAGATTTTATAAAAAATAGTTAATACATTTGATAAATTTTGTAGATATGATAATAAATACATAATTGCAAAAATATTTTTAAATAAAGGACTTTTTAGTTTTAAAAAAACAAAAATTATTTTATTAGAAAAAATAGTTAAATTTTGACTAATATTGTATATAGAAAAACTAATTTTTATAAAATTGAAAATATTTTTAAAAAATATACCTTTTTTTGATTTATAAATATATATATTTTTTACTATATTGTTTATTTATCATTATTTTAATAGTTAGTGTAATTTTAATTGTCTTATTATCAGAATTTCTTTATACAAAATATTATATTATTAATTTATTATACTTTTTATTATTTTTTTTTAGAAAGAAAAAAATGAAAACGAAGATTATGAATATGAAATTAAAAAACCACAGGAAGAATTATTTGAAGATCCTTTTTAAGGAAAAAAATTGCAATAGGAAAACATCAAAATAAAAAAGTAGGAAAATTAGAAACAAAAAAATAATATTCGAAAAGTATAGTTATCTACAGATGATGTCATGTGGTTTAATAAAAATTTTTTTAAATTCAAATTTTTCCAATTGAGTGTCCATTACATCATTTAATGTAGCATTTAAATTTTATGAATTATTTTTCTTTGCCAAACTATTTTAAAAAATTTTTTTTAATCTGTTACTTAACATAAATCTGATTAGGCTTTTTATAATCATATAGGATTGTTAAAATAATATCCATTAACGGATGGCTTCATTGAAAGATATTATAAAAATTCTATTTATAATGTGCTTAAAAGAAAAAAAGTAATTTTTTATTTATATAAATTTTATTTTAATTTCTTTTGAGCATTGTAAACAGTTAAAAGTTTTTCAAATTATATATTAACAATATGTGTATAAATATAGTTTTATTTATATCACATTGATAAAATAAAATTATTTTAGTGTAATCTTTTATGTAAATATTAAAAAATTAAAATTTATTCAGCATCATGTTAAATTAAAACATAAAAAAATGTGGTATTGTGTGGTTTGTTTTTAGGCAAAATTAAAAAAATTTATAAAACAAATAATTATGGCTTAATTTTGAGAGATCTAAAAATTTTGATTTTCAACTAATGAAATATATTTTAATTTTTTTTAAGAAAAATAACTTTTGATAACTTTTTTGTTCCATGGAATTGCGGTTAAATAATAACTAAATATTCAATGATGTTCATTTTTTATTCGGTAATAATTTAAACTTTTAAGTAAATTTATCTTAATAAACCAGAAGTTGAACCATACTGTAATTGAATTCCTTCAATATTATCTAAACAATAACATTCACCTTTTTCATTATTTTCTTTTTCTTCATCCTCAAATAATATACGATGCATATTAGAATACCATGAGTATATTTTATAACTATCACCAAAATTTAAACAATACATTTCACAATTTTGTAAAGTAATTCCATTAATTCTTGCTAATTCAGTACCTTCAATTATATGATCTGAAAATTTACCTCTATCGTAGTCATCTAAAAAAAAGTTTTATTATTATTATTTAAAAAGGAAAAAAAAAACATACTAAGATCTAAACACAAACCAAAATATGCATTTAATTTTTTTTCAACTGTTCCATTAAGTGATCTAGTTTTGTGAGTACATATTCCTTCATTATTATCAATCCATTCATATGCCATACAACAAAAATCATCTAAGCAAGCTTTTGCGCATGATCTTTGAGTTGTATTGTAAGTTTGACGATAATCAGCTCCATTAATTGTTAAATGTTTAGGAAAATTAAAACAAAAATCTCCTATAAAAGGTAAAATAATGGAAAAATAAAATTGAACTTACCACGACATTCTAAACAATTAGCAGTAAAAAGAAGAAATGTTAAAATAATTGATAAAGATGGTAATGATTTTTCTTTTTTGTTTTTTTCTAAGTATAATAATTTTGATAAAAAAATAATAATTGACATATACATCCAAATATTATTAATTAATAAAATCATATTGTTTTCTAAATATTTTTTTAATAAAAATTTAATATTTGTTATATTGTTTTTTGATTTTATAAACAAACAAAAATAACAATTTTTCTTAATTTCATCAGTTTTTATATCCATATAAAATCTTCTATTTTATTATAAAGATAATCACAACAAATAAAAAAAAATATTTTATAATAAACAAATATGTTTATTAAAAAATGTTATCAACTAAAAAAATAAAACTACAATATATGTAAAAAAAAAATTAAAAAAAATTGTTTATAATAAAATATTAAATCTATTTAAATTAAAAAAAATAAAATAAATATATAAAAAATATGATTGTAAATATTTTTTTTAATTGAAATTAATTATTAATATGATAGTTCTTTTAAAATATTAAAATTAAATATATAAAAAAGATTTTTACTTAGAAATCTTCTTTAAAGGTCGTTCGGTGAAACGTTATTTATTTAACCAATCTGGCATAAAAATACTCTTCTAAGTTTTTAGTAATCACTTAAGTTAACATGCTTAACTATCAATGAGGAAGTGTTTTTAAAGTATTTCATAGTTTCATTAAACAATTGACACGCCTAGTATACTTTATAACCAGTAATTTGTTTTTTGGATAAAATTTAATCATATATTTATAAAAAGTTTTTGTGCAAAATGATATTTAAAAATTTTACTTTAAATAATGAATTTAGTTAAATATAAATCTTATAATTATAAGGAATGATTTTAATAAAGATTTTTTTTATTTTGTTAATACTAAGACTTATCTAAAATAGCTAATCATAAAAAATGAAAATAAAATATTATGTTAATAACATAAAAACATCAAGTATGAAATTTTTTGTATGTTTAATCATTTTACTTTATTAAATATTAAATATGATAATATTTCCAAGAAAAAGTTAAAATAAATTAATTTTTACGTAATATATTTAATCTTTTTTTTGTAGTTTCATTAAAGAAATATAACAAAATAAACTGTTTTACAAAAATTTAATGTGTAGAATAATACTGTGCAACTTTTATGTTTAGACTTATTATTATTAAAATAGATAATTTATTTTTAATAATTATAAAAAAAAACAATGTTTAATGTTAATATTATTGTCATTTAAATGAGGAAATTTGACTTTTTTTTATAACAAAAAATACCTTTATTTATTACAAAACCACCTATATTTTTATTATTTTTGTTATCATTCTATTAAAAAAAAATTTTTTTATTATTTTTTACTTATGTCATACAAATATTATTTAATTTATCTTTTTAAAGGTCGAAAAATACACCTCCAGTGTAATGAATTCGTTTTAAAAAAAAAATTTATCACTTGATACTAATAATAAAAGGATAATCTTAATATTTTCAATTATATATATAACAATTAATTTTAAATAATTACAGTAGTGCATTTAAAAAAAAAATATTTAAAAAGAAAATTTATTTGTAGATATTACTATAGAAGATATTTTTAAAGTTTATAGTTTGTCTGTTGATTAAAAATACAAATTAATGCTATTTTTGAGCATTTGTGTACGTCATCCTAAAATAAGTAATAAAAAAAGTAATAAAAACTTAAAATAACTTGTTATAACAGATAAAAAAATAAAAATAAAAATAAATATTTATATTACAAATTAGAGATATTTATTTTTTTTAGGAATTCAAAATTACAATAAAAAAATAAGATTTGTTAAGTATAAGAAGAATTAAGAAAAAAATATTATATGATTTGAATTACATTTAAATATAACATATTATAGATTATTAACAAAAAAAAATGATAAGCTGATCAACGTACCTTAATAAATATATATTTGTTTATAATTGTTAAAGTACGGAAGATTTTGTTAAAATTTTTAAATAAATCACATTGGAACTGAGAATAGAATATAACCTATTCGCCTACGCGTTTGTATATGTTTTCATTAACAAAATGATTTTAAAAAGACAACGTTTCTTACATTTGATTACCTTTCATTGCTTAAATTTAAATACTCCACTTCCTTTTATCTCGATTTGCTAAATTATCTTTAAAATAAAAATAACGGAGTAAAAATAAATAAAAAGTTTACACCTTTTTTAAAAATTCTAACTATTTGGTGCCAAAAATAAATAAAATTATTAATCATGCTTCTAATGATTTATATTTATAAAGTTACATTTTTTTTTTATAAAATATTTTATTTAAATTGAAAATTTTTAAAAGTTTTCTAAAAATATATAATGCATTTTTTTACATAAATAATTATTATCATTAAAAATAGAAAGTGCATTTAAAATGATAATAAAATATAGTATACTTTATAATTTATATTTATTTATAATACTATTTAAAAAAATCTTTTAATATTTAATTTTTTATGTATCTTGACAATCAAATAAATAACATCTAATTATTAAATAATTTTAACATAAAAAAAAATTTTTTTTGATTATATTATTATGTAAAAAGTTTAATAAATTACAGTAGTATTTATCTATTTATATTATAAATGTTATTATAAAAAATTACAGGGCAAATAAATAAATATTATTAAAAATATATAATTCTATAAATATATTTTTTTTAAATATATTTCTTTTATTAATACTTATTGGTTTGTAATAAAGCATAAAAATTTAAAAGTACGACATTATTATTAAAATTCGTTATATAAAATCATAAAAGTATTATTACAATTCTTAAATAATTATTTAAAAGGTTTAATTTAGAAATATGAAAAAAATGCTGGTAAAAATAAAAAAAAATTAAAATATTTTAATATTTATAAAAAAAAAATAAAACAATTATTTAAAAAATTATTAATGAAAAGTATTTTTGTTTTAAAAAATAATTACTTAAATGAACGTAGTCTAGACTTTTTAAATAAGTAATATTTTTAATAAACTTTTCAATAAACTTAAATTATAAATTAAGGTATGATAAAATTTGTTTCAATTAAATTTTATTAAATCTTTAATCTTTGATACTTTATTCATTTTGTAGTTGTTGATTAATTGATATTTTCATATCAACAACAGAAATAATATTTTCTTCTATCTACTTTCTTTGAATCAACTTTTCAATTTCCACTTTCTTATTTTAATTGTAAATTTTAAATTTTTTTAAAGGAAAAGTAAATAAGATGTTTACAAGTTTAAATTTATTTTAAAATTTATAAATTATAAAATTAATTTATCTTTAAAATTACTCAAAAGATAATATTTAAAAGTTTTTATTTTATTAAAATTATAATTTTCATAAATATGATTAATATGATGAAAAAAAGTATAAAGTTTCACATCAACAATATTCTTGAAGAGACATTTGTGTGTTTAATTTGGAAAATGAAGTATTGGATTAACCAAAAAGCATAGTTTTAGATAAACGTATCACTTTTAAAATACAACGTATGCAAGCATTTTGTTTGTCGTGTCATTCTATTATAATTTATCACTAAATATTTTGACATATTATTGCTTAAATACTCCTAAATTTAGATAAATATTTTTACCTTACAATTGTATGAACAGTAAATTTATAATTTTTTTTATATATTGTTTTTATGATAAAATTTTATGTAGTTTTATAAAATAATGGTTAAACAATGGACTGTTGCAAACTATGTTTTTTTTATATTTGTTTTATCATCAATAATTAATATATCAATACAAAGAATGATAACACCAGGTATTATGTCGGAAAACATAATTATTCACCCTCAAATGGTATGCTTAAAAAATAAAAAAAAATGGAGTAAAAAATAAAATTATTTTCAGGTTGAGTATATGGGCTTTCCACAACCAGCATTAAATAAAACAGAAGTAGAAATTAAATTTATATGTTCTCCAGGCTCAAAATTAATATTTAATGCTGAAGCTGTTATTAGAAGTTCCCCGTGTGATAGAGAATTTTATGATACAACTTCTAATGATGCTGTAAATATAAAAAATATGTTAACATTTTATTTTAATAATAATACAACAATATTACCAACGTATGATTATACGGAGTTTATGTATTATCGTTCAAAACCAATGAAATTTAATTGTGAAGATTCACATGGTGCAGCAATGTTTTTAGAACAATATGGAAATGATGCTAGTGAATTTCATAAAATAGTTACACAAAAGTCAAAAAAAAGTAAAAGATCTACACCAATGTTGAATGGGAATACAATAGATGGAGGTACAAATATAAGATTATCATCATGGCATCCATTAAAATCTTTACCTATTGATGCTATATATTTTTTAATAATAAAAATAACACCTGATAGTGGTTTTTTATCTAATACAACAGAATCTATACAACTTGATGTACAGTGGAGAGCACCTAACGGTTATCTTAATGCTATAGATTATCCTCTTCTTAATTTTTATAAATTTATGGTTATTATTTATACTATAATGTTATTTATATGGTTATATCTTTGTGCTAGGAAATGGAAAGATTTATTAAAAATTCAATTTTGGATTGGGATTGTTATATTAGTAGGATTAATTGAAAAAGCAGTTTTTTTATCTGAATTTTCAACTGTTAATGAAACCGGATATACTACCGGAGGAATGATTGAGGTATTATTATTTAATTTTTTTCAATTATTAATATTTAATTTATTCATTTTTAACATTTAAGTTTGCCGAAATAATATCAGCTTTTAAAAGAACATTATCAAGGGTATTAATTTTAATTGTTAGTATAGGGTATGGTGTTGTTAAACCACGATTAGGAGAAACATTAAATCAAATAACTGTTGTTGGTGGCCTTTATTTTGTCTTTTCAGCTATTGAAGGGCTTATAAGAACTTCATGGAAGAGTGCAGAAGCAATAAAAGAAAGACAACTTGCAACACTTCCATTAGTATTTTTTGAAGTAATCATTTTTTGGTGGATATTTACATCTTTGACAAGCACCATAAGAGCTTTAAAAATAAGAAATAATGACGTAAAACTTCGTTTATACTCAAATTTTGCTAATGTACTAGGAATATCTATAGTAGCCTCAGTTATTTTTATGTTATGGTTTTTGATTAATCATGTTTTCCGTCATTGCTTAATGAATTGGAAAGAATTATGGTTTGATACAGCTTTTTGGCATTTTCTATTTTGTAGTGTGTTAATAGCAATAATGATTTTATGGAGGCCCGCAAATAATAATCAAAGGTTTGCCTTTACACCTTTATTAGATGATTCAGAAGATGAGTGTGATGAATCATTTCCACTTGGCACATCTTGTGTAGATGATGTTGTTTTAAAAAGGACTAAAGGTATTGATGTTAACAGTGATAAAGTTAAAAAAAGTGATATTGATGATAAGATAGAATCTGATTTAAAATGGATTGAAGAAAACATTCCAACTACTTTTGCAGAAAGATTTTTACTTGATGAGGCCGATGATGTAGAAAAAACAGAACTTGAAATGTCGAAAATATTATAATCAACTATTTCTGGAAAATAGTTAAAAAGCAATATTATCTTACTAAATATTTTTAACTCAAATGTAAAAACATTTATTACTAAACTATAAATAATACATTATATATTTAAAATTTATTTTTTCTTTAAATGAAAGTAATAACATATATTAATAAATATTATGTTTAAAATTAGAATCCTGTTATTTTAAAAATTCTATTGTCATAGTTTTTATGTTAACATATTTGAGATAGAAATAGTTATTGATTGTTTGTTATATTTTCATCAATTACACTAACCTAATAACACACAATGATCATTTTTTAAACTATTGACAATTGCGTCAAACAACAAAAAAAGACTACTTTTCTGAAAAAGTGATTCAATATTGGATATTGGAAAAGTGAGTACATCGAAGAAATTTATTGACAACAGATAATTGAAAATGTTGTTGTTTTGATTATTTCTATCTTTATTTTGGCGATAAAACTTAGAATTTTTTATTTTTATAGTATAAGATTTTATTTTATTTTTTTTTTGTTTTTAGAACATTTATAGTTGTTTTTTAAGTGATAAAAATTCTCATAAAAATAATAAATAATTTTTTTAGTGATATCATAATGTCGGATAATACATTTGAAAGTACTTCTGATGTTCGGGAAGTATTTAATTCATATGATACTGTTGGTGATGAAAAAATCTATGTAAAACAACTTGGTGATGTCCTTAGAGCTCTTGATTTAAGTCCAACAGAAGCCGAAATTATTAAATACGCTTCGTATTATAAATCTCCAGATGAGAGAATAAGCTATGAGGATTTTCTTTATTCCTACCAAATTGCACGCAAATCATATAATCCAGTATCCATGGAAGAAATTATTGAAGGCTTATCTCACTTTGACAAGGAAGGTAATGGAATGATAAAAGTTGTTGAACTTCGTCATATATTAACAACATTGGGAGAGCGCCTTGCCGATGAAGAAGTTGATAAGTTAATTGATGGTCATGCTGATTCAAGAGGTAATATTTATATTGCTGATTTTGTTAGAAAAATAATTGATTTTGATGTATGTTTATAGTGGTACTTTTTAATTATTTATGTATATGTATAATTTCAGCATTAAATGAATTGGTAATTTGAGCAAAAATGAAGTATATTTATTTAAACGCATTCGCTTAATTATTTAAATATTATATTATAATCATGATGTATATTTACATTATAATACAAAAAAAATATTTTTTTTAATAGTTTTTTATATTTATTAGGTTTCTTATCCTTTAATATTTAATTTATTGTTTTCATAGTACTATTACATTTTAGTCTTATAATTAAAAATGCAACCATTGTTTATTCCTAATTTTTATTATATTTCTGATGAAGAATTAGGAAATAATATTTACGATCAATATCAATCTCTTCTTGATGGGGTAAGTAGTTTAAAGATTTATTAAAGCTACTTTACTTTTAAAGATACCTGAAGATCATCCTGGATATCCATCGGATTGCTTTTTATTTGTTGCTGCAAAATTATTTAATATGAATCGTGCTGATTGGGAAAGAGTAAATTATTTATAAAATATATTTCAAGAATTAAAAAAATTACTTCAATTTTAGATTTCAACTTATTGCCTTAATCCTGAAGGCCTTTTTGATCGTCACAGTTTTTTTCTTTTTCTTAAAATTGCTGCCGTTCAACAGGCAAATTCTGAAATAAATGAAACAAATTTAAAAGGTAATTTTCCATTAACTAAATATTTGGAAGAAGATTGGAATATACCTCAAGATCGCCTCCAAATATATCAATCAATTTTTGATGCAAAAAATAAGAATGATGGAAAAATAACAAAAGAGGACGTCTATATAACATCTAAAATTAGAACATTTATGATTCCAAAGTGTTGTGAAGATTATTTTTACTTAACAGATTTTGATAAAGATGGTTATCATGATTTCCCTGAATTTGTAGCAATTATGGAACTTATTCATAAAACATTAACAATGCCAAATCAAGACATTCAAGATAATGTTCAAAGTTATTTAATTTCTAATTCAAAAGTATTTCCTTTCAAAGTAATATGGGATAATTTAAGAAATAGTGGTTTTAATAAAGAAACATATGAAACAAAATTAACTGCATTTGTTCCAGGAGTAAGGGCAATTCCACTTGGTGATCCAACAGCAGAATTTCAAGAAAGAAAAATGACATTAAATTGTCAAAATGTTGAATTATCTAGAACAGCTGCACAATTAAAGAAGGATGGAGATTTATATAAAATTCAATTAACAGAACATCTTCAAAAAATTGAGGAAGCTGTTAAAAGACGTGATGGTGTTAAGTTGCGTGCTAGTGAATTAAAAAATCAAATTCGTAATCTTGAACAACGTCAAAAAGATGGTAAAGCATTAATAGATGAAAAAAAAGAACATCTTGATAATTTAAAAAAAAGTTATGAAAAACAAAAAGAACATCTTGAGACAGAAAAAGTTGATTTATTAAGAATGCGCAAAATAACAAATAATGTTGTTGAGTACAAAAATGATATGGAAAAAGTTATAAGTGATTTACAACAACGCAAATATGAACTTACAAATGAACTCGTAAATGAAAGAGACTTTTTAATTAAAGCATTAAATGATCATTTAAAAAAGAAAAATTCTTTATATTCTAATGATAGACTTTTAAGTTTGGTTGATGAATTTAAAATTTATAAACCATATATCGATGACAGAATACAATACATGACTGCATGCATTAATGCTTTAGATAATAATCAAATTCCAAATATTACAAAAGCATTTGTAAGATTTCAAAGTACTAAGGATGGTATTTACGAACCAGCTTCTTTTCCAAATAGTCAAGATCTCATTTAATTAAAATATATAATATTAGTTTTTTTATTTTTAATTTCATCTTAAACAATAATTTTTTACACTGTATGATTAATCAACATTAATCAACTGTTATTATATAAGTTAAGAAAGAAAAATTTTATAAAAATAAAATGTTGTAATATTTCAAAAAATATAGCATTAAACATTAAAATAATAATTAAACTGAAAATCTTTAATTCCTTGTTTACGTTTTAAAATCTCAATTTATTTAATTCATATTATTTATTTCTACTTATATTAAAACGATTTGTATTCTTATTTCTCGAGTCAACTAATGCAGTTTAATTTATTGATAAATGTGTGTTAAAAAAATAATGAATATATAAATGGAAAAATAAGTATATTACTTATAAAGATATATGTATTTTAGTACGTAAGACTTAAAGAATGACGTAATATTAATTTCTTCTTATTTCTACTTTAAGAAAATAATTTTCCCATAAAAACCTTTTAGATAATTTATCTTTCCTGTAAAATTATTAATATTAAAAATTTTTTTTCTAAATAAAGCTAAAAATCAATCACAATTATTTAATCAGAAAATTTAACTTTTTAAAATTACATTTACAAAATTAATAATATTCTTTAATATAAATAATTTACTAATGCAAATAAAATTTTTCTTTATTAACAACACGTTATCAAATAAATAATAAATACACTTTTTTTTATCTACTATCAAATTTATTAAAAGTACATTAAAAAAATAAGATATAAAAAAAATTAAATAAAACAGTTTTTATCTTCATAATATCAGAATAAGCTTTATTAAATTTTTAAGTTAGAAGCTATAAAATACGTTATAAATATAACACAAATAAAATTAAAATATAATTTTTTTTTGCTATAAAACCACCATATTATTACATTTTTGATATTTACACTTATAATTACAATAACACAATTTTATTAAACAAAATAATTTCAATTTTAATAACAATCCTTGTCAAAAATTATAAATTCAAAATTTTAATACATTAAACATTAATATTTGATGCTTCTAATCAACTTAAAAAATTTTGATTATTAAAAACACTTAAAGTTGTAATTTTTATAACCAAAGTTTAGTATTACAAAAAAAAGTCAATAAAAAAACATATTTTTTTAAAAAAATTATTGTTTATAATTAAATGTTTTATTTTTTTTTCATAAAAAATCAAATCAGTCATTTTTTTACAATAACAAAAGAAATCTATATCAGATATAAATATAATTATTTTTAACATTTCTAAAAAGTATTATATTTTCATAATAAGTATTATAAAGCTAGAAGAAAACAATTTTTTATCAAAATATTTTATTTGAAAATTAAATTAAATTTATATTTATTACTCCTTAAAGTGAAACATACTTAGTAAAGTATAAATAATAGTAAGTTTACTTGAAAAAACTTTATTTTTATTGTTTAAAAGTAAAAGTACATTTTATCAATTTTGGTGGGTAGAAAAAAAGTAAAATTTATATAAATAAATTTTCACAATTTTTTAATTTTTTATAGTACAAGTAAAAAAGCTTTTTACTAAATAATTTATAATACAAAATATAATAATTTAATTTAGAAATAATTTACCAATAATATAAATGTAATTTTTCCATATTTTTGTGTAATTTTTTCGTTATAAAAAATTGTATTAAAAAATAATGTCAAATGATATAATTTAATAAAGATGTTATTTATCATTATATTTAATATATTTGACATATATTAAACTATATTGATAAAAAATTTGAGCCCTACATTTTATTGTTTTATATTTTTTTAACCAGACATTTTTTGTAGTAAATCAAACATCTAAAATAATTGTTTAAATAAAAATTTTATATAAAAAAAAGTTAATTATTACCGTTTGTTTATGTTGTGCTTCAAGATCTATAAAATCTTGTTTTAATTCTTCAATAATTTCTATTTTTTCTCCCAACATTTGTAAGGCTTCGTCTAAAAGCACTTTATTTTCCATTTCCTTTTCATTTAATTTTGTATAATTTTCTTTTATTTCATTTAATTCTTCTTTAAGAGAAATTATTGTTCTTTTATTAGATAATGAAGTATCTGCAAGTTCTTTTATATCATTTACATATTTATACATATTATCACAATTTTTACATGATCCTTCTATATACCAATCAATTCTAATTGGAGATAATGATCTTTCATCATTTTCTTCATGTTTATCATCTAAAGAGTCGTTATTATCAATATTTGTAGTATTAAAAACAGTATTTAATGTATTAACATTTTCATTATTTATTATACCCATATTTTGTTCAACATTCATAATAGCATTCTTCCTCTCTTTTGCTAAATCATATTTTTTATTTAATAATGTTATATCTTTTTGTAAAATAGATATTATATTATCCATTTGTGTTAAATTATCATTAATTACATCTATTGTTTTATTAAGTGTACATCCCTTTACAAATTCATTCATTACACCTGGAATTAATATTAATATATTTTCTACATCTTTTACTTTTTTTTCTAATACATTTGATTTATTTTTTTCAGATTGATATCTTTTTTCTAATGATTTGTATAAAAATTCTTTTTCACTTAACAATTTATCTGTTGTTGAAACTTTATCTAATAACTGTTCTTTTTCATTTTCAAAACTAGTTATTATTGCTTTATATTTATCTTCCATTTCTGCTATTGTATTTGTAAGATCAATATTATCTATAAAAAAAATAATTTTACACATAATAAATTTAATTGTTTTTATTATTAAAAATTACCATGTACGGCTTGTTCTGCTCTAGCTTGTAGTTTACTTTTTAATTCTTCATTTTCAAATTGACTTTCTTTAAGTCTCTCTTTTAGTTTTTTTACATTCTTTCTTTCTTCTTCAAGATGATTTTTATAATCTTCAATATCACACATTCTTGTTTCATACATATTTTCTTTACAATGCCATGATTGTTTTAAACTTTCAACTTCTTTGCGTAAATTATTTATTTCATTTTTATCATTTTTAGATTCTTCTTCATATCTATTGACAATATTTTTAATTTCATTATTTTTTATTGTCAATGCTTTTGTTAAATCATCTGCCTTCTCTGTTAACTGTTGAAATTCAATTTTTATAACACTATTTTCTTGATTTAATGTTTTTAATTTTTTAATTTCTTTATCTTTTTGTCCTAATTTTTCAGATAATTTCATTCCTTCTTCTTTCAATTCATTAATTAATTTTTCATTTTCTATATTTCCTTTTTTTACTAAATTATAATCTTTTAACTCTTTTTCTAGAATTTTAATTTTTTGTTTTAATATTCCAATTTCATTTTCACCTTTTTTAGATAAACTTGTTAATTCACTTATTCTATTATCACGCATATCAATTTGAATAGTCATATTTTTAATGATTGTATCCATTTCTTTTACCTGTTCTGATGAGTTAGCAACTTGATTTAAAACGTTATCTATTCTATTTTGCACAATTGTAAAATTATCATTATGTACAGGACCTGATATTGATGACCATTCATCTGCTTGTTTAATTATTTCTATATCACTTGAAGCAACAGTATCCGTCTCAAAATGTTCATTATTTTTTCTTTCTGGAGAACTTATATTACCTTCCCATAATTCATTATCACCATTATCTTTTACATAATTTATACTTTCTCTTGTTACTGATGCTGAATCATGATTTGGAGATATCTTAATAAAAATAAATAAGTAAAAATAATATCTTAATATTTTAACATACAGTACTTGGAGAACTATCTAAATTTAACATTGTACCAGGGGTGTCTTCATCACGTGAAGGATTTGGTTCAGATTCAACGACAGTATTTTCACTACGACATACATGCCAACTATCTGACGGTGTAAATACTAACAATGATTTATCATCATCACTTTTTACAACATCCTTACATTTTCCTTCATCTTCATTATCATTTTCACTACAATTATTTATATCTTTTTGTGATGAATTATTATCATCATCGTCGTCATCATCATCATCAACAACAGCAGCAACATTTCCTTCCTCCTCTTCAGGTGTAATTTCTAAAACTTGATCAATCTTTTGTTGAGCTTGTAGCAAGGCATTTTTTGCCATCTTACTGGCCCATCCAAAATTCATTTTTATTGGGACTTGTTAATAATCTAGAATAGTATTTATTAAACCCTCTAAAAAAAATAAATAATTATAGACTATAAATATATCTAATTAAATTATAAACAAGTACTATAAATTAAAATTTACTAATTTATTAAAAATACTATTAAAAAAAATTTAATTGACAAATTATTTAGGATAAAACAAGAAAGATATATTCATTATTTAAAAATAGTTTAATCTTCATTATTTTTTTTATAAACTTTTTTTAGACTTGTCAAAATATTTAGAAAACTACTTTTATGTATATTTTAAATTACAATAACTTTTATGTTTTAAAATATTAATGTAATATTAATAAAAAATGTATGTTAGGTATCAATTTTAGTCATAGTAATATCATTAAATCTCGAATGATAGTGTATTTTAATATTGTTGATGACGTTTAATTTGATGGGGATACTCTTCCAAATATCCTATTGAATTATTTGCAATTACTGTTATGTACCACTTTTAAAATACCAAGTTTTCTAAAATACTATATTTAAATCATAACAATATTTTTGAAATCATAATAATTGTCTATCAATTTAAATCATTTAATAAATATAAAAAAAATTTTGCTTATTAAATTTAAAATAAGATGTTTCATAGTAAATAACAATCTCTAATATTGCAATTAAAATTCTCATGGCAATAAAGATTTTGTTGTTAAAACATTTAAATAAAAAGAAAACTTTAGAAATTTAATTTTTTCCAACTTAATACAATATTTTTTAAATAAACATAAAAATATTTTTAAGAAATTAAAATTATTAAAGTGCTTGTTTTATAATAGAAATATCATTCTTAAGGTTTGTTATCATACTTTCTATCAATTTCTTTACATATTATACTGTTAAAAATAGTATGTTTTATGATATACAAATTAAATATATTTTTATTATATTTTCTATCATTCTTTATCATATAATTATTAAAATTAATTTCTTTAGAAATATTTTTTCAAAATAAATTTAACTTAAATATAATTTAAAGAAATATTAAAAAAAATAGTAAATATTATTAAAATATTTTTTAACACTTGGCGTTTCAATAGAGGTGTTAGTTTACGTTAAATTATATGTTAAATGATATATATATATAAATAAACGTAATAAATACAGGAAATATAAACAAAATAGAAACATTTAGTATTATATTATTTAATAGTATGTAAATATTATAACCTTTATAATTATTTATTGAAAATTATGTAAATCAGAATTTTATTATTAAACTTTTTTTAATCTAAATCTAATAATTTAATACATTTTTTTTTCTTCAAAAATACTTTTTTTATTCTTTTATGACTACAATTTTTTTACTACTAATTGTATTAATATATAAATAGAAAGAATTATTAAAATGATAAAAAATAAATATTCATATCTTAATGATAATAAAGTAACTTAAAAAGTAATGTATGTTTAGAATACGCGACAGTCCAACATTTTATTGACACATTGTATAACTTTTTTAATGAATCATAATATCATTATTGTGTCACAACAAATCACCTTTTTTTTCATACAAAAATAAGGTATCTTTAAATTTCTATTATACTACAACTACTTTTTTTGTATAAAGTTTTTATTGAGTTTGTATAAATAAAAAGTGTATTGATAATCTTATTTGTTTATAAAAATATATTTTAAATTTTATCTTTTAATTTAATTTTTTTTACTTATAAATAGGAAAAAAAATGCCAGTTTATGTGAAAAATTAATACTATAATATTTGTCCTCATCGAGTTTATAGAAAATTTTTATTGTGATGTTGTTTACTGATGAAGTTATTTGATGATTTTATATTGTACTTATACTCGTGACAATTTTTATTTATTAATTTTTGTTAATAAATAAATTTTCCTAGCTTTTTCCTCGTTTAGTATATGATATAAAATTGATTGTTATATAAATATTGTATATTATATTTCTAGGTATTTTTTTAAACATTTATTTAAAAAATTATGGATTTGGATGACTTATTAGAATGCCTAGAAGAGAAGACTAGTACAATATTTTTTAATGAATCTACAAATAGTGATTCAAAAGAAATTTCAAATATTGAGGAGAAGGATGATAAATCAAATGAGTCAACAACTATTATTTTACCACAACAAAAACCTAAATCACCATTAACTTCGTTAAAAGAAATGGAAAATAAAAGTAAAAATTGTGATTGTGATGAAATAAATTTAAATCACGATTATAATTTCCAGGATGATAAAGCGATAGATGAATTATCTTATGAAAATAATGTAATTTTATCTGTTACTTTTTTAACTTGTCATTTTTTTAGATTAACGAAAAAAATAAAAGTGCAGAAAAGTCACAAAATGAAAATGTTATTTTTAAAGTACAAGATAACGATAATATACCAAAAAAAGTAGAAGTATTAATTGAGAAGGATTTATCTTCAATTGAAAATGATGAAAGATGTCAAAGTGCAATTCAATCGGATTTGATAACATCTTCACTTGACAATCCTACACCAGATGCTGATAATTTTACTAAAAAATTAGATGAAGAAATATTTGATGTAGATGATAAAATTTATGAAGAAGTTAGTATTATGATGGATAAAATTTTAGAAGATGCTGCTAAAATTGCTGCAGAAACGATTGTTAAAAAGACAAATAATTTACTAGAAAAAAAGAAAAAAAATTATGATAATTTATTATTAAACAATATTGATCCCAAAGAAGATGAAGTTGTTGAAGGAGAAGTTTCACCTTTACAATCATCAAATTTACCTTATCATTCGGTTAATGGAGATATTTATACAGATATTGATTTTTTGAAAAAGAAAAGTAATAAAATGGTTGTTGAAAAATGTACTAACTTTGATGACAATTTAAGTAATCATTTGTCAAATTTGAATATAAATGAGTCATCAGAAGGCCTTGATTACGTTAATGGTAATACAATATCTACTATTGAATCTACTAATACAGAAGAAGAAGAAGTACCAAAGATGATTAGTTTCAATGAAAATCTTAGTAATGTAACTGTTAATGAAATACTAGAACCAGTTTCGAGTAACAACGAAACGACAATAGAAAAATGTGAAACGGATAATAATATTAATTCTATAACTGATGACGTAATTTATACAACAATCGATGAATTAGAAAACAACTTAATTTTAGATGGCAATGAAGATAACCAAGTAAATGATAATACAACAACAAATACTACTTTGTCAACATTTTATGATAATTCTTCAAATATTATGGAAGAATTTATGCGCCTATCTAATGAATCTCAACAACCAGTAGAAAATGATTCATCTCAATATCATTCTTCTAGACCAACAAGTGTTGTAGCATCAACACATTATATAACTTCTGAATTTAATACTGATATATTAACTGAAAGTGAAAGATTACTTGGAAAAATTGAACCTATATGGATTGATGATAAAGAAACTGATAGTTGTATGCTATGTAGTACCAAATTTTCATTAATACTTCGAAGACATCACTGTAGATCATGTGGAAGAGTTTTATGTAATTCATGTTGTAATCAAAGGAAAAGTTTACCTTTTGCAAATGATGATACAAAGAAATTTAGAGTATGTGAATCATGTATTAAAACTATAAGTAGAGTTGAAGAAATAGAAAAGAGAGAAAGAGAACAGTTATCAAATACTATTTTACAAGAGGATGCAGAACTCGAGGCTGCTGCTTCATTAAATGAAAATGTTAATAATAGTAGTAGTGATGGATCATCATCATCTTATCCTGGACCATCTGGTATTCCTCCAAAACAAAAGAAATCTGTTTTAAAAGTTAAAAATAATGAAAGACAACAAGTAGATTGTGGTGACAATGAACAGCAACCTCAAACATCTAAAAGAAGTGTAACATTTTTAGATGGTGTAGCACCAGGTGAAGGTGAAGATAATGAACAACCACAAGCATATAATACATTATTAAGTCAAAGAAGAGCTTTGAAAAAAATTAAAGGTAAAAGTGGACCAGCTTCAAGAAAAATGAGAGAGACAAGGATAGAAGAAGAAAGTATTTCATTGTTAACAAAAGAATATTGTGTAATTGTTGATGATGACTATATTTTACATAAAAAATCATATGATGAAATGGAAGTAAAATTAAAAGAATATGAAAGAATTACAATTGCTATTAGAAGAAATATTCATATTATAATACAGTATAAAAATTTAACACAATTTAATTGTAACAATGGAATATCTTTATATACCAAAGGTTTTTCAACATTAGGTATTGATGAAATATTATTAATATGGGAAATTAGTGAAGAGGATGTTAAAAATTTAAAATTTCCATATGAAATGTTATGTGTAATTGATGATATTGTAGAAAATTGTATTGAAAAACCTTGTAATGAGGAAAATGATAAAACAGAAATAAAACTTGTTTTTAAAAGAATGAAACATTTATATACTATTAAAGAGGAAATAGCAGAAGTTTTAGGATTTCATTCATTATTACTTCATCCTGTAAGAAGTCATGATTTTCATAATCTTGATTTACCAACAACACCTTTTTTAATTGGAACATTTATTTATAAAAAAGAATATAATTGGGCTCAAACGATTCCTAATCGTTTACTTTATTTTCTTGGTCTTAATACTGGTTGTTATCCAACACCAATAATAAATTTTAAAAATAGAAATTTTACTTATACTGATATATTTCAAACAACTATATTGAAAGTAGCTATTGATTTTAAAAATCAAAAATATGGAATATCACAAATATTTGGAAGTTATGTAACATTAAGTGATAAAAAAATTAGTCTTTGGTTACCAAAATATGCTAAAGAACAAGTAAAAAAATTAGTATTAGATAATAAGAGTATGATTATTATTGGATTAGATTTTAATTATCATGCTGATAGTCATCTTGTATGCCAACAACAAGAAGGAGGTTATTTTTCAACAATTATATTTACAAGACCTCAACAAAGTAGAGAACAAACTGGGGCAACATTTATTATATTTGATGGAGCATTAAAAAATAGTAATAGTAAAATTAATAATTCAATTGTTGAAGATGGTGTTGTTGTTAGATTAAATATGGATTATATGAATGAGTTAGCTTCTTCCCTTGAAAATGGTAGAAGTTATGAATTATCTGATACAAATTGTGAACTTTCTATACATTGGTTTGATATGTCAGTTAAAAACGAGTACTCTCCTTTGAAATTTGTTGATTCTAGAATATCTCCTATTGATTCACTTTATATTGGTGATCGTTATCAATATGGTCTCAATTACAAGCGTTTAATTCGATCCCAAAATATGATTCCATCTGCCACAGAATGGTCTATAAGGCTTGCTTCCATTATTAATATAGATGAAGGAAAAATACGTTCAAATGTTTCTTCACGTATCTATGAGATAGGTGAAATGATTGCAGCAAGAATAGCATTAACAGTAGCACCATTTATACAAATATTAATATTTAACAACATTAGTCGCATAACATTTCGTCTTAACATTGAATCTGAAAACAATGTTAAATATTCAACAGAAAATTGGCCATCTTTGGAAGATGAATATGCTGTATGGAATTTTACAATTGATGACCAAATAGTTCCATTTCTTTATCAACTCGTAAACCATACATCAAATGGCCTTCATATTGAACTTAATATGCCAATTATCTCAACAAGACCACTTCCTTGTTTTGATAAGGATGACAATGATATTCTAAAATAAATATATATATATATATTAAACTTTTAATCTTCTTTTTTATTTAATTATTATTTGTGGTAAAGATTTTAACAACTTAAAAAAAAAGTATTACTAGAAATTTAAGAAATACTTTTCTAATTCTATTCGACATTTTAAAAAAATCATTTTTTATGTCAATGTATTTATTAAAATTAATTATTTTATTTTTTTACTACACATAGTTTTACTAAATAAAGTTTTATAAATAATTTATTTTATTTAATAATTAATCTTCTTACAGTATTATAATTTTCTAAGTTTTTTCTTTTTTTAAATTTTTCTTTAAAATATATAGACATATTATGATAGTTTTTGAAGTATTAATCAAATTTTAACAATATCTCATGTTATTAATTTTTAAATTGTCAATAAACTGTATTTACAAAATATTTATTTTAATGTTAAAAATAATAAAGTTATGAAAAAAAAAAAAGAATATATTTTATTATATAATATCTCCCACCAAATTTTATATTAAAGAATAACATATTTATTTTGTTTTGTAAACAAAAGAAAATAAAACGGATTTATGTATTATTTCTTACAGTTAAAAGAAACAACATTTAAAAATTGAAAATTTATGATAAAAATCTAAAAATTATTAACAATAAAATAAAATGGATATAGAAGTTTATTAATGTAATTTAAACAAGTATTTTTGTACTTATAATAAGGTTGTTTCTTAAAAATAAGTATTTAATAAAAGTATGTTAAAATGATATAAATATATATATAAAGATATTATGTTTTTTAAAGTTATTATTTCTATTAATATACGTTCATATGCATATTAATATGTATATTTTGTTTTTCAATACAGTTAGCAAAGGAAAAATAAAGCATATTTTTAAAAATATCTATTTTTTTAGAAATCAATAAAAAGAATTTTTTTATTTAATAATTATTAATATGGATAAAAATTTTTTTTTGAAAAATGAAGATAATGTTATCATGTCTAAAGAATGTAATAAAGATAATGGAAAAACAAAAGTAAGTCATTTAAAATTTTTCTCATTTTAATATTTTTATTTTTAGGATAAAAGGAATAATAAAGGCATAAAAAAATACCTTTTAGATATAACAGATTCTTTTTATCATGATAATATGGATAGCTGTAAATGTAAAGAAAAAATTGTTAAAAAAAATTTATATTCAATAAAAAATGAAATTAGAAGATGTTTGACAATTTGTGAACCATTATTTGAAATTATATTAGGATGGAAGGAAATAATACTTTGGAAACAGCCATTTCAGTCGTTATGTTTTATATGTTGTTATTTTTATCTTTCATATAATGGATATTTATTACAAGTTATACTTTTTCTTATTCTTACTCAAATTTTGTTTAATTATTTATATTATATTAAAAATATAGCTTTTTTTAATATTAAATTATTTCCACCAAAAAAAAGAATAATATCACCACTTCATAAAAAACCTAGTCATCAAATGTTATATGTTGTTCTTCAAAAAGTGTCAATTTATTTAAGTAATTTATCAAATTTTTTAGAAAAAATTAACAGGTATGTAAAAATTTATAATTATGTTTTTTTTAATATTTTTTATTATATAGTATATTTGTATGTCAAAATGATAATGTAACAGAAATATTTTTTATAATTATTACATTATTTTTATTATTATTATTTATATTACCATTTGAAATTGTTAGTAGAATATTTATGATATGTCTAGGTATAAGAATTTTTGTAGGAACATTTATAATAACAAATTTTCCAAAAACAGCAAAAAAAATAGATTTTGTTACATATATGTTGTCTGAAGTATCAATCTCTTCAAATAATATTATTAAAAATTGTAAAAGTGAAAATAGTAAATATATAAAAAAACAACAACAAAAAAAAGATAAATATACTTTAGAATTTTTTAATGCAAAAATAAAAGAGGAATCTAGAAAAGATTTATTTAATTTAAACAATCAAACAAAAGACAATTTAGGAAATATAAATAATAATATTTCTTATTATCATCCAAGTACCTCTTCAAATGATGATTCAGATATCGATACAATATTGAAAGACAACAATAACAATGTTATTAAAAAGATATATTTGTTTGATATTAGTAATAATAATAGTAAGATAATAATATTTAAAATATATAGTTTAAGATATTTTTTTTTAGGATGTAAATGTAATGTACTTTTTTTATCAAAAACATTCTATGGAAATGTTAAAATAGGAACATTGTTTATTGAAAAAAAGTAAGTGTAATTATGCATTATTTTTTTATTTAAATATTATTTTAGTAATTTTATCATCCGTCATTTTGATTTTAAAAAGTTAACTTATAACTATACAACATATTCTTATACAGACATACATTTATTAAATATAAATTATAAAAAGCAAAAGATATGGGCATTTAAAAAACATTACTGTAAAATAATTTTTAAAAAGAAAAATACTTGTGATATTAAATTTTATATTTTAACAAATTTTCATTTATTAATGGAGACTTTAAAAAAAATTCCTTTATTAAAAAGAAAATTAAATCAGTGATTAATGTTAATAGATGAATAATGGTGTTTTTATTCTCATTATTTATGTTTATTCACTAATAAAATCATGATTGTTAGTTAATTGTATATTCAATATATATATTTATAAAATATTGTCTATTAAAGATGTTGAAAAATAAATGGATAAAAGTTTAATTAAATAAATGTTAAACATTTTTTAAAATTACACCTATTTTTCAATAAAAATATTTTTATACATAGTCATTTTACAACAAATAAATTCTTTTCAATATAAATGCATATTGCGAATATTTTATACAAGTAAATGAAAAGAAAAATAATATATTTAAGAATGCTTTATATTTTCATTACTTTCACCGTTCTCTTTTGATATAGTCTTCTCATGGTCAATTAAATTTTTTAACAATTGATAATGTTCTTTTGCTTCAATAGGAGCAGATAATTTATGTAATGGAACATATGGAACTTTTGTTGTAAGTGAACTAGACTCTGAATTTGATTTATTTACAATATGAACAGTTACTTCATTATTATCTTCTTCTAAAAAATATTATATTATAAAATAAATAAATAAATAAATAAAACTTACTTTCCATTACAAAACCATTACCAATTATACTACGTTTACGTGCACGCATAAAAGAGGAAAGACGTTCTTCAGCATTTACATCATTTTTTTCAAGATTACTTAAAAATACATTATTATGCTTTAATTCCATATTTATATATTTTTTATAAATAGAAATAAACTATCTATAAATAAAAGTTGGAATACTTTTTTCCAAAGTTATCAAATATAACGAAATATTGGATAAATAAAAATTTTATAAGATATTATATATAAATAAATATATATATATATATATATATATATACTTTGATTTTTAAATATACTTGTTTATATAATTTAAATTACATAAAGTCATGTTCAAGAAAATTATTTATATAAGTAAAAAAAAATTTTTTCTTAATAATATAATAATATTAGGGGAAGTCCTACTGATCTGTTAAAACATACATAATTTTATTGTTTGTCCAGAATAGAAATGCTCTTAAAATGATAAATAACTTTTGTTGTAAATAAAAAGAACTTTTATTATTGTGAAAATATTAAGTAACTAAAATTTTGTTCCTTTCTATATGTTGATTTTAAACATCAACAAGAAGACAAGGCAAAAATTAAAAAAAAAATGAAAAATGTTATGTTAACATTTTTATAATAATACCTCAATACTTTAAATTATATTTTCATGGATATTTTTCTAACAAATAATAAGAAGTGCATTCTTTATAAATATTTAATAAAAAAAATTATCATTGCACATATTATGTCTTTTTCTTAAAACAAAAGAGTTTTATAAAAATGATAAACAAACTAATAAAAATAGCGAGTAGTATTTATTAGTAAAAGTATTTTGCATAGGAATAAAAAATTGTTAACCAAAAAAAATTTTTTTTATTGTGTTTTATACAAATGTTATATTTAGTTAATTTTATTATTTTCTTTTTCGTCGGACATTTTGACATTCTTTTCACAAGCTTCTCCTGTAAAACCTAACCCACACATACATGTGAACTTTTTAGTCGTTCCAAAACATATTCCACGTCCATTACATTGTATTGCAGGATCACATAATCCTTAAAGTAAATAGATAGAGTTAAAAAGACAATAAGTAATAATCAAAAAATATTTTATATTATATAAAAACTTACTCTCACTACAATTATCACCAGCAAACCCTAAATTACAAATACAAAATTTTTGTTGTTTAGTACCAATACAACTACCATTATTTGAACAATCATCACTTGTGCATGGTTCTTGATTATTTTCATTTACTTTTTGTGATATTTCTTTATTAACTTTCTCTCCAGCTTCGGTAACAATCTTTTTAACCTCATTATTAATTTCTTTTGTTATTTCATCAGGTTCACATGATGTCCATTTAATAGTTAAGAAGATTATAAATGTTAAAAAAAGAATTGAAGTTTTCATATTAACTTTTAAAGTATTTGTAAAAATAAAATATTTATAAAGCTATAAGAAGAGATAATATTATATAAGTACCAAATATTGTTAATGATTAAAATAAGGTCAAGGAAATGAAGACTAATCATTTAATTTAGTTAATGACCAATTTTATACTTTTTGGTAATCATTTTATTATCATATGTAATTGTAAAGAATACTACTATCTTTAGATAAAAATTTTTTAAAATATATCCAAATTTCTAAACTTTTTAATGACAATTATAATATATAATATATATCAATAAAATATTATTTTATAAAAAAATATTTTTATAGTTTTTAATACAAGGTGAATGAAATATAAAAGTATATAAAAAATTATATTCTAATAAAATATAAAGTTTTAAACACCAATCAAAAAGATTTTAATATTTATAACTGATAATGGCAATTTTTTTTTGTATTATATTGGTATTTTTTTATCAAATCCAAGGTCGTTATTATTATAAAGTCATAAATAATATTATTCTATTTAATAAAAAATATATATCAAGTATAAAAATGTGTTATTTTATAATTGGTTTTATATCATTCAAAACAATAATATAAAAGATAAATTTTTGAATTATTAATTTTTTTTTTATTATTATTGAAAATTTGATATTATTAAATTTATTATTATCAACTGTTATCTATTTTTATCTATTTTGTACTTGTTTATTACTAGTAAAAGTTAAAAAGTACTTTTATTTATATTATATCATAAATATTAAAATGGGTATGTTTATGGTTGAATGAAAAATATATAATTAAAATTGTAATTTTATTGAGATAATATTGTTATAATTAAAAAATTATTCACATTATTGTATTTTTAATAAAAAAATTGATATATCTTTTTTAACTTTCAATTTATTTTAATACTTTACCCTATCCTATTAATTATAAATTAATATTGAAAAATAAAAATTTTAATTATATTTTGTTTTGACTACAATAAAAAAAAAAACAAATTTTTTTATAAAAGTAATTAGTAGTATAACAAAATCTAGTTCTTAAAATACATGATTTTGAGGTATTGTAAATATTATGTTTTTTTTTATTAATTCTTTTAAATTAATTTGTTAAACAAAGAATTTACTATCAATTCATTGAAATACATAATTATTTGATATAAAAAAAAGTTATTTATTAAAAAAAAATTCATTAAGCAAACTGTTTCATTGTTATTCACTAAGTGGCAGAAACGTGAAGATGGTAATTGAAAATTAAAAATTTTAAGATGATGTTGTTATAAATGTGTGACACTTCTTTAATAAAAGACTTCTTCCGTACAAATACTTTAAAATCACTTAATTCTTTTAGTCTATTAAAAATGTTCTTGAAATATAATAGTTCTTATATAAATAAAGTATGCCAATTTATTTTATTGTATATATTATATATATTTATACATCTTTATAATAAAGATATTATTTTTATTAGTACATTTGTTGTAAACAAAAGTATAATGTCATAATAATAATATTATTTATAGTAGTATAGATATATTAAAATTAACTTTATTATTCATTTATTAGGGATTATTTATTTGTATACATATTTATTATTATTCATACTAACTTTAATTGTAATAGCTGTACAAATTAAAAATAGTTTATTTACTATAAAATTCGTGTAAATAAAACTAGGTACAAATTTTAACCATCTTATTAATCCAACCTAATATGAATTTAACTCTATATATATTTATATATATATTATTATGTGATTAGAATCTTACAAAATAAACAAACTTTACAATAGAATAGTGAGAATGATATATAAATGTTAAATTATACCTTAATGTTAGAAAGTTTCTTAGCTAGATATGTTGATTAAAGAAAATAATACAAAAATAATAAATGGTTTTTCGAGATTCTTTACTTTATATTAATAACTAGTTTAGCTTTTAAAATTAACTATACTACTACCATCATTTGATGACAATCTTAATGATTATTTGACTCATCACCTTTAATGACAGATTGGTCACTATACTTCTTTTATACAATTTATTTTTAATTTTATTATTAATTGCTTTTCTTATATCAACTTTTTATTTTATAAATTATTTTATTTTATTTTTATATATTATAGTAAAGTTACATGGACAATTTCTCATGATTTCATATGGAAACGGTTTTTCAAATTCAGAGTCAGGAAAGCCAGTGAAAAAATATTTTCACATTCTTATTTTGGCAGGAATCTTGATTTTGAATCTTTCTATTATTACAACATTTCTTATTATTTGGAAATATTCTCCTGTTAATGAGGTATGTATAAATGCTTCTTTTTTCCTATTAAATATTTAATTTTTTTTTCTTCTTCTTTAATTTTTTAGACAAATGTTCACTATGCTATAATTGCATTAATTATTCTATGCATTTTATTTATTCTTTTTATTCTATTCGCAATTAAATACTCTCATTTAAATGAGCACAAAAGTTTGAATGAAAAAATTATTGAAGTTCAAGTTGTATATCCAGAGCCTGAACAGAAATATTTAACGGGTACATTATTATCACGTTTAATCTCTACAAATCCAAATTCATCTAGAATAAATAGAATGTCATCCAGAGCAAAAACGGTAACAGAAACATTATCTTCCGTATCAATTTCAAGAGGTGCTTCTAAATCTTCTAAAAGTGTTAAAAGTTTGTCAAAATCAACCTCATCAACTAATAGTACAAAGTCATCAATAAATGAAGAACCCCAAAATACTTTAGATCATTTATCGTTTTCCTCATGTGAAGAAGACAATTGTAATTAATAATGGCAAAAAAAAAGGATAATGAAAAAAAAATATTTTCTAATAAGCAGTAAACCTCAATAATGAACTATTTACAATAAATATCTATTTAAAATTATAATTACAAGGTGTGCCTTTTTTTTATGCATATCTCTAATGATAGTAAAATTTTTTTTTTGAATAAAAAATATTTATCGAAAAAAGAAAAGCACTACACAAATATTTTAAAGGCATAAAATAACTAAACTAATTTATAAAATTTACTGTGAAATTTTAATATATTATATCCTTATATTTAGATATGTATATATCATATAATTATAAGTAAAAAAAAAATGAAAAAAATAATATTTTTAATCTATGTTTTTTAAAATTTAATTTAAATGTTTATTAGAATTCGATAGTAAAAATTTTTAAATATTTTATATTTTTCTACTAGTATTTGTATTTTTCCACATCAATTAATAAATATATATATTTATATATATATTTATATTATATTTATATATTATATATTTATTTATAATAATGCCATTTTTATTTAATTATTTATCACTCGTAAATCTCTTTTCTTCAGTTTAGATATTTATGATAATGAAAAATGGGATAAAATTAACTTTAAATCAAAATAATTTGTTTTTATTAGCAATAATACGAGGGAGTAATATTACCCGAGAGTTAAAATGACAACTTATATAATATTATCATTTATTACTTTTATAATACAAATGTTAAATGTAAAGGTGTTTTAGTATCATGTCTCAATTTTTTTTTGGGTGATTTACTTTAAATTCTTATTTTTGATTGCCTATTCCCTTACATTCATATCCGTAATCCTTCCTTTTCCGTTTCCTAACATTTACTAAAATTTTTATCCTTTAGTTTTAAAGTAATTAAACTGTCCAATCATTATACTCATTATTAATATCAATAATATTATAGAAAATTTTTTTTTTCTTATTGGTAGATTAACAAAAATATAAATGTGTATGTGTTAATGGCATTATATTATTTGATGTTATTTTTCAATTGCTATTTTGCCATCAACTACTATACTCTTCATTATTATTATATATAAAAAAAAAGGAAAAGAAATAAAATTAAAAAATTAAATTATATATATTTGAATCATGATGATAAAAAGAAAACTGTTATCTTGATATTTAGCTATCCTTTTTAAATATTCATTAATTTTCTATCTTTTTAATTGAAATTTTACTCATTTTTGTAAAAAAAATATTTTTTTAATAATAATTTGACAAAGATTACATCTTTTTAATTATTCTTAAATCGTTTAAAAAACTGTTTTTTTCTTTGTTTTTATTTTTAAATTTAATAACGTAAAAGTCCATTATCTAGATTATACTTTTATATAATGCTATTTTATTGTATATAAAGGATCATTTTTATAAAATAGTAATTATTTGAATATATTTCAAAAAAAATTTTTTTAAATTTAATATTCCAGAAGCTGTTAAAAACGTGATTTATCTTATGATATTTGATATCAATATTAAATTTATAAAAGTGCTTTTTTTGTTTCCTATGGATACCTATTGTTACCTAAAAATTTCACTTCTCTAAATCACATTTAAGCTATTTCGTGACCATTCTTCAAATATTTTTATTATTTAAATGTTTAATATATATCTATTACCACATTATTTTTATTTAATAATAAAATATATATTATTTCATGTATTTTATATCTACTTAATTTATTTTAAACATATTTTAAGTAATATTTTATAATTTTATATATTTCTTTTACATTTCTGTTAAAATATAATATGTATATATATATTTTTTACTACGATATTTAATTTTTGGTATAAAAATTAATGACTAATTTTTATATTGTATTATTATAAATAACATATATGTGTTTGTGACTAAAAATTACAATTTTAATATTGTGTTAAAAAATGTTTTTTACACAGTTAAACATGTACAAGCTATTAATTAATTACTTCTTTCAAAATAATAATAATAAAAAAACTTATTTTTAAATTTTTTTTTTAAGTTTTGAATTGTGATAAAATTTGGAAAAAAATTATTACTCAATTGTTGTTAAAGAGATTAATCTTTTAACCATGAAATTTGAATTACTTAAATTATTTTGTTCATTCAAAATAATATATGATATTTATGTGTAATATAATGTATCTATTGAACTAATAACAGCTTTCTAATTATTTTATAAAGTCTAATCTATTTAATCTTTGAAAATATAACAAAAAAAAAACAAATTTAATGTTACTTTTTTTAAGAGATCACATAATTTTGAAGTTTTTTTCTTTTTTTTTTATAAACATTACTATAATATATAAATATATAAAAGATATATAAACATATGGACATAAAAAAAACAATTTTCTTTTAATCATTAAAGAAAAGTTCTTCTTAGGAGCGTTCAATTATATGTCCTGAACAAATAAACATAAAATAAACATTTTTTTTAACTAAATGAAGAAATTTTAAATATCATTCTTATTCTTTTATTATAATACCAATGGCACAAAATTTATAATTTTTTTTCATTTAAATTGAGTATCAATAAAATTAAGTGATATAATGTACTTTTAACATAGGTTTCTTATTTTTTAATAAATTAGTTTAACAAACTGATAAGATGATTCTTAGAGTTTATTTATTAAAAAAAATTGATAGTGTTTTTTGATGTGCAATATGAATAATCATAATAACATACATTAGCTCATTTAATATATTTTATTGTTTTTTTGTAAGATGAAATGTATAATGAAGATATTTTTATTCATATACCAATTGTGTGAAGATTCCCTATGTGAATATTTGTTAATTTGTCTAACAATAAATTTTAACTTTCATTTTAAGATATTTTTTTTTTTTTGATAAAATATTTTAAGGAAGTCTTTTCTGTATACATACATTTATATATGTATCACTACAAATTTACAAAGGCATTCTTTTTTAATTTTAAGAATTAAGAAATATTTTTAGATAAAATTGTAGTATTAAATATAATATTATTGAGCTATACATTAATTAAATTTTAATTATTTGAACATGTCAAATAGTAATGATATTGAAAAAGGTAAATATGCACAAGTTACACCAAAAAGATCTTCTTTAGTTAAGGTATTTTTTTTTCTACTTCTTCAAATTATATATTATAATTATTTTTTTTAATATAGCAATCTATTTGTGAAATGCCAGCTTTTACACCTAAAGCATCAGTAGCTGGGAGATTATCAACTCAAATAATTCCGCAAAAACAAAGTCGTATTATTCCACCTGGTGGTCAGTTATTTCTTTGTATAATTGGTTCAGCATTATCACTAAGTATTTGTGTTTGGCTGGCGTTTTTCAGTAACGATGTTAAATGGAGAAGATTTTTAATTGCTAGTGGAGCGGCTGTTTGTGCTTTTATGTTTGCAGGCTTAGCTATTTCATCAATGAGAAAACGTGACAAGTAAGTCATTTTAATTAATTGGTACTTTTTTTACATAACATATTTTTTTAAGTGATTACAAAGAAACTATTTCCCCAGCTTTATTAATAGCACAAAGACGTGCTACACTAACTGCCCAAAGAAATTCCCATGCTATTGCTGTAAAAGAATCAACACCAAATGAAATATAAATTATTTTTTTTATATAAAAATAATTATATTTTAATTGATTAAATTTAATTTTACATTAACATGAAAAACAATATTAAATTTTCAATTTCATTTTGAATATATATATTTATCTTCATATTTTATTTGAAACGTAACTATTATAAAATTTACTCTCTATTAGAATTTAATATGTTTTTTATGTTTAGATTAAAAAAGAAATTCTTTTATCAAAATAAAATCTTATTATAAAAACATCATATCAAATTCTGCATCCTTTTAATCACTTTTATCACGAAATAATTCATTATATTAAAATGATATTTATAAAATTATAATAAATATATTTTTTAAAGCACATTATATATAAATCTAAAAAAAGCATTTTTAATAATTATAAAAATTATAAAAAAAAAAATGTTGTTTAACAAAAAAAATTGTTTAATTTTCAGATATAATAAATTTTTCAAATTATACTCTTTTTTTAATTATACTTCAAAATTATTCATGTTACAATAAATAAAAATTTTAAAAAATATTATATAACTTTTAACTACTGAAAGTTAATTTGACCTTATCATATTAATATACAATTTTTAATTTTTATAATAAAAATAATAATAATAAATGAATTTGACATATGTGCGTAGTCATTAAATAATTTTTAATTGCTACATTTGAATATTACATTTTTTTATTATACAATATTTTAATAAATTATTAATGCCTTTAAATAGTATATTATATGTACAGTAGTTTTTTTTTATTACATTTAAAATTAAATGAAATAATAAAAATTTTACTTTTCTTGAAATGACCCTTAAATGAATATTAAATTACTTTATACTTACTCACAATAAATTCATATATAAGAAAGAAAAAAATAATTGCTTTATTTTTCTTTATAAATATTTGAAATAAAAAAATTGTATAAAAATATATCATTTATTAGTCTTAATTAAGACAATATACAAAATTTAAATAACAAGTCGAAGATTAAAAAAGTGCATATGCTCTTCTACCTTGCTTAAAAATACTTTTTATTTTTTTTAATTTTTATGGAAATCTAAAACTTATTATTTTTAAGATTGATATAATGTTTTATTTGACTAGAGAATATTATAAAATATTTAACAATTCATTCCTTATTACACTTTTTCAATATTTGTTAATATTAATATTAAGTATACGGATATATTTACATATATTTAATAGAAAAAAAAAGATATTAAGATAATGAATCTGGAATAAATATAATATAAGATGTTTACCCATTAACATGTATATTAAAAAAAACAAGGTTTTTTTTCTAATTTTACATTTATTTAAGTAAATTAAAAAATATATATAAATACATTTTATGATTATTAAAAGAATATTTTATTTATTTGTGAACAAACAAAAGAAAAAAATTACGTATGTTTTAACAAATTAAAAAATTATTGAATTAATTTTAAACAATTGGATCAGCCCAAACACAATCTTCTTCAATTTTAAGATTATATCTACTTCCACCATCTCTGTATTTTGATGTTGGTACTCTAAACCATCCTTGTTCACCCCATGGTGTACCCCATGAATTTCTTCCTGCAAAAAATTTATTATAAATATATTAATATGAAATTTTACCTATCCAATATTCTACACCAGTGTCATGATCAATACCATAACCGGCAACTTCAACAATATGATCAATTTCTTCATCTGTTTCTTGTATCCAAATACCACCAGAATAATCTTCAAATTCTTTAGTAGCAGCAATACCACAAGCAATTGGTCCATGCTTAGCAATTTCAGCCATCATATTTGCACGTCCTGAAACTTTACCATAATCCCCAACTTTATAAAGAGTATAATTGGTAATTGAAAAACAATTTCCTAAAAATAATTTTTATTATAATGATAATATAAAATAAAAATATACCTGGCCAACATGATCCACATCTATTTTGTTCATTACATTTTTGATTAATTGCTTGATAATTGTTACATGTTTCATGTGGAATTCCATTTTTGTGAGCATACTCATACACAGGAAGAGGATCTCCACCATTACATGATCCAGCACCAGCACAATCAATAACTTCTTGAACAGAAAGTAAAGCTTGTGGAAAGGCATTTTTTCTTTTAATATTAATACGATCAGCCAAAGCAGAGGTACTTCCAAATGCCCAACATGATCCACAATATTGTGGTATATGCTTTAAAAAATGAAAATATTTTAACAAAAATTTTTAACCTACTTGATTACGGTCAACACTAGCATAATTGATGCCATTAAAATTTCTCCAATCAACAGCTATAGGTAAGTCATTTACATTGAAGTCAGGTTTTTCCCATTCTCTCAAAGAAGTTCTAAAATGATAATAATTAATGAAAAAAAAATATATATCTAAAAATATACCTATGCTCAGAATGGAAGGCTTGTTTTTTAACATAACAACATTTTTGATTATATCTATTTTTTTTAGATAACTTTGAATATTGACTTTTTAAATCATTAAATTTGTCAGCATTAAGGTAAGTTGAGGAGACAACACCAAAAATTATCCAAAGTGTGATAAAGTTAAAAAAATACATTATTGAAAGGAAATGTATTTGTGAGGAATAAATGAAAAGCAACCTATTTATATTGTCTGGAAATGATGGCCATCAATCTTATCTATATCTCAATAAATATGCTTTTTAATGAACTGTTTGTTTGATTTAAACTTTTGTTAGCATTTTAATATAAACCAGATTAGATATTAAAAAAAATTATGCTGTTTAATATATGTAAACGTATAGCTATCATTTAACTTTATTACCAGAATATTGACATTCTATAAATAAATTTTTTGGTTAATGACCAATTGTTAGGTAAAAAGTTAAATCACATTAAAATTATCTCCCTAATTCAAATAGATAAATAATGTATTTTTGTGATAAAGAATAAACAAATATATTTTTTGATTAAGTATTTTAAAAGAGTGTAATTATTAAGATGTTTAAAAACATAATCTTTTCTCGAATAATGATTAATAACTTTAAATAATTTCTTTACCAAAAATTAAGAAAAAAATTTATACATCTTTCATTTCATCCAAAGTTATTGTTAACAGAAAACAATTTTTAAAAGGGATTGTGTATTTTTTTTTAATTATCAAATTTTTTTCTCATTAATTTACATTGTAAGAAAAAGGAAGTAAAGTGAAAAAGTAGTTAAAACTTAATTCATACCATCTGTTAAAAAACAATTTTCTTTTTTTAAATAAATATATTGTAAGTTTATTAAATTTAATTTAATTGAGTTGATAAATTGAAATAGTTAATTTACTGGATGCACTTTTAAGACTATAATAAAAATGAACCTTATATGTCTATGTAGGAATTGTTTATTTAAAGACTATTTTTTTAATCTAAAAAATATTAATAACATTTTTATTATTAAATTTTGTTTTTGAAAAACATGCGTCTAATTTTATGACAAAATATATTTATATAAAAAAAAATTTTTAATTTTATTACACAGAAAAATCTTGTGTTTAAAAAAAAGAAGCAAAGCATAAAAAATTTATATAAACAAATTTTTTTATTAGAATTATAAAGTAAAAAACATATGATTAAATTGAATAAAATTATTATAAAAAAAATAAGAAAAATTTTGTATATAAATTAATATTGTTTATTTTTAATCATAAGTTTTGTTAAAAACATTAAAACAATTAAATAATCACGTGTTTGTCAAAATAAAATAATCAGAATTACGTCGTTTAAAAAAATTATATGTTAATAATTGAAAAAATAATTACAAAAACAATTTTATGCAATTATTTTAATTGTGAAGCTATTTTGGTATATAAATAAATATCTAATAGTTTTATAAAGATAAATTTTTTATTTTTAAATTGTCATAAAAAGATTTATTATTTTAATTTGAAAAATTTTATTGTTTTATAAAATTGAAAACAATAAATTTTAATAAAGTTAAATATTTTCATATAATTTTTTTAACTAAGAATATTTTTAAAAAAATTATTAAAAATTCATTACATATTTTGTGTCTAAATTTTATTAATTGTTAAAAATTTAAAAAAAAATAACAGACATAAGTGTTTCATGTTTCAACGTTTTTTTTAAATTTAATATTGTATTTCTGTTAAAGTAAATTTATCTTATTTTAAATAATATTTTTATATATTATTGATAAATAATTACATTAAAAATGGATTATAAAAATATGATACATATTTTAAATTATATTAAAAACGAAAATTTTGTTAATTAAAGAAACTTTAAAAGCTAATATCTTTTTTGCTAATAAATATAGTTGTAGATAATTTTAAAAAGAATGTAAGAATTATAAAAGCATTAATTTATTATAAACATGTATAACTTTAATTAAATGTATAGATCAGAGATTGGAAAAAATTTAAATATTATTAAATAACTGTTTTGCAAATTAAAATTAATAATATTAAATTTTCATTAATTTAAATTCATAATTTCATATAAGAAAAAGACTTTTTTTAACAAAATAAAATAATTAAAATAATTTTATTTTAAAATATTATACATTCAGTAATTTTAAATTTGAATGTTCTCAATTTTTGATAAAACATAAAAAAATTGCATCATTTTGTTCTTCATCACATATTTTTGCTTTAAAACAAATTATTATATAAATTAAAAGTAAATTAAATGATTTAATCTTTATGTTCTGGAGTTGTATTGAAATTATTAAATGACTTCAAAAAAAATAATTAAAAAGTTTTGGAGCAAAATTATAATTGTTCTAATAGATTAAAAATGTTAAAATAACTTTAAATATTTAAATTATAGCAATCATATTATTTTATCACTTTTTATTATAAAGGTTGCAAAAAAAAATTTTTTTTATTTTACAATTAAATTAATCTTTAAATTGGGCATTTTTTGCCATTAAATTAGTAATATTCATTTACTTTGAATATTATAATTTTGAAAAAAAAGCAATCTTGATTTACATAAAAAAATTAAAGTATTGATAAAAAGACAGTTTTTACTTTCAATTTTAAATACCAAAACATAAAGTTTTTATTTTTCTGTCTCAAATATTCTAAACATGCACATCTTATTTCAAAAAAAATAATACTTTTAAAAATATTATAGTACTTTTTAATTTCGATAAACATTGATAATCTTTTTTTTTTATTAATTATGAAAAATTTGATTAGAAATATTTTTTTTGTTTTTGAATCATACTATTTTTCATATTCTTTCAAAATATAACAAAAAGGGTATTTTTTGTGTATAGTTTAAATTTTATTTTGTCCATACTATTGATTAAAAATAAAAAAAAATATATTAAGTTTTTAAATTATTTACCTTATTATAAGTAATAAAAAGTTAAAATATTAAATTTTGTGAATTTTTTGATTTCCTTTTTTTATAAACTGCTAAGAATGTAAAAATGACAAAATAAATTTTTCTAATTACAAGAGATAAAAAAAATAATTTTTTTTATATTTATTTAAACGAAATTAAATAAAATTTATTGTTTTTAAAAGTTTTAATATTGATTGTATAGTCGATTTAAAATTCAAAGACAATTAATTACTTTACTTTAATAAATCTCTATGTTTTATTTAAAAATGAAAGATTTTTGGAAAGTGATATTAGTGATCAGTGAATAAAATGCAGTTAGAACTTTATTATATATAAAGTAAAAAAAAATAAACAGTTATTTTTTTAAATAAAAATAATCAATAAAATTTATTCATTGTAACTACATTTTTTTTTCAAATATCTAAAATAAACTTTTGAAAAATCAAATGTTTGAAACAAAAAAAAATGTGCTACTAAATATCAGTTTCGTGAAGAAAAGTAGTTATTTTATCATGTTTTTATAATATTTATGTTAAATTTTTTAACATTTATTAAATTAGATTGATTTAAATAATGTTTAGCTTTTTTTTTATTAATTTTGTAAAAATATTTATAAAAGTAATAAAATTTTTACGTTATTTTATAAAAAAATATGTAAAATTGTAACAAAAACATTGAACACAATTCTTGTCATATTTAATATGATTTTTAAGTAAAATTTTTAAAAATTTTTACTAAAATATAATTTTAAAATTTATATTAAAATGTTAAGAAACTATATAGAAATAAAATTGTGAATTTTTAAATGTTAAAATAAAAAATGAAGTAAGAAAAAACATATTAATTAAAATTCAAAAATGAGGAAATATGATGACTTTTTACTTATAAACATTTGATTTTCTTATTTTTAAATTTTCTTAAATAAAGGAAAACTTGTTTCTAATTCAATCTTACTTTTTTGCATTGAAATAGAAATTAATTTTTTGTCATTTTTAATTTTTTTAAATTAAATAGTAAAAATAAATATAGTTACTATATTTAGTAATAAAATCATTATGTTTTATGTCTAATTTAAAATATTTTTAAATAAGGTAAAGTATTTTTTTATATTAACAAGTTCTAGCTAGATATTATAAAATTCTAAATGTGAGAAAAAGTTTGCTTAAATTTGTTTTTTAATAAAATATTTTTTAAAATTTTATAATATGTGTTTTGTTAAATATATTAAAAACATTTTCAAAAATTTTTTAAAAGTTTATTTACCCCAAAAAAAGCAATCTCTCTTTCCACTTTTTTTTTTAGTGTTCAATTTTACCTCTAATGTAAAAGACATATAATTTCCAAAGCTCTTATCAATGTATTCTCCGTTGGTCAACGTTGGACTATATTGATAATAACAAAGTTTTTTAAAAATATTCTTTGTTTTGTTAAAACATTTATGCCAAAGTTTTACTTTGGGATCTATCAAAAAATATTAAAATAAAACATGATATAACTTACTAGAAGCCTTTAAATTTTTGAATTTGCCTTTAAGATAAAATGATCCATCTCCATGGGTTTTGACTTTATCAAAAACTGGATCAAAAGCCCATTTTTTTTCATTGACAAACTTTATCGTGACGCCACGCAAAGGTTTTCCATCACAAGTAACGTGTCCTTGGACAATTACAGTTGTTTTTTCGTTTTTTTTAGAAAAAACAAAAAAAGAAAATGCACATAAACAAAACAATAAAATAATTCTAAAAATCATATCTAAAAAAACCAAATAAAGATAAATTATTTTTTTAAATTATTTTATAAAATAACAATAAAAAAATTGCTTTAATTCATATAAAAATATATAAAATTATAAATTAATAGATGAAAATTTTCTAATAATTTTAAATTATACTAAAATCATTATATACCAACTTATTGTTTAATAATTAAATAAAAATATTTGAATTTAAAGTTATTTTATATAAATTTAAAATTTTTTAGATATTTAAAAAAAACTCCTACACATTTATTAGTTTTTAAATTGCAAATTATTATTTTTTTTAATTTAAACATTAAATTTATATATAAAATGATTTTTGTTGCAATAAAACAATATATTCACACAAAGAAAAAATACTCAAAAATTGCCCTTTGAGGTCATTTTTTATTCAATGACCATTTTTAGCTTCCTAAAAAAAAATTATTTGAAAATGTTACCTAATTAAAAAAAAAAAATGGTTAAATAATGTCGTCACAAAGCAATGAAAAAAAATTGCTCAAATTTGAAATATAAAAATTATTTATTATATAAATTTATCATTATATGTTGATATTAAGAGTGTTGAATTAAAAATTAACTATAAATAATTGATAAAGGTAAATATATTATTTCTGTGCTGCCTATTTAAAAATAAAATAAATTAAATTAGTATAAAATTATTAGAAGATCAATGAATTAATGTCATCAAAAAGAGAAACGTAGGAGATTTTTAAAAGTTTTTTGATGTCAAAATTGATATTTATATTTAAATCAGTTATATAAAATTAATTCACAATTTTTCCTTAGTTTTTCATCAATCATTCTTTTCTATTGGTTAATTTTTTGTTTTTACTGTATTGAGTTTAATATCTGAAAAAACTCAAGTAAATTATTGTAAATAAATAAGTCTTTAATAATAATAATTAATTAATTAATCTTTATAAAAAGTATTTTTTTTGTAAAGTAATTATTATTGCGTCAATGTTTTTCAAGTCAAGGTATAAAGACATTTTATTAAAATTTACCAAATGTTCTAAAGAATCTTGTGAAATAACATGCATTAACAAAAAAAAAAACAATAAAAAAATATAGAATATTTTATAAATAGCAATAATTGTTTAAATAATTTATAAATTTTTTTAATAATATTTTTTTTCTATTGTTTAGATTATTGATCAAAATTATTCTAAATATCCTTTAAAAATGATTTTAAAACAAAATTAAGAATTTTTACAGAATATTTTACTTTAAGTTATTTGGATGTTAGATTTAAAATTAAAATTATTTATTAAATAAAAAAATATTCAAATAAAAAATTTATTTTTTAGCAATAATCAAAGGTTGTTATATTAATTAATATAATTTTAATAGAAACTAAAATAAAAAATGTTTTTATTTACAAAATATTATAAATATATATAACAAAACTTTCAATTATTGGAAAAAATCAAATACAAATTGGCAATTATTAATTAAAAATAATTGTATAAAAAAGTTACTGATACTTTGATTTAATATTTTATATAAAATCACTGACATATGTATAATAATTTTTTAAATATTAACTATTTTTCAATGAATATATCAGATACGTTCTTATAAACTGATACAAGTCGAGTAAATTTTACACATGTTTATTATTATTTTTTTGTTTGAAATTTCATTTTTATCACTAACGTTTCTTCAACTTTGAACAAAAAATAGTTAAATTTCAGAGTATTTATTATGTTGACTATTTCATTTAGACATGTACTTTAAGTGATAAACCATTTAAAGCAGCATAATTTTTATTATTTACTAAGGAAATTTTTTTTGCGTAATTTCATTTTAATAAACAAAAAATGCCTTTATTATTTTAAACTATTAATATTAAAAAGTTAATTATTAAAAAATAAATCATTTTGTTTTATGTTATTTGTTTTAAAATAACTTAACTATAAAATACATTTTATATTTGAATTAAGTTGTTTAAAATGTAAAAAATTTATAAATATTTTATAAAACTAATTAAAAATAATCATAAATTATAATATTATAAAAATATTTGTAATAATTTTAGATTGTAAAATTAAAGTTATTACAAAATAATTTTACAAATATAAATTTATTGTTTCTTTATATTTTTTTTGTTCAATATTAATATTAATTATTGATAAATTTCTGAAAGAATCTCAAGCAATCTTTTTCTCCATAGTTTTTGTCTTTTTTCAATTTTACATCCTTATAATCAACAGTATAAACTGTTTTAGGATATTCCATTATTTTCTTTATTTCTGGCGTTTTAGGACTGTATTTTAAATAACAAAGTTTAGTTTTAAGAACTGTCTTAGAAGTAGAACATTTGTGCCAAATTTTTAATTTTGGATCTAATAAAAACACATTTTTAAAATGAATAGTTTAACTTACTCAATTTAGCTGTTTTTTTTACTTTACCTTTAAGATAAAATGATCCATTAGGTCGAGTTTTAACTGTGTCCAATGTAATATCTCTCCTATGTTTTCTGTAATTGACAAGCTTGACTAAAATTTTATCTAATGGTATTCCTTCGCAAGTAATATGTCCTTTTACAATGATTATTATCTTTTGTTTTTTTCCAAAAGGAAAAGCAAAAGTTAAAAAAGCGCAGAAAGTTAACAAAAAGATAGCGATTCTATAATCCATATCTGAAAAAAAATTATTTAGATAAAATATAATATATTTTTTATAATTATAAAATCATTTTGATTATTTTTATATAAAAACATTATTAAATAATAAATTTTTGTTTAATAACTAAAAAAATGAATTAAATATAAATTTATTTTATTCCAATAAAATTATTTTATAAATATGTAGAAAAAAGTACTTCAAAAAATTGTTAAACTAATAAATTAAAAATTAATATTTATCAAAACAAAAAATAAAATTATTATGGTATGAAAATTGTTGTTATTGTTAAAATGTAAACAAATTTTGTTTATTATTGTTTTACTATTATTTTAGTATTAAGTTTTCAAAAAAATTTAACAAATTAATCTTTAGTATATCTGAATTATTTATTATTAATTTATTTTAAAGAATTTTTTTTGGTTATCATTTTTTATCAATATTTTATTATTTTATCAATGTTTTTATGTTAAAAATTTGAAAATCATATTTGTACAGTTTCTTAAGTGACAACATCTTTTTTTTATACAGTTAAAATGTATTAAGCAATTAATTATGATATTAAAATTTTATTTAAAAATGAAAAAAAGAAAATATTGAAAGTACTTATATTTATCTACTTGAAATTTTGTTATAATATGGATATAAAAAATTTCACCAAATATAAATAACAATAAAAAAATTAAAAAAGAAGAATAAAAATAAAAAGTATATCATCATGATAAGAATTTTTTTTAAATTCAATTTCCTTTAAAAAAAAAGAAAAACATATTTGAAAATCTAATACCTTCAAAAAACTTCGTTCATTACTAGAATAAATATTTCGCAACATTTTTACGTGAATATAATTGATATTTTTTAATAAACTTTTATTATTAATTCTTTTATTTTATGTTTGTCGTTTTTGATTTGAAAATTATAAATTATAATTGTCATAAGTACAATTTAAGAATTAATAAATAAAACTTTAATTATATTAAAGTAAATTTGTTTTAAAACATGAACTTTTAGATTTTAATAAAACATTTTAAAATCATATTTTGATTAAATGTTTTTGATTTTAAATTTAAAAAATCAAATTATATATTTTTATAATAAAATATTAAAAAAAAAACCTTATATTACAATCAAGTAAACAAATTCATAAATACATTAAACTATAGATATTAAATGTAGATCTTTTTAATTTATATTTTTAGATAAAGTTTTTTTTTATTATATTTAGAAAATTTAAAATTGCTTTATTTTACATAAAAATTTAAGATGTGTGTTTTTCTAAATTTTTACAAAAGTTTTTACAGTCTTTTTTTTAATATAAATTAATAAAAAGAACATTTGAGTTTTAATTTTTTTTTAATTCTTGTTTAATAAACAAAAATAAAAAAATATTATATATTTCAAAAATTTATTGGAACTAATAAATGGGAAAAAATGTTGTGAATTAAAATGGTATAATTGTCCAATTAATTAACATTTATATTTTCTATTTTTATAGTCCTCATAAACATCTATATCATTAAGAAAGTATAGATGAATAGTCTCATTGTTTCTTTCTATGATATCTGGTTTATAAAATCTGAAATTTTTCGTAGTTATACAAGCTGTTTTCTTAGGACTCTTTTGAAAACATTTGTACGTAAATTTTAATTTTGGTTCTAAAAAAACATATACAATTAGTAAAAAAAAAGACGTACCATAATATTGAGAATATTTGACTTTGCCTCTAAAATAAAACGTTCCATGACGACCAGTTTTTCCTTTACCCATATAATAAACTTTGTTTTTATTTTTGACATCATATAACCTGACATAAATCCATTTTATTCTTCTTTTTTTACATGAAATGGATCCTTGGAGAAGAACAGCTAGAGGTTTAGTCGATTGTTCAACTATTGGTTTAAAAACTGGTTTTTTTTCAGCTGAAAATACAAAAGTGGAAAGAGCGCACAAAAATAATACCAGTATAATAAATTTGTAATTCATTTCTGAAAAAAAGTTATTTTAGATAAAAATTTTAATAGATAATTTTAAAATAAAAAATTTATTATGTAAGTTTGTGTTAAATTCAATTATATTTATAGTTTGTAATTGTTTAATTTTAAAAAAAAAGTATTTTTAAATAAATTTATTTTATTGCAAAAAAATTTGTTTTCTAAATATTTAAAAAAGTACATTAAATTGTTACTTAACTCATAAATTAAAAATTAATAATCATCATAATAGAAGTATAAAATTTCTTTTTTACAAATTATTGCTACTACTTTTAATTTAACTTTGTATTCATTCTTATAATTAATGGTTTGAAATATTTTTTAAGAAATTAATATTGATAATTTTTTCATAATTTTTTAATAAGTATTTTTAGATTTATAAAAGTATTTTTAAATCACATTTTGTTTAAACTTTTTATATATTAATGATAAAAAAAATATTAAAATATATAAAGTGCTACGTTACAAGAAAGTGAAAAAAAGGGTATACGGGCAAAAAAAAAACGGCGAGAAAAAAAATATCTATGGCAAAATCAAAAAACTTCGATCAATTATTTATTTATAACTCACATCTAGGTATATATTCTTTTATGTATTTTCAAATATAAAATTCTTTTTTTTATAAGGGTGCGTAGTTAACTAGCATTAAAACGCAGACTTACAAATTTTAATTTCTTAAGAATGTGCACTTATAGTAGGATGAACAAATATTTTTTAGTGTTTTATTATTTCAAAATTGCAATTTTTATTATTAAAAAAAGTGTCGGTATTTAGTTCAATCATCTGAACATATTGTTGTTTTTAAAAGGATAAAATGTGTAATAGTTGCTTCAAGATGTTTTCTATTTCTTCTACGTATTTTTTGTATTTTTTTATGTTTTATTGTTTTATCAATAGCAACCAAAATCAATAAATTTGTTTTATTACGTTTTCTTTCATATATACAGCAACTTATTTTAGTTTTATCAATTTTTATTATATGATTTTGGCTTTGAGTTGGAGAGATTTTTGCTTTAAAACCTAAAATTATTACTTTTTTTATATGTTTAAAAAGCTTATGAACAAACTTTACATTGATCTTCAACATTTTTTTTACTACTTTAGGTTTTATTTCTAAAACGAAGTAAGTAATAAGTAGAAGCTGTTTATAAAAACTCATTGTTGTGATAACTTAGAACCGCATTTTTCAATTCGCTTATGTTCGTTTCAAAGACTAAATTGTGAAATTTTAATTCCTTCATTTTGTTCATATATAACCATATTTCTACTGCACTTCAAATATGATAACAAGTTATTTTTATTGGTTGCTAATATGTATTGACTAACATCTTCGTCAAAATATTCATGGTCAAATAATCATTCAAATCAATCTTCCGTATTTCTAAATCTTATTTTTACATATTAAAAATATTATTTTTGTTTATTTAAAATTTTCCCCCTCTTTTTTCTTTGTTCATATATCCAAAATTTTCCCGCCGTTTTTGTCCATAAATCTCATTTTTTATTATATTTCATTTACAAGTTATTTTTTAAATAAGGTTTAAATTGATTTATAAATTAAAAAAATCGATGTTAATTGTACTTTCAGAAATTTGAATTTAAGTTTTGATATTTGTGTAGAAGCAAAATAGGTTTTTTAATATAAACAGTTATAGCAAGAATTTCCAATAATAAAACAACTTGAGTATATTAAAAGTTTTTTTAATGTTTTAAAATTATACATTGTTAGTCAACAAATATAAATTAAAATTGCTTTTTTTTACAGAGATGATTAATAATGTGTGTTTTTTTTTATATTTTTACAATGGTTTTCATAATCTTTTCTTTATAAATAAAAACAATTAAAAGAAAAATTTTATTTTTTTAAATGTTTCTGTTTAATAAGCAAAAAAAAATTTATTATTCATTTAAATTTAGTTATTTTAAAAAAATTGATTCAAAAAATAAAACTTTATATCTTTTAAAAATTGATTTCAAATAATACATTAGTAAAATATGATGTTAATCAAAATGGCACATTTGTCCAATTTACTAACATTTATTCATTCCATTTTTAAAATTGTCATCAACTTTTATTTCATTGAAAAAGTATATATGAATAGTATCATTTTTTCTTTTTATTTCATCTACTACTGGAAATTTGGAATCATTCTTTTTTAAACAATATGTTTTTTTAGGAGCCTTTTTATGACATTTGTACGTAAATTTTAATTTTGGTTCTAAAAAAGCACATGTTATTAGTAAAAAATAAAACATACCATAATTTGGAGGATATTTGACCTTGCCTCTAATAAAGAAATCCCCAGTACGACGAGTTTTTTTTTTACCCATAACATAAGTTTTCTTTCTTTGTCTGACGTCAAGTAAAGTGACGGTAATAAATTTCATATCTTTACCGTTACATGTAATATGTCCATAAGCAGATATATATATTGGAATTGGTTTCGGTTTTGGTGTTGGTTTTGGTTTTGATGATGGTTTTTTTTTAAACGAAAACACAAGAGTGGAAAGAATGCATAAAAATAATAGCAGTATAATAGTTTTAAAATTCATTTCTAAAAAAAAATTATTTTAGATAAAAATTTAAATAGATACTTTTAAAATAAAAATTTATTGTTGAAATTTATGTTGAATAAAATTTATTTTATAGTAAATTATTGTTTAACTTTTGAATAAATCTAATTAACTATAATTTATTTTAAATAATTATTTTATATTTAATAAAAGTACTTTAAAATATTACTTTATTTATAAATTAAAATTAATAATCATCAAAATGAAATGAAAAAATTTGTTTACTAAAAAATCTGTTGCTACATCTGTGACAAAACATTATATTTTTATCTATAATTAAAAGTTTTAAATATTTTTTAAGATTATTATTTGATAATATTTCATAATTTTTTAACAACTGTTTATTTTGTGTAAATATTATTATTTGTTAGTTTTAAAACTAAATATTATAATAATCTTAAGTACATTTTGATAACTATTATATATAATTTTATTATGTTTAAACCCAGATATCAGTGGATGACTCTATTTGCGGCAGATAAACTATCTGCTAAAAATTTATAAAAATTTTAAGTTTTATTTTTAAAAAACATTTATAAATATTAAAAAAAATCTTATTTAAATAAAACATTAGTTAATTATGTAAATGTTGCCAAATTAAAAAAAAATTACTAAAAATGTTTATTACATATAACTGATCTTGAAAATATGTGTAACCAAGAGCATGCAGAGTATAGTTAGTTAAGTAAGTATTATTAATAAACAATAGTAATAGGTTGACATAAAAGTTTAAATTTCCCCGTACATTTACATAAATTTGAAGTAATAATGGGTTATATAACAGGTTAAGTGGGTATATAAAAATAGTTGGATAGTGTTAGTGAAGTATAGGAAATAATATAAATGTATTAAAAAATGATAGGGGGATATAGTAAAAAAAATAAAAAGTAACATATTTGAAAAAATGTGGATTTTGAAAAAGTTCAATTTTCTAAAATTTATATTAATTTATTTTTTTAAATAGCATCATCTATTAATGCTGTGCATTACAACTGTTTCCTGTTGTTTTTTGAATAACTATAAAGATTGTGAAAAATTAATGTGTTTTTTGAATTTTTTCATAATTAAAGGTATTTTTCGCATATAAAAAAAATATATAACTAAATAATTTTTTCCTTTTTTTATCATTTTATCACTATTTATGTTACCAGACTCAAGACTGTTCTCAAAAATGTTCTAAAAGATTGTAAGTTTTTTAGCCGTTTTCTATCCTTTTTATTGATTTTTTAGTTTGTTTTAGAAATAGTGCAGTACAAATTGCGGCAGTGAAGATAGGATTTTCATTTTCAAATTTGTCCTAGGATTGGCGCTGACCGCACTCCTGACGGCCATTTTAACATGGCAGTTGGTCCAAATCTACTTTAGTCGTCGGGAACAGCGTCGGGAACAGCGTCGGCTCCACCAATTTGCTAGACAGGGCCCAACCCTCTTATTGTATGCTGTTGTCAGTGACTCCAACTACCCTCAATTGCCAAGGACTGCACAGTATCTGCCCTCCAGACAGGAAAATAAAATTTTTTTTGTTAAATATTAATATTTAATATTTATATTTTTATTGTAGATATATTGTTGTGTTTAATAAATTTTGGATTTTCTTATTTTATTGATTATTATTTTTAATTTCTAAAACTTTTAAAACTTTTAGTGTTTAATGTATTACACTTGTTTATAAATGTTTACGAAAAAAAAATCATTTTTTTTATTTGAATGCCACCGAAATTCTGAAAACTGTTTCTTAAACAAATTAAAACTTACAATGAATGTAAAACTGTTTATTTTTAAAGAAAAATAAATAACAATAGTAGTAAACAATATAAATTTAAAAGTAGTATTTGATCCTCTGCGATAACACAGGAAAAAAATTGCATCAAAAATAGAACTAATCATAATTATTTCACAACTTCAAATAAATAATATTTAACATATATTTGTTTTGACAGAATTTTTTAAAATAATACTAAAAGATAAAAAAAATATAAATTAATATCTAAAACTTTACCATTTTTAAATTTTCTAGTTAAACTTATTATTAATAAAATTAAAAAATTTTTTTTTAAATTTATTAAAAACACTATTATTATACAATTTTTTTAGGTTTAGTCTAGATTTTGTAATTCTAGTATTATATTTAAAAGTTTAGTTTTGTCTTTGAAGACTTAGTTCTGTTTTTTTATTGAGTACTGTTTTTATTCTTTAACTCCTGTTTTTGAAAATTCAGTACTGTTATTGAATACGTAAAAAAAATTGATTTTTCAGTTTTATTTTTTGATGCAATTTTTTTTCTGTGTAAACAGTTAATTTTGTTTTTTTTTAGGTATTTTAGTATTTTTAAAATTTTTTTTAAAATAATTTTTATTTTCAATTAAAATTAACATGTATTAAAAAATGGTTTATATTGTGTTAATTAAAACACTTTATTTTTAAAAAAACTTGAAATTAAAAATTGGTAACAAATTTAAATATAATAGCAGAATATTTTAAAACAAGATTTTCAAAAAATAATTTTCTCAAAAGTTATTTTTTCTAAAACAAATATTTATTAAAAAAATATATGGTTAAATTTATATTTATTAAATTTTTAAATGAAATAAATTTTTACAACTATAATATTTTTGTTTTTCAAAAACTTCAAATAAAATATATATATATTAGATATATGTTTAAATAACGGTTTGAAATAATAGAATATCAAATTGTTAAAAAAAAAAATTTAATTGTAACAAAATAAATAAAATTTAAAAAAGAAAGCTTTTAATCATTAAAACACATCATTTTTTTACACTTAAAATCTATTCATTTTTATTATTAAACAATATTTTTATAATTTTAAAAAATAATTTATTTTTTTTTTTAACTATTAAAATTACATTAAAATAAAAAATATTTAATTTTGAAATAAGTTTTCATTTATAACACATTAAGATTAATAATGTTGTATAAAAAAAATTTTCTAAGTACTTAAGAACGGAAAAATTCTTATCTTAAACACTATTCAAGCTATGATTGGATTAAAATTCATTTTTTCAATTATTTTAACTACACTTGTTTCTTTATCTTTTTCATGTGGATCATTTAATTGTCGTCCTTACGGTAATAAAGCAAGAATTACTTACGAAGTTGAACCATCCTTATCTTTAACATACAATCCAACACGAACCCGTGTAAATAGACAACAATCATCAGCATCTTCATTGGCTTCTACTTTAACTCAATTGGCTACTAGTGAAATTTATAAATTAGTATCTTCAGAAAATTCAGCTTATGTTTCATATTTTACACCAAATGTTAAAATAGATCAATTTTCTTTACTTTCTGTAGAAATAATTCCATCTGTATGTAAAAATGAAAATGGTACAGAATTAGTTGCTTATAAAGGTACATATTTTGTTCAAAATGGTTTAGTTATGCAAAGAAATGAAGACACAAATTGTATTAACGGTACTTTAGAATATAGTAGATCAAGTCCTGCAAAAACAAAACTTGTTTATACAATTGATATCAAAATTCCCACAGGTCAAAAATTATGTTATGATCATTGGACAAAAATAAATGAAGCTATAAAAAATAAAATAATTATAGACACAAATTCTAATTTTTTGAATACTGGAATGATAGAACGTGCTTAAAAAAATATTATTTGTTTTTTATATATTTTTATATTTTATCCAAAAAAATTATTCATTTAAATCAACATTGTAATGTTTTTTTAAATATTAATATCTTTGTTTTAAAAATCTAAAATCTTTTAAATGATATAAATAAATATTTTTTTTTAAAAATAAAGTGTTGATTTTGAAAAATAAACATAAATACTTCAATAAAAAACATAAAAAAAATGTAAAGCTAAAATCATTTTTATAAATTATTTATTTGTAAGACATAAAATATAAAAATATTAGTTGTGCTTAATGTAATAAATTAAAAAATTCCATAAATTAAAAAAATTGTAATAAGGAGATAATATATGCCATGTAAGAAAGAAACTACAGAATATTATACCTAGTGCCCGGTGGACGGTGCTATCTACATCTGTTCTGTGTCAAACGGTTTTCTACGGCAGATCTGTGGCAGACGGGCTATCTACGGCAGATCTGTGACAGACAGGCTATCTACGGCAGATCTGCAGTACATAAACAATTTTTGCAGATCTGCGGCAGATAAACTATCTGCTCAAAATTTATAAAAATAAAATAAATTTTTAAGTTTTTTTTTTATAAAAAACATTTATAAATATTAAAAAATCATGAAATTTTAATAAAAAAAAATATTTATTTTTAAACTTAAACTACCCAGTGCTCGGTGGACGGTGCTATTTACATCTGTTCTGTGTCAAATGCTTTTCTACGCAGATCTGCAGCAGATAAACTATCTACGGCAGATTCGCGGCAGATGAACAACTGTTTGCTGAAAATTTTTAAAAATTAAAAAATATTAAACTAATTTAATATTACCTATTCACTATTAGTCTTATTGCCTAATGCTTGAGATCTACTGTTTTCAAGAAAAAAAAATGTTTTTTTATCAAAATGTTTCTATTAAAAGTGTTTAAAAAATCCTTTAACTGTTCTTTAAATTTTTATAGATCCAATTAAATAATCTTTAATAAATTATGCTTTTAAAACAATATTATATTATACTATATTTAATAATTAATTTACTTTTGTATCTGTTAACAGTAACGGTATTTTGTAATAACTTAAAAATTTACTTTTTACTCATATTTATTAATTTTAATCAATGTTTGTATTTTTTTCACAACACCTTTAAAAAAATTATTTAACTTATTATTAAAAGCTGGAAAAGTGCTTTTTGTTATGCTATATAGGAATAACATTTATATTTTTTATAATGCGTCCATATCATTTTTTATATAATTGATTTAGATTATCATAAAATGCATGTGTCAATCAGTAAAATAATAGGTAAAAATTATATTGTTTCATATAATGTACAGGGTGTATAAAAGATAGCAATCCACTTTTTAAACTTTAGTAACTGTTTTTCTACTTTATATTTTTCTATACTTTTTTTTATCTGATAGAAAGTCACCTAGAATATTATATAATTAATATTAAAAGATTGTTTTCTATATAAGCAAGTAAAAAAAATAAAGTTTTTAAAATATTTTCAATTTTTTATCGAAAAATTTTTTCTAATTACATTTTCTAAATTATTAAAATATTTCTAATTTTTATTTTTTTCTAATTAAAAAAATTTTTTTTATTAAAAAAATGACAATATTTAATAAAATTTTTAAGAGAATATTAAAATATAAAAAAAATAAACATTAAAATAATTAATGAAAAATGTACATAAAAGAGTTTAAAAAATTTGTGAAGTACGTGGAAAACATTTAAATAATGTTATTTTTCATACGTAATATAATATCACATAAAAATAAAGCCTTTTTACTATATAAATAAATATAAATATCATAATGTATTTGTATCTTTAATTAAATTTTATGTTGTTTTTTTTAAAATGATTCTATAATATTTTGTTTTCTAGATGATTTTTTATACAATAAAAAAAATCACAGAAAAATTAAAGTAGAAAAAAAGTTATTAAAGTTTAAAAAGTGGATTGTTACTTTTTATACAACCTCTATAATATAATATTTTTTTGTATAACTTAATCGAAATTTATGTTAATAATTTAAAAAAAAACAGTAAATTGATTTTAAAATTTATTTCTTACTATTTTAGTAAAAAAAAAGAAAAAAAAATAATTGTTTTAAAAATTGTAATTAAATTAAAAACATTGCTAAAAATATGCGTCAAATATATGTAGTTTCAAAATTGTGTGGTTTGATGTTTGGATAGTCTAGTTCATTAAAATTAGCTAACTAATAGGTTATAGGTATAAGTTCAATTCCCCTTCAAAACTTATAGGTTTAGGTAATAAGATATATGAAGTATTAAGTTAATAGGTGTAGAATTGGAAAAAAAGTAGGTAGGGTGAGAGAAAAATGAAAACGTAGAGTCAAAAAGTAAGTAACGTAATTGGAACTTTTAGATTCATAAAAGTAATTTCGAAGAAATCTTAGTTTTTCCAATTTTTTATCTGTCACAGATGAATTTTTCATCTGGCAGATGAGCTCATCTACATCTCATCTGCTGTATAGATTTGACCCATCTGCGACAAGAGCAGATGTAGATAGCACCGTCCACCCAGCACTGGGTAGACGCAGAACGCCAGTATAAAAAGGAAACATCTCGTATAATATTTAGTCACTTTAGAGAATACCAATTTATAAGTCGTACATTTGTAATATTTTATAACATCTAAATAGAAGTTACATAAAAGTATATTAAAATTCCTAGGGACTTTTCTAAGGTCCCACTCAGTATCCCGATATTCAAGATAACAGTAAATTTTTAGAATTTATAAATATAATCTCAGGTATATTAAAGTGGATTAATTTTTAACATATATTTTTAGATTTATTAAAATATTTAAAAATTATATTTTGTTTAAAACTTTTGTTTACATTCGAAAAATAAAATTTTATTAATTAAATAATAAAATATAAAAATAAAAAAATGCTATGTTACAAGGAAGTAAAAAAATAGATAAAGAAACAAAAAAAACGGCGAGAACAAAAAATAAAAAAAGAAAAAAATAATATCTATGTCAAGATCAAAAAACTTCAATCAGTTATTCATTTATAGTTCACATCTAAGCATATATTCTTTTATATTTTTTCACATATAAAATTCTTCTCTTATAAGGAGTGCGTAGTTAACCAGCTCTTAAATGCAGATTTACAATTGAAACTCCTTGAGTATGTGCACTTGTAGTAGGATCAACAAAATTGTTTTGACATTTTAATATTTCAAAATTGTAATTTTTATTGTTTAAAAAAGCTTTAGTATGTAGTCCAATCATCCGAACATATTGTTTTTTTAAGAATAAAAGGTGTAATAGCTGCTTCAAAATGTTTTTTGTTTCTTCTAAGCACTGTTCACATCCTTATTTGGTTTATAACTTTATTAATAGCAATCAAAATCCATAATTTTTTTTTAGGTTTTTTTTAATATTTACGTCGGCTTATTTTAATTTTATTAATTTCCAATTTATGATTTTAGCTTCAAATTAGAGAGTTTTGCTTTAAAATCTTAAACTATTACTTTTATTTTTTTTTAAAAAGCTTATAAAAGTTGTGATAACTTAGAATCGCATTTTTTGATTCGCTTCTGTTTGTTTCAAAGGCTACATTGTGAAATTTTAATTCCTTCATTTTGTTTATATAAAATCATATTTCTACTGTATTTCAAATATGATAACAAGTTATTTTTATTGGTTGCTAATATGTATTGACTGACATCTTTGTCAAAACATTCACGACCAAGTAATCATTCAAATCAACCTTCTGTACTTTTAAATCTTATTTTTACAGATAAAAAATAAAATTTTTTTCCTATTTTTTTGTGTTTATATATTCAAAATTTTCCCGCTGTTTTTTTGTTCCCAAATCTAATTTTTTTATTATATTTTTTTTAAAAATTTATTTTGTTAATAAAACTTAATCAAAATTATGAATTAAAAAACCAATGTTGATTAAATTTCTTAATCTTAACTTTATATTTTGATATTTGTGAAAAAACAAATTAAATTTATAATATAAAAAGTAATAGCAAAAATCTTTAATGATACAAAAACTCAAGTATATCTAAAAGGACTTTTTATTTATTTAAATTATACAGTTTTGGTCAATAAATATAAATTCAAAATTTGTTTATTTCACAAAAAAAATTAATAATGTTTTTTTTTTTTTTAAATTTTTACAAAAGTTTTTTTAATCTTTTTTTAATAAAAAATAATTTAAAAAAATATTTTATTTTTAATGTTAATTTTTTTAAACTTTTGTTAAAGAAAAAATATTTAAAAATAAAATATTATATCTTTCAAAGAATGATTTGAAATAATAAATGAGAAAAAATGTTGTGTATTAAAATGGTATAATTGTTCAATTTATTAACAATTATATTTCCCATATAAAAAGTCATCATAAAGATCTACTTTATTGAGAAAGTATATATGATCAATTTCTTTTCCTTTATCCTGAACTATTCTGTTTGGAAATTTAAAATTTTTCATATTTATACAAGCTGTTTTTCTACGGCTCCCTCTAAAACATCTGTACGTAAATCTTAATTTTAGTTCTTAAAAAACAAATTTAATTAGTAAAAATAAAACATACCATAATTTGGAGAGTTATTGACATTGCTTCTAAGATAAAATATTCCAAAATTACGAGTTCTATCATTATCTAAAGTTATATTTTTTTTATCTACGACGTTATGTAATCTGATATTAACTCCCATCAAAGCTCTATCTTGACATGTAAGTTGTCCAGTAACAAAAACAAATAATGGTTTAGTTGATGTTTTAATTCCTCGTTTATTCACTGGTTTTTTTTTAGCCGAAAAGACAAATGTGGAAAGAGTGCACAAAAATAGTACCAGTATAATAAATTTGTAATTCATTTCTGAAAAAAAGATATTTTAGATAAAAATTTTAATAGGTATTTTTAAATCAAAAAATTTATTATGTATGTTTGTGTTAAATTCAATTAATTTTATAGTCTGTAATTGTTTAACTTTAAATTAAAACTATTTAAAAATAATTTAAAAATAAATTTACTTTATTTCAACAAAATTAATTTTTAAATATTTAAAAAAAGTAGAGCAAAATGCTACTTAAATCATAAATCAAAAAGTAATAATCATCAAAAAAGGAATAAAAAACTTTCTTTGTTAAAAAACTTATTGTTACTACTTTCAATTTAATTTTGTATTCATTATTATAATTAATGGTTTGAAATATTTTTAAAGAGATTAATATTGATAATTTTTTCATAATTTTTTAACATATATTTTTAGATTTATTAAAGTATTTTTAAATCACATTTTGTTTAAACTTTTTATATATTTATGATAAAATATTAAAATATGAACAAATAGTATGTTACAAGGAAGTAAAAAAATGGGTATAGGGGCAAAAAAAACGACTAGAAAAAAATAATATCTATGTGAAGATCAAAAAACTTCAATTAATTATTCATTTATAACTCATATCTAGGCATATATTCATTTATATATTTTCACATATAAAATTTTTCTTTTAAAAGGCATGCGTAGTTAACCAACTCTTAAATGCAGACTTACAAATTAAAACTCTTTGAGTATGTGCACTTATAGTAAGATCAACAATAATTTTTTGACGTTTTACTATTCCAAAATTGTAATTTTTATTGATAATAAAAGCTTTAGTATGTAGTCCAATTATCCAAACATATTGTTTTTTGTAAAAAAATAAAATGTGTAATAGCTGCTTCAAAGTAAATGTTTTTTGTTGCTTCCAAGTATTTTTTTTTGCTTTATTGTTTTATCAATATACACAATTTACTTTTCTCGATTCAAAATATTTAAAATAAAAAATTTTTTTTAATTTTGATTTTTTTATCAATCAAACAATTAAATAATTAAAAGCTTAATATTTTTAAAAATTTAAAAATTAATTAATTTATTTATTTAAAAATAAATTGAATTTAAAAACTAGGATAACTATTTGTATTTAAAGAATAAAGTATTAATGAATTTAAAATACTATTTACATTGACACTTTTGTTTTTCAAAATATAACATTATTTATTTTTTATCACAATTAATATATTGTATTTATATTCTTTTGTCGTTTCTAATATTATTTTTTTTAAAGTTCAATCGTTCAATTTAATTAATTTGACTAAAATTTCATGCAACAAATGTATGTAAGTGTTTAAATGATCAGTTGATCAAAATCTTTTAATTATTGGTATATAAATTTTTCAATAGATTTAAAGTTTGAATTTGTAGTAATGTAAAATATTAATATTTTGCAAATTAAATAATAAATGTATTAAATAAAATCTTAAAAAATACATTATAAACAGTTTATTTAATAAATAAAATACTAGTTGATTAATAATAAATAAAGTTCTAGTTAATCAATAAAAAAAAATTAGACTTTTTTTGTAAAAAAAACTAAGATTTTCTAAAAAATATATTTAAATTTACTTTGTACTGTTTATTTATTAAATTTGTTGCAATAAAATCAGAAATATAAAAAAATTTTAAAATTTGCTTTTTATATCATTAATAAAGTAGAGCTCTTTTTATTTATTTTATAAATTGTTTAAAATGTATTTTTTAATATTTTATTTGATACATTCATAATTTAATTTGCAAAATATTAATATTTTATATTACTGCAAGTTTAAACTTTAAATCTATTGAAAAATTTATATACTAATATTTAAAAGATTTTGATCAACTAATCATTTAAGCACTTACATACAGGGTGTCCACGTTAAGTCTTCCTGATGAATTAAATTTCGTACACACTATTCTAACACATATAAAAATTTAGTTATATAATAAATTTAACTACTAGTACATATTAAAGGTCCTACAACAAAAATAGGTTTACATATATAGTTCATCAGGAAGACTTATCGTGGACAACCTGTAAATTCGTTGCATGAAATTTTAGTCAAATTACTCAAATTGAACGATTGAACTTTTAAGAAAATAATTATTATAAAACGACAATAGAATATAAATACAATATATAAATTGTGATAAAAAATAAATAATATTTTATTTTGAAAATTTTAGTATAAGTAATATTCTAAATCCATTGAAATTTTATTCTCAATAAAATATATAGGTTTTTAGTTTTTTAATTCAATTAAGTTTTTAATATAAATAATTATATTACTTATGTAATTTTTTAGAATTTTAAACTTTTAATTATTAAATTGTTTGTTTGATAAAAAAAATAAAATTTTAAAAATTTATTTATTTTAAATATATTAAATCGGGAAAAGTAAATTGCGTGTAGCAACAAAATTCAGCAAATTTGTTTTATTAAAATGTTTTTTATATTTACGGCAACTTATTATTATATTATCAATTTTCAATCTATAATTTTAGCTTTAAATTGAAGAGATTTTTGCTTTAAAACCCATAATTATTACATTTTTTATTTTTTTAAAAAGCTTATGAACAAACTTTACATTAATCTTCAACATCTTTCTTACTACTTTAGGTCTTATCTCTAAAAAGAAGTAAGTAATAAGTGAGAGCTTTTTTTAAAAATTTATTGTTGTGATAACTTAAAATCGCATTTTTTTAATTGTTTATGTTTGTTTTAAAAGCTACATTGTGAAATTTTTATTCCTTCATCTCGTTCATATAGAATCATATTTCTACTGCACTTCAAATATGATAACAAATTATTTTTATTTGTTGCTAATATGTTTTGACTAAAATCTTCGTCAAAACATTTATGACCAAGTAATCAATCAAATTAATCTTCTGTACTTCTATATCTTATTTTTACAGATAAAAGATATTATATTTATTTATTTAAAACTTTTTCCTTCCTTTTTTTTTGTTCTAATATCCAAAATTTTCCCGCCGTTTTTTTGTCCGTAAATCTTATTTTTTATTATATTTTTGTTACAAGTTATTTTTAATAAGGTTTAAATTGATTTATAAATTAAAAAAATCGATGTTAATTGTGCTTTCATAAATTTGAATTTAAGTTTTGATATTTGTGTAGAAGCATAATAGGTTTTTTAATATAAACAGTCATAGCAAGAATTTCCAATAATAAAACAACTTGAGTAAATTTTAAGCTTTTTTTATGTTTCAAAATTATACATTGTTAGTCAACAAATATAAATTAGAATTGCTTTATTTTACATAAAAGATTAATAATGGGTGTTTTTTTTTAATTTTTACAATAGTTTTCAAAAAAATTTTTTTTTAAATCAAAAACAATTAAAAGAAATATTTTATTTTTTTAAATGTTTCTGTTTAATAAGCAAAAAAAAAATTATTATTAATTAAACATTAGTTATTATTAAAAAATACTTAAAAAAATAAAATTTTATATCTTTTAAAAATTAATTTGAAATGATAAATGAGCAAAATATGGTGTGAATCAAAATAGCAAATTTATCCAATTTACTAACATTTATTTTTTCCTTTATTAAAATTGTCATCAACTTTTATATCGTTAAAAAAGTATATATGAATAGTTTCATTTGTTCTTTTTATTTCATCTACTTTTGGAAATTTGGGATCATTCTTTTTTAAACAATATGTTTTCTTAGGAGCCTTTTTATGACATTTGTACGTAAATTTTAATTTTGGTTCTAAAAAAACATATACATTAGTAAAAAATAAGACATACCATAATTTGGAGGATATTTGACTTTGCCTTTAAGAAAGAAACCCCCAGTATAACGAGTTTTTTTTCTACCTATAACATATGGTTTTTTTCCATTTCTGACGTCAAATAATTTGACGGTAATATACTTCAAATTTTTACCCATACATGTAATTTGTCCATAAGCAGATATAATTATTGGAAGTGGTTTTGGTTTTGGTGTTGGTTTTGGTTTCGATGATGGTTTTGGTTTTGATGGTTTTTTTTTTAACGAAAATACAAGAGTGGAAAGAGTGCATAAAAATAATAACAGTATAATAATTTTAAAATTCATTTCTAAAAAAAAATTATTTTAGATAAAAATTTAAATAGATACTTTTAAAAAAAAATTTATTATTTAAATTTATATTGAATAAAGATTATTTTATAGTGAAGTATTGTTTAACTTTTGAATAAATCTAACTAACTATAAATTATTTGAAATAATTATTTTATATTTAATAAAAGTACTTTAAAATATTATTTTATTATAAATTAAAAATTAATAATCATCAAAATGAAATGAAAAAATTTTTTTACTAAAAAATCTGTTGCTACATCTGTGACAAAACACTACAATTTCGTTTATAATTTAAAGTTTTAAATATTTTTTTTAATTAATATTGATAATATTTCATAATTTTTCAACAACTGTTTATTTTGTGTTAATAGAATTATTTGTTAATTTTAAAATTAAATATTATAATAATCTTAAGTACATTTTGAAAATTATTATATATAATTTTATTATGTTTAAATCCAGCTATCAGTGGATAGCTCCATCTGCGACAGATAAACTATCTGCTAAAAATTTATAGAAATTTTAAATTTTTTTTTGTAAAAAACATTTATAAATATTAGAAAAAATCTTAAAAATATATAAAATAAAAAAAAATTATTTAATTTTTAAAAAATGTACATTGACTTAATTGTGACCTTGTATTGTTGTGTTTGATTAAATCTTGGACTTTCTTATTTTATATTTATCTTTTTTAATTTTTAAAACTTTTAAAACTTTAAGTGTGTAATGTAATGTATTACACTTGTTTATAAATGTTTACAAAAAATAAAAAATCATTTTTTTTTATTTGAATGCCACCGAAATTCTGTAAGCAGTTCCCTAAACAAATTAAAAATTACAATAAATGTAAAACTGTTTGTTTATAAAGGAAATTAACTAACAATAATAGAAAACAATATAAATTTAAAAGCAGTAATTGATCTTTTGCAATAACGCAGAAAAAAATTCGCACTAGAATTAGAACTAAACATAAATATTTTACAACTTCAAATAAATAATATTTATCATATATTTGTTTTGACAGAATTTTTTAAAATAATACTAAAAGATTTATATGATATAAATTAATATCAAAAACTTTATCATGTTTAAATTTTTTAGCTAAACTTATTATAAATAAAATTAAATACTTTATTAAAAATTTATTAAAAACATTATTATTATATAATTTTTTTTCAGTTTTAGTCTAGATTTTGTAATTTTTGTACTATGATTAAAGGTTTAATCCGTCTTTAAAAATTTAGTACTGTTATTAAATATGTAAAAAAATTGATTTCTCAGTTCTATTTTTGATGCAATTTTTTTTATGTGTAAACAGTTAATTTTGGTTTTTTTAGGTATTTTAATATTTTTAAACTTTTTTTAAAATAATTTTTATTTTCTACCAAAGTTAATATGTATAAAAAAAATGGTTTATATTATGTAAATTAAAACACTTTATTTTTAAAAAAACGTAAATTTAAAAATTGGTAACAAATTTAAATATAATAGCAGAATATTTTAAAACAAAATTTTCTAAAAATAATGTGCTTAAAAATTATTTTTTCTAAAACAAATAATTATTAAAAAAAATATGATAAAATTTATATAATTATTAAATTTTAAAAATGAAATAAATTTTTACAATTATAATATTTCTGTTTTTAAAAATTTCTAATAAAATATGTATATATTAGATATATGTTTAGATAACGGTTTTAAATAATAAAATATTAAATTATTAAAAAAAAATTTAATTGTAACAAAAGAAATAAAATTGAAAAAAGAAAGCTTTTAATCATTAAAACACATCATTTTTTTACACTTAAAATCTATTCATTTTTATTATTAAACAATACCTTTATATTTTTAAAAAATAATTTATTTATTTTAAAACTATTAAAATTACATTAAAATAAAAAATATTTAATTTTTAAATATGTTTTCATTTATAACACATTAAGATTAATAATGTTGTATAAAAAAAATTTTCTAAGTATTTAAGAACGAAAAATTTCTTATCTTAAACACTATTCAAGCTATGATTGGATTAAAATTTATTCTTTTTATTATTTTAACTACATTTGTTTCTTTATCTTTTTCATGTGGATCATTTAATTGTCGTCCTTACGGTAATAAAGCAAGAATTACTTATGAAGTTGAACCATCCTTATCTTTAACATACAATCCAACAAGAACCCGTGTAAATAGACAACAATCATCAGCATCTTCATTGGCTTCTACTTTAACTCAATTAGCTACTAGTGAAATTTATGAATTAGTATCTTCAGAAAATTCAGCTTATGTTTCATATTTTACACCAAATGTTAAAATAGATCAATTTTCTTTACTTTCTGTAGAAATAATTCCATCTGTATGTAAGAATGAAAATGGTACAGAATTAGTTGCTTATAAAGGTACATATTTCGTTCAAAATGGTTTAGTTATGCAAAGAAATGAAGACACAAATTGTATTAACGGCACTTTAGAATATAGTAGATCAAGTCCTGCAAAGACAAAACTTGTTTACACAATTGATATCAAAATTCCCACAGGTCAAAAACTATGTTATGATCATTGGACAAAAATAAATGAAGCTATAAAAAATAAAATAATTATAGACACAAATTCTAATTTTTTGAATACTGGAATGATAGAACGTGCTTAAAAAAATAATATTTGTTTTATTATATATTTTTTTTTATTATATTCAAAAAAAAAAAGATTAATTTTTTATTAAGATTGTAATATTTTTTTAAATATTAATATATTTGTTTTACAAACCTAAAATCTTTTATATGATATAAAATAAATATTTTTTTTAAAAATAAAATGTTGATTTTGAAAAATGAATGTAAATACTTCAATAAAAAATAAAAAAAAATGTAAAGCTAAAATCATTTTTTAAATTATTTATTTGTAAGGCATAAAATATAAAAATATCAGTTGTGCTTAATGTTTTCAATTTAAAAATTGCATAAATTTAAAAAATTACAATTATTTTATTAAAAATTTTAATTTTAATTAGAAATTTCTTTAAAAAAAAAAAAACTTGTCTGAACAGCAATAGATGTTATAGTTTAATTGAATTGGAGCAAAAAATACTTTTCTACATAATTTTTTAAATATTTATTATTATTTTGCTAAATTTAAATTAGTTATTTTATTTAAAAACTCAAAAAGACAAATTGTTAATAATCAATTTTTTTAAGAATAATTATAAATCAGTAATTAATATTTATTCATTACTTTATAAATATTTTTAAAAACTAATAAAAAATAAAGTTATTTTTCAAATAACCTTATAATGTTAGAAATTTTTACTGATACACTAATATACTTTTAATAAATTAATCTATTTTAAATATCTAATTTATTTAATTTTACTTAAATCATAAATAATAATTTAAACATTGAAGAATAATTGTTTAAATATAATAAAGGTTATTTCTAAAAGTATATTTTTACAAAGCTAAATTCAAATATAAATCCTTATCTTTAACAGTTTATATTTATGTAAAATACTAACACTAATAAAAAATTTTATTTTTGAAAATTTTTAGAAATTAATTTTTTTTTTACAATTATTGTTATTTCACAATTAACATGTTTCACACCTAATCGATTAAAAAAAGTCGTCAAAATTGAAAAAATATTTATTCTACTTAAAATTGATAACTTATATAATGAATATAATTTGTTTAATCAATTTTAATAAACATTAAAAAAGCTATTTTTTTAACTTTTTTACTTTTCACAAGTTTTAGTACCCAAAACATTAGTGTAATTCAAATACAAAGTTCTCATTTGATGTAGTTTTTTACCAAATCTATCATATTTAAATTCGTTTTCATGAAGATTAATAGTATATAAATATGGACATTTCTTTTTAATGCCTTGATAACAAAAGTGATAAATTCTTACTTGTAATACTAATTTTAAAAAAATTAATAAAAATGTATATATAACTCACCATCATTTTTTTCTAAGGCTAGTGCTTTTTTTAAATAGACAGCTCCATCAAATTGAGTATAACTTTTATCCAAGTATTTGTATGATTTTCCATTTCTTCTTTTATGATAAAGTTTTACTTTTTTACCTTCATGAGGTATATTATTACAAAAAATAAAACATCTAAAGTAATGATTGATTTTATTGGTTTTAGGTTTATCACTACCAAGTAGTGATAATACAAATGAAAATATCAAAAAAAAGAAAAGGCTGTATTTCATATCTAAAAAAAAAAAGAAATAGTTTTAGAATCTTGCAATTTTAAATATTTAAAAGATTTTATAGAAATAAATTTTTGTTTTCTAACAATAATTTCAATTGCTACTCAATTTAAAAGTTGAAAATTTTTAAATCAAATATTTATTCATGAAAATTTGTATTTAAATTGCTTCATTAAATTATTTAATAATACCAAATTTTATGAATAAAATTACTCTCTTTTTAATAACGTTTAGTATTAGTTGTTATAAATTAAAATTTAGTATTTATCAAACATAAATATAAAACTAACTTTAATTTGTTTGACTTTAATTATTTTACGTTTAATTAAATAATAACTACACGCAATTTACTTTTCCCAATTCAATATATTTAAAATAAATAAATTTTCTAAATTTTATTTTTTTTATCAAACAAACAATTTAATAATTAAAAGTTTAAAATTTTAAAAAATTGAATAATTAATATAATTATTTATATTAAAAAATTAATTTAATTAAAAAACTAAAAAACTATATATTTTATTGAGAATAAAATTTCAATGGATTTAGAATATTACTTATACTAAAATTTTCAAAATATAATATTATTTATTTTTTATCACAATTTGTAAATTGTATTTATATTCTATTGTCGTTTTATAATATTATTTTCTTAAAAGTTCAATCGTTCAATTTGATTAATTTGACTAAAATTTCATGCAACGAATGTATGTAAATGTTTAAATGATCAGTTGATCAAAATCTTTTAAATATTAGTATATAAATTTTTCATTAGATTTAAAGTTTAAACTTGAAGTAATATAAAATATTAATATTTTACAAGTTAAACTATGGATGTATTAAATAAAATTTTAGAAAATATATTATAAACAGTTTATATAATAAATAAAAAAAAGCTGTAGTTTATTAATGAAATAAAAAGCAAATTTTAAATTTTTTTATATTTCTGATTTTATTAAAACAAATTTAATAAATAAACAGTACAAAGTAAATTTAAGTATAAATATTTTTAAAAATCTTAGTTTTTTTTTACAAAAAAAAGTCAAATTTTTATTATATTAATCAACTAGAACTTTATTTATTATTGATCAACTAGTATTTTATTTATTATATAAACTGTTTATAATGTAATTTTTAAGATTTTATTTGATACATTCATAATTTAATTTGTAAAATATTAATATTTTATATTACTTCAAGTTTAAACTTTAAATCTAATGAAAAATTTATATACTAATATTTAAAAGATTTTGATCAACTGATTATTTAAACACTTACATACATTCGTTGCATAAATTTTAGTCAAATTAGTCAAATTGAACGATTGAACTTTTAAGAAAATAATATTATAAAATGACAATAGAATATAAATACAATTTACAAATTGTGATAAAAAATAAATAATATTATATTTTGAAAAACAAAAGTGTCAATATAAATAGTATTTTAAATCCACTAATATTTTATTCTTTAAATACAAATAGTTATGTTAGTATTTAAATTCAATTTATTTTTTAATGAAATTAATTAATTAATTCTTTAATTTTTAAAAATATTAAATTTTTAATCATTTAATTGTTTGATTGATAAAAAAATTAAAATTTAAAAATTTTTTTTATTTTAAATATATTGAATCGGGAAAAGTAAATTGCGTGTATATTAAGTAAACAAAATTTTGACTATTTTGTTTTCTAAAATAACTTTAAAGTTTTGTACTATTATAACAATGAAAATTTTTTTCATAACCCACAAAATCAAATTAATTTGACCGACTATCAATAAAATAAAATGATTTGCATTAATTATGAAAATAACCAGTTATACAAATGCCAATGTTTCAAAAAGTACACCCGGAAAGTAAGTATTTATAATTTTTTTATTTTTAAATTGATTTTAAAAATGTTCTATTTTATTTGAAAGCAAGAATTTAACGTATTAAAAAAATACTATTTTGTGCTGAATTTGAAATATAAATGCTATTAAATTATTGATTAAACATTTTTTATAAATTAAAAATTTCTATTTTAAAAACCTCTACAATAATGATTTTAATTATCTTATTAGTTTCAAGTTGGATAATCTTGAGGTCAACATCAAAATTTACAAGTCACTTGCATAGATTCTTAAAAGAGTAAGATGAATCTGTATCCTTACAACAATAAACCTCCCAAAAGGATAGTTTTGAACAATCTCTAGAAATATTTCAAAATGCAACAATTTAAAATAAAAAACTTCAGACGCTGTATCTCCAAAAAAGTAAAATCTGTAGATTCTATAATAATTAGTTGTTTTTCAAACATTAAATCAAGAAAATTTAAAAAAAAAATACTTTTCAAACCAATTATAATTATCTAGGGGTCACATCTTACAGTTGTAGCAATTAACCTGATAATCAAGGTGAAAATGAGTTTCATCTGAAAAAATAAATTTTATTTATTTTAAATGATATTTAAAAAACCATTATTTGATGCTTTTAAAATTTATTTTACTAAATCTTGATTTACTAAAAAACAATTTTAATTTTTATCTAATTATTTAAAAAAATAATAAAAATTAGTTACAAATTGACAGAGTTATAAACATTTTATTTCCAGAAATGCTATTTGAAACACCCTTTATATAATCACATAACTGTTGATAGAATTTTTTTAATTTATATCTTTACAATACAATTAATTCCATGTAATTAAATTATAAAAAACTTTAAATAGTACAAAAAATTTAATTTTGATATATAATATTATTAATTCTCAAGTATATTCTTTAAAGTTTTTAAACAAATGTTTATTATAAAAATATGATAAAATTTATATAATTATTTAATTTTTAAAATAAAATAAATTTTTACAATTATAATATTTCTGTTTTTCAAAAACTTCTAATAAAATATGTATATATTAGATATATGTTTAGATAACGGTATTAAATAATAAAATATTAAATTATTAAAAAAAATTTTAATTGTAACAAAAGAAATAAAATTGAAAAAAGAAAACTTTTAATGATTAAAACACATCATTTTTTTATACTTAAAATCTATTCATTTTTATTATTAAACAATACCTTTATATTTTTAAAAAATAATTTATTTATTTTAAAACTATTAAAATTACATTAAAATAAAAAATATTTAATTTTAAAATATGTTTTCATTTATAACACATTAAGATTAATAATGTTGTATAAAAAAAATTTTCTAAGTATTTAAGAACGGAAAAATTCTTATCTTAAACACTATTCAAGCTATGATTGGATTAAAATTCATTCTTTCAATTATTTTAACTACATTTGTTTCTTTATCTTTTTCATGTGGATCATTTAATTGTCGTCCTTACGGTAATAAAGCAAGAATTACTTACGAAGTTGAACCATCCTTATCTTTAACATACAATCCAACACGAACCCGTGTAAATAGACAACAATCATCAGCATCTTCATTGGCTTCTACTTTAACTCAATTAGCTACTAGTGAAATTTATGAATTAGTATCTTCAGAAAATTCAGCTTATGTTTCATATTTTACACCAAATGTTAAAATAGATCAATTTTCTTTACTTTCTGTAGAAATAATTCCATCTGTATGTAAAAATGAAAATGGTACAGAATTAGTTGCTTATAAAGGTACATATTTCGTTCAAAATGGTTTAGTTATGCAAAGAAATGAAGACACAAATTGTATCAACGGTACTTTAGAATATAGTAGATCAAGTCCTGCAAAAACAAAACTTGTTTATACAATTGATATCAAAATTCCCACAGGACAAAAACTATGTTATGATCATTGGACAAAAATAAATGAAGCTATAAAAAATAAAATAATTATAGACACAAATTCTAATTTTTTGAATACTGGAATGATAGAACGTGCTTAAAAAAATTATTTGTTTTATTATATATTTTTTTTATTATATTCAAAAAAAATGATTGATTTTTTATTAAGATTGTAATATTTTTAAAAAGATAAAATTGGTTATTTTAAAAATAAATATAAATACTTCAATAAAATAATATTGTATAAAAAATATTAAAAAAATTTAATTTTAGGACTAAATCATTTCTTTAAAATTATTTATTTCTTAAGCACAAAGAATAAAAATATCAAGCGTACACGATACATTATGTTAAAAATTACATTAATAAAAAAAATTATAATTACTTTTATTGAAATTTTATTCAGAATTTAATGAAATTAAAAAAAACTTATATAAACAATTATAGATAGCATGGTTAAATTAAATGGAAGAAAAAAATTATTTTTATTTAAATTATATAACATTTATTGTTATAATACAATTAACATTAACTTTTTTTACTCTGAACTTACTTTTTCTGTAGAAATAATTTCCTAACTTTTACTAATTTAAATAACCATATATTTATTTTTAATTAGTTTTTAAATTGGCAACTATTTACCGATTTTTTTAAAAATAATTCAGATATTTCATTCTGTAGTTATTGTTGAATTAATTTTTAGTTTAATAGCCATTTAAAATTTGGTAGGTTAGCTTTACTATTCTTGTCAAAAACCAAATTAAGATAATTAACTTACATATTATTTTGAAATATTTAGTTTAAAAATTTGCGCCTCTTTTTTTACACTTAAAACAAGATTCGAAAAATTTTTAGCCACCTTTTTTTTAAAACAAAATTCCTCTTTTAAATTTTTTCTTTTTTTTCATTATCAGTTTTTTAAAAATTTTTACCCACAACTATTGCTTACTCAAATAAATCACAACTTCTTTGGTGCTTCAGATTTTGAAGAATTGAAGTAAGAACTAATTTAGTTAACTTACTTAACCTTTCTCTATAAAATCGCTTTATCGTTGAATTTTTTTCAATTTTTTTTTACTAATTGAGTTATTTCTTTCACTACGACTTTTATATTTTCAGGTCTATTTAAATACAAAAAATCCAATTGTGCTTTAATTGAACTGACTTAAGATGCTTCCATATCATTCTTGGATAAATAATTTGTAATGCATATAAATTTTTCTAAAAATCATGTTAATAAAACAACATTAGTAATAGGTTTTTTTAAAAGCATAATCAAAGAAAACAACTTCAATTTTTCACGTATTTATTTCTTTTTTTTTAAATTAAGCTTTGAATCTAGACTTCTATGCACCAAACAATTCTTTCTTTTTTTAAAATTTGTTTACCATTGATAGGATATCAAAATGTTTTAACACCTATGCACTTCTGCCTTCTTTGCATAATCTTTATTAACTTTACATTCATTTTTCTCAAGTACTTGGCAAAAATAAACTTGTTGTTTCTTCCTTAATTTTGTACTAGAAATTGATTTTTTTTGGATTATTAACCGATTTTTGTTGGATTATTCATGCAGTGTTTAAATTTTCATTATTCTCTTCCGATAAAAAATACCCATGTCTATTTAGCATAAAATTATTTATCACATCCAAACATTTATTACTAAAAAAAATCATCATTATTGATTTTACTAAACATTTCCATTTTTGCATTAATTCTAAAAATTTCTTTTTTATTTTCTAACTTTTCCAAACTTTTTAAAACTATCTTATTTTTAGACTGTATTTTTATGAAAAAGATTCAATTATAGCATCGCTTGCTGAAACGTATTCAGCTTCCACAATTTATATGACATTAGTTTTACTTCTATAAGATTTGTCAATTTTACTCAATTTCCTATCAAGTTGATGCACTTTTTTTTTAAATTTAAACAGTATGGTTATATTTAAAAGTCAGTTAATATAGTTTTTTAATAATTATGACTGGACTCTACAACTGTACACTAACTTATCCAAAAAAGTATTTTATTTTGAAAATAAAAATAAAATGATTTACTACATTTATAAATGAAAATATGACAACAAGCTGACATTAGAATGTTAATTTTTTGATATTCTAATTTTATTCTTAACAAAAATGTTATTTTAGTTTAAGCAAAACATTTTAAAAAAAAAGGTTCATAAAAACTTCTTCAAGTACAACTTTTGCACATATTTTAAAACATTAAAATTTTTATACTTTTTTTTATTCCTAAGATTTTATGTCAAAAATTTTTTAACAATATATCCAAATGTTTCTAATAGAATCAATAAACTACAAAACACGCTTTATTTACTTGTAAAAATGCAAACAGTTTCAATCTTTTTATGTTTCTAAATTACTAGTATAAAAAGAAGCAAAATTAAATATTAATTGTCATTTTTTTTATTAAATGATCGTTGGAATTTAACTTTTCCAATAGAATAATAAGTGTTCATTTAATTTAAAACATGAATCAAAAAATTACTTTTATTAAGACCATAGTAGCCAAACAAATTTTCGTCTTTGACAGTCTTACCTTTAAATTTAGTCTTGTTGATGTTCTTAAACATACTATTACTTTAGTGATAATTTTTGTTTTTCAAATTTTGCTTCTTCATTGTGATTTTACAATAAATCCCTTATATTTTATTTCTAAATCTACCACCAATATGTCTACTGCTTTCAAATCTTTTCAAGGTAGATATTAACCTCATAGCAATCTATTGCGCTTTGGTCTTCTGATGCTTTAGATAGTTACGTGTTCTACGTTAATACTCTTAATATTGACTTTTTTTATTTAACCCAATCACTTGCCCCTTAAGAATGAGGACATTCACGCCTTGTTATCTATTTATGCGTTTTATTTTTTTTATGGTTTAGTTGTTTGGATGGCGTTTAAATATAGCGACATTGATCTATTAAACTATGATGTTTTCTAACAAGATCATGCTAATTCTTTTAAAAAAAAAAGAATCTAAGCGTAGCCATTGACACCTTACAACTTCGCTACATGAATTAAATTTAGAAAAGTCCGACGCTCTTAAAAATGTGACAACTTTTGCAGCAGCGCCTAAATCAACTCTTTTATTAAATAAAACAAGGCTTTCAATTTTATTCTCAAAGGTTTTAAAAATTCAAAATGATTTTAAAGCGAGGCGAAACAATTAATTCAAAAAAGATATTGAGTTTAGTAGTAATAAAGATTTAAACGCAAAAAAATAAAAAATTTAACAGATAAACGTACCTATAAGTTAAGCGCTGCAATTGCAACAAGTACGAAATTGATAATTAAAATGATAATTTTATATATTTTGTTCTTTTTTTTATTGTGATTCATAATTTTACTATTTGTTAAATAAACTTATTATTTACTTATTTACATTATAACGTTTACATCAAATAAATTATCTGATGTTTTCTTAAAATTAACTAATTACTTACAACATCTTTTTATCTTTTAAGATTTTTAAAATATTAAACAGATAAAAAAAAGATAAAAAAACTATTAATCTGAATAACTAATGGTTATAAAAAATAAAACATTATTATTTACTATACTTATCTTAAATAAAATTTCTATTAAATAAAGACAGTTTTCTTAAATTGTTAATTAATTGTATATTTAAAAGAACCGTTTATACAATCACCAAAGAAATGAAATTGTTAAACGATTTAATAGAATAATTCATAAAAATAAAAGAATAAACAATAAAAAATATATTAAAAAAATAATTAACTTCACACAATATTTTTATAATTTAGTTATAACTTTACACAAGAAGGCAAACCTAAAGAATACAAACTTTCAAATGCAGACAATTTTTTTAATAAAACTTACATAATCAATCAATTACCTGATTAATGTAATTATCACTTTTTTTCAAGAAACAACTTCAATTACTTGATAATACAACAATAAATGCATAAAAAATTTATATTTTTTTAAAATGGAAAAACAAATTATACACGGTCATTGAATTCAAGCAATATAAAATGGGAAAAATTTGGAAAAAAAACTGTGTTTATTATTTTTAAAAAATTATGTTGTATCACATTTTTTTTAGTCATCTTTTTAAAATAATAAGAAAAACTTAAGCTTGTTTATATAAAAAAAAGAATATTTGAAATAAAATCAAATGATAAAATGATATTTACTAGATAGTAAGTGGAATTAGCCTTAAAATTTGTTACAATTTTACTATTATTTTTAATATTGTTTATGAGTAAACTTTCATAATACATGTGTATTAATGTTCTATTTACTCATAACTAAAATAACAAGAGAGATTGGATTCTAGATAGAAATTGTTATGCCATTACAACTTTTTAAAAATATTGTATTATTATTTCTGTATACCGAAACTATGCATCAAAGATGTTAAGAAAATATACAAGTACAAACAAATTATTATAACTTTGTCGTTAATTTAAAATTAATAATTTTATACTATTGTTTATCTTCATATTAAGTGGGTATTGTTATCCAGAAATGGCTATGTCTTTATAGACACGTCTCAAAATATAAAGTATAAAAGGAACATTGGAAGAACACAATCTACATACTCTTATAATACTCTTTTTTGAAAGTCTTATCAAACTCAGTATCTACAAATATATAAACCTTTAACATTGATTCTTATACTTTACATTGTTAAGATTTATACATTTATTTAATAAATAAAATTTTTTTATTAAACTTATTGTTTTATTATATAACCGGGAGCTTTAACAAGCTCCAAAATGATCCAAAAGAATTACAGATCTTATTTAATAGTACTTAATAAATAAAATTAAAACATTTATAAAATTACTAAGCAAAAAACATAATGATGCTAAATAAATATTTTAATTTATAAAAAAATCCATTTATTTAATTATCAATATTATTATTGTAAAAAAAATTATATTAAATATTATTTAATAATTTAATAAATTAATTCAAATTTTTAAAAGTTAAAAAATATATTGCAAAATATGTACTTATTTACTTATCTATTTAAATTATTTTTTTGTAAAAATTGATATTTTTCTAAATAAATTTACAAAGCAAACTATTCCTTAATGACTACATAAATTGAAAATAAACAAATTTTTTTAAAATAATGAATATGTAAATTAAAAAAATAAAAAAATAACTTTTACTTTTGTAATAAACTAAACATAAATACTAGAGAATAATTTAAATTTTCATAGTTCTAAAAAATATGTAAAAAAAAATTAAATTAAAAAAACTTTTTTTTACTTGCATTTCTTATTAATTTTTTTATAATTAACGTTTTTTAAAAATTTTATAAATATTTATTTATTGTTTGTTTAGCTTTACTTACAAAATGTTTTATAATATATTTTCTATTTGTATGCTTTTTTTAATTAAAAAAATTACATCAATTTAAACAATTTTTGTATTTGAAATTGTATTGAAAATATTTATTGAAAAAAATTTTACAATCAACTTTATGTTAAAATTAACTAAATATTTAAAAAAATATATTTTTTATTATTAAAAATGTCAGTATAAAATGGAAAAATTATCTGTAAAGTTATCATTTTGTAAAATGTTTTCTAAAAAGTTCTTTACCGTTTATTTACTTTGTGTATTATCAATTTTTTTGAAAGAAACCTTTGTTGGAGCTGAACGTCCACCTGGTTTAAGTAACCCATTTCGTAGCGGAGCTTCTTTGAATCGTTTTAAACGTCACATGAATTAAGCTGATTATTATTGAAAAGAAACTAATGGTTATAACGCTACTAAAAAAAATTTTTTATGGATAAAATAAAAAATTCATAATTAGTTTAACCTTATAACTATTTTTTAAAATTTAACATTCCAAATTTATATAAAATTTTTTTCAAATAAAAAAAATTTTTTTTCTAAAGAAAATATATTTACTAATACTAATAAGATTGATATTTTTAGAAATTCATTATAAACTAAAAATATGTACTTATACATTTTATAAGTAACGTTTTTCAATGATAAGATATCTTCTTCTTGAATGCAGAAAGAAAAAAAAACTTATTTTGGTAAATACAATTTAAAATAAAAATTTTAAAATATGGATATTGTTAAATGTTAGTATAATAGATTTATTTTTACGTCGCAATAAACAGATAGATAGACATGACATAAGAAAAAAAGAGATATTTATATACTTTTATTTTATTGATGACCACTCATCAAACATCCCCGCCACCTTACTGAAACTGCGTTTCTACTCCATGACTGTACAAATCGGCTTTCTCCATTATAGCAATACAATTTCTTGGTAACCACTTAATTTTATTGAAATCTTCTTCTGGAATCTTTCTTGCCAAATTCCTTAATTTCTTTTGACGTAGTTTTGTAAACGTCGTATTCCTGCTCCATGCTTTTACTGACGACACTGCTGACTTTGAATCACAAAGAATTTGAATATCTGCTTCTTTAACTAAAGTTAACGCTAACAACAATGCTTCTGTTTCCATATCCATGTGTGTTAGATCTTTTTCTAAATGACAAAACTTTTTCCCAGATGCATACCCTACTAACCAACAAAACTTTTTGCCAAGCTTTACTACTACTACTACACTGGATCCTACTGGAGCATTGCTCCCATCCACAGCGCAAATGACACGATTTTCTTTAAGATTTTCTACTACTTCAGCTACTAAAGTTTTATCAAACTTTTCCACTTCTTCCCCCCCGGATAAGGGATCTAATGTCGACATATCTTCAATAATAGACATACGATGCCACAAATACTGTTGATCCTTGTCCCATAATTGACTAAAAAATTTTTCCAATATTTCTTCAACATCTGAAGGTATCTTTAGTGTTTGGCTACAATCAAACCCTATCGTTAACAAGCAGTTTGTATTAACTTCACTCCATGATGATGATTCCATTTGTTGAACTTTTCTGTCTTTCCATTGATCCTCTTTTACCATCATATGATGTTGAGTTTCTGTGTCTCCAACTATATAAACATGTTCCGAGAGCCTTTCCACTAGATTCCCCAACTTCCACTCTTTTGATAAAGCTGGTTTGTAATATACTGGCTTATTCTCAAACTTCTCTGCATACAAATAAACCTCCCTAAAACTGTAATTATCTGCGGTCCCTATTCTTCTCTTCAATGGTGTTTTCCCCTCCGTATTGAATGTGTTTGAGTGATGGGTAATTAAAACGGCATCCAGATTTTCATTTACTGAATTATTATTTTCTTTTGATAATTTTTCCAACCCTTTCTTTATTGTTTTTACTGCCTGCTCCGCTGGACCATTTGTATATGATTCATATGGAACTGTAAAAATTTGGGTTGTTCCTCTTCTTGCACAGTAATTTTTTACTGTTGTTGAAGTAAATGATTTGTAATTGTCACTTACTAAAATCTGTGGAACGCCATTTCTTGAAAAAATTTTTTTAAGTGCCTTTACTATTTCTATACTATCCTGTTTGCCGATTTTTTCTGCCATAATGAAATTTGAATTTGTATCCACCACCACCAAAATTAGTGTATTTAAAATTTGTCCCACATCCATATGCCATCTTTGATTTTCACCATTTGTTGGCGACGATTCCATTATTCTATAATTTCTTCTTCTCCCTGTCACTTGGCATATGTAACATTTTTCATAGATTTCTACTAAATGTTTTCTGATACCTGGAGCCATGAATATTAATCTGATTTTTCTCAACATGTTTTCCACGCTATAATGTCCTTCATGGGCCCACTCACTAATTTCAGAATATGCTTTCTTAGGTAACAAAGGTCTTCCAAAAATTGTAATAATTTCATCTTTAACTTCTAAACCATTGTAGCTACTTACAAATGATTTTTCATAATTTGTTGTTAAAGGTAACTTATTTATTATTTTCTTTTTTAAAGATTCATATTCTTCATCTTCTATTCCTGATATGTTAATTGGAACGTCAAGTTGGCATACATTAACTTTTTTTACTTGTGGAATATACGTCATACTTGAAAATGTTTCATCTATTTTCTTTTCTAATTTCAGGTTGTAACAATAAGTTTCACATTCCGCTTTCCATATTGAGATTCTGGAAAAATGTGGGTTGAGATAATTGCTTTTCTTATTCCATACACTTACCAAAGATGCATCTATCGTCCTTACTTCCGTTAGAATCATCTTTGTAAAACCTGAAAACTTTTTCAAACCCAATCTTACCGCTAACGCTGATTTTTCAATAGTAGAATAGTTTTTCTCACATTCAGACAATACCTTTGATCCTAAATTTATAAGTTTCTTTTTTACATATCTCTCTTTCGAATTTTTTTCTACTCGTGGCTCACCCCACAACGTAAATTTTACAGCTTCTTGGGTCCATCCCACTTCTAATATTAATTTCTCTTTTTCTTGATTGTAGTATTCTAACAGTTGTCTATTTATCAACTTTAATTTAATAGATTTCCATAATTTTTCTTTTCCTTCTGACCAAATACTTTCTTTATCCATTATTTTTCTTTCATACTCGGAACAATCCTCACCTATGAAATTTCTCAATCTTGATATTTTTCCTTTTAAAGATAATAAATCTTTTCTTTCCTCTGGAACAGAAATTTCTAAAGTGGATTTTATGGCCTCTGTCGTTGCACGAATACCTTCGCGCGAAATCTCAAAACCCGTATATTCTACTACTTTTTCCCCCACCAATAATTTATCTTTATTTATTTTTAGATTTGCCAATCTTAATCTCTCTAATACTTCAATTAAAGGTTGTTCATCCTTCTCTTGATAAAGAACTAAAATATCATCCATAAAAATCATCAAAAAACTTAAACCTGAAAGTACTTTTTCCAGTGAGTTATAAAACAACACACCGGACTGGGACAACCCATATACTAAACAATTTGATTTAAAATAACCAAAATCTAACGCCATTGTTGTCCACTCATTTGATTTTTCTGAAACCTTGATTAAACGATAAGCACTTTTACAATCTACCAAACTAAATACTAGCTTATCCTTTTCTGGAAAGTCTGAAATAAATTTTTGTAAATCTAACATTGATGGTAACTCTAAAGGAATATGGGTAAAATTTGAGTTTATAAATGATCCATCGATACATAATCTAATCTCCCCATTTTTCTTAGGTACTGCTGTCACTGGGCAAGCCTGTTTAGGAAACTCCACTCTTTCCATATTTCCATTCTTGATTTCTTTCTCTACAAATTTCCTGGTTAACTCTCTAAGCGTCGGTTCCATTTTCCTTGGTCTAAATACTTTCCTAATCAAAGGATCTTCCTTCACTACGTAATCTACTTCAATAGATTTCTTTTTAGGAATTGAATCATCATAAATTTCTGGATGAGCTTCTAAATAATTGTTTACTGATAAATACCCTGTTTTAATTTGTGTTAAAACTTTTTTACACGCCATTTCTAGACTTCCATATAGTTGGACAAATGTTTCTGGATCTATCAACAATTCTTCCTCATCCATCACTACACAGCGCAAATCTTCCACTTGACCTAACGGTCCCTTCATACACACATTTATGAATCCTACAATTGGTATGCGTGTTCCTCCTACCCCATAAATTTGTACCCCTAACTGGTACGCTGAAGGTTTCTCTAATTTCTCCCATAGTTTTCTTGGAATCACAGTAATGTCGGCCCTTGTATCTAGCACTCCTTCATAAGCCACTGATACCCCATTCACATCTATTTTGACCGGCTTCTTGTCCATAACTACCATTTTCTCTTTGTTATCAAAACTTCTATATGCCAATTTCTTCACCCCTTTTACATCGCTTTCGTTTCTGGAGCTTTTTCCCCCCTTTAATCTAGGACACTCGAATTTCCTATGTCCATCTTGGTTACGATTAAAACATTTAACCCCTCTTCTACCTTTCTCGTTTTGGTCATACTCATCTTTTTTGTTAAACAATCTTAATGTTTTTGCAGTTGTTATTAAGTCTCCAACTGTCATCATTTTGTTCTCGGTAAAACATGATCTAGCTTTCTTAGAACAACACATCACTACTTTTACTTGCAACAACAGTTCTCTGGTCGATAAATTTAAAAATTCTCTTGGAATTTTTAAAATAAAATCATTCAAAAACTCTTCTATATTCCCCTTCTCAAACTCAAACTTGCTTAATAATGCTGTAACGAATCTGTTATATAAGGTCGTCTGAATCTCTTCGTTAAAGAGTCTACTTTGCATTTCTTGTAATGTCCAACATTCAATTTTGTCCCCAAACGTCTCTTTCAACAACTGACATTCATCAGCATCTAGTTGGTGATAATATTGTAGACTGCTTGCTTCTCTTTTTCGACTTTTTCCTCTTTTTTCACTAGCTTAAGTTTCAGGACTTCTCTTGCGATTAAATCCTTCATTGTAACTTTCTTTTCCGCTGGAGCTGATCTCGTCCCAAACGCCATGTTAAATGTTAGTATAATAGATTTATCTTTACGTCGCAATAAACAGATAGATAGACATGACATAAGAAAAAAAGAGATATTTATATACTTTTATTTTATTGATGACTACTCATCAAACAGATATAAAGGAAAATAACGGCAAAAAAATATATACTAAGAAAAAATAATGTCTATGGCATAATCAAAAAGTTTCCTTTTATTATTCATTCCTAGCTTTCATATTTGGGATAAATTTGTTAATATATTTTGCCCATTAATAAACTTCTTTTAAAAGGTATGTGTTTCAATCAGCGCTTAAACGTGGATCAAAAAACTTCGAATATTTAAGTATGTACATTTGTAGTAAGATAATAAAGTTGTTTTGATGTTTTACTATTTTTTGTAGCAGCCTGCAATACCGCTCTTTTAAAAAAACGTTGATCAAAAAAGTAACAAAAAAAAAAATATTAAACTAAAGTGTATTTTTTTAAATTTAAAAAAAAAGGCTATTACTTTTTTAGCATTTAAAAAAAAATTGCTGCTATAGATTTTTTATAAAAAATCTTAGCTAAAAAATAACATAAAAATTATTTTTGTAGGTTAATTAACGGCTTAAGAAAAAATTCACATATATTGTCAATTTTTATAAAAAAAATAATTATAAAAAAATTTATCTTATATTTTTGTACAAAATTAAGTAATATGATATAATAAATGCCATTGTCATATTTTTTCTGGTTTAAATGTAAAATAATACAAAAAAAGATTAAATAAAATTAGCAATTTAACAGTAAATCTTTTCTGTTCTATAATAACTTTGGCTAGCATCTTATGCCATATAAATTTGTACTTTTTAAAAATTAATTTATTAATATATTATTTGTATAATAACAAAATCTTATTTAACTACATTTTAACTTTAAATTCAAAAATTAAAATGATATATAAAATGTTATTAAAAATTTTTAACTTTTTATTATTACTTAAATATCTTTTTTATAAGTTGTTAGCGCGGCATGTAGTTTTTAAAGGAAATAAATAACACAAAGATAAGTAAACATAATTTTATTTAATAGAAGAGGATAACAAACCTAGCGATAATACAAGAAATCCAATTTTACATATTTTAAACTAAGTTTTTATAGGTTAAAGTATAAGGCGGCGCTTACAAGTTTTGTTTAAAAATAATCTATTGTTAACATTTTAATTAAAATAAGTTTAAAAAAAACAATTACTTTTTAGTTTTATTTTAAAATTTCTATTTTTGTATCAAACATTTTCTCACAACTAGTGTTAGAAATAAAGTATGTTTTTGTCCACTGATGATTGAAAAGACGTGCGTGCAATTTTTTAACCTTTTCAGAATTTTTGTTTACTTCTATTTTTGGTTGTTTACATTTTAAAATTGGCATAACAAAGTCTATATAAATATATATATTAAATTTCAAAAGAATAAGACTATTTTGAGATTTCGGGTAAACAACACTGCAGGTTGCAAAATATATTGCTTTATATTATTGCAATAGGAAACAAAAAAAAGTTCTATTATGTGATATTAATACACAATGTCATTAAATAAAAACGTTTTTTTGTAAAACAATTTAAAATATTGCAATCAAATAATTATTTAACAAAAGAATATTTTAAATATTTCGTGCAAAATCAATTCATATTTATATAATATAATACAAATTCTTCATATAATAAAATAATATAAAAGTATCATTAAATAAAAAGTTCAAAATAATTTATTTTGATTGTGCAGCAAAAAATAATCTAAGTTTTAATTTAAAAATATATGAAAAGAATAGAATAGCAAAAAAAATCGTTGTTATTTTTTTAAATAAATAAAAACAGTAATTTATTTCTAAATAATTACTCAAACTAAAGAAATTTTTTTAAACAATTCTAGTATGTTAAATTGTTAAATTGAAAAAAATAATTGTTGTATTAAGGATAAATTTAATGAATAATAAAAATATTAAAAAAAATAGAAGTTGACGACAGTTTTAAAAAATTAGTAAATATGCATTAAATTAAATCTTTTTCTTTATTGTTACTCTCAGTAGCATTTCATTTTAATGTTAAAAAAAATGTTTTTAATATATATTGACTAATTTTTTAGCTCAATCAATAAAATTTTTCATAATATGCCTTTTATTCTTCTACACAGAAAATGAAATCATGTCACTTTGACCATGGTGGTTTATATCATTTTGTAGCATACATTTTTATATAAACTGTATGCACGGTTTGTATAAAACTGTATATGTAGGTTTAGTATAAAATGTATGGTACAAAAAATGATATAAACCACAATTGTTAGTTTTAAGTATTTTGTAAAAAAAACTTTTTTTACTATTAAACATAGGAAATGGCACACAAAATGATTTATATCCCAACTACCTTTAGTTTATACCGGCTTTCAAACTAAAAATATAGAAATTTTATTTCCTCATATGCGTACACAATAAACTTATTAAAAAATTTAAAATAAAGGTTTAAAATATTATTTATTGGTCTAAAAGTATATATTATTATATCGACCACAACTTGCATTCTGATACAATTACCATGCACATTTCGTATCAGATTGTATACTACAAAATGTATTATACCACGTTTTGCGGTTTCATATATTTTGTTTAATTGGTCATTTTGACAACCACCACAAAATATATCATTTTGTAGGTGGTTGGGTCAAAGTGACATGATTTCATTTTCTGTGTAGTTTTTTTATTTTACACTACAGTAAAAACGATCATGTTCCACCCTACAAGCACATTTTTTGTCCGATGATCATTTTCCGTTTAATGAAAAAATTAAAAAACAAATTTTTTCTTAATTAAAAAAATTATTTTTTCATTTTTAGATTGAGATGTAAATATAATAGAATTGGAAACATTTTAAATGTTTCATTTTTCTCACTTGTTTCTATGGAAAACAATTTTTTAATGATATTAATAGATTTCTTTAGGTGATTCGCTATCGGATATAAAAATCATAAAAAATATCAAATAGAAAAAAGTTTTTAAAGCTTAAAAAATAGCGGTAAAACTGAAGGGTAACCCTATATATTCAATTTTGAATATAAGAAATAACAGGATAAAAATCGATCTTTTTAAAACGATTTCCGTTCTTGAGAGAACGAAAAATGATCGTTTTTTCTCTGTATGTAAAAAAACTTAAAATTAAATTTATGTTTAAATAAACTTAATATATTACAAATATTTAGATTTTAATTTTGCAAATTTTAGTATAAAAGAAAAAATTTTTCTGTACTTTTATCATTCATTAAAATGTTTTCTAAAAGATTGTTTATTGCTTATCTTTTTTATTTATTAGCCTTTTTTTGGAAAGAACCATATACAACAAAAAGATCTCCACCTGGTCTTAGAAGTCCTTTTCGTAGCGGAAATTCTTTGAATCGCTTTAAACGTTATGCCAACTAAGCTTTTTTTACTATAAAAAAAGAAATAATGGTCATTATGCTGATGTAACAAAAGTTTATCAAAAAAAATAAATTATCTACAATCAGTATAACCTTATAAAAACTATTCAAAATTTAATATTTCTTATTTTAAACTTTCTTTAAAATAAAAAGTTTTAAAATATCATAAAAATTCTTTTTCATAAAAAAATATATTCATTTATAAAATTATTATTTTCAGAAAATTTTTATAAACTAAAATATATTCTTGTGTAAGTTTCGTTTCTTTATTATTAAATGTTCGTTTTTTTAACCTATAATTATATAGGCAATTATCGTCATTTTCTTTTAGTTAAAAACAAGATAATTAAATAAAATTTTTAAAAGATTTAATTAATAGTGTGATCACTCTTGTTATTAAAGCATTTTGTTTTTCAATGAGTAAATTTTTTTCTTATTCTTTTGAATGAAACTTGTTTACGTTAAATAACTTCATCTATATTTTAAGATATTTATCCAGTTAAAAATTAATTAATCAACATAAATAAATAGTAATTAAAATGTTTGATGTTAGATGAATCTTTAGGAAAATTATAAATTTCAATTATAATTCCTTGGTTTTAAATAGAATTTTTTTTGATAAGTGCGGTTTTGAAAATGTTACTAACTAAAATCATATCTTTCACCTTGATTTGAACCGATGTTCACGACTTTTTGTAATGGTTTCTTAACATATACAGGGTGTCCCATAAGCAACGCTACATTTTTATTTATTAATTATTTTTCTATTTCATTATGGGTTCAATTGATATTAAATTCATTTTTAAGACGATAAAACTGGATTTATGAAAATATTTATACTATGCAAAAATACCAAGATTTATTGGATTTATAGAATTTTAAAAAAAGTTTTCATTTTTACCATATATGTTAATGTAACTTTTTTAAATAAAAAGTAATTATTATGATTTTTGTTAAAAAATAAACATCTAATAAATATATATGTTTGATAATAATATTATTTAATATGTACTTTATTAATTACTATTAAAATTAAAAAATTACCATTTTTGGATTGAAACTAATTAATTAGTAATTTTTCAAAAAAGATTATTAATTATTCTAATAAAGTAAATAATTTTCTTACAAATGACTATAAACTTATTTATTTACATTATCATTAAAAAAATTTATTTTTTATTAAACGTTGCCAATTTGATAAAAAAATTTTTAAATAGTAAGAAAATTTTTTTTTATTTTGTAGCATTGTTGAACTTATGAAACTTAAAAAAACTAATATTTAAGATAATATTTTTTTAAATTATATAATAAATTTTATTTTTATTACAAAAAAAACAATTTTGTTTAAACAATTGTTAAAATAAAGATTTACTACCTTTTATGGGTAATAACATTGATTTATATAAGTTTTTTAATTTTTTCCATAGTTTATACATTGTAATAAACTAATAATATATCAATCAAAATAATAATAATTAAAAAAAATAGTTATTTTTTGATAAATGAAATGTTTTGTACTAATTATTTTTACAAAAAAATTCTTTTATGATAATAACATTGGAAAATTTTAGAAAAATGATGTTACGCGTACATTGAATATACAAAGTTGGCAATGTTTAATAAAAAATAAATTTTTTTAATGATAATGTAAATAAATAAGTTTATAGTCATTTGTAAGAAAATTATTTACTTTATTAGAATAATTAATAATATTTTTTGAAAAATTACTAATTAATTAGTTTCAATCCAAAAATGGTAATTTTTTAATTTTAATAGTAATTAATAAAGTACATATTAAATAATATTATTATCAAACATATATATTTATTAGATGTTTATTTTTTAACAAAAATCATAATAATTACTTTTTATTTAAAAAAGTTACATTAACATATATGGTAAAAATGAAAACTTTTTTTAAAATTCTATAAATCCAATAAATCTTGGTATTTTTGCATAGTATAAATATTTTCATAAATCCAGTTTTATCGTCTTAAAAATGAATTTAATATCAATTGAACCCATAATGAAATAGAAAAATAATTAATAAATAAAGATGTAGCGTTGCTTATGGGACACCCTGTATATGTTAAAAAACCATTACAAAAAGTCGTGAACATCGGTTCAAATCAAGGTGAAAGACATGATTTTAGTTAGTAACATTTTCAAAACCGCACTTATCAAAAAAAAATTCTATGTAAAACCAAGGAATTATAATTGAACTTTATAATTTTTCTAAAGATTCACTTAACATCAAACATTTTAATTACTATTTATTCATATTGATTAATTTATTTTTAACTAGATAAATATCTAAAAATATAGATTAAGTTATTTAACGTAAACAAGTTTCATTCAAAAGAATAAGAAAAAAATTTACTCATTGAATAAAAAAATGCTTTAATAACAAGAGTGATCACACTATTAATTAAATCTTTTAAAAATTTTATTTAATTATCTTGTTTTTAACTAAAAGAAAATGACGATAATTGCCTATATAATTATAGGTTAAAAAAACGAACATTTAATAATAAAGAAACGAAACTTACACAAGAATATATTTTAGTTTATAAAAATTTTCTGAAAATAATAATTTTATAAATGAATATATTTTTTTATGAAAAAGAATTTTTATGATATTTTAAAACTTTTTATTTTAAAGAAAGTTTAAAATAAGAAATATTAAATTTTGAATAGTTTTTATAAGGTTATACTGATTGTAGATAATTTATTTTTTTTGATAAACTTTTGTTACATCAGCATAATGACCATTATTTCTTTTTTTATAGTAAAAAAAGCTTAGTTGGCATAACGTTTAAAGCGATTCAAAGAATTTCCGCTACGAAAAGGATTTCTAAGACCAACTGGGGGTCTTTTTGTTGTATATTGTTCTTGCCAAAAAAAAGCTAATGAATAAAAAAGATAGACAATTAACAATCTTCTAGCAAACATTTTAATGAATGATAAAATTACAGAAAAATTTTTTCTTTTATACTAAAAATTGCATAATTAAAATCTAAATATTTATAATATATTAAGTTTATTTAAACATAAATTTAATTTTAAGTTTTTTTACACACAGAAAAAAAAACGATCAGGTTCCATCCTCTCAAGAACGGAAATCGTTTTAAAATGATCGATTTTTATCCTGTTATTTCTAATATTCAAAATTAAATATATAGGGTTACCCTTCAGTTTTTACCGCTATTTTTTAAGCTTCAAAAACTTTTTTCTATTTGATATTTTTTCTGAAATTTTTATCCGATAGCGAATCACCTAAATAAATCTATTAATATCATTAAAAAATTGTTTTTGTATAAACAAGTGAGATAAATGAAACACTTAAAATGTTTCCAATTCTATTATATTAACGTCTTAATCCAACAACAAAAAGATAATTTTTTTGATTAAGAAAAAATTTGTTTTTTAATTTTTTCATTAAACGGAAAATAATCATCGGACAAAAAATGTGTTTGTAGGGTGGAACATTATCGTTTTTACTCTAGTGTAAAATAAAAAAACTAGAAGAATAAAAGGCATATTATGAAAAATTTTATTGATTGAGCTAAAAAAATAGTCAATATATATTAAAAACATTTTTTTTAATATTAAAATAAAAAGTTACTGAGAATAACAATTAAGAAAAAAATTTAATTTAATGTATATTTACTAATTTTTTAAAACTGTCGTCAACTTCTATTTTTTTTAATATTTTTATTATTCATTAAATTTATCCTTAATACAACAATTATTTTTTTCAATTTAACAATTTAACATATTAGAATTGTTTTAAAAAATTTCTTTAATTTGAGTAATTATTTAGAAATAAATTACTGTTTTTATTTATTTAAAAAAATAAAAATGATTTTTTTTGCTATTCTTTCCATATATTTTTAAATTAAAGATTAGATTATTTTTTGCCGCACAATCAAAATTAATTGTTTTGAACTTTTTATTTACTGATACTTTTATATTATTTTATTATATGAAAAATTTGTATTATATTATATAAATATGAATTGATTTTGCATAAAATATTAAAATATTCTTTTGTTAAATAATTATTTGATTGCAATATTTTAAATTGTTTTACAAAAAACATTTTTATTTAATGACACTATAGAAATATCACAAAAAAAAAATTTTTTTTGTTTCCTATTGCAATAATATAAAGTAATATATTTCGCAACCTGCAGTGTTGTTTACCCGAAATCTCAAAATAATCTTAATTTTTTAAAATTTAATATATATATTTACATAGATTTTTTTGTGCCAATTTTATTTTGAAAATAAAATTTTTCAATTTTTAAAAGTAAACAACCAAAAATAGAAGTAAACAAAAATTCTGAATAGGTTAAAAAGTTACAGGCGCGTCTTTTCAATCATCGGTGGACGAAAACACACTTTACCTCTAATACTAGTTGTAAGAAAATTTTTGATACCCACAGAATAAAAATCACATCATTTTCCGTCGTAAAATAAAATAATTTTTATAATTAATTTGCATTTTTTATCATTTCATTGCTAATATTCTTTTTTTTTCATGAATATTAAAGTTTAAACATAAACCAAGTATAACTCATCTACATAAATTTAAATAATAGTAGATGAAAAAAAACTACATAAAAATTTAACTATATAAAAAAAGGATGTTGTATGAGTGTGTGTGCATGTATCCAAAAAAAATAATTTTTTTCCATATTCAAATTAACAATGCTTTTTATAAACTTTTAATTACTATCTTTTTTATGACAAGCTTTAAATGAGATAATTTTTTAAATTAGGCAGAAATGTAAATATAAAATTTTTTTTTTTGATATATTTAATTTTGCATATTATAAAAAAAACGCGACGAAAAATGATGTGATTTTTTTTCTGTGCAAAAATATAACTTTGAAATAAAACTAAAAAATAATTGTTTTTTTTAAAACACATTTTGCGAGTCGATCAGTTATTTGAAATACAACTCAAAATCCTAACCCCTTTTTTTTAGTCATAAATATGTAGACCTATTAAAGTTATGTAAACCTGTAAAACATTTCCGCTTAAACGTTTCATAGAAAGCTACAACAGCGATTCAAGTTTCAAAAAATTGAATTTTTTAGCTCTCTGAAAAAGAAAAATCTTTCAAAATAAAAATTGTATCTAAAGGTAATCTGTCATAAAAAAAACAATTGAAAATACTTAAAAGTTTGTAAAACTACGTCTTTATTGTTTTTTGACAAAACGTTTTTGCTTTTTTGCCAATTTAAGGCCAAAAATGAAAAAACGCATGTTCTTACTAGATTCATTAGATTTCTCATCTAATTTTACATCTATTTTTAGTAAAATTAGAAATTTAAATTGCGAGGATAAATAATTTTTAATGTAAAATATGTACTACATTCCAATAGAAATGCCGTTATATCTTAGTTTACAATGAAAAAAATTTTTAAAAAAAATTAAGGTTCTTTAAATAATTATTATTTTTGCTTAAATTATCGTAAAAATAATAGTATAAAACACTATAGGTTAGTTTTACCAATGTTTTTTGTACTTTTGAGATAATTTAAAGTTGAAAAATAAGGTATAACGACATTTCTATTGGAATGTGATACATATTTTACATTTAAACTCATTTACCCACCCAATTGAAATTTATAATTTTACCAAAAATAGACGTACAATTTAATAAGAAATCTAATGAATTTAGTAAAAACATGCGTTTTTCCATTTTTGGCCTTAAATTGGCAAAAAAGCAAAAACATTATGTCAAAAAACAATGAAGACGTAGTTTTACAAACTTTTAAGTATTTTCAATTTTTTTTTTGACAGATTACCCTTAAATACAATTTTAATTTTAAGAAATTTTTGTTTTCCAGAGAGTTAAAAAACTCGATTTTTTGAACCTTGAATAGCTGTTGTAGCTTTCTATGAAACGTTTAAGCGGAAATGTTATACAGGTTTACATAACTTTAATAGGTCTACATATTTATGACCAAAAAATAAGAGATTAGGATTTTGAGTTGTACCAAATTTTAAAAAAAATGCCCGATCGAGTGGTGAAACATCTTTTAAAAATTTCATATTTTTTTGGTTGTCTTTTTCTATCAATGTTTTATTATTTTATCAATGTTTTTACATTGAAAATTTTAAAATTGTAATTGTACTTTCTTTAGTGACAACATCTTTTTCTATACAGTTAAAAAGTATTAAGCAATTTTTGTTATATTAAAACTTTATTTAAAAGTGAAAAGAAGAAAGTGTTGAAATTACTTATATTTATCTACTTGAAATTTTGTTATAATATGGATATAAAAAATTTCACTAAATATAAGTAACAATAAAAAAATTAAAAAAGAAGAATAAAAATAAAAAGTATGTAATAAAGAGATAATATGCCATGTCAGAGAGAAACTACAGAATATCATAGACACAGAACGCAAGTATAAAAAGAAAACATCTCGTATAATATTTAATCACTTTCGAAGATACCTATTAATAAGTCGTACATTTGTAATATAATATATTCTTAGATAAATAAAAGTTATATATATTTTCTCGAGTTTATAAAAAGAGATCCTTTTTAGGACCTCTCTCCGCACAATCTGGGATTTCCCGGATTACAAGTATATCAACATGATAAGAATTTTTTTTAATTGAATTTTTTTTAAAAAGCAAGAAAAACATATTTGCAAATCTAATACTTTTAAAAAACTTTGGTTCCTTATTAGGATAAATATTTCGCAATTTTTTTGTGATTATTATTGATAATTTTTTATAAACTTCTTTTTTAATTTTTTTACTTTTTGTTTGCTATTTTTGGTTTTTTTTGGATTTTATTTAAACATTTTAAAATCATATTTTCATTAGATTTTTTATTTTAAATTTGAAAAGCAAATTATATATTTTTTTAATAAAATATTAAAAAAATAAAAAACCTTATTATACAACCAAGTAAACAAATTCTTAAATACATTAAACTATAGATATTAAATGTAGATCTCTAAATTTTTTATATTTTTAGATACAATTCTTTTTATTTTATTTAGAAAATTCAAAATTGCTTTATTTTACATAAAAATTTATGATGTGTGTTTTTCTAAATTTTGATAAAAGTTTTAACAGTCTTTTCTAATATAGATTAATAAAAAGAACATTGAAATTTTAATTTTTTTTAAATTCTTGTTTAATAAACAAAAATAAAAAAACATTATATATTTCAAAAATTTATTGAATTAATAAATAAGAAAAAATGTTGTTCATTAAAATGGTTTAATTGCCTAATTAATTAACATTTATATTTTCTATATTTAAAGTCCTCATAAACTTCTATATCATTAAGAAAGTATAGATGAATAGTCTCATTTTTTCTTTCTATGATATCTGGTTCTGGATAGTTAAAATTTTTCTTATTTATACAAGCTGTTTTCTTAGGACTCTTTTGAAAACATTTGTACGTAAATTTTAAATTTGGTTCTAAAAAACATGTACAATTAGTAAAAAAAAACATACCATAATTTAGAGAATATTTGACTTCGCCTCTAAAATAAAACGTTCCATGACGACCAGTTTTTCCTTTACCCATAGTATAAATTTTTTTTTTATTTTTGATATCAAGTAACTTGACATAAATCCATTTTATTGCTTTTTTTTTTACATAAAATGGATCCATGAACAAGAACAGTTAGAGGTTTAGTTGATTGTTCAACTATTGGTTTAACAACTGGTTTTTTTTTAACCGAAAATACAAAAGTGGAAAGAGTACACAAAAATAATACTAGTATAATAAATTTGTAATTCATTTCTAAAAAAAAAGTTATTTTAGATAGAAATTTTAATAGGTATTTTTAAAATAAAAAATTTATTATGTAAGTTTGTGTTAAATTCAATTATATTTATAGTCTGTAATTGTTTAATTTTAAAATAAAATAATTTTAAAATAATTTTAAAATAAATTTATTTTATTTAAAAAAAATAGTTTTCTAAATATTTAAAAAAGTACATCAAATTGTTACTTAACTCATAAATTAAAAATTAATAATCATCATAATAGAAATATAAAATTTTTTTTTTACAAATTATTGCTACTACTTTCAATTTAATTTTGTATTCATTCTTATAATTAATGGTTTGAAATATTTTTTAAGAGATTAATATTGATAAATTTTTCATAATTTTTTAACATATACTTTTAGATTTATTAAAGTATTTTTAAATCACATTTTGTTTAAACTTTTTATATATTTATGATAAAATGTTAAAATATATAAAATTTTATGTTACAAGGAAGTAAAAAAATGGGTATAGGGGCAAAAAAAAACGGCGAGAACAAAAAAAAAGAAAAAAATAATATCTATGGCAAAATCAAAAAACTTCAATTAATTATTCATTTATAGCTCACATTTAAGCATATATTTTTTTTATATATTTTCACATATAAAATTTTTCTCTTATAAGACGTGCGTAGTTAACCAACTCTGAAACGCAGACTTACAAATTAAAACTCCTTGAGTATGTGCATTTATAGTAGGATTAACAAAATTGTTTTGACGTTTTAATATTCCAAAATTGTAATTTTTATTGTTAAAAAAGCTTTGTTATGTAGTCTTATCATCCGAACATATTGTTCTTTTAAAAGAATAAAAAGTGTAATAGCTGCTTCAAGATGTTTTCTGTTTCTTCTACGTATTTTTTGTATTTTTTTATGCTTTATTGTTTTATCAATAGCAACCAAAATTAATAAATTTGTTTTATTAAATTGTTTTTCATATTTACGGCAGCTTTATTAAACTTTATCAACTTCCAATCTATTTTTTAGCTTTAAATTTGCAAGATTTTTGCTTTAAAACCTAAAATTATTACACTTTTTATTTGTTTTAAAAGCTTATAAAAAACTTTACATTAATCTTCAACATCTTTTCTACTACTTTATGTTTTACTCCAAAAAAAAGTAAGCAATAAGTAAGAACTGTCTATAAAGATTCATAGTTGTGATAACTTAGAACCGCATTTTTCAATTCGCTTATGTTTGTTTAAAAAGGCTACATTGTAAAATTTTAATTCCTTAATATTGTTCATAAAGAATCATATTTCTATTGCACTTCAAATATGATAAAGTAATATTCATATCTAGTTAGAAACATTAAACTTGATACTTTGACCCTTCTTAAAAAAAAAAGTGTAAATATATATTTTTTTTATTATTTTAATTTTAATTTTAAAAATTTTAGGTTTAAAAAAACTCAGTTTGATGATTATAAAAAAAACAAACTATTACAATACACATTCATTAGTAGGTGTTATTACATTATTTGGATTTTTACGAGAACTTGGATAGATCCAGAAGTACCCCCCATCCATCAACTTTATTTTTTTACTATTTGTTTTAATAAAATCAGCCTTTTTTTAGTCTTAAACTATAAAAGCGCTTTGAAAGAACACCGTTGAAGCTTTTTTCAAAGGCGCTCTAGAAAAGGGAGTTTACTTCTGTTACTATTATAGATACATATCAAGAACAAAACACTATCTTTAACTAATTAAGTTTTACTTTTAATTATGTATAACTCGTATTTTTAGTAACCACTTTATTATTAAGACAGATATATATTTTTTAAAACTATTACAAAAAATCATGGACATCGTTTCAAATCAAAGTGAAAAACATGATTTTAGTTAGTAACATTTCAAACCGCACTTATCAAAAAAAAATTCTATGTAAAACCAAGGAATTATAATTGAACTTTATAATTTTTCTAAAGATTCACTTAACATCAAACATTTTAATTACTATTTATTCATATTGATTAATTAATTTTTAACTAGATAAATATCTAAAAATATAGATTAAGTTATTTAACGTAAACAAGTTTCATTCAAAAGAATAAGAAAAAAATTTACTCATTGAATAAAAAATGCTTTAATAACAAGAGTGATCTCACTATTAATTAAATCTTTAAAAAATTTTATTAAACTATCTTGTTTTAACTGAAAGAAAATAACAGTAATTGCTTATACAATTATAGATTAAAAAGACAATTATTAAAATCATCAAGAAACAAAACTTACACAAAAATATATTTTAGTTTATGAAAATTTTCTGAAAATATTAATTCTACAAATAAATATATTTTTTAATGAAAAAAAATTTTTATGCTATTTTAAAAATTTTTATTTTAATGAAAGTTTAAAATTAGAAATATTACATTTTAAATGGTTCCTTTAAGGTTATACTGATAATATATGATTTATCTTTTTAAAAAAAAATTTTTTATATCAGCATAATGACCATTATTTTTTTTTCATAATAAAAAAAGCTTAGCCAGTATAACGTCCAAATCGATTTAAAGAATTTCCACTACGAAAAGGACTTCTAAAACCAGGTTGAGATTTTTTTGTTGAATATTGTTCTTTCCAAAAAAAAGCTAATACATAAAAAAAATAAGCAATAAATAATCTTTTAACAAACATTTTATTGAATGATAAAATTACAGAAAAATTTTTTCTTTTATACTAAAATTTGTAAAGTTAAAACTAAAATATTTATAATATACTAAGTTTATTTAAACATAAAATTAATTTTAAGTTTTATTTCACACAGAGAAAAAATGATCATTTTTTGTCCTCTTAAGAACGGAAATCATTAAAAAGATCATTTTCTGTTTTGTCATTTATAATATTCAAAGTTGAATTTATAGAATTACCCTTCAGTATTACACACAGAGGAAAAACGATCGATTTCCATCCTACAAGCACATTTTTTGTCTGATGATCATTTTCCGTCCATTGAAAAAACTAAAAAAAAAGTTTTTCCTTAATTAAAAAAAATTATCTTTTTGTTGTTGGATTGAGATGTAAATTTAATAGAATTGGAAACATTTTAAATGGTTAATTTTTCTTACTTGCTTATATAAAAAAACAATTTTTTAATGATATTAATAGATTTCTTTAGGTGGTTCGCTATCTGATAAAAAAAATTATAGAAATATTGAGTAGAAAAAAGTTATTGAAGTTTAAAAAGATGCGATAATACTTAAGTGTAACCCTACATATTCAATTTTAAATATTAGAAATAACAGGACAGAAAATGATCTTTTAAAGACGATTCCCGTTCTTGAGAGAACGGAAAATGATTGTTTTCTCTTTGTGTGAATGTCTATTTGTATTTACGATACAAAGAAAATTATTCACAAAGAATTTGTTTCAGGTGGTAAAACGTTTAATACTAAGTATTATCTAGGTGAATTAAAAGTTTAATAACCCGTATTTGTTCTGAATCTCAAGAATCAGGTAGTTGGCGCTTATTGTACGATAATGCACCATCTCATTGAACATCAATCATCACTCATTTTTGACCAAAAATTGAATTTTTTTATTTTAAAATTCCACATATTTACAAGATATGGCTCTCTATGACTTTTTTCTATTTCCTAAGATACATTTAGAAATGAAAGAAAAACGTTTAAACTTTATTGAAGACATTCAATTTTCAAAGACGCTTATTCTTAAAACCATTACAAAAAACGACATAAAAAAGTCTGTCTAACAATTGTCCACAGGACTTCAATAACAACTAAAATAAAGTAAGTGATTTTTATTACTAAAAATAAAAAATGAAATATAACAATGATGCTATTGGTATATATATAGTGTTATAAAGAAAATAAAGCTATGTGACATCTCTTTTCTCTTTGATATCCCCTTTTCACATAGCTGAAAATGATATAACTTTATTTAAAGGTTTAGCAGCTCCTTCTCTTGCCAGTTTGTCAGCAATGATATTGAGTTCCACATCTTTGTGTCCTGGAACCTTACAAACAAATAAATCTATCTTTTTTAAAAGATTTCTAGCTTCTCGTATGAATCTTTCATGAACTAACTTTGAACCATCTGTTTTTAAAAAATTGTTTCTTGTCCATATTTTTAAATCTTCAGATAATGCTCTAGCTGCATAACTTGAATCTAGTAAAATAAGCGCTTTACGGTTTTTTAGCTCTTGAGTGTTGTTGTGTCTTACCATTTCCTTTAAACATTGTACTGCTCCAACTAGTTCAAGAAATTGGGCTGAACTATTGTTACCACATTTGACACTCTTTTTTATTATACTTTTTCCATTGAGATTAATAACATAACCGAACCCTTTACCTTTATCACAGCTTCCGTCACTGGAACCAATTAACTTTATGCCATGTAATTTAACAAAGTCTTCTACTTCTTTTTGTGATTTCAATTCGTACAAACCTGGAATTTCAAAATCATTGCTTTTTCTAGGTGACATGCTTCTCTTTCTAGCTCTGTTTGGTCTTTGTATGCTTCTAGGATATATATCTTCTCGTTGCATTAACTTTATAAGATCTATTTTTTCTAAAGTATCGGAGAAATCTGCATGCAATTCTGAATTGTTAGAATCAATGATATTGTGTGCATTAACTTCTGTAGTCAATGCTTCTGGATTCTTGACTAGCTTCCCCTCTGGACTCAAGAAGTTAATGTGATCGTGTTTGCGGACCCAGTATTTGTTCTCACTTTCTATCTTGTATAATGAAGGGCTAATTCTCTCAATGACTGTTCCATCATACCAAATGTCTTCTTTTCTGTTCTTTTTGAATTTACAAGATATATTCATAGGACAGGGAGAAGTGGCATATTTGGATAATATATTTTCAATGGATTCATCATAACCAAAGAAAATTTCAGTTGCTGAGCGAGCACCATGTGTTAATCTGGAGTTGAGAACCAGTTGAGAGTGTTGCAGGGCTTCATTAAAACTTTTAGAGCGAGAAAGTTCTTTTTTCAATTGAGATTTTATAAGACCGATGCAACGCTCGGCATAACCATTGGAAATGCTAACTGTCGGTACTGAAAACATAGCACATACATTGTGGGATTGAAGAAATGCTAATGTATGTTCAGAAGCAAATGCTAATGCATTATCTGAAACTAAAAGGAGAGGTTTACCGTAATAATTAAATAATTCAATATATTTAGCAATCAATTCGTTACTGGATAAAGACTTAAGTGGAAATGACATAATGTAACCCGAAAAAGTATCGTATACCCCAAGAAATTTCTTTTTCTCAAATTCACCAACATCGGCATGATAACGTTCCCGAACGTGTTCAGAAGGGGGCCAAGAATGAACGGCTAAACGTTTATTTCTACGATTGGTAATACAGAGGTTACAGGAATCGTATGTATTTTTGATTTTCGAATACATTCCAGAAAATAAAAAGAATTTTCGGGCTATCTTTAACATTGCATCGGCTGACTGGTGATTTTCATGTAGTTGATCAACGACTTGATTAGACATTGATTTTGGAATGACAACTTTGCCATCCATGAATATTAAATCTTTCTCTATAATGAATGTTTTTGAGTGATCTCTGAAAACGGGATCAAGCTTTTTCTGTTTGATTTCTGACCAACCATTAGTTTTTATATCTAAAAGAATTTCAATATCTTTGTCTGACTTATATGAATGTTTCAAATCGTCAATGTCTATTTTTAGATGTTGAAAGGGTTCAGCAATCTGTTGGGAAAAGACGATTAATTCGTCGATCGAAGTACGAGTGTCATAATTGGCTTCTATCATCATAGAGATGATATGTTTATCTGTATCAATTACTCTAAAATGAACGTCGTACGGGATTAATTTTGATAAAATGCGCTGGGATGTATTTCGCACAACTATAGGAACTTCAGCAACAATATGTTGGAGACCTTTCAGCTTAGAACAACATGTAACCTGAAAAGCAGAGCAAATTGTGGAGTTACATTGTAGGGCTTCTTGCAAGGCAAGTAAAAGTTTTAAATGTAAAGAGTAGTTTTTTTCGTATTTTTTCAAGATTCTACCTCCTAACGAAAAGGGACAGGAACCGTGTTCATATTCACATAGCATGAGATAAGCAAAAGCATGATCAGATGCATCTACAATTATAGTTATTCCCTTGCAATTAGATTGAATTGTCTGAAGGGCAATAGATTTGGAAATACCATGTTTAAGTGCATGAAATTGTTCTCGAATGATATCGTCAATAACTCCCTTCTTCGTTGTGAAGGAATGCAAATTATCAACAAGAATGGAATATGAAGGTATAAACTGTGCATAGTATTGGAATTTTGCGAGGGCAGCTTTCAATTCTTTTGCTGTCTTTGGAGTTTTGATCTCTAGCATTGCGTCCATTTTATGTTTAGGAAGTAGTAAACCACGAGTTGTATCAATATCAATACCTAGAAAACTTACCCGCGATACGTTTACCATACATTTATCTTTAGATAATTTAAAATTAAAGTTTCGGAGACGACTTAATATTTCCAAATTGATTGATTGATGTATATCTAACGGTGCTATGTTGAGGAGGTCGTCCATGTAAATAATAACATATGATTCAAGACCCTCCATAATCTTTTTTATTGTTTTGTAATATAGTGCCGGAGCACACTTAAGGCCAAAAACCAAAACATTAGATTGATAAACACCGTATGGTGTATTGATGTAGCAGTATTGTTTGCATTCGTCTGATAAATTTAATCTATTGAAGGCTGCATTAATATCCCATATAGAAAGCGTTTGAATATTGGATTCTAATAAAAGTTGTTTTATATTTGGCAAAGTAGGCATATCGATGGGTTTGATAAACCGGTTGACGTGAATACAGGAGTAGCATAAACGTGGAGGTTTGCCTTCTCTCTTTGCAATTACACATTGGTTCATGTTTTGAATCACTTCCCCTGTCACCACTTTCCTTATCCAATTTTTCTTAACGTCGGCATCCAGAATTTGTTTGACTTGATCAGCAATGTCATCTGGAATAGCTATTGGAGGGTATCGTCTTGGTTTATAACTGGAATGGACTTCAAAGTGTACCGTTATTTTGTTTCCCGGCTCATAGTCAGGATCGATCAAGATCTTAGATTGTTCCTCGAGAAGAAATGTTTTGATGGATTCACAGTTGTCACCCATAGTTATACCTAAAAAATGATTATCTGAAGGTGGTCGAGATGATACGGATTCCATGGGGTTGATATGATGATGTTTCATGAAATTGCAAGAGAGTAAACACATAGATGATAAGGGATCTACATATACTCGTATCGGAACTTTGTTTAGTTTATAATCATGTATACTAATAATGGTGTCAATATAACCCATACTGTAAGATATGGAATTGTGGACACCTTTAATAACAACTTGATTATCTGTAGTTGTAAGACTATTCTTGGTTGTTTCACTTAACTTCTCAAAAACGTCTTTTGTAATAGTACATATTTGAGCACAACTGTCTAGTCCAAATATTTCAGTGATCAATTCATGGCCAAAAGTACAATTGGTTGATGCAAAACTAGTTGCAGAATTGTCAATTGTTGAAATATTTTGATGAAAAGTAATCTCTTTTTTTATTGTCTTTGTGTCGCGATCAGTCAAAGTTGATTGCCATTCTTTTTTTGAACGGTCTTTGGTAGCAACATCTTTTTTTTCGTGGTCATGTTTTACGATGATATTGTCATCTTTTTTGAAATATGATGTATGTTTAAATTGAGCATCTTGTAAACGTGCAAAGGATGATATTTTCTCGTAAGATGGTAATGCTGGCTCAGTGCAGAGTTCTTTTTTAAGACGTACTGGAATAAGCTGGACAAAAAATAATCGTACCAATTCTTCTTGTGAGCTTTCCGAAATGATAGAGCATGCGGCTTCTTCTAAATCATTGAGTAAGCGACAACAAGCAGCGTCAGATTTGTAATCAAATTTGACATTGAATAATTTACTAACTAAAACTGATGATGGTTCTGAATTAATTTCCAAATTGGCAATTTCTTCAACGTACTGTAATATGAGATCCCCAGAAAACATATCTAGTTCGCTTTTAAGAAGTACTTTACGAGATATTTGATCCATCCATAACTTTGGAATACATTCAATTAATTTCGAAACGCGTTCGTCTTCACCTAAGTGATTTGTCATTAATCTTAACCATTTAGAATACTGCTTCTTATTCGGGCAATTTTCAATTGAGAGGTTCAAGATCTTCGGGGGCGCCATGTCTAACAATTGTCCACAGGACTTCAATAACAACTAAAATAAAGTAAGTGATTTTTATTACTAAAAATAAAAAATGAAATATAACAATGATGCTATTGGTATATATATAGTGTTATAAAGAAAATAAAGCTATGTGACATCTCTTTTCTCTTTGATAAAGTCGTTTGATGCATTTTTTAAACGTGCTTTTTGGTTATTTCTGTTAAAGAGAATTATTTCAAATAAATTGAATGTTTTTTGTTAAATTTTATTTACTACATATTTTTAATAAAGTTATTCCAGTTACTTTTGTAACAAAGAGTGTATAAATTTTATTGTTATATTTTTGTTATATTTTAAAATTATTTAAAACAATCCAATTAGTAATAAAAAATAGTTAAAAAAACAATATGCTAGAACAATGGTATAAATTCTTGATTTTAAAAAAAGATTTTAACAGTTAAATATCTTTAAAACATAATTTACAACTAATTTTATGTTTTAGATTATGTTTTACTATAAAGATTCTTTTTTTATTTTGCTTCTAAAGCACATTAAAATTAAACGAAATATATTTTTTTAATTATATCGTATATTTAAATCATAAAATAAAAATGACGATTTATTGATAAAGTTAATAATTTTTTTTGAATCTTCTGTAGTATATTAACATTACTTTTTTTACAATTTAGTTTTCAATAAATTTTTACAAAAGATAAATTTATTAATTCAACTGTTTTTTATAATATATATTTAATTTATTAAATAAAAATCTTGTGTTAATTTTTATAGAGTTTTATCAGTATTTTTTTAAAAACTTTTTATTAATATAGATGTTATTAAAATCAATTGACTTTTTAATATAAATTCTCTTTGATTATTGTAAAAAAATATGTGTAAATGAACTTTTTTTTTTTATATATTACATTATTTGAATATTAAAAAATAGTAGTTTTTGATTTTTTGCAGCCGTATAGCTTAGTTTTTTTAATTGGATTAGATTTAATAATAAATTTAAAGTTGTAATTAATTGTTTTAAATGATTTTTATATTTTATTAAAACTACACTTTATTTCCTAGCAAATATTGATAAGAGCAAAAAGCTTATAAAAGTAATAATTTTTTAAAAATGTTATAATACAACAATGAAATATTTAACTATTCTTTTTTTAACAATTGTTATATTTAACATCTTATTAACTTCATATGGAAAATCAAGAGTCAAATCTCTAAAAAAAAGTAATGTAAGATTTTAAAGTATTTTGTTTAAAACTTAAAATTTTTTTTTAGGATAATTCAAATAAAGAAAAAAAAAAAATAGAAAAATAGATCCTTTTGCAACAGGTAATTACAAAATATGATCATTATAAAAATTAACTTTTTGTTTTAGAACGTCCAGACCCCTCATACAGAAATGAATTTAAAAATCCACACATAAGAGGATAATAAGCTGTCTAAGTAGGTAACAATAAATTTATAAATCAAAAAAGGCATTTTAAATTTACTTCTATTGCTAAACAATTATTTTAAATTATTTATCAAATATTAGATATAGCATTTAAATAGTTAGAAAAAATTTCTTAAATAATATACTGTTTATATTTTTTTTAGCAAATTTAAAGCAAAAAAAATACTTTGTTTAAACTTTTTTTATTAACTTTTGGCAATGCAACATAACCTTTTTTTAATATAAAATCTTTAAGTACCTTATAACAGAAAATATTGACGTTTTTTCAATTGAATCAATAAAATAAAACAGCAATAACAATGAACGTTTAGTATTTTTTTTTATTTTAAATGGTTATTTTTAGGATGTTTTAAATGTTGACAGAATGAATGTTTTTAATTTTTATATTTAAAATAAACAAATTTTTATTTTGCAAATAAAATTTTAAAAATATGCTTTTTTTTTTGTCTGTTCTAAAAAAATTTATAATGAAATTAAAAGAAATTAACTAATTTGAAAATTTTTTAATTGAATTACAATTTTTGAAATAAAATTTTTTTATTTATTTTCACGAGGTGAAAAAATCTTCATTTTATATCATTTAATCACATTTTTTTTCAAATGATCATTTTCTGTTTTGTTCAAAAATAATAATCAAAATTTTGACTAATTATAGAAATTATTTTTATAAAAATAAGATTACTAATAAGTCAATCTTAATTATTATAAATTAAATGTTTTAAAAGATGGGTTTAAAATTTATTTTTCAAATTTTTAATTATTTTTTTATAACAATGTAATTACTATATAAATAATTTACTATTTTATTTTAATATAATGAAATAATATAATTTTTTTATATAAAAAAATAACAAAAATAATGTTTTTAGTTGATAACTATTAATTAAACTTTTAATATATTAACTGGATAACAAATCTCAACAAAAACTTTATTATTACTGTAGAAAAAATATAATCATAACATTTCATCTCGTTTCATAAGTAACTTATATAAAATTTGCTCACTTACAAAACATTTTTAAAAATTTTTAAATGTAGAAAAATTGTCATTTGGCTAGAAATTACCATTTTATAGTTAAATCTTACAAGATATCATTTTTAAAAACGTAATTTTGTATAACTAAATTTTAAACTACACACAAAAATTAAAATGGTCATTTTTTTTAAGCGTGTTGTATATTGATATTAAATTATTGACAAACCCTGTTATGTCAAGCATTAATAAACGCAATATTTTAATATTCGACACTAAACAATTAAAAAAAGATCTTTTTCAAATATTAATGTGCAATTATTAAAAATGAGGCATTGTCAAATGCTTAAAAACACATAAATAAAAAACAAAATTTTTAGATTTTGATAAGTTTATTAAAAATATTATTTATTAAAAGAAGTAAAATAACAATTGTTTATAGTAGTAAAAATAACTTTTTGCTAATACAAACAAAAAAAAAATACAATTTATAAACTCGTAGCTATTTAAATTTATTAATTCTTATAAAAAAAAGTATCCCAAAGCTTACTGCATTTTTTTGACAATTTTACCTATTTCATTCTCGTTAAAGTTAAATTCAAACACAGAACTAGGAATATTGCTAAGTCTAGAGGATACTTGCCAACATTTTTCTACTGCTTGGTCACAACATTCAGCTGATTTTTTAAAATTATTTGAAGCCTCCTCAAATTTAGCAAAAACATCGTAATGTTTTTTTTCAACATCACTTCCCTTAATATTGTCAATACAGGATTTTATTTCCTTAATAAGTTTATTTATTGTAAATATAAAATAGTTTTAATATCTAAAATAAATTTTATGAGTTAAACAATTAAAAAAAATTTTTTTATAAATAACAAAGAAATTACGCGTTATAAAAAAAATGTTAGAATAGGTTTTTAGCAAATTTACTAACTTTAGTTTCATCTTCTTCTATTTTCTTGTTGCCATCCTTTTCATTATTTTTTTTATACCTTTCAGCCATGTTGTAGATATTCCTCAATCTATGATAATCAAACTCGAAGCTTTTTAAATTCCAAAATGTCTCGACTACTTTCAAAAAATTTATTTTAGCATTTTTTTGTGCTCATTCATTCTTTTGAGATATTTCCAAGAAATACTCATAAAGAAATCTGTACATTGTTTTGGTTTTTTTTTTCATTAAACACGATATTTCTAAGAGCAATGTCTTCCAATGCTAAAGCATCCAGTGCTTTTTTAAGATAATGCTTTTTCTCGTCGCTAGTTTTTTTATCAATTGTAACGTCCATAGTGTCAACAATTCTTCTCAAAAAGACCTTAAATAAATCGTTCTTACGTTTATTTACATCATTACCGGGAAATATTTTGTTATTGTTCTTAATAACTTTGGTTTCTTCCTGAGTAATATAATTAACGGTTTTAATATTAACGATTGTTAAAGACATAATAAAAAATTATAATAAATAAGCAACTATTTCTTTTAAAAATATTTTAATAAAATAAAAAAGAAAAAAAAATTAAATATTTATTTATTGTGTCGTTTTAATATCTTATAATTGAATTATTGAAAACACGTTACATTAAATATATAAAAGTCTTTAATTTTTAGTATATGACACTGGAATGCTCATAATTGAATATTGTCAAAATCTGGCATTATATCATTTTCAATATTTGTCATTAAAAAAAATTAACAAATGACCATTTTATTTTTTGTGTGTATAAAGTGATTTTTTTTGTACAGCTTTTTCAACAATAATTATAAGATTTTCAAACTCCAAAACTTGTAATTTTGTCTGTTTACATAACCATCCAAATGAAAATGTGCTTATTCATTCATTAAAAGTTTGTGTGAAAAAGTTTTTATTTCCATTTAAAAGACTTTCCAATTTATCTTCATATACCAATCTCTCGGCAGTATCAACTTCTTTTATTATTTTTGTAAACTGAATTTTGTATGGTTTTAGACGTAAATACTTAGTCATTATAGTTTTAAAGAATCCTTGTTAAGACACGACTTTTGTGTCCTTTTTTTTAATAATGTATTTTTACTTTCATCAACAGTTTCTAAAACTCTTTGTATGTTTTTTCTGTACGTGCACTTTTTGGTCTACCAGATCTGGACAAATTCTCAATATTTCCAAATCTTTAAAATTTTTTAACATTATAAAAACATTTATATGCTCTTTGAGTAGAATATATTTTACACCCGTTTTCTATGTATAAATCCACAATTTTAACTTTTTGTTTAGTAAATAATCTAAAGGTTCTTTAACAAAAAAATAAGCAAAGTAATACATAAATAAAAATCTTAAATTTAATAAATTAAAGCATTTTGAAGATGAAATATTCTTTTTAAAATTTCTTTAAATACAGCCTTTTTTTTAGAACACAATTTTGTTTTTATTTTAATACAAGATAAAAAGAAACATTTTATTGCTTTAAATATGTACTTTTAAGCTTATATTGATAAAAAAAATAAATATTTTCTATACCTTAATTTTTTTTCAATTATTTATAAAAAAATTGATCGTTTAAAAATATTTATATCATTCTCTAGATGATTTTCTATCAGGTAAAAAAAATTATAGAAAAATATAAAGTAGAAAAAGAGTTTTTAAAGTTTTAAAAAAGGATTGCTAGTTTCTATACACCCTGTATTTTACAAGTATGCATAACTCTAAAAGACATAAATATTTATAGATTAAAAATAGGGGATCAAATATTTTCTAATAAAAATTTTGAAAAAATGTTTTAATGAGTGGTTGAATGTTAAAAAATTTTTTTAAACAAAAAATTATATTAAAATATTTGTGTTTTTAAAAATAAATTATTTTCCGACATATTTCCGTTTGATCATTTAAAAAAATATATATTTAGATGAACTTTTGTTTAATTTCTAATATTATTTGTATATTTAAAAAAAATAGTATTTTGTAATTATAGCTGTGAATTAACATAGTTTTTTTTTTACTGTATTAGATCAAACAATAAATGTAAATTTTTAATTAATTTTTTTTAATAAATTTAATATTTTATTTAAATTATACTTTTTCACAATAGTAAATATTTTCGTTTACGAAAATCTATAAAAGGTGAGGAATATTATGAATAATCAAATTCAAAAAAATGAAATATTTAACTATTCTTTTCTTAACAATTATTATTTTTAATATTTTATTGACTTCACATGGATTGGCTGTGAAAAAAGCTCAAAAAAAAAAAAAGATTTGAAAGTATTCTGTTTTAAAATTTAAATGAATTTTAAGAATAGTAAACAAGTAGTCAAGAAAAATGAAAGAAAAAAAACGGTTATCGCTAAAAAAAGTAGCTAAGAATACTATTTTCTTTAATAAATTTTTTTTATTTTAGAAAAAAATGGAGACGTAGTAAAAAAAAGAATCGTAAGAGATACTTATGTAAAAAAAGGTAATTACAAAGAATTATTATCAGAAAAATAAATTTTTTGTTTTAGTAAATAAAGATAACGGAAAAAAGCGTTTGAAAAAAGGTAATTATTAACTTTAAAATAAAAAATTGCATCAAAAATATATTAATACTACTAAATTACTAATTTTAATTTTTTTAAACTACATGAAACCTTAAACATTTAAGTTTAGAGAGAAATTCTTTTTTAATAATACATAGTTATTTCATTAATTTTTTTATTTGTTTTTGACAAATTATACAAAAATTATTAATAATTTTAATTTTCTACTAATATGGTTAGTTTTAAAATTATATTAAAAAAATGTTTATTTTTTTAACCTAAAAACTTACTAAAGTATTCTTTTTCTATTAAATATATATTGTAAATAATTTTTGATTAAAAAAAATTAGATAATATTTAGTAAAAATTTTTTGATGCATTTTTTTTACTATTTAAAAATTTTTAAGTGTCTTTTAATTGATCTTACTAATGGTTTTTAATCAAATCATTTAAAATAAACAAAAATATAATTAATTTAAATCAAGAAATAAAAAATTGAAACAATAAACATACTGGCTTTTTTAAATATGTCTATTTCAAAATTTTTTTATTTACAAATAAAATTTTAAAAATATGCTTTTTTCTGTTTTTAAAAAATTTTAATTAAAATTTATTGATAATTAATTTATTTCAAAAAAAAATTTTTTACTCAAATACAATTAAAAAAAATTTTTTTTCTCTCATTTATCTTGTTTTAATTAATTAATTACTTTTTTTACACAGAGAAAAACATTCATTTCCTGTCTTTTTGTCACACTTTTGTTTAATGATTATTTTTTGTTCTATTCAAAAATAAATTCAAATTTTGACTAATTATAAAACTATTTTTCATAGATATAATACTATTTATAATTTAAAATCTTTATTATTAAAAAATGAAAATTAAGAAAGATGAAATGAAAATGATTTTATAAAAGCAATTTATTTTGAAAAAAATCGACAAAATGTATTTTAGTTTGCAAATAAGCTACATTTCGAAATGTTTTTTTTTTACTTTTAAAAGATTTAAAGTTGTAAATTAAAGTTATTAATTTGTCATGAAAACAATAAATACCATATAAATATCACTCTAAAGTTTGTATAATTATAACTAGTGAGGCTTCGCCCCTATCCGCCTTCGGCGTCTCAACCCCCCATTTATCATCACTGAAACATATAAAGCGTCCTCCAGAACTTACCTGAAAACTTTAGACTTTAATAACTTTTTTTAAACTTTGTATTTTTTTATGTTTTTTTTTTCGTCTGATAGAGAATTATCTAAAGAATTATATGTTATAAGATTGTTCTCAAAAAAACAACTTTAAATTAAACTTAAAAATAGAGGTATATTATGATAATTTTAAAAATTTCTAAATCAAAAACTTCTACTTTTGATTATATTATATTAAATATGGAAAATAACATCATTCAGATGTTTTCCACGTAGTTGAGGACATTTTTTTGTTCTTTCTTATGCACTTTCCATTACCATTTAAAAGTGTTTTGTTCTACGTATGTAATTTCTTCTTCAATATTATCTCTAAAAAATTGTCTAAAATTTTTCATCAATTTTTATAAACCCTATTTTTTAGATAATATTGTTAAAAAAATAAGTTAGCGTGGATAAATTTAATATTTTTTAGATACATTTTGTAAATTAAAAAGGATCTTTTAATGTTGTTATATAATTCTCTGCGTGAAATTCTATCAGATAAAAGAAAGTTTTAAAAAAATTTAATGTTAAAAAAAAGTTATTAAAGTTAAAGTTTTCAAGTTGGTTCTAGGGGACGCTATATATATAATACATGTATAAAAATTAAAAAAAAAGTTTATTACTTATATTTACAAAATTGAATTTAATTAATTAGTACAATTAGTAAATCTTTTGATACAATAAACGCTCTTTAATTTAATAGGTCATTATTTATGGCATTTTATATCTCGGGGCAAAAACTTAAAAATTAAAAAAAAATAAATTAAACACATTCTTTATGCTAATTTACTTTATTTATTAATTTTTACAAAATTATATTAATTTTAAGCATGTCAAAAAGAGCTTCAAAGTTGGAAATTTTTCAACTTTTTTCAAGTGTATCTTGAAAACGTGAAATCAAATCAATTTTTTTATAATTTATTTGTTTACCCCATTAAAAGTTCTATATAAAAACGCTTTAAAAATTTTAATTTTTTTAATTAATTAGTGTTTTTCGCTTCTATTGATTTTTTGCATATTTAAATTTTTTAAGTACCACGTGTCAAGTATAAAAAAAAACGGATAAAAATATGAATATGATTAATATTGTAAAAGATGCATAATAAGGATACCCCCGGACCTTTTTTGAATTTCTTAAAAATTCCTTTATTTTTATATTTTTTTAAAGAATATTTTTAAAATAATTCAGCTAAAAAATTTGAAAAAAAAATTTTTTTTTTATCATGTTTGATATATCAAATCTCCAGAAAATTTAATAATGATAAAATGATATATATGTCATTTGATAGAGAATTATTCATTCTATAATTTTATTAAAATAATATTTAAAAATTTTATAATTTTTGTATACTTATTTAGGAAAAAACAAAAAAAAATTACATTTTTCCAAAAAAATCATAAGTTTCAACAGCGATTCTCAAGAACTTTAACTTATTAAATTTTTTCAAAAACATAGTCAAAATATGCAGAAACGTTATATCTCGGGTCCACTTTTTTTCTAAATTTCTTATTTTTAAGCAAAATATGTTAATTTATAGCAAAAGATTGTGGTTCAAGAACGTTCTTTTTTTCGGTATTTTGTATCTCGGGACGAAAACTTAAAAACTAAAAACAAATAAATTAAATACATTTTTTATGCCTAATTACCCTTTAATATTTATTTTTACAAAAAAATATTTATTTTAAGTATGCTAAAAAGAGCCTCAAAGTTGGAAAATTTTCAACTTTCTTCAAGTATATCTTGAGAACGTAAAATCAGATCAATTCATTTTTTACCTTATTGTTTACTCCATAAAAGATTCTATAAAAAAACACTTTAAAAATTTAAATTTTCTCAAGTTATTAGTGTTTTCCATTTTTTGCTAATCTTTTTTATATATATAGATAGATAAACTTAATATATTATAAATATTTGGATTTTAATTTTGCAAATTTTAGTATAAAAGAAAAAATTTTTTTGTTATTTTATCATTCATTAAAATGTTTGCTTAAAGATTGTTTATTGCTTATCTTTTTTATTCATTAGCCTTTTTTTGGAAAGAAGAATATTCAACAAAAAGACCCCCACTTGGTCTTAAAAATCCTTTTCGTGATAGAGGTTCTTTGTATCGCTTTGGACGTAATGCCAATTAAGTTCGCTACTATTAAATAAGAAGTAATGGTCATTATGCTGATGTAACAAAATTTTATCAAAAAAATAAATTATATACAATCAGTATAACCTTATAACAACCATTCAAAATTTAATATTTCTAATTGTTTTTAAACTTTCTTTAGAATAAAAAGTTTTAAAATATCATAAAAATTTTTTAAAGATTCAATTAATAGTGAGATCACTCTTGTTATCAATAGCATTTTGTTATTCGATAAGTAAATTTTTTTTCTTATAGTTTTGAATGAAACTTGTTTACGTTAATTAACTTCAATATATTTTTAGATATTTACCTACTTAAAAATAAATTAATCAATATAAATAAATAGTAATTAAAATGTTTGATGTTAGATGAATCTTTAGGAAAATTATAAATTTCAATTATAATTCCTTGGTTTTACATAGAACTTTTTTTGATAAGTGCGGTTTGAAATGTTGCCAACTAATATCATGTCTTTCACTTTGATTTGAAACGATGTTATTAATTTTTTGTAGTGGTTTTAAAAAATATATATTTGTTTTAAAAATAATGTTGTTACTAAAAATACAAGTTATACATAATAAAAATTATAAACTTAATTAGTTAAAGATAGTGTTTTGTTCTTGATATGTTTCTATAATGGTAACAGAAGTAAACTACCTTTTCTAGAGCGTCTTTGAAAAAGCTTCAACAGTGTTCTTCCAAAACATTTTTAATGTTCAAGACTAAAAAAGACTGATTTTACTAAAACAATTTATTTCCTTATATTTGTACTAACTCATGTACACTCATTAATAAAAAACAACTAATACATGGAACTGAAATTATATAGCAGTATTAAAATATTTATTTAGTTGATAATATAAAATTATTATTGTATCAATAAAAATTAAATTAATAAAACCAAACAAATCAGAAAAAATTATTTAAATTATTCCAAATTAAAAAGAAAAAATAATTGAAAATTGTGTAATTATTTGTTAATTTATTTAAACTTCTTATTATAAATTTATGATAAAATTATATTAAATATACATAGCAAATTATAATAAAATAATAAATAAATTTTGAATTAACAAATGTTTTTATCAATGCGGAAAAATTCAAGATTTGTTCACGCCTCTGCGTGGGCAAGGAAAAATATAAATACATTAATTTCTTAATATTAACACACATTATTATTATTATTATATATTCTTATACGTTTCTTAATTAATAAAACAGTTTATTCAATTAGTGCAAATTGTTTACAGATTTAAAAAATTATTGCTTTTAAAACACGTTAAATAATGAATAAAAACACTAACCAATAATGAGATTTTTAATAATTAAAAAAAATGTAAAAAAAACCAAATGCTAAAATAAACTAAATATTTAAAAAAAATGTAAATTCAATTTTTTTAATAGTATAAAAAAGCAAAATTATTTGTAATTTTATCATTTAGTAAAATGTTTTCTAAAAAAATCTTTATTCCTTATCTACTTTGTTTATTAGCCATATTTTCGAAAGGCCAAGAACAATCAACCCGTCGTCCATATGGTCTTAGATCTCCCTTCGCAGTGGAGCTGTTTTAAATCGTTTCAAACGTTTTGGTAATTAGGTTGATTATTTTTTAAAGAGAATTAATGGTCATTATGCTGCTAATATAAAAATCTTTTACAAAAACAAATAAATTTTTAGTTACCAGTATAGCTTTACAATAATTTATCAAAATTTATTGTTTTAATTAATAATAAATATTTTTTCAAATAAAAAAAATTCTATAAAGAAACTATATTTATTAATAGAAGTGATATTATCTAAAATTACTTCTAAAACTTAGAAAATGCGCTTAAATAGTTTTCAAATATTTTTTTTAAATAATTATAAAATTTTTCACTTTAATATGTATAATTATACAAAGCAAAAACTTAGTTTTTATTTTTTAAAAAAATTTCTTTTAGATTTTTTTAAATTAATTTATGATTTTTGTAATATAGTAATTTTATTAAAAAATATTAAATTAATAAATTATTACAAATACGTTAAATTTAGATGGAATTTTTGAGAATATTAATATTAAAATTCCATACAGTTATAATTTATTGTAAAATTTTTTTTATTTTTATGTAAAAATAGTTTTAAATTATAAAATTTTCCTTATTTTCCACATAGTTTGTCCAAGTTTACAATTAAAATTAAAATAAATTAATTTGGTTGATTTTTTATTGTTTATTTTGTATTAAAATACAATTTTTAATTAATTTTATTTTAAATTGTATTTTTATTATACATTTATTAGAAAAAAAGGAATAATGTATCAAAGCTTAATTTACTAAAAAAAAAATAATATTTCTTCTAACTTATTTATTTATTGCTAAGAATAACAACTTTTTAGCTAAACTATTTCATTGCAAATTTATTTAATTTTTTTGATTAAATTGTGTTGCTTAATCCTATAAATGTTTTAAGTTGGTAGGAAAAAATTTATATTAAAAAACAGCTGGTCCGATAATTGCAGATAAAATTATTGTAAGTAATACTAAAATTGGAATTATTTTATCTTTTACAGGTATTAATCCAAAAAATAACCAATAATATTCACAGTGATTACTTCTTGTTACAATTGACAATGCTTTTCCTTTCAATTGTAAATTTTGTTCATTCCATATTAATGATTTATTAAGTATAATATTTTTAATAATTTGAAGATTTTTATCCATATAATTAATTGGCATAAGAATAATAATTTCAAAGTATATCATACTAAAAGCTGATAAAAAATGTTGTATTATTTCAATAATATTTGAAATATTTAAAAAATAATGCCATAAAAGAGATATTTCAAAAATGATCATAATTGTGAAATTGAAAATAATGACATCAATGTTATTTCCAAGTTTTTTATGTGAAAATTCCAACATTTCATAAAATTTTGAATGTTTTCTTGATAATAAACAAAATTTACTTTGAATATTTAAAGGTGATTCTTTTAAAAGCTCTTGACATTCATTTTTAAAAACTTCAGATTCATAATAAAGCACACCATAAATACAGCAATATATGATATTAAAAAAAATGATAATTGTTCTAGCATATAACATTATCAAAGCATCACAAATATAAGTCGATTTTCCATAAAACATTGATAATTTATAATTTTTTCCATTTTTTTCATTTTTATCATAATTAATAAAATTAAAAATTGTTTCAAATAAAAATTCTGTAAAAAATAGGAACCATATTAAAGAAAAAATAATTTTGATTTTTTTAAAATTTCTTCTTAATGGAGGTGTTGAAGTAAGTTGTATGTCTTTATATTCTTTTAAATATTTTAAAAAAATGCCAAAAAAATTGGTTTTTTTAAAATTGATATAATTAATTATCGTTAATATTGGAATAAGATAATAACAATTGATTAATGTGTTCTCTTGACTTCTTAAAGTAAACCACTACAATATTTAAATATAAATATAAATATAACTAAAGTTTTTAATCTTACTGAATAATTAAACCCAATTACAAAATGATAAAGAAAACTGCCAATTAATGGAAGCATTAAAAGAAATATTAATACTATATTTATTTTACTTTTTTGATCTCTATTGCAATAAGTTTGCAAAATGCCAAATTTATTACAAAGCCAGTACATAATGATAAAAATATGTTTTTTCAATGATTCCATATCATTAGCATCATTTTTGCAATTTTCAATATTTTCCATTGAATCTATAAAAAGTAATAAAAAACAATTTCAAAAAAATAATATAGACTCACAAATCAAAATGAAAAATGTATTTCCTTATAAATTAAAATTAATTTTTTTTATCTTCTTTATTACTAATCATAAATTGTATTTTTTTATCAGTCTTTACGTTAAAAACTATTACTCATCAAGTCATTTCAAAGATTGTGGGCGAAAATACGTTTTATCAGTTAAATTAAAAATTAAAAAAGAGAATTTAGTAATTTAATTATCAAAATAATAATTTTATTTGAATGTATTTACAAACAATACTAGTTTTTTATTGTAAAAGATAAAAGTTAAAAAATTTTTTATAATGTTTTAGTTTGAATTTTTATTTAATTTGCTCATGAGACTATTTTATATTAAAACATGAAGCATTTAAAGCAAAAAATTATATTACTAATAATTAAAAAGTTTTCTGATAAAATATACTATAATTAAATCATAAAATGAAAATTTAAAAGAAAAAAAGTTTATTTATTAAAATCGGCTTGAATAAAAGAGCATAAGTTGTGGGTTTATATATACAAAATAATTTAATTTTTAGTGCTTGATACGTAGCAATAACACTTTAATTATTAATAAAATAAAAATTTAACGGAAATAATTTTATTTATTTTTTTCAAGTCAATTTTTAAACTTTCTTAGTTATATCAGACACAACAAATGTAATCACACTATATCAGTCAGTTGGCCATTCTTTCAGAAAAACACAAGTAGAAGAAAATAACAAATAATATAATTTTTTTGTTGTTCTTTATAAAATATATATCTAAATCAAAGTTAGGAACTTAGTTTTTTGACAAAGCTAAAAATTTAAAAAAATTCTGGTGCTTTTTAAGAGTTTCCTGATTTATAAAAATAGCTAAGTAAACAATGGAAAAAAATATACTATATATTAGAAAATAGTTCTATTCAAAAAAGACTTACAATTAATTTAAGCCTCTATATTACTTTATTTGTCAAACATGAAAAGTTTTTTCAAGGCTTCCACAAAAATTTATACTTTTAGACTAAAAATATTTTTATTATTAAAATTTATTCAATTATTTTATTAATATAAAAATTTTTTAAAATCTAATTTTTGTTGTAAAATTAAAAAATATTGTTTCAAAAATAAATTTAATTTTAGAAATTGAATGGCAACTAATATTTTTAAAATACATTGATATTTATTTAAAAATTTTAAAAATGGTAAATATGACAGGTTTATTACAGTTAATTATTAAAAAATAAATATTAATTTTTATTACCAATATTTTATAAGTAATATTGCAGCTATTACATTAATTATTTATTCTCTTCGTGAATACATAGGGTCATAAGTATCTACCTCACTTTTTTCATCATCCTGATCGAAACTTTCATCTTTTGTTGATTTGGAAGATAATTTAAAATATGTTTCAGGTAAATATGTAATAGAATTATTTCTTAATCTTCTATTAGAGTTTCTATAAAAATAAACTCCTTGTGAAAAATTTTCATTTGAATTAAATTTTTTTTCTTCATCGGAAACAAGCAGTTTAAATGCATTTTTTAGTTCAAGCCGATTATTATATGCCTGAAGTTGTTCCTCATTCATTTGATTTGTATTTTCACCCAATCCATTATTATTACAATTACAAGAAAGTTGTCGATGAGAATTTATTTCACTATTTACACTTCCTTGTTCATATCTTCTGTTATGAAAGTTATTATTATGAATATTATTTGATCTCTCATTAATACTAATTTGCGATACTTCTTGTGAGGTTCTAGAAGAATTTGTATCAATTTCAGTATTACTTTCATCATCTATTTTAAAAAACAAATGTTTAAAATAAAAAATATTTAACTTACCATTTTTTGATGTGTTGGCAGCACTTCTATTCAAATTATTTTGACTATTTATAAAAATATTTTTACTTTTTACTTTTTTTTCATTAGGCTTTTTGTAATCTTTAACCGTCATGATATAATTATTAGTGTTAGTTGAAAATAATATATCTTGATGTTAGTTGTTGAAGTAAAAGTAATGAAGTTGATTGATTTTCAGTTAATTATTATAAGAGATAAAAGAAATGAATTTAAAATTATAGTAAGAAAATTGAAAAAAATTTCCTCATTAAATAATTTTTATAACGTTGTTTTTTTCATAAAATGAAAATTTAAAAATATTCAAAAATACATATAATTTTTTCCTATTAATATAAAAGAAATGAGATATTGCCAAGTGTTTGTACTTTTATCAATTAATTTTTTAATTGCCATTTAATAAATATAAATTTTAAAATTAAATAAAAAAATTAGTAATTTTTTTTATGATATAAACAAATAGTGTACTATCATTTTCGTAAATATATTTTTATTACATTTGAATATCAGATAAAAAAAATGAAATGAAACTTTGATCAGTCAAATAAATGTTATTTTATTGCCAAATAAATTAAAAACCATTATAAATTTATATTGAAAAAAATGAAAAATAAAAAATATTTTAAATATATTAAAAAATATGTATTTTATTAAGAATAATGTAGTATGATTTATCTTTATGTATTTATTGTTATACAATAGGTTTCCTTTCATCTTTTAAAAATTATGTTGGTATAAAAACTTATCTAACTTATTAAATTATCTAAAATTTTTTCTTTTATGGGTTTTTAGTTCTCTTAAGATTTACTATTTTTATTATTTCATTAATTTTTGATCTCATCATTTTTTATTGTTAATTTTTAGCTAAACTTAAAACTTTTCTAATTGATATAATACTAATTATAAGATACTGTTAATAAAGTTACAAAAATACTTTTAATATTTTTATTAAAGTGAAGGTAGTTATAAATTTAATAATAAAAATAATTGTATAAGTTATACATATGAAAAATTTATTTATCTTTATTGTGTATTTTTTAAATAAATAAAAAAAATTCAATATAAAATTTAATAAGTTTTATCATCTATATAATTAAAACACAAACCTTAAATTATGAATGTATATGTTTGCAGGGTAAATTTTAATTTTATATAATAAATGAATTATTAACAATTTTCATTGCAATTTCTTTCTTCACTTTCTGGTAAATAACAATTAGGATCATTTTCATTTTCAATATAATTTCTACCTTTAAATATTCTTCTTCTTCTGTATTGAGTTCCACCACACTCTTGACTACATCTAGACCACATTCCCCAATTACCAACTCTGCATCCTTTACTTTCACATGGTCTATTATCACACTTTCTTTCTTGTAATAAATGTAATCCTAATGGACATGGTGTACCACCATTTCTTGGAAATACTTTAATTGACTTACTTCTTATTCTTTTACCTCTTCCACATGTTGTTGAACATTCTGACCATGGACTCCATTCATTTAATTCACAATCAACTCGTTCACCACCATCTTCAATAACCGTATCTTCACCACCAACTTCACCAATTAATTGATGACCAGGTACAACAACTTTATCAATTTTCATATTTCTTACACATAATTGTTTACATTCTTCTTCTGTTTCAAATTGATTACGATTACCTTTACAACCTGTATATATAAATCTTTCACATTTTGATGTGTTTGTATTATACCAATATCTTGGAAATACACCACCACATTGTCCTTCTGCTTTTGCTTCATTACAAATTTCTAAAAAAAAAGAAAAAGTTTTTATAAAATAGGTAATAAGTAATTTTTTTTAAATATAAATATAATAATAACGAAAAAAAACATTACCTTCTGAATGAGCTGTTAATAAACGACGACAAGATGGCATTTGACATTTTGCTTTTTCTATTAAATTAACATTTGTACATTGTAATTCATGTTCAACATAATAAAATAATCTTGAACGAATTTTAATACCATCATCACAACTAGCTGAACATGGTGACCATTCACTCCATGATGTTGTTTTACATAATGGATTTGGTGTTACATTACAATCTTCACCATTATCACCAACACAATCTTCAACATCAGTAAGGTTAACTTTTTTACAATTATTTATTTTTGTTTCATCAAGTAATTTTCTATGACGTTCACGTTGCCCTGTACCACATGTAACAGAACATGGAGACCAATCTTCCCAATTTGTTGTAGTACATTCTGTTGAAAAAAGATCTGATCCATGGCATTCAGTTTGTTTTGCACTACAAAATTGTCTTTCTGTTGTCTGCCTATGACAATTAAACATTTGTGCTTTAATAGGAAAATGAAAAACTCTTGATCTCATACGGACACCTTTACCACATGTTGCAGAGCATAAACTCCATGATTCCCATTCACTCATTAAACATTCTCTACGATCTTTATACTCTTCCTCTTCTGATACACTTGTTGCTTCAAATGCTTCCTTTTTATATTCTTCCTCACTTCTACATCCAACATTAAGAACATTACTTCTTTTTATAGTTAATCTTCCTAATGGTGGTATTTCATCAGAAAATTCATTATAAAATGGTGACAATTTATTTGTTTTTGTTGTAATAGGAACAATTTTATGTCTTGGTTCAGCAGGTAAATTTGGTGACATATATGTAACACCATCATCTGTACCAGCATCCCATGGTAATAAATCAAAAACTCTTTCTTCAACCCATGTACAATCTGGGAGACATAAATTAATACCAGATATACCAACACACCAATCTGGTGATGGTCCAAACATTGCAGCAAGGGATGCAAAATGATGTACCTTATTAACATGAAAACTTGATTTTGTTTGACCTTGTACTTCTGGAAACCATAATCCTTTAAGCTTAATTATTGTTCGTATCTCTCGAGCATTATTTTTCATTTCATTTTCTGCTTTAAAAGTATTTCCCCATTCAGCGATTTCTTTTAATCCATCACTTGCAATTTCACCAAACTTCCATAATGTATAATTGTCACTATGTGATGCTCCTAAGAAATCAGTAAAATGTGTAAGATGTTCTAAACTTGGATATTCTTTTGGATGTGTTTCTTTACTCCAAATACCTAGAAATTCAATATCATATTTTGCTTCTGTACATGCACAACATTTTGCATTTAAATTGTCTTCTGGTATAACTGATTCGTGTGTTTCTATAATATAAAATAAAATAAAATAAAATAAAATACATATTAATATTAATATTTAATAATGCTATAGAAAAGTTAAATAGAAACATGATTTTTATAAAAGTAAAAAATAAAATATATATTATTAACATAATATATACAAAAAAGACTATAGTGTATGTTGTTTTAATAGTATTAAATATAGTTATTTAATATGAAAAGTATAAAAAAAATATTTATATTAATAAAAAACGTACTTTTAGCACAAAATTTTATTGTTAACAGACTATCATCAGCATACCATATATTTCTTGATTCTATTATTGTTGCTCTAAGAAGAACACAACCATCCCCACTATTTGGAGCTCTCCATAAAACACTTACTGATGTCTTAGGTCTTAAATTGGTATGTGATACACCACTTTTACGACAATTTGGTGCAACCCTAACTTCACCACGTTTTTTTGGTATTTCAAATTTTCCAGCATTTTTGTTATTTTCATATAAAGTTGTTATACCAAAACCACGAAATGTTTGAACAGTATACTCAGTCCTTCTTCCTTTTAATGTTATTTTATATACCATACCTGGTACAAATCCTTCCTGATCAATATCTTTTTCACCATTTTTTCCTGTTATTTCAATATAAAAACCATTATTACCTATTTTTTTTGAACCTTTTGCTTCATAAATTTGCCTATTACATTCATATAATGATTTTTGACAATTGTATAATGATGGTAGTAAAATTAACAGAAATATTATATATTTATCATATTGTTTAATATTTGCTGACATCCTAAAATTATTATTATTAATTTTAAATTAATTAGAATATAAAAATTATTAAATTATTTTATATTAAATTATATATATCTATAAATTTATAGAATGCAACTTAAATAGTTAATAGTAATAATAAGATATAAGTAAAAAGATCGGTGATTGAAATCTATATTAACATATAATATAAGATATAATATAGCTTAACACATAAATAATGGCATTTTACACTAATTGAGGTGAATAGGAGTGGCTAGTTATAAAGTAATAGTAAATGATTTATCTATTAATTACATAATAAATCTATTTAAATGCTAATCAAATATTACTAAGTTGTATAACATTTTTTAATTAAAAATTACTACAATATTAGATATAATTTAAAGTTCATGAATGAGATTAAAAGAAAAAGAAAAATGTTGAATGGTGCACTTTATTATTTAAAGATAAAAAGAAAAATAATTTTAATTAATTATAATAATAAAAAATAATGTGTATACTTTTTGTTAAAAAATTTTTTTCTTCACAATAGTTATTTCTTAAAATTAAGAATTATTTTTAGAATCTAAATAAATTATTTTACAGAAAAACACAACATTATATTTATATTTATAATAGAAAAACACTATTATTATATTATTATTACAAATTTTACACAATTAAGATATATCAAATTAAAGACAACTTTATTTTGTTTAGTAAATTATATTATAAGTTTAATAATTTTTTTTGTCATTTTAAGAAATGAATGATAACAATGTAAAGAATGAGGAGAAATATTCATTTAAAAGTAAAACAGAATTTTTAAAAAAAACGTTGTCAGAGGATTATCCTGGTTTAGATTACCTTGGTGTTCATAATGTTCTTCATGCTAAGGCTTTTTGGTACAAAGTGTTGTGGATATCAGCATTAATTGTTTGTTTTATCTTTGGTATATATACAGTTTTTATGTAAGTTAATGAAAGATAAAATTAATTACTTCTTAATACAATTAAAAATATAAAAATGTTTGTTTTTTTGTTATTTAGTGTGATTAAAGAATATCATGGAAAACCATCAGCAACAAAAATAACAGTTCACTCTGTACAAGAGTTATTATTACCACAAATAACAATATGCCCTACAAATCCAATGACCTTAAATATCAATAAAATGGTGGAAGGTTTATTTATTAAAAATAACATTACGAATTGGAATATGACACATGTTCAAAATTTTGCAAATTTTATGCTTCTTGGAAGTGGTTTTCATGTATGTTTCAAAGAAAAATCATTTTAAAGTAATATCGTTTTTAAGAAAGTTGATTTAGGTTTTCTTGAAACAATTAATATCACTCAAATGACAAATCTTTATGACATCTTCCGTCAAAACTCAACTGTATTAGATTATTTTTCAGAGGTAATTAAAATAAATAGTACTTTTTTTTGATAAATAACATTATTTATTAAAGTTTTTTAATACATATGGTTTACAATGTTCTCAATTATTTAAATCATGCTCCTTAGGGAGTGAAAAATTGGATTGTTGTAAAATTATGATACCAACATACACAATAAGACGAGGACGTTGCTTTAGGACGGTTGAATTAAAACAAAAAACATTTGATGAATTGGGAAAATTAAAATTAGAAATAAGAAAACCTAAATCTATGTTAAAAAATGAAAAAAATGTTGATATAATAGCTTTTATTGGAGAACATAAAGAATCACTAGCCCCATTCCCAAGATATTATATAAATGAAGGAAAATGGGTAAGAATGAGAATATTTGCAAAATATATCAATTTAATAGAAAGAGATGGTATTTGTACTGATCAAGTTAATTCAATAAGTAAAGCATCATGTTATTTAAGGGATTGGATGAAGACAAAAGTTGAAGATCCATTAAATTGTACCTTTCCATTTGTTTCATTAAGTAAAGAAGTTAAATTAGATGGTTGTAGGCCTGAAAAATTAGCCAAAGTATATAGAAATATTGATGATGCAAATTATATTACTCATAATGTATTATATTTTTATTTTAAAACTTTTTTTTATTTTTATCTTTTTAGTGTATTTTATCATGTGATAGATGGGAATATACAGTTGTAAGTGAAACACCAAGATCATTAATAAATTTTGATGATGGAAAAAAAATTGACTTTGACTATAGATTAGATGTATCTTATAATGATCTTCAATATGAAGTTATTGAAGAAGTTTTAACTATTTCATTTGCAACATTAATATCATTAATTGGTGGTCAGGTAAAGTGCTATTAATATGTAATTTATTTTAATGAAATCTTTTAGTTTTCTCTTTTTCTCGGCTCATCATTACTTAATTTTATTCAAGCAATAATAATGGTAATCATACTTACAAAACGCCTTTTTAAAGTGAGTCAAAGAAAGTTACATTTTATAAAAGATGATCATACAAATTCTTCTAAAAGTAATATTAAATTAAAAAATATAAATAAAATAGAGGATCAAAATGAAGAAAAATAGTGTAAAAAAATATTTGTTATATTTTAATGATTGTAATATAAATTTTTTATTTTATTTTTTTATAAAATTATTTTATTTTATTTAGTACAAATTAAAAGTATTCCTTAATATTAAATAATATATTTTACATTCATTTATTATAAATTCTTTAAAAAATTAATATATTTACATTAAGACTAAAATTAAGACATTTATCATTACATTTTCTTTAATTGATATTATAGAATTAGAAATTAAAAAAGTATTCATATAAAAAATTTTTTTTGTGATTTATACATACAAATGTTCTTATTATACTAAAGTAATAAAAATTTGATAATTTATCTTATCAATTAATCTAACTAATTAAAAAGTACTATATAAATTACGTTTATAATCATTTTCACCTATTATTTTAATGTAATTTTTTTCATTAATTTTTCATTAATTATAATTTTTGTTATGAAATTATTTCAACCAAATAAATAGACCTTCTACCAATCCTGGGACAATCTTTTGACGTTGTTCCAATAGCATATAAGATATAAATGGTGATCGTGTTTGTGTTTTGTTGTTATTTTTTAATTTTTATAAATAAGTTCAAAAAAAGTTTAAAATGAACTTTTTTTTTACTTTTAAAATAATAATTGAATTAACTTTATTCATTAACTAATAAAATTATTTTATTAATATTAATAATATCATATTAAAAAAAATTATTTTTTTTTTTAATTATTAAACCCTCATTATATTTCTTATACCTACATATATATTTAGTAAATTTATTAGTAAGTTTTACCTTTTAATGTGTTACATTATATCTTGATGTAATGAAATATAAAGCAATGAAAGCTTATAACTTCTATTTACTACTTTTAAATAGTTTCTAACATATGGCCACAAATAAATCTATAAAATATAATAGACAGATATATAAAAAGTGGTTCTCAAAGAAAAATATATTGATATCTTTAATATAAAATATGTATATCTTAAATATTTATCTCACTCTTGATCATTTTCCTCTTTGTAGTAGTAAAATTTAAAAATTATATAAGAATAGGAGGCCTTTTACTCATTCTATTGATATTATAAATATTCACTGATTGATTTAAGACATATACAATATATATTATAATAATAAAATGTAAATATGTTCTTCTAGTGTATTAACTTTAAGAATATATTTTTATTCTTAATTACATAACAATTTTTCATAACCCACACAAAACATTATTCTTTTTAATTTTTTTTATCCTTTTCTATATAATAATATTATTATTAATTAATTTTTTTACTTCTTTCTTAATTTAAAGAAATTAATTAATTTTATTTTAGAGACTATTATAAATATATATCCAATATGGGTATGCTTTCAACGGTTGGAGTTGATCAACAAACTTTGATGGATATTTCATCAAATATGCAAAGGTTAAAAATGTATCCTTATTTTGATACAGCTCATTACCTTTTAGCTATCATTTCAGTAAGAGAAGATTTAGGTACCAATGGAACATTTTTTTCACGTAAACATCCATTATCATGTTGGTTATCATCTATGGTTGTTTGTTTTGCTGGTAGTTTTTTGGCAAATTTTCTTCTTGGTGAACCTGTTATTGCACCATTTAAAAGGCATGATGATATACTTCTTGCCACTTTTGTATGGTATCTTGTATTTTATTCCCCATTTGATATAGTTTATAAACTCGCAAAAGTCACTCCAATCAAAATATTCTTGTCAATTTTAAAAGAAACTCAACGTGCCTATAAAGTCTCTCATGGGGTAACATATGCTGCTAAATTATATCCAAATGCTTACCTTGTTCATGTTGCTGTTGGAACAGCTAAAGGTGCTGGTGCTGGTATTATTAAAGTATTTGAACAGCTTGTTAGAGGTGTTTGGATGCCTCAACAAAATGAAATATTAAGACCATCTTTTCAAACAAAAGCATGTGTAGCAGCAGCAATTATTTTTACATTAAATAAACATTCTATTTATATAACAGCATCTTATGATTTGATATACCTTGTAAGTATAATTTAATTTGATATATTTCGTAATTTTTTAGGCTATTGTTGCATTTTTTGTATACTTTAAATTAAGTTCAATCTTCCTTAGTGTTCATGATGCTTTTGCACCATTTGAAAATCTATTTTGTGCTGTTTTTATGGGAGGAATATGGGATGCACTTACTAGGTAAGACAAAAAAAATAAAAACAAAATTTCTAAAAAAATATTTTTAATATTTTAGGGCTCTTGCTGCTAGTCGTGAAAGAAAAGCTGCAAATGGAAAAGTAGAAAATAATAGTATACCACAAGAAAATAAAAAAGAACAATAAAATGTTTAATTTTATAAAAAACAAAAAAACTTAAAAAAATATCACAAAATATAGTATAATTTTATAGCTAGTAATTAATGAAATTTTATTAATTAAAATAAAATGTTAGGCAAAAGGGTTTTTACATTTTTTAACTAAAAAAAATAAAGATATTATTATAAAAAAAATAACTTTACATATTATTATTTTGCCTTGTAAAAACTAATATTTAAAAAATTTTTGTAAATTTTAAATAAACATATATTTAATAATTAAAAGTAAATATTTTTAAAATATTATAATTTTTTTAATTGTTTATACTATATCTATGTATAAATAAAATACAGTTATATAAACAAAAATATTATATCAGTTAATATAAAAATTTGCTACTATTAAAAATTGTTATATAAACAAATACATATATTTGTATATGTGTATAATATTTGAAGAAAACTTTGACATATCTTTCAATATGCATGAAATATGTATAGTTGAATAAAAATAAAATTAGTTTAATAAATTACTATATATAGTAGTAAAATATAAAAATGAATCAACTTGTTTATTAGTATATCCTATGACGATAAATAGTGGTACAATGAAAGTTTAATTAAGTAAGGTGACAATAAACTTTGTTAATTATATTTATTTGATTACATGAATAATCATCATTTTATAAATTTTATTAAAAGGTTTTTTTTTTTGCTAAATAGAATTATTTTTTTATTAAAATTTATAATATTTCAATAAAATATACTACAAATCAAAGTCGATACTTTCTGATAGTCATTTTATCTTATTGTTATCACTACAATAGTTGAAAAAGTATGACTCATATAATACGTAAAACAAATGCCATTTTTGTTTATAATAATTTATTATAATATTATAAAACTTTTATTATTTATTTAAATATTATTATTTACTTTTAATGATTATTTAAAAAATTAATAGTGATTTTCAGTGACATTATTGTTAAAAAAAATTTTAAATTCTTATTATGAAAGAAGCTGAATCAGAAATTGAATTTGGTGCTTCAATATTAATTAGTAGTGAAGATTATTGTAGAACATGTGTTAACGGGTTGCCAGTAACACCATCATCTATTAGGTTACTTGGGAGATTTCAAAAATTGTTAACAATTAAACATAACAATTTATGCCAATATATTGAATTAATTAGATCACAAAATTGTAAGTATTATCATTATTTTTATTGAATTTAATTAATTTTTAGCTGTGAATATTGTTTTTGTTATCTCTGAACATTACTCTAAAACACTACCATGGGAAAAGTTAGAAGAAAATTTAATAATACCAATGGTAATACAACTTGTTGATTCTATTTATTACTTACATTCTCAAGATATGATTATTGGTTATCTAGCAACTGATAATGTTCTTATCACACCTTCAAAGAACTTTGGTTTTACTGTTAAACTTTGTCAATATGGTTTAAATTATATAACAGGAAATGGGAATGATGTTAATTATTTAATTGGGGATGCATATTATTTATCACCAGAAAGAATTGTAAAAATGTCTCCGGGTAAATGTAAATCACCAGCAACAAAAAAATCAGATATTTGGTCTTTAGGTATTGTAATGATAGAATTTTTTATCAAAATGCCTCTTCGTAAATTATGGTCAATTCAACAGTACATTTCAATTTTACATACATTTTGCCAAAAATCTCAAAAAAAATCAACTAGTTTTTCAAGTTATTTATTACAAGCAATTAAAATTGCTATGCCAACAATTTGTATTGAAATTGATAATAAAATAATGAAAATTATTGAAAAGTGCCTTCAATATTTACCAAGTATGAGGCCAACTGCTGCAATGATATATAATGAGTTACAAAATTTTGAAAAAGATATTACAAATAATGGTAATGACTTAGAATTTGATAATCATATGAATGAAATTATTAAATTATTAGATTCAGAAAATTTAGAAGGCCTTAAAGTTTATAGACCATTAAATGAATTATTTTTTTTATGGAAATTATGTGGTAGTAATATTGAAAGTATATTAAAACCTATGGAGCAAAAATTTGCAAGAGTAATTATTGATGAGTATAATGTATGTGGAAAAAATTTAGAAAATTCATTAATAACTTCATTTAAAATAATTATTTTACCAAGTAGTAATTTAAAAAGTCGTTTAAAAAAATTGAACTTAGATGAAATTCATTGTTATAACAATGATCAAATTGAGACACCAAACAAATTTGTTGCAGATATTGGACAAACATTAATTGTCAAAGAAAGAAATATTGAATATCAATCATATAGAATGGGATTAATGAGAGATTTATTGTTAACATATCCTTTTACAATAGAAATACTTAAAACTGAATGTAAAAAAGATATTCCACCTGTTTATCGTGGACAATTATGGGCTGCATTATTAGATGTACATGATGATATTAAAATTGATTTTGATCAATTGGACACATTTCCTGAACAACCATCAGATCGTCAACTTATGGTAGATATACCAAGATGTCATCAGTATGAAGAATTAATGACATCACCAGCAGCAAATAATCAATTGAAAAAACTTCTTAAAGCATGGCTTTTAGCTAACCCTGAATATGTTTATTGGCAAGGATTAGACTCTTTAGCAGCACCATTTTTAGTACATCATTTTAATAATCTACCAAAAGCTTTTGGATGTTTACAAAATTTTATTCAAAGATATCTTAAGAATTTTTTTCTTAAAGATAATTCTCATATAATTCAAGAATATTTAACAGTTTTCACACAATTATTGGCATTTATTGACTCTGAATTATATTATCATTTAAATAAAATGGATTTTTGTGCTGAATTATTTGCAATTCCATGGTTTTTAACATGTTTTGCTCATGTATTACCATTACATAAATTATTTCATCTTTGGGATACATTACTTTTGACAGATTCTAGTTTTACCCTTTTTATTGGTATAGCAATTCTTATTCAAATGAGGCAACAACTTTTAAATTCACAATTTAATGATGCAATTTTACTTTTTAGTGATTTGCCAGATTTATCAATTGATAAGATTGTAGCAGATTCCTTATGTTATTATCATTCAGTACCACCAAGTTCTGCACATAGAACACATTCCTCAGAACACCTTAGAGAAAATGCAACACCATTAACAAATATTTCATTAAATGAATTAAAAACATTTCATTCACCAAGAGTTTCTCCAACAGATTTAATTAATTTTATTGATCAAAATAGAGTACTTTTATTAGATATCCGTTCAACAACTGAATTTAATAAATTTTCACTACCAAATTCAATTAATATAGCAAAAAATTGTTATGATTTTAACTCATCAAATTTTCATACATCAATAAAATCTCAATTATCAATTGCAGCTAGTCGTAAACAAGTGATTTGCATAATAGATTCATTCTTATCAGAAAAATGTAAAAAAGTAATTTATTTTTATATTTATGTATATATCTTAATTAAACAATACATTTTAGGTTTCAACACAATTAATAAAATTTGGTTATAACTTTGTATGTATTCTAGATGACAGTGACAGTTTTTTGCATGAAATATCAATGAAAAATTGTTAGAAGATGAATTATAATAAGACAAGGCAATGAAAACTCACAAAATGAACAATTAGTTTTTTTTAATTATTATTTATTAAATTAAAAATATATCTACATATTTATATAAAACAATCTTATTTAATATTTATTATATTAACTTATATATTACTAAAATAATATAAATTATCCAAATAAATTTATATAAAATACATGTATACTTATAGATAAAAAAAACAACAAAGAATTTATGTATTTAATTTTATTTGAAATAGAAATGAAATGTAACTTATTTAAAATAAATTATTACTTAACATAATGTTTTATGTACATTAAAGAAAAATTTTGTTTTTTTTTTAAAATTTTTTTTAATAATATTTATTACTTTAAATTTTTTATTTCTTATAAAATATATATAAGATAACTATCTGATATTTCTTTATCATTAAATTACTAATGAATATAATTAAAAGCTTAAACAGCTAATCTTTGAATGATTAAAATAGTGGTTATTTAATGAAAAAACAAAATAAATTACTTTGTCATACTTAGTTTTTTATTATTTAATTTTATATTATCCATTATTTTTGTACAATTCTTCTTATTCTTATTTTACAACTACCATTATATTCTTTGGTAAAATAATCTTTTTCTATGTATTATACTTATTGAAATATATTTAGTTCTTCATTACAAATGTAAACTTATAATTTTTTTTTCTAAATGCATCTTTTAATCATGCAATTTGACAGTATGATTTCAGTTTTTTAAAAGAATATGCATATATATAAAAAGAATCATTACAATATTTATTCTCTAGATTTAATCCTTAACATTAACAAATGATATCCATTTTTAAGTAAAGAAAAATTTTAAGCATATAACCTTATTATAATCAGTACAAAAAAATAATAAATATTTTGTTTTTTTTCTATTACTTTTAAATGATAGTTAATGGAAAGCATTATAATATTAATAATTTTTTTAAACAAAATGACAAGTACATTTTTTTTGTCAAAAGTATAATACAATTATATCTAGGAACATTTTAATCTTATTACTTATCTTTTTTAAAAACAAAAAAATTATTTTAAATATTAATATTTTATTTTCCCTACTAAAATCATTATATTTTCAATTTATGTTACTTACCATATGTCTCGTCATTTTTCCCCTTCTTCCGATATACATTATGTTTATTAAACAAAATTTTTATCTTTTATTTAACTACTAATATGTACATATTTTATTTAGCTTTTAATTTACTTATTAATTTATTAAATAAAATAATTTTTTTCACACTCAAAATACGGAAGAAATAATAGTTTGTTTGAGACTTCCTTATATCAATCTTAATTTACTTCAAAATATATGTTTTTTTTTTTTCCATTAAATGGCCACAAAAATTTCATCTTTCATCATTTTTTTTTTTTATTTTAAATATAAAATATCTATTTTATATCTATTTATATTTTATTCTTTTAATCAAATGTATTAAAATTCTATAAATATTTAAAATTATCCTATTAATTCTAAAAAAAAAATTCTAAAAAGTTTATACCATCTTAATATTTTTTTTTATATTTTATTTATTTTTTTTTTTTGACTTATAAATAAAATAAGTTGAAAAAGTTAAATTTTTTTTTTTATTTACTGAAAATGTTTCTTTTAAATATAAATTAGGTAGAAAAAAAATATGCTTTGTTTTATAATTTTATTTTCATCTTTATGTAATATCTAATAAGGGAAAATGTTTTCAATGATACACTTTTTTATTTTTAAAAGTTTGTTTTTGATCTAAAGTTTAATTAAATTTAAAAACAAACTAATGTTATAAAAATTAAAAATTAATAATATATTTTATTTATAATTATTATTTAAAAAATATATAGATATATATCCTTAATAATTAGTTTATTATATCCTATTAAGTAAAAATCTTTTAATAAAAAATTTAATCCTTAATACAAATATCATTTTTTTACATCTTTATTTTAATCTACATATATTTTAAAAACGATAAAATAAAAAGATATATATTTTAAAATTCTGTTAAAATATTCACGTTTATAATAAATATTAACTTATTTTTATAGTAAATAAAAGTGCTTTATTAAAAATTTTAATATTACAATGTATAAAATTATATGATTTATTTTCTATGTTAAAATTTGATATATAAATGTTTCATTTATCATATAATTATTAAACAGGTAAAAGATAAAAAATTTTTTTTTTCTATATCTCACCTTTCGTTTATTAATTACATTCCATTAAAAAGCCATTAATAAAAATGAATAGTAAAATAGAATATAATTTTTTTTTAAATTTATTATTTATATTACAAATACATTTCATAAATATATGTTTATTATACATGAAATATATGTTTTTTTATTCAACAATTAACTGATAAAAAGTTATTTTTGAACTTTAAAATATTATAAACTAAAGTACATTAAGCATACTCAAATTTTTGAATAATATATAAATTTAACAGAAACAATATTAATAGAAAATGATTATTTATTATGTAAATATGGTGAAAAATATAAATTTATGCTTATTTTTCTTAAGAAAAGTTATTAATTTATTCATTAAACATGACCTTACTATAATTTTTATTTTATAAATATATTAATTTTTAAATTGATATTAAATATATTCTGGATATGTTAAACTCTTGTTTATTAACTTTTCTAATTATATTTGGTTGGATAATCATTTATTCTACCATATTTTAAATAGACAAAACATAATTTTAAAGAATGTTAAAATATTAAAATTTTTGTTTATCAAAAAAAATTTTTTTTATTCTTATAATATACATATATAAAATGATAAAAGCAAACTGCCCTATTAATATAATAACCTTTATAAAGAAAAACATAGTATTTATTTAAATACTTAAATATTATATTTTAACCTCTCTCTTTTGTCATATGAGTGTTATAATTGAGATTATATTTGTATGTTAAAATTAATGAACAAATTATATCCGCTAAACCATCTATATTTTAGCAAATTAAAATTTCAAATTAAAGTGAATTTTCTTTAGTGATAAAAATTTTGTATACTTTCTATTTATATGCCCCATCTTATTTATACAAATAAATTTGAATTATTAAAAAAAATAATCTAAAATTTTATATTTATTTTTATTTTACATGAAAAGGCAACAAAAAAAAATACTTTTATGATCATATATTAATGTTAAACTTTTTTATTATTAATAATAAGTATAGAGACATATAAATTTATTCAATCGAAAGTGTACTAAGAAAGACTTTATTTTAAATTATTTGAAAAATAAAAAAATAAATTTATTTTTTTAACATTAAATTTGTAAATTTTTTAAAATTTTATTTAAGCTTCTTTAAATTTCCTTTAATTATTACTTTTTTTATTTATTGGTTTTTAATCTTTTTTTTTAATATAAAAATATTATTTTATAATATTTTTCTTCCTTTATAGAATCTCATTATGAGTTTAATGTATAGGCGTTCTACAAAAGTTCCAAATTTAAAAAAAACATCTGTCTCTAGAACAACAAGTGTAACTAATAATGAATTAGACAATTCATTTATTGAAATAAGTAGCTGTCCTAACTCTCCAGCAGTAAAAAAGGTAAATATAAAAAGAAAGAAAGAAATATAAGATAAAATTTTAATTAAAATAAACTATGATTATTAATTTCTTATATTTATTTACTTATATTATTTTTCAGGTGTTTCGTCTTGTTGTAGTTGGCTCAGCAAGAACAGGAAAAACAGCAATAGTAAGTAGATTTTTAAATGAAAGTTTTGAAGAAAGGTACATTCCAACAATTGAAAATTTTCACCGTAAAATATATAAACGTGGTGGGGATGTTTATCAATTAGATATTGTTGATTGTTCGGGAATGGATCCATTTCCTGCTGCTAGAAAATTATCTTATGCTACAGGTTGTTCTTTTTTTATATAAGAAAAGTTTTTAATTTTAATTTTTTTTTTAATTTTTAGGTGATATGTTTATTTTAGTTAGTAGTGTTGACCATTCTGAATCATTAATTCATATGTTAGATTTATATGATCAAATAATTGAATGTAAAGCATCGAGAGGTCTTCCAACATCAAATGTTCCTATGGTTTTTGTACTAAATAAAACAGACCTTCCTCGTGTAAAATGGTATTATAATGAGGCTGAATTTACTAATAAAGTAGTACAAACAACAAATAATACAAATAATAGCTTGGTGTGTTCGGCAAAATTAAATGAAAATATGGAACAATTAATTATGAACCTCTTTCAACAAGCTAAACTTCCAAAATTTATGAGTTATGGGAGCCATAAAACTTTACGTTCCAAACATTCTGCAGATGATGATTGTAATGAAACTTCTATTACTAAAGGACATTTATTGAGGAGAATGAGGGAAAAATTCTCTCGAGAGAATGAAGATGAGTGGTAAGTACATCATTGAATAATAAAAATTTTATTCATTAGTAATTGTTTAGAAGAAGACATTTAAAAAAAAAAACCAATACTATCATATAAATGTCATATATGTAAATTTTCTTTTTTTTTATATTAATAATATATAGATTTTATACATACATCTAATATATTTAACTGGAAAATATTTTTTTAAATTATGTTTAATTATAAATAATATTATTATATATGCATTTTTATTTCCAGTTATACACAATTAAATGCACGGCGCTCCAGTTTACGGACAGATTTGTTATTAACAAGAGCTAAAAGTATGGAAAGGCGCAATAATTCAAATAATAATAATATTGGACATAGAATATCTATTAAACAGAAAAATCGCAATGAAGAATTGTACGTTGTTGAAGCAATAGCTGGTGTTGACAATCATTCAAAAAAATGTGTCATTATGTAATGAAACAAAATAAAAATATTCTACAATTTTAAATAAGATTTGTGGTAAATAAAAAAATTTTTTCTGTATTAAACTGTTAATAATTAGTTTATTAGTACTTTAAATAATTAAAAAAATATATATTATATATAAATATATAAAGTATGATAAACTTTAGAAAGAAGAACGGATAGATTTATTAATTTTTATTTTTTAAATATTTACTGTAACATTAAATTTTTTACACTATAAAAAATTTATGTTTTATTATATATTGTAACAATTTTATAATAAATTGATTAATTAACCTAATTTATGGTTAATACTTTGCAATAAGTAAAATTTGTAAGAGAATAAATATATTTTTTTTTATTATCATTAAATAAGCAATAATATTGTGTGCGATCATAAAAAAAATATTAAAAGAATTATTATTATTATTATTATTATTCAAAAAAAATAATTGTTTGCAATAAATAAAATTATTCCTTTTTAAAAGGTTTTAAAGAATTTTTTATCATAAACTTTTTATTTACCAGCTCCAGAGAAAGTTGGTGTATATTGGCATTGGCTATAATCAACTGGTGAGATCATGTTGAAAGCCTTTGTCATAACATTAATATAATCTAAAATTAAAATATTAATAATAATATTTTATTTCAAAAAAACTTACTATTATCTTCTAAAAATTGTAAAACACCTTTCATATGTTGTTTTTGGAAACGTTCTGGATCTCTAGCAATAACAAAAACAGGAAATCTTACCCATGTTGAGACGACAGCATAATCATATTGATTATATTCATTGAGTGGTCCAAGTTTAATAACCCAAAATGGTTCAGCATCAGGAGAATTTGATGAATGAAGTAAAAATTGTCCTGTTTCACCACTCTTAAAACCGTATCCTAAAGAGAAACGTGGTGGTCCATTTGGATTTCCTTCACGATAAAATTTAAGAATAGTAAATGTAGCAGAATATGTATTATTTGTAAGTGCTCCAAAATGAGATACAGTACATGCTTCTCTAATAACATGAGGACTATTAATAACCTAAAAATAAAATAAATACAAATTAGATCAAGGTTAATATATATATAAATTGTAACATACTTGGAACCATCTACCCATCATACGTGCAACTTCAACATTCTCAGCAGCAGGATGTACTGCACGGAAGACATCTTTTGCAAGATTTTTTGTAGCATCTTTTGGAAGGAGACGTGAAATTGAAGATCCTAATAATGTATTTGTTGGTGGAATCATTTGTGGAACAAGTTGCCCAACAATATAGTTAAAATTACTTAAACCAGGAATTGTATTAACTCCAGGGACAGTAGGAATATCTTGTGGTCCTGGAAATCCAGGTACTGGAATTGGTGCAAGTCCTGGAATTTGTCCTGATGTAAGTCCTTGTATATCAAGACCAGGAGTACCAGAAGCAGCAGCTTCAGCAATTAATGATTCAAAATCTGATTGAAATTGTGTATCTGGAAGTGATGTAGGAGCTACTGTTGTAGTTAATGTTTCTTTTGGTGGATCTGAATTAAAATTAAGTCCAAAACGACTTAAAATTCCTTCAGCAATTTTTCCTGCTCTTTCAATTTCTTGTTTTTCCTTAAAAAAAATTTTCTAATAAACATAATATAAATTAATAAAATATACCTTATCAGTTAATGTTTTTGCTGGAGTAAATGATTCAAAAGATGGTGCTGAGATTGATGGTGCTGATTTTTCATCAACTTGTCTTAGACTTCTAATATTTCCAGCATTTATTATTAATGGAAATAATATTAATAAGATAAATATACATAAACGAATCATTGCTAGAATGAAATTGTAGTTAATAGTTAAAATAATTTTATAGTATAAGAAAAGATTTTGTTTATTCAATCAGCTAAATTATGTCTTTTGATAAATTGCGCAAGTGGGTCACTAGCGTCTGTCATGAATAGGAATCACCTGTAGTATATTTTATTAAGGACGATACATTAAAGAGCCTTGACAAAAGTCATGACATCTTCCTTTAAATTATTGTAAAAAGATTTAGGAAATAGATTACAATAAATTAATTATCATAAAAGGGCTATCTTAACCGGGAGCATTAAGGAAGGGGAAGATATAATAAATAGCCAGCCAATTACCTAAATATCTAAACTATTTTAGACAATTTATATGTATATATTATGATACATCATACATTTAAGATGATAATCGTGATCAAATTTTGCTAATTATATAAATATGTACTAAAAGAATGTTTTATTAATATGTCAAATAATGATATTATAAAATATCAGTAGATTTTGTACATATAAGAAAAGTAGATTGACCTGACCATTAAAAATTTTTGATATACATAAAGATAATAAAAATGTTTGAAAATTTTTACAAAGTTCTTTTTATAAACATTATAATATATATAATTGTATACATAAACCCTGTATAATAACTCAATTTACTCTTATAATTATCCATAGTCGACCCAGTTTAAGCTAGTTGAGATATCAAATAATTTTACAATTTAAATATTGTTTACGGATAAAGGAATATTAAATGAATTCATGAAAATTTTTTATCTTATGGATTATTTTTTATTATAGTATAATAGTTGAAAGTTATGTAAAATATACAAATAGTGTTACTTTTATTAATATTTATTTAAATTCAATCTTCTTTTTTTTATTAAATCCAGATATATTTTTTTAAAGAATGTTATGTATATATATTTTATTTTTTTTTATTAATTTATCTTTATTTATAAAATTTTGCCATTATTTCCTGAATTATTATAATTTTTTATAGCTATATATTTCTTAAGGTAGGTTATATCAATACTGTTGGTTTAATTATAGCTAATTAATTCTTCATCTTATTAAATTGATCTTTAATTTATTACAAATTATTATAAAAATAAATGTTAAGATAATTGATAATAGATATTTGTATTTTAAATGAATTATTAATTTAAAAATGATGCTGCTAAGATAAAATAAATTAAAAATAAAAATAATTTTGTTTCACAAGGGACAATATAATCAAAATGTTTTTTATATTAAAACAAATAAATTTATTTTTAAAATCATAAATAACTGTAAAAATAAAATTGATTATTTTCTTATTTGTAAACAAAAATTTTAAATATTGATAAATATTTTGGTGCGATTAATCATATTAGAATCAATAAATATATCATTTTAATAAAAAATAACATTTGTACATACATTTTTTAATAATTATGAAAAAAAAAACTTTCCTCAGGTATATTTGTTTGTTAAAAATAAAAAAAAAACACCGGATGTTTTAGAACGACACCATATGCATTACTCCAAGATAGATCTTTTTTTGCCATTTTTGAATTAGTTATAGTATCGTGTTAAAACAAATACAATATTTTTTTTTTAAAAAATCAATTGACTATATCATAAAGACGTTTAGTAAATTTTTCTTTTCTATAATATTTTTAAAATATATTTTAAAATATAAAATTTGATTACACTTTAAATTATTCTTTTATAATAAAAAAAATTACCTATATTACTTTTTGTATTTTTTTTTCCTTATAAATAACACTTTAAAATTAAAAAAATACTAAAAAATTGTTTATTTTTGGGTAATCATCTGTAGAGTACATTTTACATGTTACAAATAAATGACAAAGATACAAAATGAATCTGTGCTATTATGTGTTATCGTGGCGAATTATTACATTAAAATTTTGTTAAAAAGACATGCACTTTTGTTTATATATTCACTATTAGAAATCTAAATGCCTTCAACAAATGTTTCTTCATCTTAATATTTATCTATATTAAATGTTCTAATTTACCATTCAAATAAATTGGCATTTTATTTAAATTTTTATAGAAAAAATTTATTATATATATTTTTTTCTAATTTAATAAGTAACACAAAATTAGACTTTATTTATAAAAATAAGCGATTTTTAAAGTATAATAAAATTTATAAAATTTAGATATTCATTGAAATAATATTAATTAATATTTTCATCATAATTAAAAAACTCTAGATATTAAAACGTTTTAAATTTTTACTTTTATAACAAAAAAAAATATCCATATTTTTTGGTTAAGTTTAAAAAAGACTTATTTTTATTTTTTTATACAATACACTTTAAACTACGTATTTTTGTTAATATATAGTGTATTATCAGAATGACAAATTCATACCATTTAGTCAATATAACTTCCTTTTCTTCCATCACTCATTCATTTATTTTATACTAACTGAAGGGCATTCTATAAAATACTATTTTTTCAAGTATAAAGTAAATTTGTATATATTCCAACAATACAAAGACAATAATATTTTAGTCATTTTTCTAATATATCTTATATTAATGTTTATTTATTTCCAATACTGGAACATTTAATTTTAATAGCTATTTTTAATAAACAAAAAATCAAGTAATTTATCATTATTTTAAATTTATAAGAAATATTTTCAATTATTATAACTTAATGAAGTATTTTAATTTTTATAAAATGTCTATGTATTGTATCTACAAATATTATTTAGTAAACTACTATAACCAATGACATAGAAAATGGCATTAAAAAAATTTTTAAAATTAATATCTATATTTACATTATAATTATTTAACTTTTTTTTTTCTAAATTAAATACTATAATACCTTTTAAATTGTATCAAAATATGTATAATTTTATAGAATTTTAAATAGTGGTAATTTTTAAAATTTATAGGTGTAAAATTTATGTTTTTTATTTATATTTTTAGAAATATAAATATACTAACTGTCAATTGCAAAATATTTTATTATTATAGTTTGTTCTTTTTAATGAATATATTTTAAAATTATTTGAATAATTACTATTAATGTTTTTAAAAATTAAAAATTGCTTAATTACTAAAAATCACAAGACTTCAAACCTTTTATCATAAACTATAAAAATAAAATTGTATTTAAAAAAATATTTTGTAATTAGCAATTTTTTTTTACTTTAAATATTTACTAGAATATTTTTCCATTTTTTTTTTCTTGATAACTAAAATATATATAGTTTTTTAATAAATAGTAGTTATATAAAATAAACTTGATGCTTTATTTATACTCTTTATCATTTTTTTCAAAAATTTAAATATATTAGTTATAAGATAATATAATCGATTGTTATTAATGCATTATTTTCTTTTTTGCCAATTTGTACTTTCATCAGGATAACTGCTTAATTGTATTTAAATATCGTTATATTTAAGAATATTTATTTATATTTATAGTGTAATTTACTGTGTACAATATTATTTGAGTTGGACAAATTTTAGCTGGGATATGATATGGTTATACTATCTGATTTATAACATCTTTAAATTTTTATTACTCATTTGTATACTTAGATATTTTTGATTTAAAATAATATTGTTGTTGTATTTATGACATTCAATAAATATTTTATATTATAAAAAAAAGAAATAATACTTATGTTATAATTTGAAACTTATAGAAATCTAGTGACTTATGAATATAGAATATCTTTTTTTTTCTATTTAATATTTATTTTATCTTTTATTTTGTATATAATGTCTTTAAAATTGACATTATTTAAAAATTTTTAGCCTATAGTGAGGAAAATTTTTTACTTAATTATAATATTATTTAATTTATATTTACGTTATTAAGAAATATTAAAATTAACTAACCCAGTAATTAAGTAAAGTTTTTCTCTTTAATTCTTTTAATTTATAAATTATTTTTTACAAAAAAAAATATATATTTGAAAATTGACATCTTTTTTAAATTAAAAAAAATATATAGATATCACATATATTTATTGTTAAAAAAAGTGGCGTTCTTTGACTATGTTAGTAAATATATTTTTTTTTATATTTAGAAAATATCTCTTCATTTTTTTACAACAATACATGAAAAATTGATGACAGTCATTAATGTATTTGATGATTTAGATGTATACTTTTTGGTATGACATTAATAAAATTTGTATTAGTTTTATTGATAACAAATAAACATTTGTCATCCTAAAATTTTCCAAACACGTTGGTAGTTTTTTTTTTGTAACAAATGCCAAATGACTCCTAAATTGAAATTTCGTATATGATGTTGTACACTCCATTCCAACATGTTTGTTACTTTTCTTTTGAACGACGTTTATATAGTGATTGTTTATTATTAACATTGAAACGTTCGCTTTTTCAAGATTCCTTTTACTTTTATACAACATATACATATTTTTTAAAGTCTTAGCATTTATATGTTTCTTCTACCCCATTATAACAACATTTTAAATTTGAAAAGCTCTTTTTTAAATTATACAATGACTTTTTGCATTGTAAGAATATAATGTGTTCATTTTTTTTAGCACAAATTTTATATTTTGTTTATTTGTTAATTTATATTTTAGTTTTGTAGACAAGGTATAAATTTTATTATCTATCATATTTCTACAAAATTTTTATTTCTATAAATTAAATCTATCGAAAAATAACTGCCTTCAATCCATCAATATGGTATGTTTAAAAAGTTTTTTTTACAAGTAAAATTTTTATTAAGGGTGATTTTGCTGCAAGAAAGAAACGATTTTTAGAAACTGACAAAGTTTCATATGAATCTGTTACTAAAGATAAGGAGACATTTGAAAATGACAAACCAGAATTAAAAAGAAATAATTTGTTAAGTCCTATTATTATTAAAGATAAAAGTATTAAAACTCCATCACCTGAAGATTGTGGTAACAAAATAATGGAAACTGATTCTCCTGAAAAGGCAAATGAAAAAGCAGTACTATCAATTGCAAAAAATGATGACCAAAAGATTATAGTTAAGGCATTAAATAATAAAGAAATTGAAAAAGAATTGATAAGATTAAATGAACCAGTAAAAAAGACTGTTATACCTAATCCATCTGTTGTAAAAGTAAAGGATGATGGCAAAAAATCTTTAGGTACTGACAATGATATATACAAACTAAATCCAGGTTTGAATATTATTTTAAATGTATAGTAAAAATTAATGCATTTATTTTATTTTTATAGATGATAAAAAAATAGTTATAAAAAGAGGTCACAAAATTGACAGTTCATTACTAAGACTCATGTCTAAACGCAAAGATGAATTATCTAATATAGAAAAAACTAAAAATTTAGATGATTTAAAATGTACAGAACAAATTATGGAACAAGATAATATTGAAACAATGGATGAAGCAACTGATGAGATATTTTCTAATGATGATGAAAATCCAAATACTCCCGATGAAAATCAATACGATGGTGATGATGAACCATTTACGCCACCATTTGATGAATCAAATTTTTCTAATTCACCTATTGATAATACAATGGGTGGAAATTCTGATTTTGATGATTCATTTGGACCAAGGACACCTGATAGTGAATCAAATAATAATGATGATTATCCTGCTAGCAGTTCTGAAACAGAAACTCTTCCTGACTCTGTTGATGAAGAGGAATATGAACGTTTTTGTCCTGAAAATGTTATATATGTTAGTATAAAAGGTGTTTCTGAAATTGCAACAATGCAACCTGATCAACAAAAACTTAGTGAAATTGTTTATATTAGAGGATTACCATGGCGTATATTATTATTACCACGTGATATACGTGTTAGCTCTGGAGATCGAACTGTTTTTCGAAGAAGTTTAGGATTTTTTTTACAATGTCTTGGAGACAATGTTTGTACAGCATGGTCATGTTCAGCAATGGCTGATTTACGTATAATGTCACAAATTCCTGGTGGAACTGATTATAATAGAAATGTAACACATAATTTTCATGCTGAGGCTAATGATTGGGGTTTTTCACAATATATAACTCTTGAATTACTTCTTGATCCTAAAATTGGATATTGTTTTAATGATACAATACTTATGAAATGTCATGTATTTGCAGAAGTTCCTCATAATATTGGTTGGGATAGTAAACGACGAACAAGTTATATTGGATTAAAAAATCAAGGAACAACATGTTATATGAATAGTCTTTTACAAGCATACTTCTTTGTTGATGAATTTCGTAGATCAATATATAAAATTCCACTAGCTGAACCATCACATTCTGAAACATCTGTTACATTAGCTATGCAAAGAGTATTTTATGAATTACAAAAAAATGATCAAGCAGTATCAACAGAAAAATTAACAAAATCATTTGGTTGGGATCCATCTGATACACTACATCAACAAGATGTTCAAGAATTTGCTCGTGTTTTGCTTGATAATTTAGAATTAAAAATGAAAAATACTAGTGTTGCTGATGCTATACCAAATCTTTTTAAAGGTACACTTAAAAGTTATGTTAGATGTACAAATGTTGATTATGAATCATGTCGTTATGAAACAGTATATGATGTACAATTAAATATTAAAAATTGTAAAAATATTATAGAATGTTTTGATAATTATGTTGAAGCAGAACCACTTGATGGAGCAAATAAATATGATGCTGGAGAACATGGTTTTCAAGATGCTGTTAAAGGTCTAATTTTCCTAGATCTTCCAAAACTTTTATATCTTCATTTAATGCGTTTTAGATATGAACCACAAGCAGAAACATATATGAAAGTTAATGATCGTTGTGATTATCCAGCAATTTTAGATCTTAATAAATATGTTGAAAGACAAGAAGGTGATAAAACTGATTATAAATATCATTTACATAGTGTTCTTGTACATTCTGGTGATTTTAGTGGTGGACATTATGTTGCATATATAAATACGGGACTTTATGATGGTGAACAAAGATGGTATCAATTTAATGATGAAACTGTATCAGAATGTTGTCATCGTGAAGTTTTTCTAGGCAATTTTGGTGGTGATGCATCTGAAAAAGTTGGTAAACCATATTCTGGTGCATATATGCTTGCATATATACGTGAAGATTCAATATCTGAAGTTCTTAATCCAGTAACTGATGATGATATACCAAAAGAATTAAAAGAAAGATTTTTAGTTGAAGAAAAGGAAGAAGAAGCACGTCGTAAAGACAAAGTAACTTCATATTTATATCAATCATTTAGAATAATGTGTCCAAAAAATCTTTTCCAATATACAGCTTTAGATTTAATGAATGCTACAAGTCAAGAAGAATTTGAAGAAATAAAGTTACAAAAAAATATGACACTTAGCCAATTTCATGATTTTATATCTCGTTTATATGAAATACCAGAAAGTAAATTTCGTATATGGCAACTTCGTTTAACAAAACTTAAAAAGGATGGTATTGAAGCACAGTTAGGTTCATATCGTCCAATGCAATTATTAGGAAAATATGATGAAAAATTTCAACCTAATAGTATTGAAATTGGAGCGTTAGGAGATGATAACGTTGTATTTTTAGAATATTATAAAAAGAAAGAAAATAATAAATTTTATTACGACGAATTACCAGCATTCAGTTCAACAAATGAATTATTATTTTTTATTAAAGTTCTTTATTATAATGAACAAACTAGAAAATCAACTGTTAGTGTTAAAGATATAATTATATTATCACTAAATAAACCATTATTGGCATATATGAAAGATTTTTGTAGAATATGTAATTGTTCTGATCCAAATGGAATTAAAATTTATGAAGAAATTTCACCTGATCAAATAAAGTTAATAAAAGATAAGCATTTACTTATTAAAGAAACTTTAAATTTAATTGATGGTGGTATATTAATTCTTGAACAGACAAAAAATGTTTCAACAATTGGTACAGTCATAGAATGGCATGAAAGAGTTTATAATGATTGTGTTATCCGTTGTATACCAGTATCTCATATGGTATATAAAACATTAAATCATACAAGTTTTTTTACTGATGATGAACAACCAGAGATATTAATGTATATGTCAATGAAATGTACATTAACACAAGTTGCTCAAGAATTATCTAGTCAATTATTTGTTGATTCAGATAAGATATATTTTTATAATTCTGATTTATTAAGTCTAAAAACACCACAATTTTCTTTACCAAAAACTAGTTTTAATAATATAACACTTGAAAGTCTTTGGAAATCAAGTCATAATGAACCACATGATCCTAGATATAATTTAAGACCATATTATTTACATTTTTCATTGGTACCATTTAGCGTAAATGAACTTTTAAAAGTAAGATTAACAATGAAAATTCAAGTTGTTGTAAAAAAACAAAAAGTTGAAGATCGATTGATCTTTCCAAAACCAACACAAACAGTTAAAGAAGTATTGGATGAGTTTAAAGATGAATTTAAAATAGGTGCTTGTAATGAAAATATTCATCTACGTATGTTATTAGCCGGTTCTGAAAGTAGATCTAATCGTGTCTTCCATTGCTATCCTCCTCATACACCAATTCAAAATGTGTATGATAAGACAAAACCAAGTTCATTATATATTGCTAGAATTGAAGAAATTCCTACAGATCAAATTAATGTTGATGAGACAAATGAATACTTAATGCCTGTTTCCTTTTTTGATAAGGATCCTATAAAATTGTACGGTGTTCCATTTTTATTTAAAATAACAAATAATGAATCATATGCTATGGTTAGAGAAAGAATCAGATTATATTTAGGTACAAGTAAAAAAGATTTTGATAAAGCAAAATTCACTTATGTTCAAAATGGAAAAATTGTAAAAGTTATGAATACATCAACATCATCCACAGCAAATTTATCAGAACTACGACAATATAATATTGGACAAAATCGTATTTTACCATTTTTCTTAGGAATTGACATTCCAAATAAAATTCATCAACCTAAACAGTCAAATGAAAAGTCAATTGTTATTCGTAATTAATAAGGAAAAAAAAAGTAAAATGTTATCAATAATAAGAAGAATAGTAATAAAAAATATTAACAGCTAATATATTTTACAAAAAAAAAAGAAAATTTATTATGTCAATACTACTTTTATAATGTTTCACATAACAAGAAAAAAGAACAAAATTACAAATATATATAAGATTAAAATATTCTTAAGAGTATTTTTTTACTTATATTTTGGTACTTCTTGTCGCATTCTTAGGTTATGTGCATGATGGATAGTAAAAAAATATGTGAAGTTTAATTATTATTAATTATATTATTATTACTTGAAAATAAGAAGACTTTTGTAGCCATATCATTATTATTATATTGTAATTTTTTTATACATATATTTGTTTCCGTATATATATATATATATATTTAATTATATATGTATAATACTTTTAAACATATATGGCAAATACAAAAATGTAACAATTTTATGGTTTGTTAAAAGGATTAAACACACATATATCCTTCTGTAAACCTAATATTCATTTATTCATTCATTTTTTTTCATATTTTTTTTATATTGTAACTAATTATTATTTCGTAAAGATATAGTTATTATTGAATTTTAATATAGTTCAAAATGTTAAATTAAATATTGTATTATTTTATAGCTTGAATTATTATATATAAATAAAATTTAAAAAAAAAACGGTGAAGTAACAATTTTTTTTCAAGAATTTACAAACTAAAATTTTTTCTTGTATTCTTTTTCTATAAAAATAAAAACTTAATACTTTATTAATATTTAAAATAAAAAAAAAACTTTTTACATATATACAACATATTTTTTTTATATTTTTAAAAATATTTGTTTTGTTTTACCTAGATTAAAAGTACTAATCAATATATTGAATATACAGTTATCTAAATTTCTATTTATATAAAACAAAATTATTGATAATAAATATGAAATTTTAAAAGTTGCATATTTTTTTTTAATTTTACATTAAATTTATTTATCCTACATTTTTTAAATTAAATTTACACTAGGGGGCTTCGCCCCCTAGCCGCCTTCGGCGGCTCAACCCCCCATTTACTATCCCTGAAACATATACAGCGTCCCCCAGAACTTACCTGAAAACTTTAAACTTCAATAACTTTTTTTT